>CM077643.1:165537604-168207604 GCA_039707465.1 Rhabdophis nuchalis
CTATCTATCTATCTATCTATCTATCTATCTATCTATCTATCTATCTATCTATCTATCTATCTATCTATCTATCTATATATCTATCTATCTATCTATCCATCTATCCACCTACCTACCTACCTACCTACCTACCTACCTACCTACCTACCTACCTTATTTCTCCCTCTCTATCTATCCCTTGGGGGTCATCTAGTCCAACTCCCTGCTAGGCAGGAAGCCCTATACCCATGATGGCGAACCTATGGCATGGGTGCCACAGGTGGCACACGGAACCATTTTTAAGGGCACGCGAGGCATTGCCCTGTCATCTTCAGTTTGTATGTGTGCCCTGGCCAGTTGATTTAGGCCTTCTTTTGAGGCCATTTTTTGCCCTCTGGAGGTGGGGGAAGGCTGTTTTCACCCTCCCCAGGCTCCTATAAACCCTCTGGAGCCTGGGGATGACGTAAAAAGCATGCCAAATGCAGGGGATCATGCACATAGCATTATGGATGTGGCACACCTGTGCACATCGCCCCTGCACTCCCCCTGCTATTGGCACGTGAGCCAAAAAAGGTTAGCCATCACTGCCCTATACCATTTCAGACTAATGGCTATCCAACATCTTCTTGAAGACTTCCAGTGTTGGGGCATTCACAACTTCTGGAGGCAAGCTGTTCCACTGATTAATTGTTCTAACTGTCAGGAAATTTCTCCTCAGTTCTAAGTTGCTTCTCTCCTTGATTAGTTTCTACCCATTGCTTCTTGTTCTGCCCTCAGGTGCTTTGGAGAATAGTTTGACTCCCTCTTCTTTGTGGCAACCTCTGAGATATTGGAAGGCTGCTATCCTGTCTCCCCTAGTCCCTCTTTTATTAAACTGTATTTCTCCCTGTCTCTCTATTCCCCTATCTACCTACCTACTGTAATACAATAATACAATAGCAGAGTTGGAAGGGACCTTGGAGGTCATCTAGTCCAACCCCGCTGCTCAAGCAGGAGACCCTATATACCTTGTCAGACAAATGGTTTTCCAGTCTCTTCTTAAAAACACATCCCGTGTTGGGCCATCCATAACTTCTGGTGGCAAGCTATTCCACTGGTTAATAGTTCTCACTGTCAGGACATTTCTCTTTAGTTCTAGGTTGCTTCACTCCTTGATTAGTTTCCACCCATTGCTTCTTGTTCTGCCCTCAGGTGCCTTGGAGAATAGCTTGACTCCCTCTTCTTTGGGGCAACCCCTGAGATATCGGAAGGCTGCTATCATGTCTCCCCTAGTCCCTCTTTTATTAAACTGTATTTGCTGTCAGATGGGTGATTCTTTGTTACAGTTTGGTTCAGTTCGTATTCAACAGTTTAAAGCAGCTGCCTGCCTCCATGTTTTTACTTCAGAGAACAGTCTTGAGCAATATTTCTCCCCCCCCCCACTCTCTCTGGGCCACCTGGGAGTTTGCTATCCCAGTGCCTTTTTGGCCCCAAGAGGCCGCCGTATGAGGCCTCTTCCAACACTGACAGTTGAAAAGCAGCCTGATGGGCGTGGCTACAGGGAAGTTAAAACACATTTCAGTGGGTACATTTTTGTGTGTGTAATTTGCACATGACACACGCGTGCTAGGCACAAAATGAGTAGCTATTCTATTATCGGAAGTCCTTGGCTACATTGTGTGAAAGTTTGGTGTAAATCGGCCCAGTAGTTTTTGAGATTAGTGGATTCGTACAAACTATTTTACATTTTTATTTATATAGATTATTATTATTCTTATTATATCCCACAGTACACATTAAGGACAGCACACATTTAAGGCCCTAGGTCCAGGAATAAGCAGATGACGTATGGTTTTTAATTTGATTTTATGTACTTCTTTTTCTCATGGCTGTTGAGGCCCAAGAGGGCAGGATGGCTGTATCTGCTCATTTATCACCCATTTATCACCACCCAAGGAGCACATGTAGCTTAAGGAATTCTACAGATGTGGGCCTGGAGAGAGGGCTGCTCCAAGATACCTTCCTGTGGCCTGACCTTTAGTGATCCCTCTACCAAGCCACCTGGTTTTTACATGCTTTGCTCTGTCTGGATGAAATTGAACAGAATTAAGTGTGGCACAGGAAGAAGTGCCTCTCCCCTGCATCAATGGGGATGGAAAGATTCCCCTTTTTGCAACTGTGGTGCTGATATGTAAACCATTAAATATATTGTGGAAGAGCGCCCACAATGTGTGTTCTCTGGTTCCTTAGAAGATCTGCATGAATCAATGCCAAAGGTAACAGCCTGGGTAGCTGAATTGGACATCCAGTTATGAGGCTACTGCCATACCCTTATACATAATTATGTTGATTGTCTCTACATGTTTATTTTTCTTCTTTCATACTCTCATCGTACACTAGATTATGATATTATGAATATTAATAGATCAATATATTAATTTATTATTATTATTGGTTAATCTTTGGTGAGATTCCTTTGGGGTTGGTTGGTAGCTCTACAGCTCGAGTCCTAACCAAGGACCTAGGAACTGTTAAGGTAATGTCGGAGGATATAAGCTGTTCCAAGTAGGGTGGTTTTTTTGTACAGTCTGAAAGTCCGATAAATTTAGAATTTCCAAATAGCGAGGTAGCCCTTTATGTATTGCTCCAAGGGCTCCAATTACAATTTGGAGCCCTTCCAGTTTCTTTTTCCACAGTTGCTCAACTTCAATTTGCAAGTCCCGGTACTATGTGACTTTTTTCTTGCTGCTTATCTTCAATTCACGCATCACCAGGTTATTGTTATTATTGTTATTGTTATTTTTTATAATTGTTGTTATTTTTATAATTGTTGTTATTTTTATAATTGTTGTTATTTTTATAATTGTTGTTATTTTTCTTGTTATTTACTTTATTCATAAAACATGAAACTCAGCCAACTGAACATTTAAAAATGCATATTACAAACACTATTGACTGGTGCTAATGGTTGTTACAGTTTGCTGCCAGCATCCTAGAAGTATCTTCGTAGAATGTAAGATGTTCCAAGTAGCGTCATTTTTTGCAGTTCTGCTGGTGTTATTGCAGGAAGTTGCAATTTGCTGATATATTTAATAAAATTCTTGGACATGGTGCCAAGTGCCCCGATGACAATGGGTGTCACTGTGACATGCTTCATCCATAGCCGTGTGGTTTCGATTGCCAGGTCGCGATATTTCATGATTTTTTCTAGTTCTTTTTCTTCGACTCTGGCATCTCCAGGAACAGCGATATCAATGAACTGTACACTTCGGCCCTCTACAACCGTGATATCTTGTGTGTTGTGCTCCAAATGACGGTCTGTTTGTATTCACAAGTCCCACAAGATCTTCACCCTCTCATTCTCGATAACCTTTTCCACTTTGTGTTCCCATGACTTTCTGGATACATTATTATTATTATTATTATTATTGTTGTTGTTGTTGTTGTTGTTGTTGTATCCTTATTCAGTAAACATGAAACTCAGTCAACTGAACATTCAAAAATGCATCACAAATAACATTGACTGGTGCTAATGGTTGATAGGATTGCTGCCAGCATTGTTGTTGTTGTTGTTGTAATTTTGTCCTGCTGTCAGTTCAAAGTCCATCTGTAGAGAAAGTGTTCAAACCTATGCTTTCATTATTATTATCGTGGTTCATTGTACAGAAATCCAGATGTTCAGACTGGATTTGGCATTTTTGTTTGCCTATTGAATTCTTCCCAAGGGCCTGGGATAGGAACATGTGGCTGTTTGATGGTAGTACAGATATCATTGCAGGATGAAAGCTGTTCCAAGTAAAGACACCTTTTGCAATTGACCGATGGCAAATTTGTCAATGCCAATGAGGTTCAAGTGGGGCTCCAGATGTTTTGGAATTGCACCAAACCATCTATGACTATTGGTATTACTTTTGCTTTCTTTTGGCCACAGTCATTCTACTTCTATTTTCAGGTTTTTGTATTCTGTTATCTTCTCCACTTCTTTCTCTTCTATTCTGCTGTTTCCAGATCCAGCTACATCTGCTCTCTAGATTTTTTAAAAACTTTTGTCTGGGGTGTTATGTTATTATCAAATTTATCTGCTACTCATCTCAAACTTCAACGTGACTTTCTTGCATTAGAAGCCATAATTTATGCTACTTATTTCCCCCCCCCCATTTTACTGAGAACCATTAATCCCATTAAAATCCAGAGGTGCTCATGGGAAGTTTAAAAGAATCAAAATGGTGGCTACAACTACCCTTTCTTATGTGTTAGGTATGCAAAACACATAAGAAGGGATGGATCTTCAATCAAGCAATCATGGCCACTAGTGAACCCTCTTGATTCCACCTGTGGACCCTGCAGTGAAACCCTAGGTTGCATGCTTGCTTGCATCAAAAGCCAATCAGAGACATTTTGCTATTTGAGTGGAATCAGGAAATAGAGCTCTGGCCATTTTTATCCAGGTTCACCACTATGTCAGGACATATAGCAGCAAATGTCATCTCTCTCTCTCTCTCTCTCTCTCCAGCTAGCAATAAAAAGCCAATAATAACAATTTAGGGAACATTGCTGCTCTTTCACAACATCCAAATATGCTCCTCAAGGCAACTGGCTCACTTGGTCTCACATTAAACCATTTTTTCAGCCTTCCTATCGCACTCTTTTATAATTTGAACCATGTATCAGATTTAACTCAGCCTTTAGTGATTGCAAATGTCAATAGTTGTTTGCCGTGATTAACTTAGTAGCTATTAACAACAGATTTTAAGTATGTCAAATTAAGTAGACTTAAGAAACATGGTGTTGGTCTTAATGGTACATCCTAATGGGCTACCTAGAATCTGTTTTTTGATATCCTTTATGCATTAAGTAGTAGCACAGAGAGTATTGATATAACACTTTCTCAAATTGTATTAAATCCTAGCAGCCTTACAATTAGAAAAAGATCAGCTGCTTGGTGAAGGTTCAGTCACTTCAGAGGGGTATATTTGGAATAAATGTTCAAACCATCTCCCTTTTAAAAGCTTTCTGTAAAGCACCAGTGTGAACAAACCTTATTATTAGAAACAGATAGACATTGTCCTATGCTATGTATACTCATACTCAGGGAGAAGATGTGTTGCTCTATGGAAACATCTGACAACGGCCTTTGGAAAAAGAAAGAAACCCCCCCTCCCCACTTCCATGGGTTTCCTTGCCTAAAAACATCTGTTAGATTAAAAGATGTCATAGCAGCCATTTTAGGAGCCATCAAGTCCTATGGTACCACAGTACACCATGTAAATGTGTTTATAAAATGCCCTCCATCTGCATGGCCCTCAGTTCACACAGCTAAAATAATGGGGAACGTGAACTAATTGGTAAAGCAATAATAATAATAATTAATAATAATTTATTAAACTTGTTGACCGCTCCCTCTCCCCAAAGGGACTCCGAGTGGTGCACAGGGCTAATAAAACAATAAATACATACATATAGTTAAAAAACAAATTAAATATTTCCCTGCGCTAAAAATCCAATTAAAAACTAAAATCCCCATCTAAAATTTCTAACAGCCCCATCGAAGAGAGACTATCCTAGGCCGGCCAAGCAGAACAGATATGTTTTTAGTTTTAGACGAAAGGAGCGGAGATCCGTGGTAGTTCTAATGTCGGGGGGAAGGTCGTTCCAAAGGGCTGGGCCCACCACAGAGAGAGCCTTTCCCCTGGGCGTCGCCCGCTGACAAAGTCTAGTGGACGGCACCCGGAGAAGTCCCTCTCTGTGGGAGTGAATCGGCCGTGTGGATGTGTGCGGCAGGATCCGATCCTGCAAATAGCTAGGTACCGAGCCATGGAGCGCTTTAAAGATGATGACTAGAACTTTGAAGTGCACCCGGAAGACGACAGGCAGCCAGTGCAGCTCGCGCAAGAGCGGTGTTACGTGGGTACACCTTGCGGTTCCTATAATTGCTCGCGCGGCTGCATTCTGGACTAGCTGAAGTCTCCGAGTGCACCTCAAGGGGAGCCCCATGTAGAGAGAGTTACAATAGTCCAGTCGGGATGTCACGAGAGCATGAGTGACTGTGCGAAGGGCGTCCCGATCCAATAGGGGGCGCAACTGGCGAACCAGGCGAACCTGGTAAAACGCCCTCCTGGCCACGGCTGTCACTTGATCTTCCATGGACAGCCGGGCATCCAGGAGGACACCCAAGTTGCGCACCCCATCCACTGAGGCAAGATGTTCGCCCCCAATGGCCAGCGATGGAGTCAGCTGGTTGAATCGGGCATCCGGGAACCACAGCCACTCGGTCTTGGTCGGGTTGAGCTTGAGTCCGTTTCTTCCCATCCAGATCCGTACGGCTTCCAGGCACTGGCACATCACCGCTACGGCATCGTTGGGGTGGTTTGGGGTAGATATATACAGCTGAGTATCATCAGCGTAGAGATGGTACTCTACCCCAAAACCACGGATGATCTCACCCAGCGGCTTCATATATGTGTTAAACAGGAGAGGCGAGAGGATCGACCCCTGAGGCACCCCACATGTGAGGGTCTCGAGGTCGACCTCTGCTCTCCTGTCAACACAAATTGCGATCGGCCAGAGAGGTAGGAGGAGAACCACCGTAAAACGGTGTCTCCCACCCCCAACCCCCCCAGCCGATGCAATAGGATACCATGGTCGATGGTATCAAAAGCCGCCGAGAGGTCTAATAGGACCAGGATGGAGGAACAACCCCCATCTCTGGCCCTCCAGAGATCATCGACCAACGCGACCAATGCCGTCTCGGTGCTATGCCCGGGCCGAAAGCCGGACTGGCGCGGGTCTAGATAGTCAACTTCCTCCAGGTGACGGGGAAACTGTTGTGCCACCACACTCTCAACAACCTTCGCCAAAAAGGGAAGGTTGGAGACTGGACGATAGTTGGTTAATAAAGCTGGATCCAAAGAGGGCTTCTTAAGGAGGGGCCTCACCATAGCCTCTTTTAGGGAGGCAGGCAAGGAACCCTCACTTAAGGATGCGTTGACAACCTCTTGGAGCCAGCCTCGTGTCACCTTCCAGGATGCCAGTACAAGCCAGGAGGGACACGGGTCCAATAAACATGTGGTGGCTCGCAGTCGCCCACGTAACCTGTCCATATCCTCGGAAGTAACGGAGTCAAACTCCTCCCAAACAAGATCTATCTCGTGGCATCCCACTGGACCATCAATGGGGGCTAACTCATTCTGTATCTGAGCGATTTTCTCCTGCAGAAAAGTCACAAATTCCTCTGCTCTACCCTGTAGCGGGGCTTCCCGCACCCTCTGTTGAAGGAGGGAGCGGGTCACCCTAAACAGGGCGGCAGGGCGGTTGTCTGCGGATGCTATGAGAGTGCCAAAATGATGACGTTTGGCCACTCTCAGCACCACAATGTAAGTCCGTAAATGGGCTCTTACCTGTGTCCGGTCAGATTCAGATCGGGTAGACCTCCATCTTCTCTCTAGGCATCTCTTGTGGCGTTTCATCCCCCTCAGCTCCTCGGTAAACAAAGGAGCCAGGGTGGCTTGGCGCCGCAAGAGAGGCCGCAAGGGCGCGACCCGATCCAAGGCTCCCGTGGTCGCAGTATTCCATGCGGCCACGAGGTCCTCCATCGGGGCGCGGGTCAGGGGTACAGGAAGTGGCCCAAGCTCCGCCTGGAACCCATCAGGGTCCATCAGGTGCCTGGGGCGGAACCAGATAGATGACTCAGGTTCCGCCTCCCCGCGGAGGGGAGTAGCGGTTGGAAAGTCGAGCCGGAGAAGTGAGTGATCTGACCATGACAAGGGCGTGATGACTATATCCCCTATACCCAGATCACTCTCCCATTGGCCAGAGACAAAGATGAGATCTGGTGTATGTCCACCCTCGTGAGTGGGGCCTTGAATTAATTGGGTCAGGTCCATGGCCGTCATGGAAGCCATGAACTCCCGAGCTACCTCGGATGATTCGCCCACCGATGGCAAGTTAAAGTCCCCCATGACTAAAAGTCTGGGGGTCTCAACTGCCACCGTAGCGATCACCTCCAGGAGCTCGGGCAGGGCTGCTGCTACATAGCGGGGAGCCAGGTATACAACCAGCAAGCCCAACTGCCTCCCTAGGCCCCACTTCACACAGCGGGACTCACAACCGGTGGTCTGAGGCACAACGGTCTCTCTCGGCTCAAGACCTTCCTTTACAATAACCGCTACCCCACCACCCCTGCCTAGGGCTTGAGGCTGATGAAAAGCGCGGTAACCTGGTGGGCACATTTCAACGAGGGGGAGTCCACCCTCGTGGCCCAACCAGGTCTCCGCTATTCCGGCTCCCCCTCTGACACAAGGTCATGGATGAGGGGGGCTTTGTTGACAACGGACCTGGCATTACAAAACATCAGCCTCAGGCCCTGGCTCTGTATTCCCTGACCACCCAGCCTGCAGGGGTTGTGACACCTGACCGTATGCAACCAACGGCCACGTGTCCCCAACCGGGAGGATGGAACTTGCCTCCCCTCGGACCTGCCTCTCCCCACGACCGTCGGGATGGAAATGCCCTCCCTAGGGACGACTCGCGTTTCCCCCCCCCTCACGGATCCTTCCACTACCCTCCGTCGGCTGCTGGCCTGGCCCTCTCTTCCTAACAGTTTATACCCTCCCCCCTCCCTGGTACCCCCTAAAATAGACAGTAATCTAAAAACTAAAAAACCCCTAAGGCCGCGCTTCGCCCACCTCTCCAGATTAATAAATCCTTCATCAAGGCGGGCCCTCATTAGAGCGGAGGGCCAAACCTGCGAGAGCGGGGACTCTCGCAGTCGTAGCAAATCGGTTCTAGAGTACAAAATGATTATAAAATATAAACATATAAAAATGGGTCATGGATAAAAGCGAGCATCGTTGGGACAATACAATTTATAAGATGACATAGATGGAATTAAAATGGAGTTCCGCCTGATATCCCAGCTGTGAATTGTAGTTCTGACAATTAAGTTTCCATTTGCACATGCCAGTAATAAATATACCTGGTGAGAACCTGGTAACTCTATACAACTGACACGGAAGGAGGGGAACCAGGCCAATACACATACCTTCAGGGTATCTTTATTTAGGATAGCAAAATGTGATTTATGTACATTGGAATAAATTGTTAGCAGCTGCTGTCCACCCTCAACAGCAGTCAGAGATGGAGGTATGATCTGCCTGTATTGCATTATTATTGTGTGGGTGGGGTGGGGTGGGGTGGAGGGAAGTATCAGGTAGAGAAGGGGAAAAAATCCTTCTATGCAAAGCAAGGTGGCGTGAAAAAGAATTGTTGCCATTTTCTTATTTAGCTAGTACAAGAAATAAATGAGATTTTTGTTGTTTGCATTTGCAAGTCAGTGTGAATTCTGTTAAGCATTCAGGATTAATCAAAAGACACCTGCATTTAACAAGAGATGTAAGGTAAATATATCTAGAGGCATAAACAACTGCACAACCGGATTTTTCCAACGGATGTATGATTCCAATTACAGTGTTTCGTTTTGCAAAAGGCAGCAATAACTGTTTAAATATGGCAGTAGGCAATATTTAGATATTGGGTGTAATTAAAACTGCAGCAACTAGTTGACTAAAATCACAACAGAGGCAGGAGGATTAAATGAGTCTCCTTTGGGGGGGTCACTTATCATATCTGTTCAACGAAGGCATAAACAAAGCAAAACAATCTTGGCCGTGTAAGGCTAGCATAGTGCAAATAAATCCCTGCGTTGACTGACAGATACTAATCTCTTTGTCTCACCTCCTTAGACTCCCTCCCTCTCTCCCTCTCAAATGCAGGCCAGGAATTAGACCTTGTCACATGGAAAGACAGAACAGGCAGCCGAGACCTTGCCCAGGGCTGGGTCATTGGTGGGAAATGATTTGCAGCCGAAGGATTGCAACCCCTTGTGGATTTTGCAGAAAGACAGCGATGGAGCCAGCAGGGGGAGTGGAACCCTCTGCACACAGCTCCACTCCCTAAACCCAGATTCCATGCACCCATAGAGACAAATCAGTATCAAACCACCTTCTTCTCAGCATCTTCCTTTCCCACCCACCATTTCTTTCCCCAATATTCTTTTCTTCCATTCTTTTCCTGCTGTGGCTCCATCGATCGCCATTCTTCTCTCTTCCCCCCCAACCTTTCTGCTTGAACATCTGCCCTCTACAGCGGGAGTCAAAAATCGGAAATAGTCCTTTTCCTGTGAGAGGGACCTTTTCCCCTAAGGCTAATTGATCCTCCTTTAGCATTTACTCAGATACAATTACGTGTCTCTTCGCTCCCTCGCAGCGAGTTCCCACTTTGTTCCCAATTATTCCAGGGGTGTGGGATGAATCAGATGCTAACAGGCGCCTTTGACAACACCTGAATGATAGGGGTGCTAGTTTCTTCCAAGCAGCAGGGCAAAAAAAAAAATGATTCCCAGGAGCTGCCCAAGTTCTATTCTACTGATCTAATAGATGCAGAAGTAGCACTGCTTTGCAAGCTGCTTTAGCCTGGCCTCCTGTCTCTTCTTCCCCCCCTCCTTCCTGGCGAATGAGCAAAGGCCATTGCTTCAGCCACAGCCGCCTGAAAGAGAGGCAGCTTTATTGTTTTTAACCTTCCTCACAAGGGCAGAAAAGAATAAGGTGTAGATAAGTACAAGCCCTTTTGTTGGGCAGACTGAACTGAGGCAGAAAAAAAGGAGAGAGATAGAGAAAGAGAGAGAGAGAGAGGGAGAGAGGGGGGAGGGGGAGAGAGAGGCAACTGAATTAAAAGCATCCTCTTTCATTAAGCAGAAAAGCTGAGTGGTTAAAATAGGCTGCTTATGTTGTAATATATTTCAATCATTGTTATGGTTTACCTTGGAGCCCTGTTCAGGCAGGAAATGTGGCATGCAAGTGTTTTAAGCAAACAGATAAGCAATTATATTAGGTCCCCATGCAACATTACTACTTCTTCAAAGCAGACGTGATTTTTAAATATTATTTTAGTAAAGTGAAACATTTTTTAAAAAATCTACTGTAGAAATATGGCATGTAGGTGAATTTGGCTGTTACTCGCATCATCTCCCACCTAGTAATATGAGCTAGGTTGATAGAGATGACAATGTAACACATCTGTGCATTACAGCCTTTAAAAAAAATAGTAGTTAGAGAAAGAAATGGAATAGGAAAAGCCTACCTCTTCCCCTGAGGCTTGGAAACATTTCATTGGTTGTTCACTGCATATACATCATAGGCAGTGGTGGGTTTCTGCAGGCTCGCACCTACTTGCAAGAGTCGGTTGGTGAAATTTAGAGAACCGGTGAGAGGGGGTTCCACCGGCGGACCCAGAAGTAAGTCTGGCCTGCCACTGCCGGTAACCCAATGGGAAGGAAAGGAAAGGAAAGGGAAGGAAAGGGAAGAAAGAAAGAAAGAAAGAAAGAAAGAAAGAAAGAAAGAAAGAAAGAAAGAAAGAAAGAAAGAAAGAATTTATCATCACAATTGAGTCCAACATTTTGGTTGCTAAGCAAGAGTGTTGTTAAATGAGTTTCACCACATTTTAAAAGGTGGCCACTCCCACCCTGTCACATGACTGCCAAGCCACACCCACAAAATAGGCCACACCTACAGAGTAGGTTCTAAAAAATTTGAAACCCACCACTGATCATAGGTTAGCAAATCCAAGATGCAAAACTCTACATGACCACCAGTTGGCAGCAAAAGACACAGAAACCTAATATCTTTCTCTTTGCTATCATTGTAACTCGACATCATCTTCCCCCTGCTTTTTTTCTTCCCTCCCTCATCTTAAATGAAGCAGGCTAATCAGAGATGACATTCAGCCAGTTCTGGAAAACCAGTAGTAGAAATTTTGAGTAGTTCAGAGAACCGGCAAATAAACTGGCCCCACCATCATTGCCTCCCAGCCTCCCAGCTGATTTTCTTGTTGCCCTGACCAGGAGAACAGAGCTGGAAAGCAGGTTAGTGGGATGGAGAGGGAATTTTGCAGTAACATTCCCCTGCCATGCCCACAAAGCCACACCCACAGAACTGGTAGTAAAAAATTTGAGTCCTACCACTGTTGTAGAGATAAAGCAAAGACAACTGTGCAAGTGGTCCTGAGCTTCTTAGAGAAAAGCAAGATAGAAAAGTGATGTGATCTTAATTTGCCTGCACCTCCTTTTAACATATATGCCCAAATGCTGGTTAGCAAAGTAGTGGGTAAACTCCTTTTTTCATATGAAAAGAAAACAATATTCACAAACATGGAACTTACTAACCCTACTGGCTAAAGCACAATTCTGGTTTTTTTGGGTTTTTTTTTGATGATGGGGCAAAAAAGATATTCAGCTACATTAAACCCAAGAAACTCCTACCAGATATAAGTAGCCCAATTACTTAAGTAGAACCAAGTTCATTTAGCAATATCCTATCTGAAAGTAGAGTTGGATCCTAACAGCTATAAAAAGGTTAAATTGTGTCCATCAAACTGAGATATTTGGGGGGGGGGGGTTGGTTTATTCATCTTGTATCCTTCCTGAAAAACTACCATGACAGTGACATACCAGAAGGAGTGGTTGAAGTAAATGAAATTGAAAAAGAAAATGTACAAATAGTGAACATCATCCTTCCTATGAGCCCAGTGTTTGTGACTCGTGCTGGCGTTAGTAAACTAGGCCATTACTATTCAATGCTTCATTTGGAGCAGGCCAGATTGGATCAGGTTGTATTAGATTTAATTAGCACTTTGTGACATACTTAATCTTGTTTCTCCAAGTTCAGCAATAACTGAATACTAGGTTTTCTTGTCATAATTGCTTCAGAACAGAAAGAAGGGCCCCTCAATGGACTTTATGCTAAATGAACTTGGTTCTACTTAAGTAATTGGGCTACTTGTATCTGGTAGGAGTTTCTTGGGTGTAATGAAGCTGAGTAGCTTTTCTGCCCTATCATCAAAATAAAAATAGTCACATGTTAGTGACTTCCACTTTCGTGAATATTGTTTTCTTTTCATATGAAAATGTATTGATCATGCATATGAAACACGAATGGCCTATTGGTTGTTGAATTAAACTCTGTCTTTATCGCTCACAGTCCTGTTTGCTCTGAAGGTCAACTAGAGTGGCAAGACTGCCTTTTTAGCTTTAAAAGCACATTTCCATTCAGGCGCTGCAATACCAGCAGTCAAAAAGACATTACAAAGAGTGAAAAACTAATATGTAGTAAATTAATTCAGCATGAGTAACACTTCAGAAATCTTTAGAATTGCATTAAAAAAAGTATCCTGGTGAATGCAAAAGGGCATAAACTACTGTTTTCTAAAACAACTGATTCTTAAATGAGAAGTATTCATGTATTCATTAAAGCATTCAACCTTTGCTCCATCAATAACTTGTGAATTTACTTTCTGCTTGATGCTTTGGATATTGTGGATAAGGTCCAACTGCTTGCAGTTGCTGGTTTGCAAAGTTTCAGCAGTAAAGCACCTGAAACTAAAACTGGAAAGAATTGAGAATAATGAAATCCCAGTAAATAATACTAAGTCATATTTCTTCAGGGTCGTGACTTCTGGACAGCTTGTCAAAATTGGGTATCATGCAGAATCAGTACTGAGATCTCATTTGTAGAATATTGGTCACATATCTCAGGGGATGCCACCAGTGGTGGCATTCATTTTTTTTTTAACTACGGGTTCTGTGGGCGTGGCTTGGTGGGTATGGCAGGGGAAGGATACTGCAAAATCCCCATTCCCTCCCAATCATCTGGGACTTGGGAGGCAGAGAATAGATGGGGGTGAGGCCAGTCACAGGTGGTATTTACTGGCTCTCCGAACTACTCAAAATTTCCACTACCAGTTCTCCAGAACTAGTCAGAACCTGCTGAATACCACCTCTGGCTGCCACAAAGAAAATGGAGTCAAGCTATTCTCCAAAGCACCTTTGACGGGCAGGACAAGAAGCAATGGATGAACACTAATCAAGGAGAGAAGCAACCTAGAACTAAGGAGAAATTTCTTGACAGTTAGAACAATTAATCAGTGGAACAACTTGCCTCCAGAAATTGTGAATGCTCCAACATTGGAAGCTTTTAAGATGAGATCATGGATGCTTGTACGCGCGGTGCCGCTGAACGTACGACTGTACACGCGGTGCTGCTGAACGTACACTTGTAAGCGCATTGCCGCTGAACCGACGCTTGTATAGGGTTTCCTCCCTAAGCGGGGACATCCAAGGTTCCTTCCAACTCTGTTATTCTGTTCTGTTCTATTCTACTGAGCACCAATGTCTATGTTCTTGCTTCCCAAAAGAGTGGTCCCTATAAACACACTTTTACTGCTCAACTGTGATACACCCTATGTAATACTCCATTTTGAATTTACAAAGACAATGACTTTATGCTATTTTACTTCCTACTTTAGTACTTTGCCTCCCTGGGAGTCCTGCACTGAAAACTGTGTATTTAAAGGTCCCTTGCCACTACTGTGAGCACTGGGTGTAAGGACTGTATAACACAGGCAGTGTTTAGAACATGACAATGGTCACAGCAACATGGTCTTTGCTGTAGCACGTCTTTGATAATACCTGAAGACATCTAGAAACTTTCTCCGAGTTTCACAAATAGCATTTATTCCCCTTTTGCTGCCTGAAAACAGGTAAGCCTGGCATAAAGCTAATCAGAGACAGAGATGGACTTTCTGAATAAACTTTTATTGAAGAGCTCCAGGAAAAGGGTCCCAACTGCTAAGGGGGATGAGACCCTGAATAGTAGCAAAGCATGGTCTTTTATACCAGTGATGGTTAACCTTTTCGGCACTGAGTGCCGAAACTGGAACATGTGTGCGCCAGAGCGCCAAAACCCAGAACAGAGCAACTGTCCGGTATGCATGTGCATGACAGAACCTGGAAGAGCAGCTGGTGATGATATGCGTGCCCACAGAGAGGGCTCTGTATGCCACCTCTGGCACACGTGCCATAGGTTCACCACCACAGTTTTATACAGTTGTTTTGAAGAAATGGGGAAGTAAAATTCCACAGAACCTTTACCTTGCTTTTAGTATATGTGTCTGTTCATTTGTGGCGTTGTGTCCTTCCTGAGTATACGTCTCATTACCTCCTATTGAATTAACTTGCGCAAAGCTCTACGTGTCCTTTGTCCCTACTTGTGGTTACTGTTGTTAAATTTTTGTAATAATACAAATATTGTAAATTTTTATTCCCTGTGGTGTTGCTACATTTTTTAAAAAAACTGTGTGGTTCTATTTCTGATTATCATTACTGATTTTAAAAAAATGGAAAAGGTTCCTAATCCTATCCTTCTTGTTTATATTGTTTTAGAACATTTAAAGGGTAATATTTAGAGGGTGCCATTTAGAGGGTGCCACAAAGAAGAGGGAGTCAAACTATTCTCCAAGGCACCTGTGGGCAGGACAAGAAGCAATGGGTGGAAACTAATCAAGGAGAGAAGCAACTTAGAACTAAGGAGAAATTTCCTGACAGTTAGAACAATTAACCTCTGGAACAGCTTGCCTCCAGAAGTTGTGAATGCCCCAACCCTGGAAGTCTTTAAGAAGATGTCAGATAGCCATTTGTCTGAAATGGTATAAGGTTCCTGCCCACGCAGGGGGTTGGACTAGAAGACCTACAAGGTCCCTTCCAACTCTGCTATTGTATTGTATTGTATTACTTTGACTTTGACTTTATTCGCATTTATATACCGCCCTATCTCCCTTGCGGGACTCAGGGCGGTGCATAGTAAAATGCTATAAACAATAAATACAATAAAATATCTTAAAAATATTGTTATTAATGAAATGTATATGTCCACCCATCTTATAGGAAGGGACTCTGAGTGGTGTACAACAATCCAATTAAACTACAAATATTAAGCAATAGTCACCTAATAATGATTTAAATATTTATTAAAGCAATTTGTACGATTCTAAATTTGTTTCGTGCTAGTGGTCAAGAAAATGGTTCAGCCATTCACCCATCTTTTTTTAAAAAAAATCATGGTTTACCATTTTTAAAAACCATTCATCTTGACTCACAATAACCTAAAGAAGATATTTTCTGTCAAGCATACAGTTTTACTTAAAAAAAAGCCCCAATGAATTTCTAAAGATATGCCATCCTGTTTTAAGATGCTGTACCAGATTTAGTGACACTTCAGTACTTGCAACACATTGCACCTTCCACGTTGACGTTAGAATTTTCTGAACCCCTTTTTCCAAAGATTATACTGAGTTTTTAAATGACTTTTTTTAGCAACCCGTTTTCTTCCTGTACAGCATGTTTATTGCCGCAGGTAATGTTGCCTGAACTGAAACTTAGGAAATAATTCTTTGAACTCAGAGAAATCTGTGGGCAAAGTCACGCACCGGAAGCCATGCCTCTTTTAGCAAATGGAAAAAAGGGCTTCAATCATTTGCTTACACCCACATCTTGACTTTTCTAAACCCACTCACAGATTATCATTATTATTATTCTGTGGTTAATCTTTGGTGAGATTCACAGCCTTAGGGGCTGGTTGGTAGCTCAACAGCTCGAGTCCTAACCAAGGACCAGAATGCTCAAGTCCGGCAAACCTAGAACCTCCACATAGTGAGGCAGTCCCCTAGGTATTGCTCCAATCACAATCGGGACAACACGCGACTTTCTCTTCCACAGTTGCTCAACTTCAATTTGCAAGTCCCAATATTTTGTGATTTTTTTCTTGCTGCTTATTTTCAATAAGTGCATCACCAGGCATAGCAATGTCAACGAACCATACTTTTTTCTTTTCAATTATTGTTATATCAGGTGTGTTGTAGGACAAGAGCCTGTCAGTCTGAATTCTAAAGTCCCACAAGATCTTGACTTTCTCATTCTCTAAAATTTTCTCAACCTGATGTTCCCAGTGATTTTTGCTGTACTCAAATCCAAGCTTCTGGCACAATTTCCAGTGAATGATCTTAGCAACACGGTCACAGTGTTGTATGTAGTCAGTTTGTGAAATTTTGCTGCACCCACTGATCAGGTGGTCGACTGTCTTACCTTTCTCATTACAGAGGCGGCATTTGCTGTTGGTGGTAACATGTTGAATTTTTGCCTTCCTGCAGTTTGTGGCTAAGGCTTGTTCTTGAGCTGCCAAAATAAAGCCTTCTGTTTCTTTTTTCAGTACTCCCGATCTTCACCAGTTCCAAGTTAGTTTTTGATCAGCTTTACCTTCAATACTTTTCAAGTATTGGCCATGCATAGCTTTGCTTTTCCAATTTTCATCTCTATTCAGTACTTGCAACACATCGCACCTTCCACGTTGACGTTAGAATTTTCGGAACCCCTTTTCTAAAGATTATACTGAGTTTTTAAATGATTTTTTTTAGCAATCCGTTTTCTTCCTGTACAGCATGTTTATTGCCGCAGGTAATGCTGCCTGAACTGAAACTTAGGAAATAATTCTTTGAACTCAGAGATATCTGTGGGCAAAGTCACGCACCGGAAGCCATGCCTCTTTTAGCAAATGGAGAAAAGGGCTTCAATCATTTGCTTATACCCACATCTTGACTTTTCTAAACCCACTCACAGATGATGATGATGATGATGATGATGATGATGATGATTATCTTTATTCATAAAACATGATACTCAGCCAACTGAACATTTAAAAATGCATATTACAAATACTATTCACTGGTGCTAATGGTTGATACAGTTTGCTGCCAGCATCCTAGGTATCAACCAAGTATCTTCGTAGAATGTAAGATGTTCCAAGTAGCTGGAAGCTGCAATTTGCTGAGATATTATTATTATTATTATTATTATTATTATTATTATTATTATTATTATTATTATTATTATTATTATTATTATTATTATTATTATAGTTTTATCTACTTTTATCTACTTTGCTGTCTTACATACTATTTTACAAGTAAAACAGCAAACCCAGCTAATACTCCTTCCTCCCCCAATTTTCCCCACAACAACAATTCTGGGAGATGAGTTGGGCTGAGAGAGAGTGACTGCCTCAAAGTCACCCATCTGGCTTTCATGTCTATGGAGAAACTGGAACTCATGATCTCCTGGTTTCTAGACCAGCACTTTCACCACTACATCAAACTGATCAGATACCTCTATTTAAATTACTTTATCAACTTAAACAATTTTTAAAAATTATTTTCAGGTATAGAATTTGCAACTTTCATATGTATATTTTCTTAAAGCAGTCCAGAGTTGTCTTCTTTGGCTTTTCCAAGGTTTTTTTTTTTTTTAACTCTATTTATTTCCAAGGGCCAAACAAACAAACACCAGCCAGGTGCAACTCTGGGTCCAACTTGTGTTAGCTGGGGGTGGCGGGGGTGGCAGGGGGACACACTGGTGATAAGAATTTTCATCTTGGTATTGATAGAACTGATTTCAGCACTTTAAATAAATCTATTTTAAAAAAATAAGTATTTTTAAAAAAAAATTCAAAAAAGTAAAGATAGGGCCAAGAAAAGAGGCAAGGATCACAATCTGTCAAAAATGGTGGAGGGTCAGCTTGGGGGGGGGGGTTGGACTAGATGACCTGCAAAGTCCCTTCCAACTCTGTTAATCTGTTAAAAATCTATCATAAACTGGTTTCATATTATCAAAGTGCAGTTTCAAGTAAGCCATAAACTAGAAGCCACATTTTTCAGAGTATAAGACACACCTTTCCTCTCCAAAAAAGAGGGTGAATGTCTGGGTGCATCTTACACACTGAATACAGCATTTTTGGCCTCCCAAAACCCTGTCCCCTTCATAAAAATGGATGTGCAGAGGGTTTGGGAGACCTGCAAAGTGCTCCTGGGGGCTGGGGAGGGCAAATACGAGTGAAAAATGGGCCATTTTTTGCTCATTTTTTGCCCCCCAGCCCCCAGGAGCACTCTACAAGCCTTCCAAAGCCTATGCATGCCCTGGTCCCCCCCCCCAAATGGGGCTTGCAAAGGGTTTGGGAGGCCTGCAGAGTGAAAAAACCTTTAAAAAAAATTAACTCTTCAAAATCTTGGTGCTATTTATACTCTGAAAAATATGGCAATCCATAAACCAAATTTTGTAGTATTCTAACTTCTCCTACAAGTGACACAGGATTCCATGAAAAACTGAAGCAGAAGTGAAGAAGATGCTGGCTGATTCTGAAAAGAGAGAGAGAAGAATGGTAGCTAGGGCCCCCTTATCTGTCATGGTTTTCGTGCAGGAACGGAGTGATTAAACTCTGCCTAGGAATTGGGTTGCAATGCTCAGAAAAAGAAGATGAATTTCATTTCGTAATAGCGAAGCAGCATGATGCAGATTGTAAAAGGGAAATGATGTCTCCTCAGTAGGGGAAAAATAATGGGAGAGGAAAGCACATTCATCGAATTGAGAATAGGAGACCTCTGCAGCATGAAAGCAACTCACAGTTTGGGCCTTCTGCTGGTGGACTTAAAAGGATGCGTGGAAATCCCGAATGAACGCAACAAGCAGTGAGCTAAGAAGAACTTTTAGCTTTGGATCATGGAGGGAGTGACATGGAGCCAGCAATAGGAAATGCATACATACCTCTCCAATTGTGTTGTAAAATGCAAGAGGAAGTTTGATACATGTCAGACAGGCAGGATTTCAATAAGGTACCTGCTTAGGCAGAGCGCTCTAGTAATTCAAAGATAAATTTAGTATTCCAACTAAAAAGCAACAGCTGTGTTTGTAAATTCTACATTTTAGAAGTGGGGTTTCCGGTTCTTATTTGATCATACTTGTCCCAAGTTGCTTCATGATCCTTATACTCTCTCCCTCTCTCTTTTGCAAGCAGTGAGCCAAGGATAGCTCCCTAATCAGAATTTGCTACAGAATTAGGCAAACTGTAGCAAACTATATCTGAAATTCACAAACTTTGACAGATGGATACCAAGCGCGAAGGCTTGTCTTGCAATCGCAACAGTTTACTTATGAAATGTTTATTGACATTTCTGCTTCTCTTCTTGTATTCTTCCCTAATAACTTTAAGTATCTATGTAGCAAGATAATTATTAAGATACAATAACAAGCCAAGCATTAAACTGTGACTAGATTGTTTCTTTTTGGTATGATGAAGTAGTCAAGAACATTCTAAAGCTCCCATTGTTTCCTAGCTAGCAGGCATAATAGCCTAATCTTAATGACAAGTTCTTCTGTTCCTGGCATTATCCTTTGTATGTTTTATGTACACCTCACTGAGATTTACTTTCTAGTAAAGAAAGTAAACATGCATTTGATTGTGCTAGGCATGTGTTATTGCTTTTTAAAAAGTAATCTATCAGTATGATGAAAATGATATTTTTTCTAGAATGGTCTCATATCATTAATACCTGATGCTTCAAAAAAATAAAATAAAAATGTACCACCAGCACTCCATATAGTGAATTGAATAAGAAAAGAAGTTAAATAAAGTAGCCCACAGGCAAATTGTCACGATCTGTTTCTCCTAATACTCAAGAAAGACCACACTTAGACATTGGTTGAAATGAATAAGGCTACTTTTACTAAGTACCGAAGAATAACAGACCAAGGAAAGCAGGAAGTAACTAGTTTAGGCGCGAACTGTGAGTATTAAAGCTTAAGCCCATCCCCATAGCCCTAACCCCCCCCCAGCAGTGTCCAATATACTTTCTCCTCTGACATCAGGTGGGCAGGTCGTCACCAGCATGGAATGTGAGACCGCTAGTCCAGAGATAACACCGGCCGGCAACATCTTCCACCAATCTTCCACCAGCATACACAATTGAATCCCAGCACCCCACCCTCCCCGTTTCCATGGCAGCTAAGCAGCATAAGCGAAGGCTGACATCCGGACCTCCTCCAGGAACAGGCAGAATCTCCGGATGCCCCTCCGAAATAGAGATGTTAGACCTGTAAAACAGACAAAAAAGGACAAAACAACAAATAGGAGAGAGGGAAAGGGTCAGGGCTTGTGTGGATATTTGGCATAAAACTGGCGGATAAGCCTAGGGGCCTTGAGATGCTCTTTATCCACCCATTCGTTGTGAGAAGGGGGAAAGTCTTTCCACATGACTAAGAACTGAGTTTTATTTCTACGGACCCTGGAGTCCAAAATGTCACGAACTTCATAATGTTGGAAACCATGGACAACCAGAGATAGATTATTGATATAGGCATATAGATAGATAGATAGATAGATAGATAGATAGATAGATAGATAGATAGATAGATAGATAGATAGATAGATAGATAATGGATGGATGGATAGATGATAGAAAGATAGGTAGGTAGGTAGATGATAGATGATAGATGATGGATGGATGGATGGATGGATGAAGAAAGATAGGTAGGTAGGTAGGTAGATAGATAGATGATAGATAGATGATGGATGGATGGATGGATAGATGGATAGATAGATAGATGGATGGATAGATAGATAGAGACAGACAGACCGTCAGACAGACAGACAGACATGAAATGGGATGGGATGGATGGATGGATAGATAGTTTCTAATAATCTAAGTGATCTTGCAATTCGCACTCCAACAAGAATTTCTGGTAGAAATTTTATGGTTAAAAAAATATTCTGGGCCTGAAAATTGTGTTTTACTAATTTATTTTAACTTGTTATTAGGACAGAATGAATAATGTATCTGTGAGATGACAAAAGTCACTACATGAAAAAGGAACAATAGTTGTATTCTGTCTAATGTGTTTGTTTATGTGGTTGACTAAGAGGACCAACCCAATCTGCATGAACAAAGTCTTTCAGAATCTCAGTTCCCTTTCAATACACATCAAGGCATCAGGAAAAGGGTTCAGAGTAGGAAAACTCCCAAATGAGCCCTTTCAATTTGTTTCTTTAATTACTTTTAAGTTGTTGATTTGATTGTTGACACCCGAGGGGCAGAGGGGGGAATTTATTAAATCAAATAAAAATAAAATAAAAATATTGGGGTTTGCATGGGTTTTTTATTTCTGTAAGCTGCTCAGAATCTCTGTAAGTGTGTTGGGTGGCCATATAATTTTTCTTAATAAATAATAAATAAGTGCTTTTAATCTTTTGTCCCCTCAAAACTCTTTTGTCCTTGGTCCAGCTCAGCCAAGGTGATGCCAGGATTTCACCTCAGCTTGTGTTCCTAGATTAAAGAGAGAAGGGCTGTTTGAAAAATGGTGAGCTTGCTTTTTAATCCTTTTCAGAAAAGGAGAGTGGGCTTGTTTATTATAGTTTGCTTTCCCTAGGAATTAGTTTAATCAATCAAAGCCTGACTGGACTTGCAGGTCTGCTCAAGGATCTCAGTCAGTCTCCTGGTGGCCTATTGTGGGTGGGATGAGTAAATCTCTGATCATCTTTTGTGTGTGTGAGTGTGAGTGTGTGTGCCCTCACAGCCCACAGTATCTTCTGAGATTGGTGGTTTTGTCTGTAATACTCTGCCTCTCTCAACATTATGAATGAGCTGTGGGAAATGGGACACTTTTGTTCCTTATCCTTAAGGGAGGAAAAATGAACTGTTCTGTCAGAGAGAAGTATGCATAAAAAATAAGATTCTGTGAAAAAGCATTGGAGGTGACCTATGCTAGTAATTGAGACAACAATTTTTTCTCCTCTCGTTATTTGGTGAGGGAGGTGGGAATTGGAAAAGTTCCCCTTGGGTATATATTTGTTCTACTTTTCTTGTTGTGTTCTACCTTCAGCTTTGTGCTTTAATTGCTCTAACAGGTACCTCAGCCTGGATACAAACATGGGGGTATAAATTTCAGTGGCCTTCCATCATTCATAGGACATAAAATGAACCCAGAATTCATTAATTACAGTGTTTCATGATTTAAGAAAACCAATTTCGTTGTATTTATTTTGTACAATGACAATAAAGACTATACTATCTCCTATATTTTTTTACTCCAATATATAGAATTGAAGCATTTGTCTTTAGCCCAAAGAAAAGTTAACATCTTCTGTCAGATAAATAGGAGAAATGTCAAAGGCAACTTACTTAGAAAGTTGATGAATCTGTTCAGTATGATACATATGAAAGATAGGTGGAGCATCCCTGGATTTTGAGTTCTCAGTTTCTTTCATTACATTCCTCCCATTCCTCCCTCAAATATATTATTTTCCAGTCCACTCTAAGTTAAGTTAGCTTGCAAGATTGTGATTGATCCAAATTACCCAGGAAATTTATGACAGAATGCAGATTTGAACCTGGATCTTCCCAAATCTAGTGCAGTGTTTTAACTGCCATCCTGATCAGATTCTCCTACATTGCTCTGGCTTTATCTCTCCCCCCCTCAATTAAGATGGCATTTTATTCCTCCTAACTTCAGGTGGAATGATTGTACAAGCTGCAGAAGTTGAGATGTGGCTTTGAAATTCTCCAGTGGGTCTCTGAGGACAGAACCTGGTTGGATGATTTCTTTGAATCTTTTGCCCTGAGAACTCTTCAAGAACTTTTCAAAGGCAGGATTCCAGCTAGCAAGTCACCAATAGTGTCTCTGAAAAAGCCCATTGTGGCCTTGTTGCATCGGATTTCTTGAAACCTGAGAAGCCAGAAAAGCTACAGGCAATCAGACAGAGAGTTGTGCAGTGAGGTAGTACAGTCACCCTTATTTCTGGATCATCTCATAACAGGTTGAATAACATACTTCACCCATACAAGCACATCCTTTTTCATCAGTTTGAATGAGAACAGGTACAAAACCTGTTGGCGCATTTCTCGGTTGGCCATTAACAAACCAACTTTCAATCGGAAACAGATGTTCTGAATCATGTTACAGAAGGCTGCCCTGTACTGTTTTCATTCTATTCCAGTTTCTCTGTCATGTTCTTTTCATTCTAATCAATGTACTTACAAGTGTCAGAGCTGGAAATTTTGACTCTGCTACTGCTTCTCGTTCTATTGCTACAGCATTTTGGGAAATAGATATGTTAAATACATCTTAAAATTCTCATTTGTGGAAAAAGTTATGATTCCCATGCTCACGTATTTTTTCTTATGCTACGAAGGGGACAGAGAAGCATCCATTTTTCTCTTGGGCTCCACCAGTGGGGCATAGAAGGTTATTTAGCTTGTAAGATTGAAGGACACCAAGACTGCAGCTAAGATTATTCTGCCCATGATATAGCAAAAGGAATGAGGTTGGAGGGATACAGATGGATGGATGGAGATATCCTTCAATATATGTAAATGCAAGCTAAGAAGAATTAAAATAAAGTGACAATAGCATTCTACTATTTTCTCATGCTGTGCTTGATTATGAGTCCAGGATTCCCAAAAAAGAAACAACAAAAAAGAACGTCTCCTCAAGTCAGACTAAAATCCCGGAAGCTACATGCCCATGTTCATGTGTTGGTGACAATACTGAAGTGGTTTACTGTTGCCTTCTTCTGTTTTTTTGTTTCCCCCAGGGGAATTCCCCCAGGGGTATTTTCAGGGGATTGATATTAATTTGCTTTGACCCATCTTAGTTCTTAGTTCAGCCAAGATTGGGTAGGTTCTAACATCTCTACTTGTTTTAGCAATTCCTCCCTCCCTCCCTCCCTCCCTCCCTCCCTCCCTCCCTCCCTCCCTCCCTCCCTCCCTTCATTCATCAAATTTCTACACCACCCTTCTCACCTAAATGACTGGGGATTCTACAAATATAACCCATGAAAAGTAACATAGTTAAAAATAGTATTAAAATAGTTAAAAAGTTAAGAATCGCAGAAGTTAAAAATGTTTTAAAAGGTAAAGGAAGCACCCTCAAGCCACTGTCAGGGTTGCATGCCACTCTTCAACCCCAATATCAGTTGGCGAAGTCTTGATGCTTTTCTGGAAGTTAGAAGGTGTGTGTGTGTGTGTGTGCTAACCTCCAGGGCAGGGCAGGGGCTACTGCAAAGAAGGCTCTTTTCCTAGACCCTGCCAATCAAAACTGTTTAGCTGACAGGACTGCAACATTCCTCCTTGATTGGGTAGAATGAGTTGATAAAATAGGGTTAATATGCTTCCTCACGTAGCCTGGCCCCATGTCGTGAAATCTTTAAAGTTTTTTAAAAATTATTTTTATTATAAACTAATAACAGAAAAAAACAGAAAAAGGACATTAACAAGACAAAACTACATAGATATAACTGGGAGTGACTCACTCCCTATATGTATACAGTTACCAGGTAAACATCATATATCATCTTACTACATTTCCAGTTATTCAGGTTATTTCTGATTATCTATATCTTACACTTATTAATCTTTAGTTCTTTATAACTGTTACTGCTCCATATACTTATTTTATTTACTATTTACATATCTACACTGTATATTTTTCCCTATTGCTCATCCCGTAATCTTTTTACCTCTATCCATTCTTACCATTTTTCCCAACTTTGATAAAATATTGTTTCCTGTCTGTCTTTAAGAATATATGTTAGTCTGTCGCATTCAGCACACCAGAAGATTTTGTTGATAATTAGTTGGTCTGAAGGTAGTTCCTTCCCTTTCCAAGACTGTGCGTATACTATTCTGGCTGCAATGGTAATGTGTGTGAAAAGATACCAGTCTTTCTTTCTTATGCCTCAGGGGTTAATCCCCAATACAGTAAATAAGCCTCTGGTTTTAATTGAAAGGTGATTCCTATAATCTCCGTAAGCCAATCTTTTATCTTACCCCAATATCTTTGGACTTGTGGACATGTCCACCATTGATGATAGAATGAAATCTTTAAAGTTGATAACCCACACCTTGAATTAGACCCAGAAGCAGACTCACACCCAAAGCAGCTTGCTTAGCAAAGGTGTTACATGTGCCCTCCTCAGGATGTCTAAAACTGCTTATGCTGCTGTATTCCACACCAGTAGTAACTTCTGTATAGTCTTCAATGGTAACCTCATGTAGTGTGCATTGCAACAGTCCATATGGGTGATGATCAGGGCAGGAATGATGGAAAGAAGGTCATAATAAGAGTTTGCCACTGATGAAGATTGGGGAATCATGTGCAATTTGGCCTTTACTAAAAGTTGGAGTGGTTGGCAAGCAGTAGGAGGCCACTTCCCACCCACTGGGGAGGAACACCGTACCAACTAAGCATTTAGGACCAGTTGATATGCAATCCCAAAGTTTCATCTAAAACTCCTGGTGAATTCAAAGTGGATTTACTTCTTAGAATTAAGACAGATGTGTATGAAACAGTTCCTGTGTTGTTAGTAGGGCCCTTACCAAATTCTCCAGAAACAGAGGCTTGAGTGAAATATCAGAGCCACAGCAGGAACAGGTGGAGAGATCTCAGCCCGATAGCTTCCCTCCAGCTCCCATTCTTTAAACTGTTTTTCTCCTGATGGAACAAAGCGAAGATGGAGAAGTGGCTTATACTAAGGACAGACAGCCTGGAGCTGATAATTTAGAACACATTTTATGTGCACATGAAAAAGGAGGCTATCCCACAGGGAGATGCTGCTGCCTTATCATCACTCATTTTCTAGACTAAAGTGTTATTTTATGTGATGTGTTTCTGTGACAAGATGATGAAATTACCTGCCCCATAAAGTCTTTCGGTGAGCCACTTGAGTCTAGGAGTTCATTTGAAGTATTTCTTAAAAAGGGAGAGGGGGGGGGGAAGGGAGGGGAGGGAGGGAGAGAGAGGTGTGTATAATGCAGTAAAGAAGCTTGCAAAGTGTGCATGGCAACCATCCGTTTCTCATTCCACATTTTACATGTACAGCTAACATCTTTCATCATTAAAACAACAGAGCAGAGCAGAGCAGAATTCTTTATTGGCCAAATGTGATTGGACACACAAGGAATTTGTCTCCATCGCATAAGCATCTAACCCCACTTCCGGTTCCCATCACATGCCTCATTCCAGTTAAGCTGAATTTCTGGTGACTTCCATGCAGTCTTTTTGGCTCGATACAGAAACGGCTTTCCCCTTCGGTCTTCTGGGGTGTTGTTTTAATGTCCCACTCTTACCTACAACCATGAACTTCCCAATTCGGACTCCATCTAAGACATCATCAGGACTCTTGTGCTTAATGTTTTAGGTTTGCCAAGCTTGGAAGATGCAAGATGAGGCCTTTTTCCCTAAAAGCATCCATACTTCCATACTTCTTTTATGTAGAGGTTGTCTTGGATTTACAACCACTCATTTAGCAATGGTACAAAGTTGCTGCTGGAAAAAATGACTTATGCTTGGTCCCCACGTTTACAACTGCAGCATCTCCACAGTCACACAATCATAATTCAGGTATTTGGCAACTGGCATGTATTTATATGATGGTTTCAGCATCCTGGAGTGATGTGATTGACATTTATTATTTTCCCAGCTGGCTTCCGGCAAGCAAAATCAATGGGAGAAATCAGATTTACTTAACAACTGGGTGGTTCATTTAATGACCACATGATTTGCTTAATGGTTCCACCAAAAAAGGTCATAGAATTGGGCACGGTCATGTGATGCCTCACTTAATGACCTTGCATTTAGAGTAACAGATGTTCAGATCCCAATTGTGGTTGTAAGTCAAGGACCCTCTCTATGATTGTTAGCCAGTGTGGTGGAGTAAGTAAACGGGGCATCACTGGATGTGAATGGAAGACAGTCAGGTCCCATTCCAACGTCAAGAAGTGTGGTTTTTTTCATTCCCTCTTAGCTAACCTATCTTATTGACTTGCTGTTGTGCAGAAATTTGGGAGTTGGTTTATTTTATGGTTGATGATGATTTTGCATTACACCATAGATCGTATTCTGAAGCAGTCAAATTGTGAGGTACTGGTAAGTCATGCTGGTGTGTTTTTTGTAAATCAGACAATCTGTATCAATTTTCTACTATCACGCGTCTATCCCAGAATAGAATTGGGACAGTGATTATATTATGGTAAGAATAAGGGTATTGCTTCCAAGGAGGCGTGCTATCTTAATAAGTCTTATCTTCCTGACAAGAGAAAAAAAAAAAGTGCTTTTCAAATCCTGCCTGCATTATAAACTACCACTTACAAAATCTTTGTGATAAAGTGCTGGCAATTTTTACCTGGGGCGGACATTTTACAGAATTTAAAAGGTCTCCACAGGATACTAGTAAATCTAAGGTAAGTTTTCAAGCCCCAATGGATATTGTGAAATCTAAAGTTCTGTTTGTCCAAGGGTTTTTGGGGTTTTTTTTGGCTTCTCCCCTGGGTATTCAGACGTAGCTTCCATTTTCTGGGCTCCACTTCAATGTACAGTTGGCCATTATCGCTCAAAGAAAACTACAGAAGAAACTTCGCTAGTGTGAACCCACCTCACTGAATTAATTGAACTCTAGTGCAAAGGCCATTAAAATGCTCTAAAAATGGAAATGAACTTTCAATATGCGCATTAGTTTGGGACAGAACCTGAGGGGGAGCCGACATTGTAAGTGAAATAACAGAAATAAGATTTAGAATAATCATTCGGGTGGCGAGATCATATTTACCGGGAAGAGAAGTAACTATAAATGTAATAAATGGAAAAGCATAAGAAAAAAAATATCTCTACATTTACCCAAGATTTTTTTTCTGGGTACGTGCAAAGTTATAGCATTATTATAATTAAGAGATAATGTTTCAGCTATAAGCAAATTTATTTCCTGGTTGGTTTATATATTCCCACAATCCCAAAGGACTCTCAGTCGCTCAGAAATCCATGTCACTTCAGATAAATGATGAACTTCACAGCAAACATATAGCATGTCATAAAATCTCCAACATGGCACTGAAATCCAGCAGCCATAAATATTCAAAGCAGATAGTACAGTCACGTCCCAAATGTCCTTGGGAAAAATTCAGTTTTCAGTGCTTCCTCCAGGCAAAGTGGGAGCTGGACCCCTTTCATGGGGAAGAGCATTCCAGAAGGCCAGCACTGTATGTGAAAAGCACTACACCCAAGCTTTGGGCCCCAACAGTTTTTCCTGGCAAATTCAAATTGGTGGGCCTAAGACTAATGGGAGAATGAGTGTTGTATACAGATTGGGTCTGTTTAGTCTACTGCCATGATGGTTAGGTTTAGGTTAGGTTTATTGGATTTATATGCCGCCCTTCTCCCAAAGGACTCAGGGCGGCGTACAACATAAAAACACATATTACAAAAGTTAAAAAGGGAGATTAAATAGAATATCCCAAAAAACCCAATTGACATTTACAATGAAATTTAAAAATTAACAATTAAAATTAAACATTTGTTTTATTCAGGCCAGGGCAGCTTGCTGGAAAAGCCAACTTTTTAGGGCGTGTTGGAAGGACCCAAGGTCGGGAATTATGCGAAGCTCCAGGCGCAGCTCATTCCAGAGGGGAGGCACTCCCAGAGAGAAGGTTCTCCCCCTGGGGGTCGCCGGCCGACACTGTCTGGCCGATGGCACCCTGAGTAGGCCGACTCTATGGGATCATACTGGATGGTGGGAGGTGGTCTCGCAAGTACCCTGGGCCTAAGCCATCGGGCACTGGTGAACCTATGGCATGCATGCCACAGGTGGCATGCAAAGCCTTCTGTGGGCACACGAGCTGTTGCACTAGTTCAGCTCTATCATGCATGCATGCACACCTCCCGCCAGCCAGCTGATTTTGGGGTCTCTGCCACACATATGTGTGTGGGGGGGTGTATGTGGAACATGCATGCACATGTGTGATGGGTGGGTGTATAAACAGGGGGTGGGGGGAGTGTGTGGGAGGTGCCCCCCACAGTCTGTTTTTGGTCCCAGGAGCTGCAGGGAGGCCTGCTAGGCCCAAAATGAGACACGGGGATGGTAGGGACATGCATATGCACGGGGGATGGGGAAGTGTGGGGGTGTCATGTGCACACACTCAGGGCGTGGGGTGGGTGTCGTGCACACATTGCATTATGGGTGCAGAGACGCATGCATGCACTATTGCCTTAGCCACGAAAGCCGGCAGGGGGACCTTGGGCCAGTCACTCTCTCTCAGCCCAGCTCACCTCACAGGGTTGTTGTTGTGGGGAAAATAGGAGAAAGAAGAGCATTAGATATGTTTGCTGCCTTGTTTATAAGTATAATACAATATAATAAAGTTATAATAAATAGATTAAATATACACAGGAGTAAAATATTTGGCCAGTTGGCAATATAGCCAGGAAACAGAGCCCTTAACACATTCAGTGCTCCATAGCCAGGTTTTTAAGGCCTTATGAAAGGCTAACAGGATAGGGGCCATTCTAATCTGTAGAGAGGTTATTCCATAGAGCAAGGGCCACTACAGAAAAAGCTCTTAGAAAAAACAGGGCCCATAAGTGGATAAAGGTAAAGGTTTCCCTTGCACATATGTGCTAGTCGTTCCTGATTCTAGGGGGTGGTGCTCATCTGCATTTCAAAGCCGAACGTCCGAAGACGTCTCTGTGGTCATGTGGCTGGCATGACTAAATGCCAAAGGCGCACGGAACGCTGTTACCTTCCCACCAAAGGTGGTTCCTATTTTTCTACTTGCATTGTTACATGTTTTCGAACTGCTAGGTTGGCAGAAGCTGGGCAGTAACGGGAGCTCACTCTGTTACACAGTGCTAGAAATTCAAACTGCTGAATTCCTGACCTTTCTAATCAACAAGCTCAGTGTCTTAGCCACTGAGTCACTGCATCCCTTTCTAAGTGCATATTAACAAGAAAAATGTATCCTTAGATTGTCATCCCATAACAATCAGTTCAGCAATTTCATCAGTCAGAGTAGAAAGCATGTTCACTTGACTGTAAAAACAACAATAATTGATTTGAATATCTGAGTAGAATGGATCCTTGTTGAAGATTCGAGGTGCTGATCTCTATGTCTGAGCCAAGCAGAACCCAATCTGAGTTTAATTGTTTCTTGGGGATACATATCTGATCACCTATAATCGACATTTGTTTTAAAAGTAATTAAAATAATAACTATAATAATTAATAATGTTATTAGCCATCTGCTAAAGCTATCACATAGAATGGAATGAATCATTACCATTGGTATTCTGGTGTCCCCCCCCCCCCCCCGTGGTAAACACAATGAATTAAAAACAGCAGGGTTTGCTTATAAAATCACGAAGTAGAATTAAGCTGGTTGATGCACAATGATGGATGGTTCAGCTGGATACAAAAATAACTGGTTTTTTTTATTTTACAAGTCAAATAAGGAAAGAGATGTGCTATAACTGCAATGACTGATAATAGCATAGATCTGTATCTCAGACAGGCAGGGAGATACTTTCCATTTTGGCTTGCTCTTCAGATTTCATAGACATTCATTACATGCTAATAGAAAGATAGAGAAACTGTACTGTGTCTAGAGATCCAGGTATTTTCGAGTACAAAGCTGACGCTCCAAGTTTCAGACGTTTGGCAGAGAGGATCAAGTTGGCTTCAGCTTTAATTACCAGGGATGGCTGAAGATAGATCTCTGTTCTTTGCACAGTGCAATCCTTTGGTTCTTCTCGGCGCTTTCTTTTTTTTATTATTTACTACCTGATAACCTGGTGTTGCCCGGGTATTTATTTATCCTAATCCATACATTTGTCCTCAAAAATAATCCCGGACCAAACATAATTTCTAATGTTGGATTTTCCCCCTTACCAGAGGGAGCCCCCTTGTGGAGAAATGTGAAGCCATTACGGTGGCAACTCCACTGCACTGTACAGTAGAAACCATTTTACAGCAGTACAGTAGAAGCCATTTTAAGGTACAACAGGCTGCATCTTAACAGAACGCACACTCTGAGGGGTGTTAGGGGTGTCTTCCCCCCCCCCCGTATTTGTTTCCAGGGAGTAAGTCATCTGTGTACCAAGTTTGGTTGAAATTGCTCTAGGCGTTCCAGAGTTATGCTGGAACATACACAAACACATACAGGGCCATTTTAATCTAAATCTTACCCCCAAGACCTTGATTTTTCAACTTTGTATCATCACTGTCATTATTGTCTCGTCCTTTGATAAAGTAGGCAACTCCCTGTGTAATGCTTACCAAATGAAGTCATTCTGAAAATGGAACTTTTGGGTTTAGAATTCTGGAAACTGGGATTCAAGTCTTGACTCATCCAGAGAGTTAAAACCTAGAACTAGTGAAAGGCACTTGAGGATAAAACAGAGGTGGAAGTAGAGAACTTTGGGTACCCTGATCTAAGGCTTTTAGGTGAAAGGTAAGATCTATAGTAAATAGAACAACGATTCCCGCCAATGTTAACTCCTAACAGCTTTTGCAGTCCTGTTTGAACCTTTTCCCAGGAGAACTAGCCTGTGGTCCTAGCCTTTGACATGTAATCTGATCTCACAAAAATCAAATCCAGCATTAAGGGAAGATTAAGAATCGTGTTTTAAAACTAGCAAGGTCAGGAAGTCAGTATTACAATTAGCACTGCCTTTCATAATACAAGGCGAACCTTTGCAGCTATATCAAATAAAAATGGAAACGCTTTCCACAATGGTATCAAAAATGCGATGATACTGAGTCAACCGTCCCTCTTGGTGATCAATGGGCTGAGCAGAATCAATACAAAATCCAGGCAGACCCACGCAATCTGGAACTTGTAGCTTCTCACGGCTAGAGAAGGCTGAGTGATGTTTGCTTGCAACACTTTTTTAAAACTTCCCTGAAGTCTGTACCTATTACAAGTGGAACCGACATGCAGAAAATATGCCTTAAAATAGAAATGCTTCATTTCCTATAGATGAGATGGGGGGGGGGTGTTAGGAAGGGTGGCGTGTGTGTTAAGTTTTAACAAACGATATGATTATTAGCTCCTGCCTTTAGGCTACAGCTTTCTGCAGGGATTTGCTGTACAATCACAAACAACATCTAAAAGATGTCATTGGTGGGGAAAAAATAGTCAAGCCGAGGTTGAAGAATAAGAGGGCCAGCTTGTATTGTGCAGCATTTATTTAAAAAAAGCTAAAGATGCACACAAGACCCAGGCCTTGCCTTGGGAGTCCTAATTACATCTAGTTTGAGCTGTCACTCTGCAGCCATATTCAATTATTTTAAATGGGCTGCCAGTGTTATCCATCTGATAGAGCAGATCCTACTGATTTGATGGTTCCCTGGGTGACAGTGAATAATTGTGTTACCATCCTATGAAAGCCTAATTATATTATATCCATGTTGCAGCCCCCTCTGTGCAATCTCGGAAGTCAAAGACCCTCAAAAGATTGAGATGCAAAGGAAGCAATTCCCTGGGTAAAGAAGGATGCATTCCCTAGAACAGAAATAGGCAAGCTGAGCCTCTGAAACTTTCTCTTTTGTGCTGGTCCATCCAATTTGAGTTCCACAGGACCACCAAGGACGGTTCAACTGATCTGATTGGAAAAAAATGAGTGTCTGTTTCCTTCCTCATTGGTCCATGTGCTTATAATCCATGTAACCTTTCTAGATAAAGGTGCATTAGGGATGCGTGTATTTTACACCTGCAGAGTTTTGGAGCAGAGGTGGTCATTGTTGACACCTCTTAAAGAATCGGCATCTTTATTTAGGATCCCAGGATTATGCATGGTTTTTTGTTCACTAGATGCAGAGAGCCTACTGCTTTGAAACATCTTTTCACTTTGAACGCAATGAGCAACATATCCTTTGAATGTACAATACTTTGCTTTGATGTAGTGTGTATAATATCTCTGCTTCCTGGGTGGAACCTTTTAAAGGTCATTTTATTAAAGTAAATAGCAATAGCACGTAGACTTATAGACCGCTTCATAGTGCTTTACAATATTCTCGAAGCAGTTTACAGAGTCACCCTATTGCTCCCAACAATCTGGGTCCTCATTTTACTGACCTTGGAAAGATGGAAGGCTGAGTCAACTTTGAGCCAATCAGGATCGAATTTCTGGTTGTGGGCAGAGTCAGCCTGCAATACTGCATTCTAATCACTGCACCCCAATGGCTCTATAAAGGACAAGGTAAAATAAAAGTCAGCTCTATTTTCATAATCTACGTATATTTTGAATAGATAGAGGCCCCACAGGCTTCCTTGGGGAATAAAAAATGGTAGGTCCTCCACTTGGGGTGCGGAAGTAAGATAAGGTGAACACATGGGGAGGATTTAGAGCATACCTTCTATTTTTTTTAAAAATGCCCACACTCACAATGTTCTCAGAGCTATCATTAGCCATACTTAATTATTTTTTTATTTGTCCCTATTAAAACCTGAATTAACTTGTTATATTGAGGTATTTTAGTAGTTGGAGTTATAATTACTATCTCTCCAATCTTTATGTGCCATTTTAAAATTATTTCCATTCCCCATTTACTGGAAACTCATCTGAATCAGCTAAATATTCGGACATTTGTAAATTTCTCCTAAATTCCACAAATTATACTTGGTAGGATGGTATTGTGGGAGGCTGTTGAACTGATGAAATTATGAAATCTTACCTTCCTCTTATGAAGGATAGTCATTTGGTTTTTGCTTTTTTAAAATTATTGCTCTTCTTACCCACCCTATCATATAATTGGGAATGCCTGGTTTAATGAAAACAAGACTAGAGGTGACATGATAGCAGTGTTCCAATATCTAAGAGGCTGCCAAAAGAAGAGGGAGTCAACCTATTCTACAAAACACCTGAAAGCATCACACAAAGGAAGGGATGGAAACTAGTCAAGGAGAAAACCAACCTAGAACTAAGGAGGAATTTCCTGACAGAACAATTAATCAGTAGAACGACTTCCTTCTAGAAGTTATGGCTGCTCCATCATTGGAAGTTTTTAAGAAGAGATTGGACGACCACTTGCCTGAAATGGTGTAGGGCAGGGGTCTGCAACCCATGGCTCTGGAGCCACATGTGGCTCTTTCATCCCTCTGCTGTGGCTCCCTCTCACTCAAAATATGTGTCACAACTGCCAATGTGTGATACCTGCCAGCACACAATTTATTGAGGTTTTTGACTTGTTTTTTTTCAGAGTTCAAAATGTTTTTGTTGCATGCAGAAATAAAAATTTGTTTTCTCTGTAGCAGTTCATTGATTTCACATGATAGTTTTTTTATACATAGCATAAAGGTTAAAAAAAATAATATATGCAATGCTATCTTCATTTTGGATGTCAAAAGGGTTCCTGGTGTTTTCTTTTCTGTGGGAGCCGAGTCCAAATGGCTGTTTGAGTATTTAAGGTTGCTGACCCCTGGTGTAGGGTTTTCTGCTTGAGCAGAGGTATGAACTAGAAGACCTCTAAGGTCCATTCCAACTCTGTTATTCTGTCGAGATGGCAGAAAGTGGTTTTCTACATTTATTTGCTGTTGCCAGCCCAAATGTACCAACCCTGCGCTAGAGTCGTGTGAACATTTCTGTCTGACAAAGTGCCAGCGGAGTTAAAAACGATGATCTCTGCCTTGATTTAAAAATGCCAGCGCTTCATTGTGTGATCCTAAAATTGATTACAGTCATTTGCCCAAATGAGTGTGCCAGCCATAAAGGCGAGTGGCACTGCGCTGTTTATGGTAGCCTTGACATTTGGGAATATTTAGTGCCACTTCTTTGTGGTGAGCTCTGCTATAAGACGTGTTAATGGCAGAGCCCTTTTAGTCAGGCTCATCATCATTAATATAATTTACAGGACATATGCATGGCTTCCTGCCTTTTTATTTCTAATTCTTATAAACGTGAATTCACAGTATAAACGAATAAGCAAGAATGCCCTCGGTTTTCCTCTGTCATTAGAACTCTGAGGTTTCAAAGATAAAGCAGCTATGAAAACATATTATGGCTGCTGTGATTTCAAGGGAAGGGGAAAAAAATTGGCAATGACTTGTGTTCTACCACAGAGGGGAAAGCTGCAACAATTAGAAAAAAAGCCTTTTAAGGTAATAAATGGATTTGTCCTAAGCTGTCAGATCTTCTGGGCTGTTACATTATTATTTTTCTTTATTGTGGTCACAATATTACCCATCGCATCATTTCAGCGTGCTTATGCAACAGGCCAAATGATATTGCAGGCAGCCCAATCTTTCACTTTAATAACCATTTATTTTTGAGATATCGGATTCTCCAAACCCCGTGGAAGTAAGCTGTCTCTTGTGAAATACTCCTCTAAGTGTGATGCATTAGTCTGTTTGGCCTTCTGTGCAGAGATTTGAATAATAAACCACATCCAGAACACAAAAATTACTCTGTGCCTAAGAACTCCTCTTCAAAACATAATTTATTCTCCTAAAACCTGCCCTTGATTTTTTTTAATAGAACTTGTGTTTAAGATTCAAATAGTCTTGCCTTTGTTTTGCTGTTCTGCCTTTTTAAAAAAAAAGCTTGTCTCAGTTAACACTGGGATGCTATGGGTACAATCTTATTTTCAACATTAAGTAGGACGATACTCACAAGCATTTCCCACTTGGGTTTTTAGGCTACATTTTGAGAACCATTGTTAGCAACAACCAAGACTCTCGTGATCTACAGACAAACCCGCTCGCACAAAGTCCATTGTACATTTGACAGTAGACTCATGATTGAAATGACCATAAACTCTTTCCTTTCAAAGTTTAGCATTGGAATGCTGTTTCCATGAAATGCTGATCTTCCAGTAGGTGCATCTCCATAAAAAGATTATGCAGATCACACAGATGTCTAGAAGTAGGTAGGATCAGATCACACAGATGTCTAGAAGTAGCTAGGATCAGATCACACAGGAGTTGACCATGTTTGGTACTATAATTTCTATCGATGTGTGTGAGGACTGTTATAAAACTGAGACTTGGGTTCAAAAAGCTGGAATTTGTTTGGTGTGTGTGTGTGTGTGTAATAAAATGTGTATTTCAGGTTTGATACCTCGAATCTCCATTCAAAAGGTGGGCACTTTCAGCCCTGAAACTGCGCACAAAGCTAAAGAGTGGACTGAGGGCTACACAAAAAAGCTTCCCACCACTTAATCCATTATAGTTCCAGCATTGTGTTTTTTCCATCTTCCATTCTTTGATGGAGACATTGCTTTCTGCTTCTTAGCTGAGTTACTATTGATAGATCACATAAGCGACATCTCTGTTTGTGGTAGTTGCCAGCTGAACTCCCATATGACTTTTCCTAGTTAGGGGAAGTGACAGGGTGAAGACGTGTATGCTTTGCTAGAGTGATGTGATGGCTATGGCATCTTAAAAACTGCCAGCAGTCCAGGCATTCTGCTGATGGATTAATATGGTTGGCCAGAAATGTTGCAAATGAAGGCGAATGTACATGTCCCAAGATAATGTTGCTGGATCCAATCTGGAACAATACCTATCTAAGGATTCCATAGGCCCCATTTTGAGGTTAGTGCAGAAATGACATGGTATGATTTTCATACTTCATTAATAATAATAATAATAAATTTTATTTATAGCCCGCTCTCTCTCCCCAGAGGGACTCGAGGCGTTCGTTCGCTATTCGTTTGAAGATAAAACGGATAGCACAAAACCAACTAATAGCTCCCCAAAATGAGATTCTAACTATCAATACCTAGATTATGATGCTAGTTGATTCTTGCATGTTCAAAATGTTTAGCCTTCTGTGCAGAGTTTTTAATAATAAACCACATCCAGAACAAAAATTAAGCTAAAGATAAAGGTTCCCCTCGCACATACGTGCTAGTCTGATTCTACAGGGTGGTGCTCATCTCCATTTCAAAGCCAAAGAGCCAGCGCTGTCTAAAGACGTCTCCGTGGTCATGTGGCCAGCATGACTAAATGCCAAAGGTGCACAGAACGCTGTTACCTTCCCACCAAAGTGGTCCCCATTTTTCTGTTTGCATTTTACATGCTTTCAAACTGCTAGGTTGGCAGAAACTAGGACAAGTAATGGGACCTCACTCCGTTACGTGGTACTAGGGATTTGAACCACCGAACTGCCGACCTTTCTGTTTGACAAGCTCAGCATCTTAGCCACTGAGCTACTGTGTCCCCTAGATGCAGTGAACAAAAATACTCTGTTCCTAACATCTCCTCTTCAAAATATAATTTTAGCTATTGATTTTTAATACATCTTGCATTTTAGGTCCAAATAGGAACAAGGTAATGGTAGTTCTTAGGGTCACAGCTATAGCATTAGTCAAGCCATCTTTGACTGTTCTATCTTGCAAATGGATGCAGGCTGTGTTGTACACCTAACCATCAGACGCTGGCAGCTTTCACTGGAAAATCCTTATTATAATTGGATACTGATGTAGAGGTTCATCTGGAAATATTTCTTGGTAAAACAAACAGTTAATTGCTTAGTATTTTGAGGAAGAGATGCTCATGGGAAACTAATGTATTTTAAGCCGTAGTTATAGGTCAAAATCTTAAATTAAAAGGACGTATGCATGATTTGAGGATGTTTTTAATCACATAATTCAATATGATGTGAATCCCAACTATTATTTTAATTATTTAACTATTATAAAAAACTATTTTTTTTCAGGTTCAAAGGGATTCTTATATCAATATAGTAGATTTGGTTAATAGCTAAAAACCTGTGATTGTTAATTAAAGTGAAAAATGCTGATCAAAGTAGGATAGAATCAAAGTAGTAGTAGAGTAGGGATACTCTATGTTCAGCAGTCACTAATTTGTTTCCGTAGTTTTAACATGGATCTTTATAGCAAGAGAAATTAGGTACAATGTGAAATTTACTTAAGGTTCAGACATCTAAACATCTATGGTTACTCCACTCCAACCCTACCCCAATTTTCCTATGGATGATTGAGGTAATATTAGTTATTACATGCTACTAGCTGTACCCAGCCACGTGTTGCTGTGGCCCAGTCTGGTTAAATGCCAACCAATCTGTGTGTAGATGTACACCTGCAGACACAAACACGTACATAAACCACCGGATAACCCCCAACCTACCTACCTACTGTATTTCTCCCTCTCTCCCTCTACCTACCTACCTACCTACCTACCCACCCACCCACCCACCCACCTACCTACTGTATTCCTCTCTCTCTATCCCTCTACCTACCTACCTACTGTATTTCTCCCTCTCTCTCTATCCACCTACCTACCTACCTGCTTTATTTTTCCCTCCCTATCTCTATCCCTCTAACTACCTACCTACCTACTGTATTTCTCCCCCCCTCTCTATCCACCTACCTACCTACCTACCTACCTACCTACCTACCTACCTACATTTTTCCCTATCTCTCTCTATCCCTCTACCTACCTACCTACCTACCTACCTACCTACCTACCTACCTACCTACCTACCGTATTTTCCCTCTCTTTCTCTCTCTCCCTCTACCTACCTACCATGCAGCCTCCTGGGACCAAAAATGGGCCACATTGGAGGGTGGCCCATTTTTGGCCTTGTTTTGGGCCTAGTAGGCCTCCATACAGCCTCCTGGGACCAAAAATGGGCCACCTGGCAGTGTGCCACCCCCATGCTTTGTTTTGGGCCTAGTAGGTGTCCATACAGCCTCCTGGGAACAAAAATGGGCCACCTGGGAGTGTGCTACCCCCCATGCCTTGTTTTGGGCCTAGTAGGCCTCCATGCAGTGTTGCAACATTGGAGGCTTATTTGGTTGCTGAGGAAATGACCGTTAAAAATGTGAGGGGTGTGTGTGTGACGCATCATAAGAAGCAGCTGGGTGGGAGGAGCTACAGGGAGGTGAAAACCTGAAAAGTGCATACCTTTTACATTTGTGCTGCTTGCACATGACACACATGTGCCAGCCACACAAAATGTACGTATGATTGCATCAGAAGTCCTTGGGAACATTGTGTGAAAATTTGGTGCAGTACTTTCTGAGATTAGCGGTTTTGCACACACTATTTTACATTTTTATTTATATAGATGGAAGCTGCCAAGAGTTGATTGGGGAAACTAGATAGATGGATGGATGGATGGATGGATGAATAGATAGATAGATAGATAGATAGATAGATAGATAGATAGATAGATAGATAGATACAGATGATAGATATAGATGATAGATAGAGTGATAGATAGAGATAGCTAGATAGATGGGTATGTAGGTAGAGGTAGAGGTAGAGATAGATGGATGGATGGATGGATGGATGGATAGATAGATAGATAGATATAGATGATAGATATAGATGATAGATAGAGGGATAGATAGAGATAGCTAGATAGATGGGTAGGTAGGTAGGTAGAGGTAGAGGTATATATATGTATGCATGTATGTATGGAGAGAGAGAGAGAGAGATGATAGATAGAGATGATGGATGGATGGATGGATGGATGATGGATGGATAGATAGATAGATAGATAGATAGATGACAGAGAAAGAAAGATAGAGACAGATATGAAAGGGAGCAAGAGAGAAGGAGAGAGAGGGGGGGGAGAGAAGGTTTGTGTGAATTTCACTGCTTTATCTGACCACCAATGCCACTACTAGAGATCACTTCACAGTCAGGGCTTCCTAGTTGCACTGAGAAATATTAGCATTCCCAGCAAGAAACTATCCTAGGTTGTATCAGATCCCTGGCCCAACAAGTTCTATATTGCCTGATTGAATGGCAGAGGCAGAGTCTGCTGTCCACAGATTTGGACAGGAGATGTTACTATTTAGAAGCTACAGGAATCCAGCCACAGCATTCTACATACAGAGCATGTGTGTTGACATTTACCTCTATCCCTCCCACCAGCCCTGAATTTTATTTGATGGAGGAGAAACTCGTAGATTTGTCACCCTAATTTCATTTTAGAGTCATCCACCAGAGGGTGGCAGTGCACAAACACTCGGCATTCATCTATAGCCATAATGGAGCAGGTGCTTCATGCCATGCAGAAAGATCATTAGAAAACATCCTTCTTGCTTAGATAAAGGCAAATGCATTACTTGCAGCTGGCTTTCTTTCATGGTTAGTAAATAACAGCAGCCATCACAGGAAATGTATACCACAGTCGACTGATGGAAACAATATACAGAGAGATGGAATACAGGTTATGAATTATCAATATATTTGCATTTTGCTCTTCATTATGTACTACTCTAGAAGTCACTGTCCTTGGTACTAAATGACAGCAACTGCATTTTCATACTGAATTATGGAGCTTGATACACTACGGTAAGCCAGAACAGTCCAAATAGCACTGGAAACCATCTAGGATCTGAAACAAAGGATTTTTTCATAGTGGACAACTGAGAAAATTTCACAAGTGGGGCATGGAATGTAATGGTTAAGATGTTAGACTTGGGTCAGAAGATCAGCTGCAAGTCTTCCCTTGGCCAAATACCTCACTAAGTAGCTTTGAAACAGTAATTTTGTCTCACTTAAGCAAATGTCACAGGACTATTTTTTCAGGGTGGGGGGAAGAGTTTCCCCCCAAATAAGTTGCATTGACTTTTCAGGGGAAAAACCAGGATCTAAATAGAATGAATGAATAAATGAATGAATACATGCATACATAAAATGAGAACTTAAACCAATAATTCTGTCTCTGTATGTCTCTGTATATCTGTCTGTCCCGTTCCCCCCCCCCCATATCTGTTGTGAAATAATATTTGTGTTAGACTTCATATGGATCTTCTTTAGATTTGACTTAAATTCCTTATTAAGAAAACTACCCCTAAGAAGACTTGGGAGGGAGGAGTGGAAGACTACTCCAACTATAGAAGCAATGGACAAACAGAGTATCTGTATAAACGTCTGGATATGGGACAGGTTTTTACCACTCTCTAGGACTGCTATTACAAGGGAGAATTCTATCATGACTTGGACACCTAAGAGCTTGTGGTTGTGTCCATTAGGATGAATATGAAGATACGTAGCTCTTTTTCAGAACTTCTTTTATTCTCTTTAAAATGGGTAGGTCCAGCACTCCGTCTTGTAGTTAAGGTCATTGTCCCCCCATCTGTGTAATTTTTGTTAAGGATTCAAGGTTTTGACAACCATCTTTAAAGCGCTCCATGGCTTGGGGCCGTAGTTATATGCGAGACCGCCTCCTGCCCCATACATCCCTTAGACCGATACGCTCCCACAGAGAGGGCCTTCTCAGGATGCCATCGGCCGGACAATGCCGACTGGCGACACCCAGGGGAAGGGCCTTCTCTATGGCGGGCCCTACCCTTTGGAACGACCTACCCCCTGAATTACGTACCATCACCGACCTCCGCCTCTTCCGCCAATGTCTAAAGACATATCTGTTCAAACAAGCCGGCCTAGCCTAACCTCCCATGGGGACTTTTTAGACAGTTTTAAATTGGGAATTTTAAAAATCTGGTTTTAGCATAGGATAAGGTAGTTTAATCTATATTTTAAATTTTGTATTTTTGTACTCTGTATGTTTTTTAAATTTCCTGTGCGCCGCCCTGGGTCCTCTACGGAGAAGGGCGGGATATAAATATAAATAAATTTAAAAAATTTTTTAATTTTAATTCAAGTTTAAGTTTACTTAATTTAATTTTAATTTTAAATTTATCTATTGTATTTAGATATACCTTTTATTATCCCTGTGCACCGCCCTGAGTCCCTAAGGGAGAGAGGGCGGTATACAAATTAAATAAATAAATAAATAAATAAATAAATAAATAAATAGGCCCCATTTGAGGTTTGTATAGAAAGGGTATGGGGTGATTTTCATGCTTTGTTGAGGCTTGAAGATAAATAGATAACACAAAACAAATTAATAGCTCCCAGAGAGGAGATTCTAACTATCAGTGGCTAAATAATGTTTTGAGTTGGTTCCTGCATGTTCAAAATGTACAGAAAAGTAGCTTCTTTAAAGGTCATGATGATGGATATGAATTTGGCTGGTGAAGAACTGTCTCCAACTCAATTCCACCAAGACCAGGTGGCTATAGCTGGTTGGGCCACCCAGATTTGTGGGTTATTCCATCTTTGACCTTGGATGGAGTAGAACCTCCTCATTCAAGATTGCTAGGGAGGGTTTTCCTAGATTTGCAATTCCTAATTGAAGAGGAGCCCCATCTAGATTGGTGGGCTCTTTAGACATACACTGGTTGTCTCGTGTTTAACTATTGCAACACACTCTACATGGGGCCGCCCTTGAAAACATGGAGGCACTTCAACTTGTGCAGAATGTGGCAGTGCAAGTAGTAACAGGCACTATTCACAATGCCCGTGTAACTCTTCTGCTTTGTAAGTTGCACAGATGGTCAGTTTGCTTCCAGATGTGGTTGTTACCTGTAAAGCGCTCAATGGCATAGGGTCTGATTACTGGCCTTGTGCTTGCTTGACTGCACCAGACAGATGCTGTCTCCCTGCATGATTAATGCCATTCAGTTTTCTTGGATTAAACAACTGAAGTGTGCCTTCTTTTTAGCACTGCTTGCCCTACGGAATGAGAATCTCAGAGATCCAGATGCTCTGACTCTTTTGCTGTTCAGAAGAGCAGTGAAGGTTCTTGGCATTTCACCTAGGCCTTTGGCAAGCCACATTGACTCCTTTCACTTCATCTCGCTTGTCATCTTTTAATAATAATAATAATAATAATAATAATAATAATAATAATAATAATAATAATAATAATAATAATAATAATAATAATAATCTTTATTGTCATTGTAAAAATTACAATGAAATTGGTTTTAACTTCACTGGTGCAAAATTATAACAGAAACAAAAAAGAGAGAAAAGAAAAAAGAAAAAACTAGCATGTGCATGGAGTGATTGCGGTTGAATTTAAAAGTCTCACAGCCCATGGATAGAAGCTACCTTTAAACCTGTTCGTTCGGCTGGCTATACTTTGATATCTTCTGCCTGATGGTAGAAGGGCAAAGAGATACCAACCAGGGTGTGAATCATCTTTGAGAATCTTCCTTGCTCTGCTAAAGCAGCGAGATCTGGCGATGTTATCCAGTGATGTCAGAGGGCAACCGATGGTTTCTTGTGCCGAATTGATCACTCTCTGTAGTGCCTTCCTCTCCGCAACTGTTAAACCAGCATACCACACTGTGATACAATATGTGAGGACACTTTCTATGATGGACCGATAGAAAGAGATCATCAGCCGTTGTTCCACCTGATTTTTCCGCAGGACTCTAAGGAAATGAAGTCTCTGTTGAGCTTTTCCAATCACCAGAGACGTGTTGTTTTTCCAGGTAAGATCTTGGCTAATAAGCACTCCTAAGAATTTAAAAGAGGAAACCCTCTCCACACAGCCCCCCTCGATATACAGTGGGGCAGGTTCCTCTCTGTGCCTCCGGAAATCTAGCACCATCTCCTTTGTCTTGCTAGTATTTAGATGTAAGTTGTTTCTTGAGCACCATGCGGATACCTTCTGGACTTTTATCTTTATCCTTTATGTCTTAGTGATTCTATAGTAATTTGTTCGATTGTTGTGAGCCACCAAGACTCATTAAGTCAGGCAGCATACAAGTTTAATAGCTTATTATCGTTCATCACACAACCAGATGTTTAGAGTGGATCCCACATTTTTATCTCCCTATCAACCTGGGATAGGCAGATGTTGCTTGATGGTGTTAAAGGTATTGCTGTAAGATATAAGCTGTTCCAAGTAAAGCTGTCTTTTGCTACTGACTGATGATGAGATTGTCAATGCCAAAGGCGTTCAAGTGGTGATCCAGATGTTTTGGAATTGCACATAAGGCACCTATCACTATTGATGCTACCTTTCCTTTCTTTTGTCACATTGTTCTATTTTTATTTGCAGGTTTTTTTTATTTTGTGATTTTCTTTAGTCTTCTCTTCTCTTCTGCTGTCTCCATGTAGTGCAATGTCCACTATCCAGATATTTTTCTCTTCCTTATCAACAATTTTAAGTCAGTTATGTACCAGTTACATGTCTTTTGGGATTCTAACATCTTGGAGCACTTTAGTTTCTTCCTTTTCTATTCTCTATTTTATTATTGTTATTGTTATTGTTATTATTTGCATTTGCATACCGCCCTATCTCCCTGACGGGACTTAGGGCGGTGCACAGAAAGTAGTAAAAGCAGGAACAATAAATACAGTAAAAATAGAATAAAAATAGATTAAATTTAACACCCCGTGCTAAAATTAGATTTAAAACCCTTACTAAAAACTCTAAAAACTATGCCAGGCTGACCGCATGAAACAAGTGTGTTTTTAATGTCCGGCGGAAGAGGCGCAGGTCCATGATTGTACGAAGGTCGGGGGGCAGGTCATTCCAGAGGGCGGGGCCTGCCACAGAGAAGGCTCTTCCCCTGGCATTGTCCAGCAGACGGCACCCTGAGGAGGCCCTCCCTGTGGGAGCGGACAGGTCGAAGGGAGGTATGTGGTAGGAGGCGGTCCCACAAGTAACCAGGACCCATGCCATGGAGCACTTTAAAGATGGTTACTAACACCTTGAAGCGCACCCGGAAAGCCACAGGCAGCCAGTGCAGCTCGCGCAGGAGAGGAGTTACATGGGAGTATCTTGAGACTCCCAAGATCCCCCGCGCGGCTGCATTCTGGACTAGCTGGAGCCTCCGGGTGCACCTCAAGGGAAGCCCCATGTAGAGAGTGTTATTTTATGGTCAAATGGTATTTTTTGTAGGTATTGCAATGTAACATTGCTGCTATTTTTTCATGTCGTTGTTTGTAGTCAGTCTGGGCGATCTTCTTGCAGCAGCTAACTAGGTGGTCCACTATTTTCTTCAGTGCTTTTTTTACAGAGGTAGCATTTACTGTCTATTGCTGTCTTCTCAATTCTGGCTTTGTATGCATTTGTTCTTAAAGCTTAGTCTTATGCAGCCAGAAGTAGCCCCTCGGTCTCTTGCTTCAGCTTTCTTGCTCTTAGCCATTGCCTTTTTTTTTTAATGTGCTGGCCATATAATACTTTGCCTTGCCATGACTCCTTTCTATTCTTCATTTGATCTTTTTTTATAAGTTTGAGTATTTACAATACTTAGTAGGCCTTTCTAGTATGCTTTCTTAAGTGCATTTTCTTCACTGTTCTTCAGATATTCTTCCAATGCTCTTTCTTCTTCTTTAACTGTCTGGTGTACTTGCAACATTCCATACCCACCTATTTATCTTGGTAAATAGAGTCTGTCAACATCACTATGTGGATGAAGGGCAGGATTGCCATTATTTATTACTATTATTATTATTACTAATGCTGCCCATGACTCTAATGTACTCCATCCTTCTTGTGCATCCCTTCCCACTTCATTTGACGGCCAGTCCACAAATGCTATGAAAATGCAATCAGGGACGTACAATAGTAAATGCCATTCCGTGTCAATATATAAGCTAAATTAAATGCTTTGAACTCTTTTAAAGCAGTATAAATGTTCTTTGAAAAGAAATGCAAAATCTCTAATGACACATAATGAAATAACCTATGATTCAGGATTCTTCTTGCTTCCAGTGAAAGGAAGCAGTAGTTATAAAAGATCTGTGGGTTTTAAATTATGTCTAATATCCCAGCTAATTGGAAGAATAAAACCCATACTTTTTGGATTTTTGCCTCCATCCAAAGCAGCTGCAAAGGCAGATGTTCTGTAAAGCAAATTAGAAGCTACCAATCCACTTTTGCTCAATTTATGAGAGGGCTTAGAAGTTAATGCATAACATTAACTCACTTTTAGGTCATCAGAGATTATTTGCTTATCCTATTTATGTTGGAAATGCAGGATTGGGTATAATTGCCTATTGCTTCTACTACGAGGGATGCGGTGTGATTGTACAGTTGTGCAGAGACCCTGGATAACAATCCAAAGATTCAAAGGGCAAAAATGCACTCCACCTTTTTTGGCAATTCCCCTTTTGACCCCTCACTGTAATTCCTTCGTCGGATCTTCTTTTCTCAGCCTCTTCTTTTCTTTCTTTTCTCAGTACGGGGACAACTTATTTAGGATTTTTATTTGCGCTTTTTAAAAATGTCTATATTGCAGTCTACATATTAAACTGTTTGGCTTAATTACCTTTTTGCCAGGTTGCAGATTAACGTCATTACTTACTCATGGGGGGGGGGAGGCATTCTCTCAGCTACAGCAATCCCAAGCGTATCCTCAATTCACAAACAATTATATTATCTCATTTCAGGCCATCAGACATTGTTTGCCTGCCTCGTGCTGATGCATAAACACAACGGTAAGCAGCTTGTAGAATCGCTTCTCATATCCAAAATAAAAAAATTAAAAAAAAAGTAGGGAAAAACCCAACCAATTCAAAGTTCTTGAAAGCTACTTTATATTTGTTTATAATTACATAAACTACAATTTGACTTCAGAAACATTGCTCAGGAATTCCTTTCAGGAATCAGGATTCCATCAGGAATGTCTACTTTAAAAATGACTCTGAAGTGGTTGGGGCTGTTAGGATATTCAGCCTTATATTGGGTGGACAATATATATGAGCCTATGTTCTTAAGGAGTTATGTAGCTTTAAGAACTATGTTTGAATTCTGATTGGCTGTGCTTCTCAGCTCTACCACAAAGGAAGCTCAGGAACACAGTCCGTTCCCTTTTCGATTCCATTCCTGTTCTTACTGTTTGCGGCTGAGAAGATTGAAGACTGAAGTATTTGTTTTGCATTACTGTAAGATAACTCTGTGTTTGGCGAAGGACTGTTATTATTTTGAGAAGTTAGTATCATTGGTCGGAAGAAGCATTTTAGTTGCTGCAAAGTAAAGACTATTTATTTTCTTACTATCACTGTTTTAGAGTTTGTTTGTGGTTAAACCAACGTATCTCTTTACTGTCCGGTGTATTACACTGTTCTGCATTTATTTCTAAACACTGGTTACAGGACCAGAGTTGCAACACTGGTTTTGAACCCAGAGTTGCTAACAGGGGCTAAGCTTACATGAGCACAGCATCTCTCTGTGATTCATTAATACAGCCCTTCTTTTCTTTTCTTTTTTCCAGATTGAGGGCTGCTTGGTGCACTCTGAGCTTGGTTGTTCTCTTGCAGACATTTCATTATCCAAACTAGGGAAAATCATCAGTGCTAGTAAGGAGTAGGGTTTCCTCTAAATTTATATTCTAGTGCCTTGCTCTGTCTGGTGGGAATGATCTTAGATAGAGGCGCCAATTTTTTTACCACCGGTTTGGGCACGCCCGCAGAAGCATCTGGACCGGTGGGCGGAGCCTCCCGCCGCCACTACTACCAGCTTGGCCGATCTGGGCCAGCTTATCTTAGAGCAGGGCTGTCAAACTCCTAGCCTGCGGGCTGGATGCATCTCGCACTGGCCACAACCATGCCTGATTTAGTGAAGTCCCAATACATCACATGACACTGCTGTGATGACGTGAGTTTGACACCCCTGCCTAAGAGATTCTTTGGTTGGCCTGTTTACTGTTTGCTTGTTTGGCAGTTCCTTGTTGGGATATTGTTTACTTCTTGATTGTTGCCCTAATGTTAATCTTGTACTGCAAGAAAGCAACCAAACTCAGAAAGCACCAAGGACCTCACATTTCAAGCCTGAGCTTCAAATATTCTCCTTTATTGTTTTATTTTTCAGGTTCCCTGATCTCCTGAAAACAGGTACAGCTCTTTTAAAGCACCAGTTGGCACCAGGTAATGTGGTCCTTTAAGAAGACTCATTTTTCTTTCAAGCTCCTACCGAAGCATGAAAAAGAGGGATGGTTTTCAGGAGTAAGAGAGCAGGGCTGCGTTTGTTCCTGCAACAAGCTCTAAAGCTCGCTCTCACAATCTTTTTCAGCCCTGTTGACTGACAATAATGACCCAGTAAAAATGTGCACCTTCTAGATGAAGCCTGGTGCATTAATTGTCACTCTAAGAAAAAAGAGCTTTAACTACTCTTTGTTTATCTTTCCTTTGCAGGGTACTGCTGTCATTCATATTGAGACTTCCACTGTAATTATCAGTGATTCTTTACTGATTGCTCTATGAATCACAGCATTAACTGTCTTGGTCACTTCGCTGGGTCTACAGAGATTTCTCTCAAAAAGGACAGTCTCCATGGTTATCCTTCTTCTGAAAAAAAAAGAGCTCTTGATTTGTCTTCCAGTAAAGGTCCTTAAACAGCAAATTACAACTGCCAAAAAGTTGGCAGGGGCAGATTTAAGTGGCATAAAGCTTTTAGAAGGATAAATTTTCACACTTCTTGGGGAAGTGTAAGGACGATGAAGACAGTCGGGGTGACAATAGGAACTGGATGGCATCCAAATTCTCTTCCTGCTCTTAAACCAAGTTGGGGCTCTGTACAGATAGCCCTCAGTTTACAACAGTTGGTTTAGTGACCGTTCAACATTATAGGTAAAGGTTCCCCTCGCACATATCTGCTAGTCATTCCCAACTCTAAGGGGCAGTGCGCATCTTCATTTCAAAGCCGAAGAGCCATAGCTGTCCGAAGACGTCTCTGTGGTCATGTGGCCGGCATGACTAAACGCCGAGATGCACTGAGCATTGTTACCTTTCCACCGAAGGTGGTTCCTATTTTTCTACTTGCATTTTAATGTGTTTTTGAACTGCTAGGTTGGCAGAAGCTGAGACAAGTAATGGGAGCTCACTCTGTAACATGGTGCTAGGGATTTGAACCACTGAATTGCCGACTTTTCTAATTGACAAGCTCACATCTTAGCCACTGAGCCATCACATCTCCTCTTCAAAATTATAACAGAACTGCAAAAACTCACTTGGATCATTTTTCATACTTACAACCATTGCAGCATCATGTGACCAAAACGGTCCAACGTCATGTGACCAAATTCAGCCACTTGGCAACTAACTCATACTTATGATGGTTGCAATATCCCAAGGTCACGCGATCACCTTTTGCGACCTTCTGACGAACGAAGGCAATAAGGAAGCCAGATTCCCTGGACAATAACTACAATGATTCACTTAACAACTTTGGCAACAAAGATCATAAAATGAGGCAAAACTCACTTAACTGTCTCGCTTAGCAACAGAAATTTGGGGCTCTATTGTGGTCCTCAGTTGAGGATTGCCTATATCTGGATAGGCTCCTCTGAAGAGGCTGACAGTAAAGTGCGATCCACTTCATAATTTATCTTTTCCCTTGGGGGGCACAGCTGCACTGCTTTTCACTCGCCCCCCACCTTAAATGCACCTGCTGCGTTGCGCACCCATAGCTGAAGGAATGGTGGCATTGTTTGTTTAGAACACAATTCACAGTGCTGTAATTTCATGAAACATGACCCTAGGAAAAGAACAGGATGGTGTGCCATTCCTGCTTGCCATTTTTTATAGATTAAAAAAAGTCAGTGAATTACGTGTATCCCTCTGCTACCATGTAGCACTGAAGTTTTAGGAATAAATTCACAGCTTCTCAGATTCTTCACTTTAAAACAGCCTTAAAACTGATTTCCTGTTACAAAACCTACCCCCCCCCCCCAGCTCAGAGTGGAAGACTTGGTTTCCTAGCAACCCTGAAATCGTCTTGTCAGAGATTAATCCTCTGTTGGCAATGATATTGCTGGGCTAAGGGATTATGTTTTCTTTGCTTTTCCTTTTATTTGGTTCCCCTATCGCCAGCCATTGTGGCACTCAAAGGAGAGGGAGCAGCTACCTCCCTGCTTGTAAGCAGGCGGGGCGGACAAGGTCTCTCTCTTCCCACCTGTCAAGGCAGCTGGAGGGAAAAAGAAAACAGAGAAAGGAATAAAATGAAGAGAGAGCGCCAGTAGCATAATTCCCCCAACCGCAGGTGAAAGGGGAGAGGAAAGGCTGAAGCAGGCTTGAGTGTTGGGAAGCTGCTCTGTAATGGTATGTGAGAATGATCTTGGGAGCGGTGGTGAAATTCAATTATTTTTACTACCGGTTCTGTGGGTGTGGCTTGATGGGTGTGGCAGGGGAAGGATACTGCAAAATCTCCATTCTAACCCCACTCCAGGGGAAGGAATCTGCAAAATCCCCATTCCCACCCCATTCCAGGGGAAGGATACTGCAAAATCTCCATTCACATCACACTCCAGCGGAAGGATACTGCAAAATCTCTATTCCCATCGCACTCCAGGGGAAGGAATATGCAAAATCTCCATTCACATCACACTCCAGGGCAAGGATATTGCAAAATCCCCATTCCCACCCCACTCCAGGGGAAGGAATCTGCAAAATCTCCATTCCAACCCCACTCCAGGGGAAGGATATTGCAAAATCCCCATTCCCACCCCACTCTAGGGATAGGATACTGCAAAATCCCCATTCTCACCCCACTCCAGGGGAAGGATAATGCAAAATCTCCATTCCCACCCCACTCCAGGGGAAGGATACTGCAAAATCTCCATTTCCACCCCACTCCAGGGGAAGGATACTGCAAAATCCCCATTCCCACCCCACTCCAGGGGAAGGATAGTTCAAAATCCCCATTCCCATCCCACTCCAGGGGAAGGAATCTGCAAAATCTCCATTCACATCACACTCCAGGGGAAGGAATCTGCAAAATCTCCATTCCAACCCCACTCCAGGGGAAGGCTAATGCAAAATTACCATTTCCACCCCACTCTGAGGCCAGCCATTTCTCCAAACTATGCAAACCTTCTGCTACTGGTTCTCCAGAACCTGTCAGAACCTGTTGAATTTCACCCCTGCTTGAGAGACCATCAAATGGATGCTGCCTAGAGATTGGTCAGATAAGAGGAAACATAGCCCACATCTGGATAGTCAGTGGAGTAGGAAACTCAGGAGGGACCTTCCTTAAGTTATTGGGATGTAAAGAAGACAGCAAGAGAATTGTACTTTCAGACTGTTGATGAAGCTTTAAAATAAAGTAGAATTAGCTCATCTGGCCAGCTTTTCTGTTTGGTCTACTTGGTAAGGATGACTTCTCTATAGGTTAGCAACCTGAGACAAAACTAAGAAAATATATTAGAGTAGCCCTATAGTAGAAGTGTAATCAGCAAATAAGCCAGCTCTTCATGAGGCAAAATGCTAGCATAGTGGAATCCCAGTTGGGTGAAAAAGATTTGTCCAAATTTCCAGATGCAAAGCCTGCAGATGTCAAACAATGCCTGAACAGGTACATTGTTACCACCGAGGATATGGACAGGTTGTCAAGGAAACTTAGGGCGACCACATGTTTATTGGACCCGTGTCCCTCCTGGCTTGTACTGGCATCCTGGGAGACGACACAAGGCTGGCTCCAGGGCATTGTCAACGCATCTCTGAGTGAGGGGTCCTTACCTTCCGTCTTGAAAGAGGCGGTGGTGAGGCCCCTCCTCAAGAAGCCGTCCCTGGACCCAGCTTTATTAGAGAACTATCGTCCGGTCTCCAACCTTCACTTTCTGGTGAAGGTTGTTGAGAGTGTGGTAGCCCAACAGTTTCCACGACACCTGGAGGAAGTTGATTATCTAGACCCGCGCCAGTCCGGCTTCCGACCCGGTCACAGTACCGAGACGGCATTGGTCGCGTTGGTTGATGATCTCTGGAGGGCGCAGGATAGAGGTTATTCCTCTATCCTAGTCCTGTTAGACCTCTCAGCGGCTTTCGATACCATCGACCATGGTATCCTATTGCACCGACTGGGGGGGTTGGGGCTGGGAGGCACCGTTCTGCGGTGGTTCTCATCTTACCTCTCTGGTCGTTCGCAATAGGTGTTGACGGGAGGGCAGAGGTCGACCTCGAGGCCTCTCCTATGTGGGGTCCCTCAGGGGTCGGTCCTCTCGCCCCTCCTTTTCAACACATATATGAAGCCGCTGGGTGAGATCATCCGTGGTTTTGGGGTGGAGTACCATCTGTACGCTGATGACACTCAGTTGTACATATCCACCCCAGACCACCCCAACGATGCCGTCGAAGTGCTGTCCCGGTGTTTGGAGGCCGTACGGATCTGGATGGGTGGTAACAAACTCAAGCTCAACCCTGCCAAGACTGAGTGGCTGTGGTTTCCGGCACCCCGGTTCAGCCAGATTACTCCAACTCTGGCCATTGGGGGCGAAACATTGGCCCCTGTGGAGAGGTCGCGCAATTTGGGTGTCCTCCTGGATTCCCGGCTGTCCTTGGAGGACCATGTGGCAGCCGTGGCCAGGGGGGCGTTTCATCAGGTACGCCTGATGCGCCAATTGCGCCCCTTACTGGACCGGGCTGCCCTTCGCACAGTCACTCAAGCTCTTGTGACGTCCCGTCTCGACTACTGTAATGCTCTCTACAAGGGGCTTCCCTTGAGGTGCACTCGAAAGTTACAGCTAGTCCAAAACGCAGCCACGCGGGTAATTACGGGAGCTACCAGAAGCTCCCATATAACACCAATCCTGCGCAAGCTGCATTGGCTTCCTGTGGTCTTTCGGGTGCGCTTCAAGGTCTTGACGACCATCTTTAAAGCGCTCCATGGCTCGGGGCCTAGTTATATGCGAGACCGTCTCGTGCCCCATACATCCCTTAGACCGATACGCTCCCACAGAGAGGGCCTTCTCAGGGTGCCGTCGGCCGGACAATGCCGACTGGCGACACCCAGGGGAAGAGCCTTCTCTGTGGCGGGCCCTGCCCTTTGGAATGACCTACCCCCTGAACTCCGGACCATCACCGACCTCCGCCTCTTCCGCCAATGTCTAAAGACATACTTTTTTCATCAAGCCGGCCTAGCCTAACCTCCCATGGGGACTGTAGAAAGTTTTAAATTGGGTTTTAATTAATAATTGGTTTTAGCACAGGTTTGGGATTTAATATATATTTTAAATTATTTATGTTCTATTTTTGTATGTTTTTTAAATTTCCTGTACGCCGCCCTGGGTCCTTTGCGGAGAAGGGTGGGATATAAATAAAATAAAATAAATAAAATAAATAAAATAAAGTGGCTACATTGATACGGGTAGAGATTGGCTTGGCTGTGACATGTCTCTATTCTCAAGGGAATCATGGCTGGGAGAGTTGAAATTATTCACACAAGTGACTGGTATGGTCTGTTCTGGGAAGATTGCCTGTGTTACTGGCATTCCTGTCTGTGCTGCTGGAGTCCGAAGGCCCAGGGGAGTAGGACTGAAAAATATGTGTACCATTCTGGCAACAATCTCTCTACCAAGCATAAAGTCGAGTAGAGAGGTGGTTCAGATCTTAGTTTGGTATTGCTACCTTATCCAGCGGTCGCCACAGGGAGGCATCTGAACCGTGCAACGATGCCTTTCTTAAGAGAGTGCCTTGTTCAGGTCTACCTTCAGTCTGAAAGGAATATATGCAGTGGGATGTAGGAATGACCTTGGGAGAAGGGGAAGAATGACCTTGGGAAGTCAGAGGAATCATTGGGTAAGAGGCAGCTTAGCTCAGAGAAGGAATGTGCATGCAGCAAATGTCTCAGAAGGGACCTTCCCTTCACCTTTATTGAGCCGTAAAGGTGACAAGGGAGAAACATGCTTCCAAACTTGCAATATTCTTTTGAGGAAACTTTACCACAAACTATAGAGCTCGTACTTCCGTGTATGCTTCCTGTCCAGACTATTTTACAAAACTGACACTATGTAAGAGGAGATATAAAGGACCTGGCACTGTGCACAAGAACTTAGGCCTTCAGTTCTCATCTTTGCCTTATATTAAGCTTCATAATGAGCCCTATTCATGTTAATTGGGAGGAAACGTGAATTAGATTTTGCACTAGCAAGAGGGACGAGGATGCTGGTGTTGGAGCCAGACCTGCTGCATTGACTTGACTCTATTCCCCAGGACTTCCCCTGGTTCCTATCATTATTTAATCTCTTCCTGCTGTTGCTGGTAAGCCCCTTCTGAGTAGAGTACACAGTTTTGAAGGGTGGGCTTAATTCAATTAAGCTTCAGCTGAATCTACCTGTACAAGAGGAGAGAGATGGTGCCTATAGAGAGGGAACTGATGAAAAGGGCTTCAGCGAAGTGGCAGCTTCCCAGAAAGAAAGCAGCAGATTCCAAGGTGGGTGATGAGACAAGAGACTGAACAGCCTGAAGCTGGATAGGAGACAGAGGAAGAGAGTTAGGATAGTCAATGTCCAGAATAAAAGAGGGTATATCTATTAGGATGGGAATAGTAAGGGTTTAGTCTGGCAAGATTCTGTCTATCGTGTATAGGTAAATAAAGAACTGATATTTGGGTGGATTGTTCTGTGTACTTATTGGTTTGAGGCTGGCAGAAACAGACATACAGATTTTAAGTACTTCTTGGCTTTTTACGGATATGGTAATATTTCTCCATCTCCTGGGAGTTTTGAAATAATATGCAATGATGTAATGTCTCTCTATATGGAGAGCTCTTTGACACTGATTTCAGTGCGGGGCTAGTGACTTTCATCATCTCATTGGACTTTCCACCCATCAGGGAACTTTTGGGATAGTAAGACAAATACCACTTTGGCTTTGTTCCTCATCTAATGGAAGCTTCATTGGGGTCACACACAAATCTTAACTTTGCATTTTCTCTCTTCACCCCCCCCCCAACGCACAATATTATATTTATTGTGGTGAAGTTATTACAAAAATGGGAATTCATCTGAACTGTCAAAAGTCAATTATCAGGATTAAAACAAAACACTCAATAACATTTCCTTCCTTCCTTCCTTCCTTCCTTCCTTCCTTCCTTCCTTCCTTCCTTCCTTCCTTCCTTCCTTCCTGGCAGGAAATAAACTTGCCATCTAAACATTTGGATAGTTTGTTCATTTGGTTGTACAAACTTGCTACTTTTTGTATAGATTCAGCACAGCTTTTTCTCTTAGCTGAACAATTTGGTGATAGCTGTATGTTTCTTTTTTCATCCCTTCTAGCTCTTCCTTAAAATGAATAAAGGAGATTATTTTAAAAAATGATTGTGATGAAAATTTTGAAGCTATCTAGCCAAAACTTTGCAGTGTTCATCATTTATTTTAAATAGTATAGTATCCCTGCGATTTTGATCCACCTTTACCCCCAAAATGAAGCAGCTGCTAGAGTTTTGAAGCCTCCTTATTGGCTATGGAAAAATCTTGTTATTTTTCAATTAAATGTCAAGTCACAAAGCAACTAAAATCAAATCACTGTAGCTTGTGAGTTAACTTCGTATTGCAAACTCAAAATTGCAGTCTCTTTGTATCAATTTAAGTCTGATTGTACAAGTTTGCTGCTGGCTGGAAAACTGGGGCAACAGCACCAAATAGCAGAAGCTAGGAGACAGAAAACAGTTAACACTTACTAATTAATACTTAATAATTGTCTTATTATTACTTTGCATCTTAGAAGCTAGCTTCCTAATCTTTCCAATCTTAAGGGCAGTTTCAACCACCACTTGCTTGATTACTGCATGTGATTACTATCTTAAAAAGACGGGACAGCCATTTGTCCAGAATGATACAATGATTCCTGGTCAAGGGATTGGATTAGAGCAGGGGTTCCCAAACTTGGCAACTTTAAGACTTGTGGACTTCAACTCCCAGAATTCTCCAGGCAGCATAGCTGGCTGGAGAATTCTGGGAGTTGAAGTCCACAAGTCTTAAAGTTGCCTGGATTAGAGGATAGCTGGCTGGAGAATTCTGGGAGTTGAAGTCCACAAGTCTTAAAGTTGCCTGGATTAGAAGATAGCCAACCCTATGACTCCATGCTCTTCAGTTCATGCCTGAAAGAAGCTACTTCTCAGCACTGGTTCCTCTTGTACATCCAAGATTTGGTTGGTCTGCAAATGAATATAGCAATAACAATAGCATTAAGACTTATATACCACTTCACAATGCTTTAAAGCCTCTCTAAGCGGTTTACAGAGTCACCATATTGCCCTCAAAAATTTGAGTCATTTTGTCGACTTTGGAAGGAAGGAAGGTTGAGTCAACCTTGAGCTGGTCAGGATTGAACTCCTGGAGTTTGCAGTGAGTTAGCCTGCAGTACTGCATTCTAACCACCATGCCACCACAGTCTATATGTTCATCAATAACATATCCATAAACATAATTTATGACAATCTTGATGTGGTATTAGGCCCCATCAAGACATTGTCTCCAAGGCACTATTTGATGACTTAATCTGGAAATTGAATAGATTCAAGAAAGTTCTGAAGCCCATGAGACATGTATGGTGCTCAAGAAACTGTGCTGGTCATATCAGTCACTGTTTGCAACAACTGGATCAGTGGTGGGTTTCAAACTTTTTTAGAACCTACTCTCTAGGTGTGGCCTATTTTGTTGGCGTGGCTTGGCAGTCATGTGATGGTGGGAGTGGCCAACTTGTAAAATGTGGTGAAACTCATTTAACAACGCTCTTGCTTAGCAACCAAAATGTTGGGCTCAATGGTGATGATAAATTCTCTTTCTTTCTTTCTTTCTTTCTTTCTTTCTTTCTTTCTTTCTTTCTTTCTTTCTTTCTTTCTTTCTTTCTTTCCTTCCTTCCTTCCTTCCTTCCTTCCTTTCCTTCCTTCCTTCCTTTCTGCCTTCCTTTCCTTTCCTTCCCATTGGGTTACCGGCAGTGGCAGGCCAGACTTACTTCTGGGTCCGCCGGTGGAACCCCCTCTCACCGGCTCTCTAAATTTCACTATCTGGCTCTTGTGAGTAGGTGCGAGCCTGCAGAAACCCACCACTGAACTGGATCTATGTCATTATAACGGTATCAGTCTTTTTGCTTACTATTTTCTTTAGATTGTTTTTCTCCCATTGTTTCTTTCTTTCTTTTTCATTTTTCATTTATGGTTTGCCTCTCTTCTCTGTCTCTGATGTACCTCTGTTTTTTATCTGCGCCATGTAAGATATATAGTATTATCTGACTTCTCCCTTGTTTAAATACAGATCTTTTCTCTTTTCACAAACAACCCAAATATATCTTTTAATATATTCTGTGTTCTTCTGCATAACTAATTATTCTGTGCAAATGCCGATAGCAATCATTTAAAAACAACAACCACAACAACCCTATACATCAGTAGTTCTCATTGCCATCCATAATCCTCTCAAATATTTCTATTCCAGCTGGAACAGGAATAGCAGTAGTAGTTTTTCTTCTTCAGATGAAAGCATCCCCGCTCAGTTATTTCAAAGTTACTGCTTCTTTGCTTGTTCATGTTGGGAAAGGTTGAAAACAAAGATGTTCAAAGAAAATTAAAGCCAGGGGGCCTTTGTGTAGCACCCCCCCCCCACAAGATCCAACATAGGTTAGGCATTTCCCCTGGTAAAACCAATTGAGGAGAGAACATGCTGCTTTTTGTGCAGTTATTGGTGTACCTCATTGCTGAGACTGTACCATTTTAAGGGGTGGGGGAGGAATGCAGAATGGAAGTTTTTGAAAATAAGGATGACATGCTTTGAAGTAGTACTGAGTTTAGTCTCTATGGATAGGACTGAAAAAGAAAAACCCTGTGTCAACCTGCAGAATGACTTCAGCTGAAGCCATACCTACTTCTGCTTTGTTTCTTGATTGCCATTCAAGGGGGAGGGGTGAGAGCATGGGGGGAACTCAGGAATGTGATGCCTTAGCCAGCTAGCCATAACATCTACCAGCCGGCGTGAGAACCAAGGTCATGTCAATGGACACCTGTAGAAGTTGAGCGGGAACCCACATCTGGGCTCATTGGCCCATGTGACCTGAGCGACAAAGGGGTGGGGAAGTCTCATTCTTTTAGCCAGAGGTGGTACTCACTTACCTTCCCTAGCAGTTTGCAAGTGTGAGCACATGCGCCACACCCATGCATGTGCTCTGCCTTCCGCACATATGCTTTGCCTAAAAATGTGTCTAAATGAGATGACATAGAGCTGGGACGGGTGGGCGGGGCCAGCCACAATTTCTGCTATCGGTTTGGGTGAACCGGGCAGACCCAGCAAAATACCACCTCTGCCTTTAGCTGTCCCTAAGTGTGGGAATAATTTAGAGCTAGCTTCCCCCTTTCTAAGTGCAGTTATAGTGAACTCAATAAAAGATGTCTTGAAGCTGCATAAAGTGTCAGAGTCCTGACTTCCCTGAGTTCATCACTTGGAACGATGGCACCCTGCTTGAAACTCCTCTAATCCTCGTTTGTGCAGAAAACTGATAGACAACCTGCGCCAAGGAGTCAGATTCAAACTCCGACTCCGATTCTGACAACGTTGTTCCAGCTGAGTCTGTGGACGATGAGCCTCAGGGGATCTCCAAGCTGTGACTCATTTGAGGAGACTGAGCAATCACAGGCATCTCCTGACCACATGGAGCAATCAGATGATGAGGCATGACACACACACCCCAAACCCCGTGTCTAGCTGCATACAGTGGCAAGCAGAGCAACATCAGTCAATAAGGCTTCTCATTAGTGAAAGCCAAATTTGGCTGTAGATTCTGCCTCAGTTTGTCTTCCCAATAAGCAATTGAGTTGAAAGATCATTTTAAAGTAGTTTATTACGGTGCTCTGATAAAATGGGATCTCTCCATGAAAAAGGAAGAGAGAGAACCCCAAACACCCATGTTTCCCTCCTTTTTATAGTGAACACAATGAAGAAAATGGAAGAGGAAGTTGATTGGACAGGGTAAAAGTAAGCTCCTCTTCGCATAGGCAATCGGTTACATGTAGTCAAACATGTTACATATTTGCATCCCATAATATCACACATGTTCATTAAAATGAGGTCTAACATCAGAAGGAGTGTAATTGTAAGAAAAACGTAATTGTTTGGCATTCACAAAAGAGATAAGGTAAAGGCAAAGGTTCCCCTTGCACATATCTGCTAGTTATTCCTGATTCTAGGGGGGCGTTGGTTCATCTCTGTTTTAAAGCCAAAGACCCAGCAGTGTCCGAAGAGGTCTCTATGGTTATGTGACCGGCATGACTAAATGCCGAAGGCGCACAGAACACTGTTACCTTCCCACCAAAGGTGGTTCCTATTTTTTCTACTTGCATTTTTACATGCTTTCAAACTGCTAGGTTGGCAGAAGCTGGGACAAGTAATGGGAGCTCACTCCGTTATGAGGTGCTAAGGATTTGAACCACCGAACTGCCAACCTTTCTGATTGATAAGCTCAGCATCTTAACCACTGAGATAAAAGAGATAAACCAGACCCCAATTTGTATTAACAAACGTTTTCCAGCTTCTTTATCAGTTGAGGAATGTTAATAAACTTGAACATCATTTAAAAAAGGAGAAAATAAATCCAATTAAAAAACAAAGCAACTAGGTTAGTAAACAAATTACAAAACCCAAGTCATTTGCCCCTCACTAGGTTAAAATGGTGAATCCTGAATAAATGCAGCCAGCTGCAAACATATTTATTTCTTAAACAAATGTATATGTGCACCTTACTAACACACATGTGATTCTGGGTGGCTTACAGCATTAAAAAAAAAAAAACCACAGCATTAAAACCAAAACCCCACTCCACCCTATCCAAGGTAGCAACAACACAATCTGGTCAACCATTTGATTGATTCCATCTCCATTCAGGTTCCCCTAGGCTTGCTGGCAAAACCGCATCTTCAGGACTGCTTTGCCTGAAGTCTTTGTTTAAAAACAACTATTTGGAATCCGAGTTTGCTATTCTTGTTGCTGTGTTTACTTACTCTTGAACCCTTGACTACTGGACTGGCTGACTACCTGACTTGGCGCTCTGATTCCTGGAACGACCACTCGATTGCTGCTTAAACTTCCAATGGACTCATTCAGGCAACTTTTATTTGCACAGGCTCTGATTTACGATCTTGTCTACTGTTATCTGCTTAACTCCATAGCAACTGTGTCTGCCTGTGTTGCCTGCAATCTGAGACCGAACAGTAAGGTTTCAAACTTAATCTCTTTTCTTCTTCTTCTATTGCTTGCCTCAGATCCTCTTCCTGTAAACAACCAATTTAGGCTGACTAAACTGAACATATTTGCTATACATCAGGGGTGTCAAACTCAAGACCAGGGGCCGGGATCCAGCCTGTGGGGTGCTTAGATCTGGCCCATGGGGTTGCCCTGGAAACAATGAAGGACTGGCCTGTGGTGTCTGGGATGTCAGGAAGCTGTCCCAGCTGAAAACTGAGCTTGTGAGGGCTGTGTGCAGCCTCCCACAAGCTCCGTTTTTGCTAACAGAGGGTTGCAGGAGGACATCCTAGTCAAAAATGGAGCTCGGGACCCCTTTTTAACTAGCAGAGCACTTGGGCCACCACAAGTGCCCCCCCCTAATATGAGTGACATCGTGCTGTCCATGCCCATCCTGGCCAACCCCCCTGCCCCACTGAGGTAAAATACAACCCTGATGCGGCCCTCAATGAAATCAAGTTTGACACCCCTGCTCTACATCATTTTCAGTGAGTACAAACATAAAGCACTAATACACCTCCTCAGCAATTTTCTTATCTGACTGTATCTAACACCATCCTGGCTTATCTTATTAATGTTCCTGAAAACATACACTGTCTCCATTTCTTTTTGTGTTCTTGCTGAGCCTCTGGAAAACTTAACCTTAGAAGCTTGTGAGTTTCTTATCATTTTTTCCGATCCCTTCTAATTGTATAAACTTTCTCTTTTAAGTGTCCTTGTGTAGGACTCCTTGAGCAACTTTCATGTCATAAATCCACAGCAACACATCTCTGTGGTCTATTGAAAAAAGTAATCTAATCAGAAGATGAGAGGCATTTCTCTCAACATTTTTTTTATAACCATGTTCCCTTCTTCCCTCCCCCCCCCCATTTCTTCTCTTTTCCATTTTCTCCATTCATTGAATGGGGAAAGAAAGAAAGAGAGAGAGAGAGAGAGAAAGAGAGAAAGAAAGAAAGAAAGAAGTAAAACCCAATGTTAGCAGAAACACTGATAAAACTGCCCATTGCTATCTCTTCTTCATGAGCTGATTCTGTTCTTGTCCTTTATTTTAGCTACCTGGTTGTTTTGCCCCTTGACAGCTAATAGGTGGCTTTATGAAGTTTCTTAGGATATGGACTTAACATCAATTACATCCAATCAGGCAAAAGATTCCAGATCTCCCCCATTCCCTTCCCTCCTTGGAGCTTTCTTTCAATAGTTCAGTGACATTTTATCCCCATAATTGTAATTTCTTTGTTTACTTTACAGTTTTAAAACATCTCTGCATATTGTATAGGAATGTGATTTGTTATTCAAGACTCTGGTTGACTGGAGTGAATAAATTTAGGCCAAACCAGGCCTGCTCAAAAATGAGAGGATCTCTAATTTTAAAGCAGGCCTAGTTTGGCCCAAACAGGTTTTTCCAATCACTGGAGTCTTATATTACTAATTATAACGATCCCATTGATCCCATATATACAAACATACATAATTCATTGGCTTTTCTGTGAAAGGGGGAAAAAAACCTCCTAATAATTAGGATCAGGATCTGACTGTTGAGGAGAGCCTTGTTCGCCAAGTACTTATGATTATTTTTCTTCCCTACCCCACCGTAGGAAGTTACATCAATAAACAAGCATTTATATGTGCAATATAGAAGTCTGTATTGGCAACTTTCTGTCAACACCTACATGAGAATTGGCTTTCATTGAAGCCAAAATAATAATAGAATCTCTGCATAGAGAAGCCAAAGTACATCCAGCTGTATAAACAAAAGCCTCCTCGGTACAAATTTTCTACCATAGAACTAGATTTGCCCTAAAACTATTTCACAGATGCCAGAATATGGGTTCCTTGACTATTCATACCAAGCAAGACTAAAGACTGTCAGAAAACTGATTTAGAGGATGAAAAAAAGCAATAGATATTATTAATACATGTTGAGTTGGGGCAGTGCAGTGGTTAGAATGCAGTACTCCAGGCTACTTCTGCTGACTGCTGACTGGCAGCAGTTTGGCAGTTCGATTCTGACCGGCTCAAGGTTGACTCAGTCATCCATCCTTTCGAGGTGGATATGCTGACTCTGCAAACCACTTAGAGAGAGGGCTGTAAAGCTCTGTGGAGCTGTATAGAAGTCTAAGTGCTATTGCTATTGCTCTTATGCTATATTAAATCTTCTAAGAAAAAGGCATTTTCAACAAAATGGAGAAATAAATTACACTGACAGTAAGTTGAGTTGCACACTATTTTTATATTTATATGTACTTAGTATATGTGCCATTTTTGCCTCCAGAATCTTTTAGTTTCAATTACTGTATTATTTATGTTTGCCTTGTCACCAAATGTTTAATTGTTTAATTCCTTAATATTCCATTTTAGCTATTCTTTCCTTTCTCCTGGTTCTGAATTGCCTTTGATTATATTCCTGTCAAAAGTTCTTCCCAGAAGCTATATATGACCTGAATGTCTCCTGGCTGTTCTTGCATATGACACTCAATAAATGTTTTCTCAGTTGTGGAATGCCTGAAGCTGTCATTAATGAGTTTTTTTACAACTAAATGGTGTATTTGTGTCCTTTTGGACTGAGCTATAACTTGGATTGAGAAGCAGCCATTAGTTTGACTCTGTTATGAAAGATACAAATGAAATAAGATCCATCTGACAGATACAGGTTGAGAACTGGCATATAACTTTTGATAAGATTTATTTCTGAATCCAACCTAAATTTATTATCTTTTAATTTTATTACTTTTTAGTTCATCAGGGCACATTCTAATGAGAAGTCAAACATTAAATGGGCAGGGCAACCAGATCAGATGTGGTATTCAGCAGGTTCTGACCAGTTCTGGAGAACCGGTGACAGAAATTTTGAGTAGCTTGGAGAACCAGTAAGTACCCCCCCCCCATCTCTTCTCTGCCTCCTGAGTCCCAGCTGATCGGGACGGAATGGGGATTTTTCAGTATCCTTCCTCTGCCAGGCCCACCAAGCCATGCCCACCAAGTCACACCCACAAAACCAGTAGTAAAAATGTTTGAATCCCACCACTGAACCAGATAAACCTTACCAGTACAAATTTTCTTTTATGCAAAACTTTCATGTCCCGATTAAATTGCTGGTTTCCAGGCTACACTTTTCATGCAGCTAAAAAGAGGAGCTCCTTTTCAAGGTATGCCTGTAGATAATTTTCCCATTGCATCATTCCATTGGTTTTTCATTACCCAAACACTCAGTTTGAATCTTTCACTCTTTCTCCTAGGATGACACTTATTTTGTTTTTTTCTGAATTTTTGAAAGGTCTCAGTTATGTTGCAGTTATGAATAGTGGTTTATTCTAATGTAAAGTTCAGAGAGGTTGACTGAATTCTTCTGATTTTCATATGAATAATGAGAATTATATCTTATATCATTCTCACGATTTCAAGTTCTTTTGTTATGAAGGTGTAATTAAAGTATAATTGAATATTTTTATATTTATTTAATATAAAGTGTTGAATCGTAATATTTAAAAAGTATGATTTTAAATAATTTTTCCTGTCTTATCAAGGGCAAGTTGTTATCTAAAATATATATATTTTTAAAAATGTTATAAACTACAGTATAACCCCTGCAGAGCTATGAAACTCTTAAAGTTATTAAAGTCTACCCATCCTTATTGTATAGAATTGGGATAAATTTCTTGGAACAAAGTTATCCCAGGTTGGCTATTCCTACTTAGCTATGTAAGTAAAGTGCTTTATTACATCAATATTTTTGGATTTTGTAGCTAACTTTTGCATCTTTTAAATACACAAGCTGCATTGTAAGACCATTTGAAAAAATATGTTTTCACGCCCAAAGTGAGACTAGAATTTATGGTCTCCTGGTTTTTCTAATTGGTGCTTTAGCCACCACACCAGACTCATTTTGATGTAGTAACCAATACAATTTTTGGAGGGGTGGCTTGCCTTGCAGCCACAGTCTATACTTTTTGTCTAGATGGTTCTTTCATGGCTCTTAATAGGGATTATTGAAATACTTTTTTGACGTACTTCTTTTACTGTATGGTAGCTGCTTGATGACTCACCTGATGCTACCAAACTCTAGCATGGGCAGAAGGATGGGGAAGAACAAAGAATTCTTGAGTTACTCAGTGCTTTCTTCTGATGTATTTCTATAGAAAAAGAAAGCAGCACTGGGGTTTCACAGCACAAGGTGGCAGCATAAAATGTTGCTCTTGCGGTAGAGATGTAAGAAAAAGCAGAGCCAAGCAAATTTAAGCATGTCTGTAGAAGTTGCTGAAATTTATGGTTATCGTCTCCAGAGCATGGGTTTTTCCCCCTCTTGTGACATTCAGTTATCACCACTGCCTCTTGGACCATAGCAGGCTGTCCAGAGAGAGCAATAGTGCTGTGGCACTTGAAATGACTAAGAAATATATTGCTTCAAAGAATCCACACAATATAAGCTTTTCCTTACTTGCCTTCCTCTTCCTTCCTCTTCCTTCCTCACCTTTTCTTATTTGTTCATTCCTTCCTTCTCACCCTTCTGGGTGTGCCAGTCCCTCCCCAAATGATAAGAGGATCAGTACTTAGAATGTAGATTAAGCTTTTGCTCAGAAAGAATTGTCCATTGCTGTGTTAGAAATTAAAAGCGTGTGATGTGCCCCCTGCCCTTTTAGACAGATTATGCTGATAAGGGAAAATTTTTATGTCTGCGCCCCCAAACCTTTTGGGCACCACGGACTGATTCTGTGGCAAAAAGTTTTTCCATGATCAGAGAAGGTGTGGTTTTGCATGCTGCTTGCATCCCACAGGTGGGGCTTCTCTTGTTTGTGCTGGCTAGTTGCTGGCATTCTGCAAACTGGTACCAGCCTATGGCCTGGGCATTGGGCCCCCCTGTTTTATGTCAATACTCCAATTTGATATGCTGATAATCTGTAAGGAGGAATATACATACTGTATCTCAGGTAGGCATGAAATACTCTTACCTTTGCTACTGATTTGGAACTGGGAGCACATGCACTTGCTTTGCTCAAACATGGTGCTTCTGCACATGCGCAGAACCTTCAGTGCATGCACAGAGGATCTGTGATGATGTCTGGGTGGGTGGGCGGAGCCTCCTGCCATCGCCATTACCGGTTCGCCAGAACTGGGGCGAACTGGCAGAACCTTCCGATCTGAGGACAATCTTTCTTTCTGGACTTCACACCTCAGGCAACATCCTAATATACACATCCACCATGCATCTCACCATCAAAGCCCAGGACAGGAGCACCTCAATCTGCACATATCAAAGCCTGCTTATCATTATAGCTTCCTCTACTGGTAGGTGTCTAACGATGTAAGCTACCTTCAACCATTGTGTGTGATTGAATGAATAAGCTACTCTACATCCAGCAGCTGTCATTTGTGTTTATTCATGAACGGGCTCAGAAAATTCTGGCCAAGAAAATTCTTCTAACAGCAGATTTCACATCTGAAGTTGTTGCATTTTATTCTCAGTGAAACACTGCTGATTATGGGTGTGTGTGAATAGTCCAATGGACTTTCCAGACTTTTGTGCTGCTTTTCTATACAGTTGTATTGTATTAGTTTTCTTGACTGCTTTGTGAGATTGCTATGCTTCATTAAGACCTATTTCTAAGGCTACTATGGAAGAGGAGAAGAAATGTTTGAATATCCAGGTGAGACACTTTTATAATTGGATCTGAAAGATTACTGTAAGCTTCCACCCAACAGAGCAGCAAATAAAGAAATCTGAAGTAAATAGGCCAATCAAAATATGTGTGACTCACATTGTTAGATATATACAATTACTGTATATATTTTTAATTTTTAAATATGATTTTTAAAATGTATTACATTACTTCCTGTAAATACTGTTTACCCCCAACTAGATTATGTGGCTCTCCTGTAAGACCATAAAGTACTGCATACTACTTATTTATGTAGTTGATGACCAGGCTGAGCCTGAGGGAGGGGTCAATATGTCATTAGTCATGAGTCCTTGAATGCGCACAAGAGATCTAAGTCCAGCCCACCTTGAATTCCTTCCTTAACTTCCACTTATTTCCCTTGACAATTAATACCTCAGATTCTTATAGAGAGCTTAAGCGTGTATCAAATCTTTATACTCATTTGAACTGCCTGAATCTCCTGATTTCCATGGCACTCAACATTACTGTCTTAAAAATATTTACGTTGACACCCCATTTGGACAATTCTGACTACAGCAATTTATAATTATCAATTGTATCAGTTTATAATTAAGTATCAATTGTACTCGATACAATTTGTTTTTGTTTTGCTGCATCATTGATATATATGATATTGCTAATATTTCAAAGCTGGGGAAAAAACTCTGAGAAACATTTCTCCCAGGATATTTATTGAGAAAGTTTAAAACATTTTTAGAGTATTTTGGAAGGACGGAAAGAAAAGGAGTCCCTGTGGACAGGACTCCACTAGTTGTTGTTAACCACAGTGGGCATCACTAAACATATAAGAAAGCTGGATATTTATGTAACTGTAAATATATTTTTTTTCACAGTAAATTCCCTTCTTAGCTTGCTATACAAGCAGGAAGGCATTTTATTCATTATAGCAATTCGGTGAGTATAAATACAGCTTCCCTTTAAAAAACTGGAACCTACTATTTGCCATCTTCCTGGCAGTATCATCTATCTTTATTTTGTCATGCTTCTTTTCTCCCTTTCCAAATTCTGTCTTAATATAGATTCATTTTTGCTCTTTGAAATGCGAGCTACGATGCACCTTAATGTGATGAGAACTTCTAAAACTAAAACAAGAGATCCTGGGCAAATGAAATCTGGTTCAGGCCCCAAATTCACAATTAGCAAGTGCTCCTTATTCATCAACACTGCCCATCTTAGCCATTATGGAGGTAAGGTAATGGAACTTCTTCTTTTTATTGATTCTCTGGGTAATTGAAGAAAAGTGTAATTGCTATCCTAAATTTAATCTTGTAACACTCATCTGTTGCCAGCCTTCTGTTCCAATGACTTCCTGGAAACATTGGAGTGAACTTTTGAGCTCATTTCCAAACTCACCAGCTTCCAAACATGCTACCCCCAAGGTACTTTCAATCTATAAATATTATAGATATATATGGAGAGTTTCTCTTAGCTTAGTAGGTTTGGGCAGATGGCTAGTGAATAAAATCTTGCAATTTTACCGTATTACGTACGGTATTTATTTAAAAGAGGATTTGATGATACTTTGAGTTTTACTGTTTTATTTCTTTCCTGGATAACATCCATTCATGAAAATGGCATATATTTCTTTTGCTAAAGGTACTGATAGACAGCATTTATTTCAAGAAGAGAATACAAACTTCTTTTTGGACTTGCATTGGATAATATCAAATGAAATGCTCAGAACAAAAAGAGCACACTATTCCACAAATGTGTCTCAATTACATTACCAGTGGAAATGTATTTTAAGCAGAGAATCATCTGAGTTAATCACTGTTTTTTTTTATTTTGTCCACAGCAAAAAAAAATGAACAATGCTGCAAATCAGATCTTTTTCTTCCCAATGAATCTATAACTCTTAAGCCAAACAGTAACTCAATACATGTGAAATGAGCATTTCATAATACAGTTTAGCCTCGTGTGGGTTTTTTGGCATCAATAACAGGTTCACTGATCATTGTAGACTTTGCCCACAGAATTGATGTTGGAAACTTGCAAAATAATCATGGAAGGTTTGTTTCTTTGTACAAGCAGCTAAGGATTAATTTTATAGAGCTCTGTTATTATATGTGAACTCTTAAACCTGTACTCCTTCAACATTGTAATTGTTTGTTTCTGAGTCTATGCTGAATCCAGAGGTCTTTAGGATCAGATTTTTATTTTTAACCCAACATACGACTGATTCAACTTTTAGCTTCTATTTTGGCTTCCGTTTCTCCTTCTCCTTCTGGGGATTATTTTGTGACTTGGAAATTGAATTAGTACTGGTGAAAACAAACTAATGCCTGATTATTTGTATGTTCCCTGAATCAAACCTAGGATGTGCTGCTTATTGACCATATTTTTTTCCCCTCTATCACTAATTGATAAAGACAGATCTTATACTAAGGCACACTATTTTAGGGATCTGAAAGAAATTTGTGGATTCTTTAAATGTGGCCTAGTAAAACAACTATATCACTTACAATATAGCTAACAAAAAATAAATAAAAGCACTGAAAACTGCTAGATTGCTATATGCATGCATGACTGCCATTCTTTTTACAGTATTGTCTGCTATTTAGCAGCAGAGATCATCCATTTCCAGTTCTTCATTATCTGGTTAGTAGTGAATTAGTGTTAATTCAGTTAGGAGCATTTGAGAGGATTTGCCAGCTTCTTCTAAGACCATTTGTGAAGTGTTCTCAGGTGGCCAAATTTACTAGTGCTTAATTTAGTTTTAGTTTTATACATTTTTACAGGGTTGAACCATTTTCTTCTAGTTAGACAGTGCTTATTTTATCAAAGGGGGAATTGGAAATTTAGAAGAGAGAAGCTATTTCACTTCTTTGGTGCTTCACTGGTGCTTTAGCTGTGGGTTGACCAAAGGAGCATTGAGTGGAAAAACCCTACCAATTAAGATCAGGTTCATCTCGTGGTGGACAATTTTCTACAAAGTGACGAAATGAAGCTTGCTAACTTTACGATTGTACCTCATGGCTCGTAATGATATGTTGGGACATCCGAAGTGTTTTGCTTACTCTTCACAAATCTGTACCCTTCCTTTGTCTTGTAGGAAGATAAAACCCACCTCTTTCCTAGAAAAATGAATTATCCTGGGAAATATTAAAAAGGCAGAACATTATATTTCTTTGGATAAGAAATGGAGAAACATGTTTTAGACAGGAAACAGACTCACTCTTAATAGCCCCACCTTTGTCAATGAGCTGTTAAAAGCCTGAGCTAGTCTACTCTACATAACAAAGGGAGGATTAGCCTTCTACATTCACCACAAGGCACCTGGGAAAATTACATCAGCCAGCAAGGCAACCAATCTTGGACTCAAAGCATAGCCTAAAGAGTTGCTCCTACATGGCCCCAGGGGAGTCTGACAGCCAATCAGAATACAAGCTCAAGATCAAAGGCCAAAGAGGACATAAAACCAGGGACTTTCAGCATCTCACTCTCTTTTCTTCTTCACCCAACACCTTGAAGCATGTGATTCTGTTCAGGAACTCAAGCCATGTCATCCTGTCTATCATTAAACCATCATTCCAAGCAGCCTCTATGTTTCCAGCGTCTTTTTCCCCACTTGGAGTTGAACCGAGATGAACATTTCTTCCAACAGTCTATCAGACTACACATAGATGGAAAGAATAAAGTTCTTGGAGTCACAACCTGGTTCCAAATTGTATTAGCAAACCTATGAGTCTCTACTGAAAAAATAAAGTTTCCTTCTCTTTCCCCCTTATTCAAAAACAATATCCTCCATTTTAGAAGATAGTCAGTAAAGATTTCTTGATAGGTAATACATTAAAGAGATAAAAGTGCTTTTATATCTTTATATATTTTATCTTCTGGATGATTTGGGACAAATTTTATAAAATTTAATTAATAAAATTTTAATTTTTTTATAAAATTTAATTAATAAAAGAAGTTTATTGTGAGGTTTATCAAAAGATAGGATGTACATGGAATATTTTCTGATAACATCAAAATAACTAGATACAGTCTATTGAGCTGATATTAAAAAGAAGAGAAAAATACACAAATCTGGATTTGGATTTATTCAGAAATTCTCTTTATTCAAATTCTTTTTATATTTTGGAGTTTTCTTGGAGGGCAACCAAGATATTAAAAAATGTTCTTCCCTATTATTTTGAGTCTGAATATTGTCCAGCAAGCTGTGCATCCATTCCACTTTTGTTTCACTTTTTCTTATCTATTTTCTTTTTCTTTCCAGTAATATTGGGTTATGATAAAACACATGAAAAATATAACAGCAATCCTAATGTGTGATACATATGCTTCAGTCAAGACTGTGTAGCACATCAGTAAAGCTGTGTACAGCAACATGGCATGGAAGTGATGATGTATGAAGGGAGAAAAATCAACTCTATTAAGGAAAAGAAGTGAAATTCTCATTTCTCTCAGTGTCTATCCTGGTGGAATAAAGAGAAGAAACAACAAAGAATATAATGAGGAAATACTGTCATCTCCAATGTTGTTAGTTTTAGTATACCGTCCATATCTAGAAGGACACAACACAATGTTATTTTCAGCACTCAACATAGTCACACTGGAGTTTAGCACCTACAGGTAGCAAATAGCTGAGGTTGAGACAGACAACAAAAGAGAAATATCATTTAGGATGGCACCAGCAACTTGTTAAAGTTTCTGGGGTATGCTCTGAAATCATCCATTTCCCCACAGAACTTAGCGCTTGGAAGGCGTAAGAAGCGGGAGAAATTCATCAGTCCTTTGCAAAGCGCGCTCAGCCAATCTCTTTTTAAAGGTTGCACAATAACTTCAAAATGTGTATCTTCACTGTCCTGTTGTTTTCATCATCGTATGGAGAGCTGTGAAAGAGAAATAAGTACTCAGTCATTAACAAGACTAGATTGCGCACAGTTTCATGTACCTGGAATCCACACTGTATATCGGACATTAATACGATTGAGCGGGTCCAGAGGTACTTCACGAGAAGAGAACTCCACTCCTCTGCTCACAATAGAATTTGCTATGCCACCAGGCTTGAAATTTTGGGCTTGGACAATCTGTAACTGCACCGCCTGTGGTATGATCTAAGCAGAGTACACAAAATTGTTTGCTACAACGTCTTAACTGTCAATGACCTCTTCAGCTTCAACCTCAATAATACACGGGCAAACAATCGATACAAACTGAAGGTATAATGTTCCAAACTCGATTGCAGAAAATACGACTTCAGCAACAGAGTGGTCAATGCCTGGAATGCTCTACCTGACCCTTTTGTTACATCCTCTAACCCAGTGGTAGTCAACCTGGTCCCTACCACCCACTAGTGGGCATTTCAGCTTTCATGGTGGATGGTAGGGGTTTTGTCCGATACTGAAGCACTTTCCTTTTTTTAATTTAATTGACTTCCCTACTTTATAAATCACCATTACTGTGTAACCGGTGGGCGGTTAGAAAATGTTACCACTAACAGAGACACAAAAGTGGTTGGTAGGTATAAAAAGGTTGACTCCCCGTGCTCTAACCCTCACAGCTTCAATCTTAAATTGTCTACCATGGACCTTACCCCATTCCTAAGATGTCCGTAAAGGGGATGTGCATAAGCGCACCATCCAGCCTACCGTCCCTGTCCTACTGTCCCCATTTTTATGTATTCATTTCTTTCCTTCGTGTCCATGTTTATATTTATACCTGCTATCTTGTACATCTTTGACAATGTAATAAATACAAACACAAAATACCTGTCATCAAACAAGTTTAGCATAAAACATTGAATGTCTTGTTACCATTGCCTTACTTTTGATTCTTATTGCCCACATATTTTTTTTCAGTTTTAACTTTTGTCACTGTCCAAAACCAATTAGATTTCACCAGGCTACCCAAATGTTCACCTCCACTTCCATAGCAGTCCAAAAGAGAGATCTGAGTCTAACACTTTAATCTAATGAGAAATCCTCAAGCAAGGGACGATTTTTCTTCCAATGCATAAAATAGCTATAATGCTAAAATATTTTGGCTGCCCTCTAAAGCAGAGGCCCCCAAAATTGTTTTTTTTCCATACCACGTGGGAATCTTATAAGAAAGTAAATGTGTTCTGCCCATTTTTATATGATACAGATTTGTGATTCAATGTCCCAACAGTTTAGTTGATAAACAAGAAATTAAATGATAGAAAATAACTTATGTTGAGGGCATCTATAGGTTTAAAAGAAACACTTTAGTAGAAATCCAGAAAGAGGATGCAAACGTTTGTGTCTGATTCATTTCTAAGAGAAGGAGATTTCTGATCTCTGTCCCTAAATCCAATTAGTTTGTTGTTAAAAGTTGCAAAACCATATCACAAAGTATTAAGATATCATATATGGTACTGATAAACACTACTAAATATAGTCGTATATGATTCATTGGATGATGGATACACATCTGAATATCATTTTCATGCATTCAGAGAACTTCAGATCCTTGCTTTAATGGTCTGCTCTGATGTATTTTTAAAAAGCTAGTTCATCAATATAAATTGACTTAAAGGAAAAATTAAATAAATAACTCTACCTTGGAAGTTAAATCCATAAAAATGTTCCTGTACATCTTAAACAGGGAAAGAGCCAACTCAGTTACACCAGTTCTTATAACTAGGCACCGACTGTCACCTATTTTTATTCCAACATAATGTTGGAAAGAAATTATATATTTATGAGCATGAGACTAATCTGTCTCTCCAATAGCAGGGTAAAATTCTGAAATCTTGACAGTATGGTGTCAGAGTTGGTGTATGGGAGAAGCCACAAAGAAAGGTTGAATTTGAAAAGGGACCGAGTTCTAGAGGGGACCCCCCCTCAGCCCTCCTCCCCCATGCAACCCTATGGGAGAAACAGTCATGTAATTCAACATTGGTATATGTTAATGGGGCAGAAGGAAGTAAAGCCAGGCTCTGCATGGTTTTTTTTAAAAATATATGATACTTAACAAGCTATGTAGGAAAATAAAGAAATTGGTATATCACAATAATGCACTCTTCAGCTCAATCACATCTTTGTAAAGTAGTGTTTGCAGGATCTATCTTTTATATCCTGTCATTCTCTTTCTCTTTTCCAAATAACATCTTATTTCAGACTTTTGCCTGTGTAGAAATGGAAGTAGTCAATTTATTTATACCAGGAGCTTGTGCACACTTATTTGGGATTAGTCACAAGATGTTCCACTTTATTTATTCTATTATTACATTTATGCACCATCAAATCTGATGGATCCACAGCAGCATCGTTCCAACATATCAATAATATTTAATGACTGTTTTATCCATTTCCTCATAGAACTGCTCTCTTCTCCTTCCTAATCTAATCCTAACAATGGTCCAAGGCATAGAAGGAAGAAGGGAAATATTTCCAGTATATATATATATGGCACCTTCGTAACCACAGACCGAAGCCTGAAGATGGCAAGTGAGATCTTGCCGAAACGTTGCAAAAACAATTTCATGCTTACACGGGAAAACACCCGAACACAACAATACCAGCATATATATATATATATATATTAATAATAATAATAATAAATTTTATTTATAACCCACTCTCTCTCCCCGAAGGGACTTGAGGCGGGGCACAGGGAAATTAAAAACAAATTGACACAGACAAAGTACAAAGTTAAAATCACATTAAACATATCCTGCGCTAAAAACATCTATGAAAATAAAAACTATCCCTAAAAACCCCTTAACACTATTAAATTTAATTAAAATTACCCTAGGCCAGCCAAACGGAAGAAATGAGTTTTTAAAAGCTGTCGGAAGGAGCGAAGGTCCGTGGTTGTTCTGATTTCGGGGGGAAGGTCGTTCCAGAGGGTCGGGCCCGCCACAGAGAAGGCCCTTCCCCTGGACGTCGCCCGCTGGCACAGCCTAGTGGACAGCACCCGGAGAAGTCCCTCTCTGTGGGAGCGAATCGGTCGCAGGGATGTATGAGGCAGAATGCGATCCCGCAGATAGCTAGGTCCCGTGCCATGGAGCGCTTTGAAGATGGTAACTAACACCTTGAAGCGCACCCGAAAGATGACAGGCAGCCAGTGCAGCTCGCACTGGAGCGGTGTTACATGGGAGAACCTAGAGGCTCCCATAACTACTCGCGCGGCTGCATTCTGGATTAGCTAAAGCCTTCGGGTGCACCTCAAGGGGAGCCCCATGTAGAGAGCATTGCAGTAGTCCAGTCGGGATGTCACGAGGGCATGAGTGACTGTGCAAAGGGCACCCCGATCCAATAGGGGACGCAACTGGCGGACCAGGCGGACCTAGTAAAACGCCCTCCTGGCCACGGCTGTCACTTGATCTTCCATGGACAGCCGGGCATCAAGGAGGACGCCCAAGTTGCGTGCCCCATCCACAGGGGTAAGGTGATCGTCCCCTATGGCCAGTGATGGAGTCAACTGGTTGTACCGGGATGCCGGAAACCACAGTCACTCGGTCTTGGACGGGTTGAGTCTGAGTCTGTTACTTCCCATCCAGGCCCGCGTATGTATGTATGTATGTATGTATGTATGTATGTATGTATGTATGTATGTATTTCATTTCATTTCATTTCATTTCATTTTATTGGACTTCTAGACCGCCCCCTCTCCCCAAAGGGACTCGGGGCGGTGTACAGGTACAAATTAAAACCATACAATCAACATACATATAACTAAAATCGAATTAAATAAACCCCTGTACAAATTTATAAAAATTAAAACTTGTATGTATGTATGTATGTATGTATGTATGTATGTATGTATGTATGTATGTATATCTATATATATGCTTTCGTAGATTTTCACGGGTGTAGGTATGCTGGTATTGCTGTCTTCGGGTATTTTCCCGTGTATATAGCATGAAATTGTTATTGCAACATTTTGGCAAGATCTCACTTGCCATCCTCAGGCTTCGGTCTGTGATTACGAAGGCGTCACCCTTCCTTAAATCTTGGGGGGGGGGGATGGAGTCTCAGCTGATGCAATAAGGGAGAGCCGGCTTGGCTGAATTGCTAGGCTCCTGCCTGATATGCAATACAGCCCCGGTTCAGCCCTGGGTTTTTTTTGCTAATGATTTTATTAACATTTAAAAAAACCCATCTTTGTACATGGCTGGTTTGTTAGCCGTTTTTCCTCTTTTGCGAAGAAGTCTGCCATATCTGTCAGCTTTGATTTTACAACCTAACAAGGGCATTTGCCTTCATGTTTATTTCCAAACCACATTATCTGCATCTTGCAAACAACCCAGACATGCTCAAAATACAATAGATTTTTTTTAAAATAAGAGAGTGATTACTGTGCTAGAAAGTTCATTATCCCCCAGGAACACATTTAGAAATCCCTTTTTAGCAAAAACCCAGAAACAAATTAAACTAAAAACGTCAAAAAATGAATTGGCAATCACTCAGCAACATAAACAGGCACATAGATCTTGGTTTGCTTTCTTCCTCGGGAGGTCTGTATTGTTCAGCCAAAAGGCTGACTGCAAGTGAATGCAACAATGCCTATCTGCTTGTGTGGCTTTGAGAAGCATTCTCACTCCCCTTTACGCGTTAGGGAAATGACATACCAGCTGTGTGTTTTATGATTGTTTCACTTCTACTGGACCCCTTTTTGACTGGAAATAAAAGCAGGGGAAAGCAAAGCAAGCACAAGTGGTCTCTGCAAAGGTCTATCACATACGGTATATCACAAGGCTTCCATGTTGTGGGAGCCTGAGGGCTGATTTTTAAAAAAAAAAGTTTCTCAATTAACTAAGTAGAAGGTGGAGAAGACATAGGGTAGCTTAGAAGCTTGGATATCCCCTGAACAAATGGACTTTTTATTAAGTAAACTGGGTTTAAAACCAATCCACTTATTTTTACAAATGATTTATATCTCATACATTCTAGCCTACTCTAACATTATTCCCAATCACATTTCCCCGATGGAGAGCTAATCCTGGGCTTGTGTTTTGAGCTAGGCTTCCCCCAAACCACAAAGCAGACTCCTTGTCCTGACAAAAACCCCTTTTTAATTAAGTTACTGTGAATTCCTCTCATTCACATCCAGCAAAGTCTCTCAAGGGAGGATTTACAGTCACAGACCTTATCTGGCTTGGAGAGCTGCCAGGCTAATATCTTCTAAACTTGGCAAGGAGTCTTGGAGAGTCACGAACCAATTAAGTGAACTAATTGTCTCCTGCAAACTCCATTCCTCTTTTGCTCCTCTTTTATTCCCTATAGGAGAGGCCATTCACCTTCTACCTGTGGCTTTATTCCCAAGTGGCCCCTTGTTCCTTAGCTGTTCCCTTCATCTGGCAACTCTGCGCATGCGCACACTGGAACAGGCTCCAGCTATTCATCTGCCTCACTGATGTCTGACTCCAAAGGCAGCCAATAACTGTCAGATGGCCCTGGCCCCATCTCTGCCTCCGATGCTGAGCCCTCACCAAAGCTTTCCCCAGACTTCAGGACTGGCCCATGTTCTTCCTTAACCTTCTCACTGTCTGAATCTGCTGCCAGCTCCGCGGGCCACAACTGCTTGGCCCTCAAACCTGTTGGTCCACCTGCCCTTCCCATATCCTTTTCCCTGAGGTCCCTCTTCCTGCTACAATATAATCTGGCAGGAGTTTTGCCAATATTTGATTGACTGTTCCATCACCCAGTCATTATACAATGCAGCCATATACTTTAATAAAGGTATATTTGACTGAAAAATAACCCATAAGTAACTAATGGAAATGGCTTACCAAGGGAGAAATGGAGCATTTTGTAATTGTTCGTTTGTGAGTCAAGGAACAAGACTGAGATTACTGCTGCCGAGATGCTTGGGCAAAACAAATGAATCTGGATTTATCTTTTTACTTTTTTTGGTGGGGACATTATTGATGGCATTATTTGAGGCCAGAAAAGGGGTTATTGAGTAATAACCCCTTTTCCCACTGTCTTAAACTGTTTGCCTATCATATATGCTATCAATCTGCCATGCCTTGGTGCCCTCCAGACATCTGAGGATTTCAGATGTTTGCTGGGAACTCTGGAAATCCTACCTCCAACACTAGAAGACGCCTGATAATTTATAGAATTTATTATTTCTTGGATTTATATTCTTGTCCTGGAGCTCAAGTCAACAGCAGTGTGTGGTGTGCCTTCATTATTTATTCATAGCAGCCCTATGAGCCAGGAGTGAGTGACTAAGTTAGGAGTTGAGCCTGGGGTTACATCCAGTATCCTAACCAATGTAGCTCAATTTACTGGTTAAGGACATACACGCTAATAAATGGGAAGATCTTAAAAGAGGAAGAATGAAAAAACAACAATGGAGACAGAGAACTACAGAATCTTATTACCTTGCCTGATAACTTTTGAAAGCACTATATAAAAAATGTAAATATTTAAAAATGAGTAGTCCTGTGCAATTCCCATCACAACAAGTGAATAAGGGAAAGTCAAAGTTTGTTTCCTATTCACAGTTTGATCTTACACAGAATTTTTCAGGGCTGGGTTGAAATACAATAATTACACGTTTTAGTATGAGATCAGTGATTTGTTTCAGGAAAAGGTAATCAATATGGCAATTTGTCTACCTAGTACTTACTTTATACTTTTGGGACTGGAATGGGGAAAGGATAGAGATTAGGTGTAAAGAAGCAAGCAAGCAAGCAAGTAAGCAAGCAAGGGAATTTCTTATAGTGAATCTCCTTTATTCCTGGTTTATGAAAAATCACTGAAAATCTTTGGAAATTGTCCTTTCCTCTTAGGCTAGGATGTGGGCTCAAAATGGAATAACTACTTCAGGTTAGGCCAGATTCCCCGGCTTTCCATTTCCAAGAGGATACCGGTAATTCACCCACATGCAACCTGAAAAAGATTAAATAATATTGAATACATTTAAGTATATCTGAATTTAGAAGAATATATATATATAAAGTTGGGGGGGCGAACAGAAGTTGAGATGGACATTCTTTGTTATAGAAGAAACTTAAGATCCATTTGTCCCCTGCATTTAATTCTGAATTATGAAAGGAAGGGGGAACACATACTCATGAACTAATAGAGATATTTTCTTCATGATAGTAGTTACATTCAGTCAAATTATGGTAAGTCTCTCTCCACTAAGAATAAGAACAAAGCAGAATAATCAGTAGGGCTCTGGTGACTCATATCTTCCTCTGAAGAATTCTACCATATTTTGTACTTATATAGACATTATTATGGTGAGATAGATTATATTGCTAATATAGAGTAAGAGGTTATTCTTGCTGATCCCTTGTGGATTTTAAAATCACTTCACTATCCCAGGGTAACCTTCTTCTAATGCTGCTGAGTTCAAAGTTATTCATAGTATTATGCCCTTTTTCTTTGTGAAGCATAGAGTTTGGAGAGATACATCACAGTATTATCAATCTTATAAAATGAGTTTAGCTAAAGAAGGGACTGTATTGGGTGTGATTTGAGAATGGTCCTGGTGACTATCTCTTCTGTTTCACTGCCAGGCAATCCTCCCATTTCTGCAGCCACCATCTCGACCCAAAGATATCACATATCAAGTTCTGCTTGACTTACTAGAACATTTAAAGAATCCTTGAAGAAGTCACGACAACAAATAATAATCAAGGATGGAGAAGAAATTCTAGAACAACTTACCTTCTGATTCCCAGGTAGTATATATGCCATTAGTAGTAGTAGTAGTAGTAGTAGTAGTAGTAGTAATTAGAAGTATTCAAAATTGACAATTGTCAACTTTTGGACTGCTTTCTAGCTCTAGGAGATGGACTTTTTCAAAGGATTGTTCAGAAATCAAAGATAATTCTCAGCCAAGATTATGTTATTTCATTTTACTGTCAAATTAGTTGTTTATAAGTATTTACAAGCAAAATGTATTAAAATATAAAACCTAAAGTAATCTCCTTTGTAGGATCTTGATTTAAAACATATATATGTTTTTTATATCTCTATATCTATCTATCTATCTATCTATCTATCTATCTATCTATCTATCTATCTATCTATCTATCTATATTGGAAAAGTAAAACTCATACCTGCAGTTACTCATGACTAGAGCTTTTTCAAAGTGTAATTAGTTACCTGTAGCTAACTGGTTAATTGCTTTCAAAAGCATTTATAATAGTTTGTTATCAAAAATGTTTACTCAGATATGTTAACTCTACTGGATACAGTAAGATTTACTTTTATATGAGAGTAAATACAATTAATTATAGTTGGATTTTGGGATCTCTGTTGAGAATCTCTAAATAAGAAATCTCTTTCCAGACAGATTATTTTAATAAGATACTTATTTTGTACTAAACCTTTCAACACTTTTATTACACAAATATTTTTATTTTATTTTATTTGTATTTATACCCCGCCCTTCTCCAAAAAGGACCCATACAATGCATTCCTATAGCTCAGATTGTGTTTCGTTTCATTTATGGTCAGATGGATTGAGAAATTTATGTCTTCACCATTCATAAAATCTCAACCTTCTATTATTTCTTTTTTGATACTCTGTTTTATCTCCTCAACCAACCATGCAGTTTATGATTTATGCCCAGTGTATGGATAAGTTGTTTATGAAGGTGAAAAAAGAAGGAAATGTTCTCCACGGTATTCAATGGAAGTGATCATTATGGACGCTATGAAAATTGATGTATGTCTATTTAGAAGCATTAGAATATTAAAAAAATGAAATTAGCTACTTCCTTTCTATTTCACGGTTGGTGTAAAAAAAAGTACTATACAGAAAAAGTACTATAATTATTTGTATATTTATTCATTTTGTAAGGCTGCCCATCTCAAATTCAGAGTTTTTTAAAAAAAATACTTAAAAACAAGGGAAAAACACAGATCAAAATTATAAATAGCACATATAGAAGCTTGGGAAAAAACCCAATAACAATTAGCAAAACCAGAATATTGGCTCAGCCACACATCTAATGTAAATATATAATAGCTGAGGTCAGCCCCATCCTTTCTGACCTTCCATAACAGCCCAAAGACCTGGCATTTCCAGTTAGCTTAGGGCTCCAATGATGGAGCATCAGAATAGAGGCAGTTGATCAATTTACAATAGATCCCATCCCACCCAACCCCCCAAATCTGCTCCCATCATTCCCATCTTTTAATTGGGTGGTAGTGTTCGGTTTTTGTATCAACATATTTATGTTTTTAATTTATATACTGTAGTTTTTATCTTTTATGATTGTAAATTGTCCAGAGTTACCTTGAGGTAAGATGGGTGGCCTATACATTTTGATAGATAGATAGATAGATAGATAGATAGATAGATAGATAGATAGATAGATAGAAAGAAAGAAAGAAAGAAATAAAGAAAGAAAGAAAGAAAGAAAGAAATGAATAAATACATATCCTAAGATTAGTGGTAAGATATAGTTTGTGACCATGTCTCCACAACCTTAATCATACTGGAATAAGCCTAAGCCACTGAATCCCAATTCTCCCCCCCCCTCTCTCCCTCCCCCCCTCCCACATACATAATTGAATTCTCAATGATTCAGAATATCAAATTATTAATCTCAGAAGTTGGACTGAGCCTAACGACTAGTTGTTAGTTTTATTCTTTGTCTGATTCAAAGCTGAAGTGAGTACAAAGAAGACAGTTTCGTTCAATTTTGCTGCCAATCCCTCTAACCATGGTTGGTTAGGTGTGGACTGTATTCTTTTTAAAACTGACTTTACTTGATGACAAGATAAACAAGTTAGCGAGAGGCAGTGACCCCTCCCCCTTGGGTACCATTTCTCGTACACTAGAACTGCTGCTAACACATCTCCAAATTCTATTTACTGTACAATGGCTCACTTGCAGAGGCGTAGCGTGCGGGGTGCAGGGGGGGGCTGGCCGCACTGGGCGCAACATCTGGGGGGGCGCGCTCCAGAGACCCGACTCGGAAGCTCTCCTCCGTGAGTCTCTGGAGTTGGCGGCGGCGGCGCCTGGGCGCTCCTGGGCCGGCGAGAGTCGGGGAGCGAACAGCGGCCAGTAGGGGCCAAACCCTCCCAGGCCATCCCCCGGCTGAGGCCAGTGCCGGCTCCTCGCACCCACCAGCGCCACCCGAGGGGGCCAGGCGAGACTTAAAGGCGCAGGTCTTTCGAAGCAACGGCCGTGCGGAGACCCTGGAAGACTCCTCCATTCCGAGCCAGCCAGAGGAGCAGCGACCTGGGCCCCGCGGCGGCCCGGGAAGACCCTCTTGCCCCGGCTTTCGGGCCGTCGCCCTCCGTAGAAAGGAGCGTCGGGTGTCCCAGGCCCGCACCACGCAAAGGGCGCCCGCTTCTCCCCAAGGCGAGGCAACGAGTGTCGGACCCGGATGGCCGAGCCCTTTGGGCAGCGGCTGCCCGCCGGATCCTCACGGGAGGTGCGTGGGCTCGACACCACAAGAAGAGCTGCCTCCCCCGAGTGCTAAAATCCACGGGTTAGGGGGCGCAAATTACTTGCCTTGCCCCAGGTGCTGACAACCCACGCTACGCCACTGCTCACTTGATAGGAAAATGGATGCTCAGCATGTGATTTGGTATTTTCTACAAAATACAACAAAGATTTACTTCATTTGTGAGCTTACAGATCTCATGCCTCGCCTTCACAATTATGGCAGTGTTCTGAAAACACAACTGATAATTTTGATTTTGATATAATGGAAAGGTCAACTGGCAAAACACCATTCCAAAAAAACCTTCTGCATTTAAACACACACAGACAATCAATCTCTTTAGTGCATTTCATTGAAACCAAGGGTTTCATACGTAGCAGAAATTGAAGTAAAGTACTTTATAAATTGCAGGATGCTTACCCCTATCTCTGGCTATAACTGCCCATAGCTATTATGAAATCTGAAATTACAATAAATATTGTTTCTCTTTATCTTCATGTACTGCATATGCTAATTTCAAGTTAAAGCTGGGAATTTGCTGGGAAGAATGTCACTGTCATGAAATACACCAACAACTGTAATTTTGAGTTGAAAGGTGACTCTATTTTCAGAATACTGAATGTTGAAAGCTTGTTATAAGAGTCTCATCTAACATAATCCAAATACAGCAGACCTTACATTCCTCTGACCCGTATACGCCTCAATTCCATATACGCTGAAGCTTGGTTAATAAGATAAGTGATTGTAAGAGTAAACAAAAGCCACACTCTTTTTATAGGCCATGTCCAAATTTTTTTAGTTTCATTGCCATTTAATTATGTTCCCCTTTTATTAATCGGTACCACTGTTTGAAACAATGCCATACCTTCTTTCCACAGTCAAGACCACCATATCCACGTCTACAAGCACAAACATTAGGTTGGATGCATCGGCCTCCAAACAGGCATTTTGGATCACAAAGAGCTATGACAAAAACAACACATTTGTATTATTTCTAAACTCACACAGATGTAAATTAAGACGTTAAACATGGTTTTCCTTTGAATCACTTATGGCCTCCGTCTTCACGTTTCCAGAAGCAAGTGCAAATGTGGTTTTTCTGTAAGGTCTTTGGAGTTAATTGCATTTAGCCATTTGACTTTTTATATTTCTATGATTTCTTAGCTTTGTACTCTTAGTTAATAATACCAATTGGATTTTGGACAATGCTTTAATATGACAATCATTCAAGTTTATGCTTCAACGGCTGATGCAGAAGAAGTGGTATAATCAACTTCAATTTGAGATCAAAGAATCCGCAAGGAGGATGTGCTGCTTGAGACTAGAGAACGCCAAAGTTGGAAATATGCAGCGATTCACTTAATAATAGTGACAAGAAAGGTTGTAAAACGAGGCAAAATTCACTTAACAGCTGTCTTGCTTAACAACAGAAATTTTGGGCTCAATTGTGGTCATAATGCAACGACTATCCATAGTTGGATTTGCATAGGAAACCAAACTGAAGGAAATTATAACAACTTATTATTTTTGGTCCCGCCAATCATTTTTTCATAGCTAACGTTATCTTCAAATAACCAGAACACCTGCATATATAGAGATCACCAGATGAAATTCAAAGAAACCAAATTGACGAAATTATTGCTAATAAGAAGTAGGAAGATCCCAGTTAGAGCATCAAAGACTGTGAAACAAATCGTTAATTGCTCATGTGCAATTCCAGGTTAAGCTAAGGAAGATGGAAAACTAGTCAATTTCTCTTACATGAACATATACAATAGCTGTTATTTTCAAGGAAAATTTCAGGAATCATTTTGAAGACCTGAAGCTCACTGACAGAGAATCAGAAGAACTATGGAATGAACCTAGAGATGTCATTAGAGATCAATGTGATTTTTGTGTGTGCTAAAAATGAAAAAAAAAAAAACCCAGAAGAAAGCAAAACTGGATGTCAAAGCAGAGCAGAACTCCAAGAGAAGAAAAGCCAAAGCTGTGAAAAACAATCATCTTAAGAAAGAACTTAACAAAGAATCTGAGAGAGTCGTGAGAAGATACAATTGTTCTCTCCCAATGTGAATCTCTTCATATGAATACTTTACTTCCATTGACTGTTATCTGGAGTGTTAGTCAAGGGTCACTGTTATTCATGGTGTGTGTGTGTGTGTGTGTGTGTGTGTGTGTGTGTGTGTAGAGAATAGCTTTTTTGGATAGAAATTCTTTATCTTGTTTTTTCATGTTTTATTCTCCTTGTCTTTATCCTACTATCTTGACACAATGGTTAGAGTCATAAAAGAATGTGAGTTCTCTATAAGAAAGATACAAGTATTTGTTATATCTTAGTTAATGGGTTCAGACTGACCTTTTCAGTGGCAGCAAATGCAGAGGTATATTTGAAATGGGATAAATACAATAACAACAATGGCAGCTATTTCTTTTTCCAAGTCAGATTTCTGTTCTTGCGAAAAATGGAAGTCAGTGGAGTAGACAAGGACTGTGAAATTGAGCTGAACTTTTCTAAATACAGTGGCAACAAATGGATGGGAACCACAGTAAAACTAGTTGCACTGAAACTAGACACTGAAGGAGCAAATACTTCCCAAAGCTTTTTTTCTATTGCGAATCCTGCAATTTGCAGGTTTGCTATATTAAGTTCCATAAACCATCCTTTTTGTTGAAGTGCCCTTATTCTGACTGATACTGTAGCTGTCCGATTCAAGGAACTAACTGTCAAGATCTAGGAAATTAGGTGGTATCCTGAGTAATTCTTTTTGGCAAAAGACTTTTATTTAAAAATTATCCAAGTATATTAAAGAATTGCACTTTCAGCTGGGTGGAACAATTATTCCTTTCCATTTTACTGACAGTTTTCTGAATTACTTTTCTCCCTAAAAATTTAATCAAGCTAGATCCCACAAATTCTGTGATCACTGTATAAGAATGCATGTTTGGACTACGAGTGAGCATCAGATCAGAATCAATAAGTATCAGGTAAAATCTGGATTGTGACAGTGGAATTAATTCATTATGCCATTAAAGTTATTTTACCTTAATATGTTGGTAAATCAGCATGTGTTGATATTCAGATACAACTTTCTCACATATACTGTAGTCAGACAGATATATATCAGTATATTTGTAGGTATATATTTGTACACAACTTTTTCAAATTGTTGGCTGTATTTTTTTATCAAACATGTAACTGTGTGAACTTTGGAACAGAGAATGATAGGTATCTGTCAGGCATTAATGGCTGCCAATCTGTGTGGTGCTAAAGCCATCTTTGATAGAGATGAGAAAAATTCCTTTTTAGGCTCAATTGAAACTTCTATCCTACATGATTCCACATTTTCTTACAATCATGAGTTATAAAATGTTATATTTTCATTCAGAAATCATATGTATTTGTGTCTGAAATTATTTCATGTCATAAACCAAAGCTTTTTTTTTACCAAGTCCCTCAAGTAAATTCATTATTTTTGTTACCTTTACTTAACGAAACTATTGAACTTACTTGTAAAACAACCATTTTTTTAAACTTGAAAACACATTTTTGATTAGTTGATTTCCTGCTTTAATTGGGTTTCTTAGGCCATCAAATCCCACTATATTTGTCTCCTTGATATTTCTATCAGTTGTGGCATTCCACTCTCAACAAACGGCAAAACTTGCTTGCATGTTCTATTGATTCACAATGGACTTGATTAAAAACCCATCAATGTTGGGTTCTTCTGTATCAATGTTTGGAACCTAAACTTGGATTACTCATGTATTAAAGGGGCATCTATGGAGTTTAATTAATATTATTCAATTATGATTGCACTGTAGTCAAATACTGTTCTTGTTATAACCTTCTTATGAAAGCAGTGCCGTTCCATTTTTTTTTATTTCTTTGATCTTGAGTAGTAAACAGTGTGATCTTCTGATGGAGAGTGTCTATTTCCTGTCTATCTCAATTTGCTGATACCTAGGATGTAATGTGTGCAGATTTATGTACAGATAGTCCTCAACTTACAACAATTCATTTAGTGATGTTCAAAGTTACAACAGCACTGAAAAAAAGTGATTTATGACCAGCATCCCCATGGCCACTGGCTAATATTTATAATGGTTACATGTCCTGGGACCATGTGATCACCTTTAATGACCTTCTGACAAACAAAATCAATGGGGAAGTCAGATTCACTTAATAACACTGTTACTAATTTAAAAATTGCAGTGATTCACTTAAAAACTGTGACAAGAAAGGTTGAAAATGGGCCAAAATCAACTTAACAACTGTGTCATTTAACAACAGAAATTTTGGGCTCAATTTTGGCCATACGTCGAGGACTACCTGTAATCTTTTACTGTGTTGAGCTTTTCCCATGTTCATACTTTTAATTCTATCATTGCAGTCTCAGATTTTTCTGCATGGCAACTTCATCGGCACCTAAACTTTAAATCAGCCACATCATAAACCCCATTATCACTCTGAAAAATCCTCAGGATATACTCAGTAGTATCTTGGGTGTCACCTGACCTGAGCAGCCCATCATCCAACATTATATTGCCAATCATTTTGCATTTTCTATCCATAAAGGGGTTTTTTTTTTTAAAAAAAAAAAAGTAAATTAAAAGAGTGGTTCACTATTGCCATCTCCCGCACATTATGAAGTGATGCCTTTGCCATTGTCATTAAAATGATGTGCTTGCAGCATTGTCCTATATCACTGGATTAGAGGTACCTGCATTAGCAGAACAGCTGGGATGACCTTCACACCTCCGATCATCCTGCTGGGGTTATAGGCTCCAGGGGTTCTTCACTTATCTCTCTGGATAGCCTCAGGCTCCTTGCAACAATGAGTTAGCACACCGGGCTTTTTGAGGGAAGGGGGAACTGAAGTTGGTCAAGCATGCAACATGATTTCATTTCGGCTTGATAAAGTTGAAGGTGACATGGAGTTTGTTTGGATTTTATCAGAGTGTCTACAAGCAAACTCTTGCACCATCTACCTCATAGTTGGAAGGACCCTGTACCAACTTGCTCTGCTTCTGCACTAATAGATGTTGTGATCTCACAGCATCTATTTGGCTTCTCTGCCTCTGAACTGAAAAGAGAAGGCAGGTCATCATTTCTTTTAAAAAAATTATTCTGCTTTACACCAGCATTTCTCAGAGTGACACACAGTAACATGACCACAAAATAAAAGAGGGATAAACCGAAGCAGTAGCTGAAAGCAGCAGAATGCGTGCATGCACGCGCGCGCGCGCGCACACACACACACACAGAGATATGATTGAAGTCTTCAAATGGAACTGCTGGAGGAAATTGTTCTCTTTCCTAGTGCTGGGCCAAACAATCCGAGGGCACTTCAAGCTGGATTGCACAGCCCTTCCACTGCTGCCCTCAATAAGCACTTAAAACTACTTGCTGTTGCAAAGCAAACCATCTATTCCATTTCATTCTCTCTACTTGGAGTTGGGAGAGAGAGAGAGACAGAGAGAGAGAGAGAAAGAGATATGAAGGTTCATCAGTTTTGTTTCTCTGATTCGAAGGCCTTCCCAAATGTAGCCTGCCCATTGCATCTGCATGTGAGTTCTGTGCAGCTGAAGAAAAAATTAAAAAAATGAATGCAAAGGGGATAGCAATAGCCTGGGAGGATGCTCTTTCCTTTTCTACTTTGGGCCCAAGACAAACAAACAAATACAACAGAGGTGGTATTTAGCCGGTTCTCTCCAGTCCAGGCAAACCGGTAGCGGTGGCTGTGGGAGGCTCCACCCACCCACCCCGATGTAATGTGCAAGCATTTCACATGCACCGAATGCGGTGCGCATGCGCAGACGAGACACGTGCACTCACGTTTGGGAACTGGTAGGGAAGGTAGGTGAATCCCACCCCTGGGATACATGTCCTGTGTTCTGCTCTAGTGCTACTTCTGATTGGCTGCAGCAAATTTCACAAGGTCTGAACAAATATGCAGGGAACCTCCAGCCCAATTTGTAATTTATTTCTTTTTTCCCCCTCGCTTCAATGAATCTGCATCAAAGTCAGATTCCAGACTTTTCTGGTAAGCAATAAATTGCCCTCTGTTCTCTCATGGTTGAGACCCGTTAATGTATCTGGCCTAAAATAATGTAATGTGATGTAATAAATAATCCTTTGAAAAGCCTACACTATTATCAGTCTATTAAAATAAACAAACAGGATGATGACATTTTCTTTGCTAATTCAGTTTGCCTTTCCAAGCTCATTTGGATATATAATTTATTTACTAATGAAAGCAATATTGGCAAGCTGTTTTCGGCATCTAAAAATATATTGCTATATTAAGGTTGTAAATATGATTTATGGGATTGACCCTTACTTCAATTTCAGCAGTATTCTGCTAGAACCTAGCTATTTCCTGTCTTCATAAAAGTTAAGGCAATGGGACTGCTGATTACAAGCCAGCTCCCCCTTCTCCCTAATTAGCACTGTGTGCTCTTTTGACATTGTTTTGGCACAAAAAAAGGAGAGCAGCCAATTTATAAGGCACTACGCCAAGAAAAATCCGCATGTCCTATTACTATTTTAATTGGATCTCAGGAGCTGATGTTTCGGTGATGTATACATCCACAAAATCTTCATGGAATCCCACCTTATGTTCAGACAATGGTGTTTAAATCTATTGCTTAAGTTGGCTGGTGATAATTTCTGGAACAGAGATATGATGGGTCATTATTAAATTATAGTCTACAAAAATTGTAAGCAGGATGCTGAAATGCAATTACTATCAAAGGTTAAGGCTGATTGTTTTTACACATAGAGAAGTGAAAAGACTGAGTAGAATATGTTGTGTTATGCATGAGTTAAGTGGAGGAGTGGTGAAGAAGAGAATAAGGTGAACTAAGGTTTTTTCTTTACTCATTCTCTCTTTTTGTATTTGGGAATAACTTTACTCAGAAAGATATTTTTTTTCTACTGCACATGTTGGTGGATTAGGACAGCAATAGGTGTGAGTTTGCCTCAATTTGCTGCTTCAAATAGGGTCACTTTACATTTTGAAATGGAAAGCACTGACTACAGAAGAATGGGCTAAAATAAGCTTTATTTATATGTCAATAAAACATAATAAAGTGTGCTATAAAATGCATATTGGGGGATTATTCGACATTGGATTAGCATTATACTAAAAGAGGGAAATGCAATAAAATAGAATACATTTCTATCTACATTATTGGGAGGACAATTTAAAATTAAAATTAAACACATAATATAGTCAAGGGGAAATATCGATGTATTCTTCAGAAATGTATTTACAAGTAACCTTAAACCCTGAAGTAAAGCAGACATTTTGCTATGTAGTCTTGGCAGGCAAAGACTATATTATTAAGCCAAGCTTCTTGTGCTGAAATTAGAATCAATAAAAGGACTTCCCCTTGTGCAGCAAGAACATTAATGTAAATGACTATCATTGTTGAACACTTTACTTCAAAGAAATGAAGAGAAAATCTAGAATGAGGTATACTAAAGTGGGCGGAGCAGGGGAAGGAGATTTAGAAAATTATAAGCCTACTAGTTAGACATGGGGCAAATGAAAGAGTAGCATATAGCATATATATATCGTTATGTTGCAGTAGATCTTAATTAGAGTGAGGGCACTGAGGTTAATGAGCAGGATGTCTGATTATTCATTATTTTAATAACTTTATAAGATGTTTCAAATAGAAAAGTAGATTCAATGTTCTTGACAGCTGCATACTATACAGTGATTCCTGAATTAAGTATAAATGGCATAACAAAAATATCTTCTTCTGGATCATCTTTCTTTGAAAAATATCTTTTTGGGATATTTGATGGCTCCTGAAGTGAAACAAACAGAATATATTTATATGTGGGATATGTATGTATGTATGTATGTGTGTGTGTGTGTATGTATGTATGTATGTATGTATGTATGTATGTATGTATGTATGTATGTATGTATGTATTCCTTTCTTCTATTTGTCATGGCCTTTGGCTGCCAGTTGGCTTTTTTAGCCAATATTTGGATGATTCACCTTGCTCAGATGAGTTATTCCTCTCTTTTCTACCCTTGTTATTTTTATGGTTGTGATTTTGCTTTTTTGTATAGCGACTATTCTGATTGCTCAAGATAGAGTGATAATGATCATGCTCAACTTAAAACACTTAATCTTCCTGAAAATGTGTTCTGTGTTCTGTGACAGAGAAGGTGAAAACTGGAGCACATATTGTTAGTAAGGATGACTTTTCTTTTGCTTTCACCTGATTGCATCGTGAGCTTTTTTTTTTTTTACCAACTCATTCCAATCAAAGCAGTTTTCAGAAGGTGAACTTTCGTAAGCAAATTTGGGGGCTAATTACTGGAGCCATGAAAGCAATTAATTCAGTGAGCATAAGAGAGGTGATGTGGACCGTACTGCATATTTCAAGTCTATGAAAATCCTTTTGAAAAAGGTGCTTCAGGACACACGGGAGGATATGCAAAGTCTATCTCTTTGATATGTTAAATTAATGGCATCTTTCTTCAGGTTCATGCAGCTTTTTTGGAAGTTACCTCTGGCTATCTCTGTGGGTGCATGCACAACCATTTTGCCTGGCACAAGTGGAATCAGCCAGAAGCAGCCATGCAAGAATGGAAAGAAAGATGTGCCTGCTTTAACAATTTCAAATCAAACTTTTTGTATGCACTGCCATACACTGCTTTCACAGGATTTCTCAGCAGCCAATATGCATCGTATCAAACAATAAGAGGAATTATTAAGAGAATTCAGTCCTAGATAAGGTGGCAGCAGAAAGGAAAAAAATATATGTTGGGATTCCTATTAGTATTCTGTCATTTATTTTCAGCAGAAGAATTATCTTGGTCAGCAGTACAGATGCTCAGGACTTCTCTATGTCTTTTCTGCATAATGTGATAATGAAATTACATTTTACCCATCTAACATAACAAATTGTAAGTATGTTTTACTTGATTTGACTTATGTGAGTAAAATGGAAAAAAAGAAATGCCCTTTCCCTGCTTATGCTTAAAATTCCTATCATGCCATTAATGCTATAAAACGCTATGAAAACTGACTTCGGAGAAAGGCTGGTTGAATTTAATAGGGCTTATTTCTGAGTACCTTTATAGTAAGACTGTTTACCCAGGGCACATTGAAGAAAGTTCTTTAAATTAAAATTGGAGCTAGCGGTAAGTCTCACTGTACTTAATAGGGCTTATTTCCGAATAGACAAGCATAACATTAAACTATAAACTTCCACTTAAAATTGTGTTTAAACAAGAAAAGGAAGAAAGAATCATATGCTTTTGGTTGAGAAAATGAAAAGGGAAAACCAGAGTCAAGATTTTAACCATATCCTTTGGGAAGTTGGTTTTGAGAAATAGTACAAAATTTGAGGTATGTATAATGAAATTAGTGGAACTTTTTGGGGAAAAAATCTTTGCTGCGGATGTGCAGCTTAAGTAGAGTGTTAGAATGGCAGGGTTTATGAAAAATACATCAGTTAATTTACAGTTACTACTAGATATAGTGGATAGAAACTGTAAATTAACTGATGCTTTTTTGATAAATGCTGCCATTCTTAACACTCCATAAAATTTATAAAAAGTTCCACCTTTAGATGCAGAAAAAAAACCCTTTTGATTTGGTTCGGATTACATTTTTTAAAAGAAGTGATGATTAAATAAGGTTTTCCACAGGATGCGAGTTGAACACCCCTGTTCTTTTGGATCCTCATCTTTAACAGCTGCAATGCAAAATGGAGTAATCTTCTCAATTCTGTAAGCAGTGGTACCAGAGGTGGTATTCAACGGGAGAACCGTTAGTGGGAATTTTGAGTAGTTCAGTGAACCATTAAATACCACCTCAGGCTGCCCCTCAGGCTGCCCCATCTATTCTCCGCCTCCAGAGTCCCAGCTAATCGGGAGGAAATGGGGATTTTGCAGTAACCTTCCCGTAGAGTGGGGAGGAAATGGAGATTTTACAGTATCCTTCCTCTGCCATGCCCACCAAGCCACACCCACCAATGCAACACCCAGAGAACAGGTAGAAAAAATGTTTAAGCCCACCACAGTGGTACCTATGAAATCTGGCTTATTCTATATATCAAAACTAGCTGTTCCCAGCGACGCGTTGCTGTGGCCCAGTCAGGAGGGACACAACCCGAGTTTCGCCCTCTCTCTCCCTCTACCTACCTACCTACCTACCTACCTACCTACCTACCTACCTACCTACTGCATGTCTTCCTCCCTCTCTCTATCCCTATAGCTGCCTACCAACTACCTACTGTATTTCTCCTTGAATCCTATGGACAGAGTATTTTATGTCATAAAGGATGACATAACACCTGTGGCCCACTGCTCTCTCTGTATCCATCTACCTACAATTTTTTACATTTCCATTGCATGTACCTGGCACAGGTTTGACATCTACACAATCTATATATATATCATTGGTGCTGTACTTGAAAGGAACGTTGTGTGAAAATTTGGAAGCGATTGATGGGGTACTTTTGGAGATTAGCGGTTTTGAACAAACTCTTGTTACATTTTTATTTATATAGATGTGTGTGTTTTTTAAATTAGCCATATTTCTGTTTTTTCCATAAACAATATGAATATCTTTATCTTCTTTTTAAAATAATATGGAAGAAAGCAAAACTGCATCGATTCATCATTTGAACAGAGACAAAAAGCAAAGAGAAAAGACAATCATATTCAAAAACTACTTACGTATTTGGCATAGGAGACCTGCCCATCCTTCTGAGCACTGGCAAATGTTAGGCCCTATGCATTCACCTCCATTTGTGCAGCTGGGTAGACACATAGCTGGGAAAAAAAATAAAGGTGAAGAGAGGAAATAAGAAGATCTTTATGATGGCCCATGAGTTTTAAGTCACTTTACTGAGTGACATGTCGTCTTAGCTTCCTACAATTATTTTCAAAATAGCTTGATCTCAAAAGAGCTTAATGAGCATTCTTCATGAGGCAATTAGCATTCTGAAATGTCCATGATTAGCAAGTTCCCCCTTAATCTCTGCTACTCTGACTTCTAGTTTCATCATGGATTTGCTCCAAAGGCAGATTCCCTAGTCATTAAATTTTCATTTTCTATTAAGTCTTGAAATCCTTAATTGATTGAGTGATTAACAGAGTAACCCATTAATTTCAGACTGAACATGAGGATATTAAATGGTGCTTTAATCAGATCAGTGCCCTTTGTAGGACGCTGAGTGACAAGAGTTGTTGCAAAGTAGCCTTGTTTACCATGTAAACAATCTTTTAGGCAAGGACAGTTGCTTAAGGTTTTTTTTTAAACCATCATTTACATATGATGTCTTCCTTCCCTGGCTGAGAGATCATCAAAAAATAATTATGAAACCAGCTGCCCAAAGCTTAAAGGACTGAGGTGAAGACAAAAGCAAGCAAACAAAAAGAAGCTCTCAAAACTTAGAAATGTTCATATTGAGACATATCGGTGTCTTTATTTATTATTTAATAAACCAATTTATAAACTGACCTTCGCAAAATAAGCAATTCTGGTTGGCATACAGCAGAACTAAGCACAGTTATTAAATAAAAAACGGTAAAAACCAAGCTAAAACAAAGAATAATAGACAAAGGGAAGTTAAAAATAGCAGAGTTATCTCATCCATTCACTCATCTCCTGGAGTCCCCAAGCCTACAGGAACAACCAAGTCTAAAGGTTGGCTAACAGATTGACAGTTTTTGCCAGACAGAAATGAAGGACTTTTATGGTTACACTGGGAAGTGTAAAACATTGTATTAATTTGAATGACCAAAACATAGCCCTGCTCAAAGTCCCAAAACAGCCAAACCTTCAATAATTATCTTTAAAACAGATTACCATTCATGCTGGTGTACTTCACCGACTAGCATATTTGAATCAAAGGGGATTCAGACTCACGTATACTACAGTGCTTTCCTTTCCAGCCAAATGGGCAGTCACAAACATTGGGCCTGCTGCATCTCCCACCATGCATACACATCGGATTGCAGATACCTGCAGTGTCACAGAATTAAAGACAGGTGTCAAGTGAAGAATAGTCCAAACTATTCTTTCTTTCTTTCTTTCTTTCTTTCTTTCTTTCTTTCTTTCTTTCTTTCTTTCTTTCTTTCTTTCTTTCTTTCTTTCTTTTTCTAAAGTAGAGTGTTTGTGCAGTTTCGTAATGGCAGCACTTTGCATAATTCAAAACAAAATGTAATTTGAGTGTGAAGAGCAGTCTTAAAATTTGGGGATTTGCAAGCTTTAGTAAATCCTTCTAGAATCTGCTGAGGTCCACTGTGTGCAAGAGACATTTCAAGGAGTCTTCAGTAAGAGCTGCCTCGCCAAAGAAATGAGAGAAACATTAATTACAACAATTCTTGAATAAGTAAACAGGAAATCTTTGGTGGCAGCTATAAGGCAGGCCAATACCACTGACTACTGCTGATTGCCAAATTCTTGTTAAAACCATTCCCCTCCTGATTAGAAAACATATTCTCAAGCCTTCATCTGGATCAGCTGGAGGTGATGGAGAATTGATTAGTTTCACACAATTCAAGAAAGCTTTTGCATTTTATCCATCAAGAATAACTGACAAGATAAGGATAGAATTGCCAGAAGGGTGGTTTTTTTTAAGATAGAAAAACAGATTCAACATTACTTTTTAACATTTATTTAAAAGTCCTTCTTTGGACTATGATGGATGCAACTCCTAGTATCTGGGGATTTGAAGAGATGGCCACAGCCAGCTATGTCTACTTTCACTGAACTAATGTGCTGAGAATTAAATTCCAAAAGAATAAACTGGAAACTGACAGCTGATAATAAACAAACAACTTGATTGCATCCACATTTAAGTAGAAGATGGTTCTGCAGATTTAAAAGTACTTTTAAGACTAGGTCTACTATAAAGTATTATTATTATTATTTTATTATTTATAATAATACTATAAAGTAGATGCAAATAAGCAAGCACACAACTAAATGTCAGCAACAAGTTGTAGACAACTCTAACCATTGATTGCCATCTAGTGCTCACTTTGAATTACACAGCCCAGATATCGTAGGTCTGTTAAAAAAATGCATGTGTAGCATTATAACCCTACAACACTATCCTACTTATAAGATTGTAGCATCTGTATCAAATAGTAAGTAATCTGAGAACCTGGAAGACACTAGACAGTTAGACAAGCCATCAGAAAGTCTAAGGAAGTTCACATACGTTTCCTATATAGAATTCAAATGTATTTTTTTAAAAAACATTCACACATCTGAGTAGCCAGTAAACTTTTAAAGCTTTCAACTATTTTTTAAACAACTGTTGTTCTTTATTGACTTTGGTTTGGGTCTAACACAAATCTATATTTTACATGTAGTTAGTGTAGGGGTGTCAAACGCACATAATCAGGGTGTCATCACGTGATGTATCGCAACTTTCTCCCTCTGCGCTAAACTGAGTGTGGGTGTGGCTAGCACGTGACTCATCTGGCCCCTTGGGCCAAGAGTTTGACAGCCCTTGTTTAGTGAGATAATGCTGGAGGACTGGCCATAAACCTTGAAGTTTTGCTAGACTGGCCAATGGTTAGAATCAATCAAGACAAATTACTGATACAGTGATCCCTCGTTTTCCGCGGCTTCGTTGTTCGCGGCTTCAGTGATTCGCGGATTTGTAAAAAATACAGGGGAAAAAAATTGCATTGGTAGGAGGCAAGCGCCACCTAGTGGTTGCTTTAAACATGTCCACCAATTCAAGTTTCCTATAGAATCCCACTTCGCGGATATCCGGTTTTCGCGGACGGGCGCGGTCCCGATTAGCCGCGAAAAACGAGGGATTACTGTATTCACATTCTTCACTTTTGATTACCAGCCTATTAATTTCTTTTGAAACTGAAAATCAGAAAACATCTTGAACTAGATTTTTCCATATTCTATTTATAAAAGGCATGGGAAGAGAACAAGAGCAAATGAGGCAAGCTTTGGACATGATTCATTCTCCAACATAGCAGTGCCAACATTTTTAATGGAGTTACCCTGTCTTATCCTAATAAGAACAACTTTTCTCCACTGGAGAAAAGTTCAGGCTTTTCAAATTCAGTTCTCCAATCTCTAGCTGACTAATATAAATAAAAATCAAACTAAACTAACATCGGCTTTTGGAATGAACGAGATAACTATTCTTTATTAAAATGTACATGGTGTTATCAAACGCATGAGCTGCAAGTTAATTCTGAAATTTTCCTTGACTGCATTGTAATACAGATTCTGCATTGTCTATTGCTCATCATTATATAGTGTTTTTATGGTCTCCTATTAACTATTATAAGAAAAAATAACTTTACCATAATAAATGTTCCTAAGAGAAGTATCACAGAGATACTGTCAATTATATTTTCCGTGAAATATTTTAAAAAGTTTACTTCTACTTAAAATCAAAAGTATTACGAATCATTAATATTTACTGGTGCATTGCTGTAAGGGATGGAGAAAATATTCACTATTTATTGATTTCAGGATCTCAGCTGAATTAGCAGTTGAGATAGGTTAAAACATTTCCTTAAAATCCCAAAATATTCTCCATGTTTTTCCTGTTAGCTGCTACTGTACAGTATTCCTTTTTCTCCAATTTATTTGGAGCACTATTTGATTCTGCAAATGGTGACATAAGTAATCACAGCCATTTGGCAAACACAATGAAATAGTAATGGTCTATGTTTATGAAATGATGTTACAAATGCAGGGATATATGCTAACTGGGCAGTAATCAATCCCAATCATAAATCAGAACAGAGAAAGATAGGCCAGAATTGACCAAATAGGTAGAAACTCAACATGATCAGTTGAAGTGTCCAAGGACAGCCAACGTTGTCTGTCTGTACTGGTCACACATGACTGTTGCAAGCACTGTCACAACCTCAGATGGCTAATACTTTGCTTTGCACTTGGTGAAGCCATATCTTCAGCTAGGCAATCAGCCTGGGTTCTGTCTTCTATTGACTCTGGAGCCAGGTTGTGTCACTGAAGTTGCACTAATAGGGCCAGAAGCACTACCCTTGGGTGTAGTGCAGGGCCATAGTTTCAGCCAACTCTACATATTCATTCATTCATTCAATCAATCAATCATTCCTCCATTCATTCAATTTCTATAGCCACCCATCTCGCTCCAATTGACTCCCATCTGACTGCTTCTTGGCAGACCTGGCTGATTCAACCCCAGATGTTATGCTTAATGTTGTATGACACTAGAGTCCTGAAGCTTATGAGTTTTCATTGCCTTTGTTTTCAGTGCCTTGATTTTTCTGACTGAAGTGGTACATTTCATCACATGCAGCAGTTCTGATCCAAACATCCTAAGCTTGATATTCTTCTTCTTATCACACACATTTCCATTTGGGCCAGATGTAGTATTTCAGTATTTAGTGTGAGAAATTAAGTGTGGAATCCTGTACAGAAAGAGTATTAAATCAGCTTGCTGATCTCCATTATGACCCTTTTGTGTGGGCTATTTCAGAAGAACTGAACCTAACTAACCTTTCCCAAAATATAATTTAGATTCTGTTAAGCTGTAGTACAATGATTACCTGTCACTGCATCACCTGAATAATATAGGAGATAAGGGAAAAACAGGACTGTGCTGCTGTGCTGAGTTGGAAGATATCGTTTTAAAAACATTGGATTTTTCTCCCCCAGAAGGCTGATAAATTGACCTCAATAATCTATCCCACCTCAAAGAAAGCAAGAGGTTTCCTCCAAGCAATATATTCTAGCCAAACAATTAAATGTATCAAATGCCACTCCCGGGTGCTAATGCACCCCCAAATATTGGATAAAGGGGAGAGCAGAAAGAGAGCACAGCATATATTCTTGAATCATTTTCAACAGCGGTGATCAAATTCCTTCAACAGAGAATTATTTGAGAAATATCTCACAATCATGGGGTTTCACATCTCAGTCATCTAATTTTAATATATTTATCATTTTATGTAATTTAGTTTTTTTGGTATCTTGGTCAGAAAGGAGAATATTAAAATGAATGACGTATTTTCATTGAAAGTACAACAAAAAATATGAGACTCGGAACTGTTAATTAACAGCAGATCAATACTAACCAAAACACCATTGAACCTTTATGAGGGTCAATGTTTGAAAGTAACATTTGAAATCATACTTAAATAAACTGATTACTTTTTCCTTTCGTGAAAGTTGATTTCTTCCCATTTACAGCATTGTAATAGATCAGAAACCACAATAACAAATTAATATTTCACATTAAAAACTTATATAGGAATCTAAATGGAGAAACTACTCCAAAGAGAGATGGGACAAACATACACATATTGTTATAATGAGTAGCTCAAATGAATCCACTGCAGAATAAAAAACTCTTCATTGAAGGTTGTAGACCATAATTTACCATACTGGTCCAATGTGGGTTGAAGGGTCCTTGGTGCTCCCTTTGTCAGCCCTGGAAGTCATCTTTTTCTTGCATTCTTCAGGGCTGCCATATTTTAGTGCTGTGAGAAACTGGAAGGGGGGATTGCATGGAGTCGCAGGGATATCTAGCCATAATAACATTCCTTTCTCAGAGAGTCAAGGACATTCAGCCTGCATCTGGAATGGCGTGACTGGGAGGCACCTCCAGTTGGGACGGTGCATTGATTGGACCATGTGATGGACATGTGGGTGCAGGGGAAGGGTCTTGGACTTTCTGTTGGGTGAGGAAAACCTGGAAGCTTTCAGATTTGGGTTTCCCCAGATATCCTAATATGACATCTCTAATAAAATGGACGTTTGAGGAACTTCTAGCCTCGAAGTCTTCTTTTGTTGAGGGTGTTACTTGGAACCCTGATACCCTGAGCTTGGTTGTTTTCTTGCAGATGTTTCATTACCCAAACTATAGCACATCATCAGTGAGCAACGTTGCCTATCTAATATCAGTGCTCACTGATGATGAACTGCAGTTTGGGTAATGAAACATCTGCAAGAAAACAACCAAGCTCAGAAAGCACCAAGGACCCTTCATTTCAACCCTGAGCTACATAAATTCTTCTTTATTATTAGCAATGTGAATTGATAGATAGATTTTTCTGACCTCTCGGGTTGGCCTGGGAAAAATTGACCTAAAGTGATGTAGCTGATTTGTGTACTTAAGAGAACATAGAATCTGGATCGCCCTGCCCTCAAGATGCCACATTGGCTGGTGTTGTGGATTTACAGATTAAAAAGAAGTATGAATTATGATTAGCTAGCTATTGTCCTCCAAACCTAATCGAACAATAAACCTTAGTTTCTGTTTGAATCTTCAGAATTCATAGTTCTACTGCCTCTTTGCATATAATTTAGATCAATAAGGTGTATTATACTATAGGAGGTAGAGATGAGAGCATTAAAACATCTAACAGCAAGACTATCTATTGGAATATGCATTGGTGGTCTCATATTTCTCATTGGCAGTGTGTTTTTATTTTTTTCTATTTACATTTATATCCCGCCCTTCTCCGCAGAGGACCCAGGGCGGTGCACAGGAAACTTAAAAAACATACAGAATACAAAGATAAATACATAATTTAAAATATAAATTAAACCGTCTTATCCTATGCTAAAAACCCAATTTTAAAATACCCAATTTAAAACTATCTAAAAGTCCCCATGGGAGGTTAGGCTAGGCCGGCTTGTTGGAATAGGTATGTCTTTAGACATTGGCGGAAGAAGCGGAGGTTGGTGATGGTGCGTAATTCGGGGGGTAGGTCGTTCCAAAGGGCTGGGCCTGCCACAGAGAAGGCTCTTCCCCTGGGTGTCGCCAGTCGGCATTGTCCGGCCGATGGCACCCTGAGAAGGCCTTCTCTGTGGGAGCGTATCGGTCTAAGGGATGTATGGGGCAAGAGGCGGTCTCGCAAATAACTAGGCCCTGAGCCATGGAGCGCTTTAAAGATGGCCGTCAAGACCTTGAAGCGCATCCGAAAGACCTTTCTTTTTGTGAAAGGTGGATGGGAAGAAACTTTCCATCTACACTCTACAATTAACTGCCTTCTATCTGGATTGTTCTCCATACATCAATTTTTAAATTTTGATTTTACAATCCTGTGAAACTGTGGAGCAGTTAGTATACAGAGGACTAGTGGCAGATCTCTTTCTACATCTAAATAAGGAAGTTATATATTGTCTCAATGATTCTGTACTTATCACAATTTTAAAAATTTATTTTCCTGAAAATGATTTAGAAGCAGGCTTCATCTGGTTTAGAAGCAGGCTTCATTATTGCAATATATTGGAATTAGGACATCATTTGAAAAAGGCTCAGGAACTTCAATTGCCCAAAAATGCAACAGTCAGTTTTTATTTGGAATATATTGGTTGGAATAGCTCATTTCTATTCCATTAACTTCATTATTCCTAGGCTAAATATACTGTTCTAATCCTGAAAGAAGCATATTGTAAAGAATTTGCTACATCTTTTTCCATTTAGTTTATAATTGAATCAAACATTACCTTTAGCATCAGGGAAATTTCTTAGATACTTAATCGAAAGCACTGACATTGAAAAGGAGAATTTTGGTTTTTTTTTAGAATATTCTGAATTGTCATTTCAAAAACTAATAAGGCTCTTCATTAGGCTGGATTTTCTATAGATAGGTATGTTGTGTTGACCTACTGTAATTATTCAATATTCTAAAGTCAGAAATTAGATCATTTTACTAATTTTTTAGTGCAGAATATAATAAACACAATGTAAGTGGTGTGTTAATTTTTTTTAACTCAATCTAAGCAGAAAACATTGCCAGTCCTCTATAAAGCTGGGTCGACATAAAGGCACATAGCCAAATGGGAGATGCTTATCCCGCCTTTAGCTTTTTAAGAGGGCAATAAATTCAAGGAGTTATTTCTGCTGTGTGGATGCTAAATAATGAAATTTTCAGTAAAACAGATTATCTAGGGAGGCTGCATATTACTTCATGCATTACCATGCATTTTATTGCTAATCCTGGCATCCACTTCAGTTTGCTTCCAAATGTATGATCGCATAGTCACAGCAGTCTCAGTAAGCACCCAAGGATCAAAACTCTGCGTTTCAGGTGCCAGTCAATCTGAGAAAGTAGAATTTACATAACATACTATATTTGTCTACATCTACATTAAACATACCCTTTTACTCTCGGTGCTTCCCTCCCCCCTCCCAAATATTACAGATGATAGAGGCAAGAGGAAAGATATGGTTGCCTCAAGCAGTAGCAGCTGTCCGAAAAGCCTAAAAAAAGAAATAATGCATAATGACAATGAAGCAAAAGTATTTATTTTTAAACAAATTTATAGTTCAGGTTGTACTCGACCTACGACCATCCATTTAGTGACTGTTCAAAGTTACAACTTTACTGAAAAAAGTGACATATGAACATTTTTCACACAACCATTGCAGCATCCTCATTGTCAGTTTGTAAGGCATCTCTATGACTACTATCAAACTGCCATAGAGAGGAGCATTCCATGGATACCTGTGGTCGGAATGGAATCTCAAGCTGGCCTTTGAATGCACATGTCTAAAGTACCATCTCTTATTGGTTAATTTGATTTATGATGAAAAGCTGAAGGGAGGACAGTAATGAGGGCAAAGTTGAGAAGCAGATAAAGAAAGAAAAAAAGATGGTTGCAAATAAGAAATGCCTAATGAGGAATGCCTAATGAAGCTGTAAATAAATCACTGCTTTTTGTATCATAATATCGGGTCGCTTATTATGAAGCAGGCATCGTTCGGGTACTTGACACTCATAGTCACGTGATCAAAATTCAAACGCTGGGCAACTGCTTCATATTTATGACCTTTTGTGACCTTCTGACAAGCGAAGTCAATGGAGAAGCCAGATTCACTTAACAAACGTGCTACTACCTTAACAGCTGCGGTGATTTGCTTAATTGTGGCAAGAATGGGCATAAAATGGGGAAGAATTCACCTAAAAGTGTCTCACTTAGCAACATCAATTTTGAGCTGAATTGTGGTCTTAAGACAATGACCATCTGTATATAGCCACTCTAATTACACATACCACAGGTGACACAGGTTGAAAGATTCAACCAGAATTAAATCATAATCTATATGTGTGAACAAAAACAGCAAAAAAAACACAAGATTAATTGTAATGTTTGTCATCAGTCACTCTTGGGCTTCTAGTGAATGAGTTCCTTCAGCCTAGTCTGATCATAAGAACTGTATGGACAATTACTTCCTGCTCACTTTAGAAAGATGTATCTGATAAATATCAAAACTCAAAACTTAGGAGAGCTTTTACAAGATAATATGGCCTATTTAGCACAAGGAAATCCCCATGCAAATGGGAAATTTTCCAAGATTATGACTTGTAGACACCATTTTGCACAAAAAAAGTAACCCCATTTTAGGAAAGCAAAATAAATTAGTTTTGAATTTATATCAAGGTATGTTTTCAAAATCAATGAACCCAGAAAACTGAGCATAAGAAAGCAAGAAAATCAGCAACAAGATAAAAATGTTATAAAAGAGTAACATACATAACGATACCTAACTAAAAACCAAAGGTATCCACCAAGTAGACAGTTCCAAAATGAGATCCAAATCCTCCTTCGTGTAATCATTTTTGGACAATAATTGACAATCCAATTGATATTTCTGTAGGCAAATGCACTAGCAGCGGAAAAAGAAAATTCCTCAGGAGCACTAATAGAGCAGAATACTTGCTTTGGTCCAGTGCAGGGGTGTCAAACTAACGGCATCATGAGGCATCATGTAACGTATCAGGACTTTTCCCCGCTTCTCTAAACCGGGTATGGGTGTGAACAGCACGTAACGCATCTGGCCTGTGGATTGGGATTTTGACAGCCCTGGTGTCAGGTCTGCCTCTAATGATAACCAAGAAAGAATCCACTCAACTCCATTTGTAAGAATTAAGAGTACTTTTACTGGTTATGAAAAGATAGCAGCGAGGTAAAGCAAGGCCTGAGACCCAAGCACACAAAATCATACATATCAATATGTGCCCAACCCCCTTTCCCCAACAACCCCAACCCCATTGTCCAATGCGCAATCCCCTTAGATGTCACGTGGGTTGCATCATCAGGATGGTATGCAAGACCGTTGACCTTGACCACTGCACGGCTCCAGCCAGTGATATGCAAAGTAGATGGTGAGAACATACTCCCTTCTCCAAATAACCCTCCTGCACCATACAGTCCCATTCCCAATTACCAAAACCCCTCCCTCCCCGTTTCAATGGCAGCCGAAGCAAACAACAAAGCAGAGGCTGACACTTGGTCCAGTGGGACAAAACATGAGTCTAACTCAGTCAACCTTTACATAACAGATTAACAGAGTTGGAAGGGACCTTGCAAGTCATCTAGTCCAACCCCCTGCCCAAGCAGGAAATCCTACATCTGCCTCACCCAAGGATCGAACTCAAAACCTCCTGCTTGTGAGGCAAGAGCTCCACCTCTAGGCCACAGCAGCAGACAAATAAGGATAGAAATGATCTTCTAACGAGATAGTATTATAGTTGATCTCAGTATCATAGATTGTAAAATGCTAAAGCTAGCAAAGGAGAATCTTCCTCTGTGCAAGACAGCTATGATATTAACAAAACTAAAGTAAAGAACCTTTTGCATTGAAACGCCTTTACAGAATACTTCAAAGAACACCCCCTTTTTCTCTCTGACTTGCTTTCTTACACTATTGTTGGATTAAGAATTGGACTGAAAGGCCACACCTTTGCTTTTCTTCCAGGTAAACACAGACTTTTAAGGAAGAAGAAGGATCAGAGATTCCATTGTGAAGATTAGTCTGAGCTGCCGTTTTAATAGCAGATTCCCCCACAAGCCTCTGCCGAAGAGACCAAATTCCAGATGAAAGGAAGCATTTATCACATCTGGCATGTGAAGCATAGCTCTTTACAATTTAGTTTGGATTCCTTCTAAAGCTCTTAAACCTTTATACTAACAGAGGTACATGTCACAGAGCAAAAGGGTTTGAATAATTTCACTGTATCGAGTACAAAAGTATGGCCTCTGTCTGCAGCAAGCAGAAAAAGCTTTAGGGCTGAATAGTGATGTTCCTTCCATGCTGAAGATGGCTGGAAATGGGACCCTAAAGTACTTGGTGCCTAACTTGTTCAATGATGGTATAATTAATCTTCCTATTAGTTTTGCAATTAATATACCTCTTAGTAAACACAGGCACTTTAGTTTTCTTATAATTAACAGTCTTTTCTTTTTCTTTGCTGCAAAATGCGGCTGGTATTTGAAGAGTCTGCCCCAGGCCAGCCTGTGACAAAACGAACTGAATTATCAGCATGCAGAAGGAGAAATACAGATTTGTTTGCCAACCATGAAGGATAAAATGAATAAAATCAATTAAAGAGGAGGGGACTGAGTATTTAGTCTTTTTTTTTTTTTGAGCAGCATGGTGCACCTTAGATGAATAAATAGTGATTAATCAAAGTACTGGGTGATCAGGAGGGACTTCTTGTTGTTACTTTTTCCCATAATGTCTCCTTTCTGTCTGCCACCTTCAGATAAATAAAGACAGCAGAGAAGCAGCTTTGAAGGTAATCTAAGTACTTCTTCACCAAATGATGCATTGATTGAGCTCCTGTCCACACCTAAAGTTGTCAAACATATTATATTGAGTCAGCCAGTCAACAACTTTCTTATATAGATGCCTGGATTTTAATTTTCTAATAATGCTCAGGAGGCTGTTTGGACATAAATTGGTCAGGCCAATTTACTACCTTTTTTAAAATTAGAGATTGATACTAGTCATGAATCTGAAAGGAAGGTCAGTGTGGTAATATAGGTTATGTATTGTATGACAGCTCACCATACTAATTTTGCTTTTTAATGGTTCTGTCAAGGTCAAATCCCCTCCCCCCTGCCTCACACCCAACAAGTAATACAGTTGTATTATTCTTTAGCTCTGCTATGAGAGCACATATCTCAGAAACAAATAGAGGAGACCAACCAAATAAATATTTTATAGTCACCACCCAAATATGTTAGTTCTGAATAGGCTCTATCCATGTCTCAGTTGAAATCAGCACACTACCCTAGAGGCATTTTCGACTGAATAGTAGTTCAAAAATTGCAAAAAAGCAAAAGAAAATATGTGGACTATTGATCGTTTGTTGTTTCAGCTACCTTCTTCTAATTAACAATTTCTTCTTCTTTTTGGTATTCCTTTCTTTAGCAGTGTCTTTCAATATATTTTTAAAGATTTAATCCAATAATCCTATTATTATTCTAATAACCTTAGCTTCAGGGCATTGAGAGACTACAAGGAAGCTCAAAAAATGAAAAGTGGCTATTGGGTATTCCTGACCGAGATAGTTTCATATGCACAACTGTGCTCTGGCCTTGAAACCTGAAGCCTTATAATGTAATTTCAGGTTAAGAGAGAAATGATCCCTATCCTAATAAAATCAATCTTAAAACCAACTATTCTGTTGGTTAACGTTTGAGATTACGTTACCTATTTCCACCCATTTCCACTCTAGTGGATTTTGTCTTAGGAGTCGCCGTTAACTGATCCAATTAGAATTTAAAAACAAACAAACCCAATTCTAGTTAGCTAATCTCTACCCTCTGTAATTATTTTCCTTATCTTTCAAGAAAGCAGGTTGGAAATAAAAGTGACCAATAGATAATTAAAATAAAACAGAGGAAGTAAAGGGTTCTTCATTGGATTCAATGCCCTGTTAAAGTCACTAGCGGGAATTAGTTCAAAGTTGGTATATTTTACTACCAAACCCCGGAGATAATCATCAAACACAATCCCAATGTCATTAAAATGAGTTAAATAGACATTGATTAACAGCAACAGTGTTTGTTATCTGGTTTCAGTTCAATAAATATAGACAAGAAATGAGAAGTGACATGCTTGGATATAGTTTGGCTAAAATGAAGATGCTGAGAGCTCCTTGGCTGCATTCTCTTTCAAGCATAACTTGTAGTGAAAAAGAGATCTAGCCATTGAGCACTAAGGTTCACTGATGAGAGTCAATTGTAAGACAATTGTATAAATTGCATTTAATAGAATCATGAAGGTCATTCCTTTCGGTGGAGCATCTTGCTATATATTTTTTTAGAAATCAGGAGATATCCCATTGAATAATAATTAATAATAATAATAATTTTAATACTTATAAACCACACCCTCTCCCCACAGGGACTCGGGGCGGTGCACAGGGAGAATAAAAACAATAACTATATACAACATTTCATATTAAAAATAAATTAAACAATACCTGTGCTAAAATACCCATTAAAACTAACTAACTAACTAAAACTGAATGCCTGTCAATAGATTAATCATTCATTTAATTCTTTCATCACCATTCAATCATTCAATGGATCTTTCTATCTAAATCAGTGGTGGTATTCAGCAGGTTCTGACCAATTCCGGAGAACTGGTAGTGGAAATTTTGAGTAGTTCGGAGAACTGGTAAATACCATTTCTGACTGGCCCCACCCCCATCTATTCTCTGCCTCCTGAGTCCCAGCTGACTGGGTGGAAATGGGGATTTTGCAGGAACCTTCCCCTGCCATGCCCACCAAGCCACGCCCAGAGAACCGGTAGTAACATTTTTTGAATCCCACCACTCATCTAAATGCCCTCAGATGGAAGAAACAAGGGAAATTCAAGAATTTTTTTTTAAACACAGAATATGACTGAGGGTAGTACTCGTAAAAAATGCATAAAGCAATTTGTTCTTTTTTTAAAAAAAAAGTAAAGCATACTTTAAAATATTCCTATAGGAAACAATGTGCACAGCAGTGCCTTATCTATATAAATAAAAATTTAACAATAATAATAATAATAATAATAATAATAATAATAATAATAATAATAATAATAATAATAATAATAATAATTTAATACTTATAGACCGCACCCTCTCCCCACAGGGACTCGGGGCGGTGCACAGGAAGAATAAAAACAATGACTATATACAACATTTCATATTAAAAATAGATTAAACAGTACCTGTGCTAAAATACCCGTTAAAACTAACTAGACTAAAAATTCCCCAATAAACCCAAAAACAGAGGAATAACTATCCCAGGCCAGCAAGGCAGAAGAAGTGTGTTTTTAGTTTAAGACGGAAGGAGCGGAGGTCCGTGGTGGTCCTAATGTCGGGGGGGAGGTCGTTCCAGAGGGCTGGGCCCGCCACAGAGAGAGCCCTTCCCCTGGGTGTCGCCCGCTGACAGAGTCTAGTGGACGGCACCCGGAGAAGTCCCTCTCTGTGGGAGCGAATCGGCCGTGAGGATGTATGAGGCAGGATCCGATCTCGCAGATAGTTTGTTCAAAACCGCTAATCTCAGAAAGTACTGCACCGATTGCCACCAAATTTTCACACAACGTTCCTTACAAGTGCAGCACCAATGATATGTATAGATTGTGTGGATGGCACACCTGTGCCAGGTGCATGCTACACAAAGGTAAAAGTATGGCACTTCTGAGTTTTTTACCTCCCTTTAGCTCCTCCTACCTGGCTGCTTCTTATGCTGCGTCATGCACACGTGCAGCAGCGCGTGCTGACGCCCTTCTCCCAACGTCACATTTCCAATGGTCGCTTCCTCAATGAACTACCCTTCCCACAAGGCCCTGTGGCCTTGGCGGCGTAAGGCATATACGCACACGTATATGTTTTTCCACTGCGACCACCCCTTCCTTTCTTTTGGGCAGGGCGGGGGCGATGGGAGAAGGGAGGGAGGACCTGTGGTTGTTTGGAGGGTGGGGGGCCTGGAGGAGGTTGACTGGGGGGGTCTGAGGAGGGGAGGGGAAGGTAGGTAGGTAGGTAGGTAGAGGGATAGAGAGAGGGAGAAATACAGTAGGTAGGTAGGTAGGTATATAGGTAGGTAGAGGGAGAGAGTAAGAAATACAGTAGGTAGGTAGGTAGGTAGGTAGGTAGGTAGGTAGGTAGAGGGAGAGAGTAAGAAATACAGTAGGTAGGTAGGTTGGGGGTTATACGGTAGTTGTGTGTACAAAGGTTGGTTGGCCATTTAACCAAACTGGGCCACAGCAACGCGTGGCCAGGTACAGCTAGTACCATAATAAATTGTGGTCAATCTATATAAATAAAAATGTAACAAGAGTTTATTCAAAACCGTTAATCTCCGAAAGTACTGCACCGATCGCTTCCAAATTTTCACACAACGTTCCTTTCAAATATGGCACCAATTATATATATTTAAGGAAGGGCGACGCCTTCGCAGTCACAGTCACAGACAGAAGCCTGCCTGATGATGACAAGTGAGATCTTGTCAAAATGTTGCAATAACATCTCCATGCTATATACACGGGAAAATCCCCAAAGCCAGCATACCTACACCCGTGAAAATCTACGAAAACACACATATATATATAGTGTAGATGTCACACCTGTGCCAGGTACACGCAATGGAAATGTAAAAAAATGTAGGTAGATGGATACAGAGAGAGCAGTGAGTCACAGGACGACATAATACAAAATGTCATAATACCTACTGTATTTCAAGGAGAAATACAGTAGGTAGGTAGGTAGGCAGATATAGGGATAGAGAGAGGGAGGGAGAAATGCAGTAGGTAGGTAGAGGGATACAGAGAGGGAGAAATACAGTAGGTAGGTAGGTAGATAGATAGAGGGATAGAGAGAGAGTGGGAGAAATACAGTAGGTAGGTAGGTAGGTAGGTAGGTAGGTAGAGGGATAGAGAAAGGGGGGAAAACTCCACCCTTGGGTTGTGTCCCTCCTGACTCGGCCACAGTAAGGCGTGGCCAGGAACGGCTAGTTTTTAAATAAATAAATAAATAAATAAATAAATAAATAAATAAATAAATAAATAAATAAATAAATAAATAAATAAATACCCCCCCCCCCCCCAAATTATGGCTTATTGATATGGATAAGAAAAGGCAATGGATTTCTCTTGATTGATATAGCAATAGCACTTAGACTTATATACTGCTTCATAGCACTTTTCAGCACTCTCTAATCTGTTTACAGAATCAGCCTATTGTTCCCAACAATCTGGGTCCCCATTTTACAACCTTAGAAGGATGGAAGGCTGAGTCAACTTTGAGCCAATGAGAATTGAACTGCTGCCAGTGAGCATAATTAGCCTATAATACTGCATTCTAACCACTGGGATGTGAGGGGTCTGTAGATATTTTCACAGCCCTCTTTTTGACTCGTGCAGTATACAGATCCTGAATGGAAGGCAGGCTGGTAGCAATCGTTTGTTCTGCAGTTCTAATTATCCCTTGAAATCTGTGTCTGCCTTGTTTGGTTGCAGAACCAAACCAGAGAGTTATAGAGGTGCAAATGACTCAATAATTCCTCTGTAGAACTCAATCAGCAGCTCCTTGGGCAGTTTGAGCTTTCTGAGTTGGCACAGAAAGAACATTCTTTACAACATTCACTTTACAACCTTGTCACTACATGACAAGGTTGTAAAGTGAACATTCATGTGACTACACCTGACTTACAACAGCAGTTTGTAAGTTCAATTTATGATTGGTAAATGAATCATCTCAGGTCATTAAGGAAGACGTTACAGAACTCTGACTTGTGACTCTCTATTGGCTTCCTCATTGACTTTGCTTGTTGGAAGCTGGCTGCAAAGTTCACAAAAGATGAGCATGTGACTGTGAGATGTTGTGAACAGTGTAGTTGCCAAGCTCTTGAATTGCTATCTATGACTATGGGGATGCTTTAATGGTTGTAATTCTGAGGACTGGTTGTAAATCTGTTTATTCAGTGTGCTCCTAACTTTGAACAGTCATTGAACAAAGTTGGTAAGCAACAACTACCTTTACTTTGCTTCTCAACAATGAATATTATATCTTTGAATAGATTAATGAATGAATAGATATTATATCTTTACCACAACTATTGCAAACCAAGGTTACTTCTCATTCAAATTACTGCATTGTATCTGTGTAACTGATGATTACATCAGTTGTAATCACCTGTGACTATGACATGTCACATCAATTACCAGGATGTACTTTTAAGTTATAGATTTTTCATGATTTGGGTACTATATGAGTCAGAAACATCTTAATTGGCAGGCCTAATTGAAGAGGTGCTAAGCCTTCTGGAAAGCCATATTTTTAAAACACCTTATGTATAATTGATGTGTAGTCATCCTTCAAATTTTCAATCTACAAATGGGCTATGGTTTGATTTAGATATGTTCACCATTTGTTCATAGCTATTGCTATGGAAATACGCTGATACCAGTTTATAAATTTTACTGCCATATCCTTTCAAGGAACTCTTACTGAATTCACCAAATACTCTTCCAAGTAAGCATTCTAGATGGCAGGTTTAAATCATTGCAACAATACCACATTACACAATGTATAACTAATATTATTAGCCAACAGGATATGCTATTAAGATGAGGTAATTCATTCGTTTGTGGCATGATGTGGTGGCCTAGAGGTGGAGCTCTCGCCTCATGATCAGGAGAGTTTCAGTTTGACCCTAGGTAGAGGCAGATATTTCTTTCTCTTTTTCTGGGTACACTGAGAATATATCTGCTGAAAAAAACTCAACATTGGCAACAGGAGGGGCATATGGCCAGTAAACACTCAGCTCCATTCAGTCGCCCAGAGTCCACCCTGCAGGGGATTATGGGGTGGTTAAAAAAGGATGAATTCATTTGTTGGTGATTGCATACAGAATATGTAGAGCAGTGAAGTAATTAAGAAGCAGAAATTTTTTCCTAGCATGTTCAGCCTGACATACATAGCAAATCTATTTGACCCTCTTAGACAACTGGCATAACAAGGAAGGCAAGTGGATTGAGATGATCAATGAAAATTATAGGGGCAAGCAGCAACGCCAATTAGGTAGAGACAGAGGTCACATGAATAGTGAAAGAAATTACATACTCTACATTGGCAAAAGAAAATTGACTAAGTGGTGGCTTGAACTCCAAGATTAATATTTTTCTCCATCCATTTAAATAACTTAGTACACATTATTAGTACCTCTAGCGGTAAATTTGTATAGTTCCCTGGGAAATTTCTGGAAAACCTGAAATATAAAAAAGTATTTTGTGCCATTTTGGTTGGCCCTACAGAGATTTTGGAAGTTTTTCAATGTGGCTGTGCAGGTTTACTAGAAAGTGATTCCTACGATGTTCGATGGATATTCTCTAAGCATGCAAGAGCTGCAGCAACTATGAAGACTTCTAACAGGTACTCAAAAGTAAATCCGGTTAGTTTATTATTAAATAAATGGACATTCTTGTATATACAATCTGACTTTCTGACTGTTTTGTGCTATTGTAATATTCAGCTGTCACGGCAAATCAGTCTTGAGCATTCTGTGTGCCTGCCTTTTAAAAATCTACTGGACACTTGTTGATAGAGATAAAATGTTCTTAATTACTCTTAGTATTAGGGAACAAATTTATTGCTGTTGATATGCAGAAGGTTCTACTAGTTATGATGTTCTTAGTAGGTTTGCTTGTGCATGCAGAACGTAGTTTACACTTTTAGTGAAATACTAAAACAAAACTGATAGAAGTTGTCCAATTATGTAGGAATAGATAACATCGTGACTAATAACGAGGAAAGAGGCCACCAAAACACATAAACACAACTCATTAACTAACTGTATTAATTAGGGTAGAATTGTAAGCAGTGACATTTTAAATTGTCTCAGTCAATGCCTGTGGATTGAGCTTTAACAACTTTCCTGACTAACTTTAATTCATCTAATTAGCTTATCTCTCATACAGATTTTCTCTATTAAACTGGAATGAATTTAAATGTATACAAAGACAGGATCAGATCCAAAGTGGCTTAAACCTTTTCTTGTCTTTGATGCAATGTTAGTGCCATTAATGTACTGGGATATAATATAAGAAAGCCTCCAGTAAATGGAAATAACGCCTTTTGTGGTAAAGTTACTGATATACGTGCCATGATGTAAAAATGAAAGATTAGAAGATTAATCCAAGCAAAGGATCCTGCTTAATATGCTTGCAATAAGAAACCTCCCTAGGTGATAAAGTATTTCTAAGGCAAGAGATATTTGGAAAGTTAAAGCAAAGTGGAAAAACTTACTTTTCTGACATCTTCCTCCAACATAACCTTCCATACAGGAGCAGAGGTTGTTTCTCATACATTGCCCTTTGTTCTTACAAGGAGGATTGCAGAATGCTAATTACAATGCAAACAAATAAACCAAGGTTATTGGTAATAGGACAGAAAGTGCAAAGTAACTCAGCAGCCTCATGCTAGAGCCCAGGGCCTTGGTAGTACCGTGCCCATGATGATATTTAGGATTACAGAATACTAATAGAATCTTATTTCTCAAGGAAGCTCTGCCATAGAGGATTTTCATTATTCTAGCATAGCTGTATATCGAAAGAAAAGCCAGAATGTGGGTTGTTTTCTTTCAATTCAGTTCACTCTATGACCTTAGCCACCGTACATTATGGGGTATTGTGCCAATTATGCAATTATTATTATTATTCATTATGATTTGTTGCAGAGCAAGCTAGATATTGAGACTAGATTTGGCATTTTTGACCGCTTTTCGAGTCCTGGGATAGGCAGATGTGGATGTTTGATGGGGTTACAGATACTGTTGCAGGATGTAAGCTGTTCAGAGTGAAGCTGCCTTTTGCAATTGACTAATGGTGTTTTTGTCAATGCTGGTGGTACTCCATTTGTTTTGGGATTTTGCCCAAGGAGCCTATGATTATTGGTACTACTGCCACCTTTGCTTTCTTTTGCCACAGTCATTCTATTTCTATTTGTAGATCTTTGTATTTAGTAATATTTTCTCCTCCTCCTCCTCCTCTACTACCACCACTACCACTACTACTAACACCATGATTGCATAAATTTTAGCTTAGCACCTGCCCACCTAACAGCCTGAAAGCATGCAAGTGCAAGTAGATTAATAGGTACCACTTCAGTTGGAAGGTAACAGCATTTTCTGCATCTTTGCTGGCCACATGACCATGGAAATTGTCTTCAGGCAACACTGGCTTCCTTGGCCAAGAAACAGAAATGAGCACCATACCCTAGAGTCAGGTATGACTGATAGGGAAAGCTTTATCTTTTACACAAGTCTACTAAGAAAAAAATCCCACTACATATGTTTACCCCACTTTCAGGTAAAGAAATGTAGGGTAGCAGCTATATAGCCTTTTATCAAAGATGATATTACTGGAGTTTAAGAGATTTCTGGAATAAATAAATGTATTTAGGTGTTAGCTTTGCAGTGCAATGTTACATATGTGGTACTTAGAAGAGATCTCAATCAGACTTCCTTTGAGGTTGTTCATTTAAGATTTCTATTTTAGGCTTTCAATGAAAATCAACATCATTACTACGGTATTATTGTAATAATTATATTGTATTGTATTACTACTGTTACAATTACTGTTTTACTTTAATTCTTCATCTTCCCCCTCCCTCCAGACAGCTAAGAAACAATACCATTTAAAAAAGAACCCACACAATTTAAAACAAAATACAATAATTACAAATAGAAAATTGCAATAAGATAATTCAAACCACTATTAATGAGTATTTAATGAGGCATTAATTTGTTTATGTGTAGATCATAGACACAATTAGATGTAATAAGGTTATGTGAAATTCAATGATTGGAATATTTTAAGCACTAAAAATATGATGATAAAACACTGTTTTCCAAAAGTTGTTGGTAAGAAAAAAATAATTTAAATGAGAAAGTGAAAGGCAGTCGGAGTTAACTGCACAATCTCTGATAGATGCTTAACAGAATCGGTGACAAATGGCAGTTACCTGTTACTATCAGGGCTGGCACTGTCTTCACTCTTTCAGGATACGAAATGGCAAAAGTTTGGTTATCAAAAGTTTCCTTCTTAACAGAAAAGAATAACAGAGTTGGAAGGAACCTTGGGAGTCTTCTAGTCCAACACCCTTTTTCAAGCAGGAAACCCTGTACCATTTCAGACAAATGGCTATCAAGACTCTTCTTAAAAACTTCCAGTGTTGGAGCATCCACAACTTCTGAAGGCAAACCATTCCATACAGAGGTGGTATTCAGCAAGTTCTGGAGAACCAGTAGCAGAAATTTGGAGCAGTTTGGAGAACCGAACCAGTAAATACCACCTCTGACTGGCCCCACCTCCATCTGATCAGGAGGAAATGGAGATTTTACGGTATCCTTCTCCTGCCATGCTCACCAGGTCATGCCCACCAAGCCATGCCCACAGAACAGGTAGCAAAATGTTTGAATCCCACCACTGATTCCACTACTTAATTGTTCTGTCAGGAAATTTCTTAAGCTGTATTTCATTAGAATAGAGCAAACCAGAAGAAGCCAAAGTATGGAGTGCAAAATTCTCTCATCCTTGACCATAATATAGTTTAATACATCTCACATTAAAAAAAACAATCTATGTTGTATTGACCAGGAAGAAATTACTATATGGATCGCTGCAATACAAACAAATTACACCAGTAAATATATAACATATTTTGAAGTGCTAACAGTCTTGTAATTATATTAGATTAGGAAAATTATATGTGCAACAGCAATTTATATCAGATTATTAGAAAGAGTCTATGTATGGGGAGAAACAGTACATGCAAACCAGTTAAGAAGAATTTATCTCCTAGCTGATAGAACAAAAAGGAAACTTGCCATTTATCCATCCCTTTTACTCTTATTTAAATAATATAGTGCCTATCAAGTGCTCTCGCTTACAATATTGAATGTACTGATATCGTAAAGCACTGTATATTGTGATATTTTGCCAACATATATTTTAAAGTTGAGTTCATTATGAATAACAGATTTGTTTTGCTGTGATAGGCTCAATACATTATTTACATATATGCCTTTCTGTCTTTAAAAATAATACAATACAATACAATAGCAGAGTTGGAAGGGACCTTGTAGGTTTTCTAGTCCAACCACCTGTCTAGGCAGGAACCTTATACTATTTCAGACAAATGGCTATCTAACATCTTCTTAAAGACTTCCAGGGTTGGGGGCATTCACAACTTCTGGAGGCAAGCTGTTCCATTGATTAATTGTTCTATCTGTCAGGCAGTTTCTCCTTAGTTCTAGGTTGCTTCTCTCCTTGATTAGTTTCCACCCATTGCTTCTTGTCCTGCCCCCAGGTGCCTTGGAGAATAGTTTGACTCCCTCTTCTTTGTGGCACCCTCTGAGATATCGGAACACTGCTATCATGTCTCCCCTGGTCCTTCTCTTCATCAAACTAGACATACCCAGTTCCTGCAACCGTTCTTCATATGTTTTAGCCTCCAGTCCCCTAATCATCTTGGTTGCTCTTCTCTGCACTCTTTCCAGAGTCTCCACGTCTTTTCTACATCGTGGCGACCAAAACTGGATGCAGTATTCCAAGTGTGGCCTTACCAAGGCACTATACAGTGGCATTAACACTTCACGTGATCTAGATTCTATCCCTCTGTTTATGCAGCCTAGAATTGTGTTGGCTTTTCTGGCAGCTGCTGCACACTGATGGCTCATATTTAAATGGTTGTCCACTAGGAGGACAATACAGGGAGATAATACAGGGCAACTTGATATATAGCACTATTTCAATTAACATCTTACTATATATGTCATATAAACAATATGCCAGCACATGGTTTGTTTTGAATGAAAGTGAAGCTGCAACAAATAATGGGAAAGAATATACAATATTCTTTTAGGGAAGGAAAACAATATTTAATCATTAGAATTTAATGTATTCATCTTACCAGATTGACACTGAAGCCCGAAGAAACCAAATGGGCAAGCACATATATTTGGGCGAATACAGGTCCCACCATTTAGACAAATGGGTTTGCAAATGGCTGTCCCAATAGAAAACAAAATAAAAACTTATTTCAGGTAAGGAGGAAAATATCAAATATTTTGCCTTGCTCTCTCACTATATATCACTTTTTTTTATTAAGAATGCAGAATAATTCTGTTTTAAGCAATGGCTCAGTGAGCAATAAGACATGCTGTCTCCTAGAATCAGTAATATTTGTTTTGCAATCTTCTTCTCCAGGTGCATCTCTATTTCTGAGGCACTTTGAAACAAATTTCTTCTCTGCTTTTTCTCTCACCTTTTCTGTCCAATGTAAAAGCAGTAACACTTTTTCAATTTGTTCTAAATGTTATGACACTGAAGTCCATGATATTTTGACCACTATTTACTGGTTCATAGCATGAAGCATATGCCTTGTATTTTACCAAAATGTAAAAATGAGGCTTCAGTCAAATCTATAAATAATATAAACTGGCATTCATGTACAATAAAATCATCCATGTTGACTTGTCTTGAATAAGACAAAATACTTAAGAGGAAAGGGAGTTTTGGTTTGAGGATAAAATTAATCGAATTATAAATATATATGTCAATGTTTATTTAGTGATCTGAGCAAATCTATAAAGTACATTAATTTGTATGAATTGTACAATTAGACATTAGTACTTTTATGATACCTGTATGCATATTCCTGTGTTTGTATGTGCAATACTTTCAGTGAAAACTAATTGAAGTAAGCACTATTAATATTTAAGTACATTAATGCAAATCGGTCCTTATTTGACTTGGATATACAAGCTGCTACACCTGTAAATATAATTCTTAAGGGTTATTCATATAAACTGACAAAAACAACCTAAAATGTATATACAATAAATATGATAAACCTTTTACTCCACTCAGCATTCAGCTTTTATTACATTTTTGTTGCATAATGTAGCCAATTAGAAAAGCAACTTGCACAATTCTGTTTCCTTTAAATCTAGTCATTAAGAAAGCTGCTTCCCTCTCCTCACAGTAGAAATAGTATTAACACTAATCATCCCTACAGGGATACCTCGACTATATCAACATATTTTTCCTCTTTTCATATTAATCAGAAAGTGAAATATTGAATATAGTTGATGCCATGATGCCAACCTGAGATTTATGAAGACAGGACACTGGTGTTATATTATAGCCAGTTAGATTGTTAATATTTCAAAAAAGTGGTCCCAGCAGGAAGCAGGTGGTTTATTGAATCACTGCTTGGGTGTTGTCTATGATTTGCATGCTTGGCTTCTTTGGTGCACTTCAACTTGTGTAAACTTGTCACATAGGACTTGCTCTGCATCAGTTTTTACCAGATCCTAACCTTGATTCCATTTATTTCACCCCTGACTTTGGTAAACAAGCAGACCCAGGAACTCTTTAACATCACAAAGCCCCCCTCCCAAATGGGCATTGCAGTATGTTCCTATGCCATAGGGAACAAGCAATTTATGTCAATTCATAAATGGTGTTAACAAAAGTGAAATGGGATGAAATCAGATTTAGCATTAAAGTGTAGCTTTAATGTGCTTCAAGGTGTTAATGACCATCTTTAAAGCGCTCCATGGCTCGGGGCCTAGTTACACGCGAGACCGTATCCTGCCCCATACATCCCTCCGACCGATCCGCTCCCATAGAGAGGGCCTTCTCCGGGTGCCGTCGGCCGGGCAATGCCGGTTGGTGACACCCAGGGGAAGGGCCTTCTCTGTGGCGGGCCCAACCCTCTGGAACGACCTGCCCCCTGAACTCTGTACCACCACAGACCTCCGCCTTTTCCGCCAGCATCTTAAAACACATTTATTCCAACAAGCCGGCCTAGGATAACCACCAGATTTGGACTTTTTAGTTATAAATTTTAATTAGAGAATTTTAAAATGTTTTAGCATGGGGTAATTTAATTTAATTGGGTTTTAATAATTGGTTTATTTATGTATGTTGTGTTTTTAATTTGCCTGTACGCCGCCCTGGGTCCTTTTGTAGGAGAAGGTCGGGGTATAAATTTAATAAAATAAAATAAAATAAAATAAAATAAAATAAAATAAAATAAAATAAAATAAAATAAATAGCTTCCACTGAATGTAGTTTGCAGGTTAAAAGGTCCCACACATCTTCATTTATAGTGATTTGTAGATTTTTTTGGGGGGGGAGAGACACTCCCATATTTGCCAGCATTATCTAGGAGTGCTAATTACAGTTTACAAAAATCTTCAAAGCATGTGCTTTTCCACTTAGGGCCCTTCCTTAAGTGTTTGGGATGCATAACAATACTTTGGGACCTAGTGTTGTATTTTTCTTAGAATAAGCTGCCGGATTCTGTATTCCAGAATGTATAGATCCAATAAGTCATAGGTTTCAGCAACATAAAATTACATGCTTAATTTCATTTGTTTCTACTTCATTAAAACTAATAGTGCTAAAATTATTACTCTTCAATTGTATCATAAAACATTTTTCCTTTTATCTTACAATAATATTACTGTCATATTATAATATCTTACTATTACATTAGTAAGTATGTTTGAAGGTCCCCAATAGAAGCTTCAGATGCCACATGCTGCCCTAAGATTGAATCACTACTTTGGCTTCACATTTGGCTGTGAAACTAGACTACAAAATGTCTGCGGGATTGGATCCTGCCTCACACATCCTCACGGCCGATTCGCTCCCACAGAGAGGGACTTCTCCGGGTGCCGTCCAATAGACTTTGTCAGCGGGCGACGCCCAGGGGAAGGGCTCTCTCTGTGGCGGGCCCAGCCCTCTGGAACGACCTTCCCCCCGATATTAGAACGACCACGGACCTCCGCTCCTTCCGCCTGAAATTGAAGACTCATCTTTTCCGCCTGGCCGGCCTAGGGTAGTCTCTCTCTCTATGGGTTTTCAAATGTATATTTATATTTAGTGGGGATTTTTAGTTAAGGGATTTTAGCACAGGAATAAGTTTAATTTGTTTTAAATTTGTATGTATTTTGTATATTTATTATTATTATTATTATTATTATTATTATTATTATTATTATTATTATACTGCATCAGAAATATCTGCTGTTAATAACCGTGAGATGTAAAGAGCTATGATTATTGAACTCTTTGGTGAGCAAAACTGGAACTGAACATATTGTTTGTGGCCTTGACAAAAAGTGGACTTATTAAATTAAAACAAGATGCCTTTTCACGGGGAATGAGTGAGATTTCAAGAGAAATGGTGTGGATGTTTCAAAGCATTAGGGATACCATGGGAAAGAAACAAAGAGAGATAAAAGACTTAATCCTAGGCATAAGTGACAAAGTAAAAAATATGATACAACAGAAAATGAATCCAGGAAAGAGAGGAGGCTGTAGAAAGAATGGAGGGAAAGATAGAACAGACAAATCACCAAATAAAACAAGATGATGAGAAAATCCTTCTGAGAGACATCAAAATGGAATTGGATAATCTGGAATATTTTTTTGAAAGGGAGATAGGAATATGGGTGGATACCCTGGAGATATGGCAGCTTAGGAGGATAGAGATAGAATAAATATTTAGATGGAATAATGAAGATACAGATGTTGACAGAGACAAAGATCCAAGAGAGGAGTATGGGGAAAAAAAGCCAAAAATCGAATAAGAATTGAAATATTAAAATGGGCAAGGGATGATGGATAGAATAAAGCTATTTCCCCCCCCCCTCCTTTTTTCTTTCTTTTTTTTTCTAATATAAGGATGGCCTGGTTAAAAACTAGAAATAGAGGTAGAAATAAGAATATACACCTTTATATGAAGGACTATGTATTAACATAAATATGTGTTTTAGCATTAGGATTAGTAAAGTTGACCTGACTAGAAGCCAGAATAGAGATAGAAATAAGAATTAGGGGGAATATTAGTCATTATAATTTCTATATAAATTGAAAATAAGTAATAATTAGATGGAGAGATGAGAGATTGAAAGATAGTATTACTAGGTATGTTCAGAAGATCATTTACATTAGAATGGAACATTGAAATATTGAACAACTACTTTAAACTAATCAAGTACATTAATATTAGGATTACATAAATTTGATTAATGTAATAATTGACTGTTGTTATATGTATTAACACGAACCATACCTGGAAGCCACACTGTTCATGTATTGCTGTTGATATATGTTTAAAAATATAACCCAATAAACCTTGGGTGGGGGGAGAAATGTCTGTTGCACCATTTTTTCCGTAATCAAAAGAAAATGCAATTAGGGCAATGCTTTCAGAATGGTCTAACAGACCACTGCACTGAATGTATGGAAATCACAAATAGATCAAACACATGGGCAAAGAGTGCAGATAATGGATGTTAGAATGCTTTATCCTATGGCAATTGCCTGTACCATAATTAATATACATAAATGTCAAATGTAGGAGCGTAGTGGCTCATGTGGTTAGGTTGGGTTGACAATTTGCAAGCCTGCATTTGAAGCCCAATTGATGCTGTGTGACAGGCTGAGGTCCTGTCATTCGCTCCAGCTCCTGCCTACTTAGCAGTTCTAAAGCATGTAAAGGTAAGTAGATAACTAGGTACCACTTTGGAGGGGGGACTCACTAACAGGGACATGAAAGGAGCCCCCCACTGGGCATCCTCTAGGCAATGATTAATCCTTTCATCACAGAAGTGATTTGGTGCTTCTGACACAGAGGTTTAGTGGTATAACATGAGCAGTGTATAACATAATCCCAAATGTTACCTTGTTTAGTCTATCTTGTTTGTAAAAACAAATTAGGCACCTACAAACAGGGGACAATATTAATAATAATAATCTTTATTGCCATTGTACTAAAATTACAATGAAATTGGTTTTAACTTCACTGGTGCAAAATTATAACAGAAACAAAAAAAGAGAGAAAAGAAAATAGAAAAAACTAGCATGTGCATGGAGTGATTGCGGTTGAATTTAAAAGTCTCTTTTAAATTCAGTCCTCTACAAAAGATAAGTTACTTGTATGTGGGATGATGGCTATGGTGGAGCGATGTCTGTCTGTCTGTCTGTCTGTCTGTCTGTCTGTCTGTCTGTCTGTCTGTCTGTCTGTCTGTCTGTCTATCAAACATAGGCACCATCTACCTTCCTCACAGAGGGAGACTCTGACCGGTGTACAAATAAAGTATTAAAAATATAAAAATTAAATTCAAAAATTTTCATTGGAGACAAGGATGGTTAAATTCAACATAAAAGTTAATTAAAAGGTGGGGGGGGGGGTTGGGGCACTAACCCAGCCCCATGGCTGTGTGCTTCTCTGTGAGCTCCAAGAAGAGACGACCAAGTCTTCAGACATTTCCAAAAGACCAGAGGATACTGAAGGCTTGCCTCACTTCTCAGGGGACAATTTAATATCAGCCCCAGATAAATGTGTTGCAGAAGTTGCATGCTGTACCTTTAAGAGAATTATCATATACTGTGTTTTCATGGAATTTTTTAGTAACATATACCTGTTTCACATAAAGGGCCATTCCATCCAGCCTTGCATTGGCATTCATCTGGTGCCACACATTCCCCACCATTGTGACAATGCTTATTACAAACCACTGAAAAACAAATTAGGGCAAGGTCAATTGTATCAATTGTAAGCACCTGAATTTTGCCCTAAATTATGCTGATTGAAATCCAGGTCAGCCACTGAGAGCTTCTCAAGGACTATGCTATTAAAACCAAAATTCAAATGTCATGTAAACCCTTCATTTCTCAATGAACAGCTTTAAAAAAAAATAAACCTGTTTCACATAGAAACATCACCTATTGTAGATGTCTTTGTGGAGAGGTGTTTTTAAAAATGATCAAGGATAACAGGATAGTCAGTCATGACCAGGGTTTGTAGTTAAGATAGTGTAAAATATGTGTACTATTAAATTGTGACTAGTTTTAAAGACAGATTATCTTAAAGTTATTAACATATTAGTATACATGTTGAACAATAACTTGACTCTTAATGGCAATCCCCCTAAATCCTTTATATTCTCAGTATTTTAATGTATTTTTTTCCAATGCTTTGAATTTTGTAAACATTACCATAAACAATGTTTCTCTGCAAGAGAGCTGGTAAAGTACATATTGAAAAAGATTAAATACATTTTATGGTGTTAATGTGCTTTTAGAAAGCACAACATCAGATATGATGTTATTGAGCATTAAATCTATTATTAATATTGAAATACTGAGTTACACGTTGCATACTAGATTAGATTTGATTTAAAATAATGTCAGAATTATGGTTTGTCACACAGTCAGCCAGATGCTTAGATTGGATTTAGCATTTTTATCTACCTATTGAGTCCTCCTCAATTATTATTATTGCTGTTGTTGTGTAAAGTTTGCATTCTTCTTTCTCGTATTATTTATTAGCTATCAAAATGTGGGAAGATTGCTAAAGTTACATACGCATAATAATATACTTACGTGTTTCACATCTTGAACCAACAAATCCATATGCACAGGAACAGATATTGTGACTGATACAGGTCCCTCCATTTTCACACAGTGGATTGCAAAGTGCTATACAAAAGAGCAGAAAAATGATAACTGGATTTAGAATAGATTGGCTGTAATGTAATGAGGATCCTGCTGATCTATATTCTACCACTGACCTATCTCTGCTTTATCTATATAATACTAAAACTCTGATGTCTGTTTGCAACCTTAACTGAGCAAAATGATACCGCATAGGGCAATAACGATTGAACCAAGATACCTCAAAAGATTTCCATTCCCAATTCCCATGAACTGAAGTTGGGGAAGTTGGTTTGCTTCAGCATCACTGCCACTTACCTAGCTGCTTCCCTAGGACTTGCAATTCTGCTGGTTTCCCCACTGATGTTGTACCTGCAAGCTTCCCACAAGGAAAGTAGATGGGGAAGCCAGCAGGAATTCTAGGGAGGGAGGAAAGGGGATTTCCAAACCTCACTGCCAGCTTCCCACAAGAAAACTCAATGGGAAATTCAGTTGTTGAGTTTTTATTACATATACTTTCACAAAGAGAAGCTAAGTTTTCTTCTGTGATCTTTGCCTGCCTGCTTCTTCTTGCCTGCTTTCATACTTTCCATGTGGCAATTGATTATAATGTAAGAAAGACGTATGAAAAAATATCTGTAAGGTTTTCCAAAAATTATAATGTAATTGGATAAATGACTTTACAACTGTCAACATATTTTATTCTCTGGCCTTGATTTCCATGGCTTTTAAAAAAAAGCTATTCTTGTTCTCATATTATAATACCACTAGAAATTGGTAAGCAAATAAATATTTTATTCCCTGGCCTTGACTTCCCTGGCTTTTAAAAAAACAGCTATTCTTGTTCTCATATGCCGCTAGAAAATGGTAAGTAAATAAATATTCTGCAAAACTGAAAGCATATTGTGATACTTTGGTTGTAATCTTTGTATTTTAAATTCCAGCCCCACTGATGAATTTCACCTACATTAACTATTTATTAATTATTTATTAACAACTTTATTATTTATGCATAGTATAATGTACTCCAGAGCTAACCTTTTACTGCTGCGAGAGTCCCCGCTCTCGCAGGTCTGGCCCTCTATACTATCGAGGGCCCGTCTCGATGATGGATATATTAATCCGGAGAGACGGGCGAAGCGCGGCCTTAGGGGATTTTTAATTGGTAAATTATTGGTTATTTTAGGGGGTCCCAGGGAGGGGGGTGGGCATAGACAGATAGAGACAGAACAACATGAAAGAAGGGGCCGGACCAGTAGCCGACGGGAGGAGACGGAAGGATCCGATATGAGGGGGGAATTACGAATCGGTCCGCCGGAGGGCATATCAATCCAGACGGTAGTGGGGAGGGGCAGGGCCGAGGGGAGACAAGTTCCATCCTCCCGGTTGGTGGCACGTGGCCGTTGGTTACAAACGGTCGGGTGCCACAACCCCCGCAGGCTAGGTGGTCAGGGGATACAGAGCCAGGGCCTGCGGCTGATGTTTTGCAACGCCAGGTCCGTGGTCAACAAAGCCCCCCTCGTCCAGGACCTTGTGTCAGAGGGGGAGCCGGACCTGGTAGGAATTGCAGAGACCTGGTTGGGCCACGAGGGAGGACTTCCCCTCGTCGAAATGTGCCCACCAGGTTACTGCGCTTTTCATCAGCCGCGGGCCCTAGGCAGGGGCGGTGGGGTAGCGGTCATTATCAAGGAAGGCCTTGAGCCGAGAGAGACCATTGTGCCTCAGACTACCGGTTGTGAGTCCCTCTGCGTGAAGTGGGGCCTAGGGAGGCAGTTGGGCTTGCTGGTTGTATACCTGGCTCCCCGCTATGTAGCAGCAGCCCTGCCCGAGCTCCTGGAGGTGATCACTACGGTGGCAGTTGAGACCCCCAGACTTGTAGTCATGGGGGACTTTAATCTGCCATCGTTGGGCGAATCATCCGAGGCAGCTCGGGAGTTCATGGCCTCCATGACGGCCATGGACCTGACCCAACTAATTCAAGGCCCCACCCACGAGGGTGGACATACGCCGGATCTCATCTTTGTCTCGGGCCAATGGAAGAGTGATCTGGGTATAGGGGATATAGTCATCACACCCTTGTCATGGTCAGACCACTCACTTCTCCGACTCGACCTTCCGACCGCTACTCCCCGTCACGGGGAGGCGGAACCAGAACTTCCTATCTGGTTTCGCCCCAGGCGCCTGATGGACCCTGTTGGGTTCCAGACGGCGCTTGGGCCACTTCCTGTACCCCTGACCCGCGCCCCGATGGAGGACCTCGTGGCCGCATGGAATACTGCGGCCACGGGAGCCTTGGATCGGGTCGCGCCCTTGCGGCCTCTCTTGCGGCGCCGAGCTGCCCCGGCTCCTTGGTTCACCGAGGAGCTGAGGGCGATGAAACGCCGCAAGAGATGCCTAGAGGGAAGATGGAGGGCTACTCGCTCCGAATCTGACCGGACACAGGTAAGAGCCCATTTACGGACTTACATTGTGGCGCTGAGAGTGGCCAAACGTCATCATTGCGCCACTCTCATAGCATCCGCAGAAAACCGCCCTGCCGCCCTGTTTAGGGTGACCCGTTCCCTCCTGCAACAGAGGGTGCGGGAAGCCCCACTACAGGGTAGAGCAGAGGAATTTGTGATTTTTCTGCAGGACAAAACCGCTCAGATACGGAACGAGCTAGCCCCCATTCGTGGCCCAGTGGGATGCCACGAGGCCGATCTTGTTTGGGAGGAATTTGACTCCGTTGCTTCCGAGGATATGGACAGGTTACGTGGACGACTGCGAGCCACCACATGTTTATTGGACCCGTGTCCCTCCTGGCTTGTACTGGCATCCTGGGAGGTGACACGAGGCTGGCTCCAAGAGGTTGTCAACGCATCCTTGAGTGAGGGTTCCTTGCCTGCTTCCCTAAAAGAGGCTATGGTGAGGCCCCTCCTTAAGAAGCCCTCTTTGGACCCAGCTTTTTTAACCAACTATCGTCCCGTCTCCAACCTTCCCTTTTTGGCGAAGGTTGTCGAGAGTGTGGTGGCACAACAGTTTCCCCGTCACCTGGAGGAAGTTGATTATCTAGATCCGCGCCAGTCCGGCTTTCGGCCCGGGCATAGCACCAAGACGGCATTGGTCGCGTTGGTGGATGATCTCTGGAGGGCCAGGGATGGGGGTTGTTCCTCCATCCTGGTCCTATTAGACCTCTCGGCGGCTTTCGATACCATCGACCATGGTATCCTATTGCATCGGCTGGGGGGGTTGGGGGTGGGAGGCACCGTTTTACGGTGGTTCTCCTCCTACCTCTCTGGCCGATCGCAATTTGTGTTGGCAGGAGAGCAGAGGTCGACCCCGAGACCCCTCACATGTGGGGTGCCTCAGGGGTCGGTTCTCTCGCCTCTCTTGTTTAATGCATACATGAAGCCGCTGGGTGAGATCATCCGTGGTTTTGGGGTAGAGTACCATCTCTACGCTGATGACACTCAGCTGTATATATCTACCCCAAACCACCCCAACGATGCCGTAGCGGTGATGTGCCAGTGCCTGGAAGCCGTGCGGATCTGGATGGGAAGTAACGGACTCAGGCTCAACCCGACCAAGACCGAGTGGCTGTGGTTTCCGGCTGCCCGATTCAACCAGCTTTCTCCAACGCTGGCCATAGGGGGCGAACATCTTGCCCCTGTGGATGGGGCGCGCAATTTGGGAGTCCTCCTGGATACCCGGCTGTCTATGGAAGAGCAAGTGACAGCCGTGGCCAGGAGGGCGTTTTACCAGGTTCGCCTGGTTCGCCAATTGCGCCCCCTATTGGATCGGGACGCCCTTCGCACAGTCACTCATGCCCTCGTGACATCCCTACTGGACTACTGTAACTCCCTCTACATGGGGCTCCCCTTGAGGTGCACCCGGAGGCTTCAGTTAGTTCAGAATGCAGCCGCGCGAGCAATTATGGGAACCACTAGGTTTACCCATGTAACACCGCTCTTGCGCGAGCTGCACTGGCTGCCTGTCGTCTTCCGGGTGCGCTTCAAGGTGCTGGTTATCATCTTTAAAGCGCTCCATGGCTCGGGACCTAGCTACCTGCGGGATCGGATCCTGCCTCACACATCCTCACGGCCGATTCGCTCCCACAGAGAGGGACTTCTCCGGGTGCCGTCCACTAGACTTTGTCAGCGGGCGACGCCCAGGGGAAGGGCTCTCTCTGTGGCGGGCCCGGCCCTCTGGAACGACCTTCCCCCCGATATTAGAACGACCACGGACCTCCGCTCCTTCCGCCTGAAACTAAAAACACATCTTTTCCGCCTGGCCGGCCTAGGGTAGTCTCTCTCTCTATGGGTTTTTTAATTGTTTATTTATATTGAGTGGGATTTTTAGTTAATGGGATTTTAGCACAGGAGTTTGTTTAATTTGTTTTAAATTGTATGTATTTTTGTATATTTATGGTTTTTATTCTCCCTGTGCACCGCCCCGAGTCCCTGTGGGGAGAGGGAGCGGTTAATAAATTCAGTTTTATTATTATTATTATTATTATAATGCTGAGTTGTTTGGAAGTATATTCCACTTAATTCAAAAGAAATTATTTTAGAGTAAGGATTTTTTTTAAAAAGCCCATAGACTGATTTGGCTTCAAAGGCAAAACAAGTTTTAACTATAGGACAATGTGAGTGTTGCATTTCTTAAATCAAATACAATTTTTCTCTGAATCACACAATAACTACTCAATCCCAGGAGAAAACCTATAGGTATTCCATCTTCCACATTGCTATTAGGCAGGTTAGCTATCATGTGAGTTCTATGCACTATGAAACTAAGAAACAAGACACAAATTAAATTGCACATATATTTCTTGCTTCTAAACAGAGAAGTCTTTTAAATTGGTTTTTCATATGTATTTTAAAAAAAAACTTCATGCCATATTTACAACTCTCTCACTTACAACTCTGAATTTTTACAAAAGCTACTGCTGTGTATTTATGTTCTTTTTTTCTACATTTAAAAATATACACTCTGAAATAAGATCCATTTCAATATATGTGCATGACTGAGCTTATAGTACCTGGAATGAAGCAACTCATAAAAAAATTAAGCTTGTTACTTTGGATGTTCTCCAATGAAAGCAAACCAGTCTTCAGCCTCTGAATTTACTTGAATAAATACATCTCAATAGAGAGTTTTATAAAATTACTGATCGCAGGCACTGCTGTTGTCACCACCCCACAATTTAAAATAGACTTATATTGTACAGGAATGAAACTTGGTGAATAGTAACCAAAGTAAATTATTTATCAATGTCTAAATTTATCAAATTTAGCAAAAGTATTTATTTATTAAATTTGTGTGCTACCCAACTCATCTGGAGGTGACTAATTGCTACGTTTGTGCAAAGCTTTCATTGAAATATCTGATTTTAAGATGATTTGATGGAATTACCTCTTTGAACTGAATAATCAAATCAATTCTATTCACTGTCTTTCAGTCTTTCAGAAGACCTGATGGACATCTGCACAGGCACATAGGCCCTTGAACTGAATTAACTCATCAGATTGCAAATTTGAATCAAATATCCTGTTTGCATCAAATTCAAATTGAATCGTAATTTATTATCAGGCATATAGTAGCTGCATAATCAAGGACGTTTCATGTTTTGAGCCAGTGAAAAACACTGTACACATTAACTGAATGGAACAGTATAAGGAGTTGCAATAGATTATATAGATATTGGTCAAATGGTAGCAAAATATGTTTTCCCAGTGACTTGAGTAATATAAGTACAGAGGAATAGAATCAAAATCACACGAAGTGTTAATACCACTTTATAATGCCTTGGTAAGGCCACACTTGGAATACTGCATGATGTAAAAAAGATTTTGAGACTAGAAAGAGTGCAGAGAAGAGCAACAAAGATGATTAGGGGACTGGAGGCTAAAACATATGAAGAACGGTTGCAGGAACTGGGTATGCCTAGTTTAATGAAAAGAAGGACTAGGGGAGACATGATAGCAGTCTTCCAATATCTCAGGGGTTGCCACAAAGAAGAGGGAGTCAAACTTTTCCCCAAGGCACCTGAGGATAGGACAAGAAGCAATGGGTGGTAACTAATCCAGGAGAGAAGCAACTTAGAACTGAGGAGACATTTCCTGACAGTTACAACAATTAATCAATGGAACAGCTTGTCTCCAGAAGTTGTGAATGCTCCAACACTGGAAGTTTTTAAGATGTTGGATAACCATTTGTCTGAGGTGGTGTAGGGTTTCCTGCCTAAGCAGAGGGTTGGACTAGAAGACTTCCAAGGTCCCTTCCAACTCTTCTCTTCTCTTCTCTTCTCTTCTCTTCTCTTCTCTTCTCTTCTCTTCTCTTCTCTTCTCTTCTCTTCTCTTCTCTTCTCTTCTCTTCTCTTCTCTTCTCTGTATATCCCATTACAGTATTTGAAAAGTCATAATAGGCATACAAATGAGGAGTGTCCATTGTATTTGATGAAAACATTTCTAAGTATGACTTAAATTGTAGCTACTGTGTTCTAGTTAGCTACTAACAGCTCCCAGTAAGTGGACTCTAAAAATAAAACTCCCATTTGGGCCAGAGAGTGTGAAAATGAAACTGTGCTGTCTTATCTAGCTGCTGCCTGTCATTGCTTGCCTTAGTGTTACCTTTGGAAAACAGATTTCTCACAGGATCAGTTTTTGATTAAGTGCATCAGATGCCTGGGGTTTGAAATTAGCTCTGCCCAGGTAACCTTCTTGTTTCCTCTTTGCACCACAGCATTTTTTTCTGGGTACTAGGAAAGTGTGGGAGAAATATTGTGGACTGCACTCTCTGGGGAAAGAATAGAAAATATTCTGTGACTGAACAAAGGAAAGCTAAATATGGTAGGGAAGAACAAGTAGATTATTGCAAGAAAGAATAGGAGCGTTGATGATTGACTGCCCTTGCAGGCTATATGAGGAAACCAAGATGGTGTAATGGTTAAGGTACCAAGCTGCAAAGCAGGAGACCATGAATTCAAGTCCCACCTTAACCATGGAAGCCAGTTGGGTGACTTTGGACAGTCACTCTCTCTTATAATAATAATAATAATAATAATAAATTTAATTTATAGACTGCTCCCTCTCCCCGGGGGGACTCGGAGCGGTGCACAGGGAAGTTAAAAATACAATAAATATACATAAATACTTAAAAGACAAATTAAACAATTATCCCTGCGCTAAAATTCCCAATTTAAATTTACTAAAATCCCATGATAAAAGAGACTACCCTAGGCCGGCCAAGCAGAAAAGGTGTGTTTTTAATTTTAGACGGAAGGAGCGGAGGTCCGTGGTTGTTCTAATGTCGGGGGGAAGGTCGTTCCAGAGGGCTGGGCCTGCCACAGAGAAAGCCCTTCCCCTGGGCGTCGCCCGCTGACAGAGTCTAGTGGACGGCACCCGGAGAAGTCCCTCTCTGTGGGAGCGAATCGGCCGTGAGGATGTATGGGGCAGGATCCAATCCCGCAGATAGCTAGGTCCCGAGCCATGGAGCGCTTTGAAGATGACAACTAGCACCTTGAAGCGTACCCGGAAGACGACAGGCAGCCAGTGCAGCTCACGCAAGAGCGGTGTTACGTGGGTAAACCTTGAGGTTCCCATTATTGCTCGTGCGGCTGCATTCTGGACCAGCTGAAGTCTCCGGGTGCACCTCAAGGGGAGCCCCATGTAGAGAGAGTTACAATAGTCCAGTCGGAATGTCACGAGAGCATGAGTGACTGTGCGAAGGGCATCCCGATCCAATAGGGGGCGCAACTGGCGTACCAGGCGAACCTGGTAAAACGTCCTCCTGGCCACGGCTGTCACTTGATCTTCCATGGAGTATATGGAAGGGGTATCCAGGAGGACACCCAAGTTGCGCGCCCCATCCACAGGGGCAAGATGTTCGCCCCCAATGGCCAGCGATGGAATCAGCTGGTTGAATCGGGCAGCCAGAAACCACAGCCACTCGGTCTTGGTCGGGTTGAGCCTTGAGTCTTAGCCCAAGCTATCACAAAGGGTTGTTTTTATTATGGAGAAAATAGGAGGAGGAAGTGTTTTGGATACATTGGGTTATTTCTAAAATAACAATATAAATGAATGAATAATCTCTAATATATTCTTAGATTATCTGGGGTTTCTTATCCAGGAGGATTATAATGTGCATGCTGACATTGTCCAATCAAGAACAATCTGGGATTTCATCTCTTCTTTGACAGCCATGAATTTGTCTCCATTAGTAGTAGCTGGCCCAGCATATTCTGTTTGGATGGGGTTGGTGATCTGAAAGTGCAGAATAACTATGTGAAACCAATGTTATACATAGTTTTAGATGGGCTCAAATCATTGTCACAAATGCCACAGGAAGAGTAGTTTATATAGGCATGCACCTAAGTTACATAAGATCTTATTTATTTAATTCAATTAGCTAGGATAACTTGGGAAACATGGTTGATTGAAATGAGCAATGTTTGCTCAAACGAAATACATTTCTCCCTGCCTGTAGGAGGCACTTGTAAGATTTCTAATGAAAAAGAAAAAGAACACTCTTGGCCTGAATAATGTATCTACCAACTATGGGCCTATCTCATAAATCATTTCTGGGAAAGATGATCAAGAAGGTGATGCTTACGAAGGATTCTAATTATTAGGATCTAATTTAATCATAAAGATGCTTTGATTATTTTTGGGGAAATGCTAAGTGCCTTGGAATTCTCTAGGGTTCATTGTCATCAGCCTCAGAAGTCTTCTGCTCCAACTGGGGGCCTGGTCTTTGGGGGAAAAAGATTTATAACGGTTCACTGTGATGCCAGGAGTTTACATAATGGAATTATTGCTCGATGGTAGGCTGTTGACCTGTGGTGTCCCACAGGGTTGCATCTTATCTTGCATTTTATTCATTAAACAGCTGGAGAAGGTCATCAGAAGAGATTTAGAGTGTGGTGTCATCAGTATTGCTCCTTATCAGTTAACTGAAAGAGCAATCAATATGTTAAACATTGCCTAAATCTGATAATTGGGAGGATAAGGGAGAACCTACTCAATTAAAACCAGAGAAACCAAGGTACTCTTTGTAAATAGGAAAAGAGATCTTGGTGATGGAGCTCTTGCCTCACAAGCAGGAGGTTGTGAGTTCAATCCTAGGTAGAGACAGATGTAGGGTTCCTGCTTGGGCAGGGGGTTGCACTAGATGGCCTGCAAGGTCCCTTCCAACTCTGTTAATCTGTTAACGACGGAGTAACTTTCCCTCTGAAAAAGCAAATTCACAATATAAGAGAGCTGGTAGGCTTCTTGGCTGAATGCATTTGGTGTTGATTCTCAAAGCCATGGTTACACTTCATTGGTATTATTACTACACATTCTATTTAAGCTGGTACTATCTTTGAAAAACGTGCAGAAACAGCAGCTTGCACAAATCGTACCAGCTAAGCTGCCAACCTGTACAAGATACAGGATCATATACTACTGGTACTGCAAAATCACCAATTGTTTACTGGGTGCACTTGTAGAGCCTATTATAGAGATTAACTTTCCCATGATGAAGCTGTTCAGCTATTGGGATTTGAACACAAAATCCTTTCTTGTATCCTGCCTCCCTGTTATTTTTAGTATTATACAAGGACCTTTCCTTGCATTGCTCTCAGATATGGAGCAACTCTTTTGAATTTTATATTTTCTCTCAAAATTTTCAGCATTTAGAACATCTGTAAAATATTTTGCTTTTGCTAAGCTCGTAATTGCTAATTGATTTTAGCATTAATTTTACCATTAATTTTAACGTATGCTATATTCCTATTATTTAGCAACCTTGAGTATTCACTAGAATAGAAAGGCAAGGCACAAATCATAACAGCAAATCAATAACATTTACCCTAGATGTGATTATTTATCCTAATTTGATCTTCCTTTGTAGAAAATATTTATAATCCTTATCTTTGTATATTTAGTTAGTTGACTATAAAAATCCACCATAGAGTACTTCTTTTCAGGAGGATGAAGAAATATGAATAAAATACAATTATTTCCTTTGTATTTATAATAAAAAATGATTTTCTTGATTATCAGAGTTAGTTGTGGATTATAATATAATTACCATATTTTTTGGAGTACAAGATGCAACAGAATATAAGACACACCTTAGTTTTTGGGGGTCGGAAAATAGGGGTGGGGGGAAATTCTGCCTACCAGGCATTCATTTGGCTAGTCCTTAGCCTGGTCAGCTTCAGCATATTAGTTCACTTGCTGGTTTTGCAATTGGGGATGATGGGGGCTGGGCTTCTAAAGCACAGCTGATTGTTGGAGGGAGCAGCAATTAGAAAAGCAGGCAAAGCACGGATGATTGCTTAGTTGCGTTTGGGCTGAAAAACAGCTTCAAAAGCACAGCTGATCCTTGGAGGGAGCTCTAGTGACTAAAGCAGGCAAAGTGGGGAAGGGGTAAGAGAAGGCAGCAGCTGTTCCGGGTAGCCATTTTGGTTACCATGCATCCCATTTGGCACAATGCACGGAGCCCAAAAACATAAGCCATTGTTGATGGCAATCTCTGCAGCCAGGAAGAGGATGAACAGAGGCCGAAGTGTGGGGGCTGGCAGGTGGGAGTGGCTACATTTGGAGTATAAAACACACCCAAATTTTCAGCCTCTTTTAGGAGAGAAAGATACAGAAGATGCGGTAGCCTATATTTCTTCCCATCCACTGGCCTACCAAAGAATCCTCATTTATTTAGACTATAGTTCTCTGAAATCCTAATACATCGAGAATCAATTTATACATTTATAATATTGATTTTAGAATTTAATTCCATTTTGTAGTTTTGAATAACTATTTATATCTAGATACAGTAAATATGATTAAGTCAAACTTTTGATCCTGATCTGAGTTGCAATTTCTGGAACACAAAGCTAAGAAGGAAGTTGTCACAGGTATAAAAATGTGCAAGAGAAAATGCCTAGTTAAAAAATTACACATATTTGTGTTTACCAGCACAGGATGCATAAAATTACTAAGAAAAGAAAAACCTGAATTACAATTTGGAACTTTTTAAACTGGTGAAATGAATTCATTTTTGTGGGTTTAGTATATTTCATATTTTAAGAAATTAATTGTTGCAATGGCAAAGGACAGTAGGATATGTGTATGTATGAGAAATTATTGAAAATCTCAGATTTGAGTGATGGCTTTTTTATTATTCTATAAAAAATATAAGTGGCAAATATTATGGGAAAAATATATATGCATAAGTATTTACAAAATGCATTTGCTAGATTTCACACCAATGTGAATTATTTTTTTCCACAGATATGTGAAGGCTGAGCACTCAGGAATTGATCCAGAATTTTCCTGTTATATGTTAACCAGCACTAAAATGCACAGCTGTACATAGTGAAATGTATAAATAAAAAAATCAATATACATTAAGGAAGGATAGAAATTTAGTGGCTATTAGCTTCAGTGGTGGAAAGACTGGCATTTTTTAAAAGCATTAATGTACTTTATAATCTAAATTATCAACTGTCAATGATATTAGCTTTTTTTTTATTAACAATCAACATTTGAACAATGAAAACCGATGCTTTATTAGAAGAACTGATGATTGAACTCAACAATATGCATTGGGATATCATTGGATTATGTGAAACACAACAAAAAGGTAAAAATTTAGTTGAACTTTTTAGGACTGGGCATTTATTATACACTAGATGTACCAAAGATGGACAAAATGGTGGATTTGGTTTTTTCCAAACAAAACAAAATCAAACAAAAGCTGAAAGACTCTGTAATAAAATTTGAAACTATATATGAGACAGTCCAATGCATCATTTAATTGAATAAATAATACAAGCTTCAAATCGTCCAAGTTTACCAGACAAAAATAAGCTATAGTGATGATGAGGTCAAAGAGTTTTACGATGATATGGTCGACCTTGAAGACAAAGAAAAATGCCAATACAAAATAATAATGGGTGACTTTAATGCAAGAATAGGAAGAACAATACCTGGAGAAAAAGTGACTGTCCCATATGGAAATGGTGAATAGATAACAGAGGTGACAGACTAGTATATTTTGCTGAAGTGCAGGAACTTTATATCTTGAACTCATTTTACAAGAAAAAGACTATCAGAAAATGGACATGGAAGAGTCCATCTGGGTAGACAAGTGAAATTGAGTACGACATGTCAAGTGACAAAACCATATTCTCCAATTGTACTGCCATCAATTGTATTAACATTGGAAGTCACCATAGAATAGTACAGCTAAAATAAAGATTGACTGTCAAAAAAGGTGTATGAAAATGATAAAGCTGTCATGAAAAATAAAAATAAAGAATAGAATGATAAGGTGTTCGAGGAGAACAGCAATTTCTGAGATTAATCTATCAAATTGCTTTGCTCTATTGCAAGATTTGGAAGAGATGACCATTACGGGCCAAAATGAACAAAGAGTCAAAAACATCCTTGAATCTGCTACATCTATAGCACTGTTGAAAAAATACTTTGTACAGTCAAAAAAGCTCTGGTGAAACTATTGGTTTAATGAAAAAAGAATGAAGAATACCAGAAATTTCACTAATAAACTGAAGTATGCTGAACTTTGCAAGACCATAGAAAATGTATCCAAGAAGAAACATATCAATTTAATGTGAAGCTTGTGAAAAAGACAATTGAAGAAAACAAAAGGATTAATAGAGCAAAATGGAAGCTTAAAAATACAAGAAAAGGTTTTGCAGTGAAGATGGCTATGTGTGTAGAACAAGCCAGGAAATGTTAGAAATAATTGAAATATTACTTTGCTAAGCAAAGATCAGGATCACTCAAATGTAACAACGTCCACAAAAAGAGGAAATACCAGATATGCTAGTGGAGGAAGTATCAACTGCCATAAAATCAATGAAAACTGGCAAAGCTTCAAGCAATGACTGCGTTACAGTTGAAATGCTGAAAGCTGGTGGTCACAAGTTATACAAGATACTAGCAAAACTGTACTCAAGGTGCCTCAGAGAAGAAGAAAAAAATACCTGAAGCATGGAAACTATTTTGTGATTCTTATACACAAGAAAGGCCCAAGATGATTTCAAGAACTATTGTCCGATAACCCTTCTTTCAGTAATCTACAAGGTTTTCACCAAGATAATAGCAAAAAGAATTTTGGGAATTAAATGATGCACAGCCAAAGGAGCAGGCAGGGTTCAGAAGGGGCTACAGTAGAATTGATCATATCCAAGTTGTTCAGCAAGTCATTGAAAGGCACAACGAGTACACCATTCCTCTGTGCATGGCTTTCATTGATTATGAGAAGGCATTTGACTCAGTATTCCAGCAAGCAACGATTAAGGCATTGTTCAACCAAGGTGTAGACCCTGCTTACAGAAACCTACTACAATCAATATATGAGAAAACCAATGGCAACAATTTGCCTTAATGATATTAAAGTGGGCATCAACATAGAATGAGGTGTACAACAAGGTGATACAATATCACCTATCCTTTTCTCAGCTTGCCTTGAAGAAGTATTTCACAAACTAGACTGTGCAAAAAAAAATGGAATAAAAAATCAATGGCACCTAAATCACCCTAACCCTAAATCACACATTTAAAGTATGCCCAGAATTAGGCAGAGAGAAGCATTTAGGGACTGTTGAATTAATATAAGCCCATTTTAACTGTGCATTGCTGTGGGGGTCAGAATCAGCAAATAAAGTTAACAAAATAAACCGTTCTCCTGTCTATGTCCAGTACGCCTAGCAAAACCATTTAAATGAGGTTAAATTGAACCTTGAAGTTATGTTGGATGTTTCTATGACGAAATGCTTTCATTATGACTTTTGTCACATCTGAGTCAAGACTAAGTGGCAACATTCTGCGTCCTTTAACAACATTGATTTTTCAACATTTCTTTTGCTTTGTCTGTTACCACATCCAACTTCTTCAAATCAATAAATGCAAGAAACACTTGCCATCTTCTAAGCTATGTTCTAAAATGTGTTTCCTATTCTATATTTGTGCATCAGAGATCTTATAAAATAAATGGCAAGCCACCTTAATGGATGTAATGATTTGACTATTGCAACAAGTCTGCATTTTTACAAATTGAAATTAAAATCAGCAGCTTGGAGTAGAATGATTTTCTTTAGAAGACTGAGTATTTAGTGAAACTTCTGGACAACTCTTGCATGAAGAAAATTGTGTTGAAACAAAATAAGACAGCAGTCACACCATCAGGTGATATAATTGGCAATGAAGATTTAAAAAAACCCAAAGGTCTCATCATATATCACGTCATTAGTGAGTTAGTGATGAAGCCAAACGTATGGTCAATATTCTTTACTCTGAAGACCACATAGAGTCACATGTTCATATAACAATCCTTCATAACTATACGCATAAAGAAACATGATTCACACATACAATATTTCTGTCTTTCCATCTCACCCTTCTAATGATTCCAGGTAGTGATGAGGCTCATAGAACCCATATTTCCTAAAACATCTTTTCCATGTTTTATAAGAAAAGATTTTTAAAATGATAAAAAGAAAAAATGTTATTGAAGAACATTAATTTGTCACTTCAGCAATGTCCTGTCGCTCCCAATTATTCCCATGGCAAGTGGTGTGTGTGTGTGTGTGTGTGTGTGTGTGTGAATGTGTATGTGTTGATCGATATACTGTATACTCCTAATATATAGATTTAGATTTAGGTAAATGTGTTGGAGGAGCAAATTGAAAATATCAAAGCATGTGGAAAATATTTAAACTCTAACCCTAACAATGGAAGAAAGAGCCATTTTGCCAAATTATTAAAAGGGTTTCAGCATTGTGGTCCTTTAAAACATTTAATTCATTTTTTAAAATTTAACCAGCCAATTTAATATTCTCCCTCAGAAATATGTACTGTGATTATATGCCCTGAAGCATTTTAAATGATAGAGTAATTTTCTCTTCAGAGTATTACTGATAGAATTCAAAAGCAAAGTTTTTTTTCTTTTAAGTCATACATATTACCTACCGTATGTATGATTTAATACAAAAGTACAGTGCATTGTAATATGTTCATTTATGCCATATTTTTTTAAATTGACAAGAGATTCTATTTCTAGCCAGATCATATACGGTAGTTCTATAGCTAAAATGTTGAAACATCTAAATTTTGAAGAATTCAGCTTTCCCCCCCTCTTATAATGTATTTGTCCCAACTTGCTATATGGCAAATATTTGCCATATATTTGGATATGGCAAACTATATACAGTATTCACATTCACATATTACACCAAAAACAAATTCCTTGTGTGTCCAATCACACTTGGCCTATTCTATTCTATTCTATTCTATTCTATTCTATTCTATTCTATTCTATTCTATTCTATTCTATTTTAATGTTGTTTTCATTAAGGTTAAAAAAAGGAAATAAAGTTTCATAAATATAACTAAAAAAATTCTATAAGAATATCTCTCATCTTTGATTCTAGTTGACACTCTCAAAATACAATTTACTTACATTTAACAATTACAGGTATATATTCATTGCTAATATGAGAATAGCATGAAAAACTCTGAGAAGATTGAAATCAAAACTTAAATTATTCACTGGATTGTCTTCTGGTTAATTTATTTCCCCAAAGTTTCCAACACAAGTATTGGAATAAAATTTTAAATCTATTAATGCATGTGGTGTGTCAGGCTACATGTGTTTAATAGGACACATGTAATTTTAATATTCTTAATACCCCAATAATTAATTATGAATTGATATAGACACTGTTAGTAATCTCTCCTCCCCTCTCACTGCTCCCTCAAAAAATTCTTACCATAACATTGTATTCCATCACCGCTGTATCCATAGGGGCAGGGTCCACATTTGAATGCCTGATGCTTTGTTGATTCACAGGGCACACCAGGAAAACAGGGCACATTTGCACAGTTGTCTCGCTTATTAAATGATCTCCAGTCAATTACCAAATGGTTTACACCTGAGGCATAAGGCTTTCTGAACAAAGCAGTCCTTCCTGAAATTCTTGACTGCACAGAGCTCCCTTGTGCCTGGCTACCTTGATTTACACGAAGAGAAAACAATGTTTTCCAATGGAAAGACGATGGCAATGGTGTGGTCCACACAGACTGTGTCAAATACTTTACTTTAGAACCATGGTCCAAATTAGTCTGGGTAGCTGAAATCCCAAGAGATTTTCCAGAAGGTAACAGATCGGTTGATCGGCTCTGGTGAATAGCATGCAGCCTTGTGTCCATGTCATCTTGAGTGGAGGCATTCCTTGTGATATCCACTTGAACCTGCTGTTTATAGTCTGAAAGTTGAAGAAGGCCTCTGTGGGTGCCATTTTTTATTTTGTTGAATGGAAAGGTTTTTCCTATAGATGGTGTAAAAGACAGAGGCACCACCCTTTCTTTGAATGGAGTTTGAATATCAATAGTTAAGGGGTATCTTGCTGTATGGAAAGTTGTTGGAATATGATCTTGTGAAGATGCAGAATCAATATCTTGTAAATTCTTTAGAACACCTTGGGAAAAGGAGATTTTGACTTCCCCAGGGACTTCCCCAGTTACAACAGGCAGACGTTTTGCAAAACGTGACACTAAATGAAAAAAAAAATGGATCAGCACAAAATATTCTATATTTGCTTCTCTCTCTCACACACACACACACACACACATGGGGGGGAGAAGGAGGGGGGAGGGAGGGAGGGAGGGAGAGAGAGGGAGAGAGAGAGAGAGATGTGTGATCAGGATCTGTGCATTTTGGGGTTTGTCTTAATTATTACTTTATTGGATTTTTTTCATTCAATTTATATTGGTGTTTTTTTTGCTAAACACTGAAGGTGGCTCACCAAAGTTAAAAATATCATAACTAAAATATACTGTAAAATCACTACAAAATATACAAAATGCTAAAATCAGAGGAGATATTTCTCTTCTCAGATTTTCTAAATATTTTCTAAATATTGTATTGCTAACTAGAGCATACAAACATTTGCTAGACCAATTGTCGAATACAGCTCATCTGCCTGGAACCCACACTGCATATAGGGCATTAATACAATCAAACGAATCCAGAGATATTTCACGAGAAGAGTTATCTACTCCTCTGCTCACAACAGAATACCTTATGCCACCAGTCCTGAAATTTTGGGCTTAGACCAGTGGTCCCCAATCCCTGGTCCGCGGACCGGTGCCGGTCCGCGGCTTCATAGGAACCGGGCCGCAGGGCCAGCGAGGAGGAGGGAGCAGCCCCCTGGGCAGAGGATGGCCGAGCACGCCTCCACCAGCTCCTTCCGACGGCCACCGCGGTGCACTGCACTTTCCGGGGCTTCCTTGAGGGGCCGGCATGTCAGCTGGGGAGGTTATCCCGCAGCGGGCGGGCGAAGGACCCAAGCTGCGGCTACCTTAAGTGCCGCCAAAGCCATCCGGGCGCTGCATGCCCACCTCCCTTCCAGCCCCGTGCGGCGCCTGGACGGCTTTGGCGGCGCACATGGGGTACTGTTGATATTTGGCTCTATTGACTAATAAGTTTGCTCACCACTGCCCTAGACAGCCAAGTGAGCCAACTCCCCCCCCCCCCCCCCCCCGTGTGCGCATGTGCCGCCTGTTCCCCCCCCTCTCCTCCTCTAGGCCAGCCGGTCCGCAGAATTTTCTTTAAAATGAAACCGGTCCCTGGTGCAAAAAAGGTTGGGGACCCCAGGCTTAGACAATTTAGAACTATGCTGCCTTCAGTCTGACCTAAGCATAGTACACAAAATTATCTGCTACAATTACCTGTCAATGACTACTTCAACACAACAATACATGAACACACAATAGATACAAACTTAAGGTAAACTTAAGTTTACCTTACTCAGTTGCAGAAAATACTACTTCATCAACAGAGTTTTCACCCATCTATAAAATAGATGCACTTGTGACAACCGAAACACCTTCAAAAGGGTAAATGTTAATGACTGAAGACCTTTGTGACAACAGAGAGAGTTCTTGAGTCAGTCAGACTTTAAAGATCAATTAGCAACTTAGTAAATGTGATCCTCTGTTTAATAAGTTAGGAAGAAATTTATCTCAAATAATTTTGATAAGAATACTCCTGCAGTTTCTAACTTAAACATTCAATTGTGATTATCTGTGGATAAACCTGGTGCCACAACTAAACTTCCCCGAAGCAATCCACAACACTCTTTTCCAACTCTGTCCTCCCCCCATCTCAAAGCTTGGAGGGAAAGGCAGCTCTTCACCATCCAGAATGTTGTTTTTACAAAAGACTGCTGTATTTTCCAGATAAGATACGTATCTTAAATATATTTGTCAGCTAGAAATTCTGTCTACTCCTCTAAAGTTTGAAAATATAACCAATTTTTCACTTGGAAGGTCCTTTCTATCCACTTCTGCTTTTGAAATTATGTTCCCAGCATGGCTAAATTCCTATTCAAAGGGACACTTAATGTATCAGCTAATTCTTTCCTATACAATACCTTCTCCAAATTAATACTGAGTATCAGAACTGCAATGAAACAAAAGTATTATAGAACCTTACAAAGTCAGGTACTCTGATAAGTTCAGAATTGTCCCTACATTATTAGTAATAGTAGTACCAATTGAAATCTTCTATTTCTTTTCTGATTTACTACCCAAGTTTGATTTTTAAATTTTTGATTCATTTAAAATATTTATATACCACCCTATATCATATTCTCAGGGAAACCTGCCGTATCATCTTCCATTGAATGCATAATTGATACATTCCCAAATGGGGAATGGATTGAACTAGTCATACAGTAGTGTAATAGGATCTCGCTTGGCAATATAAGTTTCTAAGGAGTTTTTGAATTAATGAATAAAATACCCCACTAACTGTGTGATAGACATGTCTGTTTAAAACAGCAAGTGGCAAAATATGGTCTCTAACTTTCTCTTCCATTTAATATTATACTGTACTTTGGGTGGCAAGGATAATCACCTTAGTTAAAATGCTACATAATTTACAGATGGTAAGATGAAATTGGGTTTTACAAGTAGAAATTAGAATCAGAGCAGTATTTTTTTTTTAAAGGCACTTTTATTAAGCTATGGAAAAAGGTTAACACTGAAAGGTTGCCTGAGATCCACAGCTTTATCTTTTTCTTTTATTTCAAACAATCTTCAATATCTTAAAGATGTATCATCCATTATCCATTGAAGAAGCAGAACTGGTTATACCTGCCCCAATGTGCTACCATATAATTGAAGAAGAGGAAAAATAATGGTGACAGCATAAAATGTACAAAGTCAAAATGAAATCTGCCTTCCACCCACAAAGGAACATTATTTTGTATAGGCTCTGTCAGGATAGATTAATTAATGTGCTTGTATATATGAATAGATAAAACAAATCAGATGCAGATTGGATATATTCCTGTCTTTAACTTACATAAATATGGAAATAAGGAAGAAAGATGTTCGCTTGGCGGTCTCCTTCTAATATAAGAATTTGGTCAAAATAGTTTTGTGGATCTTGTGGAGAATACAAAGATCTATGTATTTAGGAAGCAATGGGATGTAAAAGCTAGGCCAAGAGCAGTTATAAACTACAGCATGCTTTAAAGCAGAGGTGTCAAACTCAAGGCCTGTGGGTGTTTAGATCTGGCCACCCTGGAAAAAGTGAAGGACAGGCCTGCTGCTTCTGCCAGTGAAAACGGAGCTTCATTTTCACTGGCAGTGTGCTAGCAAAAGAAACTACTAGCAAAAGTGGCATTTGTTCACATGAGTGACATCAAGTTGGCCACACAAACCCTGGCCATGCCCCCAGCCCCCCCGCTCAAACACACCCTGCTGTGGCCCTCAATGAAATTGAGTTTGACACCCCTGGTTTAAAGAGATTCTGGCAAAGGCCATTGACATGGGAGGGGGGGGACGGGGACCCTGGAGTATGTGATTGGAACTTTTGTTCTTGGGGCTCAGTAGTAAAATGTAAACCTTTTACTTTCTTGTGGACTCTTTTTGTGTAACCCCCTTTTTTTCTTCATTTCTGGGCAATCAGAAGACCTGTTTGGGGATCATTGATACAGGTTTCATTGTTACAATTGCTGGAGTTTTATTCTCTCTCTCTCTCTCTCTCTCTCTCTCTCTCTCTCTCTCTCTCTCTCTCTCTCTCTCTCTCTCTCTCTCTCTCTCTCTCTCTCCCTCCCTCCCTCCCTCCCTCCCCCCCTCTCTTGTTTTCTGAGCCAGCTGTAACTGGGAATGCTGAAGGAAAGTGACAGGAGAATATTTTCCCATCATTCCAGAGCAAAACAAAGCAGCCTCAAGAACAGGGCAGCATCCTTAATTTACAATCATTCATTTAGTGACTTACAACCGTTTTTCACACTTATGACCATTGCACCATACCCATGGTGACATGATCAAAATTCAGATGCTTGGCAAGTGTTCATATTCAATGTCCTGGGGTCACGTGATCGCCTTTTGCAACCTTCTGACAAAGTCAATGGGGAAGCCAGATTCACTTAGCAACCGTGTTATTAATTTAACAATTGCACTGATTCACTTAACAACTGTGACAAGAAAGGTCATAAAGTGGGGGCATAATTCTCTTGCGAAGGAAATGTTGGCCTCATTTGTGGTTGTAAGGTAAGTATATTCCCCTGCCAATTACAGGAAAAGCATAGCAGGTCAACAGCAGCTGTCATAACATCTGCTGGTCATAGCTTTTGCTGTTCTAATGGCTTGGTTGCAGTGGTGGGTTGCAGAATGGTACACCCCGGTATGGGTGTACAGGTGCCTGCTGGGAGCACCGGATACTGTTCTGGTTTGGTGCTCCAGAGGGCCCCCCCTCTTTACCTGTATTTGAGCTCTTTGGCGCTTTCACGCATGGAGCGTATGGCACCTGTGTGACGCTCCGCCTAGCAGCTGGAGCATTGCAGAGGCATTGCAGCGCATCAGAGGAGGTAAGGACACATGCGCATGCTGCATGCGTTCATGTGGTGAATGCTGGGCCGCATTGCACCATGATGGTTGCAACGGGATCCAGAACTCACCACTGCTTGGTTGGTTTACAATCTTGCGGATGTAAGGAATGACTGTTCTACTACTTGTCCATCAATCCATGGTGAAGAGCCTTTCTGAGCAGCCATAACAGGCCAGAAAGAATTAACGCATGGGGCAAAAGATTCCAGCCTGCCCGTGTTTTATAGTGTTGCTGTTAGAGGATAGTTTCATAATATATAGCCAATATTCCTTCAAGTCATTGTATTTAAGCATCTGTTTACTTAATTGTATGATTATCTGCTTGCCAGGAATTTAAATTGATTTTTATCAGCCTTTTCATTATTTGCTGGGACAGAAAATTGAATGATTAGATACCTGCTCTACATCACCTCCAGGTTAAATTACTATAACAGTTTTTCCACAGAGCTGGGTAAGCATTCTGAAGTTCAGCCAATACAAAATACTGAAACCTGTTTTTAATTCAGTGATAGCCTTAAATGTATAATTGCTTTGGAGAGAAGATATTTAAATTGCTCCCTCTTTGCATTGACACCTGCCTACATCACTCTTTGAAGGACACCTTACTCTGTGTTCTACCTCCTGTCTGAAGTATCAGGCCTATCTGGGAATGTTGGATACATTTTTCATAGTTACGATAGCTGGACTTTGAAGTAGAATTTAGTTCATACTCATGAACTAGAATTTTAATTCATACTTTTTTTCGTGTTAATTGCAGCTTTTTAAAAGTTTCTGGTTTTTATTGAGTTATGATTTTTAATATTCTTACATAAGTAAATTGCATTGAGCCAGTTTGATGTAGTTAAGGAGGCAGACAATTAGATGACAATGGAAGGCAAGGGATTATTAAGGAGGAAACAGAGATTGCAGAGAGACTCAATGAATTCTTTGCTTCAGTATTCACTGAAGAAGACAGAGATCACATGCCTAAAACAGAGCCTATCTTTGTAAGGAGAGAAACTGAGGAATTAACCCAGATAAAAAAAACCAGGGAGGAGGTCCTTGCATGTCTTGTTAAACTAAACACTAACAAATCACCAGGACCAGATGGCATCCAGTTCTCAAGGAATTTAAAGATGAAATTGCTGATTCCTTGACAAAATATATAATCTTTCCCTCAAATCAGGCCTTGTACTGGATGACTGGAAGGTAGCGAATATAACACCTATCTTCAAAAAAGGATCCAGAGGTGATCCAGGAAATTACCAACCGGTCAGCTTGACAAGTGTCCCAGGTAAAGTGATGGAAACCATCTTAAAAGATAAAATTAATAGGCACGTAGAAGAGAAGGCGCTGCTGAAGGAGAGCCAACATGGCTTTTGCAAGTGCAAATCATGCCTCACTAATCTGCTGGAATTTTTTGAGAGTGTCAACAAGCACGTGGACAAGGGAGATCCAGTTGACATTGTTTATCTGGACTTTCAGAAGGCCTTTGACAAGGTCCCGCACCAAAGGCTCTTAAATAAACTTGCCAGTCATGGAATAAAGGGACAGGCCTTGTTCTGGATTAGCAACTGGCTAAGGGACAGGAAACAGAGAGTAGCATTACATGGACACTTCTCCAGGTGGAGGGAGGTAAAGAGTGGGGTCCCCCTAAGTTCAGTACTGGGACCCCTGCTCTTCAACCTTTTCATCGGCGCCCCGATTCAGCCAGATTATTCCAACTCTGGCCATTGGGGGCGAAACACTGGCCCCCGTGGAGAGGGCGCACAATTTGGGTGTCCTCCTGGACTCCCGGCTGTCTATGGATGACCATGTGGCAGCCGTGGCCAGGGGGGCGTTTCATCAGGTATGCCTGATGCGCCAATTGCGCCCCTTACTGGACCGGGGTGCCTTACGCACAGTCACTCAAACACTCGTCACATCTTGACTCGACTACTGTAATGCTCTCTACATGGGGCTTCCCTTGAGGTGCACCTGAAAGCTACAGCTAGTCCAGAATGCAGCCGCGCAGGTGATTACGGAAGCGCCTAGACACTCCCACATAACACCTATCCTGCGCGAGCTGCACTGGCTTCCTGTGGTCTTTCGGTTGCGCTTCAAGGTTCTAACGACCATCTTTAAAGCGCTCCATGGCTCGGGGCCTAGTTATATGCGAGACCGCAGACTGATACGCTCCCACAGAGAGGGCCTCCTCAGGGTGCCGTCGGCTGGTCAATGCCGACTGGCGACACCCAGGGGAAGAGCCTTCTCTGTGGCGGGACCAGCCCTTTGGAACGACATCCCCTGAACTCCGTACCATCTCCGACCTCCGCCTCTTCCGCAAGTGTCTGAAGACACACCTATTCCAACTAGCCGGCCTAGCGTAGCCTCCAATTCTGACTCATAGTTTTAAAATGGGGATTTTAATTCGGTTTTAGCACAGGTTTTTTAGTTGAATAAGTTTTTTTAAAAAAAGTTTTATATGTTTGTATGTTTTTTAGTATGCCTGTGCACCGCCCTGGGTCCGTTTGGAGAAGGGCGGGGTATAAATTCAATAAAATCAAATCAAAAATCATAAATGAACTAGAAGTAGGAGTAAACAGCAAGGTAGTCAAATTCACCGACGACACTAAATTATACAGGGTAGTAAAAACTGAGAGAGAGTGTGAGGAGCTCCAGAGGGATCTCTTGACACTGGGGAAGTGGGCAAACCAGTGGCAAATGAGCTTCAACATTAGTAAGTGCAAAGTGATGCAAATTGGGGCAAAAAACCCCAACTATATCTTTAAACCGATGGGGTCTGAACTCCTTGCAACTAACCAGGAAAGGGACCTTGGTGTCCTGGTGGACAGCTCAATGAAGGTGTCAACCCAGTGTGCCGCAGCAGTGAAAAAAGCAAACTCATTGCTAGGGATCATTAGGAAGGGTATAGAAAATAAGTCAGCAAGTGTCATTTTGCCTCTTTATAAATCTATGGTGAGGCTCCATCTGGAGTATTGTGTACAGTTCTGGTCACCATACCTTCAGAAGGATATTATGGAAATGGAAAAGGTGCAGAGGAGGGCAACCAGAATGATTAGGGGGCTGGAACACCTTCCTTACCATCTGAGGCTGCAACGGCTGGGCCTCTTCACTCTAAAACGACGGCGCCTGAGAGGTGACCTGATTGAAGTCTATAAAATCATGCATGGTGTGGACAAAGTAGAAAAGGAAAAACTGTTTTCCCTATTGCACAACACAAGAACTGGGGCACTCCATGAAACTTTTGATAGCTAGACCTCAAACAAATAAGAGGAAGTACTTTTTCACCCAGAGGATCACTGGTCTATGGAACTCCCTGCCAGAAGAAGTGGTGACAGCTGTCAGCCTCGACACCTTTAAGAAAGGATTAGATGAGTTCATGGAGAACAAGGGTATCCATGGCTATCATTATGGATGCCTAAGGACACCCTCCGGGTTGGAGAGATAGGCAGGATATTTCTCAATGCCATTTGCAGAGAATCACAAGCAGATGAAGTATCTAGATCCGCGCCAGTCTGGCTTTCGGCCCGGGCATAGCACCGAGACGGCATTAGTCGCGTTGGTCGATGATCTCTGGAGGGCCAGGGATGGGGGTTGTTCCTCCATCCTGGTCCTATTAGACCTCTCGGCGGCTTTTGATACCATCGACCATGGTATCCTATTGCATCGGTTGGGGGGGTTGGGGGTGGGAGGCACCGTTTTACGGTGGTTCTCCTCCTACCTCTCTGGCCGATCGCAATTTGTGTTGGCAGGAGAGCAGAGGTCGACCTCGAGACCCCTCACATGTGGGGTGCCTCAGGGGTCGGTCCTCTCGCCTCTCCTGTTCAACACATATATGAAGCCGCTGGGTGAGATCATCCGTGGTTTTGGGGTAGAGTACCATCTCTACGCTGATGATACTCAGCTGTATATATCTACCCCAAACCACCCCAACGATGCCGTAGCGGTGATGTGCCAGTGCCTGGAAGCCGTACGGATCTGGATGGGAAGTAACGGACTCAGGCTCAACCCGACCAAGACCGAGTGGCTGTGGTTTCCGGCTGCCCGATTCAACCAGCTAATTCCATCGCTGGCCATAGGGGGCGAACATCTTACCCCTGTGGATGGGGCGCGCAACTTGGGTGTCCTCCTAGATGCCCGGCTGTCCATGGAAGATCAAGTGACAGCCGTGGCTAGGAGGGCGTTTTACCAGGTTCGCCTGGTTCGCCAGTTGCGCCCCCTATTGGATCGGGACGCCCTTCGCACAGTCACTCATGCTCTCGTGACATCCTGACTGGACTATTGTAACTCTCTCTACATGGGGCTCCCCTTGAGGTGCACCCGGAGACTGCAGATGGTCCAGAACGCAGCCGCGCGGGCAATCCTGGGTACCTCTAGGTTTACCCATGTAACACCTCTCCTGCGCGAGCTGCACTGGCTGCCTGTCGTCTTCCAGGTGCGCTTCAAGGTATTAATCATCAACTTTAAAGCGCTCCATGGCTCGGGACCTAGCTATCTGCGGGATCGGATCCTGCCTCATACATCCTCACGGCCGATCCGCTCCCACAGAGAGGGACTTCTCTGGGTGCCGTCCACTAGACTTTGTCAGCGGGCGACGCCCAGGGGAAGGGCTCTCTCTGTGGCGGGCCCAGCCCTCTGGAATGACCTTCCCCCCGACATTAGAATGACCACGGACCTCCGCTCCTTCCGTCTAAAATTAAAAACATATCTTTTCTGCTTGGCCGGCCTAGGGTAGTCTCTCTCTATGGGGTTTTAGTTGTTTAGTGGGAATTTTAGTCTATAATGGGTATTTTAGCACAGGTACTGTTTAATTTGTTTTTAAGATGTTGTATATCTATTGTATATTTATGGTTTTTTAGTTTCCCTGTGCACTGCTCCGAGTCCCTACGGGGAGAGGGAGCGGTCAAGAAATTAAATTATTATTATTATTATTATTATTATTATTATTATTATTATTATTATTATTATTATTATTATTATTATTATTATTATTATTATTATTATTATTATTATTATTATTATTATTATTATTATTATCTGCTTGGGAAGACCCTGAAGCAAATGGTGAGCCACTGTGTGAGACAGAATGCTGGACCAGATGGGCTGTGGCCTGTTCCAGCAAGGCTGTTCTTATGTTCTTATGCCCTAGAAACCAGGAGATGGTGAGTTCTAGTCCCATTTTAGGCATGAAAACTGGCTGGATGATCTTGGATCAGTTACTCTCTCAATTATACCCATCTCACCCAGTTGTTGGGAAAATAGGGGAAAGAAGAAGTATTAGGTATGTTCAATGCCTTGAATTACTTATCAAATAATAAAGGTATTACAAAAATCTAATATATTTTTTTCAAAAAAATACATTTGATCAGTTTTATGGTGTATGAAAATATAACATTGTTTTATGAGTGTTGGATATCACTCACTCACACACACACACACAATTAAATCCACTTCTAATATCACCATAAGCATTTATATACTGTAATTTATCTACAAATTGTTTAGACATCTTACACCTTGCTCAATTTTAACCATTCACTATGCATCCTATTTATTCTCAGAAATACTTTATTTTCATCAAATACACTTTAAAACATTTAGCAATCAAAATTCAACTGCTTATTTAATTACATCTCCATCAAATGTTCACATAATTCAAGCTCATTTACTGTCTCAAAAGCAACCACCACACAATAAATATTTCTCTCTCACATTCATACGTTCTCAATGACTTGCTGAAGAACAAAATTCTGTTCCGTATACTCCTGTCCAACACAAAACATACCTCACTTCCCAGATATTATTCATTATTCATTCATTTATTATCCATTAACATCTCCTATACTGCCAGATGACACTCAGCTTTATATTTCTATCTCAGGCCCTTTGAGTGATGCTGTGGATGTCCTATCTCAGTGTCTGGAGGCTGCTGAGGAGTGGGGCAAAATGGGTTCTGATTAAATCCTAGCAAGGCTGAGTGGCTGTGAATATTTTCCCCCCCTGCCCCCCCAGACAAGGTTCTTCCATTTTTAATTCTGGGCGGGATTGTACTACCTCAGCTGCCAAAAAAGCCAGCACAGTTCTAGGCTGCATAAACAGAGGGATATAATCAAGATCACGTGAAGTGTTAATACCATTTTATAATGCCATGGTAAGGCCACACTTGAAATACTGCATTCAGTTTTGGTCGCCACGATGTAGAAAAAATGTGGAGACTCTGGAAAGAATGCAGAGAAGAGCAACAAAGAGGATTAGGGGACTGGAGACTAAAATATATGAGGAACGGTTGCAGGAACTGGGTATGTCTAGTTTAATGAAAAGAAGGACCAGGGGAGACATGATAGCAGTGTTCCAATATTTCAGGGGTTGCCACAAAGAAGAGGGAGTCAAGCTATTCACCAAGGCACCTGAGGATAGGACAAGAAGCAATGGGTGGTAACTAATCAAGGAGAGAAGCAACTTAGAACTGAGGAGAAATTTCCTGACAGTTAGAACAATTAATCAGTGGAACAACTTGCCTCCAGAAGTTGTGAATGCCCCAATACTGGAAGTCTTTAAGAAGATATTGGATAGCCATTTGTCTGAAACTGTATAGGGCTTCCTGCCTAGGCAGGGGATTGGACTAGAAAACCTCCAAGGTTCCTTCCAACTCTGCTATTGTATTGTATTGTAAATAGACCCAGAGTGCAATACGTGGGGCCTACAGGACTTATAGCTTCTGTTCAAAGAACAGGTGGCAGCCATGGATAGGAGGGCCTTTGCACACCTTCGGGTTGTGGGCCAGATAGACCAATACCTGTACAGGGAGGACTTCATCACAGTAACTCACACCCACATAATCTCTAGGTTGGACTACTGTTGCACATCTGTTCATCCCAATCTTTTAGCTATACAATTTGTGATGAACATCCTTTGAATGGTGTGGGAGTAGGAATGGATTTCCAGAGGAAAAGGTTGCAGACTACAGGAACCAGGACCACTACTCAGGTGTCCCTGAGGACACAGATAAATTTCCAAGTGCTTCAATGACCTACTAAAAAGATGCAGATTACCAATTGTTTGCAAGGAGTATAAATCCTTCCATTCCCCACTACCCTCTTAGAGCTGAAGAAGCTTCTTGGATGAGAAGTGAAGCATCTTCAAAAGAAAAAAAAACACCAAGGAAATCCTCTTTAAAAAACACCTTTGGGATAAAGAGCTAAAGAATCACCATTCTCATATATTTTTGGATCTCCAAATCGTCCAACCATTTTTTCCTGTACTTTCTCTCCCCCCCCCCCCCATTTAAGTCACCTAACGGAGAACTCCCAGATCACATTCATTGAGAATGTTGCACAATGTTTTCCAAACTTCTTTCATTAGGTCCATTTTACTGGAAAGTAATTGATTCTTACTTTCCTTTCCACCCACAACAATCAAGAGACTAAATGTCTAGGGAGGTTCTCAGTCATCCAAGCCATGGTGGTTGTCCCAAAAGTGCGTTTTCAAAAGACTTTGCACCATGGGCAAAGTCCAGTTGCCTTTTAGAAAAGCATTTTTGGGACCATGGGCTAATTTATTTCTTTTGGCTTACATTTCAGACCTTTCATTTGCAATTACACTTTGGTCTAGCAAACTTATACAAGTTTCTTAAAAAACAACAACAACCCAGTAGCTAATTTTTCATTCTCAAGGCTAATTCAAGGCACTGGTTTAATTTTAAACCCCTGAACAATTTGCTTCCTCTTAGATCAGCTTGCCAATCCTTTATTTTTCAGTGAGATCTATAGTTATAGATTTACAGATTAGAGGACCGCTGAGCTCTCGTGCCAATTGTGTCCTTCCAAGAAAGACTAATGCTATTTCTTTCCTACCAAAGCATAGCATTCCTTTTGACCTATGCATTCTTATTATAATATCTTTCTATTGATTGGTTTTAGTTTTTGCATTTGTTATTTTAAATTTTATGGTAATTATATAATATTTCTATTTTTATAACCTCGCTATCTTTATGGATCAAAGTCAGTTTATAGATTTCTGCAAAGATCAAAAAACCTATGTAAGTTTGTATTAATGCATAACTATACTGCACAGGAAGAGCGGGCACATCTACAGTAAATGTATTCACTTAGAATAAATCTATAAAACACTGAATACGAGAGCAACTGCATTAAAAAAGATGTAGGGAATAAATCTTTTATTTTATTGATAGACATGTACATGCTACATTAAACAAAACAGGTATATAATATTCCATTATCTGTTCATTAAGAAACTACCTACGGTGCTTTCCGAGGAAGGAACAATCCATCAAAATTATTTTCATTTTCAGCTTAATTAAATTAATGTGTACATTAGCCAGGTAAGTTGGAAAGACACTAGAAAGAAGAAGTGGGAAGAATACCAATATGGTAAGAGTTTTTAATTGTAACCTTTGTTCATAAAATCGAAATCACTCACTTCTACTAAGGGGCATGCTGGACGCAGAGGAAATGCAAAAATCAAACTCAAATCACAACCAAGATTAGCATGTTTAGTTATGAACAAGGGATTCAAACTTGTATGCATTCAGAATATTTCCCCTTTATAGAGTGCATGAAAAGTAGTGCCACTGAAGGATGATCCTAGTGCCAGGGCACATAATTTTACTATAATTCCATTTAACTATAATCTCATGAGGGAAAGAATGCCTGAATAATCTTTTACAGACATTCAGCTGCGTTGGACCGGCTGCTTACCTAACCAATATAATTGCAACATTATATTTGACTAAAGAATTTTTCACAGGCTCCCTTTCAAATGCCCACCAAAACACAGAGAAATTAATAAACTGCCGATCTTATCTTATGTCTCCTGCGCTGTCAGATTCCTCCTCCCGGCTAAAACCAGTGTGATACTGACACATATAGATGAGCTACACTCAAAGAGATTCAATCTTTCTCTCTGACATAGGCAAACAAAGATGCAGAAGAACATATTGTGGAAGAAATTCCATCATTTTTCTCCCCAAAGAGCATCATTACATGTCTTCCAATAAAAAAGAATGAAAGGTAAATGAAATATACTGCAAATAACTTGAGTTTCACTTAATTCGGATGAGAAATACGGGTAGTCCTTGTTCATTTGGTGACCTTTCAAAGTTATAACGGCACTGAAAAAAGTGATTTATGGCCATTTTTCACACTGACAACTGCTGCAGCATCCCCTTGGTCATGCAGTCAAAATTCAGATGCTTGGCAACTGACTCATGTTTATGATGGTTGCAGTGCCCCAGCATCATGTGATCACTTTTTGTGACCTCTTGACAAGCAAAGTCAACGGGGAAGCTGTTATGTCCTTGACTTGTGACCGGTCCTAGGTCCTCGACTTACGACCGGCCACAAGTCATCAACATACAATCGACAGCCCGGCAACCAAAGGCTCGTGCCTATTGGCTAAGACGTGCCGGGCTAGAAGCGGGCTTTCTGCTGTATCGCTATTGGCTACCCTGTTTGATAGCTTCTGTATAAATAGCTGTCAAGCAGGGCATGGTGCTGAATTTGTACATAGTTGAGTTTTACCTCGTTCCTGTTAATAAATCGCTGTTCCTGTTACCTCAGCTGTCTGTGCCTCTTCTGTCCACACAGAATCCCATAGAAACCAAATTCACTTTAACAACCATGTCACTAATTTATCAGCTGTAGTGATTCGCTTAACAAAGATGGTAAAATGAGGTAAAATTTGCTTAGCAACAGAAATTTTAGGCTCAATTGTTGTCATACTAAGCATGGGCTGCAGAGGTGGTATTCAGCAGGTTCTGACCAGTTCTAGAGAACCAGTAATGGACATTTTGAATAGTTCAGAGAACCGGTAAATGTACCAACTCTGACTGGCCCCGCCCCCATCTATTCTCTGCCTCCCGAGTCCCAGCTGATCAGGAGGGAATGGGGATTTTGCAGTATCCTTCACCTGCCACGCCCACCAAGCCATGCCACGCCCACCAAGCCATGCCACACCCACCAAGCCCACACCCACAGAACCAGTAGCAAAAATGTTTGAATCCCACCACTGAAGGGCTGCCTTTGAAGACAGTGCAAAAGGGGGACTGATAACTGAAAGTAACAGATTCCAGTTGGTGGCCACCACACTGGCTTTGAGTTTAATTCCAGATCCAGTTGAAAGTATTTGTTATCACATTTAAACACTTTATTGATTGGCATCCAACTAACTCAGGAGTCATTTTTTCTACCAGCCCCATGTGATCATAGAGAGGGTTCCTACCCTTTGGAACGCTACGCCTTTCCCAAGATTAGGAATGATCCTAATTTTCCACTGCTTACGAAAGCTTTAAAAATGTAATTACTTTGCAAAACATATGAGCCATGACAAAAGAGTAGTCTGGGTTTGTAAGATTCAGTTTGATTTTGTCTTAATGCTTTTGCCTTGAGTCCTTTGTTGTATTAGTTTGCTTCTTTATAAATAAATCCTGGAGACTGAAAGGATTTCACTTGAAAGAAATGTGTATGTAAAACATGTATGCCAGTTGTATTATTTATGTCAACATTGATTTATACCAGGCAAAAATGAAAGCAAATACAATGTAGGTACAAACTTCCAGAAGTGACTGTTAGTAATATTCCTAACTGCATGCAGAAGTGGAACTGATTTCCCCCATCTCTGAGATACTATGTGCTTATTTCATTTACAACCCACATGCATCCATGGGGATGAAGCAACTCCATGGATGAACTGTAACAATGGGCTTAAAAATCATTTAAAAATGTTTTCAAATTATTTTCTTTTTTAAAAAGTGTAAACATAAATTGCTTTTCAAATACTGTATATATTTGTACAGTTCTTTCAGGTATTCAAGCATGTGAACAATCTATAGTAATCTTTTTTCTTCTTCTTTCTTTATGTTGGAATGGAAATAAAAGAAATGGATGGATGGATGTACAAGATTAATACCAGGTAAGTGTGGATATGTTGTGCCTATTTCAAGGATCTGGAATTCAAATAACAAGATAAAAACAAGGAGTGATTTCAGATAACCAGATTTCCTGATATCATATGCCGTTTAGCCCTCCATAAATATTATCCTTGTCTAAAATTTGGTCATTTTATGTGCCATTGAGGGACCCTGTTATCAATTATAATATTGGATATAATCTTTAAGTTATTGTTGTAAAGAAAATATATAACTCATCACATTTATGGGCTGCTATTTTAAAGATACATAATGTGATCACATAAAGCTTATACAGGTAGTCCTCGGTGTACAACAGTTCATTTAGAGACTGTTCAAAGTTACAACAGCACTGAAAAAAGTGACTTATGACCGTTTTTCACAGCTACGACTTTTGCATCATACCTATGATCATGTGCTTCAGATGCTTGGCAACTGCTCCATACTTATGACAGTCGCAGTATCCCAGGATCATGTGATCACCTTTTATGACCTCCTGACAAGCAAAGTCAATGGGGAAGCCAGATTCACTTAACAACCATGTTACTAACTTATCATTTGCAGTGATTCACTTAACAACTGATGCAAGAAAGGTCATAAAATGGGGCAAAACTCACTTAACAAACATGTCACTTAACAATATAAATTTTGGGCTCAATTGTAGTCATATGTCAAGGACTACCTGTATGCTAGCCAATTTTTTTTTTACACATTATCTTACCTAATAGCCAACAAAGTTATTAGGAAATTGAATGGATATAATGTGCTGCAGATGTTGCAACTTAATGTAAATATTATTCAAGGCTGGAAAAATTGGCCTTTTCCTCATGGTTTTATAGCTTAGAAATCACAGGTGTTGCTGAGCTACCTTGCTGGCTAATATATCATCTGGATCTGAAGAGCATAATGAATTCTATATTGATGGACTGTATGAATCAGCTAGGTTGGAAATAATTTATCTTTTCCATTATCTAAAATATTATTCCCATCTTATCTACCTTTGGGTTTTATATCTGGGTCATTGAATGCTCTGTAGAAAATCTCTCTAACCTTCTTTCTTTCTTTTTCTTAAGTATCTGGATTTTAGTAGCTGTTGCCTAGGTGGAGGCAAATTAATTTTAAGTGGGTTAAATTAAATTTAACCTGAAAGTGAGGAAGATTACTGGCAATTTTTCCAAAGTTATTTGCTAGATAGTACTGGATTTGAAATTTTGCATTTTAGAAGAAAAAAGTATTTTTCTATCACCACCAACCAGAGTACCTCCCTCCCTCCCTCCCTCCCTCCCTCCCTTAAGTATGTAATAAAGCACTCAGATTCTTCTGATTTTAAAAGATCGCAAAACGGTTTTGTTTAGATTTATTGTAGTGTCAGAGAGGAGAAATCACAAAAAGTAGATGCACTTTCTCTTTGTGTTTGTGCTCTTTTCTTATAAAGTTCAAACTTGGAGTTGCACACACCAGCCAAATGCTATTTTTCACTTGACATGATCCCTGCAATGACCTATGATAAATTTGGAATCACATAAAGAAATGAGGACCACTCTAGCCACAATCACTGATGCAAAGAATGTAGTAATTAATTATCTTCAGTGCAAATAGTGTGATTTAGAATTAAAACAAACAGCTCCTCTCTTCTGTACACAATGGGACAAAAACCTAGAAAAATATCCCAGTATACCCTATCTATAGCTTTATCGCTGTTTGCATACCTAACAATACTGTTGCCTCAAGCAGTAGTTTAGATCATTCTCTGGAAATGTTAAAATCTGAACATAAGTCATAGCTATATGCCTCAAAGTCCTGTTCACAGCAGCATCCCAGAGTCAGGTAACACTGGGAATATAGGTTCACACAACAACTGCTAGTTAATATCTATTTGCTACTGTAATTTTGTGCATCTACCTTGCTGCTAGTCATCTCTTCTTCTGTTTCCATTCATCTTTCCCGGTATTATAGACTTCTCCAGAGACCTAGGTCTTTGCATAATGTGTCTAAAATAGGATAATTCGAGCTTGGCCATTTGTGCTTTGAGTGAGAACTGTAGATTGATTTGTTCTGTGCTGCCTCATTTTGGCAGCGGGGAGAGGAGAGAAATGTTCCTGAGAGGGTTGAGCAAAGAATGCGGGTAGTATATGCCAAGAGCTAATCTCTCATCCTAGACTAATTTCCTGGCAGCAGTACAAACGGGAAAGGCGACAGTTTGGCTCCTACTAAACCCAGGCAAGTCATATATTTTGAGCCCTGCAATAGTGACCACCATGGGATGGAATCTACAGCACGATAACGACTTTACCTGCCCTGACTTCAGAAGCTTCCAGATGACTCACTGGTAGCTAGAATACATTTATAGCATTCCAGAGACATGTGTCTACTAGGCCTTAGCTTCTGATCAAGCAGGGCGCTAATTCTAAATTTCACTGAAGAAATTACACTAAGGAAATGTCCCAAAGGCGATTTTTCCAAAAGGCAACTGGACTTTATATTGGGTTTTTTCTTTGAAAATATTTCACTTCTCATCCAAGAAGCTTCTTTAGTTCTGTCCGCACATCATTCAAAGGGTGTTCATCCCAGATTGTATAGCTAAAAGTCTGTAGTCATTCAATCCTTCCATTCAATCCTTCCATTCCCCAATATCTTGTCAGAGTTGAAGAAACTTCTTGGATGAGAAGCAAAATGTCTTCAAGGAAAAGGGAAAAAAACCAAGAAAGTCCAGTTGCCTCCTGAAAAAGCAACTTTGGGACAATCGTGACCTGGATGACTGAGAATCTCCACAGACTTTTAGCTGTACAATTTGGAATGAACACCCTTTGAATGGTGTGAGAGTAGGAATGGCTTTCCAGAGAAAAATTGCAGACTACAGAGACCAGGAGCACTACTCAGGTGACCCTGGTGACACAGATAAGCTTCAAAGTGCTTCAAGGACCCTCTAAACCAGCGGTTCTCAACCTGTGGGTCGTGACCCCTTTGGGGGTTGAATGACCCTTTCACAGAGGTCACCTAAGACCATCGGAAAACACATATTTTCGATGGTCTTAGGAACTGAGATACCAATTTCATGTTTGGGGATCACCACAACATGAGGAACTGTATTAAAGGGTCACAGCATTTGAAAGGTTGTGAACCATTGCTCTAAAAGGATGCAGATGACCAACTGTCTGCAAGGAGTATAAATCCTTCCATTCCCCACTATCCTGTCAGAGCTGAAGAAGCTTCTTGGAAATGTCTTCAAAGAAAAAACAAGAAAGTCCAGTTGCCTCCTGAAAAAAATACCTTTGGGAGAAAGATCTGAAGAAATCCATGAAGCTCAGAGAGTGCCAAGGACTCTAAAGATGATACAAACTCTGTATCCAAACTGGCTTCAGACACAGTTTATATTCCGAAACATCCCTGGCTGCCCTTTTCACTGATCTTTATGAAGAACTCCTAAGAAAGAATATGTTCTTGTTGGTACACTGATTTATGAGTAGCCTTTGATAACATCAAATATGGCATTATTTAGGACTACTTGTGTAGGACAGATTTGGGGATACTAAATTACAGTGATTCAAGTTGTCCCTTGGAATCAGTTTGAGAAAGATGTTTGATGCCTTGGCTTTTTGTTTATTGCGCCTTGTGAGCATTTGTTTCACTCTCTATTTTTATCTATATAAAAATATCAGGGATTAAGGCTGCATTCTCATTAATCTTCATATGTAGCGTGGAAGACTATTCCTCTTTTACTTCCACGACCAAAAAGAAAAACCTTGTTCGGATTTTGAAACGCTGCTTGAAAGTATCAACAGAGATATAAACCCGGTAAGATTGGGGAGACAGAGGCATCTGGTACAAATCACAATGACACCACAATGTGCATTCCCCCTAATCCCCCCCCTCTCCCTGACACCGAGATGAACTAGGATGCTTTATCAATTTCTAGAATGCATTTTATAATTGATGTTAGATATTGTAAACTGTTCTGAATGGTATATAAGCACTAGAAGGAAGATATAAATATTTATATAATACATAAATCTGCGTTCACCCCCTGTCATGGGCGAAAGAAGAAATGCAAATTGTAGTTCCAAATGATTGTATTTATGTCTGCTAGTGACATTTTTCTGTCAGTTGCAGCTTTACTCCATATAGTATATGATAACATGAGGAATGACTTCATGGGATTTTTTCCCCCCTGCTTAAACAGATAAATGTTTCTATTTGTAGGGGGGAAATCATATATTATAGAGGAGTGTCCATCCAAATGATTTGTTTTACTGGCTGTATGTATGAGTCATAATCTTATCTCTGGGCAAAAAAAGAGAAAGAAAAATCCCTCAGAAACCTTGACAGAATCACTGAGCCTCAGGTTTTTTTTGAAGCCCTAACTTTCCATTTTGTCAAGAGTTTAATTAATATGGCAAAATGACATTAATCTTGATGCACGCTGAAGCAGCAGGAGTGAGTGTTGCTTTCCAAAATAATTAAACTGTATAGCAAGAAATGAAAGAAGGGAATCTAACTTGAGTAATTATATAAATCCTTCCCCTGAATTCTCAGTAAATAAATTAAGGGCTCTTTGATGAAGTTGTTTTAGGCATAACTTGACAGGAAAGGTGACTAAATTCTGTCTATCCTTCAAGAACTGGGAAGAAAGATTAAAAAAAAAAAGCTGGGGAAAAAATTGTTTGGCTCCGTCTTTCAGCTCATTCATTTTGATGCCTCCAGTCTACAATTATAGGAAGTCTTCTCTTCAGCATTCTATTCATTCTCCACATTCAAAGATTAGTAAAAGATGTGATGTTTGGCAACTCCTAAAGGCAGACTTTATGCAACATACTACAGAGAGGTTGAGTGTTTTAATTGCAAGCTGCTCTCTGCCATTTATTTCTTCACTTATGGATGGGTGACATTGGTATAGTTATAGCCTGAAGAAGTATAAACGAGCAGCAAGGAAGCAAGGTTGACAATGGCAAAAGCTGTCAGTGTTTTCCTTGGATTTTAAAGAAATGGGTTACTTCATGTTGCAATTCTGTATGGAGTATTTCTGTTCAGGTTTCAATTTGAAGCGCTTTAGGAAAAGTTAGCTAGAAGTGTATTGTCTTCTAGAATTCTGCATGCTTTGAAAATGATTTGGAGGAACAGCTGTAGAACTTGCATTGGCCTTGTACTTCTTTGCAATTTGTTAAAGCAGACCTTTTCCCAAAGGTTTCTGCATGAGCTTAAAAAAGATCTACTTGTTTAAGTCATTATTTTTAATGCGACTTCTAAAGCAGCCACATATTTATTCAAACTCTCTGGAAAACTGGAAAAAGGATGAAGTTCTTTAGAAACTTGCCTAAGCACTTCAAGTTCATTCTCAAAGCATGCGTTGTGCTATGATTTTCATCCTGTGGGTTTATATTCCACAAATAAGAATACAAATTACGAGGATGTGAAATGCTGTCAAGATCCATCAAATATTAACAGTATCCTTGTTGTTTCATCTAGAATCTACACAGTGGTGTCAAACTGGCGGCCCGCAGGCGTGGCGCCCATTCCATCTCCACAAATGGGAAAAAGATCATGAAACATCACGTGATGGCAACATGATATGGTGAGTTCGACACCTGCGATCTAGAAGGACTAAATCAAATATCCTTAGGCAAGAGTAGAGCATCCATAGCTTTTCAGATATTGCTGAAAAACTTTACCCTTAGTAGCTGAGAATTTAGAAACATTTGAAAGCCAGATGTTTCTCTGGATTTTTACAGAAGCATAGATTTCAGTTAAACAGTAGTAGAAACATTTTGAAAGTAAATAAGAATTCAATAATAATTGAATTAAGGTAGGAACTTGTGTATTTGCAGATGCTCTTGCTTTCTAATTCCTGCATCAAGTGAGAAGTTGGTCGCAATGCCCTAGAAGTTTTCCTTTCAACTCTACAACAACTTTTCTTCAGTTCCAGACAAAATATACAAAATACATATGCAAAAATATAACTGTTTTCTAATCCCAAGTTGCTTCAACCCTGATGTAGCAGTTTTTGTACCCCTCTAATTTGGAACCTATATAAAACAACAGTCACTGTATTTCTACAGGGCTTAAAACAGAAAATCGATTATCTTTTCTAATTTAAAAGTGGTCATTGATTCTGGACTGTGAGTTCCAGTTTTGATGGGAAAATGTAAGCAATCATTTGCTTAAACAACAGTTGCCCCATCCTGGTGGAATATTTTGCTCCCCAAAATCCATATGACGCCCCCCTCCCCCACTATCTTTTCAAAGAACAATAAAGATCTGGTTTCTGGAGGTATGAATTATTTTAATCCTCATATGTAGTATTGTCAATCCTTGTGCTTCTACTATCATTACTAATGGTAATAATGTAGTATTGAGATTGGTAGGTAGTACTGGGCTATATACAAAACAGTTGATGAAGTACGAATAGTTTCTTATATTTTTTCTGATATAATGAAATGATTACGATGTTGCAATAAATATATTGACAGATCAATTAAGTATCTAGTTCAGTGCTGCAGAAAGGTACCTGGTCTAGATGCTTTTGTGCAGATTCGTCCATTCCCATATAGACCTATTGGACATCGGCCACAGAAGTATCCAGTCTTCGGAGGTTTGCGGTCAATACACAGCACTCCAGGAAAACAAGGTCTATTAGCACAGTTACTAAGAGATGGTAGGACTCCTGCATGACCTGAAGGAATATCCAAGACCATTGCTAATTTAAAAATAAACCAGGGAGCAAATATCAGCACTGGCTAAGGCTTTCTGATCCTTTTATTCTTTCAAAACATAATTAATGCTAGAGGCCCCCAAATTGTGTGCCTTGTATAAGAAAACCCTAAAGGCACCACATATCAACCAGCTGTTTCTCATTAAGGCAAGATTTATTAGCCCTCTAATTACATGTTGTAAAGTTTGGAATTAGAAAGTGTGTGGCATTTATCAGGGGTGAAATCGACTTTTCTTCACTGCTAGGAACACCTAGGTGGAGAAGTTTCATTAGTCAGGGGGCAAACTACACATTTCTCTGCAGGATTATATAATGAATTCCTAGAGGCCTCCTCTCCTTTGTGAGGCATCTAGCGGAAGGGTTGTTTTGCAATAGAGCAGAAAGAGTGGAGGAAGTCATGCTAACTCAACCACTTCTTGCCTGAAGTTTTCTCCTTTAGACTCCCTCACTCTGCTTTTAATTTACTTACAATATAGCTGTGGAATCATCCAGAAGGTGAAGATTTTGTGAAACAGGCCATACAATGCATTAACCCATAACATGATTTGTTTACCTTTTACTTTATATGTTGTTTCAACCCTGACTTTATGATGTATATAAGGCATATGGTTTAGTGTCATGCAAAACTATCCAAGTATGATTTATTAACTAAATCAAAGTTAACCAAACCATGACCTACTAATTGTGTGAATCCAACTGGTGATTCAGAGGGAAAAAACTGTCAGGATAAAATGATATTTATTTTCCCTTTCTTCCTATTTCAGTGACTAATTTACAAAAAAGAAGAATTCATTTGGGACTTTATTATTTGCAGGTAATTACTTGGTTCGTACACTGTGTTCAATTATGAATACGCCCACAACTGACCAGATTCATAGATCATCTTAAACTATAAAATAGCTTACCAATTGAATTATTGGGCTCATATAATAAAAAAGCAAGTAAGATGCTTAGTGCAATGTGCAAAACCAGCCAGCATAAGATATACCCGGTCTCACATACAACTGTTTTCAAACAGATGACTTTCTGGGAAGTAAGAATGAGAAAATGATGTTGTTTTGCTTGAAGGTTTTCTAAAGATTTCATAGTTAGAAACAAGATACTGCACTATGACTTTGTTTAAACCCAGAAGAGTGCTATTTATGACTCTAAAGAAGAAAGGAAAGGTATGACTTATGACTCCAAACCAAAGGCTAAGGCAAAAATCCAAACCATTGACAATAGGAGTCTAGTGCAATTTATTTTTCCTAATCAAGTTCTATTCTGAATATTTTATATTTTGTTAGTTGATAGATATAATCAATCTAACAAGATGGGCACATCCCAAGTGGAGCTGAGCCAGGCAGGAATCTGTACATCGCATAACATCAACATTGCATCTTCTCAAATAATCTTTTAAGAACCACGGGCACAACTGATTGTTTGCCTTTTGATTGTCCGCTCTATCCATTGTACAAACTTTCTTTAAAAGTTATCTTTGTTCAAACTCTCTCTGTTTAGGTTGATATGCAGTGACTGCTTAGGAAAATAGTTTCACATAAAAGCTGACAGCTTGGAGCAGAATTCTTTGACACCCATCTAATTAGACTATACTTACCATGGACCTTGCTGGTATTAACGTACTTAATTGCTGACAAAGTCCTTGCTTCTTGGCCTTTCTCAAGCTGTTTACTTTCACTTGTTTTCCATTCACCTTTGATATTATGATGATTAGTAATGAAAGCTTCTATTCTGTCAGCGAAGTCTTCAGCTGCAATGATAGAGAGTGGAGGTGAAAAAAGGCATGGCATTTGTTTTTGCTGTGATTATTGATGGAGGTGAATGCTAACATCATATCCTGTTATCTTCCAGGTTATTTATTCCTCCCCCAAGACAAGTCTGGAGTCAGAGATTGAATGAGTTAGCATCTGGGATTTCATTACAACAGGATCTCATTTAATATCCACATATAGTGGAGGATCCAGAAGTAGAGGCAGACAATTCAAATGGCCTATAGACTAGTGGCAGGTGTACAGCTGGAGCAATGAGTAACACATTTGCTTGACCAATTCTAAAAGAAAATCATGCTGGCTTGACTCCATCTGCCTACCCATGGACAATTGCCAAACTATACCACACTAACTCCAGGCAGCAGCTGGCTCAAGAAGAGTACTTTGGATACCGTGGCTTGAAGTGCTCAAAGAAGTAAATCAACTAAATTGTCAATCAGGGACCATTTAAAATATTAATTTCCTTCAGTAAGTTACAGAATGAATGTTCCACTTGGAGCCATGTTTCAAAGCAATTAGCTACTGGCTAGCTTTATTGGAAAGGTATGTGTGAATATTTTAATTCAAATGGAAGAAACAGTCAGTCATGGTTGTGCTCAAGTTAGTAAAAGTTTTCAAGAACTTGGGTAAATTATAGAAAGAGGAAGAAGAGAGGATTCACTGTATATAGTTTACATAATATATCTTATATAGGCAAAAGAATTTCAATAGTCCCCCCACTCCTTTTCTGGCACGATGTGACTGTTATTTCTTCAGAGTAGTTTTTAGATTAATGCCATTCTCAGGAAAATTCAGATGAGAACAAAGTGCCAATCATAACAGAAAAACCACTACAATCTGATGAACAAAGAAATATAAGTCTGATGCCACTTGCTAAATCAAATCAAATTCCTGGGTGGGAAATACTGATTTTGTAGCCCGATGCCTATTTTCTAGCAAAAGAACACAACTCCACATTTTTTTCTACTATTGCTGCTTTGGAACCCTTACCTACTGAAATGTATATATTTCAGTGTTGTGTTGTAATCATATTCTGCAGTTTTTGACTGATGAAAAGTTGATTATCTTTATTGAAGACTGCTGCCACCAAGTGCAGGGGTATGCTAATCTTTGGAACACATTTGGAATTTTGAGACTTTGTGGTACATGCAGAGTTCTCATGGGAATTTGCTAATGAACAACACAGCTACTATTCACGGACATGGTGAATCACTAAAGGTGGCTCAGTCTTTCAGATGCTGTCTAGAATCTCAAAGGGGCTTTGGTAAAGACTTCCCAAGACATACCAGTAAATAAATATGATGCTACTGGTGCTTTGCTTTGCAGTTTGGCTACTTTCTTTTAATATCTTTCATTTTAAAAAGAGTCTCTTCAAAAATCAAATGAGATAGGTCTGGTGGACAGCAAATCCTGGACCCATAAATTTCACATTGCCTATCTCTGACTTAAGAAACAAGGGACAACATGGTCTTTTTAAGTTCCTAATGCAAAAAAAGACAGTATAACATTACATAGGTCAGATATAGCATAGAAGTGGATTGGGAGCCTGTCTACTTTTCCTGTAGCTTCATGACTTTCTAGCCTGCTATATAGTACATAGTGGAACTTGGTTTGCATAAAGGGAGGAACCTGTCAGGGTTCCAAATAACATCCAAAATTAAATCAGAGTCCGAGGCAAAGTATTGCTCAAAGTTCCAATTTATTAAGAGAGTCATGTTGGTACATCTGGGGAAATCCGAATCTCAGCTTCCTGGGTTTGCCCCACCCACTTGAGAATTCATGATCTTGCCCCACACCCACAAGTCCATCACATGGTCCAATCTTCCAGTGCCATGCTGGCAGTTCCACCCATCCAGTTCCTGTCAGGTGCAGAGACAAAGGATGACCTTGGATTCTAGAAAGGTATTTTATTTTGGCAACATCACATTCTACTCCTTACTATTCCCCCTCCCAATTCCCCACTAATGAAACAGCATAGTAGAATAGAATATTAGTGTGGCAGGCCAAGGATCCCAAAAGGAACTGGCTGCAGTTGTTTAAATCAAAGTGAGTTCATTGGTTAATTGGTTTAGCATAAGGGGATCTTTCCCCAAATTTGAGCCAGGCATATAGAGGCATCATATTTCAGAACATTTTCTTTCTTTCCCAATGTCACTGAACTTTTGCTATGAAAAAAGAATTTTGCTACCAATAACCACTTTCATTACTTCTGTAAGGTAATTTAAATGAGTGGTGTACATCTGCTGTATCAGATGAAGCATTTTAAAATCCTGAGAGTGTGCAAATAAACAACCACATTTCAGTTAAGGGCAGGATTTTACTTAAGCATTAATTGAATCTTCCTTTCTCCAGTCATGCTTAACAGAATTAATTCGCACAAGAACACCAAAAACACTTCAAGGCAGCCACAAATGTCCTGAAACAAGGCAAAGACTAGAAAATAGTTTCTATAAAGTAAAACTGTAAACCAAAGGAAGACTGAATCAATATTACAACAGACGGTGCACGTTTTCTAGAATTTTTCAGCTCTAAACCATTGTTTTTGTGTCCATACATAACCTGTTGTTTGTATAATGAACAAAAAAGAGGAGGAGGAGGAGGAGGAGGAGGAGGAGGAGGAGGAGGAGGAGGAGGAGGAGGAGGAGGAGGAGGAGGAGGAATGCTCTTGGATAGTTCATTTAACTGTTTTCCACACTGAAGGTTAATAGTCAGGTATACATGAACAGAAAAACCAAGGAGGCAGGTGGTTACATCCTCAGGAGCATTCATAAATTATTTTATGCCTAATGAAGCAAACGATTTATTGAACTTCCTCTGTAACACTAGCTTGGAATTCTCTGGACATTTTTTTCCTTGAGGATGGGGTTAATCTAAAAAGTGCTATTCATCTCATAAAGTTGTTTAACAACTTTTATTGATTTACTGAAGAAATAATAAACTTGTATTTAAGAGAAGCAACAATTAAGAACAAGGCTAATGTAAAGCAATCGTGTTTAAAGTTTGGAAAGACTTTGAAAGACTCTAGAGGAAAACTTAGACAATGTATTCAGAAATATATTTTAATAAAAGAGGGAAGGATAATATCAAAGCATCATTACCAACGTTTAAGTTAACTAGCTAAATAATATTGGACTACATCAATGTTCTACCAACAGACTTCTATGTAGAGACTAGGTCTTAGCCTTTGTGTCTTCCGTGTATTTTGATAAGTTCCCATCTCAGGATAAGAATGACCAGAGGAAACTGCAAATGAATGTTAGATTCAGTAAATTGCTCCTTATGTGTCATGTCTACATTTTCTCATGTCCCTCTGTGAAGGCATTAAATGTTCTTTGTATGCATAGTAATATTGTAGAAAGGTGGATAGTGTTACATGATATAGAATACAGCATACTGAAAATCTCTTTTGTTGAGACAACTTATCAGGGTAATCAGCATAATAGTTTTCGTGCTACAAACATAAAAATATGTCGATATTCATAAGCAAAACACATTTTGGCAAATTGTCTGGTTATCATGTTGTATGATCTACCTTGTTGGTGCTTATCCTGTGCAAATAAGACAAATGAAAACACATGCACATTCAGAATATGCTTCGATTAATGCCAGTCCAGTATTTATCTTATTTTCAATTCAGTTCAAATTATATTATACACTTTTCTTATTCAGCAAATTTTCATTGAAAAAACCCCTCCCTTTCTTTTTCTAGATACATTTGATTATATCAGAGATAATCCATAGATAGATAGATAGATAGATAGATAGATAGATAGATAGATAGATAGATAGATAGATAGATAGATAGGTAGGTAGGTAGGTAGGTAGGTAGGTAGGTAGGTAGGTAGGTAGGCAAGCAGGCAGGCAGGCAGGCAGGCAGGCAGGCAGGCAGGCAGGCAGGCAGGCAGGCAGGCAGGCAGGCAGGCAGGCAGGATAGATATCAACTAAGGCACAAATATTGCATTATTTTGACTCACAAAATTTATTTTGGGGTTGAACTCATTACAATTGTTTCCTTAATTACTGTAACATCAGTAACAAAATACTCACACTTGCAATTTCGACCATCACCTTTCATCCCAATAGGGCAGCTGCCACATTCGAAAGACCCCATAGTATTTGTGCAAGAGACCTCAGGAAAGCAAGCATTTGCTTCACATTCATTTATATCCTCTTGACAAGTATGCCCTGTGGCAAAAAATAAAGCTTAGGTTAAGAAATAGAAAGATGTTGCTACTGCTGTTTAATCCTTTATTTAAATCTTCATACACATTCGGCAGACTCCCCAGAAGTAGAGTTGGTGAAGATGTTGGTCATTTGTCATTGAAAGCCCCCAACAGATTTACCTGATGTTGTCGCTGTCTAGTGCTGCTTCCCCAAATGTAAAACTGTGAATGTTAGCCACTCAAATAAAACTAATCTACTCCTAAAACCATGTTTCATTATCACCCCTCCGGGTATATGACATTTGTGCTGAAAATACTACTGGGAATTATGTAACTGTGGCCTACAAATTAGTCCTCAAGTTTTAATATCAGTTTGATTGAAAGAAATAAACCGCTGACAAAGCTTTCCATGATGGAAGTTGTACAAAAGGATACACGAACTGCAGTTCTAACACTTGTAAGAAAGACAGAAAGCAGTTTATTTATTTCTTCCTTTGTTAAAGAAAAGATAGTTGCCCATCTCACCGGAAGTGACTTAAGTGACATATAACAAATAAAGTAAAACTACAATCTAAAATTTTTTATAAAAACAATAATTAGAAAAATATAATTAGTACAGTAAATTATAATTAGTAAAGAATAATTGAAATGTGAAATTATCTTAGGAAACAGCTATACGAAACTATTTGTTAAGGTAATGATGATTTAAAAGCTGCATCAATAGTTCTATGGTACAATAGTAGATAGAATAGTTGCTTGATAAAGAGAATATTTCTAATTTCACACAAGGTATGTGTTTGTGTGTGTATGTTCGTCTTTATACTTTTTTTTTAAAGTGAAAAAGTCCAGCAATGTACTATTTCATAATTACTTTGTCAGTAATCTGTGCTTTAAAAAAAATAAAATTCTATTTTTTAAATAATGAAGTTAAAAAAAGAAACCAATTTCATCAAAAGAATTTTTGTGACTATAGAGGTACTCCTCAACTTACAAGCATTAATTTCTCAATCATTTGAAGTTACAATGGGACTTGTGACTGGTCCTCACACTTATGACCATGTTACAATGAGACTCATGATTGATCCTCACCCTTAGGTTAAAAAAAGAACTCATTACTGGTTACTTATGACCATTACAATATCTCCACAGTCACATGATATAAATTCAGGCACTCGGGGAGATAGGGCGGTATATAAATTTGAATAAATAAATAAATAAATAAATGTGTTTGTGATAATTATATTTGTTATAATTATCATTGTTTCCAATGTTAAATTTAATATATATTCCACTGTTTGAAAACAATTGACAAGCAGAGAGGGTTAATTATTGCTCTTCTTCTATCAGCTCATAGAATGATATAAAAACTTTGAGCATAGCCTATTTTCATTTTGTTTTATGTTAAAACACACACAAGGAAATACTACATTTTGCTTATAGTTATATGGCAGAGAAAGTTCAGCTCTCTCTAAACAATTTCTGAACAGATTACTGTTTCAGCGAGGGACAATGAGATAATTAAGAGGACAGACTCTGAAAATATCTTTCTGAACCCATCAAATATTTTCCTACTGAGCCTGATATCTCAAGACAGACTATTGTATTACATTTTCAAATCCAGTGGGGACTCAGTCAAAATATCAACTGCAGTGTGTACTTTTCTCATGATAAACATTAAACAACTAAATGAACAGCATAGGCCATATTCTAAGTTGCAGGTAAATATTAGGAAAAACAGCATAGTGGAAAGGGCTACTTTGTTTTTGTACTAAGTGGAATGTGGAATATTTCTGGGTAGAAAATATTTGAAGAGGAAGATTTATTGAGACATTATATAAATATATAATGTGTGTGTGTGTGTGTGTTATGTTTTTGAGCTGATCAATAAAGCAGTGTGCTTCCTCCCTTAATTGGGGCCTTAACATAGTGTTGTGGAAACAATTTTATTTATATATATATATGTGTGTGTGCGTGTGTGCGTGTGCGTGTGTGCGTGTGTGTGTGTGATGTTTTTGAGCTGACCAATAAATAAAGGAAAAGCAGTGTGCTTCCTCCCTTAATTGGGGCCCTAACAGGGTGTTGTGGAAACAAATATATGTATGTATGTATGTATGTATGTATGTATGTATGTATGTATGTATGTATGTATATATGTTACATTTTTGAGCTGATCAATAAATAAGTCAGGGAGACTAGTATAGATCTATTTCGAGCTTTTTAGCTCTCATCAGCTAGCCATACCCTTACTGGGATTTGAACCGGGGCTATATTACATGCTAGGCAGAAGCCTTAGCCATTAGGCCAACCAGTTCTCTTCCTGATCAGCTGAGACAGTTGATGTCTGTCCTCCTCCTCCAGCTGCCCTCCTGTCTCAGCTGATCAGGAAGAGAACCTGGTGGCTTAATGACTAAGGTTTCTGCCTAAAGTAATACAGCCCCAGTTCAAATCCCACTAAGGGTATGGCTAGCTGATGAGAGCTAAAAAGCTCGAAATAGATCTATACTAGTTTCCCTGACTTATTTATTGATCAGCTCAAAAATGTAACATATATATCAATATTCATATATATCAATGTTTATGTCAGAGCACCTGGTACGCCCAAATATGGAAGGAAGGGAGCTTACTGCTACCCATTTTGCCTTTCAGCTCCAACCTAGGAGCCGGAAGCCATTTTGTGTGCATTTGTACTGATAGATAAATAAATAAATAAAGGGGAACTATGATAGCTCTATTTCGAGCTATTTAGCTCTCATCAGAATCCCAGTAAGGGTATGGCTATCTGATGAGAGCTAAATAGCTCGAAATAGATCTATCAATTTTATACATTAGTCCCCACAATATTTTTTGCTAAAAGATAAGTCAAAGAACTTCAGGCTTTTAGCTCAAAAGGAAATTTTAACAACGTCTCAGAAGACAAAAAGATACAAAAATTGCCAAAAAGTTACTGAGGAGTGAAAGAATGCTTGATTCAGGGAACCAGGTTAAAACCCAAAAAATATACAGGTGCCAGATGTGCTAGGAAACAAGCAGATCTGCTAAAACAGGCATTGAAACAGAGAGTTCAGTGCAGGAAAATGTGAATAACATAGAACTCATTAATATCATGGTTCTAACATTAAGACTTATTTGAGGAATCCCGAATATTTATAACACTAGGAAAAAATAACAAGGATGCCACCCGCACCATTTTCTGGACACAACTGAGCAGCTAAAAATCAGTGTGTATAGAGTCTTACTAGGTAGAAAACTGTAAAAGTACGCAAGATACTTGGTACATATGATTAGAAGGTTGAAGTGAAGGACTCAAATGTTGAATTAATTCATCCTCCTTATTTCTGGTTCCCAGCCCTTCCAAACATAGACTCAGATGGAGAAAATACAAGTCAGTAATAAAAATGAAGCACTCTGGCTACAGAAAAGTTAATCATAGGAAGATAATTTACGCATGTAGTATAGTCTTAGCAGGGATTCTCTTTATTGTTCCATCTGATAGTTTCATTAAAAAAAACCAAATTGAGATATATCTCCAGGATACTTATCTGTTATCTGTCCATGTTATAATCTTTTTGCTGGAACATATATCCAACTGTTTATGTTAACACAGTTTCAGATTTGATGCAAGTAAATAATGACAACTAGTTACTAATTGCTTATGACCAGCTGATCTAAAATTAGAGTACATTTCTCTTCCCAGCTGTGAAAATGCACATGCTCTTTTGGTCACCAATGCTTTCCCAATCAACATATACCACTGTGAAGCAATGCAATAAATTGGGTGCACTTTTCACGAAGTGAAGAAATGATTTGATGAACAAGGTTCACTCTGAAGCTTATGTTTTACATGTGTATTTGTTTATTGCTACTGCTACTAAGGACCGATAGCAAACATACGCACTAAATACTTGGAATATCCCAAAATAGATTTGGAATGAAGTCCCAACAGGAGAACCTGTTTATGGAAGTTTAAACCACAAAAGATGCACTCTGGGCCCGCACTCTGTGTAGACATTTCCATCGCTCGTGCTCATTTTTTAATCTTTGCCTTCTGCTTGTTCCCCTGTGCACATCTGTAATTACTATCATCCTGTCAGTGACAGCAAAATGGGATTTAGAATGCAGGGGTAGTTTTGCATGCACAACAGTGCTTCCTACACTTTTAGTAACGAGCTTCTCTAGGGATGATATTTAAAGTGATCTCTGAAGAGCAAGTGTTTTGTTACTACTATCTGTTTGCTATCATTTGTAAAGATGTGATGCCATAATGATCTTGTCACTTGAGCAGTGCAGTGTTACCTGCTCATTAGATTATTGATCGTTTTCTGGGGAATTGAGACAAACACGACTTCAAGAAGCTTTATTGCTGTAACAGAATCTGCCCTGGAGTAAAATCATCTACCTCTCAGCTGGTTTTCAGCTTCACTTGCATATAATTTTTCACCTGCTATTAAAATACTGAATGAAATAGGAATGTCTCTCAATCATTTCTTTATTCCTCCCCCCCTTTTCCTCATGTTTGCTATTTTCAGCTCAGGAAGCAGCTGCTGAAACAATGAATATTTTATTTAAATGAACTAGAAAAAGGAGAGTAATTGAAGCAGGTGTCTTTCTTTTTCTTAGCAGGCAATATCTTATCACTATGTTCATGTGGTTAAAGAAAACAAAATTAGCAGACTAGCATCCAATGAAAATGTCGGAAAGCAATTGCTTAAATTTAAGTTTATGGGGAAATAGGGGTGGTTTTAAAAAATACTGCAGTGAAGAGCTTCACACAATCTCACAGGATTTGATTTTCATTATACTTTGACTTAAACTAACTGCTGTTAGATTTGTGAATTAGGTGGTACCCAGCTTGTAGGAGCAGAATAGGAAAAATATTGTGCCAATGTATTATTACCAACCATAGATCTTAGATAACCACTCTGCTATTACATCATCAGTCTTGTGTTCCATTTGTGTCGGGCCTGTAAACCTGCACCCAAAACAGCCCCTAATTTCAGTACCATGTTACTACTTTAGTTTTCTCCGTCAAAAGAGCATAAAAGCTCTTGGTTGTCCTTATTTCTACTTATGCTAAACACATTCTGAAGACAAATGAAGATACTGGGTATGAGTTAACATTGTTCTTCCATATACTATGGAAGATGGAAGTTCTAGTATTAATATTTGGCAAAGAATTGGATTTCATGAACAGGATGTATATATATATAGGTCAAGTAGGCTTATACAGTTTTAAACTATAAACAATAGCTTGCAAAACACAGTAGTTGGATTCACAAAACACACTAACCTAAAATCAAATGCACTATACCAGTGATGGCGAACCTATGGCACGGGTACCACAGGTGGCACGTGGAACCATTTCTTAGGGCACGCGAGGCATTGCCCTGTCAGCAATGATTTAGCCCTTCTTTTGAGGCAGTTTTTCGCCCTCTGGAGGCTTCAGGGAAAAGCCTCTGGAGCCTGGGGAGGGCGAAAAAAGCGTGCCAAAAGCAGGGGGTCATGCACATAGCATTATGAGTGTGGCACACACACACACAACCCCCTGCGCTCCCCCCGCTTTTGGCACGCAAGCCAAAAAAGGTTAGCCATCACTGCACTATACTGTGACTTATATTGATTGGTGAACTTTTTCTTTTTCTCTCTTGAAATAACATCAGCTTATCATTTTTGGTCTTCCATTTACAAACAGCTGCCATCAAATGCTTACCTTGAAAAAAAAACTTTTTTGGGGGGGGCTAGGGGGACAATGGCTTTATCAAAGGAATATTTCTGCCATGATTCTCAATTTTTATTTTGCATACTACATTTATAATCTAGTTGTGTCAAAATAAAACATGAAAAGAGGAGGTTATGGACACAACTCACCTTTCCAACCTGCTGGACATTTGCACTTGTAGCTGTCTACTCCACCAGTACAAGAACCAATACCACATGGATTTGATTCACAATGATTATAGCTGTCTTGGCAACGATCCCCTTCAAATTCACTGGGACACATACACAGATATTCCCCAATGCCAGGAGGGAAGTTAATGTTGGTGATGCAAGTTCCACCATTCAAGCAGCCACAAGGCTTCACTGAAATCTACAAAAGACAATAATGTCTTGTATTTAAGCATGCATTGTATTACTTTACAATAAGGCTACTTACTGAAGTTCCTATGAAATGATAGATGTAAGAGTGATTTGTGGATTTATTCCCTGAAAGGTACCAGAAAAATTTCCCAATATTCATAGATGATAATGAGAAACAAAACACAGGCACATAATAAATGCATAGCTGCCACTTGAAAACTGAAAGTGTCCATTAATCTTTTCCTTTCTAATATCTAATAGAACTTTTAACATTTTTTATAACAATGTGATAATGTTCTTCTGTTACTGGCTGTTAAGAGTCCATAAACAGAAAGCATCATGATATAAAGGTATTGTTGACTTTTAGACATCACAAAGGAAAAAGGACCAATTCTGCATTTGCCATTCTTAAAAGCAACTGGTTACTTAGCATAATGTATAGATTGGTCTTGACTGCTCAATGAATCTAACTCCTAGGGGCTTTGCTGCTAATACCTCCAGGTTCTGCATAAATTTTATATCTGGTGATCTAAGTTAACATTTATTTTATACAATTCCCTTAGCAATTATCCATGTTAGCCAGTCTCTTTTAGCTGTAAGTTTCTTCCTCCTGTGCATTTGCATTATTAGCAAATGCTACTGCAAAATTAATAGAACAGCTTGCTATAAGGACAAAGCAGGAAAGCATGGCCAAGAAACCAAGGTTGCAGAGTAATGGTATTGGGGAAGGGGGAATCCTATTAAAATATTGTTGCAAATTAATTATAATTTTCCCTTTATGGCTAAAACCTGGTCCTTTATGTCATGATGTGTTTTTCTTCAAAGATCCACATGCACACAGCAAGTTTTAAAGCAGATTAATTAACCAGCTTGGCAAAAAAGTGGTCTTTCAGACAGCAATCGATACAGATCCCTTTCTGATTCATTGAATATATGGGATTCACTTTCTCCAGGATATTCATTAGTTTAATTCATCATTACTCTCATGAATGATACTATTCACTCACTTGAAAACAGCTGGAGTCTTAGCTTTTTAAAGACAATAACACATTATTAACTATTATTGGAGTAACCAAGAGCCAATAAACTAGTTTTTGAAGGCTTGTAAGATCTCCGTAAAAAATGCAAGTAGAAAAAATAGAAACCACCTTTGGTGGGAAGGTAACAGCTTTCGGTGTGCCTTCAGCATTTAGTCATGCCAGCCACATGACCACAGAGATGTCTTCAGACAGCGCTGACTCTTTGGCTTTGAAATGAAGATGAGCACAGCCCCCTAGAGTCAGGAACGACTAGCATGTATGTGCAAGGGGAACCTTTACCTTTACCTTACTTTAAGATCTCCTTCCTACCTGCACTGAATGTCTGCTTTGTGCATTGCATTCGTCAGATACCGTGAATTCAAAACTCTTCTCTTCTCCAGAACGGACCTGCCAGATGAGAAGGCCAGCAGGAGAGAGGGAGGCTTCTGGAGGGCCAGTTTCTAAAGTAAAAAGCAGGGCTGATCTCTCAGGATCTACTGCTTGCAACTGATAAACAAAAGTTTCCCCTGCAAACGTTAGAAGCTGATTGGATGGGGCCAGAAACACAGGTGGCAGGTTGTCTAAATTAAACATAAAAAACAGCCAAAATTAGAGGAGTGTTACTTTAGGGAATACTGTTTTATTTAAGAAAAACCGTAAACATTTTATTGCAAATGACAAGCAATTTAACAAGTCCAGCTAGTAATTTGGAGGAACACCATCGATACTTAAGGGGTTAAACACATCTGATAAAATTAATACAGCTGTATTTTTTTTTCATTCTCTCTCTCCCTTTTCTAATCAACAAAACCTTTAAAAAATCAGAGTTGAAATGAGCCCTCGAGTGATTATCTAATATGATGCAGAGAGTGGAAATGCATCAACAGGTTTTTTTGGTGGGGGGAAAACCTCTCATCTTATTTTCATATTGCAGAAAGTGATTAACATCTGAATCTGAGTGTGGTAGCTGTGGTGAATATAAAGCTGCAGGTTAAAATACAATCAATGGAAGGCCAGTTCTACAGTCAGAATCCTACCAGAACTTCAGGGAGTTCAAATCTACATTTTACATTGTGCTTTTCTGCTGGAAATGAACTGTGTGAATAATTAAAAAAAAAAATCAAAATAATCTGTCCTGAAAATAAATTAAGAGTTTGCTGAGTTGGAAAAAAACCCCTTCAATTTACTTATAAGTAGTTGATGAACATTATTATATTGTGAGAGGGACGTGGTGGCTCAGTGGCTAATACGCTGAACTTGTCGATCAGAAAGGTCTGCAGCTCAGTAGTTTGAATCCCTAGCACCATGTAACAGAGAGAGCTCCCATTACTTGCCCCAGCTTCTGTCAACCTAGTAGTTCAAAAGCATGTAAAAATGCAGTAGAAAAAAATAGGGACCACCTTTGGTGAGAAGGTAACAGTGTTCTGTGCCCCTTAGGCATTTAGCCATGCTGACCACATGACCATGGAGATGTCTTTGGACAGTGCTGGTTCTTCAGCTTTGAAACAGAGAGGATCACCGCCCCCTAGAGTCAGGAATGACTAATGCATATGTACGAGGGCAACCTTTACCTTTACCTTTTATTATATTGTGTGGTTTTTGAAGTGGTACTTGTGATCAGTGGTGGATGTTGATTTTATACAGTATATTATTGTCAACTGTCAAAGATCAGGTCTTTTAGAGGAAAGCAACCCATCAAGAAGTAAAACCAGAATCAAATTTCTCTCTGCCAACCAGCAACTCCATTTTACAAGGATTTCAGCTGAGCATGCTGTGATCCATCCAGGTCCTCACAGCCCTCAGGAACCAATACAACTGGATTCAAAGAAACTCTCTTAGCAATGGGGTGCACTAGAGCTGCAGGAAACATCCCATCTCAAGATGAAGCATTGACTATCTTGGGCTCCAGCCAACCATGTCCCTTCTGATCCTATGCACATGCTTAACTAACAAATGGAATAGAACCTGTTAGTAACAGTCAATAGTTACTTCATCAGATTCTGAGGAAACTAAAAGGACTTCAGTTAACACAGCACATCACTACCATGGACTCTGCTAATGAAGGGGCAAGATAATAATAATAATAATAATAATAAATTGAGATTTATTAACCGCACCCTCTCCCCACAGGGACCCGGGGCGGTGCACAGGCATAATTAAAAACAATATACAATGATACAAACATTACTTAAAATAGAATTAAATAGAATTACCCGTGCTAAAAATATAAAATTAAAAACCCATTAAAATATTTGTAGTTAAAAGACAGAGAGAACTATTCAAGGCCGGCCAGTCGAAAGAGATGGGTCTTCAATTTTACACGGAAGGAGCGGAGGTCGGTGGTCGTTCTAATATCAGGGGGAAGGTCGTTCCAGAGGGCCGGGCCCGCCACAGAGAGCGCCCTTCCCCTGGGCGTCGCCCGCTGACAAAGTCTAGTGGACGGCACCCGGAGAAGCCCCTCTCTGTGGGAGCGAATCGGTCGTGAGGATGTGTGAGGCAGGATCCGATCTCGCAGATAGCTAGGTCCCGAGCCATGGAGCGCTTTGAAGATGATAACTAACACCTTGAAGCGCACCCGGAAGACGACAGGTAGCCAGTGCAGCTCGCGCAGGAGCGGTGTTATGTGGGCAAACCTAGAGGTGCCCATAATTACTCGCGCGGCCGCATTCTGAACTAACTAAATTAAAACTAAGATTTTAATGTAACTGAGCAACTTTTTTCAACAAAGTGTTATGCAAAATGACCATAACTACTTTATGGGCAATTCTCTTCCCATAAAGATATTCATCACCCTAAAAGCAGCCATCCCACATAAGAGACGTGTAAGTGCTTTCCCTCCTAGATTTGAACTCGTACTTGTACTTTATCATTTTTCATCTTCCTACATTGGTTCGCCAGGCCCTGCTCATCCCTGACCCTGGCACTAAGAAGGACTTAGAAGAGCAAATTTCTATGAAGGCCACACTGCTGACCTTGTTCAACCATGTTTTGACAATATATGCCAGGTTCTGCTGCTTATCCACTACCAAACTGTAGCTAGCACACTTTTATTACAGATGGACCTTTTTTTGCCTTTAGCATTTTGAGAACAAGGTCACATCAGTCGGTCACCAGGATCATCCCCTCCCCCTAAGGTTGGAAGTAGAGAGATTGCATTTTCCCATTCGAACAGGGAGTGTAGCCCAACATTTTCCTAAATGTGAAGCTGCAAAAATAAGGAATCAAAAACTGCAGAATTCAGAAATGTAAAAACTTAATGTTCAGAATAAATTCAGAGTCTTGGAACATAAAATAGGAATTTTTCAGACTTTCCCATTTACAGTTTTATAAGGTAGACTGTTTGAATACCTTGAAACAGATTTTCCCACATTTCTAACTCATCCTCACCCTAAGGTAATTTGCTGTTTATGAGACAGGCTGTCTGCTGCCTTGCCTGCTGCCTTCCATTCCTTTCCTAGTCTCTTCATAGTCTCTTAGAAGACTGCATCTCTCTTGACCTATTAAAACTGAGCTCCTGACACTCTTCAGAAGGATTGTGGGAGGATTGAAAAGAAACAGGAGAGTAGAAATAAACAATATAGAAAAGGTTCATCTACTGGCAACACAGCCAAGGTGGCAAGAAACCTGAGAACCAGCATTCTGAATCATTCAAAGTGGTTGCCTTATTTAATTCACTATAAACCTGGACATTCCTCATCTAGTTTTCAAAATTCTGTATTAATCGCTTTAAACATCAAAGAAGCAAGAATCACATAGAACTATGACTGCATTAAATACTCTACTTTTACTGAACTCTGGGTAGTTCTTCCTTCTTGTATCAGCAAGGCATAGACTGATGGATTACGCATACTCACCAATCTCCAGAGGTTTCCATTAGCAATCTGGCAGTGCAACTCAGTGGGTCTCTAGCTCTCTAACCATTTCCTCTTGCTATCTATCGCAAACCAATTAGGGGCTCCCATGTCACAAAGCTCCTGATTTTCTACACAGGCAATCCTCACTTAGCATCCAAAATTGGGAGTGGCAACTTAGCCCTTAAGCAAAGCAATTGCTAAGTGAAACCATAACTGTGCTTATTATCTTTAGCTTTCCTTTGCTTTATAAACCTGCAAAGGTTATAAATGGAAACCTTTTTTTATCAATAAACAATAAACAAGCACCAGCTGCATCTATCCCAACAAATGGCTTTTAACATTTTTACCCAATCAATCCAATCAACAAAAAGAGAAAAAAGGAGAAAGGAATCCAAGAACAGGCCCACAGTTGCTAGGTAGGCAATGATGTTTAAGGCTATCTGTCTCCATTCCCAGAACTTAACAACTAAAGTACCCCAGTGTTAAAGACCTTGGCTTTTCTACCACCAGCTCCATGAAATGTTCCAGGAGATCAAGGTCTCAACTCATATTTGCGGGATCGTATCCTGCCCCATACATCCCTTCGGCCGATTCGCTCACACAGAGAGGGACTTCTCCGGGTGCCGTCCACCAGGCAATGCCAGCGGGCGATGCCCAGGGGAAGGGCCTTCTCTGTGATGGGCCCGACCTTCTGGAACGACCTACCCCCGGATATTAGAACGACCACGGACCTCCGCACCTTCCACCAAAAAGTAAAAACCTATTTGTTCCATCAGGCCGGCTTGGCCTAATTCACGCTTCTCGCCCCAGTCTGTTTTCTCAAATTGTCTATTGGGTTTTAATGGGTGGTAATTTTAAGGTTCTTAAATTTTAGTACAGGGTAGTTTAATTCACTTTTAATTTTGTGTGTATTGTATGTTTTTAGATGGTTTTTTAATTCTCCTGTAAACCGCCCCGAGTCCCTTTGGGGAGAGGGGGCGGTTTATAAATGTAATAAATTATTATTATTATTATTATTATTATTATTATTATTATTATTATTATTATTATTATTATTATTATTATTATTATTATTATTATTATTATTATTATTATAAAAGCATTCCAGGCCTGCTCATAAAAGCATTACAGGAGGAGGGGGAATTGACAGAGTTGCTCGGCTGCCTCGACCTAAACTACATTCCACACACACCTTTATCCAGATTTTATCCTTGGTTACCAGAGCAAGCAGGAGGGGCGTGGTTTCTACAGCCCGTGAACGCAAGCCATTGGAGGTTTAGGTTTTAGGTTTTAGGTTTTATTAGTTTTTTATACCGCCCTACTCCTGAAGGACTCAGGGCGGTGTACAGCCAAAGTAAAACAGATATACAAAAGTTAAACAAGTTTTTTAAAAACATATTAAACAATTTGGCCTGAGAATTAAAAAACCAAACAACCCTAATTAAAATTAATAAAAGTTCATCATTTAAAATTCATTTTTATGCCAGCCCGGCTTGTTGGAAAAAAAAGGTCACAATCACAGAATGTGATTTATGACACATCCAGGGAGGAGGGGGGAAATAGGGTTATAGGGGCCCGTAAATTACATGAGGGCAGAGCTGACGCTGCTTAGATACGTAATTGCCAAAATGTTGCTCCTACTAAATGACTGGATTTCTTTTGAAACTTAACTTGAGGCTCATGAATTAATTAGGGAATCCTTCAGAAACCTGGCACAAGGAGGACTGCTGCTAAACTGTGGGTACACTAGAAATAGCCCTGTTTGTCATCAAAACCAACACTTTTTGAGAAGACGTCTGAAGCATGGAACACATTTTGCCTCTCTGGCAAAAGAGCAATTACCAGAATAAAGTCTCATAATGGTCATATTAAAAAATGAAAACCTCTATATAATTATAAAGGTCTAAACTGCTTGGTTTTGCAGAAATCAGGATGGCCTTCTCCAAAAATAATAATTTTGTAACCTGGATAATTCTAATTCTCCAAGCCAAGAATACACTCAATCACTTAAATGCATTTTTGTATCATAAATAACATCTGATTTTATAAGGCCCAAAGGACTCACTTTCATTGATAGACCAAGTAAATTTGGAAATTGATGGCTCACAAAAAAGACAAGAGCTGGTGAGACTGGAATCCCCCTTTGCATAGCACAAGCCATCTATTTTGCATGTATTTTCCTGCCAGGAAAAAAAGCAAAAAATGAACTGTTAGTCACTTGAGAGAGTATATCATATTTATTTCTAGCAATAGTCAATTCAATCCATTCCCAAGGGAAAAAGCTAAATAAATCTTCATTTTCTCCTTGAATGTTAAGCTGGTGAATGACATATATATGAATGGGCAATCAGTCCCTGGCCTAACTTCATGCCTATTGTCCATTCCTGGTTTTCCCTAGCCAGGAACTGATTGGCTCCTGGGTTCCCAGGGTTTTTGATTGATGGATTGATTTATCCTGCTTTTACTATTTTTACAAATAACCCAAGGCAGTGAGCATGTCAGGTAAACATCTTCAAAATGCCTGTACATGGCTTGGAAGGGCCTTCCAATTCTATGTGATTCTTCAGCTATCTTTTTTCTTCTTCTCCGAATTAGATGCCTAAAATATTTTTTTTTGAAGTTTTCATAAAAATATACAATATTCTCATGACTTTCTTCCATTTATCTTTAAATACAATTTAGTTTTATTTGGCTATAACATAGTACTTAATTATATATTAATTACAAAATGTAGTATTTATCAAGTAATTCCTCTAAATTGAGGGGGTTGAAACATAAAAGCCATAGTATTGATATCTTTGTTTATTCAAAGTCCTTGATAAAGGGGAAAACAACCTTGTAAGTTTTGACAGCATTCAGGCACCTATTTATTTGCTTGCAAGTTCTATATCACCCATCTCAAATGACTTCTAGCAGTTTACAGCAGTAGAAAATAATTACTTCTGCTAGGATAAAAAACATGGTTGCTACTGTGAAGAATGACTTAAGTGTCTCCAAATATATTGGATTGCAACTCGCATCATCCCTAGGTAGCCTGGGGTAATAGGAGTTCTGATCTAACACAAGATGGGGGGAAATCCAGCCTGCAGAGACTCATTTAAACAAACTAGTGGTTGAGATGGCAGAGAGGACTGTAATTCTTCAATAGTCTGAGCTCTTAAGTTTAACAATTGTTATGGACATTATGTTAGTTCAAACAATATGACATGCTTCTAATTGAGAAATGCTTCTTTGGATTCTTTACAGTTGTCTTCCTAAGTTGTTATTTCCTGCAGGGGTGTCAAACTGGCAGCTCATGGCCTGGATGTGTCACACGCAGGCCACGCCCACCCCAGCTCCGTGAAGGGGAAAATTATTACAAAACATCACATGACGGTAACATGATGCCATGAGTTTGACCCCTATGTCTTAAAGGATTATTATTTGCTCCAAGATTCTTTATTTCTAATTCATCCAAGAGACTTTCCATTAAATATATATATAGAGAGAGCTAAATAGTTTGAAATAGATCTATACTAGTCTCCCTTGTTTATTTATTTATCAGCACAAACGCAACACAAATGTAAACAAAAGGCAACGAAACAAATAACTTTCTGTCTGCATGGTCTCTTGTGATGAGCCGAAAGACAGAAAAGGGAAGCAACTCTGCTCCCTCCCTTAATTGGGGCTTACCAGGGTGTTGTCACACACACACAGACACACATGTGTATGTATGTATGTATGTATATAATATTTTAAGCTGCCAATCTCCCCTATCAGCTGACTGGGCAGCTTCCGTGACCACTGAGAATATATTATGAAGTACATAAAGCAGCCACAGACAATATACGTAGGAAATTTTCTAAATCTGTGTTCCCAATGTAACAAGTAAGGGTGCCAAAGTACCTACATAATACTTTTTGGGTGCCTGCCAGATCCTATTTCACCTGAACTGGCCATTTAAATGTTAAAAAGGGAATAGTTGAAAAGGTTTCAGCATCAACTTTCCAACCCCCCCAATGAATATATCTGGCCTCAAAATGGAGCCCATACATTTTTGATCGGTATGGCAATTATGATCTACCAATCATAAAATGATTGGTAGATGCAGCCATTGCTTGGTTTGAAACTAAAGAATTCCTGCCTTAAAGTAAATTAGTCCAACAGCAAACTCGACTAAGCTTCTGGTTGGACTACAGTAGCTAAACCATTGAACTTGGCAAGTCTAAAAAAAGACATGTAATGATAACATTCTACACTTGGTTTCAAATTAAACTATGGTAGACATTTTAATACAGAAAAGTCAATGTAGGACAGTTCTGGGAGAAACAAATCTCGCCAAACTTGCATGTACAGTGTATTTGAAGGCAATAGCTATAGAAGCAATAGTTCGAACATTGCCAGTAAATCTGAGCTAAGTATTAGGACTTTGTCGCCATGTATTATAAAAGGGGGAAAAAAGCTTGATAATGCCTTCCCAGCAAAGGTTATATATCAATAGGAACTTTTTATTTTACATAAAAGATAAACTCGGAACTGTCATTATTTTTTCATGCCTATTAACTTCCATTTTCAGCACATAACCGCTACATTTTGTATAGAAATTAAGTAATACATTTTGAAAAACAGGCTTGTATATGATGTGTGGTTTTTCACCTGCTAATGTCAAGAAGCTTGTAATATACAAATGGAACGTGTGTGTCTCTGTGTGTATCTGTATATGTACTTGTACATACTTGTACATATACAGCGGATCAGTAAACAAATCTGGTTCCCTGAGACTTGTCTAGTCACATCACTCACTTTAGGAAGCTGGAGGTTAAGAAGAAGATGGATGTTCACGGCTACACCTCTAAGTGTTTTGAAATTACCTTTAATTTGCAAAGCCCATTTTGATGGAATTTGCAATCCTGGCAGAGTCCATCATACAAGGTCAGAACTTTTGAATTGCTGTACTGGAATCCATCATTAGAAATCTAAAAAAAGGAAAAAAAAGAAAATACAGAAATATATCATTTTGTGTGATCCAGTTCCACGTAGACATTGTCTGTACATTCTAAATACACCCCTGAACTAAATGTCTCCCAAGAAGATAAATTAAACCACTTGTGAGTTACTTTCCAGCAAGCTAATAAATCACTGGATGCTGCACACTGAAAAGCCACTCATTTATTACCAAAATATCTTTTTGCTCAGATCAAATCTGGGGTTTCTGATAATTGTGTGCTTTGTTAAATCTGTTCCCGTAATTTTTTTTTTTACTCAAATAGACACAATTTTGAACAATAAATCCTGCTCCAAACTGACTGCAGTCCATAAAACATTTACTCAAGAGAAATTTTATGGATGTCAACAGCATTTCATTGAGATTGCTTCAAAGCAAGACAATCCTGCTGGGTAGATTGTGTCCTCTATTCCACCCAAGATACAAGATAAAGTTATATTCCTGAGATACTAATTCATTCATAAAGTGTCACATCTTGAACAAACATTCTGTAAAAGAAGCTTCTCTTACATGTATTTCCTATAGATAGAGGAAGAATACATTTAACTGGAGAGACTGATAGATAAAAGAGGGGGGGGAAAGTTCACTCTGTGTTTGGTATAGGACTCAAACCGTAATAGGCTAATTGTGTAAATTAATTGTCTAAGTCAAGGGTCTGCAAAGTCGGCTCTTTTAAGACTGGTGGACTTCAACTCCCAGAATTCCCAAGCCAGCTATGCTGGCTGGGGAACTCTGGGAGTTGAAGTCCACCAGTCTTAAAAGAGCCGACTTTGCAGACCCCTGGTCTAAGTTATATTGATTCCAAAATATTTAACCATATGCATTGATAAATTCTTTGTTAGGCACAAAAGATCAGGTCCACAAGTGAATGTCCAATTAAATTGATTTATTACTCCTCATGTCTGTCCACAGGAATATTCTCAACTAACAGTTTTCACCTGCTAGAAGTTAGATAAGTGTCAGATGAATTCAAGGGAAGTTGATCTTAGCTCACTTGTGGCTACTTTGAGATTCAAGGCTGATCTCTCTTTTGAATCCCACACTTCTGCTTCTTTTCCCCTTACATTTTTCCCCACTATCTTGTCTCATGTCATCATTTGCTATTTTGTTCAAATAATGTGATATTATTATTATTATTATTATTATTATTATTATTATTATTATTATTATTATTATTATTATTATTATCAATGAATCTTATTAGGTAGGCTTTACTTGTTTGTTTCTTGTGGAAACAAATGGGGATATCAGATTCAGATTTTGACATGAAAGATAGAATTACATTTTAAAGTGTATAATGTATTTTACATTCAAAGGCAATATACAGGTATTTCATATTCTATCACTATATTTATTGTAAAATAGATACAGAGGAGTAAGTTTGCACTTGTGAACTTGTAGTATAGAATGCTGTTCTGAATATGCACACCAGCTTTCCAAAAAGAGATATGTCAGTATTTTTAAATTTCAAATATATTTTTGCCACTCTATGTGAGTTTCATGTAGCCTGAGTGTTTTAGTAACTGTATAGAAGATAGTGTATTTTACTTAAATCGCATTTTATTTTTCTCTGAAAAATAATGATCACAGTCCTATTTACTGAATAGGAAATATGAAGTTTCAATTAGTTTGTGCTCAATTTAAAAATTCATAATACTTATAAATTAACATTATACACAAAGAAAAATGTCCACAGTACAAATGTTATATTGAAAGATTGAGACAGCTATTAAAAGCACTTTTTATTTCATTGTTTGAAAAGGGTGCTGAAAGGGAGCTGCTGTTAATACCTTCCATCATTGAAATATGTTTTGATTATGTGTTTTTAGCTTTCTCCGCATTTCAAATTATTCAGAGGATATGCATTGTATTATTTTTTTTTTAAAAACCATTATGCTTAAAATGTTGTCCTAAATGTTCATATTTATATTTAAAATCGATATCACACTATTTGTGTTAGATTTTTCTTGGACACTTGGAAAATTAGAGTAATATATTGAGCTCTGAAGTCAGAATATTAGCTGTGGTGGTGTAGTGGTTAGGATGTAGTACTGTAGGCTACCGATTGCTGGCTGCCTGAAATTTGGCAGTTGAAATCTCACCAGGCTCAAGGTTGACTCAGCCTTCCATCATTTGGTAAAATGAGGTCCCAGATTGTTGGGATCAATATGTTGACTCTGTAAACTGCTTAGAGAGGGCTGTAAAAGCATTATAAAGTGGTATATAAGTCTAAATGCTAGTGCTAGTGCTATTATCTTGAATGTAGAAACCAACATTTATTCTAAGATACAAATTAAAAGAGAGAATAAATGGAAAAATAAACACTTATTTCACTAAATGGGACTGTAAGTTAACTATTAAAGTACAAATAGATTAACTTGGCGACTCCATCACTAAGTGATAAAATTGTTAAGTGAAACATCATGTGACTGTGCTGAACTTACAACATTAGTTCCACTATGGTCATTGAGCATGATATAACATGACTGTAACTTGTAACTTATTGCTGGTGTTTCCATTGACACTGTTTGTCATAAGCAAACTGAGAACCTTGTATATTCACATAACCATGGAACACTGCAACCATAATAATTTCATACAGGTAACAAAGTGATTGAATTGTGATTACATAATCATGGGGACACCACGGCTAGTGCAAGTTTATGGACTGGTTACAAAGCTACTTTTGCCAGCACCATTATAAGTTGAGAGGACTATCTACAAAGGGTTCACATTTGATAAGCCAATACTTTTGCATCTGTTAAAAATGGGAAGAGACCAAATGCATTTGCAAGTAGAAAATGAACTTTCTGGAACCTGTTTTTCACAGAACACATAGACATCTATGAATATCCACCCAATTTATTTCCTAACTATCATTTCTGCTCAGCCAGGGAATAGCTGAAACTTTTTGTTTGTTTTCATTTGAATTAGGTCGACCAGAAATAGCCAAATGACTTTATGTTTTTCTTGCTGCATGTAGCTTGTGCTGTGCGACAAACACAACTGATAAAACAGATGTGATATGACCTTTCCATGTGTGTCACAGAATACGGATTATTGTCATCAATTCATCCATTTTTACTAGAACTCACTGTGACCTACTAATTGGAGTATGAAGTTGCCTTTGCTGAATATGTGTTGCGTGAAGCCAATGTGTCCCCTAGGTTTTCTAGAATTTATTTGTGTTAAGTTACAAATATTCCTCCAAAATGATCCTGGTTGTGATACATTTTGTTAGGATGATTTTGTCTATGATGAAAGAGTCAAAGGTTGGACAATTCTGCTCCTGTCAATAAACATCTCACCCATACTGCGGGAAGTAATGTAAGTTTCTCTCTTTTGACTTTAGCAGAAGATTGATGAGCAGCAGGAGAAGAGTGAATTGCTGTAATCATTACAAATGTTTTGGGTAATCCTTTTAACAGTGCTATGATATAACATAGTTAACCATGATACATTTTACTCTTGGATTTATCTATAGCAGTGAGGCTAACCTTTTCCGGTCAAAGTGGCTAAAGCATATGTGTGCACGTGTGCAAGTGTGCTGTTCCTGAACCCCCAAAATGCACCCTTGTGCATGTGCCCCACCCCCATGCATGCCCCCCACATGCCCCCCTGCACATACACATGGGACTCACGCCAACACACCGCCCCCTGTGTATGCACAACAGAGATTCAAAGACCAGCTGGCCGGGGGGAGTCACACGCGCATGTGCGGCAGAGCCGAACTGGGGCAACAGCTCACGTGCCATCAGAGAGGGTGCTGCACGCCACCTCTGGCACATGTGCCATAGGCTTGCCATCACCGATCTATAGTATCATACTGGGGCCAGTTTGTATGTGCAATGAAATCGGTTGTTTCTAAATAAAACTTTAGAGTGTTCTGCATTGTCTCAGTCTACCCCAGGTGATTGTTGCCAGACAAGATAAGTTGCACTTCAGTAACATATTGTCAGAAAAATAGGCTTACCATATGCAAAATGAATATTTGCTTCAAACTCTCACCACATAATTTCCTTTCCTTTCCCCTGATCAATAGGCTAAGAGGCAAGATGTTTAATTAGAGCAGGCAGAAGGTAGTGGGATTAAAACTCCCAGCAAGTCCATCCAGTTCTACAACTGCAACTCAATTTATTAGTGCAAAATACATTCAGTTTGTATTGCACTGAATTCGTTTTCATGTTATCTTAGAACACAATGGGATTATAGGTAGCAAATGTAAATCCTACCTAGCGGCTACTTGGAATTAGACCCTGTATCCTGCCTTTGATAAGAGTCAGTCTCGAATACAGAAGTCAAGGTCCAAGGTAATGTCAGTGTAAAGGTGATGGAAGTATTGCAAACTTCTAACATGGAGAACAGGTTGTAATCCCAAGCAAATCAAATTTTGGAATGAAATGAAGGTTAGCTTAACATTCAACTGTTTTGCAGGCAAAAGCAGACCGATATTTCTTAATGCAATTTTTCCACAATTTCTTTCTTTAACCAACACCCTCAAGACTATTATTTCCTCAGTGCAGCTCTAATGATCAAACCAATGAGCATAAATAATGGGTAGAATACCAGGAGCCTCTTTGCAATAAGATATTCAAATAACACTCATTTCTTTTCTTTGCTGCTCTTTTCTTTGTGTTTTTAATTTTATTTTATTTTACAATAATGTTGGTCTATTATCCCAAAATGGATTGGTATAGCTTTGAAAGCTAACAGCCAAAATAATAAATACATATCTTAACTGCTTTTATTTGTTCATATGTAATATATATTCGTGTGTGTGTGCGTGCGCGTGTATAAATGTTTACCTATTTCATTTCCTATAATTCAAGATAATGTGCATAACCTTTCACTAATATTCTCATATATCCTTCTAACAACATGGGGGTAGATGAGACTAAGAAACAATGGGTAGATCTGCATTTTTGCAGGAGAAACAAATGGGAAAAGCTGCTCAAAAGAATGGAACTTGCTTTAAAAAGTGCTGCTGCAAATGTGGGCGAGAATAGTATACAAAACCGAATGAAACTTTTACAGTAAAATGATACAAGACAAAGAAGGTGGAAACAGGGAAAGCAGATCAAAACACCAACAGGTAGCCTAGAACTGTAGAGAAGGCGCTAGGAAAGCTAAAGATCAAGATAAATTGAAATTACAATATATGAGAAAAATACACAGACAAAACAGGGGGTTGTATCTAACATGCTAATTGCTCAGTGAAATTGTCAGAATAAGTAAGAATGAAAAGCTGCTCAATTACTATTATTATTATTTTTTGTCTAAATAATTTCCAGTGAGACAGTTGTTTGCCAGACATTGGTGAAAAGCAGAATGAAAGAATTTGAGATTGATACCATGGTCATGGGATTTAAATTTTAAATAGGGTCATATTTTAATGCCCAGGTGAATTGCATCCAAATGTAGAGAAGGAAATTTCTGAAGGTCTAGCGAACTTTTTACATATTATTTTTGAAAAATATGGGAGAATTTCTGAAATGCTAGAGGAAAGAAGACAAACACTGTTGTTGTTTTCCGAAAGGGAAATGGGGACAATGCACAGAAACATCACTTATTCTGATATTAAAATGTGTGAAATGTGAGAACAGTTCATGAAGACATTATCTAGATCAGAGGTTCCCAAACTTGGCAACTTTAAGACTTGTGGACTTCAACTCCCAGAATTCTCCAGCCAGCAGAACTGGCTGGAGAATTCTAGGAATTGAAGTCCACAAATCTTAAAGTTGCCAAGTTTGGGAACCTCTGATCTAGATGCTCAATGAAAGAATGCCATGATTTCCAGACATCAGCAAGAATTTGGCAAGAATCAAGTTTTTTTTAAAGTGTTTTAATTTAAAAAAAAAATAGATTGTGGTAGTGTTTAGACATGATATGTATTGATTCAGTAAAACAGCTGGAAAAAATATCCCATGACATTCTTATTAGAAAATTAGTTCAATGCACAGTTGATGGCAAGACACCTACATAGAAACATTCATAGTTCAAAAATTGTTGAAGATCAATGGATCGTCAACAAACTAAAGTGAGATATCTGGTAGATAGGTCAGTCTTGGGTCATGTAGTCATCAACTTATTAACAGAGGTGGGAAGTTATAAATGAAGGCAGAAATAGGATTTTTAAAGTACAGTAAGGATTTTCACAATGGTTGAGCTAAAATAAATAAGGAATGCTGAGTAGATATTGCTTTAGATAACAATACATATTGATACAACACAACCACACAGCTTTGGATAGGACCTATCTAATAGTGTTGCAATAGTTTGAATGTTGGTATTAAAATGAAATACTAACAAAAATAGAAATACAAGAATACTTCAGTCTGCATACACTGTAATTACTATGTGAAACTTTCTATCTCATTCTAGTTCTTATAGCATTTCACTCTTCTTTCTCAGAGAGAAAATTGAAATGCAGCTTTGAAATATACTTCTATAATTACATCAAAAGCTATTTTATTTTTATCTAAAAACATAATGAGTCCCTTTGAGCTCAGTGGCACTTTTCTAAACAGACATATTTAGATTACGTCTTATTTAGATGAGAGATTTACAAGAATCAGTATTGAAACTAACAAGAGGCAAACAAATGTAGCACTTCTAAAGAAACTTTACTTTTAAACATTATCTTGCCACTTGACATCAAAGTTCAATATAACACAATCACATATACACCAGGGGTAGGTTCCGGCAAAGACTACTCCGACTGGATTAGTTCAGATGGGTTGACTGAGGCAGGTATTGAGAATGTTATCTGGGAGGAGTTCGATCCTGTGACTCCTGAGGACATGGACAGGATATTGCGGCGGCTGAGCGCCACCACATGTTTATTGGACCCGTGTCCCTCCTGGTTGATACTGGCCTCCCGGGAGGTTACACAAGGCTGGCTCCAGGGAATTGTCAATGCTTCTCTGAGTGAGGGGTTTTTGCCGGGCGTCTTGAAAGAGGCGGTGGTGAGACCCCTTCTCAAAAGCCATCTCTGGATCCGGTTGTTCTGGCCAACTATCATCCTTGTCTCCAACCTTCGGTTTATTGCGAAGGTTGTTAAGAGTGTGGTGGTGCGGCAGCTCCCTCAGCACCTGGATGAAGCTGTCTATCTGGACTCACGCCAGTCCGGCTTCTGGCCCGGGCACAGCACTGAGACAGCATTGGTCGCGTTGGTCGATGATCTTTGGATGGCTCAGGATAGGGGCTGTTCCTCTATCCTGGTCCTGTTAGAACTCTCAGCGGCTTTTGATACCATCGACCATGGTATCATGCTGCACCGGTTGGAGGGGTTAGGTGTCTCCTACAGTGGTTCTCCTTCTATCTCTCTGATCGGTCAGAGTTTGTGTTGGCAGGGTGGCAGAGGTCGACTTCGAGGTGCCTCACTTGTGGGGTTCCACAGGGGTCGGTCCTCTCACCCCTCCTGTTCAACATCTATGTGAAGCCATTGGGTGAGATCATCCGTGGTTTTGGGGTAGAGTTCCATCAGTACGCTGATGATACTCAGCTGTACATCTCTACCCCGGACCACCCCAACGATGCTGTGGAAGTGATGTCCCGATGTCTGCAGGCCGTGCGAGTCTGGATGGGGAGGAACAGGCTTTGACTCAACCCATCCAAGACCGAGTGGCTGTGGCTTCCCACCTCACTGTATAGCCAGTTGACGCCATCCCTGGCTATTGGGGGCGAGTCAGTGGCCCCCACAGAGAGGGCTCGCAACTTGGGTGTCCTCCTGGACTCTCGGCTGTCTTTAGAAGAGCACATGGCGGCCATGGCAAGGGGGGCTTTCTACCAGGTTCGCCTGATACGCCAGCTGTGTCCCTTTCTGGATCGTGATGCCTTACACACTCAAGCTCTCGTCATCTTCTGCTTAGACTACTGTAACACTCTCTATATGGGGCTTCCCTTGAGATGCACCCAGAGGCTCCAGTTAGTTCAGAATGCAGCTGCGCAGGGGATTTTGGGAGCATCTAGATGCTCCCATGTGACACCTCTCCTGCATGAGCTGCATTGGCTGCCTGTGGCTTTCTGGGTGTGCTTCAAGATAGTAGTGACCATCTTTAAAGCGCTCCATGGCAAGGGACCTGGTTATCTGCAAGACCGCCTCCTGCTGCCAAATACCTCCCACCGACCAGTCCACTCCCACAGAGAGGGTCTCCTCAGGGTGCCATCGGCCAGACAATGTCGGCTGGCGACCCTCAGGGGGAGACCCTTCTCTGTTGCAGCCCCTGCCCTCTGGAATGACCTACCCCCTGAATAGACACATCTATTTTGTGCAGCCGGCCTGTCATAGCCTTTTTAATTGGGTTTTAGTATTGGGTTTTATAATAATGGGCCAAATTATTTAATATTTATTAATTTGTCATTTTAACTTTTGTATTTCCTCTTTTTACTGTGGCTGTTCACCACCCTGAGTCCCGAGAGGGAGAAGGGCAGTATACAAATTAAATAAATAAATAAATAAATAAATCATGTGGGCAACCCCTGAACTGACTTGATTCAGTCACTAAATCATGACAGGAGTTCCCAGTTAAGTCAATTTGGATCCTAGGAGAATTCCCAGATACACAACAGAAGCTTAAACAATTGAGCAATTGTGGCCCGATCAAGATTTCAACCTGTGACCTGAGAAATGCAGTTGATCTGCAATTAATGCAACTACTATACCGAGAATGATGACTAATAATACTGACTGTATTCTGCACTTTAAGAATAAAATCAATGCAATGCTATAATTTCTGGTATTCCTTTGTTTCTTTACTTAATATTAGCCAATACTAAAAAATCTTTTGATTTGTGCCTTTCTTGTACAGGGATTAGCAGGAAAGGCTAATTTTCCTTCCAAAGTATAAAAAATTTTTTAAAAAAATTATTTACTAGTACCACAAGCAATTCCTACTTTCACTTGCCATCTTGCACATGGTTCAATATCAATCTTGAAATGAAGATTTTCTGTTCCTGTGACCTTCAGAAGAGGGATTGAGCATTCAACCACTGTCAGATTCAAAAATGTTGCTTTTGTGATTTCGTGTTGTCTGGCTATCCATTCACCATTGTGATACTGCAGGAAACAGAGCAATAAGACGTGAATTAATTATTGCAGATCTATTTATACAAACATTTCAAATGATCTCTATGTATTTTAAGATAGATTGCAATTAGGGATAAAGCTGTAATAAAAAAATATGTTCAACACTGAATGCATAATAGACATTATTAAAGTAAATAATGGATTTTAACATGATATAATCTGAATAAAATAAATATAATGGAATATGATGATGTAATTCAACAGATTGTTTTACATTTGGCTATTGTATTGTGCTTCACTTTCATATGGAATGAAAGACCTACTTCATGGATGTCCATTAAAAATCTCGGTATTAAACTTTTTACAAATATGTAAAAAATATTTTTAGTCCTGTAGAATAAGGTTTGAAGGTATATTTGAAACAGAGACCAGGACACATTTATATTAAAGTATCAATAGTTCTATGGACAGTGCTGAAGCAGTCCCTTTTAGATTTCTGTGGAATAAAGTATACATATAATTTGTTATGGAAAGATATTTGATTGGATTATCATTATACAGAGTCAGTTTGCTGTCTTGGCTAGAAAGTGAGATACCGCAAGTTTTACTTTTGCCTTAGGCACAAACCCAGCTTGGGCCAGTCACTCTTTCTATGCTCTAGGACAGGGGTCTCCAACCTTTGCAACTTTAAGTCTGAAGGACTTCAGCTCCCAGAATTCTGGTAGCTGAAGTCCTTCAGACTTAAAGTTGCAAAGGTTGGAGACCCCTGTTCTAGGAAAGAGACAACAGTAAACCTCTTCTGAAATCTTGGCAATAAAACTATAGGAATTAATTCAGGCAGTCACAGGGTGTCAACAATGACTTGATAGGCACACACATACACACTCTGCAGATTATATTAGTGAGGTCAGTGAAGCAATGATTGTGTAATTATGAAGTAATGAGATAGGACTACACAGACAATTAAGGTTTTGGAAGAACAAAGAAGCTCTATAGCAATAGCTATAGCACTTAGACTTATATACCGCTTTACATTGTTTTATAGCCCTCTCTACTTTAATGGTTTACAGAGTCAGCCTATTGCCCCCAACAATTTAGGTCCTCATTTTACCCACCTCGGAAGGATGGAAGGTTGAGTCAACCTTGAGCTTGATGAGATTTGACCTGTCAAATTGCAGACAGCTGGCAGTCAGCAGAAGTAGCCTGCAGTACTGCACCCTAACCACTATGCCACCCTAGTTCATATTCTGTGAAACATAGTTTCATTCTGTGGAGTAACCCTTATAGGGTTTGGCAAACTGTCCCTGCTTAGAGACTATGCTTGTCTCCCAGTACCTTTCCTCATCATTATTTTGCCTTCTAAATATTTTATAGCTGAGCTGTTGGTTTAGTTTGGGAAATCTGACACCATATAGCTGAGCTAATAATTTGTTTTCCCTGGGAAAACATATGTGGGTTAGCTTGACCCCCTGAAATCTCCTTCAATCCAGTGATAAGAAACAAACATGTTTATAGGGCACATATACAGTTCAGAAATTGATTCATGTTCTGGAATGGTAATTAGCAAAAAAATCATTCCCAAGGCAGGAGTAGAGCTTTAAACATGGACAAGCTGTTCCCTAAAGTTCTTGCATGAATAGCTCTGGAATATATTTTCACATTTATGTAAAAATCCAAAAGGTTACTTAACATTATATGGTTAGTTACCGAAATCTTCTTTTTAAAATAACCTTTCTGCAAAGGTCTCTGAAGGAATGTAAAACAACTAACTAAATAAAAGTGAAGCAGTGTTCTACATAATACATTAACGTTTGAACAGTAAAATACAGAACACAAGCTAAAGCATTAAATTAAAACAATGCACACATAATTAGAGACAGAGGCAATTCCATAATCTGAGAACCCATAGAAGAAAGTCTTTCCCTGTGTTTGAGGGACACAACTACATTAACATGATATCCTTGAGAGGGCAGAGCTAAGAGGAGAAGCTGTAAAAAATAAACAAAAATAAAAACAAAAAACCATGGTCTTCAACGCTGACTCTGAAAACAAGCATTGCGTCTTTCTACATTTTCATAAAAAGTTATTTTGACACCATGTAGTGACTGATATCTGAGTTGCCTCATTTCAAACTAGTCAGTGATCTAGAGCTCTATACAGAATACACTGTAAAACAAAAGTCTAAATTGATGACATGGCCAGGACATGGATAACTGTTGCCAGGTAGAGGACAGTTGACAAATGGTCTACTACAGAGGTGTCAAACTCAAGGCCCGCAGGCAAGATCCATCTTGAAGAATGCTTAGATCTGGCCCATGGGGCTGCCCTGGAAACAACAAGCAAGTCTGTGGTGCCTCTGTCAGCAAAAATGGAGCTCAGGAGGGCTGTGCGTGTCCCTCCCGAGCTCTGTTTTCACTGGCAGAATGCTGGGGCCACCATAGGTTCCCCAGACATGAGTTACATCAAGCTGGCCATGCCCACCTTGGCCACACAGCCCTGATGTCAAACACAACCCTGACGCGGCCCTCAATGAAATTGAGTTTGACACCCTAGTCTACTACATGTAATAGTGTAAAGATATTTCTGACCACCACTTAGGGTTGAATTGTCCTATTCAAGGCTGAGTAGAATAGAGTTATTGCCTTTTATGTTCCTGGGAATCTTGCCCCAGGCCAAGCTCCTATTTGCGGCAAGTTTCCCAATACCACTTTGGAGCAGAAGGGAAGGGGGGAAATATTGCTCTCAGATGTTTTTTCCCAAGAATCTGATAAAACAGTGTTTTGTCCCAGGCCCTGGAATATACACCTGTCTGCCATGACTAATGAGTGAGAGATAAGCAAACTCCCTTGGCTCAGAGCCCAGAAACTAAAAGCACAGGCTTGACTCACAGAAATCTCTCCACACAAACATTCATGACTGTCTCACTAAATGGCTACTTCAACCGAATGGTTGTTTCCTGCAAATGTCCCCTCCCATCACTTCACCTATAAGCTCTCTTGGGAGGGGCCAATCAACAACCACCTGGTTCATAATCACCATCTGTGAGCCTGCCTACGACGTAACTGCTGCCTCCGCCTCTCAGCTCTTCTCACTCTTGCGTCATGGACAAACTACCTTTGATCCTCCCCTCTACTCCATGACCCAGGTGCCTCCTGGAGGCCAACCAGCCTCTCTGGTTCCTGCTCTGACTCTGAACACCCCCCCCCCAGAGTCTTCCTCAGCATCCAGGGCAGACTCATATGGTTCCTCGCTATCAGAGTCCATCAGCAGCTCAGCCGTTCCCTGCTGGGCCACAACAAAACAGCATGTCTTCTAGGCAGGGAAATTAAAGGAACAAGTGATCACCCTTACCTTTCTCCTATGCTGAAAAAAGTGGGTTGGCTGTAAAAGCCTTGCATCTGCAATTGGTCTACCACTGACCAAATCAAACAATATTTTCTCCTCTGTTCACAGCACCGCCAACTAAATGCCATCTGACTGAAAAGATGGAAGTCACTTACTTTCACAATGCTTCCATGACCTAACACTGCCTAGGTAGTCCAGTAAAATATCATCCCTAATTGTACAGGGGCTGTTTGCTGAATAATGAAAAGTTGGACGGACTGTAGGTATTGGTCAGTGCAGTAAGGTAACTCAAGCAGTCTGAATCCCACATCCCACTTGGAATTATCACCAAAAAAGAATCCAAATAATTTGGCTCATCCGAAAATTCCTAAAATTATATTGCTGCAGATTAAAACACTTTGATAATTGCTGAAATAGAAGCAATTACTCTTTTTTGTATTACAACAGGCAAAGAAAATTACGCTCTGCAAGGCATTTTCTTATATCCATGCTAGCAGCCACGTTGGATGACCAACATATATATTTTAATATTTGTAGTTTAATGGCTGTTTTGGAATAGAGTCAAAAAAAATATACCACCAACATAGTCTGTATCGATTTATTAAGGCTGGGAAGAAAGTGATACATTTGGAAGGGCAAAATATTCAGCATGTAGTTGTGCAAATGCATAACACCTGTCAGAATTGTTTTTTCCCAGGGTTGTACTACAACACTGAGCAGCCATGTATGCCTAGGAAAAAAACCATTTGTTCCTAACAGATGTTATAGATGCTCATCCTAACCCCCACCCTCAAATTATGGTTTGCTTTTGGAATCCAGATTTCTGCACAGCCCTATCATTATAATACAGGCTGTGTCCCAGGATAAATTGCCAGAAAAAATGTGAAGACTGCTAAACCAACTTTATACACAATGCGTTGAAAGGTGTTGGAAGCAGCTGCCGGAATCAGCTGGAATAGTTTTTAGTTTGATCATCTGTACTGTAGGAACCCTCTGTCTTCCCTTTTATTACAGTATTTACTCAGTAATACTTTCAGTATGTTTAGCAACTTGTTCCTCAGCAACTAAAAATATAACACCAAATTTTCTACTAGAATATATTTTTAGGGGGGGGGGGGAAGAGTTATAATTCTTAAAGGAAAGATTGTTCTTCCAGGTTTTCCCTGTAACCATGATATGCTGGATAACAACTACTGAAAATGTCTTATTCCCCCCCCCCCCCATGCTTAATAAAATGTGTTGAGAATATTTTTGTTATTCAATCCTTATGACTTGATTCCATTTTATAATATTTGAAAGAATACTGTACTCTCTAGCACTACCTCCGAAAAAGTTGCTGGTGTTATACTAAAGTAACTCTAAATCAGAGGTCTTCAAACTTGGCAACTTTAAGACTTGTGGTCTTAACTCCCAGAATTCTCCAGCCAGCTATGCGTGGAGTTGAAGTACACAAGTCTTAACGCTGTCAAGTTGGAGACCCCTGCTCTAAGTGTTTTGACCTTTCCATACATGAGGATCCAACCATGCCCAATGTGAAATGCTTGAATAAGGGCAATGATATTTTGATCTTTCTGTATGCCAGATAAATATTTTATATTTTTTTATTTTTTTATTTTTTATTTATTTATTTATTTATTTTTATTTTATTAAATTTATATCCTGCCCTTCTCCAAACGGACCCAGGGCGGCGCACAGGAATGTTAAAATACATACAAAACATATAAAATTTAAAAAACTTATTCTAGTAAAACCTGTGCTAAAAACCGAATTAAAATCCCAAATTTAAAACTGTCTAATGGTCAATACAGGGGGTTACGCTAGGCCGGCTAGATGGAATAAATGTGTCTTCAGACACTTGCGGAAGAGGCGGAGGTCAGAGATGGTGCGGAGTTCAGGGGGTAGGTCGTTCCAGAGGGCTGGCCCAGCCACAGAGAAGGCTCTTCCCCTGGGTGTCGCCAGTCGGCATTGTCCAGCCAACGGCACCCTGAGGAGGCCCTCTCTGTGGGAGCGTATCGGTCTGAGGGATGTATGGGGCAGGAGGCGGTCTCGCATATAACTAGGCCCCGAGCCATGGAGCGCTTTAAAGATGGTCGTCAAGACCTTGAAGCGCACCTGAAAGACCACAGGGAGCCAGTGCAGCTCGCACAGGATAGGTGTTATGTGGGAGTGTCTAGGCGCTCCCATAATCACCCGCGCGGCTGCGTTCTGGACTAGCTGCAGCTTTCGGGTGCACCTCAAGGGAAGCCCCATGTAGAGAGCATTACAGTAGTCGAGTCGAGAGGTGACGAGTGCTTGAGTGACTGTGCGTAGGGCACCCCGATCCAGTAAGGGGCGCAATTGGCGCATCAAGCGTACCTGATGGAATGCCCCCGTGGCCACGGCTGCCACGTGATCTTCCATAGACAGCCGGGAATCCAGGAGGACACCCAAATTGCGCGCCCTCTCCACGGGGGCCGGTGTTTCGCCCCCAATGGCCAGTGTTGGAATAATCTGGCTGAACCGGGGCGCCGGAAGCCACAGCCACTCAGTCTTGGACGGGTTGAGCTTGAGTTTGTTACCACCCATCCAGATCCGTACGGCCTCCAAACACTGGGACATAACCTCGACGGCATCGTTGGGGTGGTCTGGGGTGGATATGTACAACTGAGTATCATCAGCGTACAGATGATATCCCACCCCAAAACCACGGATGATCTCACCCAGCGGCTTCATATATGTGTTGAATAGTAGGGGCGAGAGGACCGACACCTGAGGAACCCCACATATGAGGGGCCTCGAGGCCGACCTCTGCCCCCCTGCCAACACATATTGCGACCGACCAGAGAGATAGGACGAGAACCACCGCAAAACGGTGCCTCCCAGCCCCAACCCCCCCAGTCGGCGCAATAGGATACCATGGTCGATGGTATCAAAAGCCGCTGAGAGGTCTAATAGGACTAGGATAGAGGAATGTCCTCTATCCCGCGCCCTCCAGAGATCATCAACCAACGCGACCAATGCCGTCTCGGTGCTGTGCCCGGGTCGGAAGCCGGACTGGCGCGGGTCTAGATAATCAACTTCCTCCAAGTGTCGCGGAAACTGTTGGGCCACCACACTCTCAACAACCTTCACTAGAAAGTGGAGGTTGGAGACAGGACGATAGTTCTCTAATAATGCTGGATCCAGGGACGGCTTCTTGAGGAGGGGCCTCACTACCGCCTCTTTCAAGACGGCAGGCAAGGACCCCTCACTCAAAGATTGCGTTGACAATGCCCTGGAGCCAGCCTCGTGTCGTCTCCCAGGATGCCAGTACAAGCCAGGAGGGACACGGGTCCAATAAACATGTGGTAGCCCTAAGCCTCTTTGACAACTTGTCCATATCCTCAGTGGTAACAAAATCAAACTCCTCCCAAGATGGTGTCACAAGATCAGCCTCGGCCCGCTCGACTGGACCACTGTCGATGGAGGGTAACTTGTTCCGAATCCGAGTGATTTTCTCCTGCAGATAAATCCCAAATTCCTCTGCTCGACCCTGTAAAGGGGCTTCCCGCGGCCTCTGTTGAAGGAGGGAGCGGGTCACCCCAAACAGGGCGGCAGGTCGGTTATCTGCGGATGCAATAAGAGTGGCACAATACTCACGTTTGGCCACTCTTAACGCCACTAAGTAAGTCCTAATATGGTCTCTCACTAGTGTTCGGTCGGCTTCGGAGCGAGAAGATCTCCATCTGCTCTCTAGGCGTCTCTTGTGGCGCTTCATCTCCCTAAGCCCCTCGGTGAACCAAGGAGCCCAGGTGGTTCGTCGCCGCAAGAGAGGCCGCAAGGGCGCGACTTGGTCCAAGGCCCCCGTGGCCGCACTTAACCATGCGGCCACTAGGTCCTCAGTCGAGTCGCGGGGCAAGTCCACAGGAATTGGCCCAAGCTCCCTTTGGAACCTTATCGGGTCCATCAGGAGCCTGGGGCGGAACCATATAGGAATGTCCGGTTCCGCCTCCCCGCAGTGAGGTGCGGCGATCGGAAAGTCGAGCTGAAGGAGAGCGTGATCTGTCCATGACAGGGGTGTGATGGCTAGATCCCCTCTTCCCAGATCACTACTCCACTGTCCCGAGACGAAGATTAGATCCAGGGTTTGTCCGCCCTCGTGGGTAGGGCCTACAACTACTTGGGTCAGGTCCATGGCTGTCATGGAAGCCATGAACTCCCGAGCTACCCCAGAGGTTTCGCCTGCCGACGGCAGGTTAAAGTCCCCCATGACTAACAGTCTGGGGGTCTCAACCGCCGCCTCGGCTATCACCTCTAGGAGCTCGGGCAGGGCTGTTGTCGTATAGCGAGGAGCCAGGTATACAACTAACACGCCCAACTGCCACCCTAGGCCCCACTTCACAAGGAGGGACTCGCACCCAGTCATCTGAGGGATCGTGGTCTCCTTTGGCTCAAGACCTTCCCTAACCATAATCGCCACCCCCCCACCCCTCCCTTGGGCCCTAGGCTGATGAAAGACTCGGTATCCTGGTGGGCACATTTCTACGAGGGGATGTCCTCCCTCGTGGCCCAACCAGGTTTCCGTAATACCTACCAGGTCCGGGTCCCCCTCTGACACAAGGTCTCGGATGAGGGGGGCTTTTTGTACCACGGACCTGGCGTTACACAACATCAGCCTAGGGCCCCGGGTCTGTGGTTCTTGCCCACCTAGTCTGCGATGGGAGCATGGGGGGTTGGAGCGCGTAACCGCCCGTAGCCAGCAGCCGCGGTCCTCCAACCAATGATGTCCACCCCGTCTCCCACCGCCCCTCCCCCTCCCCAAGACCGAACTGATGGAAAATGCCTCAATGGAAACGGCCCCCCCTCCCTCCTCCTCCGTTCCTCTGCTTCCGCCAGCCGGCCCAATAGATTGACGCCCCCCCACTTGACTATCCCTACCCTCCTCCCTGGAACCCCCTAAAATCCGAATTAAAAAGTTAAATAAAAACCCCCCTAAATAAAAACCCCCCTATTATAAACAATAGTTTTGTTTATAATTCAGGAGGATACACACTAATTTCTACTGATGCTTCTTGGGATATTCTGAATCCTTCTAGTTTCATTGAGAAAGTTCATGACAAAATTATATAGTTTTGAAATCGTATGACTGAAAAGCTCTCCCATTCATGCACTTCTTAGCCATAGATTTCTTTTTACTCAGATAATACAAAGTGTTAGAAAACTTTGTATTATCTGATGTGATGTATAATAACATTAATAATCCTTCAATTCAGATCAAGACTACAGCTGTGTATCAAGAAACTTGGTTAGTTAGCTGTGACGCTTAAAATTCAAGTGTCTTTGGAAATACAGTCATGCGTATAGATTCCAGATGCACAAAATTGAGAAGTAATAATAATGTGATTTCAAGCTTCAGTGAACTATAGTAGAAGTGGGATAAAAGCCCACAGAAAAATGGAAGATGCTGCATGGTTTTGATTTACTTATAAACTAATCTCTGAAGTGCTCTGACACCAACTGTATAAAATGTGTGTGTCAGAAAGAGAACTTTTTACTTTTAGAACCCCTTTTAGAAAATTTAGCTAATCTCTATACATATCTATGCAGGAAGATAAACCAATCAGTAAATCAAGGAATGTAAAAGAAATCCATCATAGATTTCTTTTAGCTGTAATTACCATAACCCATGAGTAAATTCCGCCATTGCACATCAGCAGTAATTAATGCAGTTTGCTGCCAAGTTTTGTCAACTAGAAAAAGTTTATAAAAATAATACATTTAAAAAATAATAATAAAAATAAGCATGTATCCGCAACTTTATGGAAAACTTTATTTAACATACTAAAGGAAATATATAGAATAAATACATAGAATACATTAAAATATGGAGCAATTATATGTAAGTCAAATAGAAAAAAGTATTTGACTTATGTAAAATATTTTAACATGCATATGATAACACTGGTGATTTACAGGACTTTAAAAAAAGAATCCAGAGAAATTACATGCATTAAAATAGCATTTGAGCACCATTTGAGATTGCTCAGATTTGCCTAATCAACATGCTGTTAACTAGAGTAGCATGGGTCATATATATATAAGGAGTCATATAAAATACGTATAAACAGGAGTCATTTAGATTGACTGGCTCAAAGTCAGTCAGCTTTCATTCCTAAGGCAGGCCTAGAACTTACAGTCTTCTGGTTTCTAGCCTTGTGCCTTAATCTTTAGACCAAACTGGCTCTCTTGCTCTCTAATATGTGACTTTACTTTTAAAAGCATGTTATAGGCATCTTTATCCCAAATAAAATAACTCTGGATTTAAGATTATTCACAGCCCCAGCACCCAAAACAAAATAGCTAAAAATGAGAAACATTGAAAAAATTCTGTTTTCTGTTTAGTTTTCATATTTTATCAATCTAAGGCTGCCAAAACTAATCTTGGATATAGAGTCTCAGTCCCGACAATTAAAGCAGGGTCAAAATATATCATATAAGAATGATTAATTGTAAGTTAAACTGAATTGACTGATTATAAGGTCAATCAAATCAAATTCTGACTCCTCATTTGAATATATATCTACATAGGTAGATATACATTCTCCTCTTTCCTAAAAGAAGCTGGGAAAAGAAAGGAAAGTCTAGAAATGGAGAAGAAAGAAAATATAATTATCTTGGAAAGGGAAGAGAAAGAGAAAAAGGAAACCAACCTGAATAGAGATGAGGAGAAGGAAATAAGTAACTTGAAAGAAAGGAAAGTCCTAATTAAGAATTAACCACCACCCCGCCCAAAAAAATTCATCAGCATCTCCTAAATAATTGATAGCCACCAGCTAATCTTCAAAGACATATACTATATGTTAATGCCTGCAACCAACTGTACTTGCACGCATTCATTGTTGATCTTCTTCCTAGACAAAATAAGAAGACTCCACATTCTTACATCTGCCACTCAAAAGTATTTACTGGGGGAGGGGATAACTTTTCTATCTGATAACCATTCAATTACCTAACTAAACCTTCTTGAAACTGAATGTTTTGTCAATCATGACTCTCCTTCTCAGATAGTTTATTGAATGAAAGAAGCTTTCTGATGAATATTTCATTCTTTTTGTGGTCTCATATTAAACTACTTACACTCAGTCTGGTGACTTCACAGTGAAGATCAGGAGAATCATTAAAGCCAACTCCATACGCTTGGATGTTGCTACAGTTGGAAAATCTTACATCACAGAAGCCTTCATTGAGTAGACTGGTAATCTCCACAGAATGCTCTGCCATGGAAATAAATATGTGATAATCAACTAATTATTTATTTGTATTTAGTTACTTATTGTAACTTTTTTTACTGCACCATTTGATCACATTTCTCATGGGTCACAATTCAACTCAAGTAAAAAATAAACAGAAACATAAGAAACAATACTATGATGTTCAAAATACTAACTATCTAAAACCTGAATGGCTGCTCAAAAATAATTGTTATAGCAACAGCAATAGCACCAGGACCAGGACTAGGGTGCACATAGATTTTGCAGGCCCTGTGCACTGGCAAACTTTCCTCATAGAAGTGGACACCTACTCAAAATCGCTAAATGTAGTCCACATGACCACCACCATGGCAGAGGTGGTCATCAAGGTGCTATGGAAATGTTTCTCCATGCACTGCCTGCCCGATGTCTTGATTTCTGACAATGGGCCTCAATTTACGGCCATTCAGTTTAAAACCTTCCTAGCAGAGCAGGGAATCAGACATGCCCTGGTTGCTCCTTTCCACCCAGCCAGCAATGGGCAGGTGGAAAGAATGGTGTGATCCACTAAAGAAGCCCTATCTAGAATGGGCCCAGGTGATTGGCAAACCCGCATTGATAAATTTCTCCTCGTACAGCACAACATGGCAAGCCCCACCACTGGCAGAAGTCCCTCCAAACTCTTAATGGGTTGCTGACTAAGGTCTCCCTTTTTTTTTTGGTTCAGCAAATTGAACTCACAAATTTAAAAAGTTTGGGCCTGTAGTGCATCTTCAAGGTGCAGCACTGACCAGGTGACTGTGTGGACCGGGTTTGGCTTGCAGTATTGAATACCTCAGAGCTGTAGTAACTCAGGAAGAGAGCCCTCTTCCTGTTGCCCAATAGGCCGATAAGATTGTTGGCCTACATTAAGCACTTGAACCTCATCATGTAGGAGTCCCAGTGCTCCATGGCTGGATCGTAGAGAGCTGGTGGGGCATGCATCATCATTGTCAGGCTGAGACAACTTTGAATTTGCTGCTCAAAATGGCCACTTGGTGCCTGACGTTTATCACTCTGACTGGCATTTTGCTGGATTTGTTGTCAGCTCTTTTTGCCTAGTTGTCTTCTGATCCCACCTTCATCACCAGTGTTAGATAGGGTGAACAGAGGAGACAGGACTCAGGCTTCAGTGACAAGAAGAGTTCTTTATTCAGCAAACTATGTACAGATCCAGCGCTGGCCTGTCTGACAGTTTGCCCTTTTATAGGGAGCTGCCAGACGGCTCACCCAATCAGCTTCAAGTATTTTCCCACTGGAATGGGGGGACCTTGGTGGAGTCTATTGCTCCAGTCTTAATATCTAACATTGATGATATGTGCTTGAGTCACTGTTGCCAAGATTATCCTAATCCAAGTATATTTGCAACTAGCACAAGAACCAGGAATGCATCAGGATCATCAAGCTGCAGATTAGTTCTTTTAAGAGAATGATTCTATCTAGAATTAATATATGTGCACAAGTACAGTTCATTTACGCTTTAATTTTATTTAAAAAAATTATTAAAAAATACCCTTTTATGTACAAACTTTACTCATGAGTCTTTATTGTCTAAAATACTAGCTTTTGCCTCCCTGTGTCAAAAGTTAAGTGTCAATCTTACATAGCAATTTTCAAGAAAGAGCAATATGAGAAACAGACATTGAAAACATGGACTGGCATTGTTCTTACATTTTATGTAGCAACCAAAGCCATCTGCTCAGGGAAGTGTTTCTCATTACTGTCTGTGTTGTTAAATTCATAAGATTATCTTGTTCAAGGCTGATTAGGGACTAATGAAAACACTTTTTATGTTTGATCTATTCAATGGTCTTGCCAATACAGTGATTCCATAAGTATATAAAGATGGAATAGTGTGTCTGGAACACTAGACTATATTTCTATTTCTGGAAATATTCCTTGAAAGTTACTTCATGAACTATCAATTTTAACTTTATGGACCTACTTGCAAATTACCACATATATTAACATTAGCAAAATCTGTGAGAATTCTGCCAAGAAACATCATTCTATGCAGTATGCAACATTATATTATTCTGATGACTAATCACTCTGTAGTAAATAAGCAGGGCATAAGAGCCAGATTGTTTTAGTGGTTAAGCCACCAGACTAGAAGACAGGAAACAATGAGTTCTAGTCCTGCTTTATGCAGAAAACCAACTGGGGAACTTTGGGCCAGTCACGCTCTTTTAGCCCAAAGGGTTGTTGTTGTGGGGAAAACAGGAGGAAGGAGTATTAACTATGTTTGCCACCAACTATCTATAGCCATGATAGGGAACCTATGGAACCCATTCCAAACTTCTGGTTTGTGCGTTGGGCCATTTTTCTCCCTCCAGAGACTTCCAACCCAGAAGTTGGAAAATGGGCTGTTTCTGGCCTCTGGAGGGTCTGGGGGGGGGGTGAGGCCACTTTTGCTCCCCCGGGTCCTAGAAAGCCTCTGAAAGCCTAGGAAGGGCGAGAAATGGGTCCACCATGCCATCGTGCAGCAAAAGCAGGGTGGATCATGGGGGGATTGCGCACACATGCATGGGGGGAGGGCACATGCTCACATGAACTACCCGCGCTCCCCCCACTTTTGGCACACGATGGCAAAAAGGTTAGTCATCACTGATCTATAGCATGGATGTCAAACTTGCCAGGTCACGTTGTCATCACTTTTTGTGATGTTTTCCCCATTCTGAGAGCAGGGGTGGGCCGTTAGTTTGATATCCCTGATCTATAGCATACGAGGTCCAGATGCATACAGTTTTCAAACTACTACAAAATTATCTTCGAAAATGGAAAATGCCGCATGAAATTGTTAACCAAGCCCAGATAAAAAACAACATAAAACACAGATAAGTCCTTGATTTTCTTTCCTTACAAGAATTGTACAGCTCTTAAACTGCATTTCTATACCACCTGTTCCGAAAATCATCTCAAGTACTTTCTATGGAAAAGATTCTAACTTCTGTCACAAGAATTATCTTAAAGAGCAAGGCAAGCTCTTTTTCTGATATCTTGGAATCTGCTGCTTATAAAACGGTATAGACAATAATGGCTATACAAGCAGATGGCTTTAGTTTTATATAGTGTATAAACAGTTCCAAACTTTGGAATAGATATCTGCAATCAGCTAAGTAATTATTAAAGCTTCTACTATACTTTTATGTCTGCCACGTAAGTAGGAACAAAGCTCCCACATTTATTATTAGTGTGATCTATGACTGGGAATTCAGAAGGTCTGATGCAAACTTCCAATTATGTGAGGATGTGTTAAAATGTTGGATGGAATGATTTATGGAGTATAATTTGTTTCATTGAAAATTATTGAATAATAACAATAAATAGGGATCTGCAAACACTGAATTAGGATATTAAATAGTCCATTGAATCGTAGCAGTTTGTTATATACTCAAACAGTTACTAATGAATGAGATATTTAACCGATCATGAATTTCTTTGGTCCTGGACATTATTTTATTCTATCATGTAGCATTCAAATTACTACAATAACATTGCTTTGAACTAACTGTGATTCTTCTTCCCTTCCTTTTCTAAGAAGCAGAGAAATTGAAATTGGAAGCAAGCATGGGGGGATGCCCGAATTTCCTTTCCCAGAGTATAAAATCAACTGGTAATTTGCTGCTTCCTTTGGAGTCATTTTGCTTTTTTTTATTATTTCTTTATCAAAGTCTGAAACTGTCCATTGCCCTCACAGAGGAATTTTGTGATTATGTAACAATTTTGCTGTTGCAAGCACACAAAATCATACTACACACTGATTTGAGTGAAAGCATCAAGAAGTGTCTAAGGGAGAGCAGAAGGGACCATGACAATCACTAGCCAATAGCATAAAAAGGATTATGGCAAGAATCCCAACAACTACTGGAATAGAAAGCAGCTTGTATCCCTTGCCCGTCTGAGACACTTGTATTTAACGAAGCAATATTTGCAAACATCACGATGAAGAAAAAGCCATAACATGATGTTTTTTGTGTGATACCAAGATAAAAAGACTTCTACAAAGTGACTAAAACTAACTGAAGAAAATCACTACACAAACATTCCAGATAATGAGAGTATGATTTTACCTCTATAAATCTAGTTCATGAATATAAATATTGACCAAGATGTTTGACAAAAGAATATTTGTTTATGATTCGGGTGAAAATATCTTTATCACAAATTGTTCATAAATAACTATGAAACATGAGGCACGAACACTTGAATATATATTTGATTAGGAAAAATATTAAAATTAATGCTGAAATCAATTCGGCTGTTGAAAATGGACTGTTCTTCCTTTCTTACTGTTGGACCACATAGCCTTAAAAAACAGCTAAGCCTAAATATACTGGAGAGATGTTAGTGACGCAAATGTGCACCCTAATCTATTTTTGTAGATTTTAAACAATTATGTGAAAGATTAGTAAAAAGAAAGAAATTCACTATTCTGTCTGAAAAAAAATTGTAAAAAAAAAGATGCTATCATTTAATTTCTTAGGAAAATAAATATCTTCAGGAAAGTTTAGTGATTTTTCAAAATATTGAATGTTACCAGTGGTTGTTACACTAATGGTTTTAGTAAAACAGAGATTCTAAAACAGATTTTTCCATACAGAGCAAGTCTTCCCAACAACAGCTAGATTCAAATGATTTTTAAAATACTCCTATTCATTTGAAAGTTAACTTTAATGCACAATCTTTTTCATTTACTTAAAAAATGTGGAATCTATGCAATATTTTAAAAGAAAAGGGTGCTTCAAAATACAAGAACACTCATATAGTACCTATTGGGAACTACTAAAATAGCTATAACTTTTTGTGTGGTTTTCTGTGAAGCTATAGTGTATAGCGTTTTGTATGCGTGTGTGTGATGTATATATACAGAGGGGAACAGATTATTTAAGGCCAAAAGATCCAAATATCAAACTACAAATATAATTAAGATTTTAAAACATTTTAAATTATTATTATTATTATTATTATTATTATTATTATTATTATTATTATTATTATTATTATTATTATTATTATTAATTTCGATTTATATACCGCCCTATTCTCCCTAGTGGGACTCAGGGCGGTGCACAGAAAGATAAAAACCCACAACACATATAAAATATAAAATAGCATTAAATCATTTTAACTAAAATGATATGAACTAAAGACTTCATTTTTATAGACATTTAAAAATAGAGCTGATACTGCTGCAATTTTAGGATTTTTTTTATCTGCAAGTCAAATGTTAAAATGTTCAGAAATATCTCTTCCTAGTCATGATTTTAAATTAGGTCAGATAATATCCTGCCAAAAATGCTTGTAAAACTTGCAGTACAATAAAGTGTGACCCACTGTTTCAAAGTCAATACCATTGCAGGAACAAAAGATTTTAGAGATGGAGTCTATGAAGCTTTAGCGGGATCTATAAAAGGCTGCTTTAAGGAGTTCCCAGCAGGTGTCATCAGCATCCCTGGGCTTTCTATAAAACATTTTTCCCCCTTTAGATCTGAAGTCCTATTGTTTTATGCTTCAAAAGTGACTCCTATATATTGCCTAGCACATTTAGCATTGCAATTTCATTTATTTATTTTAAAAGAGCAGCAAGTACCGTATGACCACAATTGAGCTGAACATTTGTATTGCTAAGCAAGGCAGTTATTAAGTGAATTGCATCCCAAGTGAAAAAGGACTGGAGAAAAAATTTGGAACTTTATTATTATATACTAGCTGTACCCGGCCACGTGTTGCTGTGGCCCAGTCTGGTTAAATGGCCAACTAACCTGTGTACACACAACTACCATATAACCCCCAACCTACCTGCCTACTGTATTTCTTACTGTCTCCTTCTATCTACCTACCTACCTACCTACCTACCTACCTACCTACCTACCTACCTACCTACCTAGAAAGAGAGGAGAGAGGGGCCGCTGGCAACATAGGAGAGGCCGCTGACTCAGCAGCGGCCTTGTGGGGGGGGAGTTGGCATAGGGGGGCGGCGTTGTGAACGGTGAGGTGAGAGGGGCAGAAGGAGCCGGAGAGCATGCAGGCGTTGGCGTTGTGAGTGGTGAGGTGGGAGGGGTGGAAGGAGCTGGAGGGCATGCCGGCGCCGGCGTTGCGAGCGGCAAGGTGGGAGGGGCATAAGGAGGTATGGGGGCAAGTGAGTGAATGAGGAAAACACAGAAGAGCTGCAAATGTACATTTGTGTGGCATGTACCTGGCACCGGTGTGCCATCCACACAATCTGTACATATCATTGGTGCTGCACTTGTAAGAAACTTCGTGTGAAAATTTGGTGGCGATTGGTGCAGTAGTTTCTGAGCTTAGCGGTTTTGAACAAACTCATAGTTAAATTTTTATTTATATAGATGTTGGCAGCAGCAAGACTATCGTATTCACAAAAATGGAAGGAGACTTCGATTCCTACTATGGACAAATGGTTGCAGAAGTTGATAGAGTTGGCCCAAATTGCAAGACCGACTACTTTGATTAAAGAAAAGAGGGTAAGTACTTTTGTTTCCACATGGAAACTACTTCTGAACTTCGTGCTTGAAGTTGAATAGAATGAAACTTTGATTTTGGCATTTACCAAGTCAATTGATAGATGTTTACAGAAATGGCTTGTTCATATTATTATGAAAAAGCAAAAAAAAAAAACCACCCTTGTGTTAATGCCTTATTTTGACTGCAACAGAAAGAGTCAGATCTGGCTTCTCTTATTGCCTTTGCTTGCCAGAAACCAGTTAAGAAGGTTACAACTGGTGATCACCTGAGCCCAGGACACTGCAACTGTCATAAAAACGTGCCAGTTGCCAAGCATCTGAATTTTGATCATGTGACCATGGGGATGCTGCAACAGACATGTGAAAACTGGTTTTATAAATCACTTTTTTCAGTGCAGTTGTGAATTTGAACAGTCACTAAGTGAGTGCTTGTAAGTCAATGTGATTGAGATGTCCTGGAGATGTCAGCTCAGGGGAGGATGAACCAATTCCTGGCACCTCAAAGCTCAGTTGATTGATGGCTCCGAGCAGCCATCTGTGAGGGAGTTGGCTGAAGCCAGCTGCAGCAGGACAGCCCTGAGGCTTCAGGTTGGGAAAGCATGCAGTTGCAGCTGGTCAGTGATGAGGAAGAGGAACTGCCTTCTGGACTTAATCCAAGAAACATAGGACAGAGAAAAGGCAGGAGCAGAGAATGTCATCCAGCTTACTTGTCAGGAGAAAATCTCACCCTTCTTTATGGGCTGCACTGGAAGCTGGCTATTTAGCACATCAGACAGATGGAGGCGATGCTGGGAACCACATATTTGTTTCCTAGCTATGTGTTTTCTGGTCATTGTGATTTCTGTCTCACTTTGGATTGACACCAGGGCTTAACTGGAACTGCCTTGGAAACTCAGGACTTTTCTTGCCTCATGAACCATCATGTATTGTAGATTTAATTGTCTGGTGGGTTTATTTTGATTGAGAAACTTTCACGTGCCTTGGGGGACTATTTAGCCATTGCTCTGTGGAGTAGCATTGATCTGTTTATGGCTGGACTTAATTCTGCCAGTTCTGGGTTTTTGGTGAAGGGAATTGCTGGGGAATATTAATAAACTCGTTAAACTACAGATGTGTGTGTGAGAGAGAGGGGGGGACAGCACAATTTAGAATTACCTGTATAATATTTTACATATTAAATAAACCAATGCCTAGTATTTCTATGTAATTTCAAACACATCTATTCAGTAATCCTATTAATTTTACAGAAATTTAGTCCTTGATAAACAGTAAATACAATCATCAATTAATTGTATGCAGTCTTCAGCCAAACAGCTTATTATATCTGATTATATCCAGAGATCTTCCAGTTTACTTGACTAGTGAGTCTAGTGTTTTAAAATGAACAGCCTTTAAGACCTAATTTCATACTCCCGAAATTTGGTGGCATGCTTATTTTCTTTGGTGTTATTTTTCTTTTTTTATTAGAAAAATAAAATTAAAATGAAGACGGGAATAGTATGAGAGACCTCTAGGAGGAAAAGTGGTACTGTTTCCAACCTTAACTGTCACAATCCTCACCAAACACACTACTGAAATCGGGGTCATTTTGCTGGTGAATTTTGGTAGCATGATTTCAAGCTGATTTTCGAGTTTGGAGAAGATTTAAGGGAGGCATGAGAGCAGTTTGTTTCTCAGAGGACATTTTAGCCTTTAAAAAGCAAACATAATTCAAAGATTCCAGCCACGGTACCCCATAATTGGTGAACCTTATTTGTCCTTTCTGTGGTGGGAACTATGCAATGTGGGAGTCAATTTTTTTTAGTACCAATTCTGCGGGTATGGCTTGGTGGGCGTGGTATGGCTTGGTTGGTGCAGCTTGGTGGGCATGGCAAGGGAAGGATACTGTAAAATCTCCATTCCCTCCCAATCAGGTGGGACTCGGGAGGAAGAGAATAGATGGGCGTGGGGCCAGTCAGAGGTAGTATTTGCCAGTTCTCCAAACTACTCAAAATTTCCGTTACCGGTTTTCCAGAACTGGTCAGAACCTGTTGAATATTACCTCTGCAATGATGGCTCAAGGAAAGCTCCCTTGCCTATTAAAAGTTTAATAAAATCTAAAAATGCGGTGGATTAAAAAAAAGTGTTTTGATTTACTGGAAAATATTTTTGGTTTTTCCCTGCTCTACTTTCAGTCAGGTTTTTGATAAATGGAACTGAAATATTAACTGTCATTTTCTGCTTATCAACACTCATCAGTAATTTCAGCAGTTGTGTATTGCACAATATTGCTGGGAAAACAGGATGAGCAGGTTTGATAAATGATAGGCAATGCAAAAAATAAAATAAAAGTGTCGTGCTTTTCATGAGGTTTTAATCACCCTGCCCATTGTTCCTTAGCAAATGTACATGTTTTTTAAAAATAAAAAATAAAACCCTGTAAGTCCCACAGAACTACTACAGTATATTTCAAGTAATAACTGTAATTATTGAGATTCTGTTCCATCAATATTAATTCATTGACTTGTTTGAACTTTTAATTCATAGTTTCTGTAGCAAATTTTCACAGGTGGAAAGAATTCTAAGGGTTGAAATCTATACATCAGGTTGAGAAACACTGTTTTAATTTAAAGTTGCAAGTCATAATATCACAGTATTCCTATATTCTCAAAACAGTAGAGATCCAGTATATTTATGAATAAAATTATGGTATTCAGAACAATGGTGCTCTTAGGTTTGAATCACCAGGCAATGGTTTAAGACTCTACTGCCTGGAGGTTTAAAATATACTGTAGTGCCATGAAAGCTTGTTAAAAAAGATTTTGCCAATTTCTAAATCCCTACTACTACTGCCTTTCTTTATTTTAAAATTCCTTTGAGATGCTGACTTTTTCTTCTAGGGCACTAAAATATTTTGAGAAACAAAGAGATGATTAAAAAAACACCAGTGTCATTGCCTGGTAAAGGGGACAAAAAAGACAGAAAGTGCATTTGTGAAGAGGGTTATGCTCTGAAAGAAGAAAGGTTGTAGCAAAGGAAGAAAAGAGGGGGGGGGGAAACTGGGAGTGTGTAAGAATGTATTTATAAGTCCCATAGATAGACTGCACAATGTTGACAGACCACTGGCTAGAGAAAGCACTCCTCCCAATCGTTAATTTTTTTAAAAAGGAAGCAATTTTCCTCAGATTCTAATTCTTCCTTCGTTTCTCACACTAAGTAACCCAAATTTGCCCTGGAGATTTGGAGGAAAGATGGGACATGCTTGGATTCAATTCACTCTTCCTCAGCCTGGTGTCCTTCCAATATATTCTTGCTACAAATCCAGGATTCTAAATCAGTAATAAGATAAGATTTATTTATTTAATTTATTTTTTTATATTTCTATACCGCCCTCTCTCCTCAATGGGACTCAGGGCGGTGCACAGGAATAATAAAAGCAGAGTTATAAATACAATCAAATATAATTAAAATAAATTAAATCAAGTTAAGAACCCGTGCTAAAAATTCATAATTAAAACCCAAGTTAAAAATCACTAATAAAAGACTATGCCAGGCCAGCCACATGAAAAAAGTATGTTTTTAAAGCCCGGCGAAAGAGGCGTAGGTCCGTGATTGTACGGAGGTCGAGGGGCAGGCCATTCAGAGGGTGGGGCCTGCCACAGAGAAGGCTCTTCCCCTGGGAGTCGCCAGCCGGCATTGACCGGTCGACGGCACCCTCAGGAGGCCCTCTCTGTGGGAGCGGACAGGTCAAAGGGAGGTATGTGGTAGGAGGTGGTCCTGCAAATAACCAGGACCTATGTCATGGAGCGCTTTAAAAATGGTCACTAAAACCTTGAAGCGCACCCGGAAGGCCACAGGCAGCCAGTGCAGCTCACGCAGGAGAGGTGTTACATGGGAGTACCTTGAGACTCCAAGAATCTCCCGCGTGGCCTCATTCTGAACTAACTGGAGCCTCCAGGTGCATCTCAAGGGCAGCCCCATGTAGAGAGCGTTGCAATAGTCCAGGCGGGAGATGACGAGGGCTTGAGTGACTGTGCGTAGGGCATCACGATCCAGAAAGGGGCACAACTGGCGTATCAGGTGGACCTGATAAAAAGCCCCCCTGGCTATGGCTGTCACATGGTCATCCAAAGACAGCCGAGAGTCCAGGAGGACGCCCAAGTTGCAGGCCCTCTCTGTGGGAGCTAATAACTTGCCCCCAATAGCCAGAGATGGAACCAACTGGCTATGTTGCGACACCGGAAACCACAGCCACTCGGTCTTGGATGGGTTGAGTCAGAGCCTGTTTCTCCCCATCCAGACTCACACGGCCTCCAAGCACCAGGACATCACTTCGACGGCATCGTTGGGGTGGTTAGGGGTAGAGATGTACAGCTGGGTGTCATCAGCATACTGATGAAACTCTACCCCAAAACCATGGATGATCTCACCCAGCGGCTTCATATAGATGTTGAACAGGAGGGGCGAGAGGACCGACCCCTGAGGCACCCCACACATAAGAGGCCTCGATGCCGACCTCTGCCCTCTTGCCAACACAAATTGCGACTGGTCGGAGAGGTAGGAGAAGAACCACCGTAAAACGGTGCCTCCCAACCCCAACCCCCCCAGCCGATGCAATAGGATACCATGGTCGATGGTATCAAAAGCCGCTGAGAAATCTAATAGGACCAGGATAGAGGAAGAACCTCTATCCCGAGCCCTCCAGAGATCATCTACCAATGCGACCAATGCCGTCTCCGTGCTGCACCCAGGCCGGAAGCCAGACTGGCGCGAGTCAAGATAGACAGTTTCCTCCAGGTGCTGGGGGAACTGTTGTGCCACCACACTCTCAACAACCTTCGCAAGAAAGCGAAGGTTAGAGACTGGACGATAGTTGGCTAACACAGCTGGGTCCAGGGAGGGCTTCTTGAGGAGGGGTCTCAAGACATACATTTCCTTACATTTCTTATCAACTACTTCCATCTACCCTTTTTCAGAAAGTCTACAGGCTATACTATTTTAAAATGTTCCTTTCCCCTAAACCACGGATGTCAAACTCAATTGCGTCACGTGATGTATCACCACGTATTGTGACATTGTTTGCCTTTGCGAAGCCAGAATGGGTGTGGCCTATGTGTGATGCATCCAGCCCATGGGCCACCAATTTCATACCCCTTCCCTAAACTAGGCATACGCCATAAGAAATTGAGAGCATAGGAAACAGGATTCTAAGAGACTAAGCAAGCACACTGTGAGAAATACACATTTAGCACAAGGAATGTGATAACCCCAACTGTTGGCCCATTGCACTCATGGCTGAAAGCCCCAAGTCACTTAAGAGCTAAACAATTGCTGATGGTCTCAAAGTGATTAAAATCTTGTCAGTTACAGGCAGCAGCTGTCTGCAGGATAATTAAGATCTCAAAGCTGAGCTTGTTAAGATGTGGTTAGCATCTTCCAGGGGAGCACTGCACTTTAGAGAAAAGAAGCTCAGGAAGAGGTTGCTTGTTTAAGCAATCACTCCACTTGGCAGCGAGGAGGTGGGAAAGTAGGTCATGCACAAAACAACATGTACTAGCTAACTGCAATGGCGAATATGTGACTAAGTAGGAGATGTTGCAAAAGTCATGAATGTGGGCATTGGTTGCAAAGTTACTTTTTCATCACAATCATAACTTCAAAAAATTGTGCTGCCTGAGGCAATCACTAAGCAAAATCTATCTATATTCCCAATTAGTCCTTTCAAAATTATGGTGGAGTGGTGAACCATTGCCATTAAAACTGTGTCTATTCACCTTGCTCCTAATTGTGCTGTTTTTTTCTTTCCTACTACCTCTCCCAGCATTGCAATCTTCTCCAGAGACTTAGATCTTCTTTTAAAATGTTCAAAACAGGATATATTTGAACATGTTCATGTATGCCTTTGGTGAGAACTTTGGATTGCTTTGTTCTGTAATCCCTTGTTTGTTTCCTTTGATGACCATTGTACTCTCAGGAGTATTCTTCAATATCAAATTTAAAATAGTGTCAATACTCTTTCTATCATGTTTCTTCAAAGTCTACAAAGTATTACAAGAAAATCCATCACCTGCACAATGATATATATGTGTGTGTGTGTGTGTGTGTGTGTGTGTGTTAGTTTTATGAGCTGATCAATAAATTAAATTGATCAGCTCATAAAACTAACACACATATCTAAAATATTATACAACGTAATTCTTGGCTTGTTGTCTGGATGGTCTCTAGCGATGAGCTGATAGGCAGTAAGGGAAACAGTATGTCTCCTCCCTTAATTGGAGCCTAATAATAACAGGTTGTTGTGAAAGTCCTGTGGACTTGCCCCGCGACTCGACTGAGGACCTAGTGACCGCATGGTTAAGTGCGGCCACGGGGGCCTTGGACCGGGTCACGCCCTTGCGGCCTCTCTTGCGGCGTCGAACCACCTGGGCTCCTTGGTTTACCGAGGGGCTCCGGGAGATGAAGCGCCACAAGAGACGCCTAGAGAGCAGATGGAGATCATCTCACTCCGAAGCCGACCGAACACTAGTGAGAGACCATATTAGGACTTACTTAGTGGCGATAAGAGTGGCCAAACGTGAGTATTGTGCCACTCTTATTGCATCCGCTGATAACCGCCCTGCTGCCCTGTTTGGGGTGACCCGCTCCCTCCTTCAACAGAGGCCGCGGGAAGCCCCTTTACAGGGTCGAGCAGAGGAATTTGGGATTTATCTGCAGGAGAAAATCACTCGGATTCGGAGCGAGTTACCTTCCATCGACAGTGGTCCAGTTGAGCGTGCTGAGGCTGTTCTTGAGACACCATCATGGGAGGAGTTTGATTTTGTTACTACCAAGGATATGGACAAGTTATCAAAGAGACTTAGGGCCACCACATGTTTATTGGACCCGTGTCCCTCCTGGCTTGTACTGGCATCCTGGGAGACGACACGAGGCTGGCTCCAGGGCATTGTCAACGCATCTTTGAGTGAGGGGTCCTTGCCTGCCGTCTTGAAAGAGGCGGTAGTAAGGCCCCTCCTCAAGAAGCCATCCCTGGATCCAGCATTATTAGAGAACTATCGTCCCGTCTCCAACCTCCACTTTTTAGTGAAGGTTGTTGAGAGTGTGGTAGCTCAACAGTTGGAGGAAGTTGATTATCTAGACCCGCGCCAGTCCGGCTTCCGACCCGGGCACAGCACCGAGACGGCATTGGTCGCGTTGGTTGATGATCTCTGGAGGGCGCGGGATAGAGGATTTTCCTCTATCCTAGTCCTATTAGACCTCTCAGCGGCTTTTGATACCATCGACCATGGTATCCTATTGCGCTGACTGGGGGGGTTGGGGCTGGGAGGCACCGTTTTGCGGTGGTTCTCATCCTACCTCTCTGGTCGGTCGCAATATGTGTTGACAGGGGGGCAGAGGTCGACTTTGAGGCCCCTCATATGTGGGGTATCTCAGGGGTCGGTCCTCTCGCCCCTACTGTTCAACACATACATGAAGCTGCTGGGTGAGATCATCCGTGGTTTTGGGGTGGGATATCATCTGTACGCTGATGATACTCAGTTGTACATATCCACCCCAGATCACCCCAACGATGCTGTCAAGGTTATGTCCTGGTGTTTGGAGGCCGTACGGATCTGGATGGGTAGTAACAAACTCAGGCTCAACCCGTCCAAGACTGAGTGGCTGTGGCTTCCGGCACCCCGATTCAGCCAGATTATTCCAACTCTGGCCATTGGGGGCGAAACACTGGCCCCCGTGGAGAGGGTGCGCAATTTGGGTGTCCTCCTGGATTCCCGGCTGTCTATGGAGGACCATGTGGCAGCCGTGGCCAGGGGGGCATTCCATCAGGTACGCCTGATGCGCCAATTACGCCCCTTACTGGATCGGGGTGCCTTACGCACAGTCACTCAAGCACTCGTCACGTCTCGACTCGACTACTGTAATGCTCTCTACATGGGGCTTCTCTTGAGGTGCACCCGAAAGCTACAGCTAGTCCAGAACGCAGCCGCGCAGGTGATTACGGGAGCGCCTAGACACTCCCATATAACACCAATCCTGCGCGAGCTGCACTGGCTCCCTGTGGTCTTTCGGCTGCGCTTCAAGGTTCTAACGACCATCTTTAAAGCGCTCCATGGCTCGGGGCCTAGTTATATGCGAGACCGCCTCCTGCCCCATACATCCCTTAGACCGATACGCTCCCACAGAGAGGGCCTCCTCAGGGTGCCGTCGGCCGGACAATGCCGACTGGCGACACCCAGGGGGAGAGCCTTCTCTGTGGCGGGACCAGCCCTTTGGAACGACCTGCCCCCTGAACTCCGTACCATCTCTGACCTCCGCCTCTTCCGCAAGTGTCTGAAGACACATCTATTCCAACTAGCCGGCCTAGCGTAGTCTCTAATACTACTAAGACTGGTAGATAGTTTTTAAAATGGGGATTTTAATTCGGTTTTAGCACAACTTTTCTATGCCTTATACACGGGAAAATCCCCGAAGCCAGCTATGCCAGCATACCTACACCCGTGAAAATCTACGAAAACATATATATATATATACATATACATATACATATACATATACACATATATATATATGTATGTATGTATATATGAGAGAATATATATATATGTGTGTGTGTGTGTGTGTGTGTTAGTTTTATGAGCTGATCAATAAATCAGTAATAAATAAACCTCCCTTTAATTGGGGCCTAACTCAACCTAGAGATCATCCAGACAGAGAACCAAATAGATTACTGCTGTGTGACATTTTTTAGATATGTGTTAGATTTTTAAGGGCTGAAAATAAAGAGACCAGGATGGATCCATTCCTTCGACTAATATACTGGAAAGTGCCGGTTCAAATCCTGATTCAGGATTCAGATCTTGTCGAAACGTTGCAATAACATTTCCATGCCTTATACATGGGAAAATACCCGAAGCAAGCAATGCCAGCATACCTACACCCGTGAAAATCTACGAAAGCATATGTATGTATGTATGTATGTATGTATGTATGTATGTATGTATGTATGTAGGTAGGTAGGTAGGTAGGTAGGTAGGTAGGTGTAGGTATAGGTATAGGTATAGGTATAGGTATAGGTATAGGTATAGGTATAGGTATAGGTGTAGACACTAAACAGCATTTGAACTGCTGCTTTATGGTTTACATCTTGATTGCTGGTTCCTTTACATGCAGTCCTCACTTAACAACACTAATCAGAGCTAGAATTTCTGTTACCAAGCAAAGTGGTAATTAGGTGAAAAGCATCATGTGACCCCACCATTTTGCAATGGCAGTTCCAATAGTCCCACCATCACTTATTTGTGCCACATTCAAATGATGGTTGTCATCTGCATTCTTCGGCTGCTAGAGACCTACCCAGCCAGGGCAGTTGCTGGATTTTTGTGATACCACACAAGGTCTAGAGAAGAGTGAGCAACTACCTTGTCAGCCACAGAAGGGGGAAAAACAAAGTCATTTGGGGGTAATAGGGGCTGGCAGGTTTAGGCATAGTGGAATGTAGGGTGGCCAAAAGTGCACGGACAGTGGGAGATACTTTTGGGGAGAGCTGAATCACACATTGTGGTCCTAAAAGTGGGCAAGCTGCCAAGAGACCAAATTTTGATCATATAATTTGTAGGGGTGCTACAATGGCTGTAACGTCAGTTACCAATCATAACTATCATTTGCTCAGTGCTGTTGTAACTTCAAATGGTCATTGAATGAACAGTCATTAAGCAAGGGCTACCTGTACCTAAAATATAGAAGCTATTTATCACTGCAAAATCTTAATTGTCATTTTAAAGATTCATTGTTGTACTTGTGGTTATTAGTTTAATTGTTCTTCTTTATATTTAATTGTCCAATTTTTTTCCATGGTGTTCCTTTATTTTCATTACTAGAGTTTGCAGACCATTTATCTTTTGAGCTATTAGAATAATGTAGTCACCTGTGCAGGTTCTTTTAAAACCATATTCACATTCTTCTAATCCATCTTTTTTCAAATATATTTTGAATTCAGACTGAATAAATAAGGATATATAGCCTTGTTTAATTCTTTGGCCAACCTGTAATCAGTGTGTTTTACTAGGTTCTGTCTGGACTGTGGCTTCCTGTTCTTCACATTTCATATAAGGATAATGAGATAACTGGGGATTCCTGTTTTCCATGGGTATTTCCTCCAGAGTCATTACTTGGATTTGAAAGGTAATTAGTTGCTTGATATTTTTCTCCTATAAATTCCAATTTTGAATTTCATAATAATGAGAAACTGATGGGGCGGAGGGAATCAGTGGTTGGCACCAGCAAGCAGTAGCCAAGATGCTCCATAGCAAGAAAAGCTAAGGTCATTTAAATAAATGAAGAGGAGATTTTGGACTGGATTTCAGAGTTATCTAGTTCAGGATTATATCGCTTCCTCTGGTTGTTTTACCCCTATTTGGTGCAGGCTCTTTTCTTTTCTTCCTCAGAAACGTCTGAATTCTTCATCTATTTTCACAACTGAGATATAAAAATCAGCAAGGAGAGATATTAAGCTTTTGCCTAGATATAATTTTGCAGGCTGCCTTTGATTATGACTGTTTGTTTTTCAAAGTTGTATCTACATGCTCACAACAAGTCAGTTCATGGCAAAGCCATAGGCCAAAATCTGACTTTATATCGGCACAAATACAGAAAGAACAGTGTAATATATTGGAGGGTGATATAGTCATGTTCTGGCTCACATTTACTTTTATCAAATTTGTTAATTGACTATGCTCATAAACTGCAGAGGAAATACTCAAGTGTTGTAGAGCTATGATAAAGGAGAAAGTAATAGCAAACTACTTCCATATTCTAGCCAAGAAAATGTCATGGGCATGTTCAATAAGTCATTGTGTGTTGAATTCAACTCAAGGGAGTCTTTACCTTTTATGCACAGATTAAATCAAAAGGGAAAGCCATTATTTCAGTCTAGTTTAAGTTCAAGATAAATAAAAGCTGCTTACTGCATTTGAGATGCTATACAGGCAGAAAACCTCTGTCAGATTAAGACAAATGATCAGTTTTCAAGGAGGCTTCAAGCTTGAATATATGACATTGGCATATGATAGAGGTTGTATTGCACTCAGGTAGACCTTTAAATGCTGGAAACCTGTAGCTCCAAGAATACTGCCCAGTGTTGGTTATAGGAGCTGAACTACATAGTAGCAAGGCCACTGTGTCCAAGACCATTTTTTTCATTGGCATGCTTGTGAGCTGAGTTAATAGGTTTTCTGGCTCAGCTCTCTGACTAAATCAACATTGGTGAGTTGTATGTTGATGCATCATGCTCCATTTCCATCTACAGTGAATATTTATATGCCATGACTGATGACCGTCTGTCTGTCTCTCTCTTAAAAAAAGTTTTTGATTTAAGTCTATTTACCTAATGTTTTGGTTTTTTTTTTTACCTATTCACTTCATCCATAGCTGGCACCTTAACTTCACTTCAACTTCCCACATTGTTTTATGCCAGTGATGGCTAATCTTTTCTGGACTGAGTGCCCAAGCACGCATGTCTGAACCCTCAAAATGCAATGCGTGTGTGGCCCCCACACATGTGCCCTGCACATGCACCTGTGCCCCCCACATGCTCACTGCCCCCAATGCATGTGCATGCCCCCCCGCATGCAACCGGACCATTGCGCATGTGTGGCAGAGACCCAAAGACCAGCTGGCCAGTGGTAGACACATGTGCATGCGCGGCAGAACTGAACTGGAGCGATGGCTCGCGTACCCACCGAGAGGGCGCTGCGTGCCACCTCTGGCATGTGCGCCATAGGTTCACCATTACGGCTATATGCTATCCCTGGATCAACATCTCCAGCATATTCTCCTTCATTTAACAACCCTGTGGTAGTCAAGTGAGTATATTATCCATTATCTCTTAATATTAAAACAACTTAATCTGAACCAGAAATCAGAGACTTCATCTGCAACTCTTGACAATACTTTTCTGTTTGGGGAATTCATCCCACTTAGTGTTTCAAAGTAATAGCTTGCACAGTCTGTGATTCTTATTGCTCATAATAACACACCCTGATACTGGGAGTACATCAAAATCGTTGACCTGAACTTCCAACACTATATCCTTGGTGTTATAATTGCAGTTCAGATTATATTTGCCACATACTGTATGTATGTATGTATGTATGTATGTATGTATGTATGTATGTATGTATGTAAGCATGTATCAGTGGTGAGTTGCAGGCAGTATGCCCCCGTACGGGCTTACTGGAGCCAGCCCAGAGCACTGAATACTATTCCGGTACGGTGCTCCAAAGGGTCTGCCCGCCTGCCCTCCTGAGCTCCTTGCTGGTGTTTTATGCTTTTTGCGCTTCTGCTCACGGCAGCTGAGTGTCTCACTGAGCAGCTGGAGTGTTGCGAAGGCTCGCAGAAGCCTTGTTGACAGGTAGGATGCATGTGCATGCTGCGCGCATGCATGTGGGTGATGCCGGGGCCGTTCCAACTGTACCAGTTGGAACAGAATCCGGAATCCACCACTGGTGTTTATGTATATATGTAATATAATCTGTATAGAATCTGTTGTGCACTATTAAATAGATTAACTACTTGTCTCCAAAATTCAAAAATTAGCTAGCTACTTTAGTTTCATCTTTTTCCTTGCATCTATAAAGATGGTTTTCCTCCTATTCCTCCTTCACCTCATTTATATCAGATGTTTTAGGCCCAGACAGCTAAGCCTCTGAGAACCTGAGGATTATGGGTTCCATGTGCTCTATCTAAGACCCATTGCTTTTTGGAATTTTTGCAATTACAGCCTAAACTATTAGAAGTCCAGGCAACTTTGCATAATAGTCTTTTTTTAAAAAAAATAGAAATAAAAAAAATTCTCATAATTTCAGTCACAGATCACAGTCACCACTGATCAGAGTGTAAACACATGAGGCTATTCCTCACAATTTTTAATCACCATTGATACATTGATTCAATTGTTTTTGCCATTTTTCTTTATAACTGGCAAACAAACTATGGTTTATAGTCATCCACTCTATTTCTAAAAATATTTGAAGAAAGGTTATGGATTTTAGAAATATTCTGAGAAACATGATACTAAAGACTGGAATTTTATGTTGTAGCATGATAGGTTTTTTTCCCCAATTGTCTTTCATTGTACAGTCAGATCAGAAAATGTGGTAGGCCTTAATGGGGATATTGAATTGTGAATGAATTCTGCCTTCCAGAGCATATTTAGGAAATAAAATGATTAATCCAAGCAAGTACAACATATACACATGCAAGTGCATATATGCCTCAGTGGTGGGTTGGCAATTTTTTTTACTACCGGTTCAGGCGCGTGTATGATTGTGACACTTCTGTGCATGCACAGAAGTGTCCGGGCAGGGGGGGGGAGCCTCCCATTGTCGCTACAACTGGTTCACCTGATCTAGGCCGAACCGGGAGCAACCCACCTCTGGCATGCATGTAAATATACAAAAATTGAGCTTTTGAGTCTATTTACACCTAAATTCCCTTGAAGTCAGGCTGGTTCAACCCTGGTGGCCTTCTTGAGGGGCCTGAACATGCCCTGGCATCTGCCCTATGGATCAGAGAGTGATGTGTTGCCCATAAAATAGTTATATTGTTGTTGAATGACTATGTTGTCCCGGTGATTGTATTGTATGGCTTTTAATATTTTAACATTTTACATTGTTTGTATGCTTGTGGTTTGTTTTTTTTCATTATTGTTTATATTTTAATTATAAGCTGTGCAGAATCACAAATATGTTATGGGCAGCTCTATAGAATGAATGAATGCATGCATCCATGCAAGAATGAATGAATGAACGAATAACCCATCAACACATGTAGGGAATTGTGAATAGTCCAGTTGGCACTGCCTACATCATTGCATATATTATATGTCTTCAACAAGGAGCATGGTGAAATAGTCAAGACCCTCTTTCCCTCTTCTACAAAGAAGGGTAGATGGCAAGGCTAACTTAAGTAGTGCAATTCACATGTTCTTAAAATAAAGGTCACTGTTAGTTTATTTGCAGACCAATATTCCTTTTTTTATTGTATAGGATATTTTTGCCAATATCACTACAGTAGCCAAAAGGCCTATCATTACTTTAGCACCAATAACCTAAAAGTTTTATAAGACAAAAGATTTGTATTATCCCATGAAAAGAGATTTCTTATTCAAGCTTCACGTAAATGTGGGCATTATAATTGGTTTAGTGAACAGAGTTATTTATTGCTCCATATCTGCAACATAGGCATGAAACAAAATTAGAGTGTGAGCAAAGCTCAAATTAAGTTGGAAACAGAGACTTCATATTTAATTGCCTGTGTGTCAATCCTCCTGGTACACCAGATAGGCTTCATTAATGGAATCTTGCAAGCCTGAAAATATAACTCCCCTACCATCACTTTCAACAGTCTGATCAGTTAGGGTGGGTCCTTCCTAAGTTGATTTCTCTGGCTGTTATGCCGCTGGGGAATCTTCCCTTTCTTGTCTGCTTGGATCTCTTCTCCTCATTCCTTAAAGTCATTCCCATATACCATTATACTATGCTTTAATAAAAAAAAGTGATAGGATGCTTTAAAAAAAACCATGCTAATCAAGAATTGCCATTCTAAGAACCAGTAAAAATGACTGTTTTAACTAACTGCTGCTTAGTACCTAATTTTGAGAGCTGCATAAATACATGATCATTTAAATAAAGAGTTATATATTTATTCTGATACAGAACAAATGGTTTCTTATAATTTCCCACAAATTGTCTCATTATTTGTGGCTGGATAGCAATAGCAATGTATTCATTGTTTATGAATTGAGCATATTTGTGTTTAAAGAGAATGATTGTGAGTTAACAGTTAGCTTCCCACCACCCTTTTTCAATGATTTAAACATGTTAGGTCTCAAACTTTTTTACCTGATAACATATTGTTCAATAAAACTCTGCCTGTACAAGCTTCCCTATGGACTCTTAGGAGAGTATTAAAAGCCAAATTATTGCAGACTATTTTCACGATTTTGTTGACTTAATTTATTGCACGGTTATTATTTTACTCTCTTTTGTTTAGGTCATTTATTTCGTATTCTACACAGATATTTAAAAAGTTAGTTCGTTGTATTTATTGTAAGCCTCTTTGAATCAATTGATCAATGAGTAAATAAATACAGAGGATAGCAATAGCACTTATATAGGACACATATTTCTCAAATATTTCTCATACCTATTTTCTAATTGTTTCATTTACAGAGTTGTTTTCACTATTTTGCAAAAAAGAAAAAAGAAAAAAAACTAATCACACAAGAGGCTAATCTCCATTATATGATTTTTACAGACAGCGTATAACTTACAAGTCATGCAATCTCTAAAGTCCCTTTTATTAAAGTTTATGTATCTTCTAAGTTTGATTTATATGGACTTTTATATATATCACGTTAAAAGAATGGCTGCGAACCAATCCTATTTGTGGCTTGGATAGAATGGAAACTAAAACTGTAAAGCAATGGCACTATTCTTTTTTATTTTTTGTTGTTCTTTGAAATGTACATATTTATTTCACCTGCTCTATGAAAACAAAAGTCACAAATCGCAGTTTGTATGTCACCGTTCTCTGCTGTTTGTATTTTAAAATGTGCATGTCAGAAAACAGGTCTAGGTTCATTTCTATTATACCATTAGTACATGTATCTGTCAGGTCAAACTTTCACTTGCTTTTCAATGCAGATTTATTTGTTTGTGTGATTTATACAGCTTTCACTTGGCACAGTGTATATCTCCGGTAAGCAGCAATTAAATCTACACAAAAACAATACAGTGAACAAGTAACAAAAACAAAGCCTGAAATATAAGGACATTAAATGCAGGGAAAATTTCAGCCAATGACATTCTCTGACTCTGTGCCTAGGGAAAGAGTCAAGTGTTTAAGGGTTTTTTGAAAAGCAAACAAAGCCAGGGCCAAGGGAATCTCAGGAGGGATACTGTTCCAAAGCCTTGCAAGAAAATCACACATGTTTAGGACAAGGCCATGCATGGCCTTGGGAGAGGAAAGCCTGGCATGGCCAGCAGTTGTTTTCTGAAGGGCCAGTATAAATAAATGTGTCTCATCAGCAGCAGAAAGAAGAAGACAATGAAAGTCAGATGGCAGAGTGGTAGGGCCATCAGAGCCAGGGATGGCTGGATGAGTAGAGGCAGCCAAGTGCAGGATGATCAAAACGGGAAGAGGAGATAGATCGGGAGTTTAAAAGGAGGCAGTGCAGAAGTGGTATTCTGCTGGTTCGTACCGGTTCAGGCAAACCGGTAGTGGAGGCGGCAGGACACAGATGTCATCACGGATGCTCTGTGCGCGCGCCCCCGGTTCTGAACCAGGAGCAAAGATAAGATGATTTCCTGCCTGAGGCAGTCCCATACCTCACTGAAGTAATATTACTGAAGTAATAGCTTGGATCAGGGCTGGTCCTCATTTAACATTTGTTTATCTCACAAAGGCGAGTGCCAGAATTACTAAGTGATATGATCACTGATATGGTGCTTTATCACTACATTGTTTATAGATGGACATTCTGGTCCTAATTACTGTCATTGGCTGGGACTAGCCATAGATAGTTTTAATTTGGGGATTTTAATTGGTTTTAGCGCAGGATGGGGATTTAATTGGTTTTTAAATTTTGTACTGTTGTTTTTTGTATGTATTTTAATTTCCTGTGCGCCACCCTGGGTCCTTTTGGAGAAGGGCGGGATATAAATTTAATAAAATAAATAAATAAAAATAAATTAAGTAAGGATTGTGTGTATTTATAGAAAAATCCACTTCTTCGATGTCAAAATAAAACTTTGCAATAGACACAAATACACATTATATAGGAAACCTAGAGATTGCATGAGTCTGTAGAGATTCTCTGCCATCCAGGTCATGGTTGTCCCAAAGGTGCTTTTTCAGTAGGCAACTGGACTTGTTTTTTCTTTTGAAGACATTTCACTTCTCATCCAAGAAGCTTCTTCACTTCTGACAAGATAGTGGGGAATGGAAGTAGCGCTCCTGATTCCTGTAGTCTGCAATTTTTCCTCTGGAAATCCATTTCTACTCCCACACCATTCCAAGGGTGTTCATCCCAAATTGTGTAGCTAAATTTGTGTAGCAAATTGTGTCTGTAGAGATTCTCTAGAAATGGATTTCCAGAGGAAAAATTGCAGACTACAGAACCAGGAATACTACTCAGGTGGCCCTGAGGACACAGATAAACCTCCAAGTGCTTCAACAACCCTCTAAAAGGATGCAAATAATACAATACAATACAATACAATACAATACAATACAATACAATACAATACAATACAATAGCAGAGTTGGAAGGGACCTTAGAGGTCTTCTAGTCCAACCCCCTGCCCAGGTAGGAAACCCTATACCATTTCAGACAAATGGCTATCCAACATCTTCTTAAAGACTTCCAGGGTTGGGGCTTTCACAACTTCTGGAGGCAAGTGCGCCACTGATTAATTGTTCTAACTGTCAGGAAATTTCTCCTCAGTTCTAAATTGCTTCTCTCCTTAATTCCATTGCTTCTTCTTCTACCCTTGGGTGCTTTGGAGAATAGTTTGACTCCCTGTTCTTTGTGCATCCCCTGAGATATCGGAACACTGCTATCATGTCTCACTTGGTCCTTCTTTTTATTAAACTAGACACACCCAGTTCCTGCAACCGTTCTTTATATGTTTTAGCCTCCAGTCCCCTAATCATCTTTGTTGCTCTTCTCGGCATTCTTTCTAGAGTCTCATGACCAGCTGTCTGCAAGGAATATAAATCCTTCCATTCCCTACTATCCTGTCAGAGCTGAAGAAGCTTCTTGGATGAGAAGCAAAATGTCTTCAACAGAAAAAAAACAAGAAATCCCAGTTGTCTCCTAAAAAAGCACCTTTGGGACTAGACTTTGCATTTATATGCACAGCTTCCATGCAGAACACACCACTAAATCTATTGTTGATAACCAGTTCTAATCTGAAATTGCATCCATGAGATGTCCAAGGAAGACCATCTCAGTGTCTTCCATCCTTTTATGGAGGTCTTGGGTAGCTCTGTATAGTACCCAGACCAGGAAATGATCAATGGCAATGGGATGATGGAAAATGGCTCACTCTTCAGACCACCAAGCTCCTTTCTCAAAATCCACTTTTTGTTCTTTCTATTTGGAAATCAAACTTCTTTTGAATAGTTTTTGTTACAGTGCTCAGACTTCAGTTGTGCTAATTTCATTCTAATACACTCTTTACTTCCATTCTTTATTTCCATGTCCATTTTTCCCCGGGGTTCACTCTTGACCTTTCCAAACCATTGTCTGTCCAACATTCAAAAACATTTTTATTGTTATTTCTTTCAGTAATTCTCTCAAATTTTCATCAAAACCAATCAAACCAATTGTGCTCTTAGATTCATTTCTTTGTCATGTGTATACTTGAATAGATTTACGCTTCATGCATTTGAAACAGATTGCTAATTCTAATTTATTCCTGATGTTTTGGGCCAGTCAGTTTTTCTCTACCCTCTCATTTAATTCCTATCCACCCGTTCATTTCACCCTTCAAAATTTTCATCCCAATCACATTCATTCAGAATACTGCACATTTTCTCCATATCTGTCCCTGGTTTTCATTCACAACATGTAGCAAGCTTCCAATTATTTCCAGCTTTTGCAATAACTACATTCATACAGACTCACAACAATCTAGTTGACATCAGATCATACTTTTGATTCTAGCATTGAATAATAATCAAAACTACATAGTTCTCTGCATATATTCCTCAATTCCATTGTATAAGATCTGACCACTTTCAATCAGATGTATTAAATTTTCCTTTCTTGTTGTTAACAAGCAATTTAGCTTAATTTATTTTTAGTCATGCCACATATTGTTCTATATTCCAAGTGACAATTTCCATGCATTATGTTCATCAATAAATAAGCCATAAATATTGCGCTTGCGCGAAGATGGCGGGGTAGCTCTGAAGCTCCGTGTGGGCTGCGGAGGTCGTTGGCATTTTGAGTGCCCCCCTGCCCTCGTTTGTGATCTTGGAGGGCATGGGAGGATGAGGGACCCACCCGGACATCTTAGGGTGGGGTTCGCAACATCGGGGGAAGAGCGGACGGAGCGCCGGCGACTGGAACGCTCGGCGGTGTGAGCGCCGGGCGGGAACTGCCGCAACGGAGGCCGGTGCAGAGGCCGCCGCCCAGACGTTTTAATAGGGCGGAGAGAGGCCGGCTGCACTGAAGAGCTCCGAAAAGCTAAAAGCTGAAAGCAACTTGGTGGCGTGCCGTGGGTGAAGCGGTGGTGAGAGCACCGGTGGCCAGCGGGAATGGTGAGAGAGGCGTGGAGGAAGATGGCGGAGGTGGCGGAGATGCTGGTTTGTTGGAGTGAAGAAGGTGGAGAGAGAGAGTGGAGAGTGTGGAGGGGAGAGGTTGCCGCTGGAGGCCGAGTCGACGGCGGTGGGAGTGCCGGAAGGCGAGAGACGAAGGTGGCGACTGAGGAGCTGGTTGGGGAAAGGCGGAAGGTGGTGGCTGTGAGAGAGCCATGTGGTGGTAGCGGAGAGGCGGCTGCTGGAGGCCAGGCTGATGGCGGTGGGAGCGCCGAGAGGCCTTTGGCGAAGGCGGTGACGCGGGGATTGCGGCGGTGAGAGCGCCGAGGTGGATGTGGACGGCCGCTGACCACTGAAATTTCATCTTCCCCCCATGGTCACTCTCCCAAGTCTGGGAGAATCACACCACCAAGGCCTTAATAGGCCCGGAAGAACTGACTGACTGACTGTCTTAAAGAAGAACATGTGACAGCAATCAGTTATGGTCACCCCAATGGTCATCATTGCGAACTATCTAATTTAATTTAATTACATCTATTTACCAATTGATTTATTGGTTACCCATCCTGCACTTTATTTCACCTGATTTCATCCTACCATCTAATGAATTGACTTGTGTGAATTGTTTTTAACCAACTGCCAACGACTTTTAACATCTGTGCTTTTTAACATCTGTATTGTTCCCATACCCACCCGAGTTTTATATATATAATTATTGAATTTTAATTATCTATTTAAAAATATTTAAAAATGTATTCCAGAGCAAGCCTGCTATCGCTGCGAGAGTCCCCGCTCTCGCAGGTATGGCCCCTTGATTTATCTAGGGCACATCTCGATGATGGTATTGTAAATCCGAAGAGATGGGCGAAGCGCGGCCTTAGGGGATTTTTAGTTTTTAACTTATTTAAATTATCTTTTTTAGGGGGTTCAAGGGAGGGGGGTAGATATAGACAGATGGAGATGGAAACAGCAATTAGTAGTAAGGGCCAGGATAGCAGTCGACGGCGGGAAGCGGAAGGCGAAAGGCAGGGGGATATCCGAGTCGTTCCTCAGGAGGGCATACCAATTCAGAGGGTCGTGGGGAGGGGCAGGACCGAGGGGAGACAATTTTCATCCTCCCGGTTGGTGGCACGCAGCCGTTGGTTACAAACGGTCGGGTGCCACAACCCTCGCAGGCTAGGTGGCCAGGGAATACAGAGCCAGGGTCTGCGGCTGATGTTTTGCAACGCCAGGTCCGTTGTCAACAAAGCCCCCCTCATTAGTGACCTTGTGTCAGAGGGGGAGCCGGACCTGGTAGGAATTGCGGAGACCTGGTTGGGCCACGAGGGAGGTCATCCCCTCGTTGAAATGTGCCCACCAGGTTACCGCGCATTTCATCAGCCGCGGGCCCTAGGCAGGGGTGGTGGGGTAGCGGTCATTATCAAGGAAGGCCTGGAGCCGAGAGAGACCATTGTGCCGCAGACCTCCGGCTGTGAGTCCCTCTGCATGAAGTGGGGCCTAGGGAGGCAGTTGGGCTTGCTGGTTGTATACCTGGCTCCCCGCTATGTAGCAGCAGCCCTGCCCGAGCTCCTGGAGGTGATCGCTACGGTGGCAGTGGAGACCCCCAGACTTATAGTTATGGGGGACTTTAACCTGCCATCGTTGGGCGAATCATCCGTGGTAGCTCGGGAGTTCATGGCTTCCATGACGGCCATGGACCTGACCCAAGTAATTCAAGGCCCCACCCATGAGAGTGGACATACGCCGGACCTCATCTTCGTCTCAGGCCAATGGAAGAGTGATCTGGGTACAGGGGACATAGACATCATACCCTTGTCATGGTCAGACCACTCACTTCTCCGACTCGACTTTCCGACCGCTGCTCCCCTCCGCGGGGAGGCGGAACCAGAGTTACCAATCTGGTACCGCCCCAGGCGCTTGATGGACCCGGATGGGTTCCAGACAGCGCTTGGGCCATTTCCTGTATCCCTGACCCGCGCCCCGATGGAGGACCTCACGGCCGCATGGAATAGTGCGGCCGTGGGAGCCTTGGATCGGGTCGCGCCCTTGCGGCCTCTCTCGCGGCGGCGAACCACCCTGGCTCCTTGGTTTACTGAGGGGCTGCGGGTGATGAAACGCCGCAAGAGATGCCTAGAGAGAAGATGGAGGGCTAGCCGCTCTGAATCTGACCGGACACAGGTAAGAGCCCATTTACGGACTTACATTGTGGCGCTGAGGGTGGCCAAACGTCATCATTGTGCCACCCTCATAGCATCCGCAGAAAACCGCCCTGCCGCCCTGTTTAGGGTGACCGGTTCCCTCCTTCAACAGAGGGAGCAGGAAGCCCCGTTACAGGGTAGGGCAGAGGAATTTGTGATTTTTCTGCAGGAGAAAACCGCCCAGATACAGAGTGAGTTAGCCCCCATTCATGGCCCAGTGGGATGCCACGAGAGAGATCTTGTTTGGGAGGAGTTTGACCCCGTTACTTCCGAGGATATGGACAGGTTACGTGGGCGACTGCGAGCCACCACATGTTCATTGGACCCGTGCCCCTCCTGGCTTGTACTGGCATCCTGGGAGGTGACACGAGGCTGGCTCCAAGAGGTTATCAACGCATCCTTGAGTGAGGGTTCCTTGCCTGCCTCCCTAAAAGAGGCTATGGTGAGGCCCCTCCTCAAGAAGCCCTCTTTGGACCCAGCTATTTTGAACAACTACCGTCCAGTCTCCAACCTTCCCTTCTTGGCGAAGGTTGTTGAGAGTGTGGTGGCACAACAGTTTCCCCGTCACCTGGAGGAAGTTGACTATCTAGATCCGCGCCAGTCCGGCTTTCGGCCCGGGCATAGCACCGAGACGGCATTGGTCGCGTTGGTAGATGATCTCTGGAGGGCCAGAGATGGGGGATGTTCCTCCATCCTGGTCCTATTAGACCTCTCAGCGGCTTTCGATACCATCGACCATGGTATCCTATTGCATCGGCTGGGGGGGTTGGGGGTGGGAGGCACCGTTTTGCGGTGGTTCTCCTCCTACCTCTCTGGCCGATCGCAATTTGTGCGGGCAGGAGAGCAGAGGTCGACCCCGAGACCCCTCACATGCGGGGTGCCTCAGGGGTCGGTCCTCTCGCCTCTCCTGTTTAATGCATATATGAAGCCGCTGGGTGAGATCATCCGTGGTTTTGGGGTAGAGTACCATCTGTACGCTGATGACACCCAGCTGTACATATCTACCCCAAACCACCCCAACGATGCCGTAGCGGTGATGTGCCAGTGCCTGGAAGCCGTGCGGATCTGGATGGGAAGTAACGGACTTAGGCTCAACCCGACCAAGACCGAGTGGCTGTGGTTTCCGGCTGCCCGATTCAACCAGCTTTCTCCAACGCTGGCCATAGGGGGCGAACATCTTGCCCCTGTGGATGGGGCGCGCAATTTGGGTGTCCTCCTGGATACCCGGCTGTCTATGGAAGAGCAAGTGACAGCCGTGGCCAGGAGGGCGTTTTGCCAGGTTCGCCTGGTTCGCCAATTGCGCCCCCTATTGGATCGGGACGCCCTTCGCACAGTCACTCATGCCCTCGTGACATCCCGACTGGACTATTGTAACTCTCTCTACATGGGGCTCCCCTTGAGGTGCACCCGGAGGCTTCAGTTAGTTCAGAATGCGGCCGCGCGAGCAATTATGGGCACCTCTAGGTTTGCCCACGTAACACCGCTCCTGCGCGAGCTGCACTGGCTACCTGTCGTCTTCCGGGTGTGCTTCAAGGTGTTAGTTATCATCTTCAAAGCGCTCCATGGCTCGGGACCTAGCTATCTGCGAGATCGGATCCTGCCCCACACATCCTCACGACCGATTCGCTCCCACAGAGAGGGGCTTCTCCGGGTGCCGTCCACTAGACTTTGTCAGCGGGCGACGCCCAGGGGAAGGGCGCTCTCTGTGGCGGGCCCGGCCCTCTGGAACGACCTTCCCCCTGATATTAGAACGACCACCGACCTCCGCTCCTTCCGTGTAAAATTGAAGACCCATCTCTTTCGACTGGCCGGCCTTGAATAGTTCTCTCTGTCTTTTAATTACAAATTTTTATGGGTTTTTAATTTTATATTTTTAGCACGGGTAATTCTATTTAATTCTATTTTAAGTAATGTTTGTATTATTGTATATTGTTTTTAATTATGCCTGTGCACCGCCCCGGGTCCCTGTGGGGAGAGGGTGCGGTTAATAAATCTCAATTTATTATTATTATTATTTTTATTATTGACCTCCATTGCCCATCATGGTTTTGGTCAACATTTTGTAAAACACTTTAACAAAATAGAGAATATGTAGAATAGATAATCTAGATTTAGATTCATAGCTGTGTAATATGCATCCTTCCATGTTAATCGTAAGGATAGCACAAGTCAGTTTTGGTATATTTTGGCCAGTATGCCATAATTATAACCAAGGCCCATGTATGTTCATGGGCCTTGGTTATACTCTTTCCAAGTTAGGATCTCTAAACTAGAAAAATTTTTGCAACCCAACATATCGGTCTCTGCATTCCTTATGTTCAAACATACATACAATGTACTGACACACTAAACATGACTGTAACAATTAAAAACATAGATAAAGGTAAAGGTTCCTCTGGCACATATGTGCTAGTTGTTACTGACTCTAGGGGGGCGGTGCTCATCTCCATTTCAAAGCAAAGAGCTAGCGCTGTCCAAAGATGTCTCTGTGATCATGTGACTGGCATGACTAAACACCGAAGGCACACGGAGCACTGTTACCTTCCCACCAAAAGTGGTCCCTATTTTTCTACTTGCATTTTTACATGGTTTTGAACTGCTAGGTTGGCAGAAGCTGGGACAAGTAATGGGAGCTCACTCCATTATGAGGTGCTAGGGATTCAAACCGCCAAACTGCCGACCTTCCTGATCGATAAGCTCAGTGTCTTAGCCACTGAGCCACTGTGTCCCTCAAAAACATAGATAAAACACACCAAATAATATCAATCTTAAGAACATCGTTCAAATGTCAGGAAGGGCTGGGTGAGTGAACGTTCACCATTCATATGTATATCCTAGTGTATGATGCCAAGACCTTTTAGTTTTTGTGCTGTGCAAACTTTTTTTCTTCTTTCTTCCCACAGATTATTTTATTTAAAGAAGCTCAGATACAAATATTGGGAATTGCATATTTCCTTATTATAGGCCATTTTTGTATTTTTTTTTTCTCCTTTTCTGCAGCAGGGAGAGAGAGAGAAATGAAGGATGATGTCAGCGAGTGATCTTCATAACACTTTCTTTATGAAAAAATAAAGGGTAATTTCATGTGTATTATACAAAATGGAAAAAGGAAATGCTAAAGGTTTCTCATGTTATTTGGACTTTTTGTAATGGCTGCTGTATATCATCTTGATTTTGTTTCGTGGTGATATTTCCAATTATTTCAAAGGAGAGCAGTGTCAGTGTGTGTGTGGTGTGAGTACATGTGTGTGTGTGTTTATGTATGTCTATATGAGCATATGACTTTTTGTGCCAGTTTTTCTTAGCCTGATTCTCAACCAGCTGTCTGACTCTATCTCCTATCTTGAAAACCCCCGAGGCATGATGTTCTCAGAAAAATAATTTAAGATTGCAATCACAAATGCAACTTTCTGGAAATAAGTTGTATTGGTATCAGTTGGATTTTCCTCCAAGTAAATATGCTTTGGGACTGAAGTGTCAGTGGTCATTTTGTAAAAGTATGTCAAAACATTAAAAAGTAGCTACAAAGTTGAAATCCCTTTTGTTATTGATTGTAGTAACTAATTCACAGTTGCTACAACTCATATGTTTGCACTACTATAGTAATACTTATATGTACATTAACAATATAAGATGTTATGTCTTTAAAAATGTTGGGCTCAAGTAAGCCACACATCATGTGTGAATAGATATAGATCTGCTATAAACTTGGGATGTTATTAGCCACTATGACATATATAGTAATACTAGTGGATAAAGGTTTGCAATAATGGTGGAATATCTGTAGCTTAGGTGTAGGATGAGGGTGGAGGTTCATTCTCTGAGCTTGTGGGTTGGTTTCCGAACATTTTGTTACCTGGCTAGATAACATTTAGGGAAAATTCCAGAGGTGGACTGCTACCGATTCAGACCGATTCAGGTGAACCAGTAGTTTTGACCAGCGGCTAGGCCTGCCCATCTGCCACAGTGCTATCCTTTTTTTAAAAAAACTTTATTTTTTTTTATTTTTTGGTATCTTACATACAATTACAGGTTTACATTGACATAGTTATGATTCTTATTGTGTTTATCACTTTTACACATTTATTTTTCCATATAAAAAGTTGAAATATACATTCAAGGTTGTTTTGCTTATCATCCCATACACCTTGTGTTATCACCACCCTATTTTTCCTTCATTTTCTCCCTTCCTCCCTTCTCTACTTCCTTCCTCCTCTCCTTTCCCCTTCCTTCTTCCCTTACCTCTCCTCTACTCCTCTCGTCCTGCTCCTTCCTACCCTCTCTCCTTCTCTTTCTCTCCCTTCCTTCCTCCTCTCCTTTCCCCTTCCTTCTTTCCTTACCTCTCTCCTACTCCTCTTTTCCTCTTCTCCTTCCTACCCTCTCTCCTTCTCTTTCTCTCCCTTTATACATACCATACATACATACATACTTTTATTTATCGTCACAGACCAAAAACACAAGTACTACAGGAAGAAACGTTAATAATAATAATAATAATAATAATAATAATAATAATAATAATAATAATAATAATAATAATAATAATAATAGTTATCATAATATCATAGCAATGGATCGCCAATAGCTTAACTAAGGAAGGTTACAGCGTTCTCCCCTAATGGTTACAGCTCTTAAGAAGAATTTTGAGACCTGAAAAGTGATATATGGAGAGCCATCTCCTAGGCAGTGGGCCATCAAGTTACTTTCTCTCCCTTCCTCCCTCCTATCCTTTCCCTTTCCTTCTGCCACAGCGCTATCCTGTCCTATATAATTGCCGTGTGATGCTGTGCGCATGCACGGAAGGCGCACACTCACATTTTCAGTTCCAGCCGAGCCAGTTGTTACGTTATGTGATGCCCACCTCTGGAAAATTCCCTAAATTCCAATGAAGATATTACCTACCCTGATAATGAAACATCCAGAAACCAACCCTCTGAGAATGAACCTCAAAGATAAAGGTTCTGGTCTACTAGTGACAGCTTATGCTCATTTGTTTGAATAGATTTGTTACATTTTTAGGACTTTTGAAAGTGAGTTGTTAAACGTAGTCATTATTAAAAATTAATAATGTTCCCCCTCTGCCCTTGTTTTACACTTCTTAAACAAACCTCCTTCAAGGCTGGTCAGGCATCAGTAGGCAAGCGAAATGGGGAAGGCATACATGCACATAGACAAAAGCATACAGCACCGCATGAACCTGTTATAATATCAGTGAAGCTTAAGAAAAAACAGGGAATGGTCTTCATAATGAAAGACGAAGCTATTGTAGTTCCGATTGTTATTAACTCTTTTCAGCACTCTGTGATTGGCTCATACCCCACACGGCTAAACTGAGCAGTGCCTGGCTCTTTTCTGAAATTAAAATTGCTGTCTGCATGTAGAAAATGATTTTAAAGTAATCCTTGAATGTTGGATTTTTAATCAGTGGAGTTTGAGTTGGGCGTCTTTTGTCTGATGGCCAATTTTTAAGAACTCTTTTCAGCTTGGCATATTTGCTTAGGTTTGCCTGCAATTGTGAGACTACAATGACATATGCGCTTGACTAGAACTAAATTCAGAAATCAGCATGTGGAGATTTACAGAGTACAAAGGTTTATGTGCCAAAGATTATAAGCGTAACTGTTAGATAAGTCAAATAAAAGTTTTGCAGTCAGTGGTAGTACAGTTCCTAGGATAAATCTTTTAATTAACGTAAGTACATTATTAAAATATTTTTCCCATATATTGTAGAGAATGGAGGAATCAGGAACAGCTCCTTACAAAATATTTAGGAGGGAGAAAACCAGTGTGCATTATCAAGGGCTTTTCAAATTGAGTTCTTTGGGCTAAGAGATTTGAATGGATTCTGAGGAACTAAGGGAAAAAACCCCTTCAAATCCATTCAGCTATCTGCTTCTGTCTTGATAACTACTCTTTCTCTCTTGCTTGCAAGCAGCAAGCATTTGCAAGCAGTCCCTGCAGGAGGGGAATGGCTGCCTTTTCTTTGCCACATGCAAATACATGAAAGCTGACTCTTTGCTTGCCCCCAAGCTCTGACAATATTTCTAACTGTGCAACAACTATCAAAGTGTGTCTCTTCTTCCCTCTTCAGTTTCTACATTACTTCAACGTATGCATGTATTGTACATGTCCCCCACAGGTATGCTTAATAATCATGGCAGCATCCTCTGCACATCTACTCAGACCTACGTCCCATTGATCTGATGGGAATTAATAAAGAAATGTCAGATTGCATTGCTTGGCTGCTGTATATGTATGCCTCAAATCCCTTCTGAGTGGGATATCTACCAGTTCAGAGAATCAGATTTGCAAAGGCAGACAAGCAGACAGAAAATAGGTCTGGCACTCATCATGATGAAAAAAATCCAATTTTAATTTCACTATGTTAATCCATTACTATTGTCTATGTTATTATGCTGTATGTCATGTTATGTTCAACTGTCCATTGACATGTCTAAGAAAGGGATTGTTCTAAGTGATATCTCAAATTGTGACTTCCCTGCATAATTTTTCAACTTCACAATATAAAATTGTCATGCCCATCCTGGATCTCTCTCTCTCAGCATATGCATATTGTGTTTGTTTTGCTTTTTGATTAGACTTAATAAATATTTATGTATGCGAACATTTTTTCAGACATGGAACATTGGCTACAAACGGGTACAATTGCATACCATATTGAAGCAGGTGAAAACAGAAAAAGGGAAACAAATTGCAGTGCTGTAATTGGAACATCCATTTTTGTGAAATAAGTTTAACATATGCATTTGCATAAATACATTCCAAGTAGCGCAAATTTATTTTACTGCCAATTTGCCATCACTACTACTTTTGTCTCTTCATTGGGATTTTAAAAAAAAACAACCTTTAAAAAGTTAAATAAAAAACCCTAACAGGTTCCATGGTTAGAACAAGTTTAAAATAACTTCCATAAGTTGTAGACATTCTAAAAGAATATCTATAAATGTTGTGAATAAACTACAAAATGCCAGACTAATTAAATATAAGTAAGGGTACAAATAAGTAATTGTATAGTGACATACTTTAGTACAAGTAATACCAAAGTTACAAATATTGACAGTGATCAATTTAGATTGTTACTTTGTCCTTTTGTCACAGTTTAAATATAAATTCATTCCGTTGTTATTCAAACAACGATTTTCCCCTTCGTTTTAAGACTATACTCAATGTTTTAGTTAGGAGACCAATTAAAAGTCTCCGAACAGACTTTTCGGAACAGAATTTTCAGTCATTTTCTGAAATGCCATCTGTACTCTTCAGTCCATTAATCCTCCCCCCCCCCCCAGCAAATTTTATCCTGGCAAAAGTGACTGATGACCTCATTCTCCAAGGTTATCTCTTTGGTTGTCTACACATATTCAGCAGTCTTACATCAATGCTGAGAGCATTGTGTTGCCCTCTGATTAGTTCCTGGGTCCAAGTCAAGATACTGATTATTGCCTTAAAAGCCATTTATGATTAGCATTCATGTCCCCCACCACATGTGGCTGCCCCTTGTGATCAGAAGGAAAGGTATTCAGAACATCTATATTCCATGAAAGGTGAGGGGGATTGAGTGTCAGCCCTTTGAGGTACTCCATGGAAGAAGCATAAACCATAAACTACCTTTAATAGTGCTACTTTATAATGGTTACAGTAACAGAATCTTGCAAGCCTCAAAGCGCTTCTCCCCTCCTTTATTTTTACTTCCCATAAAACTAGGGAGGTTCCTTTCTCAGACGCTTCCCATGCCCCTTTTCCTTCTCTGGGCTGAAATACCTTTTGCATAGCAGTTGTCTAGGTTGCAGCTCTTCCTCCCGTCTCCCAGGGTCATCTCCATTTACTGAGGGACAAGATATCAGATGCCAGGGAAATCAGAAGATCCGGGCAATTCAAATGGTTGTAAAGATTTATTGCAAGCTTAAGCTCTCTGCAAGAGTCTGAACTACTAATGGCCAGAGCAAATTGGAGGTAGATAAGAGTCAAATGAATTCAAGGTGGGCTAGGCTTAGATCTCTTGTGGGTGCAAAGGAACTCATGACTGATGATGCATTTGACCCCTCCCTCAGGCTCATGCTGGTCATTCCTACACAAGGATGCACCATCTCATTGATGGCCCACCCTCTAGACTACCCTGTCATATTAGGAATACTAACAACCTCCATACTTTTAAGAACGTTTTAAAAAGTTTACTACTGCAGTAAGCTAGTATGGTATAAAATTTATCTGAAATAACCAGGTTCAACTATGTTTTAATTCTACATTGACACTTTGGATTCAGTGGTCAGTCTGTATAAATTGTATAAACTACAAATTCTTAATTTTCTTGCATTGACATAATACTTCTGTCAGACTTGTATTTCCATTGGCATGTAGATGACAAGGCTAAAACATAATTCCATAAAGCCAATTTGTTTAGCAATAACAATAGTAATAGTACTTAGACTTATATACCGCTTCATAGTGCTTTTAAAGCCCTCTCTAAGCAATTTACAGAGTCAGCTTATTGTCCCCAACAATCTGGGTCCTCATTTTACCCACCTAGGAAGGATGGAAGGCTGAGTCAACCTTGAGCCGGTGAGATTTGAACTGCCAAACTGCCGTTAGCAATCAGCTGAAGTAGCCTGCAGTACTGCACTCTAACCAGTGCACCACCTCGGCTCTATACCCACTTTAAGGGAACCATCTCACTCATTTTTACCAATTAACTAAAGTAAGAACAAAACTTAGCCAAAAATCTTCTAAAAAATCTATAAAGTGATCAACCAGATACTATAATAATCTTAGTAAAAAGTAAAAACCTATTTATTAGTTTGAACAACAGTTTACTGCAGATATTCATTCCATTTATTCACGGCTATAAAATAATAAGCGTTGCCTCAAACTACAAGATGGGTGGCATATAATATCTGATATAAATATAGTAAAGAAATAAAGAAGACGATTAAGAGGAAATAGAATGTTTTACTTACCTTTGGCAATCCTACAGTCATAGGAGCTGTAGCCTTCAAAACATTGACACCCCCTTATAGTGCATTGTCCATGGCCATTACAGAGATTGGGACATCTCAGTGCTGTAATAATTTTGTGATGGACAGCAGGTATATCATATGTTGAATGAAAATATTCAGTTACATTTTCTAAAAGGATCTTTTTTTCACAGACGTTTTCCAAAAATGGAATAAGTAATTCCCCCCATTTGAGATCATCCTTAATCTGCACATCTGAAAGACACATTTCAATGGCCACTTCGAGTTGAATGCCAAGAAACCCTTTGCAAGCTGAGCCAATGGCAGAATTTTCAAGCAATGTCTTGCAATGTCTTAAGACTTCAGCTGAGGTCAGGCCACTTGGAGTTGGCCATGTAGTCTCAATTTTAGGCCACTTCCCTTCAAAATAATCTTCTGGGAAAAAATATGAAAAACTTTCAAAGTCAGTTGGACTTTGGAAAGAGGACATAGGTGAATATTCCAAAGACCCTTGCCTTTTTTCTCTTTGGAGATCTTCCCAATGATTAGAGATACTAGAAGCACTTTGCTCATCATTTAATAAAGGATCTGTTTCAAGGTGAATGACATAATCTGATGTGACATCTAGATACGGAATTATGGAAGTGTAATAAATTTTCTCATCATAGCAATCCAAAGATTGTGGGGCAGGATTCCAAAACGTATGCAGAGAATTTGAAGGTTGCAAATATGGTTCAGGCTTCTTCTGACATAAACAGAAATGTTCTGTCTTCTGCCATTTCGAGGAGGATGGAAGGTAATCAAACAAACTCATCCTTGGAGCTATCCTGATAAAATACAATACCAAGAAAAACAGTTAGCTTGCCTGACACCTTGTACCGATACAAATTCTTAGTTTAAAAAATAAATAAATTAAGAAGTATAACCAGGGGTGGGTTGCTACTGGCATTACTGCCGGTTCAGTGTGCAAACATTTTTGCTCTCTGAGCATGTGCACATTTGCAGCTCAAAAGGTTTGCGTATGTGCAGAACATTAGAAAAGGGGGGGGGGGAACCTTAAATTTTTGCAATGAAGATTCTGTTGATGGTGCCGCCGACAATAGAACCGGTTACTACCTTCTTGGCTGAACCGGTAGGAACCCACCTCTGAGTATAACAATATGCTGAACTACATGCGATAAGAATATAAATCCTAACCCTAACACAAGCAACAAGAGCTTATCATTTTTAAGGTCTAACAACCTCTGACTGCTTTGCACAGCCTCTAATCTGCCAAGCAAATTCTGTTTACCAATCAAGAGGAACAGTATGCCAAAGAGTTTCCATTGCAACCATTGGTCTTTTCAGAAACGCAAGTGGCAGAGATGAAAACCTTAGCTCCAAAGGCCATGACTTCTTTCTCACAAAGCTGATATTTCAAGCAGATTTTCTCAGAATATAAATTTAGATTGACAGTGTTTTTTTAAAAAAACAACCTTTTTAGGACCCTATAGTTTCTATTTGGGGCAGAGTCAGAGTGATTGGATGGAAATGAGCATTAGCTCAATGGATGCCCTTCCTGATGCCTACATGGAGTTTGCAGCAGATATTTTCTCTTTGTGCCCTAGGAGAGAAACGTTTACCGCTACCTAGGAATGTTTCTGAGTGGGAGGTGAACTTCTTTACCACTGGGCCACATGGATTATATACAAACTCAGCACTATCCCCATCCATCCATCCTCATTTTTGGCATTGTACTTTTGGTTGCAAAGCAAATACAGTAGAATGCATAAGGAGTTGAACTTTAATCTGAATATTTTTCATAAAAATATTCATGAAATATTATTACCTCTTGGGTAATTCATGTACATGAACTAGAGCACACTTTTGCAATCCAGCCACATACTGTATAGTGGTTTCTGCTTTAAGAAAATGAAGCCTAGGTGCTCTGGACTTCCTTCCCAACAGATTACACAACCTTGTCATTACTTATAGAATATAAACTAAACTCCTGCCAGTGTCTAAGACGTTTATCACAAATCTGCACCTCACCTGCAATCAGGAAATTTAAAACATTTTTTCATCACTGAATAGAATATGAGATTAGCATTTTCTACAGCAGTTGTGTACACCATTGTAAATTATTTTCTGGAATTGATATATCCATAGATTAATAAATTGCGACCAACGAATTTAGCATTTAAAACTGCTTAGAATTTTTGCTTTTGAAAAAAGGTGAAAAACATAGGTGCTTGGAAAGGAGAGAATTTGTTCAAGCAGGTGAATGCAGTCTATTTTAAACAGCTGATCAACAGAATAATCAAGTCTTTTGTTTATTTTATTTTTAACAGCCAAATGCAGATAGTGTCAAACTGCATACTGTACACAGCAATAATCTACACTCCTGCTTTTTCTGTGGATTTCTGACATCTTGGCACTTGACAGTTCAGGTGCATTATCTTCCTCACACACCACTTCCTGTTGACCCACAGGTGGCAAATTTATCAGTTTAGCAGCTTCCTTTGACAGGTATTTTCTCTAGCTGGATACAAGTAACAAAGTACAGATTAATGATCTTGAAAATGCTTACTCCAGTGACTAAGAGGAGAAAATATACATTCCCCTACAATGATTTTCATAAACAAATTTATGCTGGCAAAGTAACAATGCTGAACTTTATCAACAGGGTTGTAAAATTCATCTGGAAAAGTAATTGCTGATGAATGTTTTAAAAATTCTGAGTAAAAAAAACCACATCATAGATGATATTGATATAAGATGATATTCTAGAGTTCTGAATATCTGATAACATTTGTCTCTGGGCAAGTGTTTTTTTTTTTCCCTTACGAAAGCAACTATCGTTATAAGGAATATACAGAATTTTACAAAGATAAAGAACACGTTCTGGAAGGAGCAAAACAAGAAATAGGAGTATTTCCCCCTAAATGAGGGTGCTTTCAAACTTTCAAGCAGCAGAGTGAAATTTTAAACACTGTCAAATGTTTTATTTTATGTTATTCATAAACATGTTAGCATTTTCTAAAAAAAAAAAAAGAAAAAAGGAAAGGGTCAATACATGTTCCAAGCTAGCTTCACAATGACTTTCTAAAGCCCTTTCCACATAGAGATAGCACAATGATTCATGATCGTTTCCACTTCTTTATAACCTCACAATGCTGTGAAACTTGTGGATCTTGGAAAGCTGAGCCAATCAACCACCAATTTTGCTCTTGCTCCAGAGGAAATGCCATGAAGACCTTTGAGATGCAAAATCTACATTTTGCAACCTAGATTTCTTACCTCTAGGTCTCCCCACTCCCTCCAGTAGAAAAGCTACTATCATATCTTTCAGACTTCCCTCATCCTCTCAAAGAAGCAGTTTGCTGAAATGCCCTTCTGGGCTCTTTTTTTTATCATAATAAAAAAAAGTGATGATAGAAGGGAAGGGAAAAGCATCATTTCAACTTTTTTTTGTTTACACTACTATTGGTAAACATGGGGGAACATTAGGAGAATGTAACACATTCTTGTAGATATTCAGGTGGCATTCAAAACTGCTTTACAAGAGGGAAAAGCTGTAGCTGCACAGAAGCATATTAAATCAGTTTTCATTCTTCGTGTACCTATAACAATTGTAAATCTTATATTGGCTGAAAGGAATGCAACATATCTTCATTAGCAAGATTTGAAAATGATATATTTCATACTTGGAGCCATTCACTGTGTTCCTTTCGAAAGTGCCCTTGGGTGAACGGAACTTAAAATTCTCTAAATCCATATTGTACAAATCAGGCCTAATGAATGAACATTTGTACTGAAACACAGAGTTTAGTTAATTTCATAAGGATGTTACTCAAGTGTTCCAATTGGATGTTGGATCTTTCTTTCTTTCTCATAATATATGACAGGGATGGCAAACCTATGGCATGGGTGCCACAGGTGGTACACGGAATCATTTCTTAGGGCATGCGAGGCATTGCTCTGTCAGCACTAGCGTGCATGTGTGCACTGGCCAGCTGATTCAGGCCTTCTTTTCACCCTCTGGAGGCTTCAGGGAAGCTCCTGAAGCCTCTGGAGGTGGGGAGGGAAGGCTGTTTTCATCCTCCCCAGGCTCCTAGAAAGCCTCTGGAGCCTGGGAAGGGCAAAAAAAGTGTGCCAAAAGCAGGGGGGGGGGTCACACACATAGCATTATGGGTGTGGCATGGCCAGGCACAACCTCCTGCGCTCTCCCCGCTTTTGGCACGCGAGCCAAAAAAGATTAGCCATCACTGATATATGATGTGAAGTCTTTGCATGTAGAATCAGGAACATGACTGGATAGGTTTTTTTTTTTCCTTTTGGTCTGCAAATGTATCCCAGACTTTGGGGGCCCTGGTGTATATATACAAATTGTATACTCTATCATCTATCTATCTGGCTATTGCATTGCATATTGCATAGTGAATGAATTATGCTCACTTTTTCACTATGGAAAAATGATTTTCAATTATAGCCATCCATCCATCCATCCATCTATATATCTCCCTCCTTCCTTCCCTCCCTCCCTCCCTCCCTTATTGCACAATGAATGAGTTATGCTGACCTTTTCACTATGGGGAAAAAAGGATATGCAATAATAGGCACCCTCCAAATTGCTTTAAGAAAAAATACAATAATTTTATACCATCAAATTGCAAAATTGTTTGAGATACAGTTTGCTCTTGTGGTTAAGGCACCAGTTAAAAAGCATGAGACAGTGAGTCCTGCATTAGGCATGGAAGCTGGCTGAGTGGCTTTGGACTAATCACTGCCTCCCAGCCCAGCCCATCTCACAGGATTGTTATTGTGGGGAAAATAGGAAGGAGTATTAAGTATGTTTGCCACTTTGAGATAGATAGATAGATAGATAGATAGATGATAGATGATAGATAGATAGATAGATAGATAGATAGATAGATAGATAGATAGATAGATAGAGCAGGATAATAAATAAATAAAAATATGCTTCTACAACTTAGAAAAAAGAATATTTCAGTATAATTTTAGGGATATTAAAAATAGCCCCTTACTCATTTCAAAGGCCTTAGGAATGTGTCTCACTATATAGGAATTTACAAGACAGGAGCCTGAGTTGGGGATTGAAATTCAGTATCCTTTGTGGGAAATTTTATATCAAAATATATTTTATTTATTATACTGTCTCTATCTTCCCTTAAATATTAACAAAATCCACAATGGACTGAGAATCGTTTCTCTACTATATAATTAACAGTCAAGCAGAAAATAAATTAATCAAGTATAAATAGCAAACTGGAGAAAAACCTTTTCTCAAACGTCATTGAACCCCCAAATAAGTTACCCGAACTTAATCCATATATAAAAGAAGAAGGTCTGTAAATACAAATAGAGTTAATTAAAACTGTCTCTCAGCGGAACCATATGTTTAACAGAATAAAGATCACCAATGACACCAGTGGTGGGTTGCCTATTTTTCCCAACTGTTTGGATGGGCTTGCGTGCAACACTTCTTCACATGTGTAGAAGTGTCTGGATGGGTGGCCGGAGCCTCCTGCCACTGCTAATACCGGTTCACCCAAACCAGGCCAAACCAGGATGACACATACCTGCACATGCCCATGCCCCTCAAATATCACACTCTAGAAACAGCACATACACACACTCATACCCCTCAAGATCCACACCAAGGACAAGCTCCCCTGTAAAATGGCTTACTTTGTACCTCATTTTCTCTGTAGCTATCCCCACAGGCAAACCTCTTTTCTTTTGAGAATAAATAAATGTTCTTTCCTCACAGCATGTCTGGATTTCATTTTGGTTTGTTCTTGTGCAACCCTTGAGTTGGAACCCCAAATTATTCTTCTGACACCTTGCTGAATCAGCAAGGGATTCAGAACTGTCAGGAACTCCTACAACTCATTGTCTATACTTTAAGATTACAAGGAGAGGCCGTTCTGCATATTTTTACACCATCAGAAATGACAGCAAGTAAATGACATGCACTGCATTGCAGGAAAAACAGCATTATGATGATAAATTAAATATCTTTTCAAGTGTTACCAGGGTACAAATCTCCTCTTCCTACTCCATAGAACACAGTTATGTCCGGGAATTATAGTCTCTCTTCAAATTCTTTCCCTTGTAACCATCTAGATCAGACATGTTCAACCTGTAGGCCACCTGTACCCTGGACAGCTAATAATGCAAGGCCATGAACTTTTAACAGTATTTATAATACATACACACAAAACTACATTATATATTTTATATGCAGCCCAAGGCAACTCCTCTTTATTCAATGTGGGCCAGGCAAGTCAGAAGGTTAGACATGCCTGATCTACATGTTGTCCTTCGGCAAAGGTAGAGGATCCTAGTGAGATAGGTCTTAGCTTCCTTCTGAATTGAGGTAGGCCTCCCATTCTCCTTTTCTACAACGAAAGAGAGGCAGTGAGATTTGGAATGAAAAAGATCTGCTTTGGCTAAAGTCTGGGAATTTTATATTCCCATAGATTTGTGAAACAGAAAAAAATATTGCAACAATATGTCTTCCACCTTTTCAAAATGTAAATTCTGCTATCATCTAATACAGTTCAAAACATACACACATATACATAAAGAATTGGTGAGATATGGGAAGCATATCTTGCAAGTTATCTGGATGGGAATATTGGTGAGATTGGTGAGATATGGGAAGATATACTTGCAAGTTATCTGGATGGGAATATTAGTGACTCAAACAAAAAGGATTCCAGGAAAGGCATTTGATGACAGACTAATGAAACAAAACAAAAAAAAAAGAATTCAGAAAAGAAAACACAGTTAATTTGATGGACAGCATGTTACATTCTTACTCTGACTGGTAAATATTGATACCTAATTTTGGTAACCGGAGACCCAAGGAGGGATATAAAATGAAGAATGTTGGAATCATAGATATCCAGTAAGTGATGAAAATATGATAGAGGACAATGCACAAATATTGGAAGCAAAATTTTAACTATGTCCATCAATCACAGGAAAATATATATATTGATAAATATGTTTAAAGACATAAAGACTCTAAGAAGACATTAAGCCCTCAGATAAATTTGGTAGTCTACTTCAAAAACATTAAATGTTCTTGGTAAAGTGCTAAGCTAGTTATTTAACTGAAAGAGGCATACAATAGGATAAGACATAGTCCATCATGGTTCCAAAGTTTATACTGAATGTTCAAAATGCATTTTTAGTGATATAGTCTGAAGGTCCCTGCTAGTACTTTTGTCAAGGTAGGGCAGAGCTCTTGCTCAGATCACTGCAAAAGCACACTACGGAGTTTATATTGAATGGTTTTATAAGTGTGGCTCATTTTGTAGTGTAACCTTTGCGACTTAAATCTTACCTCCAAGCTTCTATGAAATTCTCCTCCATTGTGCTATTTTGGTGAGGAACTAAGGCGCTCCCATCAACCCTGTGGAAGTCATTCTGACTATTTCTGTCAAAAGTACCACATAAACCTCTGGTTCTGTTAAAGTCACTACTCGGTGCCCTTACTGTCAAACTCATCCCCCAGTCATTAAGATCAGCTCGAACCAAAGCTCCTGAATGGAACAAGATCTGGAAAAAAAGAGAGAAATCTGGTGAATGGAAACATTTTTTATGGATGCATTTATTTATTTCTTTCCCATCTGAATTTACATATTTAGAGAATTGATATGGCTGCAGTTACTTTCAGTGACTCTGGTCAATATAAAGAATAACAAATAATACCCCTCCCTCCACTAAATAACTAAATAATCCTTTCTCTACTCAAAGTGAAAACAAACAAAACACCTTTCCCACCTTTTTTACTAGCCCACAGAAATTAAAGCTCCGCAGATTATACTCATAGGATTCAGATCTCTGGGCTGAAGAATATCTATACAGTAGTAGTACCCCAATGTACATCCAAATGTTTGGATTTTTCCCCCCAGTCTAATTCTCCCATTTTTGACTACCTGAATGAAGCATAGGATGGCTTAATATTATTCCATTCATTTTTGACTGATGAAACAAGTCAAACCAGTCTGACCCTAACAGTAATATTCAAGTCTACAACACATCATTGGTGTGCAGAATTAACCTGAGTTTGCATTGTTTAAGATGCCTAATAGTGAGTAATTGATCAACTAAACAAATATTAGAACTATATCACTATGCAGTTTTAAAAGTCACACTATTCTTTGATTTTCATTTACACATTTTGTTCATCAGTATAGTATAGTATAGTATAGTATCGTATCGTATCGTATCGTATCGTATAGTATAGTATAGTATCGTATAGTATTGTATAGTATATAAAGGTGATTATACATACAGTGATTTTTTTTCCTCCATAGGACTTCATGATTTTGACCTTTTGTTGTGATGAGGCTCTGATGTTTTGTATTATCACCTGAGACTTGGTTTCCAGAAATTGCCTGTTACACATGTCAACAACAACAATATCATTATCTTCCAGTGCAACAACACCACAGTTACAGGCGATGGCGATATGATGGCTGGCACAGTCCCACTGACGTACATGAACCTCAAACAGGCGGCTAACGCTCTTGTACAAGACAAAAGTTCCAACCATGTAGTTATTGTAATGCCTAAGAAATGAAAATGACAACATCAAGGAAGAAGTTACAGAATGGTGTGCTGTTTGATTTGCACGCTTTTGCTTTGAACAATAAGATTCTTTAATTTATCCAATATGGAAGCTGACTTCAGAGGAGACCTAAAGTAAACATTTAATGAGCAAACACTTTTTCATCACTATAAATAACTTAAAACACCACAATGAAGTTATTAACTAGGAATGCGTAAGAATTCATATGAGCTGCTCAAAGGTGTCTAGACGGACTGCTATGACAGCAGACATAGGCAAGGCAGATAAACATTTGACAAAAGTAAATGGGAATATACAGTATCTTCCCCTCTATACCTTAATAAATATACTTTAGTTGTAACAGGGTGCTTTATGGCTTAATACTCTTGAAAGCAAAATCAATGCTCAAACAGTATCTTTGGTGAATAATAACCAACCTTTGTAAGAGCTACAATTGCTGAGTGAATATTTCATAGGAAAAAAATAGAGCTTCAACAGAATCCTATTCATCTAGACAGATGAGACTCATTCTTCAATACATCCTTGCTATAAACTATTGTATTTGAACTGTTGTGTATAGGAACTAGAAGTTGCAGCTGCTGACAGAACCTGTTGGTGACCCCTTTATTATGAAGTTTTCATGAGGTTTGAAGATAGGTGCTGCAAAAAAAGTGACAGAAAACTGTGAATGGGGCCACGGAATACCATCCACAGTTGCTATAACAATCCAGAAATGAACTTCACAACACTGTGTCTTCTTCAAACCTAAGGGCTACCATATGACAATGATATATTCATCTTCACCCTACAAATGAGCTTCAGCCTCCCAGAGTGAACTGATTTGGTTGTTACTTAGGGCCATATCCCATTCTAGTAGCTGCTACGCTTATACTCAACTACTACTGACAGGTGTTATTATGAACTGACTTTGCACCAGTAAGATTTCATGATTGTACAAAGAATCATTGAGCCAGAGAAATATTATTCCTTTAGGTCAGAGGTTCCCAAACTTGGCAACTTTAAGACTTGTGGACTTCAACTCCCAGAATTCTCCAGCCAGCATAGCATAGCATAGCATAGCACAGCACAGCACAGCACAGCACAGCACAGCACAGCACAGCACAGCACAGCACAGCACAGCACAGCACAGCACAGCACAGCACAGCACAGCATAGCATAGCATAGCATAGCTGGCTGGAGAATTCTGGGAGTTGAAGTCCACAAGTGTTAAAGTTGCCAAGTTTGGGAACCCCTGCTTTACATGTTTGCAATTTTTCCTCACTATACTTGGTTGGAAATCCCTCTTTCAATTAATGGAACTTTTTGAAATAAATATTCTTTAGTTTTTTGTTTGCTACATTGTTATGGTTTAATCCTATGGGTTGCTGTGTTGCCCCCAAGGATGAGACAAAAGCATCCAAAGTAAATCCAGATTCATTCTGAGCTATGAAAAAAAAGTATTTCGATCATTTTGAAACAACTTCCATACAAATTACTAGTATGATTTTTGTTTTAGAAATATTTTACTTTCAAAATAATTTATTTTCTAGTTTCCCCTTGGTTTTTACTAGAATTCTTCTTCTCGGGATTCTGCAAAACAATGGGAAAAGGAATATTCACCTATCAAACAACCAAATGGATTTAAAATAAAAATCTACTACTATAGAAAATCTACATAATTTCTTGAAAAAAGTACTCACCATCCATCAAATGTGATTATGTGTGGATCTGTGAAAGAATAGCAATAACCTGTAGGGAGGTCTTGAACTGTGACCTAGTTAAAATAAGAAATGGAACTCATATGGTCTTTGAGGTAGGACTCCAGTATTGCTCTTAATATTGACTCACCAGATTTGGGTTGCATTTAATTATAGGTGAATTCAAATTAAATTTAACACAGTACAGATATCCTAAATCATAATTGTAATTATTACAATTTCAATTGCTTATTTTTGGAATCCTGCATTTAAGTAGTAGTGATGGGGAATATAGCCTGTCCAATACCTTTGTTTTATGAGTTGCATTGATTTTTGGTAAACCTCTAATTCAAAGCATTAGAGCCCTGCATGCCATAGGGCCTAAAGATATGAGGAATAATCTGTCTCCTGTAGTATCTATCTGTCCTGTGCAATCAGATAGAGTTGGCTTGCTTTGTGTCTCATAAATTAAGCATTGCCATATAGCAGGAGCAAGGAAGTGGGTCTTCTGGGTTGCAATATCTGCCTTCTGGAACAGCATCCCCCTGAAGATTGCTTTGGCCCTCCCCATACTAACCTTTAAGACAGCGGAAACCTGACAACATCTGTAAAAAAACATGGCACTTCCTGCAGCCCTTGGGATAAGGATTCTAGCCCGAAGATAATATGAGAGATGTTTTTTTTACATTGTTACCTCAGGTTGATTGTGCATTTCTCCCCCCCCCCCCAGTTTTAAATTTTGTGAAGTCACAAAAACTTGTGAGTTGCTTTTGCAGTTAGATGGTCTAGGAAATGGATATATAAATGCATAGTTTGAGGAATTTTTCGGAAGGAGGGGGAGAAGGAATGGGTCAAGAGGAAGGGGAGCTCCAAAAATTATGGTTGGATGGAGTTAATATGGAATGAATGAGATCCCAAGATTTAGCTGTATTTCCCTTATTTTTTCTTCCCTCATGACTTTAATTTCTTACCTTACAATTCTTACTCCTAGTTTGCATTCTGGATAACACTGCTCAGAAGACAACAGTATACTATGTTTTTTGTATGTATATACACTATATTGCCAAAAGTATTTGCTCACCTGCCTTTACTCGCATATGAACTTACAGTAAATGACATCCTATTCCTAATCCATAGGGTTCAATATGACATCGATCCACTGCGCACTGTTCTTGAGCTAATCTGAAGGCCACATGAAGTTTGGAGGTCTGTAGCGATTGACTCTGCAGAACGTTGGTGATCTCTTCGTACTCTGCGCCTCGGCATCCACGGATCCCGCTCTGTCAGTTTATATGGCCTACCACTTCGTGGCTGATTTGCTGTCATTCCCAAACACTTCCATGTTCTTATAATACAGCTGACAGTTGACTGTGGAATATTTAGGAGCGAGGAAATTTCACGACTGTATTTGTTGCACAGGTGGCATCCTATCACAGTTCCACGCTGAGCTCCTGAGAGCGACCCATTCTTTCACAAATGTTTGTACAAACAGTCTGCATGCCTAGGTACTTGATTTTATACACCTGTGGCCATGGAAGTGATTGGAACACCTGATTAATCATATGGATGAGTGAGCAAATACTTTTGGCAATATAGTGTATGTATGCATGCATGTATGTATTCTCAAATACGATGGAATCTGGGGAGAAGCAAGAGCTCCTTTCAAAGCTTTCCATTTACTGGTAGAACTGAAAACACTCCCTACAAGGATTTCACCTTTCTCCTGAAAGATCTGGGTGACTTTCTTGAGCAGATTTTGAAAGATCAGGATCAGATGGCTGGTGACAGGGAACAAACAGAATTCTTTATAGATGACATCCTAAAATACTGATTTGCACATTCATTAAGATGGGGAAAGTTCTGCTCAGGTTATTTTATACTGTAGCTCATAAAAATATATATTCTTTATTCCTGACTAAAAACAAATCAAATTCCTGATGAGTAACAAAATTGTTTGGTTTGTGTTACAGTCATGAAACCTTCTGAATAACACAAGCTGTAAAGACAACTATTGATACTCGGCCTACTTATTTTCAAATATGGTTATTTATTTTGCTGCATTTCTTCTGGATTTTATTGAAGAAAGACTTTACTTTGATATATTTGACAATATAAAATAGTTCAAAAGTTAAATTTTTCAGAACCAAATGAACTCTTGATGATTGAAGCATGTGAAATATTTGCAACCTAATCCAATGTCATTGAATTCAAGCCGAACAAATATAAATGACTGAAATCCAACCCATGTAATATTTTTTTCTTTCTTAAAAATGGTGCTTTTTCTAATGACGAAGAAGCTGACGTCTGGGGTTATTCAGTACAGTTTAAAAAAAATCTCTGCTAGGGTTGGTTTATTAATCCTTTAAAAAACTAATTAGTTTCCAAATTTGGAAAGAGCAAAAGAATAAGAAAGGTAAACATAAATTAAGATCCCTGGGAAGGAGTGCTCTGTGTTGTTTTTTACAACATGCTGTAAAAAGCCCTTGGTTCTTGCTTTAACCTACCTTGACATCCATGGGTTTATAATCATGCCACAGAGATTTACTTGGCTGAACTGGCTTGGCTGTGATATAACTGATAAAGTTTCCATTTTCTACAAAGTCATTCACAGCTCTTACAGCAAATGTTGCTGTTGCACAGCTGCTTTCTCCGCAGGGCCTTTGTTCCAGATTCACATGGCATGTTGAAAGGGCTATGTTCGGTGTCCTTTCTAGCAAGTTATCTTTAAAAAAAAAAGCACACAAAAACATATTGGATAAATTTATAACGCTGCCAAGAATTTACTAGTTGTATTTTTCTGTTAGATAAATGATGTTGGATGGTCTTCTCTGTGTGATAAAAATAATTCTTGCTGTACAGTATGCCATCATTTTGAAACAGAAACAGACTATAATGCAGGAAAAAGTAGCAACAAAGACCAAATATATAGCTCAGCAAAATTAGTTGATCTATTTAAAAATATCTATCTCTATCCCCATGCCAAATAGAGGTTCTCAAGGATTCACAATACAGTTTACCAAGTAAAATAAATAAGTATTTCAACACATGAAAACATTAACATTTAAAAACAGGATTGTATGGCTTCCTGTGTAAAGGAGATGTCTAGGGCTATGTGCCATCATTCTGCATCCATGGCTTTTGGCTCCATCCATTGGGTGGATGTTGCAGGAAGCAATGGATGCTTCAGTTGCTTCACTCTTAGAGCAAAAAGAGTGATAATTTCTTCCACTTCCCCTTTCCAGTCTCTGAGACTGGTTCTTTCCAGTGTTCAAGGGCAAAGCCAGTTCGCACCTATTCAGGAGAAGTGGTTGTTAACTTTCTAAGCAGTTAAGAGAACCGGTTGTTGGAAGAAATCTCATTTTGTTTTTTTCCCACTTTACAGGGCTAGGCAGGAAGGAAACATTCTGGTGTTGTTTCTAGCCTAATTTTTACTGCCCTGCTCACACAAACTGCCGGTTAATTCTTATTATATTGTAACAGCTAAGGTGAAGCGCCCATGGATGTGAGTGGGCACGCCCACATAGTCACATGACCACTGAGTCCCACCTATCCAGCTGGTCATTAGGACAGAGAACAGGTTGTTAAATTATTTGAATCCCACAACTGGATACAAGGCCATTTATCTTCAAGCATTTGCAACTGAGGAAAAATTGTGTGAGCTCTTAAATCTATGCTTATTATTTATCACAATAATTAAGGAAAATGGATCTGAGCCATACATTTAGGATCAGAGTGCTAAACCAGAAAATCTATAAAGGTATGCTTTATCCATGTGTGTGTGTTTTAATGACTGATAACGAAGTATGGGAAGAAGTAATTTTTTCCAAGCTAAACTAACACAAAGTATCATTACATTGAGATTTTGAACCCATTTTTTCTATTTCAATGTACATTTCAACCACACCAGCTTTATAAAACCTAACATAAATATTCTATATTACCTGTCATGAACATTAACTTATAATATTAATAAAAATGAATAAATTGCTTAACTCAATGCATGACACACCTTTTTTTCTTATCTGTTTGGTATTATAGCTATGAAACATATTTTACTTCTGAAGCATTTTACCACCCATGTGCTTCTAGATTCATTACAGGTATGGTGACTTCAGGAAAAATGGACAAAAATGTGGCAGGTTATATGCTACTTGACATAAGATACTTACCAGAAATCTGAGTGCTTAGCTGTAAAGTAATTTTACAGATGTCATCCTGGGCCAAACATGTAATAGGAATGGTACTTAAGATTGTCAAAATATGTTCCTTTCCATCTTCTGCAATTTGTAAAGATTCTGGTACAAACTGGAAATAAAGACAGGTTATCAATCTTATAGCTCATATCAAGCCCTAATCCCTCCTCATGAGAAATGGCTTCTTATTTAAAGGTGAACCTTTACTTTTTCTACCTTTGAGACCATGAAGAAAGGAAGAAAGTGTCATTAATTATAAAACCTCTTAAATAAAAAAGACAGCCTAGCCGGAAACATACTGGGGCCCTAGGAGGGAGCATCTAAGAGCATCCTAAAATCATCAGTTTAACCATACTAAGGTCCATAATCCCTTATTTAACCATCAAAGCACAGATCAACTTTTAATTTCAGTTTCTCAGAAAAATAATGGTTCATATCTTTTTAATCACTATTTGTTAACGAAGCCACAACTGATTTATTTAATTGCACCCAACTCTAAATAAAACAGGAATGGAAACTCCTAAACTCTAATGTAGATCCATGCTTCTCAACTTTGGCACCTCAAATTTAAGGTGCATGGACTTCAATTCCCAGAATTCCCCAGGCAGCGTGAAGTGCGCCTATCTGAAACTTGCTAAGACTGAAAAATGCTGAAAAATCCATACAGATAGGGATTTTTCCATTCCTTTTTTACTGGTTTCTACCTACTTATGAGCAATCATAATGCAAAGTCCCCATTTCCAAGTCACCCCACAGTAATGATCATGCAAAATCCTTAGTTCCAATTTACCCTAGAGCAGGGGTTTGGGGCCTGGAAGGCCTCCTGCCCCACCCTGGAAGACAAAATGGGGGGCGGGGACAATGGCCTCCTGCACCAACCTGGAAGCCAAAAGGGTGTGTGCGGAGGGACACCTGGGAGGGGTGGGGTGGGGTGGGAGGGGTCAGCCAGAGGTGAGATTAGCTGGTTCTCAGAACTGGGCAAAAAGTTAACAACTGGTTCGCCTGAACTAGTGCCAACTGACTGAATCCTACCTCTGAATTTATGTATGTATAATATGTATAATATATATCCCATATAAGTATGTATGTACGTACGTACGTACGTATGAACGTACGTACATACATACATTTAAGCATTACAGATTAAAGAATTAAGGATACTTTTTCTCAAACTACTATGCCTTTTATTTTCTTTGTCTTCAAGTATACCACTTTTCACTGGGGAAAGGTTTGCTGTTCTTTTTTTCTTTCTGCCTTTACCCTCTTGGTTGCTTCTACTGCTACATTGGCAAGTTAACAAGATTTTGGATCAATGCCCTCACAAGATGAGGTAAAATTGTTATTTTGGTGGGTCCCTGAGATTTCTGCTAAGCTCTAAACCATTCAGTCAAATTAGTCACTGTAGCTGCTTATTAAATAGACATTGACTTAATTTCCAAATGCTACCTTTTGCTTTTGAACATCTTTGGTAATTACAAAATAATTTTCAGGTATAGTTGGGTAATTGTTTCTTTTTTCTGTTGCAGAAAGTGGAGAAAAACCTTTGAAAAATTCTATTAACTAACAGCATGGAACCGATTGGTTTAGTGCACTGTAATGCTAGTAGTGAAGAAAAAAAAGTTAATTAAAATGTGCTGGAGTGTATATTACAATAATTAGCTGGTCATGTTGCTTGTCTGTTATTCTACTTTGAATGTTGAAATGAATAGAAGAGCAATTTATATGAACATGAATATGATGATCTGACCATTCATCAAGCTACCTGACTAAAATTATCTATTGACTGAAGTGTCAAGTTTTTTCTCTTTCTCATTCTTAGATCCTAGCTTGTTTCTCTTGTATTGGGGATGTTAAAACAGCGTTAAGAATCTGGTTCTATGGATTCCAACTCTAATCTCTGATCATCAGTGATCTTGGCTACAGCTGATGAATGATCAAGTCGAGTAGTATGTGGAAATGCCAAACATTTCACAATTTTGTGGCTAAGGACTGCCTCACAATTTTTTAGATTCCTAGCCAGTCTGTATTTTAGGACTGTTTTATGCTTTTCTGGTTTGTACATTATTTACAAAATCAAACTATAACTGATGTATTCTGAATCAAGGTTATGTTGACAACAGCATAACTGACTTCTACCATTCTACATTTGCTACCCTGTTCTAATCTTAATGTGGAAATAAATATAGATATAGTAGTTGTTGATACATAGCAAATAAATATGGGTAACTATAATTCAAAATAATGATACCCACCTTTCCCTCTGACACGGGTATAAACATTAATTTTAAAGATGTTAAGCCAAAATGATTTTAAAACGGTGTTATATTTCATGGCTCTAATCAGAAGACAATGAAATGGGAAAAGTTCAGAGGATAGCATTTTTTCACTTTCTTCCCCATCCAATAGATGAGAAGAATTTTGTTTTACTAGCTGACAATATTTAAATATAGGAGAAAAACTGTGGAAATGGAAAAGGAATAAGAAACTCAGTACATGACCAAGAATAACACGTCCAAAATGTAGAACACAACTCTGCTTCAAAACATCTTCAAGGCAGATCTAATTGAAATTAGAGAGTAAACAAAAGATTTCACCCATCTATGATGTTTGACCAGATTTTGGCATTTTATCAGGGGAAGAAAATAATTTTATACATATAAATAATGTCACATTAGCCAAAGCTGTGATTATGCTATTAAGTCAAAGGCATAATCATACAGATGATTATAAAGCACAGCAACTATTCTATAAAAGTGTTGGATTTAAAATACATTAAAAGGTGGGAGAGTTTATCTCCCACCTTTTATGTTTATCCAATTAAAATTAGTGCTTTCACTCATTTGCTATTTTAGAAAGTTTTATTATTGTGCTGTTGAAATTGTATTTCTCAGTTTTTTAACCTCTTTTTATTACTTTAGAAGTAATTCAAGGTGGCAAAACCTACACAACACTCCTTCTTCCTCCTATTGACCCCACAACAATCACCTTGTGTGGTAAGTTAGGCTGAGTGATTGATCTAAAGACAGCTAACCAATTCTCATGTCTAAAATGGGACTAGAATTCACTATCTCCAGGCTTTTAGGCTAGCACCTTACCACTATGTCAAACTGGCTCTCATGACATGTCACAAAGGAGGACACAAAAGAGGGGCTTAAAATTCGCACATGAGCTAGTTGATACACAATAGCTTCCTTGATGTAAAAGAGAATTGGACTCCCATTTTTGTAACAGAATGGTGCCTTTCAGAAAATTCAAAAGATTGGCCTATTAATCCCATGCCTGACCTCATAAATATGGCCATATTAAAGACACAGTTTATACTGTATTGCACAGTGTGAACCTGTCCTTATAGCCAAATATTACCAAAACTATTTATTTATTTGCACCAGTGGTGTGATACAACCAGTACGCCCCGGTATGGGCGTACCGGTGCCTGCTGGGAGCACCAGGTACCATTCCGGTATGGTGCTCTGGAGGGCCCACCCGCCCGCCCTCCTTGCCTGTACTTGAGCCGATTGCGGCTTCCGCGCACATGCACGGAGCCTATGGTGCCTGCGCAACGCTCCGCCAAGCAACTAGAGCGTTGCGCGCAGTAAGTATGCATGTGTGTGCTGCACGCATGCTGCGCATATGCATGTGGTGGATGCCCAGCCCTGTTGCACCATACCAGTTGCAACGGGATCTGGACCCCACCAGTGATTTGCACATAATTATACATACAGCACCATACTACTCAGGTAAATGAACATGGGAGTATTTTCGAATATATTTTTTTCTCTACCTAAAATGCTGCAGCTGTTAGTATTTTTAAAAGACTGATAGAATGATTGATAGAATGGCAGGCAATTTATTCAAACATTTTCTGCTTGAGCACCTAGAAGCACCCTTCTTATAATCACTAAAGCCAATTTTATGGTGTGTTGTCTTGCGAAACAAGATGGCTAATATAGAAATCTCCATCAAGGCTATGCTAGAGAAGTTTATGAAATTAGATATTATGTTGGTTACCTTGATTCCAGCATAGAATCCATCGCTTTCCTCGGGAAGAGAGTGGTGATCAGGTGAGTCCCACCTGAAAGCTGTGACAGTGCAAAAGACCTGCAATAAATAAGCCAAACTATTTCAAAACCCTTTTGCCACTTTTTTTTTAAAAAAAATGTCAGGCTTATGAAAAATGATGGAAAATGTACTAAGCGATTGTCAGATAACACTTTATAAAAATTTATTTTGCTTCTCTTTGTCCTCGGCAATTGTCGACCTCTTTCACAAAAAGGTAGCCAGCGCCCTTCCCTGTTAAATTGAGAATGCCTCCAAGCACTACAAACTCAAATGAATATCTATATGTGGCTTTTAAAGTTGCTAAAAGCTGTTGCTAAGCCAGTTCAAAATGTGCAGAATGCTCAAGAAGCCTTTGACCTTCAGAACTAGGACATCTGCCAATATGTGTAAGATTGTGCAGCATTTTTTAAGCTGCAGCCATGCTTTATCGTTTTAAGCATATGGTAACAAAAAAAAATCTCCTTACAATATCAGCTATATTTCCTCACCCCCACATCCCTGATGCTTCTGTGCATTGCTTTTCAGAAAAATAGAACCGGAGAGCACAATGCTACAGGGCTTAGATATAGGGAATGGATTATGTAGTAGTAGAATCAATATAGAGAGATGGATTGACATTTTCAAGGCCATCTATTCCCATATAATTGCCCTACGCTCTTAGGTCATCAATGGGGCACCTTTTCTAGGTGGTGCTACAGATATGCTGTATTTCTGAACAAATATTACCATTGGAGCTAAGATTGTTATAGTTTATGAGAGGTGTTTTTTTTTTTATCCCAGTTTTTATGCTGCTGATTTTATGATTGCTGGATTGATCATATTTTTTCAATGCTTCCAAATTGTCTAGAATTGCCAAAGCTGAACAGGACTATATATGTTATTGTTTTTCTTTTAAATTGTCCTTTTGTGCCACATTTGGATCAATAAATGAGTGGTTTGGGTAGTCATCAAGGACCTACTGGACTTGATTTCAAACTTTGGATGTAACACCTTTGAATAACAATGTTTTTGTCTAGATGGCAAACCAATTGCGAAAAACTATAACTCAAGGATTTAAGTATCTTTGAGGTACGCATCTATAATAATAATAATAAAAAAATTAATTTGTAGACCGCTCCCTCTCCCCGAAGGGACTATAGAGGGTGGTATTTTGGTCCTGGGGAGGAAGAAGCCAATCACTTATACTATATTTAATATTCTATTCTACCAGGAATACAGAACAACAATGTTGTACATAAAATAATACATGACCTTTTCAAAAGTGCACTGCCTTCTTTCTTGGACTATGTGTTTATAGTGTAAGTTAAACTTTGATCATTAGAAGCTATTTGCCTACAGTTCAAGCTAATTATATATGCTTGAATAATAGCAATACGTCTTCTCTCCAATAAGGCAACAAAGCACCTGTTCTCCCCAATTTCTCTCCCAAAATTTAGCCAATACATCTTTCTTGGCAAAAAAATATCTGTTCACACTGACTAATTGTAGGCTTTTTTTCTTTTGTAAAACAAGGTCAAAAGGCCTGGCATAGTTTGTTTTTACCATTGTTTTAATAGGGTCTTAAATTATTTTAGCACGGTTTGAACTTATTTAATTTAATTTGAAATTTATTCAACTGATTGTATTTATATGTATTTTATCTTTTTTATCATCCCTGTGCACCGCCCTGAGTCCGAAATCGGGACAGAGGGCGGTATACAAATTTTAAAAATAAATAAAAATAAATAAATAAAAATGTATATTGGCTGTTCAGGACATGAATCATTATTAGAATCTGATGTTCCTGGAATTTGCTCCTTAGAAACCAAAACTGATTCCTTGCTTATTCATCATTAAGTGATGCAGTTATTAAGTGACATCCAATTTTATAACCTTTTTTTGCGGCAATTAAGCAAATCACTGTGGTTGTTAAAAGGGATATCACATGATTGCCATTTGTGATCTCCCCTGCCAGTTTCCCCCTTGACATTGTTTGTTGGAAGCTGACTGGGGGGGGAGAGGGATCACAAATGGAAATATAAATGCCCATTGCCAAATACCTAAATTATGATCATATGACTACACGAATGCTACAATGGTCATAAATGGAACAATTTCATTTTTTCAGCACTGCTGTAACTTTGAACCTGCAACAGAGTTCTCTATTATCTCTTATTTGTTGCTGTAGAAATTATTTAAAAAATGTTTTATAAAATCTCAGCAAAAAGCTTGGCTGCCAGACAAATTCAGGGAATTGAAATTTGTACCTCTAAAAGCTGCACGGACTGTGAAATACTGCATTGCATTGTATTTCTATGTGTGAAGTTTGTTCCTTTGTAAATTTAGATCTCCTCCTCCTCCCAATAGGTAGACATACATTTTAGTCACTGGTCTATAGTCTTGATCAGAATTGTTGGGATATGTTTTCTAACAAGCTTCCTGCCTTCAGCTAACTATTGGTCCTAGTGTTTAACTAAGCAAGGTTTCTCCCCCCTCCTTTTATCATTTCCAAAGCAAGGGGGGGGGGGAATGGAAAAGACACCCCACAGGCTATGTAAAGACAACTTTGACTGTGGGAATGAATACTTTATCCCTAAAGCTTCTCAATAAAATAAAATCCTTCTTATCCCTAAATTTTAAAAGTATTAAAAGGGATTGGTTTATTTAAGCTAAACGTATCATTGAGATCCAGAACTGTAGCACAGCTACTGAGATGTGGAGACAGAAGACACCTATAGACATCCGAAGGATTGTTTTGTGATGGACTTTGGGAAATTGGCAATGTGTGCAGATTTAATTTTTCGACGTGTGCCTTGTTGTGCAGTCATGATAGAAAAAAAAAAATAGAATTGCATTCTTATTAGGGTGGTGGTGGGTTGTTGTTGTTTTTTGGCAGCAATCCCTTGTACCATAAATTTGACAAGTTCACATGATTTGTTAGAATAATAATTGGAAAAGGCAGTTTAAGCCATTAAGCCCAACTGTCAGGACAGGAATCTAAACTAAGTATCCATAACACATAGATATTCAGTCTCTGCATGCTGCAAGGAGGAGTGTGCTATGCTTGTTAATGAAGGATTTCCCCCCACCCTTAACATTCAAGTTGGAATCTGTCTCCCAAGTTTCCGTGTCCACCATTCTGACATGGAATTTTAATTCTGACATTCTGATATAGACTGCCTGGAGTCTTCTTTTTCTCTTCAAAGGCAAATATTTCTAGTTCCTTCAGGCTCTCCTTATAGCACTTGGTTACTATTCCTTTAATTATTGTTGTTCTTCATAGATATACATGATAACTGACAGAAGAACATATGATGGGAAAACGAGCATAGAAAATTAGAGGAGAAAGTGAGTAAAAATCTGGTTCTTGTCTACTTTTCTGTCTGACACATACAGAGTTCTATATGGGAGAGGCTGACCCATCTGCAAATTACTGTATATCCTTGTCCTCTTTGGATGATATGTAAGGCCATGAAGGCACAGAGTTATGAATGCTTGGGGATGATGTTTCCTGTCCTTTAAATATTATTTCTTGATCTAATCATCCTAAATTGCTCTCTACATGGGGCTCCCCTTGGTGTGTACCCGAAGACTACAGCTGATCCAGAATGCGGCCGCGCGGGCGATCTTGGGAACGTCTAGATATTCCCATGTAACACCGCTCCTGCGCGAGCTGCACTGGTTACCTGTGGTCTTTCAGGTGCGCTTCAAGGTGTTGATCACCATCTTTAAAGCGCTCCATGGCACGGGACCAAGCTACCTGCGAGACCGCATCCTACCTCATACATCCCTGCGGCCGATCCGCTCCCACAGAGAGGGACTTCTCCGGGTGCCGTCCACCAGGCAATGCCAGCGGGCGACGCCCAGGGGAAGGGCCTTCTCTGTGGTGGGCCCAACCCTCTGGAACGACCTACCCCCCGACCTCAGAACAACCACGGACCTCCGCACATTCCGCCAGAAGCTAAAGACACTCCTGTTCCATCAGGCCGGTTTGGCCTAAGTTATTTACCTAGCCTTCAGTCTGTATCATAAATTGGTTTAATTGGGTTTTTAAATAGATTATGTTTTAACTTTTTAAATTTTAGCACAGGGATAACTTATTTAATTTGATATTAATTATTAATATTTTATATTGTTTGTTTTAACTGCCTGCGCACCGCCCCGGGTCCCTTCGGGGAGAGGGTGCGGTTATATAAATTCGACTATAAATAAAAATAAAATAAATAAATAAATGTGTGTGTCTCTGTGTGTGTGTCTGTGTATTTGTGTTGTGGGGGGGAGGGAATAACATTGTACTCCATGTTATGTAATTTCTGTTATTAGAAAGAACAAATAAAGCTTATCAGAGGAGGGAGAGGGATTTTTAGCACAATACGTTTTAGATGGAGCTATCTATAACAATTACAGCAAGTCAAAATAATTTGAATTGGAAATTATGCTTGATTCAGAGAGGGTAGTTTCAAGATTTGTTTTCATTCAAGCAATCCACATCCCTCGTTGTGGAATTTAACTGTGAAAATTCACTAAAAAAAAACAAAACCAGAACTCTTTCTGAAAGCAATATTTAATACATCAAGAATTATTGTATTGCAGCTAACAGTTTGAATTAAAAGTGTGGGAATGGAAAATCTCTCTCTCTCTCCTTTTATAGTGGAAGCATCTCAAGTCATTACCTTTCTTTTTAATCTATCTACAGAGATAAAATCACTATGGAATTTTGTACAAGGGGTTGTTATTTTTCAGTATTTGGGGGAAGAGTTGCTGCCATAATTGAAAATATTGTAATTCTTCAACAAGATGGCCGATGCTAACAACAAACTAAAAAGCAATTTTACATAAGCCTTTTCTAAAGTACACGCCATTTCATGGCATGAACTTCCAAACTGCTGTGCAGAGCAAAAGCACATCCTGCTTTCTTTAGCATTATCCACTGCGCACATGCTACCGGCTGCAATTTACAGATGGCTGTCCCTCCAGGTATAGAATGACCTCTGTCAATATCATCTAAATAGATCTTGGGATTGCTACAATTTCAAATCAGATGGAATGGGTTATCTTGAGCCTTTACCCAAGGGAAAATAGCATATTACAGATTTATTTATTAAAGGTGCAGGAGTTTTGCTAGCATTTGGCTGTCAGCCGAGATCAAATAGCACACCTGTATAAAGTTGTGACTTTTCTAAACATTATGGGGAAATGGTATTGGCTATATACAGATATGCTAATAAAAGTTCAAACTCCGTGGACTAGTCAATGACTTTGGTTAAGGAATGAACATCTTGATGGATACTTGATATTGGGTGTGAACAATATTACTAATGAAAATTTAAATGAATGGAAAATAGTTCAGATGTGTCAATCATATGGGAACAGAATGTTAATTTCTAAGCTCCCAGTCTCTTTTTTTTTTGGCAGCTGTTGAGAAATAGAAACAGAAAAGTATGGCGGTACTTGGAAATTATATTGAATAAATACAAAATTGGCTGTTACAATTAGTAACTCCAGATGCCTTCATTTGCAGCACCCACCATAGAAAGGCTAATTTGGATGGATCTTAATCTTAGCTGATCACTAAAGAAGGTCAAGTAGGATGTCACAAAACCCTGTCAATTCTGATATTACATCAATCATATTTTAGTATAGTTGGTAAAAATTAAAAGGCAGCAAAAGAAAATGCTTCATTTGTACAAATGTACATCTTGCTTTAGTTTACAGCATGAAATCACTTTGCATGCAATATTTTGTAAGCCTTACAAAAATGAATATTTCAAAATTGTAGAAAGGGAATGATAGGAGAAAGGAGACCTTGCCTATCAGGATATAAGTAAGATTCCAATTTATTTATGAACTATCCTGCTAAGAAAATTGAGTGTCAGCATACTTAAATATTTGGATTTTAGTTTGCTAAGTTTTTTTAATTCATTAGACAGAGTAAGTGACAGAATATGTGGCATGTCTCCTCAAGTGTGGATAAGGGACAATTAAGAACTAAGACAGAACTTCCAAATCTTTTCATCAAATGAAAAATCTGAAGAAAGAGTGATAGGCTAGCAATGGAATAGGAAGTCAATTTAAGTTTTTCAAGCAGAAACTAGGGACAAATTTATATGACCCTTTGAACACATAAATCTCTCTTTTAGTAGTTTCTTTTGTTTCTTATCTGTCACGATCTGAGACCACAGAACTATTTGTGCTTTATATTATGGTCCACAATGGACATCTGCTGTTATTTGTAGGAATATAGGATTCATAACTTTTTTGTTCTTTGTATTATTGGCAGATTATTGAAAATGTTATATAATTAACAATGTGTTATATCATTGACTCATTTATGTGAGTTCATAAAAACAAAATTTTGGAGATCCACTTCTGTAATCCAGTTGGTTCTCTGAAATTACGGTCAACCAAATAGAAAGAAATCTAGTGTTTTTATTAAGTTTTATTTTCACTTAAATACAAAGAATTGTGCTGCAGGTATTTGGCTCAGGTTAACCAAACTGCTTTTTGGTTATTACAGTGCTCTAAGAAGGTAGAGTTGTTTTTATTCAACACAAACCTCAATGGCACAGTGGTTAGAGTGCAGTATTGCAGGCTGCAGGCTACTTCTGCTGACTGCCAGCTGACTGCAATTTGGCAGATTGACTCTCATCAGGCTCAAGTTTAACTCAGCCTTCCATCCTTCCGAAGTAGGTAAAATGAGGACCCAGATTGTTGGGGGCAATATGCTGACTCTGTAAACCGCTTAGAGAGAGCTGTAAAGTGCTATGAAGCAGTATATAAGTCTACATGCTATTGCTATATGATCTATTATTACTGATTTACCTATTTTAAAATGCTATGCAGTACAACAACAACAACAAAAAATTTGATAAATGAATTAGATTGCTTTATTGTTCTAAACTTAATAAAATGTACTCAATAGATGATACAAGAGTGGTGGGACTAATTTCTGAGGGGGATGAGTCTGCCTATCAAGATGAGGTGGAACAGTTGTTTTCATGGTGTTGAGACAATAACTTGGTCCTTCACACAAATAAGCTTATAGTAGACTATCAAAGGAATAGATCAGACATCCAACCCTTGCTTTTCAATGAAGACTGAGTAGAACAAGTGGCCAATTTTACGTTTCTGGGTGTTATCATAAAAGAGGACCTGACCTGGGACATTCACATTGCAGCACTGATCAAAAGGGCCCAGCAGAGATTATACTACCTGAGACTTCTCAGGAAACAACAGCTGAATGAAAAACTGCTGGTAGCCTTCTACCGTTGCACCATGGAGAGTATTTTAACTTACTACATCTGTGTATGGTTTGCCAATTGCAGTGACAATTAGGACAGCATTTGAGAGGGTCAACGTCATTGCCCAGAGGATCATGGGTTGTCCTCTCCCATCTTTGGAAGAGCTTTATAGCTCCCACTCCCTTAAGAAAGATCAAAACATTCTTAAAGATCCATCTCATCCTGGGCACCCTTTTTTTGAACTATAACCATTTGGCAGACAGTGCAGAATAATAAAAACAAGGACAAATAGGCTGAAAAACAGCTTCTATACAAGGGCAGTAAACCATATTGAATTCTATGGTATAGTGCAATATCAGGTTTTCAATTTCAATTATATAGAATGTAAAGGTTGCATGTTTGTGTTTTTATTTTTATAATTATAATGTACACTGAAGATGGCATTTAATTTCATTGTACCATGTACAATGACAATAAAGTAAACTAACTAACTAACAATCCTATTACATTAACATACATTGTTTCTTGGACTCCATGTTTTACCTTTAGGCCAAATTCAAGCTCAAGATATGAGAGTTAATAAGAACTAAAAAAAAAAGCACTACAGAATGATTGTCTTTCTTGACCTTTTCTTGTGAGTTCAAGAAAGCTTTACCGTATCTCCCAATCTGAAATTAATTCCATCCATCTCCACATAGGAGAATGTCTGACCAGTTGTGTCATGATGAAGCTGTTCTTTCACATTGGATGTAGAATGTCGTGACCAGATCACTGTATAGCCCATAGCCCAATTTGAAGTTGGACTGCTGAAAGTGCATTTTAGGTAGACCTGGGACCCCAAAAGCTCAGGAGTAACAACTGGGTGTAAAGCTGGAATCTGGAATTTCCCTAGGTGGGAATAAAAGCAGACTGTTATATAATGCACAGGAACAAATAACTAATTTAACACAGTTGAAATTATATTATTATGAGTCAGTACTATAGAACTGAAAAAGACATATAAAGCCCTATGTGAAAATTATACATTTATACTATGCTATACTATGAGAATTGAAGAAACTTCCTGAATGAGAAGTAAAAAAAAAAAAAAAAAAAATGGAAACCCAGAAAGTCCAGTTGCTTTTAAAATAAAAGCTTCTTTGGGACAACCATAACCCGGATGAACTTCTGTAGACATTTCTACTATGCAATTTTTGCAGACAGGTGAATAGTTGTAAGTTGTGACTAAACTGAGTAGTTCAATGTAACAAGGTAGTCAGAAATGATTATCAAAACATTTCCAGTGATTGCAAATAAATGAGAGGTTTGCTTAGTAATCCTTCAATATCAGCAAGGGAGCACTGAAAAAATATCCCTACTCCGTTTGTATCACAGTGATGTCCTCAAGGGCAGGAGGTCAGCATATCTGTAGGAGATTCTGAAATTGAAAAACTTCAGGCATTTCTAGTCATGGGATCCCATCATCAACCATTGCAATTATCTTAGCCCAAGGATGAAGACTGTAATTTAGCGGTAGCCCAAAGTTAGATGAACACCCTTCTATAACCTGTGGATTTTTTCTGCCACAAAGATTTTGAAGTTTCAGAAATATTCAGGAATTGTTTCCATTGAAAAACAGCAGAGAACAGGGATGTAATTGGTCCTGACTAGGTCTTAATTCCCAAACATCAAAGATTCAGAAATCATAATATGTGAAAGTCCTTCAACTGTGATAGTAACCAAATCTGGAGGGATGTATAGTGAGGAAGATTTTTTTTTTTAAAAAAATCCTTCGAATCCAATGCATTAAAGAAATTTGTGTCCATTTAATTACGTATATGGCTGGATATAAAACAGGGTGCTATTAGCATTCTTTGCTTTATTTTTAAAATATTTATCTATATAGCCCCTTGTTTAGAAAACAACTCTGGGTGACATATCAACAAATTTGAAAATGATCATAAAAACATCCATATCAAACCAAACAAAGGATATTGGCAGCCAAGGGCACCAATCAATATACTACAATGCTCCTTAGAGATAGACTTTACACTCTCGTTTAATGCCCAAATGTATAAGCCGATCTTTAGTACCTTACAAATAGTCCTGGAAATAAGTAAACATTGGTTGCCAAGATTGCATATCTGCTACAAATAAGCATAAGAATAAGCATAATAAACCAGTGTTTGTTTATTTAACTCTTAGTTGCATTCTCACCCTACATATGAGCTTTGGGTGGTTTCCTAATTTCCAAAGGTTTCTTTGGAAATATGCACAAAAGATCACCAATGTGAATGTGGGACAATGCATTCATTGGTTCTGCAGATGAAAGATAATTCATATACTGTATGTAGTTCATGTTATTAAATTACCTTGAATGACGTCTTCTGATTCAGTTCTTTTGGGATCAAAAGAGTTGAGCTGTGATTCTTCAACAACGAAGGAAATAAATCAATTAACTTGGAATTGGTAAGTGGTGAAGCAAGTGCTAAGAGTTTGCTGATACTTCATTGGACATATTTTGACTTATTGATCTAATAGCTTTCATAGTTTTCACAGATTCTAAGGTAAGAAATATGTGTCTCAGCATTTCACTTTGGAAATGCCAAAATGGTTTGCCCCTTCTGGAGGTTGGAAATAAGTCTTTTCAGCATTATATATTTCTCAAAGAAACATAATCAGTTATGTGCAAATATGCAGTACTCGACTATGCAAAATCAATCCTGTCTGTCTGTTTGCCTGGTCTGTCTGTCTGTCTGTCTGTCCATCCATCCATCTTTCAGATATTGAGAGTGGAATGGGACAACTCACCATGGCCAACTTGTCACAGTCAACTCACTGCAGGACAATTCAACAATTCAATTTACTAATTTTTTTTTAAAAAAATATTTTTTGTTATTCACATTTCTTTTTGTTCCTCCTTTTGCATCCTTTCTTAAATGTTTCTTTTGAACCATTTCTTTCTTATTATGTAATTCTGTACTGCAGCAAGTTGGCGAGTTTACATACTCTGTGTGTGTGTGTGTATGTGTAAAATGAAAACAACACCAAAACATAAACAAATTCAAACATACTTTTGGCTATTTTTCTGATATGCATTTTTCATCATATTGTAAAAAAAATGTACTACATTTATTTTGCTTCCAGGAGCAATTCAAACTTCTGGTTCTTACCACAAAAGTCTAAATTACGCCTTCTAATGTCAAGAAAGTTTATTTCAATATAAATACAGGAAAGTACTTTGTGTAGCAACCTCTCAATTATCTGATAATTTGAATGGAGAGATTAAGCCTGCCAAAGGTTTGTTTAATGCAGATAGTAAAAACAGTTTAAAAACTATTTTGTCTTTTAATTATTTTATTAGCTCCACTCTCCTTAAAGTGTTCTTGGGGTATTTTATGTGACTCTTTGATTATAATCTGTTTTCATGTTTGTTATAAATACACTTTGGGACTACAGATAAGATTTAAAACTCAGCTTCTAATACTGAAGTTAATAAAGAAATGTTAACTTGAAGTTTAATAGTATTGAGATCAGGGAGCTTATTAATGTTAATATTGTGCCTTCCGTGTACTTTGCAAAATGAGAAAACAACGTTCCTTGCCTTCTTACAATATAAAATCTGATGCAGAAAAAGTCAGAAGAAGGGTAAGAGATAATCATGCCGCAAAGTTAAACTGAGTTACAGAAGACATAGAAGTCAGGAGATTATGCCAAAATCATGACAGAAAAGGGCATTTTTGAGGAGAGAACTGAATTGAAAAAGAAGTGGCATCAGTCAAGTGTTTTGAGAGGCAGTTTCAAGCACAAAGGGCAATCAAGGAGAAAAAATGTTATTTGAGTAGGCAAGAAACTAAATGCATTTATAAATATTATACTGTAGCTGTCCGCAACAAGAAAGTAGCAGGGATTTACCAATAAAGTGTTTTTTGATGATGATTGGGTATGGAATAAAAGACTATCTACCACAACTGGATTTCTTGGTGTAGTTCAGGGGTCATCAAAGTTGGCTCTTTTAAGACTGGTGGACTTCAACTCCCAGAATTCCCCAGCCAGCCAAGCTGGCTGGGGAATTCTGGGAGTTGAAGTCCACCAGTCTTAAAAGAGCCAACTTTGCAGACCCCTGGTGTAGATTCCTTGAGATTTAAGTTGTCCTGCAAAATTCACATACTGCTACTGGTTCTTCTGAGAAAGACTCATTTGTATTATTCTGTAGCAGTGATGGATTTCAAGGAGCAACCCACCTCGGGTGCAGGGGTAGAAATTTCTGATCAAAGTATTTTTTTAAAAAAAATGCCAGTTAAAGTTATTGTCTTTGCCCCCACCCCACCCCCACCCAGCACAGCTTTCAAATGATCTTATTCATTTCCAACAACTATTTCAGTGCTAGACCCCACTTAGTGACAAACACAATACAAAATGTTCAGATACATTATTTTCACTCTTTAAGCTGAACGTGGAAACAAAACAAAAAAAAGTTGTGCACAAAGTGTAACTGCAGTAAATTTTCCTTGCTGACACATTGCAGGTTAAACTCTGCCAAAGTTATAACAACTATTCTATAAAAACATTTTGGGCAGCTGCTGATTTATTACCCGCATGACATGCATCTTACAAAAAGCAATGCTTGACTTGCTAGGTCATCAAGGTATGTACGGCAATAACAATGTGTAGCCAAAGGAATGCATAGAATACAGTGTACACCATAAATGTGGAGTTCATGAAACTCACCTTCTGCACAATAGCCCATGCACCCTTGAGTTGGTTGCAGGAGATAAAGAAGGAACTCCCCACAATGTCTAACTGAGATGGGGATTTGAAAGAGGCAACAGTCTTTGGTGCTTCCAGAAAAAAATTGCCACGTTCCACAGGCAGTCAGTGACTTTCTCTCTCCAGGACGTGGGAGAGAATCTGATTGAAGGGATAGCCAGATTGGCGCTTGGGTTCCACATTTGTTCATCTGTGGGGGGGGGGGAATAGTATTTAAAATTCAGGAGTAAAGCACTTAAACAAGGGGTGTCAAACTCAAGATCCATGGGCCGGATCTGGCCCATGGGTTGCTTAGATCTGGCTCGCGGGCCCACCCTGGAAACAGCAAAGGACCGGCCCGCGGTGACTCTGTCAGCAAAAACGGGCTCCCAATCTCCATTTTTGGCTGGGACAGCCTCCCTGCAACCCTCTGCCAGTGAAAATGGGGCTCTGGCAGAGGATTGTGGGAGGCCATCCCAGCCGAAAATGGAGATTGGGAGCCCGTTTTTGCTGACAGAGCACTTGGGCCACCACAGACGCCCCTGACATGAGTGATGTCAAGCTGGCTACCCCAGTCATGCCCACCCTGGCCCCCTGAGGTCAAACACAACCCTGATACAGTGCTCAATGACATCGAGTTTGATGCCCCTGACTTAAACAATATACTTCTTGCACTGAATTGTGGAAGCAGGCAAGACAGAAGGAGCTGAACCTCAAATGACATTATCTCATCAGGTCTGACCATTGATTCAACTTTTGCCATTCAGTTTCAAGGAAAACTTGGACCTATGGTGGTCTATCTCCAGCAACATCAGAACAGAATTTTGCTTAGAAGCCCAGTTAAGCCCGTTAACAATGAAGAAACTCTCTGTTTCTCAGAGCAAATAATTTTCTCTCTTGAGTAAACTCTATACATGTTCTGCAACAAAAGAAACAACATCAAGAAATCTTTAATGTGGAAGCACTTTTAAACCACAAAAAGGCACACTTATCAAGTCTGTTCTACATTGCTATGACATTTCAACACTTCACTAGTGCAATATACAGTTGCTTTGACTATAACATTGTTTCAATGTTGTAAAACGGTATTATTTCTTTTAGGGAGCAAATATTACTTATCTTAAATTAGACACTAAAAATACTGTATATAAAATATCGTAAATGATTCGAGCCATACTCTAGAGACAACACTAAATTAACTTTAAACACTTTGCAGCTTGTTACCATAATGGAAGATAGTTGCTGTTCTACGTTTTTGCCTGTATTATTTATAGAACACATTTACTCTTATTTTCTGCCTTTTAAAATGGTAATTTAAACCATGGTTGCTATGATCTCAGATTAGCTGCCCTGTCCTTTATTCATTTAGCTCCTCATTAATACCAGAATCAATGATGAAATATTATAGAAGATTAATGTGATTTCTCAATTGTTTGCTGTAGCCACAGCAACTTCTCAGGAAAGATTTTGGAAAAATTGATTAATTTTTCCCCCTCAGATAATCACTATTACTGTACCATTCTCCCTATAAATATCTGTTGTGGCCTAGCAGGAACTGGATGAGCTGCTGATGGACTCTGATAGTGAGGAACCATATGAGTCTGCCCTGGAAGCTGAGGAAGACTCTGGGGGGTATTCAGAGTCAGAGCAGGAACCAGAGAGGCTGGTTGGCCACCAGGAGGCGCCTGGGTCATGGAGCAGTGGGGAGGATCAAAGGCAGTTTGTCCATGATGCAAGAGTGAGCAGAGCTGAGAGGTGGAGGCGGCAATTACATCTTAGGCAGGCTCACAGATGGTGATTATGCACCAGGTGGTTGTTGATTGGCCCCTCCCAAGAGAGCTAATAGGTGAGGTGATGGGAGGGGACATCTGGAGGAAACAACAATTCAAATTAGTAGCCAAGGAAGTCTGTCTGTGAATTCCAGCCGTGCCTGTTCGTTTTGAATATCTGTGTGAAAGGTCGCTGCAGAGCTAAGCTCGTGAACATGAGTTGTCTGGGCTCTCAGCCAAAGGACTCATTATCTTGTTAATTAAACAGTGGTAAACAGCCAAGCCTGTGTTCTGGTCTATTCACAGGCCAGGGGCAGAACAAATGTCTATGACCGATAAAGATTCCTGTACATTCTGCCTTAGATACTGAAAGTTTCTGCAACAGCTAGAAACTTGCACTTTTTCGAAGAAAAGGCTGGGAATCCACTATCAAGATTAGGTAAGGTAATAATGCAAATATGTATGGAATTTCATAGCTAGAATTTAGTTAAAGCCTGGTCAACTGAACAATGTGACGATTTTGACTGCAGAATATAGAATGCTTCTAACGCTAAGAGATGATGTAATTTGATTGGCTCAGCCATTCTAGATCTGCTTGATCTGTTTTTGGAACCCTGTCAATTATTATTTATTTGTAGGACCAGGATTGGAGAGTCTACGTTCAAATCTACCCTCAGTTACAGTTGCAGTTTGGGTGACTCTGAGCTTCATTCTTCATTCTTTCAGCCCAGCTTACTTCATGGAATTGTTGCGTGGGGGAAAAAAAATGTGTGTTGTCTTGAGCTCCTGGAGAAAATGTGGGATATACAAGCCATGATTAAGTACCTCTTAGCTTCTTATGATATGTGAATCCTGCCTTGGTGATGTTTCCTGCCTTCACAAATGACACCTCATTGGAATCTATGCTGCTTTTTGAAAGAAAAATGTTCTGTGAGATCCTCACTGCACATTTTTACCATGTCTATTTTACTGCTGTAATCAGTTACACTTGAACCATTGCTGACTTTAGAGGCATTCAGTCTCTGTGAATAATAATCTTACTCTGGGGAGGAAGATGCTGTTATTTGGTGAACATCTCTTCTCAACAGATGTATTGAAAGTTTCAAATGAGCTTGGGAAAAAAATTGACTAATGGATTAAAGAAAGGAAAGTAAAAAAATCCTAGCACAAAGTGGAATATATATGGGCTTCTCTCAACAAAATATACACATGAAAACAGATGTAAATGACTCATTTTCAGCTTTCAGAAACTGATGATCACATATTTCCAGGGTTAACAGTTATCATTGCCAAGTGTAGATAAGTAAAATGATGCACAAATGAAACCACTGAATGTGAATGTTTTGTAATGTTTTGAAAAAAATATAACAGAAGTTATCTTTCTTTTGCACAATTTTGTCTGAGTTCTTAAGGAGTTCTAGCAGCTCTTTTGTAGCATTAAACAAATGGCTCTTGTATATGACAACAGGGTTGGATTGGGGCAGTGGTGGTTTCACCACTGCCCCAATCCAGTGGGGTGGGTTTCAAAAATTTTTTAGAACCTCTTCTGTAGGTGTGGCCTGCTTTGTGGGAGTGGCTTGACAGTCATGTAATTGGGTGGGCATGGCCAACTTGTAAAATGTGGTGAAACTCACCTAACAACACTCTTGCTTAGCAACCAAAATATTGGCTCAGAAACTCTGGCATTTGAAGCACGCAAGTCTTAAAGCTGTCAAGTTACACGACCCTTGCACCCCTAATCCTTTGGGGGGGAAAAACAACCCAGAGGTGTTCAAACTTGACAGCTTTAAGACTTGTGGACTTCAACTCCCAGAATTCCTCCTCTCACTCTTCATATTGATGATGTGTCGATGGGTGCGGGGAGAGAGCTGGAACTGGTTCTAAACGGCACTGTAGATTTGTGGAACCTCTTCTATAGAAGAGGTTGGAACTGGCAGGAACCCACCCCTGGATTGGGGTTTCCTGTAAGCTATGTTTGCTTCACTGCAGTTCTGTCAGCTAAAGTTTATATGGCATGCCAAGAAAGACACACATTAGCTCATACACACACACCAGAAGATTCCCTGAGCACTGAGAATAACGAGTTAGGCAAAATAAATTAATATCAAACAATTTGACATGGTAAATTAATTTCTTGTTATGGCCTTGTTTGAAAAGCAAACCTTTGTTTGAAGTTGATGATACAGTAATATTTATTTTAATCGGAAACAGCAAATTGGGAATGTGGTTGAAGATTCGCAGAGTATTATTGTGGAAGAGCTTAAAGTCATGAAATATAAACCTTCTCACTATGCTTCATCCCTTTGCTCTTGGTGCTGCTGGTATTTAAATATGTATTTTTTCTTTTTTGCATTTGTTCATATCAGTGTGAGGCTTTTGCTATGATAGCCACTCCACTCAAAATATCCCCCACCTCTTTCCAGAGGGAACAATGAAGTAACCCTGCTGTTGTATGTTTTAATGCAATGCACATCAAATGCATTATGTGGCAAAGGATATTGAGGTGGTTTAGAATACAAAAATAATTAATTTAACAAGTCATTCATGTTCTCTGTATACATTTTCCTACAACTTTGTACTTCCTAGTGTGGAGCAGTACAATGATCTATGGAGGGAAGGAGAGAGGAAAATGTTCCAATCCTAGATTTGATCCAGTCGAATCCTTGCCTGCCACCTGACTACCAGTCTTCTTATGCCAGGAAAAACATTGAGTACTTCTGACCCAGAAAATGCTGTATTGTATAGGTTACTGATAGCTAACCTTTTTTGCCTCACATGTGCAAGCCCACACCCACAATGCAATGCACCCGCCCCCCTGTGCATGCTTGCATGACTCCCTGTGACCCCTGCCACCCTGTGCATGCATGCAACAAGTTGCGCTCCCTCCGCAAATGTGTGTAATCTCCATGCCGCATTTTGGGCCTTGCAGGCATCTTGGAAGCTTCCTGAAGCAAAAAATGGGATGCAGGAGGGGAGGGCGCTTCTCCTGTGCATGCATGTACAACCCCCCTCTCATGCGTGTCCACCTGTCTCTAGCATGCAGGGCAGAGACCTGAAAATCAGCTGGTCAGTGGGAGGCACGCACGCATGTGTGGTGGTGCTGAGCTGGGTGACAGCTCGCTTGCCCGCAGAGAGGGTTCCACATGCCACCTGTGGCACACATGCCATAGGTTCGCCATCATAGATATAGGTAATTACAATCACAATTGTGACTAGAATTACTGTCACTAAGCGATATGGCCTTTAAGTGAGACAGGCGAGTCAAATATATATATTTGTGTCAAAACCTAACACACACACACACACACACACACACACACACACACACACACACACAAATATATATATGTTTGCCATGATAGTTAAGTAAACTTTGCTTCCCCAACTGGCTGTACTTAGTGGAATCCCTTTAGGAAAGTCCCACAGGACTGCAAATGCATGGTGGTTTCCAAGGGCCTACCTATTTATTACCTGACTGCAGAGATGCTGCAATGATCATAAGTGTGACGATCAGAGATAAGTCATTTTATCAGCATCATTGAATGGTCATTCAATGAATGACCATGCATTGAGTATTGGCTGTATGCAGATGATACATACAGTAGTTCTGTTTTACTCCAAAGCACTCTAGGCTGGACTATATTTGAAGAGAGTCTAGAAACTTGTAGTCTATTCTGTATTAGTACAGAATATGGCAGCAAGAATACAGAAGCAGAAATGTTTTTAGCTTTTATTTTGCTTTTGGATTTTCTTTTTATTTTCTCATGTTTTAAGCTTTTGAGAATTGCTTTTTTTTTTAACCCATATGCTGCTTTAACAAAAATCCAAATCAAATTCATTTTTTTAAAGGTAAGCAAAGAATAACAATGGTTTATTATTATTATTATTATTATTATTATTATTATTATTATTATTATTATTATTATTATTATTATTATTATTATTATTATTATTATTATTATTAACTTTATTCATAAAACATGAAACTCAGCCAACTGAACATTTAAAAATGCATATTACAAATGCTATTGACTGGTGCTAATGGTTGATACAGTTTGCTGCCAGCATCCTAGGTATCAACCAAGTATCTACGTAGAATATAACATGTGCCAAGTAGTGCCGTTTTTTGCAGTTCCGCTGGTGTTATTGCAGGAAGCTACAATTTGCTGAGATATTTATTAAAATTCTTGGACATGGTGCCAAGTGCCCCGAATTATTATTATTATTATTGTTGTTGTTGTTGTTGTTGTTGTTATTAAAATTTCTATACCGCCCTTCTCCCTTCCGGGACTCAGGGCAGTGTACAGGCAGCAATAAAATCAGTGATATAAAATATAAAAAATATACATGAAATATATATTTTAAAATGTATTACATAATATGTCTGTTCTAAAACCATTAATAAAACCTACTAAAACCATTTAAAAAATTATGCCAGGAGTTTTAATACTCCTTTTTAAAAAAGCTAACCACTTTTAATGGCCTCATTTTGTTTTCCTGATCAGGAAAGTGCACCAGATATATCTCTGGCAATCAAAGATACGATCCTGTTAAATTAAGAATATATTTCACACTTATTTTGAGGGTGACTTTAAATATATAATCAACTTGTTGCATTAAAATCAGTGGAATTTTCAAGTGTTCATCATTACTTAGACCATGTTCTAAATAAGGATAGAGAGAAAATTGGATCAGCTATTCTAATCTATTGAACTGGCCTTTGGCTGTAGTTTCCCCATTTCTACTCAAAAGATTAGCCTATTCCTTTTAATATAAACAGTGAACATTTTAAAGATTTAGATGGGAAAGACAATCATACTGTTATACAAGGGAATTAGCTACACAAACATTATAATAAGACTACCTGATCTGAGCTGTATAACTCTGGATGGTCATTAAATGCAGCAAAAGGGCAGCATACATTTACTGGACATCTAGGCTTCTGCATCTCAAATCTGGTAATTTTAGCTAGCTACAGATAGTCCTCAACTTATGACCCTAATTGAGCCCATAATTTCTGTTGTTAAGTGATACATTTGTTAAGTGGGTTTTGCCTGATTTTACAACCTTCCTTGACACAGTTGTTAAGTGAATCACTGCAGCTGGTAAATTAGTAACCTGGTTGTTAAGGGAATCTGGCTTCCAAATTGACTTTGCTTGCATGCAAAAGGTGCTCACACAACCCTGGGACACAGCAACGTTCATAAATATAAATAGTTGCCAAGCATCTGAATTTTGATCACATGATCATGGGGATGTTGCAAAGGTTGTAACTGTGAAAAACAGTCCCAAGTCCCTTTTTTTTTTGCAGTACCGTAACTTTGAATGGTCACTAAATGAACTGCTGTAAGTCAAGGACTACCTGTAATAGCACAATTTTGTTTAACAAAGCCTTTGTTGGAGCATTCTCCTTCCAGAGATCCAGAGGGTCCAACCCTGCTGGCCTATTGCAAAGCGCTAAAGGCCTAGTCCTGGACCTGGAACCCTAAATGCGCAAAAGCCGTATTGTATTAAAAAGCTGTAATCCTAGCAATATTAGTGTTGTTGGCTATGTAGTTTTTCTTGACTGCTATGGATTTTAATTGTTGCATTTAATTTTTGCATCTGTGGTATTGTTGATATTCTGTTTGTTCTTGTTTGCCACCCAGTCATTTATTGAGATGGATGGCTTTACAAATCAATTACATAAAGAATAAATTAGTTTCTAATGTTTGTGTAATTAGAAGCTATCATGTATTTAGCTAAAATTCAGCTAAAATATTTTTAATGGAATCAGAAATCCCATTGTCTAGCTAGTCCATTTCTCACTGTTCATTTTCATGATTATTTCTTAATCTAAGCAGCACTACTGTGGGATAGGTATATACCACTCTCATAGATAATCTATCCAATTATTTGATGGACTAATATCACACTTTTTTTTAAAAAAAAGGTGGAAGAGCTGCCCATTTCAATTAAATGATAAACATACTAGCATTACTCTGCTACATTTTATCTATTTTATCCTGTTTATTCAGGATTTAGATAATCAAATGACTTATAGACTACCACCGATTGAGTATTCACAGATTGAGTATTCCTAGTTATATGGGGAGAAATCATGCCACTGGTTTGTTTATGGTGTACGTAGATACTGAATGTTTTTAAATATAAGTAGAGGTTCATGTCTGAATCTCTCGTTTACATTTAATTGATATAGCAAGTTCTCAATATTATCCTGGCTGTTGTTTAGAGTCTCACATATTAAAATTAACTGAAAAATAAACAATATCTCAGTCTTGGCATCACATGTCCTGACTGTATGACATATTCATTCATGTGTATTTCAGCATATTTCATTTGCTTAGCTTTCCAGTAAATGTTAGTAAAATCATCATCATCATTTTAGCCATTGTCTAGGCCTCTTCAGCATGCTTCCAACCAATATAGTCCTGAGCTTCCTTTTGGTAATTGGGCCCACAATACTTGCTGATATTGTCAATCCAACATGCTTTACTCACTTTCATGGACACTTTTAATCAAGTGGGATCCATTCTATGACTGCCTTGGTCCACCTGCCATCAGTTCTTCTTGCTATGTGACCAGCCCATTTCCATTTCCATTTCTAATTCATATTAATTCATATTGAAATATGAGGTTGCAAAGCTTGAAGAGACTTGAAAAATTACGGCAGATTTCACATCTGGAGTAGTTTGATTAATATAATTTAAATGAGATGTTATTAACTCTGCTGCATATATTTGGTTCAGCTCTAATGGATTTCCCCTTATTGAGTTAAGTAGCAATTAGCATCTAAAATATATACATTTTTTTTCTGATAACATAAGATCCTAATGCCATGGCACTGCAAGGTATTTCTGAATGAAGAAAGAGTCTTAATATTAGAAGTGAAACAATAACTGTATTTACACTGCTTTTAATATAGTCACTGAAGAAGTCTCAGTATACAAATGATATGAAATATTTATAAACACAAAACAATCATGAATGCATCAGATAGAGATTGTGTATGTGTGATGAGGAAGCAAGCTTGTATACACGTTCTCATGATGTATCTGAAATCCTATGAAGCTCAGTTCATATATCTGTACATTTGTATATGTAATATTCAAATGAGTAGAAAGCCATCTGAATCATGTGGTAGCCTATATAGCTTGTTGCAAAGAATCATAACAGGAATCAGAGTTAGTAAATACACTTTACTCACCAGCTGTGCTTCAGTTTACTAACAAGATGTGTTTTTGTTAATCATAGGGATAACTGATTAACTATACCTTGAATTTCATTATCATGGGATATACACACAGTCAACAAATTGATAGCATTAATTGTTTCCTTTTCTAGAAGGAAGCTATTATATAAAGTGTTAGATTAGAGTTTATATATTTTGAGGTCACCAGAGCTGCACAAATTGTTCCAAATTAAGAGTGACCATTTTAAATGCTCACAGAAAATCATCCTATATTCCAGAATTTTTCTTCAGCAGATATCAAGGAATGTTTGTTATTTATATTTTTAAGGTCCCTTCCAATTCTGATGTTGTTATGTTATGCTATGCTATGCTATGCTATGCTATGCTATGCTATGCTATGCTATGCTATGCTATGCTATGCTATGCTATGCTATGTTATGTTATGTTATGTTATGTTATGGTTAAGTGAGCTCTGTTGAAGGGGGGGAAATAAGGCTTTTTGTTTTAGGATTTTTATTTTCATTGGGGTGTCATGATATTATGATGCTTGTAATCTTTATACACTCAGATTCACTGCTGTGAGATGGCTTTAAAATTGAATAACTTTTAAAAATAATCAGGCTAATTTACTTTGTGCAAAATTTAGTTCAGTTTGTTGAACCTACACATTTTAAAATTATCACAAAAATGCCATGGAATTAGGAATACGAACATGAAAAAATATATTTTAATTATATGGTTTTAATTAAAATTGCTTTTTATTTATTTATTTTTTTTATTTTATTTTATTAAATTTATACCCCGCCCTTCTCCAAACGGACCCAGGGCGGCGCACAGGGATGTTAAAACACATGTAAAACATATAAAATTTAAAAAAACTTATTCTAATAGACCCTGCGCTAAAAACCGAATTTAAAAAACCCAAATTTAAAACTATCTAAGAGTCAGTAATGGGGGTTATGCTAGGCCGGCTAGATGGAATAGGTGTGTCTTCAGACACTTGCGGAAGAGGCGGAGGTCAGAGATGGTGCGGAGTTCAGGGGGTAGGTCGTTCCAAAAGGAAAGGGCCCGCCACAGAGAAGGCTCTTCCCCTGGGTGTCGCCAGTCGGCATTGTCCAGCCGACGGCACCCTGAGGAGGCCCTCTCTGTGGGAGCGTATCGGTCTGAGGGATGTATGGGGCAGGAGGCGGTCTCGCATATAACTAGGCCCCGAGCCATGGAGCGCTTTAAAGATGGTCGTTAAAACCTTGAAGCGCACCCGAAAGACCACAGGGAGCCAGTGCAGCTCGCGCAGGATAGGTGTTATGTGGGAGTGTCTAGGCGCTCCCGTAATCACCCGCGCGGCTGCGTTCTGGACTAGCTGCAGCTTTCGGGTGCACCTCAAGGGGAGCCCCATGTAGAGAGCATTACAGTAGTCAAGTCGAGAGGTGACGAGTGCTTGAGTGACTGTGCGTAAGGCACCCCGGTCCAGTAAGGGGCGCAATTGGCGCATCAGGCGTACCTGATGGAATGCCCCCCTGGCCACGGCTGCCACATGATCTTCCATAGACAGCCGGGAATCCAGGAGGACACCCAAATTGCGCGCCCTCTCCACGGGGGCCGGTGTTTCGCCCCCAATGGCCAGAGTTGGAATAATCTGGCTGAACCGGGGCGCCGGAAGCCACAGCCACTCAGTCTTGGACAGGTTGAGCCTGAGTTTGTTACCACCCATCCAGATCCGTACGGCCTCCAAACACCGGGACATAACCTCGACGGCATCGTTGGGGTGGTCTGGGGTGGATATGTACAACTGAGTATCATCAGCGTACAGATGATATCCCACCCCAAAACCACGGATGATCTCACCCAGCGGCTTCATATATGTGTTGAACAGTAAGGGCGAGAGGACCGACCCCTGAGGAACCCCACATATGAGGGACCTCGAGGCCGACCTCTGCCCCCCTGCCAACACATATTGCGACCGACCAGAGAGGTAGGATGAGAACCACCACAGAACGGTGCCTCCCAACCCCAACCTCCCCAGTCGGTGCAATAGGATACCATGGTCGATGGTATCAAAAACCGCTGAGAGGTCTAATAGGACTAGGATAGAGGAATATCCTCTATCCTGCGCCCTCCAGAGATCATCAACCAACACGACCAATGCCGTCTCAGTGCTGTGCCCGGGTCGGAAGCCGGACTGGCGCGGGTCTAGATAATCAACTTCCTCCAAGTGTCGCGGAAACTGTTGAGCCACCACACTCTCAACAACCTTCACTAAAAAGTGGAGGTTGGAGACGGGACGATGGTTCTCTAATAATGCTGGATCCAGGGACGGCTTCTTGAGGAGGGGCCTCACCACCGCCTCTTTCAGGACGGCAGGCAAGGACCCCTCACTCAAAGATGCGTTGACAATGCCCTGGAGCCAGCCTCGTGTCGTCTCCCAGGATGCCAGTACAAGCCAGGAGGGACACGGGTCCAATAAACATGTGGTAGCCCTAAGTCTCTTTGACAGCTTGTCCATATCCTCGGTGGTAACAAAATCAAACTCCTCCCAGGATGGTGTCACAAGAACAGCCTCGGCCTGCTCGACTGGACCACTGTCGATGGAGGGTAGCTCGTTCCGAATCCGAGTGATTTTCTCCTGCAGATAAATCCCAAATTCCTCTGCTCGACCCTGTAAAGGGGCTTCCCGCGGCCTCTGTTGAAGGAGGGAGCGGGTCACCCCAAACAGGGCGGCAGGGCGGTTATCTGCGGATGCAATAAGAGTGGCACAATACTCACGTTTGGCCACTTTTATCGCCACTAAGTAAGTCCTAATATGGTCTCTCACTAGTGTTCGGTCGGCTTCGGAGTGAGAAGATCTCCATCTGCTCTCTAGGCGTCTCTTGTGGCGCTTCATCTCCCTAAGCCCCTCGGTAAACCAAGGAGCCCAGGTGGTTCGTCGCCGCAAGAGAGGCCGCAAGGGCGCGACTCGGTCCAAGGCCCCCGTGGCCGCACTTAACCATGCGGCCACTAGGTCCTCAGTCGAGTCGCGGGGCAAGTCCACAGGAATTGGCCCAAGCTCCCTTTGGAACCTTATCGGGTCCATCAGGAGCCTGGGGCGGAACCATATAGGAATGTCCGGTTCCGCCTCCCCGCAGTGAGGTGCAGCGATCGGAAAGTCGAGCCGAAGGAGAGCGTGATCTGTCCATGACAGGGGTATGATGACTAAATCCCCTATTCCCAGATCACTACTCCACTGTCCCGAGACGAAGATGAGATCCAGGGTGTGTCCGCCCTCGTGAGTAGGGCCTAAAACTACCTGGGTCAGGTCCATGGCTGTCATGGAAGCCATGAACTCCCGAGCTGCACCAGAGGTTTCGCCTGCCGACGGCAGGTTAAAGTCCCCCATGACTAAAAGTCTGGGGGTCTCAACCGCCGCCTCGGCTATCACCTCTAGGAGCTCGGGCAGGGCTGTTGTTGCATAGCGAGGAGCCAGGTATACAACTAACACGCCCAACTGCCTCCCAAGGCCCCACTTCACAAGGAGGGACTCGCACCCGGTCGTCTGAGGGATCGTGGTCTCCTTTGGCTCAAGACCTTCCCTAACCATAATCGCCACCCCCCCACCCCTCCCTAGGGCCCTAGGCTGATGGAAGGCTCGGTATCCTGGTGGGCACATTTCTACGAGGGGATGTCCTCCCTCGTGGCCCAACCAGGTTTCCGTAATGCCTACCAGGTCCGGGTCCCCCTCTGACACAAGGTCATGGATGAGGGGGACCCGGACCTTTTTTAAAAAAGCTTTATAATTTTATTTTATTTTTAAAATCAGAACTACTTTCTCAGTTTGAATCCTGTTTTATGTTGTGGTTTAAATGAAGAATTTTTTTTAGGTGAGGTGGTGCTTTGAATTAGAAAGTTATTATTTCTTTTGAATTACAAAGGTATCTATAAAAGAAGCAAAGCAATATATTATTTATTTTGAATCAAGAAGCTATCCATCAAAGAAGTAAAACCTCAAAGGTGCTATAACCTTTAAGTCACTGATCAGAGCTGCTGAAGATTTTCCGTCAAGCAAATGCCCAATATATTTTGAATTACCTACTTTCCCAACGGCAGATAATGCATTATTTAAAAACTTCTGGGCAAAAAAAAGAAAGAAAATAAAATAAAAAATAGGTTCTTGAATTGCTTCACACTTGCCACTTAATCCAACCACATATTTCATATGGCTCAAAACATGTCAGCAACAGGTTTGAGCTATAATACAGTAGAAGTGTTGAACTATTAATAATATTTCTGCCTGTGAAATGAATTTTTTGAGCTTCGGAAAGCATGAGGTGAATTCATTTGCATATAAAAGAAACAAATTTGATTAGATCTGTATAAGTATATCAAGCTGTTCCCTGGATGAGGAATTTCCTTTGTGCTTCTAATCATACATTGTTCCCTTTTAATGTAGCGTACCCACTAATTAAGGTAGAAAAATGCATCTGAGGCAAGATGGTGCCACTCAAGTACTCAAAAAAGCCTTCTCTAGTCTGGTGCCTACCAGTTGTTTGGGTCTGTCACTCCAGAAATCCTAAATATTATAGGAGAGGATTCTAGGAGTTGGTGGGCATTTCTGTAGGGCTGCGAACTCAAAATGTCTGGGGAGAACCTGGGCTTATGAAAGAGTTATTGAGAGTGCATATTTCATTCTGTTTCATTTTATACTGTATGACTTACTTCTATACACTTCGTTGGCATTTCTGCAGGCTTATTTTCAATCATGAAGCGGTACCACCCTTGTGGAAGTGAATGATCACAAATCATGTCCTGAATGGCTTTTTCCTGTAATTCCAGAGAATCAAAATGGATGCTGCGATAGGCATGATGGAGAATACGATGTCCTTCTGGAAAGCATTCTGGAGCTAAGGGCAGAAAAGGATGAAAATAGAAGTATCATAACTGTCAATAAAAAAATCAATACATCGATTGTATCTATAACTTTACATTCACTTATTAAATCACATCTCAGTATGAATGAATGTTTGCAGAGAACATTTTGATATCTGCCTGTAGACTGTTTCTAGAAACTAAATGACATGTTACCTTTACTAAGCAGAGTGAGCTGAATAAGTGTATGTATGTATGTATGTATGTATGTATGTATGTATGTGTGTGTATATATACAATTTCACACTTATACGGGAAAACACCCGAAGACAACAATACCAGCATACCTACACCCGTGAAAATCTACGAAAGCAAATATCTATATCTATATCTATATCTATATCTATATCTATATCTATATCTATATCTATATCTATATCTATATCTATATCTATATATTGCCACCAGACCAATGGTTCTATCCTGATCAGCTGAGACAGGGGTAATAAGTATATGCTTGTGTCACAACACAATGAAAGGTGAATGAAAGGTGCCATATAAATCTCAAGAATAAATATAAAATCATGTTCGTGATGGCCTCTTAGTCTTCTTTTCCCTTATGGATCTTTCACCATTATATGTTGAAATAAGCAACTTTGATATTGCTGTTATGGATAGATAATAAGCCTATATATTATTTTCTTTAGCTTTGAGGTGCACTAGATATAATGTAAGAGAAAGTACCACTGCCTGAATGAAATGTGACATATAAAGTTATAAATGAATATTCTTGATGGTAAACAATATCTTCCTCCCTCTCCTCCTCCCTCATTGATTCCTAAACATTAACCACTGTATTACACAAGATGATACTTTCCATGCTGAGAATGCCTTTTACAATATGCCAAAAAAGAAGCACGAGGAAAAACATGTTTGCTTGTGGATGTGCGTGCACACCGCTTCTGCGCATGCACAGAAACATCTGGGTGGGTGGGCAGAGCCTCCTGCCACCACTACTATCGGTTCATCCAATCTGGGCTGAACAAGCAGCAATCCACCTCTGCTCCCTCCCAGATGTTTCTGTGCATGCGCAGAAGCGGTGTGCACGCACATCCACAAGCAAACATGTTTTTCCTCGTGCTTCTTTTTTGGCATATTGTAGATCAAACATACAGAGAATTGAAGGATTTCTCTAGTGCCTGAATTATTTGGAGGCTGAGAATTCACCTAAAATTTAAATCTGAAGTAGTCTACAACACCACAAAAGAGAATGCAAGCAGGACTCTCCTAAAGTGATCCAAACCAAATTAGGACCATCTAGGTAGGTTTCACAAATTATTGAATATTTTTGAACATTGCAGAAAGGCAATTGCTACATCTGCTAAAAGCAACACTGATCTTTTTTTTTTGTTTCATTTTTTTTCAGAAGACTGACTATCCATAGTGGAATTTCACTAGTCAATCAAAAGGGAGGGAGGGAGGAGGGATGTGTGGGTTGAGGAAGCGAGGGTACCAGTCTCTCTCACAACCAGCAGGAATTAAAGGACAAAAGAACAGGCCATGATCAGATGAAATATAATAGTCCCACAGGAAACCCACAAAACCAAATTTTCCACACATTTGCCATTGTCAAATGCATTATTTCAGGTTACCTATCCCAAGTATATCAAACCAATTTCCTATTTCCATTGTTTCCTCAATTTTCATTGTTTTCTAGGTAATATTTCTTGATCAAATATTCTTTGGTATTCATCTTCTTTTCTTCATCTGTTCTAGCTTGCTTGCATCTTATTTTTAAACCCAATTTTCCATTTTGGTGGTGCACTGTTTGCTTTTTTTCTTCTTTATTGATTTTGCATCCCAAGTATTCAGCTATAACTGCAGCCATGCTGTGCATCAGTTGATTTGTTATTATTATTGTTATTGTCTTTTCAGTTGGGTATTAATGAATGTTTTCCATTCAAATACTAACCAGGTCCAGCTTTGCTTGATTTATTGAGATCAACCAAGATTCAGCCAGGTCCTGTGAGTATGGAAATATTTTACTTCTTCATTGTCTATGTCTTCTCCAAGCTCTTCATGTGTAATTGAGTACAACTCCCAATGTTTTTAATCAGAATAATATATTTGGGTAGCTCCACCTTTGAGAACATTGGCTAATTGATCTAAGATGATAATGAAGTATATATACTTTTTGAAGACAAGTTCCTAGGTGTGAATAACTCTGTAATTTCCTGTTTGCCTTTTTCGTTCTATCATGAAACCACTTAATCAAACCACAAACCCTGTCTTGGTTGTTTTGGTTTTTATTGTTAGATAAATAAGAACAACAAAACCTTTCTGGTGTTTTGGAATTTACTTCTACCTTGTGGATCATAAGTTTGTGTAATCATAAAATTCATTTTATGAAAAATTAAATAGCTTCCACTCCATGCCATGTTGTCACCATAGAATGTAAGCTTCTGCCAATATTATGCTCCTTCAACTTCAAAATCAAAGAAGAATGCAATTCACATAGCACCACTACCACTATAAACTCGCTTCCTCATTCTCATCTAAATAATTTATCATAGCTGAGGGAAGTTCAGTTAAAAGAAGAAAGGAGTTCCATTTTATTATGTAATCTATATAAAGTTACTCATCCAGTCTGCCACGCATCCAACCAATAGTTGCTTTTAAAGACTTGGCTGTTTTTAAGTTGCAAATAAGTGCAATATTCATGTCCACATGCACTCTGAAGCATATTTTGGGAATCAGATCTGAAATACTTCACAGTCTTAATGTTTCCATAGGAACAACAGGGATCGCTATTAATTAATAAACAAATAGATTGCTAGCAGTTTTTCATCATAATAGAGCATGTGTCCTTGTTGCCAACATGATTAGTATGTAACAAGCTGTTATGTGTTGAAAGGCATTACAATTATAATGGTATTACGGAAATGAAAAAGCAGATTAAAACTCTGATTCAAAACATAAATACTTGAATAGGGAACCCACTGATGTTTTGCATTAATTCTATCATCAAACCACTTAATCTGGAACATCGTACTACAGACACAGGACTTTGAAGTATTTTTAATATTACATGGCTTTGAAAATAAAGGTTAATTCAGTAGCATATTATTCCAGATTTGGAAGAAACAAGAGTAATCATTTTAATTGTTTCTGCGGAACAAATCAGAAAGCACTGCTGATTTGCATAAAAGTTTAAAGCATTATTTAGTTGAAGGAAGGTCACCTACCATCTTAGGTTTTCTATTAGGTTATTAAAATGCTGCTGTTGTGAAAATGCTGGATAACTGTGCTGTCCATTTAGCTACCAAGAAAATAATTACCTAATCATATATACAAAAAAGACTGTCATCTATTAAGTAATTAATTTAAAAAAACCTGAAGACCAACAAGACTATAGAACATCCATAAGAAAACAACTCGTTCATTAAGACTAATCAAAATTATTCAAATGATTTGTAAGATTTCAATTTTTCCAAATTTTTCAATAAACCAGATGATAATAATAATAATAATAATAATAATAATAATAATAATAATAATAATAATAATAATAACAAATTACTATTATTGTTAATATTAATATTACTATTATTGTTAACAATATTATCATCATCATTATTATTATAGTATTTGTAATATGCATTTTTAAATATTCAGTTGGCTGAGTTTCATGTTTTATGAATAAAGTAAATAATAATAATAATAATAATAATAATAATAATAATAATAATAATAATAATAATAATAATAATAATAATAATAATAAATATCCTCCGACGTTACCTTAACAGTTCCTAGGTCCTTGGTTAGAACTCGAGTTGTTGAGCTACCAACCAGCCCCAAAGGCTGTGAATCTCACCAAAGATTAACCACAGAATAAATAATAATGATGATGATGATGATGATGATGATGATGATGATGATGATGATGATGATGATGAAAAAATCACAAAATATCGGGACTTGCAAATTGAAGTTGAGTGACTGTGGAAGAGAAGTTGTGTGTTGTCCCTTGGAAGTTGTGTGCTGTCCCTTGGAGCAATACCTAGGGAACTGCCTCGCTATGTGGAGGTTCTAGGTTTGCCGGACTTGAGCATTCTGACTCTACAAAGGGCCAACCTGCTTGGAACAGTTTATATCCTCCGACGTTACCTTGACAGTTCCTAGGTCCTTGGTTAGGACTCGAGCTGTTGAGCTACCAACCAGCCCCAAAGGCTATGAATCTCACCAAAGATTAACCACAGAATAATACTAATAAATACTAATGCTAATGCTAATACTAATACTAATACTAATACTAATACTAATACTAATACTAATACTAATAATAGAAAAAGAAGTCCAATATAATTTAGCCAGATATAATTTAAAATCAGATGAAAATTGTGCCCAGAGTGCAGTAATTTGTGGCAAATATCATTACTCTCATATTACACTGCATTTAGGGACAAAACAAAAACAGCTGTTCATAGTGTTAATTCAAGTCTAAAAAAAATATCAAACAACACATATGAATAGTTGTGAAGTTAATGTTGTATTGGAAATATGTAACTGAATTGCAAGGCACAATTACTCAAATATAAAGAGGAGCAGGCAAGCTGAACTGCACTAATTTCAGTATAAGTTTTTATTGGCTTCCTAATAATAAATACTCATGTACAGCTGTCATCTGATAAGGCTATCACATTGCTAATAAAAAACGGCCATATGGTCATTTCTTGTATTACTTAACCAACAAAACTCTTAGCACATTTTAGAATGAGAATTTCTTTTCTGGTTTTATTAGCCTTCATAGAATTTACTATATATTATGGACATACATTCTAACTTGTCTATATTGAACAAATTTTATTTTTTTATTTTTTTCTCCAGGAAAGGGTTTTTAAATTCTAAACATTTTGCACAGAAACTTTAAATTAATGAAGGTGCCTTTGAAGACTTCTGAGCAATCAATGAGAAGAAAATTATAATTATGGTTATTGATTGGCTTTTTTTCCTTTTTTGCATCTCTCAGATTGAAGCAATGTGACAAAATGAACAGGCTCTTGCAACCTAATTTCAGCTAAAAATATACCCTCCAAATGATTTTTTCCCCATGAAGAACAAGAATGTTATTAATGTAAATGCCTTGATTTTAAAATGTATGGGTCTGTATTCAGATGAAAATTTGATTTCCATAGCTTTCCTTTTTGAGAATCCCTCTTTTCTTCTTTAAAGAATCCATAATGCAGTTTAATTACAGTCAGTATGAACATATTTTTCCATACTATTTCTAAAACTGGTAACAATTTTGTCGCTATGCCCTTCACTATAACTCCCTCAGTTGCATTTATGCCACGAAAGAAAGAAAGAAAGAAAGAAAGAAAGAAAGAAAGAAAGAAAGAAAGAAAGAAAGTAAGTAAGTAAGTTGTGGAACAATTTTATATACATACATACATACATACATACATACATACATACATACATACATACATACATACATACATACACTTTGTTCCATAACACCCTGTTAGGCCCCAATTAAGGGAGGAGACATACTGTTTCCTTTTCTGCCTTTCGGCTCATCACCAGAGACCATGTAGACAGAAAGCCATGAGTTCCGTTGTGTAATTTTTTTATATGTGTGTTACGTTTTTGAGCTGATCAATAAATAAATCAGGGAAACTAGTATAGATCTATTTCTAGCTTTTTAGCTCTCATCAGCTAGTCATACCCTTACTGGGATTCGAACCGGGGATGTATAGTATGTCAGGCAAGAGCCTTAGCCATTAAGCCAGCCTGGTTCTCTTATTGCATCAGTTGAGACAGGAGGATAAGTATATATAATTGTTCCACAACACCCTGTTAGGGCCCCAATTAAGGGAGGAAGCATATTGCTTTTCTCTTCTGCCTTTCGGCTCAACACCAGAGACCATCTAGACAGAAAGCCATGAGTTGTGTAATTTTTTTATATGTGTGTTACGTTTTTGAACTGATCAATAAATACTAGTCTCCCTGACTTATTTATTGATCAGCTCAAAAATGTATATATGTATATGTATATGATTGAATCCCAGTATGGCTAGCTGATGAGAGCTAAATAGCTTGAAATAGATCTATACTAGTCTCCCTTGTTTATTTATTTATCAAAATATAAACACAAATGGAAACAAAACGCAATGAAACAAATAGCTTTCTGTCTGCATGGTCTCTGGTGATGAGCCGAAAGACAGAAACGGAAAGCAGTTTGCTTCCTCCCTTAATTGGGGCTTACCAGGGTGTTGTGACACAAGTATATACTTATTTCCCCTGGCTCAGCTGATCAGGATAAGAACCAGTGGTCTAGTGGCAATTGCAACTGCCTCACATGTAATACTGCCCTGGTTCGAATCCCAGTAAGGGTATGGCTAGCTGATGAGAGCTAAATAGCTTGAAATAGATCTATACTAGTCTCCCTTGTTTGTTTATTTATCAGCTCAAAACATAGGTAGGTAGGTAGGTAGGTAGGTAGGTAGGTAGGTAGATAGATAGATAGATAGATAGATAGATAGATAGATAGATGATAGATAGATAGATAGATAGATAGATAGATAGATAGATAGATAGGTATAGGTATAGGTATAGGTATAGGTATAGGTATAGGTATAGGTATAGGTATAGGTATAGGTATATTTATGTTTTGAGCTGATAAATAAATAAACGGAAAATAAATATATGGAAATTTAGAGTAGAGAGACAATGGGAGAAACTTCCTCCTATTAGTCCAGTTCAGAGTGGTTCCCATATTGACTTGTGAGATTAGAACATGTGGATTATTTCTGGCAGTGAAGGAAATATTACTCTGTTGTATGTCAAGTTCAAAAATTGCTCAGTATTTTGAGCTAATTCTATTTTAGTTTCACTATGCCAAACCAAAATGGTTAGGGACTCATAACAGCAATTGCTGAGTGTGAGTGTGTGGCCAACTCTTTTGGCCTGAGTTGACTGATACTATGGCATTTCCACTACCAAACAGATTGCTGATGAGAAGTGTGTCTGCTGGTGATAGGGATGAAATATAATCTAATGGAACACTGGTTCTAATATAAGACTGAGAGAAGCAACCACTTCAGGCAGTAGATTAAGGGACAGTATATTGTTATTGAATTTGTTATTGTATTTCTATTGGCAGCTAGAAGGAAATATATGTTGGACTTTTTTTTTAAAGCTTCATGTACTAAAATAACTAGACTAGACCTCTATATACAGAGCCCTAACTTGAGAGAAAAGAGGAATCATTTGCTACACTGCCTCAGGCAGCAAACTGTCTAAGACAGTCTTAGTAATGCCTTGAAATTTATGTAGTAGTGATGTTTTCACTCCATAGTTTTAATATTCTGGCAAATGTAGTACTTTGGGCATGGGAGTTGGTTAAAAATGACTGTAGGATATGTAAGAAGAAATCTATTCCAAAGAGCCATAAACTATATTGGGAGGATTTTGGGGGGAAATGGTTCTTTTTCAGGGAGTCATGGAAGATTTTTGAGTAATATAGCCACTTTTGGGGAATTATTCTCTTTATAACATAATTTTGTACATCTTTCCATGGTGGTGAAGTGGTTAAAATGCCGTGTTATAGGCTAATTCCCCTCACTGCCAGCAGTTTGATCCTGACGGGGCTGAAGGTTGACTCAGCCTTCCATCCTTCCGAGGTTGGTCAAATGAAGACCCAGATTGTTGGGAGAAATATGCTGACTCTATAATTCGCTTAGAGCGGGCTGTAAAGCACTATGAAGCGCTATATAGGTGCTATTACTATTGCTATCTCCTCTTTGTTATCATTATGTTTAATGTTGATGTTACTTCATATTGTTAAGATTGTTTTACACACACACACACACACACACACTCACACAAACATATAGACACACTAGTTCTCAGCAATAGGCCTGATCTACAAGATGGTTTGATTTTCAGTATCAATTTGTAATTCAGTATTTAATAAACTCTCAGTTGAATAGACTAATGAGGGATAGGTGGTTCAATCCAAGTGGAGTTTTACACTTGCATGTATTTAGTAATAATAATAATAATAATAATAATAATAATAATAATAATAATAATAATAATAATAATAATAATAATAATAATAATAATAATAATAATAATAATAATAATAATAATAATAATAATAATAATTTTATTTATATACCACATCCTCTCCCCAAGGGGACTCGGAGCGGTGCACAGGGAAAATTAAAATAACTATAAAATACATAAATAGAATAGATAAAAACAAATTAAACTGAAATTATCCCTGCGCTAAAATCCCCAATTATAAATTACTAAAATCCCCTAAAATCCTAATAGACGGAGACTAACCCAGGCCGGCCAGACAGAAAAAGTGTGTTTTAAGTTTTTGACGGAAGGAGCGGAGGTCCGTGGTTGTTCTAATTTCGGGGGGAAGGTCGTTCCAGAGGGCTGGGCCTGCCACAGAGAAGGCCCTTCCCCTGGGCGTCGCCCGCTGGCACAGCCTGGTGGACGGCACCCGGAGAAGTCCCTCTCTGTGGGAGCGAATCGGCCGCAGGGATGTATGGGGCAGGATCCGATCCCGCAGATAAAATGGGAATTGGATTTTGAGCATGCAAATCTTACAGACATAAAAGGTAAATGGAACTGTACACATATGCAAAAGTATATATTCCACAGATAGATTTGATCGGTTGCATCCAAAGGACACTAAACTCAGCTTTGTTAAATCAAAGGCTTAGTTATTATTCACCAACACTTGATGTGGTTTCCCTTCAGCCACCCTAGGCTTGGAAAGTTATTAAAATTGTATAATTTAATAACAGAGGTTCAGGACAATTTGTATGGAATAATTCATTCTTCTTGGAGCAAAGTGTTTCTTAAATTTAAATCCTGTCCCTAATAGTTCTTTGCCTATTGCTTAAATATATAGCAGCTTCTAGGCTGAGTATCAGAATTGTAAGGAATTGGAAGCACTCAACTTGCCTGCTATTGTGACAAGATAAAATGTTTATTCCTGAATAGGTGTCAGTCTTGTGGCTATGACAAGATAGGGAACACAGTCAGCTGAGCTAATTCTAGCTTATTGTAAAGCTACATTGACCGAATCTTGCAAGTCTGAAAGTACATTTGTCCCCCATTTCCTTTAAAGGCCAGGAAACCAGGGAGCATCTCTTCTGAGCCTCTTGCCACTATGAAACTGTGGTAGGGGTGGGTTCCGGCAAGCACTACTGCTGGTTCATTCATGTACACGCACATGAGCAGTGCAATAAAAATTGTTCTGCACATGCACAGAAGCAAAAAACAAGATGGTGGCGCCTACCAACAGGATCAGGGACATGGCAGGCCTGGGTCACTCTCGATTCCAGCGACCCAGGCCACAAAATGCTACTGGTTTGGTTGAACCGGGCCAAACTGGTAGGAAATCACCACTGATCTGTGGACTATGCTGCCTCTTATCTGACCATTCCCTTGGCAATGTTTCTTTGTCCAACCTCAGAAGGTTATTCCAACATAGAAAAATAAAGCAGTGAATTTGTCCATTTTTTCTTTTACCGCTCCCTATCAAGTTCTATTTCCATTATTGGTAAAGCACTGATTTCGACTAATTTAAATGCTGCATTGTATGAATTCTTCATTACAAAGTATACATAGCTGCCAAATATGGGGAAATGTCAACCATTGTAATGCGTGTGAATCGGATTAAGTGATGCTGAAACCCGTAACAACATGTCCCAGGAACTGTATCAAAAGCTCTTTTCAGACATGCTTTGGAATTTTGTAAAGCTCTCATTCGTTTAATTGAAATTTTCTTTTTATATAAATGTAATTAAATGTTGTACAAAAAAAATTGAAAACTAACACAAGCTAATAAAGTACAAAAGAAACAAAGAAAAGGAAAGGAAAGGAAAAGGAAAAAGTGCAAAGAGAATGGAAAGAAACAGTAAAGAAAAACCTTCTGATTTCTTTTGCAGCAAATTATAAGTATATTTATAATATTAACTCTTTAGGGACACATAAAGAACTCTTTTTTCCAATTATCCAGTTCTTTTAATCATCAAAACCACAAATATATGCGTGTAATTAGAGTACTGAGATGATGAAAAAGATTACTTAGGGAAAGTAGTATTTTTGTATGAATTATTAAGATGCATTTTGCTTTATTGGGAAGAGAGAGTATTATCTAATGATTAATAATGAGTTAGTCTCAAAAACATCTGTTTCTACACCTATGAAGATTTATTATCGTCATCCATTTAGTTACAAAATCTATTTTTAAACTTATTAAGTTTCCCGATTCTGGATTTGTTCTGTTCATTTCATATCATCAGTAGGTAAAGCAACATTATTAAATCCAGAATTATTACAATGCAGAATCATGCATGTTCCTCTCTGAAGGAAATATCTGTGATCAGTGGAGGCTTCAGTCAACAAACACAAGTGGTGGGTGAGTTTTGCTTATTCTTCTTTACCTTACAGTACCTTAAGACAGGGGTCCCCAACCTTTTTTGCACCAGGGACCGGTTTCATTTTAAAGAAAATTTCGCGTAGCAGCCGGCGTAGAGGGGGGGTGGGGGGAGGGGGAACAGGCAGCGCATTTGCACATGGGGGGGGGTGAGTCAGCTCACTTGCCCCTCTAGGGCCCTCAATGGCGTGAGCGGCCGCACCTGCGCTCTCCCTCCCCCAGTGCGCGCTCTGCCCAGGGGGCTGCCCCGTCCTCCCTCCTCCTCCTCTCCAGCCCTGCGGCCTGGTTCCTATCAAGCCACGGACCGGCACCGGTCCGCAGACCGGGGATTGGGGACCCCTGCCTTAAGCCACATATTTTTCCAGTGAGCCTTGTATGCTATGGATTAGATTTGGTATACTGCAAGAGACTGAAACAAACAAAGAAATAAAAAGGATTGGGTAGGAAAGCATGGGGAAGAGGTCCTTTCATCCTAGTGAAGTCTCTACTGTACTGACTCAGAAGATCCCCTGATAAAGGGCACAATCAGATCATGCAGCTTTATTTCTTATAATACATGGAGTCTCTCCGCTCAGATGTCTGTGCCTCATGTGAAGCCATTCATCAATGCCTTTGAGTCAAGATGCTTTGGGATAGCAGGGTAGAGCAGCTATTTTTCTTTAGAACTAATCTGCTGCCATTTGCAGATTTCCCTAGAATCCACTATATATCCATTCACTAGTATAGTGCTATAACCCGGCTCATTAACAAATATTGCATAGTAATAATAGCATTTTCTTAGCTAGAGCTGAGTCTTTTCGTACCAGTTTTCTGTGGGTGTAGCATTCCCTTTGGGAAATGTATGAAAAGTGGTCTTCTAAGTCATTAGGCTGCTAGCCAAGTCACATATCTGTTTTGCAGACAGAATATCTGGGGTTTAAATCCTGACATTTTTGGTAAAAAGAATCAGATAAGCAGATAGTGTGTAAACCATTTGTCTCCCCTGGAAATGAGAAGAACCAACAGAGTGACTCCATATAAAGAGCTTCATATATCTCAAGGAAACAAGCAAGAGCGTATAAGAATAATAGATTATGCATGTTATGGTTATATGAGGCTTTATGAAGCAAATCCCTGAGGACTGATGAAAATTACAATCTGAGGGGAAACATGGATCTTCAATATACTTTTTCCCTGCCTTCCATTAAACAAACGAAAGCAAAATATTAAGATGAACATGGCAATACTTTTTGAAACACAGAAATATATTAATGTATGTATGTATGTGTGTGTGTGTGTGTGTGTGTGTGTGTGTGTACATATATATATATATACATACCCACCACCCAAACCGTTAAAATACAAAATAAGGAGAAACACACAGATAGTACCAATCAACATCAATCTACCAATCATGAAGCAACTGCACAGCCAATCAACCCACTCACAGCAACAAACCTTCTGTTGGTTTGTCCTATGTAAGTGGCAGGGCAGATTTTACCAACAGAAGGATAAGTGCACGCATCGCAGAAGATAAAAATGCATTAAAAAATCAACTTAATACCTCATCTCTTTATCAATGTTTCAAAACTATAGAACATGACATTGACTTTCAAGGAACTAAAATGATCTCCAAGGCTGAACAGCTGAACAGGAGAATAATCAGAGAAGCCATTGAAATAGAGAAGCAACCTAACAATATGAACAAACGTGACGACACCTCCCGCCTACAAGACATCTGGAAACCAGCACTGACCAACAGACGAGCCCCACCCTCCACACAAGCCGTTGAAATTCAAAATAAGGAGAAACATACAAATAAGACCAATCAGCATCAATCTACCAATCATGATACAGCTGCACAGCCAGTCAACCCACTCATAACAATAGTCAGCACTCCACCCCCCCACCAAGATTTAAGGAAGGGCGACGCCTTCACAATCACAGATCGAAGCCTGAGGATGACAAGTGAGATCTTGTTGAAACATTGCAATATCAATTCCATGCTATATACATGGGAAAACACCCGAGGATGGCAATACCAGCATACCTACACCCGTGAAAATCTTTAGCTCTGATGATATCCAACTATTAAATTGTGTGAGAATACCAAATGTAAGCACCAGGAAGAGCATTCCATATTCTATAGCCAGGGTAGACGCCAATAAAAGCTTTGCAGATTCTATTCTGCCTTACAATAAAGTAGAATTAGTCCAATTGGTTGTGTTTCCTGCTTGGTCTAACCTGAAAAGACTGATATCTATCATGCAAGTCTGCAAGTGCAAATCTCCTGCCATCTATTTTAACATTCAAACAGCCAGGGAGGGTACTTTTGAGCCTCTTGCTATGCCCACTATACAGCTGTGAGCTATGTTTTCTCTTATCTGACCATTCTCTAGGAAGCCTCTCTTTGCCCCATTTCCCAAGAGTATTTCCCATATACCATTACCGGGATCTTAAAGCATGGGTAACTACTAGAACATATACAAATACTCTATCAGGTAGAGCGATGGCAAAAACATTTCTAGAAAGTGAATATATTCAGGGAGTGATTCCATTAAGACATGAGATTGGAAAGGGAGTACATCAGCTTTCAACTAGGAAAGTACCAGACATGGAACACCCACTGACCTGCTGCAAGCTGGAGAAGAAGAGGGCAGTGAAGTGCTAACAGGTGTAGATTGACAAATATGGAACAAGACAACATAAGAAAGAGGCAGGGAAAAATAGAACGTACTTTATACTGAATTTGGAGAAGACAAATGTACAAATTCTGCACTAATTTTTATGAAAAGTTTTGCTTAAGAGACCCATACTTGAACAGAGAAATGCCAAATGAATAGGCAGATTTCAGAAAAGGAGGATGAACATGAGACTAACATAACCAAAACTGGAGAGAGAGAAAGTACATAAGATAATTTTGCAAGGATTTTGCAGCAAGGATTTTGCATCATGCAAGAAGGTGAAATAATTCAGGCTTATGTATATGGCACACTATCTGATTACCTCCTGAGAAAATATTTTAGTGAATAATAAACTACTGTGAGTCAGGGAAATCAGAGTGGTTCAGAAGAGAGAAAGGTATGAAAAAATATCCATATTGTCCCCATTTCTGTATAATTTACATAGTGAATATATTACAGGAATGTCAGAATTGGAAAAGATGCCAGCTGGTATCAAAATTAAAGGTTAACAGTCTGAAATATGCAGATGTTGCTGCATTATTAGTTAAAAGACAATTTATGGGGAAAAGAAGTAAAATAAAAAAGGTAATGTTAAATATTAAAACAAAATGAATGTAAACCACCATATGTAGGAATCTCAGAGTTGACTGAGAAGCAATGAAGGCTGTATATAATTATTTTTTCTTGGGCTCAAGAATAAATATATACACTATGGTAAAGAGGCAAGGGGGAGATTAATTTTAGAGAGGAAGACAATAAGAAACTTAATAGCTTATGAAGGATAAGGGTATTCCAGTGACAGTAAAGAACAAAATAGTCAAAGCAGTCATTTTTCAACTGGTGATGTAGTGTTATGAAACCTGGAGAAAGAATGAGTCTAAGAAGATAGATGTCTTCAAATTATGGATTTGGAGACTGCAATAAGAAACAATCCATCAGTCCTGGACCAAATAATGACTGACTGTTGTCTTGAAGTGATGATCCATAAGCAGAAACTAACATACATTGAGCAAATTATGGAGTAGAAAAACTACTCTGCTTGGCAAGGTTGAGTTAAACAGAAGAAGGGGAAGGCTGGAAAAATGGAGGCGGAGGAGAGGAGGAGGAGGAGAGGAGGAGGCAGTGGTAGTAGTCCTTGGAAGAGCTATGGATTACCATTAGGGACAAACCAAAATAGTGGGAATCTATCTAGTCACAAAGACACAGTGGCATCTGGATGAGAGACTAAGTGACGACCTGGTAGGATTTCTGAAAGAAAATTATTATTTCAAGTTTTCTTCTGGTGCAATAAATAGATCATTTTTGGCTTTTCACATGAATAAAGCTCTGCCTATCTTCAAGAAAGCCAAGTGTTTGTTAATAGAAGTTAATTGACAATGCCAGTGGTATTAAGATGGTTACGGTCAGAGGTTTCTTACATTCCCAGAAACTGTCTCCACATAATTGCATTGTCTGCAGCTTCAGTGGAATGTTAGTTTTGCTTGGATTCTCTCTAAATGGGCAAACTGACTCTGTAACAAATTGTGTTTGTCATGGTCTCTGCAATCCTAAAACATTAGCTTTTATTAAAAAGCATATTTGGCACAATGCATATTGTTTCGTGAATGTGCCTATACTGCATTATATAATATGACAGAAGCCACCAAGATGAAACTTGGGACTGAATGAATAATAGACTCAAGTGTATTTCTTCTGCTATTACATAATTTTGTTAAGAGAATGTTCACTCCTTGGATCAAGAATTTCAATTACAATTCACTTCCGGTTCCGGCTCCAGCGGCGACAGGTGAGCCTAGGGCTCGCTTGCCGCTTTGTTTCTTTTCCTGCCCCCCCACGGGGGCGAGACGCCCCTTTTTTGGGGGTCTTCTGTAAAGCCGGCTTGCCTGGGTCATTCTCCCCCAGCGGCAGCTGGGAAGCGACCCTTGTCTTCAGCTTAGGTGGAGGAGGACATGCTGCGGGGGGTTTCCCCTTCGCCAATGGCAGGCGGCATCGTTCTGAAAACATGGAGAGAGCTGGCCGTCTGAGTCGGAAGGCTTCCCGGGGCTTCGGCTGTGAGGGTGAAAGTGAGTGGTTTTAAACATTTTTTTTTTGCTGTCAGCCTGGGCTGAAAGAACTTGGAGGGGGGTGTCTGCTTGTTAAACCCCCCCTTGGACTAAAGCGGCACTTAAGAATGGCTCCTCGCTGCGAGGAAGCGGATATCTTTAATCTGGACTGTTTGAAACAAGGGAAAGTGATCTGCGGTTTGTCTTTGAAACAAAGTATCTAGGTCTGGCTGATTTGAAACATTTTTTTTTACCACTCTCTCCTTCTGGCTCTGAGTCTGGGCAGTGGAAAATGGCTTCTCTTTGTCCCTGAATGACTATTTTACTTATGGAAAATTTCCAGCGTCTCTTTGTGATTTGGACTCCCTCTGGTTACTAAAGAAGAATTTTTTTTTTTGGATTTGTGATTTCTTTTCTGGAGTGCCTTCGTTATTATACTTATTGATTTGGAAAATTGTTTCTCTCTTGGTTCCTGAACTTTACAACCCTGAACTGAACTTTTGGCTCCTGACTTGCCTCAACAGCCCCACCCAAAAAACGCCATTTTAGTGGCATGGATTTTAACAGCTAATTATGGCACAAGAATCAGCACTGGCAAGCTTAGAACTAAGGATGGCCTCTCTTGAATCTGTTATACAAACTTTGGTACAAGAAATCAAGGCCCAGAGGGCAGAAAATATCAACTTTAAAAAGGAATTATTGGACACACGGAAACAAGTGCTGGAGAACACACAGAAGAATGAAGAACTGGAAGAGGGGCTGGCGGGGGCTAAGGGAGAGATTAAAAATGTTACTAATGAGGTTGTGGAAATAAATGGGCATGTGTCTAGGATTGATATGGAAAGGATGACATATTTTTTGAGATTTCAGAATGTTTCTGAGGAATCTGGTGAATGTCTCCCTGAACTCATGAGCACAATTATAGCAGACTATTTACATAAACCTAAGGATGAGATCAGGGGGGACATTGACCTAGCCTACAGAATAAACTCTGCATATGCCAGGATAAATGAAGTACCCAGAGAGATACATGTTAAATTTGTTAGAAGGTCAACCAGAGAGGAAATCTTGAAAGTGCAAAGAGGAGGTCCGTTAATTTACCAACAAAAGGAGGTTGCCATCCTGAAGCAGATCCCAAGAAAGATTAGAGAAGCAAGAAGGAAATTTTCCTTCTTGTCCAAAAAATTGTTTGACCACGGGATCTGGTTAAGGTGGGTGACGCCTGAAGGGATGCTGGTGTTCTGGGAAGGAGGAAGAGTGAGGATTAAAACAGTTGTTGAGGCGGAAGCCTTTCTTAAAAAACATTCCTCTGTCCTGGGGGAAGATCCAGGGGGGGCAGGGGGGGCCACGGACCCGCCCGCTGGGGGCCTGGAAGGAGAGATAGAAGATACAATTGCCAAGAAACTTAGATCTAAAAAATAACTTTGCCTTGATTTTTTGAATAATATTGTATAACATGTGCATCTGGATTTTTGTAAATGACTGACAGCATAGAACTGAGAACTTAGAAATATGTACTTGCTTTCACTTTGTAGTGTACGGAAAATGTTTTTTGTTAATGATCTATTTTGATGTCCCGGTAGGGCCGACGACTTTGACGTGAATGCTCTCAAAATTTCTTTGTATCCCTTACCCTACCCTATTGAAAAATTGTAAAACCAATAAAACTTTTTTCAATATAAAGAATTTCAATTACAATTCATGACGTTCACATATTAAACGTAAACTAATCATTTTTATCATTAGCTGAAACTCTTTCTTACCATTTTGTTCCAAGGAACATAAAAAGCTGTTGCCCCAGCAAATTCATCCTAAAATGTTTATAAATACTTTCTGAAATGTAAAACTATTCCTGTACCTTAAGATTGATTCACATGAAGTCCTGTCTTCATGCATGTCTTGAAGAAAGTCAAAGAATATAAATAAATTATAGTTTCATGTATGCTGGTTCCAGTCCCTACATATGAATTTTTCCCACCATACTTTATTTCCTCTAACCTTTGTGAGGAAATATGGAGGGAAGCTGGGTTTCTGTTTTCTTGATTGTGATATGTCAAAAAACGTGGTGGCTCCCATGGTTAGGATGCTAGGTTGGAGGTTAGCAAGCCGACATTTGAGATCCGAGTGCTGCTGTATGGTGGGGTGAGCTCCTGCCATTCACTCCAGTTCCTTGGGATATGAAAGGAGTTCCTACAAGCGTCCCCTGGGTTATGCTGATTTTAATCCTTTCAACTTGGAAGAACCCTAAACTATGCCTCCAACACGAACGGCACAGGGATTATGATATATGTCCATGTGACATAGGATGCAATTGTAGATGGACAGCTGCATCAACCTTCAAGCAAGCCCAAGGGCTGCTCCACTTTACTCCTCCTAACTGAATGTAGAAATGTCAAAAAGAACAAGTGGAATATAGGGTACTGGTGTCTTCTGTAGCCTGCATGTTTCCTTTAAGAAGGCACAAAGCATGGAAATTATGCAGGTTGTACCTCACATTCCTACAGACAGGCATGTCCTGCTTTTCCTAATACCTTTCAAGTTCCACAACATTACACCGAGAATAAACACACTATTTGTCTGAATGGTTACTTGGCTAATGTGTCCTAAACACTTTCCCTTGTGTTTGGGGATAACAATTTCCAAGTGGGAAAGAAGAAATGAATCTAGAGATCTCCCACAGCCACATATTGTCATCAAGCTGATAAATGTCAAAGTAATTTGGCTTCCCTTGTTTATCCTTAACATTGCAATCTAATTCAGAAGTAAACCAAAAATAAAAACCCAGTGCCTACACTTTCCAGATAATTTCATTACAGCACATATTGATTCATCAGTTTGTCTCATTAATATTAATGACATTCAAATGGCTAGATACCTGCATGCTGGGATAACGGTTTACTCTGAGGAATGTAACTCCCGCAGATGAATTAATCTAAATGTACTTCTTTGCAGAAATAGAGTACTGCATTATGCTGCTCATTACAGTGGTATAAATGTGGGAAGACTGAGCCTCTTACCGACTTGTGCAGTATTTTACTGGATTTAGCCCTATGCTTATGTGGATTTGTGCTACTGAGGGATTATTAAAAGTAGCTAATAATTTTCTAGTTAATTTAAATTCTATCTTTATAAACACAAGAATCATTCTACATAAAATTAAGAGTCTAATGCTAAACACCAGAGTTAATTTCTGTAGCCTAAAACATTAAAGTATGTAGCTCTATCATCCCATGCCTGTTTCATATGCAATTCTCCTAAACCCAGAGTCCTCCAGAAGGTCCAAATTTCAAGACTTTATTGTCTGAAATCTAATATGTCCAAAGAGCATTCAGTTATTATTTTTTTTTATATTGAAAAAGTTTTATTGGTTTTACATTTTTTCTATAGGGTAGGGTAAGGGATACAAAGAAATTTTGAGAGCATTCACGTCAGAGTCGTCGGCCCTTCCGAGACCTCAAAATACACAATAAAAAAATAACAAAAAAAAAACATTTTTCATAACACTACAAGGTAAAAGCAAGTACATATACCTAAATTCTCAATTCCATGCTGTCAGACATTTACAAAAAATCCAGAAAATATTATGCAAAATTGTTCAGGAAAGTCAAGGCAAAGTTATTTTTTAGATCTAAGTCTCTTGGCTATTGTATCTTCTTTTTCTCCTCCCTGGCCCCGAGCGGGCGGGGCCGTGGCCCCCTCTGTCCCCCCTGGATCTTCCCCCAGGATAGAGGAATGTTTTTTAAGAAAGGCTTCCGCCTCAACAACTGTTTTAATCCTCACTCTTCCTCCTTCCCAGAACACCAGCATCCCTTCGGGTGTCACCCACTTGAATCAAATCCCGTGATCAAATAAAATTTTAGACAAGAAGGAAAATTTCCGTCTTGCTTCTCGAATCTTTCTAGGAATCTGCTTCAAGATAGTGACCGTTTTTTGTTGGTAAATTAAGGGGTTCCCTCTCTGCGCCTTCAAAATTTCCTCTCTGGTTGACCTTCTAACAAATTTCACATGTATCTCTCTAGGCACTTCATTTATCCTGGCATATGCTGAGTTAATTCTATAGGCTAGGTCAATGTCCCCCCTGATCTCATCCTTAGGTTTTTGTAAATAGTCTGCTAAAATTGTGCTCATAAGATCAGGGAGGCATTCACCAGGTTGCTCAAAAACATTCTGAAATCTCAAAAAATATGTCATTCTTTCCATATCAATCCTAGACACATGCCCACTTGTTTCCTCCACCTCTTTAGTAACATTTTTAATCTCTCCCTTAACCCCCACCAACCCCCCTTCCAATTCTTCAGTCTTCTGTGTAATTTCCAGCGTTTGCTTCCTTATGTCCAATAGCTCCTTCTTGAAATTGATGTTTTCAGCCCTCGAGCATTCAGTTATTGAAGAGTTCTTTATATGTAGAAGCCAATCACAGTTTACTCAGATATATCAAAAAAATTAGTATAAACTAGGGTTGTGTTAACTTCACCCCAGGGCCTATTTTAAAGCTGATATTAAATTGTACTATTTAATGTGGTAGAATGGGGGAACTATTAAATAATAACAAATTGCCACTAATAAGATTATTATGTTCAAATTTGCTGTCCCTAAATCTTCAAGTCCGGTAGACTTCAAAATAAATCTGCTTCTTATGAATTTATCAAGTAACATCCAATTAACCATTACATTTTATGGTAATGAATTTCATATGCCTTCATTACCATTGTGCCCAATAATCTTTCGTGACACAGCACAATATGTGAATTAGGTTCATGGTTTTTAGTTTAGCTCAATCTCTAACAAAGGGATGTCGAACTGGCAGCCCAGGGGCTGGATGTATCACACACAGGCCACACACATCCCAGCTCTGGGAATGTGAAAAATGTCATGAAACATCATGTGACATGATGCCCAGAGTTTAACACCCATGTTCTAACATATCTAAGTAGAGCTGGAAAAGAGAAAGAGTCAGTTAGTGCTGAAAATACTCATTGTAAGACAAGTTGTTATAAAGGCCTAGTTTTTTTTAATAACTTCATTTTCTGAAGTTTTTAGCACTTTATGATAAGATGCTGGCTTATATGATATGTTAATACATAGCATCCATTGCATAAACTAAAAATAAGAAGAAGAAGTAGTTCATGTCGTGCGGGTCTGGATGGGGAGGAACAAACTCAGACTCAACTCGTCCAAGACCGAGTGGCTGTGGTTTCCGGCATCTCGATATAGCCAGTTAACTCCATTGCTGGCTATCAGGGGCGAGTCATTGGCCCCCATGGAAAGGGCTCACAACTTGGGCGTCCTCCTGGATTCACGGCTGTCCTTGGATGACCATGTGATGGCCGTGGCCAGGGGGGCCTTCTATCAGGTTTACCTGATACGCCAGTTACGCCCCTTTCTAGATCGGGATGCCCTACGCACAGTCACTCAAGCCCTCGTTATTTCTCGCCTGGACTACTGTAATGCCCTCTACATGGGGCTCCCCTTGAGGCACACCCGGAGACTCCAGCTAGTGCAGAATGCGACCACGCGGGGGATCCTGGGAGTGTCTCGTTACTCCCATGTAACACCACTCCTGCACGAGCTGCACTGGCTGCCTGTGGTCATCCGGGTGCGCTTCAAGGTGCTAGTTACCATCTTCAAAGCGCTCCATGGCACGGGTACTGGTTACTTGAGAGACCGCCTCCTACCACATACCTCCCTTCGACCTGTCTGCTCCCACAGAGTGGGCCTTCTTAGGGTGCCGTCAGCCAGTCTATGCCAGTTGGCGGCTCCCAGGGGAAGAGCCTTCTCTGTGGCGGGTCCAGCACTCTGGAACGACCTGCCCTCCGATATCTGTACCATCACGGACCTACGACTCTTCCATCGGATGTTAAAAACACATTTCTTTTATCTAGCCGGCCTGACATAGACTAAGGGAATAATTTTAAAATTTGATATTTATTGGTTTTAAATTTATTTATTTAAATTTTAGCACAGATTCAATAATTTAATTGTTTTTTATATTTTATATGTATTGCTGGGTTTTTATCTTTCTGTGCACCGCCCTGAGTCCCTTTTAGGTGAAATAGGGCGGTATATAAATCGAATAAATAAAATAAAAAAATAAATGTCAATTAATTCTTCTTGGAAATACAAATATTCTTCATTTAATGACCACAATTGGAATTGGCAATCTGGTCATGAAGCAAGCTAAATGAAACCACAATTGTGCTTATAATCTTACTTCACTTTCCTTCACTCTACAGACTCGTGCAAGTCATAAATGCAAGGATTGGCCATAAAGTTATTTTTTCATCCCCGTTTCAAGTGCAAATAGTTGCTAAACAAGGCAATTGTAAACAAGAACTACCTTTGTAAGAAGAAAGATATTTGAAACACGTTTTCCATTTATGTTGATTTATTCTACAAAGAGCACAATTGTGAGCCATAGTGCTATAACAATTATATCATTTTAACATTTAAATATAATAATAATATATAATTAATAATAACTATAAAATTGATGTTTATTGCACTGTAAAGTATTGTTTGCTTATTTGATTAATTTACTGTAAACTCTTCCTTTTTTATTAAAACTGCTATACATGGTAAAATAAAAACACTTATAAATGCACACAATAAAATACTTTAATAAAACAAGAAGCATGAGGCGATAGTGAACTTAAGACAACCGTAGAGATACATATACAGACAGTTATATTAAAATGTATATAACAATGGATAGAACAGACTGGGACATACAAAAACTTTTGAATTGGGGGAATAGCTATATCCCCGGTATGTCCATCCCCTTTTTCTCACTTTCCTATCTTCCCACTCTTTTTTCCCCCCTTTCTGCCCTAAAAATGTACGTTGTATATTTGTTAAATGTTATATTTTATATTTATACCAATAAAGACTATTTTATAAAAAAAATAAAAATAAAATAAAACAAGAAGCACCTTCTAACCTGCCTTTTAAAACAAATGAATCAGTACATCTGAATACACACACACACACACACACACACACACACACACACATTCTAGTTTGCCATAGTTAGGAATAAATTCAATGAAATAATAACTAAGTTAAATACAGTCTATAAATAAGCCGCCTGTAGGGCAATTCTAAGCCTTTAGTGAACCATGTTAACTAGCTATATTTCCAGCCATCTTTGGAGTTAATAGCACTCCATGTAATGCAAAACCTATGTTACAACCCCTTATGAATTATGATGTAATTTGTCTAATCCCAACAGAAGATCTTTTCCTACTTTCACAATGTTTTATATCATTCCCTGCTACCTTCAAGGAGTTTTATACTCACATATTTATAGGAAGTGTGATTTGAACTCCTTTAGCAGTATTTGATGTTGTTCCTGATTGTACTTTATTTTTCAAATAAAACACACCTTTTACAACCTGAACAGGTAATAAGCTTAAATTATTTTTTGTCCTCCTCCTCCTCTCAAATGTGGGATTCAAACTCTGAGGCCACCCATCTTCACAGGATGACTTAAGGAAATCAAAGGGAATAGCAAGGATGCAATGTAACGTAAAGGTAAAGGTTCCCCGGCACATATGTGCTAGTCGTTCCCGGCTCTAGGGGTGGTGCTCATCTCCGTTTCAAAGCCAAAGAGCCAGTGCTGTCCGAAGACATCTCCATAGTCATGTAGCCGGCATGACTAAATGCCAAAGGTGCACGGAACGCTGTTACCTTCCCACCAAAGTGGTCCCTATTTTTCTACTTGCATTTTTTACGTGCTTTTGAACTGCTAGTTTGGCAGAAGCTGGGACAAGTAAGGGGAGCTCACTCCTACACATTGCTAGGGATTTGAACCGCTGGCTGAACTTCCAACCTTCTGATCGACAAGCTCAGTGTCTTAGCCACTGAGCCACTGCATCAATATACAATATAGACTATGCAATATACTCTCCTCCAAACTCAACCGTTTGTCAGTGAGCTCATTTGGGTAATTTTAGCATTGTTTAAGGACATTCTTTCTTGGGAATAAATGCCAAATGGCCATGCATGGAAGTGTACCATCAATAAAATGTCCCTGTTCTTCAGATCCACACTTTTAGTAACTATGAGCAGGGCACAACATACAAATATGTGTTTTGAATTTACTCATCGTTTCACTTTCTATCAGTTAGTTTTTAAGCATTTGATTCAAATACTTGGCTACTAAGTATTTGCCTCTCAGTAGCTGAACTGAGGCTGTATTGGAGATAATCTTATATTAATTCCCAAAGTGCCCTTAGCTGATAAAAATGACAAGAGTAAGTCTTTTATAAAACGATAGAACATAAATAAGGACATCAACACATTAGCATAGAGAAAGGACAGTTACATCTTTTGACCTTACATTATAATCATTTGGGGGATGAAAAAAAACATTTTGGGTAAATTCAGGTTATCTGAAAATTTATATTTATAGTATGTGAAATCTAGCAATGCCTTTGCTTATCAAAAAGGACTTTTAAAGCAAAAATATGTCTGCAGTGTTAAGAATGAGGTTCATTAAAGACCTAAATCACTATATCTGCACACACTCTCCACAGCTTGGATGGTGGCATTTTTTAAAGTTTGCAGCCAGAAAAATCTGCCGAATTCTCCCCACAGATTTTCTCATTGAGTGATTTGCTAAGAAAATGAAGGTGAATAGAGTGAATATAGTGAGGCAGCAAAGTAGTGAAAGATAAAAAAAAGCAAGACAAAAATTATGTGAGAAAGTAGCCAGTTTGGTCTACTGGTTTAAGGCCCCAGGCTAGAAACCAGGAAGGGTGAGTCCTAGTCCCATTTTTATGCATGAAACTGGCTGGGTGCCTTTCAGCCAGTCATTCTCTCTCAGCCTAACTCATCTCACAGGGCTGTTGTTGTGGGGGAAAATAGGAGGAGGAAGGATATTCAGCATGTTACCCACCTTTTGATAAAGGTAAAGGTTCCCCTCACACATATGTGCTAGTCATTCCCGGCTCTAGGGGGCAGTGCTTATTTCCGTTTCAAAGCTGAAGGGCCAGCGCTGTCCGAAGACATCTCTGTGGTCATGTGGCTGACATGACTAAATGCTGACGGTGCATGGAACACTGTTACCTTCCCACCAAAGATGATTCCTATTTTTTATACTTGCATTTTTACATGCTTTCAAACTGCTAGTTTGGCAGAAGCTGAGACAAGTAATGGAAGCTCAGTCCTTTACGCAGCGCTAGGGATTCAAACTGCCAAACTGCCAACCTTTCTGATAGACAAGCTCAGCATCTTAGCCACTGAGCTACTACTGGTTAGTTTAATTATTTAGTTAGTGAACCACCTTTAGTTATTTATAAAAATAATAATGAAGGGATTTTTTTTTAAAAAAACTTTGAAACAGCAAAACAGAGGGCAATAAGACAATTGAGGTGGAGGTAGAAAGGAAGTGATGAAATGTAGAGTGGGGGAGGGGATGAATAGCTGAGTAAGAGAAGGAGCAGTGCTGAGATTGAATGTCACCCAGAGATGGTTAGAAGATGGGAATCTATATAAATATTTGGAATGAATGAATGAATGAATGTCCAGGGAAAAAATGGGGTCTGCATAGAGAATGTCAGAAACTTAAAATAAGATGGCAAGAGAGAAGTGTGAGCTTGTGGTGAAAGATGTTAAAGACTGGAATTCATATCCTCTTGTGAAAGGATATGAACATAACAAAACGTTGAAAGAATATTGAGCAGTTAAGTAACATAATGACCCATCACAAATGCTTATAATACAAGGACATTTTTATGCAGAATATAGACTTATTCCCAATAGACATTCATTGTATTTTAAATAAATGCTGGATACATTTTAAAAATACATGAGGATAGGAAAGACTCATTTCTACCTAAACTTCATACTGAAGATAGGCAAGAAAAACAAATTTGTGAGGGGGAACAAATAGGGCAGGGATGTCCAAACTTGGGAACTCCCAGTTGAAGTCCACAAGTCTTAAAGTTCCCAAGTTTGGACATCCCTGAAATAGGGACAGGAAGCTTTGTTGTTTCCTGCTTTTAATTAACAATAGGCTGGGGAGAAAGAGGCACAAGGACAAGGTGTGGAGACCCTTCTTCATCTAGCTCTTGCCATTTACCGAAGCAGCCAAAATAGATACAAAGAGATAATGGAGCTTCCCACAGCAGAGGGCCCGAGAAAGAAAGATTGAGAACGATTTATAGCACTACCGAAATAAGAGTAGGTCAGCATCTTTCCTTTTTCTCTCATTCTGCAAAACCTGTGAAGACTCTAAGCAGTCATTTTTTCCAACTTTTTTTAAAAGGATTTTTTTAAAGTTTGCTTTTGAAATCTGTTAGTGTGGCTAATACTCTACTAGGGAGACTCATCTTGTATTTATAAAGCACTCTTACTGAGCTAGAAGTTGATAGAACCATGATGCATGGGGGTCTTTTGGTCATCTAGCATGAATCATAATTCCTATTTAGGAATATAAATCCTTGAACATGAAAAGGATAACACCTGCTTTTCAATGATTTTTCCACACATAAAATTATGTAGGAAAGGGAGTAACTGTAAGTGAATAAATGCTTAATTTCAAGTTATATATGAGGATCAGAGACAAACTGTACAACTACTGGACTACATCTAACGTCATCTAAGTGGATATCTACAGATTGTCCCTTTCTGATTCTTCCAAAAATTTTTATAATGGACTTGGAGTTCATTGGAAACATGAATGAAAGTTGGTTCCAAGAATACAGTATTTTTCAGAGTATAAGAAACACTTTTCCCACCTAAAAGAGGGTGAAAATTTGGGTCCATCTTATACACCAAATGTAGCCCTACCAACCTGATGGCCCTCAACCTTTGGCCTCTGCCTCTCAGCAATTTGCCTCCTCGCAGCAAACAGCAAACAGCCTCTTTCAGTTTCAGCTTCAGCACAGCCTGATTAGCACACGCAGCTGATGTTGGGTTGGACCAGTCTCCCGATCATCAGCTGCTTCAGGCTGCAGGAATTGTCTTTGCTTATTGCTGCCTCGTATGCCCCATTTTTGGACTCTGCATCCCATTTTGGCTTCCGCATGCCCCATTTTCCACTCATTCTGATCCCTGCCACCCAAAATGGGTGGAAAATGGGATGTGGAAAATGGGAGACGAAAATGGGAGGCCAAAAACAGGGTGTGCAGAGGCTGAAAATGGGATGCGGAGGGTGAAAATGGGGCACATGGTGGTGGCAATGGGCTACGGCATGTCCTGCAGCCTGAAACAGCTGATCCAACTGACAATAAGCTGCTTGTGCTAATCAGGCTGTGCTGGAACTGAAACTGAAACTGAAACAGGCTGCTTGCTGGAAGAAGGCAAATTGCTGGGAGGGAGAGGCAGATTTTTTTCTTTTCTCCTCCCAAAAGTCTAGGTGCATCTTATACTTCAGAGTATCTTATATATCTTATATTTTTAAGGGCTGAAAATAAAGATGGCTGATATAAAAATAAATTGGCTGATATATCAGGGATACCAGATAGCTCAAGGCATAGAGAGCTTGCCTCAAATGCTGGAAAGCCCTGGTTCAAATCCCAGTAGAAGGAGTATGGCCAGCTGAAGAAGGCTAATAAGCCTGAAATGGATCCATCCTGGTCTCTTTATTTTCAGCCCTTAAAAATCTAACACATATCTAAAAAATGTCACACAGCAGTAATCTAATTTGGTTCTCTGTCTGGATGACTCTGGGTTGAGTCGAAGGGCAGAGAGGGATATATATTATATATATATATATATAAATACGGTATATTGTAAGATATTTGGGAATGGAGTTTTGCCTCTAGATATAAAAGGCATTTGTTACCATTTTGTACATGTCAAAAAAGATTTAAAGAAGTGTACCAATAGGTCAGGTTATTAGGAATCTTAAAGATATAAAGGTTGATCAATCAGAACCACTGAATCTTCACACTAAGAATTTTATATCAGCAAATTGTATTTCCAATATCAACTAGTATAAGACGTCAAAAATATAAATCAAATCATTCCAAAATCATTTCTGCTAAGAGAAGATTAAAGTGCAACATTTCTTTCTCTAAGTACCTATATAACCACTGCATGCTCTTCATTTTATTTCTGTCTTCTAACTGAATAGCCTTTTAAGGTATGATCCTGACCATTTGTGGTTGGTAAGTCAAGAGCTGAGGACTGAATTGCCTTATGAATAGAATGGTCAAAAATATTTTGAAATTCCTGATGGAGAAGAAGAATCATCAAGAAAGATACTGTAGCCTTTGAATATTTGAGTTTCATCTATAAGTTCGCTTATGAAAATGCACCCATTCATCTGATGGCTCAGAACTATTCTGGAGTAGTATTTAAAGCTGTAGTGATGAAACAATGCCACAAATTAATAAGTGCACAATTAAAATTAATTAACATGCTTTTTAGTGTAGTGATTCAGGTATTGAACTAGGAGTGGAAGCCTTGGTGGCTCAGTGTTTAGACTTGCAGTACTGCAGGCTACTTCAGCTGCTTGACGGCTGCCTGTGATTTGGCAGTTCCCATCTCACCAGGCTCAAGGTTGACTCAGCCTTCCATCCTTCCAAGGTGGGTAAAATGAGGGCCCAGATTGTTGGGGGCAACAGGCTGACTCTGTAAATCACTTAGAGAGGACTGTAAAACACTGTGAAGCACTGAAAAGTGATATATAAGTCTAAGTGCTATTGCTATTGCTATTGCTATCTAGGTTCCTAATTCACACACAACCTTGGATAATGTGTGTCTTTGAAACAATCAATGTTTTTTTTAGCTCAACCCATTTCAAAGGAGTGTTGTTGGTCTGGTGTAATATAGCAGGAGAAACTGCTGCATAAGTCACCTTGAGCTACTTAACAAAAAGTTGGGATATAAAACTAATGCTTACATGCATAAATAAAATTATACCCTGCATATCATTAAATGATTCAAATGATTCTTACCTGATACAACAATTTCACCATTGTCGCCCTACTAGAAGGAACCCTGGAAGGGAGGAACTATAATTCTGGACATCAGGAAATTCTCAGAAGGATTAAAGTGGCTGCTACTTTTTCCACTAAACAAAGGGTAATAATGGATTTAGCTTTTTTATGAGGTATATAACAAGTGTACAATTACTCATTCCTTGGCTCATCAGTTATCAGCTAATGCCAGCAGTTATGATACGGTGCAGAAATGTGATTTGTTCCTCCATGCACATCAAAGAATTAATGAGTTGCTCTTTCTTTTCAAGGAAGATATGCCATTTCTTCAGATGTTGGCTTATTTGTTCTACCAAGCACATGGTAGAAGACCCCCCCCCTTCCTCATCCCTACTGCAATGAGTCAATCAATCTCAGCAGGGAAATATGATGAAATGTCTTTCAATTATTTGAATAGAGAAGTGGTCTGTCGCTATGCAAATTTTGCTTTGTTTCTGTAATTGCTATAATTTTGCACATCACCATTGGTGATCTATAAAGGCAATGATTTGAATACATTAATAATTTAACTATAACATTAAATGAAATCTAGATAGAATAGTTTGATTCAAGGACTCATGTAAGCAGGATTCACTCAAAACGGAATCTTTTACTGGAATTTATGAAGAATTACATCTGATGTAGATGCCTTAAAAAGTTGTTTCTTAGCTTATGATCCTAAGTTCCTAAACCAAGCACAATATGGAACTGCTTGCTGAGTGACCAAAAGGGATTTGGGTGTCCATATATACCTGTTTTTCCCCTAGCAAAGTCTGAAAAGCAGGACAATTGAAAATGCAAATAATCTCAAGCAGAATGAGATCAATTTTACTCCTAAAGAAAGGAGGGAAAGAAATCTTTAGGATTCCTGTCGAGAAGGCAGTGTTCTGTAACAATTCAGTCATTATTCTGCTAAGTTTTATCACTTGGGAAACAGGACTGTGGGCAGCTGGGCTGGATGTTTTTCTCTGGAAGATTTCACAAAGAACCAAATGAGTAAGAAGAGAATAAGATCATCAGAAATATCAAATAGTTGGACCTACTTAACAACATTGTAGTTTTGTTTGCTTGATTTTTTTATTTTCCTATACTGTTATTTGGGGGTGAATATCCTTTAACAATATAATGTGGCCTAGTATAACTATTCCTATTAATTACCACCATGGGAATCTCAGACTCTACAGAAGGCAGGAACATTACATTCTACAGTCACCTAGTGTTACTCTTAATTGGGTTATTTCAAGGATTTGCAAGCAAATATAATGCTTGATTACAGTTCTAATGTAACCACAGCATGGGGCACTCATAAATGGAAAAGAGGTGATAGGAAAGTCATTTAACATGTGTTCTGTCCTCTTTACAGTCCTCCAGTCCATTTTCTCAACCATTTCCCAACTGTTTCCCAATACATCTATAATTCTATGAGTTGATACTTTCCCAAATGATATGTGAATTGAAATGCGTATGCATTCCAAAAGGTTTGGTTTCAGAATTTTGTCATCTTTCTGGAATGGGCAAGCTGCACAGAAATATATCCAATAAGAGGAAATGCACACAAAAATGAATCTATTTTGAAACATTTATGTAAAATTACATAAGAGAATAGGTGTTTGCAAAAAAGAAATGCTCAACAAGAAAAAATTACACACATACTCTTTTAAGTAAAATGTACAGTATATAAAATTATTGTGAATTGTTACATAAGGTGTTTTTTTTTAACAGATTCATTAATTACTGTAGAAACATAACCCAAATGAACTCATTTGGTGGGGGGGGAGAAAAGAAAATGAGCCAAGGCAAAGCTGACAGATTTCTCTAACTTTCAAAATTACATATTTACTATTTTTAATCTTTGTTCTCAATTTTACTTTGTACTTATTTTACTAATTTATTTCTTGTCCCCATTAGCTTCTGTCAAAAAAGACAAAGCTATTGCATATATCATGTGCATTATAATTAGACTTCATTATAAATACATTTCCTCAAATTTCTTTGTATAATTCTGACTTAGAAACTGAACGAAAAGATTATAAAATGTATGATCAGATCTAGAGATGAATTACTCTGCCTTATCATGAAAGCCACAATTACTTTCCTAATTCTTCTTTCAGTATAAGACCTTTCCTTCCAACAGAAAGGAAAGAAAATATAGTGGTTTAATTCTGGTAGTACCTGGCAAGTACTTATTTTGGTAAGAAGCTCACAATTGTTTATTGATTGATGCTGATTCAGGACTTTTGACATCCCATGAGCCAATTCACTTCTGATCGTCTCTACAAATAAATTGGGAAAGTAAAACTGCAGTATTATAGAACCTAGAACCCTGTTGACATATGTAAGAGGATACGGAAGACCTGATAATGATGCTTTCATTAATGCTTTAATGATTTGAGGGCCACTAAACCCTCCAAAAGTGTTTAAAACAGTTTAAAACTATTCTAAACATAGCTTTCATTAAATTATGAACTGTCAATGAGAGAGATTGGTGGTTAAGAACTTTGATATATAAATAAATAATAAAATGGAACTCTAAAGGGAGTTTGTAGAATTAGAACTTTATTAAATTGGTAATGGGTATATACCCATTATGGGATTATTAATTGTTTTCAAAAAGCAAATAGAACATAGCTGTCCTATTTTACTACTGTAAATCCCATTTTTACCATTAACTGAAGCTGGCTATATTTTAAAAATGATATCAGGTAAGAGGCAATAATATATCAACAATATCGCCACAAAATATTAACAAAGATGAAACTCACATTAAAGAAGAAATAAAAAAAATTTTAATAAACAAACTAGCAATAGGGACAAGAATCCTACCTTCACACATCTCATAGCATTTTTTCCCATTTCTATTGAGTTATTTTGTATTCTGTTTCTTTCTGGGAACACAAACTATCAAACAAATGATGGATCACATCCTAATTATATAAATTATATGGAAAACCTGCAACTGAGATTCAAGAAAATGATACATAAATAAATATTTTTCTTTAAAAAGTAGCACAACTTGTCTTTTTTGTCAATAATGTACAGAAAGTACAAGTGTGATGGACTGTTTCTTTCAACGAAAGCAATAACCAAAACCCAACTGGTTGACATACGTTGATAAATAGTGTATTTCTGTTCTTTTTATTAATCTTGAAATATGATCCATATTATATACTTGCTTCTTAGAAAATATATTTTTCTGAGCTTCTAAAGTAGGAAAAGACAGGCAATATTTATCTTTCATGTGGAAAGACAACACACAAATACTTGTAAAGTACAAGGTTTTGCCTGTTATTTTTTCTCCATTTTTCCCTCAAAGCATATCCCCATCTCTTTTCCTTCCGTTTCTTTCTGTCTCTTCCTTTATATGTGGTATCTACTGGTCAGTTTCATTACCACCTTCTTCCACCTTCCTCACTTTTTCACTTGTTTCTGCTATGTAACCACAAATATTTTCCCAACCACCCTCTCCTGTGTTTTTCTTTTCCCAATTTGCTCCCTTGTGAGGTTGCAGTTCACAACAGGCAAGAGTTATTGTATTATTAAAAAAGGAAGCAGTATCATAAGAGATAAATGGTAAAGCTTTGCATATATTTAAACACATTGAGCCTCGCATCTCAAACTCATTATTCATGCTGGCATAACGATCCAAAATATTTCCCAACAGAAACAGTGGATTATTTAGCACTTTTGATTCAACAATAATTATTAAAATGTCTGCTGTTGAATAAATTTCAATCAGTTAATTTTAATTTTCTAGCTGAGATAGCCAGGAAAATCATGAATACCTTTTGGGAAAGCACTTGAGAATTGAGAAGACAATTTCATTTATGGAATGATGTATTGTATTTACGTCAGGTATATTTTTAAATTTCTTTCTGTTTGGTAATGCAATGGTTCGAATGCAAACTCGGCCCACAGCCTGCAGTTCAATCCTCACAGGGGTCAAGGTTCATCCAGCTGATTTCTACCTTTTTTCATTCCCTGAAGCCTCCTGAAGCCTCCAGAGGGCAAAAAACGGCCCAACAGGCAACTCGGAAGTCCATTCCCGAACTTCTGGTTTGTGAGTTGGGCTGTTTTTCACTCTCCAGAGGCTTCATGCATGCATGGGGGGCGGGCACATAGAATTATGAGTGACCCCCCCACCCACCCCCCACTTTTGGCACACAATAGCAAAAAGATTCGCCATCACTGCTCTACACCATTTGACACAAATGGTTATCCAATCTCTTCTTATAAATTTAGACTAGAAAAATCAAACTGGCAATTTGATACACTGAAGGAAGAACAGAAAGGGAGGGAAGGAGGGAGGGAGGGAGGGAGGAAGGAAGGAAGGAAGGAAGGATCGTTCGTTCCCTATAATATTGAAATTAATCTAAATGTTGACATACAACTTATATTACCAACCCATTGCTGTAAATCAAATCTAGATTTCACTGTCTACTGTTCTAAAATAAAAGTTAGCCACATATTGTACATATCTTGCATGCTAGGAAATTTTATTGGCTAATTTGAGATACATCTCAAAATAGAGCATTTGAGTTAAATTGCCAACAACAGGGTGATTGCCATTAAACATTTGGAAAATTTTCTGGGGTAGCTATTAAAGCATAAAGAAATATGTTGTTTTTTTTCTGTTAACCTCATTTTAAGATCATGGGCAAGTAATTTAATGCTACTTAATTCAGTCCTATGTTTATTTATCAGAATAGGACATTCAAGTTCACTATTTCAAAGGTCATGTAAACAATACCTTAATCAACTTCTTTTAGTTTCATACCTAGAAGGATTATTGGTTTAGAAGCTGTAGCTAATTCTTTTTTTTTCTTTTTGAATCCTTATCCACTGTGGACTTTCAGAAGCAAGAACTGCTTAAGTTACATATATTGAAAAGAGCCCTCTGAGTAAATCAAACTTTGATTTGCCAAACTTAACTTTGGAGAGGATCCAAAGTTAAGTATGTTGTGAGAAGCTTAATTAACCCTCTCGCCAATAAATTTATATATATATATATATGTATATATGTATATATATATATATATATATATATATATATATATATATATATATATATATATATATATATATATATATATATATATATATATATATATATATATATATATAAATGTGTGTGTGTGTGTTGTGTTTGTGCTGATAAATAAATAAACAGGGGAAACTAGTATAGATCTATTTCAAGCTATTTAGCTCTCATCAACTAGCCATACCCTCACTGGGATTCGAACCAGGGAGGTATTACATGTAAGGCAGATGTGATTGCCACTAGACTACTGGTTCTCCTCCTGATCAAGTGTGTGTGTGTGTGTGTGTGTGTGTGTGTATTTCCTAATTAAATTTTCATGGATAAATAAGTTAAAATAATATCAGCCAACAAGCATTTTCCATATATGTCTTAGAGAACATTACAAGCAGGTATTAAAAGTACCTGCTTGTACTTGTGGGGAACCACATAGTGATACAAATCCTTATCAGGATTTCAGAGGGAGTCAAATTCAAACTGAGTCCTAAATTCTGAAATTTAGTATTAAAAGTATTTACTAATCATATTGAGGATAAATGCTCTATCAAAAGTGATATAGCCCTAAACTAAAGCCCAATCCTTAAAGTTTAAAAACATTTTTGTGCCCAATGTCATCCAGGCTGATTCATTCCAGTTTGTACAATAAATAGAGAGAAATCCAAACTCATTTATTAATGAAACAAGCTTAATCAGTGCCTTATTTCTGGTCTATTTATAAAACATGAGTTCTTACCAGCAAAAAAATCAACTCTTATGTTATGCTGCTCTCCTGCAATTCCAATGATACTTTCAGAATTTCTAATTATGCAAACTAAAGCCAAATTAAAAAGAAAAGAAGGAGAGCATCCTTGACATGCATGTCACCATCAAATGAAATAGAGGGAAGACATATCGTTAATCATCAAACATAATGTACAAGGAGAATAAGTTCAAAAATACAATGTACTGAAGATCCCTAATAATTTTAGAAACTTTCAGAGCAATATACCAAAAGCTTTCTCAGGACCCAAAGAAAAAAAATAGCCTAGTCTTGTCTATTTTGAGTTAAACAAGGATATGAATTGTAGTCTAATATCATTAGAAGCTTAGCAGCAGTATATGAATCCAATACATTACAGGTAGTCCTTGACTTATGACCACAGTTGATCCCTGAATTTTAGTTGTAATTCATTGCAGTAGTTAACTTAGTAGTGACCACTTTGCTCAAGTATTGGAATTCCATCTCTCCTGTTGCAGTCATTAACAGGTGCAGGTTGTGAAGTGGACATAGCAAAAGAGCCATCTGCCGAATGAGGGGAGGCAGGACCCTTCTGTGCATGGAATTCCAGCACTGGGCAAAGTAAGGAAGGTTGGATCATCATGTTCCAAGAGTTTCCCACACCCCCATACACAGAAGCAAATTCTAATGTTGGGCTGGAGAAAAGAAGCTTGCATCTTCATGATCCAATGTTTTTTCTTCTTTCTTTCTCCAGCCTAGCACTGGAATTCCCTTGATGCGCACAGAGGTAGGGAAAACCCTAGCACTGAGCTGGAAAAAATAAACTCAATAAACACAATAGCAGAGTTGGAAGGGATCTTGGCGGTCTTCTAGTCCAACTCCCTGCTTAGACAGGAAGCCCTATACCGTTTCAGACAAATGGCTATCCAACATCTTCTCAAAGACTTGCAGTGTTGGGGCATTCACAACTTCTGGAGGCAAGCTGTTCCACTGATTAATTGTTCTAACTGTCAGGAAATCTCTCCTCAGTTCTAAGTTGCTTCTCTCTTCCACCCATTGCTTCTTGTTCTATTCTCAGGTGCCTTGGAGAATAGTTTGACTCCCTCTTCCTTGTGGCAACCTCTGAGATATTGGAACACTGCTTCATGTCTCCCCTAACTCAGATAAAAAAGATTCAAGTTTCTTTTCTCCAGCCTATCACGGGTGTTTCCTTCACCTCCATTGGTAGAAGTGGCCATCCTGAAATCAAAGCAGGATTTTAGCACTCCAAATTTGATTCTAATTTTGAATCTCACTATTATATGTTTTATTACATACATTAGAAGCAAATATTGAAAGCAATCATACACTTATTCTAGTTAAATCTGTAGCTGGATCATAAAAAATTAGAAGTGCTAATCTTTCATCTCCCAGTCTGAACAAGGTTAAAAAATGAACTCTTCGTTGACATATTATTTATTTACATATGTATTTATTTCTACAATTTGTATCTTACTATAGCAGCTCTGGACAGCTAAACCACATTAAAAACTCAACCCTGATGTATTTAAATTGTGCTGTGTGTGTGCCTGTGTGTGCCGGTGGGTCCCCTAATAAGAGATCTTGGTTTTGTTATAATCATTTCGAAATCTGTCATTTTTTTAAAAAAGTCCCTCTTTCATGCAAGAACATTGCAAAAACTGGTTATAAACAATGACACAGCACAGTCATCAGAAAGATTCACTGGAACATCTGCTAAAGTGATCTTGTGCCAGTAATGAAAAATGGTAACATATAGTTGAAAAGTAATAAAAATGAGCAGGTTGAAATATTGTAGGATTTCTGAATACAAATTGATAAGGTCTGGGCTCATAACACACAGGTTTTTCTGTGGCTGAAAAGAAGAAACTGTGAATAGTTGATGTGACAATACCAGGAGATGGTAGAACAGAAGACAAAGAATTGGAAAAGATCACAAAGATTAAGTTCTGAAAACCGAAATTGAAAGAATAAGGCATAAATGAGTCGTGGTGGTTCCAGTGGTGATTAGCACACCGGGTGTCATACAAAAAATCATGGACAACAGTTAAAAAAAATCTGTGTATTGACAAAATCTCAATCTATCAATTAGAAAAGTCTTGGATCTACTTACATATGGTATTATACCAATACATTACAATATCCTATGATCTTTGGAAGAACTTGATGTGATTGAAGGCTAACATCAGCTGAAGAACTGACAGCTGTGATTTCATATTGTTGAATAAATAATAATAATAATAATAGAAATAGAATGACTGTGGCAAAAGAAAACAAAGTTAGTACCAAAAGTAATTTGGATTCAACTGGAGCATCCATCAGCATTGACAAAATCATCATAAGTCAATTGTCAAAAGGCAGCTTTACTCAAAACAGCTTACATCTGCAATGATACTCTTAACACTATCAAACAACAGTAGCTGCCTATCTCAGGTTATTGGGAAGGACTCAATGGGTGGATAAAACTGCCAAAACCAGTCTAAACATCTGGCTGACTATATGATGAACCAATAAACAACCACAAAGTACTGACAATGTGCTTAAAAGAGGAAGTGAACCTATCTTTCTATCTGTCTGTCATTGTATACTGTACACAGTATAGCATTGTTAATTTTTTTATTAAAAAACAAAACACAAAATAATATAGAAAAATATATTTACAACTGAGGACAAAGTCCAATCAATACAAAATTAGCATTACTTCATAGCCTCCAAGTAAGCTCCCAACTTCCATGCTTCAGGAAATATCAGTTATTTAGAATTTTCCAAAACACCTGGCAGGCAGAGTCCAGCTTAATCTCAGAAGATATGATATTCCAGTATTTCTTTTTAAAAAATCAACTAACTCCTACTAATAATAGCAGCTAGTTAAACATTATAGCACACCTTCGCAATCCCATACACAAATTTAAAAAATAATCAGAGTATATTTATTACTGCTTAAAAAAAAGTAAAAAAAGATGAATGAAAGAAACGATATTTAATAGAGGCCAATAAAAGGAGAGAGGGATAATAAAGGGAAGGAGAAAGAAAAAAGGAAGTAGCACAATAAAGAATAGTATAATCCATAAGCTTTTCCTGTAATCAAGGTCCTACAAAAGGAAGTAGAAATGTATAATTAAAAGCCAGTTACAAGGATGTTTAATAGCCTGGATCAAAGGCAATAGGTAATATTAGAAAGAATAAGGGGAAAAAATCAGGTTATTTCAATGGGAACTTTAAAAAGATATTTTCCAGGTTCAACATGATTTTTGAGTATCACATCATAATTTCAGAACAAAGCTGGCAGAAACCTAATGATGCAGTAAACCTTATTCTCTGGAGAAGTGTTTCTCATATTACTGAAGCATTTCTCCCCCTGCATTCCAGGTAGTCCTTGTTTCACAGTCATAATTCTGACTGGCAGCCTGGTCATTAAGTAAAATGGTTGCTAAGTGAAAAGTCACATGACTACAATTGATTTTTCTTCAGTTTCCCTTTGCTTTATAGCAGGGATGTCCAAACTTGGGAACTTTAAGACTTGTGGACTTCAACTCCCAGAATTCCCCAGCCAGCATAGCTGGCTGGGGAATTCTGGGAGTTGAAGTCCACAAGTCTTAAAGTTCCCAGGTTTGGACATCCCTGCTTTATAGAGTCAGAAGAATACAATCCCAAACAGCCAGGTGAGCCCAAGGGCTGGGAACAGTTTCTGAAACTTGACTTACAAGGAAGCCAAATAAAAGGGCAAATGGTATAGTCTTTTGCCCCACTCCCTTGCCCTTTGGGATGCTCACCCTGATTCTGGAATAATTAACAAGAAGAGAATTGATGTTTTTTATTTACATTCATTGGGAAGAAAGGGATTATTAGATAATAAACCGGCACACAATGGGGAATGTGTATTGAAAGGAATGCACTAGCAACGCTGTTTGCCTAGTGAGCAAAAACACTTTAGTATGAAACAGATTAGTGTGCGGTCAATTTCAGGCAGCAGCTGTGAATCCGCTGACTGTTCTAATCAGCTAATTAAGGTCAGAAGAGCCGACCTTGTTAATTTGTGGTTAGCATTTTTCAGGGATGGGCTGCCCTGCAGAGGAAAGCAGATCAGAAAGAGATAACTTGTTTAGGCAATCTTTCCATTTTGGGAAGAGGCTGAGAGTTTAAAAAATGGCACAAATCAATGTGTAGTAAGTATACTGTAAATGTAAACACAAAACTGAGAGAGGCACTGCAAAGGTTGAAAATGTGACCATCAGTTGTGAAGTTATCTTTTCATTGCCATTGTAATTGCAAACAAATGAATGAACAAAAAACCCAGGAGACTACAGACCAATCAGCCTAACATCAATACCTGGAAGGATACTGGAAACAATAATCAAGAAATAAATCTGTGAATGTCTAGAAGCAAATAAAGTTATAACTAGTAGCCAGCATAGGTGTGTTAAAAAAAATCATGCCAACCAATCTTATTTCATTCTTTAACAAAATGACTAAATTAGTAGACCAGTGAAATGCTGTGGGCATAGTATAGTTAGATGTCAGCAAGGCATTTGACAAAGTAGACCACAACCTACTTCCTGTTAAGCTAGAAAAATATGGATAGACAGCACAGCATCACCACCAGATGGATTTGTAACTGGCTGATAAACTCTATAATGAGTAGTCCTTAATGGTACTGCATCTACAAGGAGGGAAGTAAACAGTGAGTACCACAAATTTCTGTCTTAGGTGTAGTACTCTTCAATATCTTCATAAATGACTTAGATGAAGGAATAGAAAGGGAACTCATCAAATTTGCAGATTAAACTAAGCTGGCAGGAATAGTCAACACCCCAGAAGATACGTTTATGATCCAAAAAGATCTTGACAGACTTGAACAATGGGCCCTATCCATGGGTGGGTTTTGGCTTCTGCTGCTGCCGGTTCCCTCAGGGATGCGCTTTGGGCGCATGTGTGCTTCAGGCGTGCATGTGTTTGATGCACACAATGCATGCATGCACAGCAGTAAAAATGCTTCTGCACATGCGCAGAAGCAAAAAACAAGATGGAGACACCATAGGAACCAGTTCAGGGGCATGGCAGGCCAAGTACTACCTATTTGGCTGAACTGTTCCGAATTCGTAGGAACCCAACTCTCTGGCCCTATCTAACAACATGAAACTTAATGTGGAGAAAAGCAAGGTTTTCCTGGGCAGGAAAAACCAAAGATATAAGTACAGATTAAGTGAAACCTTGTTCCAAAACAGTAACTGTGGGAGGGACCTTGGCACTTAAACATGAGGCATCAGTGTGCGGCAGCAGCAAAAAAAAGTTAATACAATCCTTGGTTGTATAAACAAAGCCATAGAGTCAAAATCACATGAAGTATTAGTACCGCTTTATAAAGTCTTAATAAGGCCACAACTGGAATATTGCATCCAGTTTTGCTCACCAAAGTCTTACAAAAAAGATATTGAGACTGAAAAAAAAAGTGCAAAGATGAGCAGTTAAGATGATTAAAGGCCAGGAGACTAAAACTTATGAAGATTAGTTGCAGCATTTGGGTTTGGCTAGTCCAGAGAAAACCCAAAAGAACGGGCCACAAAGAGGAGGGGGTCAATTTATTTTCCAAAGCAGCAGACTACAGGACAAGAAACAATGGATGGAAACTAATCAAGGAGAAAAGCAACCTGGAATTAAGGAGAAACTTCCTGGCTGTGAGAACAATTGATCAATGAAACAGTTTGCCTTCAGACATTGTGGGTGCTTCATCACTGGGGGGTTTTAACAAAAAAACTGGACAATCACTTGTCTGAAATGGTATTGGATCTCCTGCGTGAGCAGGGGGCTAGACTAGAAGACTTTTAAGGTCACTTCCAGCTCTGTTCTGATTGATCGATCGATCGATTTGTATGAGGTAGTTATTAAACAAGAACTATTTTAGCGCAGGTTTAGATTTAATTTATTTTTAATGAAATGTTTATATGTATTTATTGTTTTACTGTGCCTGTGCACCGCCCCGAGTCCCTGTGGGGAGAGGGTGCGGTTTAGAAATATTAAATTATTATTATTATTATTATTTGTATTGGATTTCCTTAGTTAAAATTTGGGGAAAATATAGAACAAGAGTTTTTAATCTCTTGTTCAGTTATATATGCTGACTTGGCCATTTGCCTTTCAAACATAAAAGAAAATAGATATTCCATTCAAAAGCTGAAGTTGAATGACAGTAGATGTCAGACTTCCTCATGGGTGTCAAAGAGGCAAGTCACATCATGAGTATTTTGACAGCATTGTGCACATTATGTAATGTTCAATTTGTCTAATTTTCATATCAATGTCATGATATACATAATGTCACCTTGGATTTTATCATAGAAAAATAGAAGTAGAAACCTGTCCCTGCTTCACAGGAATGTTGTGCAATTGATCTTGAAATATTCTGGAAGCCTTTTGTTCCCTTTCAGAGATGCAGAAATATTCTAGCATCCTTCTGCTATCATGAATATTTGGACTGTCTTTCAATTAAAATTGCTGCACTATGTAACCATGGATTTTCCCAATTGTGAACTATTTTGGATGCTCAGAGGAATCCTTTTGTTTTGTACCACCCTCCTTTCTGGGAAATCCAAAAATGCATGGATATGTTGAATAACTTCTGTGTGAGCACAGCCCTCAGACCGAAAGGGTAGAGCTGCTTTAAAACAAAAAGATTAAAAAGACTACACTCTAGCTGGAAATGTTAATGAGTTACATTGCCCACACGTTCCTGCACAGGATGTGGCTAATAGCAAACAAGAACAAAAAGTACTAATTAACAGCGAATATTATGATGGGAATTGCATTGGCATAATTGAAGCTTGTGAATCTTTTCCTGTCTTTTCCTCTCTGAGGAAAACCATATATTAAATCAATATTAACAAGAAAAGAAGACAAGGGAGAGGAAAAAGTGGCAGCAAGACGTTTCATACAAAAGAGAGCGATGGCTCGCCAGATATGAATATGGAAATAAGATAATTTTGGAAGACATAAAACTTGTCTTGAAATTTTTGACGTAAACTTCATTCGTTACACTCCATAATCATGATGCAGAGATGATATCTATGATATGTGGGTTAGACGGCATGGTTAAAATATACCAAACGCATACGAAATCAACTCTCACTATGAGTTAACTTCAGAACACATATAGTCTGCTAAAGTAGCATGCTATATCATATGATGACTTTTATGATAAAAGGTTTAGACACTCAGGCACCTGTGCATGCTTTATTCTTGTTCTGCTGTGGCCTAGAAGTGGAGCTCTTGCCTCACAAGCAGGAGGTTGTGAGTTTGATCCTAGGTGGAGGTAGATGTAGGGTCTCCTGCTTGGGCAGGGGGTTGGACTAGATGACCTGCAAGGTCCCTTCCAACTCTATTAATCTGTTCTCTAAAGAAAATTATCCTCCCATAGCTTTCAATACAATACAATACAATACAATAGTAGAGTTGGAAGGGACCTTGTAGGTCTTCTAGTCCAACCCCCTGCGTGGGCAGGAACCTTATACCATTTCAGACAAATGGCTGTCTAACATCTTTTTAAAGACTTCCAGTCTTTAAAGTCTTTCCCCATAGCATGCCCTTAACATAAACAGAATGGGGCTGTGCTATGCTCTGTTGGGCTTCTGCCCATAAGGCTCAACTGCATGGCAATGTAAAGACTATCCGTGGTGGTTTTCCATGTCTGAAGTTTGAATGACAGCAATCGCAGGGAAAGTCACCTGCATTCTCTCTCTTTCCCCCCCCCCCCTTAATCTCTTGATCTAATGACCACCACCAGATAGTAGCAGAGAATTTTGTCCCTTTCAGGTGCAATGTAGTGGTTGCCTTGATCTGTGCAACCCAAAAGCAGCTTCTGAATAGGCATTCTTGGAGTCAAAAAGCCAGTTTGGGGTAGTGGTTAAGGCTTCAAGCTAGAAACAGGGAGCTCATGAATTTTAATGGTGTCTTAGGCACAAAGCCAGCTGGGTGTCTTGGGGCCAGTTAGTCATACTCAGCCAAGAGTCAACACTGACTCAGAGACACCAAAAACAAAACAAAGCCATAAAAGAATTTTTGGTGTGTGAAAGGTCAATTGCAGGTCCTCTCAAATGTATCTACTTTTCACTGAATTGATTACTGACCAGGCAACATGTTGGCAACATGTTGCTATTCTCTGCCTCCTGAGTCCCAGCTGATTGGGAGGAAATGCATATTTTACAGCATCCTTCCCCTGCCATGCCCACCAAGCCATGCCCACAGAACCGGTAATAAAAATACCAGTTGGGATACAGGGGAACATTAGAAAACTCAGGAACACAGGCATAATTGAAACCTTGGCTGATTTGTATATGTTTAATATTGAACCCATGTACAAACAGAAGTTTAATTGTGTGGCTGTCCCTGCCATCTCGACTTTTCTGGCCCCAGGTTTTAAATCACTTCTTGTGTATTGAAACTATATTTTTAACTCCACCAGACTGCAATAAATGATGGAGTGACTTTTTAAAAAGAATATTAGAGGAAGGGGAAATTCATAAGTTTTAGCACTGGGGAGATAATTCTTATCAAGCACATTGCAGAAACTTTAAGCCATGTTCAGGGTGGTGTTCCCTCTTTGAGATAGATTTACTTTGGTTTCAGGTGTGAGGCTGGGAAGAAGGTTGTTACTGTTAGTGGAGAATCTGAGAGACATCAGGCCCTCTGCTTTGAATTTGGACTCTAGAAAATAGTTGGGCTTGCTGTTGTATTGCCCTCCCAGCTGGGTAACTTCAATCTAATTAAATTTGATCTGCTAAAGTCTGCTACTGGATTGGCAATAACCCCCTTTTATAATTTTATAATTTAAGAATTGATTTGTTTTTGCTGTACTTTTAAGGCAGGAATAGTTTTTAAAGAGAGGCATATTAGCCAAGGTTTCTGATATTTATATGAACCAGAGAAGAGAGAGAAATCAATTACAGATTTATTTATTTTATTTTTTTATATTGCAAAAGTTTTATTGGTTTTACAAATTTTTGGGATAGGGTAGGGTAAGGTGATACAAATTTTTTTTTGAGAACTTTCACGTCGAAGTTGTTGGCCCCTCCGGGCCGCGTGGTAAGACATTGGTAATACATTGTTCATTAATACAACAAGGTGAAGATAAATGCGTAAATCATACATTCTAAATTATATGCTGGCAATCATGTACAAACATCCAGACAAAGAATTATACTATGTTAATAAAAAGCAAAGTCATTTTTTAGATCTAAGTCTCTTGGCAATTGTGTCTTCTTGTTCTCCTCCCTGGCCCCCAGTGGGCGGGGCCGTGGCCCCCTCTGCCCCTCCTGGATCTTCCCCCAGGATAGAGGAATGTTTTTTAAGAAAGGCTTCCGCCTCAGCAACTGTTTTAATCCTTACTCTTCCTCCTTCCCAGAACACCAACATCCCTTCTGGCATCGCCCACTTAAACCAAATCCTGTGGTTAAACAATTTTTTAGATAAGAAGGAATACTTCCTCCTCACCTCTCTAATCTTTTTTGGGATCTGCTTCAAGATGGCGACTTCCTTTTGTTGATAAATTAAAGGCCCGTCTCTCTGCACCTTCAGAATTCCCTCCCTGGTCGACCTTCTAACAAATTTAATATGTATCTCTCTGGGTACTTCATTTAACCTGGCATATGTTGAGTTAATTCTATAGACTAGGTCAATGTCCCCCCTGATCTCCTCTTTAGGTTTGTGTAAATAGTCTGCTAAAATTGTACTCATGAGATCAGGAAGGCATTCACCAGTTTCCTCCAAAATGTTCTGAAATCTTAAAAAGTATGACATTCTTTCAAAATCCATCCTAGACATATGACCAGACAAATCTCCAATTTCAATGTTGACATTTTTAAGTTCTCCCTTTGCCCCAGCCAACCCCACTTCCAGCTCCTCGGTCTTCTGTGCGTTCTCCATCAATTTTTTTTGTGTTTCCAAAAGTTCAAGCTTAGAGCTACACTGGTCTTTCCTCATCGCTTTAATTTCCAGCACCAAGGAGTTTAATGCTTCCTCCATCGCCGTCATTCTTTGTTCCAATCCCGAATTCTCTGGTTGTTTTTTTGAAGCCATGATGAGCTATTATAATCAGTGCCACTAAGATGGCGTTTTTTGGGTGCTGCTGCTGGAGCAAGTCAGGAGAAAAAAGTTCAGCTCAAAGTTGTAACAAGTTGTAGAACCCAGAAGAGAAACAGTTTCCACAGTCAATTGTTAAAAAAGAGAAGGTATTCCAGGGAAGGAACCAATTATTCCAAAAAAAATTTCCATTAATAAAGAGAGACAGTCCAAATTACAAAGAAATGTTGGTGATTTTCCATAAAGAAATAGTCATTCAGGAACAAAGAGGAGCCATCTTCCACCGCCCAGCCAGGCAGCCAGCAGGAGAGAGTGAAAAAATAAATTGTTTCAATAAAGCTGGACTTAGATACATTGTATAGAAACAAGCCGCGAAACACTTTCACTTGTTCCGCAAAAGTCCGGATGAAAAATATCCGCTTCCTCGCAACGAGGAGCCATTTCTAAACGCCGCTGTTGTAAATCCGAGGGGAGGTTTAACAAACACCCCCCTCCACGTCTCTCTCAGTCCAAGCCGCCAGCAAAAAAAGTTTTAAAGTCACTTACTCTCCGCCTCGCATCTCAAGCCCCGGCAAAGCCATCCGACTCGAGCGCTCCGTTCTCTCCGAATCCATTATTTGTTGCCGTCCTCCGTTGGCGAAGGGAACCAAGCCCCCCGCAGCATGTCTTCTTCCACCTGGACCGAAGACAAGGACCGTTCCCCAGCTGCTGCCAGCAGAACCAGTCCAGGCAAGCCAGCCCTACGGAGGGTCCCCCCCAGAAAAAAGGGGGGCACCCCGCCCCGTTAGGGGCAGAAAAAAGAACAAAACGGCGGACGAACCCCAAGGTTCATCCGTCGCCGCCAGAAGCCGGAACAGGAAGATTTATTTATTTTTTTAAAAAAGAAATGGTGTGGTTTGCCAAAATGGGATTTTAGTCTCAGAGATAGGCAAGCAATTGATGGAATCCATTAAACACTGTCTCAAATTATTTCTCAACTCCGCTAATTTTTTTAAAAGGTTTTTAGAAAATCAATAGTCATATCATTTTAATAACGAGATTATCAAGATTTCACCTTTAAAACTGATTTCAGAGCCTTTTCAGAAAAATATAGTTTAAGTAGGAAGATATTAGTATGACTACATACCCTTTATTTGATTTTATTCTCAAAGATGTGGATGAATTTAAAGAATTAAAGGATTTTGAATCTCCTGAACTCTGATTTAGAACAGGGGTATCAAACTTCCATCATCACAGAGTCATCAAAGATGTATCATGATTCCCCCTCCTTTTGCTAAACTGGGCCTGAGTATGGTCAGCGCATGATGCATCCAGCCTGTAGGCTATGAGCTTGACACCCCTGATTTAGAATGCATTGAAAAAAACCTTGGTTTTATTCCCTCCTCCCTCGACCATTCAATGAAATTATTTCTGGGAGTTGCAATCCAACACATTTGAAGGGGAACCGTACGGAATAAGTCAACCTGAACATAAGAAGACTGTTTTTCTGAGTAAAAATTTATGGTTATTTACAATAAAAATACAGCAATGATACTGCTGCCAGAAGTTAATTATGAGTGAGACTTTGGTTTGTTGAGATCTCAAATAATCTATCAAAAAAACTCATTTAGCAAAACTGGTTGAATAACAAAATTCATTTAATAAAATTCTACAAGATGATTGAGCCAAGCAGGCAGTTTATCACCTGATGAGTAGAGCATGCAGTATAGGCTTGCATGTGTGGTGAGATAATGTCAGGTATAAAACAAGTGTCAGAACCTTTATAATTCTGGACACATGATGCTATTCAGTAACATCATTTCATATAAATTCAGTTGTCAATCATCAAAAAGTCAGAGGTTTTAAACTGATATCAATTCTCCTGATGGTTAACAATTGAGTGTATCATTTGAATCTACAAAAAGCATTTCACATAAGTTGCATTAAGATGACCCTATGAAATTTCCTTCTGGATTTATTTATTTATTTATTTATTTATTTATTTATTTATTTATTTATTTATTTATTTATTTATTTATTTATTTATTTATTTATTTATTTATTTATTTGTCGAATTTATATAACCGCACCCTCTCCCCGAAGGGACCCAGGACGGTGCACAGGAAGTTAAAACAAACAATATAAAATATAAATAATTAATATCAAATTAAATAGGTTATCCCTGTGCTAAAATTTAAAAACATAATCCATTAAAATTTAAAACACAATCCATTAAAAACCCAATTAAAACAATTCATAATACAGACTGAAGGCTAGGTAAATAACTTAGGCCAAACCGGCCTGATGGAACAAGAGTGTCTTTAATTTCTGGCGGAAGGTGCGGAGGTCTGTGGTTGTTCTAAGGTCGGGGGGTAGGTCGTTCCAGAGGGTTGGGCCCTTCCCCTGGGCGTCGCCCACTGGCATTGCCTGGTGGACGGCACCCGGAGAAGTCCCTCTCTGTGGGAGCGGATCGGCCGCAGGGATGTATGAGGTAGGATGCGGTCTCGCAGGTAGCTTGGTCCCGTGCCATGGAGCGCTTTAAAGATGGTGATCAACACCTTGAAGCGCACCCGAAAGACCACAGGTAACCAGTGCAGCTTGCACAAGGTGCTTGTCCCAAAGGTGCTTTTTCAAGAGGCAATTTGACTTTCGGTTTTTTCTTTGAAGACATTTTGCTTCTCATCCAAGAAGTTTCTTCAGCTCTGACTGGATGGTGGGGAATGGAAGGACCATCCTGTGAGAGCTGAAGAAACTTTTTGGATGAGAAACAAAATGTCTTCAAAGAAAAAACAGAAAGTCCAGTTGTCTCTTGAAAAATCACCTTTGGGACAACAATGACTTGGATGACTGAGAACATCCATAGAAATTCCTTATTATGTGCATGTCAATTCATGATTGTGCAATAGTTGGAGTTATGCACTATGCCAAGCCATAACATGGCTTGGTTTTAGTACTATGTTGTTTGAACTGTAACCCTTCACCATTGTAACCTGCAAACCTTGATTTAGTGTCACCCAATTTATGTTGACTTATTGAACACTCAGGATTAATCATTCTAATTTAGTGCAACATATGAAACCAGATAATATTACTCTTACTAAGGGAAAAAATTGCTACTATGATCAAGTCTCCAAAACTGAGGAACTGAGATATTAAGGAGATAAGCACTCAGCTGATATGTGAACTTTTTCTAGGATATAAATCATGTACTAAAAATTATGTTTACTGGGTTATAGGAAAGATAGTAGGGCTTTGAGAGTCATTGAACTGATGAGATATTAACAAATCTATCAGAGGGAACATGTGCTGGGACCGTCAACAAGCCCAGCTGTCAAGCAGTTATCAAGATATAAATGCATCTTAGACCAAAAAACGTATCATAGTTATGAGGCCAGCTCCATGGCACGGGACCTGGGTATTTGCGAGACTGCCTCCTACCACATACCTCCCTCCGTCCTGTCCGCTCGCACAGGGAGGGCCTCCTCAGGGTGCTGTCTGCTGGCCAATGCCGGCTGGCGACCCCCAAGGGAAGGGCCTTCTCTGTGGCGGGTCCTGCTCTCTGGAACGACCTACCCTCCAATATTCATACCATCACGGACCTGCGCCTCTTCTGCCGGGAGCTTAGAACTCACTTTTTTCATCTGGCTGGCCTGGCTTAGATTTTAAATAACAAATTGTTAGGGATTTTAGTAAGGGATTTTAGATGGGTTTTAAAGATGCTTTTAGCACGGGTTTAAATTTAACATATTTTTATTGTATTTATATTGTAGTTTTGTATTGTTTTTAATATTTACCTGTGCACTGCTGTCAACCTTCGCTTTCCTGTTCGCTCTGGCTGCCATATGAAACGGGGGGGGGGGGGGAGGCAGCTTTGCATGGGATTTGAGACTGTACAGTGCAGGAGAGTGAGTTGCAGAAGGAAATACTCTGGTGCCATCTACTGTTACCATCTATTGCGCGTACCGGTGCTTGGGTCATCTTATGGTCAAGGTCAACATGCCAACCTGATGATGCCTTTTGAAGATGAAGCCATGTGACACCTAGGGGCTTTACACATTGGACCATGGAAGGGGGTTATTCGGGGGAAGGGGGTTGGCCATATATTGATATGTATGCTTTCGCACCTAAATGCTTCAGACCTTGCTTAGCATCTATGCTAATCATTCCTTAACCAGTAAAAGTACTTTTAATACCACTAATAATGGAGTCGAGAGGTTTCTTTCTTGGTTATCGGTGAAGCAGACCTGACAACTGCCCTGAGTCCCTTCGGGGAGATAAATAAATAAATAAATAAAAATAAATAGTGATGCCCTGTAAAGGTGCTGTTTTCTATAATAACCAAGGATATAAAATATCCTATGTAATAAATCAATGCCTAAATGAAAAAAAATAGCAAAATTAGATATGTTTCTACTTAACAATATATTAGATAATCAATTTTGTTCCTGGCATTTTAAAAGGGTTTTCTCATCATTCTCAGAAGTTATCACCGTGACAAGAACTGAACAATTGAAGAAATTGGAGTCAGGCTAATTAAAGAGATATGTGTCAGAAAGGGGTGAATGAGAATATATTTCATCTAAATAAATAGCCCATAAAAAAATAGCTTTAGCATCTAAAGCTAGCAGAAACAATATATACACATAAAGCACATTTACGGTTGTGTATCATTATATTTGTAAATATCTGAAAATATATTGTCAATCATACTGAACAAATGAGGTAATTCTAGTATCGCAATGGCAAATTGAGGTTTCATTTTAATACTTCTGATTTTACTATCTTTTGTTGATAGATGTTCTGTTTTGTTTATTTTCCCTCTGGGTAAGATGCACCATGATAAGATCCTGAACAAGAATGGAATAGAACTAATTTCAATTAGTCAGTTTACATGAATTACAATGGCATCCATCTAGGAGAACTGTTGTTGATTATACATTCATATTGCCCTCACTGATCCCAATACTATAATGTTTTGATATTACAGCTAGTCCTTGATTTCAACTGTGAGTCTAGAATTACTGTCGTAAGTTATTGTAATAAATCAAAGTATCACATGACTGAATTTGTAGCCACAACCATTTCTGGTTGTTAAGCAAATGCACTGGTTTTAAGCAAACACAGTGGTTGTTAAGCTTAATGATTATTTGAAGCTATGACAGAACTTCTCAGAGCTACTAACCACACATTTTCAAAATTACAATGGCTGCATGCAAAACCCGCAATCATGTGATTGTATTTTGGAAATTTGGCAACCGACTCACATTTATGTCCATTTACAATTTGCAATGGGTTTTTTCAGTTTCTGGTAAAAACTGCCCATTGGGAAAAATGGGTTTGCTTAATGACCACCGTGTTTGAATAGCTGCCTAATTGGTTCTAAACCTACTTATTGTATGAATTTTAACACAGTTATTCAAAACAAAGTAGCATGTGGTTTTTTTTTTACTGCAAATACCTATGGGTATATTGAAAGTTATTTTTTGAAAACCAATTTGTGCTGGCAGCGTTGCACTGTGCTCTTTTTACCATCATAAATGTAGATTAGGAAAAGAAAATATATCAGGCCTGATGTTGCTGCACATCAGGTCCCAGAATTGCTAAACCTCTTAAAATTATCTGGAAAATTCCTCTAGATATCTGGAGATCATTAGGTTGAGATTTGTAGGGTAACAATAATGCTCTCAAAATAATGCTTTAGGCAGTTACATTTGAATCAAATTCCAATAACTGCCAGTCTCACTAGGTAGACCAGACCAGGAAATCAATTCTACAGGAAGGTTAAAATTATATTTAATGAGTCTTTAATTACAGAATCTTGCAAGTCTGATTATCCTGTATCTCTTCCCCTTTCCTAAATTCCAGTCAATCAGTGAAGCATCTGATATATAAGTCCTGAGAAAAGAGGTAATATTTACAGCCCTTTTGCCTAGCTATGGTTCCTGCATATTTCTATCAAGGTCATCTTTCCTACTCTATACTGAATATCTGATGGGGCACTTTTAAAATTATAATTGAAACGACAATCCATTCTTTTCTATTAAAAATGGCTTCCACAATCTGCATTGCTCTAAATGCTCTATAGATTAAAAAAAGGGCAATAGCATGAAAACATTCTGACTTACTTAACAGAGTTGAAAGGGACCTTGTAGGCCATCTAGACCAACCCCCTACTCAAGCAGGAGACCCTATATCATTTCTGACAAGTGTCTGTCCAGTCTCCTCTTGAAAGCCTACAACAATGAAGCACCCACAACTTCTGAAGGCAACTTATTCCATTGGTTGATTGTTCTCCTTATTTCTAGGTTAAATCTCTCCTTGATCAGTTACCATTCATTGTTCCTTGTTTGGCCTTTGGGTGCTTTGGAAAATAGGTTGCTCCCCTCTTCTTTGTGATAGCCCATCATATATTGGAGCATTGCTATCATGTCACGCTTGGTCCTTCTCTTCACTAGACTAGCCATGCCCAGCTCTTGTAACCATTCTTCATATGTTTTAACCTCCAGGCCCCTAATCATCTTCGTTGCTCTTCTCTGCACTCTTTCTAGAATCTCAACATCTTTTTTATTGTGTGGTGACCAAAACTGGATGCAGCAGTCTAGGTGTGGCCTTACTAAGGCTTTATAGAATGGTACTAGTATCTCACATGATCTTGATTCAATCCCTGCATTTTAGGATTGCATTGGGTATTTTTGTCTGCTGCCACACACTGTTGACTAATATTTAATTGATGGTCCACTAGGACTCCAAGATCTCTCTCACAGTTACTGCTATTAAGCCAGGTTTCACCTAATCTGCATGTGTACTATTGGTTTTTCTTGCCTAAGTTTAAGACTACTTTCCACTGCATTGAGTTTTGTCTTGTTAAGATAGGAGGAGAAATGACAGCAATTATTCTATAAGCACTGCATTGAGTTTTGTCTTGTTAAGATAGGGCCCAATGTTCAAATACTGGAGGAGAAATGACAGCAATTATTCTATAAGCATTGCTAAAGAGATTGATATGCTTTTGTAGATGTGTGTGTTCATTAAAGTAAGAATAATTCCTGTATACCTTTAGAATTACTGAGTTAAAAAACCAGTAGTAAGTACTGTTTCAATAATGATTCTAGGCTACAAGAAAGGTATTGTATTAGTTTGTATTAGTTTGTTGAAAGAATTAGTTTGTTGAATGATGTTTTTAAAATCATACAAACAAGTGTAAAAATCATTTTAAAGGCGACCCTTCAGTTTAGCCAACCAAGTAAACCTATCTTTATGCAAGTCTATATTATCTGGATTTACATTGAAATGTTTTATGCTTTAAACAGCCAATTGTAATCTTTTAATTTTGCCTATGTTTAAAACTCAGAACTTTGCCTATATTTAAATAGTAATAAAAAATAATAACAGTAGTAACACCAACTAACACTTCATCTAAAATAGTTCGGAATAGTTTAGCATGAAAAAGTAAAATGGCATATTGAGAACAATACACTTTGATTAATGTTGTACTGTACATCTGTGCGTGACCTCCGACAGATCCTTGCATTGCCAAGGAAAATGTTAATGGAACTGTAATTTTGTTGTTATGCAGTATTTTTGAGCCTGATGGAAGTGACTTTCCAGAGACCCATAACCTATTGACTACAAGAAAGGATGCTGCGTAGCTAGAAAAGGATCCACTCCGTGTTCTCTCTTTGTCTGTCACTCTGCCTGTTTCCTGTGTAAGAGATTGCTGTTCTCAGGTCACTTCCTTCCAAGGCACTCTTGCATGGTGTACTCCATCTCTCTCTTTCTTCCTAGTAGGAAGTTAGGTTTTACAAGTTCTTGCCTATCTCTGTAACATAGTTCCTCAAATAAATCTGCTTTCTTTGAAAGTTATAAAGCCTGCTTTGCTAACAGCTGCTCATGTCAGATTTCCTCTCTCAAGAACACCGAGAGAAAGAGAAAGAGAGAATATGTTTGCCCCCAACAGTATTATATTTAAGCAGAAACCCAAGAAAAAGCAAATACATTCACTTCCTCATATTTCAGAGAGGACAAAAAGACTTCTAAAGCTTCTAGAAAAGACCTGTTTTGAAGCATGTGCTTTTGACTTCTCAGAATCCCTTGATGGAATTCATGTTGTAAAGTATTGTGAGGCCTAGAATAAATGTAGGAAAGAAAAATAGATTTTAGAATTTTATCCAACACTGTTGCCTCTTGTATTGCATCCAGCTTCGGTTGCCACTGTATAAGAAAGATGTTGAGATTCTAGAAAGAGTGCAGAGAAGAATAACAAAGAGGATTAGGAATCTGGAGGCTAAAATATACGAAGAATGGTGGCAGGAATTGTCCAGTTTAATGAAAAGAATTAAGGATGATATGGTAGCAGTGTTCCAAAATCTATGAGGCTGCCACAATGAAGAGGAGGTCAACCTATATATATTCATGCACATGTGTGTGTGTGTGTGTGTGTGTGTGTGTCTGTGTCTGTGTCTGTGTGCGCGTGCACACACACACACACACACACACACACACACACACTGTAGAGTATATAATAGATTTCAGTGCTATTCTGAGTTGATTCAAACTATAAAATATAATCATTGTATTATCTGCACAAAGAAACAATGGAGTCCTGCAACTGGCAAATTTAGGGGCATGGTTCTCCAAAGGGTCTAAAGCTCCAACACCGCCATTATTTTATTAATCTAGAAATTGAATAACACCTGAAATAAAATGCAACCATGCCTAAGCCTTTTTGCAGTTGCTTCACTGGAGCTGCATCTTATTTGAAGTGAAGTACTCATATATAACTTCTGGATGAAATATATCAGATGTTCATCATCATTATGTTTGGGATTTGTCCCAGACTAAACTTTGAGACAACAAATTAAATGCTGATTTTAAACTGGGAAGTGCCACATAAAAAGGAGATTTACTGGTAAATGTATTGTTCTATCAGATGGTGCAGTATAAAAATGTTGTCTAATGTTGGGCACTCTATTTTAAATTCTTCATGCTCCAGTCCAAGTGAAAACTACCTTCCTCCAGGAAAAAATCCTTCTGAGTCCAGACAATCCTTTGGTTTAAATGTCTAGCATAAATTATAGCTGTTACAGTCAAAAAGCTAATAGGTCTGAAGTTACATGAATCCTTTTCGATCCATTTCTTATGAATAGACATAGATATCATACTTAAAATTCTTAGAGATATTTTCTTGATGCATCCAAAGACAAGAAGGGATGCCCATAAATTGGAATATTTCTTAAGGAACTCTGATCCCAGCTTTCTTACCTAAGAGATTCTATACGTTTAATCTGTTCTAAGAGACAGACCGGTGGCCAAAAGTACAACATACAGTACTTGGCATCCTATGGAAATTTCCACTACAGTATTTAATATTTGAAAGTGTTTCTCATAAGTGTCAATTGGGACCTCTTTAATAGGATTTGGTAAAAAAAAAAATTAGATCTATAACTGAGAAGCATGAACAAAGGATGTTCTTAATCTGTGGTATCCACACATCCTTACTGCCCTTGTTTTTCTCTTCCCTAAGGAGAGATTTGTAGCATTTCATAATATTATGCACCAATAAGTGACCGTTTTTAGTGGGTTATTGCTGAAGACTTTATATACTCTCCTAAATTAATTTGTAAGATGTCAACGTTCTGGGCTATGGGTAATGGTTAGTAAGCTAAGATACATTAGAGTACCAATAAGCCCTAGCAAATGTAAACCGATTAATTGTTCATATAAGTTTGCCACAGCTTGTCAAGTCCTTGTTATTCATTGTTGGTTTTCTAATAAGGACAAAGTGCCAAGCCATGTGACTAAACCCCTGCAATTTTTTTCATTCCATCTAATGCATAGCACAGTATTTGCATTCTCTGCATCTGGAACAAATTTTCAATCAATCTCGATAGAGACATCCTTTTAAAACTGACCAGATAATGATTTCTTCCTAAATGCAGCTCCATCACTAAAGTAGACAAAAAAGCTATCCCATTATAAGATATCAGCCAAAAATACCCAGTGGACTTCTTACCTCCTCCCCCAGCATATTATTTCCAATGAAACATTAGGGCATGCACAAACCTGCAAAATTTCAAAACTATATGTTTGCCTCCCTTGAAAAATGGGTTCCTATTGATACCTCCTAATAAAAAATACAATTATATTGGTGAACAAGGATAAAACTATTTAGGCAAAACAGGCAATCAAATGTCTCCAATCATAAACATTCTAGAGCAGGGGTCTCCAACCTTTGCAACTTTAAGTCTGAAGGACTTCAGCTCCCAGAATTTTCCAGCCAGCAAAGCTGGCTGGAGAAGTCTGGGAGCTGAAGTCCTTCAGACTTAAAAGTTGCAAAGATTGGAGACCCCTGTTCTAGAGGGGTATTGGGACCTTTCACTTGAGCTCAAGTGTGTAAGAGATAAGGAATACACAGAGTGTACTAAACTTCAGGCCCTTGTTCCGTGTGGTTCCCATTTTCTTCTAAACAGTTACTCATTTGATACATGACCTTTGAACATTCATAAGTACAGTAACATTTTTGCTGAGAAAGCCAGCTTGGTTAAGGCAGCAGGCTAGAAAGCAAGAGGCCATGAGTTCCAGTGCCGCTTTAGCCATGAAAGCCACCCAGATGACTTTGAGCCAGTCACTTTCGCTCAGAACAACTCACTTCACAGGGTTGTTGTGTGGAAAAAAGGAGGAGGAAGCTATGTTGGATGTGTTCGCCACCTTGAGTGATTTGTTAAAAAATAATGGTGGGACATAAATGAATGAATGAATACATGAATGTTGTGATTGGTCTAAAGCCGGGATGGTGAACCTATGGCATGCATGCCACAGGTGGCACGTGGAGCCATTTGCAGGGCACTAAGGTGTTGCCCTGTCAGCTGGCCAGAGCACATGTGCCATCCCTTTTTTAAAGCCATTTTTTGTCCTCCCCAAGCTCCAGAGGCTTTATAGGAAAAGAGCCTCCCCTGCCTCTCGCCCCCGCCCCCCGGAGGCCCTCTGGAAGCTTCATGAGCTTCCCTGAAGCCTCTGGAGCATTAAAAACGGGCCCTAAGGGCAAACCGGAAGTTCGGAAATGGACTTCCAGTTTGCTCATAGGGCTGGTTTAAGCCCTCAGGAGGCTTCAGGGACCTTCAGGAGGCTTCCCTGAAGGCTTCGGAGGATGCAAAATGACCCTAGTTCTCCAGAGGCTTCAGGGAAGCCTCCTGAAAGTCCCTGAAGCCTCTGGAGGACACAAAACGGCCCTTTGAGCAAACCAGAAGTCACTTCCAGTTTGCTTGTAGGGTCTTTTTTTGTTTTCCGGAGGCTTCAGGGAAGCTTCCAGAAGGCGTCTGGGGGAAGGCTATTTTCGCCCTCCCCAGGCTCCTATAAAGCCTCTGGAGCCTGGGGAGGGCGAAAAAAGCATGCAAAAAATGAGGGGGAGTGCCTGTCATGCACACATGCTCACGGTGTGTGTGTGTGTCGCGCATTGCATTATGGGTACGGCACGCCCATGCATGATCTCTCTGCACTCCCCCCCCCCCTTTATGGCACGCGAGCCAAAAAAGGTTCGCCATCGCTGGTCTATAGAGACTGGTTTTTGGAATACCCTGTACATTGGGAAGTATAATTTCAATTCCATTGGTTTGTCTACCTGGAAAGTTTTATCTCTTCTCATAACTAATCACAATATAGTCAAACAGAGTGTGAACATCTGATTTTTAAAAAAGATTATCAATAGCATGTGGTTTTCTATTCTTTCATTTTAACATAAAAAAATTAAAAAAAACAAGTTCTCCAACTGTGATGTAATTTATTAAAATATTTAGATTAAATTAAATCTAAATCAAAAGTTAGAAAATCCAGGCTTCAGAAAATCTGAAAAGATATAGGAAAAGAGAATTCTCTTTCTTTGTGCAAAAGAATTTTTGAATTATGACAGAGAAAATGACTGTGTGTTTTGGCATTGCTTGTCTCTGCATCCTTTGAACAAAACGTAACATGAAGCTCTTAAATAAAAGGAAAATGACTTGAAAATACTGTGCAGTGTATGTTCATACTTTTTTGCCATATTGTGCATAGGTATCTGTATATATACTATCCAGGACAAAAGGTACATTTCCATTCGTGTTGCAAACCTGCAGTGCATTTTTTTAAAAAATCTCTGTTAAGCAATAGAGACATAAATGAACAATAAAGCATCATATAGTCAAAGCAGAGCAAATCTAGTCTGGGTTTCTCTCAAGGAACCAAATGTTCATGTTGCTTCTGTTTATGACTGGTTCTTCACATAAGCCATCTATATCAGGGAACACAAGCATCTTCCCTCTGAATTCTGGAAAATTATTTAGCTTTATCAAAATACTTTGGTTTTTCCTTAACATTACAGAATACCAAATAACAGAGGTGAAAGGAGCCTTGGAGATCTTCTAATCCAGCTTCCCTGCTCTTGTGAAATATTTTGGTAGGGTCAGCAATATAGATATGATGTCCAAATTAAAATACGACATTCAATTGGTTGAGGAAAGTCAGTGAGATGAATGGATTTTTATAGTTTGTTCACAGGCAGAATTAGAATTTCAGAAGCAGGATGGAAGAACAGTGGATTCTATAACTTCTCCTTAATTGCTTACCAACTGAGAATGTTTCCTTGAAATCTATCCAAAGACTTTTGACAGATGTGCATAATGAAATGTGGGAGTTTATGGTGATGCATTCTTAGTTCCATGTTCTTTGCCAAAAGTAACATCTGAGTTCTTGCTAACTTTTATTTTTGTGCCTTTAACTTAATTCATAAGCAATAACTACAAGGCAGCTATGGATACTGCTAGCAATCCTTTCATGTATCTTCCTTACAAGAAACATGAAAGTGCAATTCAAACCAACAAACAAACCCATGAAAGTTCCTTTAATTGGAACTGCAATATATCCTTGTAAACAGAAAGAAAGAAAATCACAAAGAGAAAGTTCTTTCTTGCTCTTTTAAGACTTTCTCTTCTCTTTAATTAGATACCTTCAGGCAGCTTCCTAGTTGCTCATCCCCTATCCACTGTGGAATTAGCAGATTTGTTATCAGAATATAAAAGCAAACAGCATATGGTTTTCTTAATATCTTCATAATGTCATAACACAATCTGCCACAATGTAAATGTCTTCAAAGCAATTTCACTTGAGTGGAGTATGCAGTAAGAAATGAGAGAAAGAAAAACAATTGCTTTTTTAAAAAAATAATTCTTTCATTATACTCACCTGCTGCATTTTATCAGCTTCTTAATATATGCTTAGGGGCATTTCTTTTTCAATAGCTATAAATATTGTGTACATTGATTATAACTCTCCTACAAAACAGTTGCCTCCAGATATTAAAAGGTCACTTCCCCATGATGTATTTTATACCTTTCTAGATAAATATGCACTTTACATTTCTTAACTCTCTGCAAGGATTTAAAAATTAGAAGTTCCTGGAAGATCAAATAAATATACTTGCTTACTTTGTTTTTAGCCCTAAAAATCTTGTATGGTTGTCTCTTTGATGTTGAAGTGAGCTCCGCTTCAAATGATCCTTTCTTTAGATGTGCCAATGAGATACTACCAAATCATAGCACAGGGGTAGTCCTATACCTACCGCCCACTTTTGTATCTCTGTTAGTAGTAAGATACCTAACCGCCCACCGGTTCCACAGTAATGGTGTTTTAATTTCAATTAAATTTAAAAAAAGGAAAGTGCTTCAGTATTGGACAAAACCCCTGCCACCCACCATAAAAGCTGGAACACCCACTAGTGGCCGGTAGGGACCAGGTTGATTACCACTGTCATAACATCTCAAACCAGCAGAAAGCCTAACCTTTGGAGATTTTCTTTCACCCCATTTCAATTGTGGGCCGCTTTCCAAGATACCATAAACTGTAACCATACTGATTAACCGCTGCTGCTGAACTTTTTTTTAAAAGCATATCCTGTGTCATATTAGCAATAAGAAATACCAGGTGCAGCTCTTATTAGCCACTCTGTAAAGTCTGTACATGGAGAACATCGAATCCTAGAAACCATACTGATGCCTCTATAGAAAACATTTTTGTACTGCTATACTTTCTCACATATGGGTTACCTGTTGCCATTGTTTTGTTCCTGTTATATGCAACCCGTTTTGCAGATGTTTTCAAATGATCAATATCTGCAGATGTGTTACATTTTGAATGATTGATCTTTCCATATCTTAATAATTTTTCAGGTAGCTGCACTTGTGTGCTTAAAAATATCTTACCCTGTTTCCAGGGGTGGGTTTCAAAACGTTATACTACCTATTCTGTGGGCATGGCCTATTTTGTGGGCATGGCTTGGCAGTCATGTGACTGGGTAGCCAACTTGATGTCACTCACCAGGAGATGTCATAAATTGGGTAAAATGTGGTGAAACTCACTTAGCAACGCTCTTGTTCAGCAACCAAAATTTTGGCCTCACTTGCAGTCATAAGTCAAGGACTATGTCTGCCTTCCTCTGCATGGCAGTCTTGTCCTAGTAAACTCCTTCTCCTTTCTGGCAATTTTCCTCTCTGTTAGAGGAACCAAAATAATCCAAACAATGTAAGGCTTCCTGCTGCAGCAGGGGATTCGACTAGATGACCTCTGAGTAGCCTTCTAGCCCTAAATTGCTGTGTTCTTTCTTTCTTTCTTTCTTTCTTTCTTTCTTTCTTTCTTTCTTTCTTTCTTTCTTTCTTTCTTCTTTCTTTCTGCCTTCACTCTGTGGGAAGCAACCTCCCCAGCAGCTTTTCAATTTAAAGCAGGACTCCAAAGTTTTCAGCTTTAAGACTCGTGGACTTCAACTCCCAGAATTCCACAGCCAGGCATGCTCAGTTCCAATTTTAAGCGACAGCATTTGTTTTTCTCCTTTGCTGAATCTCCCATTAGTTTCTTTTTTTCTTTCTTTTTTTCTTTCTTTCTCTTTCTCTTTCTTTCTCCCCTTCCTTCCTTCCTCCCTCCCTTTCCCCCTCACTCCCTCTCTTACTTCTTAAAGCTTGTTCCCTCCTTGCCTGAACTGGCAGAGGAAAAATAAACTTTTTTTAAAAAGCTTCTGACGAAGCGTCTGATATGAGAACAGGTTCGGGGGCATGGTCAAGCCACCATTTTTACTACCGGTCCTATCCAGTATGCCAGATTTTCACTACTCTTCTGGCATACCGGAGAGGACCAGGGAAGAACCCACCTTTGCCTGTTTCCCTCAAAATAAGTAAGCCCAATCAGGCTTTTGAGCACATGTGCTAAAATAAGCTCTCCCCCCCCAAAAAATAAGCCCTCCTTGAAAATATTGCAGCACAGCAGCAACTGTGAGGTGACCATGCTCACCATCTCCTGCACCTCAAAAATAATAAGACCTCCCCCCAAATAAGACCAAGCGTTTATTTTGGAGGTAAAAAGAAAATAAGACCTTGTCTTATTTTGGGGGGAACATGGTATTACTGAGTAGTTAGCATTTTGTTTAGTATGAACACAGAGTCATGTTCTCACATGCTTCTACTGGTAATAGGAAATACAAACACACCCCATATATAGTAAGCAATAGTAAGAAAACAGTTGACTGAACTGTACGACATGCTTTGTTCAAAATCCACAGCATTACTATCTCAATCCACTTCAACCTTATTCAGGGCTAAAATCCTTCTCTTCCCCCACCTCCCAAATGTCTGAAATATGAGATGCATTTCTGGCAAAGCTACCACAGTTAATTATTTTTGCAATTTAGTCTCATCATCTCCCACTACTCCCTGCCATGACCACATTTTAAAAGTTCAGTAATCTTACCTATTTCCGTGGCCCCAGTGCAAATATAGAATGAAGTCCAAGTGACAGCTGAAAGAAATAAAATACACAGGTGGTGAGTTGATGGCTGCTGCATTTTGCTCCCACTCTTACTTCATCCATATATCTCTTGTTAAAAAATAAGTTTTAAGAGATTTTAACTTTGGAAAAAAATCAGCTTATTTGTGTATTTTTGTTCCTTTCCCTTCAATTGTTAAGTTCTGGGTTGATCTTGCTGTATTGTTAATTTTAAACTTTCTAAGAAGAACTTCTTTTTCTCCTAACAACTTTCAGAATTATGAGTACACGCCCTAATCAGCAAAAAAGAAAAAAAAATCTAGTTCACAGTCCAGCTGTGCGCACTCCAGCTGTTCTGATTCACATATCCTTCAACACACAAACAGATACATAAAGGTGCATTTCTTATTATTAGCATTTTTCTTATTCGTTATTCAAATTTTCACTAAACTTTGCCAGTAAAATTTAATTTGCTGAAAATGCACTTGTAAGTCAAGTCACAATCAGAAAGATAGGTAGACAGACAGACAGATAGTCCAAAGAACCAAAATGATAAGATAGTTGATTAAACAAACCATGGAGACATTGTTTGTTCATTACAGTTGCTACTTTGACTGTAATCTTCGCATTTATGTATTCATTTATAAATTATAATTTGCTCCATCCATATTAATTTCGAAAGCAAATCACATTAGGGCATTGGGCTTTTTGCCTTCTGCCTTACTAAAATGCTGTGTGGTTGTTTGATAGAAGAGGTCCACATTACTATGAACACAAAATGGCTTGATGCCTCAGCCAAGACTTACAACTTAAATAAAGTTATGTTCTGACTTACATTGATTGCCCTCTGGGAAGAAATTTAATTTCTTTTGAAAAAATATGAATTGCTTTATTGCAGGAAAAATTGCAGTGCATTCTCAGAATGGGAACGATCTGCTCAACATAAAAGTAAAATCAGCTACTAATTTCATATGAGGCCAAGTGTGAGAAAACTGTTATTAAATTACATACTGAAGCCTGATAGCTGTTCCACATTAATGGAAGGCAGTATGAGATGCTTTAAGGTTCTATCTAAACGTGACATGTTAGAGTTTATTTGAGAAAAAACTCTAAAAGTAATTAAAGCATGTTGTATAAAATCTTTGATCTTCTCCATCATCTAAAAAATGGCTTTCTGGCTGTACCATCAGGGTTCACCATTAGGGATGCTGTCTAGGGCCACGAAGACTCTTTTGTTGGAAAGCCTTCTCCAATGTCCAAAGGCTCCATACTACATCAAGAGATTGGTTTGGGAAAGGGCCAAATGCCTCTCATTTTGGTTTTGTATATCAGAAGAAGACATACTGAGCTAAGTGATTTCAAATACTATCTGTGCTCTAGCAGGATTTGTCATCTATAATGTCCTTCCTGCAAATAAGACTTCCTTGCAACATGGCTACAACATCTTTCTCAGAAGAAAGATTCTGGGACAATGTTGTTGGTGATGTATCCTCTCATCTCACACGGTGGGCTTTTACCACTCAAATAGGCTTTAATATTGTCTACTATTTTGGAAGTGGGCCCTAGTACTTTTAGTGATACCAATATCTGACATCTATGCTCTATAGCATAAAAAAATGTTTAACCTTCTGAAGAATTAACTTGCCTATGTTGGCAATACCAACAAGAAGGTTCTTTGACAACACAACAGCTTTGAATGCCTACCAGGCTACTTCAGATGTCAACTTATCATCTTCAGCTACAGATGTGGTGAGATGAAACAGTTTTCCTTCTCCTTGCCTGACAAGCTGAAATGTTTATGATACAGAATAATAGACATTCTTGGCACTAAACTTAGTTGGTAACAAGATATTGCATTTTTCTGATACATTCTACTCATCTCTCAAAGATTAAACCTGAAGGCAATAACTGTGTACTGAAAACTATTTGAACATATAAAATAATTGTAAATCTTAATGCTTTCCATTGTTTAGAATACACAAAATGGGTTGAAGAGTAATCTCAAATGTTTTCCCCACATTGTTGTAAGTATCAACTTGCTGATTCAAAGTATTACATAAGAATGGTGCCCTTCTATCTCTGAAGTATACATTAATTTAAAACTAGACAACCTATGAACTATTGGGTCATCATTTCAGAGATATTTCCTTACCAAAACAGAGACACTGGAATGACCATCAGCAGGCAAAAAAAATCAATGGGAGTGGGAGCAAATTCCAGCCGCCTGTTGGCTTCCTCATTCAGTTTTCTTTTAGGAAACTGGAAGTGAATGTTGGAAAACTTCCTTCCTTCCTTCCTTCCTTCCTTCCTTCCTTCCTTCCTTCCTTCCCTCCCTCCCTCCCTCCCTCCCTCCCAAAGTCCTTTAGACAAGTAATCTAAAGCATTCACCCAAATGTGAGAGGGATCTAGGAATCCTAGTGGACAACCATTTAAATATGAGCCAGCAGTGTGCAGCAGCTGCCAAAAAAGCCAACACAGTTCTAGGCTGCATAAACAGGGGGATAGAATCTAGATCACGTGAAGTGTTAATGCCACTGTATAGTGCCTTGGTAAGGCCACACTTGGAATACTGCATACAGTTTTGGTCGCTACGATGTAGAAAAGACGTGGAGACTCTGGAAAGAGTGCAGAGAAGAGCAACCAAGATGATTAGGGAACTGGAGCCTAAAACATATGAAGAACGGCTGCAGGAGCTGGGTATGTCTAGTTTGATGAAGAGAAGGGCCAGGGGAGACATGATAGCAGTGTTCCGATATCTCAGAGGGTGCCACAAAGAAGAGGGAGCCAAACTATTCTCCAAGGCACCTGGGGGTAGGACAAGAAGCAATGGGTGGAAACTAATCAAGGAGAGAAGCAACTTAGAACTAAGGAGAAATTTCCTGACAGTTAGAACAATTAACCTCTGGAACAGCTTGCCTCCAGAAGTTGTGAATGCCCCAACCCTGAAAGCCTTTAAAAAGATGTTAGATAGGCATTTGTCTGAAATGGTATAAGGTTCCTGCCCACGCAGAGGGTTGGACTAGAAGACCTACAAGGTCCCTTCCAACTCTGCTATTGTATTGTATTGTATTATATTTGATCAGAACTTTTTATCAAAAAAAGGTATTATGAGTAATAGTTTTCTAAAACAAACATTAAGGCAAATACTTTGAGCCAAATCAGACATATTGTAGATCTCAATGATGTCTAAGAAAATATTCCTGCTGCGCTTGTATGTCAAATGTCTATTTACCTTGGAGTATTTTCCAATTAATTAATGTATTTGTTGGTGTAAGTTCCAATTAAAATGGCAAATGAATGTTCTTCCTGTGTCAACTCAGGAAGTTCAGACTTCCCCGGGAGCTGTTGATACAGTTCTACAGAGGAATTATTGAGCCTATCTTTTGTACTTCTATAACTGTCTGGTTTGGTACAGCAACCAAACAGGACAGGTACAGATTCCAACAGATAGTTAAGACTGCAGAAAGAACAATTTCAACCAGCCTGCCTTACATGGAAGACCTGTGTATTGTACAGTTGAGAAGGAAGGCCGAGAAGATATCAGGAGATCCTCATCCTGGACATAAACTGTTTCAATTTCTCTCCTCAGTTTGGTGCTATAGGGCACTGCAGGCCAAAACAACTAGATACAGGGACAGTTGCCGCCACCACCTCCACCCCGGTACCATCACTTGGCTGAACACCTAATTCTTACAGTGCTATCCAATGTCTATGTATATTTACCCACGTAGTATGCTTGTAGTATTGTTATTAACCTTATTACTTTCTTTACTCCCCACTTTTCTTGGTATTATTATTCTGTTGGTTTGCATTTACACTGAGTACTTTGGGGGTCAAAATCACACTTGGCCAAATGAAGTTTAATTCAACTCAATTCAATTCAAAATTTATTTCTGACTGAACATGCACAGTATTGTGCATACAAAGCAATTGAATTAAAATGTAAGAAATAATAAGTCCGAGCCAAGTAATCACATGCACTATTGAATTCATCTTCCAGGTGTCTGCCTACATAGCAGACATTCTCTATGAAGCAGGACTATGCATGTATAAATGCCTGCATGAAGGTACTTTCTCAGTGTATGTGTCAACACTTAAAGAGCTATATTTGTTTGTTTAATTAGTTTATATGCCACACATATAACTATCAATCAGTCTGGGTGCCTTGCTACACCACAAAAACATGAATATAAAAACATGAAAAATATTAAAATGTGTCCTTCAAACAATGATACAAGTCATATTAGAAAAGAGCTTTTTTTAATTACTTTTCATAACACCTAACCAGGGCTGTAATTTCTCAAGGTGTCTGTATCAGCTAATGGTATCCTGAAACAAAAAGAGCTTTCTCAATTCGCAAATCAAATTCAAGGGATAGTTTCCATTGGCTGGTACTTAAATATGGATCCTTGGAGAGCTTTCCCATCAGATAATTTGCTTTGGCTACTTCTTACATTATTTAATTTGCTACAGCAGCCTCCAATTTCTTTCATTTAATTTTGAAACACTGACTGAAAATGAAGTAGACATTTTACTTTCACATCTGTAACAAATGCTAACAAAGGCTAATATTATAAACCAGCAATTCTGGAAAACTGCTGTAAAGATCTGGCCAGGAAATTCATTGAGGTACTCTGGACACTTTCAACACAAAATAGCAAAATAGACTGGGTAGGGGAAAACCCCCCACTTCTATAGTTTGGAATTTCTCCAGACTGTAAATTCCAAGGCTATGCTGACACTGTTATACAGACTGTAATTAAATGTGGACATAAAATAAGTGTTTTATTAAGTAATGCAGATGTAGAAGTCATGATTTCCTGTAGTAACCGTGCTACTAATTGCATTTTACGTCAAGAAGATTTGAATTTGAAACATTTTGTGTGCCTGCAAATAGTTGCCAACTACTAGGTGAACCTTAGTCCTCAGCAAATTGCTTTTGCTCACTCCATGCCTGCCAAGGGTTTCCTCTCTCAACAAATCTGTTTCAATAAGAATTGCATGCTGGAAATGATTGGAAGAGGCAAGCTTTCTGAACGTGAGAAACAACTCTGCAGGTTAAATTAACTAAACCATTTTGTTTTGCCCAGACACTAAATATCTTTGTTCAGAATTAAATCTCTGATTTCACTTGTGCAGGCATTTCTATTACTACCACAGAGGTTTTGTAAAACAATAAGAAAAAGCAGCAGCTGAGCAAAAAAAAATTAACCTGGGTGGTAAAAAGCCCTTGGATACTCCATATAAAAATAGGTTATTGATATGGCAACTCCTGCAGTACGGCTCCTTTCCCACAAATTCTTAGAGCTTTTTCCTAGCAACACTCCAGCCAATTTTGCTGTGATACAAAGCCTAACCTATTCCTTTGGCACAATATTGGAATGATTCTTGCTGTCCTAGGAAGCTGCCCCTCCCCAGATTAAAATATGATTTATTCTTAATATTAAAAAGAAGAAGAATATTACATTTCCCCAAAGAAGAAATGGAGAAACAGCCCATTTCCTGCTTAGGAAAGCAGCCTTAAGCAGAAGAGACTGGTCCTTTGGAATCAGTGGTGGGTCCTGACCAGTACGGTCATACCGGTGATGGCCTGGAGCAACTGAGAGCGTATTGGCATGGTGTTCATTTAGCCCACCTGCCAGCTTACACTCTATAGCTGTATTTATGCCAAAAGGCACACTGCACACACACACGTAGCATGCAGAGCCCGTGTGCGTCCCGACAAGCAGCTGGCTGTTGCAGGGGTGGTGGATTGCGCATGCATGCGTAGTTCACATCAGGCGCGTGCACAGCACACATCAGGCTCATGCACAGACAGACCATGATCAGCATACCAGTAGTGATGGTAAGAGCAACACACCACTGTTTGGAATGCAGATTTTGTATCCATTCAGAAAGAGTGGTCCAATCTATTCATAAACAAAACACCTCCAGCTACAGCTCTGGAGCTGATAGGATTGAGAATTTACCCCCCACCCCAAATTCTAAGGACAGGATATTACTTTTAAGACATAATAGGATTCACCTACCACCACTAGAATAGTAATAAAAAGAGAGTGGTGAAATGGCCTAGAGGTAGAGCTGTCATCTCACAATCAGGAGGTTGTGAGTTCAATCCTAGGTAGAGACAGATATTTCTTTCTCTGGGCACAATGAGAATATATCTGCTGAACAAATCTCTGCATTGGCGTCAGGAAGGGCATCTGGCCAGTAAACACTGTGCTAGCTCCATTCAGACTCTACCCCGCAAGGGATTATGGGGTCGTTAAATGATGATCATGATGATGACTAGAATAATAAAAACCACAAGGTTCACTACATTGCAGAACCCCTCTGGAGCATCTCAATCAGAGCCCTGTAAAGATCTATTCATTCATTCAGTCATTATATTAGCCACCCCAGAAGCTTTTTTGTTGTTCCTGAAGCTTCTGGAAACCAAATAAAACTCCTTTCCTTGCAGTCAGCCTCCTTTTTATTTCCAGCACCTTTCTCCCACTTTGGAACTGGACCCAATTTTATTTCCCACACAATGTTTCTCAACTTTGGCAACATCAAGATGCCTGGACTCCCAGTATTCCTTAGCTACGATGCCGCCTGGAGAATATTGGGAGTTGAAGTTCACGCGTTATAAAGTTGTACGATTGAGAAGCACTGCTGGGAGCTGCTTTGAGTCAAGAGTGGGGATGTGATCAGACAGTTACGGAGCTTGTACAAAAGTATTGATAAAAATATTTTCTTTCTTTCCTTCCAACGTAACTCACAGATGTACAAGTGTCTCCTCCAGATTGCAACAGATGTGCAAGTGGAGAAGGGATGTCATGGGAGAGATTTACATTTGGAAATCTGTTTTTAATATTAAGAACAACATGGGGAGGGGGTTGTGCCCTGATAGTTATTATTTCTCCAATTTGTTTTTATGTTTAGCAAAACTAATCTTCCCTCATCTCATCCCGATTTCATTCTCTGTGCTATCATGCATTTTGTCATTCTTAGCAGTTGACTCCAGACCTAATTATGAGACTCTTCACTGTTTTGTATTGCTTCTCTTTGTGATTATCAAAAAGAAAAGAAGGGCAAGAGCAAAAAGAGGTGTTCAATTTTGGATCCATAAACTTGAGGAAAATAAGATATTGAACTTGAGGCAGTTATTTTTCATATTTAAATATAGGTAGCGACTTCTCTTCCTTTTTCTTGAACTCATGTGAATTTCTTTTCTGCAGACATATTTTATTAAACCAACAAGCCATGGATTCTACCATTTTCCATTCTAAACTCTTATCTAAATTCAAAAGATGTAGCTATATTTATTTCTTAATGGCTTTTTTTTCGTGCATGCTTTGAACCTTTGTGCAGTATTACTGTAATCTGACAGAGAGCTGCTGTTCATCACTAAGGGATTCTCAAGACACTTGATGTGATGGATTCCAGGTACAAATGTATTACCCAAGAACGAGGGTTGAAATGTTAATGCCTAGAAAATGTTACATTTTTGTCATGAACCCATAGAATCCTGGATGCAAGCAACAATCAAGCAAGATTGAAGACATCAGATCTCGTGCATATTATATGGTGATAGTTTTTCATTTGGAATTTTATTTATACAGGTAGATTTTATTGCATAACCCTAATTTTTAAAAAGAAAAATGACTGTATTTTTTAGAGTATAAGATGCACCTCCCCCCCCCCAAGAGGGTAAGATTCTGGGTGCGTCTTATACACTGAATACAGCATTTTTGGCCTACCAAAATCCAGCCCCCTTTACAAAAATGGATGTGCAGAGGGTTTAGGAGGCCTGCAAAGTGCTCCTGCGGTCTAGGGAGGGCAAAAGTGCAGAGAAGAGCAGAGAAGAGCAACAAAGATGATTAGGGGACTGGAGACTAAAACATATGAAGAACGGTTGCAGGAACTGGGTATGTCTAGTTTGATGAAAAGAAGGACTAGGGGAGACATGATAGCAGTATTCCAATATCTCAGGGGTTGCCACAAAGAAGAGGGAGTCAAACTATTCTCCAAAGCACCTGAGGGCAGAACAAGAAGCAATGGGTGGAAACTAATCAAGGAGAGAAACAACTTAGAACTGAGGAGAAATTTCCTGACAGTTAGAACAATTAATCAGTGGAACAGTTTATCTCCAGAAGTTGTGAATGCCCCAACACTGCAAGTCTTCAAGAAGATGTTGGATAGCCATTTGTCTGAAATGGTATAAGGTTTCCTGCCTAGGCAGGGAGTTGACTAGATGACCTCCAAGGTCCCTTCCAACTCTGCTATTGTATTATTGTATTAAAAACAAGGGGAAAATGGCCCATTTTATGCTTGTTTTTGTCCTCCAAGCCCCCTGGAGCACTCTACAAACCTCCTACAGGCTATGCATACTCTTTTGGGGGGGGGCAAAAATGGGCCTGTTTCTGTGAAAAATGGGTCATTTTTGATCATTTCCCCCCCATCCTCCAAGAGCACTTTGCAGGGCTCTCAAACTCTCCGCATGCCCCATTTTTCACAAAAAATGAAGCCTGCAGAAGGTTTGGGAGATCTGCAGAGTGCAAAAAACTTTAAAAAAAAATTACCTCTTTAAAATCTTGGTCGTCTTATACTCCAGTGCATCTTATACTCTGAAAAATATGGTACATATTTATTTTAATATAGCCTTGTAGAATTTTAAACAAAATGAGTTTTACATCACAAATATATTCTTACATTCATTGTTGTACCATACTATCATGTATGGAAATAAATAAGGTCAATAATGTAGATAGTCTTGAGATATGAATGTAATTGTGTCTGGCAATTATAGTCATAAGTCATAATGGTCATAAGTGAGTCATCATGTGACCAGGTCTCATTTTATGATCTTTTTTGCAGAGATTGTTAAACACAGCTTTTATGCAAACAGCACAGTCATTATGTGAATGTTGCGGTCATTAAGTAAATCCACTTTTCACTATGGGTTTTTCCCCCCAGAAACCAAAAGTAAAGACCAGTTTCTAGAAAAGCCAGCAAAAACCATTATCTTGAGCTGAGAAAGAATGACTGGTCCAAAGTCACAATGTTGCCGTTCATCACTAAGGCAGAACAATCTCCTGATTTCTAGCCTGTTGCCTTAACCACTAGATAATGATACCAAATGGACAAACACATGGAATGAATTAAGGACAGAATCCAAAGGATATTAGAAGTACTTCAATCCCAGCAGAATTCCTAAACAACATTATTCAGTTGTTCCGTTTTAATTAGTAAGAAATACTCAACTTTGATTACGAGTTGAGATCAAGGACACTTGAGAAAATAGGGATTTTTTAAAAATCATGAACATGATCAAGATTGTACTCCTTTCACAATTTTATTTCTTTTCACTTTTATCACATGAATTCATTTATTTTATTTTCATGACTTTTAACTGTTCTCATAATTATCAGGTTTACATTTTTATTGCAAAATAACACTGGATTTGCTTCAGTTCATGCAGGAACTAAACTGCTCCAATAAATTAAATGTAAAGTTATCATGAAGTATTTTCGGAATGGCTTAACAAGATGTGATTATGATGTTTTGGGATTTGGTTAAGTGACACAGTTTAGCTTCTGATTAAAAATAAAATGGCAGAAGATACCTATTCAGAAGGTGAAAGAAAGAAGCACGAAAGGTAGAACATCTACTAGGAAGATTAGGTTGAGAATAATTGACATTTCAGATAAGGGTGTGGGGTTTTTTTGGAGTAATTCCCAAAGTGGGGCATAAATAAATATAACTTCCCTCATTTCATGTAATTATAGCCAATATTAATATTACAAATTTGTATCTATCTGCAAAAGTTTCCCCTATTTTTTTCCTTTCTGCGTTTTTGCAAATTTCTCAAATCTCCTGAAAAAAGGCTCCCCAACCAATGAAGCTGATTTAGGAAATTGCATGGAAATTGTTCCGGATGTTATTTCGCAACAGATCATCCATCCATCAATTAATGACACAGATGGGAATCTTATAATTCCAGGCCATGTGATTGTTAAAACTCTTTGTGGCCATGATAATAAAAAATCGACAGCATCATTTCCTACCATTTTGAGGTGGGGAACAGAAGAAAATAAAGTTGTAAACTGTAAACACTATCCCAGGTCCTTGGTAAGGACTCAATAGGTAGACAAAAATGCCAAATCCATTCTGAACATCTGACTGACTGTGTGATGAATTGTTGTTGTTGTTGTTGTTGTTTACCTGAAACTTATATTTGCAGAAGGACATGGTATGTTGTCAATTTATTTGCAACCTTCCTAATGACCCAGATACTAATCCTCCTCTAACCTATGCCGACATGTAGTTAGGTACTGCAAGATTTGCATTAAGACTTTTGCCCTCGTTATATAATAATAATAATAATAATAATAATAATAATAATAATAATAATAATAATAATAATAATAATAATAATAATAATAATAATAATAATAATAATAATAATAATAATAATAATAATAATAATAGTTTAATTTCTTGACCGCTCCCTCTCCCCATAGGGATTCGGAGCGGTGCACAGGGAAACTAAAACAACAAATATACAATAAATATACAGACATATTAAAAACAAATTAAATGATACCTGTGCTAAAATACCCATTTACATACTAAAATTCCCACTTAAACAGCTAAAACCCCATAGAGAGAGACTAACCTAGGCCGGCCAAGCAGAAAAGATATGTTTTTAATTTCAGACGGAAGGAGCGGAAGTCCGTGGTCGTTCTAATGTCGGGGGGAAGGTCATTCCAGAGGGCTGGGTCCACCACAGAGAGAGCCCTTCCCCTGGGCGTCGCCCGCTGACAAAGTCTAGTGGACGGCACCCGGAGAAGTCCCTCTCTGTGGGAGCGGATCGGCTGTGAGGATGTGTGAGGCAGGATCCGATCCCGCAGATAGCTAGGTCCCGAGCCATGGAGCGCTTTAAAGATGATAACTATATCCCGCCTGGACTACTGAAATGCTCTCTACATGGGGCTCCCCTTGAGATGCACCCGGAGACTTCAGCTGGTCCAGAATGCGGCCGCGTGGGGGATTCTGGGAGTCTCACGGTACTCCCGGGTAACACCTCTCCTGCGCGATCTGCACTGGCTGCTTGTGGTCTTCCGGGTGCGCTTCAAGGTGTTAATTACCATTTTCAAAGCGCTCCATGGCATGGGTCCTGGCTATTTGCGAGACCGCCTCCTACCACACACCTCCCTTCGACCTGTCCGCTCCCACAGGGAGGGCCTCCTCAGGGTGCCATCTGTCGGTCAATGCTGGCTGGCGGCTCCCAGGGGAAGGGCCTTCTCGGTGGTGGGTCCAGCCCTCTGGAAGGACCTGCCCCCCGATCTTCGCACCATCACTGACCTACTGTACGCCTCTTCTGTCGGAGGCTTAAAACGCATTTTTTCCATCTGGCTGGCCTGGCATAGATTAAGGGTTTAATTTTAAAGTTAATATTTTGGTGATCTTAATTTTTCTTAGCACAGATTTTACTATTTAATTTAATTTTATATTATATGTATGTGTTGTGGTTTTTACCTTTTCTGTGCACCACCCTGAGTCCTACCACGGAGAATAGGGCGGTATATACATTCGAAAAATAAATAAATAAATAAATAAAATTATATAAGCTAAACTAAGAGCTGCATTCTTTGATAACATAGAGGACCATGTTTGCAGATATTTAGATACCTAGACACTTGTACAGAATTACTAAGGCATTTCTGTTTTAGTAAGTTATATTCCACTATTTCTCTAGGGTTAGATTTAAAGCAAATATAATCAGCCTGATTTTAAAAAAGGAAGGCAGGCAGGCATGAAAGGAGAGGGGAGACAAGCCAACAAATATCAGCCAAATGCTTTCTTTAATGGCTTAGTGGATATCATATAAATGATTGTATCATAAAGTGGAAACCATTACTGTAATAAAGTTCTCCCTTGTACCTCATATGTAGAATATGAAACATGCAAAAGAGGGTTGCTTATTTTAACTTAGCCTTGTTGAATTATCAAAATACGTAGTTAGAGAAGAAGAGTTTTATAATGTTGCTATTGTACAGTTATTTATTGAATTTTTCATTACCATGGTAAAGATGTTTGAACTGATCAGATAGTACCTTACTCAGGCCTTTTGCAAGGTTTCTTTCCCAAAACATCAGGTATGCATTTTAGGTTCATGCATTTCCTTCCTTGCTCCTCTGATGCTAGATTAAGAAATAAAACCGGAATTATTCAGAAATAATCCCTCACAAAGAAATACATCCTTTATTCAAGAAATTACAAGATCTCTCCAGATGTGGAACACTATTGTGCACCAAAATGCAAAGAAGAGGGGCAACCTAGAAAAAGATGAGGACTATTATATTGAAAATTTAATATACCACAAAATCCATGAATATCCTGAACAGCAAAGTGGTTGTAGCAGCAGCTTCATGCAGGCATCCTTTGGCTTTCCTGCATTTGTGATATACTCCATATTTTCCTCCAACAACAAAGGTTTTCAGTAATAACAACTGATTTGTAACCCCATTTTAAAATGTTCAGCTTTTGTTGCATGTTCTATGATGCATTACAGCCAAAGTATTAGTCCATCCTGGACTGTGTCAAATTCTATTGCTGTTTGGCTGTAAGTCAGAAGCAAAAAAAAAAAAAAAAGCTTTGTTAAATAATTGATCAAAGACTATAAAATGAAGCAATTCATCACTGAGCCATGATTCTGATACTGTTTCCAGTAAACTTTACACTGTAATTTCATTTAGTAATTCATCTGAACAGGCTTCTGATATAGTAGCATCATATGATGCTAAATTTGCCACACAGGACCTTTAAGAAAGGAAATTATTGTAATACATAAATAAAATAATTTATAAAACATTAGGTATTTAGCAATTAGTGTATCTGGTGGAATTTCACTTGTCCATGGAATGAGATGTAAAGCTCCAAGGGTAAAGCTGTTTGATAATGCACAGATTAAGGTAAATGGGATACCGTGAGTGAGTAGAAAGGCAGCCATTTCGATAGCTATTTTTGACTATAGGAAATCTGTAAAACTGTGTTACGACCCACTTAGTTGTTAGACTTGTAAGAATTGGTTCTTTTTGCTCTGCCTAACACATTTCTATATAGCCTGGAAAAGTGCAATGGTATGTAGCAATGACTTTGGGAGACAGGGAGAAGAGCTGCAAGGGATTGGTCAGATAAGGCAATTTAGCCCACAGAAGGAATGTGTTGTGGCCCAGCCGGCTCCAGATGAGCTGCTGATGGACTCCTCTAGTAAGGAGTCCTATGAGTCTGCTCTGGAGGCAGAGGGTGACTTTGAGGAAGCAGAGAGCCTGGCTGGTCATCATGAGGCACCTGGGTCTTGGAGAAGTAGGGAGGATCAGGGCCAGTTTGTCCCTGATGCTAGATTGAGAAGGGCTGAAAAAAGGAGGCTTCAATTGCGTCAGAAGCAAACTCGGAGGATTTGAATTGGTCTCAGCTGCCTAATGACTGGCTCCTCCCAAGAGGGTTTAAAAAGAAGTTTGTGCTGAAGAAGTCTTTGCAGAGAACAACGTTTGATTTCCAGGTTCGTGTTTAGTCATGTTAGGAAGCTTTGTATCTGTTAAGAGTCATTCAGGCAAGCAGCCAAGAGAGTTAGTGGAAGGCAGCCAGTCTTGTATTAGTCAGAGAAAGGGGGGGGGGCAGAACAGAATGAGGGCAGGGCAAGCATCTCAGAAGGGATTTTCCCTAGTTTCTTGGGCTGTAAAGGGCACAGAGGAGAAATATACTTACAAACATGCAAAATAATAATAATAATAATAATAATAATAATAATAATAATAATAATAATAATAATAATAATAATAATAATAATAATAATAATAATAATAATAATAATAATCTTTATTGTCATTGTAAAAATTACAATGAAATTGGTTTTAGCTTCACTGGTGCAAAATTATAACAGAAACAAAAAAGAGAGAAAAGAAAAAAGAAAAAACTAGCATGTGCATGGAGTGATTGCGGTTGAATTTAAAAGTCTCACAGCCCATGGATAGAAGCTACCTTTAAACCTGTTCGTTCGGCTGGCTATACTTTGATATCTTCTGCGTGATGGTAGAAGGGCAAAGAGATACCAACCAGGGTGTGAATCATCTTTGAGAATCTTCCTTGCTCTGCTAAAGCAGCGAGATCTGGCGATATTATCCAGCGATGTCAGAGGGCAACCGATGGTTTCTTGTGCCGAATTGATCACTCTCTGTAGTGCCTTCCTCTCCGCAACTGTTAAACCAGCATACCACACTGTGATACAATATGTGAGGACACTTTCTATGATGGACCGATAGAAAGAGGTCATCAGCCGTTGTTCCACCTGATTTTTCCGCAGGACTCTAAGGAAATGAAGTCTCTGTTGAGCTTTTCCAATCACCAGAGACGTGTTGTTTTTCCAGGTGAGATCTTGGCTAATAAGCACTCCTAAGAATTTAAAAGAGGAAACCCTCTCCACACAGCCCCCCTCGATATACGGTGGGGCAGGTTCCTCTCTGTGCCTCCGGAAATCTAGCACCATCTCCTTTGTCTTGCTAGTATTTAGATGTAAGTTGTTTCTTGAGCACCATGCGGATACCTTCTGGACTTCTTCTCTGTATGCTGATTCGTCCCCTCCAGTTATGAGACCCACCACCGTTGTGTCATCTGCAAAATTCTGTTAATCTAACTTTATAATAAAGTAGAATTAGCTCATATGCTGGGCTTCCTGTCTGGACTACCTTGCAAGACTGACAAAAACCGAGAAAGGATTTTTAACTACTGAAAATGCTCTGCTAAGGCACCCCCTGAAATCATCTAGCTTTGGGATGTCAAATTCACATCATTACAGCAGCATCACATGACGTATCAGGACTTTCCCCCCTTTGCTAAACCAGGTGTGGGTGTGGCCAGCTCAGGACACATCCATCCCCCCCAGGCCGAGAGTTTGTCAGCCCTGATCTAGATCCTGCAAGACAAGCCCTATACTTAAAGTTAAGTGAATATCTCAGGTAGAAGATGCTAAAGGTAGCAGAGTCTAAGCTACCAGGCTAGTGTCTTCCTTAATTAAAGAAACAAGACTGCACTGGACCATGTAGCCAAGCTTGCCACCCTTGGGAAGGATGAGAGACTTTATTTTCTTTCCAATACTGATGTAAAATTCAATGTCTGTCTAACTGAGCTTTGTAGGTACGTATATCATCATAAGTTTCCATATAGTCACATCAACATCTAGTTCTAAGATAGGCTGCACTATTTTGCTGCTAGGACTTCTTGGTAGTAACCCTGTAGTAAAAAAACACAGTGGACATTTTAAGGAAAGGATTGGACTATCTTGTACTGCTATTTTATAGCTACTGGCATTTAATTTTCTGGAAAACAGATTTAGAACTGAGTAATAGTTATTCCATTGGCAAAATACCCCGTGATAAAAATCTGCATCCCAAATAGAAATTGTGTAGCAGGAAGGAATGCTATAGAAGCAGAAAATGAATAAACCAAAATGCTCAGAAACTGTCTTCTTCACAGAAGGTCAGGTTCAGCATTCATAATTTATTAAACACATTCACTATATACGGTATACTTTGTGGCGAGCAATTGCATAAATGGACGGAGCATAATCGTACATATTTATCTGTTTTTCACACACACACACAAACACATACACACGTTCATACAAGCATCCTTTCCCTCAAGACATCTTTTGATTGGATCCAATCATGCAAAATTTTGATCATTAGACAGCAGTTGCCATATATGTACCTGGGATTCTGGAAACTCTGCCCCGTTTTTCAGAATCCCATTATCTTTATAATCCACAAATATCAAGTTTAGAGATTTGTTGCGCCCCTTGTATAACTGAAATATGTGGCTGAGGGGGCTGAGAACACTTATCTCTCATGAAATAAATAGTTGATAATAAATATTTTGTTTATTATATAGATGGCAGCCACGAGAGCCCAAGTTGAACCTGAACAGCAATGGAGAGCACTCCTTCCCCAAAAATGCTACAATCACAATCTGAATTAGTCCCCCGGGCTTAATATAGCATCCCCACTAAACTCATATAAAGTTATAGCTGTTAGCTTAGCTGCTTCTTTAAAGAATATATACTTTGGCCTTTAGCATTCCAGGGGCATCCAAAACTGATACAGTATCTAAAGGGCATTTATCATTTGGATGCTTTAATGCCATGTTAGGTTAGAATTACAGATACGCACATAGAAATACAGCGAGTGTGAACAAAGTGAATTAAAAGAAGCTAACGGATTACCAATTGGCCTTTCCATTTTTCCAAAGGCTTGGGGTTGTTACTATAATTTGGGGCCCATTTGATTTGGGGCACATATATCAAAACCTATTCCTATCATGCAGGAATGGCTTCTTTCCAAAGTTAACTTCCAACTCAATTGCTCCTCCATTTGAAATGTTCTTGTTAACAGTTCAAAAGTGCAAAGAACACACACACCCCTACATCAGGCATGAAGTCAATTTATCATGAAAGCTGCTATTGGGGAGGGGGGAGAGAAACCTTAGTACCACAGAATACGGTAAGTTATCCTGAAAGCAATTTTGCAGCGCCTTGCAGTTAAATGCCTATGCATTGCTCTGCCTGTATTTAGGGAAAAAACAGGTACCTAGATTTCAGGATGACTGATATTAACCACAATCTGAACATTGTGGCATCTTCTACAACTGGGCTTTCAAACTCCTGGCCTCCGGGCCAGATGCATCACATGCTTCCCACATCCGGTTTAGCTAAAGGGGGGAAAGTCCCTATTCGACACGTGACACCGCCGTGATGACGTGAATTTGACACCCCTGTTCTACAATCTAACTATTATAGAGTCATCTAACCATTGTTGTGCCAAAATGACAACATTGCAGCCAGGCCTTACATAACATCAGCAAATTTGCAATACCAAGTCTTTTGATGATCAATTTCCCTTACAATACAATACAATACAATAGCAGAGTTGGAAGGGACCTTGTAGGTCTTCTAGTCCAACCCCCTGCATGGGCAGGAACCTTATACCATTTCAGACAAATGGCTGTCTAACATCTTTTTAAAGACTTCCAGGGTTGGGGCATTCACAACTGCTGGAGGCAAGCTGTTCCAGAGGTTAATTGTTCTTACTGTCAGGAAATTTCTCCTTAATTCTAAGTTGCTTCTCTCCTTGGTTAGTTTCCACCCATTGCTTCTTGTCCTGCCCCCAGGTGCCTTGGAGAAAAGTTTGACTCCCTCTTCTTTGTGGCACCCTCTGAGATATCGGAACACTGCTATCATGTCTCCCCTGGTCCTTCTCTTCATCAAACTAGACATACCCAGCTCCTGCAGCCGTTCTTCATATGTCTTAGTCTCCAGTCCTCTAATCATCTTGGTTGCTCTTCTCTGCACTCTTTCCAGAGTCTCCACGTCTTTTCTACATCGTGGCGACCAAAACTGTATGCAGTATTCCAAGTGTGGCCTTACCAAGGCACTATACAGTGGCATTAACACTTCACGTGATCTAGATTCTATCCCTCTGTTGATGCAGCCTAGAACTGTGTTGGCTTTTTTGGCAGCTGCTGCACACTGCTGGCTCATATTTAAATGGTTGTCCACTAGGATTCCAAGATCCCTCTCACAGTTGCTACTATTGAACAAGGTACCACCTATACTGTACTTGTGCATTTGGTTTTTCTTGCCTATATGTAGGACCTTACTTTTTTCACAATTGAATTTCATTTTATTAGATAGTGCCCAATGTTCAAGTTTGTCTAGATCCTTCTGTATCTTAAGCCTATCTTCTGGAGTGTTGGCTATTCCTGCCAGCTTACAGTTTCATGTATTTTATTTATTTTATTTATTTATTGAATTTATAGCCCACCCTTCTCCGAATGGACCCAGGGCGGCGCACAGGAACATTAAAACATACAAAACATATAAAACTATTTCTTTTTAAAAAAAAACTTATTCCACTAAGGGCCTGTGCTAAAACCAAATTAAAATCCCCATTTTAAAACTATTTAAGAGTCGGTATTGGAGGCTGCGCAAGGCCGGCTAGTTGGAATAGGTGTGTCTTCAGACTCTTGCGGAAGAGGCGGAGGTCAGAAATGGTACGGAGTTCACGGGGCAAGTCGTTCCAAAGGGCTGGTCCCGCCACAGAGAAGGCTCTCCCCCTGGGTGTCGCTAGTCGGCATTGTCCGGCCGACGGCACCCTGAGGAGGCCCACTCTGTGGGAGCGTATCGGTCTGAGGGATGTATGGGGCAGGAGGCGGTCTCGCATATAACTAGGCCCCGAGCCATGGAGCGCTTTAAAGATGGTCGTTAGGACCTTGAAGCGCACCCGAAAGACCACAGGAAGCCAGTGCAGCTCACGCAGGATAGGTGTTATATGGGAGTGTCTAGGCGCTCCCATAATCACCCACGCGGCTGCGTTCTGGACTAGCTGCAGCTTTCGGGTGCACCTCAAGGGAAGCCCCATGTAGAGAGCATTACAGTAGTCGAGTCGAGAGGTGACGAGTGCTTGAGTGACTGTGCGTAGGGCACCCCGATCCAGTAAGGGGCGCAATTGGCGCATCAAGCGTACCTGATGGAACGCCCCTGTGGCCACGGCTGCCACATGGTCCTCCATAGACAGCCGGGAGTCCAGGAGGACACCCAAATTGTGCGCCCTCTCCACGGGGGCCGGTGTTTCGCCCCCAATGGCCAGAGTTGGAATAATCTGGCTGAAACGGGGTGCCGGGAGCCACAGCCACTCAGTCTTGGATGGGTTGAGCTTGAGTTTGTTACTACCCATCCAGATCCGTACGGCCTCCAAACACCGGGACATAACCTTGACGGCATCGTTGGGGTGGTCTGGGGTGGATATGTACAACTGAATATCATCAGCGTACAGATGATATCCCACCCCAAAACCACGGATGATCTCACCCAGCGGCTTCATATATGTGTTGAACAGTGGGGGCGAGAGGACCGACCCCACATATGAGGGGCCTCGAAGTCGACCTCTGCCCCCCTGCCAACACACATTGCGACCGACCAGAGAGGTAGGACGAGAACCACCGCAAAACGGTGCCTCCCAGCCCCAACCCCCCCAGTCGGCGCAATAGGATACCATGTTCGATGGTATCAAAAGCCGCTGAGAGGTCTAATAGGACTAGGATAGAGGAAAATCCTCTATCCTGCACCCTCCAGAGATCATCAACCAATGCGACCAATGCCGTCTCGGTGCTGTGCCCGGGTCGGAAGCCGGACTGGCGCGGGTCTAGATAATCAACTTCCTCCAAGTATTGCGGAAACTGTTGAGCCACCACACTCTCAACAACCTTCACTAAAAAGTGAAGGTTGGAGACAGGACGATAGTTCTCTAATAATGCTGGATCCAGGGACGGCTTCTTGAGGAGGGGCCTTACTACCGCCTCTTTCAAGACGGCAGGCAAGGACCCCTCACTCAAAGATGCGTTGACAATGCCCTGGAGCCAGCCTAGATATTGGAAAGCATTCGATCCAGAATTGAGCATGAGGGACACAATAATTAACTCCCATATGAAAGAAAATGCTTTACAAGTGACACTATTGCAGTCTCTGAGGCCTTTCTACCTTATCTCCCAGGAAACCATGGATGGTACCAACAGAGCCCACAGATTCATTCCCTATGCAAACATATTCCATTAGACTAACCATGAGAGTTTCAAATCCGGTTGAAGCCAGTTTCAAATATGTCAAGGTAATTTGTTTTCTCCATGATTGCCTACAGGGAAGCTAATATTGCAAAGCCACTTGGATTACCTGGCATAACTTTTCGCAGTTTTTTTTCCAGGTGATGAATTCTTGAACTCAACTTCTGTGGTAGTAACTTAGCTCAACTAGATTGCCAAAGGATGACTTCAAGGGCTTTGTTTCACTTTCCAAACATCTGGACTAGAGCAGTATCACCTTTTTATTAAGCAGAATTCATCTGCTGCCAAAATTAACTTAGCTGCCCATCAGATAACTTCTCTGCTACTAAATGCTATTAGGAATCCACACTGCTCACTTGTTAGGATAACCTCATTCAGGCCAGTGCGTGGTGTTTAACTTGTTGTACTTAATGTGTCACAACCTAGTACACAAATCTTATTAATGGTCTTCTTTGGAGAACAAGTGTTGAATGATGTTCATCCATTGTGTTCAAAGAGAACCTTGACATCTTGACAAGTGTTGAAGACCAAGTCCTGGAGAGCAAGTGTCAGTGTATCACTATGGCAGGATCCATTGAAGCCAGTAGGTCTACAGATTACTACCCACACTTGCCATTCCATAGTGCCAAAAGAAAAAAAAACCAAAAGCACCCTGAAGGATTTCAGGGTGCTCATAAGAGTTTCTTCCTTCTTTTCCTTTCTGAATCTAGTATTGATGATCCAAACATTTGAAGCAAATCTGAAGTATAATGGAAAAGAATCTAAAATCAGTATTTGGCCAAAACCTCAGGTTTGTCCATATATTAAATAGGCAGATTCACTTCTAAAATTAATTGAGAGTGTGAAGTCTATGATTACTTAAATAAACATATCCACCCTACCTGCACATTGATTAACTTAAACACTCCACTCTGACCAAGCAACAGAAGGAAAGGTCTCCCTCAGCCTCAGTTTTGTGAAATTGACTGAAAACTGCTTCTTCATATAAAATTGGAATGAACTAAAATTCCATTTAAGACTGCACAGGATGAAAATGATGGCCTTGTATTGGTATTTGGTGACAGGATGTGGGTGACGGAGATTTGAAGGCAATTCTGCTGCCCCTTCTCTTCCTAACATGGCATCATGGTACTCCTTCATAGGCTAATGTTTCAACACGACATGCATCTCAAATCCCAGGGAGAATGGGATAAATTTGAGTTGTTTAAACATTATTTAGGATGAGACTAACTCAGCTCCAGTAAGTATTTTGGATGCTCACAGCTCTGAAAAGTGCACCACATTGATGAAATGTAGGACTTAAAAAATATTACTTTTAAACATGAGCTGGTGAGGGAAAATACTGGATTCAACAGCTGAAGACATTGGAAGGTATTGGACTCAGGAATGTACTGACCATAATGAGAGCAGAGGTTCTAGTGCAACCTCTGTCTAGTTACAAAGAAGGAGTAGGATCATAAGAGTTGGAGCTACAGTCTAATGGATATTTGTAACTACCATGACAAATACTACCATAACAATTTTTTTTACTGTCATAATGTGTAACAATGCCTCTTCTTTTGAATTTAGATTTCATTTTTAAAAAATCTTTCTGACCTTTTTTTTTTTTTGCTTAATTCCAAAACGTTTGTATCTGTTTTATCAATTTTAGTGATTTAGAGGGAAGATTTAGTAATCTTCCCTCTTAATGGACTAACATGCATGAAATATTGTCCTATTGAGATAAAACACAAATTGGAGTATTGGGAAACTCAAAAGCTGAATTGCCAGTAATATAAAAAAGATGGTTTACCATATCTACATATACACATAGGTTCCCATATAAACATTACAATCAATCTATGGAAAGTAGTAACAGAACATAAAACCCTTTAGTCAATTCCATTATGAATTAGATAGTAAGCTAAGTACTAACATGAGAAGCTATAATAAGGTGAGAAGACTAAAAGAGACTTATGAAACTTAATGAAACATACTAACAAAAGGAGACTAGCCAGCGTACCTAGTTTTTAGGTTACTGTGATCACTGTTGTGCATCTATCACTTGAAGAAGAAAGGAAAGAAAAAAGTCTGTTTGATTCCAACAAGGATTGGAATTAAACAAGGGTTGAGATATGACTTTTAATTACAATTCTCTTATGCTGCTGTAGTCCGCAGTTATGCCTCTGAGACCCAGTTTCCCCTGCAAATATTCATTGATCTGAGTGGGGTATTCTGACAGATTTGGGGGGGGGGGGAAAGTAATAAAAAGCTAGGTTACAAAATGTGGGAGTGTAGACTGTATTTTGAAAATGTAAGACCATATTCATGAATGGTTGCGCAACTGCATATGCTACATTTCCCTAATGGCAATAAACATATAAATGGCAATTGAAGAACACAATGCAGATCTGGGAATTGCTAGTGTACCTGTGGCGTTCTACCATTGGCAACAATTTGCAAATGCCATTTCTTGATAGACTACAAATAATTAACGACTGAATGGCTCAACAAATTGCTTGGAAAGAAAGTCATTGTATGCTTTGATCACAGAAAATAATTTTCTTTTTTTAGAAAAAAAATCCTGCTGCTAACAGTAGGTAAAAAGTTAATGAGAAACATGTAAATGAGAAACATGTAAATAATTAATATATCCTTCAGTTAAGATTTGTTGATGCTGCTATTAAATGCATTGGATTTTTTAATTTCTTTACAATAGAAGATTGAGTTAAAAAAACTGAGAATCACCCACGGAAGAAAATTGTTGCATGAATTAATTAGCAAAATGTTTTTAAATATAAGTCTATATTTAAGTGTAAGGATTTTATATTTGTCTGTTTCCCAGCAACATCTGGAGCACCTAGGGCTAATTGCTTAGTGGTATTATATAAGAAGGATCACTCACAATAATTTCTAACTGAAAAGGACTTAAAGTTTACAAATGAAATATCAACAACATGGCTATAATTGCACAGATTAGCAATGTGGTCATATGTGTGTCACTGTGGGTACTACTGTTATTTACTTGCAGCAAAGTAGCTAATATTTAGGGCAGGGTTAAATCAGTGATGTAGTCTCCACTTGTTGCTAAATTACAACTCCCATTCACTCTTAGGATTGCCCATGTTGGCTGGAGCCTGAAGCGAGCTATAAAACTGACCCTGATTGGTATCTAAACCAGAGGAAGTCAGCCAGGAGTTTCCACCTGCTGCTGATCATTAAGACAATTAACCCAACTCCTTAGGAAGCTCAGAAGCTGTACAGATTTGGCCAAGATGGAATAAGCACTCTAATTCTCCTAAAATACAGCTGAGCCAGATATCTGCCTATGTCGCTTTCCCTCTTTCTCTCTCCTCTCTCCCCACTCTCTTTTGCATGGTTACTGATGTTAATTAATGGAACAGAGTCCATTAAAAGACCCTAATTGAAGCCCTTAAGCCAGGTCTTCAAGGCCTTGTAGAAGGCAGCAGGGTCAGTCTACATAATTGCCATTAAGGCTAAATGAAGAGCATGGTCAGTGCTGCCACTAACATGGGATGGAGAACTCTTTTGCTGAAAGACTCCCCATAGCTCTTTTCTTAAGTTGTACCCTGTAGAGTAACCATGGACTCAGAGTGGGTTGCTGCTGATTTTACTACCGGTTTGCAGCCCACACATGTGCGTTGTTCAATGTAAAATGTTCTTCACGCATGTGCAGAATAATTTATAGTGAACTGTGCATGCACAGTCACTAAAAAACAAAATGGTGGTGCCCCAGTGGTTCAGGGGTGTGGCAGGCCTGAGTCACTGCAGGTTCTGCGACCCAAGCCTGAATTCCACTACCAATTCGGCTGAATCAGGAGCAACCCACCTCGCATGGACTAAACCCTTGTTCTTCATCATTGAATGTTTGCAGTGTATTCAATTTAGAACCAAATGAAGCCTCATCTATTCTATCTTCACAACCAGTTAACTTCTAAGAGAACTCTAAAATGGATGCACTCAGCCTTGAGACCGTGGAAGTGAAATAATCCATTTTGAAGTAATCCTTTGAGAAGAAATGATAACATACTGCAATTCTGTACTTAAAAAAACACACCCTCTCAGCTATCTAGGGAAATCTCAACCTGCCCTGCATTTTTTAAAAGGTCTTCTCTAGCTAGAGGAAGTTGGCTGGCTAGCTGAAGGAAAGAAAAAAGTGCTTAAAAACCAAATCCCATCTTACATTGCTGCTGCACTGTGAACCAGCAAAATACTGGGCAAAACGCTATACTATTTTAATACTAATGCTAAATGCCTTCGAAGCTGTTATACTGGGGAATTTGTTTTACCTCAGTTCTACCTCTGCAAGTAGCTAATGAATTGCTGATTTTAGCCTGTAGAAAGTCAAGTGCTGTAGCTAAAACAGACAACAACACTCAAAATGACATAAGAGGTGGTGGAAAACATGCCAGGGAATGGAGATCAAATTTGCAGTCAAAGGGAGATGAATAAAGGTTAACATTGTGCATTTCTGCCTTTAGAAAAAGGTTGTTGTCTGATTTAGGCAATGAGACAGCGAAATAAGGTAATGTTTGTTTCTGGAGTCATCTCAAGAAACTTTTCTGAACCTCCTGGTCCTTCAACTGTCATGAGTCCTGTAGATCTAAAAGGCAATCACTTGCCAATTTGAGCCAGAAGACTTTGATAGTTCTCATGGGAAATATTGTTAGATAAACATTTCATTCTATGGGGATTATCTTCAGTAAACAGTTCCAACTTTTTATGCAAATTGCACTCACTATTGTACAACTGCTTGGTAGAAGGCTGAATTTTGCTCAAGGCAATACATAGCAGGGTCAGAAAGAGAGTGTAGAAAGAATTTCCAAAAAGAGAAGATCTTTTACTCAAATTTCCTTTTGTTTTTGAAGGTATTTGCAGTGCTTATATATTGTCCAGTAGATGGTGGTGTTATTTCAGCAACTCCCTCGGTTTCTTTTAGGAAGGGTTGGTGAAAGAGATGCCTTAGTATTAGCAAGCTGGCTTTGACAGTTTTTTAAAAAACATAGAAATGATATATGTAAAATATGAATGACATCATTCACCTGATTCAACAGAACCTCTCTACAAACTCAGCCTTAAATTTAAATATATGAAGAGTTATAATCGTTCTTTATACTAGACAAACAAGAACTAAGGTTAGATTCACCAGTCCTGTGCTAATTAGAACATCAAAACCATGACTGATCGTTCATATTCCAATTGGTTATAGTGGAGTATCACATGGTGTGCCTTAGCATTTAATAGCAGAAGCAATTTAACAGCTCCAGAAAATGAACATAAGTATTTGAGGTGTTGAACTAAACATCAGAAAAAATTCTTATCTATAGCTGTGCATCTGCAGTAAGGAGATCCTACAATTACATGTTACTGAAGATATAGTTCAGAGTAAATTAACTTGCAATGCTTTTTACAGCAAGCATAAATGGGCTAGATCAGGGGTGTCAAACTCAAGGCCCAGGGGGGGTGGATCTGGCCCACAGGGTGCTTAGATCTGGCCCACAGGACCACCCTGGAAACAGCAAAGGACCAGCCCAAGGTGCTTCTTCCAGCAAAAACAAAGCTTGGGAGGGCTGTGGGTGCTCCCCCCCCCAGTTCTGTTTTCATTGGCAGAGGGTTGCAGGATGCCATTGCAGCCAAAAACAGAGCTGGTGAGGGCCATGGGTAGTCCTCCTGAGCTCTGTTTTTGCTTGCAGAGAATTTCAGGAAGCTGTCACAGCCAAAAATGGAGCTCCAGGGGCTGTTTTCGCTGGCAGAACACTTGAGCCACCACAGGTGTCCCTGACATGAGTGACATTGAGTTGGCCATACCCATCCTCACCATGCCCTCCTGCCCCCCCCCAAGGTCAAATACAATCTTGCTATGGTCCTCAATGAAATTGAGTTTGACACCCCTAGACTAGATACAGGTTAAACTACAAAAACTATATGCACCATTCACCCTGGGGGTGGGGGGAACAGTCATTCAAGAACAATCTGTTCTGAAGGACTGTGTTCCCCATAAAGACCAGTCTCATGGCTTCTGGATATTCATTCATTCTTCTTTGGCAGTAGAGGTAAACATCCCCTCTGTAATCCAAAGTCTCAGAGTTGATATACCAGCTACAATTCAAAAGATAATTTTTCTTTAGCCATATTTCAGTTTAGATGGCTGCAAAGCATTATATATATGAAAATGATATGGATCTTAGTCTAAAATATGAACACCTGGAGATCTGCAGTAAATGGCTACTAGCCAAGAGCTACAATTTTATTATGGCATTATCATTATGGAATGATTTTCTCTTACAGGTTGGCTTGGCATCACCTTCATGGTTGTCTCAGTGCTGCTCAATATTTTTTATATTATATTTTTCTTTCTAAATTTATTCCATCCTTGTAAAATTGACTTAGCCTGTTAAATCTGATTTGTTTTCCTTTCCTGCATTTTCTGGAATTTCTGGCATCATAACTATTGAGTATTTAATTTGTTTAATGTTTTGCCACAACCTGCTCTGACAACCTTTGTCATAAGATTGCCTATCAATCAAAACTGAGTTTGTTTATGAAGAAAAATTAAATCGGGTCAAAATTAAATTAAAATTAAAATTAAATTTACCAGGATAAATCAAAATTCCACAAAAGAACCTCTCATTCATTAAAAATGTTATAAAATCAGGAGATGAGGCAGAAGCACATTAAATTATAGACAAGCTGTTTCCCACTACGAGTTTTGCAATCACACTCAGGATTGAGATTATAGAGTGGATGCAGTTGATAGACAAAGGCGTTGTCATAATTTGGTTCCATCTAGCATTCAAGGATAAAGAGTAATGGTTGTTTTCCTCAGCCCTGAAAACCCAAAAGTTGTCCCTCCTCAATTTGTCTCTTCCCATCGGTGAAAGCTCCTAGCTGTGGATTTTAGACAATGGATGCAAATCCTTTGCAAATTCTGAACCTTTCAGTGCAAATTCCCACAGCCACAAATTTTCTGTTCCAACTAAAGAAGCTACTACAAACAAGAAGGCAAACAAAAGCAATTCACAGCCAGAGAGTAATGCAAGGAAAGGTATTAAAATGGAAAGCACATGCACATGAGGCAGCCTTAAAAATACAGAAATATTTTCTCCCATAATATAAAGCAATTTATATGTAAAGCATCTGTAATCGCAAAAGTGCCTTAAATACAATATTCAAATTCCAGCAATAAGAGCTCCTATACCTGACAATGATAAATCAACATATTAAAAGGCGGGCTGCTCTCTGCAGCAGGTGCTATTTGGAAGGAAAACAAGTGAGGTTTATAATGTGGAGTGAAAACAGAGATAGCAGAAAATGACCAAAGTGGCTGAAGGCCAGAAGGCAACACTTGAAGTTGCAAAATAGAGCCAGAGAAGGGAGAGAATTAAAGAGGGCAAAGTGATAAGAAAGATTCTGGAATTAGAATGCTGAGATTTTATCATATTCCAACTCTCATTCATATATTCAGGCAACTACTCCAGAATCAGTGCTTTGGTTTTAATATGGCCTATTGTTGGTGGCATTATTTTACTAGATCATTAATATTTCAATGTATATACTAAAGCCATTATTAGTGTTAAAAACTAATCTTAATAGGGAAAAGAATGGAATATAGACCAATACTCTATTTTTAAAAGTTTGATTTCTTTATCTATTATAAGACCAATAAGCATAATGCCCTCTTGTAGTGCATTTACTTTTATGATATTTAAGCTTTAGATGCTCCTTCCTTCCTTCCTTCCTTCCTTCCTTCCTTCCTTCCTTCCTTCCTTCCTTCCTTCCTTCCTTCCTTCCTTCCTTCCCCAAATCTTCCTCAATTAATGTGCATGGATCCTCAACCTATTCTAAATTATTACCTAGCCAGATTATACAATAAAAGCAACATCGTACCAACTGAAATATTGCAATGCTATGATTACTACTTATGCTGCTATGTTGCTACTATGACAACTTTTTTTACTATTTCAATGTGAATGGATTTGCCTTGACAAAGCACTTTGCTCTACAAACACAATAGGCTCTGTTCCACCCAATTTTAGTTATACATTTTTTTAACAAAGCTTGAAAAAAAATTCATGCTGGCTTTAGAAAAGATTGAGGAACACAAGATATTATTTCTGATGCACACTGAATAATTGAGAAAGCCAAAGAATACAAAAAGAAATAAATATATGCTTGATTAACTTTAAAAAGCTTTCAATTATATCAGCAAAGTCATGGTGGAATGTCCTTAGGAAAATGGATTCGAAACATTATATTGTCCTCATGCAAAACCTATACACAGGCAGAAGGTCACAGTCTGAATGGAACATTGTGAAACACACTGACTCCTGGATAGCATAGCATGAGACATTTTTCCCCTTATTTATTCAACCTATATAATTAATATATATTGAGGGGAACTGGATTGGAAGAATATGAGCATTGTTTTAAAACCGAAGAAGAAATATGAATAACTTGTGCAGCTGATGAAATGATATCCAGTTTATAAAAGTCTGTGCTTTTAATACAATCTGCTAGTTTGAAAAGATGCTACCAGCCTCCTTGTGATTTTTTGGCTGCTATAAACTAACAACAGTTCTGGTATACTACTCTGATAACTAAACAGTCAAATGATTTGCAAGCTCTAGTAATAAGAGCACAGTAAGGAAATGGAATTAAGGTTAAATACAAAGAAGACCAAACTGGCAGTAGGTGCAATAACCAGCCTTAAAATTGACAGTATTGAAGTGTAAGATAGCTTCTACTTTCTAGGATTGATTATTAGTAGTGAAGGAACTAGCAGTCAAGAAATCTACCATAGGGTAACATTTGATAGAATAACAATGAAGGCTTTTGAAAAGATATTTATATATTATTTTGTGTCTATACCTACACAGATTCGAATTGTGTACAATAGTTTTCCCTGAGATAATCTATGGTCATGAAAGTTGGATTTTGAAGAAGTAGGATGGAAAGGATATTGGCATTCTTTTAAACTTTGGTATTGAGAACATTGTTGAGAATGCTATCAGTAGCCAAAAAGAAACCAAGTAAACAAATGGACATAGAACAAACCAATTCAGATTTTTCACTTGAGGCACAAACAACCCAGAGTCAAGTTATCACACTTTGGATAAGTTATGCAAAAACAAAGTTATCTGGAGATTTCTATAACACTGGGAAAGGTGGAAGGAAAAGAAAGAGGATGACCAACAGCAAGGTGGATAAATTCAGGGATGGGCTGCTACGGGATCACCCGGGTTGGGGAGAACCTGTAGCTAACGTTATGGCCACTTTGGAGAACCTCTAAATCCCACTCCTGGCTGGCCCCTCCCTCCCCTCCCCTCCCAGGAGTCTCCATGCAGCCACAATGGACACAAGGTAAGTGCAGGAGCCGTGCAGAGGCTCGGGAAGGGGGAAAAATGGGCTTCCTGAAAGTTTCAGAAGTCTGGAAATGAGCTTGTTTCTAGCCTCCAGAGGGTCTCTGGAGCCTGGGGAAGGCACTTTTTACCCTCACAGAGACTCGAGGAAAGCCTCCGAAGCCTGGGGAGGGTGAAAATGGCTGCCCCTCTGTGGTGCAGGAGGCCGACTAGGCCACGCCCACCATGGCCATGCCCACCCAGCAACCAGACAGAGAACCCGTTACTGAAATTTTTGAAGCCCACCCCTGGATAAATTTGATTACAGTAGAGATTGGCGAACCATTAGAGATCCTGCAAACTGTTAAACACAATCCAAGCAAAGGTATTTCAATGAAACAAGTCTAAAATTTTGGTTGTTTATTCTAGGTACTGGACTATATCTATATGGACGAGAGGGGGCCATTTACTTTGTTTTCAGACTGCATTTGGTGTTAGTGATTCCTTTCTAAGCAATCTTTACAAGCAGTGCCATGCTTACAACATGGATGTTAAAAAGCATTCGTATATTTTTCTTCATTCTAAAATATGTCAGTAATAACTTACAGACACCTGCTAGGCAGGTAGGTGGAAAGAAAGGAAGGAAGTCATCACCTTTAGATTGATTTTCAGACTTGAAATTTAGCTCCTTTAAAATATCATTTGTTTTATGCTTCATGTTTATTTTATTCTAGAATTTTAAAGTAACAATATAATGGTACCCAGAATATCTGCCTAAGCAGTCAAAAGAAACACAAATAACATTCCCTTGATGTGCTTTGAGAATGATTAAAATAGCTTTTATTCCACTGTTCCCTGACAAGGTACCCAATTTTTATTTCAGCTTCTGTTCCTTCCACTAGACTAGACTGACTGCAACAGAATATGTATGTGGTCAGTACATGGAATTACTCTAAGGGAATAGTAGTTGCCAGCTGCAAGAGATAAAGCTCTCCCTTAGGAAAGTTTGTGTTTTGTTCTGGTGTTTGTTTGCTTTCTCCATTCAAAAAGCTCTTATGATTTTGGTCACGTTAATTACAAAATTGGAATGCAAATTACAAATCTAGCATGCATGCATGAACTCCTTGAATAGCAGGTGCCCATTTTGATATTTTCAGAGCTTGCCCCCGTAAAATAAATCCAACCTTTTTGCAATCTGAGATACAGCTTCATATATTCAGTTGCCTCTCTAAAGCTGCATCATTAATTTGTTGTTGTTGTTGTGCTCACATCAGTCTTAACTCCTGGTGGTTACATGGACACATCTCTGTAGTTCTTTAGGCAATGTTTTCCAAAGTGGTTTGCCATTGCTTTCCTTCTGGGACTGAGAGAGAATGACTGGCACAAAATCAGCCACTTGACTTCTATGTGAAAGATAAAATCAGAACTCAGTTTTCCTTGTCCCTAGATCAGCATCTTAATTACTAGACCAAACAAGTGGGTGATTGCGGCTAATTTGACCAGTGAAGGCACCAGGCTAGAACCAGGAGACTAGAACCAGGAGACTGAGAGTTCTAGCTCTGCTTTAGATATGCAAGCCTGGTTGGGTGACTTTGAGCCAGTTACTGTCTCTCAGACCAATGGACCTAACAGGGTTGTTGTGGGAAAAACAGGAGAAAGGAAGACTATTAGGTATGTACATTTTTATAAATAACTCAGCTTGAGTTATTTATAAAAAATAATAAAAGTGGGACTAATATATTTATGGGGACGCAGTGGCTCAGTAGCTAAGATACTGAGCTTGTCAATCAGAAAGGTTGGCAGTTCGGCAGTTTGAATCCCTAGCGCCATGATGGTGAACCTATGGCACAGGTGCCACAGATGGCACATGTAGCCATTTGTTAGGGCACATGAAGTGTTGCCCTGTCAGCTCCAGTGCACATATCCAGCTGACTTCAGCCTTCTTTTGAGATCATTTTTCACCCTCCAGAGGCTAGCCTGAAGGCTCGGGAGGGCTGAAGGCTCCTGAAGGCTCCCGAGGGTGAAAAATGACCCTATGAGCAAACCAGAGGGGGAAAGTGTGTGCATGTGTAGCACGCCTATGCATGACCACCCCCCTGCACTCCTCCAGCTTTTGGCACACAAGCCAAAAAAGGTGCCATCACTGCCCTAGCACATCATAATGGAGTGAGCTCCCGTTACTTGCCTCTGCTTCTGCCAACCTAGCAGTTCGAAAGCACCTAAAAATGCAAGTAGAAAAATAGGAACTGCATTTGGTGAGAAGGTAACAGCGCTCTGTGTGCCTTCAGCGTTTAGTCATGCTGGCCACATGAACATGGAGACATCTTTGGACAGTGCTGGCTCTTCAGTTTTGAAACAGATGAGCACCGACCCCTAGAGTCAGGAAGGGGTGACGAGGGAAACCTAACCTTTAATATATTTATAATATTTTAACATTATTTGACTAATATATAATTTTTAAAAAGGATACACTTGCTCACCTATAGTCCATTTGAGAGGCAGAAATAATGTTTGAATAAACAGCTTTTCCACAAATCTTACAGGTTGCCATTAACTATTATGTAAACAAGCTCCTGATCCTGCTTACTCTCTAATCAATGCAGCCCTCCTCCCTTCCAGAAAGCTGATATTCCCAAATGATGGGATAATTGTGGGATCTTTGACCAATTGATTTGTACTGACTGCACCATTATACCTCATCACAACAACCTCTTTGGCTTTATGCTGATCTATGACCATAATAAAGCTTTGATTTGATTTACTCTTTGGCTTTGCTCAAGGTGTCAAGGCTAGAACAAGCTGTGAACAACAAATGGTACTCACCTTCTGTCCTGCCCCATTAACTAGACTAGGGGAAAAAATAATCATTTCTTCCATTCCTTGTGGTGCTGGCTAATCCTTTTTCTTGGAAAATGTTGTTTCCCCAAATCAAAAAGAGGAAGAATGTACAAAAAGCAACATATCACTCCAGATTTTGTTAAATTTATGGGCCATCTTTCTTCCAGGAGTTTCAAGATTACATCTCAGAAAATCCTCTGAAAAAAAAGATTTGCAACACACAGGAGTGTATAGACAGTTCCTGTATTTGAGTCAATAAAGCACTTTAAGTATCTTTTCCAGGCTGCTGTGGCTGCTTCAGAAGAGAAGTGCATACTACCTCTAGCCTCATGTTGTGAAGCACTTTCTTTGAAGGCTTTGCACAGGCTTACTCAATTTAGTATTCATAACTATTCCTCTTTCCATTTTATCTCATAGCAACAAGCCTGAGAGAGAGACAGTGATTCAGTAAGTTCCCATGGGTGAGGATGGACAAACTAGGTCCTTAGTCCAGCATTTTACCACTATGTATTACTGGTTGTTCCAAATCACCAAATATCCTCGATATAATCTACAACTGTAATTATTTACATTGTTGGATGCATTACTTTGAGTGTTTTGTTATCCACTGGCAAATGAACTATCACTCATTTTGAAAGGATAGAGAAGCTAAATCCAGTTTGTGACAGAGTAAGGATCTGGTAAAAAGGATCTGGAGTCAAACATATATCATCAAGTGCAGCTGGATAGGTGCATTCCGACAAGCATATATTGCATTTTACACACTGTCCTTTTGAATGTGCTCCCAAGAGGTATCTCATCTGAAGCAGTATTTAATTCAGTTTTTGATGGAGTTAGACTAATCAAAATCAATATAAAATAACATTCAGAAATCAGGTTTAAAAAAAGGCTGACTTCTGCTTCATTTATCTTCTGCTGCAAATACGGCATTAAAGTCTTAGAAATTCTTTTCATGTTCAGAGCTGTCAGTGTTGCTGTCCAGGTTAATAACATTTCTGCTTTAGGTTCATTCACACAGGCAACAAATCCCCACATGTGTCCCTTCCTTCCATACTGGGTCAGTCTTAATTCAAGGTGTGTCTTTTTTGAAATTCAAATGCTGCCTAGCTGTGTTATGGTGCAAGTTACTACTAAGCACATCCTTTACTGAGGTAAAATTGTTGTGAGAGGCGATATTCTAATTCTCTAATGGCCTTCTTTATCATTTTAAAAGAGCTATTTTGGTTGTTTAGGCTGATGATACGCCCTTTGGGGACCAAGATCAGATTTGGAGCTCCAACTAGATAAAAGGTTTCCTTTAGCAGCATCTGCAGTGAGAGTTACTGACTTCAAAATGGTGACTGACTAGGCCTGTCAAACTGGCGGCCTGTGGGCTGGATGTGTCATGTACAGGCCACACCCAGCCCAGCTCCACAAAGTCAAAAAACATCATGATATGTCACAATATAATACAATACAATAGCAGAGTTGGAAGGGACCTTGTAGGTCTTCTAGTCCAACCCCCTGCGTGGGCAGGAACCTTATACCATTTCAGACAAATGGCTATCTAACATCTTTTTAAAGACTTCCAGGGTTGGGGCATTTACAACTTCTGGAGGCAAGCTGTTCCAGAGGTTAATTGTTCTTACTGTCAGGAAATTTCTCCTTAGTTCTAAGTTGCTTCTCTCCTTGATTAGTTCCCACCCGTTGCTTCTTGTCCTGCCCCCAGGTGCCTTGGAGAATAGTTTGATTCCCTCTTCTTTGTGGCACCCTCTGAGATATCGGAACACTGCTATCATGTCTCCCCTGGTCCTTCTCTTCATCAAGCTAGACATACCCAGCTCCTGCAGCCGTTCTTCATATGTCTTAGTCTCCAGTCCCCTAATCATCTTGGTTGCCCTTCTCTGCCCTCTTTCCAGAGTCTCCACGTCTTTTCTACATCGTGGCGACCAAAACTGTATGCAGTATTCCAAGTGTGGCCTTACCAAGGCACCATACAGTGGCATTAACACTTCATGTGATCTAGATTCGATCCCTCTGTTTATGCAGCCTAGAACTGTGTTGGCTTTTTTGGCAGCTGCTGCACACTGCTGGCTCATATTTAAATGGTTGTCCACTAGGATTCCAAGATCCCTCTCACAGTTGCTACTATTGAGCAAGGTACCATCTATACTGTACTTGTGCATTTGGTTTTTCTTGCCTATATGTAGGACCTTACTTTTTTCACAATTGAATTTCATTTTATTAGATAGTGCCCAATGTTCAAGTTTGTCTAGACCCTTCTGTATCTGTATTCTGATACATCACATGACATGATCGGGTTTGACACCTGTGGACCAGAGCATGGGTCATCAATTTTTTTGGACTTCAGGGACTACTAAATTCATAATTTTAAATCCCGCTGACCACTAATAAGATCTGCCTAATGACTGGTGGTCATGTGACTGGGTGGGCATGGCCAAGTCAATGTCACTCATGTTAAGGGGCACCTACCAGCCCCTACTCACCACTCCTCGCCTGCCCACCTGAACTCCTGAGGGCCCCAACAGGAAGTAGTAGCTAGAGCTAAGCAGCCACCATGAGAAAGAGTTGGCAAAACAACTGGCTCAGTTCAAATTGGATCTGACCAAGAAGGAAAATCAGCAGAAGCACCTCATTGAGGACTATGAGAATAGGCTTTCCAAGCAGAGGGAAGACCTACAGGAGTGCAAGGTCAGGTACCAGCACCTAGAGGCTCAATGGACCAAGATGGTCAGTCAGTTCCAGGCCGTAATGCAGTCCCACTGGAATGAGGCCCTCCAGCTTTCTGCCACCAGTAGAACTTCCCTCCAGCCTTCACCCAAAGCCCCACACCAGGAGGTTGAAGAAGAACTCATGTTGGAATTTCTTCCCCCCTCTGACCCACAAAAAGGGGGGAGATTCTGTTAAATTCACGCTGAGGTAAACGAGGAGACAGTATGCAAGCAATCACGTTTATTAACTCACTAACAGAACAGAACAGCAAAACAGCCTGACAGCTCTTTTTATATGCGAGCTGTCAAGTTAACAACCAATGAGAACCCGGCAACTCTCCCGCCAGAATGCTGGAAACTCTTGGACCAATCCCCATGTCTGCCTCGTCAGATTGACAGTTGTGGGCAGAGCCCAACGTATTTAACACTCTTTCCCCCTGGACAGTGCATACGTAGTCTTTTAAATAGGCAGGCTTCCGGTGACTCCTCCCAGAGTGCCTTAGTTCTTGCGTGGCCGCCAGGGAGGACAAATGTTCAAGCTCCGCCTCATCTGACAACATAGGACTGATTGGGCCTTCTGGAGATCCCATCCTCGTCGCCAGTGTTAAATTCGTGTTGAGGTAAACGAGGAGACAGTATGCAAGCAATCACATTTATTAATTCACTAATAGAACAGAACAGCAAAACAGCCTGACAGCTCTTTTTATATGTGAGCTGTCAAGTTAACAACCAATGAGAACCCAGCAACTCTCCCGCCAGAGTGCTCGAAACTCTTAGATTGACAGTTGTGGGCAGAGCCTGTTAGATCCTAGGATGGAGGGAGTCCAGACACAGGCTAGTCAAAAAGAACAACCGTTTATTGGCAAACGGACAGCGAAAGGTAAAACGTATTTACAAGCAGGCAAAGTGCAGTAGACAGGAGCTTCCCCGCTTGACAGCTATTTATATGTGAGCTGTCAAGCGGGGAACCAATCAGTAAGCTTTAGGACCTAATTCCCGCCAGTCGCGTCTGAGCCAATCAGACTGTAATGCTCAACTACTGTAATGCTCTCTACATGGGGCTTCCCTTGAGGTGCACTCGAAAGCTACAGTTAGTCCAGAATGCGGCCGCGCGGGTGATTACGGGAGCTACTAGATGCTCCCACATAACACCGATCCTGCGCGAGCTGCACTGGCTTCCTGTGGTCTTTCGGGTGCGCTTCAAGGTTTTGACGACCATCTTTAAAGCGTTCCATGGCTCGGGGCCTAGTTATATGCGAGACCGCCTCCTGCCCCATACATCCCTTTGGCCGATCCGCTCCCACAGAGAGGGCCTTCTCAGGGTGCCGTCGTCCGGGCAATGCCGTCTGGCGACACCCAGGGGAAGAGCCTTCTCTGTGGCGGGCCCTGCCCTTTGGAACGACCTACCCCCTGAATTGCGCACCATCACCGACCTCCGCCTCTTCCGCCAGTGTCTGAAGACACATCTTTTCCAGCAAGCCGGCCTAGCCTAACCTCCCATGGGGCCTATTTTAGAGAGTTTTAAATTGGGAATTTTAAAATTAGTTTTAGCATAGGATTAGATTAATTTAATATGTTCTTAAATTATGTATTTATTGTTTATATGCTTTTTAAATTCCTGTGCGCCGCCCTGGGTCCTCTGTGGAGAAGGGCGGGATATAAATATAAATTTTTTAAAAAAAGTTACGGACTTGTTACAGGCAGTTACCATGGCTCTATGGAGAAGAGTGGAAGACTTGCAGCCGGTCGTAAGTCGAGGACCGGTCGCAAGTCGAGGACTCAACAGAGCCCAACATATTTAACAGATTCTTTGTAGCAACACAAGCATTCATTGCATGTATCTGGCCCATGATTTAGTGCAATATAAAAAGTGCAATATAAAAAAATGCAAATAATTTTTCTGCAGACCACCAAAATTTTCTCGCGGACCACCAGTGGTCCACGGACCACCAGTTGGTGACTGCTGGACTAGAGCATCTGATGCACAGGGGGCATTTGAAGGGAACAGGGCTTTCACCAGCCAATCAGCCTGCCACTTTGAAGCCTGTGGCTGATGTTTACCAAGATCCCTGGTTTTCATGTTGAATTAATTTGCAACAACTGCCACTTCTTAAGAAAATGATATTCTAACATCCCAAAGCTGTGGAGTTATTTCTTTAGCTCAGTGCTGCTACAAATAGTATAATATAAATCAAAACAACAACAGAGTGCCTTTTTAAAAAATATGCCACATGCTGAATCAAAACAACAGACAATCAGAATATCATTTCTGATTGCTGCTCAGTAGGAAAAGGTGTTTATAACAGAAATTGCTTGCCCTGGTAGATATAGCTAAGGCCAGCATCCTGCTGTGTCATGTGATAGCTGTGTAATTTGAGACATTGACTTGAACCTCCTTTCACTTCAATGAAAAACATTGATGAAGCGAAAAACCTGAATTAAGCCAGCTCAAAGCAGCTGGTTATAGAGTTATGGAAAGTAAATTATTAAAAAAAACCATAGGAAACTTGACTGGTTCATCCTTCTGATATTCAAAGGCAATACATAACTTTAAAATGATTTGGGGAAGAACTTTCTATCCTCAAGCAGCAAGCCATAAATTAGAAGATCAAGTTATATCTAAGGTGATAGCAATAAGTTTAACCTACTCTTGACTTGCTGTTTGTCCTCTACAGGCTGGGCTCTTGGTGCTATATTAGCAATTTCCCTCATAATATTCAAGGAAATGAAATGCATTGAAATATAGCTTGTTTGAGTGCATGTAGGATCCTTGGCCCTCATTATTAAGAGTCTTAAAATATAGCTGTTTAGTGGTGAGCTATAAAGTTTAATGTGAAGGCTGAATCCCATTTTTTTTTTTTTTTTAATTAAATTTATATCCCGCCCTTCTCCTTGTTAGGACCCAGGGCGGCGCACAGGGATGTTAAAATACATGCAAAATATAAAATATATGAAATTTAAAATACTTATTTTAATAAATAAACCCTGCGCTAAAACCAAATTAAAATCCCAAGTTTAAAAACTATCTAATGGTCAGTGTGGAGGTTACGCTAGGCCGGCTAGGTGAAATAGGTGTGTCTTCAGACACTTGCGGAAGAGGCGGAGGTCGGAGATGGTGCGGAGTTCAGGGGGTAAGTCGTTCCAGAGGACTGGGCCCGCCACAGAGAAGGCTCTCCCCCTGGGTGTCGCTAGTCGGCATTGTCCAGCCGACGGCACCCTGAGGAGGCCCTCTCTGTGGGAGCGTATCGGTCTAAGAGATGTATGGGGCAGGAGGCGGTCTCGCATATAACTAGGCCCCGAGCCATGGAGCGCTTTAAAGATGGTCGTTAAAACCTTGAAGCGCACCCGAAAGACCACAGGAAGCCAGTGCAGCTCGCGCAGGATAGGTGTTATGTGGGAGTGTCTAGGCGCTCCCGTAATCACCCGCGCGGCTGCGTTCTGGACTAGCTGCAGCTTTCGGGTGCACCTCAAGGGAAGCCCCATGTAGAGAGCATTACAGTAGTCGAGTCGAGAGGTGACGAGTGCTTGAGTGACTGTGCGTAAGGCCCCCCGGTCCAGTAAGGGGCGCAATTGGCGCATCAGGCGAACCTGATGAAACGCCCCCCTGGCCACGGCTGCCACATGATCTTCCATAGACAGCCGGGAATCCAGGAGGACACCCAAATTGCGCGCCCTCTCCACGGGGGCCGGTGTTTCGCCCCCAATGGCCAGAGTTGGAATAATCTGGCTGAACCGAGGCGCCGGAAGCCACAGCCACTCAGTCTTGGACGGGTTGAGCCTGAGTTTGTTACCACCCATCCAGATCCGTACGGCTTCCAAGCACCGGGACATAACCTCGACGGCATCGTTGGGGTGGTCTGGGGTGGATAAGTACAACTGAGTATCATCAGCGTACAGATGATATCCCACCCCAAAACCACGGATGATCTCACCCAGCGGCTTCATATATGTGTTGAATAGGAGGGGCGAGAGGACCGACCCCTGAGGAACCCCACATATGAGGGGTCTCGAGGCCGACCTCTGCCCCCCTGTCAACACATATTGCGACCGACCAGAGAGGTAGGATGAGAACCACCGCAGAACGGTGCCTCCCAACCCCAACCCCCCCAGTCGGCGCAATAGGATACCATGGTCGATGGTATCAAAAGCCGCTGAGAGGTCTAATAGGACTAGGATAGAGGAATATCCTCTATCCCGCGCCCTCCAGAGATCATCAACCAACGCGACCAATGCCGTCTCGGTGCTGTGCCCGGGTCGGAAGCCGGACTGGCGCGGGTCTAGATAATCAACTTCCTCCAAGTGTCGCGGAAACTGTTGAGCCACCACACTCTCAACAACCTTCACTAAAAAGTGGAGGTTGGAGACGGGACGATAGTTCTCTAATAATGCTGGATCCAGGGACGGCTTCTTGAGGAGGGGCCTTACTACCGCCTCTTTCAAGACGGCAGGCAAGGACCCCTCACTCAAAGATGCGTTGACAATGCCCTGGAGCCAGCCTCGTGTCGTCTCCCAGGATGCCAGTACAAGCCAGGAGGGACACGGGTCCAATAAACATGTGGTAGCCCTAAGTCTCTTTGACAACTTGTCCATATCCTCGGTGGTAACAAAATCAAACTCCTCCCAAGATGGTGTCACAAGAACAGCCTCGGCCCGCTCGACTGGGCCACTGTCGATGGAGGGTAACTCGTTCCGAATCCGAGTGATTTTCTCCTGCAGATAAATCCCAAATTCCTCTGCTCGACCCTGTAAAGGGGCTTCCCGCGGCCTCTGTTGAAGGAGGGAGCGGGTCACCCCAAACAGGGCGGCAGGGCGGTTATCTGCGGATGCAATAAGAGTGGCACAATACTCACGTTTGGCCACTCTTATCGCCACTAAGTAAGTCCTAATATGGTCTCTCACTAGTGTTCGGTCGGCTTCGGAGCGAGAAGATCTCCATCTGCTCTCTAGGCGTCTCTTGTGGCGCTTCATCCCCCTAAGCCCCTCGGTAAACCAAGGAGCCCAGGTGGTTCGTCGCCGCAAGAGAGGCCGCAAGGGCGCGACTCGGTCCAAGGCCCCCATGGCCGCACTTAACCATGCGGCCACTAGGTCCTCAGTCGAGTCGCGGGGCAAGTCCACAGGAATTGGCCCAAGCTCCCTTTGGAACCTTATCGGGTCCATCAGGAGCCTGGGGCGGAACCATATAGGAATATCCGGTTCCGCCTCCCCGCGGTGAGGTGCGGCGATCGGAAAGTCGAGCCGAAGGAGAGCGTGATCTGTCCATGACAGGGGTGTGATGACTAGATCCCCTATTCCCAGATCACTACTCCACTGTCCCGAGACGAAGATTAGATCCAGGGTGTGTCCGCCCTCGTGGGTAGGGCCTGCAACTACTTGGGTCAGGTCCATGGCTGTCATGGAAGCCATGAACTCCCGAGCTGCACCAGAGGTTTCGCCTGCTGACGGCAGATTAAAGTCCCCCATGACTAACAGTCTGGGGGTCTCCACTGCCGCCCCAGCTATCACCTCTAGGAGCTCGGGCAGGGCTGTTGTTGTATAGCGAGGAGCCAGGTATACAACTAACACGCCCAACTGCCTCCCTAGGCCCCACTTCACAAGGAGGGACTCGCACCCGGTCGTCTGAGGGATCGTGGTCTCCTTTGGCTCAAGACCTTCCCTAACCATAATCGCCACCCCCCCACCCCTCCCTAGGGCCCTAGGCTGATGAAAGGCTCGGTATCCTGGTGGGCACATTTCTACGAGGGGATGTCCTCCCTCGTGGCCCAACCAGGTTTCCGTAATACCTACCAGGTCCGGGTCCCCCTCTGACACAAGGTCATGGATGAGGGGGGCTTTTTGTACCACGGACCTGGCGTTGCATAGCATCAGCCTAGGGCCCCGGGTCTGTGGTTCTTGCCCTCCTAGTCTGCGATGGGAGCATGGGAGGTCGGAGTGCGTGACCGCCTGTAGCCAGCGGCCACGGTCCTCCAACCGATGTCCATCCCATCTCCCACCGCCCCTGCCCCTCCCCAAGACCGAATTGATGGAGAATACCTCCGTGGCAACGACCCCCCCTTCCCCCTCCTCCGTTTCTCTACTTCCGCCGGCCGGCCTTATAATTTGGCGTCCCCCCACCTGACTATCCCCTCCCTCCTCCCTGAAACCCCCTAAAATCCGAATTAAAAAATTACAAAGAAACCCCCTGAGCTTGCGCTTCGCCCACCTCTCAGGAGCAATAACTCCATCTTCGAGGTGGGCCCGAGTTAAACTAGGGGGCCAAGCCTGCGAGAGGGCAGAATCTCGCAGGCAAAGGAGGTCACGCCTCGAATACATTTCTAGGGGAACATGGAGGCTGCATAAACCAGGGGAACGTAATTGCAAGTTAATGTTTAGTTAGTTAATTAGTTAGTTAGAAAGAGTCCAGATAAAGTGCAGGTGTAAAGTGGCAGTGTACAGTGCAAATAATAGGAGATGGTAAGTCCATAGAGGTAAATCCATAGGGGTAGGAGGGGTAAAGTCAGATAGTCCAAAAGATAGTCCAAAGAAAGTCCGGCAGATGGGAAAGATCGCAGTTCAGCCCCTTTAAAGGGCCCCATCCATCTGCCCTCTTCAGCCACACAGGCCTCAGTCTGCATTTAGTGCCGTGCAGCTAGATGGTCCACTGCACGGCCTGATGGTAAATGCTGCCATGTGCAGGCTTGGCTTACCTCCTCCAGTCCCATGCACTCACTCCCAGTCCTCCTCGGCCAAAGTTCCACCACTCCACGATCCGGCTGCTTGGCTGCTTGGCCTCCTCTCCTTCCATTCGCTCCTTCACTCCTTCCTTCCGTTTCTATTTCCGTTCCATTCCTTCTTTCTCCTTCTCCTTTCTCTTTCCAATCTCTCCTCTCCTTCTTTCCTTCTTCCTCCTTCCTCCTTTCCATCCCTTCTCCACACGTTTCCTCTCTTCCAATCTCTCCTCTCACATCCTCTCTCCTTCCTCTCACCTCCTCTCTCCGTTCCAGCTTCTCCATCTGCAGCCGTTGTTCGCAGCCGCTCCAGCCCCGGATCAGGTAGGGAACACTCGGGTCGGGGTCGGATGTAGGCTGCACGATCTCCCATCCACTCGTGCAGCCCGATGGAAAATCCTCCCTTCCGCCCGGCCGTTCGCTTGCCTCCAGCGTCCCGGCTTCACAGGCCTGCCTCCTCCTACTTCCTGGCAAGCCGGGGACGCGCTAGGCCGAACAGGCCGATTCGGGCCTTCTCCTCGCTCTTCGCCTCGCCGTCACACACTCGGCTCACCCTCCGTCTCCAAAACGGCCCGGTGTGACGACTGGCATGTAGCCTTGCTGGGCCAGCCCTCGGAGATGGTCAGTGAGGGCTGGCGACATTCCCCTGGGGCAAAACAGCCCCCGGCCCCCGCCCTGCCTTCAGAATCGGACCTCCATTCCACGCATGCGCAAACTCAAGTATAAAAGAATTGTGTTTTATGTATCTCTGTGAAGGCTTTAGGTAAGTTTTAAATATCTTACGCTTTTTATAGAACATGGCAGAGTTTTTTGTTTTATTTTACATGGGGCTGATATAGCAAAACTATATGCCTGCAGCATTGCAATGCATAATATGCCTTCAAAATGAAGATACATATACTGTTTTAAACTGGAGTAGGTTGTGGGAACCACAACATTTTTAGACTATTACAGCTTGTTCCCAGGGCTCAATAACCTTCATTTGGAGATTGTTTAAATAATTCAGACTCTTTTGGGGTATTTCAATGAGTAAAATTCACCATTCTATCCCTCTCAAGATAGGTGACATTATAAACAATAGCACATACAGTGCAAAGTGGTGATAGAAATTGATTACAGAAAAAGATATAATGAAAGCAGCTTTGTACATTTCAACTGTATTTGGGTGTAACAATAAATACTACTTTGCAATGACATTATTGAATCTGAAGCTTGTTAGCAGTATTTGCCCTGGCATGATTACAAGGAAATCAAAAGCGGCTGCTTTTATGTTTATTATATAACAATTTACAGATAGCTTCTGATTCTGGATTATACTTAGGTATAGTTTCCTTAATTAAACCAACTTGAAATATATGTGGCATTTTTCAATTAATGTTAACCACAGTTTCAGATTTACATAAATTCAAATTGTTCAATTAGAAAAGGAAATGAAAGATACAATGGGAAAAAAAGATGTAGAAGTCACACATTAGCATTGATTGTTTTGTTTTGGGCTTACAAGTAAATGTAGACTCTTGATATTTACCTGGAAAAGTCCCTGAAATTTTCTTAGCAAGATTTCAAAAGTGGATTGCTACTGCCTGCTTCCTCAGGCTGAGAGATAACAACTGGAACAAGATCACCCACTGGCTTTATGCCAAAGGTGAAACTAGAACTCACAGTCAGCTGTCATTGATGAAATTATACCAGATTCAAATGAAGCTAGTTAGTTGGGAAGGAATAATGCCAATGAGCCACATATGCCACTGGTTTAAAATACTTCATGAAGGGAGACGCTTCATATTGTTGATATTACACATATGCCTATAAATTTGCTTTCTTCAGTTTGGCAATCCACGATGTGCCGCTAATATTTTGGACACAGGATAGGAAAGCAGAGGAAGAATGGGAAATGAAGTAGTGGAATTAAAACACATCTAGGTCTTTTGAAAGATCACCAGTTATTGTATGACTTAGAAGTTTGTCATAATTTTTGAGACCTCTAGGGAAGAAATGGCTGACTTTCAGATCCAGATAACATTGAACTAAGATTTTGGAATTAATTATTTGAATGGGAAAATGCTTTTGTTTTAAACATTTTTAAAAAATAAGATTTTTAAAATTTGAGTACTAGAGGGAACTAGAAGGAACTAGAGATTACAATTAAAGGACAGTAACATTTAAACTCACAATTACAGAATGAAACAAAGTGTTTTAACATATATTTGACTTTTAAGTTATTCTGTGTCGCCTGCACATAATCAGAAATTCCCCAAATCCTTCCCCCCCCCCCCCGAGGGAGCTGCAGGAAGAATGGCGGATGGCGGACGGTGGTGAGAGCGCCTCCCCCCCCAGGGAGCTGCAGGAAGAATGGCGGATGGCGGACAGTGGTGAGAGCGCCGCCCCCCCCAGGGAGCTGCAGGTGATGGCGGACGGCGGATGGCGGACGGTGGTGAGAGCGCCCCCCCGGGGAGCTGCAGGAGAAGGATGGCGGACGGTGGTGAGAGTGCCGCCCCCCCCTCGGGGGAGCTGCAGGAGCTGCAGGAGCTGCAGGAGAAGGATGGCGGACGGCAGTGAGAGCGCCGGGAGTGGTGGTGAGAGCGCCGGGAAACCAGTGGCGAAGGCGACGATGGTGGAGTGGCGGTGAGACCGCCAAGGAGGAGATGGCCGGTATGCCGGGGCAGCGGTGGATGCCGTCCGGGTCGCTGGATGCCGGGCTGGTCGGAGAGGCTTTTTAAGCCCTTGGAAGACCTTGAAGATCTTTGAACCTTCCTCTCTTGTGGTCCTTGTGAGGCCTGTAAGATCTTATAGACCCATAACCTCTAAGACCTTTGGTTTGAAGCAGCCGCATTGAGACTCTGAACTTATCCCTCATCGATGCACTGGTGCACTTTATATTCACTCTCCTAGGTGTCACCTACTATGTACTTCAATTCTTTTAATTCCATCTATGTCATCTTATGAATTGTATTGTCCCAACGATGCTCGTTTTTATCCATGACCCATTTTTATATGTTTATATTTTATAATCATTTTGTACTCTAGAACCGATTTGCTACGACTGCGAGAGTCCCCGCTCTCGCAGGTTTGGCCCTCCGCTCTAACGAGGGCCCGCCTTGATGAAGGATTTATTAATCTGGAGAGGTGGGCGAAGCGCGGCCTTAGGGGTTTTTTAGCTTTTAGATTACTGTCTATTTTAGGGGGTACCAGGGAAGGGGGAGGGTATAAACAGTTAGGAAGCGAGGGCCAGGCCAGCAGCCGACGGAGGGCAGCGGAAGGATCCGTGAGGGGGGGGGGAAACGCGAGTCGTCCCTAGGGAAGGCATTTCCATCCCGACGGTCGTGGGGAGAGGCAGGTCCGAGGGGAGGCAAGTTCCATCCTCTCGGTTGGGGACACGTGGCTGTTGGTTGCATACGGTCAGGTGTCACAACTCCTGCAGGCTGGGTGGTCAGGGAATACAGAGCCAGGGTCTGAGGCTGATGTTTTGTAATGCCAGGTCCGTTGTCAACAAAGCCCCCCTCATCCATGACCTTGTGTCAGAGGGGGAGCCGGACCAGGCAGGAATAGCGGAGACCTGGTTGGGCCACGAGGGTGGACTCCCCCTCATTGAAATGTGCCCACCAGGTTACCGCGCTTTTCATCAGCCTCGGGCCCTAGGCAGGGGTGGTGGGGTAGCGGTTATTGTAAAGGAAGGTCTTGAGCCGAGAGAGACCGTTGTGCCTCAGACCACCGGTTGTGAGTCCCTCTGTGTGAAGTGGGGCCTAGGGAGGCAGTTGGGCTTGCTGGTTGTATACCTGGCTCCCCGCTATGTAGCAGCAGCCCTGCCCGAGCTCCTGGAGGTGATCGCTACGGTGGCAGTTGAGACCCCCAGACTTTTAGTCATGGGGGACTTTAACTTGCCATCGGTGGGCGAATCATCCGAGGTAGCTCGGGAGTTCATGGCTTCCATGACGGCCATGGACCTGACCCAATTAATTCAAGGCCCCACTCACGAGGGTGGACATACACCGGATCTCAGCTTTGTCTCTGGCCAATGGAAGAGTGATCTGGGTATAGGGGATATAGTCATCACATCCTTGTCATGGTCAGATCACTCACTTCTCCGGCTCGACTTTCCAACCGCTACTCCCCTCCGCGGGGAGGCGGAACCTGAGTCATCTATCTGGTTCCGCCCCAAGTGCCTGATGGACCCTGATGGGTTCCAGGTGGCACTTGGGCAACTTCCTGTACCCCTGACCCGCGCCCCGATGGAGGACCTCGTGGCCGCATGGAATACTGCGACCACGGGAGCCTTGGATCGGGTCGCGCCCTTGTGGCCTCTCTTGCGGCGGCGAGCCACCCTGGCTCCTTGGTTTACCGAGGAGCTGAGGGGGATGAAACACCACAAGAGATGCCTAGAGAGAAGATGGAGGTCTACCCGATCTGAATCTGACCGGACACAGGTAAGAGCCCATTTACGGACTTACATTGTGGCGCTGAGAGTGGCCAAACGTCATCATTGTGCCACTCTCATAGCATCCGCAGACAACCGCCCTGCCACCCTGTTTAGGGTGACCCACTCCCTCCTTCAACAGAGGGTGTGGGAAGCCCCGCTACAGGGTAGAGCAGAGGAATTTGTGATTTTTCTGCAGGAGAAAATCGCTCAGATACAGAATGAGTTAGCCCCCATTGATGGTCCAGTGGGATGCCACGAGATAGATCTTGGTTGGGAGGAGTTTGACTCCGTTACTTCCGAGGATATGGACAGGTTACGTGGGCGACTGCGAGCCACCACATGTTTATTGGACCCGTGTCCCTCCTGGCTTGTACTGGCATCCTGGGAGGTGACACAAGGCTGGCTCCAAGAGGTTGTCAACGCATCCTTAAGTGAGGGTTCCTTGCCTGCCTCCCTAAAAGAGGCTATGGTGAGGCCCCTCTTTAAGAAGCCCTCTTTGGATCCAGCTTTATTAACCAACTATCGTCCAGTCTCCAACCTTCCCTTTTTGGCGAAGGTTGTTGAGAGTGTGGTGGCACAACAGTTTCCCCGTCACCTGGAGGAAATTAACTATCTAGACCCGCGCCAGTCCGGCTTTCGGCCCGGGCATAGCACCGAGACGGCATTGGTTGCGTTGGTCGATGATCTCTGGAGGGCCAGAGATGGGGGTTGTTCCTCCATCCTGGTCCTATTAGACCTCTCGGCGGCTTTTGATACCATCGACCATGGTATCCTATTGCATCGGCTGGGGGGGTTGGGGGTGGGAGGCACCGTTTTACGGTGGTTCTCCTCCTACTTCTCTGGCCGATCGCAATTTGTGTTGACAGGAGAGCAGAGGTCGACCTCGAGACCCCTCACATGTGGGGTGCCTCAGGAGTCGGTCCTCTCGCCTCTCCTGTTTAACACATATATGAAGCCGCTGGGTGAGATCATCCGTGGTTTTGGGGTAGAGTACCATCTCTACGCTGATGATACTCAGCTGTATATATCTACCCCAAACCACCCCAACGATGCCGTAGTGGTGATGTGCCAGTGCCTGGAAGCCGTACGGATCTGGATGGGAAGAAATGGACTCAAGCTCAACCCGACCAAGACCGAGTGGCTGTGGTTTCCGGCTGCCCGATTCAACCAGCTGACTCCATCGCTGGCCATTGGGGGCAAACATCTTGCCCCAGTGGATGGGGTGCGCAATTTGGGTGTACTCCTGGATGCCCGGCTGTCCATGGAAGATCAAGTGACAGCCGTGGCCAGGAGGGCGTTTTACCAGGTTCGCCTGGTATGCCAGTTGCGCCCCCTATTGGATCGGGACGCCCTTCGCACAGTCACTCATGCTCTCGTGACATCCCGACTGGACTATTGTAACTCTCTCTACATGGGGCTCCCCTTGAGGTGCACTCGGAGACTTCAGCTAGTCCAGAATGCAGCCGCGCGAGCAATTATGGGAACCGCAAGGTGTACCCACGTAACACCGCTCTTGCGCGAGCTGCACTGGCTGCCTGTCGTCTTCCGGGTGCACTTCAAGGTTCTAGTTATCATCTTTAAAGCGCTCCATGGCTCGGGACCTAGCTATTTGCAGGATCGGATCCTGCCGCACACATCCACATGGCCGATTCGCTCCCACAGAGAGGGACTTCTCCGGGTGCCGTCCACTAGACTTTGTCAGCGGGCGACGCCCAGGGGAGGGGCTCTCTCTGTGGCGGGCCCAGCCCTCTGGAACGACCTTCCCCCCGATATTAGAACTACCACGGACCTCCGCTCCTTCCGTCTAAAACTAAAAACATATCTGTTCTGCTTGGCCGGCCTAGGATAGTCCCTCTTCGATGGGGTTGCCAGAAATTTTAGATGGGGATTTTAGTTTTTTAATTGGAATTTTTAGCGCAGGGAAATATTTAATTTGTTTTTAACTATATGTATGTATTTATTGTTTTATTAGCCCTGTGCACCGCTCCGAGTCCCTTCGGGGAGAGGGAGCGGTCAACAAATTTAATAATAAATAATAAATATTAATGAAGTAAAATATGTATGTTCTTGTCCAAGACCTCTGCACATAGAAGACACATACAAATATTCAGGAGAGAAATACAGGATTGCTTCCATTTAATGATGCATCAAGGTTATGATGGACAGAACACAGAATAGTTCTTTGTTATCCTATGATTTTTATTTATTTAATAAGCAATGGATACGTATATACACATAGATCTCTTTTGCATTTTATTTTTATTTTAATTAATTGGGATTTCTGTATTCTACATGGTCTGTGATTGAATAAGATTTGATGATGATTAATAAGCACTGATCGTAATGGTGAAGCATTTAAGAAGAATGACTCATAACATTCTGTTCAAATGTTTAATACATGTTAATACAATGCCCCATGACATTGTTCAAATAGTGCCATTAGCAAACTCTATTAGAGAACACAAATTTTTCAGCATGTAGAGGGAAATGCAAAAGTTATGATCCTTTAGGTCTTGCAAATCAGTTCATGGAGGCAAATGGGTGGTGGGCTGATTTACAGTGGCTGATTATCTGACCTGTTAAGTTTTGTGGAATCTTCTTTTTACTGGAGTTTCAGTATGGTGATTATTACAAGGTCTGTGGATTTGGATGAGGCACAGAGAGAAAGGAGAGGAACTTAGCCTATTTTGACAGTGTGCCAGGATTTTGAACTTGGAAGGCTACTTTTTCTGTTTCTGAGAAGGGGGGAGGGAAAAAAATCATAAGAGTGTGGGCATGCCATCTGTTCTGTAGTTTCCCTTCATTTTTTTCCCTATTTGCAAAATTTCTCTAGGCAAGTTGAAGCATTACATTGATAAATGGATATATTTGGTGATTTTCCATCCCTTGCCTAACTTTAGATATTTCACCATTCAGTTGCTGACCAGCTGTCAGTTCCTGTCCCATTGAACTTTTATTCATTGTCTTGCCCTAACCATACTTTATTTTAGCATTTATTCACCCACTCCATCATATCATATCTGTATGTTGAACTAAAAGAATATGTATCTCACTGTGCTACTGAACAAGATTTAAGAGTAAGGTGGGTTGAACTGTTTGCTTGGATTCAGTCTATACCAGGGGTCTCCAACCTTTGCAACTTTAAGTCTGAAGGACTTCAGCTCCCAGCTCCCAGCTTTGCTGGCTGGAGAATTCTGGGAGTTGAAGTCCTTCAGACTTAAAGTTGCAAAGGTTGGAGACCCCTGGTCTATACGAAATACTTTGAATAGATCCTCTCTCGAAATAAATTATTTGAGGCACATGAACACCTGAATTGTGTTTTCTGCAGATAGCAGAACTGAAAGGGAAGAAGCATTGTTCATCTATATCAGGGGTGTCAAACTCGTGGCCCGCAGGCTGCATGCATCACATGCTGGCCACACAAAGGGAAAAAAGTCATGTTACACCATGTGATGACGCTGTGATGATGCAAGTGCCCTAAATGGGTGGCCATAGAAAGGAAAGAAACACTCATAAAACAGAATAAACATTTGTTTTTTATTCCTTTGTGACATTTCTTTCCTCTAGATTGGATTTTCTTCAACAATCATCCAACTTCTCAGGTTGTTCTGTAGTGCCACTTACACATGCATACAGCCAACTTCTGATAACCAATACATTATGTTTTAATTACAGATTTTCTACCAATGTTATACAGAACATGCTGCAAACTCAAAGTTTTCTGCATAAAAAAATTAGGCACAAGTGTTTAACAAAAGAGTCCAAAAAGACAAATTCAGGTTCAGGAAGGTTAAAGATTAGCCCATTCCCAGTCCAGAAGAAAATGTGAATGTTATTTGCCACAAAGACTCAACTCTAACATTTCTCTTTCATATAGCCCTAATTATCAACTTGACAAATGGTCATATTTTCTTCTCTTGAGTAGATGGCTTGATTTCATTGGCTTTTTTCTTCTTAATTTGCAATGTGTTGCCAGACCTTGATTAGCACTGGACATTCATTTGGTTATGCTCTTCAGCTTCTGGATCTGAATCTAAAGACTGAAGACGGATCCCTAATACATGTGAGGATTGCTTCATCTAGCGGTGCACATCCTTCCAAGAACTGAGATGAGTACCATAGAAGCAGTCCTCTTCCCAGTTTTATTTATTTCCAGCTAATCTTTGTCTACCAGTTCCAAATTTTCAGCTGTTATTTTTCTTACAAAATGCTGGGTTATACATTTGCTTTGTAACAGAAGGGAAAGTTAAAGAAGAAGAGAAGCACATAGTTATTTTTATCAAATGAAGCCTAATTCCCAAAGAATTAGGGAATTAGGGAACCCCCATTCTATTTATTTTTTAGCTTTTACACCAATAGAAATATAACATTCAAAATCCATCATTTATTTATTCTTAACTTTTACATTGGATTTTAATCTGAAAACTAAGTGATGTCTTTTAAATCTTTCACAGAATGACTATACTTTTTTTTCCAAGTCCACTTTAGGTCTGTCCTTAAATTGATTATTTTGAAGAGAAAAAAAGCCTTTGATCCAATGCAGTTTAAATATTTTAAATTGTGTATGTCAGGTTAATATTGATATAAAGAATATGCTAAAAAAACAGTGAGCTCATGGGAAAAGATAAATGTTTTAAAAATAAACATTAGATTAAATATATATTTGGCGCTTCTGATTTCAAGCAAAAGTATCAGTTATTGAAAGGTTCTATGGGAAAAACAAATCAGCATATTTTCATTATTGAACTCACAGGTACTATATAACAATGGACATGCTATCCTTTCTGCTTTCTGCTTTATCACTGGGCCTACAATCTGACCTCTATTTCCCTATGGAATCCAAGTAATCATATAGGAAAACAGCATTGGCATAATTTAAAAAGTTATTATACAGTCTATTATATTACTACAAGGGTTTGGTTCTTATTTCAGTAAAAATTGAGTGCATTTTCAACATTGAAAGCTGCCTGAAAGGCATATTTGGCACATTTTGGGGATAAAAGCTTAATTCTGAACCTTACTTATGTCATAAACTTTCTTCAGATTATTACTGGTCAGAAAATTGCAAAGTAATGTAATTTTAAATAGCACTAAAATCTACTATAATTTTATAGGCAATTAAATATAATGAAAGGGAGAATAAGTTACTTGTAAGAACTTTGGACCAATTAGAAAACCTTATATACAAATAAGTAATCTGGGCTGTTGAGGAACACATGTCTGGTTTCTATAATGTTGAGATGCAATTAATTTAAAAAAGAATATTTTATTGAAAACTAGCCAATTTACAAGAAGGGTTAGCTATTATCTTCATTATGCTGGAGTGTAAAATGGCGGATGGGACATTTGGCCTATTATTGGCTGTTTTGGTTCTGTGTATGTTACTTTGTTAATATGAGTTTAAATTATTAGCATATTATTTAAAGTTGTGAATGTGATTTCAAATTCTATAGATGACAAATATTTTGAAGATACAATTATATAGAGTCATATAAACATGGGATACAGTAGACAAATATTACTCTTTTATATTGGAAACGCCACTTGAAATGGAAATTAAAATATTTAATTGTTATTTTATATGGCCAAAAATAATACTAAGTTTAAAAATTAAACTGTTTCATGTGTTATATTATTTGTTTGCATTTTCACCTTTTTTATTTATTTATTTATTTATTTATTTTATTCACATTCCCTTCTCCCTAGAGGGACTCAGGGCGGTGAACAGGCAGCAATAAAATCAACAAGAAAAACAAGAAATACAATAAATACGCTAAAATATATTAAACAAATAAGCCTGCTCTAAAATCCCAATACAAACTCCTGGTAAAAACAATTAAAAACTACGCCAGGCCAGCCACATGAAATAGGTGGGTTTTCAGGGCCCGACGGAAGAGGTGCAGGTCCGTGATTGTGCGTAGGTCAGGGGATAGGTCATTCCAGAGGGCAGGAGCCGCCACAGAGAAGGCTCTCCCCCTAGGGGTCGCCAGCTGACATTGCCTGGCCGACGGCACCCTGAGGAGGCCCTCTCTGTGGGAGCGGACTGGTCGGTGGGAGGTATTTGGCAGGAGGCGGTCTTGCAAGTAACCAGGTCCCTTGCCATGGAGCGCTTTAAAAGTGGTTACTTTTCATTTATTTTGTTTTCTTTCTGTCTATCTTCTCCCCCATTTTTATTTATTTATTATTATTATTATTAAATTTATACCCCGCCCTTCTCCTTGTTAGGACCTTGTGTGTATGTGTGTGTGCTTGTGTTACCTGCAGCCAGTTGTTACCAAAGATATATATCAATCATGCCCTACCTGCTTTATGCTATAGATTTGCAGTAGTCCTTCACTAAGGCAAAACTTACATCGTTTGTTTGGACAATGACTGCTGAACTTTGAATGTCACAACACAAGATCAGTGACAGGAAAAAAACAGATAAAGTAAGTTTCAGAAGTAGCGGTGAGCGTGCAATATACTTTACTTCAGCTTTATCTCACAGCTGGAGTATTTTTTCTATCTGGTTGAAATGACTCACTTCACGTCATACCAGGAGGAATTCATACTCTGGGAATGAACTATGTTGACAGAACTATCAGGCAAAAGAAATATATTAATACTGTATTTGAAAAAGGCAAGTTTGGGTTTCATTTTGCCTTCTCTGGTTGTTTTCATTAAGAGTTTATGCATAGAGAGGGATTTACTAGCTGACTAATATAAACAAGGAAAGATAGGTTTTCAATGCAGCAAATTACAATAAAGTTCTTACCTTGGGAAACCTAAACCAAAATATGTCTCACTTATATGTGCGAATGCAAAACACCTTTATTTGTTTTTGTTCTACATTACTGGCACCTCAGGCTGCCTGATAAAAAAACATCATGATAATTTCTACTACTTTTCAAATATCCTCAGTTGAAAGTTATACTATTTTTTTCTAGCTAGGTAACAGATGTACCCACACATATCCATGTAAGAAAAACAACAGCTATTTGCAGTTGCTTGAAGTTTCTCTCCTACTCCTGCTTGTTTTGGCCTTTTAAACCATCTGTTTATGCTGAAGTATAAAAAAGGTGCGTTCAAATAAAGTAATTGGTTTTGTGTATGGTGTAAATGATGTGTACATACTCCCTTTGCTTGTTCTTAGGAGATTGTTCAATGTACTGCCATATATTCCCTATAACCTATTCTTCTGGTGGACAGGGGAACCTTCAGTTATGGTAACAGTATAAAACAGCTGATACTAAGACATTTTTTTTCTTCAATAGAAGCAATAAAACAATAGGAGTGAAGAGGCAGAATGCAAGGCATAAATAGAATAGGAAGTGATTGCAAATCATTCACAATCCTTTGTGGGTCTTATCAGTAAAGCAGAAACTTGATACAGTTTTCTTTCAAAATGGATATTCCACATTTAAGGAGCTATCACAGATATTCTGTCTCATATCAATGACTGATGTAACTTCAAGCAACAGTAAAAGAGCAAAACAGACCGTTTCCAATACCTAAAAGAATAGGGATAACTGGCAATATTTTTTAGTATTCAGCCAATTAAATGCTTTACTCATTTGCGCTAACAATGCCTAGAAAAGAGGGAACGTGTAACTGGAGCCATATTCTCTGCAAACTAGTGTTTCTGGATTATTGCTTGAAAAAAGTTTTATTGATTTTTACAAATTTTTTCAAAGGAAAAGGGTTATAAGGTTTACATAAGATATTTTGTGGACATCCATGTCGGAGGTGTTGGCTGCCTCCGGGACTGCATACAAATAACAATTTTTTTTCTCTTATTTTTTTTTTTCACAAAGTGGAAAGAAATACATATATATATCATGTCACAAATTTCATGCAATCAATCATTTGTTTTCATAGACATCCGTTTAAAGGTTACACTGTGTAAAGGAAAGTTATTTTTGTGATCTGAGTCTTTTAGCTATTGTGTCCTCTTCTCCCTTCCCGCCTGTAGGTGGAGCCATGGCCCCTCCCATTCCCCCATTTTCATCCTCCAGGATTGAGGAATGTTTTTTAAGAAAGGCTTCTGCCTCTTCAATTGTTTTAATTCTTACTCTCCCCCCCCTCCCAGAACACTAACATTCCTTCAGGCATCACCCACTTGAACCACACCCCCTTTTTATATAATTTTTTGGATAGGAAGGATGTTTCTGGATTATTGTGAGGCCTATAGAGATCATATTGCAACCACCAAAACAGGAGTAGGAGAGCTACAGTCAGGTACTTTTTAAAGAAGTTATTTCTGTTTGAGAATTACTATAATTCAATAATACAGAGAGTATTATACAGTATTCTTTGTCATTAAGACTACCTAGTTTTTCATTAATAAAGCTCATACAGCCCCTGTGGGTTGTATATTTTACAGGGGGAATACAGTTCCATTCATAACAGTTGGCTTATTTAATATCTCAATTTGGAACCCATCAATTCAAGTACCAGCAGATTCCCATTTGATTCATGGGATGGAAAATACAGCGCCATCAACAAACTGGTGATGCTTCACTCCAGACACCTTAAGCCAGGGGTATCAAACTCGCATCGTCACGGCATTGTCACATGAAGTATCGTGACTTTTTCCCCTTCACTAAAGCGGGCATGGGCGTGGTCAGTGTGTGACACATGTGGCCTGCAGGCCACGAGTTTGACACCCATGCCTTAAGCAATTCATTCGGCTACTCAGGATGCGATCTGCGAGATCGCATCCTGCCCCATACATCCCTCTGACCAATTCGCTCCCACAGAGAGGGACTTCTCTGGGTGCCGTCCACTAGGCAATGCCAGCGGGCGACGCCCAGGGGAAGGGCCTTCTCTGTGGCGGGCCCAGCTCTATGGAACGACCTACCCCCTGACCTCAGGACAACCACGGACCTCCGCGCCTTCCGACAAAAGCTCAAGACTTATCTATTCCAACAGGCCGGCCTGGCCTAATCTATCTTCCAGCCTCTCAGTCTGAACATTTAATATTGTTTTAATTGGGTTTTTAAGGGGTTTAGTTTTTTAGTATTTTGGGCTTTAGCACAGGGATAAATTGTTTAATTTGCTTTTATATATATTTATGTATTTATGTTTGTATGTTTTTTAATTCCCCTGTGCACCGCTCCGAGTCCCTTCGGGGAGAGGGAGCGGTCTACAAATTAAATTTATTATTATTATTATTATTACTCCCCAAGGCTGGGAAATTAAAACATGTGCAACAAAACTAAACCCTAGAAAAGTGAAAATCCCTAAATAGGGCTCCTACTCAGCCTATATATATATTCTTCCCTTCCTATATTGTGCTGGCCACAACTATCCCGCCTGCTGCTACTGCCAATCTCTTGTGTCTATTCCACCTGTTCTATTCCTGGCTGAGTTAGCCAATACACAATCTTTTTCTCCTTTCTTGAATATAGGAGCTAGGCAGGGAATAGAGGAGGAGCAGGATAGGGTGTTGCATGTAACAATAGCAGCTGCTGCAAAGATAAAAGGGAAGGGGGAAAAGCACTCTGCTTTTGTCCAGAGAGGTAAGGAGGTATGCTATCCGGTCCACTGAACTGTGTCCCACAGCCAAGTTGGCTGCCTGCTGTGTCTGAACAGAGAGAAAAAGGCCAGGGAGCATGGTCTGGCAATAATTGCAGTTTTAAATGATACTGATTGTATTCTGAATGCTGAAAAAAATGTTAGCAATATTGGCAGGGTGAGAAAATGAGGGGGGTGGAGAGACATTTCCAAAATCATACCAGATTTTTCTCTCTGCCAAGGGAGGTATCTTCTTTAAAGAAGAATTTAAATTTTGAAAGATAAAAGTATCAGGTATTTAGAGTTTGTATGCTACTTCTAGTTCTGTGGGATTTCCATTCCAAATATACAATTTCCGGTTCTCTTTTTGCAAGAATCTATCTAGGTCTAGGGGCTGGAGTGGGCTCCAAGCCAAGCTTTGCATTACGGCCCAAAATTATTTAAGTGGGTTTTGCCACATCCTCTGACAGCTTTTTAAAAATTATTTGATGAATTGCTGGCTGGCCCTCCCCACTAAATTAAGACAACCTGGCCCAGCTTCCAGGCCCAAGCCTAGCCCAGCTTCCAGGACTAAACCACTCCCAGGAGCCATGAATCTAGAAGGAGTCTAAGTTGCAGACCAGTTCTTCTATGGGAAACGCATCCACATCAAGAGCAACCAACCGAGCTAATGTTACTGGATAGTGAAAATATTTATGGACAAATAATTGTTCCATCTTGCTCTTAACAAACCCCTCTTTAAACACACCCATTGTCTTGAGTTCAGGATGTTCCAAATTTGAAATGTTTCTGATTTCCCTGATTTTCTTATTATTTGGAGACTGCAGATGTTCCTCCCAAATAAGCTCACAGGATTATGATCCAGACTGTCTTTCCCAAGCATGAATCAATCAGGCAGTTATAACTTCAGTTTCCAAAGCCAAGTCCTTAACGAAACATGTGTCCTTTATTGCCTATTGCAACATCCAACCCACAGTCAACCTGGAAAGTGTACTGTGAAATGTTAGCCTTTTCCAACCAATTCTCCTTCTGATATTATTTCCAATCATAGGGAGTTAAAACAGAAAAACATCCAAATAACTAAAACAATGTCCTTTCCTATGTATCTTAATACCATTAGGTTAGCTCCATAGGCTAGTTTAATACCAAATGTAATCGGCACTCAAGATTACTGCATAATCTCCATGCTATCTATATTGAGCAGAGCTGAAAATAAATTGGCTGTTATTTGTTAATTGTTATATTCAATTCTGGACCAAGGTGGCTTGTTTTTCTCTATGCCACTTGGATGTTTAAGACACTGAAAATTCTAAAACTCGCTGAAAGACTATAAGTACTTCGAACAAGAAACTGAACACATACATTTAATTGTGCAAGAAGAATTGTGCAGGAAGGTCATGTGAATTTTAACTAGGGTTGGGGAAGAGTTAGAGAATATAGTTTTCTCCTTTTCCCATCCGTGAGAAATAAAACAGCTAACTCAGACTGTATTTTAAAAATGATTTATGCAGTACGACAGAAAAGTAAGTTGTCCTTTAAATGGGTCAGTCTGTAAGTAAGCAAAATGTAACTTGACCCAATCCTTTATAATCAACCATGACTTTCTTTTAAAGTAATCTGTAGTTTTGTGTGCTGACCAAACAAGTCCTCCCACCTTTTTTTCCTGCTACTTTACAATCCTCCCATCCAGAGGGAAGGCAATGCACAGCTGGCTTTTGGAGTATTACTTGGGGAAAAAATAGTTTTCAATGGATTTGCTGACAGACCTTCACCTATTATAGACCTAGCCAAGCAGTTATAATAAAGGGATTTATCTTGGATTAAAGTCCTGGAATTACTCATTAATTGGATTAATGAACAGCAATTCATCATGCATGCCAAGCTTTGCCTCTTTCTGACTTCTTGCTCCAATCCCCTTGTAAATTTATCAAGGGGAAACTCTCTGTTTGTCAAAACTTCAGGAAAAAGTTTTAAGATAGCTGCAGCATTGTTTTTAAGTCAAAAATGCCCCCATATCTTCTTTAGTTTGTTTTAACTTATTTTTCTGCAATTTCATCCTGATATTTTTCTGACATTGAATGGTCATTGTTATTTTTAACTTATTGCAGAATGGTCAATGTTATTTTATTTCTAAATGAAGACATGCTGCTGGATGGTTTTCTTAATACATAGATAAGAAACCTGTATGCTCTTAAATGGTCTCCAGCAGATCTAGCCAATAAGTCTCTCTCACTTGCCAAAAAATAAATAAATCTGTATAGGTAATTTACCAACATTCAGACTGACACATATCCCTTTCTCTTTCCTTACTATATCTTATTCAGACATAATTGTAATTCTAGTATCTGATTATCATAGAAACTATGATCTGAGTCTCCTGATTAGGGATAATAGATCAGATGTGCTCTTTTCAGTAGTTTGGTTATTTGGGATAGGTTTCTAAAATGGCAAATTTCTGATCATTTTCTATTAAAACTTTTAACAGATTGCTTTTTTCTATGTATTATCACCCAGAATACTTTCCACGCAGGAGTAAGCCATTTTTGTTGAGAGTTATGGATTATAATAACGGTCTCTTGACATTAGTAGATATTTTGGACTTCCCAGACCAGAGAAAGTGGTCTATCCAAGTTCATCCATTTGGTTTCTGTGTATAAGGGAGGACTTAACCACATTGATGCCAGGGGTGAAATTCAGCAGGTTCTGACAGATTCTGGAGAACTGGTAGCGGAAATTTTGAGTAGTTCGGAGAACAGGTAAATATCACCTCTAGCTGGCCCCAGAGTGGGATGGGAATTGAGATTTTGCAGTATCCTTCCCCTGCCATGCCCACCAAGCCACACCAACAGAATTAGTAAAAAAAATTGAATTTCACCACTGATTGGAGCTCCCTCACACACACATCTGTGTAATGCATTTTTAAAAACCAGGTACACTGTTTAAAATGTGGCACTGTTTGTGCCAAGAACGGCAATTATTGATTGAAATTATTGATTGACTTCTGGAAATTCTGATGGAATGAAATACCCACATTCATTTCTCACTCCCATTGCTCCTGTGATAATAAAAGGCACATCTCTCTCATGCACATGTAAGATGCATTCACTGCTCCCCCAATATATGTGAACTGCTGAAAGTGACCCTTAGTGGTAACAGAAAAAAGACTCAGTCAGTAACCTGTGCCCAGTAAACCATGTTCTTTGTATTCACTGACCATATCTCAAAAATAGTATAAGAGTATATGCCAGCTGATAGTATCTCCTAGTTTAATCTGTAATAGGCTGCATTGTAGTTACTGCTCCTTTATGTCAGGTGAGGTAGAACAGCCAAGATGGGGGGCAGGACAAGGACGACTGGCGACACCCAGGGGAAGAGCCTTCTCTGTGGTGGGCCCTGCCCTTTGGAAGGACCTACCCTCTGAATTACGCACCATCACCGACCTCCGCCTCTTCCGCCAATGTTTAAAGACATACCTTTTCCATCAAGCCGGCCTAGCCTAACCTCCCACGGGGACTTTTAGAAAGTTTTAAATTGGGTATTTTAACAATTTGGTTTTTAGCATAGGATTGGGATAATTTAATATATATTTTAAATTATGTATTTATTTTTCTATTTTTGTATATTTTTAAACTTCCTGTGCGCCGCCCTGGGTCCTCTGTGGAGAAGGGCGGGATATAAATATAAATAAAATAAAAATAAAATAAATAAATCTGCATTGAATGTAATAATGAATTTGGATGTTCCAAAAGGTGCTTTTTTCAACAGACAACTGGACTTTATGATTTTTCTTTGAAGACGTTTCACTTCTCATCCAAGAAGCTTCTTCAGCTGATGAGAAGTGAAATGTCATCAAAGAAAAACCAGAAAGTCCAATTGCCTCTTGAAAAAAGTACCTTTGGGACAGCCATGACCTGGATGACTGAGAATCTCCATAAACAATTTTGGATGTTTGGGCAATGCATTAAGGACAGTTAAAAGCCAACATTAAATCTTGGTTAGGATGCGGAGGGTTGCCCCTAAGTCATAACATGCAGTTGATCAGTCTGAAGATAAATCAAACCAACTTTAATTTAGCATTACCAGTTGGTTTAAGAAATGCAGGTGTAAAACTAATTCAAAATACTTCAAAGTCCCATTGATTTCACAGGTGGTTCAAAGGAGCTTCAACGCCATTGGTTAAATCATATCCTGTGTAATTAATAACGCGATGCACATGACAAAGGAGTTGACAGTGTTTAATTCTTTGCTATGGGAAAAATACAGCACAACACAGTTTTAATTTTGTCACTGTGGCTTGTTGAAGATGATAAATGATCAGAAATATTAAAGAACAGTGTGCAACTTATTTTTGGTTAAGCAATTTACACCTTCAATTGGACAATCTTGTCAAATAAAGGGATTCAAAAGAAGTAACAATAGAGCTTTTGGAAGACCAAAGAAAAAAAGAAAGAAAGAAATATATTACAGACAGTTTCATTCTCAATATTGCTAATAGTTTTCTTTCAAGACGTAGGAAATCAAAAATGCTTAAAATCTCTCAGTTAACAGCAGGCCCAAATTAGAAAAGAAAATAATGTCAGAATCTTTAAAGTTGTTTCACTGTTGATCTTCCCATTATATATTCGGAGTTTTGAGTTACAATTAAAGGAGACTGCATGCAAATATATGTAAATCATTAAGGTTCCAGTCCTGGATGGAGACATCTGATATCCCAATAGCTATAGTATTACTGAAGCGACATAACAAAATCTCTTCGTCCTAGAGCAGTGGCCCCCAAACTTTGGGCACCAGGGACTGGTTTAATGAGAGAGATTTTCCTGTGGACCAGAGAGGGTGTGGCTTTGTGTGTTGCCTACATCCTGTGGATGGGGCTTCACTTGTTTCCGTGGCCCGGCTTCTGGTATGCCATGTACCAGAGGTTGGGGAGAGAGGTGAAATTCAGCAGATTCTGACAGATTCTGGAGAACCAGTAGCAGAAATTTTGAGTAGTTCAGAGAACGAGCAAATACCACCTCTGGCTTCCCCCCAGAGTGGGGTGGGAATAGAGATTTTGCAGTATCCTTCCCCCAAGAGTGGGAAGGGAGTTGGGATTTTGCAGTATCCTTCCCCTGCCATGCCCACCAAGCCATGCCCACAGAATCAGTAGTAAAAAAAATTGAATTTCACCAATGCTTGGGGGGCCCTGTCCTAGAGCATATTAATTTATAAACTAATAGCTTCAATAGGACAGGACTTATCAAAGTAACCATGTCCATATAAGAAAGAGAAATCAACATTAACTGATCAAAAATGTTCTCTGTTTACTTCCCCTTCTGAAGCACATTCATTTCATCATTAAAATAATGCTTAAAAGTTATACTGTATACATTGTGAGGAAGGATCTCTGTATTCTGGAGAAGAATTCTAACAGTCTAACAAGGTTCCTTATAGATCAGTATTCAATTTTCTACTGTAGCCATTTCTAGATATAAATCTGGGTAGCTATGCAAATAATATCAAGAGATATTTGCAGATACTGTTGTAATGAAGTAGCTGCTAGAACAAAGAAAAATCAATTTACTTGGCTGAATGGATGCTTTTGCCAAAAATTTGTATGGAATGCTAGAAATAAATAATGTAACAATGCTCAGGACGGTCTGCATATTCAGCAGCAGGGCAACTCTCTGGAAATAGAACACAACTGGATGTGAAAGCTGGAGATGATCCAAAATTAGTTTAGTTTATTGCTATTCTTTTTTTAAAAGGTTTTTATTTTTAAACAAACATAGACAAACAAGACATATAACATAAAAACATCTTCCATTATGTACAGTGTGTCGATTGGTTACAAGGTTTTTGTGCATCCTTTCCTTTATATAGAGTCACATATTGTCAATCAAATATATTTATATACATTGTTATTATAGTACTTCATTTGTTTGACTTTCACCACTATTTCTTCATTTTAAATGAAGTATTCTAAATATGGATTCATTTATATTATCATCGTTCACGACATCATCTTCAATATATCCAATAATAAAGTATTTTTATATCCTATTCTGATTCATTATTGGTAACATTCTCTAATAATTTTCAACTCCATGTGTGTGTTTTTTAATCTAACCACAGATAAAATAAATCCCATATCCTATAAAATTGTTTATCTTCTTGTTCTCTAATTTCATATGTCAACTTACTCATTTCAGCACATTCCATTGTTCATATCATCAATCTAATATATATGTATACAATTATTATGATTATGGAACATTCATTGAGTACTATTATTACCTCCTTTTTATGTGAAGCATGCTAAATTTAAAATAAATTTATATTATGGTATTTCATTACATCATCCTGGAATCATTCAATGGTATTACATCTTTATATTCTCACTTATAGTTTATATAAAATTCCGTATTAACCCTCTAGTGTATACACAGTAGATACATTATTATCATCATTTATTCAACTATAACTATTATTACTTTGTCTTATACATAATACTCAAAACTTAACTAAGTTAACTTAATTTTTATTGTAACATTTCATTTCATCATCCTGTATCCTTCCAGAAATAGTGCAATACAATATCTCTTGCCATTTGTAAAATCTGCACTCTAGTTGTTTTCTTGGTAAATCTTATGTGTACTTCTCTTAGCAACTTGTTCATTGCATATCTTTTAAAGACTCGAAACCCTCCATTTGTTCCTTCTATCAGCTTGTCTTTGGTTATCACTGGTGCTTCTGCCAAAAGTACTCTCATTGTTTCTGCCAAATTTTCTCCCCTTTCTTCTTCCATGTTTTGAGGTCTAAGATAGTGTTCCAGTTCATCAACCTCTCCAATGTCAAGAATTTTCTTATCACTTTGTTCATATTTTTCTGCAATTTTTTGAACTCTATCCTCAAATTTCATCATCGTTTTGTAGGTATTCTCAGCTTTTCCTCCCATTCTTTCTACTCTTTGTTCTATAATCCCAAGATTCTTTTCAATGTACTTAGCATTTTTTTGTATTCCTAGCATAATTTTTTGCAAAATTAATTCCTTTTCTTCTTCATATAGCACCATTTTTCCAGGTTGTAAACACTGCCATTAAAACATTCAAGGCTTATTGCTAGATGTCAGACAAATTCACTATAATCTTTCAAGTCCAGGCTTTCTCTTTACTCCAGTCCAGCTACTGATAATACTCCAAAAGAACACCTATATAAACAACTCATGCTCTTCCCACTGTTCCTTTCAATAAACAAAGTCAAGGACTTTAAAATATAACATATAAGTCAAATGATTAAAGGAATTAGTGTTTCCAAGCCTCCAGCCTCTAGATGGCAGTGTTACTTCTTTTTCCTCTGCTTTTACCCTTCTCTTTGTTATGAGGTTGAGAAAAAAAAAGTTTAAAAAGTATAATCCACCCAAATGTTGTGAAGAGAAAGAGATTCTTGCTCCACAGATACAAAAAGTGCGGAAAAATAGAAGAAGGAGGAGGAGGAGGAGGAAGGAGGAGGAGGAGGAGGAAAAAAGAGACCAGTCCAATTTAAAAAGTAAGAGGCATTTGTAAGAATTCCGTCCAAAAAAAACGGAATTAAAGAAAGAAAGATCACACTGTAATTTTAATACAAGCTTAATCCGCCATTTACTCTCTTCTGTCTTCAATTTTAATTTTACTTTAAGTCTTTTTGGGTGTTCTCTTCTCTAGTAGTAAAGTTTATCTCACCAATTTCAACACACACTCTCTCCTGCTTAGCTTCCATTTAGGGGTCTGTCCCAACCTTACGCAGTTTAAAATGGCTGCTTCTCTTGTAGCCGGGAAAATAAGTGTTCTTCTGGATCAATCAGGGGCTTTGTGATGCCCCTGAGATCAGCAGGACATGCCTTTCTCTATCACCGTCTCTACAGGACGGTTTAGGTCCAAAAAGAACCGTCCAGCAACAGAGATTTGACAGCAATCCTGGAGCTCCAAGATTGCATGCCATGTTGTAGCAACATCAGACCCTGCCTCCTCTATTGCTATTCTTAAGCATCCCTTCCTCCTAGTCATACAACCAAAAAGTCTAAATGCCTAACAGAAGACTATAACCAGGGCTTTCCCATTTCTAAGCCTGCATCTTAATCATTGCACCGTACAAAAATGTGTGTAATCTTGAAACCATTCTTTCATAACAATCACAACAACCACAGCCTCTGCTGTCCTATAACTGAGGTACTTTAGCAAAGACAGTCTTTCTGGCCTATTTCCTTATCTGATAGCATCATTTTAAGGTTACAGTATTTCAAGGTAATACAAAGGGTACATAAACATTACTATACATAACAATCAGGTAAAACACAGGGTTTCCTTCACATTTTATCTCATCCATAAATGTAGATGTAAATGTAGTAGAAAAGAATCAGGAGCACAGAAGTGATACTGAGACATGGACAGAGACAGACTATTACTGCAAAATTGCCAAGAGCTAGATCTATTTTTTTGCCAATATAATGTTAATGAATACAGATATTAAATCAAAATATATAAATGTGGTTGAGTGGTTTTTTTCCTTGAGGTCTTCACATAAACCCCATTCCCTCTGAAACTCTAGAGGAAAAACCAGAACCCCCCCCCTCCGAAAATGCTGACCATACCCATGTGTGGACTACAGCTTCACCTGCTTTATACATCATTTGTAGCCCTCCATATATTGTTAATGGTAACTCTCTTGACCTATAGACCTATTTTACAAAAAAAAAGAGATTGCTCTAGAAAAATTACACAAGTCTGCAAATCTATTGTCAGTGCTAAAGGTTTTTTTTAAGCAACAACAAGAAGGAATGATTTTACAGATTGTTTCTAATAGATTTAATGGTATGATTTAAAGTCGAATCATTGCTTTATCTTTACACTTGACATTCACAAGACGGTAAGTTAGGCTAATGTGGAGCCCTTTGGCAAATCCTTTAAGCTTCTTAGTTCAACCATTGTAGAGCTCTCTTTTAGCAGCGACAATGCTAATGTGAGTTCCATGTGTTTTCCCAGCCTCTGTGGAGAGGGCAAACTGCCTTTAATTGAGTTTGGCCAACCATGTTTCTTTTCTAGGCATGGACCCAAATGTTATGGCCAGAAAAAATAATAACAATAATTTTCAATAACTCAGATGCATTTGTTAAAAAAAAAAATCACTTATCAAAGTAGACCAAACCCATACCATCCATCAGGTACAGTTTAAAACTCTGGAGAATATATTTGCTGGGTATAAACCTACAGATTAAAAATAGAAATAAAGTGCCCCAAAGCATTATTTCTGCATCATTTGCATAGTTAGGATAAAGATTTGCTGGATGCAGTTCCTCACAAGATAAATAATGGTGTATGCTTCACGGAAGTGGGAAAGCAACGGCATTAAGGAAAAAGTTTATTATGTATAATTGCTTGCTTCTGTTTATGTGACTTCTATAGAACTTGGACAAGCAATTTAGTTTACAGAGATTTATAATGGTTTTCATGAAGATGCATGAAACTAAAAACCTGTGTGCTTTTTCCAACCACCAATAAATCATTTTACAACATTTACTTTCTTTTTGTTGTGTGTTCATATATACACATATATAACATTAAAATTAAAACTAGCTTACTGGAGTAGCATATATTTTTTCTGTTCCTTTCCCTTATCTTTTATTCATCCCTTGATTCAATTTATGAAATAAATTACAAGAGTTTAATGCTAACGTAATGGATGTTATTATTACATTTGTCGAAAGTTTGTTTTCCAGAAAATACAGTATTTCATATCACAGAGGTATATAGAACCATTATATATTTTGTTGGGAAGTTGAAGAATATTAAGCACCAAGGAAGGAACTAAGGAACTAAGGTTGCTGTGGTATAAAAAAGATGTTGAGACAGTACAGAGCAACATAGATAATTAGGAGGCTGGAGGCTAAAACATGTGCAGAACGGTTTCAGAAATTGGATATGTCTAGTTTAGAAGGATTAGGGGTGACATGACAGCAGTCTTCCAATATTTGAAGGGCTGCCACAAAGAAGAGAGGGTCAACCTATTCTCCAAAGCATCTGAAGGCAGGACAAGAAGCAAAGGATGGAAATTAATCAAGAGGAGAACCAACTTAGAAATAAGGCTAAATTTCCTGACAATGAAAACAATTAATCAGTGGAACAACTTGCCTGCAGTGGGTGCTCCATCACTGGAGGTTTTTAATATGAAATTGGATGGACAACCATTTCTCTGAAATGGTGTAGGACCATGATGGCGAACCTATGATACACGTGCCACCGGTGGCATGCAGAGCCTTATTTGGTGGCACACCAGCCGTCAGCTCTGGCTTGTATGTGTGTGCCGGCCAGCTGATTTTTCACATTTCCCGAGGGTCAGGGGAGGCTGTTTTCACCTTCCCCAGGCTTCTGGAAAGCCTCTGGACCCTGGGGAGGAATCGTGCATGCATGTGTGGGGGAGGGTCTCATGCGCATGTGCAGTTGGGTGGGAAGATTGAGTGGGCATGTGTGCACACACGATAGCGCATGTGCAATTTTGACATGCTGTAAGAAAAAAGTTCGCCATCACTGGTATTGGATCTTCTGTTTGAGCAGGTGGTTGGAATAGAAGACCTCCAAGGACACTTCCAACTCTGTTATTCTATTATTCTGCTTCATAATGGTGAAGCAAGCAGATCTCTTTCTCCTAAAAATAAGCCTTTTGGGGGTTAATCGGTTGCTTTGGCACATTAACCACATGCCATAAATGTTCTTACAAAATGAGAGCTATGAATATGGCCAGCTGTAGGACCCCTTTGAACTCCATAGGCTTATATCCTCCTGGTCTTCCTTCTAGCTCTAGCACTAGCATAACTTTGTAGGCAAGTGGGCACACTTCTACACAAAGCACTGGGGAACAGCCACTTGATATTTTTATTTCCTAAAAAAGTCTTTCAATGGGGTGAGGTTACAGGTCAGCTCTTCATCTGCTTTTTCAATGAAAAGAATGTCAGAGTTTGTTGCAGAAGTCAAATCCAGAAAGTACACAAGTAACTGATTCAGGAGGACTCATTAACATGTATATATGTATATATGTATATCTGTATATATGTATATATGTATATGCTTTTGTAGATTTTCACGGGTGTAGGTGGCTTCGGGGATTTTCCAGTGTACAAGGCATAGAAATGTTATTGCAACAGGAGAATAATCAGAGAAGCCATTGAAATAGAGAAACAATCTAACAGCATGAACAAACTTGATGATACCTCCCGCCTACCAGATATCTGGAAGCCAGCATTGACCAGCAGACGAGCCCCACCCTCCAGCCAAGCCATTGAAATTCAAAACAAGGAGAAACATACAAATGAGACCAATCAGCATCAATCTACCAGTCAGGATGCAGCTGCACAGCCAATCAACCCACTCACAACAATAGTCAGCACTCCACCCCGCCCACCAAGATTTAAAGAGGGGCGATGCCTCCGCAGTCACAGTCACAGACAGAAGCCTGCCTGATGATGACAAGTGAGATCTTGTCAAAACGTTGCAATAACATTCCTATGCCTTATACACGGGAAAATCCCCGAAGCCAGCTATGCCAGCATACCTACACCCGTGAAAATCTACGAAAACATATATGTATATATGTATATATGTATATATGTATATATGTATATATGTATATATGTATATATGTATATATGTATATATGTATATATGTATATATGTATATATGTATATATGTATATATGTATATATGTATATATGTATATATGTATATATGTATATATGTATATATGTATATATGTATATATGTATATATGTATATATGTATATGCTTTCGTAGATTTTCACGGGTGTAGGTATGCTGGCATTGCTTGCTTCGGGTATTTTCCCGTGTATAAGGCATGGAAATGTTATTGCAACATTTCGACAAGATCTCACTTGTCATCGTCAGGCTTTGGTCTGTGACTGTGACTGCGAAGGCATGGCCCTTTTTTAAATCTTGGTGGGGGGGGGTGGAGTGCTGACTATTGTTGTGAGTGTGTTGATTGGCTGTGCAGCTGCATCATGACTGGTAGATTGATGCTGATTGGTCTCATTTGTATGTTTCTCCTTATTTTGAATTTCAACGGCTTGGGTGAAGGGTGGGGCTCGTCTACTGGTCAGTGCTGGTTTCCAGATGTCTGGTAGGCGGGAGGTGTCATCACGTTTATCTAATATATATGTCATCACATACCTAACAGTATGAACAAACGTGATGACACCTCCCGCCTACCAGACATCTGGAAACCAGCACTGATCAGCAGACGAGCCCCACCCTCCACCCAAGCCGTTGAAATTCAAAATAAGGAGAAACATACAAATGAGACCAATCAGCATCAATCTACCAGTCATGATGCAGCTGCACAGCCAATCAACACACTCACAACAATAGTCAGCACTCCCCCCCTCAAGATTTAAAAAAGAGCCATGCCTTCGCAATCACAGTCACAGACCAAAGCCTGACGATGACAAGTGAGATCTTGTCGAAACGTTGCAATAACATTTCCATGCCTTATACACGGGAAAATCCCCGAAGCAAACAATGCCAGCATATATGTATATATGTATATATGTATATATGTGTATATGTATATATACACTACCAAAAGTGGTTTTTGAGTTTCAGATCAGAGCAGCAGACCAATTTAGTTTCCATTTCAGAGATCAGAGCTTAATACAGACAAAGAGAACCTCCTCTACACAGGGCAGTTAAGCTAAACCTAAGCCACGCCCAGGCTCCTTGCTGTCTCAGCTCCCAAACTGCCCTCATTGGCTGACTTAGTTGCTATGCCTATACATTGGCTGACCTTTGTTACCATGCCCTATTCCAGCCAGTCCCCGACGGCTGACCTGTTGCTATGTCCTATTCCAGATCATGAACATTCTGACAAAGAATATAACAAATTGAAACAAAAGGAAGAAAGTGCCCATGCGCACATTGGCTCCCAAAAGCATAATGCTGTTGAAGATGGCTGTATCTTCTCACTACTCCCAGAATTATATTAGTGCTTTGGGATCAACTCATATTACTTAATATTTGCCAGATGAAAATAGGAGCAATTTTATCTACTTAATAACACCTATGCCCCCTCACCCCTATATTCTGTGGACTGCATTCCTCGGTTTCCTCCCTCCCTCCCTACAAGTTGTGTACTCCTGCTATATTAGGGCACTCAGAAGCCATCTTTATTGGATTCAAACTCTTCCAGATAAACGTGTACAAGATAGTAGCCTTAATCTTTCCTACTGTGACACCTGCCTAGAAGGAAAACATTCAGTCAACAAATGTCACAGAACTTGTCTTTTTTTTTCTTCTTTTCCCATATTTAACCTTATTTACAATTTCTTATCACCTAACTGAAGCTTTGCAAAATCCTCTCCTGATGGCCCCTAGGGATTGAGGGAATTAATGCAAATCTGCTTATTAGGGAGAGAATGTTATAAATGCTCAGAACAATCTGAGGGATCGCATCCTGCCTCATACATCCCTGCGACCGATTCGCTCCCACAGAGAGGGACTTCTCCGGGTGCCGTCCACTAGGCTATGCCAGCGGGTGACACCCAGGGGAAGGGCCTTCTCTGTGGCGGGCCCGACCCTCTGGAACGACCTTCCCCCCGAAATTAGAACAACTACAGACCTTCGCTCCTTCCGACAGCTTTTAAAAACTCATTTCTTCCGTTTGGCTGGCCTAGGGTAATTTTAATTAAGTTATAGTGTTAAGGGGTTTTAGGGACAGTTTTTAGTTTTTATAGATGTTTTTAGCGCAGGATATGTTTAATTGTGATTTTAAATTTTGTACTCTGTGTCTATTGTTTTTAATTTTCCTGTGCCCCGCCTCGAGTCCCTTAGGGGAGAGAGTGCGGGTTATAAATAAAATTTATTATTATTATTATGTTTTGAATTCTGTGGAGGAAGGTTAATGTTCTAGATAGACAGACAGACAGACAGATAGATGAGAGAGAGATGATAGGTAGATAGATAGATAGATAGATAGATAGATAGATAGATAGATAGATAGATAGATAGATAGATAGATAGATAATGGCTCTGTCTCATAGGAGGTGGGAAAGCAGCACAAAGTGCATTTGACGGAAAGTAATACAGCTAGCACATATATTCTGCAGTTCTTGAAGGCATTTGCATTCAAGTTCAAATTGAATGACTGCCATGGTGCTGCCAAGGTGAGTGAATCTATTGTCCCCCCACTGGTTATGTGGAAATTACCTTTTCGCTACTGATAATTTGGGCTGCATTTTACAAAAGACTTCACACAGCCTAGGTTACTTGCTGCTGAAAATGTACGAAAGGAAATCTCAAAAGAATTTTGTATGGTACATTAGCAACGTTGTGTTCCATCCATTTCTCCGTGTGTGCCTGGGTATACATAATATTTGGGGTGGGTCTAATGTGATTGAAATCCTGCCAACGAAAGTTGTAAAGAGCAGTGGTGAGCTTAGCACATTTCCCCTCTGTGCTTTTCACACCCAGCAGGACTTTTAAGCATTGTAGCTTGCAACAGGAAGGAAAAGAAGTCAAGTACAAACTGATTCATCCATGCAGACTGATGGAAAATGAAACATTTAAACTTTGTTCATCTGAATAAAATCAAAGAATGGCACATCCTGAGGACTAATTGGGTGGTGTGGAGTAACTTACAGCTCTTCCCAGTATCTTTAGTAGTTATTTTGCAGAAAGTTGTACTTGTGGTTTTGGAGTAAAATCCATTGCCATGATCCGTAGTATCTTCAATAATGGTTTTATTGTATAAGCCACTGGAATGGAGGAGAAACAAGAGCTTCCTTTTGAATCAACCACAGCAGGTGAATATGAGTGTTTACAGACTCAAACGCTCTGACAAAGGAACAGGCAGGAGGCTGAGAAGATGATTCAGTGAGATGCCAGAGAACCAGAAGGAGAAGCCTGCTGAGAAAGTAACTACTGGATTTCCCTTATCAGGCTGCACATGCTTCTTTACTCCTCTATGAGACATGGTTTTGTCTCAACATTGTCCAGGGAGAAAGGAGAGCTGCTTGCCCGTCCTGGAAAGTCTTCCTTGGGAGCCCAGAAAGGGTGCCAGAGACTATAGGGGTAAGGCGATACTTATATGCCCACTGTTGAGGCTGGAAAGCTTATCAAGGTAGCAGGAAAAGAAGCCTAAAATTTGTACTGCCAGAAATGCTTGCCTCCTTAACATTTTAGTTTTGAGTGTTACTTTGACTGCTGAGGCACCCAAGAATCTGTTTTTAGCTCTAGTCTGTGAATGCAGAAGGGAAGAATCAAATTCAGTAGGTTCTCTATAACTTTAGAGAGTCCAGAGTTTGTTTTCTCATCAACAACTCATCGGCTCGCCCCCAAAGGTGCTTTTTTCAAGAGGCAACTGGATTTTCTGGTTTTTCTTTGAAGACTCATCCAAGAAGATTCTTCAAATTCTTCAGAAGCAAAACGTCTTCAAAGAAAAACCAGAAAGTCAAGTTGCTTCTTGAAAAAAAGCACCTTTGGGACAACCGTGGCCTGGATGACTGAGAACCTCCATCTGCTCCCCACCACCTTGACTACAAGGTCTATGCTCCAACCCCAATTGCTTCTGTCAATGTGGCAAGCGAAGCAAAAAGGAAGAAAGAACTTCATCTTGGCTTAGGGTGCTGTACAAAACCAGGCCACAAGCATGATAGAGGGGCAAAGATTTAGGTACATTCTTCTGAATTGAGAAGGCAACCATGTTTGACAAATGTGACTGTGTGCTGTGGGTTACCATCAGCAGCTGGAAAAAGTTTTTGTGACTAGGTTTTGAAATCGTAAATATCCCTATTATTATGCCATGCAATACAAGTATTAAGTCTCATGCTCTCTGTGCAGAATACAAAGACTTCAAAAGGCTTTGATTCTACAAAGTCAGATTATATAAATACAATTTTTGGGGGGTTACCGTTATGTACAAGGCATAATTCTGTTTATTTGACATTACCTTTCCCCAACATACAACTATTTTGACTATTTGGGTTTGACAAAAAGAGTCTTTGCGGGTGAGTAGGGGAATGATAAAATAGGAACCAGAACTTTGCAATACAAACAAGGCCCTTGCATACTTGTGTTATACATCACAATATGAAGGGGAAGAGCTTGGGGTGTGATGTGAAAAACTACCTTTCATTACTTTAACATCATCATGATCAGGAGTGTAGGATTGCTATTTGAATGATTGGTAGACAGGGATATTGGACCATCCAGGAATGAGACCAATACTTAAATTCAATGCATCCTAAATGTGTAGGGAGAATCTCAGTAATCCAGGTCATGGTTGTCCCAAAGGTGCTTTTTAATGAGGCAATTGAATCTTGTCCTGATGGTTTGATCTCTGTTGTGCCATGCATTTATGAACAAAACAACCACTTCCTAAACACATGGCACATAGGAGGACAAACCCATCAAAACAAGTTTCAGCAGTCCATCTACATTTAAAAGTCAAAGGGCACTCTTTTGAAGACAACAAAGTCCATATTTTGGAAGAGGAGGGCCACTGGTTTGAAAGAGGGATCAAAGAGGCCATCTATATCAATACTGAACCACCCTGTCTTAACAGAGGGGGAGGGATACAACATCATCTATCTCTAGTCTATAACACAGTCCTTTCAGAAGTTCCATGAAGGTTCCACACCCATTTACACTACTCAGGTGATCCTGAGGACACAGATAAACCTCTACGTTCCTTCAATATCTCTCATGCAAATGTCCAGCTGTCTGCAAGGAGTATAAATCCTTCCATTCCCCACCATCCAGTCAGAGCTGAAGAAGCTTCATGGATGAGAAATGAAATGTCTTCAAAGAAAAACAAGTAAGTCCAGTTACCTCTTGAAAAAGTACCTTTCGGTCAATGCATCCTGTTTTTTTAAAGTAATAATTGATACCACACCAGAGTCACTCATACAGCCCAAGAGATCTTCACCAGAAAATGGTGGTTATCTTCAGAAGTAAGAGCTTTGCAGCATAAAAAGTCTTTGCTGATGTTGACCTGCTTAATTCTGCCTGAGGCTTGTCCAGTTGTAACTTACATCATGATTTTTTGTAGCCCTCAGCAAATTTTTTAGTTTAAAGATAATAAGCCATTCTTTTAGGGACCTCGGTATATTTCTTATCTCTGTTGACAGTCTTAGTATCTTCCTAACATTCTGATTTTCAGCTTTCCAGTTGACCCCATTTCTCTTCAGAGCTCTTTTATTTGCAACTTTTTGACCTCATTCTTGCTCATTTCTTTTGCCACTTATACAATTTCCTACTCATCTTCTATTTGTGCTCTAAAATGCTTACCTTGCATTTAAGTTGTACAAGAAATAATCAAAGTATGTGTAATCAATATCCTAGATTTCAGAAATTAGAGTAAATAGCAAAATTTACACGAAGAAGGATGATATGGATGATTCGCTATGTTATCTTATGTTTCATGCATATAGTTAGCCTGAACTTTCTAAAACCAGAACTCTGAAATTGAAAATGCACCATAATATCCATTGTTGTAGTTTTGGTAATGCAGTGAGTTTATGTTTCTGTCAAGCAAAATCCATTTCCTGTTCTACTATAGTCGGGATGGCGAACCTATGGCACGCATACCACAGGTGGCATGCAGAGCCCTCTCTGTGGGCACACAAGCCATTGCCCAGCTCAGTTCTACTGTGTATGTGCATGTACCTCCCACAGCCAGCAGGTTTTTGGGTCTCTTCCACAGATGAATGAGGGGTGAGGTGCATGCAGGAGATGTGCATGCATGTGTGGAGGACTGGGGTGCACGTGCAGGGGTCATGAATGCATGTGTGGGATGAGGGAATGCAGGGGGTCATGTGCGCATGTGCAGGTTCATGAACAAATGCATGGGGGATGGGGCACATATGGGATATTGTATGCATGCGAGGGCAGAGGTCACGGGGGTCACGCACACTATACTATACTATAGGGCCATGATTTTGTAATTGTATTCAAATTTGTATACCGTCCTTTCTCCCTTACGGGACTCAGGGCAGTGAACAGGCAATGATAAAAAACAATAATAAAAACATCAATATAAATACCTATGCTAAAAATAAATTAAATACTAAGCCTGCTCTAAAATGCACAATAAAACCCCCAATAAAACCAGATTAAAAGCTACACCAGGCCGGCCATACGAAAAAGATGGGTCTTCAGGGCTCGACGGAACAGGTGCAGGTCTGTAGTTGTGCGGAGGTCAGGGGCAGGTTGTTCCAGAGGGCAGGAGCTGCCCTCTCTGTGGGAGCGGACTGGTCGAAGGGAGGTATTTGGTAGGAGGCGGTCTTGCAAGTACTTAGGTGCCTTGCCATGGAGCGCTTTAAAGGTTGTTACTAGCACCTTGAAGCGCACCCGGAAAGCCAGAGGCAGCCAGTGCAGCTCATGCAGGAGAGGGGTTACATGGGAGCATCTGGAGGCTCCCAGAATCCCCTGCGCGGCCACATTCTGAACTAGCTGGAACCTCCGGGTGCACCTCAAGGGAAGCCCCATGTAGAGAGCGTTACCGTAGTCCAGGTGGGAGATGCCGAGGGCTTGAGTGACCGTGCGTAAAGCATCATGGTCCAGAAAGGGACGCAACTGGCGTATCAGATGAACCTGATAAAAAGCCCCCATGGCCGTAGCTGTCACATGATCGTCCAAGGACAGCTGAGTATCCAGGAGGACGCCCAAGTTGCTGGCCCTCTCCGCAGGGGCTAATGATATGCCCCCGATAGCCAGAGATGGAACCAACTGGCTATGCCATGACACCGGAAACCACAGCCACTCGGTCTTGGACAGGTTGAGTTGAAGCCTGTTCCTCCCCATCCAGACTCGCACGGCCTCCAGGCACCGGGACATCACTTCCGCGGCATCGTTGGGGTGGTCCGGGGTGGAGATGTACAGCTGGGTGTCATCCGCATACTGATGGAATTCCACCCCGAAACCACGGATGATCTCACCCAGCGGCTTCATATAGATGTTGAACAGGAGAGGCGAGAGGACTGACCCCTGTGGCACCCTACAAGTAAGGCACCTCGATGTCGACCTCTGCCCTCCTGCCAACATGAATTGCGACCGGTCAGAGAGGTAGGAGGAGAACCACCGTAAAAAGGTGCCTCCAAACCCCAACCCCTCCAACCGGCACAACAGGATACCATGGTCGATGGTATCGAAAGCCACTAACAGTACCAGGATAGAGGAACAACCTCTATCCTGAGCCCTCCAGAGATCATCGACCAACGTGACCAATGCCGTTTCTGTGCTGTACCCAGGCCGAAAGCCAGACTGGCGCGAGTCTAGATAGACAGCTTCATTCAGGTGCTGAGGGAACTGTCATGATGGTGAACCTATAGCACGCGTGCCACAGGTGGCACCCAGAGTTATTTGTTAGGGCACACGAGGCATTGCCTTTCAGCACCAGTAACTTCCAGTTTGGCCGTAGGGCTGTTTTTCGCCCTCCAGAGCCTTCAGGGAAGCCTTCCAAAGGCTCCAGAGGGCAAGAAATGGCCCTACGAGCAAACCGGAAGTCACTGGTGCTGACAGGGCAACACCTCGTGTGCCCTAACAAATGGCTCTGTGTGCCACAGGTTCGCCATCCTAACCCTAACCCTAACCTTAACCCTGAACATCCGGATTGCCCATAGAACTGGTTTTTCATGCTCTGGAGGCTCCTGAAGGGGGGAATGGGGGTTGTGTTCACCCTCCCCAGGTTCCTAGAAAGCCTCTGGAGCCTGGGGAGGGCGAAAAAAGAGTGCCAAAAGTGGGAGGGAAGAGTGCTGGTCACTTGTGCATGTGGCGCAGAGTGGGTAAGTGCGTGCATGTGTAGCACGCCAGCGCACAACCCCCTTGCGCTCCCCCTGCTTTTGGCACGTGAGCCAAACAAGGTTTGCCATCACTGCTATAGGGGGGTCACTGTACTATAGTATAACCTTTCTTTTGGACATACATGTGATTCTGCAACAAATGAAAAGGAGGCAGAACACTATTTTCATCAGTCTGACACACACATACCTTTTCCCATGGGGTAGACATTGCTGCCCAATTATCTTTTTAAATTCATTATAGCTGCCCAACAACAATGTTCTCTGGATAGCACCAAGCCTACAACTACATACGATGTTGAATTTCTGTTACATACCTCGGGCAAAATAAGTTGATAATAAGTTGCATACTAATGTTGGAAATTTGGGTTAATCAGTGTCAACTGTGGTCATTAACAGCTGAGAGTTTGCTCCATTTATGATTCCACCCGAGTACTTTTTAGTCTTGCCACAACTCTGCATGTCAGACTACCTGAAGATTGCACCAAATAAAGGCAAAATTTTTGGGTCATGCTCCATTCATGGTAGACTTAAAGAATATTGGCATATAATTTTCTTGGAAGCAACATGGAAATATTTTACCACTATCTTCATTCAGTATATATTTATTATTATTATTTCCACCCTCAAAAAAAGATCAATCCTGGATTAAAGAATGGAAAGCCTACCTCCTGGATCATGGGTGCTACATCCCTGAAAAAATTGTATCAAAAATTGAATAGCCACTTGTCTGGGTTGGTCTGAAGGTTCTTGCTCTGGGCAGGGGGTTGGCTAGAATATTTCCAAGGTCCATTCCAATGTATTAATTCTAAAGCAAGTTTTCAGGTCAATTCAACATTCAACTTCTTATCTCTAAAGCCCTTTATGGCACAGTCCAAAAATATATCAGGTAATGTTTTGCCAAAGCTGAATCGGTGGGTCACCTAGAGAGGGCTGTAGAATATAGTCTACACCTTGAGAGACATACATGGGAATTGATTAAATGTCAGGCCTTATTCATTGTAGCCATTGCCTTTTGAAACACTTCCCCCCACCTCGGAATGTATATAGCAATACCAATAGCACTTAGACTTACAGTATTTTTCAGAGTATAAGATGCACCTTTTTGCCTTAAAAAAGGGGCTGAAAATCTGGGTGCGTCTTATACACTGAATACAGCATTTTTTCCTCCCGAAACTCCACCCCATTCACCAAAATGGTCATGCATAGCTTGTAGGAGACTTTCTGAGAGCTCCTGGCTGAGGGCAGAAATGAGCAAAAAACAGCCCATTCCCCCCACCCCCCAGCAGCACTCTATAAGCTTCCTAAAGGCTACCCATGCCCTTTTTCGGACAAAAAAAGGCCCGTTTTCACAAAAAACAAGCCGTTTTTTGCTTGGTTTTGGCCCTCCCACCCCAGGAACACCCTACAAGCTTCCTAAGGACTATTCATGCCCTTTTTGGGGATAAAAAGGGCCCATTTCACAAAAAATGGGCCATTTGGGGGAGGTTTACAGAGTGCAAAACCTTTTTTTTAAATTTTCCTCTTCAAAACCTTGCTGCGCCTTGTACCATGGTGCGTCTTATACGCTGAAAAATACAGTATATACTGCTTCATAGTGCTTTTACAGCCTCTCTAAGTGATTTACAGCGTCAGCATATTGCCCCCAACAATCTGGGTCCTCATTTTACCCACCTCAGAAGGATGGAAGGCTGAGTCAACCTCAAATTGGTGAGATTCGAATTGCTGAACTGCAGCTAGCAGTCAGCTGAAGTAGCCTTCAGTACTGCACTCTAACCACTGCACAACTTATATAGTCTTTATATAACTATATATAGTCTTATAGTCCCTATTCAGCTTACCTGCTGGTAACATCTGAAATATTTACTTCAGCATGCTTTTGGCTCAGAATGATTGAGTGGTGGCACATTATACAGAGCTTATTTTTGAGTTTTGTATTTTTACTTCTTGATTCAGTTTTTGTACTTCCATACTACCAGAGTTTTTGACGATAGATGCAGGCTATAACAATTGCTAATAAATGAATTGTTTAGTCCCATTACAGCCAGAGATTCAGAAATCTCACCCAAGGACTTGGCTTCTGAGTCAGAAAGGTCAGGAGATGTTGTCACCTGCTGAGACCCTTGTCTTCTGCGTTAAGCTCTGCTTTATCAACTCTGATCATGAAGTCTGCCTCGTTTTATGAACTTTATCTAAAGACAGGAATTGTGATATTATAACTCTTACTGTATGCTGTTGCCTGATAGATTTACAACCGTATAATAGCTAATTAACTGTCTCCAGGATGAATGGGCCATGACACAACTTCAACATCTGTTTTTATATTTGAGAGTAGATTGTGTATCTTATGATACACCAGGATATTTCAGCTGTGAGTCATTAGCTATTAATAAGAGATGTTCTGTTTTGGCATGTCTTGTTTATTTTGAAGTAATTGTATTCAAGGGATAATATGATAAATAAATAATGCTCATTCCAAAGTTCCGGCTGCAATTGATTTGAAGAAGCATTTATATAAGATTATATACAGTCGTCTGTATGTCGAAAACAACCTCCAATAATTAATTAAAAAGTTTAAAAATCCTGTTACTATTTTATTCTTTATAATTAACAAGTTTATAGGCTTGCTATTTTTGATGGTTCGTATTTCAGACCAACACTGTTATCATTAAGTCAGGCAATTATGCTTTTTTCTGCATTTTCTCTGGTAATTAGAAGAGCCCCCTGACTTCAAAAATAAAATGACCTTCTCTCTCAGATTCTCCTTTAATCATTGTTTCTTCAACATGAAAGTTGTGCTAGGATTAAGAAATCCAAGCTGCACATATGTTTAGGCAAAATATGCTGGTAATGCATTAGAGATGGTGTGCTTAGCTATAGACCCTTTTCCAGTCTCACTTGGATCAATATTTCAAGATTACGAATATTGAAATTCTGTACATCTAGTAGTGACCAGGATCTATAATGTTCTATGCCACTCAGAAGAATAATGGTGTGTGTGTGTGTGTGTGTGATTATTTTGATATTTCCATTCTAGTATAATTCTAAATAGTGTTCTTTGTAACTTGAGTTCACTGGTTTTCTGTGGAAATTATTGTAGATGAAATCAGTGAGACTTACCTTCAAGAAGCAATGTTTAGATAGTACTGAAAACATAATAGCTTAGGAAGAAACTGCTTTTACTGCTTTGATATTTCCTAGAGCTGTACAATATTAAAATGTTGAGATAATAATATTTACAGAAATACATTTCTTCCACCTTTTTAAAAGCAAGGCAGTCCATGATCTCAGGGACTTATTCAATCCCAAGCCAACCCCTTATAATGAATCCAGTTAAAAGGAATGGAAAACACATGATCTCATTCAAACTATATGGCTTTTATTTTTAACGATCCTACAAAAATTTGAGGTGAATAACAACAAGCACCAAATTCGAGAGAGGTTTGAGTAAATTGTGATTTTTAACTATTTATTTGTTTCTTGAGTTGTTGCATGGGTTTTTAATTCTTACATGTCTTGAGTATCTTTTGTAATGGGGTGGTGGTGCAGTGGCCTAATGGTTAAGATGCTGGGCTTGTAGACTGGAAGCTTGGCAGCTTGAGTCCCAAGTACCACATGATAGGGTGAGCTCCTGTTCTTGCCCCAGCTCCTGCCAACCTAGCAGTTCGAAAGCATGCAAATGCAAGTAGATAAATAGGTAACATTTTGGTGGGAAGGTAACATCATTTTGTACACCTCAGTGTATAGTCATGCTGGCCACATGGTCACGGAAGCATCTTCAGATGATACTGACTTCCTCAGCTAGGAAATGTAGATGACCACACACTCAGTGGTGGGATTCAGCTAGTTCAGTTGTTAACTTTCTGAGCAGTTTGGTGAACTGGTTGCTGGAAGAAATCATTAGGGTATCGAACCGGTTGTTAAATTATTTGAATCCCACCACTGCACATACCCCTAGTGACAGACCTGACTGGATAGGGGAAATCTTTACTTTATCCTTTATCAATAGATTATTTTCTGTTTCACCCTGGATTTTAAACTCTACCATTTTGTGTAAGATGAGTCTTTCCTTTGTACTTAGCTTTGTTTCACTGTGCATTAATCTGTCCTGGGGCTGTACCATAATTCTGGCTGCATAAGATAAGTAATACATGTGTACACCATTTTAATAAATGTGGTATGGCAGATTAATTCTTGCAGGTTAAAAGGGCAAAATAAAGTTTTCCTGATCATTTGTAAGCTTTACCCCAAGGGGTAAAGCTGTATCTTTCTTTTTCATTTTCTTCCGAATGTGCAGTAGATACAAATCTTTCTCCTACATTGTATCAAGGAAATGGTCAGCCCTCTATTAATAATAATAATAATAATAATAATAATAATAATAATAATAATAATAATAATAATAATAATAATAATAATAATAATAATAATAAAAACCTAGAATATCACCCATTCTTCTCATTTATTTACAGTTGTAGCTATTTTTTTAACATGAGCATTGCATCCTGACTTCACATTTAAATGCAAATGGTCAAAGCTCCTGAACAGCTACTAAACACAAGAGAAGCCGTATCATTTGCAGGCTTGTGTGATTGTTATGGAAGTTAATGCTGGCTGGCTGTCTTAATGGTTGTACATGACCATTTTCACAATTCACCACTCCTCCACAGTGGTGGGTTCCGGATCCTGTACACTGCAACGGAGCCCAGCGTCCACCACGTGCATGCGCACAGCACATGCATGCGTACTTACTACCCGCGATGTTCTAGCTGCTTGGTGGAGTGTCGCGCAAGCACCATACGCTCTGTGCGTGTGCGCAAAAGCCCCGATCAACTCAAATACAGATAAGGAGGGCGGTCAGGCAGGACCTCCAGAGCATTGTACTGGAATGGTACCTGGTGCTCCCAGCAGGCACCGATATGAGCGTACCAGTCGTATCCCACCACTGCTCCTCCATTTTGCAAAGCATTTCTTTTGAAGGCTTCACACAGAGTCTTCTTGGACAGAGTCCTTCTAGCCCCCCCCCCCAACCGCCCCATACTCCATTAGAATACTTACAGGTTTTACACAAGATGTTAGAAAAAGAAAAGCAACACTTCAGTTAATTCAAAAGAACAATGTTTAAGGCAGAATATGAAATTGCAAAAAAGTGATAACCGCATGGCTTTCAACCTGTTAATTTTTCACAAACCAAATTTGATAGAGACTTTATATGAGAGCCTGATGGATTGGATTAAAGCGTAGGGATTGCTAGTTCTACAAGCATAATTCACAGAGTTACATATTAACTTCCCTGTCCCTCATTAGCTTTGCATTTCTTCTGAAGATGAGTGGATGAAAACCAAGAACTCGCCTCAAGGGATGGAAAAGAAATTATTTTGAATAATATTTTAATATGAATTTACTGTCATTGCACTTTGACAATATGCTTAGATTAGACCACAATTCTCCCCCTGTATTCAATCATTTAAATTTTTGGCAGTGCAGTTTTGTACACACACATATACACAGACACATACTGTTGTGGCCCGTCAGTGGACAGCAGAGCTGGAAGCAGATTTGGACAGTGAGGAGGTTGGGGAGGGACATGGGTCAGTTCTGGAGTCTGGGGAAGGCTCTGATGCGGGCTCTGTGTCAGAGGCAGAGAGGGAGCCACAGCCATATGGCAGCTATCAGCTGCTTTCAACGTCAGACATGAGTGAGGTAGACAAACAAGCTGGAGGCTGTTCCCAGTGTGCACTTGCACAGAGTTACCAGAGGAAGGGAACAACTAAAGAACAGGGGTCAACTTGGGAAAAAGGACAGACGATGAATGGCTCCTCCCAGAGGAAATAAAAGAGAAGCGAAAGGGGAGTGGCGTTTTCAGGAGACAATTAGTTCGCTTAACTGGTTCATGACTCTCCAAGACCTCGCCAAGTTTTCCAGATATCGGCCTGGCAGCTCTCCAAACCAGATAAGGTCTGTGACCGTAAATCCTCCTTTGAAAGACTTTGCCAATTGTGAATGAGCAGAATTCACTGTAAATTAATAAAAGGGTTTTTTTTTTCTAGGGCAAGGAGTTTGTTTCATGCTCTTGGGAAGAATCAGTCAGAACACATACAGACATATACATTGAAGAAAGCAATAGACATTTAAAAAATCATTTACAAATATGTATTGTATAATAAATGCATATATGGGAAGAAGTGTACATTTGGATTTGCATGCTTTGTCATGTAGACCATTAAAATGCAAATTAATGCAGAAAAGAGGCAAATGAAAATGGAAAAAAGGAAAGCATACTGGAACATGTATGTAAATATGTATGTATGTATGTATGTGTGTGTGTATGTATGTATGCATTTCCCATCACTATCAGTGAGAGACTATGCAAGCTGATAATTGGCAAGATATTAGAATGGTGGATTTCTCAACGCATGCTGTGTTTGTAGCTAAATAAAGACATGTCTCAATTCTATAACTGAAACATAGAAAATCAATATCCATAAAATGACAAATGGTAATTGGTAATAGTAATTACTACTTAGTCCATACCATAAATACTTAGGGAAACCAAAATCCTTTAGGGAAGTTATTAACTCCATATCTAAGAACATCACAGCTGTACCGAAGTGAATTAAAGATATTTTAGTTTCAGCATTTTATCCCCATTAAAGTCAACCAGAAACCTAATGGGCCAAATCAGAGATCCAGTAGTATTACTTACATTCATGTTTCCCAAACAATGTCAACTAAAAAGATGGTATAAAGTCCTTACGATTGGTAGCCATTCATTATTTATCCTTCCATTAAGCAAATACTCATCTTGTAAAATTCAATGGATGGTTCATACTAATTACATTTTGTTCTATCTATGCCCTGAATGGATATACTTTTTATGTGTTTTTCTGAAGAGTAGCTGAAGACTATGGACAACTTTTTATAAGTAGTAAAGTCTCCACCTACCACCATTTAAAAAAAAAAGTTTCTGAGCTCCACTACTGAGAAGGGTAAGGATGACCATTTCTTGAGGTGTTTTTTTTAATTTGGGAAGTAGACAGGTGATTATAAAACACAAAAAGTCATTTTTGTTATAAAAAGAAAAACATTGCATCAAATGTTCACAGGTAATAAGGGAGTCTTTAGAGGGCCAAAATAAACAAAATCTGGGGCAACGGTTTGTCTACCTCTGCTGATATTTGATGTTTTTAAAACTGTACATTCAAGATTCATGCCTAGTGCTATTAGATTTGTCAGGTCTCACTCCATATTTGATTGTAGGTGTTCATTTTTAAATAGAATGTGTACAAACACTGAAGGAGGAACTGTAAATAAGCTTAAATATCATACAAAAATTACATAATCTCCCCCCAAAACCAGGGATGATGGTGTAGTCCCAATAAGCACAGTGTGCTTTTTTGTATCATTGTTTTGCCCATCCAGTCTCCACAAGGGGGGAAAATGTAAATACAGCCTTTGCCCTACAAAAGTTTGTCATCTGTGCTCTAAGCCAGGAGTCTCCAAACTTGGCAACTTTAAGACTTGTGGACTTCAGCTCCCAGAATTCCCCAGTCAGCATTGATGATGTCACCTAGTTCGGGGACTGAAACGTCTGCAAGGACCCTCATTTCATCCTGAGCTACAAATATTCTCCTTTATTGGAAATAGCACTATGAGTGATGTTATCCTTGCTGTGATGACATTGCTATGATAAATGACCGCTATCTCACCTAGTTCTAACCAGGAGACCAGAGAAGGAACAGGAAGCACCTTTACAAAACCAGTGTTTCATAGATAGCCTTGGTCACATTGATAGCCATTTTTTTTACAAGACTCACGAGATGTTCTCAGTACTTCAAATATATTCAAGAATCCAAAATGTTGCCTAGTTCTGGTCTAAGTCTAGTTTCTGAGATGAGCAATTGGGATACTAGTGTCTCTTGATGCTTGTTGGTTTAAGTTTACGTGATTTGGCTTACTGGTGATGTTAAAACTAAACAGAATTTTTAGACCTCAGCAATCACAGAATTGTTTTGCAGGGACTGATGATGGCAGAGCAGAATGTTCTCCTGCATTTTTAAAAAAATACAGTGTAAACCAAGAAGCGATTTACTTAGTGTTAGTCCTTTGAGATACATCAGATCGGGAAACAGATAGCAGAAAGATACCGAAAATGCTATTTTATTCTTATGAGTATAATAATAAAATCTTGAAAGCTTGTTAGAATTTCTCTCTGCCTTCCTTCCTTCACTTAATAGTATCAGAGTGGCATTATTTCTCTTTCTTATACTTGGCACTTTCCCAGGACAGGGTAACTCCCTTAACATTTTTTCCCTTCCAAGGTCATTTCTACATTCCTTTACACTTAGTATGTTAACTAAGTATAACCATCTTAATGAATGCATCAATCTATTTGCTGATATGTGAAAGCTGTTTCAGAAATATTATGTGCATACGGCTAGCACTATGTTGGCTGTCTATATGTTTCTAAGTATAATTCCATGTGAAGATTATGATCCATAAAGTTCTATATGGCTTCAGTCCAGGACGTCTTCAGGACCATCTTCTCTGAGCAAAACCAGAGTGTCAACTCTGAATTGAACCTGAGTTAAGCCATCTTTAACACTGTAAATATCATTTTCCTTTTCCTATGATATTTTTGTGACATTCTGATCTGATCCGGCCACATCAGTGGTGGGATTCAAATTCTTTTTCTACTGGTTCTGTGGGCATGGTTTGGTGGGTGTGGTATGGCTTGGTGGGCATGGCAGGGGAAGGATACGGTAAAGTCTCCATTCCCTCCCCACTCCAGTGAAGGATATTGCAAAATCCCCATTTCCTCCCAACCAACTGGGACTCAGGAGGCAGATAATAGATGGGGGTGGGGCCAGTTAGAGGTGGTATTTACTGAACTATTCAACATTTGTGCTACCGGTTCTCCAGAACTGGTCAGAACCTGATGAATACCACCTCTAGGTCACATCATCCTATTCATATCTTCTTAGGTAAGTGTTATGCTTTTCTTGTTAAATATGATCTGGGTTTGCCAATAGCATCTTTTGATTTGTTTTTCACTTCCTTCTTGTAGATAGGTTGGATTTTGCCCCCCTGTTCATTGTGGACTTCTTTTAGTTTTCCCTCTTCTCTATCAATTTACTGGCATGCCAAGATTGACATGATTTGCAGCATTCCTACTACCATTGCTATTGAGATTACAGAAGATACTAAACCCTCCCACTGCGTAAAGATGATAATCACATGCAGTTTCTGGCTAAGAATATAGAGGAAAATATTCTGGCATACCTTTAGTTCTTCTCAGTCTAGCATACAACCCTGAATTTCCCTGGCTGTCTCTCACTGAGACACTAATCTGACCCAATCCTGTTCACCTTCTAAATCCAGAGAAGATCAATCAGGTTTGGTCACCTCCTGAAACTCAAAATGATTGTACCACATGTCTTTCCCAAATGTTAAGAATAACCTTTGGTTATCAAAGACTGGTTGATGCTACTTCTTAATCTAGTGGTAAAAATTCCTGAATTTATTTAACTAAAATATGGCAGATTCATTTGTATTGGATGGTATAATAAAATCCAAATTTTATCCAATTAGACATGTTGTATAGAAATATGTGGATTCATTATGATAGCTAGTGAAAAATACAAATCCCAAATATTATGTGGGATTTGTCCCCATGTCAAACTTTCTGACTCTAGTAACTTAACAAAAACTCAAATGAATCATGTGCCAGTATATTAATCGGGTTATTTACAATTAACCAATCAATTTCACCAATACAATCAAATTAAGGCAGGTCCAAACAGCTAGGGGGGAAAAACCCATAGCATTTTATTAACAGTCATTTCTCTAAGGAACAAATTCTGATACACGAACTAGGAAAAGCTTACATAAAGATATATTCTCTTACATTATGCCTTTAGCAGTCTTTGTGGAATAAGGTAATGAATAAGTTATAAGTATTTGAATGTAGATATACAACATAGTTATGTTAATTCAAGTTATAAATATTCTATGGACTGTCTGTGTTTCTTTACACTTTTCTAAGTTGAACTGCCTATTTTTAGAAATCAATTACCATATCTGGAACATCATTAATATCATTTTTAACCCAAAAATGTTTAACTAATCAGAACATCTTTTCATTAGTACTAGACAAAAGTGTTTTGTTTCTATTGAATACTAATTTTAATATACAAAAACTACATTAAAACAATTATAAAAACATAAAGTTGAATCTAGCTTACGTTGGATGAAGAGTGTAATGAAAGTCAAGAGGTTGATTTAAAGAGATGGATTTTCCCCAGAGTACTAGAACTGAACCAAAGCTTACCAACAAGTTATGAAGTTGTATCCTTAAGCACAGAATAAATTACTACTGGTTCAAAATAAATTATTCCATATGATTCTATTGGGTCCAAAATTAAACAACACTAATGAATCTGATTAGGAACTACAACTAAGTTTCTAAAAGGAGAAATTGTCTGTATGATTACAGCAGTACAGCCTGCTCTGAGAATCACATGTTCAGCAATAGTATTTCAGGAAATATCTGGTCCTACACAGTATCATACACATACATACATTACATATAACATTCACTGGTTATATGAAACTTGAAAGTTTTGTGTCTTTGAACATTTGGGTCATTTTATGTATTTTTTTTAAAAAAATTGATAAACATGTTTACTAGGCTCATGTGGACAGCACCTGAAGGAGGTATTTTGCATTGCAAAGACAATGTGATTCTCTATTTTGAGAATCAATGACAAATGAGATGCTTCGCCTTTTGAAGATTCATCTGTGCTTGACCTTTGAGCATGCACAGCATATGTACTCTTCTAGCTATCAGAAACCCTGGAAAAAACCTCACAACAGTGGCAAACCCAAGCAACCAAATAATTTTGCTTTTCTTTTGAAATGTGAAAAATAGGATGCTTCTTTATCAAAATAGTTATGAAATAGGAGTCCCTTCAGGAGTCCTTTCCACAGAGCTTCAGAGCTCAAATTGAAGCAATCCTTCAAAGTATTGCATAATCCTAATTTTAGTTCCATATTAGGATCCTGCACAGGAGTGGGCGGCTACAGGTTCACCCAAGTTCAGGAGAACCCATAGCTAACGTTATCACCAGTTTGGAGAATCTCCAAATCCCACCGGTAGCTGGCCCCTCCCACCCCACCCCACCCCACCCTTCCCACCCCAACCTGTACCTCCAGAAGTCTCCACGTGGCCCATTTTGGATGCAAGGTAATGCAAGGCCCAGGCTTGAGGAGGGAGAAAAATGGGCCTCCCGGAAGTTCCAGAAGGCCATAAATGAGCCCATTTCCAGCCTCTGGAGGGCCTCCAGAGTCCAGGGGAGGCAGTTTTCACCCTTCCAGAGACTCAAGGAAAGCCTTCGGAGACTAGGGAAGGTGAAAACATCCCCCCACCTGCTGGCTTGGCCATGCCCATTATGGCCATGCCCACTCAGCAACCGGGCAGAGAACCCATTGCTGAAATTTTTGAAGCCCACCCCTGAGCCTGCATATCTCCCACACACACATACACACATACCTATGGGAGATCTTCAAAAGATTTTACAGCAGGATAAAGCAAAAGGTTTCCTCTTGAAATAGATAAAATTAACTCAAGGTAAGCTCAGCTTCGGGTGATTATATCAACATGTACTCAGATGTCCTCAGTTTCCATGGAAACAATACGGAATGGGTTTGCCATTTCTTTTTTCTGGAGCAACAGTCAAAAAGTTATAGGACTGCTTCAAGTCAACAATCATAGAAGGGAAGAATAAAAATTATTTAGCACAGTTGTTAATTTTCCAGCTAGGGGGCATGCAATCTTTACCCCGTGGAAACCTACAATGGTAAGATTTAGTGTGGGAAAGAGAGCAAGAAGGAAATGGGCCTAGTGAAGAGAAGGGACCAAATAATCAAATTCATTCTTTCCCTTTTGTTTATAGTGACGTGAAAGACTGCTTGGGATTGCTGCTTGCTTGGACCCCAATGAATGAGCATTTTAATTTAGAGAAGACCACATCTCTCTTGCTAACTGAGCAATCCAGCACTGCCTAACACTAAACCTAGAGCTGAGCTGCCAAGCTCCTTTTAAATCCTTTTGTGCATCTGGAGTTCTATTTGGCTTAATAGGAATTGCTTTGTGAAGCTTAGAATGTAAATGGCACTGTGTGGAAATATCCTGTGGCAACATCCGTCCTGAAACCCTTTTAGCTCCTGAATTATTGGTCATTCTGCTGGTTCTAAGTGTTATTGTTGTTACTGGTTTTGATCTATTAATTCCAGACCCAATTATGTAGGTGTACAGGCATGTAGCTTTAATAATAAAGATCAATGCTACACATGGATACCAGTTGAGAGAAGTGAATAGCTTTGAGAAGGGGTGGGGGGAGAACTTCACACTTGTAAATGCCATTCTTCTAGTGAACTTAATAAAAAGTAAGAGAAAAAGTTGCACAACAGATTCTGCAGTTTTCAAGCCCTGCTTTTGGTAAGAATTGGAAAGCCATTATGTTCAATTAAACTCTTAAAACAATGGTAATAAAAATAGATATGAAATAATAAAAAAACAATGTAGAAATAGAGGCAGGAGAATGGGTTGAGCAGTGTATTGTATGACATATCAGTGAGTTTGATATTAGTCCTTCAATAAAATTACACCCAGATTGAATAGGTGTTCCATCATTTTATTTCCAAATTATGACATTATTACTTTCATCACCTGCCTAAGTGGCACTCACATTACAATTTCAACTCATATGTCCAAATTAAAGCATGCCCATCCACACAAATTTGCTTTATGTACAAAAAGCAGGAAAATATAGAACATAAGAGTAGAAAGTCAAAGTTGAGAGAAAAAGTGGGAGTAACATGCATATTGCTTATGCAAACTCACAAACAGTTGATTAAACTTGGATCACATAGAATTTTGGTTGGTCTTTTCATTATATCAATAGCAAATCAATTCAAAGGTAGAAAATGAGCACATATATTCAAACCAGGATTCTAAAACTGGTATTATTTTTTTTATCCAAACAAAATAACATTTGGCTATACTCAAGAATTTGGCTATAAATCAAGAATTCTACATAAATTGATGATTGTATGCTTCCTATTACCATGCCAAGCATGTTATACATGGACTATTCACAGACAAGCTGGTACATACAGTCATATTTGCTCCTGTCTTCAAACAAGGACAAAACTCTGCAGAATTTAAATTTAATATCATTATGACTATGACATTACTATGTTTGATTCTTATTTCTCTCCCCAATACTTTATTAAAAAATATGATGTTCAAACAACACAGCCAAGGACCAATCCCAAAACATGTACACCAATATCTCCTCCACCATATTGCAACTCCAATGTGCTGAAACTGAAAGGCAACCTCTGAAATTTCCAATGAACAGGGAAAAAGTATGTTTTGTTCCAAATATTTGCATCTGAAGATTGTAAGGTACATATTTAATGTTCTTTAACACTCCAAGACCCACATCAGTCAAAGTTAGAGACAGTCTAAAACCAGAACAAGTGCTCATGTGCCTCCTGCCTCAAAGAGTTATGTCCACACCTTGTTGTATGACACAGGAAGGAAGGAAAGGTGGAAAGGGGAATTCTTGCCTCTACTATAAATAAGGTTTTCATGTTTGGGAATGGGTTGTAATAAAATTGTTGATCAGAAATTTTGCATCCTTGAGTTGCTGCATAAAATTTCTTGTAGCTGCCTTCTGTTCCTTCCAGTCAACTAAAAGTCTTTTCTACATTGAAGCCTTAAGCTGCTGGAGTTTCCTGTATAAAATGGTTAGAAATGAAGGTCACTTCAGAAATCCGTTTTTGGATTTCATCCCCTCCTTTGCTTTGGCTAAGATTACGGTCTTTCCTGACTGCATTTAGCATGGCCTGATTGGTGGACTTATATATCTTATAACTTTTTAAATATATTTTATAAAGCAGAGATAGAAAAATATTCATATGCACTTGGTTAAAAAAAAAACACCAACCAACCAACCAAACAAACAAACAACCAAACAGAAAATCCCAAAGATAAATCAATTATTTCACTGTTCTACTCTTTCATCAGTGAACTTGAAAAATAATAAAATGAACCAGGTCTACCTTCCTATTCTTGCATGTATAAACATATAAACAATTTGTTCTGACCTAGGCTTCCCAAGAGCATGAAGCAAACTCCTAGTCCTGACAAAAACCCCTTTTATTAATTTACTGTGAATTTTCCTCATTCACATCCAGCAAAGGTTTTCAAGGGAGGATTTACAGTCACAGAGCTTTTCTGGCTTGGAGAGCTGCCAGGTGTTATCTGCAAACTTGTCAAGGAGTCTCAGAGAGTCACAAGCCAATTAAAAAAACTAATTGTCTCCTGCAAACTCTACTCCCCTTTTGCTCCTCTTTTATTTCCTCTGGGAGAGGACATTCATTGTCTACCTCTGGCCTTACTCCCAAGGCGACCCCTGTTCTTTAGCTGTTCTCTTTGTCTGGCAGCTCTGCACATGCACACACAGGGAACAGGCTCCAGCTGTTCGCCTGCCTCACTGATGTCTGACTCTGAAGGCAGCTGATAGCTGACATATGGCTCTGGCCCCCTCTCTGCCTCTGACACAGAGCCCTCATCAAAGCCTTCCCCAGACTCTAGGACTGGCCCATGTTCCTCCCCAACCTCCTCACTGTCTGAATCTACTGTGAGCTCTGCTGGCCACTGGCGGGCCACAACACAGTTTTGAATGGAAATGTTTGCCCATAATGAAATGAAGCACACCAGTAAACTAGACAGAACCACTTGAGTTAGCAGAAGTCAGAAACACTACTTGCAATGTTTTTTTTTCTATCAGGACAACCTGATCTACCCAAATATGGGAAGGGAGCATAACTGTTTCTCTTTCACCATTCAGCCCCAATCCAGGAGCCTTTGCTGGTGGTCACTTTCGCAACAAACTATTTTGTGTTAATTTATTTCTTCGTTGTCAAATATAAATTTAACACACCACTGGACTGAGTGGTCTGTTGAATTTAACACAACACCACTCTTCCTTCTGGACTGGAAATGGGTGTAGAATGATGTTGTATTCTCTTGTCCTTGAGAAACAGTCAGTGGCTTTTACTTATAATAGGTGAAATTGATTGTATGGGTCAACCATGAAAAAAGTCCAACAAAAACACCTTTGATTTTGGTATCCTAAAGCAGGATATTTCATCTCTTTGTTCCTCCACATCCCAGCTTAATCTCTTTCATTTCCTTGTGACAATACAAAACTGTTATACCATTACTAGCTACCTGAACTTAAATGCATGGCTATCTGACTACTAAGACTCTTCTTTCTGCTTGAGGCAAAAGAAAAACCAAAACATCAAGGTCCCACGCATTTTTCTGTCCTTTATCCATCTTCAATATCTTTTTTTTATTCACATTACCGGTCTTTCCTTACTCAAGTCTCTGCTACCAGTTCTATTACTCTCTTTTGGATTTTATCCTGTTTCTTCATTAACTTTGCATCAATCTTAATGAAATGGTAATGATTCCATTAATTCTTGATTCTTGTGTTTCCTCTGGGCAAGAAGAAAGGGACTTTGTCTATAAAAAGGCCTGTGTAAAGAGCATATGTACTGCCTATAGTATCTTTTTAGTCTAAAAAGGGCAAGGTATGTGTTTCAAATGCAATAGTAGAATAGGGTACTATCTTTTTGTAATGGCACCCAGCACTCCCCAAATCATAACATCTGATCCTGGTCACCAGCATTTTTATCATATAATAGAACATTTCTGGATGCTTTATTACAATACAATTGCAATATAGCTGTAATATTTCTTACTTTTTGATATCAGAAATCCCCCTGCCCATAAATTACTTTCAGCTAGAAATGAATGCCTCTTGTTTACATTCAGAGGTAATGTCATTTTTGCTGTTGTTATTCCAAAAGAATTCTGAACATAGCCAAAGCAATAAAAATCCTTTTAAAATGAGACTGAAAATTGGTAGCCTAGAAAAATGGTATTTTGGAAATGGTAATGTCTATTCTACTCTCCCATTACCGGCCAAGATTGAGTTTGACATTTGGCAATATTGAAATATATTTAAGCGTTCTTTTGAAATCAGGCATGGAGTTAAATAAATGATGGGCTTAATGTCATATAAAGAAGAGTGGGGTTCTTGTCTGTTTTCCACTGTGCTGGGATTCTCAAATTAGGTAATTTATATATGGAAAGCTATTCAGTGAGGCAAAGTGATAGCTTTGTATTTATTTCCGAAATATTGCGAGGAGAGGTATTCAGTGAGATTGCATTAAATCCTCTTGTATTTTGATTTTGTTTAAGGTTAACTGTCAGGAAATGGTGGAAGAGAGTATCCCTCGCCCCACCCACCCCAAAAAAGAAATCTTAACTGCAGTAACATTCAAAGGTGTTATTACTCCAATCTTCTGTTAATTTGATGGCATTTCCATCATTGCAATCACTGTATCATTTTTATATATTCAGTCATCTGGTCTAATAGAATTCATGAGAGATTATGTAGAAAACGGGATGGTGTTACGCTGTAATCTAGCCAATTTGTGAAACTGTAGACAGTTTTTGAGACTGTGATGGGCAGTTGAAGCTGTGCAACAGTAAAGCTCCATCTTATACATAACTGATAATTGCTAGTCATTTAACAAAACAAATGATATTGACCCAATGCCATTTAATCAATCAGATTTATGCTCAGTTAAAACTGACAGCAAATGAAGCTAGGTCAGGCACATTCAGAGGGTGGGAGAACGAAACCTACTGATAGAATAAATCTTCTGTTTATTCTGTTTGGGTTACCTAAATATTCAGGGGATCTTGTGGCACTTTAATAATTAATACATTTATTGTTGCATACGCTGGTGGCTGCACAGGATTAATGAAGCATAAGCTTCCTTGAAAAAAAGAAGAGCATTTTTAAGAACAATGGCTTGGGAAAAGGAGATAGTTAATGATTGCTGATGGAATGACCTTCTGCAAATGTTGCAAATGAATGACATTAACTAGTTGTGTTGTGTTTATAGTAGCAGAAGGATTCTAAGAAAGCTGATTATAGAGAACATAGATTGAACCCAGTTATTTTATTAGTTTGTTTTTATTTGTCATTCTGTAGAATTACTTCATTAACTATAAAACCCTGTGAAATATTTCAATCCATTGCTAAATAGCTAAGCAAGCTATCCTTGGTAAATAATCAGAACAAAACCTTACTTTGTATTCTAGAAATGTATACGTTAATTAAAATATAAATGAACTACCTCATTAGAAATATAATTAATAAACTCTACAAATGTTAAGACACTTCAAATATTGCCTAGGTAGCTCCACAGGCAAAAAATAATTGGCATATGATTTGGATCTAGAGAGCAGCTGAGCTCCAGCACATGGGAGCATATTATAAATGAAGTGCACCGAGGTCTCTAACAAATAAAATGGTGAAACATGTAATTATATGCCAAATACATTGAAAAATGTACATTTACTCAGTTTCTTGAGTAATGATGGGGCGCAAGGTTACAATTAAGTATAAATCATGTTATACCCCAAATTGACTCTAAGAATAACTGTATATTATACATTAATATTTTATTAATTTCCAAGACAATATGGATACAAACTGAAACCAGATTTTCTATCACAATATTTTTTAATAACCTAGTCCTTCCATCTTCCTAAATCTGCAGCAATAAAGGGTAAGTCAGCATTATTGGATTGGATCCCATAGAGCCATAGCACTCAAGCAGGAAGGAAATCTCCATTAATGACTTTGCATTCTCTTCCAGCTATCTCTACTGTAAACAATGCTATTATTCATACTTCTTTTATTTTCATGTTGAGCTTTTCAAGAGGTCAAAAGACTAAAATCAGGGGGAGGTTGAGGTGCAATCATCTTTTGATGACTGAGGCAGCATACTGAATATTTAAAGGGGCCAAGAATCATAGGAGGTAGAATAATTATATATGATCTGTGAGGATAAATAATACAGGATCTAATCTGTGTCAGTAACCAGGACCAGACGTTTTATCTTTTGAGCTTTTGAACTCATGCTGGAGCCCATCTTTAGGGAATTTCTCTCTAGGCTATAGAGAAGTTCCCTGAAGATATGCTCCAGCATGAGTCCGAAAGCTCGGAAGACAAAACCTCTGGTCCTTTTGTGGCCTATTGGCCACTGACCCCTCCAGCAGCTGAATCAGAGGAGGAGAAGGTGTAGGAGTCAGGATCAGCATCAAGGCAATCTTGGAGCTCCGAAGGGGAAGAGGGAATGGAGCTGGCAGAGAGAGACAGAGGTGGAGCCTGGGCCATCTGTCAGCCCAATACACATATTCAAAAAATATTACACAACGGAACTCATGGCTTTCTGTCTAGATGGTCTCTGGTGATGAGCCGAAAGGCAGAAAAGGAAACAGTATGCCTCATCACCCTTAATTGGGGCCCTAACAGGGTGTGGTGGAACAATTGTATGTATGTATGTATGTATGTATGTATGTATGTATGTATGTATGTATCAGGGGTGGGTTCCTACGGGATCACCCCGGATCGCGCGAGCCTGATCGTAAAATTTAGAGATCCGGGCCGATCCCGTTGGACGATGGACCCGGAAGTTACTTCCGGAACACGTGGCTCGCTCCGTCAAAAGTAAAGACCGTCACAAGTAAAGACTGTCAAAAGTAAAGAGCGGGGGCCGGGCCTTGAAGCTCTTTCTCTGTTGGGGCGGCTGGGGGGGGTTCGCGCAGGCTAGCGCGCCTGCCTTCCGCCGCCCCTAGCCTGCCAGGCTTCAAAACTAAAGGGCGGGGGCCGGGCCTTGAAGCTCTTTCGTTGTTAGCATGGCTAGGGGGGGGCAGCGGAAGGCATGCTAGGTGCGTGAAGGCCCCCCCCGCCCTCCCCAGCCGCGCCAACAGGGAAAGAGTTTCAAGGCCCGGCCTGGGCCCTTTAGTTTTGAAGCTGCCAGGGCCGGGCTGGGCCTTTCGCACTTGGCGCGAATGCAGAGGCTTGGGGGGGGCTTTGCGCAGCTATTCGTGGGGTGCGCGAAGCCATCCCGACCCCCTGCAGCCACGCCGGCAACTTTAAGGGCCGGGCTGGGCCTTTCATGCTTGGCACGAATGCAGAGGCTTGGGGGGGTTTCGCGCAGCTATTCGCGGGGTGCACAAAGCCATCCCGACCCCCTGCAGCCACGCCGGCAGCTTTAAGGGCCGGACCTTTTACATTTGAAGCTGCCGGGCACCGGGGCCTTTCTCAACATGGCTATCCGCTAACTTGTTGAAAAAGGGGCCAGCAGATTCACAGCATGGCCCTTCAAATTTCGCGCTGCTGGGGGGGGGGATGCCGGTGCGTGAAATTTAAAGCGCCCTCTATGAAGCTGCCGGCCCCTTTTTCAACACGTTAGCGGCTAGTCATGTTGAGAAAGGCCCCGGTGCCTGGCAGCTTGAAATGTAAAAGGCCTGTGCCTTTTAACACGCGTTTGGGGGTAGGCTAGCTTTCGCACAATGGCCAAAAGCCCCCCAGCTCCCCTCTGTCTCAGCCTCATCTGGCTGGCTGCCTCCCTTCTCCCTCTAGTCAGATAGGTTTACCTGCATCTTGTTGCCTCTTTGCATCCATCGGAGAGCTGCTGATTCTGCCTTCTGGTAAGTGACCTGGGTTTTTTTCCTCTTTTATTTTTTTTAATGATTTTTTAAAGATTATTTTATTTATTGTGCATATAATTTTTTAAAATTGTTTTACCTAACTATTGAATAGAGAATTTTTAAAAATGGTTTACTTCAATTGATTGTGTGTGGGTTCTTTTTTTAAATTGTCTTAGACCAGGGATGTCCAAACTTGGGAACTTTAAGACTTGTGGAATTCTTGGAGTTGAAGTCCACAAGTCTTAAAGTTCCCAAGTTTGGACATCCCTGTTTTAGACTATTTAAAAAAAGATTCTATGAAAAACAAATTAATATAAACCATTTTTACAAATTCTATACTCAGTACTTTATAATGTATTGAGTAGAGAATTTTTTTAAATGGTTCACTTCAATATACAGTGTTAACTGGTTTCATTTTCAGTCTTTTGTAGGAGGGATTCTAGTTTTTGGTGTTTTCCTGGCACTGTCATAGTTTGCGTGGGTGTATTATGTCCTGCAGCAGTTGTACACATTAATAATGATCAAGTACTACTAATGTTTCCTTATACATTTTAGTGACCTTTCCTTACATAATTGGTGTTGTCTTTCATACTTTTGGATTTATATTTTCTGTTTCTGTTACTTAGCAATTGCTAAAACAAATCCCACGTGAAAAAATATTCAAAGCCTTCTTGATTTTAATTGTCACTTTATTTATTCCTGCACATTATAGTATTTATTCATTTTCATATCTGTTTTTCCACTGTTGTGCAAACATAATTCCAGCAGCTGCTAACATTCCCACCTGGTCACATGGCCAGAAAGCCACTCCCACCCGGTCACATGGCCAGAAAGCCACTCCCACCCGGTCACATGACCGGCAAGTCACTCCCACTCCCGCATATTTTCTTTTGCACCCATTTGTTGCCCTTGGAGAAAAGGAATCTTGTTGAATGCTGTATTTGTTTTCTGTTCTATCTCCTACACCAGTAAGGTAAAATGTATGGTCCTCAACCACCTACAATTGTCTAAGGCCGAGTGCTGCTACTCTTCCTTTTTCCTACTTATTTAAGAACAGATACAATTTGGGATGGCTCATAGAAGCGTGCTTCTGATTTAATTCAGCCATTGAGCATATGAGATAGATCAGCATCACCATCACCTTCCATAGTAATGGATGGGCTGCCCTTAGTCATCCATTAGCTTTAATACTTCACAAATATTCTTAATTGCTTTGTCAGTTGCAAGAGATGGACTACACTTTCTCTATCACATAAATGTTACAGGTTAATCGAGGGTACATAGATCCATCTCTGTCTCCTTCTCTAGGTATTTCAGCTTCTGTGCTAGCAAGGAGTTCATAGTTTTCTTTCATGCCCAGGAAAAAGTTAGAAAAGGCCCATATCCCTGTTCTGCAAGAAAGCAATTACAAAACTTGCCAGTGTAGTATGGTATGGTATGGTATGGTATGGGTAGAGGAGTTCCTTTACTCCATTAGTTGTTACCCACTGTAGTGGGTGGTCCTCATCTCTGTTTCAAGGCCATTGAGCCAGCACTCTCTGGAGACATTTCTGTGGTCATGTGGCCAGCATGATATCACAGAGTGCTGTTACCTTCTCATTGAAATGGTCAACCTATTTATCTACATGCATTTATATGCTTTTGAACAGCTACAGTAGGTTGGCAGGAACTAGGGCAAGGATGAGAGCTCACTCCATAATTTGGATCATGGGTCTTGAATCTGGGCTGCCAGCTTTCTAACCAACAAATTTGGCTTCTTCACCACTAAGCTACTGAAACATCATAGTATTAGTATTAGTATTCATCATTTCAATTTCTTCTATTATTTTTTAATGCAATAAAAAAGTATCTTATGGAGGCATTTTCAACAACAATTCTAAACATCTCCACTATCCAAACACATCTTGGTTAGAACATCTATTGATTTTTCTTAAGTTGCTTGCCATATCTCTGTAAATATCCCATTAGTCCTTGTAGTCTTACAACTTGGTAGTGTCCAAATAACTAATCTAACTTCACCTGTACTTATCTGTTTCCCAGTCAGCTCCTAGCCATGATTTTGCTGAATCTTCAATACAAGGGAATTCTGTCTATAGTCAATTTGATTTCTGGTGATCTGTCATTTTGGTTGTTTAAAGACTGTATTTAACAACAAAGCAATCAATGGATTCAAACAATAATAATAATAATAATAATAATAATTTTAATTTATATCCCGCTCTCTCTCCCCAAGGGGACTCGAGGCGGGGCACAGGCAATTAAAAATACAAATAAACCACAAACAAATACAAAATACAGAGTTAAAAATAGATTAAATAGATCCTGCGCTAAAACCCATAACTAAACTAAAAATTACCCCTAAAAAACCCTGACCTAAAAAGAGACTACCCAAGGCCGGCCAGACGAAAAAAGTGCGTCTTTAATTTTAAGCGGAAGGAGCGGAGGTCCGTGGTTGTCCTGATATCGGGGGGAAGGTCATTCCAGAGGGCTGGGCCCGCCACAGAGAAGGCCCTTCCCCTGGGCGTCGCCCGCTGACAAAGTCTAGTGGACGGCACCCGGAGAAGTCCCTCTCTGTGGGAGCGAATCGGCCGTGAGGATGTATGGGGCAGGATCCGATCCCGCAGGTAGCTAGGTCCCGAGCCATGGAGCGCTTTGAAGATGGTAACTAACACCTTGAAGCGCACCCGGAAGACGACAGGTAGCCAGTGCAGCTCGCGCAACAGCGGTGTTACATGGGCAAACCTAGAGGTGCCCATAATTGCTCGCGCGGCTGCATTCTGGACCAACTGAAGCCTCCGGGTACACCTCAAGGGGAGCCCCATGTAGAGAGAGTTGCAATAATCCAGTCGGGATGTCACGAGAGCATGAGTGACTGTGCGAAGGGCGTCCCGATCCAATAGGGGGCGCAACTGGCGTACCAGGCGAACCTGGTAAAACGCCCTCCTGGCCACGGCTGTCACTTGATCTTCCATGGACAGCTGGGTATCCAGGAGGACACCCAAGTTGCGCGCCCCATCCACAGGGGCAAGATGTTCGCCCCCTATGGCCAGCGTTGGAGAGAGCTGGTTGAATCGGGCAGCCGGAAACCACAGCCACTCGGTCTTGGTCGGGTTGAGCCTAAGTCCGTTACTTCCCATCCAGATCCGCACGGCTTCCAGGCACTGGCACATCACCGCTACGGCATCGTTGGGGTGGTTTGGGGTAGATATGTACAGCTGGGTGTCATCAGCGTACAGGTGGTACTCTACCCCAAAACCACGGATGATCTCGCCCAGCGGCTTCATGTATGCGTTAAACAGGAGAGGCGAGAGGACCGACCCCTGAGGCACCCCGCATGTGAGGGGTCTCGGGGTCGACCTCTGCTCTCCTGCCCGCACAAATTGCGATCGGCCAGAGAGGTAGGAGGAGAACCACCGTAAAACGGTGCCTCCCACCCCCAACCCCCCCAGCCGATGCAATAGGATACCATGGTCGATGGTATTGAAAGCCACCGAGAGGTCTAATAGGACCAGGATGGAGGAACATCCCCCATCTCTGGCCCTCCAGAGATCATCTACCAACGCGACCAATGCCGTCTCGGTGCTATGCCCGGGCCGAAAGCCGGACTGGCGCGGATCTAGATAGTCAACTTCCTCCAGGTGACGGGGAAACTGTTGTGCCACCACACTCTCAACAACCTTCGCCAAGAAGGGAAGGTTGGAGACTGGACGGTAGTTGTTCAAAAGAGCTGGGTCCAAAGAGGGCTTCTTGAGGAGGGGCCTCACCATGGCCTCTTTTAGGGAGGCAGGCAAGGAACCCTCACTCAAGGATGCGTTGACAACCTCTTGGAGCCAGCCTCGTGTCACCTCCCAGGATGCCAGTACAAGCCAGGAGGGGCACGGATCCAATAAACATGTGGTGGCTCGCAGTCGCCCACGTAGCCTGTCCATATCCTCGGAAGTAACGGAGTCAAACTCCTCCCAAACAAGATCTCCCCCGTGGCATCCCACTGGGCCATGAATGGGGGTTAGCTCACTCTGTATCTGGGCGGTTTTCTCCTGCAGAAAAATCACAAATTCCTCTGCTCTACCCTGTAGCGGGGCTTCCCGCTCCCTCTGTTGAAGGAGGGAGCGGGTCACCCTAAACAGGGCGGCAGGGCGGTTTTCTGCGGATGCTATGAGAGTGGCACAATGATGACGTTTGGCCACCCTCAGCGCCACAATGTAAGTCCGTAAATGGGCTCTTACCTGTGTCCGGTCAGATTCAGAGCGGCTAGCCCTCCATCTTCTCTCTAGGCATCTCTTGCGGCGTTTCATCACCCGCAGCTCCTCAGTGAACCAAGGAGCCAGGGTGGTTCGCCGCCGCAAGAGAGGCCGCAAGGGCGCGACCCGATCTAAGGCTCCCACGGCCGCACTATTCCATGCGGCCGTGAGGTCCTCCATCGGGGCGCGGGTCAGGGATACAGGAAATGGCCCAAGCGCTGTCTGGAACCCATCCGGGTCCATCAAGCGCCTGGGGCGGTACCAGATTGGTGACTCTGGTTCCGCCTCCCCGCGGAGGGGAGCAGCGGTCGGAAAGTCGAGCCGGAGAAGTGAGTGGTCTGACCATGACAAGGGTGTGATGACTATATCCCCTGTACCCAGATCACTTTTCCATTGGCCCGAGACGAAGATGAGGTCCGGCGTATGTCCACCCTCGTTGGTGGGGCCCTGAATTACTTGGGTCAGGTCCATGGCCGTCATGGAAGCCATGAACTCCCGAGCTACCACGGATGATTCGCCCAACGATGGCAGGTTAAAGTCCCCCATGACTATAAGTCTGGGGGTCTCCACTGCCACCGTAGCGATCACCTCCAGGAGCTCGGGCAGGGCTGCTGCTACATAGCGGGGAGCCAGGTATACAACCAGCAAGCCCAACTGCCTCCCTAGGCCCCACTTCACGCAGAGGGACTCACAGCCGGAAGTCTGAGGCACAATGGTCTCTCTCGGCTCAAGGCCTTCCTTAATAATGACCGCTACCCCACCACCCCTGCCTAGGGCCCGCGGCTGATGAAATGCGCGGTAACCTGGTGGGCACATTTCAACGAGGGGATGTCCTCCCTCGTGGCCCAGCCAGGTCTCCGCAATTCCTACCAGGTCCGGCTCCCCCTCTGACACAAGGTCACTAATGAGGGGGGCTTTGTTGACAACGGACCTGGCGTTGCAAAACATCAGCCGCAGACCCTGGCTCTGTATTCCCTGGCCACCTAGCCTGCGGTGGTTGTGGCACCCAACCGTTTGTAACCAACGGCTACGTGCCTCCAACCGGGAGGAAGGAACTTGTCTCCCCTCGGCCCTGCCCCTCCCCACGACCCTCTGGATGGGGAAGCCCTCCACCGGAATGACTTGTGTTTCCCCCCTCTTAACGGAACCATCCGCCTCCCTCTGTCGTCTGCTGGCTCGGCCCGTTCCCTTCTGGCTAGTCTCAACCTGTCTAAACCCTCCCTCCTCCCTGGTACCCCCTAAAACAGACAACAGCTTTTTTACTAAAAAACCCCTACACCTGCGCTTTCGCCACTTCTCCTGACTTACTAGTCCCTCATCAAAGTGTGCCCTTGATAACACAGCGGGCCATACCTGCGGGAGGGGGGACTCTCGCAGTAACAGTAGGTCTGCTTTAGAGTACATCTAATAAAATGGGTCAAGCTGTTAATCTAGGGCTACAATTGGCTACGATGATGTTAAAAACTGTGAAAACAGATGTTATAAATACATAATAAAGATGTTAAAATGAATATTAGAATAGATGTTAAATAGATATTAAAAATAGATATTAAATAGATGTTAAATAGTATTTAAATAGCTGTTAAATACATTAAATACAATAAATACACTAAAATTCATTGTTCACAGTATGCAAGGGAGAAATATATAGTCCGGCTCAGCACTTGTTCACAAAATCGAGGGTGGTAGGAATAGTTCATCTAAGTGGGTAAGTCTGAGGCCTAGGCCTGATCTTCCACTCCAACTCCAACCATGGCCTGGCCACCTCACCCAGTCCGTCCAGTTCTCCAACAAGCCAGGCTTCAGCCTAGTTGTTCCTCGGCCTCCCAGTCCAAACACTCTTCGGCCTTCTGGTCGTCTGGTCGCCAGGCCTGGTCGCCAGGCCCAACTCCTCAGCCTCCCGACCCAGCCCGGCCCGGCTCCAGAACGGCACTCCCGGCCCAAACTCCTCACCTCCTGGCCCGGCGCGGAACGGTGATTTTCGGCCCTCCGAGGCCCCATCTATCTGGGGCGGCGATTTTCGCCCCCCCCCCGAGGCCCCCCCTATCAACAGTGGGCGGCCTGGAACCTCCGACGGCGTCCTGTGTTCTTCAGAGCCGTCTCCGCTGCCGCCTCCGCTGCCTCCATCTCCGCTGCTGCCAGCCTGGCCGTCCCAGCTCCAGCCCATCGTGCCCTCGGCCTCCGGCCTCCTCCAAACTCCGTCCCGGCGTTTCCGGCCTCTGCTCTACTCCCTCCGGCCTCCTCCCACTCCGTCCGGCGTTTGTGGGCGTTTCTGGGGCCTCCGCCCGGCGGCGTCCCTCCGGAGCCGCCTATCCACCCCGAGAGACCCTCCTGGTCTCAAAAGATAGCCGGGGTGGTCCACTCCCTAAGCCCGGCCCTTACAGCTGTCCAACAGGCCGGGCAGCATTCTTCCAGCCAATTTTTGAGCCCTGCGACCCTCAGAGCTCTCGATGGCAGACCGCCATCTTCGCACATGCGCAATCGATGTCCACAAATTAATTAGTCATCCTTTTGCCTCTTTCCTGGCCATACAGTCTGACTACATATTCCTCCTTAAGATTTCCAACTTTGCCATTCCATTTTTTAACCACAAGCAGCATATCTTGCATGCATGTTCTTTTAATTTCAAACTGAACTTAATCATAAAACTCATCAACCTCTTCTGCATCAGTGGTTGGACCATAAACCTGAATAACCTTCATATTAAAGGCTATTCCATGAAGTCTAATTGATACTATACATTCATTCATTGATTGCATTGCAGGTTTATTTTCTTGATATAGCCTTCCTAATTATGAAAGCAACATTGTTCCTTCTACGTTTTTCATGTCTTGAATAGTAAATATTGTGATCTTTTGACTGAAAATAACCCCACTCCAGTCTATTATCAAATAATCTATGCTTAAAATGTGAATGGGTTGTTGATTCACTTCATTTTTCATATATTGAGATTTCCCATATCCATGCTTCTTACCTTCCTACTAATTCTATCTTTGTAACTTCCAATTTTCTTTTCTGGTATGGTAACATCAGCAACTAGGTATTCCAAAGGCTTTAATCTAGTCACCTCACAGACGCCATTAGTACTTTGAAGGATGATTGCATGCTGGGAGTCTTCTGACTTGAAGGACCCATCATCTGGAAGGAGAGAGACAGAGAGACAGAGAGAGAGAGCACAACAGGAGTTGGGGGCAAAACAGTTCATAGATAGCAAATAATATCTTCTTGAACAGAAACTCAAAAGGAAGGAAAGTCTTGCAGCTCAGTTTCAGTCTGTGCTGAAACGGCAAATTCTCCTGCCAAATTAAAATTTTCAATTTTTCTCTATTGCTTCCCACAATTGCTTGTTCTTCAATTTCAAAGGGTTTTCCCCCCTTGAATCAACCTGTTCCGTATCTCTCCCCCCCCCCCATTTTCATTCCATGCTTCCGAGTAGTCCTGGAAATAGAATTCATATGAACATTTCTTTCCTCTCTTCTTTCAAAAGGAAAGGAGGGAGGGTTAAGAGAGAAAACTGAATCAAGATAGGTGTTGCCTATTAGGTAAAGGGGAGAGGATTCTGGAATAAATTTACCTCAGCTATTTCTGGCAAAGCTCTATTTTACTTCCCATCTCCTTCTTCCTTTTGTTCTGATCCCACAGAGCTTGCAACCCTGAAGGCAGGTGAAGTTCATTTTTAGTGTTGTTCAGTACTTCATATATTTTAAGCAATCCAATTAAATGATGAAGAAAAATGTGGAGTGTGGAACATTTATAATTTTGTTATTAGTCATAGCAAAGAAAGGTCAAACAAGCATGCGGGAAAATATATTTCAAAGGGCTTGATCAATTAAACTAAAATATTACTGTTTGTGCCAGAGAACAAGGAATAGAACTGCAGATGGTTACATAATTACCCAAGATCCTTCTTTGATTCAGTGAAATTCAGTTTTGTTTTGGGGCTCTTCTTAAACTTTACAATGTCACAAAGCTAGTTAAGATTCTTCCAAAATCACTTTCTTCAGAAATTTATACTACAACGTACAGACTTACTCCATCGACAGTGGCCCAGTCGAGCGGGCCGAGGCTGTTCTTGTGACACCATCTTGGGAGGAGTTTGATTTTGTTACCACCGAGGATATGGACAAGTTGTCAAAGAGACTTAGGGCTACCACATGTTTATTGGACCCGTGTCCCTCCTGGCTTGTACTGGCATCCTGGGAGACGACACGAGGCTGGCTCCAGGGCATTGTCAACGCATCTTTGAGTGAGGGGTCCTTGCCTGCCGTCTTGAAAGAGGCGGTAGTAAGGCCCCTCCTCAAGAAGCCGTCCCTGGATCCAGCATTATTAGAGAACTATCGTCCCGTCTCCAACCTCCACTTTTTAGTGAAGGTTGTTGAGAGTGTGGTGGCTCAACAGTTTCCGCGACACTTGGAGGAAGTTGATTATCTAGACCCGCGCCAGTCCGGCTTCCGACCCGGGCACAGCACCGAGACGGCATTGGTCGCGTTGGTTGATGATCTCTGGAGGGCGCGGGATAGAGGATATTCCTCTATCCTAGTCCTATTAGACCTCTCAGCGGCTTTTGATACCATCGACCATGGTATCCTATTGCACCGACTGGGGGGGTTGGGGTTGGGAGGCACCGTTCTGCGGTGGTTCTCATCCTACCTCTCTGGTCGGTCGCAATATGTGTTGACAGGGGGGCAGAGGTCGGCCTCGAGACCCCTCATATGTGGGGTTCCTCAGGGGTCGGTCCTCTCGCCCCTCCTATTCAACACATATATGAAGCCGCTGGGTGAGATCATCCGTGGTTTTGGGGTGGGATATCATCTGTACGCTGATGATACTCAGTTGTACTTATCCACCCCAGACCACCCCAACGATGCCGTCGAGGTTATGTCCCGGTGCTTGGAAGCCGTACGGATCTGGATGGGTGGTAACAAACTCAGGCTCAACCCGTCCAAGACTGAGTGGCTGTGGCTTCCGGCGCCTCGGTTCAGCCAGATTATTCCAACTCTGGCCATTGGGGGCGAAACACCGGCCCCCGTGGAGAGGGCGCGCAATTTGGGTGTCCTCCTGGATTCCCGGCTGTCTATGGAAGATCATGTGGCAGCCGTGGCCAGGGGGGCGTTTCATCAGGTTCGCCTGATGCGCCAATTGCGCCCCTTACTGGACCGGGGGGCCTTACGCACAGTCACTCAAGCACTCGTCACCTCTCGACTCGACTACTGTAATGCTCTCTACATGGGGCTTCCCTTGAGGTGCACCCGAAAGCTGCAGCTAGTCCAGAACGCAGCCGCGCGGGTGATTACGGGAGCGCCTAGACACTCCCACATAACACCTATCCTGCGCGAGCTGCACTGGCTTCCTGTGGTCTTTCGGGTGCGCTTCAAGGTTTTAACGACCATCTTTAAAGCGCTCCATGGCTCGGGGCCTAGTTATATGCGAGACCGCCTCCTGCCCCATACATCTCTTAGACCGATACGCTCCCACAGAGAGGGCCTCCTCAGGGTGCCGTCGGCTGGACAATGCCGACTAGCGACACCCAGGGGGAGAGCCTTCTCTGTGGCGGGCCCAGTCCTCTGGAACGACTTACCCCCTGAACTCCGCACCATCTCCGACCTCCGCCTCTTCCGCAAGTGTCTGAAGACACACCTATTTCACCTAGCCGGCCTAGCGTAACCTCCACACTGACCATTAGATAGTTTTTAAACTTGGGATTTTAATTTGGTTTTTAGCGCAGGGTTTATTTATTAAAATAAGTATTTTAAATTTCATATATTTTATATTTTGTATGTATTTTAACATCCCTGTGCGCCGCCCTGGGTCCTAACAAGGAGAAGGGCGGGATATAAATTTAATAAAATAAAAAAAAAAATTAGATAGATCTGAATGGCAGGTATGTAGGCATGTAGGCATGTACTGTAGGTATGTAGGTATGCAGGTTGGTTGGATGGATGGATAGATGGATGGATCCTCCAAAGTTGCACCATGTGTTTGGATAATATTATTAAACTATATAAAAATTGTATACTTTTTTTTATTTTAATGCCATGCCTATGACATTTCATACAATAGAAAATGGATTTTCCCCCATTTAAATGTAGATAGTTGTATGAAACCCTTGATGTTTGGGATCCTTTCTTCCCTACAACACATTGTCAACACTTACCTTCCAAATTTCTGTAAGGCTATAATCTGTGTTTACCTAAAGATTGATAGAGCTCTGGATATATTGCCTTTTTGTTGTTTAGACCCAAGATAAATTCAAATAAAGAAAATAAAAAGGAAATCAAGAAGATGCTATACATCTCATGTAAACAGGAGGCAAGTAAATACATTCACAGGATGTTTCATTACTGCTATATAGTTCTGCATCTGTTTGCTTCAGGGCAGATTGGTTGCATATTCACTTTCAAATTGCAAGCATATTGTTTGTATGTTTGTTTATATTACAAATAGATATGCCTCTCACAAATAGCTTTTGGTGGCAAACAAAAAACTATAAACCTGAAAAATCACACTGCAGCATTAAAAAGAGCCTTTCTAAAACTCTGTAAGTCCTGGGTTTAAAATAAAATTTGAGCCTTCTTCTAAAATATAATTTAGAACAGGGGTCCCCAACCTTTGCAACTTTAAGCCTGAAGGACTTCAGCTCCCAGACTTCTCCAGCCAGCTTTGCTTTGCTGGCTGGAGAATTCTGGGAGCTGAAGTCCTTCAGACTTAAAGTTGCAAAGGTTGGGGACCCCTGATTTAGAAGGAACAAGCCACAACTATATAAAGCAGTTTGTTCCAACTTATAGCCTCCACCACAGAAAAATCATAATTGATTATCCATATTGGAAGGATCCATGGCAATATTTGTAAAAAAAAAAATAATAATCCCCAAACTATGCTGCATTTAGGATCTCCATTGAACTCTGAGATAGATGGATCTTTTTATTGGATACAACTAATAGCTCGCTCTTCAAATATAAAACATCAATCAATATGACATGTGCTAGGCTTACAAAAAAAAAGTCCCTTTTAAACCACAGTGGAAAATCCTTTTGAAATCTGTTAAGATATCAAATGGACAAGGATTGCATGCTAGCTATCATACCTCCCCCTCGGAGTCTGAATCTGCAGGGGAAGATGAGCTGGAACAAGCGCTGACAAAGAGCGAGAGAGCAGCTCCATTAGCCTTGGAGGAAACTGGGGAAGGGCAAGACTTTTCAGGATTAGAAACGCTTGCAGACAGGGAGGAGCAGGAGAGACATAGCTCAGGCAAAGAGCAAGGACCATCTGCTCTTGATCCTAGAGCACACAGAGAAGAGAGAAGGTGAGAACAATGCAGACTGAGCCAGCTATGAGGGAGGCGAGTGCCCCTTCCCCTTTCACAAGGCGTAACTGGGGACTGAGATGTAAGGAGGTGCTGGTGGGTGGGAGAAGCATTTGTTAGGAACAAGCTTATGTGCACTTGCTGATGCCTGGAGATTACTGTTTGGCTAAATCTGGATTGCTGGACTGCTGGCCCTGGTTACTGTTTGGCTAACCTTGCTTACTGGATTACTTGCAGCCAGAGGGTACTGAAAGTGTGTGTGAGAGTTTTACTCCAAGACTTTTAGTAAACGTGGGGAGTGGGGACATTTGGAGGCAAAGTTGGATCGATAAAGGGGAGTTAGATCTGTTCTCTGGTTGTGTTGCTTTTGTGCCACGCCCTGAGTCATCATACTAGTTATGGGGCAAGGGATGTGATATAGTGACAATCCATATGGTAGTTAAGCCTCATATGTTGTGTCAGATCCAGTACATTTCCCCAAAATGGTATATTTCAGGAGAGGCAACTATCAGTGAATTAGTATGGAACACAGCAATACCGTGTTCCCTGATAAAGCGTGCAACCATATTTCTTTTTTTGCTGAACTTAAAGATAATGTCTTGAAGCAAAGAAGGCAGCGATCTTGTCAATATGTATGAAACAAGCTATTTGCAACTTCCTGGGTCAACACCAGACATTGACAATGAAATAAGAGAATGAAATTGGAATGTCAGAATGAAAATAATGGTAATCCATGCTGAGCTATAAAACTAGAGAGGAATCAAAATAAATGAATATACAAGTAAAATAATGAGCAAACCAAGAGACTGAATTATTGCTTTTCAAATAATGAGTTTAGTTACTTTTCTCACATTCTGCACTGTATGACACAAAACAGATATCTGTCAATTAAGTTACAAGGCATAACCCTTTCCAGATGTCTCACTGAATTATTTCAATGTTTGAGTCCATTAGCACCAATTCATGTCACGGTTCTCCTCCAGGTATAAAATGAACTTAAAAGAACATCGGATAAAGGATGGATCTGTTGCAGCTCTAGATTTAACTATTAGAGATTTAAGAGGCCCCCACTGTATTCACATTACTTTATTGCCATTTAGTGCATTCTAATAAAAATAAAAAGACTATTTCTTTTTTCCCCCTTTTATGCATTTCTGAAGTGATTTAGCTTTAAAGGGAAAGAGCAAATGACAGATTACAGAAAAATGTTAACCTATAAATTATCTACTTCTATGGGCATACTAACTATTTATGAGGCTGGAGGTGAATTCTCAGATATCTGGATGCATTAATTCACATAGAGGTTCTATTATTTTGCTGTTCTTAATAAGGAAAAAAAAGTTTCTATTCAGCTGAAGCAGGTTGCATCTTGACAAAAGGGGGACAGATTAGCATGGCAAATGCCAAGGCAAGGCTTTAGGTAACTAACATTGGGTAAAAAGTTATTGTTAGCAATCACTGCTTTTTGTTTTTTTTTTGCTGCACCAACATTATTCTTTGAGCTGAATGTTTTCGAATTCCAGTGTTGGGTGCAGTCTTAGAGTGTTCCTCTAATCAACATTTTTTGTTTCATGGATTAAATTGGGCATGCATAGATAGTTGGTTGTTTCCCTAACCTTTCTGACACCAAATGTCAGTCTGTCTGTGGCCTAGAGGTAGAGCTCTTGCCTCACAAACAGGAGATTGTGAGTTCGATCCTAGGTATAGGCAGGTGTAGGGTCCCCTGCTTGGGCAGGGGGTTGGACTAGGTGACCTGCAAGGTCCCTTCCAACTCTGTTAATCTATCTAATCTATCTACCTATCTATCTATGTTGCAATATTTTTCAGATTTTTGTTTAAAGCTTAAAGATGGTAATAAGGAATGTTCAAATAAGCCCCTCCCTCAACACACACACACACACACACACAAAATATGAAGAATCTCTGTAATAACTGAATAAATGAATGATAGGATTATGGATCACATCAAACAGTCATAGTCTAATGGCAAGGACTATGGCTGCCATAGAATATAAGTGTTCAGTTTGGGTCTTCCTTTTCTAAATTATTATCATTAAGTATTTGAAATGCAATAAATACCTGACCATTCACTTTCCCACTCACATGACACACATTAGGCTCAGTTAGATAGTCATAAAATATTCTGGATGGCCTCATCTAAATATTGTGAAGTGACAGCATTCTCTGCTCTGACCATGTAGCTTCATTTTTCTTATCCCATGAATATAAGATAAATTGGGGGCAGGAAAATGCATATTTACTCCTTATACTTTCACTGGGAGAAAGAGGGGAGAAGAAACTTTACAGTAATAATATATTCAGTTTTAAATCCCTGTTAGTAACTACAACTGCAGATTTAGCGAATATCATCTATATCTGTATAAATACAACAGTGATGAGAAACCCAAAGCATATGGACTACATGTTGCTCACAAATGCTTTTCTTATGGGTCTCAGAAATTTCAATTCTCCCTCCTTCCCTTTGGCAGAAAACAACAAAACAGCTGTTTTAAGTTTTCATTTATGTTTAATGTTTGTGAGCCCCGCTGAAGTAAATCCCAGTAGAACTTCTTTGGTAGACATTATCATATTTGCTTCCTTAAAATTACAGATTGTGCTTAAAATAATAGGAGGAAAAAAGTAGTTTTGGACAGAATATCACTTCCTAAACCTTCAATCCCAAATGCAATAATTTGTCACTGAAACGGGGCAGTTTTAGGGGGGGGGAATTGCTTCTCTTTTAACAGATGAAAACTACAATCCTACGCCCATCCTACTTCTTATGGGTGGTAGAAATAAGTGGGCATGTGCTACTTCTTTGTCAATGTAACCCCTATACAGAGGACCTATATTACAACATTGTTAATCATCCCAGGGTTTTCTACAAGAGCTCCACCATAATGTATAATGAAGCAAACATTTGCGTGGTGGCATATAAGATTTAGATCAGGGGTCTCCAACCTTTGCAACTTTAAGTCCTTCAGACTTAAAGTTGCAAAGGTTGGAGACCCCTGATTTAGATGCTGTTGGTTTCTCCAAAGTGTTACCAATTCTTGTTTTTTCCCCTCCTCTGCTCTTCCATAATCACTTTGGGGGGAGGGGATCAGTTAATTACTTTTTACATGTGTGTTGTTGGGTTTTGGCCAGGTTTTTAAACTCACTTCTTTTATGCACTAATATTTTCTTGTTTATGAATTGCCTAACAGGCAGTATTTTATATAAGGTCATTTTGTAATGCTTCTAAATTTATCCTGATTTTATCCATAATATTGCTATTCAGGAATAATTGATCGATTATCTACTTTTACAGCTTTGACTTTTCATTCTCACTTTTAGTTCCTACTGCAGCACTTTTGACTATAGCCTGATTGTTTTGTAGGGTTATTTTTGTTTTTGTTCTTACTTTTTATGTTGTATTATTCTAATTCAGCTGTAATAAAGCGTAAGTTTCAAAACTCAAACAATTCCATAAAATTGACTTTTGAATAAATATTAATAACATGATTGAAGGCAGGCAGCATAATCTTAGAGATGATTGGGAAGGCTGGCATCAGTGCTGTCAATATTAAAACGGATGAAGCAAGGGTCAAAACTAAGACCTCTTCCTATGTTGTTGTAAGTCAGGGGTGTCAAACTGGCAGCCCATGGGCCGGATGCATCACATGCAGGCCACGCCCACCCCAGCTCCGTGAAGGGGGAAAAAAGTCATGAAACATCACATGATGGCAACGTGGTGTCGCAGGTTTGATACCCATGATGTAGATAAGTGAATGCAACTGCCACATTGACAAAAGGGGCTTGGCCTTGGTAATGACACTCCCACCATATTGCCCCCAGGGGCATAGTAGGAAGGATAATGATGAGAAATATGATGATGATGAGACACTTGAGAGACCGCCTCCTACCACATTCCTCCCTTCAACCTGTCCGCTCTCACAGAGTTGGCCTTCTCAGGGTGCCGTCAGCCGGTCAATGCCGACTGGCGACCCCGAGGGGGAGAGCCTTCTCTGTGGCGGGTCCGACACTCTGGAATGACCTCCCCCCCGATATCCGTACCATCACGGACCTACGACTCTTCCGTCGGATGGTAAAGGCTCATTTCTTTCGTCTTGCTGGCCTGACATAGATTAGGGACTTTTAATTCGTTATTTATGGTTTTAACTATTTATTCAATTTTAGCACAGTCTTATTGATTAATTGTTTTTTAAATTTTTGTATATTGTGGGGTTTTATCTTTCTGTGCGCCGCCCTGAGTCCCTTTTGGTGAAAAGGGCGGTATATAAATTGAAAATAAAGTAAAGTAAAAAGTAAAGATGATGATGATGATAACAATGAATTGTTTCGAATGTATATTCTTGAAAACAACTAACATCCAGTGAACCTTTCTATATCATTCTATCTCTTTGGAGCTAGAAATAAGAAAAAATAAATAAAACCCCTGTTCTTAAATGGCATATAATGAGTAAATCATCCTGGGCAAAAGTTACATCCTCCCTGTAAATTAGGCCGTTTTAAAGGTATATTTGTAGCAAAGTGGATCATTATAAATGCTCCTGCCCATTGCAGAGAACATTTAGGTTTGTTTCCCATTATCCCTTTGTACTAGTTGATTTTTCAATATTCAGAAGAACAGAAAAGGTATACAGACATTCATACTCCTGCAATAATTTGCCTAGCTTTTCTCCATTCCAGCTTAGAATAACAAAACTGTCCTGTGTTATCTTTTGGCAATGGTTGCCCAACCAATTGGAATTACATTTCATCTTTGTAGCATGCACAATTTTCCACCGGACGATGAGGTTAATACCCTTGAGTCTTAAACCTTTCTTTTCATCCAGCCTCATTTTTATTATTAAGATTGTCTTTTCCCTTCAAGAACCAGGAAGGGGGAAAAGTGGCTGATTGATTTGCTAGAGACTGAAAACTTTTTTTTTATTATTGTTGTTATATTGCAATTTGTTTTGTTTCTTTGTGGATCAAGTTGTCTTTAGAAGCCCCATCCATTGTTTTGTTAGATTATGCTGGACTGAACCAAATAAAATTCTCAGCTGCAGGCTTACTTTCTGAATATTCTTTGCTTTGAATAAAACTGCTCCCAGAATTTTCTGTCATGAACTAAGCAAAGGTGCTGGATACAGCGTGGGCTAAATTATTATCAGGACCCTCCTTTTTATTACAACAAGAGATATTTCATAAGTGATTCATTTTTTTTCAGAAACCTTTTGCCAGCCTTCAGTATTTCCAAATCAGGAATTGGGATGTATTTAATAATGAATAGCAAAGTGTTAAATTGTAATGCACAGCCATTTTTCTAATTGAAATTCCAGATAAAACTCCACAGCAGCTGCACATTAAATTTGGCAGGTTACATTTCCCCCCCACCCCAAAAAAAGAATTATTCCTAACCATTATAGAGAGATGTTAGTGCATCATTTCAAATGTATTTACTTGAATGGAATGAAGCAACTACCATGTGAATGACAAACAGAGGAAAGACTTAGCTTCACAATTGGAGAAAAGGCTAAAGGAAATATATTATTTATCTTAATAAAAGTTTGACCAAGGTTCCAGTCTATTATTTATGGAGAAATCATGATCTGAAGATTTAAATTCCTTCTTCCCTCTGTTCTCCAGTCTTATTCTTAGATTTTTACAAATACCATTAAAAATAGCTAGGTTCTGCACGTAATATTTTTGAGATATGCCTATAGGGATAACAGCAGCTAACAAGAGGATGGGTTGTTTTTTAAAAAAAATAATCTTATAGTCTTACCAGCAAAGTCATCTGTTATGCATAGGTAAAGGTAAAGATTCCCCTCACACATATGTGCTAGTCGTTCACGACACTAGGGGGCAGTGCCCATCTCCGTCTCAAAGCCAAAGAGCCAGCTCTGTCCAAAGATGTCTCTGTGGTCATGTGGCCAGCATGACCAAGCGCCAAAGGCACACAGAACACTGTTACCTTCCACCAAAGGTGGTCCCTATTTTTCTACTTGCATTTTTTCCATGCTTTTGAACTGCTAGGTTGGCAGAAGCTGGGACAAGTAACGGGAGTTCGCTCCACTATGCGGTGCTAGGAATTCAAACCACCAAACTGCCAACCTATCCAATCAACAAGCACAGAGTCTAAGCCACTGAGCCACCAGCTACCCTTCTGTTATGCATAACTAAGCCCAAATTTTTCTCTCTCCCTCTCCAATTTTGCAGGACTTTGTGTGTGTGTGGTGGTAGTGGGTGTTTATGTTAACTGCTTATAAATACTTTTGCAATTTTTTTTTTTACTCAAAATGGCTGGAAATGACGTAGATTTTCACCAATTGTGACTCATCTCTGCATAATCACCAAGTTTGATATTAATAAACTGATTGAAGTTTATATTGGAAGATCCCCCCCTTTTTTTTTTTGCTCCTCTTCAGATCTATCCATATGAACCTGAACAGATGTTACATTCAATATTCAAAGATAATTTTGCTCCAGGACTTCTTCAACAGTATATATATCCCGAATATGACTTTGATTTTGATTTTATCACACACACACACACACACACACACACAGCGATAGATAGATAGGTAGATAGGTAGATAGGTAGATAGATAGATAGATAGATAGATAGATAGATAGATAGATAGATAGATAGATAGATAGATGATAGATAGATAGATAGATAGATAGATAGATAGATAGATAGATAGATAGATAGATAGATAGATAGATAGATAGATAGATAGATAGATAGATAGATAGATGAACCCTATAGCCTTGTACAGGCTCACTCTATGGGGTGCAAGAGGGTACTGAGTTACTATAAGTATCTAGCTTTGAAATGTTAAAAACTGGGTGGATCCTCCCCAGTTAATTACAGGTAGTCTTCAACTTACAATCATTTTTTTAGTGACCAAAGTTACAACAGCATTGAAAAAAGGGACGTATGACTGTTTTCACACTTATAATCATTGCAGCATCCCCATGTTCACATGATCAAAATCTTGACAACTGGCATGTAGAGTATTTATGACAGTTGCAGTGTCCTGGAGTCATGTGATCACCTTTTGTGACCTTATGACAAGCAGAATCAATGGGTGTCAGATTCACTTAACAACTGTACTACTAAGTTAACAACAGCAGTGATTCACTTAACAACAGTGGCAAGAAAGGTTGTAAAATGGAGCAAAACTCACTTCACAACTGTCTTGCTTAGCAATGGAAATTCTGGGCTCAATTGTGATCGCAAGTCGAGGACTACCTGTATTTCCTGGGAGAATTTCCCATCATACAACATAGTCACTGCAGATCATTGAAAATTGGCATTTTAATATAATCTATCAAAGATTAATGAAGCATACATCTTGCTTTGTATAAACCCCAAAACACTGCAGAAAATGGTTCCCTAATCAAAGTCTATTAAAATCAGTGGAAAAAGAGAAAATAAACATAGTGAAGACAAAATACTAACATCCTTTCAAGACATCTGAAATGATAAGAAACTGAAGGTGCTTGACACTTCCACATCTGTCTCTAAAAACCTTGTTTGCACATATTTTAAGCCCTGAAACACATTTACTGCACTCCAAGAAACACTTTCCGAGCTGAAGAGCCAAATCACAAAAAAGACCATCTGCCTTAAATAATTACAAAAATAAGAAAGCATCTGAAAGTATTTTTAAGATGTTACATTATATTGGCAGATATATCTGTTATATTGCTAAGGCAGCTGAGGGATATTCCCCCTTTGTAGGAACATTATACCTTTGGGATCCAAAACATGACCAAAAATATACAGGATTTTTATTACAATTGAGAGGGAGTTTTTTCACTCCACATTTTGTAATGTATTCAGATATTTTGCAGCAGTCTTTGCCATTATTTTTGAAAAATGCAGGAACATAATTGTTAGCTTTATAATTATAACAATTTTTTTAAACAGGCTGAGAGATAGAATAGAATAACAGAGTTGGAAGGGACCTTGGAGGTCTTCTAGTCCAACCCCCTGCCTAGACAGGAAACCCTATACCATTTCAGACAAATGGTTATCCAACATCTTCTTCAAAACTTTCAGTATTGGTACATTCACAACTTGTTGTTCCACTGATTAATTGTTCTAACCGTCAGGAAATTTTTCCTCAGTTCTAAGTTGCTTCTCCCTTTGATGAGAAAGGACAATGTGTAAAAGAAGGTACACTAAAAGAAATATTAGAATTATGTTTTGATTCTTTGCAAGATTTTCTGATTAACTCTAACCTCACTGTGTATATCACCTGAACGAAACCGGGATTAAAAATAATAATGATTAGTCACTCAAACTGCCCAGCACAACATTTTCCCATTCAATCAAAAGATACATAAATTTACCAGTCACTCATAGCCAGAAGAGATGGATATAAAATCTTCCACAGAAAACACTTTTAGCTCAAAATACAGACACCTCAGCAAAAGAGCATCTTTGGAAAATCATCTGAAATGAGTGAATTACCAGAAGTGAATGAATTAGTCAAATAAATAAAAATGGGGTTACAGAGAACTAAGGAAGTGAGACTTTAACTATGCAAGGGAATTATATTTTGTTCCCTTTGGTCTTGTTTCTTCCTTTCAAACCATTAATTTTATTTTTAAATCAACTTAGAATACCATCTTAGAATAACAGATTTAGAAGGGACCGTGTGGGTCATCGTCCAACCACCTGCTGAAGCAGGAGACACTATACCAGTGATGGCTGATATTTTTGTTGCTGCGTGCTGAAAGTGCACATGTGTGCACCCATAATGCAATATGTGTGCACCCTCTTGAATGCCCCCCTGTGCATGCACATGTGACCCATGCACACACATCCTCCCGCATGCGCTCCCCACACATGCACAGCAGCGACCCAAAACCCAGCTGGCCGATGGGAGGTGTATGTGTATGCATATGAAACTGAGCTGGGGCTTGCATGTCCACAGAGAAGGCTCTGGGTTCCATAGGTTCGCCATCATGGCTCTATACCAGGGGTCAGCAAACTGTGGCTCTGGAGCCACATGTGGCTCTTTCATCCCTCCGCTGTGGCTCCCTGCTGCTCAAAATATTGAGCTTTTCCAACCCCAGTAGTCCAACCACGGATAAATCCAAGAAAAGAAAAGTTTCAGAAGAAAGCAGAATGTTTAATTCAACAACACATGCTAGTTTTGTGGGCACTCAGGCATGGGAAGGGTTTTGTGGCTCCCGGTTTCTTTTCTTCTCTGTGGGGAATGGGTCCAAATGGCTCTTTGAGTGTTTAAGATTGCCGACCCCTGCTCTATACCATTTCCGACAAGTGGATGTCCAGTCTCTTCTTAAAACCCCCCAGTGATGAAGCACCCACAACTTCTGAAGGCAAGTTGTTCCACTGGCTAATTATCCTCACTATCAGGAAGTTTCTCCTGAATTCCAGGTTGCTTCTCTCCTTGATCAGTTTCCATCCATTGTTCCAAGTCTGGTCTTCGGGTGCTTTCCCAACATTTCCAACCCTATCATTCTGGCTTTTACTCTAATGTACTGTAAACTCTAGTTAGGATAGCCCCCATTTCTGACTTTTTAGGAAAATAATTTATAATTGGCAAGGGTTTTAACATTGGGTTTTAGCACGGGTTTATTAATTTAATACATTTTAATAGATATTTATTGTATTTTGTGTTTTTAAATAATGCCTGTGCGCCGCCCTGGGTCCTAACAAGGAAAAGGGCGGGGTATAAATTTAATAAAATAAATAAAAATAAACCAGGTTACTAGAATTTTTCATTTTGAAAATATAAATTCTAGTTGAGAAAACCAAAGCTGTTTCTCTCCTATTAAGGTATATAGGAAAACAGGCTTCAAATCAGCTAGGCAGTCTTTATATGAGCAAAACTGGATATAATCTGAGCAATTATTCTAGGTAAGGAAGCAATCAAAATCAACTTGGATTGATTATCTAATGGTGGGAGAAAATGTCTCACAAAATTACCCAAGAAAAGTGATAAAATGTCCTGCTCCCATATATGCATTGCACTTATTTCTATAAACCAGGGGAAAGCTTTCCTTTTCGCATTCATAAAGTTTGTTTCCACTGAATCACAGTATCTCCTATCTTTATTTATTTTTTTCCTGCCTGGCCTGCTGCTATATTAATATTAAGCTCTCACTCGCATCCCAGTGACAGCAAATCCCTTCAATCATCTCTTCCTCTTGTTTTGTGCCATCATCAACCACAGCAAACATGCACTTTGAAAGCTTATTGCATCCCCAGCAGTCAGGCTTCACATCTGGCTTGATGGTAAATTGCAGGTCTCCAGATATTAATTCAGCTCTCAGCTGGACTTGGCAAGGGATTTCCAGATCAGTTAGGTAAGGAACTTTATTACGGAAAAGAATGAGGCCTCCACATGACACTTCATCCCTCTGCATTGCAATACAATGAGAGACTTAAGTACCTATGCTCCAGGTTTAAAATCTACCCGTCTTCTCCCCATCCTTTCAAATAATTGGATGTTTGGCAGGTCACTGGTTACCTTTGGAAGGCAGCAGAAACATGTTTGCATAACAGTCTTCTCTGGCCTGGGAACGGCTGGCTCCTGCCTAGAATCTTAGAGTAGAATAAGCTGGAAGGGACCTTGGAGGTCTTCTAGTCTAGCCCCTTGCTCAAGCAGAGAACCTACACCATTTTAGATAAGTGACTATGTAGAACAGGGGTGTCAAACTCAAGGCCTGCGTGCCAGATCCGGCCCATGGGGCCACTTTGGAAACAGCAAAGAACCAGCCCGCAGTGCTTCTTCCAAAGGAAATGAGCTCCCAAGCACCGTTTTCGGCTGGCACAGCCTCCTGCAACCTTTTGCCAGTGAAAATGGAGCTCAGGAGGACAAGCCCTCCCAACCTCTGTTTTCACTGGCAGAGGGTTGCAAGAGGCCGTGGCAGCTGAAAACGGAGCTTGGGGGCTCATTTTCGTTGGTAGAGTACGCAGCCCACCACAGGTGCCACTGACATAAGTAATGTCATGCTGGCCATGCCAACCCTGGCCACACCCACCCTGGCCCACTGATGCAGCCCTCAATGAAATTGAGTTTGATACCCCTGTTCTAGACTCTTCTTAAAAATATCCAGTGTTGGAGCACCCATGATTTCTGGAAACAAGCTGTTCCACTGGTCAATTGTCCTCACTGTTAGGAAGTTTTTCCTTAATTCAAAGTGGCTTCTCTCTTTGATTATTTTCCAGCCATTGTTTCTTGTCTTGCCCTCTGGTGCTTTGGGGAAAAAATTGAACCCCTCTTCTTTGTGGAAGCCTCTCAAATACTGGAATACTGCTATCATGTCACCCCTAATTTTTCTTTTCTTTAGATTAGCTTAGGGGTCTGCAAAGTCGGCTCTTTTAAGACTGGTGCACTTCAACTCCCAGAGTTCCCCAGCCAGCATAGCTGGCTGGGGAATTCTGGGAGTTGAAGTCCACCAGTCTTAAAAGAGCCGACTTTGCAGACCCCTGGATTAGCCAAATCCAAATCCTGCAGCCGTTCTTTGTATGTTTTAGTTGCCAGACCTTTGATCATTTTAGTTGCTCTTCTCTGAACTTTTTCCAAAGTCTCAACATCTTTTTTTTTTAGTATGATGACCAATTTTTCCCCCCAGTATTCTAAGTGTGGTTTTACTAGGGTTTTATAAAGTGGTACTAGTACTTCACATGAGTTTCCTTCTATGCCTCTGTTTATACAACCCAGGATCGTATTAGCTTTTATGTCTGTTGCTGCACAATGCTGGCTCATAATTCAAGTGATCGTCCATTAGGATTCAAAGGTCCCTCTCACAGTTACTGTTTTTGAGCCAGGCAGGTCTCACCTAATCTGTACTTATATATTTGATTTTTCCTGCCTAAATGTAAAACTTTTCTTTTCTCCACATTGAAATTCATTTTGTTAGATAGGGCCCATTGTTCAAGTTTGTGAACATCTTTTTAGATACTGAGCTTGTCTTCTGGGTGTTGACTATCCCTGCCAGTTTAGTGTCATCTGCAAATTTGATGAGTTCCCCTTCATCTAACTCATTTATGAATTCACCAACCCCAGCTCCTACATCAATCATCTTAGGCACAGATCTAGGTATGTGAATGCTGAATTGGTTGATTGTCCTAATAGGATAGTTGTTGTTCCAGACAGTTTTCCAAAACAAGGACATATGCCCCAAGTAGATAATAAAACATTGAAGAGCTTGATTTTTAAAAAATTGTCTTTTTATTAATATGAAAATTATATGTACCAAAAGTGAATTTATTTGGTTTCCGTAAAATCCATTCAGGGAAGTTTCCTAGGCTATAAAGATTTTCCTGGAACAGCTGGGAGAACATAGTCACCATGGAAGATTTGTATCTTACTGCATCCACCTCATCTAGTTACACATTACTAGTGAATTTGGTTAGACTTATTTGGAAGTTGGTATTTTACCATACCACTTCTGAATAGCTTCCAAGTGTTAAAGCAACTAATAAAATCTTCAATTACCATACTTAAATCATTATTTCTAACATGAGTTCCGTTCCAGTTTTTAAATGATCTCTTTTGACCTTTTATTTATATTTTTGATATTAATTGAACCCATCAGGCAAGCCTAAAATAGTAGATTCTAGTACAATTGCAACCATTACAAAGTATATGTGACATCAATTCTCACCTTGTTTTGGGTTTACAAATAAAATAAAAAGCTAGGTATTACCTCATTTTTTTCTATGAAGATACCCATTTACAGATATTTTTCAAACTGACTTGAAATGATGCAGCTTTGGTCAGCTGGCTTCTCCCTATCCTATAGTTGGGAATGTATGCAGGGAAATTCAACATCAATTAGAAATGTGGTGCTCCCTGCATTTCCTCTCCACTTGTACATAACTTCCTCCTCCTCTCATAAACCCCTCTAGCTTTTTTCTACTTGGGCTGAGTTAACCTGTGGGGCATTTCGTGCATAAACCCTTGAATCAAATGATTTAAAATTCCTAAAGCCATATTGGATTATGTATTGTCCATTTTGGAAAGCATATTCTTGTTTAAATTTCACTGCCGTTCTTACATTTTCTGACAACTATCAGAATGATAACAGAATAACAGAGTTGGAAGAGACCTTGTAGGTCATCTAGTTTAACCTCCCTCCCCCCCACCCCGCCCAAGCAGGAGGCCCTACACCATTTCTGACAAATGGCCATCCAATCTTTTCTTGAAAATTTCCAGTGATGAAGCTCCCACAACTTCTGAAGGCAAGCTGTTCCATTGGTTGATTGTTCTCACTGTCAGAAAATTTCTCCTTATTTCTAGGTTGAAACTCTCCTTGATCAGTTTCCGTCCATTATTCCTGGTCTGGCCTTCAGGTGCTTTGGAAAATATGTGGATTATCTCCTCTCTGTGTCAGCCCCTCAAATATTGGAATACTGCTATGATGTCTCCCCTGGTCCTTCTCTTCACTAGGCTAGTTTTAATAAGTATCTCATTAAAATAAGGCAAAAAAATTTTTCCAGTCTATAGTAAACCACAATTTAGAGTTTACAGCATTTTATGATGTTGGATTAAGTTCCTCTGGACCATTTTGTGGTTTTGTCTGTTGGGCCTGGTAAAAACAAACAAATAAACAAACTCTGCATCTGTGAAACAGCTACTGTCTTAAATAAAATAATTGTTGGTTCAGTTAAATAGTAGGAAGTTTCCCTAATGTGCACCTCAGCTTCTCATAGAATTAAAGCAAATAAGGCAGTGTTTTCAAATGGTTCTTTGATTAACAATAAATACTTCATCATTTCCTATTTGGAATCAACAGTGTTGAAAAAAAAAAGCAATATTCAAGAACCCAAAGCATTCAGCTGTCATTGATTAAGAATGATACAGGAGAGTATTAACTTAATTAATCATGGCGTATAAAGTAGCGTATCCCTAGCGATTGGCACAAGGAAAGACTGAATCTGTGCCTGATTTTTCAATCATTAAAATATGTTTAGTATAAAAGAAGATGTAATGAATGCAGAAAAACTACAGCATTTTCCCCCATGATTTATATTACGAAATTGAACATTATGGAAGACCGAAATGGATCTTTTTCATTTAAAAATATAATAATATATTGGATGATGAAAGAGTCCCCAAAAAAGAAAGGATATTATAGATGGAGGGGGATAATAGATTACTAATAGCCATTAAAAATAATATCATTGAGAAGATTAATAATCATCTGCATTCCCTATACCATATACAGCTCACCCCTACAAAGTTTAGGAATGAAATAATGGACCAGAATATTTAATTGTTTTAATTTAAGAAACTACCAGTGAAAAAAGTAATTATTTCATACTTATAATTAACTGTGATTTGAGGTATAGTTTAGGTAAACATGCAATAAACCCAGTTGATCTGATTGGACAGGTGTCAGCTAAATTAAGACTAAATATAAAAAAAGAGAGATTTTACGTTCTAAGAGAGAAGATGGTGTTGACATTTCAAAACTGAATCCAGCCTTCTAAATGCATGTAGACTAATGAAGCTGAGTATATCAACCACATTATGATGGAATGTTATTTGGAAAGAGTTCATCATTCTTTTAATCTCTAAAACAGCAGTGTAACTAGAAATGTTCATGAGCTTTCTGCTTCGATGTATATTTTCAAAGTACAAATAGAAAATATAATTGTTTGATCAGGTTTGGTGTTGTGGATATTTAAAGGCTTTATATAAAATGAGAAGAAGTTAATGAAGTGTTAATTAATAAATGTTTATAGTTAATATTAAAAGATAGGCTACAAGCTTTTTTCCTTGCAGATTGAATTTCACTGTATATAACTCAAATGGACCATATCAATATTATGTCTTTCCAGCCATGGCTGGAAAGTCACATAGCTGCCCTTATTATAATCCACGAAGTGTAAACTTTAGGCATTGCAAAGATGTACAGCTGCACAGAAAGTTACAGCTTTTTTGTTTTATTTAGTGATAGAATCATATAATAATAAATAATAATAATAAATTTTATTTGTTACCCGCTCTCTCTCCCCAGAGGGACTCGAGGCGGGGCACAGGAAAATTAAAAAAAACAATAAACACAAACAGAATACATAATTTAAAATCTCAATTAAACAAATCCTGCGCTAAAAACATCTATAAAAAACTAAAAAAACTGTCCCTAAAACCCCTAAACACTACAACTAATTAAAATTACCCTAAAACCCCAGGACAAGGAGGCTATCCCAAGCCGGCCAGACGGAAAAAGTAGGTTTTCAATTTGAGACGGAAGGAGCGGAGGTCCGTGGTCATCCTAATATCGGGGGGAAGGTCGTTCCAGAGGGCCGGGCCCGCCACAGAGAGAGCCCTTCCCCTGGGTGTCGCCCGCTGACACAGTCTAGTGGACGGCACCCGGAGAAGCCCCGCTCTGTGGGAGCGAATCGGCCGTGAGGATGTATGGGGCAGGATCCGATCCTGCAGATAGCTAGGTCCCGAGCCATGGAGCGCTTTAAAGATGATAATTAACACCTTGAAGCGCACCCGGAAGACGACAGGTAGCCAGTGCAGCTCGCGTAAGAGCGGTGTTACATGGGTGGACCTAGCGGTCCCCATAATTCATTTTTCATTTTTTTTCATTTTATTACATTTATATCCCGCCCTTCTCCACAGAGGACCCAGGGCGGCGCACAGGAAATTTAAAAAACATACACAATAGAAGATAGACAAATAATTTAAAATATATATTAAATAATCCCCAATCCTGTGCTAAAAACCAATTATTAAAAACCCAATTTAAAACTTTTCTAAAAGTCCCCATGGGAGGTTAGGCTAGGCCGGCTTGATGGAAAAAATATGTCTTTAAACATTTGCGGAAGAGGCGGAGGTCGGTGATGGTCCGGAGTTCAGGGGGTAGGTCGTTCCAAAGGGCAGGGCCCGCCACAGAGAAGGCTCTTCCCCTGGGTGTCGCCAGTCGGCATTGTCCGGCCGACGGCACCCTGAGAAGGCCCTCTCTGTGGGAGCGGATCGGTCTAAGGGATGTATGGGGCAGGAGACGGTCTCGCATATAACTAGGCCCCGAGCCATGGAGCGCTTTAAAGATGGTCGTCAGAACCTTGAAGCGCACCCGAAAGACCACAGGAAGCCAATGCAGCTCGCGCAGGATTGGTGTTATATGGGAGCTTCTGGTGGCTCCCGTAATTACCCGCGCGGCTGCGTTTTGGACTAGCTGTAGCTTTCGAGTGCACCTCAAGGGAAGCCCCATGTAGAGAGCATTACAGTAGTCGAGACGGGACGTCACGAGAGCTTGAGTGACTGTGCAAAGGGCAGCCCGGTCCAGTAAGGGGCGCAATTGGCGCATCAGGCGTACCTGATGAAACGCCCCCCTGGCCACGGCCGTCACATGGTCCTCCAAGGACAGCCGGGAATCCAGGAGGACACCCAAATTGCGCGCCCTCTCCACGGGGGCCAGTGTTTCGCCCCCAATGGCCAGAGTTGGAGTAATCTGGCTGAACCGGGGTGCCGGAAACCACAGCCACTCAGTCTTGGCAGGGTTGAGCTTGAGTTTGTTACCACCCATCCAGATCCGTACGGCTTCCAAACACCGGGACAGCACTTCGGCGGCATCGTTGGGGTGGTCTGGGGTGGATATGTACAGCTGGGTGTCGTCAGCGTACAGATGGTACTCCACCCCAAAACCACGGATGATCTCACCCAGCGGCTTCATATATGTGTTAAACAGGAGGGGCGAGAGGACCGACCCCTGAGGAACCCCACATAAGAGGGGTCTCGAGGTCGACCTCTGCCCTCCCGTCAACACATATTGCGACCGACCAGAGAGGTAGGATGAGAACCACCGCAAAACGGTGCCTCCCAGCCCCAACCCCCCCAGTCGGTGCAATAGGATACCATGGTCGATGGTATCAAAAGCCGCCGAGAGGTCTAATAGGACTAGGATAGAGGAATACCCTCTATCCCGCGCCCTCCAGAGATCATCAACCAACGCGACCAATGCCGTCTCGGTACTGTGACCGGGTCGGAAGCCGGACTGGCGCGGGTCTAGATAATCAACTTCCTCCAGGTGTTGTGGAAACTGTTGGGCTATAATAATTGCTCGCGCGGCTGCATTCTGGACTAGCTGAAGCCTCCGGGTGCACCTCAAGGGCAGCCCCATGTAGAGAGAGTTACAATAGTCCAGTCGGGATGTCACGAGAGCATGAGTGACTGTGCAAAGGGCGTCCCGATCCAATAGGGGGCGCAATTGGCGAACCAGGCGAACCTGGTAAAACGCCCTCCTGGCCACGGCTGTCACTTGATCTTCCATGGACAGCCGGGCATCCAGGAGGACACCCAAATTGCGCACCCCATCCACAGGGGCAAGATGTTCGCCCCCTATGGCCAGCGCTGGAATGAGCTGGTTGAACTGGGCAGCCGGAAACCACAGCCACTCGGTCTTGGTCGGGTTGAGCCTGAGTCCGTTACTTCCCATCCAGATCCGTACAGCTTCCAGGCACTGGCACATCACCGCTACGGCATCGTTGGGGTGGTTTGGGGTAGAAATGTACAGCTGTGTATCATCAGCGTAGAGATGGTACTCTACCCCAAAACCACGGATGATCTCACCCAGCGGCTTCATGTATGTGTTGAACAGGAGGGGCGAGAGGACCGACCCCTGAAGCACCCCACATGCGAGGGGTCTCGCGGTCGATCTCTGCCCCCCTGCCAACACAAATTGCGATCGGCCAGAGAGGTAGGAGGAGAACCACCGTAAAACGGTGCCTCCCACCCCCAACCCCCCCAGCCGATGCAATAGGATACCATGGTCGATGGTATCGAAAGCCGCCGAGAGGTCTAATAGGACCAGGATGGAGGAACAACCCCCATCTCTGGCCCTCCAGAGATCATCAACCAACGCGACCAATGCCGTCTCGGTGCTATGCCCGGGCCGAAAGCCGGACTGGCGCGGATCTAGATAATCAACTTCCTCCAGGTGACGGGGAAACTGTTGTGCCACCACACTCTCAACAACCTTCGCCAGAAAGGGAAGGTTGGAGACTGGACGGTAGTTGTTCAAAAGAGCTGGATCCAAAGAGGGCTTCTTAAGGAGGGGCCTCACCATCGCTTCTTTTAGGGAAGCAGGCAAGGCACCCTCACTCAAGGATGCGTTGACAACCTCTTGGAGCCAGCCTCGTGTCACCTCCCAGGATGCCAGTACAAGCCAGGAGGGACACGGGTCCAATAAACATGTGGTGGCTCGCAGTCGCCCACGTAACCTGTCCATATCCTCGGAAGTAACGGAGTCAAACTCCTCCCAAACAAGATCTCTCTCGTGGCATCCCACTGGGCCATGAATGGGGGCTAGCTCGTTCTGTATCTGAGCGATTTTCTCCTGCAGAAAAGTCACAAATTCCTCTGCTCTACCCTGTAACGGGGCTTCCCGCACCCTCTGTTGAAGGAGGGAGCGGGTCACCCTAAACAGGGCGGCAGGGCGGTTTTCTGCGGATGCTATGAGAGTGGCACAATGGTGACGTTTGGCCACTCTCAGTGCCACAATGTAAGTCCGTAAATGGGCTCTTACCTGTGTCCGGTCAGATTCAGTTCGAGTATACCTCCATCTTCTCTCTAGGCATCTCTTGCGGCGTTTCATCACCCTCAGCTCCTCGGAAAACCAGGGAGCCAGGGTGTTTCGCCGCCGCAAGAGAGGCCGCAAGGGCGCGACCCGATCCAAGGCTCCCGTGGTCGCAGTATTCCATGCGGCCACGAGGTCCTCCATCGGGGCGCGGGCCAGGGGTACAGGAAGTGGCCCAAGCACCGTCTGGAACCCATCCGGGTCCATCAGGCGCCTGGGGCGGAACCAGATTGGTGACTCAGGTTCCGCCTCCCCGCGGAGGGGAGCAGCGGTCGGAAAGTCGAGCCGGAGAAGTGAGTGGTCTGTCCATGACAAGGGTGTGATGACTATATCCCCTATACCCAGATCACTCTTCCATTGGCCTGAGACAAAGATGAGATCCGGTGTGTGTCCACCCTCGTGCGTGGGGCCTTGAATTAGTTGGGTCAGGTCCATGGCCGTCATGGAAGCCATGAACTCCCGAGCTGCCTCGGATGATTCGCCCACCGATGGCAGATTAAAGTCCCCCATGACTAAAAGTCTGGGGGTCTCAACTGCCACCGTAGCGATCACCTCGAGGAGCTCGGGCAGGGCTGCTGCTACATAGCGGGGAGCCAGGTATACAACCAGCAAGCCCAACTGCCTCCCTAGGCCCCACTTCACACAGAGGGACTCACAACCGGTGGTCTGTGGCACAACGGTCTCTCTCGGCTCAAGACCTTCCTTTACAATGACCGCTACCCCACCGCCCCTACCTAGGGCCCGGGGCTGATGAAACGCGCGGTAACCTGGTGGGCACATTTCAACGAGGGGGAGTCCACCCTCGTGGCCCAACCAGGTCTCCGCAATTCCCACCAGGTCCGGCTCCCCCTCTGACACAAGGTCATGAACGAGGGGGGCTTTGTTGACAACGGACCTGGCGTTGCAGAACATCAGCCGCAGGCCCTGGCTCTGTACTCCCTGGCCACCTAGCCTGCGGGGGTTGAGGCACTTGACCGTTTGTAGCCAACGGCTTCGTGCCCCCAACCGGGAGGATAACACTTGTCTCCCCTCGGACCTGCCTCTCCCCACGACCTTCTGGATGGGAATGCCCTCTGTCGGAACGATTTGAGTCTCCCCCCTCCTAACGGAACCATCCGCTTCCCTCCGTCGCCCGCTGGCCTGGCTCTCTCTTCCCTCCCCCGCCTCTACCTGTCTACCCTCCCTGGTACCCCCTAAAATAATCACTAATTTATTAATTAAAAAACCCCGAAGACCGCGCTTCGCCCACCTCTCCGGATTTATAAATCCCTCATCAAGGCGGGCCCTCGTTAAAATGGAGGGCCAGACCTGTGAGAGCGGGGACTCTCGCAGCAGCAGTAAATCAGTCCTGGAGTACATTGCGATATAAAGAAGGAAAGAGTTTACAAAATCCAATTTCTCCACTCAGTGCAGGAACTCCAAATTAAAACATCCCTGACAGATGCTCTGCAACATCTGTTTCACCACATACAGGAAAGGGAGTCCATCGCTTCATTAGGTAATAGATTCCATTGTTTATCATTTTTCCTTTAGGATTTTTTCTCCCTAACCTTCAATTGGAATTTGTCCTGCTACAACAAGACATTATTCTGTTCCTTGAAATCTTGAACACCAGAGGGAAAAGTCCTCTGGTTTTGTGACACTTTACTTAGTCTCAGGAAAGAGACTATCAGCAAGTTCTTTTAGTACCCTACAAGGTCATAACATCTTAGAAATTTGCACTTCATTCAAGATCAGTAAGAATTTTCAAGCCGTGTTTCTCTTGAGTTCAAGTGGGAGTCTGGCCCCTTGGGCCTTTTGCTCATGAGTCCCTGGCTGGAATGCATATCCGTTTCTTTGAGAGAACTGAGCCAAAATAAAGCATTGGCTACTTCATCCTTTTCTTTGTTGTCTGTTGGCTTTTTGCCTGAAGTAAGCAGCTGGAATACTGGGTTTTTTCCCCCTTTCCTTTTCATTTGATGTAGTTGGGGGGGAAAACCACCCTTTTTCTTGTTCTCAGCATTTTTTGCTAACTTCATTTCCGTCTGGATCTTAGATTTCCCAATGCTGTCTCTAGATCAAGAATGTAAGTACATCTCTATAGGCCTCAAAGCAGAACCCTCAGATGTAAATGCCTCCCATGATGAGAAGACTGCATCAGTTCAAGACAGAAAGAGAACCAGGTGGTTGCTACTGCTTTTCCTCTGCCAGACAAGAGGTCCTGCTTCCATTACATCAGTGATTCTCAACCTTTGGGGGTCGAACGACCCTTTCACATACTTTCGATGGTCTTAGGAACCGAGACACCAATTTTATGGTTAGGGGTCACCACAACACGAGGAACTGTAGGAAAGGGTTGCAGCATTGGGAAGGTTGACAACCACTGCATTACATGGTGTGGGCCTTCCTTTCCTTTCCTTTCCCCATTTGCAAATGTTCTGTAGCAGCAGATACAGTGATGGGCAGTTCCTCTTTCACTCGGCATCAATCTATGCACATGTATGCTAGTCAGTGGTGGGATTCAAAAAAAATATTTACTACCAGTTCTGTGGCTGTGGCTTTGTGGGCGTGGCAAGGGAAGGATCCTGCAACATCCCCATTCCCTCCACACTCCCGGGGGAAGGTTACTGCAAAATCCCCATTCCCTCCCCATCCCACTAACCTGCTTTCCAGCTCTGTTCTCCTGTTCAGGACAACAAAAGATCGGCTGGGAGGCTGGGAGGCAGTGGGGGTGGGACCAGCCTATTTGCCAGTTCTCCATACTACTCAAAATTTCTGCTATCGGTTCTCCAGAACCTGTCATAACTGGCTGAATACCACCTCTGATGCTAGTACACATTCACTACTTATGAAGGGCCAACCATGTGAATCCTGCCCCTGTATGCCCCAAAGGCACACCTCCTTTGCCTTTGTTTTATTTGTGCTCCTGCTTCCAAATTTCATATAGTCTTTTAGCAAAATATTTTATGGTAGGAAAATCCTCATTTCCTCTGATCAGGTTAGCAATCCAGAGCTCTGGATTCAATTTCAGAATATGTGGAAATGCTAAAGTAGCATTTGTATCAGCAGCCTTAAAGGATTTGGGTCCTTTCTCAGGATCATGTAGAAACTGCAAAAGGCAGACATGTGTTCCTTGGGGTGGGGAGGGGGGCAACGACAAAGCATTTTAAAGAGGGGCTATATTCTTTCAGACTACAAACTATTTAGTTGTATGCTTGTTTGAACTGAAAATATATAGTAACAACCATAATGTTTCTCCCCTCTATTAGTATTTCTAGCAGGACTACCAGATTCTGCAACAGCTTTGTTCCCTATGCCATTCATCTAGTAAACTTGCAAGATTCATTTTTCTCACCATGTATATGTACATAGATGAACTAGACTGTGTTGTTTCTCTGTGTCATATAATATAGGTGGATATATTGTAATTATATATTTATGTATTTATGTATTTATTTTGTCATGTTTATGTAATGTATACTGGAGGCGGTGACCCTTTGAAAGCTGTATGCAACAAAAGTTCATTTTAATGTATGCCAATTAGTGTACATTCGAAGTGAAAATAAAGTTATTCTATGTCTAATGCAGGGGTAGTCAACCTTTCTATACCTACTGCCCACTTTTGTATCTCTGTTAGTAGTAAAAATGTTCTAACCACCCACAGTTATGGTGATTTATAAAGTAGGGAAGTCAATTAAATTAAAAAAAAGGAAAGTGCTTCAGTATCGGACAAAACCCCTACCGCCCACCATGAAAGCTGGAACGCCCACTAGCTGGAATGCCCAGGGGAAGGGCCTTCTCTGTGGCGGGCCCGACCCTCTGGAATGACCTGCCTCCCAATCTCCGTACCATCTCGGACCTCCGCCTTTTCTGCCAGCGTCTGAAAACGCACTTATTCCATCAAGCCGGCTTAAGTTAACCACCCAATAAATGACTGAGTGTTAGTTGTACAAATTTTTAATTAGAGGGTTTTTTAAATCATGTTTTTAGCACAGGGTCATTGAGTTTAATAGGGTTTTAGGATGTTATGTATTTCGTATTGTATATTGTGTTTTAAATTCCTGTGCACTGCCCTGGGTCCTTTTGTAGGAGATAGGTGCAGGATATAAATATAATAAAATCTAAAAAATCTAAAATCTAGTGGGCAGTAGGGACCAGGTTGACTACCACTGGTCTAATGCATAAAAAGTATTTAACAGCTCTTAAATGTTTTATTACAATAGAAAAGAATGGATCTATTGGCAGCTCTTTAAAGCCATTATAGCATGGTTGCCTTACACAGCTGCAGCACAATACCAGGAAAACACACTTGGTTTTTCGGAGTTGCTGGCAAATAATGTGTGCATGTCCACATGTCCAATTGCTCTGTCAATCTTGCAGTTTGGACTTGATCGATCTGTTTTGTTTGGGAAAGTAAAATCAATTAAATAAAATTGTACTTAACTATCTGCATAACATAAGTTTATTCTGCATTCTAGTAGTTCAGAATGTCTTTGAACTCTTGTTTCTAATTCCACGTACATTTCTATCCATTGAGCCTTGTCTTTGCTTTGGTTACTTTTCTTTATTAGCTTCTACTGTAATACATCCGTATTTTGAATCCAAGCAATCAGATCCAGCTCCCGATTTCCTATTTGAAACAAAGCAATACATCAATGTTTACTACAGATTTATGCTTTGTTGGGTCCCATGCTAAATAGGCAAACTCAATTTTACTTTGGAAATTATAAACACGGGAGACTGCTTAAAACTGAGACAAGCCACGATCCAGACATGCAAATTATTAAGGCGAAATATCTGCTTAGCTATGCATAACCATCCATATATTTATGACAGCTATGATAATAATTCTGACTGATTATCAGAATTATAAATTTAAAGATTTTGGTATTGAATTAGTTTCAATAATAACAGAAAGATGTACAGCTAAAATTTATATTTTCCAATATTTATTTATAAATAAAAAAAGGGATGCGGCGGCTCAGTGGTCTAAGACGCTAAGGTTGTTGATCAGAAAGGTCAGCAGTACAGTGGTTTGAATCCCTAGTGCCGCGTAATGGGGTAAGCTCCTGTTACTTGTCCCAGCGTCTGCCCACCTAGCAGTTTGAAAGCATGTAAAAATGCAAGTAGAAAAATAGGAACCACCTTTGGTGGGAAGGTAACAGCATTCCGTGTGCTTTCTGCATTTAGTCATTCCAGCCACATGACCGCCGAGACATTTTTGAACAGTGCTGGCTCTTCGGCTTTGAAACGAAGATGAGCACTGCCCCCTAGAGTCATGAACAACTAGCACATATGTACCAAGGGAACCTTTACCTTTACCATATCTTTAGAGAAGTTCTAAGAAGCTTTCCCCAACACCAGTTTTTGGCCCTGAGTCTAAATATTCAAAACCTTTTCTAATTCATCATTAGAATGATGACTATAAATTATCTGAGATGATCAAATAGAAAAAGCAGTCAGGCCTGCAAGCCATCTTTTCTTTTGGTCCTCAGGCCTGCCACACTTTCTATTATTCTACTGTGCATTATTATATTGTGGGAAACTGGGAGGGGGGATTATACAGAGTTGGGTGATATGTAGCTATAACAAAATTCTTTCTAGAAAGCCAAGGTCATCCTTTGTCTCTGCACCTGGCCAGAACTGGATGGGTGGAAGCTGCCAGCGTGGCAGTGGAAGATTGGACCATGTGATGGACTTGTGGGTGTAGGGGCAGAATCTTGAATTTTCAGCTGGGTGGAAAAACATGGAAGCTTTCAGATTCAGGTTTTCCCAGATGTGCCAACATGGCTCTCTTCATAAATTGGAACTTTGAGGAATCCTTTGCCTTTGTTTCTGATTTACTTTTGGATGCTATTTGGAACCCTGACAGGAGCTTCATTTGTCAATAACCTTTGCAGAAGAAATAGATTTAGATATATACAGTTAAAGAGAGGAAGGGAAGAGAATACATTAAAAAAATCTGAATAATTTCCCCCCTCTAGGATTTGTGTCTTCTTTTTAAAGCAAATGAGACTTCAGGGAGTAAAATTTAAATTGGAGCAATTTCACAGAAAGGATGAAAATATCAGGAGTGAAACACACTCTCTTGTGAGATGGATAGCTACACAAATATGATAAATAAATGATTAATAAACTTACATTTGAAGAAGAAAACTATCTATCTACACACATAGATACACAATACAATAACTGGAGCCTAAAAAGAAAAGAAAAAAAAAGAGGGGGAGAAATAATTATTCTGCCAGGCATTGTGCAACTGCATCAATGAATGGGTGAAAATCTACCCATTCATAAATAGGGGGGATTCATTTGAAGTTCAAATCATTTCCATATTTTTTTGCTGAGAAACTAGAATGTTTCATCAGCTCCAAAAAGGTCAAAGGTGGAGAACCAATGTTCAGCTGTAAACTCCATGACTTCCTTATCTTAGTACATTGAACTAGGACAGAACTAGGCTGCTCCCAGTTCGGCCAGGATCAGGCGAATCTGTAGTAGCGGTGGCAGGAGGCTCCGCCCACCTGCCCAAACACTTCTGTGCATGCACAGAAGTGTCACATGTTTGCAAGCTCGAACCAGTAGTAAAAAAATTGGTAACCCACCACTGAACTAGGAGTGATTCAGAACTATGTTTTCTATGCAATTTTATGACACAGAAATAGGACTGAAGCTACTAAGATGTGCCACAGAAGGTTCTTAGTTAACTCTACTTACTATCAGTTTTATGTGCAGAAAAGAAACACTTCGTTTATTTATTATAACCACCTATCTTTCAGCTGCAGATCTGAATGGCTAACAACACATGAAAACAATACAAAAAAAAATCAACTAACCAGTCTACCGTGATTGCTAAAAACAATCCTAATACGCTCTTAGTAATACAGAAATATCTCAACATATGGGCCACCTAACTTTCTGACCCACACACCCAAGATATGATTGACTGGAAGTGAAATCACTTAAATTTTGTTCATTCAAAATAATCACTGGACATCTTCAGAAAGAATCCAAGGTCCCCCAGGATATTTCTCTTGAGAAGAAAAAACAAACAAGCAATGTTGTGCTTATATTTTTTGCTTATTATTTTTATGCTCAGAAATAAGTGGAGTTTCACTCCTAGTCTGATTTTACTTAAGATAACAACAGACAATATTTTGATCAGATTTTGCAAGAATAACACAATGCTGTATGAGAAGAATCTTTGCTGGTTCTGGAGCTTCTATGATTGCCTGCGTTTCTTTGCCCAAAGAAGCCCCATGATGTTTTCCTCTGAAATGCAGATTGAAGCCAGAGCATCAAGATAAGCTGAAAATGGACAGAGTAAAAATAGTATAATTTATAGGGCATTTTTACATATTTAGGACATTTACACTTATTCCTCAGTCTCTTTGTAATTCAAAGGTGCGACCCCAGGGCCATCTGTCTCTTCAAAAGATTTCTGAAGAGAGAAATATGACTGGAGAACAATCATGATGACTTCTTTTAATTAAGTTCAAAGGTTGTCATTTTTATGTCGGCCTTTTGGGAATATGACTTTGACACATTTCTCAACTGAATGTGCAATCCTGTTCCAGAAAATCTTGTCTATCTTATTGTGTCAGATTTGGGCATAGGAATCCCGAATGTTACCCAAAAACATTTCACATTTTGGAGAATGTAATTATTTCCCATTTACTATTGTTCATAGTAAATGAACAATAACATGTGAAAGAAATTGTTGGTTCAATATTAAATGATATCTGGTGTCTATGTGCATGCAGTAGAATAAGCCATCAAAGTTCCAATCCTCCTATGTGATGCAGGAACATACAGGGTCAGATAATTTAATAAATGCATGCATGGATACTAGTTCCCTGTTTCCCTGAAAATAAGACCTCCCCAGATAATAAGCCCAATTAGGCTTTTGAGCGCATGCGCTAAAATAAGCCATCCCCTGGAAATAAGCCCTCCCTGAAAATATTGCAACACAGAAGCAGCCATGAGGTGACCACGCTCACCACCTCCTGCACCTCAAAAAAAATAAGACCTCCCCAATAAGGCCGAGTGCTTATTTTGGGGGTCAGAAGGAAATAAGATCTTGTCTTATTTTCAGGGAAACAAGGTATATTTCCAACAAGTCCAAGAAATTAAGCTGCCCTTTCCCTCCATTTTGCATAGAGGCCAGTCTATAATCTTTAAACTACCAGTTTCAACATCTTCAGATTATCCAGTTCCACATGAACCCTATTTCACTGCAACTGGAGACATCTCCACTTCTTTGAAGAATTTGGTACATTAGGAGATAAGCTAACTTTAGGGAGGAGAAAGTTCCCTCTGGAAAAAATAACCCTAGAACCCACCAAATGTAGGTCCATGGCTAGATTATCTTCTCGGTTCTAATGGAATGAGCTGGTGTAATTGGGGTGAGGTAGTCCCATGCTATGGACATTTAAAACCAGCACCTTGAATTAGACCCAGAAGTGGACTAGCAGCTAGTGAGGCTTGTAGAGCAGAGGTAAAATGTAAAGTGCATTACATTGGTTCAATCTGGAGGTGACTAAGGCATGAAATGACTAGGCATTATAAAGGATTGACTGACTGACTGACTGATTATGTGCCATCAAGTTGTTTTCAACTCCTAGCAAGCACATAGAAATTCTCCATAACAATCTAATCCTAACCTGATCTTTCCAAGTGTGTACTCATTGCCACTGTAACAAAGTCTATCCATCTTGTTGCTGGTCATCCTCTCCTTCTCTGTTCTTCCACCTTTCCCAGCATTAGAGTCTTCTTCAGAGAGTAGACTTTGCATAAGGTTTTTGAAGTAGAATAAATAATTTTAATCTAGACATGTATGACACTAATGAGTGATTTGTTGATTCATTGTTTTGTTTGCTTGGTTGTCCATGATATTCTCAAAAAAGTGGGTGTGGGTGTGGGTGTGCGCGTGCATAGATGAGGGAAAGGAAAATATTAAGGAAAGCAACATAGAACCATTGTTGTTGATTTCTTCCCACCCACCCACACAGTTCTAAAATAATATTTTTTTGAAAAAAAACTGTACGTAAAATGCAATAAAAGAGACTAGCATTTGAGTTCATGCCTAGTGACATGACTTGATTTTGGGAGTTAGGCAAATCTCTATTTGGGAAATGACAGTAAATGATTCTTTAAAATTTGGGGTGAATGAATAGAAAGCTTTGGGAAGCAATGGGAACATCTGGGATCACAGCTTCCTGGAATATGCAGACATTTGTGATGTAGTAACTCCAAAAGCTTCAGAACAATTACAAGCATAGGAAGCAGAATATTAGTTGTGACTCTAAATGTGCACAAGTATTATGTCCTGTCACATTTCATTTATTAGACCCCTTAGAAACAATAATATAACAAATCTAAACTGATACTGTGCATTAAACTATTTTTTAACATGAATTATTTATTTTGTGAAACATTTTCAGCTCTCCAACACATTTTTGTCTTTTTGCTACAAACCCCTGCAGGATTACAGAATATGAGAATATACTTAAAATAAAGAAGATTTTTTTTTTGGAGTGATTCTCATTTTCAGTCCACACACACACACAACCTCAAAAGGAACTTTTTTTCCCCATGACACAAAATTAATTAATTTTGCCAGTAGCTTGATTTCCATGGGAGAGTTCCAAAGCATCTATTTTATTCTTTCTGTAATTTAAACTGTATCTTCTGATTCATGTACTATTGTTTGCTTTGCTAGTCTTCACGGTTCACCTACCAAGTCATGCACCAAAGGGCAACAGCTTCCACCTCTTAAAAATCCAGAAATAATTAACTTCTAAAGTGTGCCTATGTGCTTGTTAGAGGAGATTCGTTGAACAAATGCAGAGACAAAAGAATGTTAAAATTAAACTGCAGTGATGGACATTTGTGATATTTGCTGAGCTTGTCTGAGCACTTTTTTTGTTAGATTTTTGTCCTGTATTTGACTGTCTTTTCTAGTTTTGATAGAGCTGTGTGGAAAAACCACATTAAGTTCCAAACTAATCCATGTTTATAAGTACAACTTGGCAACCACAAAGCCTGGATCCATCCCATCAATATTTTGTCTTCTGTACTCTACAGCTGCCATTGTGAGTAAAAGTTCACTCGTAGACCTTTTGTTCCAGGGCAAAATGGACAAAACCTTTGCAAGCAAGATTAGTCACATTCATTTATAAAGTTGAATGTTGCACCTTCAAAGCAGGAATTGGGGACTCCCAGATAAGCTCTCTTTATTATTATGCTGACAAACTGTTCAGTGGTGGGATTCAACCAGTTTGCACCTATTCAGGATAACTGGTTAACTTTCTAAGCAGTTCGGAGAACCAGTTGTTGGAAGAAATCTCATTTTGTGTTTTTCCACTTTACAGGGCTAATCCTGTAAGGAAGGCAGGAAGGAAACATTCTGGTATTGTTTCTAGCCTAATCTTTATTGGCCTGATTACAGAAAATGCCTCTCCAGTTAACCCTTGTTACATTGTAACAGCTAAGGTGAAGCGCCCATCGACATGAGTGATGTTGAGTTGGCCATGCCCACATGGTCACATGACCACCAAGCCATGCCTACCCAGCTGGTCATTAGGGCAGAGAACCAGTTGTTAAATTATTGGAATCCCACCACTGAAAGTATTCCATTGGAATTCCTTTTCATTTGTAACTCCTCAAATATTTTCTCATTCTTGTAACCAAAAGGCCCCAACTGATACAATTGATATCTAACCTGAAACATTCCAAATTATAGATATTATTGTTATTCATTGGTTCAGAGAATTGAAGCAGAGTAAAGATGTTCTCTCATGTTCATGCTAATAATAGCCATTCCCTAAAACAAGTATTTTACACAGAGGAACAAACAGACTTTTGAAGAAAATTGACTTTGAGATGATTAACCTAAGCTTCCATTCCCCAATATTGGAGTGTGGTGTGTTTGTAATTAATAAATGGGGTTGAAAGTCTGTTTGCATATCACGCTTGTACATATCCAATGTAGATGCGGAGCATACATCTTTTGAGCCATTTTCAAAAGAGACGTTTTACTAAAATTAACAATTATATTCTCATTTTGCACAACCAGAAGAATAGGGAATGGAAGGAGATAATATATCCTAGTGTAAGAAAAATTCTAAGGCCTGTAGTATCATAAACCTCTTTCAAGGAATTATGCTTATGTTTCAGAAAGAATAGCACTCCTCTTAATGAAATAGTCATGAATGGCTCCATGGCTCGGGCCTAGCTACATACGAGACCGCCTCCTGCCCCATACATCCCTTCGACTGATCCCCTCCCACAGAGCGGGCCTTCTCCGGATACCGTCGGCTGGGCAATGCCGGTTGGCGACACCCAGGGGAAGGGCCTTCTCTGTGGCGGGCCCAGCCCTCTGGAACGACCTACCCCCCGATTTACGCACTACCTCGGACCTCCACCTCTTCCACTAGCATCTTAAGACGTATTTATTCCAACAAGCCGGCCTAGCATAGCCCCCCGTTTCTGACTTTTATTCTGATAAATTTTAATTCGTAAGGTTTTATAAGGGTTTTTAGCACGGGATATAATTTAATTAGTTTTTAATAATGTATTTTTGTATTTTTGTATGGTTTTTAAGATTGCCTGTGCGCCGCCCTGGGTCCTTGTCAGGAGAAGGGCGGGGTATAAATTTGAAAAATAAAATAAAAAATAAATAAATGAATGTCTGTTGGAAAGAGCTCTGTAGAATGTGTTCATTTTGGGGAGAAAATGGACACATTCATAATTAGTTAAGCCATCAATTCACAACATTCCCTTTCCTGCACCTCTTCCCACCCTCAGAGTAGCCCAGGGGAAATGAGCAAGAATGAAATAAACTAGAGTTATTTAGCAACAAACCAGATGAAACTCTGGCTTGGTTTTCTTTTTGAGCTTTAGAGACAACAATTGTCTTCAGAGAGAAGTTCCCAGTTCATAGAAGATATAAGAATATATAAGATTTCACACATTTGCAAGGCCCTCGTTGATCACTCATACCAAAAATGACACTATACTTTCATTTGGAAGTCAACCTGAATTACAAAAGGGAGGGAGAAGGAAGTGATTCTTGTAATTAGGAAAAGGAATAGTTCTACATGAAGAGGAATGGATAAATGAGAATTTAAGGGTTGTATATTGTGAGTTGATGAGCCAATTATGCATAGAGGAAAAGACAAAAAGATTGGTAATTAAATGGGGTCCTATATATTTTCTAGTGGGATCTGCCACTGGAAAATATATATTTCTTACAATCTCTTTATTAAATAAATACATAAAATAAAACTCTCTTGAGTTTGAAGTGCAGATCCAATGGTAAGGAATCTAATGATCTACCAATTACAAAGGTAAGGGTATGTAGGTTTTTATTCATATTCCACTTCTATTATTTTTACAAATAACTCAAGGTAAGAAATATATCCCACACACTTTCTGCCTCCTATTTTCCCCACAACAATAGCCCTGTGATGTGTGTTGGTCTGAGAGAGAGTGACTGGTCCAAGGGCACCTAGCTGGCTTTCATGGCTAAGGCAGGACTAGAACTCACAATCTCTGGCTTTCTAGCCTGGTGCCTTAACCAATAGAATAGAATAGAATAGAATAGAATAACAGAGTTGGAAGGCATCTTAGAGGTCTTCTAGTCCAAGTTCCTAGGCAGAAAACCCTACATCACTTCAGACAAATGGTTCAAGTTTGATTCAAACTTGCTCTAGATCAGGGCTGTCAAACTCCCACCCATGGGCTAGATGTGTCACACACTGGCCACACCCACACCTGATTTAGCGAAGGGGGAAAAAGTCCCAGTATGTCATGTGAGACTGCTGTGACGTGAGTTTGACACCTCTGCTCCAGACAGTGGCTCTACATAGATAGTGTAAATTTACACAGTGCTTCTATTAGTCTGTCCGCTCTATTAGCCTGCTGTCTAAGAAACTGCTAATCTAAGCTCACTTCCTTCTATCTTCATCTGAAATGTGCATGGGATGACTCCTGTTAGGATGTGGTTAACTAGGGCTAGGTTTTGCCACTTATTTTATGTATTTCCTGTGGACAAACCTCCTTGGTGTTATAATCATAACATATTTCACTCATCATTGCTGAGGTCAGGTTTCTGCTCTCAGGAACATTTCCATACACGCACAGAATACTTCAATCTCCAACGCTTTGGGTATTAATAAAGATCTTGAAGAATCTTATGATTTAAAACCCCAGAGAGTCTTTCATAACGAAATAACAGTGACCACAGTCAGAGATACTTCAGGCTTTATTAGGATGATGTGCCCTTGAATATTAAATCGGAAATATCCTTAGAATCCTTAATTGGCAATCAAAAGAGATTATCTCCAATTGGGATCACATTTTTTTCCCTTTCTGAAGTGCAAAATCTGTTCACTATACATAATAAGTTTATTATATCAGGGTGAATTCCATCATTGCCTATTGATCTAAGCTGTTCTTTTTCTCTTCTCCATTACCAGTTTTTGGGACTGTCAAAACCTCCAAAGCACCAGGAGAGGACTACTTTTAGCCCTGAACATTAAGGTGAAACATCTGGCATTTTCCTTGAAAAGCAATGTGCCGAAACAGTGCTGAAGAGAATGACTGAATCTTGGGTTTTTTAAAAATTATATAATGAATGAAACAAATATAACAATACAGCAAGCGTAATTATATTGTATATTTTAAAATTACCAAACTTTTGCCACTTGTCCAGCGCCATTGCTTTGATCAAGATTCAGGACCCCAAAGTCGTGTTCTGGGTTATCAGCATACCTGCAAATTCCTCATGTAATGCCCGTGGCAGTCTCTGCTTCATTTGAGATGCTCCCTGTTTTAATTTTTCAAATATAGCCTTTAGGGTTTTTTCCCCTCCACAAAAAGCCTGTTGGAATATTCATGACTGAGAGAGACATGGTAACAAGGTCAGCCAATGAATAGGGAAAGCAACTAAGTCAGCCAATGGGAGCTTAATCAGATCTGAGTCTGTGCTGAGAATCAAAACTGAAACTACCCTGTCTGCTCTGAACTCTGAACTGAAAACTCCTCACTGCTGTACTGTTGCCTCTGTTAGCTTGTAACTACTACTACGTTGGAGAAAACCTATATTAGTATTGTACATTTATCTTAATATGTACGTAAAGAAGTTAATGAATCCAGCTGAATCAGTTATCTGTGTTTGCTTTTTGGAAGTGATTTTCTGCAACAAACTCTGACAAAACCCATAATGGCAAAACATTAAACTAAGCATTGTTTTTAATTTAGAAAGTGCCTCTGGTCTGTTGAGCAGTGTGTCCATGTTCCTGGAATAAAACACAAAGGGACGTTAGGGTTGTTTGAAAGCATCTTAGGAGACAGGAAAGAGAACAGAGTTGTGCATTTTCCTTTTGATACAGGGATACTTTGTGACCAGTCAAGCACATCACTTACAAATAATTGAACTCTCACTAGGTTAGCCAGTTTTTGTTAGTGCTTACAGCATGCTCTCAAAAATTTGTGCGTGCTACATATCCCCTTGTGGTAAGAACTTTTTTGATAAGGATAGTCCACTGATATTGTTATTTTTTTTAACTTAACTTTAAGAAAAGCTTTGAGAATTGAAAGCACATTTAAAAAAAATTAGGTCTACAGGACAATTTCTTTAAAAGAATGCACGACAGAGAGATGTCTAAAAATTTCTCTGATTGCTTTCTAAAAGCCATTGATCTATGAATACAATACACCTCTTTCCAGCTGGTTCAGGTATGATATTCCCAGGGATAAGCAGCTGAGACCCTCCTTTGGTTCTCTCCTTCAGCTGAAGTCAGACCAGGGTGTGTTGTGTGACCGGACTCTTCCTACAAAATAGCTTGCTGGTTTCAGCTATGTATGTATAATTTTTTAGCAGATAAATTTTAACTGCTAGTCCTGTTCATTTATTTTTTTTGTAAATGAGTGGGATGGGTATTAGTCTGTGCAAAGCATTACATCTTTCGAAAGAGAACATTCTGGGGAATTCTGAGAGGTTCTGTTAATCTTCCAGACTATGCCGATCCAGAGGATGGTGTGGACATTTTTCAAACATAAACCTTTCAAAATTTGAAATGATTCCGGAGAGGATCCACTTCTGGTCCCCAGCCAGATCATGTCTAGGACACCACGGATCATTTCCTTTTTTTTTTTTTTCCTACTGTAGTAGATCGAGTTCCAGAAACCTGACAGGTCACGTCTGAACATTAGCATAAGAATAAGCTCATCAGATATTTCCAGAATATTCCATTTAGTGGAGGGGGAGGGGGAAGGAGAAAGAGAGAGAGATGCACAAACATAATGCGTGTATTTTCTTCTGAATTAGCACGTGCAAAATTATAGTTTAGAGTTGCCCAGGGAAATGAGGTTGAAAGTCCCCGGTTGCTTGTTGCCCTATGTTATGAGGACATTCTTTGCAAAGTTTGAAAAGCAATACATTTGCAAAAAAAAAAAAAAAAAGAGCAACAATTATGTCACATTATTGTTTTCATGGAATAAACATAAAAGCTTTTAATAATATTAGTGGGTTTTTAAAGGAAGTAAATTGAGCACTTAGATTTCTGGCAACTTTCCTTAAAGAAAAATTTCAAGACGTAACATCAGAAATATGAACCTAAGTATTTGCATCTCCGCCAAGAAAACAAGCCATTTCACTTAATGCTAACAATTCATTCTTTAGTTTCCTGGTGTGCCTGGATATTGCAGCACATTAGTTAAAGTCACATAATTTATAGAGAGTGGAGAAAGGCCCATTCTTAAACTGCAGCACATTATCGGTTCTTTTTTTTAAACGGCAAGAAAGATGTGGCTTCATTTTTACATAGCTTTTTGCATAGCTTTGCTGGTGTAAAGCCCTCAAACGTGCATCTGGTAAGCAATAATTTTGATCTGCGCAAAGGACAATCAATGAACTGAGTGCCAGAACACTGTTTACATATTGAGTGCTAGATTATACTCTTTACTCACGAGGTAGAAGATTTATTGTTTTCTATAAAATCTGATGGGCCTTGTAGCTTCATACTTTACTACACTGAGAAAGGTGTGATAGGAAAAGTATTTCTTTTAGCTCTTACTAAGATGGAGTATACATGCTAAACATTTTAAGAGACTTGTACACAGGGCTTCTCTGGCTGCTTATAGGTACCTTGCTCTAAGTACAGGTAGTCCTCAACTTAGGGGTGGGCAGGGGAGGGGAGATGGAGGGAGGGGAAGAGGAGGAGGAGGAATTTACCTCTTATTCTATGATCGCTTCTTTCTATAATCTATCCTGTCTAATCATCAAAACTATACAATGTAACTTCACTTCATCTATTGCACAGAAAAAGTCCATCAGGCATTTCCAGGCATCAGTAAATGTGGAGACACTATCTTTTTTCCTAGTCAAATAAGTCTATGTAGCCATCTCAGCAAGTTCCATCCATTGTTCCACTGTGGGTAATATTAAATCTTTCCATCGTTGTCCTTATTCATAATAATTGTGATCCAGCTGTTGCCTGGAATTTTTCCCTTGGAGATGAGCCAGAGATTTGCCTTTAGCAATATGTATTTTTGTAAAGGTTTGGAAGAAACTTCCTTAAGACAAGTTGAGAATTCTAACTTGTAATTTTTATATGATTCATTGCTATGCTAATGAAATCACACTGAGGCTATAGCAGATGTAGTTTTACTCTCATGAACAAGATTCCTGTTTCAAGAATATCCCATTGTGCCGAGTGGCTAATTGATTACAATATGAGTGATGAATGCAGCATGTTTTAGCTCCACTCCCATCGTTTCAGCTGTTATTTTGCCATATTTATAGGTCTTTTGAAATACGTGGAACAGAAATATCTGCACAGTTAGCTGTCTGCTGTCTATCCTCAAATCACATGGCAGAATCAAAATCTAATGTTGGCATTCCTCTGGCCTGGGTCAAATTTTGCTGCGGGCCTCCATCACATCTTCTTCAAAGAATCCTCATAGCAAATTATCAGATCACTTCTCCCTATTTGCTTATCCTTTTTCCAATATTGGAGAAATGAGATACTTTGCACTTTGCAAGGGTCGGAACAGCTTGCTAATGTTTTCCACCTAGAAAGTATGGAAATAAGAATAATCAGCAATTAGTCCATTGCCTAACTGCAATCCTACTATCAACCTATCAACTACTCCCCTTCTTCCAAGCCACAGGAAACAAGAGAAAGCAGAGAATTGAAGGAAAGGAGCAAAAAGTAAGGAGGCTGTTTCATCCTCTTGCTTCTGATTGATTCTTTTGTGTTTCCCCAGTACGTTCTTACAGCCTTATGACTACAGACTGAGGAAGTTTGCCTGTAATCAATCATCTACTTTAAAATATTTATGTTCTGCCTTTGGCCATCATAATCAAAATGGCTATCATAATAATTTCAACATCCGGTTAAATGCAACGGATGACTATTTCCACGGAGGTAGATTTGATACTACCAAAAAGTGAAATGACAGCAAAAAAATTTAAACTGTAGGAACACATGAACACAAATAGAGAGAAAGTTCATAAAATGGGAGAAACGAACAGAAGGAAAATGAAGCAGAGGGCTTCCATCCTTTCATAGCTATGCCTACTCTTCTTTTTCTTTTTTCTTTTGTATCTCCCAAAGCTGTTCAGGCAGGATCTTTTCTTCTATTATAGCTAAAGCAGCCTGGGGAATATAAAAGACAGAATCATAAAAAGTGCCAGTGAGAGAATTCCTAAGGGGGAAAAACACCCTTGGAGTACAGTAATACAGAACAATTTCCACTTTCTCCTGATGGCACTTCTTGTAACACTTGGTGAAAAAAATTATAGACACAATATTTCTTACTTTCTACTACACAGTGGCTGCTTCTGACCATTCCCATTCCATTCCATGATAGAAAGCATTGCCAACTATACAGGAAAATGTGAGGTTGTTTGATGAGATACTTTCTGCCACATCTGAACCTACTTTTTCTGAACGCCTGTTCTCATGGCCATGGAAATGTAGGTTTAGGTTTAGGTTTATTAGTTTTTTTATACCGCCCTACTCCCGAAGGACTCAGGGCGGTGTACAGCCAAAGTAAAACAGATATATAAAAGTTAAAAAACATTTTTAAAAGCATATTAAACAAGTTGGCCTCTCTTAAAATTAAAAAAAACACCTCTCATAGAGACCCTCTCTATGGGAGCGTACTGGCCAGTGGGAGGCTCTCGGTGGCAGAAGGCAATCTCGTAAGTACCCTGGTCCTAAGCCATGGAGCGCTTTAAAGATAGTAACCAACACCTTGAATCGCACCCAGAAAACCACCGGAAGCCAGTGTAGCTCGCACAGGAGGGGTATTACATGGGACTGTGTGTAGGTATATGCATCATAGTTATCTTTTGAGAGCTGAATGCAATGAAATTTCATTTTAATGTATGCTGATGAGGGTACATTTAAAGTTGCAATGAAGTTTTTATTCTATTCTGTTCTACCATTATATGGTTAAAAGTAATCAAAATGTAGCTTGCTTTTCCCTGTCAAGTCATTTTGTTGCACATCTCAAGGTGGTGCCAGTTGGGACAGTTCTGAAAAGGACACAAATGGGTGCTTCATTCCAGCCTGAGAATGAAGTTAAATGTCAGACTCAGACTTTCTGACAAAAACATTGGCATTTGAAGAATATTTATATATTTAGCCTCCTATGTGCCTTCTCAAGGGACACAGAAACCTTGACCTTGTCAAGGATTGCTGATTCTTTTTCTATTCATTTCAGAACTCAGCTGACCTCTTAAGATGGAAACCCATCAGGAATTGTGGCTTTCTCAGGATGAATGATTTGGTTGTTATTTGGCCTGATGAAGGAAACTTGACCTTGAATTCCACCACCTTCTGAGGTATGATCAAGAATAAAATAAACCAACTCTATTTGCAAGGGAACGGTGGCTCAGTGGCTAAGATGCTGAGCTTGTTGATCAGAAAAGTTGGCAGTTCGAATCCCTAGTGCCATTTAATGGAGTGAGCTCCCATTACTTGTCCCAGCTTCTGCCAACCTAGCAGTTTGAAAGTACGCAAAAAATGCAAGTAGAAAAATAGGAACCACCTTTGATGGGAAGGTAACAGTGTTCCGTGTGCCTTTGGCATTTAGTCATGCTGGCCAAATGATCACGGAGATGTCTTCAGACAGCGCTGGCTCTTCAGCTTTGAAATGGAGATAAGCACCATCCCCCTAGAGTCAGGAACAATTAACACATATGTGGCGAGGGGAACCTTTACCTTTACCTATTTAGAGGGGCATGGGAGAGGAAAGTCACTAACATTATATACTATCATCATACATTCTTCTTGCTTGTGTTTCTCCTACAGCAGGAGAATCCCTGATCTTTTTACCCAAAGTATGTACAAAACATTTGAGAAATGATTGTCTTTGCTGTTGATAAATAAATACCTTGGTATCTGGCTCCTGAAAACCAAACTCTATTGATATGCTATTCATACAAGTTCAATTATGTCTCTGATGAAAACAATTATAGCTGGAATTTAAGAGCACAGATTAAAAGGTTTGGAGACTTGGTAAAAGTGATCTCGCAAAATATAAAAAGCAAATGACTTTTTAATTCTATGAATTCATCAATTTGTAAGTTAATGGAATTAATGAAGCAAGAAATGAAATGGAAATTCTGAAAGTTTTCTTTCTATCCTCAGTCCTGGAATAGGGTCTTACCACTATTTAGAGCTAAAGGTAATGAATAGCTTCATTTGAACACTAATTCAATTATACAATACTCTTCTCCTCCTATTTCTCCCACCCCTCCACAAATCTGTGGCAAGTCCTTGACAGATTTCTTTTTTCACCAGAAGAAATATGGGGACATTTTGGCTCCAGTCAAAGTGAAATAAAAAAGTTTTACTGAAAGCAAAGAACTCAAGGCAAAGCTCGTCAGTTATGCTATTGGCTTCCACAGAGCTTATGTAACAGTTAATCACAATGGTTAGTACTACTCTAAATGTTTCTGCTGAAGCTTCAGTGCTTCTCTTCCTGCCCCATGCCCGACCTTTCCTTTGAATAAAACTATTAGTTCATTTTTTTGTATTTCTCCTTCACATTGCAATGAACATGTTGAATACTGAATTGTTTTCATTATAGATTGTGAACAATACCACGTCCAGATAAAAGATTTCCAGCAATGTTTTTATTGGAGGAGGAGGAGGAAGCAGGAAATTGTGAAGAGAGGACAAAGACATTTACTATAATTTTGAATTTTTTTCCCATCTCAGTTATCAAAAGGCAATGTTAAAAAGAAACAACGAGAAGAAAAAAGGTCTAATACATAACAGAAGCACAGAACTCAAGATCCAGGGCCTCAAAGCAGGAGATCTTGATTTTGGTCTGCCACAGAATTTAACCATTTTTCATTTTATGTGTGGTTCAAGTCAGGGTTGATTGCTTGGATAAGTCTTTGCAGTTTTCTTGGCAAGATTTTCAGAGGTGCTTCCTAGATTTGAGAGAGAAGGGCTGGTTCAAAGTTACCCAATAACTTTGACTGGAACTCATGATCTCCTGGCTTCTAGCTAATGGCTTAACCAGTACATCAATCTGGTTCTCACAATGAATTATCTGCCAATTATTTGACACCTGCTGATGCTATTTCAACTTCCTTTATGGATGCTTCTTTCTACAATAAATAAAAATCTACATACAGGCAAAGTAAGATATCTATAACCTTGAGGCCATTCTTCGTGTTCGTTTCATGAGACCCTGACTGGCCTTTTTTCAGCAAATGGATTTTACTTTTGTCTATTATAGAACTTTTCTGTTCTTTTCTTTTTAGACAGTTATTATACTCATTAAGTCCTTTTAAAATTTCCTATCAACATCCAATTTTCCTTCCAAGTAGGAAGACACACAGGTATTTCATTCTTCGTTCTCTTATTCTGACAAAAAGTTAAGTTGGTATACAATCGCTTAGCTGACTGTCAACATTATTCTTATGGGCTTATTTGACTTAGTATATCACCAGTTATCAAATTTTTCAGCAAATAAACAACTGGTAAGAGCAACATTAAAACAAAATATAGGTGAACTAGTTGGAAATGAAACCTTCTCAAATGATCTTAATAGCATGCAAATTCAAATAGAAAGAGGTCAAACAGCCTCTATCTTAAGCCAGTGTTTCCCAACCTTGCTACATTTAAGATTATTGACTTCAACTGAAAAATGCTAGCTAGGGAATTCTGGGAGTTGAAGTCCACACATCTTAAATTTGACAAAGTTGGGAAGAATGGATCTAATTCATGTAGGTCTATAAAAGTAAAGACCATCAATTTTATTTTATCTGCAAATGAACTGATAGCCACCACAATGTTTTAAGCAAAGCCTAATATAGTTTCTTGGTACTTTACTTGAATTTTCCAGATTACAGACTCTAATTGCAGAAGCATCTTGCTTTCCCTTAAAGAGGTATTTATGATTTTACTGAAGACATCTCTAATACTCTTCCAGTTAGAAGTTACAAGGCAAAATCAGAAAGAATGGATGGGACAAGTGTGAAATATATCACTTCAAATAATTGTCCGTATCCTTAGTTATCACAAATTAATATGTATCTGAAAAGTTACCTAGCAGTTCCATAGTTCCTGCAACATTAAAAGTTGAATTCAATCCATCTCAAATATCAGTTGTCACCTAAAAAAAACAACCAATGAAACTTTGCAACAGAGGCATATTGATTATTTTAAGATTCTATTATATAACTCCTGGACAAAAAGTAGGAATATACATCATCCCCCCGCCCCCCTTACAACACAAAACAAATAATCAGGAGATGAGTTTACAGATTAAATGTTTTTTTCTTTAAATAATCTTTATACTGTGCAGATTTGAGTTGGGTATTCTTCAACTTGTGCTTTGACACTTCAGCTCCAGATAATAATAATAATAATAATAATAATAATAATAATAATAATAATAATAATAATAATAATAATAATAATAATAATAATAATAATAATAATAATAATAATAATAATAATAATAATAATAATAATAATAATAATAATTATAATAATTATAATTATAATTATAATTATAATTATAATTATAATTATAATTATAATTATAATTATAATTATAATTATTATATAATTATAATTCCCCTGGGCATAATTATAATTATAATTATAATTATAATTTTATTTATAACCCGCTCTCTCTCCCCGAAGGGACTCGAGGCGGGGCACAGGGAATTAAAAACAGTTAAAACAGACAGAAATACAAAATTAAAAACAAATTAAACTTGCCCTGCGCTAAAAACTCCTATAAACTAGGCTATCCCTAAAACCCCTAAAATTTAAAATTTTAAAATTTTAAATTACCCTAGCCAGCCAAGCGAAAGAAGTATGTTTTTAATTGCTGTCTGAAGGAGCGAAGGTCAGTAGTTGTTCAGATTTCGGGGGGAAGGTCGTTCCAGAGGGCTGGGCCCGCCACAGAAAGGCCCTTCCCCTGGGCGTCACCCGCTGGCACTGCCTAGTGGATGGCACCCAGAGAAGTCCCTCTCTGTGGGAGCGAATTGGCCGCAGGGAGATATGGGGCAAAATGCGATCCCGCAGATAGCTAGGTCCCGTGCCATGGAGCGCTTTAAAGATGATAACTAACACCTTGAAGCGCACCCGAAAGACGACAGGCAGCCAATGCAGCTCGCGCAGGAGCGGTGTTACATGGGAGAACCTGGAGATTCCCATAACTGCCCGCGCGGCTGCATTCTGGACAAGCTGAAGCCTTCGGGTGCACCTCAAGGGGAGCCCCATGTAGAGAGCATTGCAGTAGTCCAGTCGGGATGTCACGAGGGCATGAGTGACTGTGCAAAGGGCACCCCGATCCAATAGGGGACGCAACTGGCGGACCAGGCGAACCTGGTAAAACGCCCTCCTGGCCACGGCTGTCACTTGATCTTCCATGGACAGCCGTGCATCATGGAGGACGCCCAAGTTGCGTGCCCCATCCACAGGGGTTAGATGTTCATCCCCTATGGCCAGTGATGGAGTCAACTGGTTGTACCGGGATGCCGGGACAGCCACTCGGTCTTGGACGGGTTGAGTCTGAGTCTGTTACTTCCCAACCAGGCTCGCGCGGCTTCCAGGCACTTGTACACTACAGGCCAGCCTTTAAGACAGGTCAAAGAGGGTGACATTGACTCTAACAAGATAAATTGCTGATATAAACAATATGAAAAAAGCTGATTGCTTATTTGTACCCCTATGACTATCATTAAGTGTTGTACCTTATGATTCTTGATGAATGTATCTTGTCTTTTTATGTACACTGAGAACATATGCACCAAAGACAAATTCTTTGTGTGTCCAATCACACTTGACCAATAAAGAATTCTATTCTATTCTATTCTATTCTATTCTATTCTATTCTTCTACTCTATTCTATTCTATTCATCCCAAACATAGAATAACTGGGGAAACTATTTCCACACCTTTCCAAGTATTTGAAATCCAACTAGATTCAACAATCTTTCTAGGCCACCCATTTTAATTTTCTCACTGAACTTAGAGAAGAGAGATAATGGAACTAGTCCAACATCAATCCATGGCTGGAGGGGGAAAGAGACTGTCTACAATCCCAAATGCATCCATCATCCCCCTCCCCATAATCTTATATGTAAGGTTACCTATATTATCCATATAGTGGGCTTAAGTTAACCACATCTAGAACCTTTATCTATGCATGTAAAGAGATAAAACTATACTCGCTCTGAAATATACAACAGATTGTTATAAATTTAGCAGGAATAAAAGAAGAAAGTATGGTAAGGTATACATTATTTTATAAATACTGCCGAATCCATCACAGGGCTCCAGCTGCAAAGCTGAAATCTCAGCTGTGAATCTGGAGCTTTCAATTACTCTCTGTGACAAACACAGACTCAGGCTTTAAATCCAAGCCGGCTGTCATAGGCTGCAGGTGGGATTTACACATAAGCTTTCTCTAAGGTATGCTAATCGCTGAAATCATGGAAGGGTGGGTGGCCAGTCTAACAGAAAACAACTTCTCTCTGGAAGAAGAACTGGGTGAGCTGTTGAGAGATTGGTGGGGTGGGGTGTTGTTGTTTTTCTTCAGAAATGAAGCAAACAATTTTGCTTCCTTATTTTTGGCCAAAAGTTGACCAACCAACACACACACACACACCCAAAAAATGTAGTTAACAGCATGATAAAGCCTTTCCCAGTCACACTAGCACAAGCACTTAGACTTATATACCGCTTCACAGACCTCTTTAAGCAGTTTACAGAGTCAGCCTATTGCCCCCAACAATCTGGGTCCTCATTTTACCCACTTCAGAAGGATGGATGGCTCTGTTGACCTTGAGTCTGGTGAGATTTGAACTGCCAAACTGCTGGCAGCCAGTGATCAGCAGAAGTAGCCTGCGGTACTGCACTCTAACCACTGTGCCACTGTGGCTCACACCACTCCAAACTACACAATTCAGAATATGTGAGCAGCTATATAACATCTTTCCCTTTAGTTGAATGACGGAAAATAATTTGAATGGCAACCTAGCTGTTTCAGTTCAACACACCTCAACTGCTAGGGAGAATTCACACTTTTTCCTGCCCGTGTTGCTAATCCTTCAAATATCATATTTTCGTGCCCCCTCCCACTTTCCCAAAAATGAGTTCAGTGGTCTCATCCGTCTCAATTTTCTCAAAATGTCGGCCTGTAAAAGTTCAGTGGCAACTGTTTAAAATGTATGACATTTCCGAGTCTTTGAAGCATTTTGTGTGATGAAAGCCATTTCCTCTTTTTTTCTCTGCATAAAATATGGCCAGGAAATGAGAGAGCCTGTTGAAGTAAAATTTAATTCTATAAGATGAAAGTTATAATAATCTCTGCACATCAAGAAAGAAAGCCACAGTGATTAAATATGTAATCATTATAACAGCATGATCTTAAACACTGAATAAAATACCAGCTAGACCCACCTCAGGTGCCTAATTCATGTGGAGAACGAGAGCCCAGTGAACAATTTAATTTCAAAATTAATAGGTGGTTAGCAAGGAACTAGGGGCAAAAATGTATAAAACATTATAGCGTGAAAAAAAGAAGGTGAACATGTTTTAAGTGCATTTTCATAATCTATGTAATTCAAAATAAATGCATAATTCTGATTGAAATAATTACTATATATAATGTACAAATAAAACAAAGGATTGGGAAGGAAAATATTTTAATAAAATAATATTAAGCCAGCATTGAATATGTCCTGTTTGGTATTGAAAATAGGTGCAGTTAGGTTTCATGTTTATTATTTCCAAGGATATAAAACACTTCCACAGGCTTTTCTTTTTTAAAGAGAGAAAAGAGGTATTTAGAAGAGAGAGGTTAAGCGAGTAATTGGAAATAGCAACTTTAATTAATGGAAATATCTTATGCAAATTACGTGAGGTATCAAATTGAACATAATGTTAGAAATTCATCTTTTCTTTAATAGGTGGACTCACGTGAAGTGTTAATACCATTTTATAATGCCTTGGTAAGGCCACATTTGGAATACTGCATTCAGTTTTGGTCACCATGATGTAGAAAAGATGTGGAGACTCTAGAAAGAGTGCAGAGAAGAGCAACAAAGATGATTAAGGGACTAGAGACTAAAACATATGAAGAATGGTTGCAGGAACTGTGTATGTCTAGTCTAATGGAAAGAAGGAGTAGGGGAGACAAGATAGCAGTGTTCCAATATCTCAGGGGTTGCCACAAAGAAGAGGGAGTCAAGCTATTCTCCAAGGCACCTGAGGGTAGGACAAGAAGCAATGGGTGGAAACTAATCAAGGAGAGAAGCAACTTAGAACTGAGGAGAAATTGCCTGACAGTTAGAACAATTAATCAGTGGAACAGCCTGCCTCCAGAAGTTGTGAATGCCCCAACACTGCAAGTCTTTAAGATGATGTTGGATAGCCTTTTGTCTGAAACGGTATAGGGTTTCCTGCCTAGGCAGGGAGTTGGACTAGAAGACCTCCAAGGTCCCTTCCAACTCTGCTATTGTATTGTATTGTATATCAAAACAGATAGAGGGCTGACAACAACAATTACAAGAGGGAACAAGGACAATTTAGCTCTAAACTCTTCCCCTTTGGGGTTTATTTCTCAGAAGATGTGAACTCAAAGGGAATCCTGACTTCCCCCATTGGTTCACTTCTTCAGCTAGATGGCAGGTGTCTACATGGAAAAGCAAAGCAGCAAGAGATTTAATTAATACTTGAATGGGACTAATCTTCTACCAGGAAATCCTAAATCTACAGGCTTTAATGGGAGGTAATTTTTTAAAAAAATCAGAAAAGTCAATGGCAAAACGTTTCAGTACTGTTGCCATCTCCCTCCCCCAAGAATGAATGGAGAGGTACTAACAAAAGAGTGATATGGGTAAAGTTTAGAACATCCTGGCACTGCATATCTCTATCCAATCAGGAAGTCTCCTAGTCCAGCTCCCTGCTCAAGCTGGAGACACTATATCATTTCAGACAAGTGACTGGCCAATCTCTTCTTAAAATCCTCCAGTGATAAAGCACCCACAACTTCTGAAGGCAAAGCTGTTCCACTGGTTAATTGTCCTCACTGTTAGGAAGTTTCTCCTTAATTCCCGGTTGCTTCTCTCCTTGATTAGTTTACATCCATTGCTTTTCCGGTGCTTTGGAAAATAAATTGACCCCCTCCTCTTTGTGGCAGCTTCTCAAATACTGGAGTATTGCTATCATGTCCCCTCTATCCTTCTTTTCTCTTGACTAACCAAATCCAAATCCTGCAAACATTCTTCATATGTTTTAGTCTCCAGGTCTTTAATCATCTTAGTTGCTCTTCTATTGCCTTTTCGATTCTTACATAGTTAGATCAATTTAGTCAACTTTGGTCTAGCACAGGAGTGTCAAACTCACATCGACATGGTGGCATCACATGGCGTATCAGAACTTTTTCCCCCTTTGCTAAACTGGATGGGGGCAGAGCCAGCATGTGACGCATCTGGCAAGTTAGACAGCCCTGGTCTAGCATGCCAAGATCTAAATTCAGACAATTGTGGGTGAGAAAATTCCTCTTATCCATTTTCTGTAAAAAAAAAAAAAAATGAGGCATGTTTGTAAAGGTGCTGGACTTGTGAATGTTCTGCAAAATATTAGGACTAACCTAATGGTCTGTGGAAACTTCTAGCTGGCTTTTCAAAAGGTTTACAGCAGCAATAGACAGCATAAAACTCTGTAGTTGCTGTACCTCCCAGGAAGAAATTTCCCTCTGTCTCTTGCTGGATCCCTGGTTTCAGGTGTTGTGATGGAAGAACAACACAGCTGTAAATGTCACATCCTAGGAGAGCCGAGAAGAGGTTGCCTAGGAGACCAGCCTTGAAAAGCATATTTGCCATTGAAAAACAATTGATAAACATATAGATCCACCCTGATCTTTATCAGACGCATATTTTTTTAGCCTTGCACTCAAACATATAAACAGCAATATATAAAACAATATGGATCACTTCAAGGTTAGGTTGTCTCATGTGGCTTTATGTGGATATATGTTTAAGAACAACAGATGCGTGACGTTTTGCAAAAGTCAGCTAAAACAAAAGAGAAAAGTTCTGCAGAGACAATATTTGGCTTTCCTTTCAGAGAGAAAGGAAATGGTCCAACCAACTATGCCAACTTAGAGCAGCAATTAAAAGCTACCTGCATTTTGAGCAGGAGAGCTTATCTCTAGCAGTTTTTCCCCTGCCGTTCTTGTGTGGGTTTTTTTTTTTTATGTTTGTCTATTTCAGCTGATGAACCATGGTTCCCCAGTGGCATTTTATGAAAAACAGACGAGCTGCCAATTGGAACTCTTCTGCTCCTGCTGTTCAGGGCTTGGGCAAAAAGTCGGCTTCTTCCAATGCTATGTTAGCAAGATAGGGTGTGTGTGTGTGTGTTATTATTCAGCATTATTTTCTTCCTCGGGATTTGTAAAATTCACACCAATGTGCACCCTTAAAAAGATTAATGTAGGATGGCACACTTAAAAAAAAAATCTGCAAGTTGGCTTTGGAGAATTGAGTGATGCTACCCAAGACCCCATGTGTATTCACAGCTGGAGCAGTTTTAGGCAGAATGGAACCAGCTCAGTTCCAAGTAAAGGAGATTATAAAGGGAGAGGAAAGGAGAGAGGAAAGGAGAAGAGAGAGGAAAGAACTAACGATGGGAGAGGCTTTCTCCTGAAAATTGGAACTTTCTTTTTTTGAAAACTTTATCACAGAGAGGCATATTCCCAGCTTCACTTTTTCAGTAACAAAAGTTCTCCACCTTTAATTAATCTTTAAAAGACCAACGACAGTTTGGCATTGTTCGCACATAATCAACCCTGCTGTATCTGAGCTTCAAAAATCTGAACAATCACTAAATGGCAGCAAAGAGTATTTCCTAAGGGTTGTGCTGATTGTGGTTGTGCCCATACATGAAAAGGTTGATGGTAGGTCAACACTTCCTGTAAGGTCCACTTCAGTGGTGAGTTCCGGATCCTGGTGCAACCGGTACGGTGCAACGGGGCCAGGAATCCACCACGACATGAACACATGCAGTACGCATGCACACGCATGCATACATGCTTACCGCCTGTGATGTTCCGTGACACCTCTGCAATGCTTCAGCTGCTCGGTGGAACATTGCACAGGCGCCATATGCTCCATACGTGGAAGCCTGAAGAGCTCAAATACCGGTAAGGAGTGTGGGTGGGTGGGCCCTCAGGAGCACCATCCCAGAACGGTACCCGGTGCTCCCGGCAGGCACTGGTATGCCCGTACCGGGACGTACCAGTCGTAACCCACCACTGATCCACTTGATTATTCAACATGCTTAATTCAAGGGTTGCCATAAGGCTGGAAAGTCAAAATGTTAGCAGGGATAGGAATTCACCAGAGGGACCTGAGCACCAATATTGTACAAGTGATATTCCTGTCCCAGAAGTCTGAATGCAGAAGGCAAAGATCTCCAGAGAGGAGTCTATCATGTATACAGTGCAGAAGCTGTTTATTTATTTGATTTCAACTCACCATAATCAGAAGGTTCCCAATGGCTTACAAATAATCAAATTGTATATAATTTAATCTCTTCCTTTTCAAATTTAATTTATTAATACATAAGTTAGATTTACTAAGCCAAATACATCATTAAATACCCCAGGGGCAGGGGAGGACATTATATAACAGGCCTAGCCCATGCATTACGGGTAGCAATGCAGAATTTGTAAAAAGTGAATATAAACATTTTTTTTCCAGTTTTTCCTTGGGAAATAAATATTCCAGATATTTCTTTATGCTATTTTATTTGAAAGTGTTCATTATTTATCCAAAGTACAAAACAATGCATATAATGATTTTGATTTAAGCTTTGTATTCCTATTGACTTATTCTTCCAAATGTTCAGAATTAATTCCTCCTGGCCATATCATTTGCAGAACATGATTTACTGCTTTCAAACCCCCAGTCCACTGCTTTTAATTAGTTTTGGCTCTGGTTCTATTCCAATATCCTGGTGTGTACTGAACTAAAATGTAGATGATGTAGAAGACCTCTTCCAGCAAAACTCATTTGGCAAATATTGACTTCAGGGGTGCCCATGCTTGTTTGTATTATTAGTGACTGAAAGTTGATACCATGCTTTGGGATATGCATACACACTGATGCTCATTTATGCAACATTGCCTAACTGTATGAATAAATACACAGTTTTCAATAATAAGAGCAGGTGTAAGTTATTTTTTTCATGTGGCTCTTCTCACTAACCACAGAATTTGATGGGGTTTCTTTAATCCATTCTGCTGCAATTAACGTTCCTGAAAGTTAATCATTTTTATTAAGTGCTCACATGCTTTTTGCCCAAAATGCAAGGAGCTTTGTTGCATTTTTGTGATGTAAAGCTTAGGACAATCACATTGATTCATAGCTACTTGGTACAGGTAGAAGTCAGAGGTGGGCTGCTCCCGGTTCAGCTCGGATTGGGCGAACTGGTAGTTACAGTGGCAGGAGGCAAACCGGTAGTAAAAAACATTGGAACCCACCACTGGTAGAAGTAACTAACTCAATGCTTCTCAATCTGTGGGTCACGACCTCTTTGGGAGTCAAATGATCCTTTCACAGGGGTCGCCTAAGACCATCAGAAAACACATATTTTTGATGGTCTTAGGAACCGAGACCATTTTTATGGTTAGGGGTCACCACAACATGAAGAACTGTATTAAAGGGTCACGGCATTGGGAAGGTTGAGAACCACTGCTCTAACTGATTCTACATCTCATTGAGGTCTTCACAAACTGCAGTAATATTGTCCCATGTGGTATCAGATTTACTTCCAGGTACGCCGGTGGAACCCCCTCTCACTGGTTCTCTAAATTTCACCAACTGGCTCTCGCGAGTAGGTGCGAGCCTGCAGAAACCCACCACTGCTCTATTGTGACTATATATAATTGCAACAACTTTGGATAAAGGCCATTCTGGGGGGGGGGGGGAGTTGTCACCCATCAAGGATATCAATTTTCCCTAAGTACTTTTAAGGCTCCAAAAACAAGTTTTTATGATTATGTATTATCAACCCTCTATATCTAGTTTAAAATTTCTTTTTCCTGTAAACTGTTCTATCTTTGGTCTTACAATTCTATTGAATTGTTCTCTCGGTTTTCTTTCCCCTTGCCTTCTTCCCACATTTGCATGTGAACTGAGAAAGTGAAGAGCAGAGAGCTGGTTTCTAGGGGCCTCAGTGCCATGGACTTGCTGCTATGCTGTCAACTCCTATAGACTTCTGGGCATTCAACAAGCTCTTTGCTGCTTGTTCACCAGTTTTAAGATCACTTCCTAACATGTGCTCAGAATGTATCTGTCTTGATAGCCCAGTCATTCTTAGTGCTTGGCTGAATATACTAACTTACTTATAATACAATACAAAACAATAGCAGAGTTGGAAAGCACCTTGGAGGTCTTCTAGTCCAACCCCCTGCTAAGGCAGGAACCTTATACCATTTCAGACAAATGGCTATCCAACATCTTCTTGAAGACTTCCAGTGTTGGAGCATTCACAACTTCTGGAGGCAAGCTGTTCCATTGATTAATTGTTCTAACTGTCAGGAAATTTCTCCTCAGTTCTAAGTTGCTTCTCTCCTTGATTAGTTTCCACCCATTGCTTCTTGTTCTGCCCTCAGGGGCTTTGGAGAATAGTTTGACTCCCTCTTCTTTGTGGCAACCCCTGAGATATTGGAACACTGCTATCTTGTCTCCCCTAGTCCTTCTTTCCATTAGACTAGATATACCCAGTTCCTGCAACCGTTCTTCATATGTTTTAGCCTCCAGTCCCCTCATCATCTTTGTTGCTCTTCTCTGTACTTATGATTAAGTCCATTATTAAAAGTTAAAATCCAAGTCACTGTATTAGTATGTGCTATGAATTATTTCCTTTATGAATAATTTCTGTTTTAGAATTCTGAAGATATGTTGGAGGTTGGATATATCAGAAAATAAGATTCATCATCCTGTAGGAGGCAAACAAGCTGACTAATAAGATCCACAATTCCTCTGTAACAATTTTAAATCAGTAAAACTCTAGCTGTCATGAATCATATGTTTTGATTTTTTTTAAGGAACTGATACTTTCATTGCCTGGAAGTGAGACTTTCTGGCAAAGAACTGCACTTTTAAAAAAAAATTGGAGTTGTTTTGTGCTTGAAACACTTTGTTTTGAACTCAGACTACTTTTCATGACAGCAGCAAAACAGTTCCGGCAAGGCCAAATCAGCAATCTGTTCCCATGTCAAAACAGGAGTATTCAGAGATCAGGCCTTCGGAGTTCAAGCTGTTTTGTACATCTCTACCCCTAAGTGATGTTGGCTCAGAGCAAGAATGACAGCTGCTCACAGAGAACAAAGGAAAAGCCCAAGAATATACCCAGAAATGGAATTCAACAGGATCTCCATCCCTGCTGTAAAGATGGCTTCAAAAGCAAAAATACACACTCTTGCTAACTTACTAGGAGGGTTAACATACTGTGTTTTGCAACCCTGAGCCTGTAATATTTTCATGGGCCAAATATTTTTTTTTTAAAACCCCATTGTGGAGACTTCATCACTTCATTGCCACATTTCCTGAGGCCAAAGTTAATAATTTTAAAATTGTGATCCCAGCCGCTACATGAAATGAAGACCTGTGACGGAGCTGCATGATTATTGTTTCCATCACATCATGGAGATGGGCAAGGTTTAGTTCCAAATAATGGGAAGAAGTGCCTAAAACAGCATATTCCACTAAAGTTACGAGTCCTCGATTTCACCTAATGTTCATGTGCAAAGGTCGAGATTTAGGTTTCCAGATTCATAGGTTTTAATGAAAGAAAGTCTGTGAAGCTTAAAAGTCTCACAGTTTGACTGACTGATTGATCATACTGAACATTCCATTTGCATTAGATGTGCCTTTCCCCCAAAAATATTTTTCTTTTGTTATTAGATTATAGAATAAAACACAAAAATATGAAAGGAAATAATAGGACACAGTGGGGAGGAAAAGAGGAAAGAAGAGGGAGGAGAAAAGGGAGAAAAGTTTTTTAAAAGGCTGATGACTCTCTCTGTTGCAGTAGAATAAAGCATTAACATCAAACCTCAACTTTTTATTTTTCTAAAACAATATAAACTAACCATTTATTTTATTTTATTTTTATTTTATTAAATTTATACCCCGCCCTTCTCCTAAAAAAGGACCCAGGGTGGCGCACAGGCATCATTAAAATCATACAAAAAATATAAAAATCCAAAATTGTTAAAAACTAATTAAATATTCCCTGTGCTAAAATTAATAAAACTCTAAAATTTAAAATGCACCTCAAGGGGAGTCCCATGTAGAGAGCGTTGCAGTAGTCCAGCCGGGATGTCACCAATGCCTGAGTGACTGTGCGAAGGGCTCCCTGGTCCAGTAAAGGGCGCAACTGGCGTATCAGGCGTACCTGATAGAACGCCCCCCTGGCCACGGCCGACACATGGTCCTCCATGGTCAGCCGGGAATCCAGGAGGACACTCAAGTTGCACGCCCTCTCCACAGGGGCTAGTTGTACGCCCCCAATGGCCAGTGTTGGACTTACCTGGCTGTACCGGGGTGCTGGGAACCACAGCCACTTGGTCTTGGACGGGTTGAGCCTGAGTTTGTTGCTACTCATCCAGCCCCGTACGGCCTCCAGACACCGGGACAGCACCTCGACGGCATCGTTGGGGTGGTTTGGGGTGGATATGTACAGCTGAGTATCGTCAGCGTACAGATGGTATTCCACCCCAAAACCACGGATGATCTCGCCCAGCGGCTTCATATAGGTGTTAAACAGAAGTGGCGAGAGGACCGACCCTTGCGGAACCCTATATGTGAGGGGCCTCGGGGCCGACCTCTGCCCTCCTGCCAACACCCATTGCGACCGATCAGAGAGGTAGGATGAGAACCACCACAGTACGGTGCCCCCCACCCCCAACCCCCCCAGTCGGTGCAATAAGATACCATGGTCGATGGTATCAAAAGCCGCTGAGAGGTCTAATAGGACTAGGATAGAGGAGCAACCTCTATCCCGAGCCTTCCAGAGGTCATCCACCAACGCGACCAATGCCGTCTCGGTGCTGTGACCAGGGCGGAAGCCGGACTGGCGTGGGTCTAGATAATCAACTACCTCCAGGTGTCGAGGAAACTGTTGGGCCACTACACTCTTGACAACCTTTGCTAAAAAGTGGAGGTTGGAGACTGGACGATAGTTTTGTAATAATGCTGGGTCCAGGGATGGCTTCTTGAGGAGGGGCTTCACCACCGCCTCTTTCAAGATGGTAGGCAAGGACCCCTCACTCAGAGATGAATTCACAATGCCCTGGAGCCAGCCTCGTGTCACCTCCCAGGATGCCAGTACAAGCCAGGAGGGACACGGGTCCATTAAACATGTGGTAGCCCTAAGGCTCCTCAACAACCTGTCCATATCCTCGGTAGCAACAAAGTCAAACTCCTCCCAATATGTTGTCACACGACCGTCATCAGACAGGCCGACTGGGCCACTTTCAGTGGAGGGCAACTCGTTCCGAATCTGAGTGATTTTGTCCTGCAGATAAGCTCCAAATTCCTCTGCTCGCCCCTGCAAATTGGCTTCCCGCGGCCTCTGGTGGAGGAGGGAGCGCCCGAATAGGGCGGCAGGGTGGTTATCTGCGGATGCGATAAGGGTGGCACAATACTCCCGTTTGGCCACTCTTATCGCCACTAAGTAACAACAAATCAATCTAATCACTAAAACCCAAAATCAAAGTTTCATTTTTTCCCCACCTCAAGCACAAAGTCCAGAAGTGGTCTCCATGAAGCAACAAAAACACTTATATTCTTTTCTTTAATAAAAACAATCAATTTAGTCATCTCTGCCAGCTCCATCCACTTCTGTAGCCATTCGTCCATGGTGGGAATCAAAATGTCTTTCCATTTTTTTGCATACAGTTGTCTTGCTGCCATCCAAAAATAATATTCTCATAATATCAACTGGAAACAATGACGAAGATTGGATGGGGATGATGTCATCTTATAATAAATGGCTGACTATGATATCCAGTTTGGATGTGGGTTGTCTTTCATAATGGATAGCTTACATTTAAACTCTCCGTGAGGTTTCCTACCCAGCCAAATAGTTAATTATATGTGATTCCAGCTTGAATGCAAACAGGATATATATATATATATTTATAATTCTGCCCTTGAGGAAAGACAAGTTAGACAACTTAAATTAAAAGATGTCAAATTTGTGCATATCTGGGGCCATGATTTTTTTCTTTTTTTTCTTCTTCAAGCTATTTCTCATCTTCATAACAAACACTTCCATCAGTATCTCAATATCTTGTAAACAAAATGAAAGGAGAAAGATTTAATATGGATAAAACCGAGGTGTTATTTGTGGCCAAAAGCAACTGATAACTTTTGCGGTTTTTAAAATTATGTTTATATTTTGCAGGTGAGCAATTGCAGGTTATTTTCTCTAAGAATAAAGCAAATTACCTGTTGTTGCAAATTTGCCAAATTTTCTCTTTGGTTGACAATTCTGATTACCATAGACCATGTAAATGTTTAGCAGTTACAATACTACAGCTTTCTTATGTAATGATGGAGACTATTGAAGAGACTATTAGAACACTCTTGACAAAGAGTTAGATTGGAGGACACTGATTATCCTTTATTACTATTCCAGATCAAAATTGGAAACAGAAAAGAACTGCCAAGAAGATTTCTTCCATCCATGTATTAATTGGTGGCTGCATTCAATAGCAAAGAGACTTTACTTATTTTTTATTAATATATTTTACATATGCCAAAGAGCCAGGTCCCCCATGTTATATGTACTACGCAATGATGCCTTCTCCATCTGCATTTTTAAGTGCAGCAAACCAAGGAGATGGACATGTGTACATTCAGCTGTATATGTAAAAGATAACCTTAAAAACAAAATAAATCTCAGAACAGCAGCATTTTTCAATGGAGTTTACCCTGTGTAGTTGTATTTCATAAAAAGAAGATAAGCCATGGTGTATATCAGTGATAGTGAACCTATGGCATGTGTGCCACAGGTGGCACACAGAGCCATTTGTCAGGGCATGTGAGGGGTTGTCCTGTCTGTTGCAGATTGAGGGAGAGAGGGAGTCCGACTCAGGTAGGTTCAAACAAAAGCCGTTTATTGGCAAAACTCAAACAGAATAGATCAACAGTAATAGTAAGTCAAAAGGTGCGGTAGACAGGGACCTCCCCGCTTGACAGCTATTTATACAAGAGCTGTCAAGCGGGGAACCAATCAGGCAACCCGGTAACCCAAGCCCAGCCAGTCGCGTCTTAGCCAATCAGACGAGACTGGCTGTTGCCTAGCCTACAAGGTGGAGGTCGAAGACTTGCGGCAAGTCGTAAGTCGAGGACCGGTCGCAAGTCAAGGACCTCAACACCTCTTCCCCCCTAGTGAGCACGCATACGGGGCTGCGCATGCATACTCGCTCAAATAGGCAGGGCAGCACCGGACCCGCCCAGACTCATCGGAGAACTCGGCGAGGTAAGACGTCCCCATGGAAGCTCCTCCCTGGTGAGGGTATAGCTCTGGGTGACATCATCGCAGCCTTCAGACTGAGGTGGAGCTGGCGGAGCAGGTGAGTCTGGCCGGGGTGGCGCGGCACTCAGGTAGGAGGAGTCCGATGGCTGCCGGAAGGTGGTGGCCAGGTAGGGAAGGCCTTGTGAAGTGAAGGCCTCGAAGTCACTCGCGGATTGAGTCAATGGTGGGGGTGTGTGCCAGAAGGCGGCGTCCATGCTAGGAAGGCCTAAGCTGGGGAAAGGCCTCATGCGGATTTGATGGAACAGCGGCTTGAGGTGGAACCGACAGCCCATCAGGGGCAACTGGGCAGGCCCGGCCTGATGTGGAGAAGGCCGGAGACGGAAGGCGGCGCCTTACTGGTCCAGGTGGCACCGTCATTCAGTGCCATCAGGCAGCCCGACCCTGTAGGAACAGGGGCCAGTTAGGTCCTTAATAGTAGCAGGGACCCACTTAGGATCCCCAGCAAAGTTTTTGGCATAGACCGGGTCCCTGTGTGCATGTGTGTGCTGGCCAGCTGATTCAGCCATTTTTAAAGCCATTTTTTGCCCTCTCCAGAGTTTAAAGGAGCCTGGGGAGGGCGAAAACAGGCTCCCCTGCCCCGGATGCCCTCTGGAGGTTTCAGGAGCTTTCCTGAAGCCTTCAGAGCACAAAAAAATGGCCCTATGAGCAAACCAAAAGTGACTTCCGGTTTGCTTGTAGGGAAGCTCCTGAAACCTCCGGAGGGCCTCTGCGGGAGCTATTTTCACCCTCCCCAGGCTCCTATAAAGTCTCTGGAGCCTGGGGGAGGGCAAAAAAAGCATGTAAAAAATGGGGGGGAGCGCCTGTCATGCATGCATGTGCACTGCGGGGGGCATGCATTGCATTATGGGTGCAGCACGCCCGCGCATGACCCCCCTGCGCTCCCCCCCTTATAGCACCCGAGCCTAAAAAGGTTCGCCATCGCTGGTGTATATGGTCTAACTGTTAGATTAATCTTAAAGAGACACAGGTAGGATTACATACCTAACTTGGAAAAATCTAGATGATCATGACATACTAGTAAAGAATTTTTTTGTGCTGCTAACCCTAGGCATACCACCATGAGCTATTCAGCCAACTAAAGTCTAGCTCACATGCAATATTATTAATGCATTTATACACACAAAGATGTGAAAAAACTGTTGGAGATTTTAGTTTTCTTGTTGGCAGGATCTCCTGCCTCACCAGACTCCTGGTACCATCTGCTGTAGCTGAACATTCTGTTTGCAAAGCTTTGAAGCAAAAAGTTGGCCGGATAGTTCATTATGTATCACCATTGGATCTGGATTACAAACATCCAGGTGACCAGTGGATAGCAGCAAAGAGATACAGAAAACTGTTTGCTGAGCGCTGTTTTCTGATGCTCCATGCAAACATACCTACAACTGATTAAATTCTTTTGCAGAACCTTGCAACTGCCCTCATCCACACCACGACCCAAAGGAAAGAAACTGGTGTGAAATTGATAAATATTTGGTCTGCTTCCACCTTCTGTTCAATAGGGAAACCACTAGCTTTTCTCTGACTATTGTGTGCATGGGCCAAAAAACCGAGCTCTTTCCTTTCTATGCAGAGTGGGGAGGGGAAATGAGGAAAAGTATTTCTCTTCAGGAAAATCTCTTCCACATCCACATTTCACAGACTTCTTTCAATGTCTTGTTCAATGCGTTCATGGTACCTGTCTGTAGGGAGGGTATACAACCCTCTCTTCCATTCTAGCCACATAACAATATGCAGCTTACAATTTTCAAGGATAACCTTGAACTGTGCCGCCTACATTTCGACCTAAGCTTAGTGCATAAGATAATATGCCATAACATCCTACCTATTAATGACTACTTTTACTTCAACTGCAATAACACAAGAGCTATCGATAGATACAAACCAAATGTAATTCGTTCTAATCTTGATTGCAGGAAAAACGATTTCAGCAATACAATAGTAAATGTGTGGAACACCCCACCTGATCCTGTTGCTAGTTCCTCTAACCCCCACAGCTTTTACCTAAAGCTATCTACTGTGGACCTTACGCATTTCTTAAGAGGTCCTTAGGGGGCATGCATAAGCGCACCAATGTGCCTACCATCCCTGTCCTACTGTCCCCATTTATATGTACACTTTTTATGGGTTTATGGCTATGTTTTTTCCTTATTTATATGCATTTATTTGTGCCATTTTTTCATGTGTTTTCATACTTGTTTCCTTGTACTTGTTGACAAAAAAGAAAGAAAGAAAGAAAGAAAGAAAGAAAGAAAGAAAGAAAGAAAGAAAGAAAGAAAGAAAGAAAGAAAAAGAAAGAAAGAAAACATGGAAAAGTGTTTGGTTTCATAGATGCTGGCAATACTACTCTTTCACATCACCACAAATGCAGCAGAAGAGCACTGCTTAGCTTTTTATTCATACCATTTTGCAAGCAGACAAAATGACACATTCTTTAAAAATGGATGGAGAGACTAGCAACTTGTTTAATGTCTTCCTTTCCCATGGTGTGAGGGGGACAATGAAGGGATTTTGTTGCTTCGGGAATAGTAGTTTAGAGGTTGGTTCCTGCTAGATTCTAGAAGGTTATTTTTTCTGTTTTTGTATTAGTTACACAGATTCAATCTACTCCATAAAACTGTGTTAAGCATAAAATAAAATGGACCTGCATGTATTCTAAATTGTTTTTAGGTTTTTGGAAGAAGGAATGGTTATCTATATAATAAATACATAAAATGATGAATATACATTTATACATTATCCCATAATTCCTATTAAGAACATAAGAACATAAGAACAGCCTTGCTGGAACAGGCCACAGCCCATCCAGTCCAGCATTCTGTCTCACACAGTGGCTCCCCATTTGCTTCAGGGTCTTCCCAAGCAGATGTCTTCACCTGTTTATGATTCCTTGCAAATGGCATTGAGAAATATCCTGCCTATCTCTCCAACCTGGAGGGTGTCCTTAGGCATCCATAATGATAGCCATTGATACCCTTGTTCTCCATGAACTCATCTAATCCTTTCTTAAAGGTGTCGAGGCTGACAGCTGTCACCACTTCTTCTGGCAGGGAGTTCCATAGACCAGTGATCCTCTGGGTGAAAAATTACTTCCTCTTATTTGTTTGAGGTCTAGCTATCAAAAGTTTCATGGAGTGCCCCCTAGTTCTAGTGTTGTGCGATAGGGAAAACAGTTTTTCCTTTTCTACTTTGTCCACACCGTGCATGATTTTATAGACTTCAATCAGGTCACCTCTCAGGCGCCGTCGTTCTAGAGTGAAGAGGCCCAGCTGTTGCAGCCTCAGATGGTAAGGAAGGTGTTCCAGACCCCTAATCATTCTGGTTGCCCTCCTCTGCACCTTTTCCATTTCCATAATATCTTTCTGAAGGTATGGTGACCAGAACTGTACACAATACTCCAGATGGGGCCTCACCATAGATTTATAAAGAGGCAAAATATTTTTTAAATTATATTTTTAAACACTTCTAACACCTACTATTGTAAATGACATGCAATAGAGACAAACAGAAGACACACATATATTTTCAATTCTTTATGTTGTGAAGCAATGCTGAACTAATTATCATATTAAACCATCCACATATGGAATAACTACAAAATGTTAGTTTGAACTTATCCATTTTTACTGTTTATCGGATATACTATCGGATATACTATCCAGCCCCATTATTATTATTTTTTAAATCTTCTTTTCTACAATTGGATATTTATTCTGCCCACTGTGATTGCAAACATTGTTAAAATACATTAGCAAATTGAATATTGAAGGTAGGCACTAAATCTAATTATTTTTTGTTGCAAAATCCCATGTGTCTTTTATTAGCAAACAATAAAATGGATCGCATTTGTATTCTGAAAATATCCCAAAGGTGCTTTTTCAGGAAGCAACTAGACTGTGAGAAAAATATCCCAGATATTTTCTGCATATCAAAAAATGATCACAGAGACTTATGGCAAAAGGAAACAGCAGTTTAATAACATTAGCTAATGGATTCTCATTCCCAATGAGAATAGAATCCAGGTACAGAGTTGCACCTTAAATACATGAACTGACGTATCACATGCGTCATAACTTGAATACACAAAAACAAACTTGTGTGCTCAAAACATAAAGTGTTCCACAATGTGAAAAGTACAAAACACGCCAAATGTTCTAGGGGATCCTGTATTCCCAGAATTAAACAATAAGGTGATTATCAGCTTCCTGCACAACATATCCTGTTATTCCCATTTACAGAGGAAGTCTCCAAGTTATTTCTGATCAGGTCACCATAACCTGCTCACTGTGGTTTTCATAAAAGCTTTGCTAAAATTTAGGCCCAAAATGGAGCCTACCTAAAACCAAAGAGTTTGCCCAAAGAATCCAAAATCCTTATTCTCTCATAGACTTTCATAGATTTTTTTTTCTTTTGAAGATGTTTCATTTCTCATCCAAGAAGATGTTTCATTTCTCATCCAAGAAGCTTCTTCAGCTCTGACAGGTGGGGATAGTGGGGAATGGAAGGATTTATATTCCTTGCAGACAGCTGGTCATTTGCATCCTTTTAGAGGATCATTGAAGCACTTGGAGGTTTATCTGTGTCCTCAGGGACACCTGACTAGTGCTCCTGGTTCCTGTAGTCTGCATTTTTTTTTCTTCTGGAAAGAATACATAATAGTTATGAAGGAGGAGGAAAGACATATTGGCTTGCATGCTATAATATGTAAAAGGTTACCTTGTGCAAATACTTATTTTAATGTCTTTTTTTTTAATGAAATAGAAAACAGGTGATATGGCTTGTTCTTTCTGTGTTGGACATAATTTTGTATCCAGTTACAGATCTACACAGCACTTAAAATCTGTTGATCTTTTAGAAAAGGATCAGATGTTTTTAATGGAGAACATGAATGTGGGAAGAAAAAGATTTTAAATAAAACATATATTTAAAGAATAAACTCATTTTTCCCAAGCACTATAACACAATTGCATTTAGTGGTGAAAAATAACCCCTCCTTCTGATGATCTGTTGGTTGTTTATTTAGATAACCAGTTGGGGAAAAAAATATTGTAGTAGGACATAGCCAGACATAACTTCATAAGTCAGTTTGAATACATGGATTTTGTACTAAAGTTTTGATGTGGAAAATAAAAAAGAAGCAAAATAGTCTTTCTTCGCAGCAAATCATCAATATAAAGTGTAATGACTGATCACTATCATTTAGTCCACAAGCATCAAGCCAGTGGAATGTTTAGTCTCTGAATAAAGCACTTGTTTATAAATCTATCTTTCCTGTAAAATAAATGTGTTATTTCACAATATTATAAAGTTAGCATTAATAAGGAATAAACCCACATGTGTATAAGCATTTTTTTACTCTGTCTTCTATACAAATCTTGTATTTAAATCCCTATGAACTAGTAACTTAAACTCAGTTAGCATTATTCCTCAGTATGAATTACTGATATATTTAAATCTTTCTATCTGTTTACATACTATCTATTATACTGTGTAAATATATAATCAAAAGAAGAATAGGCCAATATTTTGAACTATTGATCAGATTTGGAATGTTGAGATTGTGTCATCTAAGCTTTCATAAAAGATGGCCATAATCTATTACCAAACAAAACAAAAAAACACTGTTTTCAGGAACATCTGAATGGTCTTCTAAAGCTTCCAAGATTATGATACTCTGTCTGTCTGTCAATCTATCACCACCTATCTCTCATAGCAATTTCATACTTTCTATGCTTCTGTTTGTCCTTCCAGTTACCAACTAAATGTCATTTGGAACTTGGTACCATCAGAGTTCTGTGCACCTTCGATGTTTAGTCATGCCGGCCACATGACCACGGAGACGTCTTCGGACAGCGCTGTCTCTTCGGCTTTGAAATGGAGATGAGCACCACCCCCTAGAATGAGGAATGACTAGCACATATGTGCGAGGGGAACCTTTACCTTTATCTTACCATCAGAGTGGCTGGTTTCTTGCTTTGCTTTGCTTGCTTTGGCTCAAGTAGAATAAAATCATAGCCTTGAATGCTAAGGCCAGCCTGAATACATTTAGATGGCAATTTTTACTCCTAGCCTTTCATTACAAACTTAAACAGTACAGTCAGAGTTCAAGCACTCCCCAATAGTCATTACCATTAGACTCAATAAAATGATTATTCAAACTGTAGACCAAAACGCATATAATGATAGTTTCAATATGCTCTCCAGCAAATATGTTTTCCATGATCCAATTAGATTATTTTTCCCCTTGCTCATTTGTTCAGCCATATGGTAAAACCAGACCTTGGCACCTAATGGAATCTGTAAAAGGAAGGGGAGGGGGAAATCCTCTCCATCAGCCCCCCCAAATAACTGTTGTTTGAGGCAGGAGAAAAATAGACATTGCTAGTGCAGCTTTGTCATCAGTGGGAGGGAAGCACGCTGAGTTTTCCCTCCTGGAGAGTCCAAACTTCTATTTTGTTCCTTTTTTAAAAGCAGACTTCTGTGCACAGGTGAATTTCATGCTAGGATTTCAGTGAATGTGAGCCCTTATTATGCACATTAATACAATACTAGGGAAAGGAGGGAGGTAGAAATAGGAATTATTCCTACGTTGCAGAAATCTACTCACTTTGGGGATTTTTCAAATTAGCATTTTTTAAAGATTAGGTTTCGTTAACACAGCTTTAAAAAGCATACATGGCAGCAAATTTTCATATCACCGAATAAAACAAATGCTTGGCCATTCAAGCCTGCGTGCCTTCACTTAGAAATAATTCTACCTACATTCGGTGAAGATTACCCCATTGTACGTTTAAGATTATAGTAGCGATAGAGTAAACTGGCTGACCCATTCAGGATGCATTTGAAGAAAGAAAGAAATCTACAGATCCATGATTTCTAGTGCTTAAGGCACTTGTGCTTCGTACCAAGGAGTAGGTTTTCCAGAAAGTAGGAAAAATTCATTTTTGATATTTAGAATACAGTGTGAGGTGTGGACTGATTTGGTGATGGCAGTGATAGCTCCACCTTTGGATGTCAGGCTTAGATTAGAATGTGATAAAAGAGGATGTGCAGCTTTGCTGAATAGTAAAATGCCTCCAGCCAAACCCATTCTTGTTAATTTTATCTCCAACCCATTAGTGATTTGTCACTGCCTCTGAATTCTTCAATCCATTTTCTCCATAAAAATGTCAAGCTGTCTCCTAATTTCATTTATACCATTGGCTTTTATGACCTTTCTTGAGATCTTATTTCTTGTTATTTTTCAGCCAATATGAAACAGCGGTGCCTGAATGAATTCCCAAGTTACTCATAATTTGTTACATTGGTTCTGAGATGATATGCCCTGTTGACACCTAATTCTTTACCAGTGTATGAGATTTGTTTGTCTATTTTGACCCAGTATAACAATATGTTTTCTCACATAAATTGAATTCGAAATCAATTTCTTGAGAAAAAAAAAATCTATTTAATTCAATTCAGTCCTGACTTTAATAGGTTAAAAAAACCCACTGTAAATTCTGGATTGAATTGGATAAAATGTGCTTTTTTTGTGAAAACTTTTAACAGCTACAAAAATACTTTTTTTACTAGCTGTTCCCCACCACACATCTGGTTAAATGGACAACCAATCTGTGTGTAGATCTACACCTGCACACACAAACGTACACACAACTACCATATAACCCACAATCTACCTACCTACTGTATTTCTCCCTCTCTGTATCCACCTACCTACCTACCTACCTACCTACCTACCTACTGTATTTCTCCCTCTCTGTATCCCTCTACCTACCTGTTGTGGCCCAGCCAGCTCCGGATGAGCTGCTGATGGACTCCTCTAGTGAGGAGTCCTATGAGTCTGTTCTAGAGGAGGAGGCCGAGAGTGAGAGAGCAGAGAGCCCGGCTAGGCATCAGGAGGCACCTGAGGCTTGGTGTAGTGGGGAGGATCAAACCCAGTTTGTCCCTGATGTCAGGCTTAGAAGGATTGAGAGAAGGCAGCGTCAATTAGAAAAGAGATGCAACAGGAGGAGGTAATCAGTATCAGCTGCCTAATTGACTGGCCCCTCCCAGAGGCTTTAAAAGAAAGCCTCTGTTAAGAGGAGAGTTGCAGGAAACAACATAGAATCTACAGAGTCAGAATGTTCGTGTTGTGGTGTATTCTTTCAGTCTAGTCAAGGTCAGTTCAGGCAAGCTGCCAAAAAGTAGTCAGTTTAGTGATTAGTCATGTTAAGGAGGGAGTCAGAACACCTACCTACCTACCCACTGTATTTCTCCGTCTCTATTCCTCTACCTACCTACCTACTGTATTTCTCCCTCCCTCTTTCTATCCCTATAGCTGCCTACCTACCTACCTACTGTATTTCTCCTTGAATCTTATGGACAATTTATGTCATAAAGGGTGACATAATACCTGTGGCCCACTGCTCTCTCTGTATCCATCTACCACCTTTTTTACAATTTTTTACATTTCCGTTGCATGAACCTGGCACAGGTGTGTCATCTACACAATCTATATATATATCATTGGTGCTGTATTTGAAAGGAACATTGTGTGAAAATTTGGAAGCAATCAGTGCAGTACTTTCAGAGATTAGCGGTTTTGAACAAACTCTTTTTATTTATATAGATATAGCTGGTAGACATAGAAATTCCTATTCTTCTCAACATCATCTTATTTAGGGATAATATTGTGCTTTGTTCAAAGATAGGTGAATTGCATGTATGTGTGTATCATCATCATCATGATCATCCTTTCAACCATTGTTTATACACTGCTAACTAAGCCCACAATTCTTGCTGATGTGGTCGATCCATCTTGTTTTAGGTCTTTTTCTCATGTGGAATCCATTCTATGACTACCTTGGTCCACCTGCCATCAGTTCTTCTTGCTATGTGACCAGCCCATTTTCCATTTCATTTATTTTACTTTCTTGATGATATTGTATACTTTTCAGTTGTTCTCTAATCTATGTGCGGGTCTTTCTATCTTGTAATGCCAAGCATGTATTTTTCCATGGTTCTTTGTGCCACTTGTAGCTTTTGTATCAATTGTGGGGATAGTGTACATGTTTCACCGGCATATGTTTGAGCAGGTAACACATACAGATTGAAAACTTTTCAGGCATAGAATTGTTCTTGAAAATTATGCTTAGCTTGCTGAATCCTGCCAACCACATTTAACACGCCATTCAATGCATGTGTGTCAGTTGTGTGTTGCAAAAAATACACCTCGGTACGGGTGCACCGGAGCCTGCCCGGATACCATTCTGGTATGGTGCTCCAGAGGGCCCACCCACCCGCCCTCGCTTCTTACCTGTCCTTTATGCCTTTGGCACTTCCACGCATGCACATGGAGCTTACGGCACCTGCATGATGCTCTGCCAAGCAGCTGGAGTGTTATGAAGGCTTGCGGAAGCATTGCAGGCAAGTACGGCACATGTATGTGCTGCGTGCATGTGCATGTGCACTGCGCACATGCATGTGGGTGACGCCGGGGCTGTTTCAACCATACTGGTTGGAACAGAATCCGAAACCCACCACTGATGTGTGTATATTAACTCCTCCTCCTCCTCCTCCTCCTCCCCCTCTTCTTCTTCTTCTTCTTCTTCTTCTTCTTCTTCTTCTTCTTCTTCTTCTTCTTCTTCTTCTTCTTCTTCCTTCTTCTTCTTCTTCTTCTTCTTCTTCTTCTTCTTCTTCTTCTTCTTCTTCTTCTTCTTCTTCTTCTTCTTCTTCTTCTTCTTCTTCTTCTTCTTCTTCTTCTTCTGCCTCTTCTTCTTCTGCTGATAATGCTTTGCATGTATACTAAGAACTTCTCCATTGGACACAAATTTCTTGTGAGTCTAATCATACCTGGCTAAATAAAACCTGTTCTGTTCTGTTCTGCATTTCATTACACAACTTTATACAAATCTATCAGGTCACATGAAACATAGCAGAACTAAAATAAAGTACAATACCTTTCCCCCAAAATTATCTAAGTCAGGGGTCTGCAAAGTTGGCTCTTTTAAGACTGGTGGACTTCAACTTCCAGAATTTGGTATTTTGGTATCCGATGCAGAATTCTGGGAGTTGAAGTCCACCAGACTTAAAAGAGCCAACTTTGCAGCCCCCTGATCTAAGTATCTCAATCACCATTAGCACTTGAAGGCCACCAACTCTTACAAATCTGTTTAGAAGTTAAGAAGTTGGGGCTTTCCTGCAGCTCAGGAGGCAACATGTTGCAGATTGTGGGGGGCCAACACCAAAAAGGTTCATATCTGTTCATATCTAAGTCAATTCAATCATCATTGGCACTTGAAGGCCAGCAACTCTTAAGAATCTGTTTAGAAGTTAGCCACAGTTGGGAAGGAAAAATGGTCCTTGAAGTACCTGGGAGATGAACCTTGATCAAATAAATCAACATTATATCCCTTCCTTTTAGTTCTAACTAGCTTAACCTTGATTTCTTTTAATTTTTTCTTTATCGCTTTTCACTAGATTATGTACAATTCTGACCAGCACATCTGAAAAAGTGAATTGCTAGAAAAAAAAGACGGAGAAAGAAAGACAATGTAAATTGTCAAGAGGCAGTCTGACAGAGATTTCCCTATGGCCAGGGAAACCATAATCCTTTCTTTAAATAATTTGTATTCCAGAAGACTTACTCTCTAAACCCCCCAAAATAAGTTTTAAGAATGTCTCCATAGAAGAATCATAGCACTGAAAGGAGCAAAAGACCAATTTATTCTGGCTAATTCTTCATCTTTAGTATAGCCTGCCAAATATGTAATATGCATAAATCTTGTAGGCTTTAAATCATCATATCTGCTGAATTCTCACAAACTGAAAAGAAAACCACTTCTTTATATCTTTCTTTCTTTTTTTCTATATTTCTGCTATACTTTTTTTAGTCTTTTTCAGAGGGGGTTGCCAGTATTTTAGTTTATATTAGCTTTATTCATATGTATTTGTATATCACATATTTTATTTATTTTATTTTATTTATTTTATTAAATTTATACCCCATCCTTCTCCTAAAAAAGGACCCAGGGCGGCGCACAGGCATCATTAAAAAACATACACAGTACAAAATCCAAAAATTTAAAAACTAATTAAATAATTCCCTGTGCTAAAATACTAACACTCTAAAATTTAAAATTATCCCTATAAAATCAGAAACGGGGTTATGCTAGGTCGGCTTGTTGGAATAAGTAAGTTTTAAGACGTAAGTTTTAAGATCTCTGTCTATCTATCTATCTATCTATCTATCTATCTATCTATCTATCTATCACCTACATATCTATCTCCCGTGTTTCCCCAAATAAATGACCTACTCAGAAAGTAAGTCCTAGCTTGATTTTTACACATGTGCCCAATATAAACCCTACCCACAAATAAGCCCTAATTAAGACCCCACCCACTCCAGGGTGCTTTGGTGAAAATTAAGCTAGGGTGGGGATGGGGTGTATGGAGCTGGGGTACTTCTCTGGAAGCAGTACTGTCCCCCACCTCTCTTTCCCCAAATTCCTGCCATGCAAACATAACTTCATAGTTTCTTCTGCAAGGATTTCCATACAGAATTGTAAAAATGTGTAAGAACTTGAAATATGGCTGCCTTTATATTCTCCAAATGTAGCAAGAGTGGGAAGAAGAAAGCATCTACTTTTGCAAGTATTGGAACCGTAAAATTAAGCAGAGAGGGCATTTCAGTATCCGATGCAGAATGCTGATATATATTTTCCAGATTAAGGAAAAGTAGAAACACACATTCCAAAATGAATATACCTAATATGACTGTAAAATGCATTTGTTTTGCTGATGCCTCACAATTTGCTCAGCAAAGCTGGGAGAACATGTCCAAATTAAGCAAACACTGTTTTGTGGATTCCCTAAAATCAATCAGGACTGCAATTCTGTTGTAGGATGTCTCGGTCACACATTCCATCTTGTCTCTCCTTGTTCCTCAATTTAACACTGAAAAATGTTCAGTGTTAATCTTGATTTTAAAATTAATATATGTGTCTCCTGTTCCCAGTGAAATAATTCAGATTTTTTACCACAGCGAGAAAATGTGATGCAATTACTTGAAGCTTTGCCTCTCACAAAGCAGCATAAATTCTGATGAAGTTCAACATTCAAACATTAAAGGGACGGCTTATGTACACAGCCTTTGCGTGTTACAGAGTTAAATACAAGATCTTCCTGAAATTTGAATGCATATTTATTATTTATTTATGTGCAAATGTTCACAGATCCCCAAAAAGAAAATAGTATGGTAGTGGCGGAAGTTTGAATGTTGTGGTCCAGTGCTTCTCAACCTTGACAACTATGACAAATATGTGGACTTCAACTCCCAGAATTCCCCAGACAGAATTGTAATGCCTGCATTGGCAAAAAAATAAATAAATAACAGCTTCAAAACACAATACTTTCAAAACATTTCCAGTATCCAGCTAAGAATCTTTTGAGACTTGTTTTTGGGGTTTATCCCACTGATCTTTGCAGAACTTTTGATTGAGAGATACCCTTGTGAGTCCTTCCACGCACTGCATGTTTGCAATCCCTCTACAAAATTTTCAATAATTTTCATGTCAATACTCCAAATCTTTTTTGTTTGTTTGTTTCTGTGAAGTACTCCATGGCTCATTTGTCAAACAACAATTTGTCTGAAGGAGTATAGGGTTTGCTGCTTGAGCTTGGGTTGGACGAGAAGGTCACTACCAGCTCTGTTATTCTGTTATTCATTTGAAAGTATTTTCAAACAATAGTCTTGTTGACATACCCTTTACAATGTTGTTGACAACGTTTTTTAGCTTCAGTTGTTACCTTCAACTACATGTTAATAAGCTTCCTACTACCGTGTTTCTCCGAAAATAAGACAGGGTCTAATTTTCTTTTGATCCCCGAAATAAGTGCTTGGCCTTATTTTTGGGGAGGTCTTATTATTTTTGATGTGCAGGAGGCCTCTTAACCTCAGCTGATCCAGAGAAGGCTGGAACTTCTGTTTCTGTTTCTGGCACATTCTTGCCAGCCCTAGCATCACTGGGCCTGCCGCTTTTTTTGTAGCTGCCACAAAGGGGTGGTAGCTAGGGTTTGCAGGAGCGGCCTTTGCGATGCCGTTCTGCATGGAGGGCAGGTGCATGTGGGGTGCATGGGGCATGTTTTCCCCCTTCCCCCAGGAAATGGCAGGGACTAACTATACATGAATTTAAATATTTTAGGGGAGGACTTATTTTGGGGGGAGGACTTATTTTAGCACATGCACTCAAAAGCCCAATTGGGCTTATTATCTGGGGAGGTCTTATTTTCTGAAAAACAGGGTACCAACATAATAGTTTTGGTGCCATTGGCTGCAACAGAACTCCAGAAGATAACAGAGTTGGTCACACTTCAATTGTTAGTAATTGTAATTTTCTTCAAATGCTTCTCTTTTCTCTAAGTGTCACTTGTGCATGTGTAGCTGAACAGTTCAGTTTTTGCTTCATCAATCCAAAGCACTTTGTTCCAAAACACGTCAGGCTCTTTAAATCCATAAATAGCTGCACATAAATAGTAAGTACAGATTCATACTTTCAGAAAGTCCTGAACTTTATATCACATATGGGTTGTGTCATCTTCATTTCGAGATTCATTAAAAGATGCAAGTTGATCAGAGGACTTAAAATTTTTGCATAAATTTGTACATTAAATTCACCGGGGTGGGGGAAGGCATGGCAGAGCACTTGCCCATTTTAATTTTAACACGATTGCCGTTTCTGACACAATATTAGGTCTACTGATAAATGAGTCACAGTGACAACAATGAAGCTGTGACATCTAATAAAGTAGGAATGGAAATCTCCCTCTCTTTCTTAAATGGTAGTGAAGATGGGAAATAGGAGGCTCTGCTGTGAAAATTGTTCAGGTAACACCATTTTGCAGTATGTCAGCTTCCCTTTAAAAAAATAATAATAATGCAGGATTTGTTGTATTCTGATACGTCAAATGAATTAATAAGCCAAGGGAAGTGCAAGAGAGCCCATTGGTATCACAGCTGTCACATTAATATCCCAAGGAAAATAATGTTCAATGCATGATTTCCAAAGAGATCTCTAAACAATCCACTGAGGTATCCCTTGCAAAGATAATAGTAGTTGTCACAATGTCTTGAAACAAACGCCAAACTTAAGAGAAGCCATTATCTTCTCAATACTTTTTGAACCTTTGGTTCTGGAAGAAAAAAAAAAACCCACAATGAAAGTACTTGGATAATAGCAATATATATCCAGATTAAGAGCCTCAGAGGACTAATGTCATACTATGTCTTTTGTGCTGTGCAGTTATGCTACTTTAATAGTGCTCTGCAATGTCATCTTTTCAGGAAAATATTGTTATTACAATTGCCTGCTATTAGATTATATTTAGGTTCATGGCAATGAGACTGGAGAATAAAAAGGTTTAAGAATATAGGCTCCTGCTGAAAGAATCACTGCTAGCAATGGAAGGAAAAATGAGTCAATTTCCAAACTGGTATTAAAAGAATGAAGAACTTAGACAGCAGAGGAGTTTATTTCCAAGAGACAAGTGAGACACGTTCAGCTGCTTAGAGGGAGCCACATATCAATTTCCTGGGGTAGCGTGTTTTTTTTTTAACAGGAAAACCTTTCTATTCTGCCTGTAGGAATTATTGGAAAGCCTAATTAGCCACCCAAAAGGGATGCTCTATGGTCAGGCATCCTGCTGAGCCTGCGGTTAATTGCATTATGAATTGAGATGATGACCTCATGGACAAAGGACTTTCTAATAAAGAAAGGGAAATCTTAGATAGAGAGGGGAAGTCTCTGATACCGTAAAAAAGATTTCCTTTGTTTGAGTAGGCCAGTGACCTTTTGCAATCTTGCAAATTTCAACCTTGATGATAACATTCATTTAAGTGCAGTTTCTAATCTTTTGTTCTGAAATTGCCTAAAAGGTTGGATGACAAGGAGTGGGGGACGTTGAATGGTGGAAGGTTTAAGAGTAGAGTAGAGTAGAGTAGAGTAGAGTAGAGGAGAGGAGAGGAGGGGAGGGGAGGGGAGGGGAGGGGAGGGGAGAGTAATGGGATGGAGTGGAGTGGAATAGAGTAGAGTAGAGTAGAGTAGAGTAGAGTAGAGTAGAGTAGAGTAGAGTAGAGTAGAGTAGAGTAGAGTAGAATAGAATTCTTTATTGGTCATTTCTTTTAATTTCTTTTCCATTTCCTTTCCATAACTGTGCCTTTTATCTTTCAACTTGGAAAATCTACTGAGGTGCAAAATGCTTATGTCTAATAACTATATAAGTTTAGTGTAGTTTGTTTATTGATTAGCCAAACAGTCATATCAAATCAGAATACAACATCAGGATAGGAAAACAGTAAAATTGATACAACATATTGATGTATATAAAAAGTGTTCAGTAAAATTCTCAAATAAGTTCTCTCCCATGGCAATTGACCCCAATCTGATCTAGGTTGGTCTCAATTGAATGACTTCAGTTATAAAGTTAGCACTCTTTCTAATTGCCTATATATTTGTATTTTGAAGGAAGCAAAGTAGTTTGTTGATGGAATCCCAGTTGGCTATCCAACCAATTAGTAGGTCTAAATGCTGCACCTTGGTTGTAGTGTGTCACTAGCAATCAAAGCAAATGTATACAATGTCTTCTATGTGTGGCCACCCTATTTCTTCTCTGGATAGAGTACTTGATGGAATTAACTATGTGTTTAATATTTCTATTAAAAAGTCAACACTGTATAACAAAGCATGAGTTAAGACTTCCAGTACATTTGTTCCATAAGGGCATACTTGAATTTCATAAGGGATTCTTTTAAATTGCAACCAGCCAGAATAAAAAATCTTCTGAATTTAGATATTGATATGTATCTCAAATAGCTTGCTAATATCCTCATAGGAAAACAGCTGGTTTATTTTTTTTTAAAGATGTTCTATGTTCAGTATATATATGGATTGTTTTTATGGGGGCTTTCTATATACTGTCTTGGGATTGGTGATTATGGACATTATAAAAAATACTGGGAATGAATGAATGAATGAACAAATAAATAATGCCTTCACCTTGAGCAGCAGTATAAACAATTACATACAGTATTCTGGCTTGGGACGAAGGGTTGTTATAAAATATTTCTCTCTCTCTCTCTCTCTCTCTCTCTCTCTCTCTCTCTCTCTCTCTCTCTCTCTCTCTCTCTCTCTCTCTCCCTCCCTCCCTCCCTCCCTCCCTCCCTCCCTCCCTCCCCCCTCTCTCTTCCTCCCTCCCTTCCTCCCTCATTCTCTCCCTCCCTCCCCCTCTCTCTCCCTCTTCCTCTATCTTTCATCCATCTATCATCTGTAAAGGCAACATTACCACTTCATCAATAGTTCATCAAGGCTAGTGTCAGGGTTCCAAATAGCATCCAAAATTAAATCAGAGTCCAAGGCAATGTATTGCTGAAAGTTCCAATTTATTAAGAGAGCCATGTTGGCACATCTGGGAAAATCCGAATCGGAAAGCTTCCGGGTTTTCCCCATTCAGTTGAAAGTTCAAGATTTTGACCCCACACCCACAAGTCCAACACATGGTCCAATCATCCACTGTCATGCTGACAGCTTCCACCCACCCAGTTCCGGTCAGGTACAGAGGTACAAAGACAAAGGCTTTCTAGAAAGAATTTTGTTATGGTTACATAGCATCTAACTCGGTACAATCCCTCCTCCCATTTTCCCACAATAGAAAATGCATAATAGAAAGTGTGGCAGGCCAAAGAATCAAAAGAAAAGATGGCTGCAGGCCTGACAACCAGCACTGTTGAGGCTGGGTAGCAGATGTTCTTCTACCTTGCCTTGTATCCTATTTAGACACCTGATCTCTTTGAAACAGAGATATCAGCAGAGGCTGAATCTGGAACCTTACAAAGTCAAAGCATATTTATGGCCACCAGGGAGCTTCCCTAGGGTTGTGGGACTTGTGGAAACCATCCTTCAGTCCCAAATGATGCAAAAACTGTAACATCATCCACTGGTGATACTCTACGGCTGCATCAAAGATACTTATTTTTAAAGCAGGGAGAGCCTGAAATCCCCTTCCTCCCTGAATAACATGTTTGGCAGACTTCCAAGGGGTCCCTTGAGCCCCATCTTAATTCATGCATAGTTTTGTATCACCAGAAGCAAAGGAATTCGCCTGTATCAGTCAAGTGGCACAGAGCTCTTCAGATCTCAACACATTGTTTGCTTGCATTTCCTGATTTACTGTGCTGTGCATTTTACAGCATTTATCTCTGAGAAAAAGTGGTGCCAGTTAATTAAAGAGCTTCGCTCATTGTGTTTTTATACAGGAGGATTGTGCCGCATGATGCCAGGATGTTTACCAGCAGTTTCATCCTGGCATCAAACCAAAATCCTGTTTCTCTAGCCTTGAATTTTCCTCCCTGCTTTTGCACTGTTGTTCCAAGGCATCACAGCAATACAGAATCTTTTCACCACCACTGAAGGGATTAAGCTTCTCGATGGAGCCCAACTAAGACTGACCTTTGCCTAATTGCAAAGCATGCTTGTTGTTTAAAATTCCTCCTGTTTCTAGCTCCTCAAGTCTTACGTTAAGTGCTTAGATCTCAATAAGCACCGTGACTCACTGCGCATCTCGGGCGCTTAATCACTCTTAATAGGTCAATCCCTCCACTGCTAAATCTCCTCAGAATCTTCCTTTTACCATCCTTTTGAGGATTCCTTCCCCTTTGTATTGTTTTAAAGTGTATCTACCTTGAAGAAATATGTAAAAGCTGTATTGGTATGAGGAAAGAGGTGGGACGTAACAAAATAAAGAGAGAGAATATCTGTGTTGTTTCTCCTAATCCTGAAATTTAAGGTCAGGTTCTTTCGCCTTTCTACACATTTCCTTAACAAAAGAATCCCAACAGTAGCCACTGAAACACTTGAGAACCATGTTGGTTGCTTATTTTACAGCCCAACTGAACATCTGCCACTGGTCCCAAAAGGTGCTTTTTCAGAAGGCAACTGGAATTTCTGTTTTTTTCTTTGGAGATGTTTTGCTTCTCATCCAAGAAGCTTCTTCAGCTCTGAAGAATGGATGAGAAGCAAAACATATTCCAAGAAAAACCAGAAAGTCCAGTTGTCTCCTGAAAAAGCACCTTTTGGGACCACCATGATCTAGATGACTGAGAATCTCCATACACATTTGTCAGTTTCTTTCATCCAGTGGGGCTTTGCCTGTCTTTGGACACAAAGTCACATGGCAATTATTTGTTGTGCATCATTTTGAGCTTGATTTATTGGGCTAATAGCAATAGCACTTCACAGTGCTTTACAGCCCTCTCTAAGCGGTTTACAGAGTCAGCCTATTTCCCCCAACAAACTGGGTCCTCATTTTACCCACCTTGGAAGGCTGGAAGGCTGAGCCAATCTTGATCCTGGTGAGATTTGAACTGCCAAATTGTAGCCAGCCAGCAGTCAGCAGAAGTAGCCTGCAATACTGCCCTCTAACCACTGCATCACTGAAGCTTTACATTTTGTTCACCTCCAATTGTGTGAAAGCAACCAGTGATCTCTCATCCTATACAGTCAGTTCAGCTGGCTCCTCCCTTCCATCTTTATTCTTTTAAGAACGTGTAATATGGCTGGGGAGAATACCAAAGAAAAGTTAGCAACAAAATTCTAAAGAAGAAGGTGCCTAATTGCCCAAACCCTATCACCCCCGTGTAGTATTACAAAGTTAATAACCACCCAATATTGTTCCTTTCTTCCAGATGGAAAATAATTATTTATATTTGTACTGTAACATTGTGAAATTTTATTTAGTCATGTGTTATTCTGGGTTATAATCACACTATTAGAGTAAAGTTCATAGACGTCACAACTAAAAAAATTGAGAAATCTTATGAAAACAAACGATTTCTATAGCACAGAACTTATAGAATCAATATGTAATGTCTGCCCTATGCTAGGAAACTGATGTATGAAAATACAAATATGTGAGAGTTATTTTTTAGGTGTTTCTTCACTGGTTTACTATCTAGCTCAATGGAAAGAAATTATATAAAGAAGCTTGAGATTTTGTCTATCCACCACCAGGATAATAGAATACTATAGAGAACAGGAACGAATTTAGAGGTGAAATATATCAGGGAAAAAGAGACTGGATCCAGCTGAGTTTGCTAACTCCTCCCTCTCCACCCAAAAACACCCTTCCACAACATTTATGGGAATGCATCTTTATAGGGAAAGTAGTTTGGTGGTCACCAATTTGGTTCCGCCCCAGGCGCCTGATGGACCCTGATGGGTTCCAGGTGGCACTTGGGCCACTTCCTGTACCCCTGACACGCGCCCCGATGGAGGACCTCGTGGCCGCATGGAATACTGCGACCACAGGAGCCTTGGATCGGGTCGCACCCTTGCGGCCTCTCTTGCGGCGGCGAGCCACCCTGGCTCCTTGGTTTACCGAGGAGCTGAGGGTGATGAAATGCCACAAGAGATGCCTAGAGAGAAGATGGAGGTATACCCGATCTGAATCTGACCGGACACAGGTAAGAGCCCATTTACGGACTTACATTGTGGCGCTGAGAGTGGCCAAACGTCATCATTGTGCCACTCTCATAGCATCCGCAGACAACCGCCCTGCCGCCCTGTTTAGGGTAACCCGCTCCCTCCTTCAACAGAGGGTGCGGGAAGCCCCGCTACAGGGTAGAGCAGAGGAATTTGTGACTTTTCTGCAGGAGAAAATCGCTCAGATACAGAACGAGTTAGCCCCCATTGATGGCCCAGTGGGATGCCATAAGACAGATCATGTTTGGGAGGAGTTTGACTCCGTTACTTCCGAGGATATGGACAGGCTACGTGGGCGACTGCGAGCCACCACATGTTTATTGGACCCGTGTCCCTCCTGGCTTGTACTGGCATCCTGGGAGGTGACACAAGGCTGGATCCAAGAGGTTGTCAACGCATCCTTGAGTGAGAGTTCCTTGCCTGCTTCCCTAAAAGAGGCTATGGTGAGGCCCCTCCTTAAGAAGCCCTCTTTGGATCCAGCTTTATTAACTAACTATTGTCCAGTCTCCAACCTTCCCTTCTTGGCGAAGGTTGTTGAGAGTGTGGTGGCACAACAGTTTCCCCGTCACCTGGAGGAAGTTGATTATCTAGACCCGCGCCAGTCCGGCTTTCGGCCCGGGCATAGCACCGAGACGGCATTGGTCACGTTGGTCGATGATCTCTGGAGGGCCAGAGATGGGGGTTGTTCCTCCATCCTGGTCCTATTAGACCTCTCGGCAGCTTTCGATACCATCGACCATGGTATCCTATTGCATCGGCTGGGGGGGTTGGGGGTGGGAGGCACCGTTTTACAGTGGTTCTCCTCCTACCTCTCTGGCCGATCGCAATTTGTGCGGGCAGGAGAGCAGAGGTCGACCTCGAGACCCCTCACATGTGGGGTGCCTCAGGGGTCAGTCCTCTTGTCTCTCCTGTTCAACACATATATGAAGCCGCTGGGTGAGATCATCCGTGGTTTTGGGGTAGAGTACCATCTCTACGCTGATGATACTCAGCTGTATATATCTACCCCAAACCACCCCAACGATGCCGTAGCAGTGATGTGCCAGTGCCTGGAAGCCGTACGGATCTGGATGGGAAGTAACGGACTCAGACTCCAGTGGCGTAGCGTGGGTTGTCAGCACCCGGGGCAAGGCAAGTAATTTGCGCCCCCTAACCCGTGGATCAAAAGAGGTCAAAAGAGGATGGGGGCTTTTTTTTGTTTGTTTGTTTGTTTGTTAAAGCCCCGGGTGGGTCGTGGGCATGACACACCTCAGAGGCTTGCTCTTTTCTGGCTTCCCCCTTTCCCTGCAGAGAAGTGCAAAACTAGACCAAGCCTCGCCTAAGAGACGTTGCTGGGAACCCGCCAACCCCCGGACGCCCTCTTCTTCTTAACCCGCCCTTTTCCCCGAGCTGCGAAGACTCCCCTCAGCCATTCAAGGCCTAATTTAACCTTGCTAGAGAGACCTAGGAAGACCGGGAAAGGGGAGGGGGGGCATCTGAATCCCTGCTGCAGGCCTTGCTATTCTAAATTAACCCCTCCCCTCCTCCTCGGGCAGCCCTGAGGAGAGCGGCGGCAGAGTGGGGAAAGGGCGAGCGAGTGAGCGAGCGAGCAAACGGGCGAGCAGGCGAGAGGGGCTGTGGAAAGGAGGGGAGGAGGCGGGGGGTTACCTGCAGAGCGCCGGGGAGCTTGCTGCTTTCTCCTCGGCATGCTGGTGTTGCCGCCGTCTCTTCAGCCGCCCTCCTCCTCCCCCTCCCCCCCTCAGCCGCCGCTGGAGAGTTTCCGCACGGGACTCTTCCAATCCCCACTCTTTTCATGCAGAAACAAACAAGACACACAAGACTAACAAAAATGGGGGGTGGGAGGAAGGGATGGGGAAAGGGAGCAGCAGCCCCAGGGCTTCTTCTGCCACTTCCAAGGCCGCTTGGGGGGAGCCGGCGGGAGGGGCGGGGGATCCCAGCCCCTCCTCATTCCCTCCCACTTGGGGAAGGGAGCCCATCCAAATCGAGGGGGAAAGATTTGCGCTTTGAAACAGCGGAGAAACTTCCTTCTGCCTCCCCCTCCCCAATTTATCTCTTCTTTCCTCTCTTTCTTCTTCTTTCTCTCTCTCTCTCTCTTTGCCAACGGGCGCCCACCTCCTCTTTCCCCCCCTCCCCGTGCCGCCTCCTCCTCCTCCTCTTTTCCCTCCCTCCTTCCCCCCACTCTCCCATAGCTTTGGCGTGCTCGCTGCGTCGGGAAGGAAAGGAAAGGCGCTCCTTGCAACAATTTGGATTTTTTTGTGTTTTGCTTTTCATTGCCCCCCCCCAAAGCCAAAACTGTTGCAAAAGAAGCTCTGACAGCTCCGAGTCCAGCGCCATCCGTCGAGCCGCGCCGGAGATCAAACGCGGGTTTTGAAGTGTTTAAATGTATTATTCATGCCGCCCAAGAGATGCCATCTAGGGGGCTTTTTGGATTGGGCAGGGGGCTGCCCGAGCGCGCCCCCCCAGATGTTGCGCCCGGTGTGGCCGGCACCCCCTGCACCCCCCACGCTACGCCTCTGTCAGACTCAACCCGACCAAGACCGAGTGGCTGTGGTTTCCGGCTGCCCGATTCAACCAGCTGACTCCATCGCTGGCCATAGGGGGCGAACATCTTGCCCCTGTGGATGGGGCGCGCAACCTGGGTGTCCTCCTGGATGCCCGGCTGTCCATGGAAGATCAAGTGACAGCCGTGGCCAGGAGGTCGTTTTACCAGGTTCACCTGGTTCGCCAGTTGCGCCCCCTATTGGATCGGGACGCCCTTCGCACAGTCACTCATGCTCTCGTGACATCCTGACTGGACTATTGTAACTCTCTCTACATGGGGCTCCCCTTGAGGTGCACCCGGAGACTTCAGCTGGTCCAGAATGCAGCCGCGCGAGCAATTATGGGAACCTCAAGGTTTACCCACATAACAGTAATAGTTATAGTAATCTACACCCGTTCACTAGGATTCCAAGATCCCTCTCACAGTTGCTACTATTGAGCAAGGTTACCACCTAAAATGCACAGGTACAGTATAGGTGGTACCTTGCTCAATGGTAGCAACTGTGGGAGGGATCTTGGAATCCTAGTGGACAACCATTTAAATATGAGCCAGCCGTGTGCAGCAGCTGCCAAAAAAGCCAACACAGTTCTAGGCTGCATAAACAGAGGGATAGAATCTAGATCACGTGAAGTGTTAATGCCACTGTATAGTGCCTTGGTAAAGCCACACTTGGAATACTGCATACAGTTTTGGTCGCCACGATGTAGAAAAGACATGGAGACTCTGGAAAGAGGGCAGAGAAGAGCAACCAAGATGATTAGGGGACTGGAGGCTAAAACATACGACAAACGGTTGCAGGAACTGGGTATGTCTAGTTTGATGAAGAGAAGGACCAGGGGAGACAATTTTTTTTAAAAAAAATTTAATCACATTTATATCCCGCCCTTCTCCACAAGGACCCATGATAGCAGTGTTCCGATATCTCAGAGGGTGCCACAAAGAAGAGGGAGTCAAACTATTCTCCAAGGCACCTGGGGGCAGGACAAGAAGCAGTGGGTGGAGACTAATCAAGGAGAGAAGCAACTTAGAACTAAGGAGAAATTTCCTGACAGTTAGAACAATTAACCTCTGGAACAACTTGCCTCCAGAAGTTGTGAATGCCCCAACCCTGGAAGTCTTTAAGAAGATGTTAGATAGCCATTTGTCTGAAATGGTATAAGGTTCCTGCCCACGCAGGGGGTTGGACTAGAAGACCTACAAGGTCCCTTCCAACTCTGCTATTGTATTGTATTGTATTAACACCGCTCTTGCGCGAGCTGCACTGGCTGCCTGTCGTCTTCCGAGTGCGCTTCAAGGTGTTAGTTATCATCTTTAAAGCGCTCCATGGTTTGGGACCTAGCTATCTGCGGGATCGGATCCTGCCACATACATCCGCACGGCCGATTCGCTCCCACAGAGAGGGACTTCTCCGGGTGCCGTCCACTAGACTTTGTCAGCGGGCGACGCCCAGGGGAAGGTCTCTCTCTGTGGTGGGCCCAGGCCTCTGGAACGACCTTCCCCCCAACATTAGAACGACCACGGACCTCCGCTCCTTCCGTCTAAAATTAAAAACAGATCTTTTCTGCTTAGTCTCTCTTCTATAGGGTTTTTAATATATTAATTTATGGGGAATCTTAGTATTTTAATGGGGATTTTTAGCACAGGAATATCGTTTAATCTGTTTTTAAATATGTTTGTATATTTATTGTTTTTTATTCTCCCTGTGCACCGCTCCGAGTCCCTATGGGGAGAGGGAGCGGTCTACAAATTAAATTTTTTTTTTGTTTTTATTATTATTATTATTATTATTATTATTATTATTATTATTATTATTATTATTATTATTATTATTATTATTATTATTATTATTATTATTATTATTATATCAGAAATACATTTTATTCTAAGTCCCTCTTGCATATTCCCTTCCAGTCACGGGATGCTGAGTGGACCTATTAGCAAGAATTAGAAAGAATTCCAGAAACTGGAATCTGCAGGGTTTTCCTACTTTATTTCTGAGATAGACAGAGGGCAGATAGACATACATTCAACACACACACACACATACACAAATGCACACACACACCAAGAAAAGAACTTCTCCCAGACAAGTTTCTCTCTTCTATTAATAAAAAGTAATAAAAAGATTCCAGTTATGTTTATGCAGTTATATTAGAAATATATTACCATGTTACATTACATTAGAGCAGAAGAGAACCCTGTTGCTTATAAAATTAAAAAAAGACTGTGTTAATTATGAGAAAAAGATAGCAGATTAACTATATAAATTAGCATATGCAGTCAACGTTCTGAATCATCTTCTACCTGGCATTCTCAGAAACAAAATGTTTATTCAAATACACAAAAGGAGATACCTTCTTCAGGGTATGATCCCTGATGAAGAGTGGATATTCTTCCATATTTACCACTTAGTTATTTGTCTTTGCAATCTTAAAAGCATACAAAACCTATTTCCACCATCCTCGAGAAATCTTCCAAGCTATTGGTACATATCAAAACATAAAAAAATCCCCACCACAAATACAAACCAACTAATCTCCTAGGGCAAAATTAGTGTATGAAATGGCATCTATCCAAAAAAAGCATCTATCTCATCTGACCATAGGAATAAAAGTGTTGTTTCAAGCATATTGTCACAAACCATTACGCTGTAGCATAAACTGCCCTATGAATGCACATGTGGGCATTCAGGAAAACCCTGTAAAGCAGGGGTCTCCAACCTTTGCATCTTTAAGTCTGAAGGACTTTAGCTCCCAGAGTTCTCCAGCCAGCAAAGCTTCCATATTTACCACTTAGTTATTTGTCTTTGCAATCTTAAAAGCATCTATTTCAAGCTATTTAGCTCTCATCAGCTAGCCATACCCTTACTGGGATTCGAACCAGGGAAGTATTAGATATGAGGCAGTTGTAATTGCCACTAGACCACTGGTTCTCATCCTGATCAGATGAGCCAGGGGAAATAAGTATATACTTGTGTCACAACACCCTGATAAGCCCCAATTAAGGGAGGAAGCAAGCTGCTTTCCTTTCCATCACAAGAGACCATGCAGACAGAAAGCTATTTGTTTCGTTGATTTTTGTTTCCCTTAATTGGGGCTTACCAGGGTGTTTTGACACAAATATATACTTACTCCCCTGGCTCATCTGATCAGGATGAGAACCAGTGGTCTAGTGGCAATTACAACTGCCTCACACGTAATATTTCCCTGGTTCGAATCCCAGTAAGGGTATGGCTAGCTGACGAGAGCTAAATAGCTTGAAATAGATCTATACTAGTCTCCCTTGTTTATTTATTTATCAGCACAAACATAAAACACAAATGGAAACAAAATTCAATGAAACAAATAGCTTTCTGTCTACATGGTCTCTTGTGATGAGCCGAAAGACAGAAAAGGAAAACAGCTTGCTTCCTCCCTTAATTGGGGCTTACCAGGGTGTTGTCACACACACACACACACACACACACACACACACACACACGTGTGTGTGTGTGTTAGGTTTTTTAAGCTGATCAATAAATAAATCAATAAATAAAAACCTAACACACACATAAAAAAGTACACAACGGAACTCATGGCATTCTGTCTAGATGGTCTCTGGTGATGAGCCAAAAGGCAGAAAAGGAAAGCAGTATGCTTCCTCCCTAAATTGGGGCCCTAACAGGGTGTTGTGACACAAGCATTATACATACATATAATATTTAACTTTGCCAGAGGTTGCTTAAATTGAAACTCGTTATCCAACATCAATTTCTACTAAATGATCTGATATATGCTACATATTTCACCTTGCTTTTCCACAACAACAAGTCTGACTTTTTATTTTCAACTTTTTTTCCCTTGAACCATATTTAGAATATTTACATGTCCATACAAACTTGACCCACTACTCTCTTCACATTTCCCTTCCTTTTCTTTTTGCTTTAACACAGGGGTAGGGAATGATGGTCCTTTTATGACTTGTGGACTTCAACTCCCAGAATTCCTGAGCCAGCCATGCCACTCCACAAGTCATAAATGAGTCATGGTTCCACACCTCTGCTTTAACACAATACAGCATCCCATCTTTGCTGGAATCACAAACTTGGTAGGGGATTTTTAAACCATTGATTCATTTGTTTGCTTCAGGGGAAGGGATCCACATTAAAACAGCCCTTCAGACAGTTGCTTCACTTATACTTGGTCGCACCTGGTAAAATGGAGGGTTAAGCGTGCCTACTGGTGAACTGATCTTATTGTTAGAACACTTTCTAAAGAAAAATCACATTCTGTCTTCCTTAATCCATTATTCCATGTCCTGCACTCTTGAAACAATAAAGAACAGATTGCCTCCTAAAAATCATTGGTTCGTTCACATCTAATCCTCATCTAAATTCCAAATACAAGGATAATTAACACTAATTAAAATTATGTAGATGTTACAATACACCATGCTAAGCACCCATGGTGCATTTTGTCAGGCACTTTGTCATTTGGGGCCTCCAGAGATATAACCCTGATGCTAATGCAATCTGTGTGGGCATCAAAGCAGGGCATGCAACTGGAGAGAATGTTACATGGAAACATCCACAAATCTAGAAGAGGATACAGAGGGGAAAATGTTTCTCTACTGTCACTTCCTTTCTGCTGGTCTACATCCAATGTGGATTTGGGCTCATGGAGATATGCAGGGGGGACTTTAAAAACTTGCTGTCTGCTAGTCTCCTAAACAGAGCTAAAAAAAATATTATTGTTGCTGGGTGTTTCCCTTTAAATAAACTATCCTGTCAAATTTAAATATAACCTACTGTATTTTTCGGAGTATAATATGCACCGGAATATAATATTTTTTGAGGTGAAAAGGTACATCTTATATTCTGAAAAATACGGTACTTGTTAAAACAGAAATAGGGGGCATGTGTTCAACTACAGAAGAGACCTACCAGATCCATTTAGAATTTATGGCTTTAGGTTTCATAACTATTTATCTCTCTATATATTTTCTATGTCTGTCTGTCTGTCCATCTGTCTGTCTGTCTATCAGTCTATCGATTTATTGATCCATCTATTCATCCTATCCATCCACCCATATTCACATTTTGATTGAACATGTCACCCTCATATTGCCATCTGCTTTGTTTTAAGTGTGAAAAACAATGTAATTGACATTTGCAAAAAGAAATCTGCCTCCTAGCAATAACCTGGTAACTAATAGTTTGTCTTCATGTCCAAAATATGAGTCAATATAGCAGCCACACTGATAATTTATGAAATTATTTTTCAGAGCATTCAAGTTTCTGCAAAATATGATTAGGCTTACCATTGATGTAAAATGCAAATTGTAGGATTGGGGGGGTCTCTCAGGAACAAAATATTGTTACTTAAAAATAATTTGCAAAATATACTATTTTAAATTGATCATGCTCATTCATCTGTTGTCAATATAGTTTTTTTCACTCCAAGTATGCCCACTGAGATAAACCTGCAGAAGAAACCTGACAAACTAATTTCATTGTGATTAAAAGATAGATCACTAGCTATATATTCTTTTGAGGACCTGCAGGAAAGAAAAAAAAATCCCTAACTTTTCCCAAGAGTTCTAAATTAATTAATGGTATTATTTAAAATAGTTTTAAATACTAGTTAAAAATCCAGGCAGCAATTACTAAGCAACATCACCAAATCTCAGTGGGATAAAAAAAAAAACGACAGTCCCCAAAGCTAATTAAACTAATAATTTCTGGGGAGTTTCTCAACCCTAACAGTCAGTTTGAAAAAGAAAAACCAGCGTCCCCCTCCCTCTCATTTAGCACATGGAAATAACTCTAGGAGACTTTCAGGCTGGATAAAATAAAAATGCTTTGAATGAATAAATAAATAGCTTTACTACAGGCTTCAATAGCTTCCTGCTTTCCTCCTAGAGTGAACAGTAGGCATAAAATACATTTTCTCCTACATCCCTTTATATTAATCCATCCAGTCATCCTGTTCAGCTTCTGCCATTCCATTCACAGAATATAGAGAAATACTTGAAACTTTCACTGTATTTTGGCAAAGACCAACATAGAAAAATACAATATAAAAAGTTTAAAAATCCTATTATGAAGAGGGAGTAAGGAAAACACACACACACATACAAACACACACACAAACACAAAACAGAATATATGCCAGAACTAGAGAGCATGTAAGCAAGAGAATAAAAGGGGATTGGAACCACAATACTGACCCTGAAACCATTAACATCTAAGAGTATCTGAATAACTCTTCTAAATGAAAAAGAAAAACAGAGAAAAGTTTTGGGTAGGTCTAGTCTCAAGTCTTTTCTAAAGTAAATATATTATATTTCCGTAAGAATTAGCCAAGGGGAAGGGGAGGAACCAGTGATGAAATTCAAATTTGTTTACTACCGGTTCTGCTGGCATGGCTTGGTGGGTGTGGCAGGGGAAGGATATACTGCAAAATCTCCATTCCCACACCACACTGGGGCCAGCCAGCGGTGGTATTTGCCAGTTCTCCGAACTACTCAACATTTCTGCTACCAGTTCTCCAGAACCTGTCAGAACCTGCTGAATTTCACCCCTGGGGGGAACTGATCCCATCTTTCTAATATTTGGTGGATTTTAATAAACAAGCCATGTTTTGGTGTGTTAAAGGTATAGGGCAGGGGTGTCAAACTCAAGCCCCATGGGCTGGATCTGGCCTATGAGGTGCTAAGATCTGGCCTGTGGGACCGCCCTGGAAACAGCAAAGGATTGGCCCACAGTGTCTTTGCCAGCAAAAATGAAGCTCAGAGGGGCTGCATGAGGTCAAACTCAACCCTGACGTGTCCCTCAATAAAATAGAATTTGATACTCCTGGGATAGGGCATTAGGGCCTGGCAGTATAGAGTCTCTAGATTTTGCTGGGATCCTGTTCTTATCATCTCCTTCCTGGAGAGTATAAAAATTAGCACAATGGTATAGTATAGTCTTAAGTCTCTGTTGACTGGAAGGTTGGGAGTTCAAGACCCCAGTACCACAGAAGAGGGTGAGCTCCTTTCTTTTCCCAGCTCCTGCTTACGTAGCAGTTCAAAAGCACACAAATGCAACTAGATAAATAGGTACCACTTCAGTGGGAAGGTAACAGCATTCTGTGTGCCTTAGCATATAGTCATGCTGTCCACATGACCACGGAAATGGCTTTGGACAACACTGGCTCCCTCAGCAAAGAAACAGAGATAAGCACCACTGCCTAGAGTCAGACATGGCTGGACAGGGGACTCCTTTCAACCAATGGAACAGCTTGCCTTCAGAAGTTGTGGGAGCTTTATCACTGGAAGTTTTCAAGAAGAGACTGGACTGCCATTTGTCAGAAATGGTGTAGAGTTTCTTGCTTGGGTAGGGGGTTGGACTAGATAACAATAACAATAATAATAATAATAATAATAATAATAATAATAATAATAATAATAATAATAATAATAATAATAATAATAATAATAATAATAATAATAATAATTTAATTTATAACCCGCTCTCTCTCCCAGAAGGGACTCGAGGCGGGGCACAGGGAATTTAAAATACATATAAAATACAAACAGTATACAATAATAAAATGAAATTAAACTAACCCTGCGCTAAAATCCCATATTAAAACTAACCCCAATCTAAAAAGAGACTACCCTAGGCCGGCCAAGCGAAACAGATGTGTCTTTAATTTTAGGCGGAAGGAGCGGAGGTCCGTGGTTGTCCTGATATCGGGGGGAAGGTCGTTCCAGAGGGCTGGGCCCGCCACAGAGAAGGCCCTTCCCCTGGGCGTCACCCGCTGACAAAGTCTAGTGGAGGGCACCCGGAGAAGTCCCTCTCTGTGGGAGCGAATCGGCCTTGAGGATGTATGGGGCAGGATCCGATCCCGCAGATAGCTAGGTCCCGAGCCATGGAGCGCTTTGAAGATGATGACTAACACCTTGAAGTGCACCCGGAAGACGACAGGTAGCCAGTGCAGCTCGCGCAAGAGCGGTGTTACGTGGGTGAACCTAGAGGCTCCCATTATTGCTCGCGCGGCTGCGTTCTGGACCAACTGAAGTCTTCGGGTGCACCTCAAGGGGAGCCCCATGTAGAGAGAGTTGCAATAGTCCAGTCGGGATGTCACGAGAGCATGAGTGACTGTGCGAAGGGCGTCCCGATCCAATAGGGGGCGCAACTGGCGTACCAAGCGAACCTGGTAAAACGCCCTCCTGGCCACGGCTGTCACTTGATCTTCCATGGACAGCCGGGTATCCAGGAGGACACCCAAGTTGATCTTCCATGGACAGCCGGGTATCCAGGAGGACCACCCCAACGATGCCGTAGCGGTGATGTGCCAGTGCCTGGAAGCCGTGCGGATCTGGATGGGAAGTAACGGACTTAGGCTCAACCCGACCAAGACCGAGTGGCTGTGGTTTCCGGCTGCCCGATTCAACCAGCTCTCTCCAACGCTGGCCATAGGGGGCGAACATCTTGCCCCTGTGGATGGGGCGCGCAATTTGGGTGTCCTCCTGGATACCCGGCTTTCTATGGAAGAGCAAGTGACAGCCGTGGCCAGGAGGGCGTTTTACCAGGTTCGCCTGGTTCGCCAATTGCGCCCCCTATTGGATCGGGACGCCCTTCGCACAGTCACTCATGCCCTCGTGACATCCCGACTGGACTACTGTAACTCTCTCTACATGGGGCTCCCCTTGAGGTGCACCCGGAGGCTTCAGTTAGTTCAGAATGCAGCCGCGCGAGCAATTATGGGGACCACCAGGTTTACCCACGTTACACCGCTCTTGCGCGAGCTGCACTGGCTACCTGTCGTCTTCTGGGTGCGCTTCAAGGTGCTAATTATCATCTTCAAAGCGCTCCATGGCTCGGGACCTAGCTATCTGCGAGATCGGATCCTGCCCCATACATCCTCACGACCGATTCGCTCCCACAGAGAGGGACTTCTCCGGGTGCCGTCCACTAGACTTTGTCAGTGGGCGACGCCCAGGGGAAGGGCTCTCTCTGTGGCGGGCCCGGCCCTCTGGAACGACCTTCCCCCTGACATCAGAACGACCACTGACCTCCGCTCCTTCCGTACGAAATTGAAGACCTATTTCTTTCGACTGGCCGGCCTTGAATAATTCTCTCTGTCTATTGATTCCAAATGCATTTTAATGGGTTCTTAATCATTTTTAGCACGGGTAACATTGTTTAATTATGTTTTAAAGTATGTATTTTGTATTTATTGTATATTGTTTTTAGTTTCTCCTGTGCACCGCCCCGGGTCCCTGTGGGGAGAGGGTGCGGTCAATAAATCCGTAAAAAAAAAAAAAAAAAAAAAAAAGTTGCGCGCCCCATCAAGATGTTCGCCCCCTATGGCCAGCGATGGAGTCAGCTGGTTGAATCGGGCAGCCGGAAACCACAGCCACTCGTTCTTGGTCGGGTTGAGCCTGAGTCCGTTACTTCCCATCCAGATCCGCATGGCTTCCAGGCACTGGCACATCACCGCTACGGCATCGTTGGGGTGGTTTGGGGTAGATATATACAGCTGAGTATCATCAGCGTAGAGATGATACTCTACCCCAAAACCACGGATGATCTCGCCCAGCGGCTTCATGTATGTGTTGAACAGGAGAGGCGAGAGGACCGACCCCTGAGGCACCCCACATGTGAGGGGTCTCGGGGTCGACCTCTGCTCTCCTGTCAACACAAATTGCGATCGGCCAGAGAGGTAGGAGGAGAACCACCGCAAAACGGTGCCTCCCACCCCCAACCCCCCCAGCCGATGCAATAGGATACCATGGTCGATGGTATCGAAAGCCGCCGAGAGGTCTAACAGAACCAGGATGGAGGAGCAACCCCCATCTCTGGCCCTCCAGAGATCATCCACCAACGCGACCAATGCCGTCTCGGTGCTATGCCCGGGCCGAAAGCCGGACTGGCGCGGGTCTAGATAATCAACTTCCTCCAGATGATGGGGAAACTGTTGTGCCACCACACTCTCAACAACCTTCGCCAGGAAGGGAAGGTTGGAGACTGGACGATAGTTGGTTAATAAAGCTGGATCCAAAGAGGGCTTCTTGAAGAGGGGCCTCACCATGGCCTCTTTTAGGGAGGCAGGCAAGGAACCCTCACTCAAGGATGCGTTGATAACCTCTTGGAGCCAGCCTCGTGTCACCTCCCAGGATGCCAGTACAAGCCAGGAGGGACACGGGTCCAATAAACATGTGGTGGCTCGCAGTCGCCTACGTAACCTGTCCATATCCTCGGAAGTAACGGAGTCAAACTCCTCCCAAACAAGATCCCCCTCGTGGCAATCCACTGGACCAGCAATGGGGGCTAACTCATTCTGTATCTGAGCGATTTTCTCCTGCAGATAAGACACAAATTCCTCTGCTCTACCCTGTAAGGGGGCTTCCCGCACCCTCTGTTGAAGGAGGGTACGGGTCACCCTAAACAGGGCGGCAGGGCGGTTATCTGCGGATGCTATGAGAGTGGCGTAATGATGGCGTTTGGCCACTCTCAGCGCCACAATGTAAGTCCGTAAATGGGCTCTTACCTGTGTCCGGTCAGATTCAGAGCGGGTAGACCTCCATCTTCTCTCTAGGCATCTCTTGTGGCGTTTCATCACCCTCAGCTCCTCGGTAAACCAAGGAGCCAGGGTGGCTCGCCGCCGCAAGAGAGGCCGCAAGGGCGCGACCCGATCCAAGGCTCCCGTGGTCGCAGTATTCCATGCGGCCACGAGGTCCTCCATCGGGGCGCGGGTCAGGGGTACAGGAAGTGGCCCAAGCGCCGCTTGGAACCCATCTGGGTCCATCAGGCGCCTGGGGCGGAACCAGATTGGTAACTCAGGTTCCACCTCCCCGCGGAGGGGAGTAGCGGTCGGAAAGTCAAGCCGGAGAAGTGAGTGGTCTGTCCATGACAAGGGTGTGATGACTATATCCCCTATACCCAGATCACTCTTCCATTGGCCTGAGACAAAGATGAGATCCGGTGTATGTCCACCCTCGTGCGTGGGGCCTTGAATTACTTGGGTCAGGTCCATGGCCGTCATGGAAGCCATGAACTCCCGAGCTACCCCGGATGATTCGCCCACCGATGGCAGGTTAAAATCCCCCATGACTAAAAGTCTGGGGGTCTCAACTGCCACCGTAGTGATCACCTCTAGGAGCTAGATGATTTACAAGATCCCTTCCAACTCTGTTATTCTGTTCTGTTCCTTTACCTTTTACCTATTAGAGTAATCTAATTCTTTGTTTTCATCTCACGGAGAAAATCTACCTGTGTAGATGTTAAAAGTCAACAGACTTTACAAAGTAATCAGTGGTCATATGGATTGCTACATATGGTCATATGCTGTGGTAACCTAGGTGAATCATCTGGCAGGCACCAAGGGCAATATATCTCTAAGCATATTAGTCTCATGGTCATATGTTTTCTATGTTTGCGCCAAGCTTTTTCAGTGAAATGTACTCTCTATTACTTTATCTAGACTAATGCATTCACCAGGATGATTTCAGCTCAGATATGGCAACCCTATCCATGCTAAGAATGGTATGGGGCAGTGGTGGGTTCTGGGTGGTACGCCCCGGTATCGGTGTACCGGTGCCAGCTGGGAGCAGCGGCCACCATACCAGAATGGTGCTTTGGAGGGCCCTCCCACCCACCCTCGTTCCTTACCTCTATTTGAGCTAACCAGGCCATTTACACACACGTACACAGCGTACGGCACCTGCATGACCTCTGCCAAGCAGGTGGAGCATCGCAGGGAGGTGGGTGCGCATCCATACACAGCATGCGTGCCCATGGTGGACACCCAGCCCCATCGCAGTTGCGACGGGATCCAGAACCCACCACTGGTATGGGATGATAAGTTGCTGTACATTGCCCATCAGGATTACATGTCCATGATACCTAAGGTGACCACTCCTGTTACAGAAAGCTTTGGAAACAGATTTGGAACAATTCTTTAATACTGCTGCTTAGCGTTACAAGGCTGCTGTTTCTTGCAACACTCCTCTTTCTCTTACACGGGTTGAATGGCAGGAGAGTAATTCTCATTTAATATTGCCTGACTCTGAGGTAATACAAGTGGTGCTGCCTAGATACTCTGAATGAATGATTTATGATAATGTTTGGAGTTGGAGAATTTCTCACCTCAAGCTAGCTTTTGAATTCTTGCTGTGGGAATCAAACTGGCGGAGGGAGCGCTGGTCTTCACCTCCTGGAGGAAAGGCAAGACATAAATATAACAAATAAAATCAAGAAATCATAGGAAGGAAAGACATTTGGGGGGGTTGCGAGTTAATTTAGTTAACTTCTAACAGATATTTTTGTTTAAGAAAAACCCTGTGACTAAGGTTGCTGCATTCACCTGAGATGTTTGTTTTGGAACCAGTGAATCTGGAGTTAAAAAGTGACATATTCAGAGAAAAATTAAGGAGCAGAGCAGAAAATAATTAAGAAATGTTGAAAAAAAAAGAATGATATACATATACAGATATTATTATTGTTGTTGTTTTTTAAATATTTATTTTTATTTTTAAGCATAAAAACAGATAAAACATACATCCAATTTCAATTTTGTGTAGCATGTCGTTTGGTCATGAGTTTTTGTGCATCAAACTTTACAGTTACGAATATAATTACTAATTGTCCATCAAACATAGCCAAGTATATCACCATTATTGGGCTTTTATATGTTAAATTAAAATTAGTGTTCCTCCATTTCAAACCACCTTATTTTCTTAAATACTTAATTATCTGTTTAATAACAATTAATCTTTATAAAGATATTATTGTTGTTGTTGTTGTTGTTGTATGAAATAACTGTCTTGATTTGAACATTCTTTGTGAGTATTGAGAAACAACCAATATCATTTCCTATTAGCCTTTCCTCTTTCGTATCTCCACAAAACCCATGGTAAAAACCGCTAGTCTTCAACTTATAATCACTTGTATAGTGACCGTTAGAAATTACAATGGCACTGAAAAAGTGACTTATGACTGTTTTACATACTTATGACCATTGCAGTATCCCTGGGGTCATAATAGGATCAAAATTTGGAAGCTTGACAGCTCTCGTGTATTTATGACGGGGGTCATGTGATCACCTTTTGCAACTTTCCAACAAGCAAAATCAACAAGGAACTCAATTAACAACTAGGTTACTAACTTAACAACTGCAAAGATTTACTTAACAATTGTGGCAAGAAGGGTTGTAAAATGGGCAAAAACCCACTTAAAAACTGCCTTGCTTAGCAATGGAACTTTTGGGCTCAGTTGTGGTCGGAAGACAAGGACTATCTCTATTCTCAACCAGCTATAATATAGGCTAAGGTAAAGCTCTGAAGGACCATTTCATTTTGACCCAGGGCTCATGAAAAACATCTCTTCAAAGCTCCTTCCTCAGACAAATTTCCAGGCTTGTGAAGTGAAGTCAACCTGGAAGAAGCTTGTGTAGCAAATGTGGCTTCGTGTTGTCTTTCTGCTCTGATCGGGTGGATTGCCTCAATGAAATGATTCACAGCTACCTTACATATAGCGACTGTAAAATACAATAAGGCATATAAAATTAAAAGACATCTCCTCCCATGAAAACTCACATGTCTCGTGTTGGATACATCTCCCCGTCCTTTATGGTACAGAATAGCAGAAGGATCATCTTAAGCTTAGAATAGCTAAAGGTCCCTCCCTTTGGAATTGTTAATGTTTATCACCTCAGTATGTTCTGCAGTGGCCCTGGGACATTTGATGCCTTTTGCTATATCAGTGGTTCTCAACCTGTGGGTCGGGACCCCTTTGGGGGTCGAATGACCCTTTCCCAGGGGTCGCCTAAGACCATCAGAAAACACATATTTTTGATGGTTTTAGGAACCCAGACACCAGTTTTATGGTTGGGGGTTACCACAACATGAGGAACTGTATTAAAGGGTCACGGCATTGGGAAGGTTGAGAACCACTGTGCTATATAGCAGGGGTCCCCAACCTTTTTGGCACCAGGGACCAGTTTCATGTTAAAAAAAATTCTGTGGACCAGTGGCCATGGCTCGGCCAGTGTAGAGGGGGGAGGGGGAACAGGTGGCACATGCATGCACGGGGGGGATGAGTCAGCTCACTCGCCCCTCTCAGACCCCCAACGGCGCGAGCGGCTGTGCCTGCGCTCTCCCGCCTCTGGCCCGTGCTCTGCCCAGGGGACTGCTCCCTCCTCCCTCCTCCTCCTCTCCGGCCCTTTCTAAGAGTTGCATCGCTCACTGTGTCCCGGTTCCTATCAAGCCATGGACCGGCACCGGTCCACGGACCGGGGGTTGGGGACCCCTGCTATATAGTATAGCTAGACCAATGGTGGGATCCAAAATTGTTTGCTACCAGTTCTGTGGGTGTGGCTTTGTGGGTGTGGCTTTGTGGGTGTGGCAGGGGAAGAATACTGCAAAATTCTCATTCCCACCCCACTCTCAAAATTTCCGCTACCAGTTCTCCAGAACCTGTCACAACTGGCTGAATACTACCTTTGAGCTAGACATATATAGAGAATATAAATTGTTTTGTTTGACTTTTCTGCCGATGATAAACAAACATCAAGGTATATATTTGATATGCCGCCCTGAGTCCTAACAAGGAGAAGGGTGGGGTATAAATTCGAAAAATAAAAATAAAATAAATAAATAATTTGGTAACTGAACTCTATTTAATAACTTCCAGTGTTGGAGAATTCACAACTTCTGGAGGCAAGTTGTTCCACTGGTTAATTGTTCTGTCAGGAAATTTCTTTTTAGTTCTATGTTGCTTCTCTCCTTGATTAGTTTCCATCCATGCTTCTTGTCCTGCCCTGCCATGCATGTTGCTCTATTCTGAATGTAGGAACTGACGAAGGGAGTAGATAGATGCAAACTAAACTGAAAATTACTCAAAGTTAAGGTTTCAACAATTAATAGACCAATATTAGTTAACCAGAGATTTGATGAGAGGCCAAAGTGAATACTTTAAAAATCAAAATGCTAAAAAAAAAACCACTTTGTAACTATCAAATAAAATGAGAGCCAGTTTGGTCTAGTGGTTAAGATGTGTGCCTAGAAACCAGGAGACTGTGAGTTTTAGTCTTGCTTTAGAATGAAAGTGAGCCAGTCACTCTCTCTCAGCCCACTCTATTTCACAGGATTGTTGTTGTGGGGAAAATAGGAAGAGGAAGGAGTTGTGGTATGTTTGCCACCTTGAGTTGTATATGAAAAAAATGATGGCATTAAAAATAAACAAAAATGATAGTACATAAATATAACATGAAGAGTTACATACTTTACCTTATTGAGGCAGTATGCTGGGGTCACAAAACATCATTCACTAGTATCTTGAAATGGCTAGCCAAAGAAGTTTGTGAAATAGTATATCTAGAAACATATGACCAGCTCCAGTCATGATTAATAGTAGTAGACTAACCTGAGTAGGAAATAGCAATAGCACTTAGACTTGAATACCACTTTACAGTGCTTTTACAGCTCTCTCTAAGCGGTTTACAGAGTCAGCCTATTGCCCCCAACAATCTGGGTCCCCATTTTACTGACCTCGGAAGGATGGAAGATTGAGTCACCCTTGAGCCTGGTGAGATTTGAACTGCCAAATTGCAGGCAGCCGGTAATCAGCAGAAGTAGCCTGCAGTACTGCATTCTAACCACGATGTCACCATGCACCAGTAGATGAAATCCTCTTCTACTGAAACAGTGATCTCAAAATTAGTACTGAATCACAGCAGTACAGTATACAGACATTTGATAAAATCCACAAGTAAGAAAATAATGCAAGCCCAGTTGCATAAGACTGGACTCCAACACCTCCAGTAATAGTAAGAGATTTTCACCTGGTTTAGTCTTTAGAGTCTTCCCGGGGTGGTTTTTTTTAATGCTACTAATATTGTACTTGAGTATATATATTTACTTGGTTGTGATTGCAATCAGATCTTATTATGAATATATCTTCTCCTAGGAGTTATTTATTTTCCACCCAGGAGAAACAGACACCAAAATATCTGCTTCAGAAGTGATTCCTATCATCAAATCTATTTTGATTTCAGGACAAAAGATGCTGCAACCTCTGTTTCACACAATATTATTTTATTTATTGTTTGATTGCCTCTTCTCACTTCCAGCTCACTATATCTTGATTCAAAAAAAAAAATAGATCTTACTCTACTTGAAGTTCAGCTAGAACTTAATCACTTTCAAATGTCTCCCCTAAATGTACTCATTTTTAAAATATGCAAAATGAATAGATACTGAGCATATTGTTGTATAGTGCAAAAACCATTTTACTGCAATGAAATTCCCCAGGAGCAAAATATTATCTGTGATTAGGGAATAATGTTCTCTTTCTATCCATTATTATGCCTGGTAGCAACAGGCGCTATTCCATTTATTTCAAAAGCACTCTGACCTTGAGTATTGGGTTTTCCCAACAAAGAACGCTGTCCATATTTATTAGCACCATGTATATTGTTTTATAAAGGAAGAAAATCAGTGTAATATTCCTATGCTTTACTAGCATTTTTTAAGATGGCAATTTTTAAAGAAAACACATTTTTGTGGATGAATAGCTACTCTTTATAAACCTATTATCATCTTTGAAAATGTAATAAAGTATATTTAGGTATTCATGGCCAAACAATTTTAAATGTGCACTTTTGAGAAAAGCAGATCTTTGTTATCCTGCTACATAACTCAAAAATATTTCATAATTGTGTTAAAGCTATTGTTTTAGACCAGATAAGTACCTGAAGATAAAACAAGAGAAATCTTTTGCAATAAAAACTTTATAGTATAATATAGAAAGAAATCCACTCTGCATACATTTCAAACTTTTTTTGTTTCTAATATTGTCCTTGAAAAGGTTTATAAAAATCTTTAGCAAGCAAAGCTAAATCAATCAAATGACCAATAATTTCCTAAGGGTTCTTCTCACAACAGAGGATGATATCACTGATGTATGAATTTCATTTCATTGTGAGCATAGTCTGAAGCCACAGAATATTGTGGAGCTATCAGTGGTCCTTATAATTTGCAGATCATCTCTTAAGAAGACTCAAAAGTTCACTTGGTCTGCAGGGCTATTTCTGTAACCCTTGCCTTGCACGGCATAGGCACATGGATTCAATCCCCAAAAAGAAGCTTATCCTTGCAAATCTAGTCACCCTGCATCTCCTCCTCCTCCTTAAAGTTAAATAAATTAGGGAGTTTTTGTCTGAGCCACTTATGAATATAATCATAAAATTGTGGACTTCAAAAAATACTTTATAGCCCATTGACACATCTCTGTCTTACTCTCTATAATAATTACCTTATGCCAATCTGGAAACTATGTTACAGGTGCTTTCTTAGTCTAGAACAGTGATGGCAAACCTTTTCGGCACTGAGTGCCAAAAAGGGAGCCTGTGTGCGTGCTCATCGGGGATGCGACCCGGGAGAGGAGCTGCCCAGTGTGCATGCCGGTGTGCACATGTGCACCAGGCAATTCCTCTTCCAGTTTCGGGCACCCTTGCATGCACAATGATCAATTGGCTGGCACACATGCACATGCGGAAACTGGAAGACTAACTCTTCCAGTTTCCAGCTCTGCCACACACACAAACGCCAGCTGATTGTCACATGTGTATGTGCACCAGAAACCTGGAAGAGCAACAAATGAGGCTACATGTGCCAGGTGACAGGGCTGTGCGTGTCACTTTGGGCATGTGTGCCATAGGTTCGCCATCACAGGTCTAGCACCATAATCATAGCTGTTTATGCTCTATTTTAAACTAAACTTTTAAACTCTATTTTCACTAAAATCCAAGTTAGATAGAGAAAGAAATTATTTGTAATTCAAGGTTGAACCGTCTTGGTGAAGTCCTTGGTGCTCTCTGAGCTTGGGGGTTTTCTTGCAGGTGTTTCATTATTAATCTAGGTAAGAGCATCAGTGTAATGAAATGCCTGCAAGAAAACCATCAGGCTCAGAGAGTACCAAGGACCCCACAATCCAAGCTAGCTCTGTCAGACAGAAATCCACATTTGTCATTTCCAAACTACCATATTTTTCGGAGTACAAGATGCACCTTTTTCCGAGTTCAAGATTGGAACTTTTGGAGACACAAAGATCATTAATGGAAAATAAAAAAAAATTGAGGGTTTGGAGGGTGGGGCAGTTGAGATGAGGGAGGAGATAAGGGATTCTAAAAAAGAAATAGTGGAACTTGCTGGTCATATGTCTAGAATGGATTTTGAAAGAATGTCTTATTTTTTAAGGTTTCAAAATGTTCCTGGATCACCTTCAGAAAATTTAAAACATTCAATGTCTATAATTTTAGCAGATTATACCAAAAAGAGTAAGGAATATATTTGGGGGGACATTGGCCTGATTTACAGAATTAATTCAGCATATGCCAGAATAAATGATGTACCCAGAGAGATACATATTAAATTTGTAAGAAGGTCAACAAGGGATGAGATCCTGAGAGCACAGAGAGATGGCGCTTTGATATATATGCAGAAGGAAATTGCCATTTTGAAACAAATCCCCAAAAAGATTCGAGAGATTCGGAGGAAGTATTCCTCCTTATCCAAAAAATTATATTAAAAGGGTGTGTGGTTCAAATGGTTAATGCCTGAAGGAATGTTGGTGTTCTGGGAGGGAGGTAGAGTTAGAATTAAAACAATAGAAGAGGCAAAAGCCTTTCTTAAAAAACACTCCTCAATCCTGGAGGACGAAAATGGGGGAACGGGAGGGGCCATGGCTCCGCCCACCGGCGGGAAGGAAGATGATACAATAGCTAAAAGACTCAGATCGCAAAAATGATTTTCTTTTACACAGTGTAATCCTTAAATGGATGTTAATAGAAACAAATGATTGAATGCATGAATTTATGATATGATATATACGTATTCTATTCCACCTTATACCGAAAAAAACCTTTACTCTTTATATGGAACTTCAGAGGCGACCACCATCTCCGACATGGAAGCCCTAAAATATTTCTTTTATATCCTATATACCCTTTCCTTTGTTATAAAATTTGTAAAAACCAATAAAAATTGTTATTCCAAAAAAAAATGCACCTTTTTCCCTCAAAAAAGAAGCTGAAAATCTGGGTGCATCTTATACACCGAATACAGCATTTTTTGCCTCCTGAAACCCTGAAGCCCGGGGGGGAAGGTTTTTGGGAAGTTTGCAGAGAGCAAAAACTTTTCTTTTTAATTTGCCTCTTCAAACCTTGGTGCATCTTATACTCCAAAAAATATGGTATCTCCTTCTGTACTTCATTCTGTTTGCTTGATAAACAATTTTTTTTCACTGTATCTATTTTTTATTATATTTATGGCATATCCACATTCATAATTTTAGCTTCTCCTATCCTGGTCAATCAGCCAGCTTAATCCTATCTAGCCTGAGACACTTTAGCAACAGCTCGCAAATATTCAGCATAAACTACAGGCTACTATGGCAATTCATTAGACAATTTTCCTGCTTGGATACCCTCTTACCTTTCTGTCCCAGGAAAACAACTAGCAATTATTTTTCTTTCTATGGTGACTCTATTAGGAAATATATACTTTGGTAAGTAAGTGTCAGAGGTGGGTTGTTGCCAGTTCGGCCCGGTTCAACTGAACCGGTTGTAGAATTCAGGCCTGGGTCACAGAACCAGAAGCGACCCATGCCTGACACGTCCCCGAACCAGTTCCCTCGCTGCCACTGATGTCACAACCATGTAGGATTTTAGTGACTGTGCATCAATTTGTGTTGACAGGAGAGCAGAGGTCGACCCCGAGACCCCTCACATGTGGGGTGCCTCAGGGGTCGGTCCTCTCGCCTCTCCTGTTCAACACATACATGAAGCCGCTGGGCGAGATCATCCGTGGTTTTGGGGTAGAGTATCATCTCTACGCTGATGATACTCAGCTGTATATATCTACCCCAAACCACCCCAACGATGCCGTAGCGGTGATGTGCCAGTGCCTGGAAGCCGTGCGGATCTGGATGGGAAGTAACGGACTCGGGCTCAACCCGACCAAGACCGAGTGGCTGTGGTTTCCGGCTGCCCGATTCAACCAGCTGACTCCATCGCTGGCCATAGGGGGCGAACATCTTGCCCCTGTGGATGGGGTGCGCAACTTGGGTGTCCTCCTGGATACCCGGCTGTCCATGGAAGATCAAGTGACAGCCGTGGCCAGGAGGGCGTTTTACCAGGTTCGCCTGGTACGCCAGTTGCGCCCCCTATTGGATCGGGACGCCCTTCGCACAGTCACTCATGCTCTCGTGACATCCCGACTGGATTATTGCAACTCTCTCTACATGGGGCTCCCCTTGAGGTGTACCCGGAGGCTTCAGTTGGTCCAGAACGCAGCCGCGCGAGCAATTATGGGCACCTCTAGGTTTGCCCACGTAACACCGCTCTTGCGCGAGCTGCACTGGCTACCTGTCGTCTTCCGGGTGCGCTTCAAGGTGTTAATTACCATCTTCAAAGCGCTCCATGGCTCGGGACCTAGCTACCTGCGGGATCGGATCCTGCCCCATACATCCTCACGGCCGATTCGCTCCCACAGAGAGGGATTTCTCCGGGTGACGTCCACTAGACTTTGTCAGCGGGCGACGCCCAGGGGAAGGGCCTTCTCTGTGGCGGGCCCAGCCCTCTGGAACGACCTTCCCCCCGATATCAGGACAACCACGGACCTCCGCTCCTTCCGCTTAAAATTAAAGACACACTTTTTTCGCCTGGCCGGCCTTGGGTAGTCTCTTTTTAGGTTAGGGGTTTTAGGGGTAATTTTTAGTTTAGTTTATGGGTTTTAGCGCAGGATCAATTTAATCCATTTTTAATTTTGTATTTTGTATTTTGTCGGTGGTCTTATTTGTATTTTTAATTGCCTGTGCCCCGCCTCGAGTCCCCTTGGGGAGAGAGAGCGGGATATAAAATTAAATTATTATTATTATTATTATTATTATTATACGCAGTATTGTAAATTGTTCTGCACATGTGCATAGAACAATTTACATTGAACAGCGCATGCAGGGGTGTAGGTGGTTTGCGAACTGGTAGTAAAACTGGCATCAACTCGTCCATGGTGTGTGTGTGTTTGTGTGTGTGTGTGTGTAGTGTATATACAATGGCACACTAACAGTATGAAAATGAAAATCCAATTCTTCCCATCCAATTCCATTCCATTATTCCTTTATTTTATTTTTTTTGAAGGGGGGGTGAAATAGCACAAGGGTTATTATCTTTACTTACCCTGTTTCCCTGAAAATAAGACCTCCCCAGATAATAAGCCCAATCAGGCTTTTGAGCGCATGCACTAAAATAAGCCCTCCACCAAAAACAAGCCTTCCTGGAAATATTGTAACACAGCAGCAGCCATGAGGTGACCACGCTCACCGCCTCCTGCACCTCAAAAATAATAAGATCTCCCTGAAAATAAGGCCATGTGCTTATTTCAGTGGTCAAAAGAAAATAAGACCCTGTCTTATTTTAGGGGAAACACAGTAGTATCGACAAGAGTGCCATTTAAAATTTTTGCTTTTTTCTTCTTCTTCTTAAAGCACAGGTTTTTTCCCCCTGAATATCTCCTTGTCCTCCTGAGGGTTTTTTTTAAGCATCCAAAGTTAAATTATTTTACCATTTTTCAAATCATCTTAAGGAGATTTTCACTCTCAACAATAGATCACCCATATTGTAATGAGCCAAGTGGAGAATTTGGCTGAATTTTATGTTTGAACATAGTAATTGTTTCAGTGAAATGGATGTACTAGCCAAGCAGTTCTTCTCTCTGAGAGGTGTAGGTGGTTGTGGGTAGTAAATGAGTATATTAAATACAAACTTGAATAGGTATTTGGGTTACTTTTAGAACTTGCTATTCTTCAGATGATTTTTAGCCTACTTCTTGTCTACAAATAGCTGTTTCTGAGTTTGCTATTTGTGCCAACATTTGCTACATGAGATACATGTTTAGAACAGCTTTTTCATTCCAGTGCCCACTATATACATGCAAATGTATACATATTGTATATTGTTGGAAGAAATGTCCATCTGGTTAAGTTGGGCAATTCCTATTATGGCTTAGTGGCTTTGTCCTGGTTTGGATCTTGGGTGAGAGCTAATCCTATTACATCCTCAGGATGAAGGTCTTTTGTTTTGTAGCTAAACTGGCCCAGCCTTTTGTCATGTAGGTAGGATGGTCCAGTCTTTCTGGGGTTATTAACAAAGATGGGGGCTGCTTTCCAAGAGCATGTTTCTCTTTTTCTCATCCAGGGAGGTATAATATTCTGCCTTTTTAATATTTCCTAGAATATTTCATTTTTCTAGGAAAGGGGTAGGTGCTAACTTCCTGCAACATGTGAAAGAATTTAGGACAACACAGGAGCAAAAAAAGATGTTCAAAAGAAGCAAAACAACAACAACAACAAATCTGCTAACCCAGGGGTCTGCAAAGTCGGCTCTTTTAAGACTGGTGGACTTCAACTCCCAGAATTCCCCAGCCAGCCAAGCTGGCTGGGGAATTCTGGGAGTTGAAGTCCACCAGTCTTAAAAGAGCCGACTTTGCACACCCCTGTGCTAACCCAATACAGAAAGTAGTCTCTCTAGTGGAAGGCAATTATGGAGTGAATACAACACTATAAACAGAGTTGCCATTTTAGATTTCAGTGAGAAAGACAATATTATTTACCATGATGCAAAGTCCACAGCCAAGCTTGTGGCCTTCTCGTGAATAAAATTATTTACATTGTCCCCAGGTCCAATAAAAGCTTTTGTTGCAATTACCATTTTATAACTTAAACAAAGAAATAAACCAGCCAAATTCGGAGTGCTTGAGGGACTTAGTGATTTAGGGCTGAAATCAGATCACTGTTTTTCTAGGATTGTGAAGAGAAATGGCTATGGGCTTAATAAAGCAGGTTAAGCTCAAAAGTTCAATCAGATAAGGAAAGTGTGTATTTCTCAGTCAAATGAATATTTTGTATTATGGTCCTTGAAAACCCACTTTAGGGTATTGTCAATATACGCCTCCCTTTGGCACAACCCTGTGCATCTCACTAAAATGAAGGGGAGCTAATCAAGGCCACTTCTAATCTTCACCCTACTGCTCTCATATCTTCATTCAGACCTTCTACATTTAGGATGGAGAATTTTACCAATAGCAATCTGACGTTTGCTTTAAAAAATGCCCATGTCTAACGAAGCTCAGTGTTCAACTCACAAGTATTATACCAGCTGGGAAACATAAAGGAGAGTATTTACATTACTTAAAACAGAGTACCAAAATAATAGAAACCATGCTGCCTGTAACCTAGCAACAGAAAGAAAGCAATTAACAAATGCTAACTACTCTGTGGATTGTCCTTTGTTGTCAATAGCAGCCTTTCCCAATAAAAGCCTCCCCATTTGACACTGCTCCATGTGACCACAAAGACGATACAATAGGAGCTCAGCTGGATTATTGGAATCTGGGGAACCCATTCCTTCAGTTCGGAGTAGTGCATAATGGATAACCACCCAGAGTTGCTCTGGAGAGTGAAATGAGCAGCGTATAAATTTAATAAATAAATAAAATGTTGGTGTTGCAGGTGCCTTCCTTAAACCTTATGGTACTTTCTTTCATCTCAATATAAACCAGGGTTTGTCAACCTTGACAACTTTAATAAGTATGGACTTCAACTTCCAGAATCCTCCAACCAGTCATGCTTTAAAATTTTAAATGTTTAACATTTTTAAATTGCCAAGGTTGACAAACACTGGTAAAAACTTGGCTTGCCCAGTCCAATGAGGAAAAAGGCTTGGATGGAGTAACAGATAGTAATAGAACAGGGGTGTCAAACTTGCGGCCCGTGGGCTGGATGCATCATGCTCTGGCCACACCCAGTTTACCAAAGTGAGAGGGACACAATACATCATCTGATGATGCTGTGATGACATAAGTTTGATACCCCGGTAATAGAAGAAGCTCTGTCTGGGTGAAAGAAAAAAAATTGCAAACTATTTCAGCTTTCTAGATCAGTTTCTCATCTCTAATAATAATTAATAATTTATTGCATTTATAAACCGCCCCCTCTCCCCAAAGGGACTCTACAATGTTGCATTTCAAGTGACATATTTAGCAATGGCCTAGAACAGATTACCACACAACTTCCCTCCTATATCTCATTCCTCTACAGAATTCACCTGCCTTTTCCCAAATGTACCTGGAACGGAGCAGTTATAACGATGAATAAAAGCAGCTCCCAAGGTGCACAATATAGAGATTGTACCTAATCCTCAGGAAAGCTTTCTCAGGCCCACCAGAGCTATTCCTGTAAGACCAAAATCATGTAATAGGGAGGATATTATTAAATACGTGATTGGAGAATAATATTAATTATATCTCTTGTAGACTATAAAAGATATGAAATGAAATAGTTTGGTCTTCACCCTACCACTACTTTTAGGAGTATACAAAGGGAATAAAGCTTGAAAAAGAGTCATACAAGTTAAGAACTCTTGCAGATGATTTGATCCTGGTTTTGGCAGCTCCCCTAAAGGGATCTGAACTTTTAATACGTAAATTAAAAGAATTGGGGCCATTAGCAGGTTTCAAGATGAATAAACAGAAGAGAAAGATGTTGATAGAAAACATGAAGATATGAGATCAAACAGGATTAATGAATAATACAGATTTTAAAATTAAGAAGAAGGTAAAATATTTGGGTATAACTACAAAAAATATGAAGTTTATGTTCTTTCAAAATTACTAGGCTAGGACATGGAATAAAGTTAAAAAAACGATATATCAAGATGGGACACATTTTTCACTCATTTCTGCTCTCCCCAGCCCCCAGGAGCACTTTGCAGGTCTCCCAAATCCTCTGCACATCCATTGCATTCAGTGTATAAGACGCACCCAGATTTTCACCCTCTTTTCGGGGAGAAAAAGGTGTGTCTTATACTCCAAAAATATGGTATATGAAGCCTCTGGAATGACCTACCCCCTGAGCTTAGATCTACTACGGACCTCCGCTCCTTCCGTCAACAATTAAAGACCCATCTTTTCCAGCAGGCCGGCCTGGCCTAACCTAATCTATCATACCAATCTAGTTGTAAATATTACCTAATTGGGTTTTTACGTTATAAATTTAAACAAGATATTTTAATACAGGGTTAAACATTTATTTAGTTTTATTATTTATAATTGTTATATATGTATATGCTCTTAAATTCTTGTACACCGCCCCGAGTCTCTTCGGAGAGAGGGGGCGGTCAATAAATCCAAATAAATAAATAAATAAATAAATAAATAAATAAATAAATCCTCTCTAATTTAGAAACTACCTAGCAAGGGATCAAAGCTTTGTGGTGATTTTTGGTTGTATAATGTATTTATGGACAAATCTATAAGGAATACTTGCAATGATGGCAGAGATGAAATAGTACATCCTTTTTCATTCAGACTATGCCTTGCTGTTGGCTAAAAACTTGAAAGATTTGCAGAGAATGTTATGTAAATTGGATGATTCAATAAGAAGTGTGGATCTAAAAAAATCAATGCATTAAGACCTAGGTTTGGTTCTAATCCATTGACAGGTATGACAAATAAAATGGAGCAAACAATTACATATAAATAGGTACAGGTAAAGGTTCCCCTCACACATATGTGCTAGTCATTCCCAACTCTAGGGGGTGGTGCTCATTTATGTTTCAAGCCGAAGAGCCAGTTCTGTCCAAAGGCGTCTCCAGGGTCATGTGGCTGGCATGACTAAAAGCCGAATGCGCATGGAATGCTGTTACCTTCCCACCAAAGTGGCCCATACTTTTCAACTTGCATTGTTTACATGCTTTCGAACTGCTAGGTTGGCAAAAGCTGGGAAAAGTAGTGGGAGTTCACTCTGATACATGGCGCTAGGGATTCGAACTGCTGAACTTTATGATCAACAAACTCAGTGTCTTAACCATTGAACTACTATATCCCTTATTAGAAGCATTGTGTGTGTGTGTGTGTGTGTGTTAGGTTTTTGAGCTGATCAATAAATAAATCAGGGAGACTAGGATAGATCTATTTTGAGCTATTTAGCTCTCATCAGCTAGCCATACCCTTACTGGGATTTGAACCAGGGCTACATTACATGTTAGAGAGAAGTTTTAGCCACTAAGCCACCAGGTTTTCCTCCTGATCAGCTGAGACAAGGGGAAATAAGTATATGCTTGTGTCACAATATCTAAAACATCTGCCTAACATGTAATACAGCCCCGGTTCAAATCCCAGTAAGGGTATGGCTAGCTGATGAGAGCTAAATAGCTCGAAATAGATCTATCCTAGTCTCCCTTATTTATTTATTTATTTATTTATTTATTTATTTATTTATTTATTTATTTATTTATTTATTTATTTATTTATTTATTTATTTATTTATTTATTTATTTATTTATTTATTTATCAGCTCAAAACCTAACACACACACACACACATATAATAAATATATGTATTATTTATTATACATATAGATAGTTACATATAAATGTGAAAAACTAGAGCAACATAGCTGAATTTGTGTACCTTGTAGGATGTTTACCAAAGATTGTTAAATGTTTACTGAAAAAGAGAAAATGGCTTTGTAAGAAAGCATACTTCTTCCCACTTTCTTATGAGAGGTGGGTGGATGACAGGAGAAATATGAAATCACTGAATTGCAATGGAAATATGTTACTTTGGACACGTGTGTAGTAAAGCAAAATGGGTGATGAATGAATATGGGCTGAATATGAACCGCACAACCAGTGTGAAAGAAACACATTGAGGCAGTTCATCTTAGAAAGAGAAAGGATGATTCACAAAACAAATATATGCTTGAGAGGAAATGGGAGACGAAGAAAATTGTGGATTGATGGATTTGATAAAACGCTCAAAAAACAGATGGGAACCAAACAAATGTATGACATAGCATATGAATGTGATAGAAGCAAGGAGTTTTCCTGGCTTAGAAAGGAATGAAGAAGTATAAGGAATCATATTGGGGTAAACTAGACCGAGATTTAACAAGATTTTTAGTTTTTTTATTGTATGTATTTAAATTATTTTGTTCACTGTTTCTTACTACTTTTATGTGCTTTATATTATTCAGTTTACCCCCAAAAATCTTGTATTATGGATATGTAGGTATGGATTCATTTCATTTACATATGATGAGGCTACCCAATCAATCATGTCCAATTCTCAGCAATTTGTTTTAATGCTATTGAACAGATAGTCTCATCATGTATTATCTATATACTATCCATTAAACACACAGAGAGAGACACACACAAAAAGAGAACCACAGCCACAGCCACACACACACACACACACACACACACACACTTGAAGATATTTTACCATTTGATTTACTGAACTAGTGCTCCGTAACAGAGTGAGCTCCTGTTACTTGTCCAAGCTTCTACCAACCTAGCAGTTCGAAAGCATGTAAAAATGCAAATAGAAAAATAGGGACCACCGTTGGTGGGAAGGTAATAGCGTTCCATGCGCCTTCAGCATTTAGTCATGCCGGCCACATGACCATGGAGAGGTCTTTGGACAGTGCTGGCTCTTCAGCTTTGGAACAGAGATGAGCACCACCCCCTAGAGTCAGGAACAACTAGCACATATGTGTGAGGGGAATCTTAACCTTTATCTATATATTGCATATCAGAGAAGACAGTTTGCACTGAACATTTTGTAATGCACATTTTAAAAAAACCAAGAGTACTACTACTACTACTACTGCTCAAATACCACTTATTAAATGTGAGCACCATAATTAAACATAAGAAAAACATATATTTAATTTCTTCTTTTTTCTACCACTTGTGTGCACATTTGGGGAGGGCAAAGTCAAAAGCCCTATAAAGTAGTGCCCCAAAACAATTAAAATTTAAGCAAAAGTAAAGCTCTGTTGGATTGAATGGCACTTTATCTACCCTACAAGTATTGCCAGCCCTTATCATTAAGAGCCAGATTCTCGGATGTCATCAGCCTGTGATAAGGTAAGAGTAGGGTTATTGTTCTCCAGATATTAAAGCAGGGGTCTCAAACTCAATTTACCTGGGGGCCTCTGGAGGCAGAGGCTGGGTGAGGCTGGGCCACATAAGGGATTCACTCCCCCTGTGGGCCGCACTAATATTATACTTACATATCACGGTGGGGGCCACAAGATACCATCCTGCGGGTCGCAATTGACCCGTGGGCCGCAAGTTTGAGACCCCTAGATTAAAGCAAAAGCGAAACCAAAAATGAATGGCATGATCCACTGTCCTGAATACATCTTCTTTTTGATAGCTACTTCTCTGTCTTCCCCCATTCCCCCAAGGCTAGGCTACAAAGAGAAAGAAAGACCTTTACTATAAAGGGCTGAAAGCTGTGTGTTGCTTCAGAGCTCCAGGTCCGCTCTGAATTTAAGCCCTATATGTATCAGATATCGATACAGGCAGTTATACAATTCTCATATCCAAAGATTTCCATTACACTGATTGTGTGTGTGTGCTCTCATGCAGACACACACCTGTGAGTCAGTATTGAATTTAGATGATTGCCTAGTTAAGTCCCTGCAGTTTTCTTGGGAACATTTTGGAGGTGCTTTGCCATTGGATCCTTCTTAGGGTTGAGAGGGAGGGACTAGCTCAAGGTCACTTTGTGCCTTCGGCAGGTCTAGAACTCACAATCTCCCAGTTTCTAGCCTGGAGCCTTAACCACTACCCCAAACTGGCTCTCTACCTTGAGGTAGGCTGGAACAAAATTTTCAAACGAGGAGATTTAATGAATGTTATTTTCAAAGCAATGCAACAAATAGATGGAGCATAATGAGACTTGCTTTATTGATTAAGTAGAATCGCTTTCATGTTTTAATAGATGTTTCAGTAACTCTGTCTCTCTACTCTGAGATGTATAGGTTTTACTCTAAATCTGGATAAACTGGTAGAAACCTCTTATTTGTGTTCATAGAATTTATTCTTATGGGCAAAAAGGAAGTAATCATTGCTTTACTAACCACTGCAGGCTTACAGTCCCCAAAAGATTACAAGTATGGGTTCATGATATTCTTTTATTACCCATCCTTAGAGTCACTATGCCTTAGGCACCGTGGTGGATATTAATCAATGAAAGGAGTTCTTTATCTCACATTTTGCTATAAAAAGCCCAAGTTAACCTGTGTAACAAAGCACGCTTGATAATGTAGAGTTTTATAAAGATACAAAAATCATGATTTGTCCACATGCAAAACATGCACAGAAAGAATGATATCAAAGAAAGGGAGATGTGTAATGAATTTTTGAAATGGCTGTCATAACAGCTATTCAACAAAGCAATGTTGCTTTAATCTCTGGAGAACAATAATCAAGCTCTTTCCTTTAAATAAAAACTCTTAATGCTGCTAAAGAAATAAATGTCCTAAATAAATCATTACTAGATGCAGAAAATATTCAGTGCTACCCAGAACTAAGCCAAACAAGTACTAATGTGCATTGTACATGATGGGATGATCAAGGGATAATATTTGGAGCAGGAACGTTGGTCTTTTATTCTAGAATCCTTATGGAAGTTGAGGATTCTAGAATAAAAAGAAATCAGGAAATATAAATGGAGAAATCCTTCCTTCTTTGCCAAACGTATTGAAAATTGAGTCTAAGAATAAGTTAAAATCTACAAGGCAACATATAACATTGGTCTTAGATTTAGCTGTATTTTTTGTATTTTATTAATAATAATAAAACTGTTTTATTCTTTTATTAATATAATGATATTATATTTTTTGTTTTATCATAAAAGATAAAATGCAAAACAGAAAAACAAACAAAAACAAACAAAACAAAGGCATACATTGAACACTAACAACAACAAAAGAAAAAGTGTACAAAAAAAGAGAAAAAGTGATCAAATAAACATTTAACATGTAGGATCCTACATAAAGGTAGGTAGGTAGGTAGGTAGGTAGGTAGGTAGGTAGGTAGGTAGGTAGGTAGATAAGGAATATAAATATAAATGGAAAGTTGTTATTCAGGACGGTCTATATGGGAGGGACTTTTTCTGAAGCGAATCTGATTATCTGTTAATATCTGTACTGTCAATCCAGTAGTTTCTCTCTTAAATAAAAACCATGCATTTTGCTAATAATATTCAGTAAGCTAATAGATGAATAATTAGAAGGAACAATCCTTTTATCCTTTCTAAAAATAGAGACTTTTATTACCAAACTATATTCCCATCAATTCTGGCAGCATTCTCTAAATATATTAAAAGGAAAGTAATACAGAGGTCCATCAATCTAAATTAGTAGGTATAATTTGTTTAATAGTAAAATCTCTGCCTGCTTTTCTCAGCTTAATCTCTTCAGCCAAACAAGCAATTTCTGCACAGGTTACTAGAGCCCAGTTGGGCATAATGTCTGCATCAATCCCTAGTATGATTGGGTAGATAGTGTGAATATTGGGGGAGGGGGGACGTACTGCTTTTATACCCTGGGTGGGATATGACAAATGACACAAAAGGAGCAATTATAATTCTCCAGAGCAGAGTGAGCTGCTGATGTCAGATGTTATCAGACATTTGCAGCTGCCTCTGTCTTCCACACTGTAGTAATCCAAAAATCAAGGCCACAACTCAAGGCCACAAATCAACTAGCCCGCATGCGCATGCGCCCTATAGCTGACAGGGCAATGTCTTGTGTGCCCTCAAAAATGGCTCCTTATGCCATAGGTTCACCGTCACAGTAAAAGGGTAAGTGCTGCTAAAAAAATTGTCTTGCACATGTCTTGCATGCATTCTCCTACACATGGCTTGCATTCATGCATAGAACACTCGGCTTAGAAAATGTGGCTAAATAGAACGGCATAGAGCCAGGGCAAATGGGCAGGGGCAGGGGTGGGCCTGGGGCCACCTGGGCATCACTACTACAGGCTCCTCTGACCAGACAGAACCAGCTAAATATCACCACTGATTATAGTCCCTTCCATTGAGCATTTAGATATAAACCATGCAAGCAGTAAATATAACTATTTAAAGTAGCAAACGCCATAGATCACAGGATGATTATATACTGCAGAAAGTGTACGTATACATTAGTTAGTAACAGACTACCATTGTTATAGTATCACTGACATTACATACCACTCCAAAGAGGCAATTCTAGCACTTCAGTCTGCAGTGCTATAGAAGTAAGCAACGTTAGTCACTCACACATCTTACTACCCCAGTTCCTGGATGCACTTGTGGAAACAGTGAATTCCAAACCTCCAAGGAAAGGTTTTCTGCAATCCTTGCCTCTTGTAAAATATATATTATTATGCATCTATATAAATAAAAATGTAACAAGAGTTTGTTCAAAACCGCTAATCTCCAAAAGTACTGCACCGATCACTTCCAAATTTTCACACAACTTTCCTTTCAAATACGGCACCAATGATATATAGATTGTGCAGATGTCACACCTGACATCTGCATTAAATGTAAAAAATTGTAAAAAAGGTAGGTAGATGGATACAGAGAGAGCAGTGGGACACAGGTATTATGTCATCCTTTATGACATAAGATACTCTGTCCATAAGATTCAAGGAGAAATATGGTAGGGAGGTAGGCAGCTATAGGGATAGAGAGAGGGAGGGAGAAATGCAGTAGGTAGGTAGGGAGGTAGGGAGGTAGGTAGAGAGAGAGAGGGAGAAATACAGTAGGTAGGTAGGTAGAGGGATAGAGAGGGAGAGGGAGAAATACAGTAGGTAGGTAGAGGGAGAGAGGGAGAAATACAGTAGGTAGGTAGGTAGGGGGTTATACGGTGGTTGTGTGTAAGTGTTTGTGTGTGCAGGTGTAGATCTACACACAGATTGGTTGGCCATTTAACCAGACAGGGCCACAGCAATGCATGGCCAAGAACGGCTAGTACTTACATAATTTTAAAAGGCTCAATCACTTAACTTGGACAGTTCCGCCAAGCCACATTCCATGATATAATGGGAAAGACTTCTAAAATTGCAAAAGAGCATTGGGTTGTGAAAGAGGGGCTTTCATTATCTGAGACTCTTCAAATCGCCTCAAATCAGGATGTATCTGAACCACTGAAAACACAGGCAGTTTGTTAGAACTATGGCAATTAAAACAGGCCACAGTGCCTTTGCTAATTGAAAAAAACTGGCAGTACATAGTCTTTTTCATTGGATGTTTCAGGCACCGGAGCAGTAAAAGCTTGCTACTGAATCATGGATGAGGCTCAGTGAAGTTAAATCTGGGCTAAAATACATATTTTGTGTGTCATGTTTTTGTACCATTCCAGAAAGAACAATGAAAGTACATACAACGTGGGCAGTACTAGTTCCTATGGACTCCCCCTTTCTGGAACCTGGGTCTAGCAAAGCAATTTCTGTTTGTTTCCTGTTCTGCTCTATATTCTCTGAAGAATCAAAACGAATGAAAGAAGAGCTCAGCATATTATGATTATTGCATCCATCTGGAGGGATGAAAGAAACTCAAACAATTAAGGATGCAGCTGTTGCACAAATCGCTAATAGCATTTGTCTGAGTTCATCTAATCTCTTCAGTATGGGTGGTTGGATCGGTGCATGGTCATCACACTTGGGCCTCTGCTTTTAGTGAAGATGACTGTGTTTGCAGTACTTCTCTTGGATATGAAATCTATTCAGTTCCAAAGTTGCTTTGCTGATTTAGGTTAGTCAGTAAACTTTCCATTCAGGGGAACTTGGAACAAAGCATCTGTGCGGCATCAGCTTTTGCTTGGATAAACCTATTTTTCTCATTCTTGTGCAGCCAGAGTTCAGGTATGACCTTGGCCTGATCCCTTGGCTTTATTTTCTTGGCAGAAATCTCCAGCTATTTCTGGCTGTTGACTTCTTTGCCAGCTGCCTATAGCTCATTCTTGATAAAATGTGTGAACCACCAGAAATGAACCAATCACAAAATGCATCGTTTAGCTTTGATTCCCTGTTGAACTCATTATATACTGATATTTCTACAAGCTTCTGCTGCTGCTAAGACCAAGCTGGCCAGTTGGGCCAGCACTCTAAAAAGCAATTTATTGAAAATTAGTTTTGGTCTGACACACTTAAAGGATCTTCAAGACTAACCAATATACTTAAAATGTCATCATTTGCAGATTGCAAATTTGATCGGGGGTTTTTGTAGTTCATGATGAAAGTTCTTGTTTGTAAGCTGCATCCACCAAGATCAAGGGAAAAGAACCAATTTGTGCGGTGATACAAGTGGCAGAAACAGAGAGAAATGAATCACATCATGATATACCATGCTCCCCCCAAAATAAGACAGGATCTTATTTTCTTTTGACCCCCGAAATAAGTGCTTGGCCTTATTTTTGGGAAGGTCTTCTTATTTTTCAGTTGCAGGAGGAGGCAAGCGTGGTCACCTCATGGCTGCTGCTGTGTTGCAATAGTTTTGGGGAGGGCTTATTTTAGTGTATGCACTCAAAAGCTCAACTGGGCTTATTATCTGGGATGTCTTATTTTTGGGAAAACAGGGTAAAAACATGAGCCTGAATCTTTTAAGAGAATGTTTGTTACTGTTGCCTTTATGGATACATCTGCAGGGTCTTGCATCTATTCATAGTCACCAAGGAGATATTCATATGGCTTACCTTTGATAAGTTCTAGTCTTAACAGCAGTTTCCACTAAAGGGTTTCTTGAAGGTGTCATACAAATAATGTCAGAGTACCACCAGCTGTGCTTTTATAGCCACCTTACAGCCGTACACATTATTTCCTACCTGCACAATTGTTAAGACAGATTTTTATATAACAAAGACTTCCTCAATTCCGCTACTGAACTAATCCAAGCATTGGTTTTGGCTTGCTGTTGATGTGTTTCTTCGTTTTCCTGATTTAGGCCAACAGCAGATGTCAAACACAGCACTGGGATTGGCGGGTTGCAACAACTGCTTTGATATCCATGGGACAGTTTCACACAGCGTAGCAAGGATTTAGCAATTTGGGGAAGAGAATGGGGAAAGTTGCAATTAAGATTTGTTTCCGACCATATGATCTGAATGGGTAAGCAATGCTTATTACAACAGAATCTTTTGCCACTAGACTACTAAAAGCAGTATTTGTACTAGTGCCATAAATGACCAGCACAACTACATTTTGGGAGGCCAAGAAAGCCAGACCATGCTGAGATTTTCTTTAAAAAGTAGCAAGCACTGTGGAGACAGCATAGACTTTTGTAACTGAATTCATTGCATGAGAAATATTGGCAGGGCATTCATTTGGCAAAAGCTTTATGAATAGTGAACAGGAAAAAGAAAAATAGGTTACTCTTGGTAATCCATGATGTTTTTAAAAAGGACAAAAAAAGGAGGAGGTCTAGGGAAAAGGATGATTTTAGTGTGGCATTAGGCATTGTTTTGCTCAGGGAAGGTAAGAAGGTCTTCTTGTCGTTAGTTGCAAAGTTGTGTCCGACCCATCGTAACCCCATGGACAATGTTCCTCCAGGCCTTCCTGTCCTCTACCATTCCCTGGAGTCCATTTAAGCTCACACCTTCTGCTTCGGTGACTCCATCCAGCCACCTCAATCTCTCTTGTCCCATTCTTCTTTTGCCCTCCATCATTCCCAGCATTAGGCTCTTCTCCAGTGAGTCCTTCCTTCTCATTTGGTTGCCTCAAGTATTTGAGTTAAGAACATCTTAAGTTAGGATAAATAGCTACCTTGCAGGAGGCAGCCAAGTCGGATCCTCTGAGATAAGGAGGTAAATAAGAATCAAGATCTTGGAAAGAAACAGCCAGCTCATTCCAGTTTGGTTGGCTCCAGATCAAAATTTAACTTCTGCTCTACTGCCATGTAATGGGAACAAGGACAGAATTAGGGAAATGATGCTTCTCTTGGGCCCATAGACTGTCTCTTATTTATATGAATAAACAATTGATTTACATACAAGTGGGCAATTCTTCTTTTTCCTTTTGGTTGCCCCTTTCAAGGAGGAAAACTGCTTCTTACTATGAAACTTGCTAGCTTGGTAGCAAGTTTGAAAAGGGCAGCTTACTTTTTTTTTCTGGCTATTTCCTTGGACATTCTGTCCATTCAGGGTTTTTTCCCCTTTTTTTTCTAGTTTCCTCCCTGGGTGTGAGAGTGACCTGGCTGTCATCTCACTTATTTGGTGGCTGATTAGGCAGTCTAAGTTGGCTCTCTGTGCACCTTCCTGAAGCTACAGGATCAGTGGGAGTGGATCACTATCCCAGACAAAGGGAAGCACCGTCCTTTAATTGGAGGGATAAAATAACTGGGATCCCCCAGTAGAACTCCAAACAAGCTTTTCAATACAATTATCTCTTCTTCTCGGCTCTCTCCTATTCCTCACCCCTGTCCCAGCCCTTATTTTTTAGCTATTTCTTCTAGAGGATCAGAGGGAACATGTGCGTATTTATATACATGAACATTGTTAGTTTGAATGGTTGGTACATGCAGAATGGGACACCAATTCATTTTGTAAATGGGGTGTCTTGATTTGAGCCAATTCATTTAATCTGCAGTCATTCATTCATTCATTCACCATGGGATAGCTCCTGACTTGGATTTTATAGATACAGTATATAGATGATATGGTGGCATGATGGCTCAATGGTTAAGATGCTGAGCTTGGTGTGTGGAAAGCCAACAGCCTGGGTTTGAGACCTGAGCATCGTGCGATGGGGTGAGTGCCTGTCTCTCCCTCAGTTCCCACTTAGCATTTTGAAAGCATGCAAATGTGAGTAGATAAAGAGGTACCACAGTGGTTTAGTGCTCCACATCATGCTGGCCACATAATCACAGAATGTCTTTGAACAGCTCTGGCTCATAGCCTTGAAATAGAGATGAATGCCGACTCCTTCAGTTGGCAACAACTAGTGGAGTAAAGTCTGTAAGGACTCCATGATACAATACAATACAATAGCAGAGTTGGAAGGGACCTTGGATGTCTTCTAGTCCAACCGCCTGCCTAGGCAGTAAACCCTATACCATTTCAGACAAATGGCTATCCAACATCTTCTTAAAGACTTGCAGTGTTGGGGCATTCACAACTTCTGGAGGCAAGCTGTTCCACTGATTAATTGTTCTAACTGTCAGGAAATTTCTCCTCAGTTCTAAGTTGTTTCTCTCTTCCACTCATTGCTTCTTGTTCTATCCTCAGGTGCCTTGGAGAATAGTTTGACTCCCTCTTCTTTGTGGCAACCGCCGAGATATTGGAACACTGTTATCATGTCTCCCCTCGTCCTTCTTTTCATTAAACTAGACATACCCAGTTCCTGCAACCGTTCTTCATATGTTTTAGCCTCCAGTCCCCTAATCATCTTTGTTGCTCTTCTCTGCACTCTTTCTGCATTTCCATGATATAGATATACATACACATACGTGCACACATAAAAGTATGTACATATTTTACAAATATATGCATTTTATTCAGAGAGGGACATTGCTAATACAGGTAAAGACTTCCCCATTTTGGGGAAGAAAGGTAAAGACTTCCCCATTTTGAACCACTTGAGGCTAAAGGGAGGAGTTTCTGGCTGTGTGCAGGGGGGAAAGAGAAAGGTAAAAGAAATAATACATTCTAGATTTGTGCGCTTAAGACTGTGATTGTATTTTATTTCAAAATGACTGGCTTAGTTCAATGTAATAACTGTTTTGCACCTGTCTTCCGCAGTACTCTTTTCAAATTTGGATACTGTCCCCCTTGCAGACAAATTAATAGATTACATAGACACATAACATATCTTGAATCTGTAATTTGTGATCTCCAGGCAGAAATTAAGTGTCCAATTCGGCCACTCCACCCTGTGGAGATGCCACACTACCAGCCTCCCCTACCGCAAAGATCCCACAGAAGAAGAGCAGCCTGGACAACTGTGGGATCTGGCAGGGTGAGAGCTGTGACCCACAAACACAAAACTTTCGCTGTGTCCCAGCATAACAGATATAGCGCCCTTGCTGATCTTAATGGGGACACTAAAGTGACAGGTCAAGGTAATAATGACGACTCAAATAAGCAGCGGATTGTGGTCCAAAGTGAAGAACCTACTTCAGAAATGCAAAAGTGTGAACCAGGGATCATGCATCAGTCACACAACAAGAGCAAGGTACCCAAAAAGAGAAGTCACCTCCTGATTGGTGACTCAATCGTAAGAGATGTAAACTTAGGTAAGGATATGGAGGTTTTGAAAGATGTCAGATGTTTACCGGGTGCTACAGCCAGCAGAGACAAGAGGCGTATTCTTAAGATAGTCACGAATGCAAGTAAGGACTGTGAAGTTGATGCTATTATACATCTTGGCACAAATGATCTGTCCCAAAAAGATGTAGCTTCTGTGCAGAATGATTTCCAGAGTTTGGGGTACGAACTTAGTAGTACAGGTTGTAGGCTTATCTTCTCAGAGGTTATACCAGTATACAAGGAACAAAAAGGAAAGGGCCAGCGCATAGCAGAGTTTAATGTGTGGCTAAAGGAGTGGTGTAAAAAGGAAGGCTTTGGTCTTATTAGTCATGATGCCTGCAGCTGGTCCAATGATAAACTGTACAAAAGAGATGGTTTGCACCCATCCAAGAAAGGGACTGAGTTACTTGGCACTAAATTCACAGATTTCCTGGCTAAACATTTAAACTGAATAGTGGGGACAGAGAATCAATAGATAAAGAATATTTCTGTCCCCAGCAAACTAAAATTCATAGGGTTATCAGTGCGTGTAACATAGATAATTGTGCAGGTAATATTATCAACACTGCTGTCAAGCAAAACCAAACAATTAACAGTGGGTGCCATACCATGTACATGAACCATACAAGTGGCAAAGAAATAGGGGCAAAGAGAACCATAGTCAGGCATAACACAGGTTTCGTAGACAGAAAACACAGGGTCAATCAAAATGGACTCAAATGTCTATACACCAATGCACAGAGTATGAGGAATAAACAGGGTGAATTAGAAATTCAAGTAAATGAGGGCAGATACGATATTGTTGCCATTACAGAAACTTGGTGGGATGAAACCCACAAATGGAACATACAGCTAGAAGGATTTAAATTATTTAAAAGAAATAGACCAAATAAAAGAGGAGGTGGAGTTGCACTATATATAAGAAATAATTACATCTCTACAGAAATAGAGCACAACAATGATGAGAACTATCTTGAATGTATTTGGGTCAATATTAAAGGTTGGGGGGGGAATGATATTGTCATAGGTCTATACTACAGGCCACCCAACCAAGCAGAGGAAGTGGATGTACTTTTTGCTAACCAGCTAACTAAGGTATGTAGGAAGCACACTGCAATAGTAATGGGAGATTTTAACTACCCTGACATCAATTGGGAAACAAACTCTGCACCAAGTGGAAGATCCAACAGGTTCCTAACAAACCTAGCAGACAACTTTGTTTCCCAAAAGGTAGAGAAGGGAACAAGGGGATCAGCAATATTGGACTTAATTCTCACTAACAGAGAGGAAATGATAGAAGGTGTAGAAGCTACAGGAACTTTGGGGGCAAGCGATCATGAAATACTGGAATTCAACATTATGCAAACAAAAGTAGTTGAACAAAGTCAAACTAGAGTCTTAGACTTCAAGAGAGCTAATTTCAACAAACTCAGAGAGAGCTTGGGAAGGATTCCATGGATGAGAATCCTCAAGGGGAAAACAACTCAAGAAGCTTGGGAAATTTTGAAAAATGAGATTATAAAAGCCCAGTCCAGCGCAATACCAATGAAGAAGAAAAATAACAGTTCCCAAAAGAAACCAGCATGGCTGCATAAAGAACTCTCTGACAAATTGAAAGACAAAAAGGATAAATATAAAAAGTGGAAAAAGGGGGACATAACCAAGGCAAAATATCAGCAAATAGCCCGAGCCTGTAAAGATGAAGTGAGGAAAGCTAAGGCTCACAATGAAGAAAGGCTTGCCAAAAAAGTAAAAAATAACAAAAAAAGCTTCTTCCAACATGTTAAAAATAAGAAAAAAGTTAAGGAAACAATTGGTCCACTGCTGGGAGAAAATGGCAAGAAGATGATAAGCAACAGGGAGAAAGCAGAACTATTTAACTCTTTCTTTGCATCTGTCTTTACACAAAGGGATAAAACAGTCCAATCAATCAAAAACAGCACCACAAATATCAGATTAGGAACACAAGTTGAAATAGAGAAGAAAATGGTAAGTGAGCACCTGTCTGCCCTGGACGAGTTCAAATCACCAGGACCGGATGGATTACACCCCAGGGTTCTGAAGGAACTGGCAGACGAGATCTCAGAACCACTGAACTATATCTTTCAGAGATCCTGGAGCACCGGGGAACTGCCAGAAGACTGGAAAAGAGCAGATGTGGTTCCCATCTTCAAAAAAGGAAAAAAAACAGATCCAGGAAACTATAGACCCATCAGCCTGACCTCAATACCAGGAAAGATTCTGGAAAAGATAATTAAACAACAAATAAGTGAACACCTAGAAGCAAACAAAGTAATAGCCAAAAGCCAACATGGGTTTGTCAAAAACAGATCATGCCAGACGAATCTAATTGCATTCTTTGACAAAGTAACAAAATCAGTGGACCAGAGGAATGCTGTTGATATAATTTACCTGGACTTCAGTAAGGCATTTGATAAAGTAGACCATAACCTACTATTAGATAAAGTAGAAAATTGTGGGTTAGACAGCACCACCACCAAATGGATTCGTAACTGGCTGACCAACCGCACTCAACGTGTAGTCCTCAATGGAACTGCATCTACATGGAAGGAAGTATGCAGTGGAGTCCCCCAAGGCTCTGTTTTAGGCCCAGTACTCTTTAACATCTTCATCAACGATTTGGATGAGGGGATAAATGGGGAACTCATCAAATTCGCAGACGACACCAAGCTGGCAGGAATAGCCAACACTCCAGAAGATAGGCTTAAGATACAGAAGGATCTAGACAAACTTGAACATTGGGCACTGTCTGATAAAATGAAATTCAATTGTGAAAAAAGTAAGGTCCTACATATAGGCAAGAAAAACCAAATGCACAAGTACAGTATAGGTGGTACCTTGCTCAATAGTAGCAACTGTGAGAGGGATCTCGGAATCCTAGTGGACAACCATTTAAATATGAGCCAGCAGTGTGCAGCAGCTGCCAAAAAAGCCAACACAGTTCTAGGCTGCATCAACAGAGGGATAGAATCTAGATCGCGTGAAGTGTTAATGCCACTGTATAGTGCCTTGGTAAGGCCACACTTGGAATACTGCATACAGTTTTGGTCGCCACGATGTAGAAAAGACGTGGAGACTCTGGAAAGAGTGCAAAGAAGAGCAACCAAGATGATTAGAGGACTGGAGACTAAGACATATGAAGAACGTCTGCAGGAACTGGGTATGTCTAGTTTGATGAAGAGAAGGACCAGGGGAGACATGATAGCAGTGTTCCGATATCTCAGAGGGTGCCACAAAGAAGAGGGAGTCAAACTTTTCTCCAAGACACCTGGGGGCAGGACAAGGAGCAATGGGTGGAAACTAACCAAGGAGAGAAGCAACTTAGAACTAAGGAGAAATTTCCTAACAGTAAGAACAATTAACCTCTGGAACAGCTTGCCTCCAGCAGTTGTGAATGCCCCAACCCTGGAAGTCTTTAAAAAGATGTTAGACAGCCATTTGTCTGAAATGGTATAAGATTCCTGCCCATGCAGGGGGTTGGACTAGAAGACCTACAAGGTCCCTTCCAACTCTGCTATTGTATTATTGTATTATTGTATAGTTGAAATCTTTGACTGGAAAACAGGATCTTTGACTGGAAAGGAGGTTCTTTGACTGGAAAGGAGGATCTTTGACTGGAAAGCAATCCATTAGATCCTGACCAATATTTGTAATTAGTTTTTGTCTTTGTTTTCCTTTAGAATGGGAGTCTTATAGCTAATATCATATTATTTTCAGATAAATGTGATCTGTGGATTCATTTGAACCATAGATGAGGACCCTATTTTCTGGCCTCATTCCTTAGCAGATATGTGGAGCAAGAAAAGATATTTGGATGATCAAATGATATATAATGCATAGCTTATTGCTGAATATTAAGAATTCTTAGCAAAGGAATATTCTCATTCTTTTGATAGGAGCATAACGTTTATTCAACAACTGGTGACTTTCAACCATCCTTTAGGAGAAAGGTGCATATCAGTCATATTTCTTTTGGTCTGGATGTTCTTCATGTATTCCCTCGTTATTTTCACTTTGTTATGTTTTCCATGTTTTAGTTTATAAATAATAAATTAAACTTGCATCTTATTGCATGCAACTTTGTCTAAAAAATGCAGATTTGCAAAAGATGTCTTTTCGTGATTCTTTCTTGTCTCTAATACAGGAAGGCCATTTGGGGACTGCATGATGCAGTAGAATCTATAATGGTCAATCATAACATGTTATCCTAAAAATAATACTGAATTGTTTTATGTCCCTAACTTACAGCATGAGAATATAGCTTCCCCCTCGCCCCATGTCACCTTTGATTTCTAGCAACAGCCTAGATAACTCCCTGAAATCTTTTTGGCAAGATTTCAGAAGTGGCCTCTTTCCTAGGGGCTGAGAGAAGGCCCAAAGTTACCCAGATGCCTTGTGTCTAAAGCAAGGCTAGAACTCCCAGTCTCCCAGTTTCTCTCTCATGATGGCAAACCTATGGCACACGTGCCAGAGGTGGCACGCAGAGTCTCCTCAATGGGCATGTGTGACATCACAACCTGCTTTTCTGGTTTCTGGCATGCTTGCGCACTAGCCAGCTGGTCTTCACACATGCTGGAGTGCCAGAAACCCAAAGGTCAGGTGGCTGGTACGCACATGTATTCCAGTTTGGGGACTCAATGTTGAAAAGATTCACCATCACTGCCCTAGTGCTTTAACCACTAGTTCAAACTATCACTAGGAGCTTTGGTGGCACAGTGGTTAGAATGCAATATTGCAGAATACTTCCGCTAACTACCAGCTGCCTGCAATTTGGCAGATCGAATCTCACCAGGCTCAAGGTTGGCTCAGCCTTCCATCCTTCCAAGGTTGGTAAACTGAGGACTCAGATTGTTGGGGACTATAGGATGACTCTGTAAACCACTTAGAGAGAGCTGTAAAAAGCACTGAGAATCAGTATGTAAGTGCTATTGCTTTTGCTATCACAACCAACTGCATGTTGTGCTCTCTAGTCGTCTAGAGCAGGGGTTCCCAACCTTTGCAACTTTAAGTCTGAAGGACTTCAGCTCGCAGAATTCTGGGAGCTGAAGTCCTTCAGACTTAAAGTTGCAAAGGTTGGGAACCCCTGCTCTAGACGACTTTGATTTGAATCCAAAAGTCTCTCTGTTGAAGCTAACTTTTATCCCATTTTTAATAAACTAGAAGGCAAAATCCAAAGGAAATAAACAGTAACAGAGTTGGAAGTTAACTAGGAGGTCATCTAGTCCAACCCACTGCTCATGCAGGAGACCTGTATCAGGGATTCGAACCACCAAACTGCTGACCTTTGTGATCAACAAGCTTGGTGTCTTAGCCACTGAGCCACCTAGTCTTTTTGTAAGTATTCATACTAAGCATATTACATTAATTAGATTCTAATTAAATCAAATAAAGGTTTAATGTGGGCTAAGCTTTTCCATAGCCATGCCTAGTTTTTGGCTAGGGAAGTAATACTTCATCTGTTGTTCTGATGGAAAAGCATGAAATCAATTCAAATTGCCTGATTACTATTTGCAAACAGCAAGTATTTAAGGATAGGTCACTTGGACCTTATTTGCAGTGTTTATTAGTTTATGTTTATTATCGGTATCTCTAATGATGATTTTATTTTTATTGAAAATTTTTTTGTAAGACTAAGTGGATAAAGCTGAAAAACTCCTGGCTTTGGAGACCAAAGGATAACAATTTCTTCAAGTATAGCTGCTTATGGAAAGGCAAGTATTTTTGAGAGCAAATGCAAAAGTTACTGTACTCCAACCTCAGCATTTTTCCCTGCAGAGTTTAGTCCATCTTTAGTGAATAATGCTAGTAAACACAGCTAAAGGGGAGGCAATCATGATGAAAAGAGATTGCGCTGAGAGACATAGCTTCAAAACTACATATATTATTAATTCGATAGAGCATTTCTCTTGAATTATTATGCACTTCTCCTTTCAGATGGACTCGCAAAGCAGCCTCATTGGCAAGTCTAAGAAGTCAGCACCAATCTCCCTTTTAAACCAAAGCATGAAAGATGCACATTGCATAATTTGATTTATTTCGTCTATTTTCCCAGCCAAGGGAGCGAGTATACATGTGGAGTCATTTATACCCTTGCTGTGATCCAGGTTATACTGTGCGTCTACCATAGAGTTATCTTTATAAATGTTCCCCTGCTAATTTCAATTAGCAAGGAAGGATCTGTGTGCAAAAGTTTGATTAAAATTAATGAAGAAAGCTATACCAATATCAGAATATATATTGGAGATGAAGTTAGAATGGATGGCTTCATTCACAGTAATTTGAACGGAAACCAGTTTTCTGGATTCTGGTTTTATATTTCTGTTTTCCGTAGTATTGAATTTTATCCATGACAATTTGTTTGTATTAAGTTTGGGTTTTGCCTGCAACTTGGGTTACTCCTGCATGTAGACATCACTTTCCTTTTTTTTCCCCTGTAGAAACAGAACATTATTTTCATAACATTAAACTGACTGAACTAGGGAAAATAAACTTTCTCTGAGCAACACAAACACCCTTGAAATTTCTTAGTGTAGAAAATGTCAAAGAACTCAGATAAAATCTATCCTTGGAATCCATTAGTCAACTAGCAATATTGCATACATAACACTGTGATAATTTTTAATTTGTTTCTTTGCTTAATCATAAATTCATTCTCACCCTCAGAAACACCTTTGCTTGATTCCTTGAACAAAAGGTGAACAAAAGACATTTTGCCTTAATGCTGGTGTATGTATAGCCCTCAGGATTGGTAGCAATGGAAGAATCTCGGGAATATCAAAAGAACATTTACATGTGCTTCATTACCTACAAGAAAATCTTTGATTGTGTTGATCATGAGAAGCTATGGAGAACCCTACAAGACCTGGGTGTATCAGCATCTCTGCTCGGTGTTAGGTCCCCAGACTTGTGACCGGTGCCGGGCAGAGTTGAAGCTTGGGAAGCTGATTGGCTCACGCACATTGTTGCCAAGCGCGGCAAAACTACAGACTGTTGATTGGTTCTCTGCCTGTCAGCAGTCTCTATAAATAGCTGTCAGGTGCCTCCGGCCTAGTTCCTCAGTTCTTGTTAATCTCTGTTAATAAACGTTCTAACTGCAGCCTGTGTTCCAGTTCCCTTTGTTTTACAAACAAAACGCTCAGGTTGGTGTAATCACTGTGCATAAATCAAGAAGCTACTGTGCTAACATCATTTGGAATCACTGAATGGTTTAAGACAGGGGTCTGCAAAGTTGGCTTTTTTAAGACTGGTGGACTTCAACTCCCAGAGTTGAAGTCCACCAGTCTTAAAAGAGCCGACTTTGCAGACCCCTGGTTTAAGATAAAGAAAGGAGTGTGACAATTCAATTCAATTCCAATTTTATTGTCAATGCATAATATGTGTACAATGAGGTTGGCTGAGCCTCTCTTTGTGCATCTCCCCAACGTAAATACATATCAATAACTCATAGTGAAAGAAGAAAAACAATCCCTAACCCAATAAATCTTACTGACAACAACAACAGAACATGTTGCACCGATCCTGCAAGTCTATCATGATGTTATGTTGCATTCAAGAGTCTGACAGCCCACGGATAAAAGCTGTTCTTCAGCCTGTTTGTATGACTGGCTATGCTTCTATATCTCCTGCCCGATGGTTGGAGAGTAAAGAAGTGCTGACCAAGGTGTGAGTCATCCCTGACAAGGTTGCATTTTTCCCCTTTCTTATTCAACTTGGATGCCCAAATGATTTTGAGGAAGCTAGATCTTGAAGAATCAAAAACCTGGGTAAAGATTGGAGGAAGAAACTTTAATAATCTTCGATATACTGATGGTACAACTCTCATCTCAAAGAAGGTGTGGAATACCTGACCAAGAAAACCAAAGAAGAAAGTGAGATTTTTTTTTATTTCTTTCTGAACATCAAAATGACCAAGCTCAGGACCATTGCAAGGAATGAGAACATCAAACTAGAAATGGTAAAGAGACAAAATGCATGGAAAAATTCACTTTCCTAAGATTGCAGATAACTCAAAACAGTGAGTACAAACCAGACATAAAACATCAGATTGCATTGGATCACACAGTAATGATGAACATGAGCTGAATAAGGAAATGCAAGGGCATCAATCTTGAAATAAAATGTAGGTTAGTCTGCTCCGTTGCATTCCCCATAGCTACCTATGTTTGTGAAAGTTGGACCACTAAAAAGCAAGATCAGAAGAACATAAGCTCATTGGAGCTGAAGTGCTGGGTATTCCCTGGACAGCAAAAGTGACTAACAAGCAAGTACTGGAGTGCATAATACCAAACACATTACTAGAAGACAAAATCATGAAACAAACTTACTTTGGCCATGTTATGTGGGAAATTCACTCAAGAAACTCTTCCCAATTATTTTGGGAAGAATTAGCAGTAAAAGGAAACCAGACCACCAAAGAAGACAATGACTGGACAGTCAGAACATAGAAGAAGTCAAAGAAGTGCAACATCTAAAGATGTGGAGAGACCTGGCCTAAAGAATCGGCAAGAGTCAAACACTACTGAATGGATATCATCATCATCATCATCTCTTTATGAGTCTGCCTTAAGTTAACTTTAAAAATTTCTGAGTCAATCAAGGTTACTAATTCAGGAAAACAGGTCAATCAGCATAAAGGGTAAAAATAGGTTTCATTTATGATTGATCAAATCTTCAGGATGATTTATTCTCTTCATATTTTATTCAGGAAGAACTTAGGCAGTAATATTTGTGTCTCTCCATTTTGACTATAATTCCACAATATGCCCCACACTGTAACAGGATAAGAAAAGAATTCAAGAACGTTTTGCAGTTCTTGCAGTTCTTCCCATGGGATCCCATTTTATTTTAACCATTTTGTGAGTTTTCACTAGGACGTTTCTAGATTTTCCATTTTCCTCTTTCTACCTAACGCTTGTCACAGATGATATGGGAGTGGGTGGGTGGAGGTATTGAGTTATTTTGTTTGAATTTTAATATATATACATACAGAATTTTCAGAAACTCCCACGTTCTGCAGCTGTTTCTATCAGTATATAGGTAACATTTGTAGGAATGCAGTTCCAGTTCCTGGAACAGAATAGAAGCAAGCAGTTTTTGACTGCCATCGATCATAATGGAAAGTGCCACAAATGTCTCTTGATGTTTTAGCATCAAAAGATGACTTAAATTATCCTCCCCCCCCCCCAAAAAAAAGTGGGAGGATAATCTCATTTCTTTAAAGCATACAAGGCAGCATTTAAACACTGAACCCAGCCCTTGATTGACCCCTAATGAGGTACATGCTTTTGCAGTGTGAAGGCTGTTCTGAGCACTTACAATTCTGTGTGAAACGGCTGGGTCATGCCAGCAATTTTAAATGACTTTATTAGGGTGAACTAAAAAAGACAGAAGAGTCCATATGGAATGAGCAACTTTTTAAATGTTTTTTTTAATGCTGTTTACATTTAAGAATAGCAGCTAGAATTGTGAACAAATGTATTCCTATTCAAATCTTCCCCCGGCCACGAATTCACCAGCATTCAATTACTGGTAAACTGTATTCACAATACAGGAATAATGGTGAAAAGCTTTGCAGCCCTTAAAAAAAAAGCTTTTTCCAAGTACAGTATAAAGATGACTGGGATGAGATTTGTGTGTGTGCATGCACATGTTTGTGTGTGTGCCTTCAAGTCAGTTCTGATTCCAGGCAACCCCCTAAACCAGGGGTAGTCAACCTTTTTTATACCTACCACCCACTTTTGCATCTCTGTTAGCAGTAACATTTTCTAACCGCCCACCGGTTCCACAGCAATGGTGATTTATAAAGTAGGGAAGTCAATTAAATTTAAAAAAGGAAAGTGCTTCAGTATCGGACAAAACCCCTACCGCCCATCATGAAAGCTGGAACGCCCACTAGTGGGCGGTAGGAACCAGGTTGGCTACCACTGCCCTAAAGGAATCCCTTCCCTTTTATTGACAAGGGCATTTTTTAGAAGTGGTTTGCCTCCTTCCCAGGGCTGAGAGGGAGTGACTGGCCCAAGGCCACCCAGCTGGCTTTGTGCTTAAGACAGGACTAGAACTCACAGACTTGCAGCTTCTTATCTGATGCCTTAACCACGACACCAAGCTGGGTCTTTGGGATGAGATGAGACATGCGTTAAAAATGTAAGTTGTACTAAGCAGTATTTTCTTCAGCTTAAACTCAACTCCCAGTTACTTCATGGAGATATCCTTGCAGTTTTCTCACCAAAAGTAAGGAAGGGGTGTTCTGCTATTGTTGTTTTTGTCTTCTTAAGAGCTGCCATGGCTCAGTGGTTAGAATGCAGTATTGCAGGCTACTTCTGCTGACTACCAACTATCAGCAATTCAGCAGTTCAAATCCCACCATGCTCAAGGTTGACTCAGCCTTCCATCCTTCCGAGGTGGATAAAATGAGGACCCAGATTGTTGTGGGAAATAGGCTGACTCTGTAAAACCGCTTAGGGAGAGCTGTAAAGCACTGTGAAGCGGTATATAAGTCGAACTGCTATTGCTATCTCCATGTATGTTTCAACAGTTTTAAAATGGCATGTTTTATGCCATTAGAGGGCCATGATGCAATGACATGTGGAATTCTATAGATACCTGGAATAAGATACTGTGCAAGTGCCAAAAATACAAAAAATAATAATTCATTGTCTTTTTTTTTTCACTATAAGGAAACATTAAGCAGGATGCTCAGAAGATAGGAATGACATTGTCAGAAAATTCTAGGTCAAGAATGTGCCAAAGATAAGCCCACCTTAGCCTTGTTTCCCAAAGATCATTGTTGAAGCAAGGCAATGCCTGAAATATAAGAATTATCTTGTTTCCACACTAATGCTTAGTCAGTATTCTGAGTAACGTATTGAGGCTTTGCAGCTTGGTTAGTTCAAAAAATTGATTTATTTTTCCCCCAGAATATCCAAGAGGCAAGTCTATTCAGCTTACTTTGTAAAACACTGTGTGCTTAGTCAATTTTTGTTATTGATTGCACTGTGTTTAGTTTAATGTGTCAGGCTTTGGAGTATTACAACTTACTTCATGGTTCATTCTTTGTGCCTATGGAAAGCGTTCTTTTTTTAATTACAAAACTTTTTTTTAAACCTGCTTTATAGAACAGCATGAATGGAGGTGGATACTAGCTACAAACTGGGGATACATATCTGAATTTATACCCCAATGCAATTCTTATAAATTCAGTCATGCCTCAAAGAGGTGAAAGTTGAGTTTGTTTGCATGCGTAATATTTGGTCACGGTTTTTGAAAGAGTGCAAAAATGTTGTTAACAATCCTTTGCAAAGATACAGTTGTGATACTACCTTGCATGTATTTCTACCGGAATTAATGTAATAAAATGTAGGTTGAATGTCTTGTGCACAGTTACTATTGGAGTTTGACTTTAAAAAGGTTCCCCTCGCACATATGTGCTAGTCGTTCCCAACTCTATGGGGCGGTGCTCATCTCTGTTTCAAAGCCAAAGAGCCAGCGCTGTCAAAGACATCTGCGTGATCATGTGGCTGGCATGACTAAATGCTGAAGGTGCACGGAACACTGTTATCTCCCCACCAAAGGTGGTCCCTATTTTCCTATTTACACTTTTTATGTGCTTTCGAACTGCTAGGTTGGCAGAAGCTGGGACAAGTAATGGGAGCTCACTCCATTACATGGCGCTAGGGATTTGAACCACTGAACTGCTGACCTTTCTGATCGACAAGCTCAGTGTCTTAGCCACTGAGCCACCATGTCCCTTATTACAGTAGCCAAACTCTAATAAAACATTTTTTTTTATTTGCAATGGTAACACTGTATTTAGAGCAGGAGTCCTCAATCCCTAGTCCATGGACTGGCACCTGGCTGCAGAATGCCAGAAACCGGGCTGCACAAGCAAGCAAAGACCCATCTGTGGGATGCAGGCAGCACATGAAACCATGCCCCCACCATTCTGTGGAAAAACCTCTCTCCATAGAACTGGTTCCTGGTGACAAAAAGGTTAATCAAAATTTGATTAATATCTCTTCAATATACTGTTAGTATAATTATTATTATTGTTTAAATTTCTATACCACCCTTCTCCCTTCCGGGACTCAGGGCGGTGTACAGGCAACAATAAAATCACAAGTAAAAAACATAGAAACCTTTAAAAATACATTAAATGATAAATAGCCTATCTTAAAACCTTGTTAAAATCCCTGCTAAAAAACCATTCAAAACTATACCATTTAAAACTATGCCTGTTAAAAACTATGCCAGGCCGGCCGCATGAAATAAATAAGCCTTCAAGGCCCAACGGACAAGGCGCAGGTCCGTGATTGTCCATAGGTCAGGGGGTAGGTCATTCCAGAGGGCAGGAGCTGCCACAGAGAAGGCTCTCCCCCTAGGGGTCGCCAGCTGACATTGCCTGGCTGACGGCACCCTGAGGAGGCCCTCTCTGTGAGAGCAAACTGGACGGTGGGAGGTATTTGGTAGCAGGAGGCGGTCTTGCAAATAACCAGGTCCCTTGCCATGGAGCGTTTTAAAGATGGTTACTAATACCTTGAAGCACACCCGGAAAGCCACAGGCAGCCAGTGCAGCTCGCGCAGGAGAGGTGTCACGTGGGAGCATCTAGACGCTCCCAGAATCCCCTGCGCAGCCGCATTCTGAACCAACTGGAGCCTCCGGGTGCACCTCAAGGGAAGCCCCATGTAGAGAGCATTGCAGTAGTCCAGACGGGAGATGACGAGGGCTTGAGTGACCATGCTTAAAGCGTCACGATCCAGAAAAGGGCGCAACTGGCATATCAGGCAAACCTGATTTTAAAAAAAACCTGGTGAGGAGCTTCCAGTCTCTCGGAGGAGACAGTTGAGTCTTTGACTCTTCCGCCGTTTTGTTGCCCTTACTGCCCCCCAAGGGGCAGGAAATTCCTTTCAAAGGAATCCTGCTGTACGGTCGGCTTGCTGGGATTCCCCTGTCCTGATGGCGGTCGGGGGGGGGGGGGTCCTTGTCTTCGACCCAGGAGTGAGAGAACATGCTGCGGGGGGCTTGGTTCCCTTCGCCTCCGGAGGATTGGAATATTTAGCACTTTGGAGAGAGCTGATCTGTCGGAGTCGGAAGCCTGTCTGAAACTCTTGACTTCAAAGTGGAAAGTGAGTGACTTTTTTCCTTTGCTTGCAATCTTTACTCAACAAGGCAATGGAGGGGGGAGTTTGCAAAAAAAAAACCTTGGAGCACATAAGCGGCGTTTTGAATCTGCTTCCCCGGCTGGGGAACGCACAGAAACCTGCACCCAAACTCATCTAATGATGATTAAAGTCCTTCTGGAATGATTGCGGAAGCTTTGAATCGAAGTCTGGCAACTAAATTGCAATTTCACACTTGGTGAATTCCCGGCGGCTCCCTGGTGAGCGGAGAAGATGGCGTTCCTTTGTTCTCCTGAGACACTAATTACAGATGATTGCCGACACTTTCCTGAGAATGGGATTGTCTCTCCTTTCTTCTACCTAATGTTTCGTTTGATTAATTGATCCTTCCCTTGAAGTGCCTTCTTATTTTTCAGGACTGTATTATTGTGGATTCTCTCAGGACTTTGATTTGGTAACATCTATAAATTTGTTTATTGGACTGCTTCTTCTTGCTCCGCTAATATCTCCCCAGCAGGCGCCATTTTACTGACACAGGAATAAACTTTTCACCATGGCTTCAAAAAAGCAACACCAACCTAAAATCACCTCGATGTTATCTGAAAAACCTGACACAGATGCAAGATTAACAGCTGTCGAAGAAACTCTTGCAACCTTGGTGAGAGAAATCAAGGAAATGAGAAAAGATCAAGTCAGTTCTAAATTAGAACTTTTGGAGGTACAGAAGAAATTAATGGAAAATTCACAAAAGACTGATGAGCTGGAGGTGGGGCTGGGTGGGGCAAAGGGGGAGCTTAAAAGTATTAATAATGAAATTAGTGATTTAACTGGTCATATGTCTAGGATGGATTTTGAAAGAATGTCATATTTTTTAAGATTTCAGAATGTTCCTGAGGACAGTGCAGAAGATTTACAAGACTTAATGAGCACAATTTTAGCAGATTACCTACACAGTCCTAAGGAAGAATTAAGGGGTGACATTGATTTGATTTATAGAATAAATTCAGCATATGCCAGGATAAATGAAGTGCCTAGAGAGATACATATTAAATTTGTTAGAAGGTCGACAAGGGAAAGGATATTGAGGGCGCGGAGAGACATCCCCCTAATTTATCAACAGAAAGAGATCACCATCTTGAATCAGGTGCCGAAGAAGATTAGAGAGATAAGAAGGAAGTATTCCTTCTTGTCCAAAAGATTATTTAAAAGGGGGGTCTGGTTTAAGTGGGTGATGCTGGAGGGAATGTTGGTGTTTTGGGAAGGGGGAAGAGTAAGAATTAAAACAATTGCAGAGGCGCAAGCTTTTCTTGAAAAACATTCCTTAATCCTTGAAGATGACAATGGGGGAGCAGAGGCGGCCGTGGCTCCGCCCGCTGGGGGCCAGGGGGAAGAAGATACAATTGCCAAGAGACTTAGATCTCAAAAATGACTTTTTAGTATAATACAATGTTGTTTGGATGTTTAAGCACGTTTGCTAGCACTGTTCTGTTATTATAACTTTATTTGCATCTCTGTCCACTTTGTAATATGAATGTATAACTGAAATACCTATTTTGTGCATGAAGACTCAGATGGAGTCAATGACTTCGACGAGAAAGTTCTCAAAATGTCTTTTCACACCTTACCCTTACCTTTTGTATGTAAAATTTATAAAACCCAATAAAACTTTTTTTTTAAATTATTATTTTTATTATAATTTTCAACAAATTATACATCTACACATAAAATTTACTCTTTTTTTTTTTAACAATAATCAATAATCCACCCGGTGCTATACAAAACGAAAGGAAGAGTTGGTTCTTTGGATATCTTCAATTGTCTTTAAGATCTCCAAAATCCGCGTTCCCTGGGTACAGGTGTCGAGGCATCCAAAGTTCCAAGTGCATAGTCCACAAATGGGTTCCAAGTCTTCCAGAAAATTGCTGCCAAAACTTTTTAATTTTCACACATTTATACCACGTATGTTCATAAGTTCCCACTTCCATATTACATCTCCAACATTTATCGCTCATTTTTTTATCTATCAATGATAATCTTAATGGGGTCCAATACCATTTCCAAACAACCTTAAAATTATGCTCTTTAATCCTTATAAACAAAGTTCTCATGATTCGACTCTTCCAGTTCTCATTCCAATCCAAATCCAATATTTTAATCTTAAGGTCTTCCTCCCAGTTCCTTTTCATTACCATTTGTGGATTTCCATCAAAATTTATAATCTTATATATCTTACTAACGAGTCCTTTTAACCCAATTTCATCTTTAATAATTTGAGATACTAAACTTTCAAATTTAGTTTTATTTCTATCTATTTTACATATTCCCTTTACTTTCATAGTCCATTTTTCTACCTGTATTTTTTCGAACCAATTCAACTCCAATCTTTGGATTACTTTTTTTTTCCTACTCTCAATTCCTAGAGCTCTTAACCAATTTACTATATTTCCTATATTTTCATCCTCAATTACTTTATCCCGACTTATATTAGTTTTAATCGGCCAACTTTCAGTTGTCTTCCCCAGGAAAGCTATATCCGGGATCAATTTTTTAACAAATTTATTCCAAATTTTGCTCAGCCCCTTTAACCAATAACTATTAATTGCCTTTGTTTTTGCTCTATCTAGAAACCATATAGACCCAAATCTCTTAATATCTTTTAGCTCCAGATCACCCCAATGACCATCTCCACCTTTAAGTATTTTTATCACGGTTCGAATATTATACGCCCGATAATAATTAAGTAGATTGGGAATTCCCAATCCACCCTCTTTTTGATTTTGATACCACATTTTCTTCATTATTCTTGGTTTTTTCCCACCATTACAAAATTTATCCAATTTCTTCTGATATTCTTCTATATCCTTCTCTAACAAATTTAGTGGTAGCATCTCAAACAAAAAATTGAACTTTGGTAACAACATCATTTTACACATTGCAATTCTACCAAACCAAGACAGCTTTATCTCTTTATACTTATCTATCTTTCTCTCTACTTCCTTCAACATCACCTCATAATTATTTTTTTTCAATTCTCTAACTTTAAGTGAAAGTGTTATCCCCAAATATTTCAATGTATTCTTAACTCTTATCCCAAATTGTTCTTGCATATTTTCCCACTCCTTACCATCTTTATTCATTAGTAGTTCAGATTTTGACCAATTTACCTTTAATCCTGTCATTTCTTCAAATTCTATCAAATGTTTATTTATCCTCTTTAAATCTTTCTCTATATCTTTCAAAATAATCAAGGTATCATCCGCATACAAATTTATCTTATATCCCTTGTACCCTTCCAATCCTTCATCTTCTTCTATCAATTTAGTCAAAACCTCCATAACTAACAGGAATAATGTTGGGGACAAGGGACATCCCTGTCTCGTACCTGCTTCCAATTTAATCTCTCCCGTCATTGTTCCATTCACCTTTACTTTTGCACTACTTTTTGATACAATTTTGAAATAACATGTATAAATTTATTACCAAAGCCTAATGCCTCAATAATTACCTTAATAGTTTCCCATTGTACAGAATCAAAGGCTTTGAAAATATCTAACGATATTATACCTATTTCATCACCATTATTTTCAGCAACGTCTATAATGTTCAATACTCTTCTAATTATATCACTCATATATCTACCTTTAACAAAACCTACTTGATTATAACTTATATATTTATCTATAAAACTATTTAATCTATTACTTATAATAGCTGTAAATATTTTTGCATCCTGGTTGATTAAAGAAATGGGTCGGTAGGACTCGATCCTCTCAAGATCTTTATCAGGTTTAGGAATTATAGATATTACTGTCTTATTCCATGACATCGGGACTTCTCCACCATGTAAAATTCCATTAAATAATTTTTGCAGTCTTGGTATTATTAGTTCTTTAAATTCTTTATAGAATTCAGCAGGTAATCCATCTTCTCCTGGGGTCTTCCCTAGTTTTAACTCTTGTATTATTTCGTTAATCTCCTCCTGTGTTATATCTTTTTCCATCAAATCTTTATATATTGGATCTATTTTTATAGCATATTTTCCAAGATGATTCTTCAATTTTTCTAAATCGATTGGTTTCTTTAAATATAATTTTTGAAAAAAATTCCTAGCTATTTCACATTTCTCCAACCTCTTATAGCACCTTGTACCTTTTTCATCTATCAGAGAACCAATTTCTCTCTTTTGAGTTTTATTTTTCGCCATCTTTGCCAATAACCTAGAATTTTTATTACTAAATTCAAAAAAATCCCTATTTAAATATCTTAAATTTTTTTTAACTAATTCAATATCTTCTTCTATCAATTTAGTTTTTAATAAGTTCAATTCCTCCAAACATTTTTTATCTTTCGTAAGTGAGAATTGGTTCTCCAATATCTTAATTTGTCTTGTATCCTGTTCTATTTTAGTTTTATATTCCCTATATTTTCTACTTGACAATTTAATACTTTCTCCCCTAAATATTGCTTTCATTGTATCCCAAACAATTTCAAATTTGACCTCCCCATTATCATTCAATCCCCAACTTTCTTCCCATTTTTTGAATATCCATATTTTGTCTTCTTCCTTTTTATACAATTTTTCATCATATCTCCAACCTCTCTCCTTTTTCTCAAAGTTAAAATCTATTTCCATCGTAACTTCTGCATGGTCAGAATCCTTAAAAATTCCCACATCTACTTTATCTACATTATTCAACAAATCTTTAGAAACAAAAATATAATAAATTCTTGAATAAGTATTATATACCTTAGAACAAAAGGTGTATACCAATAAAACTTTTTTCATATAAAAAAAAAACCTGGCCACGGCTGTCATATGGTCTTCTAGGGACAGCCAAGAGTCCAGGAGGACACTCAAGTTGCGAGCCCTCTCTGTAGGTGCCAATGACTCGCCCCCAATAGCCAGAGATGGTACCAACTGGCTATATCATGACGCCGGAAGCCACAGCCACTCGGTCTTGGACGGGTTGCGTCGGAGCCTGTTTCTCCCCATCCAGACTCGCACGGCCTCCAGACACCGGGACATCACTTCCACGGCATCATTGGGGTGGTCCGGGGTAGAGATGTAATCTCTTCAAAGTACTCTTAGTATAATCTCTTGCAAGTACTCTTAATATAATCTGTATTGCACCTTTTCATGGCTGTCAAACCCAGTGATTTTCCTGGCTGAAGTGCATTTTGTCACCTCACTATATCCAGTACAGACTTCTTCTTCCTTTTAAAGCACTTCATAACCTCTTTCATCATTGTCTTGTCATATATCTCTGCCCATGACCAGTTGCATCAATTCCTAATCCCTGGAAATCATAAAGAAATCTGTTTGGGTTTTGGGTTTTTTTTTGCTTTTGCTACACTAGTGTTATTTCATAGAACATGATTCTTCTCACTGTTTCTTCAGATTTGTTCCCTCAAATCTACCACTTCTAGAAAGCTTTTGTGGGTGAAATATTTATCCCTTATTGTCAGGACTGCCATCCTTTTACTCCAGATGCCAGTCTACCATGAAGTATGGGTGGGACGGAGCTGGGGGATAGGAGGAAACTGAAACCAAGCACCATGACATCGTGAGATTTCGGCCCACCCCTCTAAGACCACAGGCTGGGGAATTGAATGTAATGTCTCTTGATCCAGCCTGCCTTTTCAGGGACAAAAACACCTTCTTCAAATGTAAGTGGACAATTGGGAGATAAAGGGGGAAGAAATGAAGAGAAAAGTTAATTGGGAAATTTTCATGTGTAAAACCTCACTTCTGGCTTTGCTTTACTGTAACCACTTGGCTTTTTGGTAAGAGAATTATTTTCACTACACATGGAGTCCAGAGTATTTCTTTCCTAGAAGACCAAGCTGGGGCAGGCCTGACACTTATCCCCACTTCTGAAATTAACTTGAAAAGCAACTGAGTGGAATATTTATGACTCTCTGTTACCCTCACAGTTATTTCTATTTTCAAATTTAAATTAAAAAGGCAAGGAGTCTTTTGTAACCTGTCAGCCTTTGCTTATACTGCTTAGCTGCCATGGAAACGGGGAGGGTGGGGCGCTGGGATTCAATTGTTACGCTGGTGGTTGATTGGTGGAAGATGATGCCGGCTGGTGTTATCTCTGGACTAACGGTCTCACATTCCATGCTGGTGATGACCTGCCCACCTGATGTCGGAGAAGAACGTATATTGGACACTGCAAGGGGGGGTTAGGGCTCTTGGGATGGGCTTAAGCTTTAATACTCTATGCTCGCGCCTAAACTAGTTACTTCCTGCTTCACTCTGGTCTGTTAATCTCCGGTACTTAGTAAAAGTAGCCTTATTCATTTCAAACAATGTCTAAGTGTGTTCTTTCTTGAGTATTAGGAGAAATGGACCTTGACATTAAGCAGGAAGTCATTAAAAATCACTCCTGATGTCGGAACCTACTAAAGAGGAGCTTCCACTTGTGGAGGTTCTGCCTGCCATCGAGATGGGAGAGACTGCATCAAATATCCCTGCTCCAAAAGAGGATCCGAGGTCAGTGTTGGATTGTTTAGCCGGCCTAGATTTAAACCTGGCAGCCGAAGAAACGGCTATACCCCACCGTTGGTCTCAGGGAGTGGGAATGACGGGGGCATAAGCTCAGGGGTCACCGCCACCAGACGCCGCCTTTCCCCCAAGCCATTCATTCCGGAGCTTTTAAGGGAAGAAAGGGAGTTGAAGGAGATGGCCCATGAACTGCTCCGCCAGGCAAGCGAGAAGAGGGAAGCCCTGAATAACCTCTTGGATGGGGGCCCTCGTCGGGAATGCAAACAGTTAAAAGAAGCAGCTGCCCGAGAAAGCAGAGGCACAACCCCTTCCCCCCCTCAACAAGCCAGCAGAGATTTACAGAAGGGAAACCTCCCCGCCTCCCCCCGCCGGCCTGCAAAACTCCCTCCCCTGGGTGTTAAATTCGACGGCGACGGCGAAAATTTAGCATTTTTTCTGCTCCACGTAAATAACTTTGTGCAGCATTACGCGAATGACTATGAAGATGAGGTCAAAATTAGAATTGTCTCTATGGCTTTGGAAAACAAAGCCTCCAGATGGTTGGTTTCTCTACATAATAGCCACTCACCCGTGTTGCGGGATTTTGAACGTTTTATGACTGCTCTCAGAAGACGTTTTGAAGACCCCCGAGTTGAAAGGAAAGCTAGAATGAGAATGAGAAATTTACGCCAGGGGAGTATGTCTGTGCAAGAATACACGCAAATTTTTCAGGAGCTGTCTGTGTTTATGGTCGGTTATAGTGACAGGGCTCTGATGGATCTCTATACAGAGGGACTTGATAAGGACATTTATCAAACATGCATAAACAGATACCGTCCCGAATCCTTAGATGATTGGATAGATTTGGCGGGGGATGTGGAACTGGACCAGGCCCACTTACAAGATCCAGTCCGTTTTGAAAAGAAAAAGCCATTGGGAAGCCCCAGGCCCTCGATCCCCTGATAAAGATTCCCACATGCAGAGGGGGGGGCGAAGATCAACTCAAGCGCGCCCAGGCTCTTGTTATCGTTGTGGAAAGGAGGGGCACTGGGCGAACAACTGCAGGTCAAGACAGCCTCCACGCCCACATTCTTCTTCCGAAGTTAGAAGGCCTGCAAAAGCTCCGAACGTGCGCAGTAAGCCTGCGATGAGTGGGGTGGAGCCTCTAGACCTCTCCGTTGACCAGCCCGAGACCCAGCCCGACGATTGGGAGGGGGACTCTGACGAAAATTTGGTAAGTCGCCGCTCCGGGCCCCTTTATATTCAATTAAAGCTTTTGGCTCCATCTAGTGGTCATACTTGCAATGTACAAGCCCTCATTGATTCTGGCTGTTCTCGCTGTCTGATCAGCCAAGATCTTGTCTACGCCATGGGTTTTCATTTGAAGAATTTAAAAACCCCCATAGCATTTTGCCAGATGGATGGTTCTGTGGCGGGTGGAATTCCTGCATCTTTTGTTACCGAACCACTTCAAGTTTCTATTGGTGAAACTCATAATGAAACCATTAATTTCATCGTAGCTGCCATAGCTGATAATGCTGTCATTTTGGGAGTCAACTGGCTACGTAAATGGAATCCTCTTATTGATTGGAAAGAGGGATGGGTGCGAATACCTTTATTACTACCTGAAAATAACTTTATACTTTCAAACCACCAGCATGATTCTCCCCTTGACTTAACTCCTATCACTGAACCCGCTGGTCCCGTATTAGCTCTTCCTCCTTTGGAAATCATCCCTGGTGAGGAGAAAATTCCTGAAGAATATTGGGACCTTAAAGACGCTTTTAGTGAAAAGTCTTGTGACTCACTTCCTCCTCAAAGGGCTACTGATTGTTCCATTGATTTTCTTCCTGGAGTGCAGCTACCTAAGCCTCATCTTTACTCTATGACTCCACGTGAAATGGAGGAGTTGCGCAAATTTATTGACAAAATCCTACAAAGGGGTTTCATTGAACCTGCTAGGCCACATGTGGCCGCACCAGTGATGTTTAGAGAAAAGAAAGATGGCACTCTTAGATTAGTTCAGGACTACTCTTACCTTAACACCATTTGCGAGCACAACGTCTACCCACTTCCGCTTATGAAGGACATGCTTGCCCACCTGGCTACTGGCAAAATTTTTACTAAACTGGACTTACGTGAAGCTTATTATAGAGTGAGAATTAAAGAGGGTGACGAGTGGAAGACGGCTTTCAACTGTCCCCTTGGATGTTTCCAGTTTAAGGTCTTACCTTTTGGTCTTCAGGGTGCTCCTTCTGTGTTTATGCAACTGATCAATGAGGTCCTCCACGAACACTTATACAAGGGAGTTTTAGTTTATATTGATGACATAGTCGTGTACTCACAAACACGCGACGAACATGTCAAGCTTGTGCGTTCCGTCCTTCAGAAACTCCGCTCCGCTGAACTATACGCCAAATTGTCTAAATGTGAGTTTCACCAGGAGAAGATTGATTATTTAGGTTATCGTATTTCCTCGGAAGGGATTGAAATGGATCCTGCTAAAGTGAAAGCTGTAACAGAGTGGGCTCCTCCCCGCACTCGTAAACAGCTCCAAAGTTTTCTGGGTTTCGCCAACTTTTACCGCCAATTTATTCCATCATTTGCTAGCATTGCGTTACCCATTACAAATCTTCTCAAAACCAAGGGTGAAGGTAAACCTCGGCCTGGAACCCCCCTCAACTGGACCATGGAGTGCCAAGCAGCTTTCGAGAAACTTAAACGTCTGTTTGTGGCTGAGCCTGTTCTGAAGCATCCCGACGTCAACTCCCCGTTCGTGGTTCAGGCAGATGCCAGCGATGTCGCTGTGGGAGCAGTCTTGCTACAACTCAACAACCATGGCCAACTACAACCATGTGCCTACACCTCTCGTAAACTGTCCACTACCGAGCGTGGATGGGCCATTTGGGAGAAGGAAGCTTTTGCTGTTCGTTGGGCCCTCATGACTTGGCGTCATTTTCTCGAGGGCGCCCCTCATCCATTTGAAGTCTGGACGGACCATAAAAATCTAGAAGCTCTCACTTCCTCCCGCAAACTGTCCCCAAGACAACTACGCTGGGCACATTACTTCCATCGTTTCAATTTCCGTCTCAAATATATCCCTGGTGGGAAGAATTTCATGGCTGATGCCCTCTCCAGACTACCCCAATATGATGTTTCTAAACTTACAGTTGTGCAACCCATGATGCCGCTCGCGTTACCTGCTTCTCCTGCGTCTACCAGAGGCCATTCTATTCTCCAGATTGCTCCGCCGGCTGAGCTCATTGCTTGCATTAAATCTGAATTGCTTACTGATGAATGGTATTCTGCACATTCAGGTGACTGCACTATTAGGGATAATCTCCCTTGGATTGGTTCTAAGATTTATGTCCCTGCTACCATACGACCTTTTGTACTGCAACGGGCACATGACTCACGTTTAGCGGGACATTTCGGATTCGTAAAGACTGTACACCTAGTTAAGCGCCAATTCTGGTGGCCTTCGCTCAAAAAGGATGTTGAGTCATATATTGCCAGTTGTCCTGTTTGTGCTGCTTCGAAACGTACTCCGGGTAAGCCCCATGGCCTTCTCCAATCTGTGGCAAGGCCGGAGGCTCCTTGGAAGGAGATTTCGATGGACTTTATTGTTGACCTTCCAACCAGCCAAGGCTATACCGTCATTTGGGTTGTTACGGATCTTTTCTCCAAGCAAGTTCATTTTGTACCTTGTTCGAAGATTCCATCTTCCAAGTCGTTGGCCAAGTTGTTCCTGAACCATATCTATCGTTTTCATGGTGTGCCTAAGCGTATCATTTCGGATAGAGGTTCTCAATTTACGTCTCTCTTTTGGAAGGAATTTTTGAAATTGATAGGCTCCGCCCAGGGCTTAAGCTCCTCCTACCATCCCCAGACGAACGGTGCTTGTGAGCAGTCTAATTCCGTTTTGGAACAATACCTTCGTTGTTTCATTAATTTTCAACAGGATGATTGGGCTGATCTCCTGTTACATGCCGAAGTGGCTTATAATAACTCTGTTCACTCTAGTACAAATATGACCCCTTTTCGGATTATCTATGGTTAGGACTTTGTACCCATCCCTGAATTACCTCACGACTCGCCTACAGTTCCCTCCTTGGGTGATTGGGCCACCAGGCTGTCTGCGGTTTGGCCTATCTTAAGAAAAACTTTGGATGATGCACATCAATCGCATAAGTTGTATGCTGATAGGAAACGGGCAGCTCCTCCGGCCTACAAAGTTGGTGATAGAGTATACGTCTCTACTAAGCATTTAGACAGCCCGCAAAAGTGCAAGAAACTGGGTCCCAAATTTGTTGGTCCATTCACTATAACTAAGATAATCAGTTCGGTGTCTGTCCGTTTGGATCTCCCTAAAACCTACCATCGTTTGTACCCGGTATTCCATGTTCACCTATTAAAGCCTGAACGCACCTCGCATCTCCGCAAACCCTGTCCTGATGCCCCTGCACCTATGATGGTTGACGGTCACCAGCATTATGAAGTTCGTGACATTTTGGACTCCAGAGTCCGTAGAAATAAAACTCAGTTCTTAGTCATGTGGAAAGACTTTCCTCCTTCTCACAATGAATGGGTGGATAAAGAGCATCTCAAGGCCCCGAAGCTTATACGCCAGTTTTATGCCAAATATCCACACAAACCTTGACCCTTTCCCTTTCTCCTCTGTGTTGTTTTGTCTCTTTTTGTCTGTTTTACAGGTCTAGCATCTCACTTTCTGAGGAGCGTCCGGGATTTCTGCCTGCTCCTGGAGGAGGTCCGGATGTCAGCCTTCGCTTATACTGCTTAGCTGCCATGGAAACGGGGAGAGTGGGGCGCTGGGATTCAATTGTTACGCTGGTGGTTGATTGGTGGAAGATGATGCCGGCTGGTGTTATCTCTGGACTAACGGTCTCACATTCCATGCTGGTGACGACCTGCCCACCTGATGTCGGAGAAGAACGTATATTGGACACTGCAAGGGGGGGTTAGGGCTCTTGGGATGGGCTTAAGCTTTAACTCATGAAACTAGAGTTGCAACTGTGATTTATTCACACTGATGTTCCAATCAGCCACAATTACTCCTAAAGTAAGGGTACCATCTTAAAATGAAATGGAAGATAGTATGCTAAAACAAAATTATAGCTCTACTGTGGATTTTGGCATGTCTCCTATGAACCAACATGAATACCTCTGTTTTCTTTCAGATTGTATTAGATCAGTGTTTCTCAACCTTGGTGACTTGAAGTCCTGTGGACTTCAACTCCCAGAATCCACCAGCCAGCATAGCTGACTGGGGAATTCTGGGAGTTGAAGTCCACAGATCTTCAAGTCACCAAGGTTGAGAAACACTGTTAGATGGTCTGGGGCAGCTCTAAACATCTAAATACCCAGCCTAAGCAGGGGGTTGGACTAGAAGACCTCCAATGTCCCATCCAACTCTGTTATTCTATTCTACCTGCAGAACAACACATAAAGAAAAAAAGGGAGGAAATAGAATAGAATAGAATTCTTTATTGGCCAAGTGTGATTGAACACACAAGGAATTTGTCTTTGACACCCGGAAAGAAAGAATGGCACCTGGTGTTTATCAGGTGGCTTCCTGCATGGCTTCCGGATGTCAGACACAGCTTGTATTCTCCTCTGTAAATTTATTCTGGTTGGAAGGATTTCTTCATTCCGGAACATGTTATGGCCTTCTCTTGAGTGCAGTCAGCAGCCCCAATTACATTGGGTAACCCAACTGAGCAAAAATAAACCTTCACTCACTCACTCTTTCTGTCAAGGATGGGTGCACGTATTGATTTAGGGTCTCTTCTCTGTGTATTCATCCTGAAGTGGTTGCCTGAATGCAATTGTGCACATTCCTTATATAAACTATTAGTTTCAGGCTGCAAAAATGACACTTGTAAAAGTCTTCCTGTCAGGTACACCAGACAAAATTATCGCATTTGGAATTCATTCACTGAGAGGTTTCCACCTCTTGTTCTGTCAGAAGTGATGGAAGTCAGGCTCGTTCTCAGCCTGACAGGTTCAGACAGGCAAACATCTCAACATTAAAGAGACGCTGGCCACATGGCCACATCAAGTGCACAGATTCACCTTTAGATTGAATTAGAAATGGCCTAAATTTGAATGAAGCAGGTACTATGAAATCATAACCAGGGGCATCTCGCCTGAATTTGCATTTTGCAATTGTACTTCTACAGAGTAAAGTTCTTGTGGTTGATACAGTCCTTAACTTGCTAATAGGCTGCAAATTTAGAGGAGGCTTCAAATGAAGGGCTGCAATTTATTTATTGAAAACATTATTTTATCCCACCCAGTAACAACAACAAAAAGCCTTAGGAAGTCCAAAACTAAGTTAAGCTTTGAGAACATCCAATGGTAATAGGGCTGCTGTTACCTCCTGCTTTGTCTGCGTTCTTTTAAATCCCCGCATTGCTTTACATTCCTTTGAATGGCCTCAGTGCTGCTTTCCTTTTAACTGGAAGAGTAAATGCTCCATCCTCCAGCTGTTGAGCAATAAACACTAAGGATATAAAATACAGTCTCTGAGGACTTCTAAGTGAGCAGATTTGCAGGCTCTGCCAAAATAGACTCTGCCATGGCACAAATGGAGCCTGGTAACAGAATGGAGAACGGAGGACTAATCTCTCTCTTTTTAAACTAAGAAATGGGTACAAATGCAAAAAGGTCTATGACAAAGCTACTTGAAAAATAACGTATACTTTAGGTCCAAAATGAATCTATCTCTGCACTGAAAAAAGTGTGCAATAAAACAGGTTTTGCATTATTTCTTTGTTGTTGTTTTTAAAAGCTCATCTTGGTAGAAAATTGTCTTAAAACACCTGCATTGAGAAAAAAGACATTGGAGAAATTAGCAGGACAAACCTATATAAATGAAATGTGCATTAGAAATTGTATTCAATTATTAAGGCAAGATTGTACCTCAAAAGATTTATCCAGACATTGATTTATTATTTACTATCAAGGTGGTATTAACTTTTAGCAATTGCATAGATGGAACTTTTCCAGATGAACGTAGAACTTCCAACATGGTAGTTTGCTTGTGGAGCATTCAAAATATGCAGAGTTTTGTTTATTTATTGAATTTATATGCCACTTGTCTTGCTTTCCAGAGCAACTCTGTGACTTACAATGCTTACTTGCCTTATAGGAGTATCAGTTTTTATTTTTTCCCAGGATTGATAGTTCTTGAAGTCCATCAGATTTTAAATAACCATCTTCTAATCAATCATTTAAAGCCACCCCCCCCCCCCAAAATCAGCAACATTCTTTCTCTTATTTGACTTTACAGCCATACTGAAAATCAAGTCTGGCCATAGGTTCTGCCTCAGTTTACCTTCCCAATAAGCAACTGAGTCAGAGATCATTTTAAAGCAGTTTATTTAACCAATTAACCAATTTCATTGTAATTTTAGTACAATGACATTAAAGACTATTATTATTATTAGGGTACCATAGAGAGTGGAATCTCTCTATGAAAAAGGAGAGAGAGAACCCCATGTTTCATTCCATTTTATAGTTATAACTATAGTTATATAGTTGTATATATAGTTATATATATATATAATTTTTATAGTTAATACCAGTGTTAGGTTCCTACCAGTTCGGACCGGTTTGGCCGAACCAGTAGTGGTTTGGCGGCCTGGGTCTCTGGAGCCAGCAGTGACCCAAGCCTGCCACGCCCCCAAACTGGTTCTCCAGGCAGTCCCTATGGTGCCGCCATCTTGTTTTTTGCTTCTGTGCATGCACAGAACAGTTTTTATTGCACTGCAGCACCCATCAAGGGCATAGGCGCGGTGCGGCTATGAATGAACCAGTAGTAGCAACTGCTGGAACCCACCCCTGGTTAACACAACAAAGAAAATTCAAGAGGAAAGTTAGACAGGATAAAAGTAACCTCCCATTTTGCATAGGAAATCAATTACATGTAGTCAAACATGTTACATATTTGCATCCCATAATATTACACATGTTCATTAAAATGATGTCCGACATCAGAAGGGGCATAATTGTAAGGAAAAAAGTTGTTTGGAGTTCACAAAAGAGATAAACCAGACCCCAATTTCTGTTAACAAACTTTTTCTTATCTGGAGCATTTCCAGCTTCTTTATCAGTTGAGGAATGTTAAAAACTAATAATCCTGAACATCATTTTAGAAGAGAGAAAATAAATCAAATTAAAACACAAAGTAACAATGTTAGTTAATAAATTACAAAACCCATGTCATTTGTCCCTCAATGCATTACTACTGTGTTTTTTTTTAAGTTGTCTGACTATTCTGATCTTGATTATTGAATTCAAATTCTTCCTGATTTGGATTTGTGATTGCCCTCATCTCGTGGATTGATCTTCTCTTTCCTTCTCAATATACCATTCACCTTTATATTTTCTTGAGCCCTGCAAAATAAAACTATCCAGCAAATTCTTTGTCTTCAACTGGGCCTCCTGGCTGGCATTACTTCTTTCTTAATATATAGAATTAACCTGAATGTTTTTATTTTCCATTTTTATTTGCATAACATGCTTTTCTAAGCCCAGCCAATGAAGTGCTGTCATCAGCACAATTCTAAATTCTTCACGTTTTGACACCCAATTTTTATTCCAGCTGTCATCTCTTCTGATCATGTTATGTCTATAATATGTTCATTATACTGTACACTTTAGAAATATACAGGGACAAGATGCATCCCCGTTTACTATAGTTTGAACACTTTATTTCTCCAAATCCAGTAGTTACTAAACTTTGTCATTGTAAAGACAAAGACAATACCTTAGAGCAGTGGTCGGCAAACTCATTAGTCAAAAGAGCCAAATATCAACAATACCACGATTGAAATTTCTTTTGAGAGCCAGAAGGTGTGGCCTGTTTTGTGGGAGTGGCTCAGCGGTCATGTGACCAGGTGGGCATGGCCAACTTGGAAAATGTGGTGAAACTCACTTAACAACGGTCTTGCTTAGCAACCAAAATTTTGGGCTCAATTGTAGTCATTAGTTCTCTTTCTTTCATCTCTCTCCCACTTTCTTTTTCTTTCTTTTCTTTCTTCCCTTCTTTCTCTTTCTCTTTCTGTTTCTCTCTGTCTCTCTCCCTGAGTCTGTCTGTTTGTCTGTCTCTCTCTCTCTCTGTGGCTCTTTATCTCTCTCTCCCTCCCTCCTCCTCTGTCTCTTTCTATCATTCTCTGTGTCTGTCTCTCTCTGTCTCTCTCTCCTCCCTCCCTCTCTATCTCTGTGTCTCTCTCCCCTCCCTTCTTCTCTGTCTCTCTCTGTCATTCTCTCTGTGTGTGTCTGTCTGTCTGTCTCTCTCTCTCTGCGGCTCTTTGTCTCCTGCCCTCCCTCCCTCTCTGTCTCTTTCTGTCATTCTCTCTCTGTGTCTGCCTCTCTGTAGCTCTCTCTTCTCCCTCCCTCTCTATCTCTGCGTCTCACTCCCCTCCCTTCTTCTCTGTCTCTCTCTGTCATTCTCTCTGTGTCTGTCTGTCTGTCTCTCTCTGTGGCTCTTTGTCTCCCTCCCTCCCACTCTCCCTCCCTCTCTGTCTCTTTCTGTCATTCTCTCTCTGTGTCTGCCTCTCTGTATCTCTCTCTCCTCCCTCCCTCTTATCTCTGTGTCTCTCCCCTCCCTTCCTGTCTCTCTCTGTCATTCTCTCTGTGTGTCTGTCAGTGTGTCTGTCTGTCTGTCTCTCTGTGTGTGTGTGTCTCCCTGTCTCTGTCTCCCTCCCTCTCTATCTCTGTCTCTCCCCTCCCTTCCTCTCTGTCTATGTGTCTGCCTGTCTTGCACTCACTCACTCACTCACTCTCTCTCTGTCTGTCTCTCCCTTCCTCTCTCTCCCTGTCTCTGTGTGTCTGTCAGTCTCCGATTCCCTCCCTCCCTCCCCATCTCTCTCTGTCTCTCCCTCCCTCCATCCCCTCTGTCTCTCTCTCTCTCTGTGTCTGTCAGATTCTGATTTCCTCCCTCCGTCTCTCTCTCGCTCTGTCCCTCTCTCTGTCTGCCTGTCACTGTCTCTGTCCACAGAATACCGCATGAAGCAGTGGTGAGTCTCTGCACTGCCGGCGAGGCCATCCACGAGGTCCCCCTCATGTTCCTCGTCTTCCTCGATGGCATCTGGAGTGATCAGGTGCCGTGCAGAAACTCGCCGCTTTTCCACACCGTGGAAAAGATAGGCGTGTGCAGGTCCTTCGGAATTACAGCGCAAATTCGCACCGCTACAAAGTCTCTGAGACTGTAATTGGTTGGGGCATGCACGTGCCTATCTTTTCTGCACGCATGCCCCGCCCAATTACAGTCTTGGAGACTTCGTAGCGGTGGGAATTTGCGCTGTAATTCCGCAGGACCTGCATGCGCCTATCTTTTCCACAGTGTGGAAAAGCGGCGAGTTTCTACACGGCCCCTGGTCCCTTCAGACGCCATCGAGGAAGACAAGGAACGCAAGGGGAACCTCGCGGATGGCCTCGCCAGCAGCGCAGAGACTCGCCGCTGCTTCACGCGGTATTCTGTGGACAGAGACAGAGACAGGCAGACAGAGAGAAGCACAGAGCGAGAGAGAGAGGGAGGGAGGAAGGGAATCAGAGAGGGACTGAAGAGCCACATTCAAGGGGCCAAACAGCCGCATGTGGCTCGCGAGCCGCGGTTTGCCGACCACTGCCTTAGAGGCATGCAAACTAACTTTAGAGATTTATTTATCAATTTTTATTTTATTTGTTTATTGGTAAAATTTAGACCGTCCATCTCACTATCCAAGTGACTCTGGGTGGTTTCACATTCTGGCATGTTCTACATAATTAAATGCCTACAAAAAAAGCCTGTGTCTTCACTCAGTAAAGGGCAAATAACCATTCTTCTTATGTTTTTCCTCTTATTCCCTTTATTCTTATTCTCTTTACGTTAGCTATCCAATATTTTGTTTCTAATTTTTTTCTGGAAACTTGCCTGCACATTAGCATTAACATTTATCTCTTCATGTATAGCTCTATTTTTAGTAAGGCTTTAAGCAATTTTTTTTTTTTTGCATTAAAATTAATATAACAGTTCAGCAATTTGCAGGTTCTCTTGTATCTTTCTTTTCCTATCTCTAGGGACAGTCTTCTTCCTAGGGACTGTGACATATCACTCTTAGCATTTTAACTGCCTCTTCTCCTATAGTTTAATTTTTTCCCCCTCTGTTCCGAGTGCTTGAACAGCTAATATACTGTCTTTTATAATTAATTTTCTAAAAGAATCCTGGATTTATTCTAAGTCTGCAAATTATTCTGTCATTCTATATTTCCACTTGTAAAGTATATTCATGAAAACTTTTTCATTTTCTTTAAATGTTATTACCTTCTAGTAGCCTTGTACACTAGGTTTATCTCTTGGAAAATATATTCAATGATTACAGTTGAATAATCCAACATTGACTATAATTTTTTTTTGTTATTTCTCTTCATAAATCTTATTTGTTTTTTATTTTCATGTATATGTTGACATCTTTGATTAAGATCTTCCCATATCTTTTCTTCCTTGAAATTGAAAGTCTCCATTCATTCATTATAGTCCCTTGTTACTGTTCCTGCAAATTCTGTCTTTCTTTAAATTATCATCATTATTATCATCCTGTCCTTCCTTATCTCATTATAGCCTTCCTTATCCAAATCTTGTCCTTCTTTAAATTCTCATTATCATTCCATCCATTCTTAAATTATCATGATAGTCAGTTCTTGAATATTTGATTCTTTTGTTGTTTCATATTTGAGAGGTCCTTATTGTTCTCTGAGCTGGCTTGTTTCCTTGCAGACATTTCATTACCCAAAATAGATAACATCATCAAGGTTAATTTAAGTAATGAAACTTCTGCAAGAAAACAAGCAAGCTCAAAGAGCACCAAGGAGCCCTCATGTCAACCCTGAGCTACAAATATTCTCCTTTGTTTCATAACTCTACCAGAGGTGGGTTTTAAATCCCAGTGCTACTGGTTTGCTCAGGCTCGCGTGTGCATGCACGATGCAGAAACGTCTGGGCGGGTGGGTGGAGCCTCCCGCTGCCACCACTACTGGTTTAGCTGATCTGGGCTGAACCTAGAGCAACCTATCTCTGATCCTTACATAACTGCTCGTGCCTCTCTGACATAAGTTACCTCTACTTAAGTCAAGATAAATCTACTATCTGTTTATTACTATCTGTTCAATTCAAACTATGTTGGCAAATTCTATTTTTTTCAACTGTTTAAATTTAAATGTTGTGCTTAAATTTAACTCTAAAAATGTCCTGAATGACTTGCTTATTAAACTCCATTTTTCTGTTATGTAATTATTATATACAGTAACAGTATTGCCCACAGAATGCTTTCCCAGTTTAAAATATGTGTTTATGTTATATGCTGACAAACTCCTTTCTCCCATTTCCTTCATTAGTGCATTTATTTAATGCAATGTTTGTGTAATTTCCTTATTTTTCCAACTTTTGCCTCCTAATCATTTGCTTCATTTCTAAATGTTGCATTTAGCATCTCTTGCAATTTGCCTTAAAATTCCACAGTATTTTCCATCACACACTTGTAGTGCTTCAGAGATCATCACTGTATATCCATTCATTTTAGCAGAGAGGAGCTTGTTATTCATTAGATTAGAATTAAAAACATACTTGGTCATTTATTTTCTGATTATCAGCTCCACTTCTCTCCAGTACATAGTCTCATGTAAACATCTGATTTAAAATGACCCATTCCACGCCATCCAAGTTTACTTCAGCACACTTCATTTCTTCTCTGACAACTTTGAGTTTCTCAGCATCATTCATGCTTTGCACACTTCATGTTCCTATTAGATTTGTCCTGGTAAAACAAGGAATTCTATTTCTACTACTGACACCATCATTAACCAGACTTCCTTGTGGTCCTGGTTTAACCAAATCACCATAGAGCAGGGATGTCAAACTCGATTTCATTGAGGGCTGGGGGACAGGGGGTATGGCCAACATGATGTCACTTGTGTTAGGAGATGCCTGTGGTGGCCCAAGCACTCTGCCAGCAAAAACGGGCTGCCAAGTTTCGTTTTCAGCTGTGATAGTGTCCTGCAACCCTCTGTCAGAGAAAACAGAACTCAGGAGTATTATGCACGACCTTCACAAGCTCTTTTTTTTTTAATATAAATTTTATTTATTTATTTTCTTTTTAAATACAACACAAAAATCCTCCATCTTACATGCTATAAAAAGTGTAGCCGCTGATTACAAAATATTTTCATACATCTCTTCAATATTCATCCAAGTTTCATATTATTTCATATTATTTCAAGTACATCACATCAAATATATTTATAGATGTTATCCTTTTCATGCCTCCATTCTTGCTTAATTATAATTGTACTACATGTCCTTCATCTTGAAACATACCAAAACTTAAAACATAACCCTATATTGGCATCATATTTATTAATTCTACTATCCTCCAACATCATTATTCCCCTATAACTTATTCTAACCAAAGATCAATAATATTTAGTATCAAAAAATTTCTAATCCTCCTTTTCAAATCCCTGTTTAAAATTTATATCCAGTTTTCCCATATTACACCCATACCTATATAGGTCTTGTTATCCTTATCTCTCCTTTATTTAACTATATTTGCTATCATAATTTCTTTTTTATTAATCTTTGTATATGACGAAACTTTTACTCATCTCCTTTATTAAGTGCCATTCAGTATTCATTTACAAGTAGCAGACTCAAGTAAGTAACAGACTTACTTGTAAGTAACAGACTTACAAGTAAGTTACTTACTTACTTACAAGTAAGTAACAGACTCAAGCTCAACCCGTCCAAGACTGAGTGGCTGTGGCTACCGGCGCCCCGGTTCAACCAGTTGATTCCATCACTGGCCATTGGGGGCGAACATCTGGCCCCCGTGGATCGGGTACGCAATTTGGGCGTCCTTCTAGATGCCCGGCTGTCAATGGACCACCATGTGACAGCCGTGGCAAGGGGGGCGTTTCACCAGGTTCGCCTGGTGCGCCAATTGCATCCCCTATTGGACCGGGACGTCCTTCGCACAGTCACTCATGCGCTTGTGACGTCCCTTCTAGACTACTGCAACGCTGTCTACATGGGGCTCCCCTTGAGATGCACCCGAAGGTGCAGTTGGTTCAGAATGCGGCCGCGCAGGCAGTTTCGGGAGTCTCTAGATACTCCCACGTAATACCTCTCCTGCGCGGGCTGCACTGGCTGCCTGTGGCTTTTCGGGTGCGTTTCAAGGTGTTGATTATCATCTTCAAAGCGCTCCATGGCACAGGACCTAGTTATTTGCGGGATCGTATCCTGCCCCATACATCCCTTCGGCCGATTCGCTCACACAGAGAGGGACTTCTCCGGGTGCCGTCCACAAGGCTGTGCCAGCGGGCGACGCCCAGGGGAAGGGCCTTCTCTGTGGCGGGTCCGACCCTCTGGAATGACCTTCCCCCTGACATTAGAACGACCACGGACCTCCGCTCCTTCCGCCAGAAACTCAAAACCCACTTGTTTCATCTAGCCTAATTCCAGCTTTCCCAAATTTTGCGATTTGGTTTTAAGGTTAGGTTTTTAATTTTTATAAATTTGTACAGGGGTTTATTTAATTCGATTTTAGTTATATGTATTATTGATTGTAGTGGTTTTAATTTGTACCTGTACACCGCCCCGAGTCCCTTCGGGGAGAGGGGGCGGTCTAGAAGTCCAATAAATAATAAATAATAATAATAATAATAATACAATTACTACTTTTTGTAACTATGCATATATATACATTATTATCACTTTTAATTCTTAATCTAACTATGTCTATTGTCACTAAATTTCCTTAATCGCAACTGGTTTTAAATTAACCTTTCATCTATCAGCCTGTATCTTTCCAGTGATAAAACAATACCACTTCTGCCATTTGTGGCATAAGTCTTCTAATCATATCCTTAATCCAATTTGTATGGACTTCTCTTTGCAGTTCATTATTTGTAAGTTCTTTCCTGTCATTTCAAAGCCCTTCTTCTTCTTCCTTAATCGGCTTGTCTTTAAATGTCAGGGTTGTTATCAATGGTATTACTGGTAAAGTTTCTTTCTTTAATACCATAAATTATTTTGTTGTTTCTTCTTCTGTATCTTGCCATCTGAGATGAAGTTCCCATCCATCTGATTCATCTTTCCATATTCCACTTTTCCCATTGCCAGACATAAACCAATCATCGAAAGGATCAACAGAGTTAGTGTCTTTGTGATTATTTTTCTCTTTAGACTTGAGACTCCAACCTCTGTTTTTTCCATTTGATATGTAACTCTGTCCTTTTCCTCATATTTTCCAATTAGATGTTCTAATTTTTTTTTCAAATGAAAGTTGCTGTTAGAAAGTTGCTGTATTGCAGACATTGTCTCTTGCAAGGTAACAGTTTCTTTCTGTTGATCAGTATGTGCCATTGTCTCCAATTGTTGGAGGGAAGAGCTGCTACTCTGGTTTAAAAAATGCTTTTAACAAACTTAAGTTCACGATAGAGTCTCTGGTTGAAATTAGACTTCAAACGAACATTTGTAAAAAAAAAAATTCCCTTTTTACTTTTAGGCAAGCTGTGAGTCTTTAAATTTTCAAACCAGAATAAACAATAGTAGGAGTGAAAGTGTTTTGTCTTTAATCCACATACTTCAGCTTTTTTATTTATTTCACATACTTCAGCTTTCAAGTAGCAGCGCCATCTTCCCCTCTGTTATTTCAATCGTTACAATTATTTGTTTCTTTTTTGTATCTTCAAGTTTAAAAAATGTCAAATTCTTAAATATAGTAGAGAAAAGAAAAAATTTAAAACTCACACATAGTAATGAAAAGGAAGAGGTTTAGTCCATAGGTTATAAACAAAAAATAAAATAAAAGAATATCACTTACTCCATTCCTTTTAAAAATTCTTCATAAGTTCCATTTAAGATATCAATTAAAGAAGTTGTGATAACACGCTGACCTGGGTCCTCCAGAACTTAATTCTGATGTTTATTCTATTTTTAAAAGTTTCAACTTAGTTTAAATTTTTTTATGGGCAATCTCTTTTAGAACAGTCTCTTTTAAAACAGTAAAAATCTCACCAGCTGGAATAACTTTCTCTTTTCACTTCCTTCCTTTTGGAGCCGTCAGCCACTTTGCCAGCCTGGGGGTTGCCTGTTTACCGTGGAGTAGAAGCACTTCCTTTGGATCAATCAGGGACTTTGCAGTGTCCCTGAGATCGGCAAAGATTCGGCTTCCTCTTCACTGTCCCTACAGGACCATTCAGTGGCAAAAGAATCGACAATGATCTCGCAGCAGCAAGATCAAGCGTCGTGTCGTCGCAACGCAGGCTTCTGTCTCGACTCACACAAGCTCTGTTTTTGCTGGCAGAGGTACTGCAGGCCGGTCCTTTGCTGTTTCCATGGTGGCTCCATGGGCCAGATCTAAGCATCCCGTGGGCTGAATCTGGCCTCCGGGCCTTGAGTTTGACACCCCTGCCATAGAGGTATGAAAGAAAGCTTAATATTGTTCCATAGTTCTGACCTGAGGATCTTTTCATTTAGCATCCAATCTCATCTAAACATTCCAGCTTTAATCATACAGGTTTTTTGGCAACAACACAAAGATGATTTTCTATAATTTTCTTCTGCATTTGATTTTGGGCTACCTTTTCCTAGCTAAGTCAGCTTTCTTCACAGCTGCGAAGTCCTACCTGCCTTGATCCCCTCTGTGAACAGCCCTTATCTTCATTTCTCCATTTTTAGCTTTATTGGACAAGATGACCCTACCACTAACTCAAATGTCTGCCAGCATGATTCTTAAAGTAATTGAAGTTACTGTGCTCTATGTCAAAAAGGCAATTTGCCAGGAGCCCCTGTGCACCTAGCATATTCTAATAAGCATATTTTAATATGAGGGTGTTTTTTAAAATCCTTCTTCTGTAACTACAACTTTATAAATAGGTATCCATCCCTTACCATCATGTCCTCATCTGTTGTAAGAGTAATTTACCTGTAGGAGTACCCTACTTGCAACCTGTTCTTTATACTTTATTGATTTCTTAATTTATAAGCCAATCAGTCCTACACATATCCCCAGGAGGACCCAGAGTTGTCAGAATATATTTTAACAGTCTAAATTAGATTAGTAATATAGTCAGTAATAACAATCATGGCTCGGGTCATTTACCAAGGATTAATGACCAGCTGGGGAAAACTGATAGGGCCAGGAATTAAAGCAGAAGGGTACTTATCATTTTATTAGAGATTTGTTTGTTTGTTATTAATTACTGACAGAATATATGGCGCTTTGATACCTTGCAACATAGCTGTTATCCCAAAAGGAAATGGTCCCATTGCAGAACCAGGATGTTTCTGTATGCAGTTGTAGAGCGAATCGTCTTCCAAGACTTATGTGCTTGATTTAATGATAATGACACTTTCTTCCAGGTGACGGTACAGAATATTGCAATCTAGAGAAAAATAAAGGATCTTAAAACTGCATGACATGAGTGAATCCGTTGTCTCTTTCCGGTGATCTTATTTACAATTTCTTATTTTTCCTTTCCGTTCAACAACACACCAACTTTAAACAAAAACATTTACTGCCTTATTCTTTTCTCCAACAAATTAGCCACATTATGAAATCCCTCTAAAATGCAAATATGGATATCTAGATATTATAATCTATGCACAAATTATGAAAAAATGTATGCATGTAGAATAATATGTCTTGGGATTTTTTTTAAGATTAAAGGTGATATTTAGTTTTGAGAGGATGTTTCCTAAAAAATTTTTTTAAAAAAAATCAGTACTAAAATTACAGCATTTGTACCAAGTCTTTTTTAACACATGCATATTCTGAATAATTCTGTATTATCAGGAACAGTCACTAGTTTCTAGAAGGAGTTTAAGGAAGATTACTGTCTTTCCTTTGCATTCATTACTGCAGTTCTTCTTGTTATGTATCAGCTGTGATAAACTAGTTTAACTGATAGGGCCCAGATTATGATGAACATCAGAGGTTTACTGTACAAATTTGACTTTGCAAGGAAGTGTGGTTTCCTTCCATTCTTATTTTTTGGGCTTCATCCCCAATTATGAATGAGCACTGTCTGAATCTCAGCTCTATGATTATATGAATCACAGGTGGGTTGCCAATTTTTTTACTACTGGTTCGGGCACGCTCCCACATGTGACATTTCTGTGCATGGGCAGTGGCATCCGGGTGGGTGGGCGGAGCCTCCCACTGTCGCTACTACCGGTTCAGCTGATCAGGGCTGAACAAGCGGCAACCCATCTCTGATATGAAGGCAGGATCTTATATATCTTTAAATGTATCTTTTGAAATATCTAACAGGTCAACTTTCCTATCTCATAACTATAACCATTCACTGGTCACATTTATACAGCAGACTGTATATAACAGTAAGGTTAAGGTTAAGGTTCCCATCGCACATATGTGCTAGTCATTCCCGACTCTAGGAGGTGGTGATCATCTCTGTTTCAAAGCTGAAGAGCCAACGCTGTCTGAAGACATCTCCATGGTCATGTGGCTGGCATGACTAAATGCCGAAGGTGCACACAATGCTGTTACCTTCTCACCAAAGATGGTTCCTATTTTTCTACTTGCATTCTTACATGCTTTTGAACTGTTAGGTTGGTAGAAGCTAGGACAAGTAATGGGAGCTCACTCCCTTATGCGGTGCTAGGGATTCGAACGGCCCAACTGCCGACATTTCTGGTTGACAAGCTCAGCTTCTTAGCCACTGAGCCACCACATTCCTTATATATAACAGTAGCCCTTGTTAAAGATGCCCAGCCATATTTTACAGACAAGATAAGATAACTTGCAGTCAATGAAAAAGCACAAACTGATCATATTTTTTAAAAGGGGTAGAGTTATTATGTAGACCAAAGATACTCTGATCTTGACACACAAACCACATTACTACTGCAGATCAGGCAGATTGTCCATGCAAGATTTGTGTACAATATTAATTGCTCTTAAAACAGATTGCATACACAATGTGCCATTATAGTATGAGAATTATTGGGAAAGGTACATCAGTGGTAAAGAGTATGATTTTTAATTTGGCAATAAACCTGGAGATGGATGCCAATGGGTTACAACGCCAATTGAATCAGGCTATTCCTAATCTCTCTCTCTCTCTCTCTCTCTCTCTCTCTCTCTCTCTCTCTCTCTCTCTCTCTCTCTCTCTCTCTCTCTCTTTCACACACACACACACACACACACTTCTGCACTTCTGTGATATGCTGTGGAAAGTTTGCAAATGTTGATGACAACAGAATTGTGATGTGCACAATGAATTGGGCTTGTTTTGTGGAAATCCACCATTGTGTCTCTTAAACATGAGACAACAGCCCAAAGAAAGATATTCTATGTTAGAAGGAGAGAGAAATGGCTTTTGCCTGGTTGGTATTATTTTCTGTCTTATCTAGTGACATTATTTCTGTCTTATCCGTATGTTATCAGATCAAGCTGCATAGGTTAGAAACATTGCATCTGAACATTTCCCCCCCCAAGCATTTTTATCTGTGAGCCGTTGTTAGTTGCTTCCTGGAACAGAACCTGAGCAGCATGAGGTCCAAACTTTCTCAATAGATGACTGCTACTTCTCCTGTAAGTGTTTTTCTTACCAGCCATTTCTTGTTTGACTTGAATGGGGAAGTGTGAAAATAGAAACGCTGCAATTATTATTGAACACCAGACCTTCTGCTTCTCAAAATCTCTCTTGCAACTGCTATTTTACTCATCGTTGCCTTGAAATCCAAGCATTGGCTAGACAATTGGTGAGCTATGAGTTAGCTGAGAGAGGGGAGAGAAGATGGACAGGGGTTATAGAAGCCTTTGTATAGCAAATGCTTATCGAATAATGGCATGAAATATTGCTCCAAATACAGTGAAATGTGCACCATGCTGTAATTTTTTTTTCCAGGTATCTATATCCAGTTACTGATGCACATGAGATTCCCAGCAAATAACATTTCTCAGGCAGGTCCCAAGAGAGAATGGTGGTTGTTTTTTTCTGCAGGGTTTTTAACCGAGCTAGAGGATATGTCTGTTCAGTTGAACTCAAAGCAGATGTAGCTATGAATACACCAGAGCAAAAGAAAGAGAACCTCTGGGGGAAAAATCTGTAAGCCAAATCTAAATAAAGCATCCATACATCCATCCCTCTTTTAGCCATACTGAAATCCCATGCCAAAATATCCATTTTAAATTGTTTTTCATGTTTTCATGACTTAACATTCTCTGTCTCTCTTTCTTTCTGTTTCTGTCTCTCTCTCTCTCTCTCTCTGTCTCTCTGTATGTCTCTCTCTCTCTCTCTCTCTCTCTCTCTCTCTCTCTCTCTCTCTCTCTCTCTCTCTCTCTCTCTCTCTCTCTCTCTCTCTCTCTCCCCCCTCCCTCCCTCCCTCTTTCCTTTCAATCATATTTGAATCTTGGAGACTGCCTGGACACATCCCTGCAGTTTGTTGCCAAGATTCTATAGAAGTGATTTACTATTGCTTACTTCCTTGAGCTGAAAATGATCAGCCCCAGGTGTCCCAATTAGCTAAATAGTTTGACCGCATTTTACTAGCAGGAAATGTAGGCTTGTCCCAAGTTTAAAGTGCCTCTTAGCAGTGCACTTTCAGACACGTTATTCCAGTAGTGGTGGCAGCAGAAAGAGGTCCTCTAAAAGCTTTTCATTTGAATGCCCCATCAATGTTTTCAATACAGGGGGGATTAAAGACACAGGTTGCAAAACTCTTTTGCCTGGGCTAGGGGCACCAAAGAAGACATCTCTGAGGATTTCTGGGGACATTCTTTCATAGTGCTGGCTGCCAACAGTGGTCCATGAAGAGAAGAGAAGAAGCTTCACATCTAAAGCAAGAGATTGCAATGAAAAAGAGGACTAAGGATAGCAGTCTTCCAACATCTCAGGGGGTGTCACAAAGTAGAGGGGGGCAATCTATTCTCCAAGGCATCTGAAGGCAGGACAAGAAGCAATGGATGGAAACTTATCAAAGAGCGATCCAACCTACAACTAAGGAGAAATTTCCTGACAGTTAGAACAATTTATCAATGGAACAACTTGCCTCCAGAAGTTGTGGGTGCATCATCCATCACTGAAGGTTTTTAAGAAGAGATTTAACAGCAATTTGTCTTCTGTTTGAGCAGAGGGTTGAACAAGAAGATCTCCAAGGTCCCTTCCAATTCTGTTATTCTTTGTGCCTAAGGTGGGATAAAAACTAGAACTCACATTCTCCTGGTTTCTAGCCTGTTGTTTTAACCACTACACTAAACTGGCTCTCCTGTATATAATATGTACAGTATATATGCATCTATGTATATGTGTTACGTTTTTGAGCTGATCTATAAATAAGTCAGGGAGACTAGTATAGATCTATTTCGAGCTTTTTAGCTCTCATCAGCTAGCCATACCCTTACTGGGATTCGAACCGGGGCTGTATTGAATCCCAGTAAGGGTATGGCTAGCTGATGAGAGCTAAAAAGCTCGAAATAGATCTATCCTAGTCTCCCTGACTTATTTATTGATCAGCTCAAAAACGTAACACACATATAAAAAAATTACACAACGGAACTCATGGCTTTCTGTCTAGATGGTCTCTGGTGATGAGCCAAAAGACAGAAAAGGAGAGCAGTATGCTTCCTCCCTTAATTGGGGCCCTAACAGGGTGTTGTGGAACAATTACATATATATGTGTATCTATGTACATATAGTACATGTACTTTCTAAGCCTGAATGCTTTTTTCCTGTTATTCCAATGTTGAATTGAAGGAGGCTTTCTTTGACCCCAAAACATTAACATGCACAATGTATAATTCCACTTTTAAACAAAAATACAAAGTGCCTTAGAAGAAATGTAACAGAAAGCAGGAGGGAGTGAGGGTGATTTTGTGAGGCCATAATTACCTTCTGCCTTGTTCTTGAAGCTCCTAGACTGACATTGTCACTCAGCTTAACCTTCTCAGGTTTTGTGGTTGTGGGAAAGAAGTGGGGAGAAGGATAGCTGTGCCTGCTGGTCTGAGTTCCTAAAAGAAAAGTGGAATATACATCAAACAGTTAACTAAAGAAATACATACTAAAAAACATGGATTTTGTGTTTTTTACAAGTCAGAAAACATCCAAAGAGTTAGCTCTCTAAATCATCTGCAATTTTTCACAGTCCCATCAAACTGGAGATAATATGGACATTTCTAAAGAAGAGAACTGTAAATTAGCAAGTAACTATCTGCCTGAGTGATGTCTTATAAAAATCCAATGTGCTAGATGTGAGTGAGGCCAATTAAATCCAACTAAGTTCTTAAAGAAATTGTGTCAGAATTCAATTACTGGTAGAGATAGTTGCATTAATGAATTCAAGATCTTTCAGTTGGAAACTTAAAAAAAGAAAAGTAATTTCTCACTTTTTTTTTCTCAAGACTAAACCTCCAAAGCAGAAGCATTTGAACAGATATTTATGGGGAGCAAGGAAAAGTAACAAGTCTTAGCTGTCATTCTGAGAATCAGTGCTACAATGCCAATCATTTTCGATTCACCAAAAAGCAGCTCTTTCACCTGAAAAACAGTGTTCCTGTTTCACCTTGGACTCACGTAATATGCTTCTTTATCCAGTCCCAATATCAAATCCCAAAGACATTGCATGCCTTTGGGTGTCATCTTCTAATTACATACTACCTGCTTCCATAAAATTATACAATGAGTACAAAAATTTCCAGCCTTGTTCTGAAGCTATCTCTATATAAATCATTGAGTGAAAAGTTATTGTGTTTTCTCACCTTGAATGTAACAGTAGCTAAGCAACAGAATATGATGTCCAATCTCGAGGTTTCCAGATGAAGTTTATTCACATCTCTCAAATTAACTTCATGTACTTGAATTCTGAGTGTCTTTGTTACACTTCACAAGAAGACATTTAAATATTCAGGAAGGGTTGGATTCAGAAATACAGACTACTTAACACAGATCCACTGGCTAGACGAAGTTAGACAAGTCCATTAAGCATATTTTGAATGCAAACTATAGAGGAAGATAGGTGCTTATGGATGTCACCGTAGTCCTAGATTACATAAAGTGGAACTTGAAGTAGTTCCACAAATGGGATATTCTGAGGATAGAAGCAAACTCCAATCTTCTTTATGCAAGCATTCAACCGGTTTCATCTTTATACACCAAAAGGGAAATGGTTACTGTTGTTCCAAACTATTAGGCCATGCAAAAATATTAATCTGTTGGTACTTCTGAAGTTTTGTTTCATTTTCTAGCTGCATTCCCCTTCTTTACTTTTCTTTCTTTCTTTCTTTCTTTCTTTCTTTCTTTCTTTCTTTCTTTCTTTCTTTCTTTCTCTTTCTTTCTTTCTTTCTTTCTTCCTTCCTTCCTTCCCTCCCTCCCTCCCTCCCTCCTTCCCTTGTTGAGCTTCTATGAACTAGGAATTTTTTATTGCTTTAGTTTACTGAACATTTTTGGTTGGTTGTCTCATGCTGAGCTCCATTAAAAGTTAGAAAGAACTACCATCTTAAAATCAATAGTCAAAGAAGTGCTTTTTGTTTTTGTTGATGCTACTGTGGAGCAAATCGCACTCCGGGTTACTTTTACTGAATGTCTATGGCTCTTTATGGAAGGACACTAGAATAATTAAAGTATGATTTTCTTAATTTATTTCTGTTTCATTTTTTCCCTTTTATTCACTGGTTACCTGTAGGTTGGATGTAGGTAGCAGCAGAGGTGGGCTGCTACAGGTTCACCTGGGTTTGGGAGAATCCATAGCTAATGTTATGGCCAGTTTGGATAATCTCCAAATCCCACCCTGCCACTCCCACCCCACCCTTCCCAGGAATCTCCACACAGCCATTTTGGATGTGAGGTAAGTCCACGGCCTGCGTGGAGCCATGGGGACAGGAAAAATTGGCCTCCTAGAAGGCCTCTGGAGTCTGGGGGAGGCAGTTTTCACCCTCCCAGAGGCCCAAGGAAAGCCTCTGATTGATTTGATTTATTCAGATTTATACCCCGCACCTTCTCCAAAAAGGCTCTGGAGCCTGAGGAAGGTGAAAAGGTGCAGGACACTAACTAGGCCACACCCACCCAGCAACCAAGCAGAGAACCCACTGCTGAATTTTTTTTTTGTTTTAAAACAATTTTATTGGGTTTTACAGTATATTTGGGAAAAGGGGTAATATAGGGTAATAGATAAACATTTTAATGGCTTCCATGTGGAGGATGTTGATCACCTCCGATCAGGGGTGGGTTCCTAAGGGTTCGCACGGGCTCCCGCGAGCCCTTTCGTCAAATTTCCCGATCCCGAGCGATCCGCGCGGGGCATGTGCGCGCCGATTACAGCCTCGGAGAGTCCGTAGCGGTGCGAATCTGCGCTGTAATTCTGCAGGACCCGCACGCGCCTATCTTTCCCACCGTGGAAAAGCGCCGCGTTTCTGCACGGCCCCTGATCACTCCAGACGCCATCGGGGAAGACGGGGAGCGCAAGGGGGACCTCGCGGATGGCGTCGCTGGCAGCGTAGAGTCGCCGCTGCTTCACGCGGTATTCTGTGGACACAATGACCGGCAGACAGAGAGAGGCAGAGAGAGAGGGGGGGGAGGGTGGAAGGGAATCAGAATCTGACAGACACAGAGAGAATGACAGAGAGAGACAGGAAGGGAGGGGAGAGACACAGATATAAGAGGGAGGGAGGAAAGAAAGGCAGGCACAGAGAGAGAATGATAGAAAGAGACAGAGAGGGGGGGAGGGAGAGAGAGATAAAGAGCCACAGTGAGAGACAGACAGACTCAGAGAGAGAGTCAGAGAGAGACAGAGAGAAAGAGAAAGAAGGGAAGAAAGAAAAGAAAGAAAAAGAAAGTGGGACAGAGATGAAAGAGAACTTATGACCACAATTGAGGCCAAAATTTTGGTTGCTAAGCAAGACCGTTGTTAAGTGAATTTCACCACATTTTCCTAGTTGGCCACGCCCACCCGGTCACATGACTGCCGAGCCACTCCCACAAAGCAGGCCACACCCACAGAACCTGTTCCAAAAATTTTGAAACCCACCCCTGCCTCCGATACTTCATAGAAATTCAATATTAAAAAAAAGAAAATAATTGGCAAAAGATACATATGTATCATATTTTAACATGCATACATTCAATCATTTGTTTTTCCTGCCATCCCTTTTCACAGGTTACAGTAATATTTTCAATATCTATTCATTTCTGAGATCTAAAACTCTTTGCTATTGTTTCTTCTTTCTCTTTCCCGCCAGTGGCCGGAGCCATGGCTCCTCCCATTCCCCCATCTTCGTCTTCCAGGAGTAGGGAATGTTTCTTAAGAAAGGCCTCAGCCTCTTCTACTGTTTTAACTCTGACTCTGCCCCCTTCCCAGAAAACCAACATTCCTTCAGGCATTAGCCATTTGAACCAAATCCCTTTTTTAAACAATTTTTTTGATAAAAAGGAATACTTCCTTCTTATCTCTCTAATTTTTTGGGGGGATTTGCTTCAGAATGGTAATGTCATTATCTTGATATTTCAGACCCCCCCCATTGCACCCTCAGTATCTCATCCCTCGTGGACCTTCTTAGAAACTTAATATGTACTTCTCTTGGTACATTATTTATTCTAGCATATGCTGAATTAATTCTTTAAACTAGGTCCATATCCCCCCAGAGCTGGTCTTTATTTCTTTTAGTATAATCCGCTAGGATTGTACTCATTAAATCTTTTAAATCTTCTTGCTCCAATTCTGGGACGTTCTGGAACCTACGGAAAAAAGACATTCTTTCAAACTCAAATTTTGACCTATGCCCATTAATTTCTGTATTTTCCTTCCGTATTTCCTTCAACTCTTTTTTAAGAGTCGGCCTAGCTCAGGGCCTAGCTATATACGCGACCGTCTCCTGCCCCATACATCCCTTCGACCGATCCGCTCCCACAGAGAGGGCCTTCTCCGGGTACTGTCGGCCGGGCAATGCCGGTTGGCGATGCCCAGGGGAAGAGCCTTCTCTGTGGTGGGCCCAGCCCTCTGGAATGACCTACCGCCTGATCTACGCATCATCGGGGACCTCCGCCTTTTCCGCAAACATCTTAAAACTTATTTATTCCAACAAGCCGGCCTAGCATAACCCCCGTTTCTGACTTTTATAGGGAAAATTTTAAATTGTAGAGTTTTATTAGTTTTAGCACAGGGATAGTTTAATAGTTTTTAATAATTATGTATTTTTGTATGGTTTTAATAACGCCTGTGCACTGCCCTGGGTCCTTTTTTAGGAGAAGGGCGGGGTATAAATTTAAATAAATAAAATTAATTAATTAATCTCAACTGTTCCTTCTTCTAGCGCTTCAATTTTTTGTTTATTATCCGTTGTGCTTCTTTGTGTCTCCAATAGTTCTATTCTTAAATTTAATATGTCCTTTCGGATTTCCTGCACTTCTTTCATAATGCTCTGAAGCATCTCGCTCGTTGTTAACTCTTGTTCTCCTTCTCCAGTTGTCTCCTTCTGTAGCATTGTGGTAATTTTCCCTTGTTGTAAGCTTGGGCTGGATCGGGTTGAGGCTGGAGCCGAAAAGGACTTTCCAGATGGGGGCTTTCTTAAAGCCATTGTTATAAATTTAAGTTCTTGCAGCAAAAGATGACACCAGGGAAGCAAACAGTCAGAAAAGTCCGAGATATCCGGAAGCGGGAGAAGCCAAATCAAAATTCCATCAAAGTCCAGAATTAATTTTAATGTCCCAACCAAGAGGGGGGAAAAAGGAGAAAGAATCCACGTATTGGGAGAGGCACTGAGGGCTTCTTGCAAGGGGCTTCAGATATAAATTTATTGTCCTGCGATTTTAAAACTCTAGAGGAATGCTCTGGTGTTCAGGAGAAAGTTTTCCAATCAAAAACAAAGAAAATCCATTTTCCCACCTCACCGCAGTTAGAGAAGTGAGGGTGAAAGTTCTTTTTTGTTGCAAAGAGACCCGGTTACAATGTTGCAACTGTAACTCCTGGGATAAAATTGTTTTTCTTTATCTGCTATCTTATTTCGGTTGGCATTTTAGTCCTCTTTCTCTCTGCTAGAGAGCATTTTCTATTGCCGCCTTTTACATGGGGGGGGGGCTAAAACTCCCCCCTCTATTCTTCTTTTTTAAAAATGATCGAATGTAAAAACAAAACTCACAATTCACATTTGCCAATCTTGCTTGTCAGGAGACTCGGCGTGTTCCTCCATCCTCAACATTTCCACTGTCTTCTTTTCTGTATTTTCCAGCTTGCGTTGGTGAGAGGAATTTCCCCCCCCCCCCCACTTTCAGCCCTCCGATTCCTGGGGCAAAGTGGGAAAAAGCACCCCGCCGACTGCCACCAGGACGGGGGCCTCCTGCAGCCGCCCGTACGGCAGGGGGTTAACCTAACCCCCCTGTGCCCCCGGGGGGGGCCACCAGAGTAGCAAGCGGCAGACGCGCCCGAAAACACGTCTGTCACCGTTGGAAGCCGGAAGTCAAGTCCCCCACTGCTGACTTTTTTGAAGCCCATCCCTGGGTCACAGTAAGCATGAACCACTATTAAGCAATTTTTGTAGCTCTGCAGAATAGACTACCCTCTCCTGTATTTTTGTGGTGAAAAATTTGAGAACAAAGCTAAAATACTTGGAATGATAGAATAGATGCAGAAAATAGATTATTCTGATGTTCTGAGTTTGGAGATGTTTGGTAGAGTATTCTGATTAAGGCTTCCATATTTGGTTTAAAACAAAACACTTTTGAATCATTTTTTCATTCATTTTAGTCCAGGTTTACAGTAGAATTCAATGCATTGCTAGCATATTTCTACCAACACAGTTTAAGAGTAGTTTTTCCTTATCTCCTCTCTTTGCAGACCATCGTGCTACTTCAACTTCTACTAAAAGAGGAGACCAGATTTGGGGATTGCATGAAAGAGATGTTGAATTCCATCCCTATAATTTTTGGGCTAAAGAACAAAAAGGTCAGCTACCCAAATCCCTCAAGAATTCTACCAGAAAATTGAGAAATTAAAGAAAATGGAGGGTGGAAGGAAGAATCACAAACAATGTAGTTAACTATGAAATGTAACTGCCAATTTTTGATAATATGAACAGGAAAAGGGTCCAAGGATGCAGGAGACTTCCAAAACAGCTCATTGCAGTGCCATGAGTTCTCATGAGACACCCATGAGACAGGTACACAAAAGTCAATAATAATAATAATAATAATAATAATAATAATAATAATAATAATAATAATAATAATAATAATAATAATAATAATAATAATAATAATAATAATAATAATAATAATAATAATAGTTGAATTTATTGACCGCTCCCTCTCCCCACAGGGACTCGGGGCGGTGCACAGGGAGAATAAAAGCAATAAATATACAAAATACATACCAATTTAAAACAGATTAAATTAATTCCTGTGCTAAAATCCCATTAACTAAAAATCCCCACTAAATATAAATATACATTTAAAAACCCATAGAGAGAGAGACTACCCTAGGCCGGCCAGGCGGAAAAGATGAGTCTTCAATTTCAGGCGGAAGGAGCGGAGGTCCGTGGTCGTTCTAATATCGGGGGGAAGGTCGTTCCAGAGGGCCGGGCCCGCCACAGAGAGAGCCCTTCCCCTGGGCGTCGCCCGCTGACAAAGTCTAGTGGACGGCACCCGGAGAAGTCCCTCTCTGTGGGAGCGAATCGGCCGTGAGGATGTGTGAGGCAGGATCAGATCCCGCAGATAGCTAGGTCCCAATGCAATTTTAGCCGTGACCAATTGAGTTTTAAAAGAGAATTCTGAGGGTAGAATTATTTTTCTAGTGCTCTTGTGGCAGAAATTTGTACTGGTTGCCTTGATACCTAGTTCATTGCTCAAGGATTGCTTTGCCTGGTTTGTCTGGTGTTTGCAAGTGCAGTTGCCTAAAAACGATATGCATAGGGCACCTGCAAAAGGTACCAAATGATCATAGATCTGACTTAGGATAGTAAGCAACACAGGCAGATCTGCTAACAGGCAGTTCAATCAGAATGGAGCTGGAAGGGACTTTGGAGGTTTTCTAACACACACCCCTGCACAAACAGGAGGGCCTATACCATTTCAGTCAAGTGGCTGTCCAATTTCTTCTTGAAAACCTCCCATGATGAAGCACCCACAACTTCTTAAGGCAAAGCTGTTCCACTGGTTAATTCCCTTCATATTAGGATGTTTCTCCTTAATTCCAGGTTGTTTCTCTCCTGGATTAGTTTCCATCCATTGTTCCTTGTCTTGCCTTCTGGTGCTTTGGAACATAAGTTGACTCCCCCCACCCTGGTTCATTTATCCCCTCCTTTGGTTCATTAGATATAAAGCTAACAATTTTTATTTTTAGTCTTACTACTTGACAGAGAGAGAGAGACAGACAGACAGACAGAGAGAGAGACAGACAGACACACAGACAGAGACAGAGAGATCCATGAATGAGAACTAGACACAAGTTACACAATATCTTTTGATTAGTAGTGGTAGGAAGCTGCCTAGCTTAATTTAATTAGAATCAGATGGCAAAGACTGGACCTTTTGGGGGTGAAGGGATCCCTATTGGGAAAGCAAGCCAATCTTCTTCAAACTATTGATTTTCTGAAGTACATAGTATCTTACCTCAGCATTTCTCTCCTGCTAAACTAGCCCCTTTTGTGGCACAAGCTTTGTGAGTTTTGGCACCTCCAATTCACATTAAATTCTCGACCTTAGAACTTCGCTTTGAAAAATGCACCTTCTCTAAGTTCCTTTGCAAGTGACCTTTGACTCCAATGTCACTTAAAATGAAACCGTGATGGATATTATATAGTCCCTATAAAATTCCCTGCAATTACTACAGAAATTGTCCTGGGGGATAGATTAGATGAGGCTACAGAAATCACAGCCCGAGAGGCACAGGGGGAGAGAAATACTACAGAGATTCTGTTATTTCTCCAGACATTTTGCTCACAGGACTGTTGCCCAAGCTCAAAATGAAATAATTGGTTTCAAAGGTCGGGTCACACAAATGACTCTGCACATTTCTCTTAGGGATACTGAAATCAGTCACCGGTCAGAATCTGGCATCTATCTACGGTCACTGTTCTCAAAACAACAGCAGAATTTAAGAATCTGTTTCACCCCAACTCCTCCTGTTTTTGTCACCATATGTGAAATATTTTACAATAGCTCTTAGCATTTTTTTTTTAAATCAGGAAGAAGGAGGAATGAAATCATCCCTACCCCATTTTTCATATTTGGTCTACCCACTGTAAAACAAGTGAAGGGGGAAGTCAGACTTGAATATTTTTTATCTAGCCTATAGGTAAAGGTTCCCCTCGCACATATGTGCTAGTCGTTCCCGACTCTAGGAGGCTGTGCTCATCTCCATTTCAAAACAAAAGAGCCAGCGCTGTCCGAAGACATCTCCGTGGTCATGACTAAATGCCGAAAGTGCACAGAACGTTGTTACTTTCCCACCAAATGTGGTTCCTAGTTTTCTACTTGCATTTTTACACGCTTTCAATCTGCTAAGTTGGCAGAAGTTGGGACAAGTAACTGGAGCTCACTCCGTTACACGGTGCTATTTGAACCGCCGAACTGCTGATCTTTCTGGTAGACAAGGTCAGCATCTTAGCCACTGAGCTACGACGTCCTTTATATAGTCTATAGGTCATATAATAAAAACAAAAAGATGTATCAGTTCCTAACTCCTTAAAATTTCCAGGTCTCCTTTTTCAAAATGTAAACTTGCTTTTATTTTAGTAGGAAAGCATATAATTTTGTTAACAAAGTATTTCAAAATTAAGTACATGTTGTCAAACATGGAACTTATTTTCCATATGAGGCCCTAAAATGGGGATTTCATTTCATTTCATTATTTCATCTCATCTATTTATTTATATCCTATCTTTATTATTTTTACAAATAACTCAAGGCGGGGAACATATCCAGCACACCTTCCTCCTCCTATTTCCCCCCACAAAAACAAACCTGTGAGGTGGGTTGGGCTGGGAAAGAGTGACTTGACAGGGCTTTGTTTTCTCCATTGCTCTCGTCAATTCTTGATTGAATTTCCGTGCAACATTTTGTTTGGCATGTTACAATATCTTCTTCTTGTTGTCGTTCCATATCCGCCATCGGATGTAGGTGATCATGTTGGTGATGCTATTTTTATTAGCATGAAAAAGTGCTGCTGAGTTTTGTCTAAACCAGTTCCTTAGATTTTGAAGCCCTGATGTTCTTCTGCCTGGACCTCCTTTGCCTTCAGTCTTTCCCTGGAGGATTAAGTGAAGGATGGTGTATTTTTCCAGGTGTCAAGCACATGTCCGAAATATTCTAACTTTCACTTTTTAATGGTTTTGATGATCTCCCTTGGCTTTCCCAGGCGGAATGTTACAATATAGATGAGTGGTAGTCAACCTGGTCCCTACCGTTTTGTTCGATACTGAAGCACTTTCCTTTTTTTAATTTAATTGACTTCCCTACTTTATAAATCACCATTACTGTGGAACCGGTGGGTGGTTAGAAAATGTTACTACTAACAGAGATACAAAAGGGGGCGGTAGGTATAAAAAGGTTGACTACCTCTGATATAGATGATAAAAAGAGTGGACCAGAAACAATGACCATTGTGATATTTACAATGGTTAAAAGGATCTACAGTATAATGTTACATGAATATTCCACATAACCAAATCCTGGCTTACAAAGCTGTATGAATCCGGTAAAAGAGAAGCAATGTGAATTCTGCAAAAGAGACACAATTTGTCCCTCATGCTGAGCATCTAATCTCATATGGAATGTCTATGGAGAATCTCAGTCATCCAGGTCATGGCTGTCCCAAAGATGCTTTTTCCACAAAAAGCTTTTTCTTTGTTTTACCTTGAAGACATTTCTCTTCTCATCCAAGAAGCTTCTTCAATTAATTCTCATATGGAATGTTTTTAATGGCACAACATTTAGTGTTGTCTTAGAACGTTTTCACGCTGGAGTCCTTTTGCAGCCCAGCACATTTCACAGCATGAAAACTGCCTCAGCTGTCAGTAGCTACAGTAAATTTTGCATCTGCTAATCATTTGCTCTTAACTCTTCACACTGCATTTTCATTATGCGCTAATTAATGTTTTCTGCGCCAGGTTTTCTTAACACAAATATTTATGTGTCTTAGGAATTTCATAAAGGTTAGAGATGAACTGCCTCCCATGGACTCTCTCTGGAGATCAATCTATGGGGAAGAGGCTTTTGAAGGAAAACTACCTCCCCACATTGCCTCTCCACAATTATTCACTGGGAACTAGGTGGCATATAATTGCAATAAATCATTATGGTCAGTTGCACATTCAGTCAAATGTTTAGACTGCATTTGGCATTTTTGTCCACCTACCAAGTCCTTTCCAAGAACCACGAATAGGCAGAAGTTGTTGTTTCATGCTGTCAAAGGTATTGTTGCAGGATATAAGCTGTTCCAAATAAAGCTGCCTTTGCAATGGACTGATGGTGATTTGTCAGTGCTAATGGTGTTCAAGTGGTACTCCAGATGCTTTGGGATTGAACCCAAGGTGCCCATTACTATTGGCACTATTTTTACTTTCTTTTGCCACAGTTATTCTCTTTCTATTGCAGATCTTTGAATTGGATGAGTTTCCTCAGTTCTTTCTCTTCTGCTGTCTCCATATACTGCCACATCCATTTTCCAGACCTTTTCATCTTTCTTATCAACAGTTGTTAAGTCTGGAGTGTTATGTCGCAGATACTTGTCTGTTTGAATTCTAAAACCCCAGACCAATTTAACTTCTTCATTTTCTATTACTTTGTCTATTTTGTGGTCCCACCAGTTCTTATTTGCAGGTAAGTAGTATTTCTTGCAGATATTCCAATGCACCATTGTTACTATTTGGTCATGCTATTGTTGGTAGTCAGCCTGTGTGATTTTTTTGCAGTAGCTAACTAACGTATTTTTCGGAGTATAAGACGCACCTTCTCCCCCCCCCATGAGAGCATGGAAATGTTGGCATGTCTTATACACCTAATACAGCCACTTTTCATTTTTGTGAAAAATGGGCCAAAAATAGACCGTTTTTCACCAAAGCGGTGAAAGTTTTTCACTCTACAGGCTTTAGCAGGGCTGGGGGAAGGCAAAAATGCCCCCATTTTGGTGAAAAACAGGGGGCTTGTTGCCTTACCCCAGCCCTGCTGAAGCCTGCAGAGTGCTCCTGGGGGCTGGGAAAGTCAAAAACTTTTTTTCTTACTTACCTCTTCGAAATCTTGATGCGTCTTATACACTGGTGTGTCTTATAGTTCGAAAAATATAAGTCCATTGTTTCTTCAGCTTCTTTCCAGCATCTGCTGTTGTTGCTGTCTTCTCAATTCTGGCTCTGTATGTATTTCTTCCTAAAATTTGGACTTGTGCCACCTGAATTAGCTTCTCTGCCTCTTTCTTCAATTATCCTGGTTTTAGCCATTGTGAGATCTTGTTATCTGTTTTTCCTGCTATTTTTTATGTACTGGCCATGTATTACTTAGCCTTACCATGCTTGTTTTCTATACTTTATTTAGTCTTTCATGTAGGTCCCTTTGGTTTCTCTACTATTTAATAAGCGTTCCTGAATAGGTTCATTGCATCTCCTTTATTGTCCTTCAGATATTCTTCCAATGCCCCTTTTCTTCTTCAGCTGTCTGGTGTACTTGCAACATCCATGCTGTCCTGGACTCCTTGATAATTAGAGTCTGTCAATATTGCTGGGTGAATGAAGACTATGATTCTTTGTCATTATTTTTCTGGTCTTCCTATCCAGGGCTTTTTATTGCGCTTGAATTCAGCCCATTATCCAGCTAGTTATCTAACATATGGAATTGACTAAGTGTTAATTTCCTTGATGGCATTTCCTCCTCTAAGTCTTTAAGAACGTTTTCACTTTCATGATATATTAATTTCTAGACTGATTTTTGACTTCAGTGTGCTTGACGTTATTAGCTTGAAGGATGCCCAGGTAGTGATCTTCATCCAACGTCTTAATGTTTCCCCCCCCTATAGGCTATCTTCAGTTTCCACTATTTTCCCCCTGTTGAGGGTAAGGGTGGCACATTTGTCCACCAGATGTTTATTCCATTGCAACATCTTGACTGTATATGTTGAGGGTCGATAAGTGATTCTTTTTCAGATGGTGTTTTTTCATATTGCTTCACATTGTCCATGGACTGCATCAGCTGCAACATTAATTAGCAATTTAAAAGTTGTTGGTAAGCAGGTAATTGTCTTGTAGTTGCCTGGTGCTGCCCCTTTTGTTTAATCTTTCATTATGAGGCAGGTTTTGCCAGATGTTAGTTACTCTTCAATTTCATCTCCATGCAATATGATGTTAAACAACTTAGCTGCTTAGTGGGTATAGACCAGTCAGATGTTTTAATGAAAAATTATGCAGTGTATCTTCACACGGTGCTGACCAATTCTTGATCTTCCTTGCTCTTTTCTCCAACATTTGTGCTGTTATTACAAGTTTGTTCATTTCAGCTTCTTTTTTAATTCATATCCACCTTTTTCCAAACTGCATTCTTGTTGTATTTTCTTTAAGTTGCCTCACAGCTGTGCTGAGAACTGGATTGTTTCTTCTTTGTCAAATGTTGACTGATTCATTACAGTCTCTGTAGTAAAAATTTTTCTGATTTGACTGAAATTGAGACTTTGGTCTATAGTGTAGATTCAAGATTCAAATATGCTTATCTTCTTGGCTTTAGTTATTTGTTGTGCTTTCTTGATCTTCCTTGTTTCCAGGTCATATACCTTAATCATGCATTCTTTGATCTTCTTGTTTTCATCTTTTCCAGCTTGCTTTCATCTGATTTTAGCATGCTCTTATTTTCCAATCATTTTGGTAGTGCAATATTTGGCTTTTTTTCTTCTTTGTTGATTTTGCATCCCAGATATTTAGTTATAACTGTAGCTGTGCTATACATGAGTTGGTTTGTTTCCTGCAGTGAGGTGGTGCTTATATTTGATATCACACTATTGGTGTCTTTTAATGCTTGTGCTAGCTGTTTCTTTGGAAAAAGCTTAAGCGCAGGCAACCTTATTTTGTTGTTTTTATGCTGTTCTAAATACTCAGTAATTATTTGTTTCAATTCCTATTGCTAGTTGTTAGGATCTTGTTCTTTCTGAGGAAAAGGGAGAGAAGAGGATGCCTGATTTGGGAATGAAAACAATTCAATAGCTAAACTGGGTTCCTCTACCATCAAATCCTCCTTGTTTGTCTCTATAGGCTGAGCTACATCTAGCAAGACTTCATTTTCTTTGTCCTGGGTAGACTTTTGCAGTTTTCCTAATTCTGTTAATACTTTATTTAATATTATAAATCAACACTGACCTGTCAGTCTTTATTGTGTTATTTCTGATTGTGGACATTGTTCTTTCCATAACTGCTGCATTCTTTTTAATTATCTTCTTCTTGTTGAATTTCATTTGCAATAACAGATCATTATTCTGTTGTTTTCAGTCTTCATTTATGTGTAACCTTTCCTCCAGTAGTTCTGCAGCTGCTTTCACCCAAGCTTCAGGAATTCCAACATCTAACACAATCCTGGTTGACCCAGATAGTTGAACATCCGGCATACCTCTCTTTGGAGCATGAAAACCCCACAGCGATGTCAAGGTAGTACCTCATTGAAGGATATGCTATGATTATGATGATGATTAATGTAATTTTCAAATAACCATAACAATCATGCTTTATTCTCTTTGCTGTGCCTACATATGCATGATGCGTACACAAGACCATGTGTCAGTCACCCTCTGTCTAATTAACAAATGTGAATAAATAATAATATTTATTTTAAGCTGATTTGATTTCTTTTAAGTAAATAGGCCTTTGGAACTTAACATTTTGTCCCCCAGCTTTGTGATTGCACCTTAAAAATGTGACATTTTTTAACTTGCTAATTTGCAGATGTTTAGCATTCTCGCAACATGAAATATTGCTATAAACAACAATTATTAATAGGCTGTTAAATTGCACTTTCAGCAGCTGAGGATTACTTTTTTAATGGACATGTTCATGAAGGTGATTTGAAGGTTCTGCCACATCATTCAGATATGACAAGTGCTCATTAATATCAATCTCTACATCTGCCTTTATTTCAGTAAATCTGGGTGTATTATCGGAAACCTTGAGCTTCTTTTCCCCCCTCAAGTGTTATTTGTCTTCTTGGTTTTTGTCTCACAATTCACATGTTCTCATCTCAGTGACTCAATAGTATTAAGGTAAGTTGAAGGCCAAAATAGCACATGGGTGGTTCTTTGTTTTCTTGACAGTGACTCACTTTTTAAATATCATCTAAGTACTTTGCTTAAGAAGATTGCTCCATATTTTTTCCAATTGAAAAACAAGTCATAATGCCAAACTTAAAAACGAAATTACAGACCCAAAGAGAAAATTAAGCTAGGGATATTTGAAGCTCTAAAGTTTTGATATATGCATTCAGTATGGTTGTGCAACACAACTGCTATCTTTTACTCTCACACACACACACACACACACACATACACACACACCACCCTACACCATGAATCCTATTGATTCCTAGCATACACTTGGTTATCAGAAATCATTTCTGGAGTGATTATATCTTTCTTCCTGAAAATAAATAATCTCTCTGAAGAAAATAATGGGCCTAAAGGAACTTGCTGCACGATATTGTGCAGTTATGCAATGTTATGCCACAATCTCTATTGATTAGGAACATGCATGGAAATATTGCAACACATACAGGAAAGGGATATTCCTGATATCAGTCTCACTCCCCACATAGATGCTATTGAAATGTTCATTTTCAAGTATAATATGTGACCTTTGAAGAATTCAGAAATTACATTTCTAAATAGTTTAACCCATTTCTTCCAGAAATCCAGATGTTATCCTGTTTCATTATTATTTGAAAATTGTAAAGAGTCCTACATCAGCTCTCTGTCCTCTTTTTCAAGACCTCAAGCTTTCAGGAACATCCAAACAGGCCTTTAAAGCTTCCAAGATAAGAATATTCATTCATTCATTCATTCATTCATTCATTCATTCATTCATTCATTCATTCATTCAATCTACCTACCTACCTACCTACCTACCTACCTACCTACCTACTTACCTACCTACCTACCTACCTACCTACCTACCTACCTACCTACCTACCTACCTACCTACCTACCTATCTATCTATCTATCTATCTATCTATCTATCTATCTATCTACCTATCTTCTATCTATCATCTATCTATTCATTTGTTTGTCTTTCCTGCTTGCCCTATTCTAACACCTTCTCTCTCTCTTTTGTCAGAGAGAAAAATGACAATGAGCTGATCTCCCTTCTTGCTGCTCTGCTCCAATTAACTGAAGGAGCCGATCGGTTGAATGTATGGCGTGGATTAACACCTTTAAATGGTGGTTTTGTGTGCTTTCTTTGGCAGCCCCTGGTAGCTACCTCTCCCGAGTGCTTGCGGACTCCCATATCTCTTGCTGGGGAAAAGAGCTGCTGAAGAAGCTACATCTGCTAGGTTTCACGGGGGATGATTTGGGAAACTATGGCCTTAAGGACGCCCAATCTAGAGTAGTCCAACGACTCGTGGACATTGATCTACAATATTTACGAGCCAGAGCCAATAAAACGTGCTCCCCCCTGACCTTTAATCAATTCAATAATTACGGACTGAGGATGGCTTCCTATTTCTATACTTTAACCATTCCTAAGTATAGAAGAGCTTTCTCCCTAGCTCGCTTTAATGTCTTGCCCTCAGCACTTTTAGATGGTCGCTTCAAGAGGCTCCCGATTAATGAGCAGCTATGCCCTTGCGACAGAGCCGAGGTTGAAACTGCGGAGCATGTCCTTCTATCTTGCCCCATGTATAACGCAGACAGATCTAAGTTACTGTCTCTCCTTGAAACCATCCCTTCTAGACTCAATGGTTGTAACTTGATGGCCCACTGCCTAGGAGATGGCTCTTCATATATCACTTTTCAGGTCTCAAAATTCTTCTTAAGAGCTGTAACCATTAGAGGAGAACGCTGTAACCTTCCTTAGTTAAGCTATTGGCGATCCATTGCTATGATACTATGATAATAATAATAATAATAATAATAATAATAATAATAATAATAATAATTATTATTATTATTATTATTATTATTATTATTATTATTATTATTATTATTAACTATTTTTAACGTTTCTTCCTGTAGTACTTGTGTTTTGGTCTGTGACCGTAAATAAAAGTATATATATAACTGAAGGAGCCACTTTCACCAGCTTCTAGATATTGACAGTATTCCAGGCAATATTCCAGGCATTATTGCTCTCTGAGCCCACTGACTATGTTCCATTGGGAAAGCAATTGAGCAGTAATGTCCAGGAATCCTCTGTCCCTCTTTCCTCTTTCTGAGGCAAGCCCTCAGGGGATCATTCCTCCATGACAGAGCCCAAAGAAGAAAGAGAGACATCAAAGTAACAAACCACAATAAAGTCCCATGCAGCAGTTAAAGGACAGTACAAATTCCTGGCGCAAAATGGTGGAGTGATGTACAAAGCTTCCATATCTTCGTAAAAAGGTTATTTCAGAGAGACTCATGAAATGGGGAAGTTGATTTGCTTTGCAAACCTGGGAGGACTTGACAGCAATGAAAGCAGGCAGAATGCAATTTGGCTCCTTTGATTTGGGAACAGATTTAGTACAATGAGGATCAATGAGGGAAACCACCACAGCAATATGTATTTTAATACATTATCATAGTTCACATTTGTAAAAAAATCAATTTCAATTATAGACTGGTTTACAAAGAGTGGTATACATTTGGAGAAGCATATGGCCATCAAAGCTTCAATCAAAGCCCCACAAAGCCCCTCATAAAAAAGTGAACAGCCATGAGCCAGTATGTTATTGTCACTTTAATGTTAGTTGAATACCTATAATTCTTACCATGTCGGCCTTTATCATCAGCTTCTGATTACCTCCTCCCCTTGCAAACAGCTCATGCAGAAATAATCTGAGGGAATATTTTAAACTTCCAGGTGGAATGGAAATCATGCAGAGAGAAGTTCCCATCTTTAAGAAAAGAAAAATATTGATTCTTTAAAAAAAAAGATTCAGCTCTTGAACCATTTCTCCAAGCAAATATTCCACACCCTCCCAGGAGGCTCCTCCTCACCACCATAGAAGTAGTAGTTTCTGCTCTGGAAAGCAGAGAATTAAAAAATAAATACAGATTGTATCAATGAACCTGACCCTATACCTTAAAAAAAAAATTGGGAAACACACTCCTGTAGCTAACAGCTTCAGTGTCAACTCTGAAACAAACCTGGCTGTAGCCATCTTGTGTTGCCTCAACGTTGCCATGAAGCCTGAGAGAGAAGGGGAGAGGGGAAGTAGATAGCCCAGCTTACGGTCAAAATTAAAAGCTTTCCTGTTGGAACCAAGGTCATCATAATAGGTGGCCGGTTGAAGGAGGAGAGAAGCTTACCAGCTGTATTCATTGGACTATGTGATTAATGACACTGGGGAGGGGGAAGATTTCATTCTTTTAATTCGATTAAAACCGTGGGAACCTTCAGAGTTGGTTTTCACCAGTTGTGCCCATATGATGCATCCAATAAACATCTCCCTTCAGGAATCTACCTGCCTCGGAGTTATGCTTTCAATGGGCGCATTACTCGGAACAGTGACATTTAGCTCACACGCTTGCAAAATAGGTTATCGTTGCTGCTAATCAATACACCTGAAAATTAAATGAGAAAATATCTGAGATAATAGATATAGATGATAGTTAAGGTTTAGGCAGTGTTCCTCTGTTATTAATGTCTGTGTGAAAACACCTGCCAGAAATGCATGCAGGGAAACACATGGCAGATTATCAGTTTAAAATCTTTGTGTTGGTACCTTTGAATTATCGGGGACGGGGGACGGGGACTTCCCCATAGTAGTTTTTATTACGATCTGGAAAGATGGGTTTCAACTTAAATGATGTAGAGCAGAAGGATGCTATTGATAAATGTTCTGTAATTCTGTAAGCTCTGGGCAATACATCAACAAATTTGATTGTTGATGAAAAGATTCAAATAGAACCTTTCCGTTAATGAAAGAAGACAACTTGAAGAGGACCCGATATGGATTAAAACACGATGGATCACAGGTTCTGATCAGAGGAGGAAAAGCAGACATTCGGGAGTTGAATCAGTTGTCAGTTGAAAGAATTGAAAAGCAAAATGTGTAATTGAAACAGATGGTATTCCAAAATCTAAAAGAAAAGAAAAGAAAGGTTCAACATAGGAGAGACTGAAGCATGAGCAAAGATAAAACCAGAGCTTATCTACCCGCAGCCCACTACATTGCAAAAGCAAAGCAAAGAAAAAGGCAGACATAATGGAAATTGCAATATGACACTGGCATGTTTTTTGATAAACACATTTTGCTGACCTTCTTATTTATCCTTTCCTCATAGGTCAGCAGAGCAGAGCAGCTGAGATACAGTCAGTGAATAGTAACTCTTTGGCCTGCTGGACCACAACATCTGACTGAATCTTTCCCATTACCAGTCAGGGTTGATTCAGCTTGTTGTGAATGTTTTCTTATAAGGGCACTCTAAGCAGTTCATGTTTGTGTGTGTGTGTGTGTGTGTGTATCGGGGATGGGGGGGGTGTCTCATAGTTAGTGATGCAGCTCACATGTATATAGAGAGGTACATTTTATCTCTACCACATTTATGCTAGAAAAAAATAATTACAGAATTCATACCATGTTAACTGCAGAATTCTCTGGGTATTTTGAAAATATACAACACTGACATAAACTTGTTTTATGGTGATTTATGCATTTCAAGCATGGATTTTTTCAACACACCCTACGTTTTCAAACTTGAATCTAAGCAGCAATGTGATGAAAATGGTTTGACAACCACTTTTGGTGGGGACTTTGGACATGCCAAAAAGTCCCTGCATCCTAAACCAGTGGGTCTCAACCTTCCTAATGCCGTGACCCTTTAATACAGTTCCTCGTGTTGTGGAGATCCCCAACCATAAAATTATTTTATGTTTTCAGTATTTTTCGAAGATATGTGTTTTCCAATGGTCTTAGGCGACCCCTGTGAAAGGGTTGTTCGACCCCAATCCCCAGGTTGAGAAACCCCAAAAGGGCAGAATCTGCAGGGTTGTTTTTAAGAAAAGCCAATATTGGCTAGGTACAGGATACAGCAGATGATGGCATAACCTAGCAAGCTAGAAAAATGCCTAATAGGTGTCTTACCATGGAAAATATTTTTCAAGAAGATCCAGTCCAATAACACAATTGTATTCTGTCCGAGTTGCTAAATTAATGTCTGGAAAGCAATTTCCCCAAAAGTTGTATTCTTACAAAGGAGGCATCTTTTCTTTTGATACCATCCTCAGAGTGTATTAGAATCTCAATCAGGGATGTTGTGTTCTTGAATTATTTTTGCAAAGTGGCAGGACATATTAAATTCTGCTCTATGTCTCCTGGTCCATCAATCTATGGCTAAGTTGTTGTCTGCTTGTGAAATTCACATTTTTACAGCTTTTCTCATCTCATCCTAGAAAGTTAACTTGGTGTGCAGAGATTAAGGAACAAGGGAAGAAATTAGGAGATTAGGAGTTCTACTCTGGCTTTAAGGTATGAAGCCAGCTCAGTGACCCTGAGCCAGTCACTCGCTCTCAGCCCTAGAAAGCAAGCAGTGGCAACCACTTCTGACCCCTTGCCAAGAAAACTGCAGGGACCTGTCTAGGCAATCAGCAGGATTCAAGTTGGACTTGAAAGATAGATAGATGATAGGTAGTTAGGTAGATGTTGATGATAGCTAGATAGATGATAGACAGAAATAGCAATAGCACTTAGACTTATATACTGCTTTACAGTGTTTTACAGCCCTCTCTAAATGGTTTACAGAGTCAGCCTATTGTCCCCAACAATCTGAGACCTCATTTTACCTACTTGGAAGGATGGAAGGCTGAGTCAACCTGGAGCCTGGTGAGATTTGAACTGCCAAATTGCAGTCAGCTGGCAGCCTGCTGTATTGCATTCTACCACTGTGCCACTGCAGTTCAATAAATGATTTTAGATAGATAGATAGATAGATAGATAGATAGATAGATAGATGGATGGATGGATGGATGGATGGATGGATGGATGGATGGATGGATGGATGGATGGATGGATGGATGGATGGATGGATGGATGGATGGATGGATGGATGGATGGATGAAGATATAGATAGATAGATAGATAAACAGATAGATGATAGATAGATAGATAGATAGATAGATAGATAGATGATAGATAGATAGATAGATAGATAGATAGATAGATAGATAGATAGATGATAGATAGATAGATAGATAGATAGATAGATTCACCAGTATAAGGTGAATGGCCCAGACCTATCAAATGTGTCTCATTATGTTATCCCAGGTTTAGCTTTCTATAGCTTAGCTATAGCACCCGGATAGCTAAACTATAGGAAGATGCTCTGGGAAGCCATATCTGAGTATAATGATCCTGCTGGCCTTGACTTCTTTACCTGTTTCAGAAAGTGGATGTTGCTTAATTTAGATTACCACTCAATTTCCTCAGCTGAAAAAGTTTCAGTGGAAAAGTGTCTTCTTGCCCTATTCACTAGGGATTTAATTGAAGTGAAAGAAGCCCAGGATACTGCAGATAGATCAGAAAAATCATTATACCATGGAAGTTAGTGATTCATATATATTTTCTGAAATGATGGCCAGCATCAAAATTTCACACACCAGCCATGAGAATTTATTTAGAATGTATAAATTCCTTTCAGGAAAAAAAAATAAAGTAGCAGCTTTTCTTGACAAATTGAATACAAATGTGAACAAAACAATATTTTCAGCAGTAGTTTAAAAAATGCACTTTCATCTGAATAAGTATTGAAAATGCAAATGAGTTCATTTCAAAGTTGTTATTCCAGGCATAAACAATTCTAGTCCCCCATCTTGTCCCCCATCAGGATTTAGTTAACAATTATAGCCATTTTACATAATTAAATAGGATATGTCCAATTGACTCTACATGTATTTGCAGAATCAATGTTCATGAATCTGGGATTAGATTGACACTTCCTCTTTACTCTCTTGCTGATCTGCGGCATGTTAAGATTAAATTTTCATGAAAGTCATGTAATGTTACAATAAGCAATTTGATATTTTCGAAAAGTTCCTCTATATACTTATAATTGATCATGTGATTCTCAATGAGATTGAGATGTGGTTTTTTTTAACCTCTTAGTATGATTGCGCTTAATTTTGCTGATAATGATTATAACCTTTGCCCACAGCTGTCAGATTAAGGCAGATTTACTGGTTGCATCCCATTGTTAGGCTAGGTGTCTCCTATCAAGAAAAATGATGATTGAAATAAGGACAATTCTTTGAAATTGCATAACGGTTTCCTCTGGCACCAGTCAATAGAAGTCCAAAAAATGTCCAAAATTGTGGCTCTGCAATGTTTACAAAGCTCCTGATCCTGAGTGTAGACCTCAATTCATGACCCTTATGATGACAAGTTATAATGGTCATTAAATGAATGGGGGGAGGGGGCTGAAGCATCTTTGCAGGTGATGAATGACTACAAGGGTGTTCTGACCTAGGCTTCCCCCCAAACCATGAAGCAGACTACTGACAAAAACCCCTTTTCTATTAAGTTACTGTGAATTCCTCTCATTCATATCCAGCAAGGTCTTTCAAGGGTGAATTTACAGTCACAGACCTTATCTGGCTTGGAGAGCTGCCAGCCTGATATCTTCAAAACTTGGCAAGGAGTCTTGGAGACTCACAAACCAATTAAGCGAACTAATTGTCTCCTGCAAACTCCATTCCTCTTTTGCTCCTCTTTTATTCCCTATGGGAGGGGCCATTCACTGTCCACCTGTGGCCTTACTCCCAAATCAACCCTTGTTCCTTAGTTGTCATCTGGCAACTCTGTGCATGCGTACATTGGGAACAGGCTCCAGCTGTTTGTCTGCCTCACTGATGTCTGAGTCCGAAGGCAGACGATAACTGTCAGAAGGCCCTGGCCCCATTTCTGCCTCTGATGCAGAGCCCTCATCAGAGCCTTCCCCAGACTCCAGGACTGGCCCATGTTCCTTCCCAACCTCCTCACTGTCTGAATCTGCTGCCCGCTCTGCCACAACAAATGGTGCTGCAGCAGCAGTAACTTTGAAACTGGGTTGTAAGTAGCTATTTTTTGGGGGGGGGGGGATCTGCCATAACTTCAAATGGTTGCTAAGTGACTACTCAAAAGTGAAGGCTTACTTTTATTCTCAGATTGTTAGTAGAGTCAATCATGCTTCCAGTGGAATAGAGGTACAGTAATTATCTCCCACTGGAACTAGTTATAAAAAGAGAACAGACCCTCAACTGGGGCAGTGTGGGATAAAACAAACCTTTCTTCCACTTTCCTCTGGATACAGCCCTAAATCTACCTGCTCAGTATCCAATACACTGAATATATGGTTGCTCTCTCAGAAGCACTGGCTTTGCTAGCATAGAAGGGATCTGTACACCTTGCAAAGGCCTAAGAAGGAAGAATAGTAGCTAAACCACCTTGATTAACTTATCTGGGCAACACTCGTCTCTTCAATTTCAACAGGAACTTGAATGATGGTGAGATCCAGAGGAAAAAAGAGTTACTGAACAGTGTAACAACATAACTTAGGAACATGTTTATGTTTATGTTTATTATTAAATTTGTATACCGCCCTTCTCCCTTGCGGGACTCAGGGCCGTGAACAGGTATCAATAAAAACATACAAAAGACATTGATACATAAAATACTTTAAAATAATATTAAATTGGGGCCCGTTCTAAAATCCAGATAAAAACTCTTAAATAAAACCAATTAAACCAATTAAAAGCTACTACGCCAGGCTGGCCACATGGAATAAATGCGTTTTCAAGGCCCGACGGAAGAGGCGCAGGTCAGTGTTCGTACGTAGGTTGGGGGGGTAGGTCGTTCCAGAGGGCAGGGGCTGCCACAGAGAAGGTTCTCCCCCTGGGGGTCGCCAGGCGGCATTGTTTGGCTGACGGCACCCTGAGGAGGCCTAGTCTGTGGGAGCGAACTGGTCGGTGGGAGGTATTTGGTAGCAGGAGACGGTCTTGCAAATAACCAAATAACATCACTCCTTTCAGATACTTGCTTCTGACCCTACCAAAAGTCATCTGCATTTCCCTACATCGTTATTCCAACATAAAGACTTCAATGTAAATGACAGACCTGAAGAATCTTATATGGATTTAGGTCATTTTTTTAAAAAAAGATTTAAGTTTCATTAGATAAATATCTTGGAAGCTTGAAATAGCTATAATCCTCGTCTCATGCTTCAAAGCCCTCGTAGGAACAGCCTACCCATTCCAAGAGGCTGACATTTCTAGAGATAAGTAGTGCACTGCTAATCAGTGTGGGCTGCAATGCATAAAGCGAACTGGCATATTGAAATTTCAGAGGCCAAGGAGAAGGAAAATGGATTTCGTTTTTAAACTTTTTTTTATAAAGCTGAATAAGATTTGCTAGTATGAAATGTAAGTGCTAAAATTGAAAGCACCATGAAGCTTCACAAACACCATCAATTCAAAACATTACCCTTAAATGACATCTCCATTTATTAATCCAGCTGAACATGGTGAGCTCACAAGCTGGGCTATTTCTAAATAATTTATGGCAAAAATGAATGTAAACTCGATACGTTTAAAACAGAACCAGAAATCCTGTTGGTTAATTACATATAGAATGTAATGTTCTAGATTTGTTCTTCATCTCCTTTGTCTTGAAGCTAACCCACACAAAATCACATTTTACTTCAGAGAATTCAAGGAAATACTAGACCACATTTTGAGGGTTTATGTGGGGTTAGCCATACTGTTGGAGTTATGGTTAGCTTTAGGTTAGACTTCCCTGATAACATAGCCAAAATCCACCATTAACATGGATCAGGTTGAGTTCGTTAATGGAAAGGACAGTGGAAGCTTGCAAGCACCAACTGTTTATAATTATTATAATTATATACTACATCTACATGGAGGGAAGTATGCTGTGCAGTACCCCAAGGCTTGTTTTAGGCCCAGTACTCTTCAACATCTTCATCAATGATTTGGATGAGGGAATAAATGGGGAACTCATCAAATTTGCAGATGACACCAAGATGGCAGGAATAGCCAATACTCCAGAAGATAGGCTTAAGATACAGAAGGATCTTGACAAACTTGAACATTGGGCACTATCTAATAAAATGAAATTCAATGGTGAAAAGAGTAAGGTTCTACATTTAGGCAAGAAAAACGAAATGCACAGGTACAGTATAGGTAGTACCATGCTCAATAGCAGTAACTGTGAAAGGAATCTTGGAGTCCTAGAGGACAACCATTTAAATAGGAGCCAGCAGTGTGCAGCAGCTGCCAAAAAAGCCAACACAGTTCTAGGCTGCATAAACAGAGGGACAGAATCAAGATCACAAGAAGTGTTAATACCACTTTATAATGCCTTGCTAAGGCCACACTTAGAATACTGCATTGAGTTTTGGTCGCCACGATGTAGAAAAGATGTGGAGACCCTAGAAAGAGTGCAGAGAAGAGCAGCAAAGATGATTAGGGGACTGGAGACTAAAACATATGAAGAACGGTTACAGGAACTGGGTATGTCTAGTTTAATGAAAAGAAGGACTAGGGGAGACATGATAGCAGTGTTCCAGTATCTCAGGGGTTGCCACAAAGAAGAGGGAGTCAAACTATTCTCCCAGGCACCTGAGGGTAGAACAAGAAGCAATAGGCGAAGCGCAGACTAAGGGGTTTTTTATTTAAACATTTTATTCGACTTTTAGGGGGTTCCAGGGAGGGGGGGAGGGAGAGTCAGGTGGGGGTATACCAAAAAGGGCCGGCAGGAAGCGGAAGTAGAGTAACGGAGGAGGGGGGAGGGGGGGTCGTTTCCACTGAGGTATTTTCCATCAATACGGTCTTGGGGAGGGGCAGGGGCGGTGGGAAGGGGGATGGACATCACCAGTTGGAGGACCGGGGCCGCTGGTTACGGGTGGTCACGTGCTCCAACTCCCCCTGTCCCCATCGCAGACTAGGTGGGCAAGAACCACAGACCCGGGGCCCTAGGCTGATGCTATGCAACGCCAGGTCCGTGGTACAAAAAGCCCCCCTCATCCATGACCTTGTGTCAGAGGGGGACCCGGACCTGGTAGGCATTACAGAAACCTGGTTGGGCCACGAGGGAGGACATCCCCTCGTAGAAATGTGCCCACCAGGATACCGAGCCTTCCATCAGCCTAGGGCCCAAGGGAGGGGTGGGGGGTGGCGATTATGGTTAGGGAAGGTCTTGAGCCAAAGGAGACCACGATCCCTCAGACGACCGGGTGCGAGTCCCTCCTTGTGAAGTGGGGCCTTGGGAGGCAGTTGGGCGTGTTAGTTGTATACCTGGCTCCTCGCTATGCAACAACAGCCCTGCCCGAGCTCCTAGAGGTGATAGCTGAGGCGGCGGTTGAGACCCCCAGACTTTTAGTCATGGGGGACTTTAACCTGCCGTCGGCAGGCGAAACCTCTGGTGCAGCTCGGGAGTTCATGGCTTCCATGACAGCCATGGACCTGACCCAGGTAGTTTTAGGCCCTACTCACGAGGGCGGACACACCCTGGATCTCATCTTCGTCTCGGGACAGTGGAGTAGTGATCTGGGAATAGGGGATTTAGTCATCACACCCCTGTCATGGACAGATCACGCTCTCCTTCGGCTCGACTTTCCGATCGCTGCACCTCACTGCGGGGAGGCGGAACCGGACATTCCTATATGGTTCCGCCCCAGGCTCCTGATGGACCCGATAAGGTTCCAGAGGGAGCTTGGGCCAATTCCTGTGGACTTGCCCCGCGACTCGACTGAGGACCTAGTGGCTGCATGGTTAAGTGCGGCCACGGGGGCCTTGGACCGAGTTGCGCCCTTGCGGCCTCTCTTGCGGCGACGAACCACCTGGGCTCCTTGGTTTACCGAGGGGCTTAGGGAGATGAAGCGCCACAAGAGACGCCTAGAGAGCAGATGGAGATCTTCTCACTCCGAAGCCGACCGAACACTAGTGAGAGACCATATTAGGACTTACTTAGTGGCGATAAAAGTGGCAAACGTGAGTATTGTGCCACTCTTATTGCATCCGCAGATAACCGCCCTGCCGCCCTGTTTGGGGTGACCCGCTCCCTCCTTCAACAGAGGCCGCGGGAAGCCCCTTTACAGGGTCGAGCAGAGGAATTTGGGATTTATCTGCAGGAGAAAATCACTCGGATTCGGAACGAGCTACCCTCCATCGACAGTGGTCCAGTCGAGCAGGCCGAGGCTGTTCTTGTGACACCATCCTGGGAGGAGTTTGATTTTGTTACCACCGAGGATATGGACAAGCTGTCAAAGAGACTTAGGGCTACCACATGTTTATTGGACCCGTGTCCCTCCTGGCTTGTACTGGCATCCTGGGAGACGACACGAGGCTGGCTCCAGGGCATTGTCAACGCATCTTTGAGTGAGGGGTCCTTGCCTGCCGTCCTGAAAGAGGCGGTGGTGAGGCCCCTCCTCAAGAAGCCGTCCCTGGATCCAGCATTATTAGAGAACTATCGTCCCGTCTCCAACCTCCACTTTTTAGTGAAGGTTGTTGAGAGTGTGGTGGCCCAACAGTTTCCGCGACACTTGGAGGAAGTTGATTATCTAGACCCGCGCCAGTCCGGCTTCCGACCCGGGCACAGCACCGAGACGGCATTGGTCGCATTGGTTGATGATCTCTGGAGGGCGCGGGATAGAGGATAGAGGATATTCCTCTATCCTAGTCCTATTAGACCTCTCAGCGGCTTTTGATACCATCGACCATGGTATCCTATTGCACCGACTGGGGAGGTTGGGGTTGGGAGGCACCGTTCTGCGGTCGTTCTCATCCTACCTCTCTGGTCAGTCGCAATATGTGTTGGCAGGGGGGCAGAGGTCGGCCTCAAGGTCCCTCATATGTGGGGTTCCTCAGGGGTCGGTCCTCTCGCCCTTACTGTTCAACACATATATGAAGCCGCTGGGTGAGATCATCCGTGGTTTTGGGGTGGGATACCATCTGTACGCTGATGATACTCAGTTGTACATATCCACCCCAGACCACCCCAACGATGCCGCCGAGGTTATGTCCCGGTGTTTGGAGGCCGTACGGATCTGGATGGGTGGTAACAAACTCAGGCTCAACCCGTCAAAGACTGAGTGGCTGTGGCTTCCGGCGCCCCGGTTCAGCCAGATTATTCCAACTCTGGCCATTGGGGGCGAAACACCGGCCCCCGTGGAGAGGGCGCGCAATTTGGGTGTCCTCCTGGATTCCCGGCTGTCTATGGAAGATCATGTGGCAGCCGTGGCCAGGGGGGCATTTCATCAGGTACGCCTGATGCGCCAATTGCGCCCCTTACTGGACCGGGGTGCCTTACGCACAGTCACTCAAGCACTCGTCACCTCTCAACTTGACTACTGTAATGCTCTCTACATGGGGCTCCCCTTGAGGTGCACCCGAAAGCTGCATCTAGTCCAGAACGCAGCCGCGCAGGTGATTATGGAAGCGCCTAGACACTCCCACATAACACCTATCCTGCGCGAGCTGCACTGGCTCCCTGTGGTCTTTCGGGTGCGCTTCAAGGTTTTAACGACCATCTTTAAAGCGCTCCATGGCTCGGGGCCTAGTTATATGCGAGACCGCCTCCTGCCCCATACATCCCTCAGACCGATACGCTCCCACAGAGAGGGCCTCCTCAGGGTGCCGTCGGCTGGACAATGCCGACTGGCGACACCCAGGGGAAGAGCCTTCTCTGTGGCGGGCCCTGCCCTTTGGAACGACCTACCCCCTGACTCCGCACCATCTCTGACCTCCGCCTCTTCCGCAAGTGTCTGAAGACACACCTATTCCATCTAGCCGGCCTAGCATAACCCCCATTACTGACTCTTAGATAGTTTTAAATTTGGGTTTTTTAAATTCAGTTTTTAGCGCAGGGTCTATTAGAATAAGTTTTTTAAAATTTTATATGTTTTATATGTGTTTTAACATCCCTGTGCGCCGCCCTGGGTCCGTTTGGAGAAGGGCGGGGTATAAATTTAATAAAATAAAAAATAAATAAAATAATCAAGGAGAGAAGCAACTTAGAACTGAGGAGAAATTTTCTGACAGTTAGGACAATTAATCAGTGGAACAGCTTGCCTCCAGAAGTTGTGAATGCCCCAACACGGCAAGTCTTTAAGAAGATGTCTCATAGCCATTTGTCTGAAATGGTATAAGGTTCCTGCCTAGGCAGGGGAGACTAGAAGACCTCCAAGGTCCCTTCCAACTTTGCTATTGTATTATTATTGTATTATTTTGTATTGTATTCAAATGTGCCGTAATTGGTCTGCTTTCCTTTGGGGGAGTGAGTGCAGTGACCCAATAGGACAGGATGGATGGGTGAGGTAGTGCATTGGCCTTTCAGTCAGCCATAAGGGTAGATCTGCTACACCATAACTTTCTAATTGGGTGATAAGTAGTTTTTTGGGGGGGCTGTTATTATTTGAATGGTCATTAAGTGACCCGTCATAAGCTGAGGGCTATTGCTATCTATCCAAACCGGGTCTGAACACTTCAACCATTTGAAACAAGTAATGAATAAACTGCAGGAGGCTGTATTGATGGTAAACCTTACAATTTTTCCCCTTGAGTTTCAGATCTTAAAATATGCATCATTCCTCATTGACCTAACAACAAATATTATATATTTCTATCAAAAGCATCTTGCTTACTTTCCTCACAAAATGTGCATTTTGAGGTAACTGTACATTTCAGCAGACAGGCTGATCAGCTTTTGCTATTGGAAAGCCCAAGAAAAGATCTGAAATTTCCTTTCCTCACTTTTAGGAAACATAACATCCAATTTAGGAAACATAACATCCAATTGTTAATATCCATCTTCTTTGCATCCTGTATGACCTAAACAGATGTCTCAGCCAGTAGAAAACCAGATCAAATCAAGTAGGCAGGGTCTGAGATAGGAAGTTTACAGCTCATGTAAGCTTTTGTACTGGGCTTATACTCAAACTAGTTTTGAAAAGGGGTTAGTATGCTTGGAGCTTTGGTGTACTGACATTTGTATCTCCTAATCTTTTTTTTTGAATCCTCAGAAGACTTTCTGACCTGCTTAATCTAATATTGCAGATCAAGCGGGACTATGGAAGCTTTTATAGGTGTCTCAAGTCAAAAGAAAACTTCCTTGACCTTCTCCTGTTTCCTGATCTTCCTCCACGCATGTTGTTAATGTTCCGCTTGGAACAGTCAGAGTCAAAAGATAGCAGCCCTTTTGAGCTTTTGCCCTTATGAGCTATTTATCTTGGAACAAATTTAGAGTGACTAAAAACACTTAGGGCTGGAATTTGAGAAAGATTTTGACCAAGTTTGTCACCAAAACTTGGTAGCTATGGCTTGAGAGGATAGGTAGTCTTACAAAAAGTAATTGGCTAAAGAATAGGAAACCCAGAATAGGAACAGGATATTGCTTTTAGAAATAGGAGAATTCTTGTGCTGATAGATTTGTTCTTTTGTTTTTGGGGTTGAACCAGGCAATTGCTTTCTAGAAGTGATGAGGACCAAAAACAAGGGAAATAGTATTTCAAAAATAATCTCTCTCCCCCCCCCTCTCCCTCCCCTCTCCCCCTCCCTCCCTCCCTCCCTCCCTCCTTCCCTCTCCCAAGGAAAGTCAGTTTCTATCTAAACACAAAAAATAGATTATTTTAAAAATAAAAGTATTAAGTACTAGCCATTCCTGGCTACGTGTTGCTGTGGCCCAGTCTGGTTAAATGGCCAACTAATCTATATGTAGATCTACACCTGCACACACAAACACGTACACACAACCACTGTATAACCCCCAACCTATCTACCTACTGTATTTCTCCTTCTCTCCCTCTACCTACCTACTTACCTACCGTATTTCTCTCTATCCTTCTACCTACCTACCTACCTACCTACCTATCTACCTACTGTATTTCTCCCTCAGAATATTTTATGTCATAAAGGATGACATAATACCTGTGGCCCACTGCTCTATCAATATCCATCTACCTACCTTTTTTTACAATGTTTTACATTTCCATTGCATGTACCTGGCACAGGTGTAACATCTACACAATCTATATATATCATTGGTGCCGTACTTGAAAGGAACATTGTGTGAAAATTTGGAAGCGATTGGTGCAGTACTTTCAGAGATTAGCAGTTTTGAACAAACTCTTGTTACATTTTTATTTATATTGATTAAGGGTACTCAATATGTTTCTTCTAAAAAGATCATAAACTTTAATTCAAATTTTGAGCATTTCATTTTGAACACACAATTTTAACATCTGTAGGAATCCATCCATGAGCCATGGTGGTGCATTGGTTAGAATGTAGTACTGGAGGCTACTTCTGCTGACTGCTGGCTGCCTGCAGTTCAGCAGTTCAATTCTTACAGATTCAAGGTTGACTCAGACTTCCATCCTTCTGAGGTCAATAAAATGAGGAACCAGATTGTTGGGGGCAAAATGCTGACTCTGTAAACCACTCATAGAAGGCTGTCAAGTACTGTGAAGTGGTATATAAGTCTAAGACAGGGATCAGCAACCCACAGCTATGGAGCTGCATATGGTGCTTTCATCCCTCTGCTGCAGCTCCCTGTTGTCAGTCAGCTCCACAATTGATAGGGCTTCCGGTTAGGACAGGTAGAGGAAAAAGGATGCCACACCAGAAGGAGACTCTGGTGGGGGAACCGGACTTCCAGTCGGCTCCAAAATTGAATGGGGGGCTTCCACTTAGGACCTTTGTGGCTCTTTGAGGGTCTAAGTTTGCCACCCCCTGGTCTAAGAGCTACTGCTATCTGCAACTTTAACCTAGACCAGCATGCAGCAGGAAGACTTTAAATCTGTGGTTGGAACCGCTAATTCCTTAACATAATTCTGCTATGTAGATATCTAAAGAGGTGTGACACTTTTAATCTTCTGAGCTTTGGGATTCATGCTGAAACCTGTCCTTAGGCGTCAGAAAGCTTGGAAGAGTAAGCCTCTGGTCCCAGTGACGAACCCAGATTGGATCTTGCAATATTATCCTGGGACACGTATATTTGCCTTTATCCATGAAGTGACACTGCCTGTATTTATTACCATGTAAATATGTAATTTCAGAGGTTTATCATCAAACACAGTTCAGCCTCATGACTTGTCAATCATCAGCACTTGAAATTAACTATGCAAAAACTATGGCATTAGTCTTTGCTAAGTGCCCCAAAATTCATTCTTGGAAACTTAATTGAACTGAATTAAGACCTTCAATATTTATAGTGTAGCGCTTCACTGCATTTGGTAAACACTGGGGGTTTAGAGACCACGTGGTCCAAAATGCACAGAAGCCAGCAATAGCACTACAGTCCTTTTACTACACTAGAAGTATTTTATCCATACCTATTACATTGAAAGTATTTTCATTTTAAATGTGGGGACACAATTTTATCTATAGTCCAGTTGGGGGCATGTAGCACTTTAATTCATTTAAGAGGATGAAATCCAAATGTTTAAGGAATATACTTCAAGTACCATGATGTGTTCCTAACATGGTCTCACATTATAAGCCTAATGCAACCAAAAAGGAAACTTATGGTTCAACATGTACCTTCTCTTATTAGTTAAAGGCATCCCCCTCCATGGATTTAAAAGCTTTAATTTTAGGTGACTTTGTTTTTTCTTGGTGTGGGACCTTGCATGAGAAAATGAAGTGTGGTAGTTTCTCATTTGATGTAACTTTGATGATGATATTCTGTCTTGTCTTGCCAACGGCACTAGAATCCAAAGCTCTAGTTCTTAGGCCATTCTTTTTTCTTGAAAACTGCCAGCAAAGGAGTACCTGCAACTCTGGAAGGCAAGCTGTTCCATTGATTAATTGTTCCCATTGACAGGAAATTCCTCCTTAGTTCCAGCTTGGGTCTTTCCACAACAAGCTTTTGCCCATTGCTTCTTGTCCTACGCTCAGATGCTTTGGAGAATTAAGTTGTTGACAGCTTCCTATAAAGGCTATCAATGAATCTATAATGGGGACTGTATGTATGAAAGAAATAAAAGTGAGACAGCATGACAATACAGCTTTCCTTTGATGATTATACGACACCGGGACAAACTTTATGGCTGGTCTAGCTTACTTGGGGAATATGATGGTTTGCAAATGCTTCTGTAAGCAGAGCTATACCTTCTAGATCACCATACAGATTGGAACTTATCCACAGACATCTATATTTCATATTATTCACTCTTCTTGACTTCTCCCATGATTAAAAAAAAGAAGCTTGCACTCACATTATGCTCCACATATACGTGCATTCTGATTATTTGAAAGACTTGGTGGTGACCTACATGCCAGTGTGGTTGATCTAATATGGGCCAAGATCAACACATTTTCCCCAGGTATTAATTGTTAAGAGCATAATATTATGTAAAGATCAACCTGCCCATTAATCATCTTGGTTCCATTGCAAAAATCAAAAGTGAAAATGCAGAAAATTGAATTGATTCCAGTAAAACAAACACCTAATTATGCTGAAAGAATTTGGTTTTCTGGAGATTAAAAAAGGCAAGATAACTTTCTGTTTCTTTTAGGTAACTATGAAATGCATTGGAGACCTATAGTCAGCCTTTTCCTGCTAGCCATAGAGGAAAGAAAATTGAATTCCTCTTTCTTTGTAGCAGCTTGTCAATTGAACCTATTGGCACTCTGGGGGTGGGCAGGGACAACAATTTATAAAAGATGGAGTCACCTTGATTACAAAAGAGAGAAAAGCCCACTTTCCCCCCACAACCTGCATAGAACTCAAATAGTGGGCAGATAGGACAATAAATTGGTCATCAAAGCTAATTACTCTATGGCAGCCCAACTTCTCTTGATACACATTTATTATCCTCATTCTTCATAGCAGTGAAAAGGTCACAGCAGCTGTAGTGATTTATTTATTTATTTGTTCAGGCTTAACAGAGAGACAGAATGAAAAGGATGCAAAGAGCCCCATAAAAAGGTTTCTTTGTGTATGTAGGATCATTAGTGTCCAGAAATGTTGCTTTCATGATTTAAATTTGGGAAATGAAGATACCATTCAGAAAGGGCAGAAACACAACCGAGATACAACTATTGTCTGTAAAAGCAGTTTTTTTTTCCTGGCAGATTTTACATTACTTTATACATAAAGTAACATTTCAAAAATTTGAATACTCTGATGACATTCTACACACTTGGTCTAAAGTAAAAATTTCAGCAATTTGGACATGGTTCAAATCTCTACATATCCGTGATTAAACTCAGAGATATTCCCCATCATCTGAATCAAATGAGATTTTGGAAATGATGGTAATGGCTTGGATGTGAGCTGATAAACCTCTGCCAAGGCTGAGATCCAGTGGTTGGATGGCTCTTAATACGGTATATTCAGACAAAGAAACTGGGTGTTTCTGTGACTTTTGATTTTTATCCTTAAACTTATTCTGTAGGGTAAAATATATCTCATTGCCAAGTATGGTTAATTGACCTACAATGAATCAGTAAGAAAAAAATAGTTTTGTGAACTAATAGGAAAACAGGGGATCTGCTATGTCATCTGCCAATAATTGTCTCATTAATTATTCCAGTATGGGTAGACATGAAAGACTAGTTGAAAAACTTTAGTTAGTTCAAAATATATCTGCAATAACTTTAATGGATACAGGTTATTCAGAACACTCAACTAGTTCTGTACTTAGTGTTTAGTCCAACTCGAAGTACCAAAGAAATTGGAATTTAAATTTCTACAGGAATACCTACTCCTTTCTACCTCCACGTTTCTGCCTCTTCAGAAGTAGGGCTTGTTCCTCATCCAAGCATTTTGAACCCTGCCCAATGACCTATCTGGCAGCAGATCCTCTCATAATCCATTCTGAAAATTATGCTTTGGTGGGAATTAGTTGAAAGACCAACAATAGTTCTGTAATTGGGGAAAAAACCTAGCAGAATTGGAAGGTGGAAAAGATTGATTTAGGTCCAAAGGTACCCCAGTTGTAGCTCCAAAGTAAATGTGAATTCAGGTGCCTGAAATATGTATTGCAACATTTATTGTGATATGTATACGCAGGAAAAATGTTTGTCTTTAGGAAAAACTAGGGAAAAATTACTTGCGATGTTTACAGTAAAAAAAAAGTGTGCTCAATGTGTATTTGGAGAACTGTCCATGAAAAACACAAGGATAAATAAGTTAGGATCTTTTTAAAAATATATAAAGGTAATCTTTGAGGGTTTCCCTTTAAAATAGAATAATTCATTCAACAGATCGGGAGCACAAAATTGTCAGTTGATAAGTAGACTGAAAATCGGCGAGCTTTACTAATTAAAACTTACCTTGAAGGTCATTTGAAAATTATTAATTTTAATGTAAAATATGTGGGTTTACTACTAATTTTGCAGTAGGTTTGCATTTAATTTAGCATTGACTCAGCACATACTCCATGTTAAAACAAGCAAAAAGGCTAGTCAATTATTGTTTCCAACAGTCCTTCACATTTAATATAGGGAGACCATGAACTATAATTTGTATTTCTCAGGCTATTCTTCCCAAAACATGGTAATACTTTTGAAGTGTCACTGAGTAACTCGGGCTCTGCTTCTGGCTCAGCTCTCACTGCATTCTAATGACCTTGCGTACTTAATCATAATTGAGAGTCAAGTGACTTTTATGAGACATGAATTTTAATTAGAGTTCACATTAACAGGGAAAGTACTTTGTCTAGAATTCCTCCAATTGTGAAAATTAATAGGCTGTCACGAGTAAGCCTCCTGTCTTAGTGAGTCTGTTGTGCAATGCCTTTTCAAACATGTATTAAGATATTTTAAGATATCTTTCAGAGAATCTACCTTGTGCTTTTAACCATAGATATCCGACTACTTCCTATTAGGAGAAACACACAGTTTAATGGGCTATATAAGAGAGGGGACTTTGTTAAAGAAGAATGCCATTAAATTATATAATTGTTGTACACATATTTATGCATTTTACATTTAAGTACAATGGGATTTTATGCATGCATATTTTACATATTTCATGCATGAATAGTATGATAAATTGGATTTTAGGCATATGCTACACAGATAGGCAGATTTGGTCTGATGTTATCCAAAGGCTTTTAAATCAAGGAATCATTTCTTGAATAAATCAGACGGATGGCAAGACCAAATTTAGTAATTCCAAGTTTAATTATTTATGTAGTATTTCTCACAGCATTATGATTGTGAAGGTTTATATCTCTTCTTTTTTTGCAGTGCAAAATTTAGATTAAAATAATTTTATGTTTTTAGTAAAAAAAAGAGGAAAGAAACTTGCTTGTTGCATCTGGGGAGGTAATTTATCCTTTGGCTACCAGAACTGGAGCGCAAAATTACTGTTTTGTGTATTTCTTCCATCTAAGGACCTTGCAGATTTTGGCATCCCAGATCTTGTAAGCCTTTGTATCTAATGCTTATGTAGTAATGAGAACTGATAGCATTGTAAAATATTTATTGAATAAGGTACCATGATGAAAACCTCTGGAAAAAAAGTTTCACTTAAAAACTAAAAACAGGATTACAGTATTAAATATTGGATCTGTTCAACTTTTGCAGAACTGTTGTGTAATGCATGGGTGCAAGTATTTTCCAGATCATTAAAGCAACCTTTCATTTCTACAGGGACATGAAATTGCTTTGGAAGTTGCCCCTGCTGTGTCCATACATTTGTGCATGAACAGCTACTTTCTTACACTGGGGGAAACATGAAGCTAAGTTAGTGGAAACAGCCAATTGAAGCTTCTAAAGCAGAGGTGTCAAACTCAAGGCCCTCGGGCCAGATCCAGTGCTTAGATCTGGCCTCTGGGGCCACCCTGAAAAGAGCAAATGACAAGCTCAAGGTGCCTTTGAAAAGTGAAAACAGAGCTGGGGAGGGCCGCATGGGGCCCTCCTGAGCTCCGCTTTCACTGGCAGAGCATTCGGGCTTCCACAGGTGCCCCTGACACAAGTGACTTTGAGCTGGCCATGCCCACCCCGGGCCATCTGAGGTCAAACATAACCCTGATGCGGCCCTCAATGAAATCAAGTTTGACAACCCTGTTCTAAAGGAACAATGTCAGGCTGGGAAAAGAGGCAGCTACTGTAATGATTCACAGAAAGCTGTTTTTAAGCTGTTTATGTTGGGGAGCACCTGTTTTGAAGAATTTGCACAGCTGTATTATTACATGAATCGGAATGTGTTGGGAAATCACATTTGGTACAAAACCATGAACTGCCAAAACCATAAGGCAATGATTTCCAGTCCACTCCAGTTCTCCCAAAACAATGTGAAGCTAATGCAGTGCTCATCATCTTCATGGCTGCCAACTACAAAATGCTGTGCAAGAACACAGCTTTTAGCCACCCCTCCCCAATTTTCATGGCTTGTTGTGGGCTGGTAATTCTGCGAAACAAAAAGGTGCAATTGTTATTTGGGGGGGGGGAGATACAAGGTTATTAAAACACCAATCCTTTGTTACATGGAAGAGCATCACATCAAGATGAAGGGGGGAAAGATAGCTTTTAGGGACAGAAGAGAGGCTATCCCTGAGCCAAGGGCCTATGTGAAGTGAGAGCTTTTACTAATGAAAAGCTCCTGCACTCACAAGCTCTCCTGAGCTGCAGTGCATTAAAAGGAACGTCACTCCAAGAATCCTTTCCCACACAATATAGACTAATTGGAGATACATTAGCACAGATGTCTATTGCTGGCTTTAAGATTTCAGTTGCATGAATGCCAAGTCTACAAGCACATCTGGAGCGTAGACTATGATTGAACAGCAAATCTCCCTAGCATATCTCTGGTGTGAATGTTTAAAGAAAGATTCTGACCTTTTATTTTCTATATCCAGAAAATATAATTCAGCCCTTAAATAATTAATGGTGTAATTAGCAGTGGAAAGTTCAAGGAAAGACTAGGAAGGCTAAAATCACCTTAAGATGTTTGAAATTATTTCAAAGCCAAACAGAAAATGATTAGATCCTAGGTATAGCAAATGGAAAGGACAAGTCCAAGTGACTTGCAGCATCGTTAAATAGGAGCATCAATAAATATTAACGCAGCTTTCTTTAAAATTAATAATATTTTCCAGTTAAGAATAAAAAGGAAGGAACCTGCATGTTGGCAAAGAAAGATAAAGCAGAAGAGGCTGAGAATCAATAAAGATAAAACTTATACCTCTTTTTGGTAAAGGGGCCTAACAGGATCTGCTTTTGAACATTGACTGTTATGTTATTTGTTTGCAGATATAATCCTCTTTTTCTTTCTGGGCCACATATTTATTTTCCATCAAGAATTCCATAACAAACTCAAACAAAATGTGTTAAAAATTAATCCCCCACCTCCGCACACACAGTGCTTTTAGGAAACATCAACACTTCTGTTTAATAGACCACTTGTGGCCAGAGAGTTCCCCATCCCCCTACAGCAGAGGTGTCAAACTGGCAGCCAGTGGGCCAGAAGTATCCCGCATAGGCCACACCCACCCCGGTTCTGCAAAGGCAAAAAATGTCACGATACGCGATCAAGTTTGATACCCGTGCACTACAATATCACCAGGCAAACTATATCATTTTCATTGTTTCCTTCATTTGATGTCGAAATGATGAATATACAATAAGAATTGCATCTGTTTCACTCAAAGTCTATAGCAAGAAGATCCACTAAATCGATATCCCACTGTAATGTGATTTTAGAATAATGCTCTTCATTTCATTTTATTTGTTTCTGGTTTACTGTACGTTGCTTATGTAATATCTTTGTGTATTTAAAGTGTTCAGCCCTATAAGGAAATGTATCATTTAATTAAAGGAAGCCAATGTTTTTATAGATATATAGCATCTAGAAAAATGGGCAGCATGACTCTTTTAACCAAGTAAAATGAAATTAAGAATCAGTTAGTTTTAAACTGAAAAACTGAAAAGTTTTGCAAAATATGCATAATATTGCTCAAGCAAAACTGCACTTGTATTTACTTGAATCAAGTTTTTTTAATAAAGGCCTCAACATGGCAAAGTTTAGAAATAGGTAGTATGCATGCACAGAATACAACAAAAATTCTCTTATAAAACAGCTGTTATTTTTGCAATGTTTGTACAAAGGGAATAGAGCCACCACAAACGTATTTAATCTGTTAGATTAATAGATCATGACAGCTAAAATCAGCAACATGTAGCCGAGGAATGAGAAGCCCTCTAGTTCTCTGAATACCAGTGTGAGAAATATTTTGTGCCTTAAAGTGTTTGGAAAAGATTCCATGGGTGGTTATCTTTTAACATCCTAAATAAATTGCATGACAGCTTTCTGCCACAATTAAAAAAAGGCAAATATTGTATTCATTTTGATTTTTCCTTTTTATTCTTCATAACAACATAAAATAAGCTAATACCAGAGAAAGTGCTGGAAACTGATTACATTTTTACACTCTCCATAATTGAGAATGTGAGCTTGAGGTTTGTTGAAGAAGTTTTAAAATTTATCCACACTTGCTTTTAAATAAATGTGTTGAATGATACAAATGAATGAAGACTTTGTTTGCTGTAATGTTTCTGTGAAAGGGTTGAGTTTCCTCCCTCCTCCTAAGAATCTGGTTCTCCATGTGTGTGCTTATGGCTTTTTGCTCTCCTGACAACATAGGAAAACTCATCATACACAAAGTGTGTCTGTGACTGATTAAAGAAATACATAAAGTTGTGTGCAGGCTTGACAATGCCTTCTTAGGATCCAAGTGTTCAGGACTGCAGAAGAGGCCTTCTCACACATGTTAAGGTCTCGCCACTTGCAAGTGGTATATCACTAAGTTCACTAAGATTTTACTAAATATGAAGAATTTTTACATGGTATATATGTTTAGTATAGCTTGGACAATCACTGAATCTCCAAAACGGAATAATCTGTGCTCATGCAGGCCATTAGATGTTTTCTATAGTACTTGTAGCTTCTTTGCAACCTAAAGCTAATTGGAAAAGCAAGTTATGTTTGATTGTGAAATTAGCTCCTCTATAGTTTTAAGGTTCTGAAGTGAATTTCTAATGAGCACGAAGAGAGTAAACAACCCAATCATACTTCCACTATCTGAAACAAAAACAAATTCACACACTGTACTACAGTCTTCAGACCATATAATGGAAAAGTGCAGATATTGTCTTCAGTAGATTAAGTAAAACCAAAGGAAAAAATTCATACAAAATAGATTGCCCATATTCACACTACAAAGGATTTCTTCAAATTTTTAACAAATTCAGTGTGTGTTATATCAGCAGCATTGTTGCAAATTGTACGGTAGTGCAGTTTTTTTTTCTTCATAAAAATACCATACAAATGGTCAGTCAAGTCATCAGCAAAAGAAAGACCCAGATAACCACCAACCAAATTGAAAAAATATCCAGAGGTAATGCTGATGCCAAAACAATTATAATACTGTTGGTACATAGAAAAGTAATCCTTATATTTTATACATTTATACAGTATACAAAAGATTACAGTGGATTATGCCACAGTCTCCCTTATGCCAATATCTATTTTCTTTGGAAGAAGTTCTTTCCTTTCATCCATGCTTGCTAAGGAGTTTCGGCAATTCTGCCCATCCATGTACAACTTTGCATATACTGGATTCGAATAGTTTGTTGGCTGAAAACAGACAAACATATTAACTGTTATTTAGATTGCTGTAATCCCCTGAGTGAATGCTAATCAGAAAAGGAATATGACATGCATATTTATCTAAATTTCATAAATAAATAAAAGTACATCACAAGACACTAAGGGATGATTTTTAATCCATGGAATAGAGGCATAACATTTCATCTGAGACCCTTTGTATATCGATGATGACATACAACAAGGGAGAACTTAAATTTATCTTGGACAGAGGAGGAGAACATCATAAATGTTCCAGCTGATTATTTGCTTTGCTTTACAATAGACACACTTGTCCTTTATGGACCATGAATGGCTGTCTATGCTTGACAAGTCCCAAAGAATTATCATCTGGAAATCGATTAAAGAGGTTTATTCTATTCCCTAGCAGAGATATTAATGAAACACCAGCTGTGTAAAAATTAATAAAAGGGGAGGGATCTAGATGGGTTCCGTTCCCTGATCTAGATGTTGATTGAAGCTTTAAACAAGTTATTAAAACATAAAGGGCAATGTTTAGTCCTAACCAAGCCGAAACAGTGAAGATTTAACTTCCAAAATACTTATAATGGTTTATTTTAGACCCAAGTTCTGCTTTTAGCTAAATCTGGAATTAGCAGTTGTATCACAAAGCTACTGTTAAATAAAATAGAGAGACAGGAGCAAGTAACATCAACAGACATGTTCTGGCTATCTTTGGACTACTGTGTATATTTGTATCCATACATATTATGTGCAAAGTTTAAACTTAATGCATTTAGACTTGCAAGGGCACATAAATAGGATGTTCAAATGGAGTTTTCTCTTACAAGAGGGCTATTGTTAGAAGTATAGCAGAAAAGCAGTATCCAAGGCAATGTGCATGAAAAGGCCAAGTGGTGATGCAAAGAGCAGATGGAAAAGCTATTTTTATTTGAATTATGTTGGTAATATCCAATATTGTGCAAAGAGCTTGAATAATTAAACTTTCTCCTTGCCTTTATCTTCCTTCGGCTTGAGTACCACTAAAAATTCCTGTTTGGGGAATCAATAGAACTTATAGACTGTGCAACTATACTGCAGTGAGAAAGGAAACTGTAAATTCAAGAGTTTAATGTGACTGCTACAACATTTCTCTGCCTAATATGAAGTAATTTACCTTGTTTATTGCACCTTTGAAACTTATAACTTCAGCCTTCTCAAATAGATTTTCAGGGGAAACAAAGGGCTTCATGGGAAAGAACATGAAAGATGTGAATTTATGTTTAATTTATGAAACGTTGCATTTTGTTCTAAATGTTTGTTTCTATGGACAATAATTTTATGAAGAATAAGTAAGTATTGGTTCTGATAGCTACAGTTCCCCTACAGATACAGAGGCAATATAGGTCCTAATGCAAGCTGATGGAAAACAAAAACTACATTCATGTTCTAATTTAGATTTCTTGTGTGATAAAATTGGCAACCAGAAACAAAATGGAGGAAACCATGGCTTTTGGTTTGGCTATTTGTCTGCCCTTATTTTATTGTCTGATGGTCTATTGTACAACTAAGTGTACTGTTCAAAAGGATCTAGGATCTAGTTGAAATGATTCTGTTGTATGCATACAATATCTGATACCAGAAAAATTAAGATCTATTGAAATTGCACCTGGCCAAGTAAATGAATTGGCTTCTGAAAAGCATTTTGCTGATGCACTCTTTTTCAGTTATAAACCTAGCCAGAATTTCAGACTACAGGTCTGCCACAAATTGCTTCATATTCTCCATTGTGCTTAAATGAGTTCACTTTTCTGGTGCTCTTAAGATAGAGAGAGCATGATTCAAGCACTGAGATAAACAAAGGTCACCCTGCTTTTAAGCCTACTGAGAGCTATATTGGAAAGATACATAGCATCAATTCATGATTGATTATTTTGATATAAATAGTTTTTATTAAACATTTTTACCTTTAAAGACAAAAAGAAAAACACAAAAAATAAGACAGACATAACAATTTAAAGTAGTTATACAGCCTTCTGTATCAGCATTCACGTTTAGCTTTGTAGTTCTCCATTCTACATTGCCTTCCTATCAATTTTAAAAGATACATAGCATGAATTCATGATTGAATTCACATTTTCAAACCCAATTATTGTCATTATTGCCATATGTAACCGGTCCTACTTTTCCATGCATCCATAGTAAAGAATAAGTACTATTAAATATGCACAGAATTAAGATGCATTCTTAATGGATTTCATGCAGTATAACATTGGATGGACTACAATAATGCATGATCAGAGAAGCTCAGCATAAAACCATAACAAAGTCCCTTACATTATTCCAATCACCCAATCTTTATTTTGTAAAAAAAAAAATAGCATTTTTTAATGAAGAGTCATTTTGCAGAATTGAATACATGCAAAATGATTTTCAGTTACAGAAATCATGTAACACAAATGAAAAACAAATATAAATGCATGCATCTTTGCCTATGAAGATGATTATTAACAATGCCACTCATATTTAAAACAGTTAAATATTTTCAACATATTATTTAGAGATAATGGATGCAAATGAGTAAACTGAGAAATTGATGTTTCATTGCCTTATTTTTAAACATATTTTGATTGTGATTTCAGTGCATCTATCTGTTTTTAATTGGATATATTGTGCTCATGAAATTATATCAAAACTAAGCACATATTTATGGCATCTCTGGGAGAAAATGCTTTCTCCCAGAGATGCCATCATGTCATCTCTGGGAGAACATCCAAGAAGTTCATATTTCTTTCCCTGAAACTAAAATGAAGGAAATTCTGCCAACGTAATGTGTTCTTGCACATGGAAAATATTGAACCAGTAGTTCCCTAGCATTAGACAAAGTTAGAATCCAAAAAGGGGCATTTTGGAGAATTGTACATTAATCACAAAGCTGGGAGTTCTGCGGCAACTATGGGAGCCAACATTCAGTTGGGAAAATGGGTAAAGATGGAGAACCTGAAGAAGAAAGAGTCCTGCTCTTTTCTTCTTTTCATCTTACACAGGTCTGATATCTTTTCAGAACTATGTTTTGACATTGTTTGCCCTGAAGGAAGAATCTTTCTGTAAAGAAATGTAAAGGAAAAACTATATGAAACTAAATTAAGCACACCCTTCCAATACAGTATAATTTGTATGTTTTGACTTTGGGTGAAAATCACTACTAAAGCCGCTTAGCAAAATATCACCAAACTATAAACTGGTGTGCCATGGCATATCCTTGTTGCCTTTTGAGGAATAAAATAGATGTGACGTTAATTATGGGAATAATTAATGTGTAAGCTGAGTATGTTTGTATTATGTAAAATAATAGGGATATCATATCTGGGCTGCAAAAATTTTGACTCTAGCAGAAATCTACTTCAACTAGTGTCTAGAGGCCATCCCAATTTTTTTTCTCAATCCAGATATGATATCCTTATTATTTTACATAAAACAAACATACACAACTTATACTTAATTATATTCCCATAAATAACATCACATCTATGGTATTTTGTTCCTCAAAAGGCATCAAGAATATGCTGCCTACATATAGTAGACCTAGCTAATAGGAAAAAAAATCATTATTCGGTTAATATTTCTGACATATGTGAGAAAGCATAAAAACATTTGTAACTGTTGAAAGAGCACTGTGATAGAATGAAGATGGGAAATAAATGACTGTTTCTCACCCCTGCTGTTAGAGGTCCTTTCAGATCAGAGTTTAGGTAGATGGGTGGTGCTGTGTGGGGGAGCTTGAAGACTGTGGGACCTCCCCCTATGTATCTGCCCTGCATTGAATAAAGCATGTTTCAAAGTTTATTTTCCAATTTTAAAATAATACATCTCCCTCCCTCCCCCCATTCTGAAATGTAAGTAAGCAAATAGTGAGTGAAAACACGTTGTAATCTCCCACCCCCACTCACCCCTTACAGATAACAAATACAATATAAAAAACTTTTTCTTAGATTACTTAGATTACATTGAGGAAGATATTCATACTGGAAACAATGAGAGCAAGTTAATTTTCAGTTTGTGAAAAATGTATGGAAGACAACAAAGTACAGTATATTGTCCATACTTGAGTGATTAAAAAATGCCGTCATATCTAATCCATTACTCAGCTACTGTTTTGGAATGGGATAATATAACTTTATATTAGTGAAGGCCTATCTTTCAGGAATTCATAGAGGTGATTATTATTTGAAAAAGTGGGAAGTCCTCTCTCTGCTCCCCCATCCCCCTGAAGCAACACCACTGGTAGGATTTGAAGGTTTCCTTTTACTAGTATATGTCTTGCTCTTGCCCAGCCATGAATGGAACCATGGAATGTCTTGCCTACAGGTGCTGTGGGTGCTTCATCACTGGAGGCTCTGAAAAAGAGACTGGACAGCCATTTGTCTAAAATGGTATAGGGTCTCCTGCTTGATCAGGGGGTTGGACTAGAAAACTCCAACGTTCCTTCACCAAGGCAGGGGTGGGTTCTTGCTGCTGTTACTGCCGGTTCGCTTAGGGACATGCTGCATGCGCGCTTGATGTGTGCATGTGCAGTACTAAAAAAAATAAGATGGCGACACCTAAGGTGCCACCGAGAGAACCAGTTCGGGGGCGTGGCAGGTCAAGTTGCTACCTAGTTGGGCGACCAGTCCGAACCGGTAGAAACTCACCTCTGCACCAAGTGTCCCTTCTCACTCTATTATTCTGTTATTTTGCTGGTGCCCCTTCCCTCAGTAAAAGCCTCTGCTGGATCATAGATTCTCCCCTTACCAAAAGATTCCTTGTAGGCAGTTTCTATCTTATTCAAACTCACTGCCATGGAAAATGATTTGAGGAAGCAAAGTAACAGATATTAAATTTACCTTTTCTCGATTTAATGTGAACTCTGAAATATTCCTCTCACTGTGATTATGCCCCACTTCATACATGTTGTATGATGGGTTTCCAATTTCTACATTGATTCCTCCATTTATTATTGGTTGTCGTCGAATGGTCTTTGTCCTACAATATATAGAAGGGAAATAGGGAATAAAGCTGTGTAAAATAACACATGTTACAATGTTCTCCTAAAAGCTCCCAAACTATATCTGAAAGACTATACTGTGTGGGGAAATGCAAATATTTACATGCTACTTATACAAATGCTCATTCAATGATAATATTGGCAGACAATTGTCCCTTGGCATTCCCTTTCTCCATGGCAGTTCCTTGGAGTTTGGTTTTTAATAACGTTTTTTTTTCTATTTCACAAGTCTCCCTGAGAAACATCATTTCATTTCATAGATTTCCCTTCATAATGATGATTCTATTTTCAACTGCCTGTTTAATGTATTCATTAGATGTCTAACTGCTATATCAAACTCATACTTAACAAAATATTGTTCTTTTTTTGAAAATAAAACACCCTCTCTTTAATCTCTGTCCATAACTTTTGCCAATGTAATATTTTTCCTTGCCGACAAGCTGTGCTTTATGTTCCCACTGTCTGAAAGATCTACTGTAGAAAGGGAAGGTAATTTTTCCAGATAGCAATATAAATTAAAATACATTTTCCTTTCAGCTGAGCATTATATCAATCAGTCTGTCCACTGACCCACCCATCCTTCATATTTATACTGCTGCCCATCTCACAAAACGTAACTCTGGTTGGCAGAGTTGGCATGTAAAACAATAATATAAATATAGTGTTATAATACAATAATAATATAATATAGTGTTAACACTAAAAAAATATTAAAAAACCAGGGAGATGGCAATGGATATTAAAAGCAATGGAGCCAGTTCAGCAACTCACAATTCCTTTGGGATTTCCAGGGCTGATGATAGAATCAAATTTTTGGGGAGTTACAAAAAATTAAGAGGAATGGGGACAATCTCACTTCAGGAAGAATGATTTCCATAAGGCAGGTGTCAATTTTTGGAAACTTCTTTGCCGTATCTATGAAGGGTTTTTTGCCAAAAACTTAGCAAAGGCTTAATAATAATAAGACAAATGCTTACCTTCGTTTTCTTTTACAGAGGAGCAAACCTATTACCAAAGTAGTAATCAAAGTCACCAAGAGGACCAGAGGAACAATGATTGCAATGCTTCCTACAAGAAATAATAGAAACATCTCTGATGGCTATAAAGCTAAAACTGGGAAAGCTAACTTTGAAAAATACATCATCAAACATATTATTTGTATAGATCATATCGTGTTTTAACAAACAGACAAGTGAATCGCATTAAATACTGCACAATATCTGAAGAGTTGTACGACATATCAGGTTTCAATATATTAAATTATTTTACTGTATTGTTGTCATAGTTTGCCTGCCTACTATTTCTATACACCACCTCAAGGCCCCTTTTTAATAAAATAAGTACTGAATACATCAAATTCATTGTGTTTATATCTGACAATCTTCTCATCAACCTACCTCTGCGAATAAATCTGCCAATGAATCTTCTATTTCATTAGCACAAGGCTCCTGATTAGAGGAGAGTGGTCATGACACTATATCAGTTTTAACACAGCATAAACAGAGAATAAATATCCCCTCTGTCAAGCATAAGATGTATTTTGATTTATAATCTAAAATAATTCTTAATTAGCTCTTGAAAGTTAATAATCCAGGCAATGCAGCACTTGGAATGTAAAGGTAAAAAGGTGTTTCAGAGGGTACAGGGGCCCTCACATAAAATCTATTTCCAATTACTTACATCAAATACATATCTTCCTAATAAGCAGCTCTATGCCAGGAAAAGATGTATCTGTTTAGGAAACTGTAGATTACACTACTGTTCATGAGCACTCCCCTGCATTTGTATGCATGTTTTTGCTTTGATACATGAAATTATACAAAAGACGTATTTGACCATTAACTATCAGAAAATATTTGAATGGGACACACCTCTACATATCATACTGCCTTTTTGTGTGTGTTTGAAAGTTGCTTAGTTGAGGCCATCAGACTTTACTGATCCAAAAGTTATCTGTGGAGCTAATTCAAATTATCCAATTCTGTGTTATATGTCATTTATTACTAAGTATTACAGATTTTTGAACTCTAAAGTCAGAAAGATGAGTTAGTCATAATTTAACTCATATTTATCAAAAGGGTCAAATTCAAGTAATTAGATATAGATTTAGCCTATCCTAATTCTTCCATATAACCACAATATACCTGATCCTCATATCCTCATTTTCAATTATATTCAAGTTGCCATCTTTACTTCTCCAAATCTAGAGCTATCATTCTTTTCCCCCCCTTATTATTAAAAAATTATCTTGCATATTGAGCCTTTATTCCTTTTTTCTCCCACCCCCCCATTCTGCAAAAGTGTAGAAATTATAAAGACAATGAGAGCTCCACAATTTCAAATATGAATTGCCCACAAGAAAATGGTTTAAATGCTGGTATTAATTAAACACAACTTACTTGTACTGATATTATCAGATTTGCTACTCTTAGGAGCTGGCCTTTCACACTGTGTACCTGACCAGTTTGTAGGGCATCTAAAATAAATAAAAATAACACATTAATTCAGAGCAACAGTTTTCAGCATGAATTACTGTAGTTTGGAGTCTCAGCTATTATACTAACTTTTTGATAGATAGACATAGATAAACATTTAATTTAATAATAAACATTTTTGGTTAATTATCATAAAATTAGAACAAAATCTAAGTACAAGCCATTATAAAGGTCTTTGTTAGTAGATGGTTCATATTTGAAAACAGAAGTAATCAGAGTTAGCTAAATAATAATATCTGGGTTTTACAATGTGTTCAAATTTACAATGAATTTACTTTCAGTTAATAGCTGATCAAAATATATTGTATTTATAGTCTGGATTATAATAGTAACAATTACTTCTGTCTTACGTTTGCAAATTAAAAGTTAAAATTAAAAAGTCTTATTAAAGGACAATTTTGGATCATACTATCCTGAAATGAACATCTCGTTATTTCACTTAACATACCCAAGTGCCATGATGGAGAATCTATGGCATGCATGCCACATGTGGCACACATGGCTCTCTCTGCGGGAACACCAGCTGTAACGCCAGCCCAGCTCCACCATGCATTTGCATGTGTCTCCTGGCGGCCAGCTGGTCTTCGTGTCTCTGCTGCGCATGCACAGGGGATGGGGTGCATGCAGGGGATATGCACATTGCATTTTGGGCCCTTGTACAACACCCCCTGCCCCATTTTGGCTTACAGGTTGGTGCAGGAGGCTTTCCAGACCCAAAATGTGCTGCGGGGGGCCCACGGGTGTGAGTCACCCTGTGCCCCATTTTGGGCCTAGAAAGATTCCTGCACCAACCTGGAAGCAAAAAATGGGTGAGGAGGGGTGGAGTGTATGGACATGCAGTCACTTTCATCTTTTGTTATCACTTTTGGCACACGGCAAAAAATAGGTTAGCCATCACTGCCCTAGTACTAGATTTTAATTGATTAAATGCTTTTATAAAAGCTTTGATTGAAAATTTATTTTATTATTGAATTTACACTCAAATCTTCTTTATATTCTATCATTCAAGAGGGCTTACAGTGATTAAAAATATAGTACAAAACATTAAAAATGCAATTAAACTAATGCTAAAAATCAATTATTAACATAGTTAACAATTACAGATTTGGCCAAAGAGGTAATGATATCATTTCCCTAAAGACAGATCTCTTGAGGCACTGCATTCCAAATGCTGGGAGCCACACAGAAGAAAGTTATTTCTTGTTGTCAGCCCTTCAAGTTAAGCCAGGTCAGTAAATAGATTCCATTAGTTTGATTGGAACTATACTTCACTTACTGTACACAAAGACTATGGTAACAAAATCCTGAAAGCCTGGTTGCATGTTGTCTTCCTTCCCTCTTATACACTTCTAAATTAGAATACTGCCAGTCTTTCTTTTTCCTGGGCTTATAGCATGCTTTTGGATTTGTAAGTATTTCAGCATAGTTCCGACTACCATTACCCAAAATCATGTCTGTGGCTCTCTTGGTACCCAATAAGCCAAGCTTCCATCTTGCTGATCTAAGTAAATATCAGGAGTCTCCAAGACTGGATGAGTTATCATTTAGTTTTAATATATTCATTTATTAAAAGCTGTAAAGCAGCACCTACTTACACACTGCATTCGTTCTTTGCTCTTTTAAAATAATGCTTACTGAGAAACACATCTATCTTTATGATTAAGTGACTTTTTCTTCAAATCTTTTCATTTGTCTTCACTCACATTAATTATAACCCATACATATAATGGTCTGGAATGTCTTCAGTTAATTGAGTGCAAAGTATTTTCTTTGCATGCATTGTTTAACACTGTCAAAGGGATTAGGTCATCAAGAGTGAGGAATAATCACAAATAGTTGGGCTGGTTGAAAGCAATTTCCTATGTTCCTAATGAGAGGATAGAAGTGCTATGCTGGTATGTCACAAGCCTTCAGTTTCATTTTAAAACTTCAAATACAATCTAATTCCTTTAAACTTAACATAAAGCATTTGAGATAAAATTTGATTGCTATTACTGTTTTTTTTTAATCTTCAAATAGGTCACCATTGATATGTAAGAAAAAATATATAAAATAATTAGTGATACACATGTTCTCACTTTTATGGAAAAAATCTATGGTTCCTAAGAGTTGACACCTATTGGATGGCACATGGTCAATTTTTCATTTAAAATATGCATGATTTGCACCACAATTTTGAACATTAATGCTTAAAAGAACATTATGCAACTCTAGAAAAATATTGTCCTTTCTAACAATTATACATATTATCTATATAAAGGAGAACAAGCTTCACAGAATCTTGCCACTTTAAATTCACATGTAATTTAAAACTTTCTTTAACCAGATTTTCTTCTAAGGTTTTTATATAGCATGACATATAATAAGTAACCATTAAGTAGAAGGTTCATTATATGAAAAACAAAACAAGAATAACACAATAATGTCCCGGAAGAATTTTGTTTAACAACAGTCTTATTTTCAATGACAAGAGAATATCATAAATTATTTCATTGGGGGGGAATCTACCTTAATGGCAGAAAGTGGAAAGCAAAATGAAAAGTGTGTGTGGGAGGGGAAGGAAATAATTTGCAGGCTATGAAACAACTATCAGAATTCATAAAAAAAAATATGCTGAAAGTGACTGCTTACATTTTGATGACAACTTTGGGGCCTTTATTCGCCAAAAGAATATTCTCATAAGAAATGTCACATTAAGGATTTGTTTTTCTAATTTCTGGACTATAGGAACATTTATTATGCCGTGTGTGTGTGTGTGTGTGTGTGTGTGTGTGTGTGTGTGTGTGTATGCATAAAGAAAGAGAGAGACATTCACAAGATAATAAGTACATTGGCAAGAGTGACTAATGAATATATGGAAATGCTTTTATTACAAAAATAAGGTGGTATTAACTTCACAGTATGGAAGAACAGAACTATTGCTATTAGACGAGCATCCCATCTGCTTGCTATAATCTATATACCTTATGAAGTAGTCTGAAAGAATCTGTCCTTGCAGAATGAAAATAATCAAATGATTATAACTTACAAAATGGACAGGTTCACATAAAGTGAGAAATTATATTTAAAACTACAATGTATAAACCTGTCCTAAATACAAATGGATAAATTCATCACTTACATTACATAAAATATTGTTTACTAATTATATAAATAATTATGTAAGTGTTAAATTCAATCACACTATCAGTTGAATGGTTTTGGTATAACTCTGTGTGATTGCAACCATTCATTTCACAACTTTCCATTCTGTTAAATTACTTGAGTGGATCTAATGGTTCTTAGGTCTTACTGTCTTGCAGCTCTTAGTATATCACATCATAGTCATGGTCAATACAGTTGCTGGGTATTTTAATTCTGAATAGCTGCAATCCCAGATACAGTGCAGTTATTTTGTCATACTTATAGATAGAGTTATTCCTACATTTCTACTAGAAGGGGGGAAGAAATTGTTCAAAAAGGAGGGACTGCCATTATCTAATTTTGTACTATTTCAGTGTGTGTGTGAGAGAGAGGGGGGTGAGGGGTGAGGGAGGAAGGGAGAGGGGAAGGGAGGGAGGGAGAGGCAGGGAGAGAGAGAGAATCCACAGAACTAACTTATCGATCATTTGATTAGGGTTGTAGCCAAGAAGATGTATACCACTCAGAAAGCTACTTCGTGAGCCTTTACCAATATGAAAAGGAGACTAAATAGCTGCAGAAGGAAACTGGAATAGAAACACTGATACATGTCAATCCTTCAATAAATATTAATTCTGCCTATGTATGCATTTATCATGCATAAAAAAGAGATATTCTTTTTGCAATGACCATATTATATTTTCAAAGATAAGTTACTTTATCTTAATAACATAAATAAAAGTTGATCACTGTATAATTTTTGGTAGAAATAGTCATTGCAAATTACTATTTAGCATGATTGTATCTATCTGCGGCTTTTATCATCATTAACATATTCATTTTATTCCTTGTTCAGTTTATGAAGGAAAACAAAATCTACAACAGTCATTACTTTTCTTTTAATACAATTAAAGTTACTTTCACTCTAATACAATTAAATGTACTAATAGATTAATGCATTTTCTCAAGGTAACATGTTTTAGTTGTAATGATGCATTATAAAATGTAATGTTCTAGACAACTAGTCCTTTCTTAGCATACTGTAAACCATGCCAATCAATTAAGCATTAAAAACATGTTAAGAACCTGATCTGATTTTTTTGTTCAAAAAGTTATCTCTAACATAATAAAATAAGTTTATATTATAAATAGATGTTGCCAAATAAAATCCAACAATAACAAAAAGATATTAGGAACAGACAGTAACAGAAGATGTTAACAGCTGACCTATCTCTCTATTGCTACTAGGAAAGCAGCATGGACATTCCATGTAATGATTAGGAATTGAGATTAATTCAAGGGAGATTTTGTCTGTCTGTCTATCTATCTATCTTTCTGTCTATCTATCTGTCTCATATCGTTTTAAAGATGCAAATTATTACTGAAAGATAATATTAAAAACTAGCTATACCCGGCCACGCGTTGCTGTGGCCCAGTCTGGTTAAATGGCCAACAAATCTGTGTGTAGATCTACACCTGCACACATACACACAACCACCATATAACCCCCAACCTACCTACCTTCTGTATTTCTCCCTCTCTATCCCTCTACCTACCTACCTACTGTATTTCTTCCTTTCTCCCTCTATCTACCTACCTACCTACTATATTTCCCCCTCTCTATCCCTCTACCTACCTACCTACCTACCTACTATATTTCTTCCTTTCTCCCTCTACCTACCTACCTACCTACCTACCTACCTACCTACCTACCTACTGTATTTCTCCCTCTCTATCTATCCCTCTATCTACCTACCTACTGTAATACAATAATACAATAGCAGAGTTGGAAGGGACCTTGGAGGTCATCTAGTCCAACTCCCTGCCTAGGCAGGAAGCCCTATACCGAGGATGGCGAACCTATGGCACGGGTGCCACAGGTGGCACACGGAACCATTTCTTAGGGCATGCGAGGCATTGCCCTGTCAGCTTCAGTGTGTATGTGTGCCCTGACCAGCTGATTTAGGCCTTCCTTTGATGTCGTTTTTTGCCCTCTGGAGGTGGGGGAAGGCTGTTTTCACCCTCCCCAGGCTCCTATAAAGCCTCTGGAGCCTGGGAAGGACGTAAAAAGCATGCCAAATGCAGGGGGTCATGCACATAGCATTATGGATGTGGCACACTTGTGCACATCGCCCCTGCACTCCCCCTGCTTTTGGCACGCGAGCCAAAAAAGGTTAGCCATCACTCCCTATGCCGTTTCAGACAAATGCCTATCCAACATCTTCTTAAAGACTTGCAGTGTTGGAGCATTCACAACTTCTGGAGGCAACTTCTGTTCCACTGATTAATTGTTCTAACTGTCAGGAAATTCCTCCTCAGCTCTAAGTTGCTTCTCTCCTTCATTAGTTTCCACCCATTGCTTCTTGTTCTGCCCTCAGGTGCCTTGGAGAATAGCTTGACTCCCTCTTCTTTGGGGCAACCCCTGAGATATTGGAAGGCTGCTATCCTGTCTCCCCTAGTCCTTTTATTAAACTGTATTTCTCCCCCCCCTCTCTCTATGGGCCACCTGGGAGTTTGCTATCCTCTGTGCCCTTTTGGCCCTAAGAGGCCTCCATATGAGGCCTCTTCCAACACTGACAGTTGAAAAGCAGTCTGATGGGCGGGGCTACAGGGAGTTGAAAACATGATCAGTGGGTACATTTTACATTTGTGTACCTTGCACATGACACACATGTGCTAGGCACAAAATGAGTAGGTATTCTATTATCGGTAGTTGTTGTGAACATTGTGTGAAAAATTGAGGTAAATCGGTCCAGTAGTTTTTGAGATTAGTGGATTCGTACAAACTATTTTACATTTTTATTTATATAGATAAACTATAAATTATATTGTTACATAAGATTATTAAACAAAACCACCCATGGTTCTCACTAGAGATACAAATGACCACACTCAAATTATCCTACATTAGAGAAGAGGATGACAACCAGCAAAGTGAATGGATTCAGTTGCAATGGCAATGCACTTTTGGAAAACCTGAAAGACCAAGTTGGAGGTTGTCATGGAGAAATTCTATTTATGTGGCTAATAAGATTTGACAATAACTTGATGATACATAATCAATCAATCAGTCAAGGTACTTAAATATAAAATATTTATTACTAACTTGGTAAGAGCATGAGAAGATAACTAATCTACAAAATACTGACGTCTTGTTCCCCATATTACAATACTTATAGAGTAATGACTAAGTGTTTTAAAGGAAACCAAAATCTATTCTTGAGAATCAATCATAAATTAAATAAGGCAAAATAACAGATTGATTCTTAAGGTGAACTGAAGGACCCCAAACTTGCATGTGCCACTGCATCCTGGGATCAGTTGCAGCTTCTGGATAGTCTTCAAGAAGAGCCCCATGCAGAACACAGTAGAGGTATTTGAGAAGACATTACAAGCCACATACTGTGGCTTTCAACCACATTTGGTAGGAAAACTAGATCTAGGTTACTCACAAATATAAAGATTGTGAATAATTGTTTAATAAATTCCAGCACAAAATTAAAATACATTTCTATCTTTTACAGAATTAGTATATATCAGTACTATCTTAAATCTTATCTTTATGTTTACACAAAATCTTGTCTACATGTTTAAATGTAAGCTGTTGAGTCTCATTGTAGTGGCAGTTATACGTTTAATCAATTAATTAAAGTAAAATTACAATGAGAGCTAATTTACTATTCTAATACATGATGCAATAAATCAGACACATGCAGTGGAACTGGCAGAAGCAAAATCTCCATTCTGCCTTTCACGCAGTAGTTCTACCCAATAAAAACACTATAAAAGATTTTGGTTGAAATGCAAACTGCATCATAAAATTAGGGAAAACATAAGGATTCGGCATATTACTACATTTGTATTCTTGCACAGATATGAACTAGTTAAGCTTTCATTAAAATGTAAATTAAAACTTAAATCTTGCCTCTACATTCCTGGGTTACAGAATAATTAGGATTAGGTGGCTATTTCCACCATAGAGGAATCAATGTATTGGTGACCTCTGGTATATACAAGAAATGTTTTGGACACTAGTTTATCATTGATGTACTGATTATCCCAGAAATGTGGTCTAGGATGATTCAAGGAATGGTTTTCTTTCCATTGAAAACAATGAGTTTATTAAACGCATAGTGTATAGGTACATTAGCTGCATTGTTATCTAGGCTTATATGGAAGTAAATTATATTAAATTCATTGGGATAATTTACAGGTTGACATATATAGGAACGTGTGCTAAAATACGTTATGTAGTTTTATATTGGTTAAACATTACTTACTTTTCCTTATCTTTTTCACATTAATTGTTTGATTACTTTAGCATGAAATGACATAGGACCTAATGAAATGAGCTGGCTGATTGTGATGATCATATTATACAGGAAAAGAGAAAGAGACATATTAATATTTTGTATTTACTGAACTACCTTGGGCATTCAGGTCTCCAGATAAATTCAAAGTATACAGTTTACTTAATAGTGAATGTAACTAGCAATTATTCTACATATCCTATAAAGAAAAGAAACACAGAAAAAATGAGACACAGCAATAAACTCATTTAATCATATTAAGTGAGAATAGACTTGTTTCAAAAATGATACAATTCTATTAATCTATATTTAGCTGCATGCTCCTAGAATGTAAACTAGTAAATTACCCTTATGGCATCCATGTACTCAGCCATGGCCTCTCATTGGCTCTGTGCATAGAGGTGGTACTCACTTAATTATCATAGTTGGGACCAAAATCTTAGTCATTGACCATGTTACTGCATTATTCAAGAATTGCAATTCTAGGACTCCTGGTTGCAGTTGTTAAGTGATCTCTCAGATCATTAGGCAGAAAGAGTAAAAGTGCTTCCTGCTGAAATCCTCCAGCAAGCAGGCATTTCGCTTTTAAATATTCCTGCAGCCTACCAAAGGATTTCTGACCCACACTATGCATGGAGAGGACATTCTTCATGGCACTGCAGGAATGGAAATCGTCAGGATTTCTTCTCTATTCTTATATGTCAATGGAGATTCTCAGTCATCCAGATCATGGTTGCCCCAAAAGTGCTTTTCAAAAGGCAACTGAACTTTTTTTTTTTTGCTTTTTCTTGAAGATCGATTGATTTCTCGCCGCCCTGGGTCCTCTGTGGAGAAGGGCGGGATATAAATTTAAATAAATAAATAAATAAATAAATAAATAAATAAATAAATAAATAAATAAATAAATAAATAAATAAATAAATAAATAAATAAATAAATAAATAAATAAATAAATAAGATGATTCACTTTTCATGCAAGAAGCACCCTCACTTCTGACTGAATGCTGGGGAATGGAAGGATTTATATTCCTTGCAATCATCTGGTTGATAGCACTTTCAAGGTGGGTCATTAGCTCTCTGAGAATCATTGAGCTCCCTTGGGCACAGATAAACCAGAAAGGAAAGGAAAGGAAAGGGAAAGGAAAAGGAAAAGGAAAGGAGATAGAGAAAGGCAAAGGAGGATTTTTAGCGAAACATGGAAAGACTGTGGGAATTTTGGGGGGAAATGACTGGCAACTTAAATGGCTAACAACAAACTGTTAGTTTGGCTAATGAGCTTAAAAGGCTTAGTTTATGAATTGTCTGTAGTCCATAAAGCACTTAAAATGTGATTCATGTGAAGAGTACTGAAGGACAGGAGTGAGATGTTATTTACTGATCGCAGAGACCATTCAAAGAGGTTGAACAAAAGTCAAAGGATTACTAGTTAGAACAAGACCACCTGTCACTTTATCTGATTTAACTAGAAAAGCAGAAAATCTTGCAACTAATATCTGCAAACCTGTAATAGCCCTAGAAGTATGAATGATAGGTAAAGATTTAAAAAAATGCATGCACCTGCATGCTTAGATTTGGAGTTAAAAATGTTCTCAGTTGTATTTATAAAACAATGTCTTACCAAAAGGGGGGAAAGCCTTGTTTGTATTTATGTATAGTTAGAAGCAGCAAATTATAACTGTAAGCTTGAACCTGAAGAAAATAAATCATTTCTGATATGTATTTTATCAATACAGTAATTTCAATAAAATTGGGGAGGGATTGGATTGTTTTTTTGCTCTCTTTTTTTATTCAAATGGTTTCTACCCTTAAACAAGAATTGTGCAAAATCTCACTCTGGTTGTATTTTAAGTATTTTGCATTACCTCAGAACAGAGATGAAATTCATTTTTTTTAACTAATGGTTCTATGGCATGGGTTGGTGGGCATGGCAGGGGAAGAATACTGCAAAATCTCCATTCCCTCCCCACTCCAGGAGAAGGATATTGCAAAATCTCCATTCCCACCCCATTTTGGGGCAACCAGGGGGCGGTATTTGCCAGTTCGGCAAACTACTCAAAATTTCCGCTACCGGTTCTCCAGAACCTGTCAAAACCTGCTGAATTTCACCCCTGCCTCAGAACATTAAAAATTCTCTATATGCTAGAAATCCTAACTATAAAATAAAAATAAAATTATTAACTATTGCAATTTTATATTGCAAATATATAAAATTACTGTTCAATTATACGTTTCACAGTATCAGTCACAAATATATTTTGTTAAACCGTGGGTGATGCCATATTTCCAACGTTACTGACTACATGCTTAAATGTATTTCTTAAAATTGTTTTTAAATTATATTTTATCTCATTTTGAATTGTTTTAATGGTAGAGAAGTTAGATAGTAAATAAATAAATAAATAAATAAATAAATAAATGATGAAAAGAGGGAAAGAGTACAAGTCTTATACTATTGTTTCTATGTATGTATATGTAATAATGGAAATTATATATCCATTACAATGGAAAGGGTTATTTTTTGTTCTCTTTTCTAGCTTTCATTCACACACAAAAAATAGAATACATATACACTGAAAAAATCTGATTTACGTTTTGATATGCATATAATGATGAACTACATTCATAGCAATTATAACATAATTGTCAGATGGGTCATATTTTATTATTCTTTTATGAAGAATAATATTTGTATTAAATGAAATACAGCTTGCATTGTAGTTTGCATTGCCCACCCAAACCCTAAAATATACTTTGAATAATTTCAACTTTAAATCTTAAAATATATTCTTCCATTTTTTTTCATTAATTGACTATGAAAAGTTAAAAAGGAAGAACAATAGAATAGTTAAGAATAGAGAATTGAAAAGTTAGGAAATATAAAAGATGACAAGAAAAAGTGAGCACATCTAAGACTGACTGGTGCTAGAAGTATGATGTATTTGAAAACTGATAATGGATCAATTCACAATACATGGGATATGATTCTGTGCTGCAGTTTTTGCATATAGCATCTGGCACATTTCAAAGATAGCAAGATGGATTGGCATAAACAGATGTAAATTTTCATGCTGATAGCAAGGAGAAAACTTAACAATCTAAATGGAGGTCAGCTTTCAGTTAGACTAGGGGTCCCCAACCCCCGGGCCGCGGACCGGTGCCAGTCCGTGGCTTGGTAGGAACCGGGCCGCAGGGCTGGAGAGGAGGAGGAGGGAGGAGGGGGCAGCCCCCTGGGCAGAGCACGCAGGAGAACGCAGACACGGCTGTTCGCGCCGTTGGAGTGCGGCTCTTCCTCCACCCTCGTCAACTGCTGATTCCCTTCCTCCCTCCCCCTTCCTCCCTCCACAGCCGGCATGCCGGCCACTCGTCGTCTTCCAGGGGCTGCCGTTCCTCACACACACACACACATGGAGGCTTCTCAGCTCCTGGAAGGAGCCTGAGCGAGCGAGCAATCAAGCACGGCGGGCGGGGGGCGGGGGGGGGGCAGGCTAAGGTGAGTGAGTGCAGCGGGCCGGGCTGAGGAGGCTCCGCGGGGGGAGGGCGGGGTGGGGACAACGACAGACAGACAGACAGACAGAGGCACAGACACAGAGAGAGACAGGGAGGGAGGGGGGAATCAGAGAGTGACAGACACACACAGAGAGACAGAGAGAGGGAGGGAGGGAGAGAAAGAGAGAGACACAGAAAGTGATTAAGTGCGTGAATGCGAGACAGACACACACACATATAGTGACAGATGGGCGGACGAAGGGGAGAGAGACAGAGATAGAGAGGGAGAAAGAAAAAGAGAAAGAAAGAAAGAAAAAAGTGGGAGAGAGAGAGAAAGAGAGAGAAAGAAAGAGGAAGACAGACAGAAAGAGAGAAAGAAAGAGAGACAGAAAGGAAAGAGAAAAAAGAGAAAGAAAAAAGAGAGAGAGAAAGAGAAAGAAAAAGAGAAAGAGAAAGAGAAAGAAAGAAAGAAAGAGAAAGAGGGAAAGAAAGAAAGAGAGAGAGAGAGAAAGAGAAAGAAAGAGAAAGAAAGAGAGAGAGAGAGAGAAAGAGAGAGAGAGAGAGAGAGAGAGGGAAAGAAAGAGACAGAGAAAGAAAGAAAGTATGACCACAATTGAGCCCAAAAGTTTGGTTGTTAACCAAGACCATTGTTAAGTGAGTTTCACATTTTCCAAGTTGGCCACGCCCACCCAGTCACATGACTGCTGAGCCACTCAGCCGGTCCGCAAAACTTTCTTTAAAATGAAACTGGTCCCTGGTGCAAAAAAGGTTGGGGACCCCTGAGTTAGACAACCAGTCTAAAGCCCAATACAGGAATAATTCTGATGCCATGAACTTGGAATCTCTCAGTTATGTTTATTAGCCAAAAACTAATGTATAGTTAAGTAAGTTTAAACTTAACAGAATGTGAATTCTCTATGAGACTATGCTCTATCAGAAAAAAAACTAAGTATGCATTTTATTCATCTAACCTGAAGCTATGGTTTATAAAAACAATAGAAAATTAATCAAGACAAATGTAGTTTATTTCTTGAGAAACATTGATACAGGAAACCTGTTTCTTTCTTAAACAAAATACAATGGTAAATAAATTATAGATAGTGAAAAGATTAAGATAGCTCGGCTAATTTGCTGTTACTGCAGTAATTGCTTTTTAAAATTATTTTCTTATTAGTTTCACAAAGATATTTATCACTTCAACAGCTGACAAATTGTCTACTTGTTCTATTAACTAGCACATACTAGAATTAGGGTGTCAGGTTTTAGAATAGCATATGATGAATTTGTGTATAATTTGCTTTTTTTATAAGCATTTTTCTATTTAAAGGGTTATTTTCTAACTGTCCCGATGTCATATTTCTTTCATTATATAGTAGCATAAAGTTTTGGCTTAATAATAAGGCAATTTTACATCCAATGTTGTACATTTTAATATAGTCATTAGCAAGACTTCAAACAACTACATTAAATTACACAAATGAACCCTGAGATTAAGAAAAAGTTGCAAGATGATATGGATGTACATGATCTGAACCAATGAACTGTGGCCTGAAATGATGTCACAAAATGGGCAGCATTAAGTGGAAGGTTAAACCTACTTGCATCTCGGTTCATTAACCGCAGTTAAAGTGCAAATTCCCTCATTCTGACAGTAGTAATCACAAGGGTTCACTTTCTGGTCACAGCGCTGATTTTTAAACCCCACAGAGCATCTGCAGAATTTCAGTAAAATACAGCTAAATAAATAAATATTATCCCTTTGTTTTTTTGCTGAATATCTTTTAAATGCAAATACATAGCTGATAAAATGAACAATAAGCAAATATGCTCCACTGATCATGGTAAGTCCAAACTATTAGTGTTCATTAAATCTTACTGATAGCTTGGAAAACCAAGCTAATGTGGGTGCAATTCTGTCAAACAGAACAGAATCAACAGAATCAAGTTGATCCCTCTTTTATTGTGGCAAACAGCAAGCAAGCACTTTGTAGTGCCTGATAGCCTATCTCTAACCTTCAAATATCCCTGCCTGAATGTTACTTAAATTCTGAATTAAGTTTCGGACCAATTGAGTATACTGACATTCCATATGTAATAGTGCCCCAATTTATCAGGTTATCATCCAAGACAAAGGCCGGAAGCTAATAATTCCATATGCTATCACTGCACCCATATTAGAACTATGATCCTGCCCGAGGAAGGCAAATATAATCTGTTCTCATGGAAGCACATGTTGCATTCCTTAGTTTTTGAATAATTTGTAATAAATAACCACATTTGTTTGTTTATCACCCAGCAATGATGCATTCAGAAGAATATCATTACATCCAAATGTCTGACAATCTTTTCTTATAACAGAACAATTATGGATTCTTTTAATGAGCATTCTAAGGGCAATGACATTGAAATGTTTCACATATATTAAAATTAGGATACTCAGTTTAGACTTAATTCATACAGAAGCATTTACAAGAGTGAAATGTACTTTTATAGTTACCATAATACAATTGCAATATACGTTTAAAGACTACATATCAAAAGATCACATCATTTGGATGACTGTCATTTAAGAATTAATTTAAAATTTGGGTTTTAAAGGCTTCCTTAGTACAATACTATTTCTGCAACATTGCAAGTGTTATTCATAAATATGTTCATAAAATATATATTTATGTTTGAGCAATGCAATCTATATAATAATTAAAATAGATAACATAGAAATAGTATCATGTAGTTAGGGGTGCCATTCTCCTAACCTTGCCATTGACAATTGTCAAAACCAAAAGCCAAACCTGCAGCAAAATTTCATTATCACAGCATCACTCTGAAAGAAGAAATTATATTAGCAAAGTGGCATTAAGAATCATGTGGATATAAAGATGCCCAAATTACTTCATGATACTCACAGACAGACAGGTATATTTGTCTCTACATCCAACTGGCAGGTTGCACCATTGTAGCAATAGCCATCACATAATTGGCAGCTGGATGCAATTTTTCCATTTGTGCAGCTATGATTTGTGGGAGGAAAACATGTCACTGTTAACTATGCCACTGCTGATGAATGGGGTGCTTCAGTCATTCTATTTTTTTAAATAGCATGTTAAATTACTTTCCTTGGTTAATGAAGAAAGCTATTACAGGCTGCTCATCTTAACTTAGTATGGTTACTCAATCAATTATATGTTTGCCATGTTCAACAAACTATGCAGCAAGATCAGAGGCCTTGGCTTGGGGAGTAGTTGTTATAATAGATGTTGACAACTTCGTTGTTTAGTACTAGATGAGTGATTCTAGTGACCAGAAACAATAGCTTTACTTTCTTTTAATATCCTGATAACTTAAAGGCATGCATATTTACACAACGTGAGCTCTTTATCTCACTAATAACATTATTATCAAGGGAGTAGAAGTATGAATGATTTCCATCTCTGTTTCTTTGTTCTCATGCTCTGCTGTGGTCATGCCCCAGTGATAGTTTAATAATGCAGAAGTAATGAAAATAATTGATTGTGCAAAACCCACTACAGAATATTGAATATGTTGTGAGAAAAGTTAAAATATTTGGAGAAATAGTGGACTTAAAAATAAATAAGGATGACAATATTGACCAAGAATATGAATGTGGAAGACCAGAAGAAATTGGAAATTAAAGCTGGTCCTAAAGTTGTGAAAAAGGTACAGTACATGGGGCTGATTCTTACTGATGAAAATTCTAAGCTGTATAAAAATAATTATGTTAAAATATGGAAGGAGATAAAATCAGATTGAATCAGATAGGAAAAACTAGATCTGTCATTGATGAGAAGAATTTCAGTAATTAAAATGAATGTACTTCCTAGAATGTTACTTCTGTTCCAGAACTATACCAATATTGATTAAATATTTTTTCTTTTAAACAGTGGCAGAAAGATACTGTATATCAGGGGTATAAAACTGACGGCTTGTGGGTTGGATGTATCATGCACAGTCCACGCCCATTCCAGCTTCACGAAGGGAAAAATCATCATGAAACATCATGTGATGGTAAAGTGACGCTGTGAGTTTGACACCCGTGCTGTATATCTAAATTTATTGGGGGGGGGGGGGGGAGAATTAAATATAAGCTAATGCTAAAGAAAGAGGAAGTCTGGGTTAAATTATATTATGATGCTTATTGTCTGGTATGTTTAAAAGATTGGATAATGTTGAAAAACTTAAGGTTGCTAAACCTTGAAGATTCTGATTTGAGATTTGGATTGTATGCTTACTTGTGATATGACAAAGTAAAAGTTAACCTTGGTTTTAAGAATCATATCATTAAGCAATCAATTGGCCATGCATGGTGGAAATATAAAAGAAGATTGGCTGACAAAGTGCCACTTTGGATATCACTGCATGAAGCACCACATAGGAAAGAGATGTTATTGGAATGTAAATGAATGATATATCAGGATTTATTGGTATTTGAAAAAGGGGGACTGAAGATAACAAGAAAACAACTAGCAAGGGAAGGTTTGTTTGTGATTGGTGTAATTATTATATAATTTTTGAAAGATTTAAGCTTGATAAAAAAAGTTTTGTTTTTGCAGGAATTAAATCTGAATTAGATATCATGTTCTGGAGATTACCACTTGATTGCTAAAGCATATAAAAGTTACTTAAGATGAATTTGGAAGAATAATATGTCAAAGATTGTATGGTAAAAGGGCCGAAAACTTTTGGGTGCAACATAACTCTAGATAATGGAGAATGTATGGACCAATGGTTTAAAAATTTACTTGGAATTATAGTTTGAAAGACAATTTTTATAAAATGATTTATCATTGGTATTTGACCCTAGAGAGAGGAGCAAAAGTGTATAGAGGGATTTCTAACAAATGTAATCAAAATCCAGGGACATTTTATCAAATGTGGTTGTCTTGTAAACATGTTAAAACATACTGGATAAACATAGTAATGATAATGAAGAAAATATTGAAAATATAAATATAAATTAAACCTGAAGCTTTTATTTTAGGTATTACTATCTAAAAACAGTTTGGGACACTTTTTTTTACATGGTGACTGTTGTTAGGAATGTATTTGTGATTGTACATTAGAAATGAAAAGATATGCTAATTGTTGACAGTTGGGAGGGGGGTTGGAGATTCGGAGGGAGAAAGAGGATGGCTTTGTGTGCATGTGCACTTTCACAAATGCAGCTTTGCACATGTGTGCGCATGTTTGTGCTTACCTACCACTTCCGCGGCCTGGTTTTGAATGGGTTGTAGCCTGGCACTCTGCCACGGGTTGGGAGATTGGGGGCCCCTAGGCTAGATAACTTTATAAGAGACTGGAAGCCATGTGTGGACTTTCTATATATTAAATACAATAACAGATGGTTAAGAGAGAGATTTGATTATTAGTGTAATAGTTGGGCTAATCTGTTGACTTTTTTTTCATATATGTTATGATTAGATGTTGGGTAGACTTGATTATTGGACAGAGACTTCCTCATCTGGAATATTTGTTTACTTAATACAGTAGTTTTATTAAATAAGGATAGGAAAAGTTACAACTATTTGTAGATACATTATATAAGGAGAGGAGAACCTGTCAGGGTTTTTTTTAGATTTACTTTTCAGCATCTAGCCAGAGTGAATTTTTAAAAATCCAAATATTTTTTTAAATATTTAGTGTTTTTATATTTATGTTTAATGATAATGTTTCTGTTTAATGTTAATATTTGACATTTTTAAGGAGTTTTTTTTGTACACAAGAATATTTTTTTTCTTATTGTTAGTGTTGGATGTTCATTTTTCTACTTTTCTGTTTTGTTTTTTATTCTTGATAAAAGAAAATAACTTTAAAAAAAGAAAAAATAATGAAAAATGTACTATCCAACACATGTGATCTTCATATATTCTACAATAGCTAGTAAGGGCCAATAATTCTTCTAAAATTGGAAGTAATATTTGGCTTTTCATTTTAATGGATACAAATCTGATATTAACATGAATTTCCAAAAATGACATTACATTTTAATTCCTGGTAGATTTCTTAACAAATTCAAGGATCAAAGTACTCTACATTTTGTACATAGATGTGTGTTTGGAATTATCATTTTGATTTTCTCTACCCTTTTAGTTTTCTATTCAGTTAAAACTGGTATATACAATATATATATTAAATAATTTTACATGAAAGGCAAAACATAAATATTTTAATCTGCAAATTAATTACTATGGGACATTTACAATATAGAAAATGTATAATTAAAATATTTTCCCACAATAATAAGTCTATCCACATATTTTTATAATAGAGCAGATGGCTACTGCAAATTGTACATTAAGGAATACTATTCAGAGAACAGAACACCCAGAATTCAGAATTCCCTATCTCATTTCATTAAATCTACTGAATTAATTATCAATACTGTATGTAATAGATTTTTTATTAAAAAATCTTTTTTTGTTTTGCTGCAGCATGGTAGCCTAATTTTCATTTCTATACAAGTCTGGATAATAGTTAATTTTATATATTTTAAAATCATCTTATTTTAATTCATATCCACTCAGCTTAATGTAGTTGCAGACTTGAACAATAATATTGGCTTGCCCAATATTTACAAATATATTGAAAGTATACATTTCCAACTATTCAATTACATGATTTATCACAGTTTTAACTTACTTGCACATTATGTCATCGTTTTTCTTGTCTATGATGCATTGGCCTCCATGACATTTTACACATTTGTCTATTTCACATTTTACACCTTCATATTGTAGAGGACAGAAACATTCTATGCTGCCATCATCAGCAATGATGCAAGATTCAGAATTAACACAGTAATGGTGGCAAATATCTGCAATAAATGCACACGTATACATGCATAAGACATAATACAATTATCCTCTTATAAGCATATTAATACATTGATTTTATCAATGTTTTAATAAGTTATCAAAGATTTTCTTTATAAGACACATATGTAGCTGAACATATACACATATACACATCTATATTTATTCATTTGAAAGGCATAATCTAATAGATTATTTAAAAATATTCAAAACTAGCGGTACCCGGCCACGCGTTGCTGTGGCCCAGTCTGGTTAAATGGCCAACCAAACTGTGTACACCCAACCACTGTAAAAACCCTAACCTACCTACCTACTGTATTTTTCTCCCTCTCCCTCTACCTATCTACCTATCTACCTATCTACCTATCTACCTACCTACCTACCTACTGTATTTCTCCCTCTCTCTCTCTCTCTCTCTCTACCTACCGTCTTTCTCCCTCTCTATTCCTCTACCTACCTACTGTATTTCTCCATCTCTCTCTCTATCCTTCTACCTACCTACCTACTGTATTTCTCCATCTCTCTCCCTATCCCTCTACCTACCTACCTACTTACCTACCTACTGTATTTCTCCCTCTCTCTATTCCTCTACCTACCTACCTATTGTATATCTCCCTCTCTCTCTATCCACCTCCCTCCATCCCTTCTGTATTTCCCCCCCTCTCTCTCTACCTACCTACCTACCTACCTACCTACCTACCTACCTACCTACCTACTGCATTTCTCCCTCTCTCTATTCCTCTACCTACCTACCATATTTTTCCCCTCTCTCTGTATCCCTCTACCTACCTATCTACCTACCTACTGCCTTCTTCCCTCCCTCCCTCTACCTACCTACCTACCTACCTACTTACCTACGTATTGTATTTCTCTCTCTATACCTGTACATATCTACCTACCTGCTGTATTCATCCCTCTTGTTTATCCCTCTACCTACCTACTGTATTTTTTCCTCACTCTATATTCCTCTACCTAACTACCTATCCCTCCCCTCCCCTGGCCTCCCCCTACACAGTCAACCTCCTCCAGGCCCCCCTCCCTCCCTTGAGGCCAATGGCAGCAGGCACTTGGTAGCTTCGCCTCCCGGCGTTTCTACTGCTGCTGCCGCTGCAGCAGCCTCACCCTCCACATCCTACTGGCCCACTGATCTCTTCTCGATGGTGCTGTTGCCATGGTGAGGTTGGAGGACGAGGCTGCTGCAGTGGCAGCAGCAGTACAAGCGCTGGGAGGTGAAGCTACCAGGTACCTGCTGCTGTTGGTCTCAAGGGAGGGAGGGAGGCCTGGAGGAGATTGACGGGGGGGGAGGGGGCTGTAGAAGCGCCAGGAGCTGCAGGGACAACGATGGCAGGAGAAGCCAGATGCTTCTGATCCTGGGGTGGGGGAGTGAAAGGAGAGCGGCTGCAGGGACAGCGCCTTGCCTTCCTCAGACCTCTTCACCTCTCTCCTCCCCGCTGGCTTCTGATCCTGGAGGTGGGGGGGGTGGAAGGAGAGTGGCTGCAGGGATGGTGCCTCGACCTCCTCAGACCTCTCCACCTCTCTCCTCCCTGCTGGCTTCTGGGGGTAGGGGGGTGGAAGGAGAGCAGCTACAGGCTTACACAGCTAAGATTGGGCTGGGACAGGGAGGTGCATGCATCATGCGTGGCTTTCCGTTTTGCCCCTGGAAATGCGCCTTCTCAAGGCCGGTCAGACGTGCACACAGGGAGTTTTTGCCGTTACGTGTGTGTGACGCAGCAGCCTGGTGGGAGGAGCTACAGGGAGGTTAAAACCTCACAAGTGGGTACATTTTACATTTGTGTACCTTGCATATGACACACGTGTGCTAGCCACAAAAAAGGTATGTATTATATCATCGGAAGTCCTTGGGAACATTGTATCAAAATTTGGTGTCGATCAGTCCAATAGTTTCTGAGATTAGCAGTTTTGAACAAACTATTTTACATTTTTATTTATATAGATGAGACAAAAATTCTCAACATTTTTTAAAGATACTTTTCTTAAATCATAAGAATGTTCCTTAATGGATTTTTTTGAACATTTGCCATCATTTTTCCCCTTCCCCAGTCATCTAAGAATGATTTCTTATCTAAAGCAAGTGAATGCTAACACAATTCTTGTTCACAATTACAAAATAAAACAAAAAGGAAACAAACAAACATAAACAAGCAATAGGTGCTGCAGTTTATTTAGAAGGCTAAAGAAAGCAGGCAAGTGGAAACTACATTCTATAATCTCAGTTTCACTAAAGAGAGTGATTGAATTTCCACTTCCTGAATGATCTAAGTACCACCAAGTTTTCTGTGAAAGAAAATACTAAGCCTTTCTGTATTTCTGTGATACATTATTTGTCTCAGGCTCATTAATTATAAGTATGTCTATGTAAACCTTGGTGTTTGTGCATGCATACAAATATTCATGTATACATATACAAATGTGTATACGTAAGAACACTGCCAACTCTCCAAACTGTATTAATGAAGATTGAACTATAACATATTAGCTATAAATAGGAGAGGAAGGGAAAGACGGGCAAGTATAGTTCAATGAAAATGAGATTGGCGAGAAGAATGCTAAGTGGTTTAAAGAACAAAATGCAATGAGGTAAGGTCAGTGTAAGTAAATATATTTTGAAAGTACAGAAATGTATGTAGTTTTTCTTATTTCCTGACATTATCTTCTCCTTATTTCTTTTTAAGGTTTTCTTGTATTTTGCATGATGTTGTTTACTTTGAAAGGCAATGGGATGATGAGGAAATGAATGTAGGCAGTTTTTTCTGGCTTGACTGGAGTTGCTACTTTTTCATTATGGCACTAACTTATTCTTTGAACTGCATTCCAGGTGTGCTGTGTAACCTAATTCAGAATAAATGAGAATACACACATGCACGCACACGCACTCATGCACACACACGCCCACAGCCCTGTGTTTGGAAACTTTTATTATTCTCCAGATAATATATTCTTAATATGTATCCACTTTTGAAAATTGACAAAAGCATGGCTGATGCACTTGTTCTTCCTAGTGGTTTGTTTTAAGTGCCTATTTTAACATTTGATATTTAAATCTCCAGAGTTTGTAATCTATATATATATATCTACATACACACACACATACATATCAGAAGCTGACAAACTCCTTGTAATCTTGTTTTATGGTTGTTATTTAGAGCAGACACTATTGCAGTTAATGTTGCAACTATCTTGCATTTTATGAGAAAGACATTATTGCGTGTAAGGTTAGGGTTTGCTTCCTTCCTCCAAAGATTTGTCTTTGTAAAAGAGAAGATAGATTTGCAGACAAAAGGAAAGCTACAGATATACTATATAAGAACTGGTTCTAAAATGTTTGGACCATTTTAGCCATTTAATGTTTTCTTACTACTTTTTGAAAGTTTTGAAAGTTTTCTGCATACAGGTTTCAGGGGTTCTAGGGGTTCAAAATGGAGCCTAAAATAAAAGCAATTTTATACACACAACCAGAGGTGGGCTGCCAACAGTTCACACTGATTCTCCTAAACTGGATGTTAATTTTCTGAGCAGTTCGGAGAACCGATTGTTGGAATAAATATTTTCCCACTTTACAGGGCTAATCCTGCAAGGGAGGCAGGAAATAAACATTCTGGTATTCCTGTATTTCTAGCTTAAGCCTTGTCTTAATTGCCCTGCTGCTTTCGGTGTTTTCAGAAACTGCCTCTGGGTTAAGCTTGTTATGTTGTAAGCCTTAGCAGCCTTTCTGTCTGTAGACTGAGCTTCTCCTGAGTTACTACTTTTATGCTACTCTTATTCCTGGGACTTGACTTTCTTAAAGATTGTTAAAGGTTTGTTTTAAGCTTCTTAGAGTATACTTCCAATACAGCTGGAACAACTATTTAGAGAAAATTGGCATAGTCATAGAAGAAATGGCTGAGAGGCAGGATGCAAGCTTGGCATTCTGTCTAATTTTTTTACTGCCTTTGTGGGGCCATGTGATCTTTCCTTAAATCTGGAGGATTACCTTAGGATATCTCGTGACATGAGTGAGAGAAGCTGGTATCCTTAAGTGGTGCAAATGGATCTAAGGATCTCTTCTCCTGGGTGGGAATAGGAAACTGTGCTTTGTCAGTTCACTGAGCACAGGAATCTCTTGTCTATGGGGATTCTTCAGTCATCCAGGTCGTGGTTGTCCCAAAGGTGCTTTTCCCAAGAGGCAACTGGTCTTTCTTGGTTTCCAGAAAGTTCAGTTGCCTCTTGAAAAAGCACCTTCAAGGCAGAAATCTCTTGCATTGCTTCGGAGTGGGCAAGGCACATGATTGCTCACTGATAATAAGTGGATCTTCCTTTCAATTTGTTTTAGTTTTCTCTCATGATAATATGGCATAGTAACATGGCACCAATTATAAAAAGGTAGCATCCACCCATCTCCAGAAGAATGACATATTTAGGGAAATATTAAAAAGGAAGAATATATTTCCATGAATGAGAAATGGAAAAACATGTTTTCTTAGAGGGAGAAAACAGCACCCACCTTTCTTAATAGCCCACAGAATATGTCAGTACTTAAGAGACAAAGAGATACAGTAGATAGCTATATTCATAGGCAAAACTTCCCTGCAGCAAGATCTGAACAAAGGCAGAATGGGATTAGACCTCACTGAAGATGTTAATTTATCTCTTTAGCTCATTTTGTAGCCCAAATATGCCCACCCACTTTCTGGAGAGCTTAAACGACCTCTCTCCTAAAGGGTTTCATTTTATGAGCAATGGTAACTTCGCTGCTGATAGTTATCCTTGTATTTTAACTATTTTAATTCTGCAATGTGCTCTGGCAACCTGCCTAATTTGTAACTTCGAGTTGCAGGTATTGCTGAGGAAAAAGAAAGTATTCAGACAGAATGGCTTAGGTTTCCATGATGGTTGTGACTAATTGATCTTCAGTGTGTATTCTCCCATTTTTAATCCAATGACTGGTATTTAGGGCAGCTTCTTGCAAGCAAAGAAGCTTTTTTGTATTTTTGTACAGGTAATCCTTGACTTTCAATGGTTTATTTAGTGACCATTCAAAGTTACAATGGCACTTTTTCACACTTATGACCATTGCAGCATCCCCACGGTCCTGAGAGGGTGGGCAATGTGAAGCGCCCCTTGGCATAAGTGACATTGAGTTGGCCATGATCACCCAGCCATTAAGGCAGAGAACCAGTTGTTAAAAAATTTGCATCCACACAAACATTATTAAAGCATTATGATAAATAAAAATATATAAATATAATTTGTCATGCTTGTTTTGCTATTATATTTGTCTGAGAAAAGGAACGTTTCTCGTGATTTTGCTCTTAATTATGCAGTTTTGTTCTGGATGTACAGTACTTTGTCAAATGATTGCTTTTAAAAACTGAAAAATAGCAATTCTGTTCTGATTTTTGTTAATTATACTACAGTTATTCTATACTTACAATCTTGACATCTGTCCCCTGTATGTTCGGGTTGACATTGACAGTGGGGCTGATTTCCAGCAGTGATACTGCAAGTTCCTCCATTCTGACAAAAATGATCACAGACTGTTTTATTGCAATTTGGACCTGTAAACCCCAGTGTACAAATGCATGCAGGTCTTCCTAAAAGACAAAATGAAATATCTGATAGGATAGCTCTAATTATGTACACCTTTCTTATTCATACTGTTAATATGAATACTACAATATAGAAAAATCAATCAGCATCTTATGACATCTATAAATATATACATCTATAAATATTTTAAACACATATACTGGTAGTCCTTATTTAGTTACCATTATTTGGACTGGCAAATCGATTGTTAAGCAAAACAATTATTTCAATTTCCCTTTGTTCTAGAGACCTGTGAAGGTCATAATTGCAAGGAGTGGTCATAAACCTACTTTTTCATCATCAGCATACTGCAATTGGTTATTACATGAGGTAGTTGCTGAATGGCGACAATCTATAAATCAAAGCCCTTGACTATGATTTTTATTTCTTTAAAATCCATTACAATAACTTATTTAGTTTGAAAATAGCTCATATTATTTTGAGTTTTAATTATATTTTCCATATGTATGTTTTAATTAACTGATGACATTTCTTTGTTCAGATATTATTTTACCAAATCTGAAAAAATGCACACATTCTAATTGCTATCCATGTGATCTATATTAGAATATCCCAATACCATAAATTATAAGAAAACAATGACTAAATCTACAGTTTGCAGTGAAATTTATTCAACTAATTAATATTTGTATAGACAATAATCTAAAAGTTAAAGTTTTTTTATCTCCTCATGCAGCAAATAATGACTTACAGTGAATTTAATTATTTCCTATTATACTAATTAGAAATACCAATACTAGCAATATAATAGTATATTTATAGACCAATTTCCAACTTACAGAAAAACAAAGCACAGTGCAACTTAATTTAAGAAGAATATCATCCAATAAAATGTAAGCATTGAAAATGTATCAAGACTATAACATAAACCTATTAATCAAACATTTAACATTTGAAGTTATTCAGAAACAGGGCATAATAAAATTAAACAACTTTTATTGTAATGATTGAGGATTGAACCACTAATAATCAGTTGAAATAATCATTCTGCAATTTTTATTGGGAAAGGTATTAGTAGGAAAATAAGTAAATAGGCTACGAAATAAAAATTATCGGAATTATGTTTTTCACCTATTTAGCTGTTTGATATCTTAATCTAATAATTAAGTCGCTTCAAGAGGCTCCCGATTAACGAGCGGCTATGCCCTTGCGACAGAGCCGAGATTGAAACTGTGGAGCATGTCCTTCTATCTTGCCCCATGTATAACGCAGACAGATCTAAGTTACTGTCTCTCCTTGAAACCATCCCTTCTAGACTCAATGGTTGTAACTTGATGGCCCACTGCCTAGGAGATGGCTCTCCATATATCACTTTTCAGGTCTCAAAATTCTTCTTAAGAGCTGTAACCATTAGGGGAGAATGCTGTAACCTTCCTTAGTTAAGCTATTGGCGATCCATTGTTATGATATTATAATTATAATTATAATTATAATTATTTTTAACGTTTCTTCCTGTAGTACTTGTGTTTTGGTCTGTGACCGTAAATAAAAGTAAGTATGTATGTATGTATGTATGTATGTATGTATGTATGTATGTATGTATGTATGTATGTATATATATATATATATATTTGTTTTCGTAGAGTGTGACACACTCACAGACACAAGCCTGCCTGATGATGACAAGTGAGATCTTGTCTAAACGTTGCAACAACTTTTCTATGCCTTATACACGGGAAAATCCCCGAGGCCAGCATATATATATATATATATATATACCCATTCATTATCCAATTCAAAATTGGAAAGTTTAGTGTGTTGTAACTGGGTAGAAACTCAAAGCTGATATTCTTTTCTTTAAACTGATAATGGCTACCAAGGGTACTTATGGAGAAGCTGTAAAATAATTATATAAAAATCAATTATTTGAACTACAATTCAAATAATCTACAATCAAAAACATTTTGCCAAAATACAGCAGCAGCACTGGAATGTTTTAACTGAAGCTCTTGTATATTTTCTTCCAACATATTTACTTGATAAATTATAATGATTTACTTGATAAATTACTTGATAAACTGCTGTGGAGTAAGGAAAATATTAAGGCCTAAGCACCTATACCTGTAGCACCTACTATCAACAGTAGATGAAAAAGTATAGCTGTCAATGGACTGCATGCAATATATCAGTACTTAAAGTTGGAAAATTCTTCAATATTGGAATAATAAGACCTCCTAACATGTCCAACTCAGTACAGCTTTAAGTGCAAATATTATACCCAAATCCTCCTTCAACCTTTATTGGCCTTACGCACAGTCACTCAAGCACTCGTCACCTCTCGACTCGACTACTGTAATGCTCTCTACATGGGGCTCCCCTTGAGGTGCACCCGAAAGCTGCAGCTAGTCCAGAACGCAGCCGCGCGGGTGATTACGGGAGTGCCTAGACACTCCCACATAACACCTATCCTGCGCGAGCTGCACTGGCTCCCTGTGGTCTTTCGGGTGCGTTTCAAGGTTTTAACGACCATCTTTAAAGCGCTCCATGGCTCGGGGCCTAGTTATATGCGAGACCGCCTCCTGCCCCATACATCCCTCAGACCGATACGCTCCCACAGAGAGGGCCTTCTCAGGGTGCCGTCGGCTGGACAATGCCGACTGGCGACACCCAGGGGAAGAGCCTTCTCTGTGGCGGGCCCTGCCCTTTGGAACGACCTACCCCCTGAACTCCGCACCATCTCCGACCTCCGCCTCTTCCGCAAGTGTCTGAAGACACACCTATTCCATCTAGCCGGCCTAGCGTAACCCCCATTACTGACTCTTAGATAGTTTTAAATTTGGGTTTTTTAAATTCGGTTTTTAGCGCAGGGTTTATTAGAATAAGTTTTTTTAAAAAAATTATGTTTTATATGTGTTTTAACATCCCTGTGCGCCGCCCTGGGTCCGTTTGGAGAAGGGCGGGGTATAAATTTAATAAAATAAATAAATAAATAAATAAATAAATAAATAAATAAATAAATAATAGAGTTACAGGTTATCCATGAAAAATTGCTTTCACAATCATTTAGTAAATGAAGGGAAAACTCACTGGGATGGCATGTATTTCAGCTCTCTTTTAAGATCATCTAAGAGTATAACCCAGTACATAAAATCAACTACTGATGCTGGAATATTTTAGCTGTCAACTTTTGTCCTGTTCTACAAACTTTGGCAGTATGTTCTCTACCTAAAAGATTAAAAGTTACATCAAATGTGGATGGAACTTACAGGTTTTCACATCTCAACCATTTTTGAGGATCTTCATCCTATCTAATAGGCACTCATTCTTTGTTACAATTCTTTCCCAAAGCACTAATCTGATGTGAAGAAGAATCTTTTCTATTTCTATTATGAAAGGCTTCAGAGCTGTCTTGTTTTTTCTTAATTAACTATCTCCTGACATAGTTATCTGAATCCTGAAGTCAAATGTACGTTGAAAAGAGCTGCAGTCTCGTGTTATGTTTTAATGATTGTTTGAGCACATTGTTTATTGAATATGCCAAGTTAATCAGCTTCTAAGAAATCATTTCATGTGTCTTTAACATTATGAGACACTTCTGAAGAGAGGTAGAAACACCATATTGTTCTTCAATGCCTCATTTTGTTACCTTACACAAGAATCCTTTAAAATTAGCTATACTGGCCCCTCATGACCCATTTGGCATTAATAGCAGACTAACATTTTCATCATGGAACACAGGACTATTAAATCAAATGAAAATCTTTCTTAAAGTCATTGACCACTGTAAAATAATGTTAAATTATCTAACATAACGTATGGAACAGGTAACTAGATTGTAAAGATCTAATTGATCAGAACTATGCATTATTTTAAAGGAATAACTGTAAATCTTTGGAAATTTCTCAGTATGCACATGGTTGGTAAGAGGAAAAATGGGTGCCTGAATTGAATTTCCTCTTCCACATCTGCCATATAACCCTTAACACTGGATGTGAAGTTTCCACACTCTCACATTGCAAGGAAAACAAGGAAGCCATTCCTAGCAATTTTTCTACATATATATATCAGTATGATTTTTTCTAGAAGAAAACCAAAAATCAAATGGGTTTTAATGATTTAGGCATTAGTCGTAACAGTCCCATATATTTTTATGACTAATAGTAATAATTAACTATAGAATAACTGTTTTCCATTGTCTGCAATAAATAAATAGAGAAAATTTTAAAAAAATATTTACCAAGAACTGACGCTATGCATGTTCCTCCATTCTGACAATAATTGTTGCAATGGTTAATTTCACATCTGTCCCCTGAATAACTGGGCCAACAATAACATCTTTGATCACCTTTTTCATTTATAACACATCTACCTCCATTTTCACAAGCCAGCTTGCAAGTCTCATCTGTACTTAAGATATAAACACAAAGGTCATGACAGGAGATGGTTATCATTATTATTGTTCATCCAGGAAATGAAAATAAAGAGCCAAAATAAACAAATTGTTAGCACAGAAGAGCATTAATGGATACAAAATCAATTGCAGCCATCCAGTCCTGTTTGCTGCTCAGAATTCATATGAACAACATGTTCAGATGAATCATCTCAAGGCCTTGCTACTAGTAGAGTTCTGCAAAGCACTCAACTGAGTAAGTCATGCAGCACATTGGTATAAGCAAAACATAATTGTTGAAACACTGAAGTAGCAGTAACCTTCAATAGCCTTGACATAGTTTATTTGAAGTCTCTCCTAAGTATTCTGAATTAACATTTTTCATATACAGATAACACTTCAATTGGAATCAGTGGTAAAGAGAATGATTATGGGGAACTGGCATGCTGAGCTGTGAAAGTCACCAAGCTTTCTAGAGGCCCCTGATGTATTAAAACTATGAATATAAGTGCCAGCTTCCTTTGTGAATTCTTTGCACCAATTTAATCTTAGTGTAATTGGTACAGCAGACCTGTATACTGATGTTGAATTAGAATATTGTAGCAGCATCATAACAAAAATAGAGTTTTTTGCAAAATTGATAATGTCCAGATGTATTAGATATGCTACTCCCAAATGTCATATTAGTAAACTGCAATATTTATTTCTTTGCCAACTTTGTGTCTTTATATTTATATGTGACAACTGATATGATTATTGTTATCACTGTTGTGATTCATTTGATTGATTTTAACCTTGCTATGGATGTTTTGCTTATGTATCCAGTAAGCTGCTTTGAGATTTTTCATTGTAGAAGAGCAGAAGTATAATATATAAATAACTAATAGGTGCTGATGTCTTTTAAATTATGTAAATTTAGTGGAAGGGAACTTTAGATAATAGAATACAACTTTTCGTTAGATTTGACTTCAAAAGCCAAGATTTTATAAATCAAATACTAATCAAAATTAATGCCATTCTGCATTTTAAAAAAAAATCAAATGCATTCATTTACTTAAATTTCTGATATTGAAAGAAATATAAAAATAGAAAATGTAGCATTGTTCATTCATCCACAATTACTTCATGTAAGATTAAGTTCTTAAATAAATGTCAATACCCACCTAACATGTTCAAATCACTGCATTTTCCATTAAATATTGCCTTTCCTTCTGGACATATGCAAGCTGCACCTGAAGGATTGAGTAAACACAGGAACTCACAGGTTAACTGCAGACAAGGATTGAGTGCTATTTGGAAGGAGAAAAGAAAGAAGCATAATATGAATTATTTTTCAAATAAATAATGAAATCAGAAACAAGGCCCTTATAATATAGGCATTATATTTAGTCCTGAGCCTGTCCCCCAATCCCATTAATACAAGAAAAGGGAACAATTTAAGACAAATCCTGATCCTCTATTTTCAAGGACATGAGCAGATTCTCAAATAAGAAGTGGTAAGAAATTTGAGCCATAAACTTAAATACGAGAAACAGTTTCATGTAGTGGTTAAGACCTCAGATTAGAGACTGAGAAAATTATGAAGTCAGATTGGTGATCCTGCTTTCATTTTATTTATTTGTTATATATACCTATTTATCTGAGGTCTACTCCATAAGTCATGATGAAGAAGAAAATATACCACACTTTGTGTCATTATCTACTTCATGACTTCTTTCCCAACAATTTGTCTCCAGCTAAGGAGCACCTTCAGCAGTAAAGATTCATTGCAAGAGAAGAGAATTTATGGGCATCTCAAATGTTAGCAGGGAAGAAACTGTTATAATAAAATGTTTTTCTTCTCTTGTAACTACAAAATATTTTATTATTAATCCTGGTAATAGATATTTCTATAATTTTTATTTTATTCCTAATACTATCCCAAGTTCCCCAAAATAGCTCATTTACTAAGTCCCTGAAGTCTAATGTATAATGCATGGGAAGGCGTGAATAAGTTATATATTTATTTTGTACACTATTTTGAATACTGAAATATTTTAAATTCCCCCCCCTGAAAGTAATAAAATGTACTTACAGTGTATTTGTTTGTAGCGATGTGAAATCAAGGCACTTTTTGTTTTATCAGTCTCCAAGTTCAAATATTCTACGGCACCATGGCCAAATTTTTGCACTCTAAATGCACCATTTTTAGGTCCAGCTCCATATATATAGTTCTCAAAAATATCAATTCTGTGAGGATGTAGTAAGCCTTAAGGAAAAAGAAATACACATTTCCATTTGGATGTGACATTTACCTGTACCAACATATACTGTAAACTAATGTTGGTATTTTTGTAGTGATATTTTGGTTTTATGAACAGTATCTGGAGTTGATAAAGTTGACAAGAAAAATAAGGAATCCAATGTGTCTTCTCCACTGAAATATGCATCCTTCCTATCTAGCAATAGATCCAGACGAAGTTACTTCAACTGATAATTATACTATAGAATTCATCATACACTATTTTAGGGTTCAATACAACAAAAAGGGCAAATCTTATATAGCTCTATTCATATTTATTTTCTTTCTTCTGAACAGGGAGTTCTTATCAACATAATGCATGGAGAATCTGAATTAGCTTTTAACATTACAGAAAGTTTCCTCAGCTAAAATAATTTAGAGAAGTTATTAATTATTATCATTTTCTAATACATTTGCAGAAGTATCAGAAGCTGTCAAGGTACTTTATCCTATAAGCCCTAAAGCATCCTTTGTCGCTTTGTTCACAGACTTCAATTTGGTTGGAAAAATTAAAAAACTCTAGGAGGAAAACTAGATCTTGGGGATATGCACAGTATGCATTGTACACATGCATATGCACACACACACACACACACACACACACACACACACAGTGTATATAAAAACTCTACACACTTATTAAAATGAGATGTAAAAAAATCAGACCAAAATAAATCACTTCCTATTTTATTCCAGCTTTAGTACAACATATAAACTGTACAATTCAACTGAAAATAATCACACCTTACCAGTAGGGGTCCTTAGGTAAAGACTCCCTAACACTTCACCTGTCTACTTCAGATATGAGAGTCATAAGCTAGGAGAGTCATAATGGCTGAAATGATGCCTAGAAGCATCACAAGATCAGTATCAGATGTTGGGGAACCAGGGCAATATGACAATAAATAGGCTATTGGAATAAACCATGCATAAACAAAACAAAAGAACCTGAAATTGATGGGCTGCTACCAGAACAGCAGACGTAATGAGACGTGATATTTGAAGTGTAAGAGGATACTATGGATGGACAGAAGACCTACATCTACACTAACTGAGAAACAGCCAATGACCCAATGTTTCAGCATAGTGAAGAGAAAGCTGCTCTTACAACCAGGTAGGCTAATGATACATTACATCCTGGACTCAAGAAAACCCAGAAGAACAAGTAGATGTGCAGCCAAACCTGAAGTGGAATGAAATTGCCACTCCCTCTATTACAAAACACAGAAGTTTATATGAGGTATAAGATAATGGATAAACTAACAGAATACCTGAGTTGGAAGAGACCTTGGAGGTATTTTAATCCAATACCCTGCTCAGGCAAGAGCCCCTATGCCATTCTGGACAAAATGTTGTCCAATCTCTCCTTAAAAACCTCCCGTGATTTTAATTTAATTTGTTTATTTGTAAATGTTAAATTTGTAAACTAGCTAAACAGTCAACCCTCACGGTCAATGCTCAATGTCAACCAATGCTTGGTGGAGAAGTATATATTCAGATAGTATACTAGAAGATGCTACTAGAGTACTCACAAGAATCCTTACCAACGCAAACCAATAAACTGAATACATTACAGCCTGTGGAATCCTGGAGGTGGTTGATTACACAATCAAGATGAGAAGCAATACATATCTCCCCCCACCCCCCGGAAAATGAGGTTAGATGATAAGATCAAGGCAATTTGGAGAGAAGTTAATAAGCTGGTGGAACTACTTGGCTACTGAAAAAAATATCCAGCTGCTGTTTCCATTTGAAGCCCTAGAGACTGTTAATAGGGTCTCAAAGCACTGGGTACTAAGATAAGGAGATATATTAGAAAAGCCGAGGTCAAGAAGGTAACCAACTAAAGTATAATCCCAACTGCAATGCAACAATACAGTAACAGCAGAATCACAAACAGTAGAAACTGAACAAAACTAGAAGAACATATAGGAAAAAGAGAAGATACATAACACCAGTGCAAAGTGTCTGCTTTGAGAGCAGACCACAGCAAGATTCCAGAAAAAGAATTAGTCACTATCACACTATTAGACATCCAGTATTGAATCAAGAACACGAATTGTTGGACAGCATCTGTCCTGGGCCTTGTTCACACCTTCTGTCAACAACAACAACAACAACAACAACAACAACAACAACAATAATAATAATAATAATTTAATTTGTAAACCGCTCTCTCTCCCCGAAGGGACTCGAGGCGGTACACAGGGAATTAAAAATACACATATATTAAAACCAACAAACATTATCATACAAATTTAAAATGAATTAAACCTATACCCTGCGCTAAAATCCCCAACTGTCTAAAAACTAATACCCCTAAAAATCACTAATAAAATTTTTTGAGTATTCAGCTTGAGGTAAATGGGTCGATTAGGCCAAGCCGGCCAGGCAGAAGAAATGAGTTTTTAGTTTTTGACGGAAGGAGCGGAAGTCCGTAGTTGTTCTAAGTTCAGGGGGAAGGTCGTTCCAGAGGGTCGGGCCCGCCACAGAGAAGGCCCTTCCCCTGGGCGTCACCTGCTGGCATAGCCTAGTGGATGGCACCCAGAGAAGTCCCTTTCTGTGGGAGCGAATCGGTCGAAGGGATGTATGGGGCAGGATGCGATCCCGCAGGTAGCTAGGTCCCAAGCCATGGAGCGCTTTAAAGATGATAATCAACACCTTGAAGCGCACCCAAAAGACAACAGGTAGCCAGTGTAGCTCGCGCAGGAGTGGTGTTACATGGGAAAACCTAGAGGTTCCCATAACTGCCTGCGCAGCCGCATTCTGGACAAGCTGCAGTGTTCGGGTGCACCTCAAGGGGAGCCCCATGTAGAGAGCATTGCAGTAGTCCAGTCGGGATGTCACGAGTGCATGGGTGACTGTGCAAAGGGCATCCCGGTCCAATAGGGGATGCAACTGGCGAACCAGGCGAACCTGGTAAAACGCCCTCCTGGCCACGGCCGTCACTTGATCTTCCATGGATAGCCACGCATGAAGGAGGATGCCCAAGTTGCGTGTCCTATCCACGGGTGGTAGATGTTCGTCCCCTATGGCCAGTGATGGAGTCAACTGGTTGTACCGGGATGCCGGAAACCACAGCCACTCGGTCTTGGACGGGTTGAGTCTGAATCTGTTCCTTCCCATCCAGGCCCGCATGGCCTCCAGACACCGGCACATCACCTCGACGGCATCGTTGGGGTAGTTTGGGGTAGATACGTACAGCTGCGTATCGTCAGCGTAGAGATGGTACTCTACCCCAAAACCATGGACGATCTCACCCAGTGGCTTCATATATGTGTTGAACAGGAGTGGCGAGAGGACCGACCCCTGAGGCACCCCACAAGTGAGGGGTCTCAAGGTCGACCTCTACCCTCCTGCCAACACAAATTGCGATCGACCAGAGAGGTAGGAGGAGAACCACCGCAACATGGTGCCCCTCACCCCCAACCCCTCCAGTCGATGCAATAGGATACCATGGTTGATGGTATCAAAAGCCGCTGAGAGGTCTAATAGGACCAGGATGGAGGAACAACCCCCATCTCTGGCCCCTCAGAGATCATCCACCAACGCGACCAATGCCGTCTCAGTGCTGTGCCCGGGCCGGAAGCCGGACTGGCGCGGGTCCAGATAATCATTTTCCCCCAGGTGATGGGGGAACTGTTGTGCCACCACACTCTCTACAACCTTGGCCAAAAAGTGAAGGTTGGAGACCGGACGGTAATTTACTAACAATGCTGGGTCCAGGGAAGGCTTCTTGAGGAGGGGTCTCACCACCGCCTCTTTCAAGACGGTAGGCAAGATCCCCTCACCCAAGGAAGCATTCACTACCTCCTGGAGCCAGCCTCATGTAACCTCCCAGGATGCCAGTACAAGCCAGGAGGGACACGGGTCCCATAAACATGTGGTAGCTCGCAGTCGCCCACGTAACCTGTCCATATCTTCGGAAGTAACAGAGTCAAACTCCTCCCACAAAACTGTCTCAAGACCTGCCTCAGGCCATCCCTCTGGACCACTTTTGGTGGAGGCCAACTCGCTCCGAATCTGAGCGATTTTATCCTGCAGATATTCCCCAAATTCCTCTGCTCTACCCTGCAAAAGGGCTTCCCGCGTCCTCTGTTGAAGGAGGGAGCGGGTCACCCTAAACAGGGCAGCAGGGCTGTTATCTGCAGATGCGATGAGAGTGGCACAATGATGACGTTTGGCCACTCTCAACGCCACAAGGTAAGTCCTTAATTGGGCTCTCACCTGTGTTCGGTCAGATTCAGACTGTGTGGATCTCCATCTCCTCTCTAGGCGTCTCTTGTGGCGTTTCATCGCCCTCAGCTCCTCGGTAAACCAAGGAGCCAGGGTGGCTCGTCACCGCAGGAGAGGCCGCAACGGCGCGACCCGATCCAAGACCCCCTTCCAAATCCCCTCAAATACATACACACAAACACACAAATCTATACTTACCTTGTTTGCTGCTAACACATATAACTGAATCAGAGCCATCAAAACGAATACTGCCAATTACTGATAATTCAAAATCAGCCCAAAACAAGCGTTGACTGAAGTTATCAACCACTAGACCTGTAAACATATTAGTTAAGAATTTGAATGTAAAACACTGTATAAGAAAATAGTCTCGCAGTCCTAGATTTTTTTTACAGAACTATACAAAATAATAGGTGGCATGAAATTTTAGAAGTTTGCTTCTAGATTTGGATTTCTCCATAGAACACTGTAGTTAGTTCCAACATGCAAACAGTTGTGCATCTTTTTGAAACGGTTTTGCATCTTTTTGAAACATCCTTACAAAAAGATGCACAAGAACAGTGGCTACAATGTTTGAGCATGCAGATGTTATACCTAACAACTGCTTGATGTAAAAGTCTCTGAAAGAGAATGCCTGTATAGTAGTTTGTATTTGGATGTTACAATATTAATGGAATAAAAGAGAACCTAAATTAGGGTAAAATTAAATTTGAAGGAAACCCTGCCATCCTTCATACTTCCTAAACTACATATGCAAACCAAAAGTTATGTTTCTAGACTTGATGCAGTTTCCAGTTGCAAAAAATGCATACATTAGAGAAAGGTATGCAGAAATACATGCCACTTTAGGAAAAACTGCTTTCCGTCACATTAAGTATGAAAAGAAGGTAGAAAAATCAGATATTAACATAAAAGGGATACAAAAAAATTAAGAGATGGTGGGTAGAAAATGTGCCCTAAAAATTAAGCAAATTAAAATGTATGCTAAAAAAGAACAAAAAAACAAAACAAAAATGTACATATTTTTAGATCACAAATATACAGTAAAAGGCAAAGAGATGGAATTAGCATAAGGAAGAGAAATGTGTAATGAGAAAAATCAAAGTTGCCACATTCACCTATTTAACTAAACTGGCTATACATTTATAAAATAATCTATTATATGGTTTCATAAAACCACTACGAGGTCTAAGCAACTAAATGAAGATATAGCCAGGACCAATGAATTGATCACAATAAATAAGTTGAATATTATTGAATTCTCATATTTTTTCTGCTCGTAACAAAGTACCTCACTTTGCAATATTGATTTCACATTCAGCATTAGTTATGGTGGAATCAATGTACATTGTCCAAAGTAAAAATTTGCTTATAATGAGTATTACTGAATTCTAATGCAGACTAAGATGGGCTATGCTTGACATCCGATTTTCACTTCAGAACACTCATAATACTGTACTCTGAATCAACTTTTCCCAGCATCAATGCAGACATTTAATTTAGACATTTTTAGAATTTTTGACAAAAGGACATTTAAAAAACTCAGTCATACAGAGTTTTGTTCAGAGTTTCCTAATCTGCCACTGTTTTGTTAATACTTTAAAGTACACTTGATTCATACCCTCTAAATGATAGGTAAACTTTTATGTCAATACTGAGAACACTTATGTATTCAAATAAGGATAACAATTGATTCTAACAACTCTAGTACATTGGGTTTTGGATTATGGGCCAAATTGTTTAATATATATTAATATGTCATTTTAACTTTTGTATTTTCTGTTTTCACTGTGGCTGTTCACCATCCTGAGTCCCGAGAGGGAGAAGGGCGGTATACAAATTAAATAAATAAATAAATAAATAAATAAATAAATAAGAGCAAAAAGAGAAATGATACAACATTGTATCAATCCTTGATTCTTAGAAGGATTCAAAACACAATCGTCTTTAATTTCTTGCTCTGCTAAGTATCAATTTTTCCCTGATTCTCAAGATTTCATTCTATACTAAGAAAATGTATGTCTATATAATATTCTATAGTAAAAAAATCAGCTATATGTAGGATGCATAGATGTCTAATGTTACAGTTCCTGTAATGTACTTATAAACATACTTAACAAAAAGCTGTAATTTTTTTCATGCTTTCACTTTTTCACTTTCTTAAACTTTATGTTTATATTCCTTGCTTAACTTTTATATAATACATATACATTTCTAAGATCAATATACAGATTATTATGTCAACTCTGTTACATTGTTAAAAAAAATAAGGTTTCCTAGTAAAATTCCAGTTTAAGAAATGCTTTGATGGCTACATGCTTTATAATTGTTAGGATTATATCTCCACTGAAGGACATTGTTTACTGTACAAATAAGAATGATGTCAATGCATTCTTTCCCACATTGTTCTTCAGTTTTCTTCTTTGTCATATGTGGGCATAACATTATCAATGATTGAATAAAATATTAATATTAATGTATCTGTACAACAAACTTTAACAATGTGGATATTATTTTTATTTGTATGCTGCTCATTGTAATAGTCAGAAAGCAGCAATTGTGCAATCAGTTTTACAACCTGTAAGATTAGTAAATATATCAGACAAATTGGTTTGCTTAGCATATTTATTTTAAAAGCTGTAGATAATAAATTATTTGAAATTTTAAAAAAATGTAGTCAAATTGTGTATGAAAACTTTTAAAATTGTTTCAAATCAATCAAAACAGTCAGGTGCAAATCACAATGATGGAAACAGGCTGAACTGTACATTGCCCAACTTTTTATACTGGATCCTAACAGTGAAGCGTATGTAAGTCATGGACTATGTGTCACAACATTGTGGTGCACATTTCATATCATATTGATTTAAAAGATTGGTATAGCTACTTATCTTAAAATGCTAACTCTGAGTGGTTCATTATGCAATTTACCTCACTTAATCCCTCTTACAGATACCTATGACTGAATTAATAAATATAAAAAGTACTATATAGTTCTATATATTGTATATTGTCTATATATTGCAAGGATATGCTATCCTTAAAGTACAATCTGGATGTGACATTTGAATAACATAAAAATGATTCTGTGGAAAATACATCCTTGCAACTTTTTCAAGGGAGAAAAAATAGTAAAAAGTCATTCTTGCAGGATATAGAAAACTATTGAACAATGCAAAAAACACTGAATCAGGATTATTGCTGGGTTGCAATCTAGCATAGAATAACATTTCAGAATAGCTGAAATAGAGTCCATTAATATATAACATATTGTTAAAATTTAACTGTACCTGTTGGTCTTTGTAAATTTTTTTGTACTATTATCCTCCTCAAAGTACCATCCATCGCTGCTTCTTCTATATGAGAACGATCTCCAATTACAGTCCAATACATCATGCTGGAAATCCCAAACACAAATCACAGAGTACTGTTCCATTATACTTAACACAAAGAGCCTGCTGCTATATGTCAGTTTATTCATGTTTTTCTGATAATTCACAAAACTACCTATCTTTTATTTTGAAACCCATGAACCCAAATGGAAAACTAATGAGAATAATGCCCAGACATAAACTCTAGACTATGTACATGGTACCTTGTCATGAGATATTTTAATATCTCTGGTTAATTGTGGATGGGCTATAATGGTCTTAAAAACATTCATTCTATGGTAAGATCTGAAGATTATGACTTCCCATAGGCCCTGGTCAGACATATTCATATAAGACTGAGATGTGAAGTCAGGAATAATAAGCCTGATTAGTTAGCATTGCTAGGCATGCAGGATAATAAGCCAGTGGCCATTCTTTCTTCATGTCACTTTGTAATATCCTCTGAATAAAGGCCAAGGATTTCCTCTTCTAAAATTGCCAGTGAATGGTGTACAGTATAGCACAGATTTATTTTTGTCTTGTTCCCTGAATTTAAACATTTATCTGAGAAGTCTCACATATTTTCCCAAGGCATAGGGCACAATTTTATTGAGCTATGGTTTATTTTGTTTCTAAATAGCAGCTGCTAGCCATTGTCTGAACTGTAATAAGAAGTGGAAGTTCAAGACAGTATAGATGTAATCAGGCTCAAGTGAAACGAGTACTGAAAACAGATATATATGGGACTATATCAGAATTGTGACAAAGCTAAATGCAGTTATTGCAGGCTCTGCAATGGTCTTTACTCTGACTTTGATCATTGCCCTTTCAGAAAAGAGCTATGACTCTGGCCCCCATACAACTTTTCAGTGCTCTTCTGTATGTTATTTTCTGCATTAAATATGTTTGTTTCAGTCCTCTACATATTCATATTTTTGCCCTTTACCAGGATCCTTTGGATTATTCAACTGGCTATTATTTAAATGAAAATATTAAAGTCATTCTCTCTGATCTCATAGGGAATTTGCATTTTGAGTAACTTGCCGACAAGTAAAGAAGCAGTCAAGAAAGGACTAATTTTCTTCTCTGTGAAAAATAGGGCCGAGCAAACATAGAAGCTATGTCATTTCAGAGGCACTTGCACTATATAATGGCTCACATAATGCCTATCATAAAAGTTCTTGTTAACAACATACCCTTTCAGAGGATTTACAGCAATTGCATACGGTTCTCCTGCCATATTTGTAAGGAGTCTTGTGCAGTTTGGTCCACTTATTTGTCCCACATTGATGGAGTATCTTAAACTTGTCCAATGAGTTGTATAATAACTAAACCAATGCATTCTGGAATGATCAGTCCAGTAAATGTTTCCAGCTATCCAGTCAACTGCAATGTCTCTAGGGCGTTTGAATTCAGGACACTAGAAAGAAAAAAAAATAGATGTTTAAAATTGCTCTGCTATATACTTATTTGACCTGATTGATCTATAAAGAAACCTACCATTTTAACATTGAGCTTGAAAGAACATTTAAAGAATAAACATCTGCACATTTTAATACCCTTTGTTGAGTTCAAATTTATATTTCTCCAAAATTACTTAGACATCATTCAACTTTATGCTTCATAGATTGCCACAATTGCTTTGTGTATTATAGTTTCGCCTTTCATATAGTTTTTAAGTCATTAAGATTTTGCAATTGGCGTTTCATAATTTCTTCATGGGTATATATAAGAAAGGACAGCTCTGAAGGGACAATATAGTAACAATGATACAAATTATATTTGGAGTATCAATTGATAGGGTTTAGGAAACAGGTGAAAAAACTGAGCCAGTCGACTGAAGGAGCACACCACAACTGTGCAGAGTTGTACTCGACTCAGCTTCTTCTCCTGCCTCCTGCAGCACACTTATTTACTTATTTGTTTTGTAATTTCTGATTGACTTCATGCAGGCCAAACAGGGACAGCCAAAGGACCAGATGAGACCTGGGGGCTGTAAAATACTCAGGTTTGTTGTAGAGAAAGTTGTTGCATAGGGTTGTGGGTGAATTGGATTATTATCCGGATCCCTTTCACTCAGAATTCAGGCTGGGATATGAGATTGAGATAGCACTTGATGTCACTCTTGGATGACCTCTAGCAGAAGCACGGTGTGTATGGGGTGGGTGGGGGTGTTTGTGCATCCATCCTTGCTCTTCTTGATGTTTCAGCAGTCTTCTTTAGCATTGATCATGGTATCCTTCTGGATCAACTTGCAAATTGGGGTTTGGCAGCACAATGTTGTAGTGCTTCTTCCCTTTCCTTTGCAGTTAGTTCCAATTGGTTTTGATAGGAGGGTCCAGGCCAGGCCACCCTGCTTGAAATTATAACAGTGCTAGACAAAGGGATTTACAACCAGTGTCTAACTTTCAGATGTTGTTGAGCTCCATGGTCATGTAATTGCAATTTGGGCACTTGACAACCTGCTTGCACCAGTGATGGGTTGCCAAGCACCCTGAAATCATGTGATTGCCATCTGCGAAGGAACCGCTAGGCTAAGCTGGCTCAATTGCCATCTGCAATCTTTCCTTCTGGCTACCCCACAAAGTCAACAGGGAGTTCAGCAGCGAACATAGCAGGCTGTAGTTGCCTGGTTGATTCTTGGGAGTTGGTGAAAACAGTCCAGCCTGAAATCCAAGCTTGAATTTATGCTTGAGTTTCAGGATGGAGCTTTTTCAGCCATTTTTGATAGCAAAAATACTGCTTAGTTGATTTTGTCCCATACTGGATTGAATCTCCTTTTTGTTGTCAATAAGCCTGGTTGAAAATAGACTCCAGTGAATCTCTCCATTAAGTAGCATTTTTTGCTGTCAAAGAGTGGCCTTTTTACTCTGAAAACAAAAGTGCTGCCTAACAGATTTATTTTGCCTTGCATTGGGCGGAGTGTCTCTCCAGCATAAGGAGGGGAATGCAGGTCTGTCCTGGACAAAAGAAGCTTAGATCATACATAGAGCGGAGCTACCTATCCCCCTTCAGGAAGCTGTATTTTCTTCATTTTTTTCACTTTAACGACTGTGCCTGGCAAAGCTAGGATGCAGTCCTAAAATCAAATCAGAATACATGGTGGCATTCTTTATAATTGCCATGACTTACAACCATGGTTTGGGCTCAATTATGGTCTTATGTCATCTATAGAGATACCCCAACTCCTTCGAAGCGTCTTCACTGTCTACAGAAATGCCAACGTGGAACAGAAGGAAGTCATCTGGGGCTTATCTAACTTACCGTATTTATTCGAGTATAACGTGCAAAATTTTGTACCAAAAAAAGAACTCAAAGTTTGGGTGCGCGTTATAAACAAGGGCTGGCTGGGGTGGGTCCGGGTTTCTGCAAAAGGTGCGCTGCCCGTGCAGCCCTTTGCCCTGCAATGTTGACAAAGCGCCCGCCATTTCTCGGGCAGGCGCCCCCGCCGGCGGGCTGGTGAGGGTGGAACGATGGGGAGCGCGGCGGCGGCGGCGGGTCTGGACCCCGAGAGGCAACCGACGAATAAGATGGAGAAGCGGAGCGGCTGGCCGCGGGGCTGCTGGCTTCTGGAAGTGTCCCAAGAAGCAGAAGCGCCGAGCCCAGAAAGAGACGGGCGAAAGTCATGCTGGCAGCCGCGCGCAGTTTGCTCCATCGCCCCTCAGCTGCGGAGCCCGGCCGGGAAGGCAGCTCCCCCCTGCCTTCGCTTCCACACACACACACGTCCCCCTCACTCGCAGAGCTCTCGCCGCCAACCGACCCGCCCTCCCTCCGGCCCTCTTAAGAGGCTCACTGTAAGCATTGCTGTTTTGCTGTTTTGCACAATTCAGTGTTCTTCATATTTTTATTGATATATCACTTACAATGCTTGGTCTGAGCCGAGAAAAAGTGAAACAAAATTTTATACCGATTTTTAATCGAAAATTAGGGGGTGCGCGTTATACACGTGTGCGCGTTGTACTCGAATAAATACGGTAAATACTTTTAAACAGCAGAATATCTTTCTGCAGTTTTAAAATACAAATATATAGCATTCTTTATTTTTCTATTCTTAAATTTAAATTATTAGGAATACCATATTTTTCGGAGTATAAGATGCACCTTTTTCCCTCAAAAAAGAGGGCTGAAAATCTGGGTGCATCTTATACACTGAATACAGCATTTTTTGCCTCCCGAAACCCTGCCCCCTTCATCAAAATGGCCATGCAGAGCCTTTAGGAGGCTTTCAGAGTGATCCTGGGGGCTGGGGAGGGCATAAATGAGCAAAAAATAATAATAATAATAATAATAAATTGGGATTTATTAACCGCACCCTCTCCCCACAGGGCCACTTTTTGCTCATTTTTGCCCCCCAGTCCACCAGGAGCACTCTATAAGCTTCTTAAAGGCTATGCATGACCCCCCCTTTTTTATTTTTACAAAAAATGGGCCCATTTTGCTGGCTTTTTTGCTCATTTTTGGCACCCCCACCCCCAGGAGCACTCTACAAGTCTCCTAAAGGCTATTCATGTCCTTTTGGGGGGGGGGGAACCCAAGCCTGTTTTTGCAAAAAAAAATGGGCCATTTTTGGGAGGTCTGCAGAGTGCAAAAACTTTTTTTCTAATATGCCTCTTCAAAATCTTGGTGCGTATTATACTCCGAAAAATATGATATATGCATTGATAGACAAATAATGTATAAAAAACAATGACTTTTGCTTCAATGTCTACAATTACTTTTTTGATTTTTGAAATTACAATTTAATTTATAATTATGCACCATAAATACAATATAGGATATATATTTCAAAACTGTAACTACTCGTTTTAGTTACACTCACTTAATATATTCTAGATTGCCCTAAATGGACAAACCTTATTAATTTGAGCAACAATGTATGTATGAATATTTATGAATGTACATATGTTTACACATGTATTGTTTTTATTAATAACCATCAATAAATTAAAATAAAGTACAAAACATTTAAGCAATAACATGTTAAATAATTATTCTATTCCAAAACATTAGTTTATTGTTAATTTTATCAGAATCTGTTTGAAATGAAAATAAAACAGAAAGGAAAGTGAAAAATACCAAAGTTCTGAAAAATCCACATAGGATAAAGAGAAAATAGGTTCATGCTTACCTTTTAAATTATACAAATATCTGAGAAAGTTCTGCACATGCGCGCGGACACACACACACACACACACACACACACACACACACACACAGCATACACAGAACTTTCTCAGACAAGAACTCAGAATGCTCAAAAGATACCTGCACTGTTGTGAGCATCAATAGAATTCTTCTAATATTTGAAAAAAAATAATGGTGCAACATAGACTAAGTGGCCTACTTGCCACAGTTGCATCAATGACCCTTCCCTTAAAGGGAATGCATTCCAACAATCATTCTTTGTGATATATTCAGGACATGGATAATTGGCCAAATCAGGATATTAATAATTAGAAATAACATAACAATAAACCACATCAAAGTTGAGAAGTACTGAAATCTACTGTATTGCTTGTTGCAGCTTATAAAGAGGATATTTGGATATACAAAGAAATAAAAGCATTGGTATTAAATGCAGTTTTTGGTACACTCTGAGCTTGGTTGTTTGCCCTTGATTAGGTAGCAATAGCAATACCGCTTTACAGTGCTTTACAGCCCTCTCTAAGTGGTTTACAGAGTCAGCATATTGACCCCAACAATCTGGGTCCTCATTTTACTGACCTTGGAAGGATGGAAAGCTAAGTCAACCTTGAGCCTGGTGAGATTCGAACTGCCAAATTGCAGGCAGGCAGCAGGCAGCCAAAGTAGCCTGCAGTACTGCACTCTAACCACTGCGCCACTGCTACCTATAGGTAGGTAATAGCTTCAGCACCACTACTGAACATCTTCAGCTAGCACTGAGTGTTACCTGAGTCCCGAAAGGGAGAAGGGCAGTATAAAAATCTAAATAATAATAATAATAATAATAATAATAATAATAATAATAATAATAATAATAATAATAATAATAATAATAATAATAATAATAATAATAATAATACTACCTAGTTGGGTAATGTAGTCTAGTCTGCAAGAAAACAACCAAGCTCAGAGAACATCAAGGACTCCGTAGTTCAATCTTGAGCTACATATATTCTCTTCTAATAGTATCTTTGTATTACAGCAACAAAGAAGTCTTCCCAGGATGGCACATTTTACAGATGCTAAATATATTTTTTATTTGTTCACCTATCAAATTCTAACAAGTGCAAATATTTTTATTCTTAAAGTGACTATAATTCTGAACTGGTTCACCATAAAGAAGACATTTTTTTAAATCATAGTAAAAATCAGTTCCAGGAACAATACAACGCATACCTTTATATTACTGTTAATCTACACTGAGTTACTGTGGTTCACAAGGATAAAGAATTGGAATGCTAAGTTATCTGAAACTTTTTGTATTTGGAAACTGTCACATTTAAGTGAAAAAACAATTCCAAAGTAAAAACATGCAAAATATCTCAGCATTGTTGACTTACTATCACACCGCTATTGCTTTGTCTTCTTTCTCCCCCATTGACCTTTTTATAGAAAATGCCTCCTGGATTAAATTGAGTACTCCAAATAATAATTTCCCCTTGATAATATAGATCCATTCCAGTTATTCTTGAGTTATGTTCAATGTGTGTAATCTGTTGATGAACATCACTGTAGTTGAATGGATATACAAAACCCAGGATATCAGTGTCATTAGAAATGTAGAGAACTTGATCTTCAGAGCCTGGAAATTATTGTAATGAAATACAAAAATAAAGTAAATTTCAACTAATAAAAAGGAGAGAAATTCATTTATTCAATGTTTTATACTGATATGGGTTGTTTTTCTGTTGATTTCTATTGTGATCCACATCCTACTTATCTTCAAATATTTTTGACTGAATTCAAACTCAAAGAGTTAACATGTAAAAGAAGTCTTATGATAATTTCTTATTTAACAGAATTTACTTAACTAACATATACATTGCTATTTCATTTAAATAATAATATTATACTGCAACACATTCTTTCCCTCTCTTTTAAATTATTCTTTCATCTCCTGTTTTTGAAAGTACAGGACAAAGTTTTATTATTTTTCCTATTTTCAATTTCTTTTGAAATATTAGACCTATTATTAAAGTAGAAAGCCTTTGGTCTTGGTTCTTACAGCAAGTTTTGTTATAGAAAGTTGTCTTGGCATGAGGTCTATAGGATTGCCTCTTGTCATTTACGCTTTTTGGCTAAAAACAAAGCTATTTTATGATATTACTGGGAATACTGAATGGAATTCAGAAATTTTATTTCACTCTATGATAGGAAGTTTGTTATTACATTTATTAACTTGGATAATAGTCAATAAATTGAAGCTCAGCTATTAAGTTTATGAATTTAAATGTTGTTGCTTCTTTGAGAGAGAGAAAATATACTGTTATCCATGCCCTGATAACTTCTCATCTGTAACCATGTAATCAAAGTTTTCTTCGGAAATTTTCAGGAAACATAAATGAATAAAATTATAGCTATCAAAGCACCATATTTGCATCAATTTTTGCAAATTTAAAAGGAATTTTTAGAATTGTTTTCTATATTTTTGAATAAATTATAAGTATTCGCAATAATTTTCAAATAGGACTACATCTTTCATTCTTTACTTCTTTTCAGAGAAGCATCTAGAAGAAAACAGTTTAATTTCAGATGACCTGCGAGGTTTTCCTAAGATGTTCATTTGATGCCAACATTTTTTTTTCAGATACCTGTCATTATATGTTACTTTTAGGCAATTTTTTAAAAAGGTCAGTAGCTTTAAGTAAATGGCTGCTTGTTTTGTACCTTAAAGTTCCACTATTTCATTTGTGTAATATGCTGTGGAATATTTAATGATGAAAGGTGCTGCAAAATATTTTAAGAATAAATAATGGAAAGTACATGGAGGTTGTACAGTTTTATTATATAAAATTGCAAGTATTATGTGTAAACATTAGTAATCCAATGAAGTTTCCATTACAGTCTAAATGTATGTGAAAGCAGAAATAAAAGGAAACTTGTTGATTCCTCACCAGGGGATATATCTGAGTAATTTTAAAGAATTTAAGTAATATTAGCAATATTTCAAATAGGCTTTATATGTCTCTGGAATAAGATATTAACGTATTTAAGGAAAGGATTGGGATTCTGATTTACTGTTCTGAAAAATGGCTATTTCTATTCACAGAAAATAGTCTAATATAATCGATGGAGACTCCCACTGACAGAGAAGGTAAGACTATTTTCCAAGCAGATCATATGATATGAATTAAGAACTGAAAACAAATTATTTTTTAATTTATTGCTTTTGATAATGAAATGAGTGTAATAAATACATGATTTAATGTACATTAACAAAAATCAGATGCATGAGCAATTATTCCTCTTAAAACAGAAACAGCATAATTACATTATATGTCTTTAAGGCTTGTACTCGCAAATAGAAACCTGAGGAAAAACTTTCTGTGTGCTTCTCTTTTGAGCAGAAGATGCACAGCGCATACTGATAAAATTTCATAATGTTTTATTTCTCTTCCTCAGTCCCAGACAAGTACACTACGCAGTGAAACAAGGCATTAGCATGGTCTAAAAATAATAGATCTGTTCACATTTTCCATCATACGCAGGATTGTGAAAAATTTCAAATCAGATTATAAATGAAATGGCTTGTAATCAAAATTATTAAATTGCATTGTTTCCAATTAAGGGGTAGGAATAGAAGAAAAATACTTTTTCATCGTGTCCTCTTGTATTCTTATTTACAGTACCATTGTGCACGAAAGGGTCATTTATTTATTTATTTTATTAAATTTATACCCCGCCCTTCTCCTTGTTAGGACCCATGATTGCCATGTGCACCAGCATCATAAATTATTTTGTCAGCTTACCTTTTGCAATGCAGCTACTGTTTCTCTCTTTATAGTTCTTTTCACAAGTACATTTATACGATCCTTTTACGTTGATACAGAGCTGGGAGCAGATGCCAAATATTAGACATTCATTGATATCTAGAAAAGAAAATTCTTTATGATTTGTTTCAAGTCACATGCAAGCTGTTGCAAAAACATGGGTCAGATGGAAACAAATTTAACATTGTTCAACACAATTCATAAACAATATTTTAATATTATAAATGTCATAGAAAATGTAAAGCCAAAGAACCATTTCTGTAAAACAGCTTTAAACTCTGAAGTCCTGACCTAAATTGGGGCAAGGCTATGGCCCTGGAGCTGTTCACTTCTAGAATATAGCCCTTTTCATATATTACAAAGCCTGGGATGCCCTTTATCTAATATAAACTGTGCAAGCCTGGGTTAAAGCATCATAGCCACAGGTATCCATAGGAACCAGTGCATTTTTCAAAATGTTGATAGCAGTGTTGCATGTCATGATGCAAGCTCCATAGTGTTTCTACATTTTGCCTGTGTGACAGCATACCACACTGGTACTGCTTTCCCCCCTTTTAATACTCCATTTATGTGAAATGAATCTAAAGAACTCTCAAAATTTTCATACTTCAAAGTACAGTACATATCAAAAAGAGCAGTGTACATTTGGAAAAACAGTTCTTCTTTTCCCAGACTTCTATGCTTTAAGGAGCTATTGTATTATAATTAATAAAACTCTTAAGGCAACCATACTTTTATTCAGAGTCCTATTTCTACTGATTTAAGAGGAACATGTAAAATATACATACATAATGAAGTAATATTAAATAATATTTAAATGGAATATATATTTAAATATATCTCCAGGTTTTTCCTTAAATGAAGAAATAACCAAACCAAGTAAATTCTTAGTTTTACTGCTATTTAAAAAATATTCATTATGTTTTGACTCAACTTTCAGATTTTAAAAAAAAGAAAACCATACTTCCAAGTGCCACAAATGAAATGACTTCTTTTATAGTTTAACAATTATTAAAATCAAATTTCTAACATCACCAAGTAATATTATGAAACATTTTTAGAATGGTTCAAAGCAGTGCTTCAGAAATACCTTCACATTGCCAGTTTCTCCTATTCCTCTGAAATCCAGGCTTACATTGGCAGAAAATAGATGTTTTGGTTTTATTACAATATGCATCATCACCACAAGGATTCACATTATTTTCACAGTTGTATTCAGTCAAACCTAAGAACAAAAATAAATGTAAATGTTTGCAAAATATAATTATTTATTTTTATCCTAACTATAAGCAATCGTAATTCTCTCTACAAGCAAAATTTAGTACACAAAAGACATAATATTTCAAATTTGATTTTCACAGAAATTCTTTTTTATATGATCTTTAGAGGAAAAAAAACAGAGTATCACAAAAGTTATTTTTGATTGAAACAAGCTTGGAAATATGTCAGGTCTAACTCCATTTGTATGTTTCAATAGTTTGGAAAATCAACATGTATCACGAATCTCCTCCCAATTATTCCAAGTTCATCTTAGAAATTTCTGAATGACTGATTGAATGCAACATGTTAAACCGGTAACATAGGTGATGGAGCAGTACTTTAACCTCAATTTGTAACAATAGCTTCTAAAAGATTAGCCTATTTTAACCATGATCCATCATCCCATCCAAATATAGACTAATGCCTAATTTATGATCACTATTTCAGGTAAACAAGAAGGTGCTCCTGCAGTGTCCCTACTTTGTTTTTCAGCTCCTGCAGTGTCCCTATTTTGTTTTTCAGCTCTCTGGGGGGAATTGGTTGATAAAACAAAGAATCTGGGAAAGGATTAATCTTCTCTCAGTCTTTATGCACTAGCTCCAGTCCTCAAAAGCTCCAGGTTTTTGACTTTCTAAACAAAAACAGCAAAGGTTGTTTGGGAGTTCTGGGTAAAAGGAAATAAATCTTTCAAAATATGCGTGTTTATGATTTCATTGCCTCTGGAAAGGACTTTACTGGATGAATTTCTTAACTATATTTGACGTTGTTAAACTGGGATAGAGATAAAAGAAGATGACCTCAATGGAGATATGCCAGAATTTACCTAAAAGACTGCCGTTAATCTAGTATCCTTTTTTCTTATCCTTTCTACATTTTTGACAATGCATAAGAGTTAGTGTTTTGGTTTTTTAAGTTTTTTTAAAATGTGTATCCCTCTGTGTGTGCATTTACATAGATACAGTTAGAAATAATTAAAATAAATTAAGAGAGGAGTACATGGAATATGTACAAGGAATCTAGTTTTAAATATGATTCAGACCAAATATGTATGTGAAGACCTGAGTACAAATCCAAAGAGGTCTAAATTCTAAACTCTGAACCAAAATAAATTGGATATTGGAAATAAACTCTAAAAATTCAAATGTACACATTTTTATTGGATGGTTGGCCTTTCCATGTATCAGATGGAATAACTTAAATTTAATATAATAATTTCTGTCTCACTATATACTAAAGTGTCCATAGGAGATAGCCAGCAGAATCTCTAATATAATGTGCATGTTTTATTGGAACCTTAAACAGAGATCAACTCTGAACATAAATTAGTTAAGTTGAAATGCCTAGAGCAGTGCTTCTCAAATAGTGGGGCGGGCCCCCCAGGGGGGGCGCGAGGCTCCGTAAAGGGGGGCGCGTTTGACCTCGGCAGTTTAGTTTAATTAAGGATTTAATTTTTTAAAAATTTCTAATGCACTTTAAATCTTTTCTGCTACAGTTAATAAAGCTATTCTTTGTTGTAAATTGATCCACATTTCTTTCTTTTTTTATTCTCTTATACGTTAATAAGGATACAGTGTTATGCAGAGGTGTACTTATAACAATTTTATAGACAAATGATACTATTTACAGTCGCGCGGGGGGGCGCGAAATGTTTTCTTCTTCCTAGGGGGGGGCATGACAGAAAATAATTGAGAAGCACTGGCCTAGAGGAACTTGAGCAATTTTTCCTGGAGAATATCAGCAGCTTCTTTTTACTGTTTCTCTCTTGCCGGGATCCTATTATTTCTTCCTCCCCCATTAATTCTTATCAGAGCAAAGAGAACAAAGTATCTAGGAAATAAGTCATTGGTGGTAGTTGGTGGTATGTACTATCTTTCCTTATTCCCTAACATTTTTTTTTTAAGTATGATGAAATTTTAAAATATATTGTGGTGACAATTTGTAAACATTCCCATAGACATTTGGGAAGGTTAATGATCTCTAAAAATTCTATTATCCCTTTTTTCCTTCATTCTTGTTGGGGAGACTATCCAAAGAAGCTACAATTATGTTACTCTTTATTATAGCCTAGGAAAATGATTTTCTCAAATCATAAATAAATTCAAATTGAATAGTATTTCTCACTAGTCTCATATTTTAATTAAATAATACCCTGTTCAATTGCTGATCCCAATGCGCTGCTCTATATCACAGTCTTCGTTTTCTTCTCCCTTTAAGGATTAACATTCTTATTTGTCCCATTTTCTTTTTTCTTCATGTAACTACATGATTAGTGTATTTTTCATTTTTTAGTGCTCAGGACTGAAGTAATAAAAAGTTTAAATAAAAAAGGCTCTTTTATATGCATTGAAAACTATTTTTGTCCTCTGTTCAAGAAATAGAGGACATTTGAGTCAAATGTTTGTAATGTACTGCATTCAGGTATTATAAACTATATAAATATTAATAGACAATTGTGACTCTTTAGCACAATATCATTTTTCTCAACTTCAAAGGAAGGTATGAAAAATCCATTATACAACCAACACTGCAAGTTGGAGACCATGCCACATGCAACAAAATAACTGTTTACATTCTTGAAAGAGGACGAACAATGAGGTATCTAGCAGTGATAATATAATGGTTGAAGCATTGAGATTCTGTAAATGAATCCATCCCATGAACATATATGTAAAATACCAGTAACTACAATTTGAGTTCCACTGTTCAGGTCTATCATAAAACAACTATTGATTAGTTTTATATTGTTCATATTAATATCAATTAGATTATGTAGATTCTGTTCTGTATTTTTTTTCTGTTCTTGTGCATGAAAACCTGGCCATCCATTAATCAAACTTACTTGTTTTACAGCCTTGTTCATCTGAACCATCTCCACAGTCATCAAATTGATCACATTCTAGTGCCATAGGTATGCACTTCTTATTATTACAAGCAAACTCATCCTTTTTACAAGGTCTGGCTTTATATGTAGTTTTGTCTGCAAAAAGATACACAGGGGCAGTCAATTATTTTGAGCCTTTGATATTATTCATAAAATAAATGCAAAAAGCTTTACAGATTGCTGTTTCCTGGACATGTAGGTGCCTGCCCTGTCAAAATCTTAAAATAATAAAGGTTTTCTATTGCTCCTGGGGCAGAGAATATGAGACCCCAAATCTCAATATTACAATTGCTTGAAGGAGAAATACATCACTCACAGAGTGATGTCTGCTCTATTCATAAATTCAAGACAGTAACAAGTCAACACAGGCTGAATACACATTAGTGGGAGGGAGCAGGATCACATTTATAGTTGCTTTTCACATACTGTAGAGACAATGCCTATCTGAAGTGGAGTTCTGCCACCATGTCAGCTTAAAGCAACTGAATGTCAAATGAAAGAGATGTAAAAAAAAAAAAGGAGGACTGTGTTTTCCCTATCATGGAGAAAAAATGCCTACGTGGCCACTAGGAACTGAAAACAACAATGACACATAATCAATAAAACCTAGTTATTTCCTAATCTCTTGACAAAAAAGAATAAGTTCTAAATGTTTGGGATGGCTAGACATATGAATGTCCATGGGGGTTGAATTAGAAAATGTGCATGTTGACATCATCAGGCAAATGTCATAATTTACATACTTACTGTTGACATCAGTATGTTTTTACACACTGACAACATTTACCTGATGGCATCATCATGTCTGTTTAGTCATTTTAAAGCTATTGAAATCTGCTGGTCAAACTGATTTTATACGATGTTTCACTGGCCTCAGCATGACCAATAGATAAGTCTGTATCTTCTATAATGAATAGTTAGGCGTTCATGATATTGAGCAAAAGCTTTCAGTCCAACATTAATATTAATGCTAGTCAATAAAGAAAAAACCTTCAACAAAATTAAGCAAGATCAGCAGCACAATATTGAACTGATACCTAGGTTTCTGAAGAGCCATTTGGATACCACTTACTACTGAGAATACCAATATGATTCCTATATTAGAAATACAAATGAGCACTATTACTCTACACCTACAGCATATGAGTGCTATCAAAGATGAATTTATTACTATTATTGTACCACCATTATGCTGGAATAAATTCTCCCCCACAAACCATCTTTAGACATCTGTGAGTTATAGTCTCAGTTATTAAGACAAGAAAGGACAACCCCCCCAAGACTATTCCTTCCTTGTTTGTAAAACTAAGATTATTTACCACAATGATCTTCATCTGAATCATCACCACAGTCATCAATTCCATTACATATTTGCTCATGTCTCAAACAAACGTGATTATTTCTGCATCGGTACGGCCTGGTTGGAGGGCACGGAAAATTTACTGTGAAAAAATCCAAAGTATATATTATTTGGTTCTGCAGAGAATATGTCTTTTACATTTTTATCTGCTTTTATCAAACAGGGAAAATGTAATTAAACTGTTATATATATTTCTCCTTAATATCACTTTTAATTGAATGTAAATAATTTCTAGTAGATAATAGAAAATATGATGGAAAGCTTTCAATTATGTTCCTCATGAGTCATAAAGAGAAACCTTCTGAATATATTGAGGATCTTCACAAAATGTTACCTGCTTCAAATTCAAATTCTCCAGACATAAATTTTCTTCTCATACAAATCAAAGACAAAAGAAAACAAGAGCAGCACTGAAGAAGAAGAAGAAACAACTACAGATAATTTGTGATTAATTGAATATATTATTGCTAATGCTTTTGTGGGCTGTAGTCCACAAACTTACAACATATTTCTGGAAATTCATCTGAGTTATCTCCACAATCATCTTCTCCATCACAAACCCAAAAATAGAGTTTACAGAGTGAATTGTTGCAAAGGAATTCATCAGCTCTACATATGTTCCTCCCTAAAAATACAAAATAGTAAAATATGTATATCTTATAAATATTTATTTTTAAGTTTATATACATTCAGATACCACAATATACCACATAGATTTCCATGATTTTATATCGTGGCTCAAATAGCTGCTAGAGATAAAATTGAAGACTGATAATGAAGAATAGTAGTAGATCCTGCTCCAGTGGAAAACAAATGTTTATGGGAAAATAAGAAGCTAACAATCAGGACATGTATGCTCATGTACTCTTTCAACTGAATTTACCAGCAACCAATACCAAACAGTCTTTTATCCCTGCAGCCTGAATACTTCCAATTTTTTCTAATAATAGAGAAAATTGCTTTGAGAACTTTCATTGGGAAAATAATACTGGGACAAACAGATCAATTCATCCTCCACCATGACATGGAGGTCCTTTCTATTATCAGAAAATAGATATTTACTAAATTTGATGAATCTATAAATTTGATTGTAAATTCCAAAACTCTTAGCTTAACTCTCCTAATACATCTTATCTATTTCCTTTTTACCTTTTCATTGCCATCTGCTATAAGCAATATAAATTTTGTATGACTTGACATGAAAGGAAATTTGATCAAAGGAAAATTCAATTTTAGCTGTTTTTCTCCCTAAATCTCCTGATACAACTAACTTCTTGTAGATATGTAAATTTACCAAGAAAATATTGCTAAGGGGGAAAAAATATATAATCAAATACATGAAATTAGTCATTGATCCACAGTTGCTGTCAGCGTGCTGATAGTGGTTATAGTTGAATTGTAAAACTTGGTACTTTTTTTTATGTCTCACAAATATAGATACTGACCTTGTTGCATTTTAAAACACATTTTGAATTAAAATAAACCAGAATAACATTTATTTGTTCACTGCTCCCAAATTTTGCTTAATTGCTTGCAGTGGAAGTAATTACCATTAAGCATTAAAAAATTAGGAAATGGCAATCATTCCTATAATAGATACTAGCAGGTAAGCTATTGGGCAGATAATACATATTTACCTGTTTCTACTTTGAACAATATCTTTTTCTTAAAAGTTGCATCTACCAAGGATCCTTTAAATCAGTGGCCCCCCACCTTTTGAGCACCAAGGACCAGTTCTGTGGAGAAAAGTGTTTCCATGGACCAGAGGGGGCATAGTTTAGCATATTACTTGCATCCCGAGAATGGGGCTTCATTTGTTTGTGTGGACCAGTTGTTGGCATGCTGCGGACCAGTGCCAGTCCACAGATCAGGTGTTGGGAACCCTTGCTCTAAATATATGAGGGTTAATAAATAGAAGGCCTTATATGATCTGTACTTATGAATTATTGTTAAGCAATGGGTTGTAGCCAAGCTAACATTTATTAGCAAAACTACAACTGCAAAGTGAGTCCTTTTCTTCTTACCTTCCCTTTATCTCTATTTTCTGCACCCACCCACCCAAAAAACCCAATAACATCAAAGCAGAAGTTTGCATTTTTTTAATGCAATTCAGGTATAAATGAAGGTTCAGCAAGGTGATAAACGTCTCTTCCTTTAAAGATGTTGATGGCATAGAATTAAATAACAGTGGTTATTTAATTTATCTCATCTTTATTAGTTTTATAAGTAACTCAATATATTCAACATGTCTTCCTCCTCCTATTCTCCCTATAATAACAACTTTGTGAGGTGGGTTGGGGCTGAGAGAAATAATGATGATAATAATAATAATAATAATAATAATAATAATAATAATAATAATAATAATAATAATAATAAATTTTATTTATATACCGCCTCCTTTCCCCAAAGGGACTCGGAGCGGTGCACAGGAAAATTAAAAAACCAATATAAAACACATAGAAAGATAAATAGTTAAAATACGAATTAAACAGAATTGTCCCTGTGCTAAAATACCCTAAATTAAATTACACTAAAAACCCCTAAAACCCTATCAAAAGACGGAGGACTAACCTAGGCCGGCCAAGCAGAAAAAGTGTGTTTTCAATTTTTGATGGAAGGAGCGGAGGTCCGTGGTTGTTCTAATTTCGGGGGGAAGGTCGTTCCAGAGGGCTGGGCTCGCCACAGAGAAGGCCCTTCCCCTGGGCATCGCCCGCTGGCATAGCCTAGTGGACGGCACCCGGAGAAGCCCCTCTCTGTGGGAGCGAATCGGCCGCAGGGATGTATGGGGCAGGATCCGATCCCGCAGATAACTAGGTCCCGAGCCATGGAAAGTGATTGGCCCAGTTTTCATGTCTAATGCGGGACTAGAACTCATAGTTTTCTCGTTTCTAAGCCGGTGCTTTAACCACTTGACCAAATTGGCTCTCCATACATTGGCTCTCCATACATTAAAAAGTAGTGGCCAAAATTTCATGAAATTACCAATGTTTTATTATTTACAGTCCCATGCTAATACATGTTAATGTTCCAGTGCAAAATTCTACAACATTTGGAACAAAACTATTGACATTTTGTAAGATAAGAGGGAAATATAAAGGAGTAGAAGAGAAAGAGCAAAATGAAAATACAAGCATATGTATATAATATGTATATAATATGTAATACAAGCCATAAACATAAAATAAAATATAGTATAGAAGCGTTATCTATGCCAAATAACCTGATTCTATAAATTTATAGAATTAATTTGTCCTTGGAAACCTGGGAAAGGGTCAATACAGTAATTCCTTCATATAAATTTTATTCTGATGCTGAACATTTCAAATTTGCAGTAAATGTATTTTACTTTGTTTCTAAAATTTTGTCTTAAGTATGTGTTCAGCACAGATCTGTTACTGTTGCTGTGCAACATTAATACAACACCTTTTATTTTCATTACCCCTAATATCAGACACATTAATGTACTGCTTTAATATTGCTATTTATAGTATCAGGCTACAGAACTGCTAAATATGAAAAATGCATGCCCTTCATATAATTTGTCAGTTGAAATTAACATAATCAACAATACTTTCAACTAGACACCTATAGAAATATATTTTTGAAAAAAATATAGTTCATTTTTAGGTCAAGGATATTAAATATTGTTAGCTATTATAGTAAAAATCCTAAACCAGTTTCCTTTATTAAATGAAGTATGCATAAATATTGCAAATGCATCATTTATATTTGTCTTGAAGCAGTCAGAATACTGAATAATCTACATTGAATACAAATTCAGGTGTAATCACTCTTACTTGCCCAACATTTTCTGTACATATTTTATATTTGTCTCCTTTTGAGAGAAAATTCGAATAATCCATTCATAATGTCTTTCACATTAGGTACAGATGACAAGCAGCTTACTTGCAATGAAACTAACCTGTGCTAGGTAAAATAGGATGTGTTCTTTCATCTGCACTTTGAAAACCAAATGCAGGTAAAAATGTATATACTGTAACTAAGAAATTGGGTCTTTAATTAACACTATGATGAACTATGATAGTTCTTGCATACTAGTTCTTCCAACATGTTAAAAACAAGAAAAAGTTAAGGAAACAATTGGTCCACTGCTGGGAGAAAATGGCAAGAAGATGATAAGCAACAGGGAGAAAGCAGAACTATTTAACTCATTTTTTGCATCTGTCTTTACACAAAGGGATAAAACAGTCCAACCAATCAAAAACAGCACCACAAAAATCAGATTAGGAACACAAGTTGAAATAGGGAAGAAAATGGTAAGTGAGCATCTGTCTGCCCTGGACGAGTTCAAATCACCAGGACCGAATGGATTACACCCTAGGGTTCTGAAGGAACTGGCAGATGAGATCTCAGAACCACTGAACTATATCTTTCAGAGATCCTGGAACACCGGGGAACTGCCAGAAGACTGGAAAAGAGCTGATGTGGTTCCCATCTTCAAAAAAGGGGAAAAAATAGATCCAGGAAACTATAGACCCATCAGCCTGACCTCAATACCAGGAAAGATTCTGGAAAAGATAATTAAGCAACAAATAAGTGAACACCTAGAAGCAAACAAAGTAATAGCCAAAAGCCAACATGGGTTTGTCAAAAACAGATCATGCCAGACTAATCTAATTGCATTCTTTGACAAAGTGACAAAATTAGTGGACCAGAGGAATGCTGTCGATATAATTTACTTGGACTTCAGTAAGGCATTTGATAAAGTAGACCATAACCTACTATTAGATAAAGTAGAAAAATGTGGGTTAGACAGCATCACCACCAAATGGATTCGCAACTGGCTGACCAACCGCACTCAACGTGTAGTCCTCAATGGAACTGCATCTACATGGAAGGAAGTATGCAGTCGAGTAGCCCAAGGCTCTGTTTTAGGCCCAGTACTCTTCAACATCTTCATCAATGATTTGGATGAGGGGATAAATGGGGAACTCATCAAATTTGCAGACGACACCAAGCTGGCAAGAATAGCCAACACTCCAGAAGATAGGCTTAAGATACAGAAGGATCTAGACAAACTTGAACATTGGGCACATCTAATAAAATGAAATTCAATTGTGAAAAAAGTAAGGTTCTACATTTAGGCAAGTAAAACAAAATGCACAGGTACAATATAGGTGGTACCTTGCTCAATAGTAGCAACTGTGAGAGGGATCTTGGAATCCTAGTGGACAACCATTTAAATATGAGCCAGCAGTGTGCAGCAGCTGCCAAAAAAGCCAACACAGTTCTAGGCTGCATAAACAGAGGGATAGAATCTAGATCACATGAAGTGTTAATTCCACTGTATAGTGCCTTGGTAAGGCAACACTTGGAATACTGCATACAGTTTTGGTCGCCACGATGTAGAAAAGACGTGGAGACTCTGGAAAGAGTGCAGAGAAGAGCAACCAAGATGATTAGGGGACTGGAGACTAAAACATATGAAGAATGGTTGCATGAGCTGGGTATGTCTAGTTTGATGAAGAGAAGGACCAGGGGAGACATGATAGCAGTGTTTCGATATCTCAGAGGGTGCCACAAAGAAGAGGGAGTCAAACTATTCTCCAAGGCACCTGGGGGCAGGACAAGAAGCAATGGGTGGAAACTAATCAAGGAGAGAAGCAACTTAGAACTAAGGAGAAATTTCCTGACAGTGAGAACAATTAACCTCTGGAACAGCTTGCCTCCAGAGGTTGTGAATGCCCCAACCCTGGAAGTCTTTAAGAAGATGTTAGATAGCCATTTGTCTGAAATGGTATAAGGTTCCTGCTCATGCAGGGGGTTGGACTAGAAGACCTACAAGGTCCCTTCCAACTCTGCTATTGTATTGTATCAGATGGAGCAAAACCCACTTAACAACTGTCTCGCTTAGCCGCAGGAATGTTGGGCTCCATTCTGGTCGAAAGGCAAGGAATATCTGTAGTTTAAAATTTTGAAATGGGTTCAAAAGGGGTAGCATGAGGGACTGAGAAGCAAGCATTATCTTTTGGAGCTCCCCTCCCACATCAAATCAACTGGCCCAGAAGATGACCAAACTATTATTATTTAGGAAGTTGATGAAAAATTGGTCCTTTAGGCTATCTATCTACCTACCTACCTACCCATCCATCCATCCATCCATCCCCAATCTCAACAAGCAACTGTGTGAAATGAACAGAATTAAGGGAGATGAATCCAATTGTTCTTATTAACTGCAAACATTACAAAAATTAAAATTATTATTACTATTTTGAAGTTGAATTGTGCTTATTTATTTGCAGCTTGTTATGGATATTTTTATTTACTGTTTTTATCCGTAGCTTAGATTCATTTTGAACTTATATAGAAGAAGGAAGCATCTAGTGGTGGGTTCCGGATCCCATTGCAACCAGTACCCTGCAATGGGGCTGGGCATTCACCACATGCGCTATGCACACATGCACACCCATTGCCCGTGACACTGCAGCTGCTTGGTGGAGCGTCACACACATGCTGTATGCTCCATGCGCAAATGGCCCGGTTGGGTCAAATACAGATAAGGAGGGTGGGTGGGAGCACCATATCGGAACAGTACCTGGTGCTCCCAGCAGGCACCAATATGCCCATAGCGGGGTGTACTGGCCGTAACCCACCACTGGAAGCATCCCATAGTGGAAAGGGGAGATAATGATATTCCTTTCTTCCTGAAGTTTCCTGTGCCCTTTAAAATTTGTGTCAAAGAATTTTGCTGATGGAGGTGGGTGGGAGGGAGAAAAGGACAATCCCAATATGGTACCAGAAATATATTACACAATATTGGATGTTACTTAAAATGTTGCTTTTCTTGTTCCTGCTGCATAAGTAAAATTCTCTGTATATAGAGACTTCTCAATATAGGTCTTCTCAGACCTATTTATGGGCAATTGCACATGCCCATAGAGCACATGTCAGGCATGCATGCATGCAAAATTGCACGCACATCAAACTGGCAGTAGTACTGACAGCAACCCATTCCTGATCTCTATACTATATGAAGATGGTGTCAGTGAGATATTATTTTTGTTTATTTGTATTTTAAGTATTTATTTATATATATATATATATATGTAATAAAAAGTAAATTTAACATGAGTATAAAATGTTCACATAATATATAGAAAGGAAAATATTAACTTGACTTATATGAAGTGGTTTCTTAAATTTATTTCTGGTGCAGAAAATAATATATTTGCAGTATTTATAGTTAATTCTTAAGATCAAAATACTTTCAAACATTACCTTATTTGGAAATGTAAAGGATGATCTATTTAACTCAGTAGAATGACTGATCTGTATAGAATTGCAAAAGAACATACATTTTATACTGACAAAATAATGTAATGTAAGTGGCTAATATGTTGGATTTGGACTAGAGAAAACAAGTGTATCAACAGCTACAGAAATTTTGACTGGACTTCCAGCTCTCGACGGTGACGGTAGCGCTTCCCAGCACTCCTTCTGCTTGCTTTTCTTGCTGGCCCCCCCCGGGGGCCCAGGGAGTTTGGGTTAACTCCCGGCCGTACGGACGGCTGCGGGAGCATCCGTATCGATGGCGGTTGGTGGAATGCTTTTTCCTGCTTCGTCCTAGGAGCCAAGAGGGCGGAAAGCAGGGGGGGGGATCCCCTCCCCAACGCTTGCTGGAAATTTAAAGAATAAAGAAGATGGCAGAAATGCCAGATCTGGTGGAGTGCAGTGTGAACCTTCCTGACAGAAAAAGAAAGTGGACTGTGAGTTTTTGATTCTTTACAATTTGATCTAAAACGGAAGAAAGATAGAGGGGGGAGTTTCAGTTGGAAGATGCCCCCCCTTGCAAAAAGCGGCTGCTGAACATGCTCTTTAAGTAGAGCAGAGATAAGGGAAAACAACATCCGTGTGTATAACACCTAACAGAAACTTTGTTTCTATTACGGAATCACATCCGGCAACAGTGTATTGGAACTAATTATGGAAAGGAAACTTTCACTACTCCTTTCCCCTTCCTGAGGCGGGACGGCAAAATGGCATTTTCTTTGTTCCAGTGGAAAAGTTTTTATTGACTTGTTACATTCCGTCAGCTGAGTGAAATTGAAAAGATTTTACTATCAAGGTTCTCTCGTGAAACCCCTGGTGTGCCCCAGGTGGAACTTTCCTTATTGATTTTGGATTTACAAGACAATTGCCTCTGGGCTTCCTAAAGTACAAACTAGAACACTGACTTTGTCTCTATCTGACGCTGCAAATTTTCACAGACTGCTTCTCCTTGACGCCATTTATATGGTAAACACATAAAGCCACAGAAAGTCACAGATGCCTCACAAAAAGAAGTCTCCGGTCGGGAAGTCCCTCCCAGCTCAAACAACAGTGAGAGCTACCCCACCCCCACAACAAGGCAGAATTACAACAATGTTACAAGGGGCAACAGGAGGAAAAAAGGAAACAACGCTTGTTGACATAATGAAAGAAATACAAGATATGCGGAAAGCTTTGATAAAAGATATAGGAGATCTAAGAACAGACCTACAGGAGATGTAAAAAGCTACAGTGACCAATCAACAGGACATCGTTGAATTAAAGGAGAAAGTAGTTGAGATGACAGCAGAAATAAAGGAACTAAAAAAAGACTCAGTGGAATTTTCCACATATACTGTATATCTAAGTTTGAGTTTGAAAGAATGTCTTTCTTCCTTAGGTTTCAAAACATTCCTGAGAAAGAAGGGGAAGATTTGAGAGATTTGATGAGTGAAATTTTAGCAGACTATGTAAAAAAAAGCAAAGAATATCTTTGGGGAGAAATAGATTTGATTTATAGAATTAACTCAGCATATGCTAGAATAAATGAGGTACCCAGAGAAATTCATATTAAATTTTTAAGGAAGTCCACACGGGATGCAATACTGAGGGCGCAGCAAGAGGGACCGTTGAAGTTTGAACAAAAAGACATTAATATATTAAAACAGATACCAAAAAGAGTAAGAGAATTGAGAAGGAAATATTTTTTCCTCTCCAGGAAGCTATATGAAAATGGCATCTGGTTTAAGTGGTTAATGCCTGAGGGATTGTTGGTATTCTGGGAAGGAGGTAGAATTAAAATTAAAACAACAGGGGAGGCTGAGACCTTTCTTAAAAAAAATTCCTCAATCCTGGGTGATAAAGAAGAAGGAATGGGAGGAGCCACGGCCCCGTCCGCCGAGGCGAGGGAAAAGGAGGGTGCAATAGCAAAGAGACTTAGGTCTGAAAAATAAGTAAATTTTGAAATGCTGTAATTCTTGAAACGGATGCTAATCTAAAACTAGAGATTGAATGTATGAATTTAAAACAAAAAAAGTGATATATATGTATTTTTGACCATTTTCTACTTAACAAAATAATTGTATGAAGGCCCGCATGACCCCACCACCTCTGACATGGAAGCTCTACAATGTAAAACAAAACCCTTATACCCTTTTCCTAAAATATAATTTGTTAAAAACCAATAAAAAAATTTCTGGAAAAAAAACAAACCAGCTATAGAAAATTTTGCTCGGTAGCTTTGTGCCAGTTACTTTTTCACAGAGTTGTAGGAGTAAAAATGATGGGCAATCCCCATCTAACATGGGTTAGACAAAAGATGAGATACATATCCAGCAAACAACTAGCTATAAATATAGCCATGAAAAGAGAAGGGGGGGACCTCACCTCTGTCACAATTTAGTTCATCACTGTTATCCACACAATCTTGAATTCCATCACAAATCCATCTGATAGGTATACAGTATGCTTTATTTTTACATTGAAATTGGTCTTCTTTACATTCTGTTATACAGTGCATCTGTGTAAACACATATTCATATGTAGCAGTGAGTATTACCAATCAAGTAGTTCTCCTGCACCACTGAGATAATGCCCACTAATTCTTATTCACAAAATGATCAGCCACACAGTTCTAAAAACTGTTCTTTACTTATTTATTAATGCATAATTTTGGGGAAACAAAATCATGTAACTGAAAACAATAATGAAAAATGAAATTATTTCAATATAAAGATTTTTTTAAATAAATAATGATAAAAATAAGAAAGGATTTATATATGGTTATAATAAAAATTAAATTTGCCACCCAACCAACTAATTTTTTATTGTAAAAATGGATTTAAAAGCCTTTAAAAACAATTAGCCAAGTGTATCTTTAATATACAGTATTTTAGAATTGGAGACTATCATGAAAAGAACACAATTGTTCTTCATATCAATGAAAACGTTAATGCTCATTAGTTTACTAACTGCAGAATTTTACTAACTATTGGATCTATGTTTTCTGGATAAATTGCTAAAGCAACAGTTATTCCACAGGATTGTTATTTTAAATTCAAGTTTATAAACTTGTAAGAGAAAGCATTAGATCAGATGAAAATATTTAATGTCTTACTTCATCGGAACCATCAGGGCAATCATATTCTCCATTGCATCTAAAAGATGCTGAGATACAGCCTCCATTGGCACAGACATATTCACTTGAAGAGCAGGTTGGAGATTCTGTTTATGACATAACATTGAGAACAGGCAGATGAAATAACATAATTTAAGTTAATAGATACCATATTTGGGTTTACTTTATCTTCAAAAACCTAGAATGTGATGGACCTTGACGTACAGAATGTGGTGAAGAATTTGGGTGAGTGATAATATGTTTATCTTTATCCTCATACCATCACTCAAGACTTTAACAATAGAATGGTAAAAATGTAGTCACAAATACTATTTGTGAATGATTTCTGTCATCATGTACATTTATAAGTAGTTTTAGGGAAATCAATGTTTCAGAAGACATCAAATTTCTATCATTTTATACACATGAATTTATCTTTCAAAACTGCATTCAGTGCAAATCTATTTCTTTGAACATTGAAGAAAAATAAAGCATATTGCTCAGACAGTATGTTTGAACTATTTACATCTGTAGTCAATATATTATAATACTTTTCTTCAAACTATTGCCTTGCATAATTATTCTTCTACTTCTTAATTCCAAGTTGGCTTAGCCATTGAACAAACTTACTGCCATGATGGGAAAGGAGGCCCAATGTATCAAAAAATCACTAGGTTAGGGAAGGATACTACAGAACCAATCAAAATTATATGAATTGCTAGTATTTTTAAATTTTCTCAGTAACAATTTAAAAAATAATTGCAGGCCAGTTCATGTTTCAACACAACACATTTTTCCTGAATGGAGTAAAATCCAAAAACCAACACTCTAAATTAAACAAACAAACAAACACTCAAAAGAGTATTAATTTTGAGGTCCCAAAATATATTGTACATATTTTGATTTCCAAAAACTAATGCTACAATTCTATATGAGCGTATTATGCCATGTTTCCATGTTAAGGCTGCATTTTATACAAAAACATTTTTTGAAAACTTTAGAACACATCTAGCTTTACATGCAAGATTTTAACTCACTAAAGTTAATGCAACCCTTAAGTCAGTTACACTGTATATTGTTTTTATTTTCACATGGAAATCTGAAAAAAAATGGTCATGAAATGCTTTCATGAATACAAGAATCATTGGAAGCTGAGCTGAATTCAAGAAAGACCTCAGCTTGTAATATATTTAATTTTTCCAGTGCTCTTGATTACTTCTTTGTCTTGGTCCACCGACTTTCAGGAAGGAATTAAAAGAGAAGTGTGATCCCCACCCGAGAAAAAGTTGTGCACTTATATGCACAAGAAGAAAAATTATCACTTTTGGTAACTTTGGCTGTCCCAAAAATATTCAGCACCTGATGAGAATACTTGGTTATGTTATTATTAGGCAGGATGTTCTGTGACAGATCAAATGGACACGGCAACTGCAAATCTCATTATTGCGCCACGATTAAATAAAGGTAATAATTAAAGTCACTTTCAAAAACCTGGATCACAGTTCAAGTGAGGCTTAATTCATTAACCGCTTTCTCACTTGAAGGAGTCTTTAATATTGTATTTATTGTTTTACATCATGTTCTGATGTTTTATAGACCATATTAAATTATGCTTTATATTGTATTTATTATGCAATGCATTTCTTATCACTTCATTTTAATATTTGTTTCAGTAGATTATATTGAAAAGTTCCCTTCTTATTTTTGAGATATTGTATAAGAAAATGATTCCTTGGGAATTAATCCATATTTTACACTGGTATATCAATTAAAACAAACCCAGATAAATGTCAAAAACAAAAGAAAAGAAAAATGTTGAAATTGGTTACAAGTATGCAAATGAGTCAAATATATGTAAGAAACATATTGATAAGGATATCTGGTATAATTTTAAAAGTGCTCATGACAGAATAAACTACAACATTAAGATGAAATTATAAAGAAAACATACATGGTGTTATAGTAATCAAGATACCAAACTTGCATTAAATAAACTTAAATTCCCTATCAGCGATGAAGACTTACACTTTCTTAACCCAAACTTTTTCATTGTTTTGTGACTATGGAGAAATACTGGAAAAATGGGACATAAATCCAGCAAAAAATTAAGTGAATAAAATCACAATCATGAGGACTATACAGTATATGCCACCCAAATTATACAGAGATGCCCCAGTTGAGAAGGGCAGCACTGTCCAGTGTAGCACTATCAGCAGCAAAATTTCCAGGGGCTTTGTTTGCAATGGCATACATATCAAAAGAGGTGATGCAATATTTTTTTTTAATTATTAGTTTTTTTATGTCAGCAGGAAGGTTTTAATGTAGGCTTGGAAGAGAATGACAAGTTAATGCTTGCTCAGATATGCAGATATGTTTCCCCCCTCTCTCATATATATATATGAGAGAGAGAAAGAGAGGGAGGGAGGGAGAGAGATATATATACTAGATTTGTACCCACTTATTAACCAAACAGAGGCATTCCCCCACGATCTAAAATTTCCAGAGAGTTTCTTAAATTTATGATTTAATTTTGGACGTATATTCAGAAAGTAATATAATATTATTTTTTACATAATATCCTAAGTGTTTTTATCATTAAAACGGGTAAAAATTTACCTGAATCACAATTCTTCTCATCCTCTCCTAGTATGCAGTCATCATATCCATCACATTTCCATTTTGTTGCTATGCAATGACCATTGGAGCACTGAAACTGGTCTTTTAAGCAGTCAGAGTCACAATATCTCTGATAGAAAAACAGTACAACTAATTTAATTAATATAATACTAATCAAATGTATCTCAAGTAAAAACTGGCATTAATCTATTTGAGAATTCTTTGATTTTACAACTACCGTATTTTTTGGAGTATAAGACGCACCTTTTTTCCTCTAAAAAGAGCCTGAAAAGATGGGTGCATCTTATACATTGAATAAAGCATTTTTTGCCTCCCGAAACCCCACCCCCTTCACCAAAATGGCTGTGCATAGCTTTATAGTGGCTTCTAGAGAGCTCCTGAGGGCTGGGGAGAGCAGAAAGGAGCCTAAAACGGGCCGTTTTTGCCCCCCCCCCAGCCCTCAGCAGCACTCTATAAGCCTCCATAAGGCTATACATGCAATTTATTTGACATAAAAATGGCCCATTTTCACAGAAAATAGGCCGTTTTTTGCTCATTTTTGGGCCCCACACCCCCCAGGGGCACTCTGCAAGTCCCCCCAAGGCTATTCATGCCTTTTATTTGGAAAAAAAAACCAGGCCAGTTTTCACAAAATGGGGAGGTTTGCAGAGTGCAAAAAAATCTTTTTCCCCCTTTTGGAAGGCTGTTTAGTTACTTGGCAACTTTAAGACTTGTGGACTTCAACTCCCAGAATTCTCCAGGCAGCATAGCTTGTGGACATAGCTGGCTGGAGAATTCTGGGAATTGAAGTCCACAAGTCGTAAAGTTGCCAAGTTTGGGAACCCCTGAGTTAAAGGGATTGATGAGAATTACATTGGTCAAGTGCTGTGCCAGCAGAAACAAAGTTTTAGGTACCACAGCGATTTCCTTCTCCACCACATGGATAAATACACCTGGAAACATCTACCTACCTACCTACCTACCTACCTACCTACCTACCTACCTACCTACTGTATTTCTCTTTCCCCCCTCTATCTACCTATATACCTATCTACCTTCTCTCTCTCTCTCCCTACCTATCTACTCTATTTCTCTCTATATATTTTTCTCTCTCTATTACTCTACCTATCTATCTACACACTCTCTCTCCCTATTTATCACCCTACTGTATTTCTCTCTCCTTCTCTCTCTCTCTAACCATTTATCTACCTACCTAACTACACACTCTCTATCCCTACCTATCTCCCTGCTGTATTTCTCTCTCTCTCTCTATCCCTTTATCTACCTACCTTACTACACTCTCTCTCCCCCTACCTATCTACCTAGTGTATTTCTCTCTCTCTCCTTTTATCTACCTACCTACCTAACTTCTCTCTCTCTCTCTCTCTCTCTCTCTCTCTCTCTCTCTCTCTCTCTCTCTCTCTCTCTCTCCCTACCTACCTACCTACCTACCTACCTACCTACCTACCAACTGTATTTCTCTCTCTTTCTCTCCCTCTCTATCCCTCTATCTACCTACCTACTTTTTTTAAAAAAATGCCTCTTCAAAACCTGGGTGCATCTTATACTCCGGTGTGTCTTATACTCCAAAAAATATGATAACAACTGCAATAAGAAGTCTCACAAAGGTCAGCAGTTTAACAGTTATAAAAATAACTGTATTCATCTGTTAAAATAGACTGACATAAATTACATTTATTTTGCTTTTTATTTTTTTTAAAAAAACATTCTGCCTTTTCTCCAAGCAGAGAGCAACAAGAGAAATGTAAGATATTATATTACATGTAACATTTTGAGTAGTTGAAATACATTTACCCTCAATTTCTATAGAGTTAAATCTTAAACTGTTGTTTCTTTAGATGAAGGACATGCTAATTTCAACTGAATCGTATCGGTTAGCATTTTTTAAAAACATTCATTAATTGATCACAACAGGTCATCTACTTTTCCAAAGCAGTCAGTATGGGAGATGGATCTATTTCTTGTTGTTTAGAATTACCAGAAAAGACATATGAACATGACACAAATGTGACACAAACAAGAAATAGGTAGATCCACTCCTACATTGTTCAGAATACATTTTGCAAATTCTGAAACATATTATTCATGGGTCAAGTTCTGGAACTGGAGCTGACATTTTGCAGCAATTAGGCTGAGGAAGGAATTTTTTCTGTTAAAGGATTGTCATAACTAAAGAATGTCGTTGTTCCTCCTCCTTCCTCCTCTCCCCATGCCCCTCCCTCTTCTTTGGGTAAGATCAAATTTATTTGGTCACAAATATACATATATTTAATTGCAAACTGCTCAGAGTTATTTAGGTGAGATTTGCGCTTTAGAAATTTAATAAATAAAATAACAATACATTGCCTACATTTTCTAAAATATTTTAGGCTAAAAAATATTCTTTAAAGTCTTGCTGCCTCAGTTCCAAAATGATTACACAGTATTTGTAGTCTGAAGTTATCACGTTCTCATTCTGGTTTTATTTCTTGGCAAGGAAGTGTCCTAGAGACCATTATAGCCCATTACTTTCTCACTGGATCAATCACTTATACATAAAAACAAAAAAACAAAAAAACCAAATATTTAATGAATTGTTTAAACAGATATTATAGTTTCTTTTGGAAAATATTGTGCGGGGATACAGAATTACAGTTTACTTTTGACCTTAATCCACCATTGTTTTCTTGTTATTTATATCCATTTTCTTTACTTTTTTCTCTTACTCATTCTCAACTATCTCTCACTCCAGATTTTCTTCTCCCTAGTACACTTCTCGGGAAATACGCTACTGAAATACAGATAATCTCTCCTTTCATCATATTTCTCTTATTCATTTGGAAATAACCCTGTTTCCTTGAAAATAAGATCTCCCTGGATAATAAGCCCAATCAGGCTTTTGAGCACATGCGCTAAAATAAACCATCCTCTGAAAATAACCACTTCCCGAAAATATTGTAACACTGCAGCAGCCATGAGGTGACCATGGTCACTGCCTCCTGCACCTCAAAAAATTATTGTCCGCCCTGAAAATCAGGCAAAGTGCTTATTTCAGGGGTCAAAAGAAAATAATACCCTGTCTTATTTTCAGGGAAACACAGTATCTTTGTGCTTGGACAGAGTACAAAAAAGGAGAGGTATAATTCCTATTTTTCCTTTTTTTGAATTATTCATTTTTGTCTCTTAAAATGCAGCCTTTTCCTCCTCCAAGCATAAAGAAATCAAAATGCAGCCTCTTCACTTGCTGCCACAAGGCCATTCACACTACTCATGCATTATCCAGGTATCATGATGGAGCATGTCATCAAAGGCAACCTTTTCTCCACAGTTATTGTACGGAATGGATGTCAGTACACATGACAGTTTTTGATTTACTATCTGTTGGCCATTATTCTCTCTGCTCCAACAATAAGAAATAATTTCATTCAGGAATCATCCTTCTCAATTAATTGCCAATTTATAATGATTGATTTTTAAAGTTCAAAAACTTGTTATTGTGATTTCCCTAAAGGAACTGCTGAAAATAATGCATATTGTACTCTTTTATACTTGGTGGTCTATAGTCTCCCCTCTTGATTTCTTGCACTGTTATGACTACCTGATTCCTCATGATTTACCTTCAGTAAGTAAGAAAATAGATGATTTGAAAAACTACAACCAAATGCTACTTTACCTCATCTGAACCATCTGCACAGTCATAATCACCATCGCACCAGAATCTTGCAGACATGCAGTCTCCATTTGAGCAGTGAAAATCCTTCTGAGTGCATGTTTGTGGTTCTGAAAAAAGAAAAATTATCTAAAGTCTAATCCTTTCAACTGCTTGTTTCTCTCAGTTCTTAAACAGAAGATACTATGTGCTTGTTACTGAAATATAAATGATGAAAGGAGAAATAGGAAGATGGGGTACTATGCAGGCTGCTTTGAACTTCTGATTGAGCAGTTGGATATAAATAAAATATAGCAATAAATACTCCGCTTCCACTCTCGTTCCTCTACAACTGATATTTGCTGCTTAATGTTCCCAACTCAGATATCTCACAATTTTCAAAACTGATAGTCGTTGATAAATTTCTTTTCCCTTAATTATCCTATCACCTGTTAAAGCCAAGAAATCAATGGCCATCATCACATTTTATGATTGAACTCTACAGATTATATATGGATTCTGGGCAAATAATTTCTTTCTTTTGCCTGCTTTAAATGTTTCTCTAATCAGATTCACTTGATAGCCCCTGGTCCAAGTGTTTTAAAAGAGGAACACTTTCTACAGGTCATAGATGCCATACTTCAGGGCTCTCAAACTCACAGCTCATGGGCCGAATTCATCACGTGCTGGCCAAGCACATGCCCAGTTTAGTGAAGGGGGAAAAAAGTCCCGATATGTCATGTGACACTCCTGCCGTACTTTAAAGTGAAGTGAACTGAAATTCTTACTTCTTAACATCAGGAAAGAAAAGGGGCTAAATATAATTCTTAGAGAATCATGGGTTTTCCACTAATTCATCCCTGCTACTCCATGTGAGGTGAATTGGTCTGAAAGATGTTTACTTCAAGTCATCCCCTGAAATTTATAGTCAAGTGGGAATATCTGAATCACTGGTATCTAAGTTGAACACCTTAGCTATTATGTTCCTCTTCATATAATTATAATTAGGAAAAGAAAAACTGGAATTTATCTCCTGTATAGCTGAAATAAAAAATGACTTGGGATGCCAAAAGCAGGAAGAAAATGCCTTACAAGCATTCTAATAATCTGCTGAAATCATGAGACCTCATTTTTTTATTTTCATTTCTTTCTGCAATAAAATCATGGTTTGCAAAAAATTAAAATGTTATAAAACCACAATAAACACTATCCAATTACTAAAGTAATAGTGGATTACTTTAACCATAGTTTTATATAAGGGCATTGTAATGTTGGATATTTAGAAAAACAAAACAAAAAACTTCAGCCTAATTCCTAATGGTCTCTACTGTGAAATTTTCCTTGTTTCCAATTGCTACACCATGTTGTGTCATTTTCACTGAACAATTTACTATGACCCTAATTGTGACATAAACTTTAGGTATTTTAAACCACATCAATTGATATTTGAATTAGTCCACCTCATCTTCCAATGTACTGGCGACACCCAGGGGGAGAGCCTTCTCTGTGGCGGGGCCAGCCCTCTGGAATGACCTGCCCCCTGAATTACGTACCATCACCGACCTCCGCCTCTTCCGCCAATGTCTTAAGACATATTTGTTTCAACAAGCCGGCCTAGCCTAACCTCCCATGGGGACTTTTAGATAGTTTTAAATTGGGTTTTTAAAATTTGGTTTTAGCGCAGGATAGGTTTATTTAATAGTTTTTAAATTATATTTATTGTATTTTGTATGTTTTTTAAATTTCCTGTGCGCCGCCCTGGGTCCTCTGTGGAGAAGGGCGGGATATAAATTTAAATAAATAAATAAATAAATAAATAAATAAATAAATAAATAAATAAGTACATATATTTATACTTCTTTAAACAACATTGTATTTGCCACTTGGTTCACCAATCATCCAATTTGAAGAGCTCCTTCTGGACTTTTTCACAGCCATTTTTGTTGCTTGATATTCTCTACAAAGATTACTGTTTACTCCTAAATCAGGATAATTGATCAAAATGAAAAGCACTGGTGTCCGCACAGGTCCTTGAGAGTTTGATACTTATTCCACTGGAAAAAAATACTAATTTATTCCTATTCTGCTTGCTGTCTCTCTGACTAATTAGCAATCAAAAAAAAAAGTCAGGACTTCTTTAGTCATAACACAAAAAGTTTTGATAAGGAATTTTATCAAAGATTGGAAAATCTTCTGATAATTTATAGGGGCAATAATTATTGTTTAGTACAGCTAATTTATTTATAGATATGATGAAATGGCTTCTACTCTGCAATTTTAATAATAATCTGTTTTAATATATTAGTGAAGAATACATCAATATAATTAGAATTTATTTTTGCTATTTTAGATTAAAATGACATTAAGAATTAACTTAAGTACTAGGACTTTCAGTAAAGACATAGCAAGCAAAATATCTCTGAAGGAGCAGAGATGGCATTTACAATGGAGATTGTCAAACAATCCAGATGCTGGATTATGGCTGGCAAAATTCTTTGGAGAAAGGAGAAATTGTGAGACTACCCACAGGTATTCCAGAGAGCTGTTCCTCAGTAGTAGACTTCAGGAGCCATGGCCAGTTTAAGCAAGCAGCTAAAAATCGAGGGATTCCATCTAAGCTCATAGTCATAATGTACGTAGCTTCTATGAACAGAAAGCTTGACCAGAAATAATTATTTTGAATAATTTTGTAATGCTTTTTAAAAATTAAGAACAACCATAACAAGAAGTTTTTATCACATTTACTGAATGAGTCTCCTTAATGAAACAAGTTTTAAGTACAGTGGTACCTCGGTTCACGAACTTAATTCGTGAACTGACTCTGTTCGCGAACCGAATTGGTCGTGAACCGAGGCACAATTTCCCATAGGGTTCAATGTAAATCCGGTTAATCCGTTCTGACCTTGTTTTTTGGTCGTAATTCTTGAACTGACTCTGTTCGCGAACCGAATTGGTCGTGAAGAGAGGCACAGTTTCCCATAGGGTTCAATGTAAATCCGGTTAATCCATTCTGACCTTTTTTTTTGGTCGTAGATAAAATGTCCGCGGCTCCAGTTCGTGAACCCGAGCATTTTTACGAACTTTTCTGTTCATGAAGCGAGGCGGAGTTCGTGAAGCGAAACGGAGTTCGTGAACCCGAGCATTTTTACGAACTTTTCTGTTCGTGAACCGAAACGGTGTTCGTGAACCGGAGCACATTTTTTGGAAAATTTCTGTTCGTAATCCGAATTGGTCGTGAACAGAGGCGTTCGTGAACCGAGGTACCACTGTACAAGTTTAAGATTTCTTTTTTTTTTTAAACCCTACCTTTTGAAATAAAGAGCTAAAGGTATTAAAAAGTTGATTTTGGAAAGTTAAAAATAGATTAAAGGTCCAGATGGATTTAAAATAAAACATTGAAATTAATTATAACTATCTTTCTTGTGGGAAATTATTGTTTGGATTCCTTAGTGGGGAAAATGGGGGGAAAGAGTAGGGAAACATGATAAAAGGACCTTAGAAATTGATTAAAAAAAACATGAAAGATTACAATTAAATGAGAAGAATACTTAAAGTCATCTTGTTAATACAGAATGGAGTAAAATATTTTAATAAGGGACATTTTTAATGATATTTGTGAATACTGGACTCAGACGTTAATTTTATATGCCACAGATGGAGTGTAAATGATGTTATAGAGGAGCAAGCTCTACAAGACCGGACTGAAATGAGTTGATGTGGTCTTAAAAATGATAATTTACAAAAACGCTATGGAAAAAGATATTATATTTGAAATACAAATGAAACCAGTTTATGTGTTAATAATTAAAAGGGGCATTGAAGTAACAAATCAGAAGAGTAAATTGGATACCTTTTATATACTGGATTTATAAAAACAAATAATAAATAAATAAATTCTTTGCTATTATTTGAAGGGATTTAAATCCAAGATTTTTAAAATTATAGGTAAAGAATATAGAGATTATCAATCCACCATTTATTACTCTTTAAGTTATTCAAGGTGACAAACACACATAATACTCCTTTCTCCTCATATTTTCCCAATGAGCTGTGAGCTATGTTTGAGTGAGAGAAAGTGGCCCAAAGTCACCCAGCCTGTTTTCCACGCCTAAAGCAGGACTAGAACTCAGTCTCCTGGTTTCTATGCTTGTACTGTGACAATCATATTAACAAAAAATTATACAGAAAAAACTGAAGTTGGTTTATTTCATCAAGGTTAAGATAGATTTGCAGTTTTATCTGGTAAATTAATGGACTTTTGCTAGGATTGAATAATGAGGTTATAATATTTTGTTTATAGTTAAGAGATAAGTTATGGGAAGAAGAGATAATTTATTGTATTTTAAAATAAGGTGATGTTATTAAAATTGTTTACTCGTGATGAGGGGGGATTTTATATATATCTCTTCTGCACTTTCCAATTTTTTAATTTTTATTCTTACATCTTTTTAATTTATATTAGTTTTTAGGTTTTCAGTTGTAATCTTTCATGAAATTATTATAAGATTGGGAATTATTTAAGTCCTCAATATTTTAATGAGGCTAGAACATTTTAAGAAAAAATAATTATTAAAATAGAAAAACTAATCAGTAGATTTGATCTTTAATATTATTAATCATTTATCTAAAGTATTAAGGTAAAATAAATGTCTTTTAAAAATAGCAGAAACAGAGACTAAAGCAGTGTTTTTCTCTTTTTTGTAGAATGATTTATAAATTTACAGTCCTATGACATTACTTACTGCAGTTTTCTTCATCAGAATTGTCACCACAATCATTTTGACTGTCACATCGCCAGTGATCTGGGATGCAGTTGCTATTCTTGCATTGGTATTCATGAGGGCCACATGTCTTTTTATCTGTCACAAAAGTTGATACTATTTTTGTTAACATACTTCTAGATATGCATGACTAGAAATAAGAAAAATGCATTGCAAATTACCAGTTATCACATTTTAAACCACATTTCATTAGAAACAATAAAGTATTAAATAAAGAACCAGATTACAATGCAAACTTTATAAGGAGAAGGGGAGAGAAAAAAGAGAATACACTTTGAATTGAATCTTTTGCTAAATAAACTAAATTTCTGGCTTGCATCAATATAAATTAGGTAAATTTTGGAATAGACCAATTTTGGTCCATTAAAACCCCTAGATAAAACAAACTCTGTTATTTTGGCATTGGAATGCACTAAGAAATAATACATCAAAATGTGTCATCCTCAATCTTTCATGGAATTTATAAATCTATATGACAATGTAAATAACAGAACGTTCAATGTATTAACATCATTATGGTATTACATTATAATCTGATATTCTACTGTTAGCAAAAGTAAGGAGAAGAAAAAACAGCAAGGTGCATGAATTCAGTTACAGTGGCAATGAGTGCACAGTTGGAAAATCCGAAGTTAGGGACAAATCATTAAGGGCAAAATCAGACTAGAAGTGCTCCAAGGTCCCTTCCACTCTGTTATTTTGTTATTCTGGTAAGAATCAATCTATGGGATCATAACCAATCAACAAACAATCAACCTTCTGATTGATGGGTGGCTATATAAATTCTTCAGGTTGATAGCCAGTAATGTTACTTTTCCAAATATACCAATTTTGAATGAATTAAATAAAAACATTGGGGAAATTAAATTGTTTGCAGAACTCACCACAATTTGCTTCATCAGACCCATCAGCACAGTCTGGATCCTCATCACATACCCACAGTTTAGAAATACAGTGCTTGGTGGTTTTACACTGAAAATGGTCAGGAGAACAGCTGTTTTCCGCTTTAAAACAAAAGGAAGAAATGTATTTATGAAATGAATTAAGATGATCAATCAATATTAACAAGAGTTTTTAAATTCTATATATCTTTTTGAATGCCTTTTAATGCAGCAATGAACTATTACTTTAAAATAATGTATCAAGGTATATTCAGCAATATACTTTATTACAAGGTACAGTACTTTAAAGAAATATATTACATTTGATTAATATAAGGAACCACTAATACATCCCTTTCTAGTAAATTTAAATCCATTATTAACTGATATACTTTTTTTGCCTTTCAGTCAGTTTTTGACTTAGGGTGACTGACTGGACTAGTCCCTGCTGTTTTCATAGCAAGGTTTTTCTTCTTTGAAATTGCCATTCTCGCTTTCCTAGGGCAAAAACAAAGTGATTGGCCTAAGGTTGCCCAGCTGGCTTTGTGCCTAAGGCAGGACTAGGACTTACAGCCTCTTGGTTTCTAGCTTAATACCTTAACCGTTATCCTAAACTTACTCTTATACATATTTACTCAAAAATAAACCAAATTGGATGGGTTTGTTGCCATGATATAGGATACTACTTTTAATTATTTATACTTTAGTATACCTAGCTAGCATACTGCATAGACTTTTGTAAAAGCCAGCAGTATTTTTCCAATATCTGCATATTATCCATATTTTGTTTATCATAGATAATCCCATATAGCCAGCTGGATATTATTCCCTCTGTGGTAAATAAAATCATTATATTAAAAAATATGTGTAAACCTGTTGTTTATTCCACAAAACAGCCATTAGAATCCTTGCTTAGTAGTATCTTTTACTATCTACCTATTTACATGAATTTAGAGACTAAGGGACTCTAGATAATTTAAAAGTATAATTGCATACAAAACAGACTGATAATGCCAGACACTGAATCAATGAATAACCTGACCCGGAAGTTTCATATAAAAGTTGGGGGGGGGGGGGGAAGAGGGCAAGCTCGTTGGGATCTCATAGATAAAAGACTCTCAACTCCTCCATCAATATTGACTAGAATTGACTATAGAGAAAGGAAAATAGCAACCAGAAGTATACTGTAATCCAAAACTGCTAAATCCAGACTTCATTGAGGCATACTGGCTTCTAGAGGAAGGGGTATAGTGCTGATATATAAACTGATACTACCACATGAAAACAATTAGAGGTCACTCTGTGGATAGCTTTAGGATACAGGAACCAGGTTTAAAAGACCAGGTTCTAATAAAAAGAGGGCTGAGTTCAGAGTGTGAAAGATCCTGCTCACTTCATCAGGAGCAGGTAATCCCATAATAACAAGCCTGGGCACCTGAACTGAACTGAACTTGCCTAGCAAGCTGAAAGGCAATCAGAGAGAGATTTGACCATGGTAATGGACTCATGTAAATATCCTTTATTAGCAAAGAACATCACAGCTGCCCCAACTGCAAACACTAGTATGCGTTGGTCCCTTGATGACTTAGGACAGGTCTGTAGCTGCTACAGGCCATAAACTTCTGATCTGTCCCTGGTTCAATGACATTTGGTAGCAAAATAAAATCACCAAGGATTAACTAGCCATGGGATCTCCTTATCCAACCTGGCAAAAGAACGCCAAAAAAAAAAAAAAGTATAGAGAATCAGGGAGATGATGGGAATCAGGGAAATAGGCAAGAACTATTATATAAGCTAAGAGGGCCAAAACATTTCTTAGGTCCTGGGAAAAAAGATAGCATTCAGAATTGCTCAGGGAGATTCTTCCCTGATTCACTAGGATGTAAGAGAGAAATGAGGTAAAGCACAGACAGGCTTACAAGGATCTAGCCCAGGGGTGTCAAATACATGGCCCATGGGCCATATCCAGCTTGCAAAAGGCCCAGAGTTGTCCCGTGGGGCTGTCCCAGAGACGGCGAGGGACAGGCCCATGTCACCCTTGCCCCAGCTTATCTCATGCCCTCCCACCCAGTCTGCCACAAGGAACAGGCCATGCCCATCCTGGCCCCTCAAGGGCAAACCAAATCCTGATATCGCCTGCAATGGAATCGAGTTTGACACCCCTGATCTAGCCTATCACAATAAAGTACAGTTCTAATCTTCCTGTGGAATCTGTTTAGTACTCTGATCTAATTGAAGGACTGACAAGCAGGGATGATATTGTGCATCAGGGAGGGTCATATAGCAACAGTAATTCCAACTGTTTTCTTTAAAATATATATATATATTTATATATATATTAATTTTAAACACAACACAAAAATCCTCCATCTTACATGCTGTAGAAAGTGTATCAGTTGGTTACAAAATGTTTTCATACATCTCTTCCATAGTCAACCAAGGTTCATATTATTTCAGGAGCCCCCCCCCCCCCCGATTTGATAAACAGGTGTAGAATAGAATGCTGAGGACTGGACATTGGACTACTCTTTAAGTGACAGTCTCAGAAGGCCTAGGAAATGGCACCTTCAGATGTCCACCATACCTATCCTTTCTTGTCACATTTACAATAGTTTTGTATGCCCTTTCCTCCAGTTTCCTCCCATTCCTTGTTCTCTCTTCCCAAGACAAAACATTGTTAATTCTCATTCATTCACCCATTCACTGTTCTCACCCCACCCTACAATCAACCTACACAAACATTTATAGACATTTATAGAATCCTTCATAAAAACAGCAGATACCCCATCTGATCATTCCTGCATTCAGGCACTCAGCAGCTTGAATAGTGTGCAGATTCTGTGGCAGCTCTACTATTCATCCCAACATCCCATAACAACCTTCCCATTCTAAGTGGACAAAAAGATTACAGTCATAGGTGGCTTCTTGGGTAACAAAGTCTCTAATTCAGAAGTCCAGCACAGAGATTTCAATAGGCAAATGGCCAGGGGTCAACATAAATGGCAGCTAGCTAAAGCCATTGGAAACATCCAAATAATTTAGGTAGGACCCTAGAAAAATCATCCACCAGCATTCTTTAATCACTCCTCCCCTACTATATGACGGTCCCTCAAATTTTCCTCTCCCTGGCAAAAAACTATCCTGTGGGTCTGGGCTACCATTTGTATATGTTTGTGCAAAATATCTGTGTTTCCTGGAATCATCTTTAGCTTTCTGTTTTATAACCAATATGTTTTCTTACGTGTCATGACTGTTATGTTTGACAAGATTTCTGAATTTTTACATATGAAAAAAAAAGACTTACGACAATCTCTTTCATCTTCCTCATCACCACAATTATCTTGTCCATTACACCTGAGATTTATTGGGATACATTTCTGATTCTTGGTGCACTTAAATTGACCTGGTAGGCAAACATGGGTATCTGGAAGTTGGGGTGGAGAAAGGAAGAAAAGAAGGTAACGGCATTAAACATAGGCACACAAATAATCCTCATACATTGTTTTTCTTAACTAAGAATTAAGTTTTTATTTTTATTAATCATTAATCATGTTATCATAATTTAATCATTAACGTTAAATTTTAATAATTTAATAAAAAGGCAAATTTTGATAGAATATTTATAATACAGCATTGTGCTAATGCACTGTGTACTTTAAAAAGTACAAGATAGATTTGTTGCTATAACTTGTACAAGTACTAGTCAAATAATTAGTACAGGATCTAAAGAGTAATGAATTATGAGAGCATTTTCAAAATGGTTGTACAAGTAGAATAAATAGAATAACAGGAATGGAAGGGACCTTGGATGTCTTCTAATTCAATCCCGTGCTCAAGCAGAGACCCTATACCCATGATGGTGAACATATGGCATGTGTGCCACAGGTGGCAGACAGAGCCCTCTCTGCGGGTATGTGAACCATGGCCCCAGTTCAGCTCCACCATACATGTGTGCCTGCCACCAGCCAGCTGGTTTTGGAGTCTCTGCCGTGAATGCGCAGGGCGGTGCACATGCGGGAGACACTTGTGCAGACAGTGGGCAGGGGAAAGATGTGCATGCGTGGGGCTGGGGTTCATGTGGGGGGTGTAACATGTTGTGTGCACATTGCTTTATGGGTGTGTGCACATGCACACTTTCGGCATTCTTTGCTGAAAAGATTAGCCATCACTGCCCTATATGATTCTGGACATACAGTTGTCCAATCTTTTCTTAAAAACCTCCAGTGATGGAGCACCCATAACTACTGGGGGCAAGCTGTTCCATTGATTAATTGTTCTCACTGTCACGAAATTCTTCCTTAGTTCTAGGTTGGATCACTCTTTGATGGTCTTCCCCCAACCCCATCTTATCTTTGACAGGCCCTCTAGTACTAGAAGACTGCTAATATGTAACCCTTACTATCCCTCTGTTGAGGATCCTGTGTGTGTGTGTTGAGGATCTTGTGTGTGTGTGTGTGTGTGTGTTAGGTTTTTGAGCTGTGACACAAAGATATATATATATACATACATACATACATACAAACAAACATACATACATACATATTCTATTATTATTCCATAATTCTTATTATAGCTCATTGTTTGTTAACTGGTTGTTCTTCAATAACAATCTAAAAGTCTAAAGTTTGTTAAAATTCTCCCCTATTTTGTTAGAGAACATTCATCAACATTTCTACATGGTTAACTAAAAATCTTATTGTTTATGTCCAACCTCATACTGATGCATACATACACATACATACATACCACACATACTCACATAGATACATAGATATATATCATTAAACTATACCATTATTATTAGTTACTCTTGTTGTAGATAATTATTTACTAATAGTCCTTCAATGATAATCTAAGACACTCTATGACATACTAAGTTTCTACTTATTAATCATCAAAGGATGGCAACTTTCATTATCAACCAGTGTCTTTCCAGTAGCGATGTGAACTTATCTCTCTTGCCATTTGAGGCTCCAATCTCTTTTTATTCTTCTTTCCAGGTTTCTTATAGATTTCTTTTCGCACTTTATTGTCCAGTATAGCTCTCAAATAATACCGCTGACCAGTTTCTGTCATTACACGTTGTTTGTCTTTAAATATCAGACGTATTTCTGGGGAGATTTCTCCTCTTACATCCATCTTCAATTTCCCCCCCCCCCTCTCTTTTCCTTGAAGATCAAGATGAGGCTCACATTCCTCAAATCCTCTTTTCAAAATTTTCTTCTTTTTATTTTCTCCCACATTTGATCCATTAATAAAGTTCTCTATTATCATGTCTTTATCTTCAACTAAGATGAGTATCTCTTTATCTTCAACATTTCCTTCTTCCTCTTTAATTTTTGGAGCCTCAAACTGCTCATAGCTTGGTGTGATAGACAAAAGTTTATCCAATTTTTCATCCATTCTTCTTCCATATTGTTTCAAAGGATTTAAGATTCCAGCCAAAGCCTTCTGATTTTCTAAAGTATCCTCTTCTGGATATGGAACCATGTTGACAAATCAAAAAATGATAAAACTTGGTTCTCACTGTCACCCTGGTCTCGGGCCTATTTTATCTTTTCATTAGGTTACTTTGAAATACAGCTCCTGTTGTGTTCTCCAAAGGAAAATATTACTGCCTGTTATCAAAGAGCACCTGTTAAAAGCAATTCATGCTCTGTGAGTTGCAATAAACAATTTTCACAGCTTTCCACCAACTGTTCCAAGTAAAAAAAGATAGATTGTTTCATAAAAACCAGTCTCTGACCTCCCAGTGTCAGTGTTGCAGATTTTCACTTTTTAATACATCCTTCTTCTTTATTATTAAAAAAAAAAGTAAACAGTATAATTCTTGTTGGATTTTAAAAATAAGTGGTAGGTCATAGGAAGAATTATAAAAATAATCCCAAATTCAAGAATTTAAGTAACAGAAAATAAAAGGAAAAGAAATAGTCCAATCACTTTCAAAGGAAAAAAAAAATCTTGTTGCTGACGCTTCAATCCACAATTACAGAAAAAAAAGGGGAAAAAAGGAAACCTCCCAGTTCAAAACATATTAGATTAATTCCACCGCTTATTTCTGGGTTAAAAGCTTTAGTTTACTTTTTTTTTAAAAAGCAAAATGTTTTGAAAGAAAAAATACCTTCCCGGTCTCGCACTTTCCCTTTCAGCTTCCTTCCTTCCGGAACTGCCCCGTCTTTGTCAGCCCTGGGGGCTGCCTGTTTGCCGCCTTACAGAAGCTCTTCCCTTGGGTCAAACAGGGGCTTTGCGGTACCCCTGTGACCAGCAAGGCTTTGTCTTCTTCCTCGCTGTCCCTCCAGGATGGTTTAGGTCCGAATGGACCAAGGGGCGGCAAAAGTGTCAATGGAGGTCTCAGAGTGCTGAGACCCCGCATTGTATCAAAGCGACGCAGGCTCCTCCCTCTCTTGGCTTTTCTTTTCTTGACTAAGTGTATTATCTTACTTTTTTCACCACTGAATTGCATTTTGTTAGTTGGGCTCATATAAATCATTTGTGAAACTTATTATTATTACTTTTGACATTTATTTCAAGTTTTAGTTCATTCTAAGCCTTAGCTTTCCTGACTTTGTCCTTTGGCTGTTTGTTGACATTATTTTTCAAGTTATGTATTTCTCTTTCCATTGGTTTACTTATCCTTTTTGTCTCCCAGTTTACCAGAAAGTTCTTTATGCAACCTTATTAGTTTCATTTGGTGTGTGTGTGTGGTGGTGGTGGTGGTAGTGGTATGTCTCTTGTTTTTCTTCTCTGTGGTATTGTGTTAGACTGGGCTTTTATAGTCTCATTTTTCAGAGAATTTTGCGTTGTTTTCCTCTTTAGGATTTCTATCCATGAAATTCTTCCTAAACTCTTTAGGAAGTTGTAAATTCCCACAACTTCAACCCCCTCTATCATTTCATTGTTGTTAGTAATGAAATGTTAAGTCTAGAATAACTAACCCTCTAATTCCATCCTCTACCTTTTGGGTGACAAAGTTGTCTGTAAGATTCTTCAGCAACCTGTGTGATATCCCACTTGGTTCAGAGTTTGTCTCCCAGATCATGTCAGGGTAGTTACAGTCCCCCATTAGTACTATGGTCTGTTTTCCAAACACATTAGTTAACTGATTAGCAAAAAGTTCATCTACTTCCTCTGCTTGGTTCGATGGTTTGTAGTATACACGTAATTCCTTTTTCCTTTTATATTAATCCAAATCCATTCAAGAAAGCCATGGTTTTGTGCATTTCTGTAGAAGTGTAGTTATTTGCTGCAAATAACTTCCTCTTTTGTTAGCTCTGTTTCTTTTGAATAATTTAAATCTTCTAGCAGTTTATTCCAGTCTTGGGTTTCATCTCACCAAGTTTGGACAATGGCAACAATGTTCATATACTAGCATCAAGTTTGCCCTGTTTGTTCCTTAGAGCATTAGTGTATAGACATCTGAAATCTTCTTGACTGAATCTGCATTTTGCTTCCTACGTCTTTTGTTTTAAATCAGAGTTCTCCTTCTTTTTCACCACTCCTTACTTGTTTGATTGTATTTCTTGAGGTTTGTGCTTGGAATTTGGTCCTAAAAATTGATCTCCCACCCTTTCCAGTTTAAAGCATTGCAGAGCGAGTTGTTTTCCAAACATTCTTCCTTGTTCTTGTTAGGTGTAGCCCATTCCCTGCCAGAAGCCCTTCATGTAGGTAATGTAAACCATGGTCTAGGAATCTAAAGTTCTCTTAATGGCACAATTATTTAAGCCAGTGGTTTATTCCTAAAATCCTTTCTTCCCTAATTAGATGTTGACTTTCCATTGGAAATGCTGATGAAAACACCACTTCCTTTCTCTTTGGCTTTCATGCCAGCTGCTCATAGTATCTTAATATTGTTGTATCATTCATCCCCACATGAAAGAGGAGAAAGGGACAGTAATATTTGGGCTTAATTATTTTAGTAAGCCTCTCAGACACATCTTTGATCTTTGCTCCTGGAAGACAGTATATCTCCCTTGATAGATTGTCTGGTCAACAGATTGCTAATTCCTTTAATCTAAGAAGTGAGTTTCTATCACCAACTCACATCATTTTTTCCTTGGGTGAAAAAGCCCTTTTCTTCTTGTCATAGTATGCTTGATGATGTTCCTTCACAAAATATCTGCACACTATCTTCTAAGGGGAGGAGAGGAAATTGATTTCTAGACTGAACTGCAAGGACATTGGTTACATTTTTTTTCTATGAGTGCCATTTGTCATCAATCTATCTCTAAACTTTCATTTTTTTATAGTTGTTTGCTCTTTAATATGTTCAGTTTATAGTCTTCCTTTAGCTGGAGTTTCTCATTTTGCTGTTAGAATCTCAGAATAGCTAGACTTACCTCTAGATCCTTTACTTTTTCCTTGAGTAATTCATTTGGTTTACATTTGGTAGAGACATACTGTGTTTTCCCAAAAATAAGACAGGGTCTTATTTTCTTTTGATCTCCCGAAATAAGCACTTGGCCTTATTTTGGGGGGAGGTCTTATTGTTTTTGAGGTGCAGGAGGTGGCAAGCATGGTCCCCTCATGGCTGCTACTGTGTTGCAATATTTTCAAGGAGGGCTTATTTTACCACATGCGCTAAAAAGTCTGATTGTGCTTATTATCCTGGGAGGTCTTATTTTCAGGGAAACAGGGTAATGTTGGCAAGAATACATACATGGCACATATTTTGAAAATCAGTAAGTTAGTCTTTTTTTTTAAATGAATGTGTTTTTCCATGACTGTTATTTTTCTTGCAAATGGCCCCAATAGTTCTAATGTCTTATTTCTTTTAAAATTTGATTTAGATAAGGTTTTAATTTTTTTAAACATTTTTTTACTATCCCTATTGTTTTTTTTTTTTTAAGGTCATTTGCTTCCTCTTGTGGTTAATGTTCAAATAACACTTGAATGCTAGTCTTTTGCTCCCTCTTCTGGCTAGTGTTGAAGTAAACTTTAAACTTAACACATCAAAGACAAATCAGATCACTTTCAAAATATAGTTTGTAATCCACAGATCACCTTCAGGCTATAGTTTATAATCCAGAGAAGGAAGAAGCAAAAAGAATAAAGGGGAAAAGAAGGCTCTTAGCTTGCAGTTATTGTAAAAGAATATAGAAAAATAGTGAATTCTTGCTTGCAGTAGTTACAAGTCAGTGTCTTTTGTAGCAGTATTTCTAATTTTGTCTAATTTGTCTAATTTAATAGTATTTGGATACCTTCTTTTTATTTATTTTATTTATTTTATTTTATCAAATTTATATACCGCCCTATCTCCCCAAAGGGACTCAGGGCGGTGCACAGAAATATAAAAAACAAATACAATACAATACAATACAATACAAAACAGTTTAAAATGAATTAAATTAAGGTCTTTGCTAAAAAAATTAATTTTAAAAATCTTAAAGATGTAGAATTTTTTTTAATTTAAAAAATTTATGAAGGAATTTAATTTTATGACACTTTTTTCTAATTTTTAATCATTGTGTTCTTTTAATTTCTTTAAAAATTCAAAAAATTCAAAAACTTAAAATTTTTACAATATTTACAATTTTCATTAATTTTTGCTAAAATGTATATGCAGGGTTTTTAATTTTTTTTAACAATCATTCTTGAGGTTAATGCTGAAATTATACTTAAAAGTGAATACTCTGCTCCCTCTTGTGGCTAGTGTTTAATTTCCTCTTATGGCTAATGTTGGAATAAAAGTTTGTTCATGTAAAAGTGTAAATAGTCCCTCTATTCCTTCTTTCTTTACTTCTATGCAAAGCTTGGTTGTTGTTATTTTGACATGTTGCATTGCTGTTTCATATTCCATTGCACCAATGTGGTCACTTCTATTCTCAGCCATCATGCTGTATGTCCCAATTACGTTTTGATGCCATTTCTTCTCCTTCTTTTGCTTCTTTAACTTTAACTTTGCTTTTCCTTTTTCTTCTCTTCCTTCTCTACGCTACACGTCTTCAGTTGTACTGTACATACTGCCACTGCTGTCGCCACTGCCAGTTGTGTCTGTGGGCTTTGCTACTGCTCAGGGGCAACTAACAGTTGTGTGGCTGCTGCCGCCACCACTGCCACTTGTTGCGCCCCCCCACCAATGCCACCACTGCCACCTTTCCCCATCTTCCTATTTCCTTCTCTTGTTTTCCTTCTCCTTCCTTTCCTTCTTAAAGTTTTTAACTTTAATTTTACTTCTTTTAAATGATTAAAATTATTAAATTATTTATACCATCTTTTCTAACACATATTGGCATCCATTCCTATATTGCAGGGGTGGCGAACTGTGGCTCTTTTATGACTCATGGACTGCAATACCCAGAATTCCTGAGCCAGCCATGCTGTCTCAGGAATTCTGGGTAGTGAAGTCCATGAGTCATAAAAGAGCCACAGTTCGCCACCCCTGCTATATAGGGAAAGGGACCTCTGTCTTGACATTTACATAAAGAATGTTTTGATTATTTGCCTTCTTGTGTAAGAGATTGAGAACTTTCAAATATAATTATTTTCCAACTGTTAAATTTCTTAATACACACTAGTAGCGGCAGTAACAAATAATTCAAGATTTTAGTTAATCAGAGTCAACACTCCAAATGAGCCTTATTTTTAAAAAAACAGATCTTTTACTCTTCTGTTGAACCAACATTAGATAATATCATATCTGAGTGATAACAATTCTTAAAATGTTACACTGATATATTGTACGACTGTATACATCTCAAAACCTGTAAATATTTCTGAGCAATTCCACACAAGCACAATTCTCCCGAAGATTAAATTGTCCCTTGCATATTACATAAAGGAATGTTTTCAAAACATATACAGAAGAGTGAACAATATTTTCTCAGTTGTACAAGATTTTTCCTCTTAGATCAATCATACTCACCACAATTAAGTTCATCTGAGCTATCTCCACAATCATTTTCCCCATCACATATAAAAGCTGGTAGAACACAGAGACCAGTTCCACACTGAAAACGCCCTGGTTGACATTTAAATTCAGCTGAAAAATGAAAGGGAGGCTTTGAATACTACATATGTTGGTAATAAAGTACAATAGGGGCTTTTGTAACATTCACAGAAATTCTATGTAATGAAGAAAGACAATTAAATCATATATGGTAAGAATCGATAGATATTCAAAGGTATCACTTTCCTCACCTTAATTAATCATAATGTTCTATTCTAAGACACAGTCATTTTTAATCATATAGAAATACAGTATCAAAAACATAATGTAATGTGTTTAAAGTGTTATATTTTTAGAAAATTTAATCAATCATCTCCTTACTATACTGAATAAAATGGCTTTATCCATATTATCCCTGATTATAAGTTACATTTACTGTATACCTTTTCCACCTGGCTGACCTTTGCTAATCTTAAAAAAAAACCTAAGCTTGAATAAATTACTTTCCTGAGAAACAAGTATGAAACCCTAGAGGTATAAATTGAAGAGGAAGTTTTAAAAAAGCATAAATAAAAAAATAAATTCCTAGGAGGAAAAAAAAACATAGCAGAGTTTCCATAAATGATTAGGAGGTGAGCATGACTCAAAAAATATTTAATCTTTAAACACAATAAACTAAATCCAAATGATATCAAAAGCTCTGTTTCTCATCAGTAGCATATATGCTTTCTTTCATTTTATTTGCTATAAAGGCAATATGTAAAATGTATCAACAATCATAATTTCTACAGGTAGTCCTTGACTAATAGTCATTTGCTTAATGAAGGCCTTGGAAAGGATGCTTCATAAAACACTTTTGATCATTGCAAAATATCACACATCCCATACCATCATGATCTGAGTTAACTATGTACTGTTCATAGTTATAGCTGGTTTCCAAGCACCTCAGAAACCTGTGACTGCCATTTGCAATTTTCTCTGCCAATGATCTAGGTATTGTCTTATATCTCTCTCTTGGTTGAGAGAGGGCTGTTCAATTTCAACATAGATGGCCTTTTTGGACTCTTCTTTCAATTCAATGGTCCTCTCTGTCCAGAATGTTCACATTTTGGTTTGAACTATCCCCTGTCTACAACATACTCCATTCAGCAGTCCCAAGAAGGTTTCACATCCATTTGCACTCTGATTCAGGTGACCTTGAGGGTACAGATAAATTTCCAAAGGTTCTCAATGACTCTCATAGAGCTAATGGCCAACCCTCAGAGTGTTAATGACCAAATGGCCACAAAGAATAAAAATCTTTCCATTCCCCCCATTCAGTCAGAATCAAAGAAGCTTTTTGGATGAGAAGTGAAATATTTTCAAAGAAAAAAATCAAGAAAGTCTAATTGCCTTTTGAAAAGCACCAGTGGGACTGGACTTTTAGCACTAGAGAGGCAGTATAGTAAGGTAAAGGGTATGTGGTGCCTTAGTGAGATGGGACTGGCTTTGGGAGGCCAAGTGCAGAATGTGCCCATCTCTCTCCTTTCAGTGGTTGAAAATCTTGCTTGGATTTTACCAGGGATTATTTTTAACTCCTAAGGAGAGACACTCATGTATGGTCTGCACTAAACTTCCCAGAGTCTCCCCTCCATATACCCATGCTCCTTAGTTGGAACTATCTGCTTTACAACCCATTAGGTTGCTTAACAATCACAACCAGGTGCCTCAATCATGGAGCAAATATCTCACTCAATGATCACTTTGTTCAATGATTGTTTTTGGGGTCCCAATTGCAGTAGAAAGTTGAGGACTATGTGCATATTTGTTGATGTTTCTCCTTAGTAAAGTGCTTATAAGTCTATTGTACATAATTACATTGTACTACAGTTTTTACCCCTATATGTATAATGATCAATATTTCAAAGAGCAAACCTTTTGGGCTTATTATCTTTATTAGAGGATATAATCATATGCTTATTTACCCTGAAATTTTACTGCTATAAACAAAAGTTTCTAACATATGTTTTAATACCATATACAATCTAGGAATTCTCACTTATACTGAATTATTTTGAGCTGTAAACAATTCCAAAACCACATAACATAAATAAACAAACAATATAATTTATATACTAAAATTATACAGAATGTTTATTGCCTTTTGTTATTGTTTTCCTGCAGAATGGATCTGTAGATCTTTTTCTAAACCAACTTAAGTTTATGAGTTGTCTCATAATAGTAATCTCATGACTGATAACTATCTAATTAAGAAGCATTCATTTATCATGACTTGAAACAGTTTTCCTTTTCAATACTTCTGAAGCATTAATTGCAAGGTAATTAAGAGCACCCAGTTTCTCCCTAGGTAATCTAGATTTGAATGAAAGAGACCACATCTTACTTTGAATTTAAATTATAGTAAGGAAGATGAATATTGAGATGCATTTTGCATCTGTTGCCTAAAAATACATTTTCCCCCTCTCCCAAGGATTGGTGTAATACACTTAACTATATCTTAGAGTGTAGTTTATTTTAGCAGGGGAAATTCCCACCCTCTTGAGTATCCTACCCACTTTACTGTTTTCAGGGAATGGGGAATGGGAGATCAACAGAGTTGCTTAGTAATCGCCTAATTTGAAAAGCATGTGACCTGAGACTATTGACTTTTTGCTGACAGCTAGAACTCAGGGAATGAGTGTATTGAATAAGTGAAGGAATATCTAAGATGGACCTTCCAAGAGAGTGAAAAAAACAACCTCAAGTAGTCATGTGTTCTGAATAGCTGCTTGCTCAACCGTGAGAACTATAAACTCAATGTCCTGTATAGTTCATAGTTGCAGCAGGTACAACATATCTTGAAAGCTGCTGATTGTCCAGTGTACTATATGTGGAGTAGTTGAGTGACTGCTTTGTGTCAAGTAAACATAAACTTTGAAGGAATATAAGGCACACACATTTGACGAACTGAACAAATGTATATGGAGAATGAAAGCAGTTTTTAGGGGATATCTTTCTTCTCTTAGTCAAGAGTTGGAAAAGAGAACAAGAGGGGGGGAAAAAGCCTTTCTGCTGATGTATTCTAAAAGATAAAAAAGAAGAGGAATTAATAGGAGTCTGAAATGTGCAATGTTTGAGAATGTTTGTCTTTCTGCCTGAAAAGAACTGCAAACCTGGTACAGTCCTGAAAAAGCCCCTGAGAATTAGCCTACACTCAATGGCCACACTTCAACTGGATTTATCTGTTCAAAGAAAGGAAGCATTACAATAGAACCTGATAGTGACAGAAACTCTCCATAAGGAAGACTATCAAATGGAGGAGTAAGCCCAACGGATCAGAGTAAAGATCAGAAATAAGAGACACAAATCATGTTCTGCCTCACTGGAACTCAGAAATAGTTTTCAGGTCCTTTCAAAGAAAACGGGCTTTGAGTTTTCAATAAAAAAAAAGGGAAAAGAAGCACTGTAAGAGAGTAAAACCCTAGCAGCATACATAATGCAACTAAGAAGACAAAGAGAAAAGTCAATGTAGCTGATAGCTAACTAGTATTAGCAACTGAAACAAATATATGCTGACATAAATCTTTTAGTTTGTTGTCTTTTAGGGCCAAGGATCAGGACATAACAGAACACTTTCCAAGTTAGCAAGTGCCTTTCTGCTAATACACATGGGGCATTGAATACAGCAGAGAAGTGATCCAACTATAGAATTTGGGGGGGGAAATCCCAGGAAATTTTTTTACAACTGTGGGGTGCTTAGCTAGTATTCTTATTCATTTTTTCTAGTCCACAGAAGAGGAAAAATGAATATAGCAGATCAATTTCTAACTTTCAAATTGTACCGAAGAGATTTTGTTTTCTGAGACAATCATTCTAATTACCTACACGATAGATTGACTTGCAAGAATTTATAAAAATGTATTCGATCAAAACATGAACAACTTCATTAGAATAGCTGTATAAAGAATGCTTGGGGGCTTGCAGAGGAGGGAGGGAGAGAAGTAGAAATGAAAATCCTGAAGAAAGGATCTCAAGGAAAGATTTCTGCATAATAACATCTGAAAGAATTGGTTGATATATTTAATGGCCTTTCTTGTGAATATTGTAATATTCTGAGTAAAATGTTCAGGGAAATAAACCAGATAAGTCTAAACTATTAATTGAAAGAGCCAAATATAATTTAAAAGGCATAATGGAGACCTGATAGGATGACTCTCATGACTGAAATATAGATGAAGGAAACATGATAAAAAGAAACAAAAACAGGAGAAATCATGCTGCTTGTACAGCCAAATGAATGAGTCTCACAATGCTATAGAGACTATCAGGATTAAAATAAACAAAGTAATGCTATTGTAATTGTCTATCACACCATCTATGCTAAAGAAGATATAGATATTGTCTTCCAAAAGCAAATTGCTGTTCTTTTGAAGAGGCATAAAATGGCAGAAAGTTTAATTGTTCTAATATCTGCTGAGACAAACTCTTAAAAAGCATTACTATTTTTCTCTGTTTCTTTGTTTATGTTATGTATTTTATCAGCATTAATATAGATGGGAATTTTTATTTTTCCCAAAACATTTCTGCAATAAAATATAAAATAAAGGCATCCTTGTTTTGGATTCCTATTTCTTTGAGAACATTCTTTACTTGCTTCAAAATAATCCATGAAATTCATCTATCTGGTGACAAAATGTAATTTCAATATATTTATTTGTATTTTGTTTTGGACAATTCTGTTGAATAAGGGTGACTTAATAGTCCTAGCAAATCATCCTAATATAGTTAGTACAGCCTAATACTGTTTGAGCAGGACTAAAGCTAGAAAATCTGAATTGAATTGTGACGCAATTTTTATATCTGGTGCTGATTTTGGACCTATTAAACTGAAGAAGCTTCTTGTATGAGAAGCAAAATATCTTCAAGTCCAGTTGCGTTTTGGAAAAAGCATCTTTGGGAAAACCATGACCTGGATGACTGGGAAACTCCATAGACAGACATGTTAAGATCTGTCTTATGCTGTTGCTGTGTGGAAAAGTTTGAATGACAAACTATGTATATCACTTTAGATGTAAATGAAACATCAATGTTCAAATAAATAAAAATTATGAGAAACATTACTTGTTGCTTTCCAACAGCATCATTTAATTCACACTTTCTGAATGTGAAATTATCAAATGGTCAGCTGATTTAATCATATTTCTGCCACACTACGGAAGATGGATAGCAATCATTCATTGTATAAGTGATTGGCAAATGTCTAATAAATCTGTTTTATATTATTAATTGCACAATTAATACATATAAAGGGGTAGTAAAAAAATCTAATTTCTGAAGTTTAATTGAAACTCCTACAGTTAGAAAGTATGATCATTGTAAGAATTAAGGTACTGTATTTTTTATTATGCAGTAATATTATTCATTTTCAAATGTAATATATAGTATAAAAATGATTTTTTTCAGTTCTATCTTTATCACTTTTACAATAAGATTGATAAGTCCAACGAATCGTATTCCTAAAATATTATATTCATTTATACTTACATTTTTTTAATAGATTTTTTTTTATTTTCAATTTTCAAAGTAAATAACAACATATATACTGTTACATAGCCAACATCACATAATATTATTAAATGTTTACATCATTCCATTTTACCATCATTTCATTTTACCATCAACACCCAGAAAACTCCCAGAGGGCTCTTCTGCTCTCCATACACCATATTTGTGCCTTATCCACCATTTTATTTCCCCTTTCTCCTCCTCCTCCCTACCTCCTTTCTTCCCTCTAATGCCCCCCTTCTCTACTTCCCCTTCTTCTCTCCTTCTCCTCTCTCCTCTTTCCACTCCTCCTTTCTCTTCTCCTCTTCCCCCTCTTTGCCCTCTCTCCTTTCTCTCTCTTCTTCCCTTACCTCTCTACTCCACACTCTTCTTCTCATTTACTTGGTGTATTTCGGCCTCGGAGCCAGTTCTATTTTGTGCTGTTTTTGGTTCTTTTTTGTTTGGTTTTATAAATAGAACGTCATACAATTAGGCTTTACTTAAAAGGGTATTAAAACAACTAGCAAGATTTGGGACTGAGATATAAGAATTGTAAATTGAGCGATTAACCTTAAATCTGAAATTATAAATACCATCAACACTTACGACATTCTTCAGGTTCATCTGATCCATCCCCACAATCATCGACAGTGTCACATTTCCACCAAAATGGAATACATTTGTCAGTCCTGCAGCGGAACTAAAAGAGAAAAGTGTAATTTAAAAAGTTTTTAAAAAGATATACAAAGATCTGTGTGTCTGTCTATATATATTATAAGTAGAATAAAAAGTCAGTAACTGTGATATACTTTGAAATGTGATTTTAATTATTATAAGCAACTTTTAAAAGTTTCATTCTTTCATACATATAAATCTATTGGATTTACTACAATAATATACTTAAAATAATTAATTATATAGCATAGTGTTACAATTTTTTTAGTAGTGACACATATCTCAAAAATATGTAAATATACTTAAAATGAGATACTGAAAGTATTTTTAAAAATCTTCCATGCCAAACAATATACATACTTGACTGGCTGTGCAATTTGATAAGCAGGTCTTATTATCTGCTGCGAGGTAAAAATTGGTAGGACAGGCACAAGTGTGAGTTTTGTTTGGGGCAAGAAGGCACAGATGACTACAGCCACCATTATTTAATGTACATGTATGTTTAGCCACTAGAAATACAAATAAATAAAAATTAAAACATGCCCATAAAACTCAAGTGAAGAGTAATTCTAAAGCGGTAATATTTTGTAATTTAAAGATTCCTCTAAAAGGTTTGATACATACATTTAGAAATATTATTTTAAAAGATAAGTAAGAATAATACATTATGAAATTTGAATTGCTACTACTTTTCTATAAAAATAGTTTTATGACATAAAATCATTTTATATTCTATAAACCTAATTCAGACAATTGACCAATAATAACAGATGTGTTCAGATACAGTATCTTCCCACATGAACACAAAAAAGGAGCTAAGTGCACACTCTACTCGAATAAAGTAGAGTGTGTACATAGCTCCTCATTTGTTTTTATGTCCTACTGAAACATCCATGGAAATACTGAGAATGTCTGCAGTGCAGACATTGTTACATGTAAGCTTCCATCTCCTGTGGAAGCTTATACATTGCATGCAAAGTCTTTACTTTTGAAGATTGGCTTTGCAATATTATTATTGGTATAATAAAAAGGGAAATATAAAATTCATTACACATGTTGAATTCTGCACAGAATATATTGTATAAGTAGAGCTAAAGGAAGCTTTAAATTTGAGTTAAGGTGAATTCTAGTCCTTAGTCCATTTCTAGTCTAGATAGTTTTAACTGGGGATTTTAATTGGTTTTAGCGCAGGACTTGGTATTTAATGGGTTTTTAAAAATTTTTGTATTTTTGTATTTTTTGTATGTTATTTTAAATTCCTGTGCGCCGCCCTGGGTCCTTTTGGAGAAGGGCGGGATATAAATCAAATCAAATAAAATCAAAATCAAATCTAGTTGTCCAGTAAAAAAAATGATTTACTGGAAGATGTTTTTCACCCAGGAAGAATCTGATCCTTACACCAATATTAAAAATCCGGTATTCATTTCTATCCATAATGTATTACAAGAACCAGGGAGAATGGAAGTAGCTCACTAAGTTATTAAAAGCTATATCTGTGATTCACCCTATTCAATCATAATAGGTATTTTGAAGAATAGCCAGTTCTCTAGTGTCTATTTTACTTCTCTAACAATCTTAAACACTCTAAATAGTTTTTGGTTATTGCTAAGCAGAATTGAGTAAAAAGTCTGGTAACAGAGGAAGAGGCATTTGCTTGAATTAATCTGTAATTTAAAAAATCAGTTCTTACCATTAGGTTGCCGGAATGAATGATAAACTTGAATATCAGTTATGGCATGCCATGAGTTAATCAAAGCTACTTTATCTGCTCCAGAGATTTTGTGGGCACGATTGACAGTTTTTGTTTTTCCATCTGTCCAGTATATATAGTCTTCAAATAATGTTAGTGCAATCACCCCTAGAACATGTTGATTAGGGACTGCAATAGAATATAGTAACATTAATGTTGACTTTGAGAAAGACTTATAATTAAAATATTTTTATTGCAAAACCTACCCTAAAAGTACCTTCTTTGGAGGCCTGTCTGTTATGCCTGAAGTTGCTTCACAATCACTATTTATCTTATTTAACAGGTTAAATGTCTTTTAGTCTTTGCCTTCTATAGGAAAGGCTTTTAACTGTTGTTTCTCTTTCAGTTTTCTCTTCACCGAATACTTTGTGACACTTTCTCCATTTGCTGAATTATCATTCTAACCTAGTCAATCATCCTGCCTGCATTCTTTTTCTATATATTTTCAATCCATATTTCCTTCTGCAATTCCTAAGTTTCCTCTAAGTAACTTCTGAGGATAAAGAATTAGGCAAAATCTGACAATATGTTAAAACAGTCATCCCACAGATCTCTATTACATAAATAATGAAAGCGTCCCGCTCTTTCCCTTGTCGTTAACCTCAAAACTTTAGACATTAATGGCTGTGTGTTGCATTATTTTGAGGAGACAGCACATTTACACTGTTATATCAGCTGTATATTCACTACTTTGCATTGTAGCCAAGTGTCATTTCTTCAGTGTTGCCACATGAAAAGATATACTTAAATATTTACAAAATGTGAGGGGGTATACTCACTTCTGTGATATACTGTATACATTGTCCTTAGATTCTTCATATATAGTGTGTATCAAAAGTCAAGTCTCATAGTCCAAACACAATATGTGTTATTATTTATTTTTTTCACACAAAATATTCATGTACAGGAATGTCCAAAAATCAAACAAGTAAGGAAGTGCTTAGAAGAAAATGACAAGCAATTTGATCTTTTAATATAATTTATGGAGTAAATTGTCTATGGGACCTGACTTTAGGTATTTATATTTTTTAGAAAAATGTAGGTTATAAAAGAATTTCTAAATACAACAAATTTGGCAAAAAAACCAGTCTGTAATAGTTTGTTTCTTGGAATGTAACTAACCTTTATTTCTGCGGGTGCCATCCATATTAGCAAATTCAATATGATTTTCATCAGCCCAGTATAATCTTCGGTTGACATAGTCTATTGTAAGAGCCATGGGTCTAGATATCTGTGTTTCTATCACAACTGTCTGATTAGAGCCATCCATGCCAACTCGACCAATATGAGGATATTCACAGCAATCAATCCAATACAAATAACTAGGAAACAAAATTCATAAATATGGTGTCACTATGTAAATAATTATACCATCAGTATAATTGGAAAAGCTACAATTTACAAAGTTGTATGTATGACAACGTGATACTTTGTTTTTAAGTATCACATTGTTCATTATCATTGAGCTATGTACATTGATAAATTCTGCTAATTCAGAACTCACAGACTATTCTCTCTCAAAAGAGTTGTTGATTTATTTAATGTTGGTCAAAACATTAAGGTTTGAGTTACGTATGTTTCTTTTACTGAATTGACTTTATACATTCTCCCATAAAGCAAGAGATAATATGATCTTACAATGGCAAAAAAAAAGTGTAGAATGGATTGAATTTTTTAAAATGTTCCATTTTCTCCTGTATCTTTTCTTATGAAAGTTCATTAAATCAAAATTTTTCTCTGTGCAAATTAATTTACAATGTTCAGCACTGAATGGAAAAAATATTTGGAGCTAAAAAAATGGCATAGGACTTGCAATCCATAAGCCAATATATCCCTCATCCATCTTTTTTTTTTCAATGACATTCTCAAATAATCCTACCCAGACCATTTTCTTTTGTGGCTCAATAATTAGTCATACTTTACCCTTTAAATATTGAATTTAAATGTATGGTGACTTTCCATAATTCTTATAACATATATTAACCCCTCCCTACCCAAGAAAATCTGTTTTTATATTTATAATTATTTTTATACTTGTACGTTTTGTTACATTGTAATCCTTTCAGAATCACTTCAAATTGTGATATTGATGGCATATAAATTTAATAAAATAAATATTTTTTTAAAAAAATTATCACACACTTTCAGTGTGTTTTGTGATATTGAAAATATTCTGCATCCTTTGGGGGCTACCCTAGGTTTAAGGGAAAAGAAGGTATAGGTAGAAATAGAAAATGTGATATAATTCTCCCACATATTTCAATTATGTTAATATATGATGTACCCAATCTTACATAAATATCAACAAAATAATTTGCTGTTCAACAATATGAATCAGCAAAACACATATTATTAATGCTTCTTCCTGCAGTTTTAATACTATGTTCATCTCCCAATATTGCTTAATTTAATATACATATATTACAACATATAGGTTGAATTAATAGGGAGAGAAGATATAATTTCGTCTATCTCCAGGTTGACAAAAGAGTAAGTGTTTCACTATGTTTTGTTCATACTATGCTTCTGACTCGTATATAAATTTTTCATGAGTACTATTAAATGTTCCTGGATTGCCAATTTTCTATGCACTTTCAATAATAGAATATTATGTATAGTTTCTGATTGCTATTAAGATATTAATAAAGTAAATATCAATCAGAAAAAGGCAATTAATATGATTAAGAGATCACATGAACAAAATTATATTGGTCACAGGGCTTCAGTATACAACTGAGGGTTCAAAACAAAATGATGTTCATTAAGGTTTTCTGGTTCTTCCTCATCAAACATCTGGGGAGGGATCAAATGAATGAGGAATATTGGTCAAGAAGGTGTCTTGAGTTAAGATTTCAATCTTATGAAAGATGAATTCAACAAATATTTATAAGCACCACTTCTTTGAGTTGACCATTCTTGCATTCTCAAATTTCCAGGCTTTTGCCTGACATACTTTTATGGAACAGCTTATAAAATAATGGGTATCTGAAAGGGACAAGGGGTATCACACGCATCTTGGCATTATCAATATGAATTATATATATATATCATTTTGCATTACAATAATATTGTATATAATTTATGCCATTTGTATGATGCTGTAAATAGCATTATGTGACATTGTGATTTCCATTGGATGCCTATATATAATCCAGTCACATGGAACTTCAGTGATGTATAATAGTTAATGGCTTTTAAATAATATTTAAAAATCCATTCAGCTGAATTAATTCACCATTTTTTAAGTTGTTAGACATTATTGCTCAAATTTATACTGGACAAATTTGTCATTATATTATTATTAACCTAAATATAACAATTATTTCCATTATCTTTCATTTTAGCTACATTAGATAGATTTAGATAGATAGATTTTATTTTCTATACCGCGTCCTCTCCCCAGGGGGACTCGGAGCGGTGCACAGGGAAGATTAAAACAACATAAAATATATACATACATAAATACAATAAAAACAGATTAAATCAACTGTCCCTGCACTAAAATCCCCATTTTTAAAATTAACTCCAAAAACATTTCCATTTAAACATTACTCTTGTTGAGAAGGATATACTTCCTTATAAACATTCTTCAAACCAGAAGCAATCAATTGCACTATTAATTTGTATGATAACTCCATACCCAATTTGAGGATCTAAAGAGAGATCTCTAGGGAACTTCACCCTTTTGCTCACAAGAACAGTGGGATACAAGCCATTGATTTTGGAAACTTCAATCATTCTTTTTTCTGTGTCAGACCAATAGAGATTCTTTCCAACCCAGTCAACTGCTAATGCATTAGGAACAGCTGTGTTATGAACTACCTAGAGAAATAAAAACTGTATAAGTATCAGAACATACATAAAAATTGTGGAAAGTCCAGTTTTATTTCCCTGAGATGAGAGTAAATAATTATACTACATTGGCAAATACAATTATGTAATTGGAAGGTTCTTGATATTAAAAAATATTTCAGAGAAAATGTATTGATTCTTATAGCATAGTACAATTAACCACCACCAATAACAGAAGGCATTATATGGTAACTTTATTGCTGTTTTATTCTCCCCACCCCCTTTCATTAAAAGTTCCTGCACGCTTTCTTGGCAAGGTTTTTCATTACCTCCTTCTCAGGGCTGAGAGAAAGTGACTGGCTCAAGGTCATCCAGCTGGCTTTTTGCCTAAGGCAATAGAAAATCTTAGAGTTTCCTGGTTTCAGAACTTATGCCTTAACCACTACACCAAATTGTTTCTCACCACATAATTATTGCACTCTAAAGATTTACTTTAAGTATGTCCCGATGAATTCTTTCTTTGATGTGCAGAATCCCATCCCATCTCATATTCGTAGAGATTTCTTCATATCCAAATGCACAACAACATAGTTACCTGCTTTTCTTCAACACATAACAGGAGTCAGCAATATGATTTACTAAGTGACACTATCAAAGATAACTATTGGAAACTTCCAAGATTTACTTTTATAAACAGGAAAGAAATAGGTTGATGTAGTGGTAACAAAAACCAAAGCACTCCAAGTGATGATTGCATCTAGAAACAGTTGTACTGTTTCTTCCATCTTTACCATCTTCAGTTTCTAAAGGTTAAGGTAGGCAGCTCCATTTCAGTCTATCAGTATGAAACTATTATGGACAGTTTTGTCAAGCAAATCACTTCATTGGCTGCCATTATATCTACAAATTCAACATTTTATTTGTGCATGGAAAAGTAGTAGTATCATCTTTCAGATTATAGGAAATGTAAGGGGAAAAAATGAACCTGGATTAAGTATTTATCTGTCCATTCACCTAAATTATGGTCAATTATCTATTCTGAGAAATTAAAAGTTCACTTTTCCCTAGGGAAAATTGTCTATTATCAATGTTATTTATACATACGGTAATCAGCTAACAAAAATATTTCCATCATAATCTCTTGGAAAAGCCATGACAAGCTAACAGTTTAGTGAATAAAACTAAAACTATTGTGAAAAAATAAGAAAATGGGCTTGATACAGTTCCAAAATAAGAAAAGCATAGTTATGAATAGACACATAATGCTGATCTCAATTCTGGCATCCACTGAGAAACCTTGGCATGAGTTAGGTTTGCTGAGAACTCTCATCAACAAGTCTAACTTTGAGTAGGATGGGAGATCTGTAAAAATAACACAAATGGTTTTGAATGAAAAGTTGCATAAATATGAGGTACAAAAATAAAATCCTGCATAAACAAATGAAATATATATGTTCTTTCTCTCCCGTATTAGATATGGGAGTATTCCCCATTTATTTGTTGTTGTTTTTCACTGTAATCATTATATCATTATACAATCATTATATTCTTCATTTAACTCAATCTGATACTTTAAATCAGAGAATAGATAGGTTTTGTATTTCATTCCAATTTCCACAATATGGTATTTTTTATCCCACTAATTAAATCATAGTTCAAAAAGAATTATTTCAAATATGAATACAACTAGATATGAGTTTCTACTATGATTAAATCAACTTCTAAAAAAAGCAAACTTCATCTGTCAAATAGTCTAAAAACTAAGTCCAGAAATAAAAAGCAAAAAAATAGGGAATCATTACCAAGAATTCTTAAATAAGGTAGAGGTTCAATTGGATCAAATGTAACAGATATTATGAAATATCCTGCATAAGTTATATGTTTTATAATCCTATCAATTGTTTCATGTTTGATTATGAACATTAAAGAAAATATATATTGACTAAGTTAACCACACATCTATCTATAGAACCTATTGAGAGTTGCCTCAAACTGTGAGATACATAGCATGTAAATTTAATAAAAGTGTGAGTAGCTGAAAATTCTTAAAGATTTATGTTAGCATAAATACAACTAAAATATATATGCTTTTTAAGTAGTATTAGAACCTTAAGTATTTATCACTCAAGAAAAACAACTGCAGTTGTGCAACTTAATCTCAATTGACCTGTCAAATAGGAAAATAACCCAGTTTCATCTAGACTTAATTACATCTATATAAAATTCGTTAATCTGTTCCATAGTTTCAATGTATGCATTCACAATAAAGCTAAATCATGATCAGAATCTATTTTGCATGGGTAATAATTTTACTGGCTTAAGCTGTGCCAGTATCCAAATGTCTTTCTACATAATGACATTAGCTTCTGATCCAAATAAGATTTATAAATCCATGATTACTTCCAAATCACCTTGACATCATTCCCATTCAGATTCATTCTGTTAATCCTACTTCCATTTGGTCTGCTGGAATCAATCCAATAGATGAACTCTTCTTTGTAATCAAAATCTACTGCAATCACATTATTTAGGCCCTGAAAGGGGAAAAAAATAACCTCAGCAGTTATTGTAAACAAATCAATAAAGTTAAGATAACTATTCCTATAAGATTAATGATCACGTATTAATTAAGGGAGATACTTAAAAAGGGTTATATCTATTTTCCCCAAATTTTCAGATTTAATTTTTATCATTTAACAGAACTTGAATGAGCAACACAGAAGCAACTTGGCGTTAACCAACAAACAACGTGGTCCCCTTCAAATATACTGTCAAATTTCTAATACCAGTTAAAGGTAGATTATATAAGCAGATATAACCACTAGAATCTATTCTCCAACTGCCTCAATTTTTGATAGGTAGGAGAAGACAGTGTGTCTGTAGGAGAATATTAATTAATGAGGGGTTAAAAACTGAAGGCCCTCTGGCCTCCATGAGGATGAGCTTTCCCTGTAGATTCCATTGTACATTTACCTTATCTTCTTATATAGGAGCCCTGGTGGTAAAGTAGTTAAAATGCAGTATTACAGGCTAACTCTGCCCACAGTCTGTAATTCAATCCTTATGGGCTTGAGGTTGACTCAACCTTTCATCCTTCCAAGGTTGGAAGTCAAGAGTGTTTCTCTTCTATAAATTTTTGATTAAATATTACTTCTATTGTTAAGTTCTAGATTTCAGGACAATCAGTCCACATGGATCAAGGCTGTTGAATTTAACCTTCTAAATCTAAATTACACTTTCCCTTCAGTACTCAAGATGAAATACTATTAGGGGAAACAAACCCTGAAGCAAAGGAAAAAGGATACAGAGCAGCAAACAGATCTAGGGAAGGCCCTAGTTTTCTTATCATCAGGACAAAATGCAGTAGATATAATGTCACTGCAGCCAGTTGCCTTATACAGGTACAAATACCAACCCATTTGAAAGCTTTCTCTCTTGACTGATATCATGCTGTCCCTTCTGCAGTATTGGATGGGAAATTATATAAAAATACCATTGGTTGAAAGGCTCTGCCCCTGTGTTTCCAGAGAGGTAGAAACTACAGAATATGTTCTTTGTTGCTCCTTTTATGGAGACATCCAAACCAAAATCATCCTACCTCTGATAATATCCTAGAAGTGGTGGGATTCAAAATTTTTACTACTTATTCTGTGGGCATGGCTTGGTGGGTGTGGTGTTGCTTGGTGGATGTAGCTTGGTGGGCATGGGAGCGGAAGGTTACTGCAAAATCCCCATTCCCTTCTGATCAGCTAGGACTCGGGAGGCAGAGAATAGATGGGGGCAGGGCCAGTCAGAAGAGGTATTTACCCGTTCTCCGAACTACTCAAAATTTCCGCTACCAGTTCTCCAGAACTGATCAGAATCTGCTGAATACCCCCTCTGTATCCTAGGTACTCAGTTTAAATCTATGACCAAATGATGGTTTTACAGTGCATGTAGCTAGATTTTATGCATCAGCATGGAAGATCTGCGGTACATGATGGGCCAATTTTCCATCAGTCAAATTCTATTAATTGTAATGGTAGATATTATCACATTTTTTTGTAATTTTGGATGTTAGCATACTTAATGTAATTTTACTGTCTATATTATAATTTAATATAAGCTGTATCCTGAACCTCATTTATAAATGTAAGCTTGTTTTAAAAATGTTTTTTAACTTTGTCTTATACTTTATTATACATTATCTATTTAGATTAACAAAGTACTCTGCTTATACTGGTTTATGACTTGGTCTAAACTGGTCTATGGTGAATTAAATTGAATATGCGTAGCTGAGAGATGTTATTCCAAAAGGCACTATTTATTACCTTTAATTTAATTACTACATATGGCAGACTAAATATGGCTGACTTCTGAAAACATAAAACAATAATTCTCAAGAGATAAAACCTTATAAAAATGAATAAGGAGAAAGTAAGGGTATATGAAAGCTAAACAGGTTCAGAGATAAAAGAAAAATAAATCTAAAAATTCAGTGGGGTAAAACTAAAATTAATAGCTACTTTAAAATAAATATCAAGCTTGCTTTAGCTATGATCTCATGAGTTCTGCTGTCTAATATGAAGAGGCTCCTGAAAATTCTAAGTTCCTATTGGACTAAAAGTACTTTAGAGAACTTTAAGGGACAATATAAATCCCCAGATTTAATATGAGATTACTTGTTCCACAATCTTCCTGGCTCATTTATGAATTATCAAGATTGAGGCCTTCTGACACATTTATGTGTTTGTTTGTTTGTTTATTTATTTAGTATAATTTGTCAAACAAAAATGAGAACAAGAATAAAAGAATAAAAATACAGTGACAGAGATGATGGGCATGTTAATGCACTTATGCACGCCCCCTCTACTAACCATTTAAGTATGATGTAAGGTCAACAGAAGTCAATTTGTGGAAACTCTGAAAATTTGTAGCTGAATCAGGTAGAGCATTCCAGACTTTGACAACTCCATTACAGAAATCATATTTGGAATGATTTATATTAAGTTTATATAGTCATCTTCCATCTTCTACTGTTTTTCTCCTTTCCCCAAAATAATTTTGAATAGTATTCCTTGATTAATTGGTAGTAGTCGGAAGCATTCCAAAATTTTAGGAAGGAAATATTGCTCAATTATTACTTCAATTTTGTTTTTAAGGGTAAGTTAAAAGTTACATTATGATCTAAAATGCCTGCAAGTCATTTAATCCTAAAGCAATGTTTGTTTAGCTGACCTTAATTGAAATGATTTTAGATCACAACTATTTTTGACAGTGGAAATCTGTATTTCCTTGCTACAGAAGATTGTCCAGCCTTAAATACAAAACATATTATTGCTAAAATGACAGATTGCAGTAATTTGCTCACTCCATCCTTCCTGCCAAATTACTATATTATTCATTTTCAGGGGTTGGGGGGGGGGGATTAAAAACTGTTTTTGCAGATAACACTACAAACTGCTAACCTATAAAAAAAAACTTATTGAGTATCATTGGATATAGATATCCTGTGCTGTGTTGAGATATTGATCTTCAATTCAGGATGGGGCATCCACTCCAGGTGTTTTCAATCTGATATGTAGTCATTTAAAGGTCCATTCATGCTGTTTTTAATTCCCCGCAAAGTAGGCTACCGTGGGGATTCTGCATGAAATATACTAAGGGAGGAGTCATTTGTGGTCTTTGAGGACTATATTAGTAATATATATTTATGACCCAACACATTTAATTTTGCAAGGATACAGTATATTTTAATACTTGAACTATAACCGTATTAGGTGGTCTGTATAAAGTAACTGTATTTGCTTTAGAATTCTTCAATTTTCTGGAGGTAACATTAGATACAAAACAGCTCAAGCTGGATCATTTGAAAATTGGCTTCCCAAGAGAAAATCACCAGTAATAGAGAGTACATACATTGTGTTTACAACTGCACCCATTTTTTTTCACATTTTATATGATTTGAATAGAATTTCACCATCATTGTGCCAAATGATGGCTTAGCTGCTGTGTAACAGATTTTAAAGAAAATAATAGTTTATGAGAGGCACTTGAATAGTAAGAAGTCATGAAAACAGTTTCTCTTGTTCCAAAGTATTACTACATGACTCACAACAGTCAACATGACATTTTGTGGAAGGAGGCGAAAAAGGGTAAATAATGAAACATATTTTGTATTAGGATGCAAATTCTTATTTTTTGTCTTTGCATTATGTTAGTCCTTCAAGGTAGACAGAGAAAACAGAGAAATACTTGGCCTCTATTTTACTATTATAGACTAAAATAAAGGATATTTAAAGCTTCTAAGAGTTTCTCTTTCTTTCCCTTTTGTACCCAAGAAAATCAAAGTGAACCAATCTTCTTCATCCTTCCCTGTTGGCCCAGGCAAATAGATGTTTTTATTACATTTGCCATTTATTTTTGTCAAAACCATCTCCAGACTCTTGTCCACATAATAACATGATGTGGAAGAGACAAAGCTTGTGTTGAAACAATATGGCATATGTTTTGTTGTTTTGAAGAAAAAACATCATAAGCATTTTTATCAATTTGGAACAGTATTAGACTATAACCAATTATTTGTTATATGCTATGGTAATTTCTTAGGAAGATTTGTAATAGAATCATCTTCTTTTAATGACCCCATAATCCCTTGTGGGGTGGAGTCTGGGCAACTGAATGGAACTGAGTGTATACTGGCCAGATGCCCCTCCTGCCGCCAATGTGGAGTTATATTCAGCATATACATTTTCATCGTGCCCAGAGAGAGAAATATATCTGTCTCTACCTAGGATCGAACTCACAGACTCTTGATTTGTAATGGAAGACTTGTAATGAAATATTTGTTCTTCATTTAGGAAATACTTGGAGAAAAAGTCAGCTTTCCTCCATTAAACGTTGATATTTGGTTATGCAAAATTAATAATTAATTACAATAGAAGTCAAAGTTATAGTTGAGTATAGGGCCATTAGTGGTTAAATGTTTGTTCTTTCTGTTCTTCTCAATCTCTAAAACACAGCTGAGAATTAACAATACGTTTCTGCATATAACTTTGATTAGATGATAGGATGCCAATCTAATCGAGTCTAGTTGCATATGTTACTTAAAATAGATTGATAGATAATCAATGCCTCCTTCGCCCCCATGAAAGGGCTGTTTCTGCTGTCTACCCCTCTGCTGCCTATCCAGTTGATATCTCTGGCTGGGGGCATAGCCTCCCTGGTACAGTCTGAAACCTGACTGACTGAAATCAGACCCTTTAAAAGAAGATCTGTAGTCCTGACCTCAGAATAAAGGACCGTAGTATGACCACAGAAATCGGAGAAACGGGGCTAGGGCACTGCCCAGAAATTGCCCTTCCTAGGAGCTGTGAGAAGCACCTTTCATTTGCCCTGATTCTCAATTGAGAAAAGGTCAATTGATCATGTTCTTGGTCAATATCATTATGTTATTTACTCAAAAATCCTTTCTCTTTAGTTCTGTATTAACCTGCAAATTTCATCTTTAAAAAAACCTGCAAAAAATTGCCTTTAAATATGTATGTTTCAAAACCATAAACCACTAATTGCTTTATTTCCCTACATTCATAACACTTCTGCTTAGTAGAATAATACTTGTAAATTAAAAACAGCATAATTATTTAAAGAAACTCCTATCAAGCTATACAAGCAACTAATTTTGTTGTAATATACCTGCAGAATTGATTTCAGTGGTATACTCCATGTACTGTAGATTCATATGGTAAGTATATAACCTTTGGGGAAAAGATTTAATCCTGTTGCCCATATAAAATGTTTTTTTTCACTTCTGCATTGACATTTCCTTATGACGATGCTGTACTGTTTATGGCCACTGTACCTTTTTAAAAAGATTTATGATTTCTGTACACTGTCTAGGGATCCTTTGTGTGACACTTAGAGTATACCTGTTTCATTGAAGTATAGTTGGATCCATCAGTACTAATTTTTCGTATTTCATGATGATCAGCCAGAATTAAGAATGGCTCTTCATCTATATGAAGAAATAATGGTAGGTTTTTTTTATTTAATTTATGAAACTTTGGAATAGAAACATAAATAGTGAAAAATTAAGTGCTGTATGCTTTGAACATTGGTATGAATAAAAAACATTAAAAGCATAATATTTCAAACAAGATCAAATATTAGTCATAAGCTAAACAAGAGATTTAATTAGCACCTTTTTAAAGTACTTTAATATAGCCTTTGAAACACAAGAGAAGAATTAACACTCTCTATTATGTTTTACTTCCAAAATGAATTTATAAACACAGCTTGGTTTTCAAGGAACAAGTGACATAAAAAAATTAGAATCATTTGGTTCAAAATTAATGCATATTTTAATTTCCAACCATTAGTGAGTTCTATAGTGGTTCTGAAAAGAAAATATAGATTTTTAATGTTAATTTATTTTTATTTTTATTTTAATTAGATTTATACCCCGCCCTTCTCCGAAGAGGACCCTTTGGAATGTATATGTAACAACTAGTTCTACCAGCTGTGTTCACCTTTCTTTGTTCCTGTTTTTGGCTGCCCAAAGTGACGAATTCGAGATGAACAAACACATAAATTGAAATTAGAAATAAATACATAAATAATGCAAATTTCTTTAATTTATTGATCTGCTTTATAATAAAAGAAAAACAAAACAAAAAGAAACATTCCCCTTCTCCATCTCTATCAGTAAACATAAGGGTAAATAAAGTAATAATATTATTGGAATTTAGTCTTTATGTCTAATATTTATTTAGCAAAACAATGCTTTCATAAACAACTCAATGGAAACTACTGAATTTGTGTCTAAAGTTAATGTCACAACTTTTGCTGGATTAGGAACTTCTGAATGAATTGTTATACAATTTTGAGGAACTAACTTATTTTTTAATGATTTTAGACAAGAAAGAGAACAGATGTGCAAATTAGTTAAGTAGTACCAACTCCTTAAAGAAGGACAAGGAATGTTACTTTATTTACACTCGCTTATATCCCATTGCCTGAGACAAGTTTTTACAAAACTTTGCTTTCAAATAAGCCAACATCTTATTTGGATGGAAGATATAGAGGCTTACGGTACTTACTGCACTCTGGTTATGCATATGCAATAATGTACAGGTGTAATATCTGATCCATTGTCTATTATATTGCAAACTCTATCAAGAACCTAGAACTAATTTATTATATCCTTGTCAATCCAATAGAACAAAAAATGTGTTATCCAATGAAGACAAACATATATTAAAACAATTGCATTGTTTGCAATATTGGCAAGGAACATTCAAAACATATCCTGACAATACTGTTAATATAAGAGGGGATGTACTGATTTCATTGCTGCATTTTATATACATATATTTTGCTAAAACCTATAGTTGCAAATAAATGTTTTAATACTTTAAAAATTAAGTTCTATTCTTTATGCTTAATTTGACTGTGACTTTAATAGTTTTGTAGCTGAAAAGATTTACCTGAAAGGGATTTACATCCTTGCTGAGGATTAGGTTGCATTTGATAACCATCCATACACAAGCATTTGTAAGTCCCATATGTATTGATGCATTGCTGACTGCACGGAAAGCCAGATGAACATTCATCAATATCTACACATGTTTTGCCATCTTCCTTCATATGGAAACCAGGCCAGCATTTACACTATAAAGAAAAATAAAGCACATTATGTGTTAAGCATGTATGGCTAGGGCTATTTCCACCTCCTTATCTGCCTTGGTTAATGCAATATCAATTTTGTTGAAATGCTTTTAAAACATATCATCCTAATTTCAGGATTCAAAGAAAAACCCATGGTTCATTTTCAGCTTTTTCACACACAGACATAGGCAATATTTCACAATTTTATAATTTGTCTAATTGTTTGGATTTTTGGAATATTTCATAGCAAAAAATATCTATCTGTATATAAAAAAGTTGAAATGGGTTCTATTTCTCTTTTATAAAGTTGGCCAGAAAAGTATGGTTTGTAGCATAGTTTTACTATGAAAAAGAAAAAATGCAGATGAAAAGAGAGCATTGAATCTTTTCTTCAACTTGAATTTTTTTGTTTATTTGTTCCACTTTTTCTTAATCAATTGTCCTTCTCTCTGGATTCATATGTACATTTTGCCTAGTTCCATAAAGCTGCTTTTTGAAAAACTGTCTGTATTGTTTTCTAAAAGAGAAGAGGAAGAAAGGATTTAAAGTTGCATATAATATCAGGCAAATTTATAGCTGCATATTTTTTTTTTGCTGACATACAGTAACAGCTCTAGCCCAGGGGATAGTGTTTTAGAAGGTTCTGCCTCATTAATAGTCCTAAAGATAGTAATATAAGTTCAGTTCTACAAAAAAAAACAAGCAACAAGATTTAAACTCTTGAAGTGTTTTTCAAATTTCTCTTGTTATTCTAAATGCTATTGTCTGAGATTACTTTGACTATAAATACATTAAATTAATATAAAATGGAATTTGCATGTTTCCGCAATGCACCAGTAATTACAAAAGGTCCTGGGGGAGAGGACTTAAAGTGAACATTTTGACATCTTCAAAGATAAAGTTAGAAGACAGGGATAATTAATAGAACATGATAAACTTATGAAACAGCAACAAAAATAGACCTGATGAAATTCATTCATCTTTAATATACAGTAATCCCTCGTTTTCCGCGGTTAATGGGGACCGAGAAACCGCGAAGTAGGATTCGCCAAGAAACTTGAATTGGTGGACATGTTTAAAGCAACCACTAGGGGGCGCTTGCCTCCTACCGATGCATTTTTTTTCTGTATTTTTTACAAATCCGCGAAGCACTGAAGCCGCGGAAAACGAAGCCACGGAAAACGAGGGATTACTGTACCAGATCAGTTTTTTTTTTATCCTATTCAAAATGTCATCATGCTAGAAAGGCACACCATTTAGTCAAATTTAGATAGACACTAACTTGGCATTTATTCAAGGCTCTTAAAATTACTAAGTTCAATAGCTTTGGGGTACAGTTACACTAGGCAGGTGATAGGAAAGCTACAGGTTATTTTGTGGAAATTTCTTTAAAAATTATATTGTTTTTACTGAACCAAAGAGAGGTAGGCATTACTTTTTTCTGTATCTTCACCTCCCGGTGTGAGAAATGAAAAAGTTACAAGCATTAGAACATGAGGATTAATGGTGAAAAAGAAAGTTAATGGGACAATAACCTCAACATTTGGAATTTCTTCTCATAAACTCATTTTAGAAAGTTTAATGTTTACTAGGCATTCAATTAAAAGAACATTAAAATATTTATATTATATTTGCTGTGGTATTTTTAATGCCTAAACTACTGACTGATTTGTAAATTTGTGTATATTATTTTGGATGTTTTTGAATTTTTATTGTTTTAAAATGGTTATAGTTTTAGTGTATTATATGTTTTGAATTGTAAATCACCCACAGTCATTGTCTGACATGAGCGGCTATAGAAATTGAATAAATAGATATATTTATTGTACATAATATCGTACTTCAGTAGTTCAACTGTAAAAATCCATCAAGTCTTTCCTCTCACTAAAAGTTGTGAGATTAGCATAAAAGAATACAGTAATGAACACATTTTTTAAAATTATATATTAGACACATACATTGGCATAGCCAAATACTTTAAAGCTACTTGTTATTTTCTCAATACCTCCAATTGATTACATTAGACTTTAAAACTAAACAGAAGTTTGCATGTTCTCCGGACTTGCATTAAGAGTAGAGTAGAGTAGAGTAGAGTAGAGTAGAGTCGAGTAGAGTAGAGTAGAGTAGAGTAGAGTAGAGTAGAGTAGAACAGAACAGAACAGAACAGAACAGAACAGAACAGAACAGAACAGAACAGAACAGAAAAGAACAGAATTCTTTATTGGCCAAGTGTGATTGGACATACAAGGAATTTGTCTCCAGTGCATAAGATCTCAGTGTACCTCGGTTCTCCTAAAAAAAATCTCTGCCTACAATTTTCAATTTATTTTTCTTCCAGAAACTATTTCCTTTTCCTAAGACACATAGAAAGTAAAATGAAGTATGGGCTATAAAGTTTTATTACTTGTATTACTATTAACAAAATATACAAATGCAAGCATCATATGATTAGCATTTCTATGTCAGTTGGGGATTTCAAAGTCTATTTTATAGTGTATTATTTTAAACTTCTAAACTACGAACCTTGTATCCAACAGGAAGATCTTGGCAATCTTGAGAACAGCCACTAACTTTCTTACTCAAACATTCATTTATATGGCAATTTCTCTCATCAGACCCATCACCACAATCCTGTTTGGCATCACAAACATCTTCTTGGGGGATGCACTTGCCATTTTTACACATAAAAAATGAATTGTTGCATGACTGTTCTAAAAACAAGAAATAAATGGGTAAAAGGAAACAGAATGCAAAAAGTATGGTCATCAGGTACATAATCCATAGTTTAATTTACAAAGTATGTATTTGCATATACCGATACAGGTTTAAAATATTTACTCAATATATATAAATTTTATATTTGTAAATTATTATAGCTTTTAGAAATCTAGAAATATTAATGGTTATAGAACATAGGGCACTAATTTCAATAAACAACTGTTTTAGCAACTGTCTATGTATTTGCTAAATATAATGCTTGATTATTTTAAATACAAAATTTTGTTTATGATGAATCTTTCTTCCTGTTGACTTAGGGCTGGCCTTAAAGTAGACCAGACCAGGAAATCAACAACACAACTGGGCGGAAACTGCTTTTATTCCAATTATCTATAATAAATCTTTCAAGGCTGAATCTGTTTACCTTTTCCTTCCTTACTGTGAATTCCTTACTCTCTATAGTTGCAATAGTATATGAGAATGACTCCTGAAAAGAGACCTAACTTTAGTTCTGTTGAGCCTGAATATTTTTCTATCTTTCAACCTCTCTTCCTTTGCACGTGCCTTGGATCAAAGCATGTCAGTTTTCAAGTGATGAATTGAGGGAAAGAGAGAAGTCTCAAACACCATCTGGATTAAGAGATCTGCAGTATGGTGCTACAGAAAGGACATGTCAAATAATAATATGAGGCAATTGATGAATTACTCAATCAGCATGCTTTGTTAGTAGCCTGCAAGTAGAAATACTCATTTTAGTAACACTGTCACATTCTAGAAAATTATTTTGGACTTAAAAGTAAGGTTGTACAAATATTTAAAAAGCTGAACCTGCACTTCTGCATTTTATATTAATAGGATCTTCATCTGAATGATCTGGACAATCAAAATCTCCATCACATTGCCACTGAGAATTTAAGAGACATCTTCCATCAGCACAGCTGAATTCTCCAGGATTACAATGGCGATAGCCTAAAACCAGAGTAATTATTTTTTTTATTATAGTATCTCAAATATTTAGAATTATATATATTATATATTTAGATATTTATACCATTTATAGCCTTACAATTTATCTTTGCAAGCAGGGTATCATCCACAAGGTAAGACAAGAAGATTCTTTGTCCTTTTACTGATCCTAGCTAAAATGAAATTTCAAATTCTTTATTATCTCACCCATCAATTTGCTTGTTTGGTAATGCCTGTGCATAATCAACAAATTCCAGTATGGGATTACAGCCCCATAAGACTCTTCCATGACAGGAAGATGTTGCAATTAAATTGAATGGCAAAAAAAAAAAAAAAAATTCAGCCAAGAAATATGGCACAATTTCTAACTATTAAAATCTAATTTCAGTGGAAAATTTTAGTGGGAAATTACAAAAGCAATAGCAGCAACAATTTTATGGAACTCAAGGAATAGTGTATGTGCAATTGAGACCTGTCTCCAAAACACAGTAACTGTGTATATTGGAACTTAAGTTACTGGCTTTCTATACTTCAATAGACAGAAGAGGTTCCACAGAATACATCAAAACAGACTTCTGATTTTGCAACTCTTCTGTATTGTACTTTTGATTAAGTTGAAGGACAATTATCAAATCCAAAACATGCAGTAAGCATTATGGATCATTATGTATCTTATCCTGAGCACTCTAATAATGTATAATTGCCCTTTTACTACATAAACTTTCCTCTATACATCTGGGATGCCTTGGCTATATCTTTCAAATATTATGGGTAAGGAAATATATGTTTTTCACAATAAACAGCTAAAACAAATAATATAAATTACTTCACTATTAACCATTAAAATTTTGTGGCCTAAATTCTGTTACAATGAACATGCTAAATTATTAAAATCTAATTTCAGTTAGTGGGAAATTACAAAAGACATCAAAGAAATCAGTCTGCGGTGTTGACAAATGTACAAGTAATTACGTTTACTTTGAAAAAGTAGAAATATTACTGATATAAAAATATTAGGAGCTCAATTTAGGCTTAGGAGAAATGTAACTTTCTTACTGTTAATTTACTGTTAACAGTAAGTTCAGTTCCTAACTTTTACTGTTAATTTACTGCATGCAGTATATTCTTCTCTGCTAGAATATGAGGGAGAGAATCTCAATTTCGATGCAAAGACAGGTGTTTATGTCTAAAAAAATGCTTACACTTGTTTGAAATGAATTAATATATTAAAGCTTGAAACAACTATCTATCTATCTATCTATCTATCTATCTATCTATCTATCTATCTATCTATCAGAAAACTGTAATTATAAAAAAATCACAGAAGCAAAGCAAAATTAGAAAATTATGTAATTTTCTATAATCAGATTTCTCTGGAAAAGAGAAGCCCAGTACAGAACCCAAACACAGCAAAATAATAAATTTCTCTTTGTATAATTCTTGCATAATCTGGCATTTTTGTATAATCCAGTTATACGGAATAGCTTCAGGATAATTAGATCCTGCTGAAGTCACTGTTGGATGTGCTATTGGACTTGAACAGTATATAAGATCCAGCAATTAAGTAAATAAAAAGATTGAGATAATAGTATGCAAAAATACACAGAGGAATTTATAAAGTTCATTATTTAATAATGAATTTCTGTCTCCTATCAAATTTACCCAGACTTGCATTTACCCATACAGATGATATAATTTTGAAAGGTTGAGTTGATATACATCTTTACACATACATTGCATTAAACAAAGGTCAAATTCTGTCACTTTAACATATTGCTAACACGGAAACAGCATAATTCAAGATGAATCTTGCTAGCCCTTGCTTTAAATTTTAGCCTGCTATGTATTGATATACCAGTTATACTGAATTCATACTTGAACAGATGAAAAAAAAATCCTTTATTAAATAAATGGAAAATAAATTATTCAAACATAAGTATTTTGTATCATAGCAAGGATGCATCCAGGCACCTTATTGATTAATTCTGCCAGGAGAAAGATGTCCAGTCCAGAGTTAAATAGTTCTTTAATTTAATGTTCAGGATTTCAGCCATAGCTGGATTTTTTTCATTCAAAGCACATAGCTACTTTTCTTTAAAGCTTACAGTAAAACTAAAAAATGTTTAAAAATGCAGTAACAATGTTACCTAATTGCATTGTTTTATTCTTTTATAATTTACTTTCTTTTTACAAAATCTAGATAAAATTTAAGAACTCTTTTGTAGTGAATAATTGTCAAAGATACTTGCCACATTCTAGAGATTCATCTGATCCATCCTCACAGTCATCATCGTGGTCACATACAAACAGTTTAGAAATGCAGACTTTATTGTGGCATGTGAAAGTATTTTCATCACAAGTATTACTGGGCGCTAAGAAAAATTATAAAAGGGGAAGAATGAAGTTCCCTTAGCAAAAGAAAACATAACAATACTTTCCATATTGGATAATATTCAATCTTACAAAGAAAAAACTCAGATATTGTAATCCTTTAACTCCTCCCACCAGGATTCCCTCAGAGGAACAGAAGAAAAAGTAAGTTGAAGTTAATATAACTTGGCCAAATATTTTAATTACACTCTTTAAAGGTTGTCTGCATAGAATACTTCATATGCTTCCTGAGTCCCATGTGGCTTTTCATTGTATGATACAGGACTTTTGAAGTCTGATAATATGGTAGAAAAGGAGGAAAAGGAAAGGCAAATTAGGTCATTTTGTATACACTTTCTGTAATGGGACAGTTTGAACAAATGATTTAAGAAAGAGCTGTGCTATTAACTCCAGTTGCAATAGAACAGGAGGAAAAAAAGAGAACAGTCAACAAAAAAGTGGTGGAGATTTGAGTTATCTTCATTATTATAAATAGCAAAGTGGTCCTTATTTCACACTTTAAAAAAAGTTTCACCAGCCAATTATCACAACCAGTAACACTTATTTTACACTTAAAAGGCATAAACCACACTTCTGCCAGATAATAAAATTAAGAGGATTTATAACTTTGTTGTCATTTTTATATAAATATTCTAATATTTTTCCTTTCAATGGATCATCTTAAATTCAGAGTCATCTTTCACTTGAACACACGATTGGAATAATAATAATAATAATAATAATAATAATAATAATAATAATAATAATAATAATAATAATAATAATAATTTAATTTCTTGACCGCTCCCTCTCCCCATAGGGACTCGGAGCGGTGCACAGGGAAACTAAAACAATAAATATACAATAAATATACAGACATATTAAAAACAAATTAAACGATACCTGTGCAAAAATACCCATTTACATACTAAAATTCCCACTTAAACAGCTAAAACCCCATAAAGAGAGACTAACCTAGGCCGGCCAAGCAGAAAAGATATGTTTTTAATTTCAGACAGAAGGAGCGGAAGTCCGTGGTCGTTCTAATGTCGGGGGGAAGGTCATTCCAGAGGGCTGGGCCCGCCACAGAGAGAGCCCTTCCCCTGGGCGTCGCCCGCTGACAAAGTCTAGTGGACGGCACCCGGAGAAGTCCCTCTCTGTGGGAGCGGATCGGCCGTGAGGATGTGTGAGGCAGGATCCGATCCCGCAGATAGCTAGGTCCCGAGCCATGGAGCGCTTTAAAGATGATAATTAATACCTTGAAGCGCACCCGGAAGACGACAGGCAGCCAATGCAGCTCGCGCAGGAGCGGTGTTATATGGGTAAACCTGGAGGTTCCCAGAATTGCCTGCGCGGCTGCGTTCTGGACCATCTGAAGTCTCCGGGTGCACCTCAAGGGGAGCCCCATGTAGAGAGAGTTGCAATAGTCCAGTCGGGATGTCACGAGAGCATGAGTGACTGTGCGAAGGGCGTCCCGATCCAATAGGGGGAAGCAAGATTTTATTTCATACATGTGCCTTTAAACTTCTATTGATCACTATTGTAGACAATTCCCTCTATTCTTTGGTTGCTTAAAAACCTACAGTGGATTTAGTGCAGATATGCTTCTTATTGAGAATTAGATAGCTTTCTTTAGGTCTATTAAACCACAGTATTTTTGCCTTGCAAAACACAAACAACAAACATTAACATGTCTCATTAGTCAAAACTGAATTAGAAAATATGTTTTGTATATCTTGCAAAATGGCTTTTACCACAACCCGCTGTAGCAAGTTCATCACTTCCATTAGGACAGTCTCTTTCACCATCACAAAGCCAGTGTAGAGGAACACAGGCATATGAATCTAAACAGCTGAACATGTCTGGAGCACAAGTTACTGAGCCTGTGAAACACATACAAAAGAATAGAAAACAAACAAGCTCCAGATGTTATGCTTCACACAGTATATATTTTCAAATATTCTTTTAAAATAATCCAACTGATGAACATGGCATACTACCAGAAATAAATCACTTTCACCTGGGCACAACATCTAAGGTGAAATTTAGCAGTTTAGTCTAGTGGTTAAAACACCAGTCTAGAGAGTGAGAGACCATGAGTTCAATTCCTGCCCTAGTCATGAAAGCCACCTGAGTGACTTTGGGCCAGTCATTCTCTTTCAGCCCAAATCATCTCACAAGATTGTACTTTTAAACAGTGCATCACTAATATCTGAAGACACTTTGAATTACACTAAGGTTTCGAACAGGCTATGCCAGATTTACTTACTGACTTATCTGTTCAATTTGTCTAGCTGCCCATTTCTCATATGTGACTTTGGGCAGCTCGCACAATAAAAAAAAAACACATGCAAATACAAATAAACCATAAACTTCCATCTTCTGAAAGATGTAACTATTTCACAGGCTCCATGCCATTGCCAAATCCAACAGTTTCCCCCTGATATGCTAATACATCTCTAGACAGCTTCGGACATTTTAAAATTAGCATCATTATACAACTCACCACAAATAGCTTTACTTTCATCCAAACCATTTCCACAATCATCTTCCCCATCACAAGTCCATTGTTTGGAGATGCATTTTTGTTCAGAACAAGCAAATTGATTCCATGAACAGGAGGAATCTAAAAGATGTAAATTATAATGCATCCAATGGCAGCATTGTGAAAATATATTTTATGCTCTTTATAACTGGAGTGCTAAATATGAACAAAATATTTACTGAATAAATTTATCTCAGCTATTGTTCAGATACTGAGAGTTTGACTCATTTTTACATGCAATTTAATCTGATTTTTTTTAAAGGTGATGAACGTTTAAACAGTTTTATAACTATTTGTGCTATAATGAAATTACATCTGTGAACAGAAAACTGAAAGTCTCCATGTAACATGTGGGATTATTTTAACATTCAGTTTTATGGGATCTAGTTTTCATTAAAAAAATTGTTCTGAAGACAGAGCAGTTGCATCAATCAGAATGATGAAAGAAGCATCCTTTTGGGTGGACACCATCATAAGACATATAATAAAAAGGCAGAGATTCCATTCTGATGCCACAAAGCTGCTTGTATCAGTTGGAACATTCTTCACTCCCAACTCATAGTCACCATTGAACCGTTCTCCTTGCCTATGTCAGAAGAATTCAGATATGCTTACTTTCAGCATTATTTTTGCTTTATTAACTCATATAAAATTGTCAGAATGTCATGATGTTAATTTAGATTTAGATTTTAAAAATTAATTGTCCTGTAATGTGCTCTGAAAACTCATTATCAACAGCTCTTTTGCAAGAAATGTTTATGGATTAATGATAAAATACTCACCACAGAGTAATTCATCACTTCCATCTTCACAATCTTTCTGACCATCGCATACCCAGGAAAACAGAATACATTTACCACTAGGACAGCCAAAATAATTCTCTTCACATGTATGCTTATTTCGAACTTCACATAAAATAAAAGAAACAATGTATTTCTAGTTATAATGGTATCTTGAATATAAATTGTTAAAACAAAATGGCAGTAATCAATAGCATTCATTATTATGAAGGAAATATTTCCCCCAATTACCTGGGCATTTTAATTCATCTGAATAATCTCCACAATCATTAGATCCATCACACAGCCATTCTGGTAGTATACAAAGTGAAGTAAAGTTACAGCTAATAAATCCTGAAGATTTCACTCCAAGTTTATAGAAATTATTGCAGTCTGTGTTATCTGAGAACACAAAATGCAATTATCATACATTATAATATATTTTTTAACGTTTGATCTCATTACTCGAATTTATCTTATGTTGTTCAATTTATTTCCCATAAACATTATATTGCCTGTCATTGATCAAACACAGGATGTATTCTTATCATGTTCAATGTACTCAAGTTCAAACTGAGCTTATTGTTTGTGTAAACTCTGTGGCATTATATAAAACACAAATTAATTATACATGAAGTACATATTGGTCTGAAGGGAGACTAAAACAATAAAGTATTATACAAATGGAATTAATTAATTAATTAATTAATTAAAAAGCAGAATTTCTTACTACAGTTTTTCTCATCCAAAGCATCTAAACAATCCACAATCTGATTGCATTGAGCTGATTTTGGAATGCAGGTTCCATCTAAACAGCGGAATTCCATGGAAGAACATCCAGAAACTATAAAGAGGATATTTTTAGAGGCGGGAGAAAAGGGAAAGACATTTTTTTAAAAAAAACCCATCTTTGCACTGATGACAATAGATAGATGATAGATAAAGAGATACTTCATCCTTGTGTGTGTGTGTGTTTGTAGGTATGTACATATGTTTCTAGACATCAAATAATTGCCGATCCCAACATTTTGTATTAAGATAACCTTCTCATATTATTAATTGGCCCTAAAGTGATAGTTACTGATCCAACATTATTTCATCCCATAAATATGAAGTTAATTATGTTTTTTTTTTAATGACCAGATTTTTCATATACAATAACTGCATTGAGCAAATAGTGAATTACAGTCCTTGGTTTCATCAAACACCCCATTCCAATTAACATTTTAATGATATTTAATTTTAAATTTGTATCAATATTCAAAGTATTATTCTGCAAAAAAAAAAAGTACCTTCACAACCTCTTTCATCAGAATTGTCACCACAATCATTTTTGCCATCACAAATTTGATTACTAGATATACAGCGCCGATTTAAGCAAGACTTAAATCCTTTCCGACAGTTTCTGTTTTCTTATAAATTAAAACAGAGAAATAGCTTTTGTCATTTACGCAGCATCATTACAGTTGAAATGTTTAGGCATGCAGACATGAATCAGTAGCTAAAACATAAAAACAAGATATGGCAAGAGAATCAAATTGAAAAAATGGACTTTTAGTGGACTGACTTACCACAATACAATAATTTCTCATCAGACTTGTCTTTACAGTGAGCTATGCCATCACAGGAAAGTTGGTAATCAATGCACTCACCATTTCCACATTCAAATTCAGAGTAGAAATTGCATGACATATTTTTAGCTGAAAAGAAGAAAAGGTATTCACTTCAAAGTTAATAGCATAAAAGCCAATTGCAGTCTTAAAAATTTAGCCTTGTGAAATAAGAGATATGGTTGAACAGGAGGAGATATTCTTGTGCAAGAAACTGACAAGGCAGGAAAACCAGATGGTATCACTTTTCATTTTTCACAAAGAAATTGAAGTTTCCCTCTATCAACATGGGACCCAAAAATGAAGAAGGAGAACGTCTGCTGATATGACAACTTAAATACACTGTAGCTATGTATTTGAATCATTTCACATTCTATTTATTTAAGACAGTCATTTGGGAATGTTATATGTGGAGATTTATGTATATCAAGTTGTGTGGAAAAGATACAACAGGTGGAATGTGGGAAGGATTTTGTTTTTAAAAAGTTAAAATGCTTTCATGATTATTTTGAGAAGAAAAAAGACATTATTTTGCATCCAAAATGAATATGTAAAAATACTGTACTGTCTATTTGTCTTGAAATGTGTACGTTCATGCATCTTAGTTAATTGTCTACATATGTTTTCAGTTCCTTAACTAAGGAACACCTAACAGCTAAATGATAGGTAAAATTTTCAGCACACATAATTCCTTGATTTTATGATAAAAGCATACTTCAAATTAATCTGTGGCTCTATTCAGTGTCTTGTATATTCAACTCTGTATTTATGTAATCCAGCATTCTCACAGCAGCACAAATGTAGACTACATGACATTGTGATTTGTGAGTGTAATATCATGCCATAGACAAAACACCTATTGTATTGATCTCTACTCATAATGGTTTTATTCTATCCATATTGGTTTTCCACAATACTGAAATGACTTTTTTTTTCAATAAATGATCCATGAACAGGGTCCCATCTAAACTGCATCTAACTAATCTGAGCATTTGTATTGTTGCCAGGGAATTAAAACTCTGGGCTTTTCATACGCATACCAATTATATTTTTACTGGAATCCCCTAACAAAGGATTTGTTCAAGAAAATCCAGTAGAATCAAAACTTTTGGTTTTCAGGATAAAGAAAAAAACACAAAGCCGGTTACAGAAGAAGCAGAATCTAATGGTGGTATATTCTCTATTGAACAAATGCAGGGAATTGCTTCCAAGAATTGCAGATACGTACAAATGCATACCTATATCCAAGTCATTACCTAGCCAACTAATTTTCTAAATATCTTGGAGGCAAAATGTCCCAATTCTTAAATGTTGCCAATACAAGATAGATCAGCTAACTATATAATATTGTGCATAACAGGATCCACATTACTTCAATAGCATTTCTTTTCTGATTATCCAGATACAGTAGGTTTAATTCAGTCTAGCAGTTGGCTTCTTCCTCTTTGAAAGAGCTTTCATTTCTGAGAAATAATCCACTGATTCCTTTCTTAACAATCAATTGAATTGCATTTATTCCAATTTAGATTGCTTTTATTCCAAAGCCTATTATTATATTTTAGCATTGACAATGTTCATTTTTGCTTAGGCACAAAGAAATCTTATGGATGTCAGTTTAACATGAAATTCCAATGAGCTTGACTTCCAAGGCTTCATAATGCTTTCTAGGATGACCTCCCAATCTTTTCTGCTGAGAGTATCATATTTACAGGATCAAAAATCTGTTCTCCGTGTCTCTTAAATTCTGTATTTCTCTATACAACGTTGAAACACCAGGAAGTATCTGATACTTGCACATTTTTGTTCAAAACTTGCTTTCTTTCTTAAAATGATTTGTGCCCAATGAATGTCTGGTACTAGTTTTTAGTTGAATGGTGGTGTTGAGCAAAGAACTGAGAGGACTGTGGGACCAATCATGAGTCAGTTCAAACTACTCTATATTTAAATTATAATTTCTCCAACCCTGACTACATCTCATTCTATTTCTTTAAACTTGCTATTACACTGTATCTGAGTGCAAAAGAATATATCACTCAAGTTGCAATTTTTATACCATAATATTTTGAAAGCCTTAACAAGCTTCTTTTGTCCCATTTTAAAATTCATAACTATAAGCCATGAATCCACCGAACTGAATTTCTGCCACAGGTGTTTCTACAAGTAACTGTAATCTATCAAAATGTGAACACCTTTGTGTTTTTCTTGCTCTGGAACAAGAAAAGGGCCTTGACATTCCATTATTAGTTTCCTTCCCTCCTCCAAATCATTAACTCCCTGCTAATGTCACTAGAACTTGAATTTCCCGGTATACTGTAGGTATTTCCACAGCTTCTTCTCGCATGTTTATTTTGCAAGTGTTACATTCCTGTCGCAATTATCTTCATGCAGTATGCTGCACAAGTGTATATTCCATTTGTAGATGAAATGCTTTGTTATGATTCTATTAGCAGTGTTTCTATTAGCAAAAGCTGTTATGTTTTATACAATGGGAAACTGTCTCTCACTCTTCATAGGTTCACAATTATTTCAGACAGTCAAAGAGTAGGTTCAGGGTAGAGTCAAAGGACATGCAGGAATTGTAGACCAAAACAGCCATTCCATTATGGGCTTTGATTTATGGAAAGTTGGATTTTACTTAACAATTTTAGATTTCAATGATTTCTTCATTTTTGAATGTTTTTTTGTTTTTCATCTCACTGCAGTTCAAAACATAAGTCTCTATAAACCATACCTGTATAAAGATGCATTCCTTCTTTGGAAATAAGAATGCAGGGCAATCATGCTCATTATGCAAAACACATCATGGGTTCTTCCCATGCTAATGTCACACAGACACACATGCACGGCACGCACGCACACACACACACACACACAATTGGTCTGTTACCATTCAAGAACCAAACTGAACATTGTACAATTAAATCAGAACTGGAAACTAAATGGATACCAACCTGGTGAATCAATAGAGCAACATTTGTTTTCTAATCCCTTTGTTCACATAGACAATCTAATGCATGATTTAAAAACTTGTATAATACAGGAATGTATATTTGTTTCCTAACAACCAGCATGTAAGAAATTTATGTCGATTAAGCATTTGAGTACCCTTGGGATGTATTAATGTCTGGCTATATTGCCAAGTTAATTATAGTTTTGAACTTGTAGCAAATCAACTCTACACAGGATTCTCTGCAGTGTGTTATTGGTCTAAGTGTGACAGTTTTAAGGCTATATTTAAATAAAACGTTATTGTGAGATACTGATATTTTAATTAGATTCACTTGGAACTTGGAAATCAGGTATCTGTCCATACAAGATCAATTGATCTCTAAGGGTATAATTTTCACAGCCATTTTAAGGCTCTACTGCACTACAACAATGTCTACAACCTTAATTAATATGTTTCTTATCAGTATAAATCATCAGTATGCCCCATTCACTTTTAATTAAGATTGCCAGAGAGGTGCATCTTTGTCATAAAAAACTGCAAATTATAGTATAGTGATTGTAAATTAATTTATTGATGAAAAGTTGCTTTAGATCAATTTATTACTCAAACAGCAGGGTTTATAGCATTTAATTCCCCAAATATCTTACTGTCGTAAAATAGATAAAGGAGCTATGCACAATTGCTACAATAATTTATCAGAAGACGGGAAGAAGAAATTGGAGGAACGTAACTGGGAAGGAGATGAGAAGCAAGGTATTTTCTTCTTCAAGGAAATAAAAAGTACTTTTTATAGATTGGGTTTTTTCTTGTGTATGTGTGTGATTTTTACACTTCCCAAAGTCCATTAGAGTTGGGTGAATAATAAATTTAAATAAAAATAAGAACAATATGGGAACAGTCACCCTATTGGGGAGCTATGGAGGTATGCAGCATGTAAATTTTTAAAAAAAAGAATGAATAAATAAATAAATGGAATTCTGGATATGATAAGCCTTTGGTCCCCTTCCAGTACCAGGCTTCTCATGTTTTTCATAATTGTCACTATTTACATTACTTCTTACTTAACTGAATAAAAATAGAGTTTCATTCACAACTCAACAGTTATGACAACAATAATTCTGGATGTTTATACAGGTACTATCATGCAAACTGGAATACAATCATTATTTTGCTGAAAATGTGTAAGTTGTATATCAAAATGCATATTAAAGAAAATATATGCAAACATGAGTACAAGTTTGTATTGATCTTTCCCTCCTCAAGTAAGCTTATAAGAAATGAAATGTAACAAATCTTTTGTCTTTTAATTCTGTTTATGAATAAATTTGAATTTGGAAAACTTAAGAACACTTTAAAAATCTATTCCTACATAGGTGAATCTCTCAGAGTTGTTTTCCCTATTATTTTTTTAAACACTCACTTTAATTCTTTTTATTCTGTTTATGAAAAAACTTGTGAAATTTTGGTTAGGTTGAATTTTTTTAGTCATCATTAATGCTAAAAGAAAGAGGGGGGGAGGGAAGGAGGGAGGGAAGGAGAGAGAGAGAGAGGGAGGGAGGAGGGAGGATGGATGGATTACAATTGTACTTACACATACATCTGTTATCATCTGTAAGTATGCGGTCACCCCTACATGAACAATTAACATGCCCATCAGGTGTCAGGAGACACAAATCATGACAGCCTCCATTCATTTGGGCACAAGGGGATAATTCACCTGGTGAGGAAAAAAGATTGTATAACTAAAAACAAGTAATCAATTTGCATAGGAACAGCTTGTTTCAATATTTACGATCTTTTAACATAGCAAGGCCAATACATTAAATGGTATGAATGCATTTTGAAAAAGTTGCAGTTTCCAGATAGTCTTCATGGATTATATATGTACAACACATTACACTAATTCACTCAGAAGTGAATGATCATCAATAGTGGCTCCTGATCCAGGAATGGTGCAATTATTACACAAAATGAAGTTTTGCAAAAGGTCTCTTGGTCACAGCTACAATCTATAGGTAGTCCTCAACTTAAACCAGTCACTTAGGGACCATTCAAAGTTAAGATGGATCTGTAAAAGGGCATTTATGATCCAGATCTGAATTTCTGATGATTCCCTTCCCTCCGTAGTCACATGATTGCAATTTGGGTACTTGGCAATATTGCTGCATTTCTCTTAAGACTGTGGTGTTTATTTTACAACAACTGTTGTTCGCTTAACCACCATAAAAAGGTCATAAAATTAGGTCAATCAAATGACTTTTATGACATGACTGCAACAGGCAGGATCCATTATGGTTATAACTTGAGGACTATCTGTATTCTTTGAATAGGAGCCATGAATCCAGAAGAATACCCAGAATGTACACTGGTATTGTTTGTTACCATATTCAGAAGCAATGATGGACTAAACTGCATAACCACTTAGTCTTGCCAAATTTAAACTGAAGTTTGTTCTTCCTTATCCACTGAGACTACTCCCACCGAGACAAAACTTCTACAGTAACCCTTGATCAGCCTTGTGAGGAGATATAGAGCTGTTTATTCTGATCATATCATGATACTTCATCCCATGCTGACAGATGACTTCACCTAGTGGCTTCATTAAGATATTAAATAAGAGATCATTAAACTTGGAGCCTCCTCCACCCTGCCCAAAATGACTATGCTGGATATCTGTTTTTCTATAATTACAAACTAGAAATTGTCTTGGAGAAAGCAGAAAAACCAATGCAAAATTGTGAGCTCCCCCTAATCTTTGGAGTGGTCCAGAAGGATAGGGTGACTGAAGTATTAAAAGCCACTAAGAATAAAGGAAAACCATGATGGGTACAATGTCCCCATTCCACTTCCATGAGAAGTAATCCATATATATGATCAACACAAGGGTGGGTTGCTGCTGGCATTACTGCCAGTTCAGTGCATGCGCAGTTGCCCATAAATAGGTCTGTGCAAGTGCAGAACATTAAAAAATGGATTAAAAAAACATGCCGACCGGGGAATCGGTTCAAAGGTGTGTCAGGCCTGGGTCACTGCCAGTTTCGGCGATCCAGGCCAGCAAAGTACTACCATTTCGGCCAAGCCGGACCAAACTGAGAGGAACCTATCACTGGATCAAAGCCATTTTGGTTCTGTGCCCAATCTGAAACCTGACTAAAAAGGGTCCAGATAATCAATTTTATTCACAATTCTTTGAAGCTGCAGTTGAACCACCTTCTCAACAGCCTACCCTATGAAAGGAAGAATGGAGTTGTTGTTCAAACAACGACTTCATAAAGACAGGGTAAATCACAGCCTCTTTAAACAGTAGTGGGAACACACACACACCATCTTTCAAAATGAATTCACCACTGCAAAAAATATCAATGTCATCTGTTGGAAAACATTTACTAACCAGAAGGGACATGAATCCAACATACAAATGGCTAAGTTAAAAATTCCAAGAATCCTGTCCACGTCATTAAAATCAACAACCTCAAGCTCAACCCAGATAACCAAATCAGACTCGATGGGATCAGCCTCAAAGCCAGAGTCAAGCTTGAAGCAGACCCAAGTAACTTTAGTTGGCAAATGTCTAACATATTTTTCATAATAGCCCTAAAGGAAAATCTCCAATTCAACCTTTCTCAGGCAGAACTGTGACACTTTAACTGGATCATTAAGTAGCTATGTATGGATACAATAAGGAAGAGAGATACTCATGTTTTACTGCCCTTACAGCTACAAGGTAGTCTCTAAAAGGAACTCTAACTTGTATTTGGTCAGGTTCATTCATTATTGACCTCCAAAATGCTTCAAATATTGTTCCAGAGTTTCTTGCACTTCATTTCCCCTAGTTCCTTCGTAAAGCAAGGAACTAAGAACCCGAGATCCATTAGAAGAGGCCACATTGTGATGATTTGATCTAAAGCCCTAGCAGCCTCTTCATTCCAAATAGTGGCTCAGAATGTGCAGAACAATCAAAAACTCACTTTGAAAACCAATGGGATTCATAAGTCACGTGGGACAGACCAGGTGAATAGATTTAACCTCTCTCTAATTGGAGCAGCAGCAAGGGATTCTAGGGCAAAGAGAATGTGTTCTAACTATGACATAGCCAAATAATAACTATTATATGTCAGTTCCACTGCCATCAGGGTGGCCATAAACTTCTGAACTATCTCAGACTTCACACCCCTAGACAAGGCAACTTGAAGTCTTCCAAGATCATAAGTTTAACGAACTTGATTGTCAACTAAGCCACAGAATCAAGGAGCTTAAGCAGGGAGATAACAATGAAGCAGGAGGTTAGTAACAATCATCTATCAAAAGAATAACTCTTTGAAAATAAAACACAAGAGTTTGGTAAGATGATAGATAGATAGATAGATAGATAGATAGGTAGGTAGGTAGGTAGGTAGGTAGGTAGGTAGGTAGATAGATAGATAGATAGATAGATAGATAGATAGATAGATAGATAGATAGATAGATAGATAGATAGATAGATAGATAGATAGATAGATAGATAGATATTTTTGTATACACATTTTTAGTTATGTTGATCCCTCAAAACAATATGTTGATCAACATAAAATACCAATGTATTTCTGCATTATGATATGCAAAATGAAAAAGCCCACTAATGATGTGTGAAGCAAAACTAGATTGCATGCTAAACAACAACTTACTATTCTGGTAAGAAAGAAATAACTGACAGGCAACTGAAGACTGTTTAGAGACTGAAGAGACAAAATATTATCTGTATCAAAGAGTAAATATCAGGAAATACTCTTCCTTTTTTCTTCATCAGTGTAACCATGGTAATCTAAAGCTCCCTGTGAAATCTGCTAACTTCCACTACTGTAAAAATAAGGAGGCTTCTAATGTTAAGAGTATAGATTGTAATTATTTTAGCAGAATTCTCATCAATAAATAAATATGAAATAGATAGAAATTATATTGCAAATAAAAAGACATGGTTAAGTTCTAAACTTGAAACAGGGATGAAAGAGTTTGATGAATTTATGTGATTTGCATGGTAACAGGATTTTTATATAACAACATTCACTAATTTGGAAGGGGGATTTGAATATGAGATTAAATGTCAGTTCTTTAAGTGAAATGATTGATTAATTTGGACCATAGTTGGAAATAATGAAAGTATACCTAGTGAAAAACATCTTAAATAATTTGACAAATGCTAATTATGGAAACAGTAAAGAAATCAAGTAGCTTGAACCAGGTGGCAATTTTTAATTAAACACTTGCCCTTGTTACTATGGCATTATAAGATGCTGAACACAGGGATACAAATTATCTTGTTAGCCCTCTTGAGAGATAGGTAGCGGTGCCTTTCTCTTGGACTGCAGCAGCACCAGCCAATGGATGGGTTTTGCAAATAGTTTTCATAAAAATTCCCCCAGATTTCACATTTCAAGCAAGGGACAATTGTGAATGTTTTTTCAAGAGAACTTGCTTTCTCATCCGGAAAAATAACAATTTGAAAACTGTTTCAAATTAAGATTGTTACTTCTGTGATAATTATCTTTTCTCTATAATAAAAGCTATATATCTAAAAGAGAACAGTATAATGAACTGCAAAAATAATCCTTTTACTGATTTTTTTAAAAAAAAAAATCTACCAGTAAAGAAATACTGATGTTGTACTCAGTAACTTACAGCTGTTAGTGTCATTAGCAACAGCTATGATGCCCATAGGTTGATGTGGGATATCAGATCTAAGAATTTTTGTATCTCCACCTGTATATTTATTGGATCGCAGTATAGCTCTTCTCACCCAGTCTGTCCAGAAGATCCAAGCATCGTATACAGCTAAACTGAGAAAAGTGCCAGGTCCAGATCTGACTATTACCTGATTAGAAAAATAAAGGGATTAATTAAATGTAAAACTATTTTTCAATATTTTTGGTTTTTTTTTATTACCGTATTTTTTGGAGTATAAGATGCACTGGAATATACGACACACCAAGATTTTGAAGAGAAAAATTTAAAAAGTTTTTGCATTCTGCAGACTTCCTAAACCCTTTGCACACTTCATTTTTTATGAAAAATGGGGCATGCAGAGTTTGATAGGCCTGCAAAGTGCTCCTGGGCACTGAGTGGGGGCAAAAATGAGCAAATAATAACCCATTTTTCTCGAAAATGGGCCTGTTTTTTGCCAAAAAGGACATGCATAGCCTTTAGGAGGCTTGTAAAGTTCTCCTGGAGGCTTCCAAAACAAGCCAAAAACGGCCCATTTTTTGCTTGTTTTTGCCCTCCCAAACACCCAGGAGCACTTTACAGTCCTCCCAAACCTTCTGCACATACATTTTTGTTAAGGGGGCGGGGTTTCAGGAGGGCCAAAAATGCTGTATTCAGTGTATAAGATGCACCCAGATTTTCACCCTCTTTTGGGGGGAAAAAGTGCGTCTTATACTCCAAAAAATACGCCAATGTGGAAAAGTTAATAGTGAAAGAGCATTTGATTCTATATTAAATTAATTGAACATCACTAGAATATATAGAATAACAAGGTCAGATAAAAAGAAATGATAGATAATGGTTTAGAGCACAGCACTTTTTTCATCAATATCTCGTCATATATTTTATCTAGACTGAATATGAAATTACTTCATCTGTGAAATAGAACATTTATCTATTTTGAGTAAAAAAATACACAGAAATATCAGCTGATTAGGGATGACTCTAAGTGTAAATAAATTAAACAGAATTTCTATATTTAAAATCTTTCCCATTTGCTGGTTGCTATTGGTAAAAGGAACCCTCCATGTTGAGAGTATGCGAGTCACATTTGAATGGGAAATTATCTCATGCCATTTACCTATTCTGCCTATTAAAATTGTTTTGTGTACCATATTTAATACATGTAGTATTTGGCCTACACCCCTGACACAGCCTTATCATTACAGTTGTACGTTGTGATAGCCATTAAGTAAGGCATCTTACCCAACTTTATCTTTTTGTTTTTTGCAGAGGAGCCTAGCTGATGTTACTTGAATCTCAGCTTTCTTACCGAGACTGTTAGGCTCATGGCAACCTCATGCTATTCTCCTAGAAAGTAGCACTCTCATGAGACTGTAGAGGGCTCTGTTTTTTTAAGGAGGATCCATTTGTTTATGGAGTTTGGGGAGTCTCCTTAAAAAACAGAGCCCCGTATAGTCTCACAAGAAGTAATACTTGCTAGGAGAATAACATAAAGTTATCAAAAGGCTGGCAGCCTCCGTAAAAAACTTGAGCTTCATATTGCATGGCATTGGCCAGCCTTCTGTGCAAAAAATGAAAGGCAATTTGGGTGCTGCTTGGCCTTGGATCTCGCTGAGGAACAAGTTGCAAGTAGGCCAGGGCCTATAGGCTGTAACTACCCTCTAGATAGCTTCTTTAGGCACCCTTGTGTGACTGAATGGCCAGCGTGAGAATATGCCACAGCTTGGTGGAATCGTGAGGGGAATATGGAGGTCTTGGGAGACCCAGCCAAGACCAGGAAGGATGAAAGATGGTGTGTGTGTGTGTACTGATGTATCCGTGCAGTTGGTTATAAGGGTGATACACAGTAGGGAATTGCAGTGGGCATAACTTTGAACCTGGGTCATGCCTTTGAGGGGGGTATGCCATACCTTTGAATGCTTGCTAAGTGACCAGTTGTAGGTCAAAGACTACCTGTACCTGTTTTCTAGGATCACCTAGGAAGCATTGTATGCTGTTAATACAGTATACCATATACACAATTTTGGATATGTAAGGATGAAATTACGTTGCAGTTTCTATGTTAAAATTCACAATAAAATTATATTTCATATGTGAACACCTCAATAAAATAGAAATAAATAATAATAATAATCTGATCATTATTATACAGAAATTAGACATACATTAATAGAAAATTAAATTTGCTAGTAAGATTGAAGGGTGAAAAAAAATTAGCATTGACATTAAACAGATTTATTATAACAATAAGAACCTCAAATATCTCCTCACGAACTTAAAATAGAAAACTATATCTTGTTCACATTTAAAATGTTCCTATACACTTTATACCATTTCTCTAATTGGCATAAGACTCACTAGAAAAAAGTTGTACCTTCCCAGTCACCCAATATTTTCCCATTCTACTATTCATCTAGATATTATTATTATCTCTTTTATTTATTAAACATGAAACTCAGTCAACTGAACATTTAAAAATGTATCACAAATATCATTGACTGGTCCTGATGTTGCTGCCAACATCCTAGGTATCAACCAGGTATCTTCTTAAAATGTATGATGTTCTGAATAGCACAGTTTCTTACAGTTCCACTGGTGTTATTGCAGGAAGCAGCAGCAGCAGCAGTTGCTGCTGTTATTATCATCATTATTATATAATAAGGATGCAAAAATTAAATATTACAGTTATTTATTTATAGAAATATCAATACATTACTAAAAGTTATTTTTATGATCTTACATTTCTGTGTGATCCATCATATTCACACCTTTCTATTTTTCCCAAACTACCATCGGAAAAATACAGTTTCTCAGCACTATGATCAATGGCAAGTCCATTTGGTGTTAAGATGTCATTGCTGATTACAACTTGTGCATTTTTGCCATTCAACGTAGCTCTCATGATGCTTGGATGCTGCTCATTCCAATTAGTCCAAAACATTAAACTAAAAGCAAAACATGATTTATACATTAAAAATACATTTCACATAAATAGTGTAACATAATGTATATATAAATCACAGCTAACAATACATCAATAGGGTGCAAACTAGTGTTTCATGGAGTAATACTAGTAAAAAATAAAAGTACCTTGAAAGCCCATATTCTGTAATATTCATATATTCTATAGACCATCGATTGGCAAATACAAGGGAAAATTTGAGAGTACAGGAATTTGGTAAGTTTAAAGAAAAATAATTATTATCTTACATTAAAATGCTCAGTAATGATTTAACAGCTACTTTTGTGTGTGTGTGTGTAAAAAAATAATGTCCAACATTCAAGCACTATATCAAAATGTAAGGCCTGCAGTTGCCATCACTCTTTGGAGAACTTTAAAGAATAAAAAACCTTAGTGGATTGATCATAAAGTAAGCAACACTTCAATAAGAGTTTAATTTTTACCTAACATGATTATAGAATGAGATGAATGAATAAATAAAAAAATAAGACAAAAAATGAAGTCAGATCATGCTTAAGCATCATACATTAATGGACAACTCATTCCCTGACCAACATGATTGAATATTTTTATAGGAAACAAATACTAATGAAACTAATAGAAAAACCCTGTTCTAATAATCAACAGAATGAAAGAAAACATTTTGACTATAATCCCAAGAGGTGAGGTATACCTTTTTGTCTTATACTCTTGAATACAGTGGCTCAAGAAAGAAGAAAAGAAGTCATTTGTTCACAATGCAATAACTGTGAACAAAATTATGTTAGCAGGAAGGTATATAACTAGTAAAAAATGTAGGAACACGGTACCTACTTTTGGCATTCATCAAGGGCTAATACATGTGGGTGATCATCTTCAGACATTGTTATTACAGCTTCTCTGTTGAAAGCACCTCTTCGTTTCTGATCAACTGTGTGCCTTGTAATAGAAGATGTAGTAGAGCTGGTCCAGTACAAAGTATCCCAAGCCCTATGATATGCTAGACCCTCCACAGATCCAACATCTGTCACAGCAGATCATGAAATACATGTTTTAATTAAGAAAAATGTATGGATGGCACAATAAAAGTATAACTTTTAATATTTAGATGCATATTTTATACAATATAACAATTATTGTATCCTATAAATTATTGGATAACATTATCTGATTACAGTGGTATCATGGTACTCAACTGCTTTGAAACTCATTGAATTTAGTACTGAACCTATTTTGAGATGAACATTTTATCCTGGTACTCATCGTTTGTTTGGTACTCAATGAACAAACTAGAACTCAGTGTTGGCTGCCTTATGACTCACTATATTATTTCTTATGGGAAATTGTTGGTACTCATCATTTTTGTTACTCATTGCATCTCCTGGAACCAATTAACAAGGAGTACCAAGATACCACTGTATATCACTTTCACTGCATACTATTAGAAGAAATGTGCTACATCTTAAAAGATCTGTGATTTATACCAATTAATACATGGAAGATTAATTATAAATTTAGGTCTCAGAATGGCAAAATTTTATTCCTTGGTGCATAAAACAGAAAGAGGCAAGTGAGATATGCCATCAAGTTTTAGAGTCTCTGAGAAATCAATTTTGTAGGTTAACTGTTTTTCCATCTAGGATCTGTGGACCTATTGTCATTGCTTTTCTTAACAGTGATGATGGAATTGTAATCTTATGCAAAGTATTATGGGGATTTGGACTGGAGGGAGGAGACTGTTCTCTTGCAGAATATGTATATTAAATACTGACTAAGGACATAAGAGAAGTGTGGGAGAAAAATTAACACAAACCAAGAATCTTCTAAATGCTATTAAATTAGATACCTGCAAGTGCACAAACACTCTTAGGTCACAAGCAAAATCAAAACACTGAGGGCAATTACTCAATGCATACAACACTCTGCATATGCATTAGGTCTTGTTCATGAAGCAATAGGATTTTCAATTTTCAAATGACTAACGTATTTAAATGAAATATGTACTAATAAAGTATAATATACAAACACATTATTTGTCTCTTGCTTGACAATTTGAATTTAATCAGTAATATAGCATGCAACTGATTAACTGTCTGTCCAACAGAAAGCAACAGTTTCTGATTTACAGAACTGGTGATAGAGTGATCACATCATACATTGCCAAATGTCATATATCACTTATATTGAACTTAATAAGGATGGATTACATTGCACTAATAAGGCACACCCTATAAATACTATGTTGATAGTCTTCAGTTGACTTCCCTGGAGAACAAAACAGTAAGACAAAAATCAATAGCTGGAGAAATCAAACAGAAAAAAAATCATATGCTGAATACTGCAATATAAAATAATTGAAAAGTTCAAGTCAAGCCCTTTGACAGCTGGTTTATTTTTAGTATTTCTTCTTTTTAAAATTTCATCAAGAATTTCGGAATCTAAAATTTTAATTTTTTCTCACTCTTTAACATTTGGCATATCTTTATTTTATTATTTTATTAAATGATTAAGTAAAATTCATTATTATTGGAAAAATCACATATTTTTCAACTGAGTCATGGTGGTTTAAATGTTTATTGACCTTATCTTATTTAGGGGACGGCTAAACCAGCTTAAGTTCAGAAAATCTATATATCTGAGTCAATTCCATTGCTTCAGTTTCAGCCATGAATTTCTGAAGTTAGGAGGGGAAATGACTTCACAATATTGCAGTACAAGCTTTACTTTTATACTTCAATCACGACATCTTACAGAATTACTAAGAATTAGACCTGGTTTCATAATATTACAATGCACAATTTATCTTTTTTTTTTTTTTGCTAATGCACATGGTTCCAGTACAAGAGATTAATGATATAATACAAGAGATAAAATTAGGGAAGGCTCCAGGTGAAGATGGATTACCTGCTGAGTTTTATAAAGACTTTAAGGAAATAATAATACCAAAATTGCAAAAATTATTTAATGGAATTTTACATGGTGGAGAAGTTCCGATGTCATGGAATAGAACGGTAATATCCATAATTCCTAAACCAGATAAAGATTTGGAGAGGATTGAGTCCTATCGACCCATTTCTTTAATTAATCAGGATGCAAAAATATTTACTGCTATTATAAGCAATAGATTAAGTAGATTTATAGATAAATATATAAGCTATAATCAAGTAGGTTTTGTTAAAGGTAGATATACAATACAATACAATAGCAGAGTTGGAAGGGACCTTGTAGGTCTTCTAGTCCAACCCCCTGCATGGGCAGGAACCTTATACCATTTCAGACAAATGGCTGTCTAACATCTTTTTAAAGACTTCCAGGGTTGGGGCATTCACAACTGCTGGAGGCAAGCTGTTCCAGAGGTTAATTGTTCTTACTGTTAGGAAATTTCTCCTTAGTTCTAAGTTGCTTCTCTCCTTGGTTAGTTTCCACCCATTGCTCCTTGTCCTGCCCCCAGGTGCCTTGGAGAAAAGTTTGAGTGATATTATTAGAAGAGTATTAAATATTATAGATGTAGCTGAACATAATGGTGATAAAATAGGTATAGTATCACTAGATATTTTCAAAGCCTTTGATTCTGTACAATGGGAAACTATTAAAGTAATTATTGAGGCATTAGGTTTTGGTAATAGATTTATACATGTTATTTTGAAATTGTATCAAAAAAGTAGTGCAAGAGTGAAGATGAATGGAATAATGACGGAAGAGATCAAATTGGAAGCAGGTACGAGACAAGGATGTCCCTTGTCTCCAATATTATTTTTATTGGTTATGGAAGTATTGACTAAAATGATAGAAAAAGATGAAGAATTGGAAGGGTATAAGGGATATAAAATAAATTTGTACGCGGATGATACCTTGATTATTTTGAAAGATATAGAGAAAGATTTGAAGAAGATAAATAAACATTTGAAAGAATTTGAGGAAATGACAGGTTTGAAAGTAAATTGGTCAAAATCTGAATTATTAATGGATAAAAATGGTAAGGAGTGGGAGAATATGCAAGAACAATTTGGGATAAGAATTAAAAATACATTGAAATATTTGGGAATAACACTTTCACTTAAAGTTAGGGAATTGAAAAAACTTAATTATGATGTGATGCTGAATGAAGTAGAGAAGAAGATAGATAAATATAAAAAGATAAAGTTGTCTTGGTTTGGTAGAATTGCAATGTGTAAGATGATGTTGTTACCAAAGTTTAATTTTTTATTTGAGATGTTACCATTAAATTTGACAGAGAAAGATATGGAAGGATATCAGAAGAAATTGGATAAATTTTGTAATGGTGGGAAAAGATCTAGATTATTGAAGAAAATGTGGTATCAAAATCAAAAGGAAGGTGGATTGGGAATTCCCAATCTACTTAATTATCATCGGGCCTATGGTATTCGAACTGTGGTAAAAATACTCAAAGGCGGAGATGGTCATTGGGGAGATTTAGAGTTAAAAGATATTAAGAGATTTGGCCCTACATGGTTTTTAGATAAAGCAAAATCAAAAAAGGTAATTAACAGCTATTGGTGAAAGGGATTGAGTAAAATTTGGAATAAATTTGTTAAAATTTTAATTCCGGATATAACCTTTTTGGGGAAGACAATTGGAAATTGGCCGATCAAAACCAATATAAGTCGTGATAAAGTAATTGAAGATGAAAACATAGAAATTATAATAGATTGGTTAAAAGTTTTAGGAAATGAAAGTAGAAAAAAAGAAATAATTGAAAAATTGGGGTTAAATTGGTTTGAAAAAATACAGATAGAAAAATGGACTATGAAAGTAAGGGGAAAATGTAAGATAAGTAGAAATAAAACTGAATTTGAAAACCTAGTATCTCAAATTATCAAAGACGAAATTGGGTTAAAGGGACTCGTTAGTAAGATATATAAGATTATAAATTTTGATGGAAAACCACAAATGGCAATGAAGATGAATTGGGAGGAAGAACTCAAGATTAAAATATTAGATTTGGATTGGAATGTGAATTGGAAGAGTCGAATTATGAGGATTTTATCTATAAGGATTAAAGAGCATAATTTTAAGGTTGTTTGGAAATGGTATTTGACTCCATTAAGATTATCATTGATGGATAAAAAAATCAGTAATAAATGTTGGAGATGTAATACGGAATTGGGAACTTATGAACATATGTGGTATAAATGTGATAAAGTTAAAAAGTTTTGGCAACAATTGGAGAAAACGATATTTGAAATGATGAAGAAAAGAATAATATTGAGATCAGAAACTATATTACTGTTGTTAATTAAGGAATCAGAATTAACAAAATATGAGAAAGAATTGATTAGAATTATGATTATAATGGGTAGAATTATAATAGCTAGATATTGGAAATTAGAGGTGAATTTTAAAATAGAAGAGTGGTACTGTGAAATGTGGAAATTAGCTTTAAATGATAAAATGACATGTGATATTAAATTTAGAGAGGGTGTTTATAAAAGAGACATTTTCTGGAAAACTTGGGAGCCATTTGTGGACTATGCGCTTGGAAATTTGGATGCTTCGATACCTGTACCCAGAGAACGCGGATTTTGGAGATCGTGAAGATATATCCGAAGAACCAAATCCTTTCTTATGTATAACACAGGGTGAAATATTGTACTGTATTGTATATGTAATTTCTGTTGTAGCGTTTAAAAAATAAAAAATAAAAATTTATAAAAAAAAAATAGAATATGTAATAGAATATGAAGCATACAGTGTACTGAATGGCATGCCATCTATTTTTGAAAATGTTGGATCTTTGTTGAACACATACTTGACCTTCAGTTTACTGGGTTCATTCTCCGTAGTTATCAAATTTATAATTTTACAATCAATCTGACAAGTATTTTATTTGGCAGGACTCTGGAAATGAAGTTTTTTTCTAACCATCAATTTATATAGAATATGTGTAGCAGTTAACAGGTGGCAATTTTTGGTAACTGTTATGCAAATGTTTTGAAAACTACAATCCATCTAAGGATACGTTTTAATAGCTCATTTATATTATAAATGGTAGAATGAGGCCCTGATTAAATTTTTAAAAACTTTTTCAGAGTTCCTAAGGAAGAAGCACACCATTAATGACTAAGGAATAAAACTGAACATGTGAATTATATTAGCTATCAAGTAGCTAACTTTTCAAAAATCAAATGCAGGTAGTCCTCATGTTATGACCACAATGGAGCCCAGAATTTCAGTCATAAGTCACTATCCAATTTTTGTCACTTTCTGTTGGAAAATAGCAACAAATGTTTCAAATTGTAATTACATGACTGCAGGCTGCTGCAACCAATATGAATGTCATCTAGTTGCCAAGCTTATGAAATATGTGATCAAATGGTCACAAGGTGTGTGTGATTGTGTTTGGATATGAGGCAGAGATTATTTCAAGAATGACTCATAAATAAATTGAAATCTGTTATAATTTCACAGTTGTTTTATGATTGCTTGTAAGTTGAGGAGTTCCAATAGTTGCTTTTTTCTGTATCTCTGGATATAGGGATTTAATTACGCATCTTAATTTTTGTCTTCTACTTCATGAAGCTCTTAACCAACTTGTTATTCAGTTTATATTATAGAATCAATTTACCTGATTTTCTTTTTAAAGCTACCGGTATTAATCCATCACCTATCATATTTCAACTCCTTTTCTCCGTAGTCTCCAGCCCCAAATTAAATTTATTAGGTGTATCGCCTAATACTCATCTCTCTCTGTCTTTTTTCCCTTCACTTTTTAACCTCTCCTTTTTGAAAAACCCTTTAAACTGTTGTTTTATTTAGGACCCTATATTATTTAAAGACAAAAAAGCTTGTATGAAATATTTTTCTTTTACTTGGCCACTTCATCTTCATTAACATGCTGCCAAAAATGAAGGCCAAGGGTAGAAAGAAGTTTCTCATTTTATTGGTGCATGTTCAAGCAGCTCAAAGTTCCCTATGGTACAGATTTTATAACCTCATAGTCTTAATATATCTGTAACTGCTGTGTAATCTAGAATATGGTTTGGGATTTTGCATTTTGCATTTATTTTTTGCGGATATTTGAAGAGTTTTTAATGCTATAAATTGACCTAATTACTTAATAGTAAAAAACCCATAAATTAAATAAAACAACAAATAGGTTAATAACTCTTCCTTGGTCTTCACTGTTTTCATCTCACATTCATCTTGTAGAACTACTAAAAAGTGAAAAGGTTCTTGAACAGGAGTTTGTGAATGTAATGATAATTATAAATATCCATAATAAAAATCCATAACAGAAATCATTAAACTAAAAACATGATTATAAATAGTCTTCAATAAGTGTAGAGTTATGTTGAATACCACTCTGTGTTAAGGATATAGTCCTGGTGGCACAGTGGTTAGAATGCAGTAATGCAGGCAAACTCTGCCCATAACCTGAAGTTCCATCCTTCCAAGGTCAGTAATATGAGGACTCAGATTGTTGATATCTGAGTCCTCATATTGTAAACTGCTCAGAGAGTGCTATAAAAACCTATGGAGCAGCATAGAAGTGCTATAATTGCTATATATTGATTTTTCCCATGTAGTTTTTATTTTTTTTACATACAAGTAGTATATTTTGACCACCAAAAAAGGTAAACAAATAAAGTAATATGGAATTATTTTCTGTAGGTAGGAGAAAAAACCAGTTATTCTCCTCTTTTCCTTGTTGAAAATATCATTTGTTTTCCTTTGGATCACATTTCTTTAAAATTCTGCATTTATTTCATGAATAATCATGAAGATGGCTTGGAAAACAGAGTTAGCACACAAATGTTGCAGCCAGAGTATTAAGTGGAATTGCTAAAGAATAACAGTGATCCTTGAAGGCTTCATTAACTGCTTATGTTGACATTAACGTGAAAAGCCTTCAACAGCCACAGGAGTTAAGGGCTTCCATTGAGATGATTAGGGAAAAGATATTCAGATTATACCTTTATTATAACATTCTCTATTAAGAGAAATACATCTGATCCTCAAAGTTTTGAATAACAAGGGTTCTAAGACTGCCTTTCAAATTAATTTTGTCTCAACTGAGTCTGAGTTAGGATGGGAGTTCTTCTTCTTTGATACAATGAAATGGTTCCTCAAGGCATCCAGATGGGGCAAACTGACTTGACCAGCTATTTATTTTGCAAAGCAGAACTTCTGGCCATATTGCTGATTCAAAATGGCTCCGTCTTTGGGTGAAGTACTTTTTTAAAGATATACAGGGGTCTGTAGATAACGTTATATTTATATATTTTTTCATGCTTGCTGAAAAATTACAAACTTTTTCTTAATATTTTAGTAACCATTCAGCATAGATGTGTGCATATCATCTAGATGTAATTCACATCAAATAATTAATCTGATCTGATTCAGTGACTCAAAAATTGTTTCAGAGCTTTAACTCAAAATAGCTAAACTGATTGATTGAATCTGATTTTTTATTTGGAAAAATAGATCTTGTACATACAGAAAGGCCTGGAAGCAATCTTTTGCATTGGGCCTTCAGGCCTGCCACATTTAATGTCGTGGGAAAATGGGGGTTGGGGTGGGGTTATATGGAGTATGGGAGATATATAGTCATAATAACATTCCTTTCTCAGAGAGTCAAGGAAATCTTGCCCTGCACCTGGAGGGGTATAACTGGGAGGCATCTCCAGTTAGGATGGTTCCTGATTGGGCCATGTGATGGACATGTGGGTGCTGGGCAGGGGCTTGGACTTTCATTTGGATGGGGAAAACCTGGAAGCTTTCAGATTCGGGTTGTCCAAGATGTGCCAATATGATATCTCTAATAAAATGGAACTTTGAGGAATTTCAAGCCTTTGAGTCTTCTTTCATTGGGGGTGCTACTTGGAACCCTGACAAAGGCCTTCTGAATCACTAGGTTGATCTGATTCAAAATGATTCAATTTGGAGAGTTAATTTGATATAAACATTAAATATAATTGACCTTTATATAGTTTTATTTATCAGTATAAAAATAAATAATGACATAAACAACGATAGCAATAATGCCAATTATTGTGACAATAAATATCACATATACGATACTTTGATCCACAAAAAACATAAATACATACATTAATAAAGGAAAAGAATAGAAAAAATAAAACAAAATATTATACTTGATAAGCAGACAATAGAGCTGTAGCATACTTTTTGACATTTTTTACTTTTTGTCTTATCTGGCCACTTCAGAAAATTACTGAAGTATAGAAATACAACATGTTGTCAATAATTTCTGATCATAAAAATGACTAAAACAAGTGAAAGACTACCATATCCCCAAATATATAATTTATGAAGAAAATGAACAGTATTATTTCACTATAAACTGTTATGTTTTAGAAATATTATGGATTCATATTAAGATTATATGGTTGTTAATATTTTGTGGTCAAAATATTTAAATATCTATCATAATTAATTATAAATGTGATAACTATGTATGTATGTATGCATGTATGTATGTATATGTATATGTGAGTATGTATGTGTGTGTGTGTGCATATATATGTATGTATATGTATATGTATATGTATATGTGTGTATGTATGTGTGTCACTTGCCCCCGTGGAAAGGGCTCACAACTTAGGTGTCCTCCTGGATTCACGGCTATCCTTGAATGACCAGGTGACGGCCGTGACCAGGGGGGCCTTTTACCAGGTCCGCCTGGTACGCCAGTTGCGCCCCTTCCTTGACCGGGACGCCCTTCGCACAGTCACTCAAGCGCTCGTTATGTCCTGCCTAGCCTATTGCAATGCTCTCTACATGGGGCTCCCCTTGAGGTGCACCCAGAGGCTACAGTTAGTGCAGAATGCGGCCGTGCGGGAGATCTTGGGAGCCTCACAGCGCTCCCACGTAACACCTCTCTTGTGCAAGCTGCACTGGCTACCGGTGGCCTTCCGGGTGCGCTTCAAGGTGTTAGTCACTATCTTTAAATCGCTAGTTACTTGCGGGACCGTCTCCTACCACACACCTCCCTTCGACCGATCTGCTCCCACAGAGAGGGCCTTCTCAGGGTACCGTCTGCCAGTCAATGCCCTCTGGAACGACCTTCCCCCCGAACTTCGCACCATCACGGACCTTCGCCTCTTCCACCGATCACTCAAAACGTATTTTTTCCATCTAGCTGGCCTAGCTTAGATTTTAGCTTAGATTTTAGTTTAGACGTTAGCTTAGATTTTAGATCAGATAAAATTTTAATTGGATTGGTAGGAGATTTTAACATTTTTAGTTAAACATTTTAGCACAGGTTATCTAATTTAATTGTATTTTATCATTGTATTGTATTTATTATTGTCTGTTGTGGTATTTTAATTCCCTGTGCACCGCCCTGAGTCCATTGTGGCGATAGGAGCGGTATATAAATCAATTAAACTATAAACTATAAACTATATACACCCACACACATACATGCATACATACATTTTATTAGTTATTCATATCCTTGTAACTTCTACATCTCTTTTCAGTGAATTGTAAACTTATTAGATAATAGGCTGTTTATATATTGTAAATGTACTTTTAGTAAGCTGGAAGAAAATTTGTTGGATAATGGGTTGTTTATGAGTTACAAATCTGTTCAGTGAACTGAAAATTTGTCAGATAACAAATTGTTTATGAATTCTAAATCAATATTCAATGAATTGGAACTATGTTTGATAATATTTTGTATATAAGTAGTAAATCTATTTCCATTGAACTAGAAACATGTTAAGCAGTGTGATGCTTGTGAGGTATAAATCTGTTTACTGAAGTGAAAAAACTGTTTAGCAAAAGGAAGCATGTGTCTTTAGGTTCCCATACATCATATGTGTGATTAGGTATATGCTTAGATGTTTTGATGGGTATCTGGATTGCATGGTTTTTTCCTATGTGGTAAATGTTCAAATGAAATAGAAAAGTAGATTGATAACATTCTATTTATCATTGATAGTAGAATAACATTCTATTTATCATTCTCTCTTTATCATAGAGAAGACAATCCTCCTAGGCTGGCATCTGTCTTAGCAGGTGAATTTTTGCTTATTTTCTCCTATTAGGGTCTGTCTCATCAATACCAATTTTCACTCTTTTCCTTTAGTTTCTGGATCTGTATATATGAACACTTTTACAATCTCTTATATAGGCACTTTAGATCCGTTGAAACATTGTATCAAGAAACAAGTAATAATGCAGTTTAAGAGAAGCAAAGTACCATTCAATAAAACTGGGTAGCAGCTTGAAGATGGGAGGGGGGAGAAAACTGAGAGGGAAGGTTTACAATATTATGGGGAAGGTATTACAAAGCAAGAGGAGCAGAAATCAAAAGGGAAGATTGGGGAATGTCAGGATTGAATGGAGCAATGGGTTTCTAGAATGGCGGGGAAATGTACAAGGAAACATGGCACAAGGATGATTTAACAGACAATTCCTGGATCAAGATAATAAAAAATGTCAGGTGCTGGCCAAGAATGTAGGAACATGGCAATCCAAATTAAAATTGCTGCATAAAGCAGGTGCAACTGCTGAAAAGTCAGAGGGGGGTATTGCCAAGTAACCTGGCCAATTGAGCTTAGGGCTGTCATATGGCTAGAAGGAATGTAAACAGGCATATCTTACAAAGGATGTAGGAAGCAGATATTGAACCAGATGGGCAGATTTGCAATGGCCTGACGGTGTTGGAGAAAGCAGAAAGTATGATTCTGTCCCGAATTTCAGCAACAGTGACTTTCCTAAAGTGACTTTGTGACTTTATCAACTACAATGATTCACTCCAGGACTTCTAGGTAACAGCACTTCATTGACTGTCTGAGCTTAGAAGATAAATAAATAAGTAAATTTAAGCTAAAGCCTAAGTGGGAGAACAACAGAGAAACACAGGTTGGACTGAAAATTGAAAAATATCCCAGGAGAAGATAATGACAAACCACTTTCATAATGTTGCTGAGAACTGCAATCGTGAGCTTCTTTATGGCTGAGCAGAGATATTTCTCATTTAAATTAAATACATTTTGTGCTACATTTTTTTGTTTATCTATTTGCCTTAACACTGATGATCATCTCTATATCTATTTATAGAGCAAAATAAATAAGTTAATAGATGTAAAAATTACCTTAGACATTTGTTGTTTAACTTAGCAATAAACTCTAATCTACTGTTTTTACTTTCATGTTATTCACATTTAAAGGTATAATATGTAATAAACATGGATTCCTGATTTTACCCATTTTTTGAGCCTAAAGGTAAAGGTTTCCCTCACATGTCTCCTCCCTTAATGGGGCCCTAACAGGAAGTTGTGAAATAACAATTATCTATACTAAATACTCCTGTCTTAGCTGATGCAATTGGGTAGAGCCAGATAGGCTGCATTGCTAGACTTCTGCCTTGGATGCATTGCAGTCCTGGTTCGAATCCCAGTGGGGTGTGGCCAACTGATGAGAGCTAATAAGCTCGAAATAGATCTATCTTGGTCTCTCAAATTTAAATTTATTGATCAGCTCATAAAACTAACACACACACACACACACACACACACACACACGTATGTATGTATGTATGTATGTATGTATGTATGTATGTATGTATATATATATGTAGGTCTTTGGTTGTTTGGGTTTTCTCCCGCATAGAATTGGAAGTATCTTCACAACGTTTGGATGAAGTCTCATTCATCATCTTCAGGCTGGTGCTTCCAGCTTGGTGCTTCCAGGAGCAATGTGAGATCTCAGCCGATGGGGGTGTGACCTGAATGGGTGGGAGCTTGGCTGCATTCTGATTGGGTGGAGGTGTGTTCTGATTGGTAGGGGGTATATTGATATATATGTATGTTAGTTTTATGAGCTGATCAATAAATAAATCAGAAAGACCAGGATAGATCTTTTTCGAGCTTATTAGCTCTCATCAGCTGGCCATACCCTTTACTGGGACTCGAAAAAGAAAAAAATTACATATATAAGAGAATATATAAATTCTCTTATATATATATAAATATTCTCATATATATATATATATATATATATATATATATATATATATATATATATATATATATATATATATATATATATATATATATATATATATATATATATATATATATGTTTTCGTAGATTTTCACGGGTGTAGGTATGCTGGCATTGCTGGCTTTGGGGATTTTACCATGTATATAGCATGGAGATGTTATTGCAACGTTTCGGCAAGATCTCACTTGCCATCATCAGGCAGGCTTCTGTCTGTGACTGTGAAAACAAGAAAACAAAGGCTCCAGCCTGATGATGATGGGTGTGATCCCATCGAAACGTTGCAAAAACACTTTTAATTTTACACGGGAAAAGACCCGAATAAACCAAAACCTACCTACCTACCTACCTACCTACCTACCTACCTACCTACCTACCTACATACATACATACATACATATATATATATATATATATATATGTGTGTGTGTGTGTGTGTGTGTGTGTGTGTGTGTGTGTGTGTGTGTGTGTTAGGTTTTTGAGCTGATCAATAAATAAATCAGGGAGACTAGGATAGATCTATTTCGAGCTTTTTAGCTCTCATCAGCTAGCCATACCCTTACTGGGATTTGATATATATAGTCACTTTTTGTACTTTGGAATAGATTTAAGAAATATTTATTAATCATGTATTTGTTAATGTAGTAAGAGTCCGATTTTTCCCTTATCACCTATTAATAGAACATAAAGTGAAATTATTATAACCTATACATTCATATTTCCTGCATGCCTAATATTTAAACAATACAATTTTATACTTTCTAACATTATTTTTATTTTATTCATAGTTAACTTCAGCACTTCATTTCCCTGCATGTATTAATCATCTATATGCCATACATTCAGATCATTTTCAGGGGGGAAATATCTTTCACTTTCTATTAGTTTCAGTGACATAAATCATATTATTTTTCTTGCTTTCTTAAGCTTCATTCATTATTCCCTTTGCTGTTCATTGCAACTACATTTCAAATTGACCTCTTTGATATGCCAAAGTCATCACCAGTGGTGTTCAGAGCAAACTGCAGGTATGCCAACATGACAATATGTATACTGTAATGTAACCATGTAAAAATGCTGTGATCAGGTATTTGTATCCTAATGTCTGATGCAAGTATGAAATAATGGAATTTGTATGATTATTACATGATTTTATCATTTGCCTTCTTTGTCCCCTGAAGTTATGCATGTTACCATTAAAGGACTAACTGATATTGATCTCCACTCCTTATTATGGCTTTGGTCAACAAAGACTTTCACAGAGTGCTTTCTAGTAAGTTAAGGAAGTGCAGACTAAGGTATTAGCCTTAGTTATATCAGTATTCCATTCAGAATTCTGTCTTGATGGTGGAAATAGTATCACATAGCTTTCAAATATTTTAGCTGAAATACCAAGTTTTACCCCAAGTATTTGAAAAGATAAGAAGAGGCAGTTAAGAAAGATGATATAGTATTGAATGACAGATTGCATGAGGAAACAAAAAAGAAAACAAAAGTAAAAGTGAGAATTAAAAATAAAAGAAAGTGTAAAAATAGTATGCAAGGGACAGGATGGCCATTGTTTCACATGGTATTTCAACATTCTTAACATCAGATTTTCAAAACTGAAAATTCTTAAGCAAAATAACTAAATATATAATTTTATTTTTAATTTTTTTTAAAAAGAATTCTGATAGATGCTGGATACAAAATATGTCCTGATGCCTATATATGGCATTTTTAAGTTTTGCTTTCAGAATTCCCTCCTCCCTCCCAATTCCCCCTATTCATCAAAAACATTTCTAAAAGTTTTCATTTAAAGAAAAGAATAGGAAACTCATGATCTGCCAGCATGTTTACAAATGTTTCTCTCTTTATCCAGAATATTTAGTTCAATGAAATAGAATAAATTTAATAATCCTATATCTTCTTTTTAAATAAAAACTTATGTCACCCAGAATTGCAATCACTAGGCAATACACAATTGTTAGCAAGTAAATAAATATAAAGAAATGCACTTCAATGTTAGAAAATATACTTACTTTCAAGTATAATTTTTCTACCCGTCCAATCATCTTTAATAAGTTGTATGTTTCCAAAATGTGCATCACTAAAGAAGATTCGATTAGTTCCTCTTCCTTTCTGTCTATAGTCAAAAGTCAATGCTATTATATTTTTGAAATATTCTGGATTTTCATAAGGTTGCACTGGTGAATTTAAGTTTGTCTCATCTGAAAGATGTATAGCTTTTAGTATTGTTCTTCCTGAATAAAGCAAGTAGCCATCATGTCTTAAGCATGTCACACCATCCTCTGCTAAATAACCATGTGCACAAGCACAAGTTCTCTGTGCATTTCCCCGATAGAGACAAAGTTGCTGACACCCACCATTGTTTTTGGCACAAATGTTGGTTCCTACAGAGAAAAAATATATATACACTACAGTATAAAAATAAAACACATAAACATAGTGTACTCATTTGCATCATGCTTAATTTTCATGTTTAATTCAATTCATATGTGAAAAAAGTAAGCTAATTTAATCTAGTAATTCAGGCACTGTTAGAAACCAGAGACAGTCTTATCCTGCTGTAGTTAAGAAAGCCAGCTGAGTGACTTTGGGTGAGTCACTCTCTCAGTCTAAATTACTTTAGAGTAGACCAGCACTGTTCTGTGGCATGCCAGCAGCCGGTCCACACATTTGAACACACTAGCGAAGCCCCATCTGCAGAACACACAACCCCCCCTCCAGTCCACGGAAAAACCTTCTCCATGGAACCGGTTCTTGGTACTTAAAAGGTTTGGTGGTGCTGCTGCTTTAGAGGCCTGCTGTTGTGAGGAACATAGGAAACTAAATGAGTATTGGCTATGTTTGCACTTCTTTCAATGAAAATAATACAGGCAGGATAAAAAAAATCTAAATTTAAATCTAAAATGTTATTAAACTTACATTGACCGTAATAAGCTAATTTTAAGCATATTAAAGTACTGAATAGTTTTTTATTTAGAACTAGATCAGCTTCTGTTCTCTGAATGATATTTTTGTCAGCAGAAGCAGAAAGACAACTTTATTAATATCCTGTTCCTGTATGTACATCTACTGTTCATAAATCTATTCTTTGAGAAAGTGGGAAGTCTAAGAAGGGAATGTGAGTGAAATGCTAAAATTCCCCCCCCCCCATACTTTCTGCCAGCTTGCTCATTTGTTGGATCTAAATATTTGCATGTGAAGGAAGCCTACTTTTCTGTATATAAGAAGTAAAAGAACACCCACCCACACACACACTCATTGATACAATTATAATTGAACAACACAGATCATTTTGGCACTGTTGATATTCGTTATATGTTATATTGTGTACTATTCAGTACAGTTGCTTAATCTTCAACATTTTAAAAAAAGCATCAGTATTCATTGAAACAATTACCATTCAGTGAAAACAAAATGAACAAATTAGTTGATGCTATTTGTGCTGTGGGGTGGGTATATTTTAAAGGGGAGAAATTATAAGTACATTTTTTTAGGAAAACTCAAAACTTGCAGTTTTTATTCCAGTGTTTGAAGACAGCCTAGCAACAGCAGATTCCACACTAGTTTTAAACAGATATTAAGCCAAAGCACTGCTGGCAAATGATCTTTTTTTTTGCCAAAATGAATTTCTTATGTGTTTCAATTATGCAGGAATTAGCAGGTTAAAGTCTTTCATGACTTAAATTCATGGCTTACTGCTGAAAATTAGACAGTTGATAAAACTAAAGCTGTAATACCATTTCATGGCCATATTTAGTTTGACAGTGGCATGTTTCTGATTCAGGGATTTTTCAATAACTTCATCACTAAAATCTTTTAGTCAAGAATGGGAGAATTGTATAATTTTAAAAGACCCAGAAAACACTTAAAGAAGTATTGGACCAATTATGTCACTCATTTCAAAGGTGTACTATGTGGCAATGAGCAAGACGTAAAGCAACTGAGGAGGCCTTCATCTTGCAGTGAGTTGATTTAGACTGAAAACAGTGAACGACTGAATGAAAATATTAATCATAAATAACCTTCTGAAGAATAAGCCAGCTATTAAAAATGTTTTAAATTTCTCTAATACAATAATATTCTTATTTTATAAGAGCCTTTCATTGCCAAAATATAAACTGATGAAATATGGCAACTATAAATAAGTCTCAATATAAGAAAAAAAAACCTTGAATTCAAAACAGAGTACAGATTTGACATAGAAGTAAAAAATAAATAAATCTCATTTATATTTCTCCTGACAATTACGGGTGCATGAAGCTTCAAATAGGTGGTTTGTATCTGATAAAATGTCAAAGAACTAATTTTGCAGAACCATATTAAGATGTTTTGTACAGTCAACATGGTCCCATGGTAGTCATAAAGCTGATAATTTGCTTCAATTTTGTATGTTTCAGAGCCCCTCTTATCTTTCTGCAGAATCTTAACCCAAATCTTAACCCTAGCCCTGCAGACTATATCCTATGAGAAAAAGATGAAGAAAACATTCTTTGTGAAGTGCAACAGAAGAAGGGTGAGAGAAATCTTATTTTACAACACCAACCGGGATAATCCAGGTTGGGTACTATGGCAAATGTGGTGATTACTCATTGTGAGAAAATCCAATAACTTGAGAGAACATTTCATGCACTATTTATGCCTCTCAACCACTTTCTAGTGATGGGAGGAGGAGAACAGCAGGTATAGAGGACTAATGCTGTGAACTGTGACACACAAAGCTAAATCTGGGAATCACATAGAAAAATATTTTCCTAACAATAACCACCATGCAGAACCTTCTAAAACACAATTTTCATCACATAAAAACTTTTTGTGAGCTGCTTATCTACTTGGGGGGAGGGGTCCTATGTTTATATCTTTATTGTCTCCTAATGTACAGATTATCTTCTTCCTTTTCTTCCTCAAAAACTATGCTTAGTTTTTTCCTATCCATAAGAATGTTAAAAAATGCAATTCATTAGTTTTAATAAACTAATGAATTGCATTTTTCATAGATTCTATACTATATCAATCAAAGCGATCATTTTTAATTTAAAAATTTGACAGGTAGAAGATGAATTGGCGCTAATTTTCAAATTTGGGGCAAGACTTGTATGACATTAGCAACATTTTAGGCTTCAAAAGGGTAGTAGCTACAGTAAATTGGTATTTTCTATTTATTTATTTTCTAATAGTAAAAATATATCATAAAATTATGCTCTGCAGGATAATCTGTCCTGGAAGTTTAGCAAACCTTTTGTTATTTTCCCTTTTAGCCATTTGGAAAACTTTTTAAGACACTACTGCTGTTTTTAAACATCTTTTAAACATTTTCAGATTTGTTCACCCCTCCTGAAAAAATGATTGAAAAGAGGAATCTGGAAACTTTTACAAATCATCTCTTCAATTAAACCAAATGTATACATTAATATGGAAACTCATTATGACTTGTTTCCTGATAATTGACTATTTTAAGTGCTGTAGCAGGAATGTTCCACTCCTTTCTTAACAGCTTTTCATCACTCATCTTAATAACAAATACTCAAGACAAATTTCAACAGTCTTTAACTGGGTAAAAAATTGTTCACTATTACTATATAGACTTACTTTAGAGTAAGTGTTACTGACTATTTCAGAATAAATATGCATAGAATATTTGCCAAAAACAATGCAGCATATTTTTTATCAATATATTTTTCTGTCATGCTTGCAAGAAAGTTCATGTTGTGAGTGTGCACATCAAGCATACCAGACACATACATACACACATACACTCATTTTATTAGATTGGGGCTTTTCTTGCAAAATGGCCACACATCAATACTGACCAGAGTGAGTATAGTTTTATTTTTTTTTAAAAAAATAAGTTTTCCCCTTTAATAGTGATCTTAGCTATAATGCACTACAGTTGCAGTGTGGGTGAGGGTTAGTTAGCGTTAATAAGTGTCTGTAATTTTCATGTACCACAGAAACCTCACAGGAAGGAACTTTGGAGGTCCTGTTATCTAACACCCTTCTAAGGAATACTCAGATCATCTCAGAAAAACAGCTGCCCAACCCTTGCTTGACAATTTCCAATGATGGCATACCCATAACTCCAGTAGACTGGCTTAATAGCCCTCAAAGTCAAGAATTATCTCCTTATTCCAGTTTTGAATCTCTCACAATAAAGCTTCTACCCAATGGTTTTTGCTCTGTCTCCTGAGCACTATTGAAAATAAATCCACATTCTCTTTCTTATAACAGTCATTCAAGTATTGGAAAACTACTGTGATATCTCCTCTTTGTCCACTCTTATTTAGGCTCAAGATACTTAGTTCTTTTAACTAGTATTTATTAGATGTAGCCTTCAAGCATACCATCATCTTTCACTCTTCATTGCACTCTTTCAAATTTCTCAATATCTTATTTCTTTTGTAGAGGCAAAAAGGCATAATGTTCCAGTTCTGGTCCAACCAATGCAATAAAAGTACAGCTGTGTAAAAAAGTCCTGCACGCTTTATGGCATTTTTATGACATAAAAATATTATGACATTGTTTTGGATAGGCCATTGATTTTATGTTATTTTATGCTAACTGCTATGCAAATATTGTTATATTTAAATAAATACTGGTGGTTTTAAGTGAAAAAAAACATAAGCTTTTTGCAATTTGGTGTTGTTTGGATGGGGATTGTGAATTTTCTTGCATGCTTACAATGCATGCTTACAATGACTATGAAAAAAGATTAACTGATGCATACCCAGTGGCATATGTGTTGCAATTATTAAGGCCGATGCTAGTGTTTTGTTAACATTTTTATTGTTTGTGGCCCTGAAAAGGACTGTTTAGGTAACCAAAGATATTACTAATATGAAATTGGCCAGCCCTTATTGCTTAACACCATGCGGCATCGCTTCAGCATAGACTGTATAAGCCTTTGCACGTGATCTTTGGTGACAATATGGTGCCAGGCTGATAATGGATTCAATCAGCACCTGCTTGGTCTTCGGATACTTCTTGCTTATTTTGTAACCAATCTTGGCCCACAAGTTCTCAATTGGGTTCAAATCCAGGCTCTGAGCTGGCCAATCCAGGAGTCAAACACCATGTTTCTTCATCTACTGCTGGACAGACTTGGCTCGATGACAAAGAGCGCTGTCTGGAAGCATGGTCTTTTCCAGGATTTCAACATACTGCTTGGAATTCATGATTCCCTGCATGATTTGTATCCGACCAATACCAGAAGCAGCGATACAGTCCTAAATCATCACATGCAATGGATGCTTCACAGATAGACTCAGGCAGTACGGCCTAAATTCTTCAGCTGGAAATCTTCTGGTATACTTATTGCAGTGATTCTCAGTTAAGTAGAAATTGCTCTCATCACTGAAGGAGACCTTGGGCCACTGTTCATTGGTCCACTTGGCATTCTTCTTGACCCACACACATCGATGAGAGCAGTGATAGTCTGTGAGCAAAAGTTTACTTCAAGCCCTGCAGCCTTTGAGCCCTTTGCAAGCGGTCTGCGACAAATTGTGCTTGTGCATTCTTTTACATCACATTATCCCAAATCCTTGTAATCTGAGGTGAGGTGAGCTTCCTGTCAGCCATCAAAATGTGTTGGAGACATTTTGCCTTCATCCTTGCCTGCAGCCAGAGCTAAATTATATTTTTGGATGCTTTTCATGCCTAGCTAAATTATATTTTTTTGATGCTTTTCATGCCTATTTATAGTCAGAGAGTATGACAACATTGATTGGCTCATAGATTTATCCTCTGTGCATTTTGATTGATCAGCAAAATCTCGCTGCTGATTGGCTACTTTTTACAATTTACGGTTTATGGTTTATTAAATTTGTATACTGCCCTTCTCCCTTGCAAGACTCAGGGCGGTGAACAGGCATCAATAAAAACATATAAAAACATCAATAAATAACACACTTTAAAATAATATTAAATTAAATTAGGGCCTGTTCTAAAAATTCAAGTCGAACAAAACCAATTTAAAATAACCAATTAAAAGCTACTGAACTCAAAAAATCAAGTTGTGTTTGTTTTAGCACATAAACTCACTCAAAATCTTAAAAAGACTTTGGTTATATTAATAAAAATTGTGCATCTCAATCCAACTACAGAAATTTTCATCAAAGTACTAATTTTACATGGTTTCTATGAATGAAAAGTTGATTAAACATGTAAATACATCTTAAAACTGAAAGCATGCAGGACTTTTTCACACAGCTGTAGAAAGATTACTTCCTGTGATCACAGCCTTAGATCTACATTGATGCAGCCCAAGATTACATTGTGTATTTTGATAACTACAGTGTACTGCCAATTCATGTTTAAACTATGGTCTAGTACAGAGGTGGGCAAACTTTGCAACTTTAAGTCTGAAGGACTTCAGCTCCCAGAATTCTCCAGCCAGCAAAGCTGGCTAGAGAAGTCTGGGAGCTAAAGTCCTTCAGACTTAAAGTTGCAAAGTTTGCCTACCCCTGGTCTAGTAGGACACCAAGATCCTTCTGAGACTAGTCCTACCTATATCTGTGCATCTGATTTTTGTTTCCTACTGGTGCAAAACTGTACATTTCTTACAGTTGAATTTCATTTTGTTGGCAAAATCCTGTGTTCAAGATCCTTTTGAAACCTCCTCCTGTCTTCTGAAGTGTTAAGCAATCTCCTACAGCTTTGAGTCATTTTAAGTTTGTGTGTGTATTGTTTCCATTTTTTTGTTCCTAAAGGAATGGAACTCATCTGGATGTTTTATAAACTAATGCCAATATCCACCATGGAAAATTTAAATCATTCATTTATTTCAGAATTCATTGTGGTAAATAATAGCATCGTCACCACACTATCTTCACGTGTACAATCAAACAGTTAAGTCTACAATAAGAGTTACCTTTTTCACGACCTCTGTTGAAAATCTTTACTTCCTTCAAGTTTATGCCTAGGCCTGTCCTCATGGATACTGTCTCTGTGGCGTCATTTTTTTTGCTTCGTCTGATAGATCCATTTGCATGAGCTCTGCCAAAAAATGTTGAAGGTATCTGACCCATAGTTCTCAACTAATTAAAAGTGAGAGAGACATTAATATGCAAGGAACATATGGCCTAACAGAAAATGAAGAAATTTTGGTGTTTTGTTTTTAGTTTGCAAAGTTGATATAGTTTAGCTATGTTGAATATTAAACTGCCTTTTAAAAAATCCCTATCACTATGTGAGATCCTTTTTGGTGATATTACTAAAGAATAGCTATTTCTATAGGGGTGAAATATCTGGCACAGAAGTAACATTTTGAAACACAAATACTTATAGAAAAATAAATTACCTGTCAGACCAGTAGATGTAAGCCCCAAAGACTGTGACTGAAAACATATCCACATTACTTCCTGACAGTACAATCTCCCGATTTCTTCCACTCTCAAGGTCAATTCTTTCTATCTTGTCCATTCGAGCATCACACCAATATAATTTATTTTCCTAAGAATCGATCAAAAAGTAAACTCCAAATATTTTATACTATTTTTAATTAAGGCAATAAAATATATTGTGCTATTCATATCTTAGCATAATGTAGCATGAATTATATGTAGAAAAAATAGAAAAATTCACCTCAAGATCAACAGAAACTCCATTAGGCCACATGGCACCAGTACCAACAAGAATAGTCTTCTCTGATCCATCTAAACGAGCCTTGCCTATACATGGTGCCTGTCCCCATTCTGTCCAGAATAAATAACTAGAACATGAAAAATATTATGATAAAAAATAAGTTTATTGACACTAATGGGTTGGAATTGAAAAAATTTTTATGGAATTTTCTTTCATCACCACCTTTCATAGTCCAGTTCTTTTCCTTATATAGCTACTCAGAGATATAAGAAACTTCCTGAAATGGCTTAAAAGAGGAGAAATAATCCTATACAAAAATTAAAATAAGCCACGTTCTAGAAGAGAAATCCTACAGTAAACATTACAACTTTATAAAGGTAGCAATTTTCAGAGATAAATAGGTAGACCTACAAAATATTTCAATTTTTTTTAAAAAAGAAAAATGGATGATGTCTATTCATTTTAGCTATTGGACTTTTTTCCTTCTAATATGTTAATACATGCATCTATATCTGCAAATATACTTTGTGATTTTGTGAAGTTCAGCTTGTAAGTTGTAAAACTTTCATACTCATATATCCCTGGTCAATTCTAGATAATGTGGTTTTGTACCCTCATCTACTCCTGATAATTTATTAAAGAGGAAAGGCAGAGACATATCTGACATCAGGTTGCATTTCTGACAACCTAAAAAAAAAAGTTTTCTGTTTCTTCCATTCCTCCAATTAAGAATCATTTCATTCCAACATCATTTTTCCTGATACGAGAACTGTAACTGACTATGTTCAACATTATGGAGATACTGTTGTTTCACCATCATTCTATTCCTTCCCATGATACAAGGGGGTGAACGTCCACTAGAGGTGGACGTTCACTCCCTTGGACCACTCAATGGATTGACCAAGAACTAATCATAATGGAATAGCCCTGATTTCTAGAGATGGGCATAGAGATTACTTTTGAGAGAGTAGCCAAAAAGCATTAGAAAAATAACAGGTGCAGAAGAAACAAGGGTAAGCCCAGATGCAGGAAAAAGAATGAAAGAGTGAGTCTCAGACTCACTTCAACAACTTATTTGGATATATGAGGAAGGAAAAACAGAAACTTGTAAGATTGTTTTATTGCCACCTATCTCAAATAAAGTATAGTTCAAATTTTTCTGTGGTCAGTTTCTTGATTTGGTTTACCTCATAGGGTTGAGTGTTTTCTAGACTATTCTAGGATGAAAGAAAATGGCTGACTCCCTGCCTTTCTAGATTACTTTGTACTTATAGTCTAATTCCATAGCAGGAAATCAGGTGCCAGGAGGAATTGACTCTAGGATTTTGTTATACATTCCCTCAAAGCTACAACAGAAGATTTCAGACATTATACCTGAGGAAGCTTTTGTGTGTGGATTTCACACAACCTTGATTCCACAAACATCTAGTGTGTTCGCCCAATAGAAGTTTCCACTTCAATCCGCATGTAATGGAGTGACCTGATTGGCCGGGACCAGGGCAGGCTGTGATTGGTGAGTTCGTACTAGTGGCTACCTTTAAAAAGGGACTGCTGCCAGCTGTTTGTTACTTGAGCTTTACCTTGCCAATAAAGAGGTGAATTCACTCCTAGTGCGTCCTTCCTTTACCCGATCTAACACTGCCGACGAAGGTGGGATCGGAAGGCAACTAGGCAAAGAGCGAAGCACCTCAGCAAGCAGCCAAGTCCGGAGCTGGCAGGGATGCGGAACAAGCACACCACAGCAAACGCACGACCAGAAAGCAGCATGAACCAGCAACCCACCCCAACCCCAGCTCCGTTCGATCCAGTGAACGAGGAATGGGAATTCTATATGATCCAGTTCGAGTGTCACCTGGAAGCCCACGACCTTGGAAGCCTCCCGGAGCACTGCAAGAAAAATATGTTTCTCAGCTACTGCAGCCGAGAGGTGCTAGCTACAGCAAAAGACCTGTGTGAGTCAACTCCCCTACAGTTGGTCACTTGGTCAGCCCTACAGCAAGCCCTTAGGACGCACTACACTCCCAGATCCTCCAAATCGGTGAGGAGGTATGCATTCCACACCAGGAACCAGAAGGATGGAGAGACCAAAACCCAGTATGTGGCTGCTCTCCGCTGAGTGGCAGCAAATTGTGAGTTCAGGGACTTGGACGATCTGATCCTCGCTAGGATCATATTGGGCTGTCGCGATCCAAACCTCCAACGGAGGCTACTCTCCAAGAGCAGCTTAACCTTACAGATCGCTTTAGACGAAGCCAGAGCTTCTGAAACCGCCAATCGGTCGATGAATGCCATCTGGCCCGGTGGGGCACGAAACCCCAGTCAAGCGGCTAGCGTCCTTTTTGAGGACACGGAGCCAGCTGAGAATGCGGAAGACGCCAAGGCTTTTCGCATGCACAGTGATGACGGCAGGCCAATGCAGAGATTCGAATTGCATTACCTTCCCTGTGGCGGCTGCGGTTAAGATCACCCCAAAATGCAATGTCTCTGGGAAGCCTACTGCCAAAAGTGCTGAAAGAAAGGCCACATCATGAGGGTCTGCAGAAGCAACCGGGCCTCGGAATGACCCACGGTGTCCTGGCAGGCTGCGGAATGACCAGCAGTGCAATGGCTGCCGCGAACGAAGCCACCAACACAGAGACCAGAAAAGAGGGCTCGTCAGGTCCAACAGATTTGCACCGAAGACGACTCCAGACTCGCAATCCACATGTCCATTGGGCTGATCCACACAAGGGTCCACAAAAAACTCAAGGTGCTGGTCCTCATCGAGGGAGCACCATGCAAAATGGAGATCGACACAGGATCATCCCTCACCATCATGTCCTGGGACGCCATTAGCCGCGCGGTCCCCAGACTACAGAAGCACCAGCTGAAGGAACCCACCCTGGGGATCTGGGATTACCAAGGGAACCGAATTCCGGTCGTTGGGGAAGGTGTCTTCACGGTCGAACATGAGGGATTCAAGGCAAGGCTACCCATTATGGTGGTCAAGATCAAGCTGCAAAGCCTGTTGGGACTGGACTGGCTTGAGGCCCTGGGACTGGAAGTAACCCGAGTCCACGAGGTACACACAAGGCAACAAGAGTGGGGAAGACTACACTGAACTGTTCAAGGAGTTCGAGGAAGTCTTCAGCCCTGGCCTTGGTAAGTACAACGGGGACCCCGATCTCCTTTAATCTTGACCCTAAAATTGCCCCAATTCGGCTCAAATCCAGGAGAGTCCCTTTCGCTCTCTGCCCTAAAATTGATGCTGAACTGGACAAATTAATTGCTCGGGGGATTTTAGAGCCAGTCGATCACGCCTGCTGGGAAATGCCTATCGTTACCCCGATCAAGCCAGATGGGTCAGTCCGCATCTGCGCGGACTACCGGTGCACCCTGATCCGCGCCCTGCAACAAAGTGCCTACCCGGGGCCTGTTGTACAGCACTTACTGCATTCGCTGGGCCCAGGAAAGGTCTTCGCCAAATTAGACTTTACCCAAGCACACCAGCAACTGCCAGTAGATGGTGCTGTAGCGGAGGTGCACAGGGGGTCTTTTAAATGCACCCGCCTGCAATTCGGAGTTATTATCACCCCTGGACTGTTCCAAAGTGTCATGGAACGGATGTTACAGGGGATTCCAGGAGTCGTCCCCTACTTTGATGACATATTGGTTTCGGCCAAAGACAGGGCACAATTATTCAAAAGGCTGAGCGCAGTTCTCAGCAGAATTAGAGATGCGGGCCTCTGCCTCAAAAGGGAAAAATGCAAAATTAACATACCCAGGGTAGAATTCCTCGGGTACCTCATAGATGGCTCTGGGATCCACCCGACTGAAAAAAAGGTTAAGGCTATCACCACGGCCAAAAACCAGGCAGAGCTGCAAGCATTCATCGGACTACTTAATTTTTATAACGTCTTCCTAAAACAGAAGGCCACCACTGCTGAACCACTTCACCGCCTCCTGGCAAAGAACGCCACCTGGTCCTGGGGAAAGTGGGAAGCCATCACATTCACAGCCGTGAAGGACTTGCTCTCGGCAGACTCTTTCCTTGTACAGTACAGCCAAATCTTCCTCTCGTCCTGACCTGCGACACCTCGCCTTACGGAGTAGGAGCCGTCCTGAGCCATTGCATGCCCAACCATCCGATCGCATACTACTCCCGGACCATGTAATCGACCAAAAGGAACTACAGCCAGCTCGACCGGGAAGCCTTGGCTGCGGTGGTCGGAGTCAAGCAGTCCCACAAATACCTTTATGGTAAAGACTTTGAACTGATCACTGATCACAAACCGCTCCTGGGTCTACTAGCGGGTGACCGCCCCACTCCAGCCTCCCTATCCCCCCGGATGATGAGACGGACTGTATTCCTGGCATCATACAGCTACAAACTCATCCACCGACTGGGGGCAACACTCGGACATGCGGACGCCCTGAGCCACTGCTCCCTTCCGGACATTATACAGGACCCCATGCCAGACACCCCAGTCCTACTGATAGTCTGTGCGGACTCTGGCCCAGTCTCATCACACGAGGTCGCGCACCACACGGCTAAGGACAATGTGTTAAAGCAAGTGATGAGCTGGGTGTGGAGGAGGTGGCCGAAGACAGCGGGGGAACTGAACTTTAAGACATTTGAAAACAAGCGGGATGAACTGTCGGTTATGTGGGGATGCTTGTTGTGGTACCGACCCAACTGTGCAGCAGGGTGTTAGAGGCGTTGCACGAGGACTACCCAGGCATTGGCTAGAAGCTACGTGTGGTGGCCCAACATGGACAAAGAAATAGAAGAGTGGGTCACCACCTGCACACCCTGCCAGATGTCGAGACCGCCCCTCCGGAAGCACCAGTAAGAGAATGGGAGCGCCCCCAATCACCGTGGGCTAGGATACACATAGACTTTCAGGTCCATTCCAGGGCCAAACATTCATGGTAGTGGTCGATGCATATTCAAAGTAGTTGGAAATAATCCTCATGAAAACCACCACATCCGAAGCGGTTATTAAAGCCCTCCGGAAACTCATTGCCACACATGGGCTACCTCACATGCTGGTATCAGACAACGGGCCTCAGTTCACAGCCCTACAGTTCGAGACATACCTAGCGAATTTAGGGATACGGCACGCACTCACCACTCTGTTCCATCCGGCGGTGAATGGCCAAGCCGAACAGATGGTTAGGTCAGCTAAAGAAACATTAGCCAGGCTGACCATGGGCGATTGGCAAACACGAATAGACCACTACCTATTCTACCAACATATCACGCACAGCGCCACCACTGGGAGAAGCCATGCAGAGTGTGTCCTTCCTTTACCCGATCTAACATCTAGCCTGCAACTTGTGAGAATGTAGCTTTAATAGCAATAATTAATTTGTCTAGTCTATTTCATCCCTTGCAGGCTGCTTTCCTTGACTACTGCCCAATGGGATAAACTGGAAAATTATCTTCCAAAACCAACTTGGGATCATCCAAACGCAGCAATAATAATAGGAGTTTTCTTTCCCATTTTGACAGCTATTTTCCCATTGAAAAGGATATCCTTAAACAACATTAATCCACGTAGCCCAGAATCAATATAGCAGGCTATTACTACAACTACTAAGAGTTTTCAGCTCTCTATACTGGTAGCCCTTGAGATAGGACAAGGCATTCAATGAACATTCAAAGTTATGACAGATGCCTCCAAATTACATATAAGTCTGTTTCAAAATTATGATGGCTGTAGCGCCCCCATGGGCTCATTTGCCCATGGTGATGCAACTGTTTCCTTACCTCTCCCCAATCCCGCCCCAACAGGGCTCTGCAACACTTTGGCCTGTTCCCCATGCCTCCATTTTCAGCACTCCAAAAATTCCTCACAGAATTGTTTTTGGATCTTTTTGTCCCAATCAGCTGGCTGTTGAGAAACTCCAAACCTCTCTTGGCTCTTGCTAAGCTTTGGGAACCCAGAGCCTGCATGCAAATGTAGTAGTTTCAGGATAAACTTCCTAAAATCTTTCTCTTGCTATAATGCCCTTTCTTTCCCCAAACCTTTCTTGAGTTTATTTTTCAATAAGCTCAAGAAAGTTAGGAAGGCTAGACTTGTTCATCATTCCCGCCCACACACACCTTGGATACTGAAACTAAACACCCAGCCTCTGCCCTCCAATACCTATCCCATTTAAATGTAATTTGCTAATTTACTGCATGCTGGATAAGAGGGTGAGCAAAGACTCCAGGCTGAAGAGTACAGGAAAGAAATGAAGCAAACACAAAATACTTTCTACAGCTTTTTACCTTGAGGAGCTGAAGAAAAAAGTCAACTCAAAAAGTGTAGTCATTTAGAGCATACCCTGTGCAACAAACAGGAGAGAAAGCTGGGTCCTTGCAAAGCTTTTTATTGTTTGTCTGACTGCCTTTGGGACCCTTCTTTAGAGACCTAGCTGGGTCCTAAAGGCAATTATACAAACAGAAAAAAGCTTTTACAGGAATCCTATGCTCAGTTAATGACCTGCACAATGACCTAGGAGTACTCATTTTGAAAGACCTAAGCCCCAAAGCTCACTGTAACAACATTGCCAAAAAGGCATTCAGAATTGTCAACCTTATTTTACGTTGTTTTCTCTCTGGTAATACTATGCTGCTAACTAGGGCATACAAAACCGTTGCCAGACCTTACTTGAATACTGCTCACCTGCCTGGAACCCACACTGCGTTTCAGACATTAAAACATTAGAATGAGTCCAGAGATATTTAACAAGAAGGGTACTCAACTCCTCTGCTTGTAATAAAATTCTGTATATCACCAAGCTTGAAATTTTAGGCCTGGATAATCTTGAACTATGCCTTCTACATTCCAACCTGAGCTTAGTGCACAAGATAATCTGCCATAATGCCCTACCTATTAATGACTACTTTTACTTCAACTGCAATAATACAAGGTCTATTAATAGTTCTATTAAACTAAATGTAATCCATTCTAATCCTGATTGCAGTTAAAATGATTTCAGCAATAGAGTAGTAAATGTGTGGAACACCTTACCTGATCCTGTTGTTAGTTCCTCTAACCCCCATACCTTTTACCTTAAGCTGTCTACTGTGGACCTTACACGTTTCTTAAGAGGTCCCTAAGGGGGCATGCATAAGTGCACCAGTGTGCCTACCTTCCCTGTCCTACTGTCTCATTTATGTGTTTATGGCTATGTTTTGCTTATTTATATCCATTTATTTGTTCCATTTTTACATGTGTTTTCATCCTCGTACTTGTTGACAAATCAATCAATCAATCAATAAAACAAAATAAATAAAACAAAATGATTGCACTAAGGAGAGTAGGAATGGCTGGTCATTATGTGAGGTAGTTCATTTAACATTTGTCCTGACTTTGGACTATAAGGGGCAGACTCTATTACAATTGTATTTGAGGGTTACCTGTGTAAAATAGCATGGCAAAAGGTGTTAGTAAACTCAGATACTGTGGGGTCTAAGGGTTGAGTACAATTGCTTTTTAATTGACCTCTTGCAATATATTTGATAAGATAGTTACATTTAAAGTTGAGCTCTTACTAAACAGTGACCACTTCCCTTTATTATATTTTCTTCTAGCCAACACCAAAAACAATGTGGACATCAATGGAGCTATAATCAGCCACAGGGGTTAAATAGACTGCAACATGGACACTAATGGTAGAACTATCATTAACCTTAGATGGTCTTTCTAGGTTTTAGAAAATCCAGCAGATGCCTGGTCATATATTTCATAAGACCTCATAAACCCCATCCAGCCAAAATTAATATTTTCCCAGCATGCTAGTAAAATATTTGCATTTCCATCTCTGAGAATGTATCCCTGGAAACCATGATTTGAACAGCATTATATGTTTACTAGGGCAGGACTAAGGACAATATTTAAAATTTATAGATGGAACAATTAACAATGTGCCAGAAAGTTAGTTAATTGCCCGGAAAATAATAATAATGAAAACTGGGGGGGGGGGGGGGGGGGAGGAATCCAAGCAGGAGTGACTTTTTCAGGATCTGGAAGTTGAGAATACCTATTTAGGAAGTTAGTTACATGCTCATTACATGATGGCAAACAGTGCTTGGAGGCTAGATTCTAGCAGCTAGACAGGAAGAGCTTTATAGTATACAATAGAGATTTCCCTTTTCTATTTTCCAGTCTTCATTTGAGATGACACATAGCATCCCTCCTTAGCTCTTAGTTTCCAACTCAGAGATTCCTAAACTAATGAAATTAAAGAACTGAGACTTAATATCTTTTAATATATTTTTGTATTGTATTTTGGTGGGGTTATCTGTGTTGATTTTGTTGTAAGCCTCCCTGAGTTGACTGGTAAGCCTCCCTAATTGATACAAGCATTAAAATAATGGGGAAACTCCCCCACAAACATTTCCATCTCTGAGAATGACAACAGCACAAACCTTTACATTACTATGTGGTTTGCTATTAAGCATATCTTGTAAAAATATAAGGCACTTTTTATAATTTATTGGATTGGCTGGACCAGGAAAAAATTCTAGTTGGAGAGCAAGCAGGATTATAGAGATCAGATTTACAATAAATCAGTATATCATCTTATTTTTTTTATAGAGAAATAGTTATATTGGCAAAAAAACCACTCCCTATATTCTGCTTTTGTTAAAATCAGTTTTCAGCTCTATTCCAAGCAATAACTTTGGTGGAAATAATTTTTCATATCTATTGATTGGTGGCTACTTTTCCTAATTTCAACATGTATGAAAACATAGTAATTCAAGTCAGATGTGAAAGAGTTGGCCATCATTCAAGCCAGAGGTGGGGAACAATGGCCCTTTTATGACTCATGGGACTTCAACTCCGAGAATTCCTGAGCCAGTCATGCTGGTTCAGGAATTCTGGGAGTTGAAGTCCACATAATAATAATAATAATCTTTATTGTCATTGTAATAATAAAATTACAATGAAATTGGTTTGAGCGCCAGGTGGAATATAGAAAGCAGTGATAGCCACAATAGGAATCTCTCTCCAGGCAAATGAAAAGGCCGACAAATGACAGTTGAAATAAAATGGCCGACAAATGACAGTTGAAAAGGATCAATTGTACTTTGTCTTTTATTATCCATTTCTTCAAATCTGTTTGGCATTTTAGGAGTTGGTGGAAGAGGAGCATGTCTCTTTTTCTTTTTTGTTTCTTGTTGCAATGAACTTTGAGGAATCGCACTTGGCATTTTTTCTTCTCTCTCAGCTTTCCCAATAGAAAAGGATGGAATAACTGGTAGGGGTGGTGCTCTCCGCTTCTTCATTTCAATTCTTGCAGTTGCCCTTGTATATTCCCAAGAGATAATGATGGTGCCACCGTTACAGAACATAAACTTCGTGAAGAATCTGCGATCATTGTTTCATCAAAGCTTTGTTTATGATACAACCTAGGTTTTAAAAATTCTCCACTACCCAGATCTAGGCGTCATCTTGAGGATTTCTCTGCCTGAAACTTGTTTTTCTTACTTGTCCTAAAAAAAATCCGAGTAATCCTTTCTTTCTTTAACTGATGTGTCACAACCAGTTGATATGTTTGTTTCTCAATAATTCACAGTAGGTTCAAAGCGAGTTTTTGATGGAAAAGTCTGCTGTGACACCAGGAGCTCAAAGCCGCTGCGCCTAAGCGCGCCGCCATCTTGGATGGAAATAAGGGAGCCATTGTTCCTCACCCCTGATCCAAGTCATCAACTAGCGAAACAGAGTTGTATTCTAAGTCCTCTGCTGTTTAACCTATATGTGAATTGTATGCTGTGTGTCTTCAACAAAAAGAACTCCACCCTTCCAAACTTAGTAACAGACATTTGTCACTGTATGCCAGTGATGCAACAATTTTTAAATTTACATTGGGGGGGGGACTCAGAAAGAGTCCTTAGTGGAATTTTATAAGGGAAAAGTATTTGGAATCTTTCACTCTCCGATTCTAACAATGGGTTGTTTTTTTTAATGACCTAGTTACCCCTAATATTGATGGCAAATTGGAAATAACACTGAACAAATTTCTTTCCCTCCCCTCCTCCCCACCACTATTTAATCATATCCAATTCTGGGAAACTGTCCTATAATTTTCTTAGCAAGGTTTTTCAGATGTTGTTTGCCCTTGCCTTCTTCCTAGGGCTGAGAGAAAGCAACTGACCCAATATAACCCAGCTAGCTTTGTGGCCCATGCAGGACTAGAACTCCCAATCTCCTAGTTTCTAGCCTGATACCTTAACCACTATATCAAATTGGCTCTCTCATTTTCAAATGCCGTGGCATAATTTTTTAAGCTTCCCAAACTGGGAGACAAAAACACACACAAAAGGACCCATTTCTGCTGAAGCTAACAATGGCACCAAGGCAATTGACACCCCCCCCCCCCCATTCTAATGGATGCATAAATGTCATCAAGTTTTTTAAAATTAAAACTATCTAAAATGTATAGAGCAAAACACAGGTTTTACCAACACTCTTCCATAGCCCAACTAATTTTCAAACATTTTAAAAGTGGTATTTAAATGGAAACTCGTATGATTTCATTGGAGGTGAAAATCCATGTTTGCCAACTGTTTTATTGTTTTCCAGGGGCTCACTGGTTCCATTTATGGCTTTAAAAAAGATAAATAAAGGAGATAAGTAGATTATCATAATCAAAAGTGTCTCTAATACTCCCAGTGGCAAGCTTCTTTAAAGAAACATATATCCTATTCTGTCTGTCCATATTATATTATACTATGTTATATTATATTATACATAATTAAAGTTTAAATGTCCGTTATCAACTTATTGAGTACATGAAGCACAGGTCTTCCTAATCATTTGGAAACGCTGAAATAAATCTGGGTGAAAAATTTCATTGATGCAACAAAATATACTATTTAAATTTATTTTTTCTTGAGTGCTAAAAGAAATTTACATATATCAACAGTCCATAAAACAGCATGGTAAATTAGATCAACATGATTCCACTTATTCTATTGTTGTAACAGTATTTTAAAGCTTTAGTGGTTGTGGACTAATATCAAATTTATATTGTAGCTTCCTAGATCCATTTTGTACATATTCCTCATCAGCTTTTCAATTTTTTAAGATGCTTTTTAAGAAATGTATTCACTTGCATGCATATCAGTTATCAAATTACCCTTTTCCGGGGTGCACTGCTATAGACTTTGGCTGATCCAGACCCTGAGATATGACAACATAGCGAAAAGAGCCATTAAGCCTAGAAACTTCAATAAAATTGAAGCCATGATCTGTCCAATATATATTACCTGGAAGTAATAAGAAAATGCAATTATGGAGATATAAGCCATTAAATATCAGTTATGACTACAAACAAAATAAATAAATATTAATATCAACTTTTTGCAAATTAAATTACTAAAAAGCAAAATCATTGGGCATATTTGTACTATTCTATTTGGATAAGCTTTCTTCCTGCAATCTTCCTTATGTTAAAAATATATCTACAACATGATGGAACAATCCATGGTCAGCCAAATCACATGACCCCTTTTTGTCAACCTAAAACCCAATTTTGTTACCAAATAAAAATTGCACTGTCAAAAAACACCATTTTTGACAGTGCAATTTTTCATATTTGTGGGGATACAGGGTAAAAGTGATTAGTCTATTGCAGCTTCAATGTACCTATTTTGAGGGGGGGAAATTTTCGTCCCACCATCACTATATGACTGGCTATGTCTTTCTTCTGTATTTCTTTAAATTTTAAAAAAATACAATAAAATAAAAAGTACAATTATCAGAGGAAAAACAACCCACATGCTATAGAGAGAAAAAAAAGTCTCTGCTTTTTTTTAAAGGACTTGAATTTTTTTTATACTACTGAATAAAATTGTATTTTCTTATTTTATTTAGTAATTCTAGATGTAAAATAAATACATTTACTGTTGTAAAGAAACCTGAAAGAATTGCTTGGTTATAAATCAGAAAAGATAAAGTAAAATAATTATAAATAATAAAATAACAAAAAAACCTACCCGCTATCCAATCCACTGCAATGCCTTCCACTCTTCCCAAACCATTTGTAATGATATCTTCCTTCCATGTCTGATCTCTGCTGGCTCTGCTTATTTTATTGAATCCCATGTCAGTCCAGTAGATTGTATCATTTCCTATAGAATAAATATTAGGCAAATTCCTTGTGTGTCCAATCACACTTGGCCAATAAAGAATTCTATTCTGTTGCATTCTATTTTAGTTATTAGGCATGCTCAGATCTTTTACTTTGAAGTGCTTCTATGACATTTTTTTCTGCAATTCACCTTTGCTCTTTCCATTTGTAAATGTTTGGGTACAATACTTACTGAAAATCTGTATACATGTCATATGCATTTCTCCCCCTTTTTACATTGTTGCACCTGTTTTTCTTAACATAGATCTATGTAACTGAGAATGAAGAATAGTGATCCTGTGCAACTTTGAAACTTCCAAAATTACAGGGCTTTTATAAGGTAAAACGTTTATTTACCTGCATGAAAGTCTATACCAACAGCAAAAGATGTCCCTGTTATAGGCATTAATGCATCTGTTTTATCATTTGGATCAAGAGGAATTCCCCTTATTCCTTCATGAATAGAATACAAGAGAAATGACTCTATACCTAAAGAAAAATAATATTATTTCAAAAATATTAACAATGATTATGATAATAAACAGTTATAAAATTAACCAGATATCTGAAGCCAAAAGACAAACTTGGTCAGTTATATTATGATGAGGTAAGAGGGATCATCAAGAAAGAAATTTTTTTAAAAATCAATGTAGAATAACCAGAATCTCATTAAAAGCTAGTACAGGTAGTCCTCAACTTATGACAACAAGTGAGCCCAAAATTTCCACTGCTAAACAAGGCAGTTGTTATGTGAATTTTGCCCCATTTTACAATCTTTGTTAAGTTGTTAAGCCAGCCACATGGCCATTAAGAGAAACCAATTTCTCCCATTGACTTTGCTTGTCAGAAACCAGCTGGGAAGGTTACAAATGATGATCACATGATGAATAAGACACTTTATTACATCTTTTTGGAACTGCAACCTGCATCTGTCTAAATATAGTCTTAAGAAGCTTGATTATACTGACACAAACTTCTGTTAAATTTGGACTTCATTGAATGAACTGAGATTTTAAGTTTCTAACCATGATTATATCCACATTCTTTGTAAGTAGTCTGAAAATTAATGTTCAAGTCATCAAGTTAATTTTAATTAAGAATTTGTCCTAGAAATAAAATTTGAAAAATTGATTAGGTTTTTTATTTATTTTATCATCAATAAACTGAAATAAATGAATTGATTTTGCAACTATTTTAAATAATAATTTTAGCACCCACAAATGATCATGCAAATACCCTGCTTTTACCTCTGTCAATATATATCTAAATAAAATACAACACAGATTTAAAAAAATGTGTGTGTAGGTGTTAAAGACACTTGTTTATCCCTATTTTTGATGCTCTGAATGTTTATATTTTGTGGGTAGATTATATAAATTACTAATTGTAGAATTATACAACCAAAGATTATACGTATTCATTATATAAACTCAGCAACAAAATTGGTGAAGAATTGAATCTATTAAAAAAAGAACCAAACAAACAAACAAACCCTAACCAACCCTCAAAAAACACAATCACAAAGACCCAGAGCATAATAGTCTTTTTTTCTGCTACCAATAATACAATTGACCTTGGATTATTAAATTTGTATTTTGATTTGCCTTGAAAATAAATAAATGATTATACCTTGACATGTCATACGATTTTTCTGAAGATTATAACCTACAGTACATAAGCATGTTCGAGTGGATTCTGAAGTTGGTAAACAAAGTTGGGAACATCCTCCATTATTGATCTGACAAGAATTGCTACCTATTAAAAATACAGAAACAATGAGTTTTACAAAAAATTTATAAGGTACTGAAGATTACATTTATATCTTAGTAGGTAGAAGCAACTGATGAACATTGTCTGGCTTTGAAAGCTAAGCAGGGTTGTGTATAATCAGTATTTGTATAGAAGATCTCCATGGCATAGTTTAGCTGTAAGTATAGTTATGTAGTGAGCAGAAATCAAACTGAAGTGACCTTACAAATTAGTTTCATACGGCATTAATTAAAAAAGTAGGTAATCTGCCCTGTAACATAAGTATGCCTGACATACCTTTCTGTTTTGAAGTAAAAATAGCAAATTACCACTAGCTAATTACCACTTGCCCACAATTAGGAATTCAGAATTTGCTTTAAGTGACTGTCCAATAATAAAGTTAGCTCAAAAAAGGCTTGGTTTTTCAAATGGGAAAAGAAAGTACACATTTTGATTAACACATTGAGCTTTTAAAGCCTCCTAGGATCACTGTGTGAGATAGGCAGCTAAATAGATGAAAAAACAAACAAAAATACTTGTCACTAGTTATTGAGTACTTACGAGTTTGCCTAATTGATTTTAGTCCCAACTTGTCAGCTGCAGCCTGAATGTAATTGCATTCAAGGTTTTGAGTTTTGATAATATGGAGAGATTTTAAAGCCTGCCTGATTCACTCATACAACGTTTGGATGATGATGTAGACTCAATTTTTTCTTACCAATCAACATATAAAGACATGAATAGATTAATATTATTTCTAAGTTCAGTGCAAGAATTTCTGACCTTATCAAGAAATTGAACAATGGGGATAAGTTATAAAGAATATATAACGAAGAATATATGTATATTGAAGATAATTTAAGGTAGATAATAAACTAAGCAATGATGTCTTTGGTTTTAATTAAGACACTGGAAGTAACATCAACCAACATCGTTCTACAAAGCAATATTAATAAAACACAGTGTATCCACTTTCAGTCGCTTCAAAGCAAAATGTTCATGAATGCATAAAGCACTTTTATCAACAGAACCCCCAAGCTATACAGATAATTATTATAGAAAGGTAGGTCATTATTTTGTTTTGTTTTGTTTTATTTTCCAGTAGTTCTCTGTCATTACCACTTAATGTCTTACGGTTTTCCAATAATTTGGAAATTTCTGGGGGGCACAGATAACTATTGAAAAAGAAGGAACTAGTAAAAAAAAACCACTTTAGTTCATAGGAGCTAAAGTATATTATTCCATAAAAAGATTTTTAAGGATTTCTGGATTTATATATTTTATTATTCAAAATCTTAATGTGTGGTTTACCTTTCTGTCCTGCTTTGTCATACACTTTCATATGTACAACTCCTGAAGTTTTGTTTCGCAAAACTGTAGGATTCCTTCCATCTTTTTTATTGCAGGTGCCCAGTTGGCCTAAATTATGGTCTGCCCACCATAACTTTTTATCTGTAAAAATTAAGCATTTCCATTTTAAAAATTAATAAACATACCATATTCATATACACACATACAAAACAAGTTTGTAAAACTAGAAAAAAAGGTGAAAAATGCAAGAATAGTAACATAGAAAGCACACAACAGTAAACCATCAGCAGATGGTTTAAGTCATGAATCACAAAGCTATACTGTTCTAGTCTATTATGGCCCACCATGCTACAATGCCAACTATTCCCCTTACAATTTTGAATCAAGGACAAGCCTCAAACACAGATCTATTGCTTTGAAGGGAGTACAATTTCAGTTACAAAAGTCTGTTCTCCTAATTCTCAAACTGAGAGCTATCTAAACACAGCATTACCATCTTATCTGTATTCAGTTTCAGTGTATTAGCTTTCCTTTAGTCCAGGGGTACCAATTGACAGCGTAATAATGTGAGTTTGACACCCCTGCTTTTGTTCATTACTACCTCCATTTAACTATCAATACCTTAATTATGGTTCCTGATACAGATAGATGAAATAAAGTTACATGTTATGAGCACATTAATATCATTGAACTTCAAATCTCTGAATGACTATTTCCAGGAATATCATGTAATTATTGAACACAATGGAGAAAAAAAATAAAATATGGAATTAAAAACATAATCACCCTAAGGGTTTCAGGCATTATTCCCTAATAGTGACCTTGAGATAGTGTAAGACTGTGAATCCAATTCTCAATCATTAATACATTCTAGCAATATTCTACGATTACCAAAATTCACTGAGAAATCCATAAAAATTGACAATACTTCTTATCTCTCTCCCCAAAATGATAATCAACCAGTACAACTAAACTCATTTCACTTAAATATCTAACCATATTCCAACTTCTTCTAAACCAACGTCTTCTAAAAATATTTTTAAAAGGCAATTTATTATTTTAAACCATTTATTGTAAGGTGCTTTGGAGATCATAACTATTTAAATTGAATTAACCTAGAAGAATCTTCAGAGATACTATGTAAGGATAAGGCACAGTTCTATTAAAGTGCTGCTGACAAGTATTATGAAAGCATCCAGGTAGTATCTGAAGCATTTTTCCTGTCTTAGTCTGGACACATGCATGTCCATATATTGAATATGTATTGCACTAAGCCAAGCTTTGCTATCACAGGAGGACGGGATGGAATAGTAATTTGCTGTGATTCTACCTTTATTCACAGAAGGATGAGACATAAGGTCTGGAGGCTTTGGTAGTGAGATTCAGGTACAGACATCATATTTTGCATCCCTGTACAAATCGGGAAACAGAAGGAACTACTGAGTTGATATTTGCTACAGCTGCAGTAATACCATTGCAGATAATGCAGCAAACTGTGATGATACTAAGATGACAAAATCACACAAATGCCACATGACATGCTTGCATTATTTATATGCCAGATACATATTGTAGCATTTATGTGATAATGATGTCATGCATATGTTTCTATTTGACCTCTGTGTTCCTTTTGAGGACACACAACTGTGTGGTATTCCATGGAGTTCTTCATCAACTCACATTCCAATCTGCATCATAATGATACAATACATCACAATCACTTTATCAAAGATTACACTGCAAATCATGAAATCAGAGAAAGCCTGTTGGATTTCCTGTTGAATTTTTATAGCTCTACTAGGGCATTTATATTGTTAGATGTCAATGTTGAATCAATCATTCAATATCTCAATATTTCCTTTATTGTTTAATGAGGACTGTATAGCATTAATATTAAAATTGACAGAAAAAAATATAGAAGATATGGATGCTATAGACCAATATCTATATGCTAAAATATCTATATGCTATAGCATAGTAATACCTATGCTAAAATATGAACTGCAAAATGAGCAACAGAAAATAATACTACCTTCAAAGCATCTAGGTTAACTGGATTCAGAAAAAAATAAAATATTTTTATAACAACTTTATTAAAATGTACAAATGCAAAGATAAAAGACTAATACAAACTAAGGGTAATATAAGAAAAACAAAAGTCCAAAGAGACAGGGGAAAAAAGAAGATATATAAAAGATAATTCCCTGCACCCTCCAGACAAGTATAAACAGTTTCAGCAACTTAACACCTTCTCTAGTATTTCAATTTCAGAAAATCATCTTTTCTTCCTACATCTTTGCTACCGATTTGCTACGACTGCGAGAGTCCCCGGTCTCGCAGGTTTGGCCCTCCGCTTTAACGAGGGCCCGCCTTGATGAAGGATTTATTAATCTGGAGAGGTGGGCGAAGCGCGGCCTTAGGGGTTTTTTAGTTTCTAAAGTATTGTCTATTTTAGGGGGTTCCAGGGAGGGGGGAGGGTATAAAAATTTAGGAAGAGAGGGCCAGGCCAGCAGTCGGCGGAGGGTAGCGGAAGGTTCCGTGAGGGGGGGGGAAACACGAGTCGTCCCTATGGAGGGCATCTCCATCCCGACGGTCGTGGGGAGAGGCAGGTCCGAGGGGAGGCAAGTTCCATCCTCCCGGTTGGGGACACGCAGCCGTTGGTTGCATACGGTTAGGTGTCACAACCCCCGCAGGCTAGGTGGTCAGGGAATACAGAGCCAGGGTCTGAGGCTGATGTTCTGCAATGCCAGGTCCGTTGTCAACAAAGCCCCCCTCATTTGCGACCTTGTGTCAGAGGGGGAGCCGGACCTGGCAGGAATCGTGGAGACAATTGGACTTATTTCATACCTCTAACTGGTTGGGTCACGAGGGTGGACTCCCCCTCGTTGAAATGTGCCCACCAGGTTACCACGCTTTTCATCAGCCTCGGACCCTAGGCAGGGGCGGTGGGGTGGCGGTTATTGTAAAGGAAGGTCTTGAGCCGAGAGAGACCACTGTGCCGCAGACCACCGGTTGTGAGTCCCTCTGCGTGAAGTGGGGCCTAGGGAGGCAGTTGGGCATGCTGGTTATATACCTGGCTCCCCGCTATGTAGCAGCAGCCCTGCCCGAGCTCCTGGAGGTGATCGCTACGGTGGCAGTGGAGACCCCCAGACTCTCACCGGATCTTATCTTTGTCTCTGGTCAGTGGAAAAGTGATCTGATTATAGGGGATATAGCCATCACACCCTTGTCATGGTCAGATCACTCACTTCTCCGGCTCGACTTTCCAACCGCTACTCCCCTCCGTGGGGAGGCGGAACCTGAGTCACCAATCTGGTTCCGCCCCAGGCGCCTGATGGACCCTGATGGGTTCCAGGCGGCGCTTGGGCCACTTCCTGTACCCCTGACCCGCGCCCCGATCGAGAACCTCACGGCCGCATGGAATAGTGCGGCCGTGGGGGCCTTGGATCAGGTCGCGCCCTTGCGGCCTCTCTTGCGGCGGCGAGCCACCCTGGCCCCTTGGTTTACCGAGGAGCTGAGGGTGATGAAACGCCACAAGAGATGCCTAGAGAGAAGATGGAGGTCTACCCGATCTGAATCTGACCGGACACAGGTAAGAGCCCATTTACGGACTTACATTGTGGCGCTGAGAGTGGCCAAACGTCATCATTGTGCCACTCTCATAGCATCCGCAGATAACCGCCCTGCCGCCCTGTTTAGGGTGACCCGCTCCCTCCTTCAACAGAGGGTGCGGGAAGCCCCGCTACAGGGTAGAGCAGAGGAATTTGTGATTTATCTGCAGGAGAAAACCGCTCAGATACAGAACGAGCTAGCCCCCATTCATGGCCCATTGGGTTGCCACGAGGCGGATCTTGTTTGGGAGGAGTTTGACTCCGTTACTTCCGAGGATATGGACAGGTTACGTGGGCGACTGCGAGCCACCACATGTTTATTGGACCCGTGTCCCTCCTGGCTTGTACTGGCATCCTGGGAGGTGACACGAGGCTGGCTCCAAGAGGTTGTCAACGCTTCTCTGAGGGAGGGTTCCTTGCCTGCCTCCCTTAAAGAGGCCATGGTGAGGACCCTCCTGAAGAAGCCCTCTTTGGATCCAGCTCTTTTAAACAACTACCGTCCCGTCTCCAACCTTCCCTTCTTGGTGAAGGTTGTCGAGAGTGTGGTGGCACAACAGTTTCCCCGTCACCTGGAGGAAGTTGATTATCTAGACCCGCGCCAGTCCGGCTTTCGGCCCGGGCATAGCACCGAGACGGCATTGGTCGCGTTGGTAGATGATCTCTGGAGGGCCAGAGATGGGGGATGTTCCTCCATCCTGGTCCTATTAGACCTCTCAGCGGCTTTCGATACCATCGACCATGGTATCCTATTGCATCGGCTGGGGGGGTTGGGGGTGGGAGGCACCGTTTTACGGTGGTTCTCCTCCTACCTCTCTGGCCGATCGCAATTTGTGTTGGCAGGGGAGCAGAGGTCGACCCCGAGACCCCTCACATGTGGGGTGCCTCAGGGGTCGGTCCTCTCGCCCCTCCTATTCAACACATATATGAAGCCGCTGGGTGAGATCATCCGTGGTTTTGGGGTAGAGTACCATCTGTACGCTGATGATACACAGCTGTACATTTCTACCCCAAACCACCCCAACGATGCCGTAGCAGTGATGTGCCAGTGCCTGGAAGCCGTGCGGATCTGGATGGGAAGTAACAGACTCAGGCTGAACCCGACCAAGACCGAGTGGCTGTGGTTTCCGGCTGCCCGATTCAACCAGCTGACTCCATCGCTGGCCATAGGGGGCGAACATCTTGCCCCTGTGGATGGGGCGCGCAACTTGGGTGTCCTCCTGGATGCCCGGCTGTCCATGGAAGATCAAGTGACAGCCGTGGCCAGGAGGGCGTTTTACCAGGTTCGCCTGGTTCGCCAGTTGCGCCCCCTATTTGATCGGGACGCCCTTCGCACAGTCACTCATGCTCTCGTGACATCGCGACTGGACTATTGTAACTCTCTCTACATGGGGCTCCCCTTGAGGTGCACCCGGAGACTTCAGATGGTTCAGAATGCAGCCGCGCGGGCAATCTTGGGTACCTCCAGATTTGCCCACATAACTCCACTTCTGCGCGAGCTGCACTGGCTGCCTGTCGTCTTCCGGGTGCGCTTCAAGGTATTAGTCATCATTTTTAAAGCGCTCCATGGCTCGGGACCTAGCTACCTGCGGGATCGGATCCTGCCGCATACATCCTCACGGCCGATTCGCTCCCACAGAGAGGGACTTCTCCGGGTGCCGTCCACTAGACTCTGTCAGCGGGCGACGCCCAGGGGAAGGGCTCTCTCTGTGGCGGGCCCAGCCCTCTGGAACGACCTTCCCCCCGACATCAGAACAACCACGGACTTCCGCTCCTTCCGTCTGAAATTGAAGACTCATCTTTTCCGTTTGGCCGGCCTTGGTTAGCCTCTCTCTACAGGGTTTAGCTGTTTTTTAATTGGGTATTTTAGTAGATTAAGGGGATTTTAGCACAGGCTCATATTTAATTTTTTCTTAACTGTATGTGTATATTGTATTGTGGTTTTAGTTTCCCTGTTTACCGCTCCGAGTCCCTATGGGGAGAGGAGCGGTCTATAAATTTAATTATTATTATTATTATTACTATTGTAACTCTCTCTACATGGGGCTCCCCTTGAGGTGCACCCGGAGGCTGCAGTTGGTCCAGAATGCAGCCGCGCGAGCAATAATGGGTACCACAAGGTACACCCATGTAACACCGCTCTTGCGCGAGCTGCACTGGCTACCTGTAGTCTTTCGGGTGCGCTTCAAGGTGTTAGTCATCATCTTTAAAGCGCTCCATGGCTCGGGACCTAGCTATCTGCGGGATCGGATTCTGCCCCATACTTCCTCACGGCCGATTCGCTCCCACAGAGAGGGACTTCTCCGGGTGCCGTCCACTAGACTTTGTCAGCGGGCGACGCCCAGGGGAAGGGCTCTCTCTGTGGCGGGCCCTGCCCTCTGGAACGACCTCCCCCCCGATATTAGAATTACCACGGACCTCCGTTCCTTCCGTCTGAAATTGAAGACGCACTTTTTCTGCTTGGCCGGCCTAGGGTAACCTCTTATTACAGTATTATAGGGTTTAGGGTTTTAGTGATTGGTTTTGGGGAATTTTAGCGCAGGGTCTTAATGTTTAATCTGTTTTTAACTGTTTTGTATATATTTATTGTCTTAATTTCCCTGTGCACCACTCCGAGTCCCCTTGGGGAGAGGGAGCGGTCTAGAAATTAAATATATTATTATTATATTATATTATATTATCCCTTATCAATAATCAAATTGTAAAAACATCATTTAATTCTAATTGGCAAAAGCCTATTACGAGCTACTAGAAATAGTAATACACACACACTCAGGAACATAAATGCATATTTGCATTAGCCCAGGGGTGTCATATTCAAGCTCCATTTTCACTGGCAGAGGGTTGCAGGCTGTGGCAGCTGAAAGCAGAGCTCGGGAGCCCGTTTTCACGGGCAGAGTGCTTGGGTCACCACAGGCGCCCCCACCAGCAGTGATGTCAATATGGCCACATTCACCCTGGCCACACCCATCCTGGCCACCTAAAGTCAAACACAATCCTGATGCGGCCCTCAATGAAATCAAGTTTGACATCCCTACATTAGTCTTACTAAAAGAAAATCAGTTTTGTAATTCAACTGATCACTTTATCTAAGAAATAAAGCAAAAGAAATCTCTGCCCACTTAGAAACAGATTGGCATCATTCTTTCATGGTCAAAAAGAGATCTCCGAGCCTCAAGAAACCACATTCAATTAAGGTTATATATATACTCTGTGTGTGTGTGTGTGTGTGTGTGTGTGTGTGTGTGTATCACCCTAATTGAATAAGTTCACTTTGCAGACCTTCTGTCTGCTTTTAAAAAGCTTGCTCTTTTTAAAATTAAATAATGTCCCACAAGTTGATTTTTTTAAACATTTTCTCTTTGCCTTCTTTCAGAAACAATTTTGTCGGTTTCACAAATTCCTTTTGTAAATCCAAAATAGGAAGCTTTTCTATATCATTCTTTTTGATTTATTATTAGTATGTCCCCTTTAGTTATTAAGAAATCTGTTTTCATTTGTAATTTCATTTTGGCATCTTTTTCCATATCACTTATGAGCCGCCATTTTTAAGTCCATTTTCTGATTTACAGCATTCTTTTCCATATCACTTTTGTAATCCAACAGTTTTTTAAACTCCAAATACACATCTAAAATAGTTGGCTTTATACAATAAAATCTGGTGTTCTTCTATATGTTCTATTATAGTTTCAAACAATCTTATACTTTCTGAGTACATTCTTCTCAAACAGGCTTAATTATTTCTATAGTCAAATATTGCTCCATTATATTGATGGGCCTCTTCTTATTAGAATAATGAAATATTTTTCTTCTCTGAGCCACGTTCATTCTACCATTGCTGCCCCCAGAAGTCCAAAAAATGATAGATTTTTACAATATGTACCAGGTGGTTGTTATTATTATAGATATAGTTGCAGGTAAATTAGTATCCCTTGCTCATATTTTGTTGGATGTAGAAAAGGTCTTTGATATTGATCAGATTCAATTTACAAAGTGTATTTTCAGATAATCGCTTTCCATTATCAATTGATTACCATGTGGTATTCTTATCTTGTAACTTGAGTTATTACCAATGTAGTTATGTCTCAATCCACTGAATAACATTAGTATTGACTCCAATTTTGTATTTAGTTTTTGAACCATTATCTTTTAGACATTAGAGGTGTGAGGGATACTAAACTAAATATATATAGTATATATATATATTTCTTGTATATCAATGACATTAAGGCTATTCTTGATAATTATACAATGTTGTTAGCAAAGCTTGTTTAAATTTTATCAATATGGTATATATTTATATTCTGATTATACTATTAACTGGGAGATACCTAATTTCTTGACTTTTGGATCAATGATATCTATTAATTTCTGTAAGAGATTAGGTTTTACCATTTCAACAGACTCCATAATGTCTGAGACAGGGTAGAATGAGGGCTATCCATGATAGAATACACTGAACTTTTTCTGGCTCCATTGGTATGTCTTTGGGGAATATTCTACAACCTAAATAGTCTAGTTAAGTCAGATCAAAAATGATTTTTTTAATATACCAAAAGCTCATAATTTTGTCTCATAATTTTTGCAATACATTTCTGACATGGGTTACATGCAAGGTAGACACTTCAAAATAAACCAAGTTCTCACCCAAACAGAATAACATATTTATCTAAAATGTATGCAAATATGTTCATAAATCTAGAAAAACAGTTTTATAATTAACTAAGCCAAGGGTTGTATCCCACAACTTCTCAACAATTCCTCTGCCACCCTGACCCCTTTTAGTGCAAATAGATACATCAGATATAGTGATAGGACTAGGAAGAGTCCTATCCATGTGCATTGTATTCAAGAGCATTGTACCCAGCAGAGAGAAATTATGTCATTGGTAGCAAAAATGGAGACACCTGCTGGAAGGAGCAGCCCACCCATTCACTTACTATATACAAATCCATACTGACTATAAACATTTTGAGGTGTTGCAGAACTACAGCTCTTCTACCCTGGCAAATCAGATGCACATAATTTTATTTTATTTTTACACTTCAAATATTGCAGGCTGCCAGAACAAGTTTTCACTCTCTAATGCAAACCAGATTATGAGTTTTCCTAATCATGCCCCCCTGCCTCCAGCACTGATATTGCAGCCAAACAACTTTCAATCCCACAGTAAGGCAGATTAACACAAAAGGCTGAGAGCAGAAAGCCAGGTAAGATGATTTTTATAATTAGATTAAGGCATTTCAGGAGGATGTATATGGCAGGATCTGGATGAATAAACTCAAGACTGACCAAGAAGATAGTGTTTCACTTTTAACAAAGATCAGAAGGTGGGTGCCTTGTAGAATGGATGTGTCAGTGGTGGGTTCCTGATCTCGTTGCAACTGGTACACTGCAACGGGGCCAGGCATTCACCTTCGGCACATGCGCTTCGCACACATAAGCACCTGCCACCCTGAAATGCTTTAGCTGCTTGGTGCAGGCTGCGCAGGCATGTTATGCTGTGCGTACATGCACAAATGGCCCAGTTGGCTTAAATACAGGTAAGGAATGTGGGCGGCATGTGGGCCCTCCAATACTCCGTTCCGGTATGGTGGCCACTGCTCCAAGCTGCCACCGGTACACCCACATTGGAGCGTACCACCCAGAACCCACCACTGGGATGTGTATATGTGCCTCTTCTCCTAAGGGAGGAAGGAGTACAGCTGTGTCATGACAACAGCCAGCAGGACACATGAGAATCATTAAAAGTCAATACTTCTAAGAGAAGTCTAAGAAAAATCCTGCACAGAGATAAAGGAGTATAGTGTCCTCTAGCCATGTATGTTGGAGAGCAAAACCAATTCCTGGTAAGCCATTTGGCATGTTACAGCGCGTGCGCGCGCGCGCGCACACACACACACACACAAACACACACACAGCCTTGACCCTGGGATAGTATTTTGCTAGATTTCATCACTGATCTTCCTCTAATGTGGAGTTATTACTACCATATGGTAGTAATTGATTTTTTTACCAAATTGACCTATTTCATTCTTTTCAGGGGCCTTCCAACAGCTCAAAAATGAGCTCAGGAATGCTTTTTTTTAAAAAAAAATCATGTCTTTAGATATAGAGAATTGGTCAATCATGTCATAAAAAACAGAGAAGTGGATATACTTCCAAAGTTTGGAGGACTCTTGCAACTATTAAAAATTAAATATATATTTGTCATTTGGTTATCTTCTGATCTCCAATGGAGAAGGTTAACCAACTACTGCAGAAATATTTAAGATGATATATTTCTTACGAGCAAAACAATTGGACTTATTTCATACCTCTAACTGAATTTGCTTACAGCAATGTGCACACTCTTCTCATGATATGTCTCCATTCTAAGCAACATATAGTTCCACCCATGGGTCTTACCAACAAACAGATAAGTGCTATTCCTAGTACCACAGATTTTCTCCATATGAAAACATAACTATTTTCCTGGGCTTTGGAGTGGCTTTGGAGCCTGTAAATTGGTTTTGTTGGAATATTTATATTGCATCTATATTAGTTAAAATAAATTAGGGTGAGGGTTGTCCATTTATTTTGTATCTTTGATTATGGCTTTGCTTGTTTAATTATTAATGCTGATCATTATGTAGAGTCACTTTATATTAGCCTTTACAGTTTCTAATCTTAAATCTGGCTCTTGATTGTCCTCCTCTCTCCCACTTCCCCAACAAAATGCCAAACCACGCTTGTTAGATTTTTGGAATTTGTACTGGGATTCATCATACACTATTCATGACTCTTGCAATTTACAAGCTGTTTATCTAAAATTAGCATAACAAAACAAAGCTTTTAGTTATACTCCATGAAAAATACTATTCTTTTTTAAATTGCATAAAAGAAGCAGATAAGCCAGACTTCTGGTGGTGAGGTCGAGATGAGTGTGGGGAAGAATTCAGGGCTCTGACTTCTTATCTCAATCTACACATTTGGAGGACCTCTGCGGGGGTACACTGATCTTGGAGAGAAACGCAGAGGAGTAGGGAAACTCTAGGACTAACAAGGCGGAGGAAGACCGCCCGCTACATCATGGGGATACCCTTTTAATCCGGCGTGCAGGCTTCTGCCATGTTTCAATGGTAGACTTGAAGTCTCAACAAACTATCTAAAAGGGGAAGGAAGAATTTAATCAACTTTCTGTGTCATCAAGTGGATTAATGGACTGTCTTGCGAGTGGAAACACCGGTGAGTGTTGGCAGAAAGGAAAGATCGCAGAGAAGAATGAGCAAGCAGTGAGTCTCTAGAGATCAGGTGAAAGCCCTATAGCCGAGAGGCCACATGTAGGAGTGAGAGCAGCAGATTTTTGGAGGCAAAGATCAGCCCGAAGAATCAATTGGTGCAAGTGAGCGATCGGAGGGGAGACAACAAGAAAGAGCATGAATTGATTCTAAGACATACAGACTCAGTAGTGAAGAAGAAACTGAGAAGGAAAGAGGATGGAGAACTGTGATGTTCTTGAGGGTGGCGGTTGAGACAGCAGTTAGGAAAAAGAAGAGGGCAACGAAACGGAAGGGGAAGAGGCTGATGCAACAGCTGTGCTGAAATTACTTAGAACTATTTAGAACAGAAGAACGTGGATAATTTCTGCAAAGATTGAAAAAAAAAGTAACTCAACCCAGAACTTTAGGGGGAAAAAGGAAAAGAAAAGTGGTGAATGAACTGACTGCATTAATAGTTTAGTGAAATAAGTTACAATTATATACAATATCTATATATAATATTTAAAATACCTATAAACAAGTACTCAAATCAATATTTATATTTATAATCTTCCTTTAAATAGCAGAGAATAACATATACTTCCAGAAAACCACATCAGTTTTAACAGCATCTGTACAAGTATATGAAATGTAACACTACAAACAATGTATATCTTCTATACTGTTTGCTGTTTGTTGCAAGGAGGCAAATTGCTGGAAAGCAGAGGCAGATTTCCCCCCCCCCCTTGTTTTCCTCCACAAAAGCTAGTTGTGTCTTATATTTCGGAGCGTCTCATACTCTGAAAAATATGGTACTAACTATTATTACTAATATTTTTTTTTCTCATGTTAAGAAATTTTACAGGGAATTTAACACAAAAGTAATGTTCTCCATTCTAAAAATTAATAGTGGTAGTAATTCAATGATTCTGTGAAAATATTTTTTCCAGATATATGGAAATGCTTTTGAAGAGATAAGATATAATCTATATTTTACATTGACATGTTTATAAAACAAGGTAATAATAGCAATTTAGAAGAAAGTAAATCATCCTTACAGGAAGCTTCTTTTATTGTAAATAAGTATTTATAGAATGCATGCCTTAGTTATGAATTAAGTTTAAAATCAGCTATATTAAATAGATTCAGAAAATCAAAGATATAAAAACACTTGCAAAAAGGTATATAATGATATTATGTTTTTGCTTTGTAAAGCTCATTCAGAATAAATCACTAAATCAAAATAACTATGACAAATTTTATGTTTTGGTTTTGTCTACATTTGAAATATTAAATGTGATTAATTTTGTAAATCACACACTACTTTTATATACACACCTTTTAACATCACTTGACACTTGAAAAATAAGAGTGATAATCCATTCAACCAGAAATGGTTTGTCTGTCTGTCAATCTGAGGAATGCTATATCTTGTTCTATATATTACTCATACATTCATTTTTCTAGCAAAAATGAAAACGAAAGCAATGAAAGTTAGAATGAAAACTAAAGGAAAGTAGGAGTAAAAATATACAGCCAGAAACTAATGATCAGCCATGGCACTGTCTCATCAGGGGTGTGCAGTTACAAATTTCTCAAATAAGTAAATCTCCCAATCTAGAAGTATTAAAACAATGTTCCTGATATAATCAGGAAATGGAATTTACCAAACACTGTTAGCCTAATACTGCTAAAAGACATACTAATGAACTTTCAAATGGAAAGGAAAATTCCATATGGTTCTGAATAACATGGCTTCTGCAATTGATCACACCCCAATGGAACATATAATGGTAAGAGTAATCTGCCTACTGTGCTACTAATTAAGATAGTTGCTGTTTGTATAAATAGTAAATAGTCTCTAGACCACCTACCTCTCCTGCTAATTCCAATCATGTAAATAGACAATCCTGTTATCTTTGTTCTCAGATCACAGAATCATTTTTCACAACAGATATTAGAATTAGAAGACAATTCAGCACAGGATAATCTCATCACTAGCCCTTAGAGTATTGGCCTTCTTTGCTGTCTCCTGCACCTATACAATTGAAAAAATTCAAAAAATCAAAACAGAATTCTGAAAAATAGCCACATGCTGTTATCTTGTTTCAGTTCTGCATTGACAATGACCGAACTCTCAGACTTAGACTTCTTACAATCCACTAAAATCCAGCTGTGTGCAGAATTGTACTCAAAGACATTTTCCTTGTAGGAATGAATGAGTGAGTGAGTGAGTGAATGAATGACTGACTGACTGAATGAATGAATGAATGAAACCAATTTAAAAATTAATCTAGCCTTAGCAACAAAATATTTAATAATAACAACTAGATAATTCACTACAATTAGCAAATTGGGAAACCTCACCTTTTAGTGTTTGCATTTAAGTAAAGAAGTCGTCTAGTTATTCAAATTGACCTTTTTTTAATTAGCTTCATGTAGTCTTAAGGTCCAGAACAGCATTTTTGTTGAATTAGGAAATTAATCAGAACATGATTTAATCACCAAGTCAACTTTTCCAACATCATTAAGTAACTAAGTTGTATTTATTTATTTATTTATTTATTTATTTATTTATTTATTTATTTATTTATTTATTTATTTATTTAATTTTATTAAATTTATACTCCGCCCTTCTCCAAAAGGACCCAGGGCGGCGCACAGGAATTTAAAAATACATACAAAATCGAATAAAATTTTTTAAAAACTTATTTAATATCCGTCCTGCGCTAAAACCAAATTTAAAATCCCCAAAATTTAAAAACTATCTAAAATAGTCATAGCGGAGGTTACGCTAGGCCGGCTAGATAAAAGAAATGTGTCTTTAGACACTGGCGGAAGAGGCGGAGGTCGGAAATGGTGCAAAGTTCAGGGGGTAGGTCGTTCCAAAGGGCAGGGCCCGCCATAGAGAAGGCCCTTCCCCTGGGTGTCGCCAGTCGCCATTGTCCAGCCGACGGCACCCTGAGAAGGCCCTCTCTGTGGGAGCGGATCGGTCGAAGGGATGTATGAGGCAGGAGATGGTCTCACATGTAACTAGGTCCCGAGCCATGGAGCGCTTTAAAGATTGTCATCAAAACCTTGAAGCACACCCGAAAGACCACAGGAAGCCAGTGCAGCTCGCGCAGGATCGGTGTTATATGCGAGTGTCTAGGCGCTCCTGTAATCACCCGCGTGGCTGCATTCTGGACTAACTGTAGCTTTTGAGTGCACCTCAAGGGAAGCCCCATGTAGAGAGCATTACAGTAGTCGAGTCAGGATTTCACGAGTGCTTGAGTGACAGTGCGAAGGGCAGCCCGGTCCCCGCCCTCTCCACGGGGGCCAGTGTTTCGCCCCAATGGCCAGAGTTGGAGTAATCTGGCTGAACCGGGGTGCCGGAAGCCACAGCCACTCAGTCTTGGACGGGTTGAGCTTGAGTTTGTTACTACCCATCCAGATCCGTATGGCCTCCAAACACCGGGACAGCACCTCGGCGGCATTGTTGGGGTGGTCTGGGGTGGATATGTACAGCTGAGTATCATCAGCATACAGATATCCCACCCCAAAACCACGGATGATCTCGCCCAGTGGCTTCATATATGTGTTGAATGGAAGGGACGAGAGGACCGACCCCTGAGGAACCCCGCATAGGAGGGGTCTCGAGGCCGACCTCTGCCCCCCTGCCAACACATATTGCGACCGACCAGAGAGGTAGGACGAGAACCACCGTAAAACGGTGCCTCCCAGCCCCAACCCCCCCAGTCGGTGCAATAGGATACCATGGTCGATCGTATCAAAAGCCGCTGAGAGGTCTAACAGGACTAGGATAGAGGAATATACTCTATCCTGCACCCTCCAGAGATCATCAACCAACGCGACCAATGCCGTCTCGGTGCTGTGACCAGGTCGGAAGCCGGACTGGCGCGCGTCTAGATAATCAATTTCCTCCAGGTGTCACGGAAACTGTTGGGCCACCACACTCTCTACAACCTTCACTAAAAAGTGAAGGTTGGAGACTGGACGATAGTTTTCTAATAATGCTGGATCCAGGGACGGCTTCTTGAGGAGGGGCCTTACTACCGCCTCTTTCAAGACGGCAGGCAAGAACCCCTCACTCAAAGATGCATTGACAATGCCCTGGAGCCAGCCTCGTGTCATCTCCCAGGATGCCAGTACAAGCCAGGAGGGACACGGGTCCAATAAACGTGGTAGCCTTAAGTCTGTTTGACAGCCTGTCCATATCTTCGGTAATAACAAAGTCAAATATCTGGGAGTATTCTTAGGTTTCCTGCATTTATGCTTAAGAGTTTACCTTTTCTTTTATTGTAGTATGGATTTAAATCTGAGCAGTTTATTAGCTACAAATATTAAACTTTATTGCTAAAAAGTCATAGCATAAAAGGAATAAAAATACCTTCCTCCAGTATCAAAGTACCTAACATTATTTTAGTATTTAGGTAGTATTCGGCTTTTTAAAATAGCTAATCACTGTGTTGTGATAGGTAAAATTTTTATAATTACTATATATAACTTTAGTAAGTAATCAAGCATATAAATGCTTTTTATGCATATTATTTAGCAACACAAGTATAATATTGTTAAACTGAGATGGAAAATGTTCAAGCAGGGAGCTAAATATAATTTTTGATTGCCCATTATTTTCCATTATTGATAATTCACATATGAAAATATATCTTACTTAGAATTGAATGAATGTGACTAAATGTATAAATATTATAATAATAATTAAAATAATATGTCAAATAGGAAATATGTGATAGAAAAGTTTAATAGATATATTCAATAACTTTTTAAGTAAATATTTACTTTTAATTTATTCATAAGTGAGTTAAGACTTGTCAATTTTTAATACTTTGTACTGAAAATTAATTTTATATATACTTAACTTGCATAATTTATCTTTGAAATGTCATTTTTCTCTTTTCCCCATTCATGCATTATATAAAGAGGAAAATAGGTGCTTAGATATCCAACGTATTTATTATTTATTTACCTTAGATATATTGATATTTTAGCTCACAACTAACAGTAAATTAATTCAGTAGTTTCAGCCTCAGAAATATTGTTTATAAAACCATAAATCTCCTTATGAACATTTTATTAAATACATTTTCCTGGGATATATGTCAAAAATAATTCCTTTTTATTATAAACCAAAATACCTTGAGCTACATAAAAATCAAGCCTGAAATATTGGGGGAAAAGCTGGTATCAAAATGATAGCTTAAAAATCTTCAGTAAATCAGCCATGGTGTTATTATTTTGAATGGGATTACATTATCTAAGTGTGTCAAGTGCTTATTTCTCACCAGTGAATATTAGAATGTTTCACTAATACAAATACATTAAAAAAATCTAACATTCATGTCAATATTATATTTCATTAGTACTGAAAGTACAATTGTTTACCAGTAACCTATTTCTATTTTAAAATCGCAATCAGTTACCTGTAAATCACTTTCATGTTGAGCCAAAGTACTTAGAAGATGTTGCTGTAAGCAACCGAGTAACAAAAGCCTGAGTAGCAAATGCTCTACATGACATGCTGCTTTCTCTTTGTCCTATAGTATGTGTGTGTGTGTGTGTGTGTGTGTGTGTGTGTACTTGTTCCACAACACCCTGTTAGGCCCCAATTAAGGGAGGAAGCATATTGTTTCCTTTTCTGCCTTTCGGCTCATCACCAGAGACCATCTAGGGAGAAAGCCATGAGTTCCGTTGTGTAATTCTTTTATATATGTGTGTTAGGTTTTTGAGCTGATCAATAAATAAATCAGGGAGACTAGTATAGATCTATTTCGAGCTTTTTAGCTCTCATCAGCTAGCCATACCCTTACTGAATTTTGAACCGGGGCTATGTTACATGCTAGGCAGGAGCCTTAGCCATTAGGCCAACCGGTTCTTTTCCTGTTCAGCTGAGACAGGAGAATAAGTATATACTTGTTCCACAACACCCTGTTAGGCCCCAATTAAGGGAGGAAGGAAACAGTAGGCTGATGTAATTAGGGAAGCCGGTTAGCTCAAGGCATAGAAAGGCTTGCCTGATATGCTGGAAAGTGCCGGTTCAAATCCCAGTAGAAAAAGTATGGCCAGCTGAGGAGGGCTAAAAAACCCGAAATAGATCCATCCTGGTCTCTTAATTATTAAATCAGCCCTTAAAAATCTAACTTAGATAGATAGATAGATAGATAGATAGATAGATAGATAGATAGATAGATAGATAGATAGATAGATAGATAGATAGATAGATATAGATATATAGATATATATAATCACGTTTTCTGAGAAGCATTTTGAAGAGAAAAACACACATATTTCCCCAGAACCTGATGCCTGTTGGAAGAGCCCAAACAGGCTCACTGGAGGGACATCTTGTCAAATTGTATGGGGTAAGTGTTTTTCCATATGTGAGCTGCGCTCCTGTCCTTCCTAGTTTTATTTGTACTTATTTGCCAGGCAGGGGACTAGGGCTGATGTAGAAACAACTGCATTTAGTGCAACAGGTGAAGCTGTACAAAGATTCTCCAATTTATGGCTTTTGTCTGCTTTCAGACCCTAGGTTAGGATATATTATACAGTATCTCATGTTTGGATCAAGGTTATGATATAGGAGTATTGCCAGCATTCTGCTAGAATCCTACCCAGAACCAATGGATCATTTCTTCCAGCGGCTTCATATAAACTTTAAAATTGAGGAAAACATCCTGAGGCATTCTGTATGTGTGGCCAGGGTTGCATCCCCACTCCTAACCATGCATGAATCCAGATTGACAACTGTCAACTGCTTTATTATATTTTTTAATGACTGAAATGATATTTATATTGTTCCTTGCTAAAAATTATTATCTAAAGGTTATCTGAGTACAAATATTCAGGTAGTCTTCAACTTACACTCATTTGTTTAGCGGATGTTCAAAATTACAAAGGCACTGAAAAAAAGTTACTTATGATCCACCCTTGCACTTCTACCCATTGTAGCATTTCCACGGTCATATGATCAAAATTTGAATGTTTTGCAATCGGCATATATTTACAATGATTGCCATGTCCTGGGGTTAAGTGATCACCATTTGCCATCTTCCAGCTGGCTTCTGAGAAACCAAAGCAATGGGTAAAGCCAGATTCATTTAATGATGTGATTCAGTTAATAACTGCAATGATTTAGCAGAATAATGTACGAGAATAACAGAGTTGGAAGTGACCTTGTCATCTTGTCCAACCTTAGATTAACAACTGTCAAGAAAGGTCCTAAAATTGGACATGACTCACTTAATTATTGCCTTAGTTAGCAATATAAATTTTGGTCCCAAGTGAGGTTGCAAGTTGAGAACTACCTGTAATCATATTAGTGACCCACATACACAATTGCTTTCTCTAATGTAGGGCTATCACATGTAGCATGAAGCTGTGAGTTGATTATTAATTTATCTGGCTGCTAATTGAGGACTGCTTTTCTATTTGCTTTTTTGGTGGGAAGGGGAATTTTTATGTCAGCCTAGATTCCTGGCATGAATAAGTCCATGCAAATTTTTAGAAGTTATTTTTTATTACCTTCTTTCTAGGACTGAGAAAGTGTGATTGGCTCAAAATCACCCAGCTGGCACATCTAGTGCTCAGATTTACCAACTCCCAATCCAGAATGTTAACCATTGGGACAAACAGGGTCTTGAATATGATTATAATCGTAAGTTCGAAATATGGAAAACTAATTCATAAAGACTACCGGTACTCAAACTCAATAAATAATTGTCTCTCCTAAATTTTAGCCTCTGGTTTTCAGAACCATTCTACTCTGTCCAAATAATTCCTTATTCCATTCAAGACCCTGGTTCTATTGTAGAAGAAAAAGCCAATCCCTATGATGTTCTATTATAGCACAGCCATTCAAAATAGTATATCTGACTTTTCTTACATTCATAACACGAACATATAAATTAGGATATAGTACAGTTGTTAGGTCTTTCACACACACACGTTTCTACTTTTATAACTCTCAAATTTCTACTGAGTACAGATATAGTAAAACAGACTACAATAATGTGTACAATTTTCAAATTTACTGAATGAAAACTGGCTTAAGTACAAGTTAGAATGTGGTTATATTGACAACTATGCCAATATTATTCAAATTTTGGAGTAGAAAAATCATAGGATCCTGTAAAATGTTGGTGAACAACATTGAGATATGTTATTTAGGCTTATTAAAGAAACACAGAAATATTTTATCTGAGTAGCAGATAAAAAATTGTATACTGTTATATACAATTCTATGCAGAAACTACTGATAAAGTTAGGATGTAGTATCTCAATTTCATTTTATGATTAAAAGGTTTATGGTTACTCTAATAATAAAAGAATCTTCTGTTTTGTTAATTTAAGCTAGTAGAGGGCTGTCAAACTCCCGGTCCACAGGCTGGATGCATCGCGATCTGGCCATGCCCATGTCCAAACTCTGAAACTGGCTTATCAGAACCAGGTTTACAAGATAATAAGCAATTAAAATTACCCAGTAAAATTCTAATAACTAAATTACACAATAAAAGGGAGTGATTAAAATATATGTTACTAAAATAAACAGTAAAAGTAGAGATTAAAATAAAAAATAAATAATTGTGACTAACTTTTTTGGGGTAAAAAATCCTAACAATTTTTTAGCTTAGTTTGTGGAATATATGTTTCTGTGACTTCCTGCTAATTATCCTCTTAATTACTTATAATGTTTATATGACATCTGCTTGACCATAAATAAATACATACACACTGATTAAAAAGAGCATAAAGCATTTTGTTTAAAACAGTGAAACCTATTCTAAATATGTCACTGTATGGATGGAAGTAGGGGGCTACTCTCTAATAGCTGGTTACTCCAAGTCTTCATGGGAAGGCATAAGGAACCAAAGATAAAGGTAAAGGCTTTCTGTGTCTAGTTGTGTCTGACTCTAAAGTGTAGTGCTTATCTCTATTTCTTAGCTGAGGGAGCTAGCATTGCCTGAAGGAATTTTCCATGATCATGTGGCCAGCATGACTATATGCCAAGGTGCATGAACATTGTTATCTGCCTTCTGAAATGGTACCTATTTATTTACTTGCATTAGCATGCTTTGAACCTCTAGGTGGGCAGGAGCTGAGGCAAGTAATGAAAGCTCACCCTGTCACACAGTGCTTGAGTCTCAAACTCAGGCTGTCAGCTTTCCAATCGACATGCTCAACATCTTTAACTGCTGAGTCAATGAGCCCCAAATGTGGAACAAGGTATGTCCAAAGTAGGAGGTACAGAGTGATATGTTCTGAAACAATGACCCAAGCCATTAAATGCCTTATAGGCTGATATGTTGTTTTCCCTTTTATTTTGATTAGTTTTTGCATTCATGTTAGTGTTGAAGTAATGGCTGACTGCCTGAATTAACCCTACAATTATCCTGGTAAGATTTTCAGAAGTGCTTTGCCATTTCCGTCTTCCTATGGCTGAAACAGAGAGATTGGCCCAAAGTCACCCAGACAGTTTCATGCCAAAGATGGAATTAGAACTCGTGTTCTCCCAGTTTTATGCCAGGTCCCTTTAACTACTATTTCAAACTAGCTCATATATAGAATAATACCAGAATCTTAAATTGGGTCTGGAAACTGACAATTGGCAAATACTTCATAAATAAGACCTTAACACCAAGTGACAGTTAATGCTTTAGTAAGAGTTTTGCTTTGTAATTAAAATCTCTGGGCTGTCTATAAGAATAGTTCACATATAACATACCATATAACTCCACAAATGTATAATAACAGAATGTATTACAATAATATGTCTTTCAAAATATAATTGTTGTTGTCCAGAGGACGAACAGATAACAATGCCAGTTAAAAAAAATTGCAAGAGAGAATAGCAATCCATGTGTATCACATAGCATTATTTCAATAGCAACTCTGAGATCATAAAAGGCAAGGCATTAGCAAATTGATTTTCAGCCAGAAATCCCAATATTGTTCCAGTGATTTTTTAAAATATAAATTTATTGGATTTATTGTCTATTACAGCTTATCTTGGTTAACATTTTAAAGGGAATAATCGCAAATTCAGAGGAGCCTTGGAGGACAGGCTACACTGCTACTAATACCTTACTATGCATAAACATCAGGGCAAAAATGGCAAGATTAATCACCAATAGCATAATCTCCCGTGATATGCAATGGTATACCAATGCTACATGCAGTACTGCTATTTCTATTCTACCACAATTCTTGGAAGATTTGAAAATTATAATTGATACAATTATTCCCAGGTTTGTGAGGGTATTTAATTACAATCCTTAATCACTAATCAAGTTGGTATGAGATAAAGTAAAAGATAAAATAATATACTATAGTTGTTTGGATTTATATTCACAATAAAAACCATGCATAAGTATGTGATTACATACGATGAAGATTACTACAACTCATGATATTGTATTTAAATGAACTATGACTTATATTGGCATAAGCATATTATATACTATTAGATGAATACTGTATCAGACCAAAGGTCCTTTTGTTCTCACATCCAGCCAATCAGATGTCACAAGGACACCAAAGACAGTATCACTGTTGCTTTCTGTTAGTTGGTTTTTAGCATTATGGAGCCCCTGAACCTAAAGGTTGTATATAAAGAGCTTCTAAATCCATATATTTGTGTAAAAATGAAATCTATTTGTTCTGTATTAGGTCCAGCACATTTATATATCTATTTAAACATATTTTCTTAGTATTTTTTTTCTTAAAAATCACATATTTTTACCCATAAAGGAATTGTTCTAAGTCCATCATGAGTTTCTTTTTCTATAAATTTTGCAGTACTTCAGCATTATTTTTGGTAAACAATGATCATATTCCAGTATGCTCATATCAAATATTTGTTATAAATATATCAGGATACTGAATTTTGTTTTTTAAACTTATCCTAATGATCACCAGCACCTAAAGTAACTTCACAGTGTCTAACACTTTAATTCAAGTTATCCACTATGACCACCAGATAGTTTCAATGACATCATTACCAAGTTAATTCAGCTTGCGTATAGTTAGAATTTTCCCAGCAATCTGCATCAACTACACTTATACTGAACTACTTCTAACAATATATATTTCTTTGCTTGAGATAAATGTTTTTTTATTATTTATTTATTAGATTTTTATCCAGCCTTTGTTATTTTTTAAGTAACTCAAGGCTATGCATATACTTCACTTTTATTTACTAGCTTTCCCCACTCCTCAAATAATTCAGTGTTATCAGCAAACTTAATCAGCTTCTCTGTAAACTTCACTTACATTCACATAAACCTTAGGAACTAATAGATGTTTTGAAACTCCTGCAAATCAGCCTTCTTAACTATTCCCAAATCTGTTTTTTCCATATTAAATATAATGATATGTATTGCATCTTTTACTTGTAAATCAGAAAGTCTCTATGGTGTTGAAATGGAAAACCATTTTAACACCATAATGAATTTGGGCAAGATATTGTTTCATTTTCTGAAATATCAATTTTAAGATTTTAAAAATTATATTATTATACAATAATACTTTCTTTTGACCCATTTCCTAGCAATCTTTATCACTGAATCTGCTTTTCTCAAAACTACTGTATATTGGGCAGTTTTCAGTGAGCTATTCACTATGAATTCAATATATCTCTCCTGTTTAGCTACAGTGAATTCCAGTTCATGGAATTAGTTTCATGTGTAAAATTGTATGTGGTTAATACATTTGAGTAAAAAGAATGCTGGCAGAATCTAGTGTCTGCTTTGGTTTATATCATTCAAAATAATTTGTATCAGCTGTAAAATCAGTTCATTGATATATAATTATAAATGTATAAGAATCACTACATAAACTGGATCAACTAATTTCTTGATTCCTCAGGATTAGATCTATTTAAGTAACCATGTTCTCTGCTTTCTATTTTTAGCCACTTACTTGACCATAAAAGTGGATTTTATTTCACATTAATCCAATTAATATGAAAGCAGGGTATAATAACAAGCAAAATTTGAAGTAGTCCTTGATTTACAATCATTCATTTAGCAACTGTTTGAAGTTACAATGGTACTGAAAAAAGCTGACTTGAAACTGGTCCTTGTGTCCATGATTATCACAACATCACAAAGGTCATGTGGATCAAAATTTGACCACTTGACAGCCAGGATGTTTTAGGATGGTTGCAGCAACCTGGGGTCATAGGATTATCATTTGTGAAGATCCTATCTTCTCAGCCAGCTTCTGAGAACCAAATTCAATGGGGGAAGCTGAATCAATTAATGATAACGTGATTCATTTAACAAGAGCAGTGATTCACTTAACAACTATGGCAAAAAGGTAAACAAATTGAGTATGACTCACTTTACTGTCTTGCTTAATAACATAAAATCTGGTCCCAATTGTGGTCATAAGTCAAGGACTACCTGTATTAAAGGTATTACAATACAATACAATACAATAGCAGAGTTGGAAGGGACCTTGTAGGTCTTCTAGTCCAACCCCCTGAGTGGGCAGGAACCTTATACCATTTCAGACAAATGGCTATTCATTTAAGATATTTTTTTAATTGTTTCTAATGCAAAAAGTAAATGCACATAGTTAGATATAAGACAACCTATTATTTAATCATTGCTAAAGGATTTCCTAGTTTTTTTCCATCTTCAGAAAAAATATCTTCTATCCTTCCAGTACCATCCATAAACCATAATTACTACAGAGATACTACTTTGAAATCATTTTAAGAATTATGCTATGCTATTATATTCTTCTTTTTTAATTATGCTTTTTCTAACCTGCTTCTTTTGGTTTTTCATATCAATTTTACATAAAATAACAAGTGATTATACTATTAATATTTAACTATGAATAATAGATGAGCCATAACTCTAGATCTGTTAATTATCTAAAAATGAATATCAGTTCTTTTATTTGCATAAAGATTTTTTTAAAGCTACAGAGCAATAAAGACAGCAATAGATCCTGTAGCAGTACTGTATATGTACATGCATATGTATTGATACAGATATTTCCATTGTACAAGAGAAAAAGTACATCTCTAACTGAATCATGCAATCTCCAAATCATGCAATCTTCAAACTTTCTTTGTCCTGCCTGACTGAGTAGGAACCCTGGCTTCAAAATTCATATTAAGAAAATATAGTACAACATACTTGAATGGAAAAGTCTGCTACATTTTTGATAATTAATGTGCATCAGGAGGGTTAATTATTGGATGTGAACCATGTTAACTTATATGTTCACTTACCCATTATAGTTAAGGCTGTAGCTTTGGTTAGCTCTTCTTTCATTGAATCTATTACTTCAAAATTGTCACCATCCAAGTTGCATCTGTTTATAGTTCCATTGCCTGAACTGATCCAATAAAGTTTATTCTCTGAATAATCTATGCACAGACCTGAAACACATTTTCAGATACAGGAATCACATTTGCAGAAATGTCAATGTATGAACTCTATTTTCTACATTTTCATATTTGCTTATACAACAGCAAAATGCATTTATGGATTCTAAATTATTTTAAAAAATTGTATCCCAGTTTTTATATTTGTTTTATTTTCAACATAATATCCCGAAGTAAAAAGTAGGTTAGCAGCTTTGAAAGAAAACTTTAGAAATTGCTCATTCAACAACAAAAGGGAGAAAACAAAATTTATTGTTTTCTATCTTGATTGTTTACCTTCTATTCAATCAGTTGTTACTTTTACTACAAGTTGCCTAGTTATTGCATGAAAATAAATAACAACATTTCTGCCCCCATTGCCAGTATATATATATTACATCTCTTAGGTTAAAACATCCGTGTCTTTTTCAAGCCTAGCAGGCTTCTTCAAAAATTGCCATGTAAAAGCTCCCATTTGTTTCTATCACCATTTTTTTTAATGATTACACAGTCTTATCAGCCACTGATAGCCCAACTCTCCATTGATTTTCTATATAGTAATTAGGGAAATTATGAAAATAAGAATCAGAATTATATCTTTTATTTTATTTTTTAAAATAAATAATTAAAGAAACTTGTATAGTTATTGTTATATATTCTGAAGCTATACACTTGCCTTAAAAGATTCAAAGTTAATGTAGAATTATAATACAATAAAAGAAAATTCTAAAATGACATCTTGTGTTATGGTATTTGAATTCTATTTTGCAGAAAACTTACATGACAGTGTAATATTAATTGCTGGCACTATAGTTTAGTAGTTTATTGGAATACTGCAGGAATGGGGATTAGAAATTTACTGAGCAGGACATAATTCTACATTTCATAAAACTATAATTTGTCAGCACTCATCTAATACTGTGACGAGATCACCAAAACTTCACAGTATCATCTATTGCTTTTTTATCTTAATTTTACAACTGTTTTATGTAAGCACAGATTTTGATATTGGGTGGGTCCAGTAGGATTACCTATCTTCTTGCAAGTTTCTAGTCAGTAAAAAACACTGAACATATATTTTATAGCCACAATTTAGAAATTACGTAGATAATATTTATTTATTTGCTTTACTTAGTTTTTAATTATTATTTTTTACAAAGATTTGTTATCTTGGTATGATTTTTCCCCAATGTCTATTTTAATAAACCAATGTGCACAAATGAAAATATTTAAGCAACAAAAAAACTGGGGAAGGGATTGACAACTGTGAATGAAAATGGAACATTTTTATTAGGAGATTGAATTCTAAATACATTGCTTACTAATTAATCCAATCCAATATTTTGTTTGATGTTCTTAATGTCCCTGGTAACAAAGAATACATCTAAATAAGCAATGTTTAACAACAGATAAGTTTAAAATGCTGTTCTTGTCTCTTTTTTCTTTTATTTTAAAGAAGCAAAATTTGTTGAGTCAAACTGCTTGAAGATTACCATTTTTCATTGAGCAGCAGTAAATACTAATAAATGCCAAGCAGTTATTCTGACAAGATTGTAATACAATTATATTTCAGGTAAATGGATTTTAAAAGGCAATAGGCAAAATGCAAACGTATTGTACTCTACATTAGTTAGTTGCTAAATGTCTTCTTTATTAATACAAAGAGCAATACAGTGAATTATGGTAAAACTATTCAGGGGAGACTTCAGATTACTGAAATGAATACTATTTTGCAGTACTCATTTTTTGAATAGGCAAATTATTTTTAAAAGTCACCTTTTCTTCTTCCATTTTTATCAGCCAAGTCAAATTATTTTAACAATTGTTCTCACAATTTAAGGCAAAGCTTTACGTCTGATTGAATGAATTATGCTACGGCTTAATTTGACTCATTCCATAATGTGTTTTAACCCAATTATTGTTGTCTAAAAACCATAATTATTTATTACTGAAATTTGTGAACCTAGTCAACTATTGTTTAGTCAACAAATCATGACTTAACATATATGAAGAATGTCATGGAACAATGTATATAATGGAAATGATTTGCGTGTAGCAGACGTGAGCAGTTCCCAAACGATATTGTCTGCATCTTCTCCAATTGTAGCTCTTCAACCGTGAAACTACAACTAATATCTGTAACCAGCGTAGCCAATTTCGAGATTTTTTTTTCTTTTCCTTATCCTAGCCAAAAAAAGAGAGGTGAGAACTGGAAGTCACATAAGCACTTGACCTTATTTTTGAAGAGGTCTTATTATTTTTGAGGTGCAGGAGGTAGTGAGCATGGTCACATCATGGCTATTGTTATGTTGCAATATTTTCGGGGAGGGCTTACTTTAGCACATGCGCTCAAAAGCCCCATTGGGTTTATTATCCAGAGAGGTCTTATTTTGGGGGAAACAGGGCACTAAAGATATTGCTACAGAATAAGATGGTCATCCCCTGTCCTTTGGAATGTTAAGAAGATGAACTGTGGTCTATGAGCCTTAAACATTATTCATGCCTGGGGCCTACAGACCTGTCACAAATCTACCTTTAATTTGAAATAAGACTTTTGAGATCAATTATAGAAGTGTTTCTGCCTCAATACATAATGCTGTTGGTTGTTTTTTTTTACAGAATTGGTCTACAAATTATACTGCTTGCTATTCATAATTCAAAATTCCATAATTTTATGTAGCCAAATGATTTTGCAAAGTAACAACTAAAATGAAATTAGAAATGAAAATAAGCTAAATTTCTAAAAAATAAATTAATAGAAAAAAGACAAAAGACTTAATCATTAGTAGCCAGAAATTGTGAACAGAAAGAAGGGAAATAAGAAATACAAGGGAGAAATGTAAAGAGAAGACTGAAATAATAAATCTAAATTATATAATATATGTCCTAAACATATTTGTTATTTCTTAGAATGTGTTGAAAACACAAGAAGGGTGCTGTGTTAGAATATGAAATGTACAGGGGTTTGTCAACTTTCCCTTCCACTCAATGAGGAACCCTTAATTGTATTGGATATGCAAGTAATAAAAAGGTAGAGTTCTTTTGCCTGATTAGTTGGTTTTACATATATGAACCCATCTTATATTTTGGCAATATTTTACAAGTTGAAACTATGGTTTGAAGAATATGGTTTATCAATGTTATCTTCATAACATACTTATTTATTTCCAGTTTGTTTATGTTCTTGACAGAAGCTTTATACTAATCTACAAAGATGCCAGGCAAAACCAGCTTAAAATGCTTCTTCCTTGAAGTTAACTACAGTATCTTCCTGTTTTCTTTTTTCTTGAAAAACACCATTCTTTTAAGTAATATCTTTCTTGCCATGGTTAATTCTTCCATATGCAATTCACAAATTTGAGGCCTGTGTCCTCCAAATCCAAACTGTAAGGTATCCTTAAACTACTTCCAAAATACTTATATTAATAAAGAGAAAAAAATGTAGGAAAATATACACCTGCATGAAAGTCCATAACTATTTTCCCAATTTATGTTCTATCACATAAATTGCACCTTTTACAAAAATATCAAGAAAAAGCCTCATAACCTCAAACATACATAAACACACACAGAGAGAGAAACCATCATCTATTAAAAAGACAAAATTGAAGATAAAACGCAGGCCACAATAATACCCACATAAGCAGCACAGGTTCAAAAAGAAATAAAAATTTCCAAGTCAATAAAGCCAAAAAACACACAATACCAGTAGTATATTGTCTCATTTTTGGATGCAAAACAAACCAGGCTTAACGTATCATAAATAAATGATCTATTTGCTTGTGTGTGTGTGTGTGTGTGTTTTTCATAGATTTTCACAGGTGTAGGTGTGCTGGTCTTGTTGTATTCGGGTCTTTTCCTGTGTAAGATTGAGATTGTTTTTGCAACGTTTCGGCGAGGTCTCACTCGCCATCTTCAGGCTGGTGTGTGTGTGTGTGTGTGTGTGTGTGTGTGTGTGTAGGTTTTGGTTTATTTGGGTCTTTTCCCGTGTAAAATTAAAAGTGTTTTGGCAATGTTTCGACGGGATCACACCCGTCATCATCAGGCTGGTGCCTTTGTCACATCCTGATTGGTGGATGGAGTTGATGTTTGTTGAGGATGATTGGTGATGGTGTCCTGTGTTGTTCTGGGTCTGCTGTCAGTTTTTGTGGCTGGGACTCGTTTAATGGCCAGAGCTAGTTTCCAGATGTCTGGCAGGCGGGAGGCATCATCACGTTTATTCATGTTGTGGGGGTGTTTCTCTATTTCGATAGCTTCCATAATTATAATTATAATTAAATAGCTTGAAATAGATCTATACTACTCTCCCTTATTTATTTATTTATCAGCACAAATGAAACACAAATGTAATAAAGGCAACATAAAAAAATAGTTTCTGCCTGGATGGTTTCTAGGGTGAGCTGAAAGACAAAAAAGGGAAGCAGTGTGCTCCCTTCCTTATTTGGGCATACCAGGTGTTGTGTCACAATACATACTTATCTCCCTGGCTTAGGTGATAATAGGAGGAGAGCCGGTGCCTTAGTGGCCAATACAACTGCCTAATATGTAATACAGCCCCGGTTCAAATCCCAGTAAGGTTATGGCTAGCTGATGAGAGCTAAATAGCTTGAAATAGATCTATACTAGTCTCCCTTATTTATCAGCATGAATGCAACACACACACACATACACACGCACTTTAAAATGTGCTTGGTATATTATTTTCAATACACCAACCTTTTTAAGGTATCTATTTTATTATCTTCTTTTATAAGTTCTTCTGCTCTATGATAATCATAAACTAAGCCAAGCCAAACCAAACCAAAAAAAACCAAAAACACACTTGCCTTGACACTTCCTCTACAAATGTCTGCTTAATTTGTGCATTCCTAAAGAAACACAAACTTGAATTGACTGGTTCACAAGTATTATTAAGCTATGGCTTGTTTAAAATCCTGGTTTATTAAATCTTATCCACAATCCACTGGTAATGAAAGGGCTATAAATTATATAGTTGAATTTATACAACATGCTAAAATGAACAAATTAGATTGTGACTTAGCACAATGAATGAATTGAGTCATGAAAATACCAGCATTCTAATATGTGAAAAATGAAAGCCGAAGTATTTGCTATTGTCATGCCTGTTTACTTTGTGCACGTGCAGATATAATTTCTTGAGTTGAGCAAAACAACTTGACACGAAAGAGGTTATAGCTATATTTACCAACTGGATCTTTTTGATTTTGTAGTAGTATTTTGCTGTTGCTGCCATCCATATTTGCCATGTTAATTGTGTTCCCATCAATCCAATAAAGCTTCCTTAATGAAAATAAATATTGCATTAAACATATTAACACAGTAATCAGATATTATTATAGAAAGGAAGACACTCCATTCTGAAACAATAGCCACATTTTGTAAGTTGTGGTAGGAGATACAAACTTATTTTTCCTTTTATCATTATGGAAAGACATTTATGACTCTAGCACCAGACTGGAAGTTATGTGAATGAGAGATATATGGAGAAAATATGGAGCTTTAGAGCTGGTGAACTTTTATCTACTTCCCCAAACTATTAGGCAAACATAATATGATATAGTTTTACATTGGTTTTCTTTTACCATCCTGAAACCATTCCTCAATCAGAGATTGTGTGGAATTCTTATTGAATCTGATTTCTAAAACTAGTCATATAAAGAATCAGGAGTTGGTATGAATTGGGAATAATCATCATATAATAATAATAATAATAATAATAATAATAATAATAATAATAATAATAATAATAATAATAATAATAATAATAATAATAATAATAATAATCTTTATTGTCATTGTAATAATAAAATTACAATGAAATTGGTTTGAGCGCCAGGTGGAATACAGAAAGCAGTGATAGCCACAATAGGAATCTCTCTCCAGGCAAATGAAAAGGCCGACAAATGACAGTTGAAACAAAATGGCCGACAAATGACAGTTGAAAAGGATCAATTGTACTTTGTCTTTTATTATCTTCACTACATCCTTTATAAAACTAAATAACTAAATAATAAGATGCATTAATGTACAAAATAATGCATTAAAACTTATAGATATGAAGCTTTAACTTTAAAATATATTTAACAACTTCGGGTTTTCTAACTGGAAATTTGTACATATTTTAATTACATTTTAAAGAATGATAATACATATATCTTGTTTATTTTTAAATGTTATGCTGCATCAAAAATAAACAGTATTTTCGTATCCCAAAGATAGTAAGTGTAGGTCACATACAATGTTTTAATCTGTGTTTTTCTTTAGAGGGGAACAAACAGTATCACTGCATCTTCCAGACAGTGATTAATATTAGAATATCAAAAATATTTTAATCAAGCAATAAAATGTATTTCTAATTTTGATCATGAAAAAAATTACAACTTGTCCCACACATAGAGGCAAAGTTCCTAAAAATAAAATAGCTATCCATACAAACATTGGATACACAGAGATCTAATTTATTATTTCTTTTCTCTCCCGACACACATATATATATACCTTTTTTTGAAAATGGAGTCTCCATACTAGTAGTCCATGGAAATTTCATATTATAGAAAGATAGAATTTACTAAATTCAGTTTTAATGTATTTATATTCCTTCTATTTATATAGCTGCCCAATTGCCAAGTGACTCTGGGTGGCTAACAAAGGATTATACAATATTATACAAATAGTATTAAACTTGACAGGCAAACACAAATTTATATCTCAAAAAATGCACATTGTTTACTATCTCAAGGCTGCACTGATAGGAATAATACTTTACCCTTTAGCTGGATAAACTGCAAGCGATTGTGGTTTATCAATTCCATGTATAATTGAAGTTTTTAAAGAGCCATCTAAATGGGCTACATTAATTTGTGTTTCATCAAATTCTGAGCTAATCCAGTACAAATTACGTGATAACCAATCCACAGCCAGTCCACGGATGCTTTGAATATCTACAAAATATAAAACAAAATAACTGTTTACCCAAACTGTCCTATTAGTTAGTTTTACTGATGAAAATATTTTAGATTCTGTGTGAACCCCATGTAACTGGAGATCTGCCATACTTAAATTTTATTTAATTCAAATTAGCTTTTATACTAAAATATATAGGACTGAACAAATATATGCATTAAAACATGAAGAGCAAAATGAAGATTGGGTATATTGGGTTATCCAAAGCATAGCGCCAAGGTTTAGCACGACCACTTTAAGGCCTTTCCTAGGTTCCATCTGTATGGATATGCATGCACTAACCACACAGTTTCAGGCCTCCTGGTAGAGAAATGCATACATACAGATATAACTTGGAAAAATCCTTGAAACATACAAATATATTTAATAGATAATACACTCTCCCCAACTCTAACAACTGTAGTAATATATCTGTAATAATTGTAATCTATGGATCATGAATTTAAAAGAAATATATTACTATATTTCATACTTCATGGAACAAACGCAAACTTTAATTTTAATGGATTTAAATTACACAACTACTTGCTTATTCAGTGCTTTATTCATGTTCATTCAAAACATGGGTGGGAGGAGGAGGAAATATTACATTAAAATCTGTCATTTTAAAGTTAAATAAGAAAAAATAATTTAAGAACTGAATGAGAAAAGTTCATTTCAAATGAAGAGGTCATAACCCCTGTCTAGAGCGCTTCTAAAACAGGACATGCCACAGGACATGCCACAGAACATTTAACAAAGCTTGTTGGAAGAGACTCATGTTTGATGAAAAGAGACAATACTTCAATTGTACTTAGAAGAACTAAAGAGATGGCGGTAGCTGTTAACTATAAATAGCACTAATAGACTTAAAAAAAAAACAAATCAATGATTAATAATCTTGATAACTATATTCTACATACAGACAACATCATTTTGTACATCAGATTCTGGAGAGCAAAAATAAAAATGTTATACTGAATACTAGTACATTTTTGTAATCTTCCCGCAAGATTGTGTGGTACAAATGATAAACGCTAAACCAGATCAGGTTTTGTAGCTCAAAGTCTCAGTAGATAAAGGGCCATTGGGGTTTGTTTAATCAGCAGTTTCTCTTCCCTTTGTAAATACCAGACTTCCCTGATAGACCAGACAAGAAACAGGGCCAGATGAGCTAATTCTACTTTATGTAAATCTGAAAGTACAAACTCCCCACCAACTCTTTTTACATCCTAAGAAATTATAGAGAATCCTTTCTGGAGTGGTTTTTTTTTTCATGCCTGCAATGTACTGGGGTACCCTCCTTGTGATAATTCTGTAGACAGCCTCCTCCCCCATCTCCCAAGGTCATTGCCACATACTATTACATCAGATGGACAGATTTGGATACAACCATATATAGTTACTATTTTCTTTTGGGTACTTCATGATGGCATTATAAAACAAGATGATCAAATCTGAAATGAATTGTTTAAAAATTAAAGCCTGTTGAAAGGCACCTTAGACTTAAAAAATGAAGTTATCAAATTTAAACAAAGTATGATTGTCCAAAAACTGTATGTAACAAACATCTTTATTTCTTGGCCATCAAAGCATACCTTGGGATTTTTGAGAGAAAAACAAATAGAAAAATAAATGAAATCTATTTATTACAGTCAATGACTGTGGATGCGGGGGGATGACAAAAATGCTGCTTTCAAGCCAAAGAATTTTAATCTAGGATGTACAAAGCTTAAATATGTAATACATAACTAAGATAATCTTTTTGTGTAATTAACAATGGCCAGCTTAACTCAACAGCATGCGGCCAGTTGATATGTTAATATGTTAATTAGGGAGGCGAGCTAATTTATGCTTTGTTTTTTGAATATACACAACAGTGCTTTCTAAAGTACACACTTTACCTCTTGATATGACCGTTTCTAAGCCAGTCCCATTAATAAAGGCCCGTTTTATAGTTTGTGTTTTCACATCAGTCCAATATAAACGCTCTTCCACTGCATCAAAATCTACAACTGTTACGTCATCAATATCAGGAACTGTAAATGCTGTTATATAATTGAAGTATGGATTCTCTATGGCAACACCTCTTATTTCTGAATGCCTTGCATAAAGAAGGAACTTTTTCATTTCTACAAAAAAGAAAGATGTGGTTTTCTTAGATACAGAGCAATGAAATGCAATTTTATGTATAATAATATATATATACTATTTAAATTTATATACAAGTAGTCCTCGACTTATGGACATTCGTTTAGTAACCATTTGAAGTTGCAATGGCACTGAAAAAAGTGATAGTTTTTCATACTTACAACCTTTGCAGCGTCTCCAGGGTCACATGATCAAAATCCAGACACTTGGCAACTGGTTTATATTTTATAAGGGGTTGCAGTGTCCTGGAGGCTGCATGTTGACTTAGAAAATCATTTGTTTATACATTTCTTAATCAACAAATTAAAATCAAATAGGAACCAGATATAATTAATAAGTAAATAGTCATATTATGTTTTCTTCTGAGCTACCACCAAACTATCATGAAAACTATCTCCTCACCTCCTACTCCCACTTATCACTTCCCTGCAATATTTCCTCTAATTCCTGGTCTCATGTATGGAAAATATGCTCTGAATACTTTTTCTCAAATGAAGTATAAATTTGTGCATGGAGTACAAGAATATGAGTAAATTGCAAATGGATGTAATAGTGTAAAGTATTTACATATTTCTTAGCTAAAGTATAGAAACTTAGAATAGAATTACATGTTGCATATATGCTTGAAAAATTGTGCTTTCAGGTTATTTTGGACTCATGACAAAAGCGTCCTGAAATTTTATTAGCAGCATTTTTCAGAAATGATTGAATATGTGATAAGAGAATTGACTGCTCCAACGTCACTCAGCTGACTTAGTTTGTGGATTTCATGTTTTTTACACTATTTAGTTATGTATAATTTAATGTGCTCTGAATTGCGTGGAATTGCTTTACTTTATCAGTACTTATAGTAATAAAATATGGTGTTGTTTTTTTAATTAAAAAAACACAAGATAAAGTATAAGAGATAAACCTAAAGGTGCTTTTTCAAGAGGCAATTGGAGTTTCTGGTTTTTCTTTGAAGTTCTTTTGCTTCTCATTCAAGAAGCTTCTTCAGCTCTGAAGAATGGATGACAAATGAAACGTCTTCAAAAATAGAAAACAGAAAGTCCAATTGCCTCCTGAAAAAGCACCTTTGGCACAACCATGACCTGGATGACTGAGAATCTCCATAGACATATAAAAAAATATATGGAAAATGTGAAAAAAATGTAAGAATAATTTTCTGGTGAAAAGAATCAACAACAGTGAAGGTAAGGTTAGTGTTCTGCTACAAAAACAAATATAAAAGCATGTGTATAATGAGCTCCTATCTCCAAGATGAGTGGAAAAGTTTTCGTCCAAAGTTGTCCATTCTAAAGTTGGAAATTTTATATGAAAGGATCAATACTTCTTTTATCCAATTGTCTAATATCTCAAAGAATAAAATATATTTGCTAACATATCATGTTGCCCTGGTATATCTTGATAATGAAGCATTATACAATTTTGTTTTATTTTTTAATGTGAGCTTTATTTCACATTTCTGCCTTTATTATAGTTTTGCATATTTTTAGTAGCTTCTGCATTATAAAACTCCCAGAATGATACTGAGTTCAAAAGAAGAAAGGTAAACATTAAACTAATAAGAAGCTTTTCATTATATAGTTTACTTGCATCATCATTGTCTGATATTTTCCCATTTAGAAATTTCCCTGTTTTGGAAAGATAACTTATGTGAATCACACTATTTATATTCATAGTGAAAAGGGGGGGAAACCCAAGATAATAAATCTTCACAAGCTAAATACAAAAAAAGCAATCCATTCATTAACATGAAGCAAGAGCTTACCATCAAGATTATCTGTAAGTGGCACCTCAGAGGCTCTGCATTCTGTCTTTTTAGCAGTTGTTAGGAAAATAAACTCTCCAAAACTTACCATAACATGCCTTTTTATCTTCAGCCAGTTTCATTAGATGAGGACAGGCACAAGCAGCACTCCTGTTATGATTTATCAGGCACATATGGGAGCAAGGACCTCTGCCACTGTTAGCAGCACAAGGATTAGGAGCTAAAATTAAAAATACAATACCAAGTTTGGTTTATAATACAAATTTGCTTATATTCATATATTGAATTGCTTCCTCTTCTTCAGGATTTCATATTAATTGACTGATCATAAGAATGTAATTGGAGAGGGGGGACAGGACAAAGGTATATAACCTGCAGAGAAGTGAGATTTATTAGCATTCAATTATTATTATCCAATGATCATTCCAAAGGAAAAGATGCTGAGTTGGATCTTGCCCATGGAAACATACAAATCATTGCTCTTTAACATAAAGTGATAGATATTTGTGCTTTTTATGCAGGCTGGAAAAGAATGTATAGGAGAGGAAAGCAGGGAACAACATTTGCTTTACCATAAAAGAGGCTCAGTTATGTATATTTTCAATTTTATTTTTGTTTTAAGGGGGAGGAGCCCTTGCATACTCATGGCAGCAGGAAGGCTTTCTTCAATTTTCTTCTTCAGAGGACTTACGTACTGTGTTCCTGATGCACTACTGGGTTCTTTGAGCTATTGGTACATTCTCAGAAGGGAATAAATTTCATTGGAAGGATTTGAATGGAATCTTTTCTATTGTACTGAGTCCATACAGATGATCATCTGGCCTTGAAGTCTGCTATTACGAGATCTGGTCAACTGGATTTTTGAACTGAATTCCACTGACAATATTTTTTTTCTGCATTCAGGATTGTGCCCAGAAGTTGGTTAATGGATTTGGCAATGACAGAGATGTTCTCAGTGGCTATCGACACCACTGCATATTTTCTGTTTCTTGATGTATTCAACAAAGTTCTTATAACTGGGCTTCTGATCAGGATTCATGTCCAACTAGATCAATGATGGCTAACCTTTTTGTTGTTGCGTGCCAAAAGTATGCGCATGTGCACCCATAATGCAATGTGCATGTGCCCCTCCTGCGCCCCAACCCACATGCATGTGCACGCTTCTCTCATGTGCCTCACACATGCGTGCGAATCCCCCACAATTCCCCCACCCACTATACGTGTGTGACCCCCTTGTGCCTCGCTTCCCTCGATCCCCCACATGCACCCCATGCACCTCATATGCACTCCACTCCCATGTGTGCATGTGTATCTCCTGCATGTGCCCTGCCCCCCACGCATTCATGGCAGAGACCCGAAAACCAGCTGGCCGGCAGGAGGCGCATGTGCATGCATGGTGGAGCTGAGCACAGTGGAGCTGAGCTGGAGCTGCGCTCGTGTGCCTGCAGAGAGGGCTCTGCGTGCCATAGGTTTGCCACCATGGAACTAGATGTTTCTGAAGGCTCTGCGTGCCATAGGTTTGCCACCATGGAACTAGATGTTTCTGAAGGAAACAGGTCAGCAATGCAGTAGAGATTGGCAGTCAGAAGGAGAGTTCTGACTGGTGAAGTCTCACCAGAAAAGAAGAAATCATGAGATTGCCTACTTGGACTCTGAACAGCTGTTTCTCATGAGTAGATTGCAGGAACTGAAGTTTTTGTGGTCAGCTACTAATTGAATGTCTGGGAATTGAGGGGTTTTGTTCAAGTTCACAAACATAATGTAACCTTTATGAACAAGCCTCATTTATTTTCTTTTTCTCTCTTTCTTAATCATTTTTAAAGACTGCTTTTTGACTGTTATTCAGCTATCAAGAATATTTGGATTGACATGTATTATAGTATTTGGTGAGTTTCCTTAAATTCTTAGCAAAAGCAGGTTTAAATACAAGTTTAAGGACTTTTTACATAACTTGTTTAATGTCTAACAATAATTTCTAGTAGCTGCAGATACGAAGACTAAAATAAATGAAATATGATAACATTTACATTTAAGTTGTTATGTACTTTATTGCTTATTTATAGTTTAATGAAGGATAACACATTACAGATATATATCTGTAATGTGTTTTATGTTTATATTGGGTTATTTGTAGGATTTCTAGTCTAATGATTGCAAACATTTTTATAAAAAATGATGAAAACAAATGCAGTTATAACAGAAATATATCATAAATTTGGTTGCTTGTGAAAAGATTTCTCTAAAAATAAACATTGATTTTTTTTGTATTGTTTTCAAAGTATTACAAAGCTTAGATGGAATTAACTAACAACTATTTATTGTATTGATATAAATCTAATCTATTTGACACAGAAACTAATTGAATTTTAGTCCAGTAACATACCCTGTATTTAACCAGAGACATATACAGGTTATTACTAACAAGTTCAGGTTTGGATTCCTGAAAATGAAATATTAAGGTCTTTTTTTTTTCTTTTGCAGTTCAGAGATTTCTTTTTTAATTTTTAGCCCATATTGCCATTCTATTTTTCTTTTTTTATAGCTGAAAAAACATGAACATGAAAGTTGCACAAAGAGGATTTCTGAAGCATTGTCATTATTCAACACAGTGTCTACTTTCACAGTATTGAATATATGCATAATATTAATCAATGTGTAGAGGAACCGATAAAGTTGGATAATCTTGAGTTATAATGAAGAAAAGTGTGATTTCTACTAATGTCCCAATACTTGGTTCCAGATGCTACTAATTCAGTGAAAATGTTATGGTATAACTTTGCAGTACTGGAATTATGTTACTTAAAGCATTAGGAGGGTGAAAAATGGAAAAAGGTCTTTGTAATTTTCCCTATTAGAATTCTCCAAAATCAGATAACATTTTTCAACAATCCTAGATCAATCTCCCCATGGTGATGGTGGAGGGAACAGTTGTTAATCATCAATCTGACTACAATACTTATTAAAAATAGTTCCCTCACAGAATGGTTAAAAATTGGTGCAGTGTATGATACACAAACACAATATTTATTATTATCTTGACCCAATATTAAAATATCTCCTTAACAACTAATGGTTCTTTCCAGAAGCATATACAAAAGGCAATTAATTTAATGCTTTATTTAGGAATCTTAAAAATGAACCACAGTGTTGAAAAACATCAATTTATCTGTATTAGCACCATAGAAAATATAAACTGATATTCAGAGAAATATTTATTGATAAATACAAAATGTCAGATTTCTCAGCTGCACATGCACACCCACCCACCCACCCACAGAAAAGTCTTTCACATACACATATACAAATATTCCCATTTGTATTTGCTACCTAACAATAAAATTGAATAAGAATACAAAGGCTGCAAATATTACTTTACCTTGGGGTTGACGACTTGGATGATAAATTTGAAGATCAAAAGGCTGTGCACTAGTTTTTTGTATCACACTAACATTTTGGCCTGTCCATTTATTTGCTTTGGATAATGTGTTTGTCCTCCAGTCTGTCCAATATACTTCACTCCCAAAAAGGGAGACAGCAAAAGGGTGAGAAAGATATTCATGACCTCGTATAATTTCAATCATGCCAGTCCCATCGTACAATGCTGAATAAATAGCATCTGACCTGAAAAACAGTTGAAAAACTATCTTGAAATTGTGCTCATTACAGCTATGATCTATTTCTTGGAAAATTAAACAAATAAAAAAGTAATCTTATATTGCTCCCCAAAGGGTGGTTTAACTGTATCAGTCTCGCAATATACTAGAAAAGTGATAAGCAGATGTTTATTACCACTCAAATAATTTATTTGTAACAGTTAGAAAACTCTATAGCCAATTTTTATACCATATTTTTTTTATAGATTGAATGTATTCATTAAATATCCTGGCTTTTAATCATTGCGTGGCAGTTCAGGATATTTTACCATGGATCAATGTTCTGTTTTATATATTTGGTTGAAAAAAACTCTCTAAATTCCCAAAGGAAGTCTTTATGTTGCCTTTCTTGATTTAAGGGCAACCTTAGACTCAATTTGAACAGAGGAAGCTATAATGGGTATTACAATATCAGTTGATCATCACTTTCTCAGATTGGCAATTTTATTCATCAAAATATTACAGTACAGATTAGAGACAAATGTAATGGTGATGTAACCATCTCCCTCTCCTCAAAGGAGTAAAATGAGGTGATATTATTGCTTTTTTATCCTTCAGCTTCTATATAAGTGACATTGCAGCCCTTTCTAAATTAAAATTTCACCCTCCAATACTTGCCAACCATACTGTTTTAAGTGAGCCTTCAAACATGTCTACCTCCGTTAGTGTCCTACTGTTCTGGGGAAACTCTTGAAAATTACTCAAAAAATTAAATTCTGGAATGTCCTTTAATTCTCTTGTAAAGTGGGAATTTAACAAAAGACTAATTGATCAGATTAAGTATATCAGATACCTAGGCCACTCACAATCCGCTAACCACTGGAATAGTCAACTGTTTTTTAGGTTTAAACTATCCTAGTCGTCAAGGCAATAATTACATTCCTGCAGCAATCAAATTATATTAAGCAAGGGTTTTGGGGTTATTGCTGTTTAGTGAACAACTTTGTGTTTATAAGGATGCCCCTATTTTAGAAGCTGTTCAGGCTAACTTTCTGAAAACCATACTTCATGCCCTTTGCTTAGTTTCAAATGCCCTTGTTTGGTTGGAACCTGGTTGCATTTGCCTTGGGGCCCACCTGTCAGACAAATCTTTGAGATAAGTCTCTGGTTCACCTTATCCTACTGGATAGGCTTCCTTCTTTCCTAAGGAAGCATTTATGATCTGGCATATTATATTCTCTCATTCCTGACAATATTGTCATTTGTCCAAATAAAACTTTAATCAAACATAGGATTTGGGATTGAGACCAACAAAATGGGAAGGCTAAAATTATTCACCCTGATTTGATTATGGCACAATTACAGATTCTTCATGGACATTTCCTAGCCATCTTTATAATATCTTACATGTTCTGCCTATTATGGCATTATAATGTAATATACTGTAATATTATTCTCCGATAGAATAATTGCATGTAAGCCAGTAATTCATGTATTGTTACACTGACAATAGTATCAATGGTGTCTGGCACACATACATTTAATTGTCATAAATTTCTGATCTTTCTGATCAACTAAGTACAATGTTCCTTCTGTAAGACAAATGTGGACAACCACTATAAAGGTTGCCATGCTTCCAGCAACAGCTATTACTAGCAGAAGATGATAGGTACTGTCTTCTCATTATTAATTGCTTCAGGTACATTCTTTTCCCTTTTTAAATTACATTTTGTAATGGTGTTCAATTTTGCTCCTACATTTATAGTGTGAGACTATAACATAATTTGAACTTAAATTTGATTAATATCCAAAATCTGACCAAGCCTTTTTATCACTTAAATGTTTCCCTATCAGTATAAAATTTCTTTCTATTGAGAATCAGTTTATTTTTCTTGTTTTTAACATTTAAATCTCATTTTACTGAATTGTCAGCCACAAGATTCTTTGAATGGAATGGCTTTAATATTTTAAATAAATAAATAAAACAAATCTAGAACCATTATTTGTGCATTTAAATTGTTCCTTAATATTGACCACTTTCCATAACAATCAACAGAACTTGCTCCTTTTTAAAAATCAATATTGTCCTTCTCATTCTTTATGGAAATAAAATTTTGGATTAATCTTTGCCAGAATGGTTATTCTAGTCATTTTGTGTGGTTATATTTTTCTAATACTTTCCTATATCATTTTTCGGATTTATTTAATTTCTACATAACCTATGCAACAACGTTCATGTGTACTTCCCCAACTGCATGCATTTAAGAAGCTTATATAAGTTCCTAACCTACATATTCTTGTGGTAATAAAAATTGTAGACATTAAAATAGGAAACAAATAATAATTTATACCAGGGGTGGGTTCCTGACAATTCTAACCTCTTCTATAGAAAAGGTTCCACAAATCTACAGTGCCTTTTAGAATCGGTTCCAGCTCCCTCCCCCCGCTTGTCCGCACATCCATCAAGATGAAGAGCGAGAGGAGGAATTCTGGGAGTTGAAGCTGAAGCCCACAAGTCTTAAAGCTGTCAAGTTTGAACACCCCTGGGGTTTTTTTTCTAAAGGGTTAGGGGTGCAAGGGTCTTGTAACTTGACAGCTTTAAGACTTGCGTGCTTCAAATGCCAGAGTTTCTGAGCCAACATTTTAGTTGCTAAGCAAGAGTGTTGTTAAGTGAGTTTCACCACATTTTACAAGTTGGCCATGTCCACCTAGTCACATGACTGCCAAGCCACTCCCACAAAGCAGGCCACACCTATAGAAGAGGTTCTAAAAATTTTTGAAACCCACTACTGGTGGGTTTATACCCATTGTAATGTATTCCAAAAATAGATTATAAGAGACATATTATATATTTTACCTAGCATCTGTCCAAACTATCCGTTTTTCAAAATGATCAACTGTAAGACCATTAGGCCATGCTCCACTATCCATGTCTTTATATATGATCTTTCTTCCTGCTCCACTCATAGAAGCAGATTCAATGCGAGGAAAATTAGCATCCCAGTCTGTCCAAAATAAAATTCTGAATGATACAAAAAGAAACATGTTAATAGGAGCAAATAAAATAAGCAATATTTTAGGGGAAAAAGCATCATTAGTAGCCACCAATCACTATTAGCCCAGATTTTCCCCCCCTCAAGATAATCATGATGGATGGATGGATGGATGGATTTTGAAATAAGTAAGTAAATAAGTAAGTGATTAAATAAATGATAGGTTCTATACCCTGGTATTGGAAAAATTGTGAATTTACTAATTTATTACCATAATTTTTGATACAGTGAAACTATACTGGTTGCAAATATAACTTTACTTCATTTATTTAAAAAATAATTTTTAAAAAGTTTAAAAGTATTTTTAATTTGCAAGAATGAAGTTAATCTGAAGTAATACAATTTGAAGAAAAACGGCACTATTATGGAGAGACTAACTGGTTTTAGATTTAAATTTACAGGTTTCCTTATCTTCTAGAGATAGTATTAAATTGGTCTAATCTATTCCAACAATTCTTAAATATTTTGAGGGATTTTCTATAAGTAGAATTTTTTTAATCATAATTGATTTATGGAATGATCAGAGCATTTTTCAGAGATTATTCCTCTGCTCAACATAGAATGATACTTTCTAGTGAGAAAATTTAGTTAAGCACCACAAACTAAATAATTTGGAGGGAAAAAACGCTCAATGTGAATCTAAATACATATTAATGTTCCTGTGAGATCTATTCTGTAGCAAGGAAGAAATCCCTTTCCTCTGTCTTTATTACATTACCACAAAGTCATCCAGTAGACTTATTTTAGGTTATTTATTGGGTATTACATCTTCTTCTGTAGTGTAGTTAAATGGGACTATCTGAAAGTTGTTGTGAATAGTTGCAAAACATTGCTGATAACATCAGTTGCATGTATTCTATTTGAACTTTAGGTTAAAAAGCAATTTTAATGAATGCTTACTTAAACCATGTCCCTAGTGCCAATAGATGGATTTTGGTTTGTTTTGCCTTGTAGAAGTGGATTTTATACTTGCATTTTATATTCACATGCATTTTATACTGACTCACTGCTGGCTCATGAAAGCTGCTAGAGGGAGGTTAATTGATTGGCTATTAGCAAAAATAAATTCCTCCAAGAAAAATGCCTATGATCTGCCTTTTCCAAAGGTGTTGTGTTAAGATCTTAATTAGTATTTAAAAAGAAGCACCCACTATCTTTAATAATAACCAGCTATTCCAGGATTTTAATTCCCCTCCCCCAACAAAAATATAGCAATTGTCTACATACTTTTCAGTCTTTTCACTTTTGTGAGTAAAATAGCCATTGTGGTTTATTCTGCCATGTAGAATGCATTTAATAATGGTATTTCTACTATACACACTAATTTGTCTCATGCAAAATTTAGAGGCACTCTGGTATGTTCCAGTAGCTTGCACTTCTCTAAAATTTGTTCCAAAGCTTTGTATTGCTATGCGTTCTCATTTGTCCAGTTTAATGCAATTCAGGGGAGGGGGGAAGCAATGTTGAGGAGTTTGATCCTTATTGGAGGGAGCTATTACCTCATCTTGTTTCCCATATACCCAAATGCCAAGGGTTAGCTCTTATTGAATTGCTTATCTGTTCTGAAAGGGGAAATATTACTTGCTGACTTCACAGTACCGTTTCAGATATTTCAGCACACAACTTCACATGTTTTAGTACAAACCTAATTCAAGATGCATAGCTCCCTGCTGATAGCAATTTAAAATTCAATATGGATTCGATTTGGACTCTTGAACATGCTTGCAATAAATACGTCCCTTTATACAGTAGTGGTATTCAAATAATTTAACAACCCATTTGCCCAGGTTCAGGTTGGCTACCATGGGAGGCGGGGCCAATCCATGTCCTCCAGCTTCGCCACACATGTGGGATAAACCTCCCGTGATGGCCAAACTGAGCTTCGGTGAACCGGTTGTTAAATTACATCCCTGCTGTCAAAGTGGATCCTGGGCACTGTGCTGCAATGGAGAAATGGAGTGGCCAGCGTGAGGGAAGGAGAAGGCAACTTTCTTTTTCTTCTCTATGCTCCTCATCCTTCCCTCATGCTGGCTACTCTGTTTCCCATTTCTCCATTGCAGCACCATGCCACAAAGCTTGTCCCACCCACCACTGCCCAGATGCTCTCGCTTCCCTTAAGCATTTCTTTGCTAACCTGATTTCCAGCTCTGTTGCATTTCTCCATCACATTTCTCATCATCGTGTGCAGAGAAATAAAAGTTTGTGAGACTAAAAAAAAGTTCAATCAATCAATTCCAACTTCACGAGATCTTTTTTTTTTGTGAGAAGTTGGAATTGATTGCCTGAACTTTTTTTTTAGTCCCACAAACTTTTGTTTCCGTTCACATGACAGTGAGAAATGTGACAGAGAAACATGACAAAGCTGGAAATCAGGTTAGCAAAGAAATGTCTGGGGGAAGCAAGGACATCTGGGTGTCAGACACGGAAGGGGGCCCGTCTCTCTTCAGCACCTGCCCAGGCCCATTGGAGGAAAGGCCAGCATCTACCAGCACTTAAATGCGGTGGCCCGGAAGAGACAGCCGGCATGAGGGATGCAGGCAGAATGCCTGCTCTCTTCATCACTCTCCCTGACCCTCTGGTGCTCTGACGCCACTTTGGCCTGAGGCTGCAGCCTTATGCGCAGGCCCCACCCTTTCTGAGTGATGTAATCACAGGTGCTGCATCACCATTTGGTTTCCATCGCTCCTCTCTTGGACTTTGGGGGAGGGTTTTTTGCTTGGTTTTCCGCCTGGAAGGAAGTTGAACAAAAACCAGACGTCTTCCAGAAAACAAAGATTTTCCGCAACATGTTTAACCGGTTTGCTAAACTCAGCAAAAAATTGGTATCAGTTCTGCCGAACCTGGGTGAACCAGCTGAATCTCACCACTGCCTTTGTCATAATGACCCAGGTGAAGGGAACAAGGTGAAATTGAAAAGGTTTTTGCTTTTCTTCAATAGTGAGTATCTAAAAGATAAAACTACTTTACACATAGTGGTGAAATGAATACAAAATGTTAACAATTTCTCTCATATATGTTTATGAATGTGAGGAAATATTTGTTGTGCCAAAATCATTTCAACACTTCTCTCTGACATTGGTAACCACCATCATCCTATTTTTGGTACATTTATTTCAAAGGTATTACACCACTCCATCTTTTATTTCTGATGATGCTGTAACTTTCACACAAGTCTCTGGTTACACAGTCTTCATAACTGTCTATATAATTTTCAAAACAGATGGACTGACAACTTGGCAGATCAATAACTTTAGTGATTGCAGACAGATATTTAAAACATGACTAAACAAAAGCACTTAATATGCAGTGAAAATGTGGACGGGCTTCTAACAGTTTATTTCTTTTTTGCATGTGCAACGTATATGTATGAAAAATTATTTGTTTCTTCTAGCAACTTGGGACAAAACACTGATTGAATTACTTTTCCTGCATTCTTTGACGGCTAGGACTGATTGGCTTGCAGTATTTTCACCCTGTTCCGTGTAGTGAATTCTACAGGAGTGAAGGCGGTTCTGTGAATGGTTCAAAATGGTTTAGAGGGCCTTAAGAGCAAAAATAGTCCCAAGTACTCTGAACATTTTGAGGTATGTCTTCAGGGATCACTATTCAACATTCTAGTCTTTGCCATGCTTTAAGCTCTGAACATCTATTGTATATATGCTATTTACCATTTAGGCAAAGTTGTTATGAGATATTATTCCATTTATCTGCTTACTCTCATTATACATCAATAATACTCAGCTACATGTATCTTTTTCAGCTGATGCCAGAATCAGTGTAATATTTTAACTGTTCTCATAGGTTAAAAAAAACTCAGTGTGAAGTAGATGAGGATTAATTAAATAGGTATTTCAAAGGAAAATGCAAAAATGTTTAATAGGCAAAGGAATTTCACAATATTAAATGATGACAATATATGTGTTGACTTGCTAGACCCAGGTAGAGAGAGTTTTCTGTTGAGGCACCTCTGAATATCTATCATTTCTTCAGAAATCAGATTCATCCCATGCCCAGCCCAAGTTTTAATTTTTAGTTTTACTCAGTTTTAGTTTTTTTTAGTTTTACTCAATGTTTCAGTCTTCAATTTTAAAATGTAAATTGTACCTTTGAATTATATAGTTAAAATGCAATTTATCACAACATAAAAATGTATGAATTTATTAAGGTTGGGAACTAACAAAAAAAGAAAAACCATCCAGTTTGGAAAATGTACAGCCCCAGATTTAATGTTATTAAAATCTATGCTTGATTACCATTAATAATAAATAAGCAATAAATAGACTGACCACAATTATTTTGTATGTTCAAGGTTTAACTATATGTATAAAAGTTGTGCGGTTTTCTTTAAAATAAGTTTTGCATGTTTCCCTCTTTTTGCTGCTTTTTCTTTTTTATATTAAAGCAATGCAATATTAAGAAATAATTTTGCATGATTTTTTTTAAAAATATTGTAAGGTAACATAAAGAATATTACCCATATCTGGGATCTAAAGCAATAGCTCTAGGATGTTCCATTGCACCTGCAATTAGGGTTGTCCTCAGTGTACCATCTAATTTAGCTACTTCAATTTGATCCAGATTGCTGTCGATCCAATATATATTTTCAGCAATCCAGTCCACAGTAAGACCTTCTGGAGTAGCTAAACCATGTTGGACCACAATTTCAACGGAGCTTACACCTGTGAAAATATTAGAACAAATCTTGAATTTTAGAAATTTATACAAAAAGCAAAAATTATGTACTTCTTAAAAAACAAAGCAAACACTCTCTGGCCATTTGTAGTTCCATTTTCCATAGGTTTACATATTTGCAATTGCCAAAAATATTGTGGGATTGAACTGTGGAGTCCTTGGTGCTCTCTGAGCTTGATTGTTTTCTTGCAGATGCTTCATTACCAAACTAGGTAACATAATCAGTTGTTGAGCGCTTTTAGAGACCATATTTTTCGGAGTATAAGACGCACCTTTTTTCCTCTAAGAAGAGGCTGAAAATCTGGGTGCGTCTTACACATCGAATACAGCATTTTTTTGGCCTCCTGAAGCCCCACCCCCTTCACCAAAATGGCTGTGCACAGCCTTATGGAGGCTTTCAAAGAGCTCCTGGGGCTGGAGAGGGCAGAAATGAGCAAAAAAAAGGGCATTTTTTGCCCCCCCCCAGTCCCCAGCAGCACTCTATAAGCTTCCATAAAGCTATGCAAGCAAATTTTTTGAGCAAAAAATGGCCCATTTTTGTGAAAAACGGGCCCTTTTTTGCTCGTTTTGCCCCACCCCCACCCCCACGAGCACTCTGCAAGCACCCCCAAGGCTATTGCCTTTTATTTGAAAAAAAGGGCCTGTTTTTGCAGAATGCAAAGGCTTCCCCCCCCCCTTTCGGAGAGCTGTTTACTTTAGAGGGATTGGTAAAAATTACGTTGGTCAAGTGCTATGCCTGCAGAAACAAAGATTTAGGTATTACAGGTTGTTAGCTATCTCCTTCTCCAGCACATAGGTAAATACACCTGGAAACATCCACCTACCTATCTACCTACTGTCTCTCCCTACCTACCTTCCTATCTACCTAATTTCTCTCTATCCCCCCCTCTATCTACCTATCTACCAATCTACCTTCTCTTTTTCTCTCTCCCCCTACCTATCTACTGTATTTTTCTCTATATATTTTTTTCTCTCCATCTACCTACCAACCTATCTCTCTCTCTCCATACCTATCTATTGTATTTCTCTCTCTATCCCTCTACCTACCTACCTACCTACCTACCTACCTACCTACCTACCTACCTACCTACACTCTCTACCTACCTATCTACTGTATTTCTCTTCCCTCTCTCTCTCTCCCTTTATCTACCTACCTATCTCACTACTCTCTCTCCCTACTTACCTACTGTATTTCTCTCTCTTTCTCTCCCTCTCTATCCTTCTATCTACCTACCTACTTTTTTTAAAAAAAATTGCCTCTTCAAAACCTTATACTCCGAAAAATACGACATTTCTTTATTTTTGTTTGCTATTTTATACATGAACAAAGCAGCATACATGCTTTTGAACATGTACATAGTAGGTTCGGTTTTAAAGGTCTCTTTATGTACAGTTCCATTATCTATGGTCAAGAGGTGAAGATATAACCTTTCTGAATAGCATAAATATTTTAATATGAATATATCATAAACAAAGATTTTGTTCCAATTATAACACTCAAGCACTTGTATAATTATAACAAAGGTGATAAACATAATAATTTTAAAACTATGATCATAGTAATTCAAAACTGTAAAGTAGATCTCATATAAATTTTGAAATGAATTTGAACTCTGAGATGTCTATTGTGAAAAAGGATCACCATCATTAATATTTAAATTGTTAATATTATATTATCCATTAAATGTAATTTTATCTCATTTTAAGCCTGAAAGTCTCTAAAGGCAATTAGGTTCAATAGTATTTGCTATTTTATATTTTTACATAACATATGTTTTTGGAATGGATTGCAAAAGGATAGCACTGTTGCAAATGAGTTGTTTCTAATCCCTCAGAGCTGAGATAATTAGCCACAATTCTGCAAACTATGCATGCAGAACATGGTATGAAAACTGTTCTGCTATCATTTTCCTCTTCTGCAGAGTTTATGCATAATTTACTGATATTTTAAAAACTACAGGTAATCTTTGCTTACTAATGTTAATGGGTCTGGCAATTCCATTGCTAGGCGGCATAATTGAAAAGTGAAATATCACATCATTCAATCTAATTTCCATCAATTCCAGTTGCAGTTGTTAAGCCTGACATCATGTGTCTGCCACTTCTTGCCATTGGTTTTGATTGGCAGATGTTGGCTCTGAAGGCCACAAATGGAGATCATGTATGTGATCAGAGGATATTAGAACTGTCATAAACGTATGCTTGTTACCAAGCACCTGAATCATGATAGCATGGTCATAGGACCATGTGACAGTTGCAAGTTTGAGGACCAGTCATAAATCTTCTATTTCCGTGCCAACATAACTTCCAATGGTCCCAGAATGAGTAATTAGTAAGAAAGGACTCCCTATATTTGATGACTCAATAGGGCCATCTACCTGCATAAAAGTCCTCCAATATTTTATCTTTAAGAATGTGCAGACTGCTTTTCTCTAAGCTTATGGTATGCAGGTTACTCGTAGTAGACCAGGAGGGGAGATAGCGTAGGGACTTGATGGGGGAGGTTATACTAGAACCTTAGGAGAAAGATTTCATAGCACTGTTATCTATGCAATCAGTGTGCAGGATTTGGCCTTTGTATATAAAAAAAGGTTAAATATTCAAAATAATTTTTACAAATTACTTTATAAGTGCACCACTAATTCAAGAAAAAGAAGAAAGATTTGCTCCAAAACTGCCACATGCTCATTTTAATTTCCCTGTGCCCCGCCTCGAGTCCCTTCGGGGAGAGAGAACGGGTTATAAATTAAATTATTTATTTATTTAATTTCTGCAATTTCAATGGTTGGTATAACAATTTATTGAAGACAAATAAAACAATTCTGATGGCATTTTAAGAAATAAATTGCACTGAATTCTATAGAATGTGAATATTTTGAGAAACAAAAAAGAAAAACAAGCCTTTGGCTTGAAATGGAATATGATGTATGAAATAGACAGAGTCCCAAATGAACTTTGTTGGATCCATCTGAGAAGAACATTATGGCTATAATTCTGCCACACATCTTGCTGATTCAATTAACCTCAGAAGTAACATATATCTTCTGTTATAAAACTTTATTGATGTTTTGCATTTATATCCTATGCATTTCATCATTCTGAATTCAGGTTTTACTAGAAGAATTAAAAAATAAAATAAAACTGTAGAATATGTCCTTTACATGCTTCCTATTTAATGTTTGGTAGAAAGAATAAGAGAAGCACAGCAGGGTAAAACTCTCCTCAATGGTCTAAGATGAAGCAATTGAAGGAGCTGAATGATGAGCCACTAGTTTATACAGTACATTTGAAGAGGGAAGGGATAAAGGTTTAGAGAATGCATTTGGACATAGGTTTTCTGGAACTTTTTCATGTGACAGCACAGGAAAAAATCACAATACAAGATTAGAGAAATGAAAACACACAAAAAACTTCTTTTTAACTCTCAAAAATCTTATCTAGACATCAACTGACTTTTTAAAAAGTAATAGGCAACTTTACAACAAAGTATGAGAAATAAAAAGGAATTGCATTGTTTCCCCTTTCTGATATATCTAGCTTTTTATATAAAATTATGCCAAAAAAGAAGCAACCAAAGAAAGAACTTGTGTCTGAAACATGCTGGGCTTAATAATAAGTATTCTAATAGAAGTTCCTCCTCTTTTTATTCTTTCCTTTTTGTTTGCATATTTCTTATGTGAAAATGTGATGCTTCAAAGAAAATATAAATAGAATAGCAGACAATATAAGCTGAAAGACAGCAAACAATTATTTAACTCCTAGTTAATAGGTATTTTGTGATTATCCATGACTGGCAAGGTAGCAATTTTAGAATATACAAATTAACCTACAGTAATCATTTTAGGTGCATGACCACAGCACACTCAAAATTATAAATCTGCCAATTGATCCCAAAGATTACCTTTAGCTGCTATGATCAAAGCTATGATCTAAGCAGAAAAATATATGGAATGTCATTTTGAATCCATAAGGATACAGAGTACATATATCATCTTTGCCCACATCACAGCTAAGGCAAGATTTTAAGAACAGGTGGCTTAAATACCTTTTTCGTTGTATGTATATTGAATCAATTTTAATCTCAGCCCTGTTGATATCATTTTAACATTTTTAAGGACGTGAATCAATTGATAGGGCATTATTGGAAATTTCAGTTCTTTAGTTCATGTTTGAAATGTCCCAGAAATTTCCACTTTAAAATTATTCTTCAACCTTTGATAGAGAGATGATATAACTTTTGATCCTGTCATGAAGTTCATCAAAGAAAAATATCTCAAATGCTGAATCATTTGTTATTATCTGAAAATATAGCTATAATGAGCCGTGGTGGTTCAAGTTCAGCTGCAGGCCACTTCTGCTGACTACTGGCTGCCAGCAGTTTGGTAGTTAAATTCTCACTGGCTCAAGGTTGATTCAGCCTTCCAGTCTTCAAAGGTTGGCAAAATGAGGACCCAGACTGATGGGGGCAATATCCTGACTCTGTGAACTGTTTAGAGAGGGGTGTAAGAGTACTGTGAAGTGGTATACAAGTCTAAGTGCTATTGCTATTGCATTACTCATCCTATATTTCAGATAATGTCAATTGATCTACTATGGGAAGAAGGTTTAAAATGAGTTGCTTGGATTGCATTCTCCTTATGAACTCAGTCACATTACTTTTATTGCATACATACACACATACACACACACACAAACACAAGCGCGCACACACACATACATACACACACACTGCTAAATGCAGTATCTGTAAATATATGCACCACATGTGACATATATTTGAAAAATCCCAGTTATTTTTTAGATATTGAACAGAAAGACAAAAAAGCCATGAAGAAAATATTCAATCACCAAACCCCAAACCCTCAAAACTATTTATTTATTTAGCTGTCCAACTTACAATGCAGACCCTGAGCAGCTTGCAATGTTAAAAATCCACACTATAAAACCCCTAAGTCTCTCACCAATACTACTCCTGCATGCAGAAACAAGCATAGCCAAACCACTCACTTCATCGGCTTCATATCAACCTGAGGTCCTCAGGTCTATTGAAATAATTATTCTTCTTTCTCAGAAACTATCAAGATGGGGACAATCTTATTCCTGGAGGAATTATATTGCGTAGGGAGGGAGCAACCATTGAGAAGACCCTTTTTCTTGGCCCCACTTTATATAAGTTTCCTTATTTAACTCATTTAGGGTATGTATTGATGTACATGTTTACCATTTAAATAATAAAATGTATTTGTACATATTTACAATTTGTGTAATAAAAAACTTCCAATTGTAACTCATTCATTATGTTTCCTAAACTGAGTCCTGTACCACTTAATTTAAAAAATAAAATAAAATCTAAGCTACATTTCATACCTCCAGTTTCAGAAAGCTTGCCTCTGTAAATTTTATCTTCTACTACATCTGTCCAGTATAGTAAGCTTTGATTGAAGTGAAAATCAAGTGCTATTGTATTTCTTAAACCAGGAACTAATAGGCTGTAGTCTCGTTTCTGCAGATCAATTCTTCTGATCTCATGCCGAATAGAAAAAATGATGAATGCTTCAAAAGGATCTGGGAACACAACAGTACATTTTGTGGTTAAACCTAATCAGTAATAGGTTATTACAGTGAATATAATAAAATACATTCATCTGATTAATATTTGTACAATATTCTAATTGTAGAATAGGGACAAAATAACCTCTTTTAAGAAAGGCAATGTCAGACTTATCCCCAGCAGAGTAGATTAGAGTCTATTAAACAGGTACACAAAAAACCAGGAACTTTCAATATGGAATTTTATTTTAATAAATAACTTTATTTTAAGTCATCAGAATTGTCTGCCAGGACCAAGCCAGAGAATTTTACTGATGCATTTCTTGGGACTTGGGAAGAATTATCGATAATTGGATAATTGAAAAACTATTTTTATTCCAAAATATATCTCTATGACATGTGCAATTTTTTTTAAAAAAAAATTAACTTTATAGTAAATAGGTATTTCTTTTCTGATCACGTATAAGACAATAGAAAGCTTCAATTTCCCAGTTTCCCATTATTTTTTTTAATGGATGTCTTTAATATTCTATAGATCTTGGAGGCACTGACCAACATCAGCCTTTTCTTTAACCTGTTATTGTTTTACCTTTTTTTTTTTTAAATAAGACAAAGGCTCCATGAAGATGAAGAAGGCTCATCGGCTAAAGATTTAAATTTGATAATATTTCTAATAAATATGAAAAAAGAAAATAAAAAAATATTTAAGATGTTTTCTAAATTCTTGACCATAAGATAACTTATGCCATTTGAACTACATCAGAGGTGGGCTTCTACTAGTTCGCACTGGTTTGGGTGAACGAGTAGTGGTAATTTGGCCTGGGTCATAAAACCGGCAGCAACCCAGGCTGGCCACATCCCCGAACCAGTTTCCGGGGCTCTGCTGCCATGTTTTTTATTAGTTTTTAATGGTCTTTGTGCATGCATAGAACAATTTACAGTGAACTGTGCATGTACGAGCAATGAGTGCTGGAGCACGTGCAAAGAGAGCCAGTAGCACTCCTGGGCTACATGTAAAATATAAAATTTTGTATAATGTAAAAAGTGGATGGCTGAGTAGGTATGACTGTTTTCCTTCCTCCCTTCCTCCTTAATGTGCTACAAATTTAGCATAATTCAAATTTATACAATTAAGACTCAAAAACAGTGATCTCCTACCATTTCAAGAATAAAGACAATTAAAGAAGATATTTCATGTGTAGCCATCCTCTATAAAATGTATATACAATTTTTGAATCACAAATTTCTCCATTATTGGTGGAAATGGAAACATGAAATTGCATTGTATATACACCTATCAATATGTAGAAAGCAAAATATTGAAATACTGCCTCTGATCAGTGAGATTGAATCAAGAGCATTTAAAAATTGTTATCAAAAAGTTGTTATAACAAATGCACTTTCAGAGAAAGGTATTAATTTGTTGCCACCTGTTTTCTATATTTGGCTTCTACAAACACTTTCATACCTAGATCACTATATTTTTAATTCAAGTTTTAGAAAAATATTTTCTAAATTTGTCATTCAACAGCATTTATCTTACATAAGAAATAACATGATGTTATAGATTAATTTTTTATTAAATGAAACAAAAAGGGCACAAAATGTTTGTATAAAAATAGGTTCAGTATCATCAAGTTCTACATTGCATATAATATCTTACACAATGTACCTGTATGTAAGTCTTCTAAATAGAAACAAATTGTGAAGCATCTGTATCAGAAGAGTTAAAGTTAAAACAATCAAGGACTCCTCCTGCTTCTCTAAAGCAAATGAAATTTTTATAAGAGATAGTTAGTAATAGTGAATAGATAAGCAAATGTCAACTTACCAATATTAGCACAGCTTTCGCCATCTTTACTAAGTTCCCAACCTTCATAACAGGAACACTTAACATCATTTTTATGCTGTTCACATACTTGGCTGCATTTCTGATGTTTGGTGCAATAATCTACATAGCCACAGGTCTTATTGTCTGAATTTAAGTACAATCCTGGGGGGCATGAACAGACAATTCTGCCTCCAGGAACTACTGAACACTGGTGGCTGCACCCACCATTGTTAAGTGAACATTCTTCTGAAATAAGAATAGTAATTATTATTATTTTTTGAATAAAAACAGGTGAAAATGTGTTTCTCAGACATAAATAAAAATTTCATCTATCACCGTAGATATATTTTATAAGATTAGATCTAATAACTTCAGAATAAAAGGTATATTTCAGAACCATAGAATTCTTTGGCATTCATTCACATATTTAATAATATAGTCTGTAGGCTTAAAAATAGGGTAATAAAAGGCAAACTGGATGGTTTCATAAACTGGAATAACAGAAATTACATTTATTAGGGATAAGTAAACAATATATTGCATAAAATGTAGACCATGATTGGTCTTTGCATACAAATACTACATAACAATCTTCTGCCTGTGTCAGAGTAGAGAACTAACACCTGCTGCCCTGCCATGCTCTGTTTATTTTGTGTACACTTTATGTTTTTCATTTGTATGAAAAAAAAATTGAGAATTCATTATAGTCAGAACATGAATCTGTTCAACATCTAATATAGGAAAGAGGAAAATTAGGTAGTTTAAATTAATTTTATAAATTTTCAATTATTACCTGATAAATTAGAGTTCCACTGATAGGGGACAGGGGAGGGAGGAGGGAAGGGGAAGGGAACAGGGGAGGGGAGGGAAGAGGAGAGGAGAATAGAGGAGAGGAGAGCAGAGGAGAGGAGAGGAGAGAAGAGAAGAGAAGAGAAGAGAAGAGAAGAGAAGAGAAGAGAAGAGAAGAGAAGAGAAGAGAAGAGAAGAGAAGAGAAGAGAAGAGGAAACCTGCTGGCCACCTGAAACATAAAGTGATTACTTCCATTCTTTGAATTATATTCAGAATTTGGTATATAAACATTTAGAATTTTTCTCCTTTGAATTTGCTTTATTTCAAAAATTCTGTGTTTCCCCAATAATAAGACAAGGTCTTTTTTTTCTTTTGACCCCCGAAATAAGCACTTGATCTTATTTTTGGGGAGATCCTATTATTTTTGAGGTACAGGAAGCAGCAAGCATGGTCATCTCATGTCTGCTACTGTGTTGCAATATTTTTGGGGAGGGCATATTTTCAGTGGAAGACTTATTTTCAGGGAAACAGGGTAGACAAAATGAAAGAAGAGTAATTCTCTCAGCATGGCATTAATTTTAACCATATATGATGAGAACAGTTCAATTATCAAACATTAACATTTACATAAGGGATGTGGCTGGGGTGGGAGAGTACAGGTATATTATCTAGGGACCATTTTTTTCCCGTACATCTGCATTTGATCAAATATAATTACCACAAAGATCATCTTCATCAGATCCATCAGGGCAATCTCTTATTCCATTGCAAAGCTTTTCAGGCTGCAGACAGATGGAAGTGTCATTAGCACATGGATATTTTGGTGGCCCACACATATAGCCTTCACAATTATCTTCATCAGACTGATCCTCACAATCAATGTCTCCATCACACAGCCAAGCTTTGCTAATACATCTCCCTTTAAAGAAAAAAGAAAATAAACATATAGATTCTTTTCTTAACAAGGCTGATTATTTGCTCATATTTTATTTTTACTGCCACTATTTTATAGAAAAAGAATTTCAAGTGATGGCCCATATTTTCTTTAATCCCTATCCAAAACTCACCCCTGATCTTGTCTAAAAATGAAAGATTTTTCATTTTTCCAATTTTATATTTCAGAGAGAAGATGCATAAATTGGAAAAGCTACATGGAACTGTAAATAAAAGTCATTTCAAATGGGAATCTTCTGAAAGTTTTGTGAGATTTTTATTCTGGGTGTGGAAAATTGTTTTTTCTTTGGGAAAACTAAAAATAAAATAACATTAAATTAAAGTACTTAAATTTTAATTTAAAATAAAATGTAAAATAAATTATTTCTTTTATTATGTATGCCTTAGATGACAAGATAGCTAAAGTTAAGGATTTTGATTTCTTCTTTTAAAAAAAAAAATATTACAAGCCATTTTATGGGGAAATTTATAGACTTTGGTAAATGCTTATTTAAAAAAGAACAATATTTTCCATCTGAGTTAACAAATGCAATAAGTGAAACTATTTTCCACCAAATTAAATTGGGTTCAGAAAACCTAGTTAACTGACATATATTGCATTTGATATAATCATGAGATTCAAGTTTATGGATGTGTATTACTGATTTTTTGTTTCTAGAAGGAGCTAGTGAAAGAAAAGAAAGCAGTTGCTAAATGGCCAATTATTAATGTATTATAAACTCTGTCTCAGAGCCTTTTTTCAGAATGTTCTAAAAAATATGTCCAAATTGTTCTCTAGGATTAGATATTAATTTTTTTCTCTCTTCATTCTACTAATTAAGAGCAATGTAGATAGAAGCTTAGATTTATACTTTTATTTTTTATTAATGACTAGCTATACCCGGCCACGCGTTGCTGTGGCTCAGTCTGGTTAAATGGCCAACCAATCTGTGTGTAGATCTACACCTGCACACATACACACAACCACTATATAACCCCCAACCTACCTACCTACTGTATTTCTTCCTCTCTCCCTCTACCTACCTACCTACTGTATTTCTCCCTCTCTATCTATCCCTCTACATACCTACCTACCGTATTTCTCCCTTTCTATCTATCCCTCTACCTACCTACCTACTGTATTTCTTCCTTTCTCCCTCTATCTACCTACCTACTGTATTTCTCCCTATCTATACACCTACCTACCTACCTACCTACGGTATTTCTCTCTCTCTGTCTATCCCTCTACTTACCTACCTACTGTATTTCTTCTTTTCTCCCTCTATCTACCTACCTACCTACCTACCTACCTACCTACCTACTGTATTTCTCCCTTTCTATCTATCCCTCTACCTACCTACATACTGTATTTCTCCCTATCTATCCACCTACCTACCTACCTACCTACCGTATTTCTTCCTTTCTCCCTCTATCTACGTACCTACCTACTGTATTTCTCCCTCTCTATCTATCCCTCTACCCACCTACCTACCTACCTTACTGTATTTCTCCCTATCTATCTACCCCCCTACCTACCTACTGTATTTCTCCCTACCTATCCATCACCCTACCTACCTACCTACCTACCTACTGTGTTTCTATCTATCTATCTATCTATCTATCTATCTATCTATCTATCTATCATCTATCTATCTATCTATCTATCTATCTATCTATCTATCTATCTATCTATCTATCATCTATCTATCTACCTACCTACCTACCTACCTACCTACCTACCTACCTACCTACATTTCTCCCTCTCTATCTATCCCTCTATATACCTACCTACCTACTGTATTTCTCCCTCTCTATCTATTCCCCTATCTACCTACCTACTGTAATACAATAATACAATAGCAGAGTTGGAAAGGACCTTAGAGGTCTAGTCCAACTCCCTGCCTAGGCAGGAAGCCCCATACCATTTCAGGCAAATGGCTATCCAACATCTTCTTAAAGACTTCCAGTGTTGGGGCATTCACAAATTCTGGAGGCAACTTCTGTTCCACTGGTTAATTGTTCTAACTGTTAGGAAATTCCTCCTCAGTTCTAAGTTGCTTCTCTCCTTGATTAGTTTCCACCCATTGCTTCTTGTTCTGCCCTCTGGTGCTTTGGAGAATAGCTTGACTTCCTCTTCTTTGTGGCAACCCCTGAGATATTGGAAGGCTGCTATCATGTCTCCCCTAGTCCCTCTTTTATTAAACTGTATTTCTTCCTCTCTCTCTCTCTCTCTCTCTCTCTGGGCCACCTGGGAGTTTGCTATCTCAGTGCCTTCTTTTGGCCCTAAGAGGCCTCCATATGAGGCCTCTTCCAACAATGACAGTTGAAAAGCAGTCTGATGGGTGGGGCTACAGGGAGGTGAAAACATGATCAGTGGGTACATTTTGCATTTGTGTACCTTGCACGTGACACATGTGTGCTAGGCACAAAATGAGTATGTATTCTATTATCGGAAGTCCTTGGTAACATTGTGTCAAAATTTGAGGTAAATCGGTGCAGTAGTTTTTTATTTTTTATTATTTATTTTATTGGATTTCTAGACCACCCCCACTCCCTGAGATTAGCTGCTTCGTACAAACTATTTTACATTTTTATTTAGATAGATTATCATCTTTGTTGAAGTATCATCAAATATTGTGCAATATTGGTAAAAGTGTATTATGTAATTTGTTTCTATTCATGTATTGCGGTTGGAAAGAAAGGAACATGACTGCTGTGAAAATTTATTTATTTATTTCTCTTTAATATGCCAAAATGTGATCCTTGCTTGTTGATAGAAGCAACAAGCTCATTTGAAATCCAAAAAAAGGTCTGTTTTCCGCCAATCCTCAGACAAAGCTTTGATCAAGTTTTCATGACCAATGTTAATTAATGGTTAGTGTGCTAGCTATAACATTCTATATTTTATTGTATTTGGTAGCTACATGTGGAGAATCATTATGATCAACATCCATATCAATTTATTACAGGTTTGGCAGACTATCATTTTTTAATTAAGGAATATTGTGTTAAGTTTTATTTATAGCTCTAAAAATGAACAATAAATATGCATGTATATGTGCTGATGTAATCAATTTTCAATTAATTAAATGATGTGCATTTATTACATTCATTTTTCTAACAGGATATATCCAAGATGAATCATGACAACACTTCAGTTACTGGTTACTAACAAACCCAATTATATAAATATTATTTTCACTCTATAGTAGCCAATTGATGTAGAAGTTCATTTTGCTATTGACATTTCCCAACACAGTCCAAACATGGTTCCTAATGTCTCAATATAACATAATCTACTTCTAAATGTTAGTTTTAATTAATGGGTTTCTTTATGACAGTAATCATTTAACATACATTGTTGTAGAATGTTAGGCTTAATATATAAAATTAGAGATCTGATGGCATTTATATTCCTTTGCAATGGCAATTAAGCAGAATTTTGCAACTCTTTAGAAATTACCCATTTACTAAAGGAGTTCCATAAAGCCTTTAAAAAAAATTCCATAGCAGTTAGTTAATATAGTGTTTCCCCAAAAATAAAGCCCAGTCTTAATATTTTTGAGGACTCCAAAGTAAGCATTAGGACTTATTTTCAGGGAAGTATGATATCAGGGTGATCAGCCCGGCTGGGTGCCCCACCCTGGCAAGCTCACAAAAGGCATCGAGAGATCAGCGGCTGACATTAACTGCCTTGGTTGGTGCACTCTGTGGCTGAACAGCTTACAAAGAGCAGGTGAGTTGATTACCTGTCCAAGCAGCAGGCAGAGGGAGAGATGGGGGAGGCACACGATCTAGATGTGCCACAGAGGTCAGTGGGCTAAAGCAGGTGGGTAGCTGCGGCAACACCAGCAGCAAATGGAGGCAGAGCCCTGGGAGGAAGGCATGCGGTCCCGACATGTTGCACAGGCTGCAGTCAAGCCGAGAGACAATTGGATGGAGTAGTCAGCCAGTCATGGGAGGATCATCTTCACGTCTCTCGGCTTGCCTGCAGTTCACGCAGCTCATCAGGATTGCCTGCCTTTCCCCCTGTGCCTCTGTCTCCATTTTGCATGGCTGCTAGTGCTGCCGCACAAAAATGAGTCTCTGGTGGCTGTCTACCTGCTCTGGCCAACTTTCCCATGGCCCATATGTTGCATCTGGATCACATGCATTGCCCCACGTCTGCCCTTGTCTGCTGATTGGATACACAGGCTGTGGCTGCTGCTGGACACCATCAGTCCCCATGCTCTCACTGACTCCGGTGGTGGCCATACCCCTCCAGCTGATGACAACCTTAACTAGCTTATTTTGGGGTAGCCCTTATTTCCAGGGAAACACGGTATAATTATAAATTATAAATATAATTATAAATTATAATTATAAATGTATAATTAAGGCGTGGGCCAAATAAACGATGCAGTAAAGAAGGACATGGACAATTGGTACAACTTCTTTCAGCAGATGGAGCAGAGACTGAAAAATCTGATGAAACTAACACATATAAGCAAGCTAAAGAAATAATTCTTCTATGGCTAGTCAAAGAATGATGGTAAATGCTACAATGCTAACAATAAAATCATAGTTTTAACTTTGCATAAACTGTTACCCTTTAATACCTGTAGCTTTGCAGGAAAACTTTGTTTTGGCATCACATGGTCTTATAGTTCCATTACAACTCTTTTCATCACTGCCATCTTCACAGTCCTTTTCTCCATCACAGCGCCAAAACTCAGGAATGCAGTTTCCATCTGGGTAGCATTGAAATTCTTTCCCACTGCATCTCCCAAGAGAAACTATTTCTAATATTAAAAAAAATGGTATCACACAATTACTTAACAATATTTTTTGATAATCTGTATTTTCTGTATTTTTCCATTGCTACTTGGTTACAATCAAGGAAGTGGCAAAAGGCTTCATAATCTTCTTTGTATAGAGAAAAGAAGAATCATACTGTTCTAACAGAGAACCATATTTTTGCAAAATGGACTCAATTACACATTAACATAAAAGGAAGTAAGTGTGGTTATTATCTTTCTACAAAATAGATTATTAAAACTGTCATTTTCATTTAAGCAGCTTTCCAGTAATTGACTTTTCCCATTAAGTACATATATGTCTATTCAATTCAATCATGTGAGCAAAGCAAATGCAGACCTCAGGTTACATAAGGATTATGCTGGAGAAAAGTATATACTTCTCCGTTATAATGGATAAGGTTGTTTTATATATTGTTCATAGTTTTGCACCAGCGTGAATTTCACTGGAGAAATATAATTGGAACTATTGAAAAGATACAGTGGTGATATCCATTTTAACCATTTGAACTATCATATTATAAATTGTTCTTTGGACAAAGAAACATTCACAGAATGAGAACATTTCTACACAATAAGTGTAGAAGAATGGGAGTTTTTCCCCCCAAATGACAAAATCGCAGATAATCAAAGACAGAACCTCAGCCAAAGGAAAAGAAAGAAAAAAAATAATAAAATAGCTTTCCTGATAGGAGAAGCAAGACAAGACCACAGATATATTGACATATCTTGATCCAACCCCAAATTATAAATGTGTTACAATTCAATTTCCATTCTCAGTTTGTAGAAAAGATTTTAAAAATTCTGAAATGGACTTAGAATTTGGCAGTCATAAATGTGAAAATCCGTTGTAAAGATACCTTTATTTTCATTGCAAACTGAAATCGTGGCCACAGAAGCAGAACCAACAATTGTGGCAAAGATCAAAGAACCAGTGGCTATACCAGTTCTTTGGAATCTTTCCAGACAAGAACATAGGAGATCACAAATATTATCTAATAAATGTAGAACTTAAGTAATATCTCTTTTGAGGAATTTGCATTCAATAACATTTGGAGGATCATACATCCAATCCTGATGTAGTCCAAAGTTCCAAATATTACTCATTTGTCTCTTTTACAGATATGGTACATTTCCATTTAAAATGAAAAAAAGGATGTAAATAATTCTCTCCTAGGAATCTAACATAATATAGAGCATGTTGAATTATATGAAAGCATTTATAGAAACATTATTTTTAGAGTTGTAAAACTGCGTTCCAAATAAGATATGTATGGCAGTTTAATATCATGTAAAAATGTAGTCTGTGGATTAATACCTATTGACTAACAATATATGTGGTTTTTAATAATATCTAAAGAGACATTCAATTGATATTAAAAATATTACTATGAGAGAAAGCTCCAATGCAAAAAAAATGTTATATTTTAAGCCTATCTGGAGTTTTCAATGGGAAAAATATTTCTGGCTGTACAGTACAATAGAAAAAGTGGTTTCATTTAAATTAAAGGATTTTCATTTTTGAAAACTTTCAGTTATTGGAAATTGCTGCAGATACATATTATCCTCAATGAAACTATTGAATTAGGATTGCATTGCATTGTGCAGTGACTGTTTACATTTCTGAACTAAAATAGCAAAATAATTACTGAAATCTATTTATGCGTACGAGAGTGTAAATAGAACTGAAAATAATAGGACTTACAGTACTTCCAAGCAAGAAAGCACACAATTGTATTTTTTATTTTTTTCTAAAGCAATTGATTATTGGAAATTACAGAATAGATTTGGAAATCTTTCTATTTGTGTGAGCATAGGAAAGAATAGCTCTCAGAAAACAATCAAAACAAAAATAAGTAGATGTAGTACTGGAGAAAAACCTGCTGGTTTAAAAAAGAGCTGAATCCAGTTAGAACAAAGACTGGTCAATGCCTGGAACACTCTACCTGATTCCATTTTAATTCCGCAAACCCCCATATCTTTAACCTTAAACTGTCCACTGTGGTCCTCACACGTTTCCTAAGAGGTCCCTAAGGGAGCGTGCATAAGTGCACCAGCATGCCTACCATCCCTGTCCTACTGTCCCCATTGATATGCACTCATTTTATGTGTTCATGGCCATGTTATACTTATTTATATCCATCTATTTCTACCAATCTCATGTGATAATGTCCATGTCTATACTAATACCTGTTACCTTGTAAATGTTGACAAAAAAAAACATGGGTGGAGGGCTGTTAGTAAACAGTTTGGAGTAGGGCCAACTTTTGCATTAATCATTTCCCTGTTTCTTTCTTGGAATGTGACTCTGAATAAACAGCATACAGATCTATCTATCTATCCCACATCTCTCAGAGCAGTCATAGTCCCAAAAATATTTAAGGGAAGAACAGCAATGCATACCAGCCCATGCAGAAGAAAACAATGTGCACCCACCTTGATTAGACCATCTCTCTCTCCCTCTTCTCTCACTTTCTCTCTCTGTCCAAGAGAAAGGGAGAGGGAAAGAGAGAAAAACGAAATTAGTTCACGGAGAGAACATGTTGCTCTGTAACACAGATGCCTCCTATGGGTACCAGTGGTGATGAATTTTAAAAACTGCAATGTATGCCTGCCTTCTCTCTCTTATTAATATTTTGTATTTTGTAATGTGTAAGTATTACAAGTTACTGAAAACATTTTGAGGTTGCTTTCAATATAAGCAATGCCATTCAAAAATTTAACAAAAGTGGCTAAGTATCAAATACTACTGACTACAAGAAGAGGGACTTCTCTATTTTTTTCAGAGGTGGCACTTATTCCTATGAATCATAAGCATATTATTTTTCAATAAATGTATTGAAAAGTATTAAGCAGGACAAAATATCCATTTATCAGATTTCAGAGTGCTGAAACCATTGTTGAAATATATCTAATAACATGTCTGGCCAAAAAAAGTATGATAAATAAATCCAATGTTTTACTCTAATTCAAATTTTCCTTGAACAAATTATAGCAAATTTGTATACTGTATTTTTTGGAGTATAAGATGTACCAGAGTATAAGGTTTTGAAGAGGCATTTTTTTTTTAAAAAAGTAGGTAGGTAGATAGAGGGATAGAGAGGGAGAGAAAGAGAGAGAAACACAGTAGGTAGGTAGGGGGAGAGAGAGAGAGAGAGGGTAGGTAGGTAGGTAGGTAGGTAGGTAGAGGGAGGGAGGGAGAGAGAGAGAGAGAAATACAGTAGGTAGGGAGAGAAAGAGTGTAGATAGGTAGGTAGGTAGAGGGATAGAGAGAGAGAGAAATACTGTAGATAGATAGGTAGCGAGAGAGAGAGTGTGTAGATAGGTAAGTAGGTAGAGTGATATAGAGAGAGAGAAATACAGTAGATAGGTAGGAGGAGAGAGAGAGTAGGTAGATAGGTAGATAGAGGTGGGAGATAAGAGAAATACAGTAGGTAGGTAGAGAGAGAGAGTGTAGATAGGTAGGTAGGTAGGTAGGTAGGTAGGTAGGGGGATAGAGAGAGATAAATAGAGATAGAGAGAAATACAGTAAGATAGAGTAGGTAGATAGGCATATAGAGGGGGGAGAGAAATACAGTAGATAGGTAGGAAGAGAGAGAGTGTAGATAGGTAGGTAGAGAGATAGAGAGATAGAAATAGAGAGAGAGAGAAATACAGTAGATAGGTAGGTAGAGAGAGAGGGAGTAGGTAGGTAGGTAAATGTTTGCAAGTGTATTTACCCATGTGCTGGAGAAGGAAATCAAAAAGGGGGGGGGAAACCTTTTTACACTTTGCAAACCTCCCCCAAATGTCCCGTTTTTCGCAAAAATGGTCCCATTTTTTTTTCTAATAAAAAGCATGACTAGCCTTGGGGTGCTCCCGGGGGGGGGGGTCAAAAATAATTTTAAAAACAGCACATTTATCGTGAAAATGGGCTGGTTTTGGGTCAAAAAATTGCATGCATAGCCTTATGGAGGCTTATAGAGTGCTGTGGGGGCTGGGGGGGGGGAAACGCCCTGTTTTTTGCTCCTTTCTGCCCTCCCCAGCCCCCAGGAGCTCTCTGGAAGCCTCCATATGGGTATGCGCATGGCCATTTTGGTGAAGGGGCGGGGTTTCAGGAGGCAAAAAATGCTGTATTTGATGTATAAGATGCACCCAGATTTTCAGCCTCTTTTTAGAGGAAAAAAGGTGCATCTTATACTCCGAAAAATACAGTAGTTGGAATCATCATCAATACAGTGACTGCCATATAAAATATACAGTATGTTGTTTTTTTATAAATTGATAATTCATTCTACTACCTAGACCTAGACTATCCTTGAATATGCACATTCCATCCAAGCAGACTGAAAGGAACTATATTTAAATGTACTGATATAAACTGAATTCTTCACCTTGCCTCTGAGACTGCAGCATATTATTGTTTTTGCCCTTGGTGAGAAATATTTAAAATACTGTAGCAGAATTTTTAACATAATATTCTTTTCCTCTGCTTCTTATTTAATAATAAATGTTCAAATTACAAACATCTTTGAAACTTTGAACTGCTGTATTGTTTTAGTGAACTAAAGCAAAGTCATAATAAAATCAGGACTGGCTCAAATGATTTATCCGCATTCCCGGCATCATCATGCATAGTACAAAAATATTTTCCTTCTCCCAGACAGTAAAATACAATATCTAATTTTAAAACATGAAACTACTACCATGCTTCCCTTTTATCACTACAAAAACAGCTGCCTTTAGTGTATTGTTTACTCACTTTATATTACAGCTAAAGAGCATTTTTTTTACTATGGTCAAAAGTTATATCTTAAAAGATATTCCCTGATATGTATGACACATGCACATAGAGAGACCCGGAGCTAGACACACAGACACCCCCCACACGCAGATACATATCTATATAAATAAAAAGTTAACTATGAGTTTGTTCAAAACCGCTAATCTCAGAAACTACTGCACCAATCGCCACCAAATTTTCACACAACATTCCTTACAATTGCAGCACCAATGATACGTACAGATTGTGTGGATGGCACACTGGTGCCAGGTACATGCCACACAAATGTAAAACTGCAGCTCTTCTGTGTGTTTCCCTTCATAGCCACAGACCGAAGCCTGAAGATGGCAAGTGCCGAAACATTGCAAAAACAATCTCATGCTTACACGGGAAAACATCTGAATACAACAAGACTAGCATGTGTGTGTGTGTGTGTGTGTGTGTGTGTGTGTGTGTTACGATATACATATACATACATATATATGTGTGTGTGTGTGTGTGTGTGTGGTAGTATTATGAGCTGATCAATAAATAAATCAGAGACACTAGGATAGATCTATTTCGAGCTTTTTAGCTCTCATCAGCTAGTCATACTCTTACTGGGATTCGAACCGGGGTCGAACTGATGAGAGCTAAAAAGCTCGAAATAGATCTATCCTAGTCTCTCTGATTTATTTATTGATCAGCTCATAATACTAACACACATATTAAAAAAGTATATATATATATAATTGTTCCACAACACCCTGTTAGGGCCCCAATTAAGGAGGAGACATACTGTTTCCTTTTCTGCCTTTCGGCTCATCACCAGAGACCATCTAGACAGAAAGCCATGAGTTCCATTGTGTATTTTTTTTTAATATGTGTGTTGATCAGCTCATAAAACTAACACACATACATACACACACACCTACCTACCTACCTACACCATTTATTGCTATATACATATTTTATACAATTGCCATAATTCAGTGGGAATAAAATCTTATATTAATCATCTTACTCAGCTAAAATCATGATCCTGATTATTATTTCATTTGACAAAGGTAAGCATTTTCTTACTTTGCATTTATTAACCGCTCCCTCTCCCCACAGGGACCCGGGGCGGTGCACAGGAGAAACTAAAAACAATATAAACAATCAATACAAAATATACAGTTTAAAACACCATTAAACTATGTTATCCCGTGCTAAAAAATTAAAACCCATTAAAATACATTTAAAAATCTATAGACAGAGAGACTATCCAAGGCCGGCCAGTCGAAAGAAATGGGTCTTTAGTTTTACTGGAAGTCGGGAGGGGAAAATAAAACACTGACCTTTGGTGCAATTTGGCTTAGTTTCATCACTGAAGTCTCCACAGTCATTGTCTCCATCACAAGCCCAGTGACCTGGAATGCATCGACCAGTAGAGCACCTGAACTGGTTGTCAAAACATGAATGAAGACAGTCCAGTTCATCAGTCCCATCACCACAGTCATTATCTGTAAAAATGTGTGAGTATTTTATTCATGTCCAATTTATTCTTGTATTCAATAACTAAGCAGAAAGCAGTAGATTCAGCTTTTTATTTCCTTCAGTTTTGTAAAGCCATGAAAAGTTAATGTATAGAGTTAGAATAGAGCAACTTCAGCAACATTTGTCTGATGGGGAAGGTATAGAGAGCATATAGATTTTAAATGTAATAGTAACAGTAAGCTCTGATTTACCAAAAATAATTAATTTTTTAAACTTTAAAAACTAAAACCAGCATCTTGAATTGAACCCAAAATTTCCATTGCTAAGCAACACTGTTTTCATGATTTTTGCTACTTTTTATGATTTTTGTTCTTACCGTACTTTTCAGAGTATAAGATGCACCGGAGTATAAGACACACCCAGGTTTTGAAGAGGCAATATTTTTTAAAAAGTAGGTAGGTAGATAGAGGGATAGAGAGGGAGAGAAAGAGAGAGAAATACAGTAGATAGTGAGGGAGAGAGAGAGGGTAGGTAGGTAGAGGGAGAGAGAGAGAGAGAGAAATACAGTAGGTAAGTTGGTAGGTAGGTATGTAGGTAGGTAGATAAAGGGAGGGAGGGAGGGAGAGAGAGAGAGAAAGAGAGAGAGAGAAATATAGTAGATAGGTAGGGAGAGAGTAGGTAGGTAGGTAGGTAGCTAGATGTTTCCAGGTGTATTTACCCATGTGCTGGAGAAGGAAATCACTGACCACCTTTGGAACAAATCTTTGTTTCTGCAGGCACAGTACTTGACCAACGTAATTCTCATCAATCACTCTAACTAAACAGCTTTCCAAAAGGGAAAAAAAAACCCTTTTTGCAAACTTCCCCCTAACGGCCCATTTTTTTCAAATAAAATGGGCCCTTTTTTCAAATAAAAGGCATGAATAGCCTTGGGGGGGGGCTTGCAGGATCCTCCTGGGGGGTGGGGGAACCCCAAAACGAGGAAAACAGCCTGGTTTTTTTCGTGAAAACGGGCAATTTTATGGTCAAAAAGTAGCATGCATAGCCTTATGGAGGCTTATAGAGTACTGCTGGGGGCTGGGGGGGGCAAAATGCCCTGTTTTTTGCTCATTTCTGCCCTCTCCAGCCCCCAGGAGCTCTCTGGAAGCCTCCATAAGGGTATGCACATGGCCATTTTGGTGAAGGGACAGGGTTTCAGGAGGCAAAAAATGCTGTATTCGATGTATAAGATGCACCCAGATTTTCAGCCTCTTTTTAGAGGGAAAAAGGTGTGTCTAATACTCTGAAAAATACAGTAAGTAAATCATTCCACTTGTTAATGTAGTAACACTATTATTAAGTAAAATTCATTTCCACATTAGTTTTGCTTGTCAGAAGGTCACAAAAGATGAACATATCGTTGGGACACCGTTATAAATACAGGCCAGTTGCCAAGCATCTGAATTTTGATCATGTGACCATGGAGATGCCGCAACAGTCATAACTGTGAAAAAATGGTCATGTCACTTTTTTCAGCACCATTGTTAATTTTGAATGGTCTGTAAATCAATTGTTGATAGTGAAGACTACCTATATATTAATATTATACATTAATATAATTATAATTTTAGAACTCAATACCTGTGCAGCAAAACAGAATCTTAAATACATAGCGTTACACAAGATATAAAGGACATTATATAGAAGTTTTTCACCTGTGCTTCCTGAACTTGTTTAATATTCAGGATGTAGATGGGAGTTCATTTATGAGCATGCCAATATGTTTGCCTCATTTTCTTTTAAAATTAGTCTTTATTTCCAAAGGGTCAATGAGCTCAGCTTGCAAAGTAACAAAATATTACTTGTCTGTTATTGTCATTTGTTAGGTGTTTACTATATGTTCATTCAATTATAACGTTGCAGATCATCTCTGTAAAACATTTGAAAGCTGAGTGTTGATGAAGTTTCCTATTGTGCATGCTGTTCTGAAAAAAGTGCATGTACCAGCACTATTTCAGTATTTGCACAGCATCTCAGGGAAAAACAGATCAGCTTAGTGGGGATTGTAAGCAAAGACATTTGAAGATAGAGATGGCCATTCTCTATCTTGAATACAGCTCATCTGGTTGGAATCCACACTGTTTATCATTAATACAATTGAGCCGGTCCAGATGTATTTCACAAGAAGAGTACTTTACTCCTCTGTTTACACCACTAGGCTCAAAACTTTGGGCTTAGATAACCTGGAACTATGCCACCTATGATCTGACCTAAGCATAGTACACAAAATTGTCTGCTAAAACATCTTACCTGTCAATGACTACTTCAGCTTCAACCTCAATAATACACGGGCAAACAATAGATACAAACGCAAGGTAAATTGCTCCAAACTCGATTGCAGAAAATATGACTTCAGCAACAGAGTGGTCAATGCCTGGAATGCTCTACCTGACCCTATTGTCAAATCCTCAAACCCCCACAGTTTCAATCTTAAACTGTCTACTGTGGATCTTACCCCATTCCTAAGAGGTCTGTAAAGGCAGTGTGCATAAGCACACAAGCATGTCTACTGTCCCCATTTATTTGTACTCATTTCCTTTGATCATGTCTATGTTTCTACTTATACCTATTATCTTGTATATGTTTAACAAAATAAAATAATAAAATAAAATAAATTTGAAGATCCAAAATACCTAGAAGCATAAGGTGAGAAGCATATGAGTTCCAAGGCAATGCTTCTTGGTAATGGCTTCCAAACTTTGAAAATGCTGTCCCCAGAGGTGCATCCATCTCCAACCCTCACTACATTTTGAATGATCCTGCTAATCATGCTATTTCCCTGAAACTTTGGCTTCTAGCAATGTTTTGGATCAAATGACTATTGATTACTATTGTTTTTATGGAATTGATCATGTGTTGATTTTCTCCTTGTATCTTTTTGATGGGAGTAGATTTCAAATATTATAAAATAAGTTAAATAACAATAAATATTGTCACCCACATATGAGAGAATAGCAAGCAATAGGAAGCTTATTTCATGGAATTGACATCTGGTTCAGACCCCAAAGGACAATATAATATAACATTAACAGCTTTTGTATTATGCTGCATGATTGGGCGAGGACACCATTTGTCACTCCTTCCCAGGCAGTCAAATCATTTGTGCCCAGTCTGACTTTTTGTATGACTTTGTTTTAATTAAACACAGCTATATATTTATCAGCGTCACTAGCTTTCATTCCTTTTCTATTACGTTCGGTGACTAGCTTTAGACAAAAGAATGAGTGCAAAGTGAAAGTTTGGGATCTCACCTACAATTTCAAACATGAGGTGAGTTTTATGCTTAAAGAATATAATCAAGGTGGCCTGAAGAGCTTGCAAGGAACAAAAGATTGCAGATTCTGCTAGCAGGCCTAGAGAATCTAGAGCGGGATGGAGCCCATTAAATGGCTTGTATGAAGTGCTTTCACTGGGACGGATGGTGGTGGTGATTTTAGTATATTAATTTATTATATGACTTTTAAAATTAATTTTAATGTTTTTATATGAAATTTTATATTTTGTAAGCCGCCTTGAGTCGCCATGTGTGAATATGCAGCAATATAAATAAATAAATAAATAAATAAATAAATAAATAAATAAATAAATAAATAAATAAATAAATAAATAAATAAATAAATAAATAAATAAATAAATAAATAAATAAATAAATAAATAAATAAATAAATAAAATACAACTGTGATTTGTATAGCAATAACCAAAACAACAGAGTGATGAAAGGTCTAGGAAATCCATCCAAGATCCTAAACATATGCTGATTATTATATTTTAAGATTTACATACTTAGCGATATCTGAAGGTAACAAAGGTACAGTATACATTACTGGAAGCTGCTACTGTGGTGAGAGAAGAATTATAGTCCTAGCATGTTGCACACAGGAGGCATGGTCCTGACACACTGAATGTGAGAGTGTCCTACAATATTTTTTCTTCAGTGATCCAAACACATGTATGCATGATGCAACAAAAGGCATTTCAGTTAGTATTTTTATATACCCATTTATATTATGTGCCACTCCCTATTTTGTTAAATAAAATAAATACTGTTTTATTTTACTTTATGGTTTAGGGCATTCATTCAATATATTTTAAACTATGGAATACTAATAAAGGGGGGTAGGGGCTAACCAGAATAGGTCAATCAAGCTCCACCATCAATTTCTTTTTTAACTAAGTATAGAGAAATAAGTGATATAAGAAATAAGTAAATCAGGCTTAGATAGATAGATGATAGATAGATAGATAGATAGATAGATAGATAGATAGATAGATAGATGATAGATAGATAGATAGATAGATAGATAGATAGATAGATAGATAGATAGATAGATAGATAGATAGATAGATAGATAGATATGCAAATAGCATACACAATATCACAAATATTTTATTAACGGGAGACATAATGGCTTAAATAGTATTCTGTCACTTTCCATTTTCAAGTAGAAGTGGAAGATCAGAAATCAACAATAATCCTATGCATTATACTAATATGATTAATCGGTAAATTCTTTAGTACATATTAATCTTCAAAATATTGGATCACTTTTATAAGATTTAATGAAATCATTTTTTGTCACTCCTAGTGTATAAATAGTGGATTGGATGCTAACATGGAACCAGTGGTGGGATTCAAATTTTTTTACTACCGGTTCTGTGGGCATGGCTTTGTGGGCATGGTAGGGGAAGGATACTGCAAAATCCCCATTCCCTTCCCACTGTCAACATTTCTGCTACCGGTTCTCCAGAACCTGTCAGAACTGGCTGAATATTACCTCTGCATGGAACCTATTACATGAGCTTAACAGGTAACATGTAACATGAAAGCTAATTCCCACCACTATCACATGAAACTTTTAGTCTTAGCCACTTCAAGGTTGGCTATTATATAGGGAAGCTGAATAAGATTCCTGAAAGTTAGACAGAAACATTATTTGTGACTAGAGTTGAACTAGAGTTGATTCTTACCTGAATCACAATGCCACTTGCTACTAATACATTTTCCATTATTACATATAAAATGAATCAGTGGGTCACAGGTTGGGAACTCTAAAGAGAAAAGAAGAGAGGAGGGAAGGGAGGGGAGGGGAGGAGGAGAGGAGAGGAGGAGGTTTAATATCATATTCACTACAATATACGAGCATCTATTATTTCATAATTTTTAAAAACAACTGTTATTACATTGCTAGATGTGTCAACTAGATGTTATCTGAAACAGAAAAAAGGTATTTGTATGAATATAGCATGATGCGTATATGAATATAAGAGTCCTCAGTTTATGATTGTAACTGGAATCAGAAATCTGACTGCAAGTCATTAGGGTAATAAGTCTAGGCACCCACATGCATAAAGTGATTTTAAAACTTTTTTTCAATGGTTGTTAAATGGAGCAGTTGTTAAGCAAATATAGTGGTTGTAAATGCAAATCCATTTATGTGAATTGTCATTTTTTTTGCTGGAAGCTGGTAAAAAAACCAATGCAAATTACAATCACATGACTAGAGAATGCAACGACTGGTCAGAAACCATGGAGGGATGTCTGACTATTTACAATGACTGCCGGGGGTGCTGTTTATGGGTTGTAAAGCACCCCTTCCATTGCCATTGTAAAAGAAAATGGTTGTTAAGTGACTAGTCATAAGTCAAGGGCTACTTGTATATTAAAAGAAAATGAGTACAGTATTTTGCTAAAGCATTAAGCATAAATGTTTCTGATTACACAAATTCCCAAATTGTCCCTTTAAAGAAATTTCATATATTTCTGATTGGAATTGTCTTTCTTAGTATAATAAAGGTATACAGAAGCCTAAAACAAAAACATCACAGGAATTGTAACTACTTCACAGCCTGTAGTGATTTTATGCCCCTGTGGGGCAATGGTGTGATTCTCAAGGAACGTTTTATAGTTATCACCACAATAATAGTTTGATGTTTATGCTAAACAACTGTGATCGTATGCATTAAAAACAAATTAAATATAGTATTAAGAGGAAAGTAAGAAGAAAAATAGTATCATAACAAAGAAGTCATGTCACCATTGTTGGATCACGATGCTTTTATGTTAAGTTCAGAATGAAAGTAGAAGCAAGAAATATTTACAAAATCATGGGGGGGAGGGCAGGGCTTTACTGTGGTGCTGTTTTTGCTATGAGAATACTGACCTAAAATTATCTAACTGTATGGTAATGCAGAGTTCAGATTTAACTGATTTGGAGTGAGCAGAATATCCTTGTAACAATTGACAAAAATGTTTAAAAAAGCTGTGTGGATTCAACTGGTTTGCAATCCTGGAAAATTACATACTTACTACAATACTAACTACTGCTACTTGCATGCTCATGCACAGTTCAAATCCAGTTTCATCTTTACAATCCCTAACATATGTCACAACTTTGGACACCTCTAAAGTTGGAAAGTTCAAAAATTTGACATGCCCTAAAATAACTTCTGTGCTTTATAACTGGTTACATATCACCCTAGTGACCTTTGGGTAAATGCCCAATGATGATATGCTGTCAACATTCCAGATATTCCCACCAAGCCAAAAATAATGCTTAGCCCAGCCTAAGAACGCTCTGTAATGTATATTTGGCTCAAAATAAGATTAATATGGCAAATATGATATTTTTCAGGAAACAGACAATGGAAAAAAGAATACGCTTGGATTTTCTGCATTAATTTAGCTATAACAAAACAAAGCATCCAGTGTCAATTATTAAAACTGCTTAAAGGTCATGTTCTACAGAAAAAGCTGATAATTTTCAAATACATTTATGGTAGACTGATTTAATATATGAAGTATTTATGTAATCAAAATTTATTATATTTGGAAATGTTACAAATGTTGACCTTAGTTACCAAAGATATTTAAAAATATACTTTTGGAATTAAAATGCATTTGACAAAATGTCAATTTTGAAATTTGGGAGGGAGGGACTTTTATTTTACAAAAGGAAAGCTTACAAAACACTTTTTAATAAGGAAATACACACATACACATGCACACACACATGCACACACACACACACACATAACTATACACATACATACATACATACATATTCCACTAATTCAGAAATTAATCTTAAATACAGAAATAATGTAGCTACCTTCTCTAAGCTCTTTATCAACACTACATTCTTGAAAGTCCAGTTTTACAAAACACTTTTTAATAAGGAAATACACACATACACATGCACACACACATGCACACACACACACACACATAACTATACACATACATACATACATACATATTCCACTAATTCAGAAATTAATCTTAAATACAGAAATAATGTAGCTACCTTCTCTAAGCTCTTTATCAACACTACATTCTTGAAAGTCCAGTTTTACAAAATTCTCATACCTTTGTCTTCTATATCTTTTCTATATCTATTCATTTTTTACTTCTATATTTCTGGAATCTATATTTCTGTAATTCTTTACAGAGCCAAACTCTTTTTTCTACAGACTTAAATCCATCTACCTCAGATGAGTTCCCCTTTTCTACTTCTGCGCTATCACAATCTTTACTTTTGTGTGTGCCTTTTCTACTTGCTCCCTCTGAGGTAAACAGCTTACAAATTTTTTTCCTCATGCCAGGCCTGAGGGGAGGAAATAAGCACCTTTTTCCTCTCTCCCTCCCTCCTAGTTTTCTCATGCTGCCCTTTTTGGTTGCTTTTTTCTCTTCAGGCTTATCTTCTAGTTTGTCTCTTGATTTTGACCTCTTCTTTGACTCCCTTTATTCAGCCTCTCCTCCATGAAGCCTAGGGTTGCAGAACTCCTAGGCAGCCATCCTGTCTTCCCTCCTCCTCCTTCCCCCACCCCACTCTGCCTCCCTCTCTCTGCCTCCCGCATTCTCCCTCTCCCCCCCTCCTGCCCCTCTTTTTTGTTTTTTTGTAAAAAAAAAATTATTTCTGTTCTATATTTGGAAGCCAGAAGCATTCTTGGAAAAATTATATCATGGCTGAGCTTGGTAGTTTGTTTGGAACATGCTGGTCTGCTTTAATAATAATCTTTATTGTCATTGTACTAAAATTACAATGAAATTGGTTGTTTGCTGTTTAATTAAAGTGTCTTTAAGGGGTCCTTGGTGCTCTCTGATCTTGGTTGTTTTCTTGCAAAGGTTTCATTACCCAAACTAGACAAAATCATCAGTGTTATAAAGACCCCTCATTTCAGTCCTGGGCTACAAATATTTCCCTTTAAAGTATATTTAAAATATTATGTGGACTATAAAGATTGATAAGCCCAAAAGGAATACCTCGGGCGACCAAGGAAAGAAAGCTGGGCTGCATTGTATGTAATAGAGAGGGGAGAAAAATAAGACGACTAGAAAATAAAAAAATAAAAAACCTTAAGAGGGGAAAGAATTAATACAGTCCAACAGCAGGCCATGAAAATTATCACTTTTGATAATTTTCATTTAAAAAAAAATGTCGAAAGCATATATATCACTTATGCGTTGATTGCATATAGACTTTTCTGTTCTAATTATAAAACAGGGCTAATTTAATAATGCATATTGTATGTGGTGATGGTGATGGTTCCCTAAGACCTCCAGAATGTGAAGAAGCAGATAGAGAAGGAGGCAGCATGAGCATTACTGACATATCTCCTTTGCAAGCTGCATTGGCTGCTACTTTGCTTCTGGCTGCAATTCAAGGTGCTGGTTGTTACCTATAAATCTATACATGGTGCAGGCTCACTTTACTTGAGTTTCTCCTATCTCCCATAGCATCTGTCTGACCAATTTGCTGCTGCAAGGTTGGGCTGTTCCAGGTTCCTTTGATTAAGCAATATTATCTATAGGGACCCCAGAAACGTGCTTTGTCTGTAGCCGTGCCTGACTTATGAAATAAAGTTCCCTCCGAGCTCTGGATGGCTTTGCCCTTGTTTAGAACACAGCTCTTCACCCAGGCCTTTAGCAAGGTAGAGTGGCTATTATTTAATGGTTTATTTATTGCAATTTCTGTCATTGCTGTGAGCCACCCAGAGTCGTTAAGAGTCAGGTGCCAGACAAGTATAATAAAATTACATGTATATATGTGTTTCTCTGTGTATGTGCATGTGTGTGTTTATGTATGTATATACTTACTTATACATATAGGAGAAAAGAGAGAATTCTTAGCTTTTAACAGAAGGAGCCTCAAACAGATGGTGCGTCAGAACAATTACATGATTTTCAAAATGTATAAAGAGCATGTGGCTTAATTGACACTTTTCACAAGGTTTGATGCAATGTAGCTGATAAAAGCCAGAATATCAACTTAAAAAGGATAAAAGACCACTTAACAGTACTTTTAATCCTTTTAATCCTTTTGTTTTTCTCTTTCTAAATTAGAGGTGTAGATCGATATTATGGACACAGTAGCATTCTTTTTCATTTTTATGGCATATGAACTCTATATGTTAAGATGTATTCAACTCAGTAACTTTAGACCACCTTATTAAGCTTAGATTATTATTATTTTTTTGAGAAGAAAAATATTTGTTCTTTTTTGAGAAGACAAATATGAAGGGGACTTAATTTGGCCCTCAGCACTAACGAGGGCCCACCTCGATGATGGATTTGTTAATCAAGCGAGGTGGTCGAAGCAGAAGCTAAGGGGATTTTTGGTTACATTTTTAATTCACAACGCCAGTTGTGCCCCTTTCTGGATCGTGATGCCCTACGTATTGTCACTCAAGCCCTCGTCATCTCCCACCTGGAATACTGCAACGTTCTCTACATGGGGCTCCCCTTGAGGTGCACCTGGAGGCTCCAGCTAGTTCAGAATGCGGTTGCGCGGGGGATTTTAGGGGTCTCTAGATGCTCCCATGTAACACCTCTCCTGCGTGAGATGCACTGGCTGCCTGTGGCTTTCCGGGTGCACTTCAAGGTGCTAGTAACCACCTTTAAAGCACTCCATGGCAAGGGACCTGGTTACTTGCAAGACTGCCTCCTGCCAAATACCTCTCACTGACCAGTCTGCTCCCACAGAGAGGACCTCCTCAGGGTGCCATCGGCCAGCCAATGTCGGCTGGCGACCCCTAGGGGGAGAGCCTTCACTGTGGCAGCTCCGGCCCTCTGGAATGACCTACCCCCTGACCTACGCACAATCATGGACCTGCGCCTCTTCCGTTGGGCCCTGAAAACCCACCTATTTCGTGCAGCCGGTCTGGCGTAGTTTTTAATTGTTTTTACCAGGGGTTTGTATTGGGGTTTTAGAGCAGGCTTATTTGTTTAATATATTTTAGCATATTTATTGTATGGGCGGTATACAAATGGGAATAAAATAAATAAATAAATAAATTAATTAATTAATTAATTTAGATTGTCATTAATTAATAGTCAATCATTTTCCCATAACAAAGCTAAGAAACAGAGTTTCTGCTAATCTTATAGATCCCAAGAGATAAACCACACTAGCTTTTCTACCATAAGAGCTAAACCGATAGTCATGCCTCTGCTGTCAGCACTGTCCCTTTAAGAGACAAAATGAGGTGGGACAAAGGAAGAACTTAAAAGAGTGTAGATTTGAGTATCAAAAGAGCAATCATAATAATTGAATTAATATATGGTTTCATTGCATTAGAGTGGCCACACATCTATGATTTATGACACACCTTTACATATTTTGAGTCCATAAAGTTAAGGAAGATGAGTTGCATTCCACACATATTTTTCCTCAAATCAATTTTTCTTTCCTAGTGAAGTCAGTGCAGCTGAGCTTGCTAAAGAGAGAAGATTAACAAACCCCATCTGTGGCTAGTGACTATAAAATGGTCACATTGTAGAAGCCAGAGTAGTCTAGTTTTCATGCCAAAAGCAGTTATAGTCACAAAAATTTATAGAAGCATATTGATTTCCAGCAAGAGCCACATGCAGTACAAGTTTATATAGTACAGAAATCATAACATAACATCATAATTCCTCAGCTTTACAGACATGAGCTTTTTTTAGAATTTGGCAGCAGCAGAAATTTCCAGATTTGGCTTTTTCTATACATCACTAGCCATTTTATTTAGTATTATTATTTTATTTAGCGTTATTTTGCAAACTTCTTATAACATTTATTGACAGTAATAGATTTCTAATCTTCTAAAGATTAAATTTCTAATCTTTTTCTTTTCTTTACCCTTCTCTTCCTGTCTGCAGCTGTGACTCTTTATTCTTGTCAATGCAATTCTTCCTAACAATAGAAGACAAGTTTTCATTGTGTTTCTGAAATGTTCCTGTGCTTCTACATTCATTTTAGGACACTTTATCCCTTCTTTCCTAATTCCCAAGCACCACTATCATTTGCTAAAATGAATTATTTCTAATAATTCCCACTCCCTGCTTATTTTATTTTATTTATTATTTTGCTAAACTACCATAATTAATGAAAGGAAGACATATGTGCACGTGGAAGAAGAGACGTTATGCTTTTTGTTGTTGTTTTAAAAAAAAAGTCCCTGAAAGAGAGAAATAGAAAGTTTTCTAAATTGTTTCTTATCTATAATATAAGATTACATTTTAATCTATTTTGAATAAAATCCTTTTATATCTCAAGTGTTTGGTTCATATAGTTTGTCAAGTACTTGGTGTGTCCTAGACACAAACAAACGAATAATACTGAATTATAGACAGGAAATTGATAGAATTTATTTTATGAAAGAATTTATGCAACCTAGTTATCTAATCATCTGTTGCCTAAATACTGGGAGCATGATATTCATTCCTAGAGGAGTTTAATATGTAAGACAACAGAAGAGCTAAGCAATACATGGCCTGTCATGAGTACTATCAAATTACAAATTAATTTCTTATACAAATAAAATATTCTATTTATAAAGTCTGTGATTCAACTTACCACAAGTTGCTGTTTCATCTGACTGATCACCACAATCATCCTCTTGATCACACAACCATGAATGTGGAATACAACGTCCATTCCCACAGGAAAACTGATCTACTTGACATGCTCTTGCTTGAATGATAAATTGATATTAAAATTACAGATCGGAGATCAAATAAAATCTCCTTGAATCATTCATATTTCCTATATACTTTATTTGCCATGCACTGTATACTTTGTTGCAATTTTATATGTAGAAGCTTTTTTAAAATGCCACATGTATAAAATTCATATACCGAATAAGACAATTGTAATTTTTAAGAAGATTTATTAAAATGTCAACATTAAAATGTAACTTCAGTCTAATCTCTTCCTCTTCCTTTCTTCCTCTTTCTCAATGTCTCTATATGGAGAGTAAATTTGATGTACTAGTCACCTTCTCTGAGACATAGGAAGGAGGCAATGACAAACCATATACATATGCATGTATATTTGATTTACTCAGATTTATACACCACACCTTCTCTAAAAGGACCCAGGGCGGCGCACAGGAAATTTAAAACATAACAAATATAACAAAAGGTACAAAATTTTTAAAAACTATTAAATATTAAATATACCCTGTGCTAAAATTGTATAAAATCCCCCAAATTAAAACTATCTAAAAAACGGTCAAAACGGGAGGTTATGTTAGGCCGGCTTGTTGGAAAAGATGTGTCTTAAGACGCTGGCGGAAGAGGCGGAGGTCTGAGATGGTACGTAGTTCGGAGGGTAAGTCGTTCCAGAGGGTAGGGCCCGCCACAGAGAAGGCCCTTCCCCTGGGTGTCGCCAACTGGCATTGCCTCTGTGGGAGCGGATCGGACGAAGGGATGTATGGGATGTATATGTATATATACACACACAATATTATAAATATACTAAAGAAATAAAAGTAAATTAGAAATAAAGAAGAATATCAAAACATCAGCTAGACATTTTCCTACAGAAAAAGGAGAGATTTTCAGATGATACAAAATTGGGGGGATAATAACTACATTAGAATACCTTTGTTTAAACTTTATATCCTTGAGAAACCCTTTAAATAATTGCCACTTCTCTATTGAGAATATCTGTCTTACAGGTTAGTACTGAACATCAAAGTGGAACAATGAGCAGAAACTAGGAAATATACATATTTTAAGAAGGAAAAATGTAAAGCCCTTCATTTGGGTCAGAAAAATCACAGACATGAGTATGGGATGAAAGAAACTACACTGGACAACAGTGGAGCACAAGTTGAATTATGAGACAACAATGAGTGTAACTGCAAAAAAAGCAAATGCAATTTTGTACAGAATCAACATAAATATATTGTTAAAACCAAGAAACTTAATGTTCCTCTCTTGCTGTTGCTCATGCAGTGCCTAGTAGATAGCATCCACTTCTCGATATCATAATTTAGGAAGAATATTGATAAACTGGAGCTGGTATAGTGGAGAGCAACCAAGAAGATAAAGAAGGAAAAGCTTATAAACTAAACAGTTTCATATATATGCAGCCTACAGAATAAAAAAAGACTGCAGAGAGATATGATGATTGCCTTAAAAATAGGAACTGCAGGAACAGAATTGTTCAATTGTTCCAGAATGCATGACAAGAAACAAGGGATTTCATTTTTGGTGGTAAATCATGAAGCTGTTTATAATAGTTAGAATTATTCAACAAGGGAAGAATCTACCTCAGACCACAAAAGAATCTACTTCACTGAAAATATTTAAAGAAAGGTTACATGGCTATCTGGTGAATAGCACTAGAGAAGTAAAATCTCATGATTTTATGCAGTTCAATTTAGCTCTTAGGTAAAACTTGACAGATGTGGTCATGGTCATAGTTCACGTGGATAAGAATCTTAATTGCATCAAAAATAAAGCCAAATGAAACATTCAGCTTACCATTCCATTTTCTCTCTTTTAAAATAATAATAGCAATGCCTTTAAATCAGTTTTGACTTCTGGAAACTACATAGACTAGTCCCGGCAGTTTTCTTGCCAAGGTTTTTCAGAAATGGTTTTGCCATTGCCTCTTCCAAGGGCTAAGAATGACTGGCCCAATGTCACCCAGTTAGCTTGGTAACTAAGAAAGGACTAGAACTGACATTCTCCCAGTTTCTAGCCTCATACTTTAACCAAACTGGCTTTCTCTTAAAATTACATTTTGTTAAATCCATAGATTTTTCTTTCCATCCTTCCCATGAGGCCAACCAATTACTAAGTGTTTCCATAACTACCATCTCTAGCCTGGAAATCTCTTTCTTGTGCATGTTATTCTGCATAGCTGCCAAGATTGAAATGTGTTATACAGAGAGAATACAATTAATAATTATTAGGTCTTTTCATTACCAAAAGTTTACATGGCAATTAATCTATGGCCTGACTCATAACAGTATCTCACAACATACCTGCTAAATGTCAAACTCCAGAAGGGAGTGTGGAGGAGAGAAAAGCATATGCCTCTACTAGACCAATAATAAGTTAGTCCATATGGACAGGTGAAATTACTTAGTAAAGTAGACCCAATTAACAAGATTAGGTAAAACAGCACCCCTGTTTGAAACAAGCTCATTTTATTTAAAATTGATGGTAACCAGTAATGGCTTGGTTTACTTCAAACCAAAATTTTAGGTCCAAACATACTCAACAGAGGCTTAAAATCAAACATAATCACCAGGAAATGTGCTTGATTTGTTTTATCGTTTCTCTTTACCTGAACAAGTCTCATTTGATTCATCTTCATTGTTACCACAATCATTTGCTCCATCACAAAGCCATCTCTTAGGGATGCATCGGTTATTATGGCATTTAAATTGATTGTCAGGACAACTATGATTAACTGGAAGACATAATGATACCTTTTATATGCAGCAACAACCATTACAATCCACTGTAAATATGTCTTATAATAAATTGTATACACTGAAAAAAGAGACAATAAATGTTTAGCATTTTAATTTTTTTTAAACCGTACAGCAAACTATGAAACGAGGGATAAAAAAATATCCCTTACTATAAGGAGACCAGAAAACAAATAAAACAAAGGACACAAGCTTTAAGTTAATATGGAGGAGATACAAACTTTTAAGTCCACAAAAGCCTTAATTATACTTAACATTATCTTGGATGGTATTGATTTCTATTTTTGATCTTTTCCTCTGGTCATGCTAATCTAATTTTTTTTTACTAATGCTTTCATTCTTCATTTAAATGCTTTACTTTCTTCCAATCAAAACTTGTCTCTCTGTCTCTGTCTGTCTCCCACCCACCCCCCACACATACAATATCTGCTCAGTAGAGAAGTCCCATCAGATAGTATCAGTGGTGGGTTCCGGATCCCGTTGCAACTGGTATGGTGCAACGGGGCCCGGCGTTCACCACATGAACGCGCGCAGCACGCGTGCATGCATCCCACCCTTCAGCGATGCCTCCGTGAACCTCCATGATGCTCCAGCTGCTCGGCAGAGCATCACGCAGGCACTGTACACACTGTGCATGTGCGCAGAAGCGCAAAAGAGTTAAAATACAGGTAAGGACGACAGGTGGGCGGGTGGGTCCTCCAGAGCATCGTACCGGAAGGGTACCCGGTATTTTGGGCAGACACTGGTATGCCTGTACCGGGCCTACCGCTTTCAACCCACCACTGGATAGTATGCTAGAAGATCCCAATAAAGCCCTCACAGCAATCCCTACTATAAATGAAGCCCTATAGATGTCTTAAAAAGGGTCAGCATTAGCTATCAGGCTAAGGAAATACACCAGAGAAGCAGACATCAAGAAGATAATTGCCATGTTTTCCAAAGAACCATCAAGGTATACTCCCAATTGCAGTACAATAATATAGTAACAGCAGAGTCACCAGTAGCAGAAACTGAATATGCTGGAAGAACATAGGGAAGAAAAATAAGGCACATAACATCAATGTAAAGTGACTGCAAGGCCCGACAGCAGACCATAGACATCTCCCAGAGTAGGAACCAGTCACCATCATAGTAGCAGACATCCAATGGCAGCTCAGTAACTGGAAGAGCTGGACAGCACGTGGCCAAGAGAGGATCTGTATCTACTAGCTAACGAAACTTAGGCATGGATGTCTAACAGCAAAGATGAATCAGCTGCTTGTAGCAGATTCCCACCCAGACTGATTAACACAAGGAAAGACAAAGTTGATCATGAAAGACCTTCACAAGGAATCAACTACATCCAACTACCCATCAATAATTTGCCTCTCGCACATGTAAAGTTCTATCACACATCATAGTCACCAAGTTACAGGACCATGAGCAAAGCTCAGAAATGCATTGAGACAACACCAGAAGAACAAAACACCAGTTGCTCACAGTTAGAGGAGTCACCTAAAACTCAAAATCTAGACAGGCTCATCTCAGCATAGCCTGGATGACTACAACTCAATCCTGCAGAAATGGATATGTAATGTTGTGTTATATTGAGTAAACAAGATCACTAAGTATCTTCCTCAAGAACTGAAGACAACACTGGAAGTCAACCCAAGACAGATCACACAAGTGGCCATCAACTGGACCATATATTAAGGTGATGTACTGTTTCCACTGCTGTTCTGCATAGGCTTGAACCTCCTCAGCCAGATAATCACAATAACTAGATATGATACAAGTTCTAGAGTGGAATTACCACCAGTTGTATGCTAAGACACCATCCTCTACATAGATGACATCCAATTGTATGCTTAGAGTGAATGAAATATTGACTTGCTGATCTACCTAGCATGGCTCCCTGTTGAGAACATTAGGATTTTATTTGGGCTGTAGAAGTATGGCAGGATTGTATTTTAAAATATTTAACGTCAATTAAATTTAAACTTAAAAGCATTTTGAAAAACATTTTCCACAAAAGTAACCAATAAAATCACATCATACCCTCAAATCACTGTGACAAAATATTAGGCATCACAATCAACATTTAAATGTTTGAAAGGGTTGAGAAAGGAGATGAATACTTGAGTGTTTGCAGACCCTCCCCCCCCCCAATGGGATAGGAAAAACAGGGTTCTGAAAATGTATGTTTGATCTTCTTGGAAAGATTGATAAGGTCTTATATATAACACTATGGAGCTGCACTATCTCATCTCATTATAACTTTTTTAAAAGTTGGGAAAAGTTTAAAACTTCATGGAAGCAAAGATGCTGCACACTGTTGCTGTCATGTATTACATAAATAATTGCCATTTCTGAAACATCTGAAAAGCACAATATTATTGCTTGTATTGTGATATACTTTGGCTTACTTTAAACATGTTATAAAGCTATAGAAATTATCATTTTCCAAACCTAGGTCTATTCTTCAGACTTTCTAAAATATTATCAAGAAGCATTGAAATATTTAGAATTTTCCTGCAAGTAATTCTATTCCCAATATATTTAAATTGATTATCTTTATTTGCAAGCAGAGTTTGCATCTGGCCCAGCAACAAAACAAGGTCAGAGGACATTTGATCAAAGCAAACACATTAGATTTTTAAATCATTGGCATTATTCATGTTCTGAAGCAGTGCTCTTCCAGTAGAATATAAAGCTAATGTACGTCTATGCAGCCCAATAATTACATGATTTATTTTCATGTTTATTTTATTTTCATTCCCTTTGGGTGTTTACATTTTTTGAATACATTATATCTAAACTCTCATACAACAGTTGAAACAAATAGAAACTATAGATCATATTATTCACAGATACTTACAACAAATGTCTGAATGCTCATCAGAGCCATCCAGGCAATCATCATCACCATCACATCGCCAACCATCTTGGATGCAGCGCTTGTTCCTGCACTGAAATTCACCCACTTTGCATAACTTAGGTAATACTTCTTCAGAATTAACTAAAGGGACAAAGATACTATTATGTTCTGTGTGAAGTTACATAACAGATACAAATATGGCACATTATTGTTAATAGAAGCCTATTATTATGTTTTGCAATGAAGATTTTTAAATGTTTCAATTCTTAGTAAATATTCCAAATTCAAAATAATTCTACTTGGTGGTCCCTAGAAGCACATGAGTGGTGGGTTCCGGATCCCATTCCAAGCGGTACAGTTGGAACAAGCTGGGCAGTGTCTACATGGACGTGCATAGCATGTGTGCACATATTGTACCATCCAGTGACAACTTCGTGAGCCTCCGTGATGCTCCAGCTGCTCAGCAGAGTGAAGCGCAGGTGTTGTATGCGCTGTGTGCAGAAGCACCGAAGACTTTATTTAAAGACTGGTAAGGAGTGCAGGTGGGTGAGCCCTCCAGAGCACCATACCGGAACGGTACCTGGTGCTCTTGGCAGGCTCCAGTACTCCTGTACCAGAGCATACCTCCTGCAACCCATCACTGAAGCTGACATTTAATTGTTTTCAGCGCTTTTTCATTTTGCTTTTAATTATTTATTTATTTACAGGTAGTCTTAGACTGTTTTCTTAGTGACCATTCAAAGTTGCAATGGCACTCTAAAAAGTGACATAACCATTTTTCACACCTAAGACCATGGCAGCATCATGATGGTCACGTGATTTACATTTGGATGCTTAAACCACATTTATGACTGTTGCAGTGTCCCAGGTCATGTGATCACCTTTTGCAACCTTCTGACAAGCAAAGTCAAGGGGGAAGTCAGATTCACCCAACAACCGGGTTACTAATTTAATAACTGCAGTGATTCACTTGACAAATGTGGCAAGAAAAGTCATAAAATGGGGCAAAACTCAAACTTTTCATTTAGCAACATACATTTTGGGCTCAGTTGTGGTCATAAATTGAAGACTACCTGTTTTGGTAACATTTTCCTATGAGGTTAAGCTTTTGTCAAACTATTGCTATTTTCTTAAAGGGTTACACAGAATTATTTCAGTACATCACATAGATAAATCTCCAAGAGATCGGAGTAAGTTCGGAGTTTGTTACTTCCCATCCAGACCCGTATGGCCTCCAGAGACCAGGACATCACCTCGGTGGCATCGTTGGGGTGGTTTGGGGTAGATATGTACAGCTGAGTGTCATCAGCGTACAGATGGTATTCTACCCCAAAACCACGGATAATCTTGCCCAACTTCATATAGGTGTTAAACAGGAGAGGCGAGAGGACTGACTCCTGAGGGACCCCACATATGAGGGATCTCAAGGTCGACCTCTGCCCTCCTGCTAACACAAATTGCGACCGACCGGAGAGGTAGGATGAGAACCACCGTAACACGGTGCCTCCCACCCCCAACCCCCCAGTCGGTGCAATAGGATACCATGGTCGATGGTATCAAAAGCCGCTGAGAGGTCTGATAGGACCAGGATAGAGGAGGACCCTCTATCCCGTGCCCTCCAGAGATCATCCACCAACGCGACCAATGCCGTCTCAGTGCTGTGACCGGGTCGGAAGCCGGACTGGCGCGGGTCTAGATAATCAATTTCCTCCAGGTGACGAGGAAACTGCTGTGCCACCACACTCTCTACAACCTTCACTAAAAAGTGAAGGTTGGAGACCGGACGGTAATTTACCAACAATGCTGGGTCCAGGGAAGGCTTCTTGAGGAGAGGTCTCACCACCGCCTCTTTCAGGGCGGTAGGCAAGAACCCCTTGGTTTTAAAGTAGCTTATGGGGCAAAATATCATTATATTTGTTTCATGTTAGGAAACAAATCAGTATTGGCATTAGTAAGATATTAAAGGGAATACTTTTTCCTTTAATTGTGTTACCATTTGTGTCATTTTACATGCATCACAAAGTTTGGTGATCTTAGATATTGATTCATCCAATAATTAACATACATGATAAAAGTAAAGATGCTCTCAAGTTGAGCTCTTCTAGTAAGTACACAGACACATTACTGTAGTTCTGTGGACAATAATGTAAACATGGTTTATCATTATTTTCTACAGGGATTTTTGGAAATATTTATTCTGGTACATTATGATATCCCAGGTTCTTGGAATAAATTTAATGCATATGAAGACCAACACCAGCTAAAGAACTGGCAGCAGTGACTTCACAATATGTATAAAATAAGGATTTGTTAGTATTGGATAGACAATTTGGTCAATTTGTGTTTAACTGTATAGGTCAGTTGAACATAAAATCAAAAAGGCTAAAATTATACATATGTTTATTATTTATTTTACATATGCACAAATTTCATGGAACTTTTAAGATATTGGGAAGATTGTATCCAAATAAATTCCCTTTTCATGACCCTGTAATCTCTGGGTGTCAAACTCGTTCTGTCATGTTGCTGTCACATGATGTATCATGATGAGTTTTTTTCCCTTTGCGGAACTGGGGAGTGTGGCCTGCATGTGATGCATCCAGCCCACAGGCTTGAAACCCCTATTTTAATCCCTCAATTTGGGGTAGAGTTAATGAAATTGGATAGAATTGAGCATTTACCAGCTGGATGCCTGTAAGGGTTGCATCCAAAGTGAAGGGAAGACACTTCAACTATCTACTTAAAAATACATAGGAAGAAAATCCTTAAGAATCTTTAAAAAATCATATTTAAAAAGTTATTTTGGGATCTCACTGAGGCGAAGTAATGATAACTGAAAACCTTACGCCACAAAGAGGAGTTAGCAAGCATCAATGAAATAATGAGTGTGTCAACTTTTAGACATTATCTTATTTTCTTCACAACATACTTACAAGACAAGAGAGAAACAGTCTCAATAAGACCACACTATTGTGTAAAAATAAGGAAAGGAGAAAGGGAAACAGGATTCCTTCAAGTCATTTTTCACTCCAGGCAGCTGCCTGGACAGATTCCTACAGTTTGGCTTGTTATTGCTTCCTTCCTAGAGCTGGAGATTAACTTGCCCAAAATGACTTTGCCTTTGAGGTAGGAGTAAGAACTCACTATATTTCACTTTCTAGCCTGATCCTTTCATAATTAATCCTGTTTAAGTAAATCCAACTCTGGAGGACCCACTGGCAACTTTAGCTTTTCAAAGCAAAGGGAAGGGAAGGGGAAGGGGAAGGGAAATGAAAACAATACTGCTTTTTGCTTTTTTTAGGTCAAATTATCTAATTTAAATTACAATTGAGATAATTTAGTCTTCATTAAATACTAGATGCAGTAGTAAGGTGGGGTTCACCCATCACAGTTTTGTGCTTCTGCTGTGCCTTTCTGCATTTGCCTTAAAGCATGGGGAGTCTCCTAGTTTAATTGCTATTACTTAATAGGAAGATAGAAGCAGTGTCCAGGATATGTTTGTACAACGCTGGCTGGTGACCCAGTTGCATCTCTATGTCAATCCTTTTCACCTTCTCATTACCAGTGGAAGAATGCTGGAGGTGAGCAGAAGGATTGTGGGTGATGTTATAAGCAGAGTAAGAAAGCTTTTTCAGCCTTCCACTATTTTTGTTAAAAGATTCTTTGTAAAAAAAAAAGTTTTATACACATGTGAATTTGTCATCTATAAGTAATTAAGCAATTGTCATTCTGAATTTCTATTACATTTCTCAGAAGGATTTCCTTTATATCACATGAATTCCCGAGAGAATGAAAGCTGCTTAATGCAAAATGCTGGGCTTCTTATCTGCTTGATGTTCATGAATCCTGCCCTTTTTATACTGTATATTTATTACTCTGACTATCTTTCCTACAGGAGAAATACAAAATTTTCTTATGAAGATCGTACACATGCAGGTTGTACTGTTTTCCTCCAAATGATGATTATCAGCACAAGCACACATTCTGCCTCCAGGTATCGCTAAACACAGGGTACTGCAGCCTCCATTATTAATACGGCATGCGTTGTCACCTGGAATTAAAAAAAGAAAAAGCAACCTTAAATAAAAATATCCCAAGCAACATGATGAAAAGCTAGGTACAAAAACACGAGAAAATTCTCTAAGGGGCATACTGTTCGGAGCAATGCACTTTCCTACAGTCTTATCTTTTTTACTTGTAATCCACAGGGAAACACTCTGTGAATTAAACTTATTTATTTTATTTGCACCTCAACCTTCCTCTTTGTCAATGATCAGAAAGACTATCATATTTTGGACAAAAGTATTTCTTTTTTAAAAACAGACAAACAAATTAACTAACTTTTGTTATTAGGACCAGTAGGACAGGTCAAGAGGATTAGTGCACACCTCATGGAAATTTCAGTGGAATCACTAACAGGATGATTAAGCAAGGCTCTCAATATATCGCCCCCTCCCACCTGCAGCCGTTGAGACATTTCCAAAGATGAATTGATGCAACAATACCACCATATAGCATGCATAAATAAATAAGCAAACATATCAAGGAAAATGGAATACATTGCTGATTCATTTACATTCTTTTTTTTTAAACCAATTTGAGTATGATAGAATATTTGAAAAATGAATGGGGAAGAACTGACTTCTTAAATATGTAGTGAAACATGGAAAATGCAATGTATTATTGCTTTGTTGAGAGTTATAGTACAGAAACATACACAGAAATGCCATCAATACCTATGGCTTTAAAAAAAAGTACTATGTGTTGCTTGTGTTTTCACTAAATTCTACCTGAATCTATTTTGGAGATTAAAATTGACATTTTTGGGTTTTTTTAAGAACATATAAGAAATTTGAAGAACAACCTTCAATACATCCAAGTCAGGTCATTCAGGCCAAATCCAATAATGTTTTTCTTTTTGGTCCCCTGAGGAGCAACATTTCAAGAGCATCAGTGAAAGTTCAGAAGAATGTCTAATGTTAGTTTGACAGAACAGCTAAACCTGACTGAAAGCCTTTTTCATTGTTTTGGAACTTGCCCAATTAATTCCACAAACCAAATGTTAGAGAGACCTTAGATATTTACAAGCTCCATAATACTATTTAGCTTAACTATTTAGCTATTCAGCGCTGTGTCAATAAGACTTAATTTAGATTGTTCTATTCACCATTGAATATTAGTGTGAAGCACAGCTTCTAGGTATATCCATATTGATTCAACTTCATTACTTAGCCTTAGAATCAATATCACTATCAGAAACTTCATAATAGTTGTTAGGCAACACTGATTGCATTTTCATATTCATTTATGTATCACTACCATTCTCTCAAACATGATCAGTGTGAGACACAAGTACAGGTGTGTATATTTGCTTCTATGCAGCCCTTGTTAATTTTGCCTTACCTTTGTATCCATTGTATTTTTCGGAGTATAAGATGCACCAGAATATAAGACGCACCAAGGTTTTGAGGAGGCAAATTAAAAAAATAAGTTTTTGCACTCTGCAGATCTCCCAAAAATGACCCATTTTTTAAAAGGGGGGGGGCATGCATAGATAGCCTTTAGGAGGCTTATAGAGTGCTTCTGGGGGTTGGGGGGACAAAATTGAGCAAAAAATAGCCAATTTTTTGCTCATTTCTGCCCTCCCCAGCCCTCAGGAGCACTTTAAAAGCCTAAGAGGCTATACATGACCATTTTGATGAAGGGGGCAGGGTTTTGGGAGGCAAAAAAATGTTGTATTCTGTGTTTAAGATGCACCCAGATTTTCAGCCTCTTTTTTGAGGGAAAAAGGTGCATCTCTCTGTCTTTTAACTACAAATTTTAATGGGTTTTTAATTTTGTTTTTAGCACGGGTAATTTTATTTAATTTTATTTTAAGTAATGTTTGTATTATTGTATATTGTTTTTAATTATGCCTGTGCACCGCCCCGGGTCCCTGTGGGGAGAGGGTGCGGTTAATAAATCCCAATTTATTATTATTATTATTATCTTATACTCTAAAAAATATGGTATCTTCCTTCCATCCCAATAATATTTTCCATGTTCTATCTAAAATTAAATTCTATGTTCATTGAACAAGGGTCCAGTATCACATTCATTATTTACAAAACCAATAGTATTGTTGGGTTACGGTTGTTTTGTTTTGAGTCTTAGACAAGATGCCCTCCAATCTTTTTATGCTATGCGTGTCTGTAGACCTTCCTCCTCACACATATTCACATACAAAACAATAACCTTCCTGGGGATTGCAGGAAAAGAAGGGAATAAATGAAGTCAACCATTCTATCAATTGGGGACCAAAGGCATTGTGTAAAAATTCTTCATGACGGCAACGAACTAAATTCCAGTCTATTTTTAAAAGAATTGCTGATATTCAATGAATTCTCCAGGTCTTACATTCTGCTCAGACCTTTGTTCAATTATTCATATTATTCAGACTACTGATGCTCTATTATTTAGAAAAGCTTTGTGTACAATAGATCTGGGAATGTACTGTATATTTATAGTGTTAATAATTGTATGCAATTGGGACTTTTTCTAAGGAAGAGAGTAGTGTTTCATATAAAATTCTCAATATGGGAAAAAAGCATGAATTGCGGTAGACGCTTATGAAAACAGAGGTTAATTTATTATACCATAAATGTAGTTTTTTTCACTAGTAAATTCCTGATATCAACAGAAAGAGTAGTACATAACTTCTACTCCTTAACACCAAACTTCATTCATAACATTTTGTATATTGGCTTAATGCATCTTGATTTCTAAAACTTGGAATCATTATATTGCAGATCATAGAAATACAATGCTTACTACTGCTGCCACACTGCTTCCTACTAAGCAGGGCTGTCAAACTCCTGGCCCACGGGCTGGATACATCACACACTGGCCATGCCCATGCCTGGTTTAGCGAAAGGGGAAAAAACCCTGATACATCACGTGACACTGCTGTTACAACATGAGTTTGACACCCCTGCTGCTAAGACACAATGGTAGGTATACACTGAAAAGCTTCTTTTTGAAACGGCCTAACATATTTAAAATTGCTTCTTTGCTCCTCCTGGTGGAAAAACCAACATAGGAATGTAATCAGGAATAATGACATTTGAGATCTGCATTTATTTATCTATATTTTATATTTCTAAGCTGCCCGTCCAATATTTTGGGACATTATAAAAGTATAAAATAGTTTTTTTAAAAAAATGTTCAAGAACTAATAACAATAAAATCTAAAATGGGGAGGGAAGCATGTATTTTAATAAGGAGAGTACTTAAAATAGCACATATGTAAGCTGTTGCTCAAAATGAAGTCATGCTAATTAATTTCCTTTTAACCCCAAGTGACCAAACAAGGACATTCAGGTTCTTTATTACTACTTCTGCTACTTAATTTAGATTGTATTTCTTGTGAACATGTTATATACATTTTTAAATCTAAATCAATACTCAGATTTTTGAAGCATATAACTACTACTACAAATCTTGATTGATGTGTACATATGGAGATCATTAAAATATGAACAAAGTTTTTAAAGATTAACTAGAATACAGAACTCTTCCCATTAATTATCTTAATGATGCTTTTAGATATCTTTGAGATTGACTGGATGCTATACATGTTACTAATGGCCGCAATAATCTGAATTGTGAGGTTTAAAAACTCTTTAGATAGCACAGAACAAACAACTCAGTATTTTAAGTCTTTGACTCATTCTTAATATATATCTTTATATCAATACTTTATATAACAACGATAATGATAATAATAACAATAACAACAAATATATTATATAGTATATTATATACTAATAATATACCTTATTAATAATAAGGTACTTGGTTGATACCTACGACGCTGGCAGCAATCTGTATCAACCATTAGCACCAGTCAATGGTATTTGTGATGTATTTTTGAATGTTCATTTGACTGAATTTCATGTTTAATGAATAAATAACAATAACAACAACAACAACAACAATAATAATAATAATACCGAGCTTCCCAAAATAAGACAAGGTCTTATTTTATTTTGACCTCTGAAATAAGCACTTGGCCTTATTTCGGGGAGACCTTGTTATTTTTGTGATGCAGAAGTTGGTGACCATAGTCACCTCATGGCTGTTGCTGTGTTGCAATATTTTCAGGGAGGGCTTATTTTCAGGGGAGGGCTTATTTTAGCACAAGCACTCAAAAGCCTGATTGGGCTTATTATCCAGGGAGGTCTTATTTTCAGGGAAACAGGGTAATAACAACAATATCATAATTAATGGCCAAATTCTGTAAAGTTAGTTTTATAATATAATACATGATGTTAAGGATTAACTCAAAAGTTCACACATGTAGAGAAGCCAGATGTAACTTCCAAAGCAGTATCAACAGCAGACGATGTGGAACTTATTTTATGATTTTCAGAGATGATTTGTATGCATCACTGCAACAACGGAACTGCAAAATCTTTTTCAAAACTAACCCATGTTTATTTCAGTGATGACAAGTGGTAATTATCTTTCACTAAATATACCTTACACATCTGCATTGACTTAGTACTTAGAATTAATTTCACGTCTAATGGATTAGTGTGTACACAGCAGATTGAGGAAAAAGTCTGAAGCAATGTTGAACATTTACTTTTTCTATAACTACAATTATTTAAGTGTTGCATGGTGTGAATGCAGAAAATGTTATTTTCAATACCTTGTTGCTTCTGGGGATCATAAATCTGCAACCCAAAGAGAGGGGATCTCTCACTTTTCAGAAGTGTCACATTTCTAGATATCAAATCCAGTTGGAAAATAGAGCCATTCATATAATCTGTCCAGAAAATATAATTTCTATGATATGATAGTCCAAATGGATGATTCAATTCTTTCCCACTGTAGACCACCTGCAATTGATTGACATTAAATAGTTGTAGCATTCAATATATCCCTACATGCCTTAACATTTAATCAGAAATTAAGAAATATGTGAATGTTTGATTTTATATGTGTGTAAATATATTCTAAATTTTCTTTACAGAAAAAATTCTACTTCAACCTCTAAAGCACCAATTTAAATAACTTCAGATAATAAACCTATTTCCTAATTTTGTCAATTTTATAAAGGTTGGGGAGGAAGAGAAAATATTCCTCCATTCCATTCTGCTAGAAAAGAATTTAATGGATCTATCTCTAAGGCTGATAGTCTGTAGAGATTCTCAGTCATCCAGGTCATGGTTGTCCCAAAGGTGATTATTTTTATTGTGTTTCCCCGAAATTAAAAGAAGGTTATTATTTTCTTTTGACACCCAAGTACTTGCTCTTATTTTTGGGGAGGTCTTATTAATTTTTGAGGTGCAGGACGCAGTGAGCATGGTTACCTTATGGCTGCTGCTGTGTTGCAATATTTCTGGGGAGGACTTATTTTGGGGGAAGGGCTATGGATAGCATTAATCCTACAAAATAAAAATGGTAAGTGATGCCTTGACTAGATCTTGAGGTAGATGATCAATTAATTATCCATTATTGGTAACACTAGAAACAAGCTCTAATAATTTGATAATGATTTAGATCACTAATTCTAGAAGGAAGGCACTGATAACTGATGCCCAAGCTGGGATTTGGGTACAATGTAGTAAAATCAGTTATTCCAACTGTCATTCTAAGAGATCTATCTGCATCTAAATTCAGTACACACAAATTGGACAGATAAAATCACTGAACTTTAGCAATTATACAGAGCATATCTATGCAATGTACATAATTAAAGATAGACTAAATACAAAATAAACATCATAAAATATATTTCAGCACAGACCATTAATTGTCTAAAAATAGCACCATCAATTTTATAGGAATTGTTAAATTCCAGGCCAAATAAAACTGTAACATCTGAGACTAGGTTTTCTTCTGTATAACATGAATTGGCCACACAGATAGAGACTTGGTGCAATATGTAATAAAAATAGTACCTCTACTCATCATATGAAAACAGAAAAAACGTAAGACATATTTGAAATACAGAAACCAAAGTGATCTCTCATATACTATTTTTTTCTATCTAATCATATGGATAGTAAAAAAAATTGAAAAATTTATACATAAATTGTCTTATAGTACATGTATACCGTATTTTTTTGGGTAGAAGACACACAGGAGTATAAGACGCAGCAAGGTTTTGAAGAAGAAATTTTTTTAAAAAAAAGTTTTTTCACTCTGCAAACCTCCCCAAAACGGCCTATTTTTCGTGAAAATGGGCCTGTTGTTTAAAAAATAAAGAGCATGAATAGCCCTTAGGAGGCTTGTAGAGTGCTGCTGGGGTGTGTGTGGCCAAAAACGAGCAAAAATGGCCCATTTTTTTTATGAAAACTGGCCCTTTTTTGTCAAAAAAAGAGGACATGGATAGCCTTTAGGAAGCTTATAGAGTGCTGATGGGGGCTGGGGGGGCATAAAATGGGCCGTTTCTTGCTCATTCTGTCCTCCCCAGCCCCCAGGAGCTCTCTGAAAGCCTACTAAAAGCTGCGCACAGCCATTTTGGTGAAGGGGGTGAAGTTTTGGGAGGCAAAAAATGCTGTATTCAGTATATAAGAGGCATCCAGATTTTCAGCCTTTTTTTGAGGGAAAAAGGTGTGTCTTATGCTCCAAAAAATATGGTATTTGCGTGTGCATACATGTCCACCCTACTGAATAAATCAGACCAGGAATCAGCATCTGAATCAAAAATTGATTCTTTTATTGGGAATGGCTATAATAGCAGAATCTTGCAAGGTTGATTGTGCTGTACGTCTTCCCCTTCTTATATCTAAGGGAATTAGGAAGGTGTTTATTTAATTTTTTTCCACATAAGTCTTTTTTCCTCCATCATTCGCTTTAGTAATGGCTTTTGCCTATCTTTTTCAGGACAACCAACTTACACTCTACTGAATGAGTGTGTATATTCAAATGTGACATTTTTTATGGAATGTCTAAAGATGCTGATATATGGTATCCTATACTATTATGGGCAAATATATTAAAATAATTAGTAAGGGGTCATATTAGACTTAACATGAATTTCCATGTCTTGGTCTCATGTACAGTAGAATAAGGATTACAAAAACCTTTGTAACTTCTGAAATAAATAAATAAATAGTTTCCTTCCTCCCTCCCTCTCTCCCTCGCTCCCTTTCTTCTTCCTTCCCCCACAAAATAACCCAATAGTCCTTAGACTGGATATTTGCACAACGTAAACAATAGGCAGCCTTAAAGACAAAGGAGAATAAACAAAATGCCAAGGTAATTCACTAAATGGGGACTCTAGGAGGGGAAAGTATTATATTTTCTTTTACCTTACGGTCGCTTCCATTCAGATATATTCTTTCAATATGATCATAATAGGCATCACACCAGTACAATATATTATTTTGATAATCCAGAGTTAAACCATTTGGCCACAACATCTTTAATGTCACAAATATTTGACGGTTGTTACCATCCATCCATGCTTTCTCAATTCTTCCCATACTATCATCTATTTCATCTTCTTCCCAATCTGTCCAATACATCCAGCTGTGAAATGACAAATAAAAAACATTAATTGAATCATTAAATATTTTAGTTGTAGAACTGTAATCATAAACAAGCTGAAATGCCTTCATATTTTTTGTTTAAGGTTTCTGTTTTCTTTCTTCTGAGAATAAAATAATAACAAGAACAACAACAACTCTAAATTTACTGGACTTGAACATTCTGATTCTACTAAAAACCTCCTTACATGGAACATCTTATATCCTCCTATGTTACCTTAACAGTTCCTAGGTCCTTGGTTAGGAATCGAGCTGTTGAGCTACCAAAAAGCCCTAAAGGCTGTGAATCTCACCAAAGATTAACTAATAGTAATCTATATAAATAAAAATGTAAAATAGTTTGTGCAAAGGCGCTAATCTCAGAAAGTACTGCACCGATCGGCACCAAATTTTTGCACCATGTTCCCAAGGACTTCCGAAGCAATCATGCATAAATTTTGTGTGGCTGGCACTCCTGTGTCATGTGCAAGCAGCACATATGTAAAAGGTACGCACTTCTGAGGTTTTCACCTCCCTTAAGCTCCTCCCACCCGGCTGCTTCTTATGATGTGTCCTGCACACGCCCTTCACATTTCCAACAGTCGTTTCCTCAGCAACCGAATAAGCCTCCAATGTTCCCTCACACATGGTACACTCCCATATGGCCCAGGCAGGTCTACTAGGCTGAAAACAAGATGCAGGGGGTGGCACACTTCCAGGTGGCCCATTTTTGGTCCCAAGAGACTTCAGGCAGGCCTACTAGGCCCAAAACAAGGCATAGGGGTAGCACACTCCCAGGTGGCCCATTTTTGGTCCCAGGAAGCTGCATGGTAGGTAGGTAGATAGAGGGATATATATATAGAGAGAGGGGGGGGAATACAGTAAGTAGGTAGGTAGAGGGATAAAGAGAGAGAGAGAGAGGGAAAATACAGTAGATAGGTAGGTAGGTAGGTAGGTAGGTAGGTAGGTAGGTAGGTAGGTAGGTAGAGGGATAGAGAGAGATAGGGAAAATACAGTAGGTAGGTAGATAGGTAGAGGGATAGAGAGAGAGGGAAAATGTTAGGTAGGTAGATAGGTAGAGGGATAAAGGGAGAGAGAGGGGAAAATACAGTAGGTAGGTAGGGGGATAAAGAGAGAGGGAAAATACAGTAAGTAGGTAGGTAGGTAGGTAGGTAGGTAGGTAGGTAGGTAAGTAGGTAGGTAGGTAGGTAGAGGGATAGAGAGAGGGGGGAAATACAATAGATAGGTAGGTAGAGGGATAAAGGGAGAGAGGGGGGAAATACAATAGGTAGGTAGGTAGGTAGGTAGAGGGATAAAGAGAGAGGGGAAAATACAGTAGGTAGGTAGGTAGAGGGATAGAGAGAGATAGGGAAAATACAGTAGGTAGGTAGGTAGAAGGATAGAGAAAGAGAGAGGGATAAATTACAGTAGGTAGGTAGGTAGAGATATATAGAGAGATAGGGAAAATACAGTAGGTAGGTAGGTAGGTAGGTAGGTAGGTAGGTAGAGAGACATAGGGAAAAATACAGTAGGTAGGTAGGTAGAGTGATAAAGAGAGAGGGAAAAATACAGTAGGTAGGTAGGTAGGTAGGTAGGTAGGTAGGTAGGTAGGTAGGTAGAGGGATAGAGAGAGAGGGAAAATACAGTAGGTAGGTAGGTAGGTAGGTAGGGGGAGAGAGGAAGAAATACAGTAGGTAGGTAGATTGGGGGTTATACGGTGGTTGTGTATATGTGTTTGTGTGTGCAGGTATAGATCTACACACAGATTGGTAGGCTATTTAACCAGACTGGGCCACAGCAACTGGGTACAGCTAGTACTAATAATGTAAGAGTAATTGTTGGAGCCCTCAGAGCGATATCTAAATGACTTCCTTAGTATCTGGAAATATTGAATTTATCAGACCTGAACACCTTAATTTTACAAAAAGTTCTACTTGGAATTTCCTATATTCTTCAACTCTACTTTAATAATTGTAGGTCCTTACTGGCACTTGAATTATTAAGTGTCCTCCACTCTTAGATTGTGAATTCAACTGTAGATTACCCACATATAATATTATTATCTCAAATCCCAAAACATCTGGAGCAGCACTTGAACAGCATCAACATTGACAATATCATCATCAGTCAATTGCAAAAGACAGCTTTACTTGGAACAGCTTACTGTGATGACTCTTTTACATCATTAAACAATCACATCTGCCTATCTCAGGTCCTGGGGAAGCACTTGATAGGTGATAAAAACATGAAATCCAATCTCCAAATCTGGGTAATTGTGAAACTCTACCTTTCACTAAATTGATACACACACACCACCACCACCATCAATTTTATTATATTTCTAATATACAGTGCTTGAAATCATGGCATCATTTCTAAAACACTGGGAATATGACTCAGACCTTTCAGAAAATTAAAATTAAATACCATATCCCCACCAACACTGGCAGGGCATGCTACTGTGTATAAACCCCATACTCATTAATAGATGATGTTACCTAGTCAGATAATGAAATGCCTGCAAGCAAACAACTAAGCTCAGAGACCACAAAAGACTCCAAAAATTAAATTAGGTTGGACATGCACTTATAAATTCTTGTAACATCATTTTGCAAGTATGTTGAATAATAATGCAATAGTAAAATATATTTAAGAGGTACCATGGCTCTACCTATTGGAAATACTGCCTGGCAGATAATCCTTTATTTATTACGGTATATATGGTACTGAGCTGTACAAATTACAGCTTCAGATACAGTCAAGGCTCATTTGAGATTGCCTTTAATGAAATCTTTATGTCAGCTGTCTAGAACTGAAGTAAATAACCTAATCAATATACTCTCTACTCTCTCCAAATGTACAATGAATCAATAGACCTTGAAAACATTTATTTGACTTGTTAAAAGGATATTACTTAAAACATTGTCCTAAGTGTTTTGCAGTTTATATCTGTCACATCCCAAACCAGGCTCAAAATATGTGGTAACGATTTAGCATAAGAAATTAATTAAAATATAGGCAAAATTCCAATAATATTAATTTGTAGTATGGAATTGCAATTTAGCAGTTACACTTCCTATTGTAAAGTAATACACACAGTCCTACAAAATGAGCAGCATATTTGTAGCCATCTAGTCATATAAAAGAGACTTCTAGTTTGCCAGACTTGTTTTGATAAAATCTAACAGAAATACAACAACGATGTTGCAAGACAGTGGATCAATATTTTTCTATATGCCTAGATTTAGTAATAAAAACTGAGCTAGTTTTACATTTATGGTATATGAATCTTTTTTTCCCTTTTTTAATTTAATTTTAATAACCATTATCTGTAACTTTTACACTATTGTGATTATATTTCAGAGTAGGACATGAGACAAATGTCAAATATAATATGGTATTTCTCCCAAGGGCTGGAATAGAGTATGAGTTTGAAGACAGTGTTGTTGGTTGCATTGAAGGAGTTTGATTGTGGCACCAGGTATTTCTGCTTCTATTTTCATCTTGTTTTTTTTTTTTACATATTATTTTTATATTAGAGTTATAAGCCTAGCAGAATTTTTAGATTGAGTTCATACAAGTAACACAAGTATTTTAAATAAATAAATAGGAAATTTAATAAAAAAGGAAAAAGTAGTGAACAGCAGAATTAGCAAATGAATTAGGATTCCTAATCATTAAGGTGCCTGGCTAGAAAATGAGTTCTAATTCGATCTTAAGCATGAAAGCCAATTGGGTGTCTTTGGGCCAGTCTTTCTTCCTCATATCACATTGTTCTTGTGGCAATGGTATGATTCAAAAATGTTTACTACTGGTTCTATGGGCTTGGCTTGGTGGACGTGGTGTGGCTTAGTGGGCATGGAAGAGGAAGGATACCGTAAAATCTACATTCTCTCCCCACTCCAGGCAAAGGTTACCGCAAAATCCCCATTTCCTCCCAATCAGGTCAGGAGGCAGAGAATAGATGGGGGCAGGGCCAGTCAGAGGTGGTATTTTTCAGTTCTCTGCACTACTCAAAATTTCTGCTACCGGTTCTCCAGAACTGGTCAGAACCTGCTGAATGCAACCTATGTCTTGTGGGGAAAATAGGAGAAGGCAGGGTGCTGGATGTGTTAGTTGCCTTGATTTATTTGTAAATAAATCAAGTCAAATCAATCAATCAATAAATTTGGGATACAAATAAATAAATAAGGCAAAGGTCTAGAAACCAGGATACTATGAGTTCCAGTTCTTCCTTGCACATTTGGGTGACTTTGGATTGGTCACACTTTCTTATGGCAAATCACTTTTGAAAATATTGCCAAGAAAATTGCAGGGATTTTTCCAGACAGTCACCATGAATAACCACTGATTTAATAATAATAATCAAACAAATTCCATCTGAATTTGGTCTTTTCCCCAAACTTTGAAAGTAAATGTTGAATTGGAGTACTAGAGAGCTCCTGCCTGGAAGACAACATGTTTGGTTGGGATACTGTCAGAATTCAGGCATGTTGCACCTAAAGGTGTTTTAGGGTGTGAGTTAGTAGGAAACAAATGCAAAGCCACTAATAGCAGCTTGTGATGGAGACAGCTGCCAAGGAAAGATAAAGGAAAGAGAGATACTGAGAAGTATATTGCAGTTTTTTGGTTGCATATGAGACACTTGAATTCAAAAGGTGGAGCAAAAGATGGGTGGATGTTGCACAGATCATGCATAGGAGGAGGGTCCTAAAGCACTAGTCATGTAATACATATGAAGCCCCCTGGGTAAAACCCAAAACTATGTAATCCATTTCAATAGTCTTGGATGTTTAGGAGATGACCAGCCAGAGCTCGAAGGTGGGGTCAAACACATCATCAGTTTGAAGTCCCTATATCCCTGAAAAAGACCTAGGTCAAGCCTTCCCTCTTGGAGTCCATTGAGTCTTATCTGGAGCCCATTTGCCTTGACTGTTACTAGATCAGATTCTTGTTTAGAGATAGCATGGAAAAAACTCGCAGTGCTTTTGAATTCGATCTTGGCCCCTGGTTTCTTGCATCTGTCATAATGCTTAATAGTGCTTGCTCATTTCACTCAGCTTTTCCAAACAAATATTGTGGAGAGGGGAGGGGAAACTGTCTCTCTGGGTGTATATGTATAGGTTAACAATCGATGTTATGGAAAGTGATATATTTAATTACAACTTGATTTTGTCAAACTTCCAATATCTTGCTTTTGGCTGCATTGCACAAATGTTAAACTAGACATTGAAACTTGTGAAAGCAGAGAGAAAGCTAGTGTTACAAAATGCACTTATTATGACATCTGATATTTTAATCTTGAGGTTATTATTCTGAGTCAATGTCCTACTATATCCCAAGCTGACTTTTATTCCAGCCAAAGCAGAGCAAATAGCATTTTAATTAGCGGAATACCATAGCTGCTCAACAAATCTATCATTTCTTGGTTTTTAAAACTATAATCACACTGTTTTGTAATAAGGAAAATAGTTATTTTATGTAGTTATACTAATTGGTTTACTTGATTTCCCCAGGGCAGATTTTCTTTTTCTAACTTATCCTGAGAAAATTTACTACCGACTATTGTAGTATTTTGCTACTCCAAAAATTCTTGTCCTATCAAGGTAGGGAGAGGGATAGCCAGAATGCACAGCTGTTTGCTTCTTTGTACTGCATTTAATCATTTGTAATATGATAGTTATTAATATGAGTTAATATTATTTTCAGTTAAATGCTTTGAGTGGTACAAGAAAATAAAGCAATTAGGGAAATGGGACATGGAAGTAACTTTTAAAAGTGAGCGATAGTGGAGTTGATTTTAAAAAGTACACTATGATTTGATTTAGGCTTTTAAAGGGGATTACAAATAGTCCTTGAATTACAGACACTCATTCAGCAACTGTTTGAAATTACAGCAGTGCTAAAAATTGGTAATTCTGCCTTGTCTCTAAAGTTATGGCTATTGAAGAGTACTGAAGAGGGCTGCCTTAAGCCCTATGCTGTGGCCAGCCACTTAGCACCACAGCACATAGCATCAACCGCCTTGCTACCCTGTGCTCCACAGACATTGCCATGCCCAGCTGACCTTTTTCATCTTCTTATTGCTGAGGAGGAACATCCTATGTGAAACAGCTTCTGGCTGTGTCAGGCCTTCTTCCCAAGGTCTCCCACACTGTAACACATAAGGCCACCAGGGCACGAAGGCCAGGAGGTTCAACAACAATGGTGGAGCACAAGGCAGCAAAAGGGAAGAAAGAGGGGGAGATAGACAGCTGAGGTAGGTAGTCAAAAAGGAGACTTAACTTACCAAGACTCAAAGCTGCGAGAGACTAGGGTGAAAGTGTCTTGGATTGAGATAGTTCCTCACCTAATGACTTCTTTAATCTGATTAACAACAGCAACGGGGACTGCAAAGATTGGTATCACTAAGTAATTAAGTCACATGATGTTGCACTTTAAGTCCACATCACTTAGTGATGGAAATTCCAGTCCCAATTTCTGTTGTAACTTGATGATTACCTGAACCATAAGCCGGCCTTTCCTAAACTTTTCTCCCCAAAATATATATGGAAAGTGAAGCTAAAATGATTTTTTACAAATTATTTTGAGACAATTTATTTATTTTTATTTCATTTATTTATTTATTCATGTATCCATTAAATGTATATGCTGCCCATCTCACAGTCAAGACAGTTCTGGCCACCTGTTTACTTTGATATTAATTAGAACCAAGATTTTTGTAGCCAAATATATAGCTGATCCACTTTTTGGTGAGCGGATGAACAAAACTTTCATTCAGCAAGATGATTCTGATGGAGAAAGATTGGGAAGTGAATTTTGCTAGTGACTTCTCTCTCTAGAGCTCTAGAACATTTATAAAGTCCCTTTGAGTGGGACAAGGAAATTTAAGGGCACTGAAGAAAAAAGTTCCCTCACCTCATTCTGATAATTATCCTATTTTTAGGATTAAATCTGTTCAGAGGAGTAAGGATCCAATTCAAAAAAGTGATGCATCTCAATGAACATTGGCATAAATACAATTTTTAATGTATTATTTTAGTTCATATAACTAATACTCTTCTGGGTTACCTTGATTTCATGCCCGTGGTGAACTGAAAGCTCAATAATCATCTCTAAATAACCCATAATGGACAAGCACTATATAAAATCCCATGTACTATCTCTCCAGTTCTATGCTTATACATTTGATTTTCTATCCAGTTGCAAGGCTTACACATACCTATATTTACATACAAATATACACATATGATACACACACACACACACACACACACACACTACCAAAAGTCTATTTTATTGTCTGTAACCTTTAATTGGGTGAAATGGTCCTTCCATAAGGCAACAATTTTAATGTATTTCAAATGAGTTAACTAACAAAATGCATCCAAAATCTAAACCCATAACTCATGCAGTGTTGATATTTGACAAAGTTGCTTCAATACTGCCATTGTTAGCACAGTCACATGATCATCATTTCAATGTTTTCTGACTTCGTACCAAAAAAGTCAATGGGGAAGCAGGCAGGAAGTCAAAAGTCGTTCCTGCTGCTACTGCTTTTTTGTATGCCCACAGTCATTCGGTTTCTCTGTTTGGGTATGGAAATATCTCTGAAATGATGACACAATAGGTCAGAGGTTGTTCAGGTGTAACTACAAATTGAATCTTTTCTATTTCATTTCATTACACACACACGCACACAATATTGAGTCAAATCTGCTGACTGTATAGACAAATGATAATGACCTTAGTCGACCTTTTGTAAATAATTTGTGAATCTTCCTAGTGCATTTTCAAGCAGATAAACTCTTATTTAAGATAGAAAGTTTTCATACCCGTTAACAGGATCCACCACAATTCCTCGTGGGTGAGACATGCCACCTTCCAGTAGAGTTTTACGACTCTGAGAAGCTTTCTCTAGCCTGGCAACATTAATTGTTTTCCTGTAACCATCATTTGTCCAAAACAAATTATTTCCAATCCAGTCTATTGCAATGCCTTCTACATTATCGAGATCTGTGTAAACAAGCAATATAAATATAAATAATTTTGTGTGCATGTGTGTACACGTGGGTGTGTATAATATTAGGTACTTCACTAGTATTCTCAATATAATTCAAGTTATTTATATAATCATAAATAATCATAGTTATTTATAATTATAATTGCTGTCACATTTCACAAAATGATCAATAACAAGATAAAGCTAATGCATCCTTTATAAAAGCCTAAGCAAATAGTGGCCATAATTTTAATCTGACTATAATCATAATATTCATGATATTGAATATTTAAAGTGACCAGTTGTAAGGTACAAACAGCTTTGAACTTATTGTGTGCAGTATGACTCTAGGGGCAAGAGGTTAATGAAAGCAATGCTGCATCTAGAACAATTCCTTATAATGGATTCAAGTTGCATTGTTGATAATTTTCTGGAATGGTGTGAATTGCAATGCTATGTATGGATTGCAATGATATGTTTTTTCAACATTATTTATTTGATTTATATCCAGCCTTTTCTTTGAAGAATTTGAAGTAGCATGAAGAATGATTCAAATACTTTTCTGGCATAGTCTATCTAAAGGCAATGGAGTATCATTAATTATCTCTTACTAGTTTCTTTTATCATGATATAAAATATCCTGGCAATAAAATAATAACAGTGCCAGAACATAGGCATTATAAATGAATGAAAGTTTATGGTAAGTAAATTAACAGTATTTGATGGATAATACCATTGTTAGTGCAAATAATTGCATCGATCATATCAGTCGGGGAATAAAACTATGTTTAGCTTATCTAAAATAACTATCACATGTATGTGCATGTATATGTATGTGTATATTGTATGTGTGTGTGTGTATGTGTGCACGTGTGTATCTATATTTAAAAAAATAAGCAATACAGCAAGAATACATTAAGCCAGCTAGATCATTAGAACAGCAGCTTTTTAGAATATATAACAGTTCATCAAACATTTCCAATTAAAATCTTCTATTTTCATTTGTTTCTTTTTTTTTTTTATTGAATAGCATCAAAGATGACATTTTCAAGAGTAATTAAACATGTTAGGTATGGCAATATATTTAGCAGAAAGCCAGCCCACTTTCCAACATGGATGATTAATTTGTTGTTTTGCTTTTGAACTTTCAAAGAAAATTGTAATATAGACTGTGCAACATTGTGCTAAAACCAAATTACATATTGAAACTTCATATTCCTCACTCATTGCACATAATTGCTTTTCTAGTATTTCATCATAGCTAAGGACACACTCCTATAGGTTTTAAAGAAGGAAAAACGTGATGCATTGTAACATTAGTTAAAAACCAAGGAAGCATCTTATATCTACTTAGTAAGAGATGATAAATGATATAAGAAGTACTGCAGAAAGAGGAAGAATTCTTATTCTCCATATGAAATCACAATTCATATTAAGGAATATAGAAGAAAATTTCTCTTGACAAAGTTTTTGAATGCGAACGGAAAGCTCCCCAAAACGTTAAGAACATCAGCGTGCCTAACGTCCCTGCCCTACTGTGCCCATTTAGTTGTACCCATTTTCTGTGTTCTTATTCATGTTTATTCCTATTCCTGTTATCTTGAACATGAGTGACAAACTAAATGAACAAATAAATAAGAAATATTACGAGGGAAGGGTGGAAACCACATGCACAGGAAAAAATGCAACAGCTATTCCTGTCCCTAGGTATTTGATAAAGTATTCCCAAATGATTATCACAGCCAATTACTAGATCATAAAGAGTTTAGGATGACTTGCAATAAAAGAAACTAAGAAATAAAAGGAAGTTTAAACAAAGCAGAAGTAAAATAGAACAATAAAACAACCAAAGGGGGGGGGGGGACCCACACACATACAATTAGTAAAAAAAAAAAAAAAAGATGGGAAAGTGGGGAGCAGAGAACAGGGCTATCAATCTAGCAGCCACCACCAGTATAGAACTCCCATCAGGTGCCCAGGCCACTTTACAAAGCGAAGTCTTATGGAATGATAGGAGGCTGGGAGCAGATGTTATCCCAGACGGCATGATGTCTATGGAGATTCTCAGTCACCCAGGTCATGGTTGTCCCAAAGGTGTTTTTTTTTTCAAGAGGCAATTGTTTTTTCTTTGAAGACGTTTTGCTTCTTATCCAAGAAGCTTCTTCACCTCTGACTAGTTGGTGAGGAATGGAAGGATTCACACTCCTTGCAGACAGCTGGTCCTTTGCCTTCTTTTAACAATTTGTTAAGGCCACCTGGAGGCTTATCTGTGCCATAAGGGTCACCTCTGTGGTGTAAATTGGTTTGGAGCCTTCTTGGAACTGTTGAAAGGACTGTGTTATAGATTGGAGATAGATAATGTTGCATCCCTCCCTCTCTGTTGAGAGAGGGTTGTTCAATTTTGACATACAGTAGATGGACTCTTTCAACTCTCTTTCAAACCAGTGATCCTCTGTCCAAAATATGGACATTGTTGTCTTCAAAAGAGTGCCCTGTATCTTTTACATGCAGATGAGCTGCTGAATCTAGTCTTGATGTGTTTGTTCTCCTATGTTGTGCCATGTATTTAGGAAGTGGTTGCTTAGTTTTCTCAATGTACAGATCTGCACATAGCCCATTGCGTTGTACTGCATATACCATGTTGCTCAGTTTCTTTCTGGGTGCTTATCCCCAAGGATAAATGCCCCAACATCTGTTGCCAACTTGTTCTGCAGCCACTTGCAGCTGGACGCCATGTGGCACGTTGCGCTGGTGCTGCCAATGTGGCAGGATGCTGCATGGTGCATTGCGCCAGTGCTGCTGCTTGCAACAGGAGGCCTCATGGCACCTCATGCCAGTGCCATCACTTGTTGCAGGATGCCATGTGTATGCTGCATTAGTGCCACTGCTCGCATGTACAATAGCACACCACACTACATGGCCTCCTGCCATGAGTGGCGGCACTGGTACTACATGCCATGCGGTCTCCTGATGCAAGGACTGGCACCAGCCTGACGAGCCACATAGCTTTCTGTCACAAGTGGCAGCATCATCGGAATGCAGCATGTGGCATCCTGCTGCAAGTGGTGGCACTGGCGCGACATACCACATTGCCTCCTGCTGCAAGCAGCCACAGGAGAAGTCAGGCAGAAGTGCAACAGGTGTCAGGGCCTGAGCGGCCTTGCTGTAGTGATTCTAATGTAAATAAAGACCTGGTGCCACTTTTGTAGGAAAAAAAGAGTATAAGACTGTCTTATTTTCGGGGAAACACAGTAGGGATATTAAATCTGATGCTACACACTGTTGAATCAGAAGTATTCCAGTTTCCATTAAATATTGATTTTCCTTGCTTTATGATAGTTTTGTAATATTTCTTCAGCACAATTGAGAAATTATTTTATGATAAATGCAATGAAAGGAGTAATAAAACAGAAATATTGAGGGGGAAAAACATTAGTACTGCACTTCCTCTTCTCAGGCTAAGCTATGAATGTCCAAATTCAACTATAGATGGGGTCAATTGGCTTGAATATGGCAGAAACCAGACATAGCAAGGCTAAATTAAATTCTTTATCTTAAAGTAGAGTGGCACAGTTAACTGTTTGAAAGTGCTAGTTCTCCCTTAAACCCACACCATTTCTGCTTCCTCCTGTCCTTGTCAGGTCCCAAAAGTTTCTTTGTCCTGTGCTTCATGTACTGAACCTGAGCAGATGCTGGTTGTTGGTATAACTGGCATTCCTGCCCTTAGAATTGCTGGCCTCTGCCTTTTCTTTCACAGCTGGGAAAGAAGGAAGGAATGTTGATGAGATCATGTAGGCTTTGAAATTTCTTCTAAAATTGGTGAAGATATTTAAATAATTGATTGACTTTCCTTTGGTTAGTACCAAGATATCATTTCTCCTAAGAATATCCTGAAATTATCTCCATTGTTAGTGTATATTAAAATTACAGACTATTTTAAATCCCAGCTACCCAGTAATATATAATCAAAACATTCTGGGCAACAATGATACTGCAGTCATGAAATCCGAAATCTTAAACTTTCAGAGTTTTATAATAAATAAGGAAACTTAACCTGATGCCTGTTCTTGAAAATGCTTGAGGGAAATTTTCAGTTTCCAATATTCTATTGAGATCTTTCCATGCATTACTTACCATCCTTCAGGATTGTTTCACGGCCAGAGCCATCAACTTTTTGACGTCCTATCAAGAAACTGGTAGTGTCTGCAAAGTATATGTAATTGGTTTCAGCATGATAATCTAAAGCTCGAGGATTGACCAAATTTTCTATAGGGATCATATGTTCATCAGCTATTTTGGTATTTAGATCCATTCCTTGTATGATGCCTGGACGTCCTTTCCCATAAAACAGGAACAATTCATTCTTTAGTCCTACATAAAAGAGTATTAAAAACTTAAATCACAAATTTTTCATAATTTATTTGCACTAAAAACCAAAACTGCTTTATTTACTGCTAAAACTCTTTGTTTACAATTAAGATCTCAGATATTCTGAAGGCATCTAAGCAAAGAATGATGGGTTAATTAAGCCAATTAAATTTGCTAAATTTAATTAAAACAGTCATTTCTGTTACATCTAATTGATCACTGCTTTTTATACCAATTAATATTTCAAAAGTCCAAAAGAGCATAGAATGTTGTTAGTGCAAAATGGACTTGTATAATGCTGTTTAAAGTGGATCTATTGTTTGCTATTATACTGTAAAGTTCAGTGGACACAATTTAATTTTCATTTTTAAATTCAAAAACTAAAGCAGAATATCACAAAGTAGTAGATTATACTTTTTATTTGAATGTATATAAATAAATGCTTATATATTCAATTACCTTCTTCTTAAACATATTGCAACTTGTAATCAATATTGAAAATACAAGCCCCCAGAGCAACTAGTATTCAAATCTTTTTTTTTAAATCTTTGGACTTAAATTGTAAGTAAAATTTTGGCTATATAACTTGCATTATGGTAGTTTTTGTATAGGTTCACACAGGTTATCATAATACAAAATGCAAACTTATGATAGGACTCAACTAAGATCAACATGTCAAGAAAAGGAAATTTCTGAAAAATTATTTGAAGACTATATTTTAATACAAATAATACACTGTGGTCAGAGCTGGGCCAACATGATTTCTATAAATACTCCAACTGGGCATTAGAGTTGGGGAAGTATTTGGTAATGCTATCCTATAGGAGACAAGAATAACAAGAAATAATGAAATATGTCTCTGCTGCTATAAGGTCCAGTCCATATATACATACAGATTAACAGAGTTGGAAGGACCCCTGTAGGTCATCTAGTCCAATCCTCATCCAAGCAGGAGACCCTACACTATTTCTGGCAGATGACAGTCCAGTCTCTTCTTGAAAGCTTCCAGTGCTGAAGCTCCCACAACTTCTGAAGGCAAGCTGTTCCATTGGTTGATTGTTCTCAGTATCAGAAAATTTATCCTTATTTCCAGGTTGAATCTCTCCTTGTTTAGTTTCCATCCATTATTCCTTGTCTGGCCTTCAGGTGCTTTGGAAAATAGCTTGATCCCCACCTCTCTGTGGCAGGCCCTCAAACATTGGAACATCGCTATCATGACACTCCTGGTCCTTCTATTCACTAAACTAGCCATGTCCAGGTCCTGCAACTGTTCATTGTATGTTTTAGCCTCCAGTTCCCTAATCACCTTAGTTACTCTTCTCTGCACTCTTTCTAGAGTATCAACATCTTTTTTTATAGAATGGTGACAAAAAACTCAATGCAGTACTCTAGGTGTGATCTTATTAGTACCACACTTGATCTTGATTGTATTGCTTTAATATGGTAAGAACATACTACTGAACACATTCCACCAGCTAACATTTAGCTCATGCCACTGGTATCATTAATTATTTTATTTAATATAAAGAATTCTATTCCAAACCTATTTTTTTCTGGTAAAGTATTTGATATCAGAAACATACTTTTGCATGATCTGCCATCGCTTCCCAAGACAAAGCCCATCCGGCAGCGACAAGTCCTGCTTTTATAGCTGCTGCTGAGCAAACAGATGTGTGAACATCTGCCTGGCCTTCCATGCTGGTCTAGTTCACATGCATGGCTTCTTACTGGAATAGATAAAAAGAAGTTGGAAATTCTTTAAAAAAAACAAAAACGATGATCAAACTCCATAAGGCAAAAGATAAACCTGAATGTTTCAATGTCTTATTCATACTCAATACGAAGTATTTAAAGAGTTATTATTTTAAAAAATACTACAAAACAATGTGTATCCTATAGGAGGACACAGATAGAATTTTGATTTTAAACATACAAAAAGGGAATGCATAAAATAATATGGTGATAAACTCTGACATTTAGCTTCTATTCTTAACCACATTTCTTCATTTATTTTTCATGATAGTTTGTATTAAATGAGGTTCTACTTTCTATTTATTGACCATATAACCAATATGTTTTAAATCAGAAAGCGCTTGGGAGATTGGGGTGTGTAGGTAAGATACTGCTTATGGCAGTGATGGCGAACCTATGGCACACATGCCACAGGTGGCACGCAAAGCCATTTGGCAGGACACGCAAGGCGCTCCCCTGTCAGCTGGCCAGAGCGCATGTGTGTGCTGGCCAGCTTATTTAGCCATTTTTAAAGCCATTTTTGCCCTCTCCAGGCTTTATAGGAGCTTCTGGTTTGCTCATAGCGGAGGCAGGGGGGGTTGTTTACACCCTCCCCAGGTTCCTATAAAGCCTCTGGAGCCTGGGGAGGGCGAAAAAAGCATGTAAAAATGGGGGGGAGCACTTGTCATGCACCCATGAGCACTAGGGGGGATGCATTGCATTATGGGTGCAGCACGCCAGCGCATGACCCCCCTTCACTCCTCCCCTTATGGCACGCGAGCCTAAAAAGATTCGCCATCGCTGGCTTAGGGAATGGTCAGATAAGAGAGTGCATCACTTCAAGCTACATAATGGACAAAGAAAAAGATTCAGAAGGAACCCTTCCTAACTTTTCAGGCTTAAAAGAGACCCTGGGAGATTTGCAAGATTCTGTTAAGATAACTTTACAATAAAGTACTGTTAGCCATCTTGTCATGTTTCCTGTCTGGTCTACTTGGGAAGACTAATATACTGTACATGTATTATAATTTTCCTGTGGGTACTGTTGTTAAGTCACTTGATTTTTCATGAGCCTCAGCATACTTCAAAAATGCTTCAGAATTATTTGGAAGAAGCGACTGGGATCATGCACAAATGCAAACTCGGCAACTTCTGTAAAAATCTGGAATAAAATATGTTATTGCTTTAAGGAACCATCACATTCAAGCAATTATTCAAGCAGCAGTGCTATTTTCTGGGATAAAAGGAATATGGGGAAAAAAGTCACATGCATTTTAGTGAACAGTAGAAAGATATATGTCTCTGCAAGTTCAAGATCCTTTGTTTAGAAACCTTTCCAAAAAGTGTGTATCCTAACATGTACATATCTCAGGGTTTGTTTTTTAATTGTTGCATTAATGCAAAAGAAGAGACTATTGTTTTAATTGTTTAACGACAGTCATAACAATATTAAACACATATTAAAAAGACAATAGCAATAGTACATGAAGTAAAATAGCACATGAAGTCAAAAATTACATCTACACTATGATCTGCGAGAAAGGAGGAAGGGGGGAAAAAGCAAAACGAAAGGGTCAGAAAATTCTTCCTAAAAAGAATTGTAAATTTAGAATTTAGTTATTGATACCAACCAAACTTTTGGGATAACTTGGAGTGGAGCAGCTGTCCAAGCAAAGCTCACCATTGCTATTGAGTAGCGAATTGCTATCTTATTGCTACGGGGGGGGGGGGGGAATAACCCTAATTTTCTGCAGCTTTTATCAGTTCTTGTGCCCTTCTAAGATTGGGATTACTGAAGAAAGTGAATAAATTGGAAGGTAGTTGGAAGGTTACAGATTAGAGATTAGGAACAACTGAAGATATCTGCTGCATTCTTAATCATGTCAAGACACTCATTAAAAAAAAACGTATTAAAAAGACACCGAGAAATTCTATTACATGTCATAGAGAGATCAAGTTACATGACTAGACCTTGCACTCCATCTAATTTAAAAGGGGGAATGAATTCTAATGAAAAACCAACACTGTGAATTTGGTAGCACAGATCCTTGCATGATTTCTCAATCTTTCTCATCAGAAAATGAAGTTTGCACAGTTTGATATCTGACGTAAGTCTCATCCTAAGCCTAAATTTAAACCTTTTAGTAGCCGAATTTGATTTGGCTGGAAGTACGCTAGAAGGAGAGCAGGATTCTTAGTAGCTCAAGTCATGAAATTAATATATTATGATGAATATACATTACAAATCTGGTTCTAGAAAAGAAGACAGGGAACCGATTTTGCTTTTACTAACTGGAAAAAATGGCTGAATTTGTTAACCTTTTGTGCAACAACATTTTATGCACCAACAATTTATAATCCCATTGTTATTTTTTTTATTGGACACTTCTAATAAGGAAATCAACTTTGAAGTGAAGAAGTTAGTTAATGATATGTGGAGGCTTGCTCAAATGTAATGAAAACAAATCCTTAGTAACTTGTCCAATGAAGGCCACAACGTTCCACTTTTCACAATTAATTACTACTAAATTTGCAATCCAATTAGTCATGAAGAAAACCACTATTGCCATAAGTAATAACATTTCCTTTCAAATATTTTTAGATTCTGATTGAAACAAAGCAGCTTGCTCTCAGCTCTGAGACCTAAATGTCACCTAAACAACATCTTTGTTTTTTCCAACAAAAAATTTGATTTGTTTTTTCCAGATGCTCTGATAATCCATCAACCTGGCTAGTTAATGGCAGATCCACCAAGCAGGTGAAATTATTTAAATAGATTACTTCTCAATTTCAATCCTCCACTTGCGCGTGTTGTTGTGAATTGCTTTTTGTTAGATGGGTAGCTATACAAATATGCAAAATAAATAAATTAAAAAAGAGACTATAATTACCGTAACAGAAAGAAATGTATTAAAAGACTATGTAGACTTTAGAAAGTTAAAACCGATACAATAGAGAAAGATAATGAGAGCAAATAGATATAAATAAAAATCAAGGTCTGCAGAGGGATTTCAAAATAATAAAGTCCAAAGAGATAGTGTTTATATTAGTAAATAAGTGTGTATTTGAAATTGAATAAATTCTGAATTTGAAAAGAAAAATGGATTTTTGTAGAAAGGGATGTACTGTATTTTTTGGAGTATAAGACGCACCAGAGTGTAAGATACACCTTAGTTCTGGGAGAGGAAAATAGGGGGTGGGGTGGGGAGGGGAATCTGCCTACCAGGTATTCATCTGGCTAGTGTCCTTAGTCTGGTCAGCTTCAGCACATAAGTTTGCTGGTTTTGAGCACACACTTGCATGCTTTTTATCCCCTGGTTGGGGATAAAAAACAGCTTCTAAAGCACAGACTGATTGTTGGAGAGAGAAGCAATGAGAAACACAGGGGAAGCCTGAAACATTGCTTCATTTGTTAGCACCTCATTAGGGCTAAAAAAAAGCTTCTAAACCACACTTGATTGTAGGAGGGAGGAACAATGAGAAAAGCAGGCAAGTCATCACTTCACTCGTTAGCGCCCCATTAGAGCTGAAAAAAAGCTTCAAAAAAGGTACATTCAAAGTATTAGATGCACCCAAATTTTCAGCCCCTTTTAGGGGGGAAAAAGTGCATCTTATGCTCCAAAAAATATGGTATCCTGTCAATATAGTCACAACAAAGATGTGTGTATAAATGAAGCATAAATCTGACCAAGGAAAAGTTAGTTTAGCAAAAGTAAAAATAGCAATATTAAAAACAAGGCCTGATAAATCATAATAAAAGTGGGTATTTAATATTCCAAGAAGCATATGCCTAAATGTAATGCAAATTACAGTAATCTATGTAATTTTATGTAACACAATTGTAAATGTTTGCTAAAAATGGACTTTCCACCACTACAAAAGAGTATCGTCTAATATTAAAAGGAAAGAACAATGCAGCTAAATTGCTGGAACTTATGCAACCTAGAGCAAATAAAGATGCATGCATAATAATAATAAAAACAATCCTGCAAAATGGTTTGAACATATAGATGTTCTCTGAATAAAAAAAAATGAGGAGGATTTAACAATTAGGTTGAAATTTGTTACCACAAGAAACAAATAGAATTGAAATGTAACTCTTTTCTCAAACGAGACAGTTTTCCAAGGATTGAATTCAAACAACCCTTAGAGTTTATTTTTTCTGACCTTTGTTTTCTTATGCCACTAAAAGAAGAACAGTAAAGCTACTTTGTTTAACATTAATAGATTGTCACCAAAACAATTTCAAAAAAATTTCAACCTCTTCTGTAAGTGTGGCCTGCTTTGTGGGAGTGGCTTGCCAGCCATATGATTGGGTGGGAGTGGCTTGCCAGCCATGTGACTGAATGGGAGTGGCTTGGCAGTCATGTGACTGGGTGAGTGTGGCCAACTTGTAAAACTTGTAGTGAAACTCACTTAAGAACGCTCTTGCTTAGCAACCAAAATGTTGGCTCAGAAACTCTGGCATTTGAAGCATGCAAGTCTTAAAGCTGTCAAGTTACAAGATCCTTGCACCCCTAACCCTTTAGAAAAAAAACCCCAGGGATATTCAAACTTGACAGCTTTAAGACTTGTGGACTTCAACTCCCAGAATTCCTCCTCTGGCTCTTCATCTTGATTATGTGCAGATGGGCGGGGGAGGGAGCTGGAACCAGTTCTAAACGGCACTGTAGATTTGTGGAACCTCTTCTATAGAAGAGGTTAGAACTGGTAGGAACCCATCCCTGACTGTCACTCAAAGTATATACGTGCACCTATCTCTTCACAAATAAAACTATACTATTTGAAAAATTCAGACTATGAATTTACTTATGCAAAAAAAGCAACTCTGACAGAAAAATAAAGAGATTTAGGTGTGAGTGGGAGATAAATTTGCAAACAGGAGTTTGAAAAATACATGAATAACAAAGCATAAAACATGAAGATGCACACATTAAGTTATATTCCTGAGGGGGGAAAATGGTTGCAGAAAGAAAGCACCAAACCTACTGAAGCTAGCTGATGCAGAGTTATTTGACTATTGGGGGAGGGGGGGGGAGAGAAAAGAAAAATTTAACACAGATACAGTTCTGCAAACTGTCTACCAATGCAAACTACAAATAAAATCTACATGAGTTATAGAATGGGGGAGCAACTCAAATATATCACACCTAAAATTATTTGGATGAAAAGCTAAACCCGCGCCCCGATGGAGGACCTCGTGGCCGCATGGAATACTGCGACCACGGGAGCCTTGGATCGGGTCGCGCCCTTGCGGCCTCTCTTGCGGCGGCGAGCCACCCTGGCTCCTTGGTTTACCGAGGAGCTGAGGGTGATGAAACGCCACAAGAGATGCCTAGAGAGAAGATGGAGGTATACCCGCTCTGAATCTGACCGGACACAGGTAAGAGCCCATTTACGGACTTACATTGTGGCGCTGAGAGTGGCCAAACGCCATCATTGCGCCACTCTCATAGCATCCGCAGATAACCGCCCTGCCGCCCTGTTTAGGGTGACCCGTACCCTCCTTCAACAGAGGGTGCGGGAAGCCCCCTTACAGGGTAGAGCAGAGGAATTTGTGTCTTATCTGCAGGAGAAAATCGCTCAGATACAGAATGAGTTAGCCCCCATTGCTGGTCCAGTGGATTGCCACGAGGGGGATCTTGTTTGGGAGGAGTTTGACTCCGTTACTTCCGAGGATATGGACAGGTTACGTGGGCGACTGCGAGCCACCACATGTTTATTGGACCCGTGTCCCTCCTGGCTTGTACTGGCATCCTGGGAGGTGACACGAGGCTGGCTCCAAGAGGTTATCAACGCATCCTTGAGTGAGGGTTCCTTGCCTGCCTCCCTAAAAGAGGCCATGGTGAGGCCCCTCCTCAAGAAGCCCTCTTTGGATCCAGCTTTATTAACCAACTATCGTCCAGTCTCCAACCTTCCCTTCCTGGCGAAGGTTGTTGAGAGTGTGGTGGCACAACAGTTTCCCTGTCATCTGGAGGAAATTGATTATCTAGACCCGCGCCAGTCCGGCTTTCGACCCGGGCATAGCACCGAGACGGCATTGGTCGCATTGGTGGATGATCTCTGGAGGGCCAGAGATGGGGGTTGCTCCTCCATCCTGGTTCTGTTAGACCTCTCGGTGGCTTTCGATACCATCGACCATGGTATCCTATTGCATCGGCTGGGGGGGTTGGGGGTGGGAGGCACCGTTCTGCGGTGGTTCTCCTCCTACCTCTCTGGCCGATCGCAATTTGTGTTGGCAGGAGAGCAGAGGTCGACCCCGAGACCCCTCACATGTGGGGTGCCTCAGGGGTCGGTCCTCTCGCCTCTCCTGTTCAACACATATATGAAGCCGCTGGGCGAGATCATCCGTGGTTTTGGGGTAGAGTATCATCTCTACGCTGATGATACGCAGCTGTATATATCTACCCCAAACCACCCCAACGATGCCGTAGCGGTGATGTGCCAGTGCCTGGAAGCCGTGCGGATCTGGATGGGAAGTAACGGACTCAGGCTCAACCCGACCAAGACCGAGTGGCTGTGGTTTCCGGCTGCCCGATTCAACCAGCTGACTCCATCGCTGGCCATAGGGGGCGAACATCTTGCCCCTGTGGATGGGGCGCGCAACTTGGGTGTCCTCCTGGATACCCGGCTGTCCATGGAAGATCAAGTGACAGCCGTGGCCAGGAGGGCGTTTTACCAGGTTCGCCTGGTACGCCAGTTGCGCCCCCTATTGGATCGGGACGCCCTTCGCACAGTCACTCATGCTCTCGTGACATCCCGACTGGATTATTGCAACTCTCTCTACATGGGGCTCCCCTTGAGGTGTACCCGGAGGCTTCAGTTGGTCCAGAACGCAGCCGCGCGAGCAATTATGGGCACCTCTAGGTTTGCCCACGTAACACCGCTCTTGCGCGAGCTGCACTGGCTACCTGTCGTCTTCCGGGTGCGCTTCAAGGTGTTAATTACCATCTTCAAAGCGCTCCATGGCTCGGGACCTAGCTACCTGCGGGATCGGATCCTGCCCCATACATCCTCACGGCCGATTCGCTCCCACAGAGAGGGACTTCTCCGGGTGCCGTCCACTAGACTTTGTCAGCGGGCGACGCCCAGGGGAAGGGCCTTCTCTGTGGCGGGCCCAGCCCTCTGGAACGACCTTCCCCCCGATATCAGGACAACCACGGACCTCCGCTCCTTCCGCTTAAAATTAAAGACACACTTTTTTCGCCTGGCCGGCCTTGGGTAGTCTCTTTTTAGGTTAGGGGTTTTAGGGGTATTTTTAGTTAGTTTATGGGTTTTAGCGCAGGATCAATTTAATCCATTTTTAATTTTGTATTTTGTATTTTGTCTGTGGTCTTATTTGTATTTTTAATTGCCTGTGCCCCGCCTCGAGTCCCCTTGGGGAGAGAGACCGGGATATAAAATTAAATAATAATAATAATAATAATAATAATAATAATTATTATTATTATTATTATTATTATTATTATTATTATTATTATTATTATTATTATTATTATTATTATTATTATTATTATTATTATTATTATTATTATTATTATTATTATTATTATTATTATTATTATTATTATTATTATTAAACATATATTCCTAAAAAAGAAAGTAAATTTCAGAATCCAATTAGAAATAGTCCTGGATTGTCAAATAGAAACAAACAGGTGCTCTATAGCATCATTTTGAGGGCAGGAGTTGAAACAATATAATAATAATAATAATAATAATAATAATAATAATAATAATAATAATAATAATAATAATAATAATAATAATAATAATAATAATAATAATAATAATAATAATCTTTATTGTCATTGTAAAAATTACAATGAAATTGGTATATGCCCAGGATGTGAAGGGTCTGTAGATATTTTCACAACCTTCCTTTTGACTCGTGTGTGTGTGTGTTCTAGTCCATTCTTTGCATAGAATTGGTGAAAAAAAGAAACATAGAGGTTAGAACTTTGAATATCATACACAACATTTGTTTTGGAGAAAGAAAAGCAATGCTCATTGGAATCTCTGATAGTGAAATTCCAATTCTTGGCTTCTACTACGGTTGTATAATTGGTTTTCCTGCACTTGCTGGGTGATGTCTAGAAATTCCATGGCTCAATACTATGCAAATGCTTTGAATCAGGGCCATGTTGTTAAAGTCATTGAAGCACCTGCAGTTTTCCCAAAGTTGCACAAATGCTTTGCAAGGTGGTCCCAGTTGTCCTCATCAGTGAGATTAGTCATTATGCCTGCTGCTTATAGAGCAACTTCATGAATCTTGAAAAAGAAGCAAAGCTTATCTGAGTAGCAAGGCATCTCGTTTGAAGGATGTGCCCAACCTTACCATATAACATTTGCATGTTAATTAAGTATGCGCTGGATATCAAGTACTAAAGTAGATTGAGAACTGGCTTGAAAACAATGCTCAATAATCCTCACCAAACTACAGTGAGAGATATCAAGTGAGATATAATGGAATTTGGCACCAGACTTGGTACTCATCAAGTTTTTGTTTAATTAGTTCAATTCAACAAGCAAAGAGAATGTTGATCTCAGATGATACAAAATAAGGAGGGATAGTTAATACTCTAGAAGATAGAAAGAAAATTCAGAATCCTATTGATAAATAGGGAAGCAGGCTAAAATGATGAAGGCAATCGAAATGCTCTTCATAAGAAAGACATATCAAATGCTTAAAAATAGGCATGGAAACATCTGATTAATCCACGTGAAAAGGAACCTGGAGTTCTAATTGTTCACAAAAATTAGTATGATTGATCAGTGTGGTGTAACTGCTAAAAAAAAATCAAAAAACAATTTTAGAATGTATTAACTGAAGTGTAATTCCAAGTCAAATAAAATAATAAAAAAATTGGTTCCAACCAATTGTACATTCTTTGCTCTTGTTGAATTAAGTGACACTGTGGTAACCCTATGCAGATATCTGAGAGCTGTGAGCATCTTGCTGTGGAACAAGCTTCAACTAAAACCTTGCAACACTGAATGGTTTTGGGTGTTGGGGGGCCCGGATTCTAAGATAACACCATCTCTGGTGGTTTATAGGATTCCACTGACCCATACAGACCATGTGCACAATTGGGGAGTGGGGAATGTGTGGACGTCCCCCTGGACACATAACTCCTACTGGAGGAGCAGATGTCATCTATGGCTAGAGAGCCTTTGCCTAACTTTGCATTCTGTGGCAGTTGTGCCCATTTGTGGATCAAGGAACTCTATTAACAGTCACCCATGCTGATCACCTCCTGATTGGAATACTACAATGTGCTTTACATAGAGCTGCCTTAGAGTGTACTGAGAAACTTCAACTGTTGCAAAAGTGCAGTAGCATGAATAATTATGTATGTCTGTAATGGTTGCCAGTGCATTTATGAGTCCAATTTAAGGTACTGGTATTGACCTTTAAAGTCCTACAGAGCTTGGGAGTTTGGGCATTTCTTCTCTCTCATCCCAACCCACCTCACAGGGCAGTTGTTGTGGGGAAAACAGAAAGGTTGTAGATATGTTCACCACCTTGAGGTATTTGTAAAAATAATAAAGTCAGGAAATAAATAGATTAGATAGATAGACAGACAGACAGACAGACAGACTCTTTCAGATTTCATCTGCCTGTTCTACCAGATCCAACAGATATGTTACAGGTTCCTTCATCAAGGGAGCTATATTTGGGGAGTTTTATGTGGCAGGACAATTCCTGCATTGCCCACATTGTGGAATCTTCTTCCCTCATAGATGAAATTAGCGTCATTGCTCAGGCCTTTTGGGGAATTTATATTCCCCAAAAATAGAGAGAATACGTTTCTCAGATCTTAATTTCTAAAGCATAATTTCTAAAGAAATATAACAAATGGGGATGAATGCATAACCTATTCAATTTTCAGACATGAAAGAATCAAAGACAATGTCAGTTTCATCTGTCATCAACTGTAACCTGTCAATTTAGATGATAGTCTGTGACAATTCAAGCTTGGAAAATGACTTTCTGAGGAGCCAATCAAGAGTGGGAAGGTTTACCTCTTAGGTAGGTTTTTTAAAAAGAAGGCGGCACTTCCTTGTCTTTTTGTCTTTACTTTGCATGGGAAACGTGGATGTGTAAATTGCCAAACTGGCTCCAAACAGGTGAGCAGAGCCTTGAGTCTTACTGAGTTGGAGGTCTAGGTAAAATACAATAATCTTGGGAGTCACAAAAGCTAGAAGTGTGTTAAAGATTCAGCTCTGTTCTAGGCAAAATTATTCAAATGGTGGTGCCTTTTATTCTGCCTTTGTTCCAGGTAACTATGCATACAAAATTGGCAGTGCTAATACCCTTAGAAGACATAGTTATTTTCTTTTTGATTCCCTCTGTCCTTCTGTCTTCTTGGCATCTCTTTAATTCTACAATTGTGTATACCTAATAAAAGACTTGCATTCTTACTGCAATAGAGACTCATATTCTGAAAGGAATGCAATCCCAGTACATATAAACAGGTTCTCCTTGGGAGATGTGAAACAGCAAATGAGGATTATGAGGTAAGGCTTAGGAATCCCCAGAAGGGCTAACAAATCATGTCCGGATAAGTGTGTATTTGCAAATATCCTGTAAATGCAAATGATTTATTTTGAAACAGGCAATGTCATTTCTCTCTCTCCTATTTTCATTTAGATGCTTGCTCCATAATCAAAACACAATAAAAATTAAGCAATAGGGGTCAAATATTTCATAGCTATCTCTCTAAATATTAAATGTAATTTTAAATGAATTTTTAATTACAACATAAGATTCCCCCCCCCCCACCTCTCTTCTATGCTTAGCAGGTGCCATGCGCTGTTAAAACATGCATCCAGCCCCTTTGAGATAAATTCTTCTTATCTTATCTTATCTTATCTTATCTTATCTTATCTTATCTTATCTTATCTCTTAGCCTAGCCTAGCTTAGCTATGTGCACATACATATGTACATATGCATATGCATATTTTTCACTGCTCACTTGCTTTTTCTCTAATTGGATAATGTAATGCTTTGTAACAAAACCACCTTCTGCATAAAAATGGCATATTTACCAGTCATTCATCATTCTTGTGCAATAATTCACATCTAATTATTCACAGCAATTCTTTGTGTGTGTGTGTGTGTGTGTGCATTTCTTTGTGTTTTCTTATTGAAAGTTACACAGCATACAGACCTTTCGAGGTTAGTAAGTTACAGTAAATGTGTCATGAAAATAATAGCACATTTATTCTCCACTTCTTTATGATCAGTGCAACTTATTTCTGTTCTGACATTTTCTCCATTTCTGCTCAAAATAATTGAGCATTGATGTAGCAGGAGGCAGGAGTGAAAAGATCTAGTGGCCATTGAAGAGGTAATTTTTGAAAAGCTACATATTTATTCTTAGCAGCATGCTTTGCAAACTTGTAACCATGGAAAATATAATTATAAGCTATGTAAGTGTCTCATTGTTGCTATTAATTTAATTTTGTAACCTTTATTTTCAACTATTGTGGACATTCCAATATGAAGAGACCCTGAGTCAGTCATCTTATTGGATACATTTATGTGCCCATTATTAATCCATTTGCCGAATTTGCCAAAATTTAAGTAGTATCAAATTATATAATACTAATGGAAATCTGAATTATTAAATAAAAACTGTAGATGAGTTTTGTGCTGTATACACCACTTCGTGGTACAAAAATTGTCATGCAAAATCACTCATAACTCTGCCAGATGATATCAGTTTTCTTTAACTTTTCTTTAACTTTTTGTAATGTTAGTATTACTTAAAAAAAAAAGGTGAAAGTCTCATTATTCACTTTCTCGCTAAAAAACGTCAAAGTAGCTCCCCTTAAGAAATTGCTATATAGATTGCATGCAGAAATATAATACAGAGCCAGAATTAACAAGACAGCAACAGGCAGCAAATATCACCTCTGCAAAGAAGCTGAAGGAATAGTGGACCTAGTTAGCTGCTGCAAGAAGATCTGACTACAAGCAACGGCATAACAAAATAACAACAATGGTTTATTCAATATCTGCAAGAAATACTACCTGCCTCCAAGCACGAACTGGATAAAATAATAGAACATGAAGAAGCTAAAGTGCCCTGGGACTTAAGGATTCAAACAGACAAACATCTGCCACATCACACTCCAGACTTAACAACTGTTGATAAGAAAGACAAAGAAGTGTATAGTGGATGCAGCAGTGCCTGGAGACAGCAGAATAGAAAAGAAAGAACTGGAGAAAATAAATCACAAAATACAAAAATCTGAAAGTAGAAATAGAATGACTATGGCAAAAGAAAGTAAAGGTAGTATCAATAATAATAGGTGCCTTGGGGACAATCTTAAAATGGATCACCACACGAATGCCATTGGTACCAACAAAATCATTATCACTCGATTGCAAAAAGCTTTATTTGGAATGACTTACATCCTGTGATGATACCTTTAACACTATCAAACGACAACATTTGCCTATCCCAGGTACTTGGGAAAGACTAAGTTAGTAGATAAAAATACCAAACCAAGTCTAAATATCTGATTGATTATATGACCAACCATAATAATAAATATCTAGCTTGAAACTCAAATCTTTATTTCAATTGTAATATATATGAACATATGAAGTTAAAAGCTTGTTGAAGAAATGAAAGAATCTGTAATTCACTCATTCAGTCACCAAGACATATGTAATATTATGAATATAAAATTGGATGAACCGTTGTGATTTAATCCTTTCATTAAACTCTGTAAAAATTCATATCTACGCTGAAGAGCAAATATGTTGAACTTCATTAAACCCAAGGTTAACATCCTAATCTTAAATAGCAAATAGAGCAATAAATGATTACAATTAAGATTTCTGGTTGCCTACCTGTTGTCTGTATTCTCTTGTGGTAAACAAGGATATCTTTAGCATTTTCAAGTCTCATTAAGAACTTCGTATCTCTGCTATTAAATCTGTTAATTTGTATGACACTGAAGTTATCTGAATTTGTTGCATACAAATAGTCTTCAAATACTGCTAAACCATATAGATGAGTAACCTAAAGAAAAAAAAATACAGACATAAATATAGACGTGTGTGTGTGTGTATGTGTGTAATTATGCAATTTTATCAGTTTCTTTTATTGCAAGGCTGTACATAGAGATTAATAATGGAAGTCATAAGTAGAATGTAACTATTGGCTAATGAGAAACTTTTTAAGACAGCAAGCAGAAATGAATTTCTTTTTTTTTTCATTTGAACAATGTACATTTATTTTAAAAAGCCTTGGAATGAGAAATAGCATTTGCCATTCTTATAATAAATACTACTAGCCAGAAATCTTGGATTCTCATTTTTTGTTCTAAGTGTTTCCAATCCAGACTGCAAGAATGCAAGTCTGACAATTATGTTTTCAAAAGAGTGGAAAAGTAGCAATATTCTGATTGAAAGAATATAGAGATACAATAAGCCAAATTTGAGAAGTAGTGCACAATTTTGTGCCAATTAGGGATATACGGATTGGATCTTTGTTCATCAGAAGATCATTGAGAACTTTATGAATGTAAGAATAGAAATATGTTCTATGTCTACTGATTTACAAAAAAAAAGTATGATGAAGTGAATAGTTTTAATTAGGGAATATTTTGTGTGGCTATGATATTGAAGCTTAGTTACTGAATGGCTGGCAATTAGTGGTAAAAGTGGAAATAAAGGGATGCAAAATAATAAATGAAATGTTTAGTGAATATTTCAGAAGTGAGCAGGAAGTACTGTACATAAGGATGTCTACTGTCCCTTTCATTGTTTATGAACAAATGTGTAAGAAGTGCTTGTGTTAATGTAAGAGTTATGTAGGTTAAGGGGTATGGATATGTGTACAGTTCTGTATGGGAATTTTAGAAGTGTGATGCTTAAGAGCAATAACATTACTCCAAGTACTTTTGTCAATATTGTTGACTAAAAATCCAAATGATCTAAGTGAATGTGAGATACGTTTTCCTATTCTGCTCATATGAAGTGAGAGTTGGATGTAACAAGAGAAAAATACAAGGAAGTTAAATGCAGTTGGAAATAATTATTTAGGAAGTGCAGGTGGCAAAACAAGAAAAAGATCAATAATTAATTGGTAATGGTGAATATAGGCCAGATATAATGACAAATAATCAGAATGAAGGGTATGATTATGTGACTTGATCAAATAGAGAAAATGAATGACAATCAAATTACAAAACAAATAAATGAATACAGCATCAACAGGTGGAAACAGGTGAAAGAAAAAAGTTGGGGTTGGATAAAGTTGATCAGAACCTCAGATAGGAGCAATTGAAATGTTGAAAATCAAGATGATGGATAGATCTGATAGGGGCAAGGATTATTATTATTTATCATTTCTTTCCTGATCATTGATAATCTTGCTTACCACAAAAACGAATTCAAATGGGAAATGAAAGCAGTTCAGGGTCCAGCTATATGTTTAATTTAATTTGTAGATAGAAGTATTCCAAACCTCAAATCATACGATGGTTTAATATTCCATTTAGATCACCCTTGATAGTTGACTGTGTATGATCTGCCTGAACATTTGTCGTGTTCCAGTGTTCATCTTCTATATCAGTTGCTTTCATTTCCTCTCTTTCACCATTTGCTTTTGTTGCCAACACATTTTTAATGTCATAACGTTTTATTTACAGTATTTTATGTATTTATTTACAGGACATTAATGGCTGCCCATCTCATAGGATGATTCTAAGTGGCTCACAATCAGTGGTGGGTTTCAAATCCCATTGCAACCAGTACGGTGCAACAGGGCCGGGTGTCCACCATATGCACGCATGTAGCACACACACAGCGCGCACATGTGTACTTACCACCCACAATGCTCCATGATGCCTCCGCGATGCTCCAGCTGCTCGGAGGAGCATTGCGCAGGCACTGATCAGCTCAAATACAGGTAAGGAGCGTGGACGGGCAGGTGGGCCCTCTGGAGCAACGTACCAGAACGGTACCTGGTGCTCCCAGCAAGCACTGGCACGCCTGTACCGTGGCGTACCAGCCATATTCCACCACTGCTCACAATAATCCATAAGAAGCATAGTTAAAAACAAACCACATAGGTCTGTTGACCAACAGCTGAAACCCTACCCTAGTCCAGTGCATGGGGAACAGCCAGGTCTTCATAAACCTCCCAAGGGGCAGTTGGGCAGGCTGTTCCAATGGGGTTGGGGTGGCCACCAAAGAGATGTACTTCCAATGATCTGCCACATAGCTACACCTGGAGTGCATCATCCTATCTAATCTATTAGAACAGGCAAATCACCTGGCCCTCTGCTATTTAAAGGTGAGAACCAGCATATTGGGTTACACCAAAAAAGCAACTGTGAGCCAGTGCAGCCCATGCAGAAGTGGTGTTGCTCAAGCACACCCAAAATTGGATATGCTGCTGCATTGTTTACCAGTTGCAGCTTCTTAGATGCTGTTCAAGAGCTGCCCTGTGTAGAGAGCATTATAGCAGGTGGTGACTAATTTTCTTGATATTAAACTGAAAACCCTATTCCTGTTAATTTAAAACTAGTATTCTATAGACCACTATGGATTAGATATGGTTTTCTTCCATTTTGACAATTCTTCAGGAACTTGAAACCTGATACAAATCACCAATCAAACATTTCCAAGTGTAATTGTATCCAGTTGCCTTTATCTTTCTTCAAATAGTTAAGTTTCCTGGTCATCTTTGTTTCTCTTATCTGAATCTATTCTATCTATTCTAGCTTCTCAGGACAATTTAATTTATTTGAATATTGAGCCTCTACTCTTTTAAATTCTAACACAGAGAAAATAGAAAGTGAGTGAATCTCTTTTCATTAGCATGCTTGTCCATGAGCTGATTGACCCTTTTGAAGTTAAGCAATGCTATTTTGACTATATCATAATACAGAAAAAGAAGCTTCATTATTAATTTGACATGATGGGGCTTTTTTTTAAATGGTGTTTCCTTGAAAGATCTCTCCATATTTGGAAGGGAAAAAAACCCACCCAAGATTGTATATAGAAAGGGACAGAGAGAGAAATGGAGAAGGGGAGGGGGGGGAGAGAAAGAGTGAATGAGAGAGAGAGAGAGAGTGAATGAATAATGTACTGTATTTTGGATATGTACAATCTTGGTGTGGTTCAAAAATGTGCATTACTAATATTAATGGATTATCTGTAGTGATGGTGAACACCATTTAGATTTTCACGTACCTTCAGAAAGTTGAAAGCTCAACAGAGTTTAACAGGCAACATTAACAGACAAAAATTCACTATGGCCTAGCATGTGGAAATCAAATTTAATCTATGAACTTTACAGAGTGCTCACATAATGATGCTTCCATCACAGGAGCAGTCACCTCTCTGAAATGGTATAGGGTTTCCTGTTTGAGCAGGGGGTTGGACTAAAAGACCTTCAAGGTCCCTTCCAGTTCTATTCTGGTCTGACCATGTTACCACTTGAACATTTATACATTTGTGTGGGGGATAGGATAGGAGACGCTTCTGTGGGGCAAGCCTGAGGAGAGAATGGGAGAGGAAAGGCTGATGTGTATGCAGGTGTGTATGGGTGTGTATGTACATGCATGCATGTATACATTATATTTTTATACTAAATATATTGTGTGTGTGTGTGTATACATATATAATATATATATATATGCTGGCATTGTTGGCTTTGGGGATTTTCCCGTGTATATAGCATGGAGATGTTATTGCAACGTTTTGGCAAGATCTCACTTGCCATCATCAGGCAGGCTTTTGTCTGTGACTGTCTGTGACTGTCACAGACAAAAGCCTGCCTGATGATGGCAAGTGAGATCTTGCCGAAATGTTGCAATAACATCTCCATGCCTTATACACAGTAAAATCTCCGAAGCCAGCAATGCCAGCATACCTACACCCGTGAAAATCTACAAAAACACAGATATATACAGCACACACACACACACACACACACACACACACAAACCTGCACATAGATATATACACACACTAACATATACATCGCACACAAATACACCCAAATGCCTACATTTCAGGTGATAATGGTTTTAGGCACATTATTTATGACATTATTTATAAAATAAATACCTATGATACTCACCAGTTGGCCTTCTATGATAGTTTGCCTGTTACGTCCTTGGTAGTCAACCACTCCTATAAAGTCAAGATAGTCATCTACCCAGTAAACGTATTTGCTGACAAGGTCAAGTGTAAGCGCAGTCGGCTGCTCTATTTTAGATATTACTATCCTTGTTCTGTTCATGCCATCCATGTCACAGCTCTCAATTTTAGCCACATTGCCATAGTCTGTAAAGAACAGCTTTCTGTAACGAGAAATTTCAGACACATTTTAATATTTATGCACATTTAACCGCAAGGACATAAAATGTAATCTGTAACAGAAAAGTTGTGTTTTTCACTTACGCTAACATCATACACAATAGCATCCAGAAGAAAATCATTCTCAGTTTATTATAGAAAAACATAGAAATATCTTATGGCACCTGAACACTAACAAATATATTCATAAGTTTATCTCATTATACACGTTCTAGTCTTTAAGATACCACTTCATTATTTTAAAACATTTGAAGTTCATAAGTTATATATTCTTTTCAAAATAGAACTGGTTAACTAAAAATGGTTTCATTCACCCCCTCTGTCTATTCTTAGTTGTTGGATTTTATTAAAAAGCTGAAATAACAACAACAACAATAACAACAACAACATTTTACAAGATGCATCAACAAATTGCAGTTTCCTGCAATAACACCAGCAGTACTGCAAAAAACTGTGCTACTTGGAACATCTTATATTTTAAGAAGGTTCGTGGTTGATACCTAGGACGCTGGCAGCAAACCGTATCAACCATTAGCACCAGTCAATGGTATTTGTAATTCATTTTTGAATGTTCAGTTGGCTGAGTGAACATTTTTGAATGTTCAGTTTAATGGATAAAATATAACAACAACAACAACAACAACAAAAAGTATAGATATGTGAAACAGGAATTTGATCCTTTATTCAGGCACTTCCAATTCAGCGAGGTCTTGGTACTCTCTGAGTTTGGTGGTTTTCTTGCAGACATTTCACTGCCAAACTAGATGACATTATCATCATTGATGCATCATGTCCTGGGCAGTGATGGTGTTACCTAGCTTGGTAATGAAATGTCTGCAAGAAAACCACCAAGTTCAGAAAGCACAAGGGACCCTACCGTTCAACCTTGAGCTACAAATAGTTTCTTTTATCAGAAATTTCATCTTCATCTAATAACTGTAAGGAAAACTTCTATCTATAAATAAAAGCAATTTAAACATTTAGTCTCCAGAAAACAGATGCCTTTCCCCCTAGCATTAGAGCCATGATGGCAATATAAGTATTAAATACAGGTAATAATATATTTTATATTTTATAATATATAAAAAATAAGCAATAGTAATAGGAAGAAGGAAGAAAAAAATTAGTTACATATACAGAAAACACATTTCAGACCATGATGCTTCATTTGGGGAGAGAGGGGGGGAAGGTATCAAATGCCTATTTTTCTCCCTTTTATCAAGGATATCCAGAACATCATAATCCATGTATGCCTTTGTGAAGATAGTTTCCAATAGCCTGAAGCAACACATTAGAGAAATAATTAAGCAGATGGAAAGTAAATGTGAGGTAATGACAAATAACACATAGAAGTAATCCAGACTTCATGACTAACTCATTTATCCCAAAGCGTATCATCTTGTGGAAGGTAAATTATTGACAGATAAGTGTTATCCATTTTAAAAAGAGAGCGGAAAAAAAATGTTCCAGTGCATTTATCTGTCCATATATTTGACTCGCTGATTACATTTAGTGTAAAACTAATAGGAATCTCTGAAACCACCAAAGCTTCTAAGCCTGATATTTGATTAGCAAATACTGTGTTTAGTAAATCACAAATCAATTTCAATTAACCTGACAATATTTTAACAAGATTAATTTCCCATGAGATTAAATTACATTTGTAAATGGAAGCCCAGCCCATCATGGCTCTAATGCTAGGGAAAAAGGCATCTGTTTTCTGGAGACTAAATGTTTAAATATTGCTTAGAAAACTAATAAGATTATTTTCTAGGCTTAGTAAAAAAATAATAGCATTAGAAGAAAAAGGTTGTGTTGGTTATTATTAAGGTCTCTTTCTCTCTCCCTCTCCCTCTCTCCCTCTCCCTCTCTCTCTCTCCTTCCCTCCCTCCCTCTGTGTGTGTGAGCGAAAACACACACAGAGGGAGGGAGGGAGAGAGAGCAAGACAATGTACAAATGTGTAAGATTTGACTACTTTAATTGGTGGTTGGGTGTATCCATCACACTAAGTCATGTATAATTTAAACAATGACATTGGCCATTAAACTATTGGCTGAATTCCTAAAACATACTAAGCATAAGCTGTGGTTTATACATAAACATTGCTCTAAGCCAATTAAGTTACAGACACCATGTTGCTCATTAATGGTAAGAAACTGATAAATCTAAACATTTTTTTTCTAGTGCTATATCAGTTAGAAAGTACATCATTATATTTAGGGTCAAGAAATTATCTGGCACATACTACTCTCTGGGTTTCACACATTCATGAGATCAGAACTAATCAGAAAATCAGTCAATATTTCCTTCTCTTCCCTTGCATTCTATAGTTACCCAGCAATTAAATCCTTCTGAGGAAAGCTGCTGAGAATTTGTCCAGAGATATAGCATGGGAAAGAGGATTTTCCTCTTCTATCAGTTCTAGGCTATGGAACGTACACTCTTGGGAATTGGATTTGGCCCATTCTCATTCTACTTTTAATAATTTTTTCTGCCAGGACTTTAAAGAGCTTATATTTGTGTTTTAATTTACTGGGGCTTTTAGTTTACGCCCATGATTTTTGTGTTTATTCCACAAGCTGTTTTGAATACTTTCTCCTCAAAATAGAGATGTCTTATAAAACCAATTTATTGAATAAAATAAATATAAGATATGCCCAATTTGGTTTAGTGGATATCAGGCTGTACACCTGTGAGGAATGTAAGTGGAGTATTAGCTGGGTTCACTGCCTTGAGTTATTATAAAGGTTGGATAAAAATCAAATCAATAAATAATATGTTATTTAAGGTAAAAGTAAAAGTTCCTCTCACAGATATGTGCTAGTTGTTCCAGACTCTAGGGGGGGGGTGCTCATCTCCGTTTGAAAGCCAAAGAGCCAGCACTCTCCAAAGACATCTCTGTGGTCATGTGGCCGGTATGACTAAACGCCGAATGTGCATACCTTCCCACCAAAGGTGGTCCCCATTTTTCTGCTTGCAGTTTTACATGCTTTCAAACTGTTAGGTTGGCAGAAGATGGAACAAGTAAAGGGAGCTCACTCCATTATGCGGTACTAAGGATTTGAACCGCTGAAATGCCAACCTTTCTAATCAACAAGCTGAGTGTCATAGCCACTAAGCCACTATGTCCCACTAATTTGTTAGTTAATGCATGGCAAAGCCAAGGACAGTGTTGCTAATGTTCCAGATGAATTAATTATGAAAAGCAGGCCACTTTGCAGTGTTCTTTGTAGAAACTGAGATCCCAGCAAATAAATGTAAAGGCCCCTTGCTTTTTCTTTTTCTTTAAACTCTTAGTGGGATGGGAGAGGATAGGGCATTGGTGTCAAACTTGCAATGTCACGTTGTTGTCATGTGACATATCATGATTCCCCGTTTGCTAAACCAGGGATGGGCGTGGCCAGCATGTGATGCATCCGGGCCACAAGTTTGACACCCCTAGAATAGGAGAAAGAACAGAGCAGAAAATAGTGATAGAATGGAAGCAGGATAGCATGTTGCCTTTACATCCTATGAACTAGGAAAGGGTTAAGGTGACAGCTCCAGCATTTATGGAGCCACCTGCCCCAGGCCTTGCAGGAATTCAGCAAGGGAGACTTCACTGCATTTCCTTTGGAGCAGCATCAGAACTGATGAACTTCACTGGCTCAATAATGTAAAGTTGGCTAGAAAGCACCATTGCCTTGTGGGGAGAGGCAGGGATGCTACCGATTAACACAGCCATTATGTCGGACAAGTTCTTTGATGAACTTCAAATGCATACAGTTTTACAATTGAAAATTTAGAACACAAGAAATATGATCAATTTATTCTGTGATTTGAAAAGCACCGAGAAGCTTCTATAGTAGCAGGCGAATTCTTGTCTTGCATGTTTAAACACTACTAGTGTTAAAATTATTTCCTAAATCAGTTCAGCCATCATCTCATCTTAATGGTCTAACACTGGCATATATGAAAGATTGTTTTCTCTCATATGAAATATTGATCTCCATAAGATGTATTTCTGTAATTTATTCTATGATAATGGCAGCAGTGGAGATATTATATTTCACCATCACTACCTGTAGAAAACCCCCTACCAATCTCAGAAATGTCAGTTCAATCATCTCTGTGGCATAGAAAAGGGGAATGAAGGCCAATTAATCTAAACTTCATCAATCCAAACAACGGTTGTGATAAAAAAAAAAAGATCTTCGTAACAGGACTGAAACATTCCTTTGAATCTACCTTTTAAATCCTATAGCAGAAATATATTGCGCTTAAGGAAAAAAAGTAAGAAAGAAATATTGGGATAAAAAACCGGGACTGGAGTAAAGCTAACATTATTCTGCAATAATTAAAATATCATTAATTTAAATAGAATAAGAGTTGGAAAACTAACTAGTAGAAAACTTTTTCCCTCATAGAACACATACATTTTCTTTTTTCTTGGTTATCAAAATATATTTCAATAAAGCAGGGAGAGTAAGAACTATTGCTTAGAATATCCCTGTCTGAATGCCAATCAAAATCCTCATGTTTTGACAAAATAACACTGCATTATACAAGGGGCTGCCCTTGAAGTATCAAGAAGCTTATATTTGTGTAATATATAGCAGTCGTCTAGCCCAGTGTTTCTCAACCTTGGCGAGTTTAAGACGAGTGGACTTCAACTCCCAGAATTCACCAGCCAGCATGGCTGGCTGGTGAATTCTGGGAGTTGAAGTCCACTCGTCTTAAACTCGCCAAGGTTGAGAAACACTGGTCTAGCCAACAAAGGGGAGCCTTTATAGCAGGAATGGGCAACTATAGCTCCTCTACAAACTGGCTCAGGAATTTTAGAAGTTGAAGTCCACAAGTAGTAAAGGAACCATAGTTTCCCACCTGTGCTTTATAGCCATATACCAGTGGTGGGTTTCAATTTTTTTTAGAACCTACTCTGTAGGTGTGGCCTATTTTGTGGGCATGGCTTGGCAGTCATGTGACAGGGTGAGAGTGGCCAACTTGTAAAATGTGGTGAAACTCATTTAACAACGCTCTTGCTTAGCAACCAAAATTTTGGGCTCAATTGTGATGATAAATTGTTTCTCTCTCTCTCTCTCTCTCTCTCTCTCTCTCTCTCTCTCTCTCTCTCTCTCTCTCTCTCTCTCCCTCCCTCCCTCCCTCCCTCCCTCCCTCTCTCTCTCTCTTCCTTTCTTTCCTTTCTTACTTTCTGCCTTCCTTTCCTTTCCTTCCCATTGGGTTACCGGCAGCAGCAGGCCAGACTTACTTCTGGGTCTGCCGGTGAAACCCCCTCTCACCGGCTCTCTAAATTTCACCATCCGGTTCTTGCGAGTAGGTGCGAGCCTGCAGAAACCCACCACTGCTATATACTATCAATGTTGTGGGCACTGCACTGGCTCCCAATTAGCTTCTCAGGAAAATTTAAAATGTTGATTTTAATGTATAAAGCCTTTTTGTGTTTCAGTACCCCCGAATCTCCAGGTCTGCCTTCTTCATATAGTCTTCTGTCTCACAGTACAGAAATATAGGGTCCCCAATACATGAGATTTGGCCTGGGGGAGGCAGAAGACAATGTTGATGGAATACGTTTGGACAACAGATACCATAGTGGGTTATAATTTTCAATGCCATATTCTGATTTAACTGATTTTAATTTGGTTATATTGCAAACCTCTGAGAGTTAGGAGGAACAATACATAAACATAAATAAATAATAATTCAAATTTATCTGACGGCTATTCTGTTTGTCAAGTGACTTAATTAAGCTTCCAGTTTTCCCTATTTCTTCAAGCAATATATGCATATAATTCTGTCAAGTAAATGTATGCAATTCCATACCTAATGTTTAGGAGCAAATCAATTAATCTCAATTGGTTTTGCTTTTGAAGAAGCTGAATAGCTCTGTACAACCGATCTAAAATTCCCCCAACTCATTTTTTTTCAATTACTTTGAATATCATATTGAAAATACATATTCATCTATTATCATAAGCAGCGTGACACACTAAGCCATTCTGAAGGCGTAATTGTTTCCATATTGTCTCCTCTGAAACAATGCCCAAGCTTTGTACAGGTTCTTAGCTGTTCTTCCACCACATACCAAAGAGGACAAGAAAGCTACTCTCTTTTGGGGAATTGTACAAAATCTGGACCACTTAATTATGATATTTACTACTCAAAATCTCTCAGTCTGGCATAATTCAAATAGCTGTCTATGTGAAGGTAAAAAGGAATGGGTACTAGGAACACTGTTCAAGTTCCTGTTTTAAAGGGGAAAATAAAAATCAGAATATAAGTAAATACTAGACAACCTGTGATCTGCTTTCAGAGGTATTTCCTTATCAGATTCCTCAGTGCCTTCAACAATGACAGAGCTTGCAGTGTACTGCCTCCATTGGAAAAATTGGAAGTATTCAGGGATGCATCTCCCTAGAAAATGGCCCATGTTGAACTGTGCAGCCCAAATGTCAGTATAGGAAATACTTTATGACCTTTTGTTTTATGTCATAAACTGTTTTATGATCATTTTTTATGTCATCAAATGTTTTATAAAATTTACCTGGACTATTGTAACTCTCTCTACATGGGGCTCCCCTTCAGTTGGTCCAGAATGCAGCCGCGCGAGCAATTATGGGAACCGCCAGGTTCACCCACGTAACACCGCTCTTGCGCGAGCTGCACTGGCTGCCTGTTGTCTTCCGGGTGTGCTTCAAGGTGTTAGTTATCATCTTTAAAGCGCTCCATGGCTCGGGACCTAGCTATCTGCGGGATCGGATCCTGCCTCATACATCCTCATGGCCGATTCGCTCCCACAGAGAGGGACTTCTCCGGGTGCCGTCCACTAGACTTTGTCAGCGGGCGACGCCCAGGGGAAGGGCTCTCTCTGTGGTGGGCCCAGCCCTCTGGAACGACCTTCCCCCCGATATTAGGACAACCATGGACCTCCGCTCCTTCCGTCTGAAATTAAAAACATATCTTTTCTGCTTGGCCGGCCTAGGGTAGTCTCCCTTCTATTTAATTATTGGGTATTTTAGCTTTAAATGGGATTTTTAGCACAGGTATTAGATTTAATTCGTTTTTAGTTATGTTTGTATATTTTGTATATGTGTATATTTATTTTTTTTATTTCCCTGTGCACCGCCCCGAGTCCCTGTGGGGAGAGGGAGAGGTTTACAAATTAAAAGTTATTATTATTATTATTATTATTATTATTATTATTATTATTATTATTATTATTATTATTATTATTATTATTATTATTATTATTATTATTCAGTTGGACAGCAGTCATGGATCCCAGATTTTGGATGTATTCTGTAAGTTACTCCATAATAAGCTAGCCAAATAATACATAAATGAAGCTAAAAACATGAACTGTGTAAAAGGGAAACCTAGTTAAATCTAATTTATATCATTATCAACCTGTACACCTTTCCACACTTTTCTATCCTTGTAAATCATCCATACTACATTTGTAAATCATCTTGTAAATCATCTACCACTTCCATATACTAATATATTGTGTGTGTATAAATTCCCTTTTGTTCTTAAACTTGCCATATGATCACATAAAATTGATTTCTTAGTATTCTCCATCTTCTCAACCTGATCCCTCTTCTTTTTTATTTTCCTTTCTCTTTTTTAATGCAGACTTGGTAAATAATTTAGCTGCACTTGATTATCACATACACGACATTTCTGCTTGTATTTGATGTCCTAAAATTGCTCCTCCTATTTCCCTTTTAGTAAACATTCACAGCGAGAATGTCACCCAGCAGACTTTCATGGCTAAGGCAGGACTAGAAGTCACCATCTCCTGGTTTCTAGGCCAGCACCTTTATCACTACACCAAACTGCCTCTTATTTGTTTATAACTTACAGTTTTTTATCCATGTCAAATTCATCTAACTTGATTACTAATACATTAATTTTCAGATCTCTATACGTCATTGCATCAAAAATCTATCTCACAGTTGTTGCAGAACATTTGGCTTCTCAGCCAATACTGTAACCAAGCCTGCATAAAACAGGACCTGCCCATTCATATCCCAAAGCAGCAGACCTGTAATGTCCCCCATTCCAGTTTCATTCAAAATTACTTTATCCGGACTTCCGGTTCCGGCTCCGGCGGCGACGGGCGAACTTAGGGTTCGCTCGCCGCTTTGATCCTTTTCCTGCCCCCCCACGGGGGCGAGAAGCCCCTTGTTTGGGGCTTCTCCCGTAAAGCCGGCTCGACAGGGAAGCCCCCCCCCCGCGGCAGCGGGGAGAGCGACCCTGCTCCTCGGCTTAGGTGGAAGAGGACATGCTGTGGGGGGTCTTTCCTTCGCCAAAGGTTGGCGGCACCATTTAATTCTATGAAGAGAGAAGATCGGAAGAGTCGGGAGGCTTTTCGGGACCTCAGCTGCGAGCGGAGAGTGAGCGTTTAAAACTTTTTTTTTGTGTACTGTCAGCCGGGCTGATAGGGACTGGAGGGGGGTGTTTGTTTCCAAAAAACCCCCCTTGGACTAAAAGCGGCACTCGGAAATGCCTCGTTGCGAGGAATCGGAAACTTTAAATCTGGATGCTCCCTAACAAGGGAAAGTACTTTGCAGCTTGTTTGCAATTATGTCTCGAGGTCTGGCTGAAACAGTTTCTTTTTTGCTTTTTAACCGCTTTCTCCCTCGGGCTCTGAGTCTGGGCGGAAAATGGCTTCTCTTTGTCCCCGACTGACTATGACCTATGGAAAATTACCAGTGTCTCTTTGCGATTTGGACTTCCTCTAATTATTGATGAAGAATTTTCTTTTTTTGGATTTGTGATTTCCTTTCTGGATTGCCTTCGTTATTATACCTATGGAGTTGGAAAAGTGTTTCTCTGTTGGCTTCTGAATTTTGCAGCTGTACAACTTTGAGGACTTTGGACTCCTGATCTGCCTTACCAGCCCCACCCTAAAAACGCCATTTTATTGGCACGGATATCAACAGCTAAACATGGCACAAGAAGCAACGCTCGCAAGCCTTGAACAAAGAATGACTGCCCTTGAAACTGTTATACAAAATTTGGTATCAGAAATTAAGGCTCAGAGGGCAGAAAATGTTAACTTTAAAAAGGAACTATTGGACACTCGAAAACAAGTGCTTGAGAATACACAGAAGAATGAAGAATTGAAAGGGGGGCTGGAGGGGGCTAAGGGAGAGATTAAAAATGTTTCTAATGAGGTTGTGGAAATAAATGCGCATGTGACTAGGATTGATTTGGAAAGGATGACATATTTTTTGAGATTCCAGAATGTTTCTGAGATGGATGGTGAATGTCTCCCTGATCTTATGAGTACAATTATTGCAGACTATTTACATAAACCCAAAGATGAGATCAGAGGGGACATTGACCTAGTCTACAGAATAAATTCTGCATATGCTAGGATGAATGAAGTACCCAGAGAGATACATGTAAAATTTGTTAGAAGGTCAACCAGAGAGGAAATCTTGAAGGTGCAAAGAGGGAGTCCTATGATTTACCAACAAAAGGAGATTACCATCTTGAAGCAGATTCCAAGAAAAATTAGAGATGCAAGACGGAAATTTTCCTTCTTGTCTAAAACATTGTTTGATCATGGGATCTGGTTCAAGTGGGTGATACCCGAAGGGATGCTGGTGTTCTGGGAAGGAGGTAGAGTAAAGATTAAAACAGTTGCTGAGGCGGAAGCCTTTCTTAAAAAACATTCCTCTGTCCTGGGAGAAGATCCAGGGGGGGCAGGGGGAGCCATGGCCCCGCCCGCTGGGGGCCCGGGGGAGAAGGGGGAAGATACAATTGCCAAGAGACTTAGATCTAAAAAATAACTTTGCCCTTGTTTTTCTTTTGAGTAATATTGTATGATATTTGTAATCTGGATTTTTGCAATTGACTGACAGTATATAACTGAAAAATTTAGGAATATGTATGTACTTGCCCCCAGCTTGTAGTGTTATGTGAAATGTTTCTTTTTTTTTCTTTTTAATAATGTAATTTGAGGTTCCGGAGGAGCCGACGACTTTGACGTGACCACTCTCAAAATTTCTATGTAACCCTTACCCTACCCCACAAAAAATGTAAACTCAATAAAACTTTTTCAATATAAAAATTACTTTATCCACATCCACTGCTGAAAACTTCTTGCTTAGCCCTTTTCACCCTCTTCCAAAACGTTTTTTTTAATTCCATTAAAATTCCTCTGAATTTTACTTTTTCTCATTTAATCTTAAGAGTAAACAGCCATAATTAGTGTAACTATTCTTCTTCTTGTGCCATATCCATCATCAGAAGTTGGCAATCATGTTGGCAATCCTATTTTTACCAACAGCTACACAAAAAAGGGTTGCTGAGTTTTGTCTAAATCAGTCCCTTAGATTTTGAACTATTATAAAGTATATATTTTGAACTATAGTAACTAGTGTAACTATTCCCTGTATAAATAACATACTCGCTTCTAATATAGAATAAACTGTTACCTTTCCCTCCCTTCCCCCATGCATATTTTAGGAGACTGGAAAAACAATGAGATGACTTTAGAGAAAGTAAATCAGAAGCTCTGTAATTCTTCATCCATGTCATTCATAATAATATATGTGAGACTAGAGGTTAGGCATCATGGCCATGAGCTAAGTCTGCCTACTTGGCAATGACTGCAAATACAAACAGTGTTTCCATAAAATGAATGACCCTCTGGCTCATTTTCAAGTCAGTTCTGGGAATTGGGGATGGGGGTGGGAGGGAAGAAATGTGAATTTGATTTGATAACCTATTAAAATTCACACAAATTCTTCTAAATGTATAAGAGAATGGATGAATACAGGATCAAGCTTTCTATCAATATTTCTCACACAACAAAAACACAATTACACCAAAGAGAAACAAAATAATTCTAATAAATGGGGAAGCAGCAACAGATTACCGTATTTTTCAGAGTATAAGACACACCTTTTTCCCCTCAAAAAAGAGGCTGAAAATCTGGGTGCATCTTATACACTGAATATAGCATTTTTTGCCTCTAACCCTAACCCTAACCCTAACCCTAACCCTAACCCCTGCCCCGTTCACCAAAATGGCCATGCAGAGCCTTTATGAGGCTTCCACAGTGCTCCTGGAGGCTGGGGAGGGTTGAAATGAGAGAAAAATGGGCCATTTTTTGCTCAGTTTTGCCCTCCCCAACCCCCAGGAGCACTCAATAAGCTTCCTAAAGGCTATGCATGCCCTCTTTTTTTTTCCAAAAATGGGCCTATTTTTGGGTTCCCCCATCCCCCAAGAGTACTCTACAAACCTCCTAACAACTATTCATGCCCCCTTTAAAAAAAAAAAGAGGCCTGTTTTTACAAAAAAATGGGCCATTTTGGGGAGGTCTGCAGAGTGCAAAAACTTTCTTTTTAAATTTGCCTCTTCAAAATCTTGGTGCGTCTTACATTCTGAAAAATATGGCAACTTTGGGAAATTGTCCATAATATTTTCTTAGAGTTTACATAACCTTTCCTGTGCTGCTTAGAGCAATCATAGCATCTGAAATATTTCTAATTTTCAGATTCTAACATTAACCAGTGAAAACTGGAATGAATTCACATGTTGTGAAAAATGCTGGTTTGCTTAGATGTGGTTTGGTAAAAATCCATGGCTGGCTGGGTTCAAACAATAAAATAAATTACCTATCTTAACATGTAAACACAATGACTGCCTGCACAGCTTGATAAACTAAAGTGAAACCAGCCGGTTAAGTTTTCTTCTAGATCATGTGATTTTAGATCTTCAAATATATAAACTGGCAAAATGATAGCAGATGGCAAAGTTGCTGCAGCATTAGAGCAACTGCCACCCATATGAACAATTGCTTCTATGTAATCTAGTTTCACATTAACTCACATTTTAGATGGCTGCTGTACTTGTAAAAGTGGGGAGGGGGTGTTTATGCGATACTACTCTACCTTCAGCACTCTGTCTGCCTCTGCACTTGTACTAATTACTATTCCACTGTCACAGAAAGCTAATAAAACAAAACAAATTGCATAAAAGCATGGTGTGTGGCTGATGCTGGAGGCTAAAGGCATAAATGAAACAAAATAGCAGCCTAGTATTTTCTTACTATAATAGATAAATCTACTTGTCTTCTGTTTGCTGGAAGGGGATTAAGTATAGGTCATAATCCTGAAATACTGTATTTCTTTGCTTTACCAGTGTTCGGATTTATTCCCACTTAATCTGTGACTCTCTGGAAATGTAAATAAATCCTGTTTAAACCTAAGAAATTATAATTAGCTTCAGCAGTTCCTGGTTTAATTCACCTATGTTTTCGTAAACTTCAATCAATTCAGAATAAAAGAGAAAAGGAAAATATATTTTGGAAGCATTATTTTAAATTTTACTTTGCAATCATAACATGTCTAACTTTCAGGACAGAAAATGATATTATATTATTAATAATATATAGCCTAGAGTTTCCTTAGCAAGTAATATACTGTAGTTAATAAGTCACAATTTTTTTTCAAAAGACTATAAATTAGCAATTTTTGTACTATACCATGATAACCAGCCTCCTACATTCATATTATAATAGAATAGAATGGAATGGAATGGAATGGAATAGAATAGAATAGAATAGAATAGAATAGAATAGAATAGAATAGAATTCTTTATTGGCCAAGTGTGATTAGACACACAAGGAATTTGTCTTTGGTGCATAAGCTCTCAGTGTACATAAAAGCTGTAAGTGAGAAATCATGATCAGTCATTATAAAATATATTCATCATAAATGTAAGATAATTCACTTAGTGATAGTCATAGAATACTAAATACGCAATCAACATAAATCATACTAGGAAACTAAAAAAAACCAATATAAACCATAAAGATACAAGCAACAAAGTTATACTCATAAGTAGAAAAGGACATACAGAAGGTAATAGAAAAGATGAGAATAATAATAATAATAATTCTATGAGCCACAGTAGCGCAGTGGTTAGAGTGCAGTACTGCAGGCTACTTCTGCCACCTGCTGGCTGCTTGCAATTTGGCAGTTCAAATCAAACCAGGCTCAAGGTTGACTCATCCTTCCATCCTTCTAAGGTGGGTAAAATGAGGACCCAAATTGTTGGGGGCAATATGCTGATTCTGTAAACTGCTTAGAGAGGGCTATAAAGCACTGTAAAGCGGTATATAAGTCTGCGTGCTATTGCTAAAATCTTACTAAATAGTTTGACAGTGTTGTGGGAATTAGTTGCTTAGCAGAGTGATGGCATGGGGGAAAAACTGTCCTTGTGTCATGTCTAGTTATTCTGGTGTACAGTGCCTTATAGCATGATTTTGATGGTAGAAGTTGAAAAACAATTATGTCCAGGATGTGAGGAGTTTATAGATGTTTTCACAGCCCCCTTTCTGACTCATACAGGCCCTCAATGGAAGGCAATATATGCCCACTTTGTTAAATACTGATTATTTCAGTATTTTGTTAATTCAAAGTAGAATCAATTCACTTTAGCTACTTTTGTAAATTTGTCCTGTGATCCACAAGAAAAAAAAAATCATTCTATACTGAAAACACCAGCAGGTTTTTATATAAAAAGAAGCTGAGTCTACCTTCACTAGGGAAGGATACTGTAAAATCTCTATTCCCACCCCACTTCAGGGGAAGGTTGGTGCAAAATCCCCATTTCCTCCCGATCAGCTGGGACTCAGGAGGCAGAGAATAGACGGGGGCAAGGCCAGTCAGAGGTGGTATTTACCAGTTCTCTGAACTACTCAAAATTTCCGCTATCAGTTATCCAGAATTGGTCAGAACCTGCTGAATATCACCTCTGGTGCCAACCCTTATAACATTTAGGAAGTTGTTAGAGATCTGGTTGTTCCTCCAGCGATAAAATGATGATGGAACCCTGTTTACTTACAATTGATCTACAGCTGGTATACTGTTCTTCTGCTCATTTGTGACAAACATTTGTTTATGCTTTCCCCCCTTTTCATTTATAAGTTGCTCCAAAAACATAAACGAGTTGTGCAGTCTCAAAACCTATTAGGTAAATAAATAAATATTTCCCCCAAACAGACACACACTCAACGTTATATGGCTAGAAGCCAAGTCCTCTATAATCTGTTGTTAATTAGAGTTTGGGGAAAAGAAGACAATTAGTGTTGAAAAGAAATTGTGTATATCTGAATGCCACAATTTCTGCCAGGCTTGTTGAATCCTCTTTCCTAGTTCTCAATGGTTCTATTTGGGCTGTTGGCATTAATCTCTTGAGTTGATTATCGGAAGGAAAAAGAAAGTGGGAAATCATTTCTCTATTACTTTCTCTACACTAATTCAACAATAATTCTATAATTAGAATTTAACATATTTCGTCTTATTTTTTGTCAAAAAAAAAGTCCTCCAATTCTTCATCTAATTAGGGAAAGATTCTTTTTCTTAATACAATTATTAAGATTCCCGCACTGCAGAGAGTAAAGGAATTTATATGTTACGGACTTCTTTTTGGATGATAATTGGACTGGAAAGCTATCAAAAATGCAATGCAATTGGATACAAGATCACATCAAATTTTACAACACAAGTGGCAGCAAGACATTTAATTAATGTCACTTTTTAAACCAGAAACAAGGACAGACCAACATGTTTTAGTTTGCAAAGGTTCAATTTATGTAAGCGTACATTTGTTAATGTATATACATCAGGTAATTAGGACATAACAATATGACAATGCAACACACAGCTTTGTCAACTTGCAAAGCAAATCTTCCATTCATTTACTTTTGTTCAATGTCCAAATGACAAAACAGAATCAGTCAGGCTTAAACAATATCTGGCAGGGACCAAGCAGTCACATTTATATTTAGGAAACATTGAGGTATCATCACCAGTCTAAACAACTGTTGCTGGAAAACTAGTACAATTTGCAGTAACTTGTCTGCATGATTTACATGGTTGTCACAACACAAATAATTTTAATTAGAAAAGAATTCAGTGCAAATCAAGAACTGTTCAACTGAGTCTACATTGGTGATCTTTAATTACAGAATAAAGGTAACAAAAGGATATAATCACATTTTTAGACATTTGTCACCTCCATTTCTCCTGATGTGTTTTCCAAGCTCTGATAGAAAACCTGATTTAATTGAAAATACATTTTTAATATTCTCTTGCCTGCTAGCATGCTTAAACATAGTTTCAAATATTACTAGATTTAGTGATGGTTTAAGATTAATAGCAGTTAATTCACTTCAAGTTCATATTTTCTAGGAAGCTGGGTCTAGTTTCTACTGGAGTATCTCTAGAGACTAAAATATTTGGATACACTTACTAAATAAATGACTTAAAATCAATTATATATGAACATATTATGCAGTAAGCCCTGGGAAAAATATTTTTTAAATGCCATTAATGTTGAACTACCACTGAATCTAAATAAGAAGTGGAGATTTTATTCAGAAACTCCTTCTTATGGCAATTTGCTCTACTTTTTTGTGAATTTGTATCAGCATTCAGTGTGGTATAATAGATCATGGAGTCAGTGAGTCCCAAAAGGCTTGCTATATGCAGTGGTTTCCTTCTTTTATATTAAGCTGTGTTGTTGTTTTTATAGCACTGTACTATAAAGAGGCAAAAAACTGATTTGTTTTTTTTAATCTGATACTGGTAATTGCAAAAGTGGCAAATAAAAGTACCAGAAGATAAGGACCTTTTGACCAGTTGCCTGAGAAATATATGAAGTCTTCACCCTTGCTAGAGAATTCTGGGAGTTGAAGTCAACACATCTTAAAATTGTCAAAACTTTAGAAAAATTCTGGTTAAACTATTTTCAGACTTGCTTTCTAACAAGTTGTTCTGTGATATTTAAAAATGGAGCGCAGTAACAAAAACACAGCAGCCTTCAAGTCAGACTTCACTTCTGGCAACTTCTGGCAACTATAGAGATGCAGTGGTGTAGTGGTTAAAATGCAGTACTGCAGATTACTCTGCTGACTGCTGGATGCCTGCAATTTGGCAGATCGCATCTCACCTGGCTCAAGGTTGACTCAGGTTTTCATCCGTCCAACGTGTGTAAACTGAGGACCCAGATTGTTGGGGACAATATGCTGACTTGTAAACTGCTTAGAGAGGGCTGTGAAGCACTCTGAAGCGGTATATAAGTCTAAGTGTCATTGCTATCTAGATAAGTCACTGCAATTTTCTTGGCAATATTTTTCAGAAATGGTTTGCCATTGCCTGCTTCTTAGGGCTGAGAAAGAGTGACTGGTCACCCAGTTGAGTTTATGCCTAAAACAGGACTAGAACTCACAGCTTTATTCCTTATCTACTGTACTAACAATAAAATACAGAGTCAAACTCTTAATAGAAAATATCCTATCCTATTAACATAAAAATATGTTTAACGATAGCTTTAAGTTACTTTAAAATGCCCGATCTAATACAGGTACTGCAACCCTTGTTTAACATCCATGTGAGACCAACAACTTGGTTTTCAAGTAGTCACAAAGTGAAACTACAACTGTGCTTCTTACTTCAACTTTCCTTTGCTTAACAGACTACATCAATGCAAGGATTGGCATAACTTTCCTTTTTTTATTACTGTATAATTGCAAACAGTCACTAGGGAGTCTCTAAATGAGAACCACCTGTACCAGTAACTTGCTCTGAAAATGTTTATACCTAAATTTCCTTGGAGAATACTCCACATCCCCCCCCCAACGCACATGCACACAATCTCCCCCCCCCCCCACCATTCCATGAATTAACAATTCTTAGAAAATAGGCTACTGATAGATTGCAATCCTTGGAAAAGTTGAGAAGGAAGGTTTTCCTACAGATATTTGGGTTACGCAAGTTTTTTTTTAAACTACTAGCATAAATTGAGTAAAGCAGAATAGGCAGAATACTTATTAATGAATAGGCAGACTACTTATTTTGACATTTCATATGGTTCCACATATCTAGCAAGCGATTTCTGAACTAATGGAAATTTCCAAATTGTCTTTAATAACAACCACACGCATAACACAATGCAATAATCTGGATAGGAGATGATGATACAATTGATCATAGCACCATGGTCCATATTCCCCAACTTGAATTCTTCCCAGATGTGGGGACTATTTTCTAGCTAGCCTGTCCATTCCTGAAAATAAGAAAGTCGAAATTCACATACTTGGATGGCAGACATAGATGGGAAGCATAAAATAATAAGGATAAATTAACTTGTGGTAAGCTAAGGACTTACAAAGCTATCATTTGAGAAGCAACCACATATCATGTATCCACTATTACTGGAATATTTAGCTACAATAAGAATAGACCAAAGAGAATTACTGGATGGATAACTTGAAATCAATATATTTCTTCAAATATTTTACAACACATTTTATTTATTAATTTAAGTATTTATCCAATTTATGTAGCTGCCCATTTCACCAAAGGCAACTCTCAGTTGTATACAATAATAAATAAATCAAAAAGTATATACACAGAAAATACAGATATAATAAACATAATAATAAATATTCTAAAATTCCCAAAATATCATATTAAATAGAAGCATAAATGGAGGGAGAGTAAAAATGCCCCATTCAACAATGGAGCCATTGAGACAAGCCAGTCTTAAAAGAGGCGGTAGTGAGGCCCCTCCTCAAGAAGCCGTCCCTGGACCCAGCATTATTAGAGAACTATCGTCCGGTCTCCAACCTTCACTTTTTGGTGAAGGTTGTTGAGAGTGTGGTAGCCCAACAGTTCCCGCGACACCTGGAGGAAGTTGATTATCTAGACCCGCGCCAGTCCGGCTTCCGACCCGGTCACAGCACCGAGACGGCATTGGTCGCGTTGGTTGATGATCTCTGGAGGGTGCGGGATAGAGGTTATTCCTCTATCCTAGTCCTATTAGACCTCTCGGCGGCTTTTGATACCATCGACCATGGTATCCTATTGCACCGACTGGGGGGGGGTTGGGGCTGGGAGGCACCATTCTGCGGTGGTTCTCGTCCTACCTCTCTGGTCGGTCGCAATATGTGTTGACGGGAGGGCAGAGGTCGACCTCGAGGCCCCTCTTATGCGGGGTATCTCAGGGGTCGGTCCTCTTGCACCTCCTTTTCAACACATATATGAAGCCGCTGGGTGAGATCATCCATGGTTTTGGGGTGGAGTACCATCTGTACGCTGATGACACTCAGCTGTACATTTCCACCCCAGACCACCCCAACGATGCCGCCGAAGTGCTGTCCCGATGTTTGGAGGCCGTACGGATCTGGATAGATGGTAACAAACTCAAGCTCAACCCTGCCAAGACTGAGTGGCTGTGGTTTCCGGCACCCCGGTTCAGCCAGATTACTCCAACTCTGGCCATTGGGGGCGAAACACTGGCCCCCGTGGAGAGGGCGCGCAATTTGGGTGTCCTCCTGGATTCCCGGCTGTCCATGGAGGACCATGTGGTGGCTGTGGCCAGGGGGACGTTTCATCAGGTACGCCTGATGCGCCAATTGCGCCCCTTACTGGACCGGGCTGCCCTTCGCACAGTCACTCAAGCTCTCGTGACGTCCCGACTCGACTACTGTAATGCTCTCTACATGGGGCGTCCCTTGAGGTGCACTCGAAAGCTACAGTTAGTCCAAAACGCAGCCGCGCGGGTGATTATGGGAGCCACTAGATGCTCCCACATAACACCGATCCTGCGCGAGCTGCATTGGCTTCCTGTGGCCTTTCGGGTGCGCTTCAAGGTTTTGACGACCATCTTTAAAGCGCTCCATGGCTCGGGGCCTAGTTATTTGCGAGACCGCCTCCTGCCCCATACATCCCTTAGACCAATACGCTCCCACATAGAGGGCCTTCTCAGTGTGCCGTCGGCCGGACAGTGCCGACTGGCGACACCCAGGGGAAGAGCCTTCTCTGTGGCGGGCCCAGTCCTTTGGAACGACCTACCCCCCGAATTACGCACCATCACCGACCTCCGCCTCTTCCGCCAATGTCTAAAGACATACCTGTTCAAACAAGCCGGCCTAGCCTAACCTCCCATGGGGACTTTTTTAGACAGTTTAAATTGGGAATTTTAAAATTTGGTTTTAGCATAGGATAAAAAAGTTTAATCTATATTTTAAATTTTGTATTTATTTTTGTATTCTGTATGTTTTTTAAATTTCCTGTGCGCCGCCCTGGGTCCTCTACGGAGAAGGGCGGGATATAAATATAAATAAAATAAAAAAATAAAATAAATCAAGAAAGGTCAATAGTAGACCCCATTCTGATCAAATAACCAGGTCTTGAAGGCCTTTTAGAAAAGGGATGGGGGCAATCTAATTTTGGGAGGAAGAATACTCAATAGCAATAGCTTTTAGACTTATATACCGCTTCATAGTGCATTACAGCCCTCTCTAAGAAGTTTACAGTCAGCATATTGCCCCCAACAATCTGGGTCCTCATTTTACCAAAGATGGAAGGATAGGAGCCTGTCCACTATGAGCCAATCAAAATCGAATGCCTGGCTATGGGCAGAGTTAGCCTGGAATACTGCATTCTAACCAATGTGCCACCGTGGTTCTTATAAGGTGGGTGACACAACAGAGAAGGCATATTTCCAGGGATTACCAAATATAGATCAATAGTTGATGGTGCCATGGCTCTGCAAGTTCTGATAGTATGGGCTGATATAATTAGGGAGAGGCAGTCTCTCAGATGGTATTATTTGGCCCAATATAAATGAATTAAGACAAAACTCTAATATAACTAAAGAACGCTGGAAAGATAATTTAAAAAAAACTTTTAACGCTTTTTTTGCATATTTTGGTGGATTTTTTATATGTTAGGTTTCCCCTCCCTCCATCTGTTTGTTAATTTATGTAAAAGGAATTCTATGACCTGTTATTAATGGGAGTCATGAAACATAATGAATGTGATGACAGCATGGTAATTTATAGGCACACAGCTCTGTGATAATTCTCATTTTCTAGATGTTTCCTAATCCATTTCTGCTGATTTTCCTCCCTCCATATTCAAGAGACTTGGAGGATTATAAAGAAAATTATACATGCTGTAATTTCATCAAGATATTTTGTATTCTTTGAAAGATGTTTATTATTATCCTAAGACTTCTAATAATTCTTTCAGCAGTAAAAATCAGACATCCAGACAAATAATTACATGTTATTGCTTTTAGTGACTTACAAGAGAAAAATGAAACATTTTTTTTCCTAATTTTCTGGCATTAGTAGTAAAATAGCAAAATTATTCCTAAACTACATGGTGTAATTCAAAACTGTCATATCTACCATGTCACCATATTTTTAGAGCGTAAAAGTCTTGGACATTGTTGCCTTACTTTAATGAAAGGATAATTAGGTATTTGAAAAGGTAAAACCCACTTTCAGTCTTGACTATGATTTCATGCATGTATAGAGGAAATTTCCTGACAACAGTGTGGAGATGGTTCCTGTTGTCTCCTTCTGAAGTGTTTTTTTGATGTGTACAAGTCACTTGTTTAATAGTGCTCCAAGAAAGTACAAATTGCTTCATTTCAACATACTACAAGCAAACCCCGCCTCGAGTCCCTTCGGGGAGAGATAGTGGGATATAAATAAAATTATTATTATTATTATTATTATTATTATTATTATTATTATTATTATTATTATTATTATTAAAAAGTTTGCGGAAATTACAGAATGATTCAGATAAAGACGTTTGATAGTTTCTCTGTAAAATAGAAGTTAAGAATGATACAACTTACTCATAACAACCATAATTTCCATTATGGTATACTCTCTACATAGAAATTGCTCAGTGCTAGGTAAAAGAGCTGCTAAAAGCATTGAGAACACTTTCCCAGGAGAAAATTCATTTTATTGTTTTTAATTAGTTTTATGGGATAAAGTGCTGACCCCGCCCTCATAACAGAATGTAGCAAGCACAAAACACTGCTGGAAGAACAAATATGCTAAAATATACTTGAGAGCAAATATTTTCCCCTTTCCTAACTTTTAATACCTTTGCATAGATATTTCCAGACTACCCAATGCTTTGTATAATGTCAGGATTCCATGCTGTCTGCATGCATGCATGCCGGTTTGTCTATCTTATGGTCAACGGATGTTTATTTAGATGCCATTTTTCAAGCATATTTGCCGTTGTGATAAAATCAAATCTGTCAACCTTCAGATAAGATAGGTTCCAGAAATGGATATTGGAACAGTGGCTTCAATTGGACTGATTTCAGAGGACTTCATAGCCTACTGACTACAAAAGGCTGTGAGAGATAGATGAAGAATTAGGGATATCTTTGGATTTCCTGTGTCTCCCAGCCTGTGAGCTTTTTGACAATGAGACTATTGATCTGAGGATGCTCTCTTCCTACCTTTGTCTTTTGAGCTCAGTTGCTCTCTACTAGGATATAAGGAACTAGGGTTTGTCCCTCCCATCTCTATGTTTCCCGTAGTACTTAAAGAAAGTTATAACAGTTTCTTGAATTCTTTGCTCAACACCCATTCCTCTCTTCAAGAACACAAATTGCTTTGTTTGACATCTTAAAAATGTGTTTGGTTTGGTTTCTAGTGGATGCATTACTACATTTCAGAAGGATAGACGTGACAGTTTTTGACACTGTCCTGGCAATACGCAACAGCCTTTCTTTTTAGCATGGTAGTGAAATGAGTCATCTGTTGAAACAGTAAACCTCAAATAAAAACTATGACTTAATCACTTTTTCTCATTGGCCTGTTCTGTCTCTAGTGACAATGTAAAATGTATGTAGGATTTTAATTGTACTTTTTGAATACTGGGAATCAATCCGGCTTCCACTTTAAGGTTAGAAATAGCCACGAGAACCTATTATGGGGGAAAGACAGCACAAATATGTTCATCCTGCTTGATCTTTCAGGAGCTTTTGATAAAGTTGAAACCTGGCGAGTTCTGGGGTGTGGGAACTATGTTACAGTGGTTCCACTCCTACTTGCAAAGGCGATGCCAGGAATTAATAATAGATCACTGTTCATCTGCACTTGTTAGTTCTGGTGTCAGTGCCAAAAACACAGTATTTTGTCTCTGTCTATATGAAACTTCTTAGGATAGTTGTCAGGAGTGTTTGGCCTTGGTGTCATCAATATTGTGTTGACATTTCAGCTCCACTTTCTGTAACAATTGAACCAGGAAAGAGTTTGAATATTCTGAACTAGGTCTGGGTAGCATCATTTTTTATGATTGGTGCTCAGATATTGGGAAGTTTGCATGAGGTTCCTCTTCATTCTCTAAAAGAGCAGGAAGGTAATTTGGGCTGTTTCAATCAGTACTGGAAACACAGCTATGGTTAAAATGGGTTATTTTGCAGTAGACTAGTGTTTCTAATTTGCTGTTCCTTCCTCTGCTATTGAGGATATCCAAGAAGGATAGTATATTGTTTACCTCTTCCCTTGTCTATTTTATTCCTTTGAAGGTGCTGTTGGTTGTTTCATGTGTTTTTTCTAGTTGTTCCTTTTCTAAGTACCCTGAAGGTGTTGTCCACATACCAGAGCCATACTTTCAGTTATATGTGTGGGAGTGCTATAGCAATAGCACTTAGCACTTAGATTTATATACCGCTTCACAATGCTTTACAGCCCTCTCTAAGAGGTTTAGAGTCAGCCTATTGCCCCAACAATTTGGGTCCTCATTTTACCCACCTCGGAAGGATGGAAGGCTGAGTCAACCTTGAGCCTGGTGGGATTTGAACTACTACATTGCAGTCAGTCAGCAGTCAGCAAAAGAAGCCTGCAGTACTGCACTCTAACCACCGTGCCACCGAAGATCTTATGAAAGTAGGTAATGAGGCAGAGGTTGATGAAGTCCATGATATTGAGCATTTTGATTTTAGTGTATTTGGCTATGTCGGCTGCTGCTGTGATTGTTTCACTAATTCTGGATCTATGGACATAAATAATGTTTGACATTGAATCAAATCATATTTTCATCTTCATAATTTATATTTTTAGGTCTCTGATTTTCTGAAGGCATTGTAGTGCGGAGGTGAAAGAATATTTTCTCCACTGTTAGATGTTCTATATTTTTTTGTAATATGCTCTTATTTTGCAACATCTAAAAGAACATGGATGAATTTGTCCACTATTGATCATCCACCACTGTTCTTCTCTCCTCCAATAATTCTTTGGCTTTTTGTATGCATTGTTTTCTTTCAATGTTAACACTGGTCTGACCTTTGCTGAAAGGATAGTGATGGATAGGTCCTTGCTTAAGTTTTTGAGAAGAATTAGTGTAGAACCAAGAAACTACATCCCAGTAAACCAACACAACAAAGAAACTGGACAACCTGATCAAGAGAATCCTCAACAATCTCACCAGTCACACATCTGCAATAATTAATTTATCAAAGCAAAGGTAATCAAGTGTAACTCATTTCTCAGTAGCAAAAGTTTGCAAAGAACTGAATGAGGAAGAAAAAATTCATGCACAACACAATAAATCATTTTTATTATATTGTGTGTGATTATTTAAAAAAAATCAACACATACAAACAAGAATACCAAGAATAGGCTTGTTGTTGCTCTAGAGCTTTCTTTTCAAATACTTTTATATATCTCTGCAAACTATGTAATATTGTAACAATAGTGTGAAATGGATTTTTGTCATTTATCAGGAGCTGCTGCAGAAGTAAATACTAGGTCAGACTCATATGTTGCATTGTTGCATTGTATTGTCATTTCCCACTATGTTGTAAAGGCCAAATGTTCATGCAATTTCAGCCACAGAAGCAATTCTTTCTCACATATTTGAAAATACACACAGCAGGCTAACACTCCAAAAATTCTAGTATGTTTATTATTATAGATAGAATTTATTTCAGGTACAAAACATATTTTTCAGTGAAAGATTTTGATTTGATTTTATTGAATTTATACCCCGCCCTTCTCCAAACGGACCCAGGGCGGCGCACAGGCATATTAAAAAACATAAAAACAGCATTTGGGACTTCCGGTTCCGGCTCCAGCGGCAACGGGCGAGCCTAACGCTCGCTCGCCGTTTTGTTGCTTTTTCTGCCCCCCCACGGGGGCGAGACGCCCCGTTTTTTCGGGGGTCTCCCGTAGGGCCGGCTTGCCTGGGTTGCTCCCTCCACGGCAGTGGGGCAGCGACCCTTGTCTTCGGCTCAGGTGAAGGAGGACATGCTGCGGGGGGATTTCCCTTCGCCAAAGGCAGACGGCACCATTCGTTAACATGGAGAGAGAGGATCGCCTGGGTCGGAAGGCTGCCTGGGGCTTTGACTATGAAGGGGAGAGTGAGTGATTTAAAACTTTTTTTTCTGCTGTCAGCCTGGCTGAAAGGACTTGGAGAGGGGGTGTTTGCTCGGATTTAAGCGGCGCTTGAAAATGGCTCCTCGCTGCGAGGAAGCGGATATTTTCAATCTGGACTGTTTGTACAAGGGAAAGTGATTTGCGGCTTGATTTGCAACAGAGTTTCTAGGTCTGGCTGAAACAATTTCTTTAACCACTCTCCCCTTTGGGCTTTGAGCTTGGACGGCGGAAGATGGCTTCTCTTTGTCCCTGAGTGACTATTTTACTTATGGAAAATTTCCAGCGTCTCTTTGTGACTTGGACTTCCTCTGGTTACTAAAGTAAAAAAAATTTTTTTGGATTTGTGATTTCTTTTCTGGAGTGCCTTCGTTATTATACTTATTGATTTGGAAAATTGTTTCTCTCTTGGTTCCTGAACTTTACAACTTTGAACTGAACTTTTGGCTCCTGATCTGCCTTAACAGCTCCACCCTAAAAACGCCATTTTAGTGGCACCAACTTTTACAGCTAATCATGGCACAAGAATCAGCACTGGCAAGCTTAGAACTAAGGATGGCTTCTCTTGAATCGGTTATACAAACTTTGGTACAAGAAATCAAGGCTCAGAGGGCAGAAAATATCAACTTTAAAAAGGAGTTATTGGATACGCGGAAGCAAGTGCTGGAGAACACACAGAAGAATGAAGAATTGGAGGGGGGGCTGGAGGGGGCTAAGGGAGAGATTAAAAATGTCACAAATGAGGTTGTGGAAATAAATGGGCATGTGTCTAGGATGGATATGGAAAGGATGACATATTTTTTGAGATTTCAGAATGTTTCTGAGGAATCTGGTGAATGTCTCCCTGATCTCATGAGCACAATTTTAGCAGACTATTTACAGAAACCCAAGGATGAGATTAGGGGGGACATTGACCTAGCCTATAGAATAAATTCTGCATATGCCAGGATAAATGAAGTACCTAGAGAGATACATGTTAAATTTGTTAGAAGGTCGACCAGAGAGGAAATCCTGAAAGTGCAAAGGGGGGGTCCGTTAATTTACCAACAAAAGGAGGTTACCATCTTGAAGCAGATCCCTAGAAAGATTAGAGAATCGAGAAGGAAATTTTCCTTCTTGTCCAAAAAGTTGTTTGACCACGGGATCTGGTTCAAGTGGGTGACGCCCGAAGGGATGCTGGTGTTCTGGGAAGGAGGAAGAGTGAGGATTAAAACAGTTGCTGAGGCGGAAGCCTTTCTTAAAAAACACTCCTCTGCCCTGGGGGAAGATTCAGGGGGGACGGAGAGAGCCACGGCCCCGCCCGCTGGGGGCCCGGAGGGTGAGATAGAAGACCCAATAGCCAAGAGACTTAGATCAAAAAAATAACTTTGCTTTGATTTTTGAGTAATATTGTATAACATGTGTATCTGGATTTTTGTAAATGACTGACAGCATAGAATTGAGAACTTAGAAACATGTACTTGTTTTCACTTTGTAGTGTTATGAACAATGTTTTGTTATTGATTTATATTGAAGTTCCAGAAGGGCCGACGACTTTGACGTGAATGCTCTCAAAAAATTTTCTGTATCCCTTACCCCACCCTATTGAAAAACTGTAAAACCAATAAAACTTTTTCAATATAAAAAAAAAAAAAACATACAAACATATAAAACTTTTTTTAAAAAAACTTATTCAACTAAAAAACCTATGCTAAAACCGAATTAAAATCCCCATTTTAAAACTATCTATGAGTCAGAATTGGAGGCTACGCTAGGCCGGCTAGTTGGAATAGGTGTGTCTTCAGACACTTGCGGAAGAAGCGGAGGTCGGAGATGGTACGGAGTTCAGGGGTAAGTCGTTCCAAAGGGCTGGTCCCGCCACAGAGAAGGCTCTTCCCCTGGGTGTCGCCAGTCGGCATTGACCGGCCGACGGCACCCTGAGGAGGCCCTCTCTGTGGGAGCATATCGGTCTGAGGGATGTATGGGGCAGGAGGCGGTCTCGCATATAACTAGGCCCCGAGCCATGGAGCGCTTTAAAGATGGTCGTTAGAACCAAGCTCACCTGCATATTAGATAAGCTTGATAGATTGGAAAACAAAATAAAGGTATATAACTGGAAGCATGAATAAACAAAACCTAAGTGATGGACCTTTTCTCAAAATTGTACTTTAACAAATATTTCTAGCAAGATTTCCAGTAATTAGCAATCTATAATATCCACTGCATTGAGGTGAGATGCTAGTTGTCACCTTTAAAGCCCTACAAGATTCAGAACCTGGTTGTCTGCAATATCCACTTGCCCTTTAAGAGTTTCTGCTGGTCCAGTAACAGCATCCTTTGAGATCCATCCATGAGGAACTACTGCCACCAGAGACCACAAGATCTCCATGCCTTTTCTGTAGCTCCACCCAGAAATAAGTCAGCACTGATGGAACTTTCCCACATTCCAGCTTACCCAGAAAGTTTTTGGAATTGATAATATAGTAGATCCCCTCCTGTTAGGGTGGGAATTTGATCACTACTATTTTTTTTTCAATTCAATCAATTTTAGTTTTTCTCTTTTGTAAGTTGATCATAGTAATTCCTGGAATCGAATAGGACAGAAGTAGCAAAAATATGAATCCATCTTTTCTAAAAACATTTTCATTTTTTTTAACCAAAGTGAGAAGCCACCACAGTATTACTTATTGGTCCATAAACAATATCAAACCCAGATGACTCAGTCTTCTTAATATCCCTCTCATTGTACTTTTAGAAGAGGTGAATCTAACAAAATTGCCATTTTTGTCAATGCTTTTAGTGAAATAGACATAAAAAACTGAATACACCCACCCACATCTATACTTTGTAACAGTGTGACTAAAAGGAGAGATAAATTATTAGAAGTGTTTGGAAGCTAGTTCTGAGATAGGAGAATAAGTCAGGCAGTAATATTAACTAATACCTAGACCAAGGGTGTCAAACTCGATTTCATTGAAGGCTACATCAGCGTTGTGTTTGACCTCAAAAGGTGGGGTGGGGGTGGCACTTATGTCATGGGTGCCTGTGGTGGCCCGAGAACTCTGCCAGTAAAAATGGGCTGTTTCCAAAATGGCCCTGTGGGTCAGAACTAAGCACCCTGCGGACCGGATCCGGCCCTTGGGCTTTGAGTTTGACACCCCTGATTCCTGGCATTGGAATCTACGGCAGAACCAGCAATAGCAACTGTGCCCAAAATTGTTAATCCTAAAATTAGTATGAATAATGACCTGTGTAGTATTATAGTAGCGTAACTGAATAAAATGTCACGTTCCTTCATAGAGATGCGATCGATATTATTCAACTCACTTTCCCCTAAATCCATCCATGACCACTCTCTCCTACATCTTACTTTAGTGGAATAGGAATTAGAATATCCTAAAAGCAAGGGATTTATAACTCTACTGGTATAAACTAAAACTGCAGCATAAAGGTATCATTGTATTATAGTTAGGGAGGCAACCATTATTCCTAATTTTGAATTAACTTTGTGATTTAGGTAAGCCGCAGTCTCTGGAGCCCAAAGGATTCTACATTGTGTACTTGTGTACCATGGTGATAATGACACTCAATGAAAAGAAACTGAACAAACTAAATACATTTATAAAGATAGTTCAGTCATGGTGAATAAGAAGTGATCAGTTGAGATAAAGTACAGATTCAGAGCTCTGAAAGATGTTTATCATGTTTTCATGTTTATCTTTTGACTATATTCACCTAAAATAAAGCTGTATTTGTCTCTGAAGTTTTTCCCCCCTATTGAATGTATAACTGTCTTGTTATTTAATCTACCTTAATCTTTCATAAAATCCAGAATTCAGAATAGTTAATACTGTGATTTGTTAGTTACTTTTATGGTCCAAGATAAATATAAAAATCAGGAACTTTTTCTCATCGATAATATATTTTAATATTTTAAAATAAATTATTAAAAAAATATTTTGCAGTGATATTTTATGACCTATGCTTGACTAAATGTCAGCAAAAGTTGGTATTTGAAAGTTTTTATCATCCATCTTTTTCAGGAAATGCTACAATAAACATCATCATAATGAATTTGATTAGATTACTCACAAATTCAAAATTTGCTACTGCTTTGAATGTCACATGCACCACAGGACCAATTAAAAGTGCAATATATACCACATTTTTCAAAGTATAAGATGCACTGGAGTATAAGATGCACCCAGGTTTTGAAGAGGCAATTTTTTTTAAAAAAAGTAGGTAGGTAGAGGTATAAAGAGGGAGAGAAAGAGAGAGAGAAATACAGTAGGTAGGTAAGGAGAGAGAGAGAGAATAGGTAGGTAAGTACATAAAGGGATAGAGAGAGAGAGAAAAATAGAGAGAGAGAAATACAGTAGATAGGTGGGGGGGGGAGAGAGAGTAGGTAGGTAGGTATATAGGTAGATAGAGGAGGATATATAGATACACACACACACACACACACACACACATATATAGTAGGGAGGGAGGGAGGGAGAGAGAGTGTGTAGGTAGGTAGGTAGGTAGGTAGAGGGATAGAGAGAGAGAAAGAGAGAAAGAGAGAGAGAGAAATACAGTAGGTAGGTAGGGAGAAAGAGAGAATAGGTAGGTAGGTTTCCAACTTGTTTCCAAGTTGTATTTATCCATGTGCTGGAGAAGGAAATCGCTAAAGAAAAGGCTTGAATAGTCTTGGGGGGGGGGCTTGCAGAGTGCTCCTGGTGGTGTGGGATGCCCCAAAATGAGCAAAAATGGCCCATTTTTCACAAAAACGGACTGGTTTTTGGTCAAAAAATTGCATGCATAGCCTTATGGAGGCTTATAGAATGCTCCTGGAGTCTGGGGGGGGGGCAAAATTGAGCAAAAAAACCCCATTTTTTGCTCATTTGTGCCCTCCCCAGCCCCCAGGAACTCTTTGAAAGCCTCCATAAGGCTATGCATGGCCATTTTTGTTAAGGGGCAGGGCTTCAGGAGGCAAAAAATGCGGTGTATAAGATTCACCCAGATTTTCAGCCTCTTTTTAGAGGAAAAAGGGTGTGTCTTATACTCCGAAAAATACGGTACATAAACATGCACATACACACACACATACATACATACATATATGCATTGCCAGTTACACTTACAGCTTGTTTAAAGCACATTTATGTGTGTGTGTGTGTATTTGTTTATACAGCCAATAAAACTCTAAGTGGTTTACATTCCTTTTCTAAAGTAAAAGGATTAAAATATAAGGAAAACATATGTCAGAATATATTAGCATGGAGTTTGGAACATAATGAAAAGCCTTACTTTTTTGTTCAATTAATGGGATCCAGACATAGAGTAATGCTTTGATTCAGTGGAAAATAACTCAGTCTTCATTTAAAAAATGTCCAATTTATTCCAAATAGGATGAAATTTAAACCAAATCTAGAATTTTCTAGATACAAGACTGTGATGATGGTAACAAAACAAAATGGTTTAAAGGCCCTTCAGAAACTATCTGTGGTAATTTTATATAATCGCTATATGATGAATTCTCTTTCTATTGTGTGATTCTATATAAAAACCCATTCACTCATAATGTTTAGGCTGCATTCATAAAACCAACAAAACAAAAACTTTTGCCATGGAGATCAGACTGGGGTGAATAGGGACAAATCCCTCTAATTATATTTACTTGTTTTCATTGTAAAAATGGACAAAACGTAAAACACAGATAATATACAGTACTCATTCTGTCCTTAAGTAGCTATACTTGTTTTATCATTAATTAAATTCATACTTGTCTGATGAATCTGTCATATGATACATTTAATAAAGCTAGACTACAAAAGAATGCTTCATTTATTGCTTACTAAGTTTGGCTACTACAACTACTTTCATTATGAAAGAAAATGTGTTAGTTTTCCCAATGGCAGACATTTTACAAAATAAATATTTCCTGCAGGTTTGCTGGGATTTACTTGATATACCAAAAGGAAGGTCATTTTAAGCAACAAGTGATAGTATTGGGCTTATAGTTAACTCCAAAAACAAATTACCTGTAAATTATTCCAGAAAATCAAATGAAACAAATAAAAAGTTGGAATGAAGTATAGCCTCCATCCTTGGAAAGTGAATTGCACACAAAAGTAACTTAGCAACCCAGTAACTAAATAGAGACATGACTAATGCCTTTTTACATTCATCAGCAAGCCAGAACAAAATAATAGCCCTAAAGATAGAAGTACTGGAAAGTAAGTGATTTAAAATGAAATAAAGAAAACCAGCTATAGAAAAAAAAGAACGTTAATTCAGTAGTCTTTCACTGAAGAAATCATCAAGTCTTAGTTCTCTAACCATCAGCAATTGTTACTTCTACACTGCAACATCTCTAGTATCATTGAAGTAAGAAAATTTTGGCATAGGAAATCTATTGCTAAAAGAGAACACAATACTAAAAGATTAGTTTTCCCTGCAATATTTAGTGAATGCTACTTTTAGTATGTGTTCTATAACAATAAAAAAAAGTTTCCCTGTCAGTTGTGTCCAACTCTGCTCATCTCTGTTTCCTGGCTGAGGAAGCCAGAATTGTCCAAAGACAATTTCCTTGATCATGTAGCCAGCACAGCTATAGGCCAAAGGTGCAGAGAATGATATTACCTTCCACCAAAATGGTACCTATTAATCTATTTGCATTTGCATACTTATGGCCTGCTAGGTGAGCAGGAGTTGGAGGAAGTAACGGGAGCTCAACCCCTTGCGCAGAGCTCGGGTCCTAAACCTGGCTGTCAGCTCTCCAGCTGACAAGCTTAGCATTTTTAACCATTGAGTCATCATCCATTATATAATAATAATGTTAAAACAGGAGAGTAGTCTTTATTTTGAAAAAAATGAATCTCTTATAGCTGAATCGAAAAGCCTGGAAAGATTGTAGGAAATCATTTATTACATTTCAGCGTTGTTACTGATGTTGTCTCCAGCCAGTGCTTTCCACTCAGACTGCTATTCCTTAATAAATATAGAAATGAAATAGCTGCGGAAGTAACAGGTTGCATCCAATTATGATTGCCTATTTATTGGTGGAACAGGATTCATCAGCACATAGCTTTCATCCTCACTCTCATCCTTCATTTTCTTTCAAAAACTAATTTAAAATAGAACATGGTCCTGAATTTAAATGCAACAAGATATATATGAATAAGCTATCCAAAGCTTCCATATGAATAGCAATAGCACCAATTCAATAACCCTTTTCTAGAACAAAAGAGGAAAATAATGCCTTCTTTCATATTATCATTATTTGTCACAACCTCAGAAGGTATTATTAAAATCTACTAATGCCTCTTTTAACAAATAAACATAATAATTAGGCAAAGTATAAAGGACCGTGTAAAACCACATGTAAAAATATTTCCATTTTCCCTTCCAGACCAGGACAAAGATGTTCCTGCACAGGAGAGTTACTAAGTGTTTCTGCCAGAGTGCAGAGCTTTAAGTCTAGGAGGTAAAGAAAGTTGTTTATAAGACTGACATGAAATGTTGGCTAAATAATTAGTCTTTCAATCAAGTTTCCCTGAAATAGGAAAGGACTTGTGCTTAGGTCTCTCTGGAGATTATAACCGAAGATTCATTACTTCTGCTCCAGTGAAACTTCTTGAATCAAATCCTGAACAGGTACCCCACCAAATCCTAACTGTTCATATTTGTCTTTCTTCTCTAATAGTATGCAATTCTGATGGTGGATCAGGAATTCAAGAACTTGAATAAACTTGAATAAATTAGAAATTCAGACCAAAAACATGCAATTCAATCTTTCAATCTTTTATGATTAAAATACGGCTATTTTAATAAAACAATTATGTAGGGTGCTGGTAGAGATGTAGGGAGGTCATTTAAAATAGGTTTTTTAGCATTAAAAACATTTTTTTCCAGCACTGTTGTGACTCTGAATGGTTGCTAAGAACTACCTGTAGCAATGATGGAATTTCAGAATCATTCAATACTAATGGAGTATAAATTGTAACAGAAGTAGACAACTTGCCAATACAAGAATAGCAGAATATGCTGTAGTACTATGGCTGTATCATAGGGGACGAAGCCAAGATCTCAGCAAGTTTCCATTGGTTTTTACCAAATATATTTTTTCCTAAGCCTTATGGTGGATCTGTTCACAAAGCCATTGTTAAGTCACTGACTTGCTTTGAGTTAATGGAAAAAGTTATTGTGTATATAAAATGATAATTTATTTTACTTGTCCTTGCAATGTGTTATGATGCCTTCCTTTATTGTTGAAAAATATTATTTCAAGAATACTTTTTTGCATTATTTAGTAAAGGACTATACATCTAAAAACAGAAAAGTGCTTAGCTTCAGATAAAGTACATTAGCTCAGCATGTATATGTCTATGTATACAGTGCAATTGTGGACATTTTTTTCTTCTAAATATTAGATGAATTCATGAATTTCCTATGAAATTAACTTTTTAGAGTAATGTAAGATTACCTATTTCCAGGAGTATGGCGAATTCTGATTATACATATTTATTAATTAGAAATATTATTGCTCAATCACAAGAAACTCAGGTGATGAAACATATTTACCAACATTTTTTCTGTCAAATCTTAGTCTCTTGTTTTTCATTCAGTGGTAAACACATAAATTGATTGTGACATCTATGAAATTGTTACCTCTGATTGTTTCATGGCTCATCTGTATAATCAAGATTTAGTATAAGTATTATCTAGAAGCCAGTCACAAACAGGAATTGATGTTCATGCTGCAATTCACTTATACATAAATATGTCCCACCCTGAAAAAAAATCCTTTTCTTCTTCTCAGCTGCCCAGAGTTCTTTGCAATTATCAGAATAAATTACTGCCTGCATAACACTTTTTTTGGTAAACTTATTATCGATGTGAAGGTAAATATGCTGATTTAATCATTTAAGTTGATTGTAGGCCAATTACCTTCCAACTTATTTTGACTTCTGCCCAGCACTCAGTATAATAACTGAAATTTTCTCCTAAAATTGTCTTTAAAAAAATCCAAAAGGAAGTTTGCTGATTTTCAGATGTCCACAATTCACATACTTAGAAATCCCTTCACCAATGTACTTCTTCTATCTCTGAGGATATATGCATGTATTGCCCGATAGTTCTGTCACCAGAATGGACCAAGAAGCCATTCTTTGAGGACTCTTTAACTTCTCTTTAACGTCTTGATTTACACTTTATTTCTAGATATAATTTTATTGAGAATTTTAATTGCAATAGTGTAAACTAATACAAACTAAGAAAAAGAGAAGCAAAAGGAAATAAAGAATAAGACGTGTAGGAAAAGAAGAAAAGAAAAGAAGAAGAAGAAAATATAGTAAAAAAAAGGCACAAGACAAAATACTTTACAGGGTAATTGTAAATGTTTACTGGCCAGTTTATAGAGGAAGAAATACCTCCCACCTCATTTTCAAAACATTTATTGAATAAGATTTTTTGCTGCTTTTCTCTTAATATATTAATAGTTGGAATGAATGCTTCATAAGGAATGAACCTTACCTTCAAGCATATATAAAGGTAAAGGTTTCCCTCACACATGTGTGCTAGTTATTTCCAACTCTAGGGGGTGATGCTCATCTCCATTTCAAAGCCAAAGAGCCAGCACTGTCTAAAGACATGGTCATGTGGCCAGCATAACTACACGCCAAAGGTGCACGGAAGGAATGCTGTTACCTTCCCACCAAAGGTGGTCCCTATTTTATTACTTGCATTTTTACATGCTTTCAAACTGTAAGGTTGGCAGAAGCTGGGGCAAATAACAGGAGCTCACTCCATTACACAGTGCTAGGGATTTGAACCACCAAACTGCTGATCTTTCTGATTGACAAGTTCAACCTCTTAGCCAGTGAGCCACCTATTTAAGCATAAATACTTAAGTTCAAAATTGTGTAGGTTAACATAGGTTGAACTCAGTGAGTAAATAAAACCAGTCAATCAATCAATTCTCTATCAGACAGTTTCAGAAAAAATATGCATTACAAAGAAAGATATTGGGAAAGCCAGCATGATGTAATGGTGAAAGTGTTGCTATGATGTAACAGTTAAGGTGTTGGTCAAGGAGCAAAGACACCTAGTTTATAGTCCTTTTGTTAGACTCAAAAGTCAGGTGGGAGATTTGGGGCCAACAGCCCTTTTACAGCCCTAGATTTGGGAAGTAAACGAAAAGACTCAACATACATTGGAACAGTATGTTAGATGATATTTCAGAACTTTAAATGAAAAGTCCTTCATTCTGAAGTGGATTGACCATTAGTTTTATCTTTCATTGTGCAGCAGCCGAAGAGGATAAGCATGAAATCCATAAAAGAAACATAAAATGGGCTGTCTATGGATGTTATATAATACCCTTTTCATCTAAATCTGTGGTGTTTCAGAGATGGACAGGACAAGGACAATTTAGTTACAGCAAAGCCTATATCCTATCTTCAATCCACAGTCCCCAGGCATGTGGAAAGAGTTTTTCTATTCTTCAATGCTGAGTTTCATAGCAGTTTGTTATTGTAGACTTTAAAGAAGAGATTATTTTAATGTCATTTTTCAAATTTGTATTAATTGTTAAACACTTTGTCAACTCACCTCTGCTGAAGCCTGCAGAGAAGATGGTAGGTAGATTTGTTTTTAATAATGTTGCATTAATCTAGCATAAATAGCAGACATTAATTTGAGGGAAATTAAAAACATTTCTTCACTATGGCTTTTTTCCCGTTAGTTTAATTTTATACCACAAAATATCATAGTTTTTCAGAAAATATTCATTATCCTTTTTATTATTGCTTTGTTTTTTGTCTCTGAAACTACATCATTGATGCTACAAACTAGGGAGATAATTGTAATGTTCAGAGTAACCTGATACTGGAGATTGATCTAAATGTGTTTAAAGCAATGTGTTTCTGAAATTTACTCCAGGATACTCATCAAATATTTTGGCCATCCAGAAATGTGATGCCATAATTTGTACTGCCTGAATTCCAATTATACATCATTATTCAGAAATTTCTAGACTTTGTTCAATTTGTGAAGTCATCTAAGATAACCAAGCAATTGCTCTCAAACTTCCATGATGTTTCTGTGAGGTTACCTGATAGGTAATGTATTGCTCACAGAGTTTGGCTACTACAACTAATTTCATTATGAAACAATCTCAAGGATATTATATATTCATCGTCAGAAAGGATTCCTGCTTTTAATTAGAAATATATACTTCATCTATTATATGCTAAACACATTATACAGTGAAGTATTATATACCAAAGGAATATATTAATAGCCTACATTTCTATGAAAAACACAAATACCAAAATTAAAAGCTTACTTTTCTTCCTTCAAATCTGACATTTGTGCAACTAATATCAGGATTAGATAGATGCTGCTTTACTTGCTCTTTTGATTAACATTCTTGTATACCTTGGATGATAGCATATTTGATTCTCAAAATCACTCTTCTGCTTAAACTGTGTATATGTATGCACACACACACACACACACACCAGAATAACAGAATTGGAAGGGACCTTGGAAGTCTTCTAGTGGTGCAGGAAACCCTACACCACTTCAGACAAATGGTTATTCAATATCTTCTTAAAAACGTCTAGTGTTGGATCATTCACAACTTCTGGAGGCACTGATAAATTATTCCACTGATAAATTGTTCTAACTGTCAGGAATTTTTTCTTTAGTTCTAGGTTGCTTCTCTCCTTGATTGGTTTCTACCCATTGCTTCTTGTTCTGCTCTCAGGTGATTTGACATCCTCTTCTTTGTAGCAGTCCATGAGTTTTGGAACACTGCTATCATGTCATCCCTAGTTCTTCTTTTCATTAAACTAGACATACTCAATTCCTGCAACCGTTCTTCATATGTTTTAGCCTCCAGTCCGCTAATCTTTTCTTCTTCTTCTCTGCACTCTTTCTAGTGTCTCCACATCTTTTTTATATCGTGGTGACCAAAAGTGGATGCAGTATTTCAAGTGTGGCCTTACCAAGGCATTATAGCATGGTATTAAAACTTCACGTGATCTTGATTCTATCCCTCTGTGTATGCAGCCTAGAACTGTGTTGGCTTTTTTGGCAGCTGCTACACACTGCTGGTTCATATTTAAATGGTTGTCCACTAGGACTCCAAGATCCCTCTCACAGTTACTACTATTGAGCAAGATACCACATATACTGTACCTGTACATTTTGTTTTTCTTGCCTAAATATAGAACCTTACTTTTTTCACTATTGATTTTCATTTTGTTAGATAATGCAGACAATGTTCAAGTCTGTCAAGATCCTTCTATATCAAATCTATCTTCTGGAGTGTTGGCTATTCCTGCTAGCTTGGCGTCGTCTGGTTGGTCAGCCAGTTACGAATCCATCCAGTGTGATGCTGTCTAACCCACATTTTTCTATTTTATCTAGAAGTAGATTATGGTCTACTTTATCAAATGCCTTACTGAAGTCCATGTAAATTATATTGTCAGCATTCCTCTAGTCCATTAATTTTGTCACTTTGTCAAAGAATGCATTAAGATTAAACACACATACATGCCAGATGCTTCAATATAATGAATAGGACTAAATAAACTAACAAAATTATGACTGAATAACACAGAGTTAAATCTTGTTCACTTTTTTAAGAACTTTGGGTACTTTCTAATGAACATCAACCAAGCCTCTAAGTTAAGGTGACCAGACGTCCCGCTTTTGGCGGGACAGTCCTGAATTTTAGCAATTTGTCCCATGTCCCGCGGCGTTTTAAAAAAGTCCTGATTTTTGCACGACAAGCTAGGGCAGTAGTTGGCAAACCATGGCTCGCGAGCCACAAGTGGCTCTTTGGCCCCTCGAGTGCGGCTCTTCCTCCACCCTTGTTGACGGCGGGACTCCTTGAGCTCTGGGGACATGCTCCAGCTGCCCCATGGCCAAGGAGACAACCATAGCCTCCCCAGCCAACATGCTGGCCACTCGTCTGCTTCCCAGGGGCTGAAGAGGCTCCACAGGGGGAGGGAGGGAACTGGCCGCCGGGGCGGGCGGGCAGGGCGCTGCAGCAGCACCCAGCAACATTCCCTGCCTGCCCGCTCTGCTGGCTCACCCACCGGCAGTCAGTTCCCTCCCTCCCCCCATGGAGCCCCTTCAGCCCTTGGGAAGCAGACGAGTGGTCGGCATGCTGGCTGGGGAGACTACAGCTGCCTTTCACCTTGGGACAGCCAGAGTGCTTCCCAGGGGCTGAAGAAGCTCCTAGGGAGGGGGGGGAGAGACAGACAGAGAGAGAGAGACAGGGAGGGCAGGAATCAGAGAGCGACTGACAGACACACAGAGTACACACAGAGAGAGACAGACAGAGATGGTGAGGAAGGGAGGGAGAGAGACAGAGAGAGGCACAGAGAGAGAATGACAGAGGGAGGGATTGAATCGGAGACAGGGAGGGAGGGAGGGAGGGAATCAGAGTGACAGACACACACAGAGAGACAGGGAGAGACAGAGAGGGAGAGAGAGAAAGATAGACAGAGACACAGAATGAGTGATTGAGTGAATGAGAGATAGACAGACAGACAGAGAGAAAGAAAAAAGAAAGAAAGAAAGAAAGAAAGAAGGAAGGAAAGAAAGAAAGAAAGAAAGAAAGAAAGAAAGAAAGAAAGAAAGAAAGAAAGAACTTATGACCACAATTGAACCTAAAATTTTTGTTGCTCCATATAGACCAATTTTTTAATGAAGAAACCCCCCCCTCCCCTGGTCAATGGTGTCCCGCTTTACCAATGTTAAAATCTGGTCACCTTACTCTAAGTTGTCTCAGCTAATGTGCATTTAATACTTCATGTCCATTTCATCTTTTGCTTTTTTGTTTGTTTCTTTGATGTCTAATGACAGTACCAACTAATGTTAGTTTTACATTACATTACAAGGTTACTTGTAATACAGTAGCTTTGTAGATTGGAGGTAGTAATATAACATCAATGCGGATACCTAAATTATTCTCTGATGCTGGTGGCTGACTGCCCCTGTAAAATTTGGTTGTACTTGAAATAATGATCTGTTTGCAAAAGGTTCTGACCTTCATTTATCAGGCCTCTCCACTTTGACACAAGCATATGTAATCTAGGAAAGAAGGTGGTGATAATGATAATCATTAACTTTAGTTAAGATTTATTAAGCATGATATACTTCATGTGCTTTTGATGCCAACCTGCTTCTTACTTTAAGAAAACTTATAGAGAAGCATTTTGCATCATAGGAAATAGATATGTATACTTTTAAGTATGCAGGGTTTTTTTGGGCGGGAAAAGTGCAAAATTTAAAATATGTCTAAATTTGACAAGCACACACTGGACAAGGATGTTTACATTTATCTAAAGATCTAATTTTGCCTAGATGAATTTTCAGCAGTAATGACTAAAATTATAGGAAATAGAACTGCGAAATATATATATATATATATTTCACAGTTCTATTTCCTATAATTTTATATATATATATATTTGCTTTCGTAGATTTTCACGGGTGTAGGTATGCTGGTATTGCTGTCTTCGGCTGTTTTCCCGTGTAAGCATGAAATTGTTATTGCAACGTTTCGGCAAGATCTCACTTGCCATCTTCAGGCTTCGTTCTGAGGTTACGAAGGCGTCGCCCTTCCTTAAATCTTGGTGTGTGTGTGTGGAGTGCTGACTGTTGTTGTGAGTGGTTTGATTGGCTGTGCAGCTGTATCATGATTGGTAGATTGATGCTGATTGGTCTTATTTGTATGTTTCTCCTTATTTTGAATTTCAATGGCTTGGGTGGAGGGTGGGGCTCGTCTGTTTGTCAGTGCTGGTTTCCAGATGTCTGGTAAGCGGGAGGTGTCGTCACGTTTGTTCATATTGTTAGGTTGCTTCTCTATTTTGATGGCTTCTCTGATTATTCTCCTGTTCAGCTGTTCAGCCTAAATTGATCTCCAAGGCTGAACATATAACAGTTCCGTTATTCTGATATGCAATACAGCCCCGGTTCGAATCCCAGTAAGAGCATGACTAGCTGATGAGAGCTAAAAAGCTTGAAATAGATCTATCCTAGTCTCTCTGATTTATTTATTGATCAGCTCATAAAACTAATACACATATTAAAAAATTAACACAACGGAACTCATGGATTTCTGTCTAGATGGTCTCTGGTGATGAGCCAAAAGGCAGAAAAAGAAACAGTATGTCTCCTCCCTTAATTGAGGCTCTAACAGGGTGTTGTGAAACAATTATAAATATTAACCCTCCTGTCTCAGCTGATGCAATTGGGGGAGCCAGGCTGGCTGAATGGTTTAAAGGCTCCTGCCTGATATGCAATACAGCCCCAGTTTGAATCCCAGTAAGAGTATGACTAGCTGATGAGAGCTAAAAAGCTCGAAATAGATCTATCCTAGTCTCTCTGATTTATTTATTGATCAGCTCATAAAACTAACTTATATATATATGTCAGGCTCATCTCTGGTGATGAGCCAAAAGGCAGAAAAGGAAAAGCAGTGTGCTTCCTCCCTTAATTGGGGCCTTAACAGGGTGTTGTGGAAACAATTATATATAACTGGACTTTTATTAGCTATAAATTTTAATCAGAGGATTTTAAAATGTTTTTAGCATGGGGTAACTTAAGTTTAATTGGGTTTAAATAATGGTCTATTTATGTATGTTTTGATTTTTAATTTTCCTGTGCGCCGCCCTGGGTCCTTTTGTAGGAGAAGGGTGGGGTATAAATTTAATAAAATAAATAAATAAATAAATGAATAAATAAATAAATAAATAACTATTCTCCTGTCTCAGCTGACAAGAACAGAACCTAGCTGGCTTAATGGCAAGGCTCTCGCCTGACATATAATACAGCCCTGGTTCGAATCCCAGTAAGGGTATGGCTAGCTAATGAGAGCTAATAAGCTCGAAATAGATCTATCCTAGTCTCCCTGACTTATTTATTGATCAGCTCAAAAATGTAACATATATAGATGTGTGTGTGTATGTGTGTGTGTGTTAGTTTTTATGAGCTGATCAATAAATAAATCAGGGAGACTAGTATAGATATACTAGTCTCCCTGATTTATTTATTGATCAGCTCATAAAAACTAACACACATATAAACAAAAATCATACAACGGAACTCATGGCTTTCTGTCTAGATGGTCTCTGGTGATGAGCCGAAAGGCAGAAGAGGAAAGCAGTATGATTCCTCCTTTAATTGGGGCCCTAACAGGGTGTTGTGTAACAAATATATATATAACACAAATATATGCACTATGTCATCTTATTTAATGTGTCATCTTATTTAATTTGAGTACACAATGTATTTTTCATCTATCTTTATTAAATAATAAAGTTTTATAAAGTTGTATATAAATGTTTGAATTGAATGGGCAGTTTTGCTTCTTCTAGGAAGGATTAGTTAATCTTTACTCATAATTACATTTTTTTTGTCTTTTAATAGCACTGTAATCCCTTACAGTGGGGTGGAGTCGATGCAACTGAATGGAATTGAGTGTTTACTGGCCGGATGCCCTTTTTGCTGCCAATGCAGAGTTTGCAGCAGATAAATTCTCATTGTGTCCAAAGAGAGAAATATCTGCCTCTACCTAGGATTGAACTCACAGCCTCCTGATTGTGAGGTGAGAGCTCCACATCTGGGCCACTCAATCTTTACTCATAATCCCTCCCCTCATATCTGCACTGAAGGTGGTTTTCTTCTTCCTGTAGTATAAATGAAAAAGAGTCATTAATAAATCCTGTGAAGCTCATACCATATGGAGACATGGTGGTAGGGAAGAGCATGATATTCTGGGAGAATGTGCTTAGGTCTTGCCCAAGACATTCCTAGTCTTGGCTATAATCATGCCCATTGAGAATGCATATGGCAAGCAGCAATTCTAAGGTAGATTTATACGTCTCAAATGCAGATCTGCACAATGGCAAAACCTACAGGATTGTACAGGAAGAGACACAGGAAAAATAAATTGAAGATGTCACAGAACTAATGCAGGCCTGAAATAGATAACACTTGAACAAATGTATGATTTCTATTATAGAAGACAGAAGAAATAAGACTTAGACTACACAATTGGCAACCTACAACCTCAAACTTGTTCATTTAACTCAATTCAGCCAACTGGAGAAATGCAAATGTTAGCCCCTTTATTCAGAATTCTGAATACAGAAAATGTTATTACTGAATTCATGGCACTTTTGTATGTGAAAAGAACAGGACTCATTTCCCCCTCCCCCATTTCTTCTCTGTGTAAAACCATTCTTCTCAAGCATTCTTGCACAAAAGATACTTTTAGAAGAAAGGATTCTAGTTTAAAAGACAGATAATACAGCTTGGCAGACTAGGCTTCCCCATTTCTATGCGAGTAAATGAATGTAATTCAAAAAGTAGCCTTAGAAAAGTGACACTGCTCGTCCTTGGGTGGTTTCATATTGATTATTTAAAAGGAAAAACAGTGTTAAGAATTTTAGCTATACAAAACTGCCCACTTGTTAAAGCCATAATGGGAGGCTGGCCTGTAGCTTTACAAATACAAAAAATATCTCCCCTCCCCTTGTTTCTCTCTAACTATCCTACACTGGATCCAGACTTCATTTATTTATAATGCTATAAAAATAAATGTATTGAGCCACCTTTGCATTCTTTCTATTCCCAAATTATGGCAACATAACTTAAAATGAATAAATGATACCTCACTTAGTCTTCATCATTGGCAGATCCCCAATACATTTAGAATGTGTTTCATTTGCCTTAAGTTATCAATAGCTGACATCTAGTTAGACCAGCCAAAAACATTTAGTCTCTTTGCTTTAAACTTGGCAGTCATTATTGACTCCCACCTCCCTGAAAGCTTTTCCTGCTTCATGAACAAGGTTCAGTCTAACATGCTTCTAGGGCTTAGTTTTTAGTTTTTTACATGGGATTTTAGTGCAGGGTTAGTTTAATTTCATTTTAACATTGTATTTGTTTGTGGTTTGTATTACTATTTTTGGTTCCCTGTGCCCCGCCTCGGGTCTCTTCGGGGAGAGAGAGCGGGTTATAAGAGTCTCACACCAGCAAATCTTGGAAAGATAAATTTGGAGGCTGATCCCTGGGCTGACTGAAAATGGAAAGAGGATAGCAATTGGTTTCTCCAATAAGAAAGAAAATTCTGACAAACATAAAATGACTTCACTGAAATTCATCTGAGTTTCATCTATAATAAGAGAGAAAAATATTTTCCAAAGGGTGACAAAGGAAACTGAATCATTAGCCACAGTATCAGATAAAAAATCCTTCAAGGGAAGACCCAGGGGGATTTCAACAATGCTCACAGACCTAGCTTGGGGTGACTCTAAAATGGCAATTGTCAAATTCCTTACTGTAAGGTAATGCCATTAAAGTTAATGAGATTACTATGAAAGAAGCTATGTGGCATATGTAGTTGGAATATTTTACAGAAGTTATATCCACTCTGATAGTACTAAAAAGCTCTGAAGAACTGCAAAGAACAGGACCTTCTTAACATAAACCATATTTCTCCATCGTTAAAAAATACAATCTTAACACAATCACTCAATTCACTATATCTTATGTATGGAACATCTGCCAGCCAACAAATATTCTGTCCTTTTTTCTTCTCAGGTAAACAGATAAATATCTATGTGCTCAGAATTTTGCTGCACACTTTTCTAGCCTGCTTCAGAATATTTTCACATATAGGCAGAAGGAATCTAGGAGCCTTTCATTTCCCTTTTCAATCCATGCAAATGTAAATCAACCAAAAATTGATTGCCGTTTCATTTATAATCCACTTGAGCCTGCAATTCAGGCAGCTAAATCTATGGCAGCCATTTAACAACAATGGAAGCTAACAGGGAACCATATAATGCTTGCAATAGATCAGTGGACATTAATGAGATACCTACTAATCCTTATTCAATTTGAATGGGAATGAGTTTTGATGATGGCCCATAAATGAAAACAGTGGCTCTAATAATATGCATTTGTTTTATCATTGCACAGCAGTTGTTCTTGGTATACACTTCCCGCTTCTACAAGTAATAAAGATGGAAATGCATTGTTGTTCTAGTAGCCTTTATTGATTTGGGGGGAAAATAGTAGTCACAAAACATTTGAAACCAGCAACGTAAGTGTCTTATTGATAATATTCAATTGCAGATCGAAAAGGGTTTTTTTATTAATAAAGTTAAAGGTAACTATTTTCCTTAAGGTTCTTCCTGTCCCAAGGTCTTCCATTCCTTGTCCTGCATGGATTTAAATCAGGTAGATATGAAGCTGACTTAAGAAATCCTTTCCCAGGTTCCAGCCTTTTCCAGGCTTCATCAAATGGCAGTAAACTCAGCCCATAGTTGGTGGGTTCTCCTTTATACAAGACAACAATCATGTTCAGAGAGCACCAAAGACCCCTCATTTCAACTCTGAGCTACAAATATTCTCCTTTATCACTTCCTACCCATTTAAAAAATAGCAACTGCTTTCTCTTGAGGGTTGATTTTGCTTTTTTATTTAAAAAAGGGCAGATTTTACAATTATGTTTGTCACTTGGGTTAGAATGAGAACTTGGCAGAACTTTCAATTTAACAAACAAAGGGATAGCTAATAGTGCAGGATTTCTCTGCTGAACAAGTTAAAAGAAACAAAGGCCTAACCTCTCATGGCAGGCAGCCCAGCAATCCAGTATGAAATGGTCTCCTCCAGGACTAGGCAGACGCTGCTTGCCAGCCAACACACAAACCATCTGTTAGGGATGCATTTTGTAACATGGTATGAAATGAAGCAGATGTGCTGGATGGGCCTCTTTGCAACAACAGAAGCAGCAGGAACGAGAGGGAGCAAGAAAACCTAGATGGATAGATTCCCAACTGCCAAGGGAGGTATCTTACCTATCTCCCAAAATGGTAGCTAGCAGGTTCTTAGCTAGGGCAAGTAATAAGTGTGATTCAGCTTAAGTTTCATTAGCCTGAACATGTTTAAAATATTACTACTAACCTGTGGGGACTCATAGGAATGTTTGTAATTTGGCAAAAGCATCCTGAGCACAACAAACATCCATCTGACTCCCAAACACATATATGACAGAAAGGGAAATTGATGAGACTAAATAAGAAATAATACACCACCAACCAAATGGAATAAAAGATTGGGGCTGAACCACCTAACAGATCTGCTTCTTAAACCCACTATTTACTCCCTAATAAAGGATCGTAACGGTATATTTCCTTTTTAGCTTTAAACAAATTTGCAGAACTCATATTCCAGCATACAAAATCTACTATTCGTACTTTATGTCCTAAAGGTGCTTTTTCAAGAGGGAACTGGACTTTTTGGTGATTTAAAAAAAAAAGATTTAACTTCTAATCCAAGAAGCTTCTTCAGTTGGTGGGGTCCATAAGGAGGGTCTTCTCTGCTGTTGCTCCTGCCCTCCAAAATATCTTGCCCCTCCCAATGTTACGTTGGCCCCAACCCTCCCAACTTTTCATAAGTGCCTAAAGATGTGGCTTTGGCAGTCAACTTGGGGGCCCAGTTGGGGAACATCGTAATGGAGGTGGTTGATTGAGTAATACTAACAGATCCCACCTCCCCACATGCTGCCCTTGGCCTCCCCATGTGTCAATAGGTTTTAATATTTGTTAATAATAATAATAATAATAATAATAATAATAATAATAATAATAATAATAATAATAATAATAATAATAATAATAATAATAATAATAATAATAATAATAATATTATATAGATGATTTCTATTGCATTTAGTGACAAATATGACCAGGGTAACTTTTAATCCCACCAAGAAATAAATAAATGGTCTGTCAGACCTTGTGCTATCAGATTTTAACTAAAAACGTGTGGAATATAACTTCAGACTGGGTATTTATTTCTAATCCTTCTACCAGAGTTTAATTAAGAAGAGATCTGAGGGATAAAATTTAAGCTTTATTCCTAAACAGTACACTGATTTTGAGTTTCCCAGAGTCTCCTGGCAGAGTGGCAAATGTCAGAAACTAATCATATGTGTTAAACTAAAATGATAAAAATACTGATTTAAAGCAATATTTCATGCCTTTTAAATTATAGACATCCCATTAAGCAATCCCGTGTTATTTAAAATTATCAATAGAGCAGGCCTTGCAACAGATCTTGAATCAGATAATTAAGAGATGACCTTTTCTCTTGATTAAGCATCTCAAGACAGCACACAATTCAAATAGAATTAACTTCAGCAAATATAATAATAATGTGATGTGGTGAAGGTTAAATATCACCACAAGTTTGTGATTTAAAGAAAATTAAATCTCTATTTAAAGCTTAGCACATAATATAGTAATTTTTGCAACTAGATGATGATCATGATGATGATGATTCCTGTTGCACTTTATGACAACTATGGACCAGCCTTACTTTTAATAATCCCACCAATAAATAAATACTATTTAAAGGATAAAAGAAAAGGAGCATCACTTTCAGAACTAAAAGGCCATCACGTATATTAAACAAACAAACGTATGAATGCCATCAAACTTCAATCTCTGTCAGGTTCAGCCCAAGAACAACATAGAACAGTCGAGCCAATGTTCAATTCTGTATTTGCTCACACCATATAGACATCTTGCCAGGCTAAACTTCTACCACTTTATTTGCTCACAACCATCTTGCCAGACTAAATCTATATCACTCAAACACTAACAGTTATAATTGGGAAATTTAGGGAGTGGCCATCCTAAATATCTTCCTCTGATTGCAATCCAATTCCAGGCTGTGGTGTCTTGTCTCACTCAGTATTTTGGAATGTGTTTCCTCCTTCCTGAAAAACTGATGCTTCAGTGTGGTGCATCACACACATACCCTTTTCATGGATATCATCTATCACAATTTGACAGAAGCCTGAGCCAACCTCTATTTTCTGATGAGTATACAAAGTTATTTATGTGTTTCTGAAAATTAGAAGCAACATCCACCTCAAGCAGAAGATACGTGGGAGTGAGAAATGATAAAATATTGGAAAATGTTTCCATGGGCCATAAGCCCATGCTAAGGTTTTCTCAGCCTTCTTGTGCAGGACATGCTGTCCAGTCATTAATGATGAAAATTCATCTAGGCAGCATTTTCTCTTTAGATAAATGGAAAAATCCTTGTCCAATGTGTGATTGTCAAATTTAGACTTATATTTTAAATTTTGCAATTAAGCCTTAACAAACCTAAGTTCCAAGAATAATATGATTTTCTTGATCATCAGGTTAGAAACTGTTGTTCTTAGTTTTGTCTGAACGTTTTTACATAATTAAACAATAAACAAGAAAGTATGCATAAAGAAAAAATAGAAAAAGAAAAAAGAAACATGCTAAAAACAATATAGATTAAAAAATCTATATAAATAAAAATGTAAAATAGTTTGTACGAAGCAGCTAATCTCAAAAACTACTGCACCAATTTACCTCAAATTTTGACACAATGTTCCCAAGGACTTCCGATAATAGAATACGTACTCATTTTGTGCCTAGCATACGTGTGTCCTGTGCAAGGTACACAAATGTAAAATGGACCCACTGATCAGATTTTCACCTCCCTGTAGCCCTGCCCATCCAACAGTCATTTCCTCAGCAATGTATGGAGGCCTCTTAGGGCCAAAAAGCACTGAGATAGCAAACTCCCAGGTGGCCCATAGAGAGAGAGAGAGGAAGAAATACAGTTTAATAAAAGAGGGACTATGGGAGACATGATAGCAGCCTTCCAATATCTCAGGGGTTGCCACAAAGAAGAGGGAGTCAAGCTATTCTCCAAGGCACTTGAGGGCAGAACAAGAAGCAATGGGTGGAAACTAATCAAGGAGAGAAGCAACTTAGAACTGAGGAGGAATTTCCTGACAGTTAGAACAATTAACCAGTGGAACAGCTTGCCTCCAGAAGTTGTGAATGCCCCAACCCTGGAAGTCTTTAAGAAGATGTTGGATAGCCATTTGTCTGAAATGGTATAGGGCTTCCTGCCTAGGCAGGGAGTTGGACTAGATGACCTCCAATTCTGCTATTGTATTATTGTATTACAGTAGGTAGGTAGATAGAGGGATAGATAGAGAGGGAGAAATAAAGTAGGTAGGTAGGTAGGTGGATAGATAGATAGATAGATAGATAGATAGATAGATAGATAGATAGTTAGAGAAAAACACAGTAGGTAGGTAGGTAGGTAGGTAGGTAGGTAGGTAGGTAGGGGGAGAAAGGAAGAAATATAGTAGGTAGGTGGATAGATAGGGAGAAATACAGTAGGTAGCTAGGTAGTTAGGTAGGTAGGTAGGGGGAGAAAGGAAGAAATATAGTAGGTAGGTGGATAGATAGGGAGAAATACAGTAGGTAGGTAGGTAGTTAGGGAGATAGATAGATAGGGAGAAATACACTAGGTAGGTAAGTAGAGGGATAGACAGAGAGGGAGAAATACCATAGGTAGGTAGGTAGGTAGGTGTATAGATAGATAGGGAGAAATACAATAGGTAGGTAGGTAGGTAGAGGGATAGAGAGGGAGAAATAGAGTAGATAGGTAGGTAGAGGGATAGATAGAGAGGGAGAAATACAGTAGGTAGGTAGGTTGGGGGTTATATGGTGGTTGTGTGTATGTGTGCAAGTGTAGATCTACGCACAGATTGGTTGGCCATTTAACCAGACTGGGCCATAGCAACGCGTGGCCGGGTATAGCTAGTAAAAAATAAAAGAAGCCATTTAAATTTAGATGCTAGAATTTGTTTTTTCTGAAAATACAAACATTTACTTCTTTTTCTCCCTTTGACTTTGAAAAAGTACATAGCACAATCTAACATTTGTTAAGAGCATAATCCAGCTTGATAAGGTCTGTATTGAAACAGATCTTCAAATATATACAAATCATAACATTTATCAGGAGCCCAGAAAGATGGAGGTAGCATCTGTTGTTAAAAGAAATTAACTCTCTCTAAAGCCACTTTTGTTTTTAACTTGACTTCACTCATGTGTGCTAAAAGGCTCAAAGTTGATACCTAAAAGGCAAACAGCTATTTTCCCTATGTGACCAGACCTTGCCTATTTTTCCTGATAGCCTCTCAAATAGATATGGTCGACTGGAATGGGATCTTCAAGCAGAGATAGAGGGCTTCCAGCTTTTAGATCTTTCTGCCTCTATAACAGAGAAAGTCTCTCCTTCTCATATTCCAGCTATTTGTTTAGCTGCTACAAGGCTCACACAACAAGGTGATAAAGTCTTAAAAAAACAAAAATGAAGCTGACTCTATAACCAGACTATGTCTACTGGTGGCACAAACAGTATTGGTAATTTTTGAGCTTCTGGTCACATTTAACAACAAAGTAAACCTCTAAAAGAGCCTTAGATTAACCTTAAGCATAATCATCCAAATACTACTGCCGAGTCAGTTAAAACAAGGTCATGCAGAGACAACTGTGATTCAAAAGCAGATAATAGTGGCGGAATCTAATTTGAAACCTAAACAGAGAACCTACATCCAGAAAAGCATGCAAGTCAAGTTCCACCCTTCCAGGAAGCATCGGAAAGAAATCAAACCGTAATTGTTACTTACAACCAAATCAGGGTACAGTTGTCTATAAATCTTAAATAACAAAGTAAATAAAGGAAAGGGGGGATCCAGAAGAGCAGCCATTTCCTCCCTCAGTCAGCTTCTACACCATGAAAGAGAATTGATTTGCAAAAGAGTGAATGGCTCCCCTCCAGGACAGATTCTAAATTAATCTTTCTTTCTCTGCTATCCCCAGTAAGTTGTTCAAAAGGAAACAACTTTTTTGAGGTAGTTTGAGATCCACTCACTACATGTGTTTCACAGCAAGGACATTAGCCCATTAATAACTTGGCCATTGGCGTGCTTTTACTTCAAAGTTTAACTGTAGCAACATAAAAGAAGGCAACTCCAACAATGTTCTCTCCCCCTCCCTGAGAAGAGACAATCTGAGTAATCAGTCTGTATCTCCCAAAGTAGGTCAGTTTCATGAAGAAACAAACTCAATTAACTCTTCCAGTACCCTGCCACATACCAAACAAATGGATATTATTAAAAATAATGGACAATCTGATGGAATTACTAGCAGTGACATATAAAGCTGCTGAAGTTCTAATAGAGCTGGTCATCCCAACTGCCTAAGGAATCATCTGCTGGTTTGTCACGTGAAATATAGACATGGAAAAGACCAAGAAAGAGTATACTCCCAAAGTATACTCCCCATCAGGGGTGGGTTGCTGCCGGCATTACTGCCGGTTTGGTGCACACAGTGGCACATAACATTTATTGTGTTGAGCTATCCCATGTGGAATTGTCCTATGGCAAGTTGTCCTGAGGCAAGATGGCTGTGGCCAGCTGTCTTGCGGCAAATTGGTCATGGCAAGATGGCCATGGGAAATTGTTCCATTCCATCCTAGGGCTAAGCAATAATCCTATTCCAGCTGCAGTTTGGAGGGTTTTTGTGCAAATTTAGTTAGTAATTCTCTGAATACAAAATGGAAGGTAATGGAGAAAAATATCTGTTAATGAAGGAACATGTGAGATTCAGACCAGTGTGCTCCACAATAGATAATTGTTTTATTGTACGCTGTGCTCCACAATAGATAATTGTTTTATTGTACGCTATCTGATAGCAAAACAATTAATTATTGGCAATAAACTGTTTTACACCTTTATAAATGAAATAGCTGCCTAGAGTAACACATGGCAAGATAGGAGGCAAATAAATTTAACAAATAAATAAAGAGATCTCAGGACAGAAACATTTTGTTGGAAAAATTGGACAACGTAAACATAGAATCCAGACTCTCTCTCCTAGTTAAGGCTCTCAGTTCTAACACCCATTTGAATGTCTGTATCAGCGTAAATGATTCTCCAACTAAGAGTATATCTATACCCACAATGGTATTAGGCAGTATTCTAGCCCCAATTCTCTTTAATCACTATGTCAAAGAGATGTGTGTTTCATTACTATATTTTAAATCAGGTTTACCTTAGGATTAGATGCTGCATTTTGTTTTATTATCTTTGATACAATTGTAAGATTAATCAATTAATAAACTATTACTACTACGTTTTAAAAAAACATTATAAAGTATTTATATTAAAAAAAACACATTATAAAGTATTTTTCAGCAGAACAATTTTAAGATGAATACAGAGAAAAACCAAATTCTAAAAGTTCTTGTTTCAGTCAATCACCAAAGCAAAACTAAGTTTTAAAAAACAAGTTTAGAAAAGGGATTGGATCTAACTTTTGCTTCTCATTGATGGAACAGCTCTATCTGGCCAAGGCTTACTTATTCCTCCTTGTACAATGGTGAAGAAAGCAATTTTAATCCATTCACTGAACACTCTGCCTTTCCTCCCAAAACACCTCATCCAGAAGTTTGAGAAAAATAAGAATGAAGATTGAAAAATATTGAAATTGATCCCTCTCCCCCTTCCCCTCCTCCATTTAAGCCACTATGTGGAAGTTTTAATGAATATTCTCATTGGTAGAATTATATGAATATAAATATAAATGTGAGATCAAAGTAAAGAAAGTCATACGCCAGTTTCAAGGGGGAAAATGCCTTAAATTCAACATCATTTTTTTTCTTTTCCTTTCTTTTCTGTATAGTTTGTCACTAAATAGCTCTTCATGTATAGCTGAGCTTAGTAGCTAAGAAAATCTCTAGTGAATAGGTGGTTTCACCATTCAAACTAATCAACACCAATTATTTGGGTGAGAAGAAGGCAGTTCATAATAGTGATAATCTACTCAATAGGTGCCAAGGAAAGCTGTTAAAGGTAGTCCTAACTATTATGTGAATAGTTCCTATTCAGTAAAACACCTTGAAATAGTTGCTATTTCGATACATAAACAAGTTTAGTTTGTACTTTTACTTTTTCCTTAATTTAGGACAGGACTGCTGTACACCATTAGAGAAAGAAGAGAGTTGTAAGCTAAAATATATTCAGGCTATTTGTATTCCCTTTAAATATTATAAGTATTATAAATTGATCTGATTTGTTTTGGACAGGTTTATGTCATGAAACCCCCTCCCCCTTTTCCCCTGAATTCAGCATATATTTTTGATTCCCTTTGGGGCCCCAACATCTACCCAGCATTTAAGAAAAAAAATGAACATCTGGCATTTTTTAAAAAATGATTAAAATAATAAACTCCACCAACAAAGAGAGCCAGTATGGTCTAGTGGTAAAGGTGTTGGCTTAGGAACCAGGAGATTATGAGTTCTAGTCCTACCATACATATGAAAAACTGAGCTAGTCACTCACTCTCAGCCCATCTCACCTCACAGGGTTTTTATTGGGGGGAGGGGGGAACAGGAGGAGGAAGGACTATTAAGCATGTTTGCTGCCTTGAGGCACAAAGTAATAAAGGCAGGATAAAACTCCAATATGTACATACAATTTCCAAATATATGTATATTGTTAGAATAACCATTTCATTCATAAGATGGAAAGTGTTATTGATGATTATTCAACATTTTTTAAAGAATCACTATTAAAACTAGTTAATGTTAAGAGTGGCATTAATATTATTTACTTTTTAATAACATATTATTTATAAAATAAAAAAGAAACACATATTGTACCAGAGTTTTGCTGTGATTCAGTGTGGCAATCTTGACTTGATATAAAATGCCTACTGAGATCCACATTTTTAAAAGTGTATATATCTCTAATACATGTTGTGCTGAAAATGTAGCCAAGTGTTAGGGATAAGCAGGGCATGGCAATTGAATTCTGTCCATGTTCTGCATTGCCAAAAGACATAAAAAGTAGATAAACAGATTCATACAAAAAGAATTAAGGAGCCAAACCTATGAAACATATGTGGATTCTAATAGCATTCCAGAAGCTTGCCCTTCATACATATTTGTCTTGAATCTTAGATCTTAAATCTTGGATCTCTTTTTCCACCCTTTTAGGGTTTTTTTTGGGGGGGGAGGGGTCATCAACATAGAACTGTTTATTTCATAATCTTGAGAATTTCTTCCATCTGCCGGAATGCCGTTGATATAGTTTACTTGGACTTCAGTAAGGCATTTGATAAGGTAGACCATAACATACTACTAGATAAAGTAGAAGAACGTGGGTTAGACAGCATCTCCACCAGATGGATCTGTAACTGGCTGACCAACCGCACTCAACGTGTAGTCCTCAATGGAACTGCATCTACATGGAGGGAAGTATGCAGTGAAGTAGCCCAAGGCTCTGTTTTAGGCCCAGTACTCTTCAACATCTTCATCAATGATTTGGATGAGGGGATAAATGGGGAACTCCTCAAATTTGCAGATGACACCAAGCTGGCAGGAATAGCCAACACGCCAGAAGATAGGCTTAAGATACAGAAGGATCTTGACAAACTTGAACATTGGATTCTAACAAAATGAAATTCAATTGTGAAAAAAGTAAGGTTCTATATTTAGGCAAGAAAAACCAAATACATACTGTAGGTACAATATAGGTGGCACCTTGCTCAATAGTAGTAACTGTGAGAGGGATCTTGGAGTCCTAGTGGACAACCATTTAAATATGAGCCAGCAGTGTGCAGAAGCTGCCAAAAAAGCCAACACAGTTCTAGGCTACATAAACAGGGATAGAATCAAGATCATGAGAAGTGTTAATACCACTTTATAATGCCTTGGTAAGGCCACACGTGGAATACTGCATCCAGTTTTGGTTGCCACGATGTAGAAAAGACGTGGAGACTCTGGAAAGAGTGCAGAGAAGAGCTACCAAGATGATTAGGGGACTGGAGACTAAAACATATGAAGAATGGTTGCAGGAACTGGGTATGTCTAGTTTAATGAAAAGAAGGACTGGGGAGACATGATAGCAGTGTTCCAATATCTCAGGGGTTGCCACTAAGTAGAGGGAGTCAAGCTATTCTCCAAAGCACTTGAGAGTAGAACAAGAAGCAATAGGTGGAAACTAATCAAGGAGAGAAGCAACCTAGAACTGAGGATAAATTTCCTGACAGTTAGAACAATTATCAGTGGAACAGCTTGCCTCCAGAAGTTGTGAATGCCCCAACCCTGGAAGTCTTTAAGAAGATGTTGGATAGCCATTTGTCTGAAATGGCATAGGGCTCCTGTCTAGGCAGGGGGTTGGATTAGAAGACCTCCAAGGTCCCTTCCAACTCTGCTATTGTATTGTATTGTATCTGTCCTGTTTAGAAAAAAGCTTTGTCTGTAATAAGAAACAAAACTCCCTCCTCACTAGCTTCAGTCTTTATACCAGAAGTGTTTCATATGGTCAGTAGTCAGGTTTAGGTCTCCTGAGAGATCACCCACAGTTGGAAAATCTGAAGAGAAAATTGTTCTGGAGAGTATCTACTAGTCCAGCGATGGCGAACCTTTTTTACCACGCATGCCATAAGTGGGGGGGTGCGCAGGGGGGAAGTTCATGAAGCCTCTGAAGGGCCTCCGGGGGTGATGGGGGAGGCTCTTTTCGCCCTCCCCAGGCTCCTATAAAGCCTCTGGAGCCTGGAGAGGGTGAAAAGAGCATACAAAAAAGGGCGAATTCAGCTGACAGTGCATCACCTCACATGCCCTGATAAATGGCTCCGCGTGTCACCTTGGCACGCGTACTATAGGTTCGCCATCACAGTACTAGTCACTAGGAGTTAACCTTAATTTTTATAGCATTAAATCAATCAATTAATCAGGAGATCATAATTCTTTGGTTTTACAGTGGTAAGATACCAATGGGAAAAATAAATAGAAACCAAGAAAATGGCAAGACACTGTTTTATCAGCTAAAATAGACTGCAACTACATGGAGAAGTTTATTGATGTTTATTTATTAGGGGGGAAAAATATTGCCACCTACATGCTCATGGCAACTCAAGGTGGCTTACAGGAAATAAAAACACAACATAAAATAAATAAAAATAACAAAAAAATTAAAACGGTAATAAATTGATCATCAAGGGACTAATCTAAACAGCAGATTGAAATTATTATATTACCTGAATAAACATTTGTGTAATATCAATAGTCTTTTCAAAAGTGGTTTGTATATGGGAGGTGATTTATTTTATTTGCTATATATCATGTATTTGTGCAGTTGACAAATACTAAATCTCCATATGTCACAGAATCAGCTTTTATTAAAGGTAACAAACCTTTATATGAAAAAGAAAAAGATAGCAGGTCCTTTAGTTTCGTATTTTTTCCCCTTCAGACATAGACATTTAACATAAATTAATACATGCATGAGTATCAATAATGCAGTTTTCTGAGGGTGTAAATCCAGCTGAAGGGAATTATGTTCTAGTCTTTTAAAAAAAGCCTGCAAGACAACTAACCAAGCTGGGAAGAAGTAGAACACATATAGTCTATTTGAAAAAAAATGCTTCTATGCTAATGTTTTAGGGTATTTTTTGGTAAACTGGTATCAAATTTCAAGATCAAATTATACCACAACTGTCTTAGGAATATTAAAAACATGTTAAATTTTGGAGGGCATTATCTCCTTTTTTAACCTTTGACAACTTACCTACATTTTCATGTGCTTTGACAATTGCCCATATGTGTTAGGTGGAGGATAATACATAGGATAAAAAGATACACAGGAAGCAGTTTTCTTGTATCAGTACATTGATCCACCTAACTAAATTCCACCTACAAAGACTGGCAGCAGCAGTTCAGAGTTTTAAACAATAAGTGTTTCCTTTTCCTATATGGGGAGTCAGAAATAAAATCTGGATTTTCTACATGTAAAGAAAGGCTATAGTAGAATCTTACATTCTTCCTTTCATTTTCGACACCCTGGTAAATATTCTACAGATGAATAATCTTAAACTTTGTACCACAGTCGTACAACTCACTTTGTACTACTTTGACTTCCAATCACAATTGAGACGAACATTTCTGTTGCTAAGCAAGAAAGTTGTTAAGTGAATTTTGACCCATCTTACAAACTTTCTTGCCATAATTATTAACCCAGTCATTGCATTTGTTAAGTTGTTACATGAATCCCATTGACTTTGCTTGTCAGAAATTAGCAAAAGTCAATCACATGACCCTGGGATACTGCAACCATCATAATGTGTGCCAGTTGCCAAGCATCTGAATTTTGATTATATGACCATGGGGATGCTGCAACCATTGTAAGTGTGAAAAGCAGTTATCAATCACTTTTTTTAGTGTTATTGTAAGTTTGAATAGTCACTAAACAAATGTAGCGGAAGTAGTTTTATTATAGTCACAGACCAGCGTTAACAAATGGTCAAGGACTACCTGTACTATAACTGACCATTTCAGGCATACACAAGCAAAGGGTGAGTGAGTTTTGATGGGGCTTCCATTTTCTTCTCACAAATCTGATATTTTTTTCTTTTAAAGTGACCCCTTCAGACTGTTGACCCTAAAACCCTTATTATAGGACACATCACTGAGCTCTTGGAGTTAATATTTTACAGTTTGGATATAAAGATATAAATACACTTGGCCAGGGTTTAGAGACCATTTTATTTTCTTACTGAATTGCACATGATTACTACATCTGTATTATACTGATCCCCTGACCTTGTTCCAGACAACTTTGTATTCTGTGAAGTTCAGGTTTATACCTGGAGGAACAAAGAAGTAACCTTGATATTATAATTCTCAGAGGAAAAGTATTTGATAAGTAAGTTGGCTTAAATAAAAGACACATCAAAGCAATTATTTGATTTAATGTGATATCAAGAAAACTATGACATAAATCACTAAATCAGAATTGATGCTAAGAGTTGTCCTTTGTCATGTTGCAAAATGAAGTAATAGATATTTGGAAATTGGGAGACTATACAAGACATATATGATAGATATATTCTATTCTTAATGTTGAAATAAGTCTGAATCTTTGCACATCTGTGCCAACTTCCTCATTCATTCCTCTCATTCTTTGCACTTACTGCATTGCAAAATTGCAGGAACATCACCCTTCTTTAAGCATAAGATTTAATGGTATTGAATTGATGTCATGCATTCATATGACAACTTGACTGGTTAAAAAGTGAGTTACAATTCTAATAAGCAAATTAGCTAAAATATAATGGATACAATTTAGTCACATTAGCCATTTAAGTTTATAGTGAATTCAGTAGTTGAAATATACGCTTAAACTTTTCTATTAAGATCATTGTTTGATTACACCAGGAGCATTTACTGTATTTAAAAATTCGTTTCAGTGGTTTGAGTTTATCTGAGAGAGTTAGCTTCACTCAGATTTTTATTCTCATTATGATTTAAATGATATAATAGCAAGCTTTCATGGAAATAGCACCTATCTTTTTTTTAAAGTATAAGTATATAAACAGGAAAATAACCTATGAATGAAAATATTTTATTGTTGTTCCCCATGCTAACAACATTTGCAAATTTTCTGTGACTCTGAATGCCCTCTGAATTGCCTACATCTGTTAGAAGTATATTTTCTCAGCAATGCTTAAAATTCAAGTCAATAAAAAACTTTCCAGAACCATGATGCCACTTAAAATAAAAGTATTAATTGGTAAAGAAAATATTAAAAGCACCGTGAAGCAATAAAGATGCCATCTGGCATAACTTGAATTACCAGCAAACATAGTGTTCAAATTGATGGGTACATGCTTTACTGCATAATATAGTTGACCACTTAAAAGATACAGTCACAATTGCATTTTCAATTCAATAATGTGAAACCATGCTGATGATTTTTCAACAATCACATTGCAATATTTTGCAACACTGTCAGGAGGTTGCCCTTCTTTGGTCATTATTCTGAAGGAGTTTTGCAACAAAACCTGAATGAAATAACTTTGGATAAAGCAAAATTGCACACCTGTTAGCTACATAATAGAAAAACTCCAAATAAGTAGAGTCAGCATGATGAGTAAAGGCTCTCACACAAAAGATAAGATAAGCAGTGTGGGTGTTATCTACATACCCTTCCTCTGTGATGAAGTACATTTTGCACTACAAATAAGAAAGAGCCCTAAATCAGTATGTTAATAAATAGCAAAAAGCTAACTGTGCAAATAATAATAATAATCTTACCATTGGGTATATCAGCATTTTGCAAATGAAAATGGATTTTAAACAGCGTCCTTTTTTCAAGTGTACAGTTAAAGCTTAAGAAGTACAGCTAATTTATTCTCAAATCCTTCTATTCATTGCTCTGCCATTCATTCGGCAGGTTCAAATCATATTGCCTAATCAAAACTTTTCACATACAAAGTGAATTCCACCCCTTCTTTTTATCCATAACCTTTGCATTTCAGGTATCAAGCATTCAAAGATGCTACTGTCACATATCTGCCAATTCCCCACTCTGAGGCAGCCCCTCTCATGTCTTTAACTCTAAGAAAATGTACTGCAGGGATACAAGATGCTGGAAAAGTGAGTCTTCTGGTTTATTTCATAGGTTTTGTACACAATCCCAATCTATAGGAATAAGCTTCTTGCTCCAATTACCCACTGTCATTTGAAGTTCTGAACATGAAGATTGGAGACAGGTCCTCCTCGACTCTTCCCAAAAGAATTTAGTCCAATGGTGGGGAAATGTTTTTTGTTGGCTTAGACCCGTGATGGCGAACCTATGGCATGGGTGGCACAGGTGGCACGCGGAACCATTTCTTAGGGCACGCGAGGCATTGCCCTGTCAGCTCCAGCGCACATGTATACACTGGCCAGCTGATTTAGGCCTTCTTTTGAGGCCGTTTTTCACCCTCTGGAGGCTTCAGGAAAGCTCCTGAAGCCTCTGGAGGTGGGGAGGGGAGGCTGTTTTCACCCTCCCCAGGCTCCTAGAAAGCCTCTGGAGCCTGGGGAGGGTGAAAAAAGCATGCCAAAAGCAGGGGGTTGTGCACATAGCATTATGGGTGTGGCACACCCATGCACGACCCCCTTGCACTCCCTTCGCTTTTGGCAAGCCAAAAAAGGTTAGCCATCACTGGCTTAGACACTTCTACATTAATAGTACTTTGAAATTTTGCAGGATCTTACTGGTGGTTTTTCAGGATTCTGTAATTTGTATTACATCAAAAAAAGATCTATATGGTTTTAAACTAACACAACACAAAAATGTAATTGCTATCATCAATCTATATAAATAAAAATGTAAAATAGTTTGTGCAAAGCCGCTAATCTCAGAAAGTACTGCACCGATCGGCACCAAATTTTCACACAATGTTTCCAGGGACTTCTGATGCAATCATACATACAATTTGTGTGGCTGGCACATGTGTGTCATGTGCAAGCAGCACAAACGTAAAAGGTATGCACTTCTCAGGTTTTCATCTCCCTGTAGCTCCTCCCATCTAGCTGCTTCTTATGATGCATCACGCACACGCCGCTCACATTTCCAATGGTCGTTTCCTCAGCAACCAAATAAGCCTCCAATGTTCCCACACTGCATGGAGGCCTACTAGGCCCAAAACAAGGCACAGAGGGTGGCACACTCCCAGGTGGTCCATTTTTGGTCCCAGGAGGCTGTATGGTAGTTAGGTAAGTAGAGGGATAGAGAGAGAGGGAAAAATACAGTAGTAGGTAGGTAGGTAGGTAGAGGGATAGAGAGAGATAGGGAAAAATACAGTAGGTAGGTAGGTAGCTAGGTAGGTAGGTAGGTGGATAAAGATAGAGAGAGGGAAAATACAGTAGGTAGGTAGGTGGATAAAGAGAGAGAGAGGGAAAAATACAGTAGGTGGGTAGGTAGGTAGACGGATAGAGAGAGAGGGAAAATACAGAAGGTGGATAGGTAGGTAGAGGGATAGAGAGAGAGGGAAAATACAGAAGGTAGGTAGGTAGACGGATAGAGAGAGAGGGATAAATACGGTAGGTAGGTAGGTAGGTAGGTAGGTAGGTAGGTAGGTAGAGGGATAGAGAGAGAGAGAAAAATACAGTAGGTAGGTAGGTTGGGGGTTATACGGTGGTTGCGTGTACGTGTTTGTGTGTCCAGGTGTACATGGTTGGCCATTTAACTAGACTGGGTCACAGCTACGCATGGTTGGGTACAGCTAGTATTGAATAAAGGAAAATAAGGTATTTGGAATAATGCAGTAAAGTCAAATTGTACAGATTCATGACAAAATTGTAGGGACAGGGTTTTGACTGATTTCTTTTATAGTATGTATCCCAAAATAAATAGGTTGGCATAACTGTTACAAAAATAGCAGCTGATAAATTTCAATGAAGATCCTAAGTCATCCAGGTCATAGTTGCCCCAAAGGTGATTTTTCAAAAGGCAACTGAACTTCTTTGTTTTTCTTTGAAGACATTTTGCTTCTCATCCAAGAAGCTTCTCCAGAACTGAAGAATCTTCTTGGATGAGAAGTAAAATATATTCAAAGACAACAAAGAAAGTCAAGTTGCCTTTCGAAAAAAACAACTTTGGGATAGGTGCCAAATTACTCAGAATATCCTTTTAGGTTATTTGAGGTTAAAATAAATTAGTCCCTACATTAAACAACCCCCCCCCCATAAAAAGCAGAATTCCAGATGTGGGGTTCCTACCTTCTTAGAAAGGGAGACTATATCAGAACTGTTTCTTTGGCCCCATTTTCTTCAAATTATGTGGCCAAAAATAATAGGCTGATTTGCTCCCATTTGCAGAAATGAATGATTGATTAAGAAAAGAAAGAACCTGTAGACTAGATGATATAACACCGTATTGCTTGTAAGATCTTACGCAGCATGGACAAAAATGTCTATTGCTTGCCTTACATAATTGTGGGAGATAATATAGGAGTGAAATTTGAACAGATGGGGAAAATTCATATGGGAGTGTGCAATGAACTGTGATGAAGGCGCATGCTTTTATAAACTCTGTAACATTTAAATCAGGAAAAAGCGCAGATGTACTTATGTTTCTTAAGAAAATGCTCAGGGGCAATCTGATAACTTTCCCCCCCTAAGTAATCAGAAAATAAAAACTAAAATAAAAAGTAGCTTTACAGAAGTAACATTTTTATCTACTGATCAACATAAGTCATGCATGTATATAATTATATTTATTAATGAAAAAAGTAAGTAAAGCTTTATTACGGTCATTAACCAGTACAAATTTCATTTAAATATTCATTAGAAAATAAAACCATACATCAATACTAAATGTTTAGGTATATAGCACTTTATAGCTATATAAGATATAGCATGTTAGTTGTGAGATGCCCTTTTCTTCATAGTAATTACAAAGGTTTTTTTACACTAAAAGCTTGAGATGTATCTTACAATTATCATCCCACTATACAAATTCCTTGGACAACATATAATTGAGCAAAATTATACACTTTCTTCTAGTTCCCTTACTTTATTTGAAAGGTGGTGCTTGTTGTTGCTTTTTTGCTTCATGAGTCTCTGCGTGTGTCTGTGTTTGTGTGGGTATGACTTTCAAGGTTGCCCAAACTTTAAAAAAACATACTTTTGTCTCAATTTTTTAAAAATGGTATGAAAAGTTAACAACTATGAGTTCTTATTTATACAGTGCTTATATCATATGTCTACATTTCTAGAATCAGTACCTAAAATTCCTGTATTTACTAGCATGCCTGATTCAAAAGCTAGGAACGTGACATTACAGTGTTTAGATGTAGGCAGTTTCCAAATGTTAATATCATGTCCCGACAGAAGAAATACAATATTTTAATGTTGTTTACTGCCAATTTTTCCTCAGTATGTTCAAAATTATTCGGACTCCTTCCCGAGAAGCTAATATATTCCTGCTCACTCTTTATTTGTTTTGTATACTCTGTAAACAAGGAATGCACATACTATTTATACTAATCTGATCATATGGATAGCTATGAATAGGTTAAAGAAAAGTATGATGGTAAATATTTATTAAGCCTGCGTGAATTGCCAACTCTGGACATGCCTCAAGAAGATTGAACAATTTCAGAAGTCAGAAAATAAAACAAGTTCAAAAAGTAAGAGATCTCCAACTGAAGCACCAGAGTAAGATCTTTTATGCTGCCTGGCTGCTAATAATGCTGCATGTGAAAATGTCCAATAGCTCAAAGATGACATCTTCTTCTCAAGTTTTCTCCTTGGTCTTCTGTGCAACTTCAAAGTAGGTTCTGAAGGACTGGGGAGAAGGACAGTAACATATGACCAGAATTTAATTTTGGTAACATTGCTGACACTGTCTGAGGGTTCTTATATTATAAACGTGTATTAAAAGAGGAAATTTCCCTCCTTTTGGGGCTGTCCATGCTAATTAGTATTGTTTACAGTGGCTTTGAAGATTCGATGCCTTTAATAGATGTAGATTGTCATACAGAAAATGTAACTTGTTGCCTGTTGTTTACTTCTCTCTTTTTCCTTCCTGCTTTGGTCTGCCTTTGGTCTCATTTCCCCCCAGTTTATTGCTTTTGATGCTTGCTGTATGTTACATAAACATGAATCTATAATTTTTTGTTAGCTGCATTGAGTGGCATGGGTGCTTTCTCTGATGTTGTTATTGAGATTGACTGGAAGTGAGATGGGTGCAAATTAAACTGGAAATTATCCACACTAATTTTCAAACATTTTCTAGGGCCCAATCATCCCTCCCTCCCTCCCTCCCTCCCAGACATACAAACCAAAAGCATGTCAAAAACTATGGCTGGGTAAATATAACAAATTAAAATCTGTGGGGGTGTGGATGGGAGTTATACAATAAATAAAATAATATAGAATATGTAAATGGATGACGGTTAATATGAGTATACTGGTTTTCATTTTCAAGTAATTGTGATGCTCAGATTAATTGACTACATTATTTTTTTGCATTTAGCAAAATAAGTCTTACATTTATGTACAGCAGATGATTTAGCTCTTTTGGGACATTTTAATCTTAGTATTGAGAACTCTTATTGTTAGCCAGTTCTCTGATTTTCCCTGACTTTCACAGCAGCTTATGCATGTCTTCTTATGTTTGTATAACAAAAAATGCTTATTAGGGTAATTTCTAAGCAGATTTCCTTCATACATTGCTCTATCTGCATTTTAAATGGCTCTAGACAATTGCTGAGAGAATGATGATGATAATTACAACACTTCTTGGATGCTCCTTTGGTGATACTGGCTATATAGTCAAAGCAGCTTCTGTTTGTTACTAAGCTATTATAAAACTTTCTGACACAATTGAAAATATTGTAACAACAAACAAAAGTGGAAGTAATTTAAACTCAGTCTCACAGAGATGTGAAGGTCAAAGATGAATATTAGTTGTTGGTATTATTTCTGGAAGAAAATGGCAGGTTAATTTCAACAGATGAAAATTTAGTTACAGTTTTAAATAAAGCATTTAAAAAATATTATATTAGGAATCAGTTGCTCTAAAATACGTACAATGATCTGCTAACAAAAGATACTTAGAATAACAGAGTTGGAAGGATGTCTTCTAGTCCAACTATCTATTCAAACACTTAACTGCTTTTATTTATATTTGTTACATATCACCAGAGGTTGGTTACTCCTGGTTTGGCCAAACCAGTAGTGGTGAGTTGGCCTGGCCGCCGAACTAGCAACAACCCAGGCTAGCCATGGCCCCGAATTCGTTCCCCAGTCTCTTATGCCATTCCAGGCATGTATCTGGGCATGCACATAACAGTTTTCAATCAACTGAGCATGTGCGAGCAACATGTGATGTGCACTAAGCGAACCGGTACCAACCAGTAAAGGAAACCACCCCTGCATGGCACCACAAACAAACAAACAAACAAAGTACATAAGTAGATTTCTAATCTGGGCTAGGTAGAAAGAAAATTCCAAAAGCAGGGATCACAAAACATAAAATGTTTTCTTGCTTCTCCACTTAAGTGCCTTTCCAAGTCTAAGGATGTTCAGGAGGGTTCCCTATATTTGCAATAATATTGGGATAAGATCATAATAGGGAAGATATTCATCAAAAAATCTAGATCCCAACTATTAATGATTAATAATGTCACTGTTAGACCCTGAAAATCTGATGGGTAAACAGGTCAATCTTTTTTGGATCTATTTCATGATCCCTGAACGTGATCTGGAAGCTTGCTAAAGCATAGTGCTTTGAAGAGTCTGAGCTGACTTACGTAGTATAAATCAATGTGATCCACTTGTTAGTTAGATAATTATTCACAGCTTCCTTTAATGCACTAAATCAACTTACACTGCAATATATGGAATATATTTTGCCACTTCTTTACACATCCCAGCTGAGGAACTGGAAGTATCAAGGAAATTCTTAGGTAAGTTTTCTGTGAACAAACTGTTCTTCATTTCCTTGCGTATTAGAATTGTTCTTCTATTTTCATATCAAATATGGGTTTATTGGTAATCTGGTATACTTTAAATATATGCAGTTGGCAAATGACTCATAAATCTACTTCACATAAATTCAGAAATACAATATTATCATTGAAATAGTCTCATTTATTTGCTGATTTACTTTTTACATTCTTACATTCAATTCATCATCACTACCATTCTTATTATCAAGATTTTCAGGGTTCAGATGAAAATACAATTATCATAAAATAATGTGAGCTCATGACTAAATTAAATACAGTCCAGTTTGACTTTATAAATAAATATAAATAAATGAAATTTATGAATTTCATACTGTCAATGTAATCAATTTAACCATTGATTAAATGCTAGGATACCAAGTTCTCTTGGTACTACAGTACATCTCCAAAAGATACTTATATTATGACATTCATTTGAATGTCAGATATACAATGCATGGATACCCTGAAAACGTTTTAGACTACAGCTTTTATCATCTCTGCCTGAGATTGTTGGAAGTACCAAGTATCTGGAAAATAACAAGTGATCTATTTCTGATCTAAAGGGACATTTGGAAGATCAGATTTCCACTGGGATATGCTAGTGAGCTAAGTTAAATTCAAAATGGGAAGAATTGAAGAATTCAAAATTATTTCCGTTTAATTTTTGAACCTTGGCCTCTTATTCTTTGAAGAAAACTTCACTGCCAATTTTTATAAGAACAAAGCCATGGTCTTCTCTAAGCATGCAATGAAGTGTCCTTGGCAGATTAATGGACATAAAGTAAAGTAGGTTAAAATGTACAAAAACCTGGTTATTGCTTCTCTCAGAGTTCCTAGAAAGCTCAGTTTGTGTATGTTATGTATGTTGTGCATGTCGTGTATGTGGAGTCTGCCCAGGAATGTGAGGCCACAATTTTTAGGAGTTGTTCCTCCAATCTCAAGTGGGGGGTTGTAAATACCCTCCAAGATTAGAATACAGCTAATCTCAATTTAAGACCATAATTAAGCCCAAAATTTCTGTTGCTAAGTGAGATATTTGGTAGATGAATTTGGCTTCCCCATTGACCTTGCTTACCCAGATGGTCACAAAAAGTGATCATATAACCCCAGAGCACTGCAACCCTCATAAATGTGAGTTAGTTGCAAAGCATCTGGATTTTGATTATGTGACCATGGGGATGCTGCAATGGTCATAAGTATGGAAAATGGTCATATGTCACTTTTTTCAATGCTATTGGTATTTCAAATGGTCACTAAATGAACTGTTGTAAGTTGAGGATTACCTCTATTCCAGGGCAAGGCCATTGTCAAAATTGTACATGTCTCACTGGCTTGCATTTACAAGTTATTTAATGATTAAAACAAGCTAAAATCCATAAAACATGGATATATGTCATTACTCTTGTTCTAGGTCTTTTGTTACAATTTATTGGATATTACTTCACAACCTATTATTTGTTCACAATTATTTCCTGTAAAAGCTCTTTTTTTCAAATATGTGACAACAAGGTAAACCTAAGTGTCAAATGAAAATTAACATTTCTTCACCAAAGTGAGAATAATAGCAAATTGCAAGATAGAACAATATAAGGACTGGTGGTGGCAGTTCTAATTTTGTGTCTAGAAACACAAGAATCATTTAACATTGTTTATTAGATTAAGAGAATCAAAAGGAAAGCAATTACAGATCTCATTCTGATGAAGTGAAACAGACAATACATTATTATACAAAATAGATTAAGGTGAGTATTTGATTTTTTCATTACTGTTAATATATTTTCTAGACTTTTTTTTCCAATATATCTATAATAATTTTTTTTGAACCGCAATGGTTCTGTGTCATTTCATTTTCTTTATCACAACTTGTTCTTTATTAGAAATTAATTGGAAACAAAATTAACTCAAAAGATGAATCCCCCCCCCCCTATTTTTCAACTATTTTTTCCTTTGCTTCTTTTGGATATTCCTACACAAGCATTACACCCCATATACATAGAAACAAATAGTTCCTTCTTGTTAAGAAATATAATATTAGTTTCCATATAAAGAAATATTTTAAAAATGCACAGATGAATAGGATACTTATTTTCTGAAAATAAATGTGCACTTAAAATAATATAAAAATTCTAATTGTTATATATGCTTATGTCCTAGAAAGTGAGAAATATTTCATATATTTAATTTTACAAACTTAGATTTGGGACATTCTAATATATCTATCATATCATTTTTTTTCATAAACATACTTATATTTGAATACTTTCATAATTAAATTGAAAAGGAAATTCTTGCTAATAGGAAAAATGTTCATAAAATATATTATTCATACCATCGCCATAATTATAGAGCCAATTTAACGCATGTATATAGAGAGTTAGACTTCATTAAAAAATCCTTATGAATAAATGCATCCAATATCTACATTCCAGATATTGCACTTAAATTCTGGTTATCTAGATCAGGGGTCCCCAACCTTTTTTTCACCAGGGACCGGTTTCATTTTAAAGAAAATTCTGCGGACCAGCTGAGTGGCTCAGCAGTCATGTGACTGGGTGGGCGTGGCCAACTTGGAAAATGTGAAACTCACTTAATGATCTTGGTGAGCAAGCAAACTTTTGGCCTCAACTGTGGTCATAAGTTCTTTCTTTCTTTCTTTCTTTCTTTCTTTCTTTCTTTCTTTCTTTCTTTCTTTTTCTTTTTTTCTTTCTCTCTCTCTCTCTTTCTCTTTCTTTCTCTCTCTTTCTTTCTCTCGCTATTTCTTTCTTTCTCTCTTTCTCTCTTTCCCTTTCTCTCTTTATTTCTTTCTCTTTCTTTTTCTCTTTCCATCTTTCTCTCTCTTTTTCTTTCTCTTTCTCTCTTTCTGTATCTTTTTCTGTCTCTTTCTTTCCTTTCTGTCTCTTTCTTTCTGTCTGTCTTTCTCTCTCTCTCCCACTTTCTTTTTCTTTCTTTCTCTTTCTTTCTCTGTCTCTCTCCTTCATCCGCCCATCTCTGTCACTCTGTGTGTGTGTGCGTGTGTCTGTCTGTCTTGCATTCACTCATTCTGTGTCTCTATCTTTCTCTCCCTCCCTCCCTCTCTCTGTCTCTCTATGTGTGTCTGTCTGTTGTCGTCGTCGTCGTCCCCCCAGCCTCCTCAGCCCGTCCGCCGTGCTTGGTCACTCATTCGCTCGGTCAGGCTCCGTGGCTGGGTAGGAGCCGGGCTGCAGGGCTGGAGAGGAGAAGGAGGGAGGAGGGGGCAGCCCATTGGGCAGAGCGCGTGGGAGAACGCAGGAGGATGGTGGGGGCTCTTCCTCCACCCTCGTCGACGGAGAGATTCCTGTGCGCCGCCGGAGCAACCTTCCCTACGGCCGCCAGTTCCCTCCCCCGCCCGCGGAGCCTCCGCAGCCCCTGGAAGAAAACGAGTGGCCGGTATACCAGCAGGGGAGGGAATCGGTGGCCGGTCCGGCGGCGCACAGGAATCCCTCCGTCGACGAGGGTGGAGGAAGAGCCACACTCCAACGGCGCGAACAGCCGTGCCTGCGTTCTCCCGCGCACTCTGTTCAGGGGGCTGCCCCCTCCTCCTCCTCTCCAGCCCTGCGGCCCGCCTCCCACCCAGCCACGGACCGCCACCGGTCCACGGCCCGGGGGTTGGGGACCCCTGATCTAGATGCTCCAGCTTTCTTTATGAAACAATGTTATTTTTTTAAAACAAAAAATATTTCAAAGCATTTAAAAATAAAATAAATTAGTACACACATGGAAAAACAACAAGAAAAGGCATAATGATGGAAAATAAAATATGCATAAATGAACAGAATTTACAATTGTAATAAAATATAAAAATCATTAATATATTACATCATTATTTCATTAATTAATTAATTTAAATTATAAAGCTAAACTCATCACACCTTGAGAAATAATTGTAAATCACTGTAAAATTCCAAGTGTAATTATTGAAATTGACGCTGCCATTTGTCATCATGTAAAATGATGGTCATTTTGAAAAAAGAAAAGAAAAGTAGTAAGTTCTAGGTTACATCCCATTGTACCCAATAGTGGGACTTGAATAACTTAACAACCGGTTCTCTCACTGGGTAGGCATGATTGATTGGTCATGTGACTGAATGGGAGACATCACTTATCACACCCAGTCTCGCCTCCTGGCCACTAGCCTCAAAGGCAGAGATTGGATTCAGCTGGTTGGGGCTAATCTCATCACTGGCTGGCCCCACCACCACCTGTTTTCCAGGCTGCTTTTCAGACATTTTGGGCTATTTTTGGACCAAAACCAGCCATGGGTCCTTTTGGAGAAGGGCGGGATACAAATCGAATAAAACTAAAACTAAACTAAACATAAAGCAGCCAAAAATGGCCTGAAAATGGCCAAAAACAGGCTGTGTTTTTGGGCCACTTTAGGCCATTTTTCAGGCCATTTTTGGCACAACAACCAACCCCAAAATGGTTGAAAAATGGTCCAGAAAACAAGCAGTGGGATTTGCCAGTAGTGGGATTTGCCAGTTCGCCAAACTGCACAGAATCTTAGCTACCAGTTTGCCTGAACCAATGCGAACTGGCAGCAGTCCACCTCTGATTGTATCTGACTTGTGATCACATCTAATTATTCATAAACAATACAACTGCTTCTGTTTACTATATTTACATCAAATATTTTCACATTATCTGAGTGCCTCATTGTATCATAAGTGTTATATTTGGTAAGCTATTCTTGTTTAAAAGTATACAGGCTGTTAGTTTTGTCATTGCTGACATTGGTAAATATCATTTTATAGGACCTTCTTACAGTCCTTTCTGTCCTATAGATAGCATCCACACCCCAGATGCTCTTGACTCTGTTAACCTTTCACAAGATACTAAACACCTGGCTGTTTGCCCAGGTCTTTGGGCCAGGAAGTTAAATAAACTCTATTGCTGTCAGTGTGTTTTTCTATTAATGGGGTCACTGAATTATCCTTGGGTGCCATGTATGCCATGGTTAGTGATTTAATCCTTGTATACAGGCCAGAGTCACTGCTGTGAGGTGGGCAGCCATATAAATCATGTAAATAAATAAAGACATACTCAATTTATGATTCACTATGTTTCTGATTCCTACTGTGTATATTTACAATAATAAATGCACACCGATTCAAACTTTCTAAAAAGAACCCCAGAATATTCTTACAATAAGCTGTCAAAGCACCAATTTACCTGAAAGGAATATCTTCTAACTTGAAAGAATGCCCTTAAAGGCAAATGCTATTTGTACATATTCTGTAGGGAAATATTATGTAAGTAATTCTTCACTATTTCATTACGTTGCATTTGTAAGCCATTAGTAGCTTATGGGTGGCATCCTTTGCTCAGTTACTAAAACGTATTTCTAAATAGGATTGAAATAGTTTAAGTAAGGCTGATGTTAAAGGAATAACATTGGAAGGTTAATCAGTGGGAGCTTTATCTGTTTTTGACCATATTACATCAGAAATTAACAATATAAGGAAAATCTAACAAATATCTGTTTTCTCAACAATTGCTTTAGCATGAAAAGAACAGAACTCAATTATCAAAATGCATAAAAATAGCAAATACATGAAACAATAGGTAACAAGCTTCTCATTGATGGAAGTGGATGAGAACAATTACTCCAATAAATTACACAAAAATGATACATAGTAATTTATTTGTGATAAACTCATTTCTATGATTTCTATACAATACAGCACTGACAATAAATTCTAAAGCTAAGACAAACTTAAAAGAAATAAAATATTTTAGATGACAACCATAAAAATATCAATCACATGTATGAATCACTGGACTGGCTTTTTTATTTTTTAAAGAAAAGCTAATGACTTTTCAAAATGCCATAATTAATCCAAAAGCTTAACCAAGGAGACTTACACTGTTTCAGAAAACATTTCATTTCTGGGCAATTTTCATTTTCTCTTCAGTATTGCTTAAACATCACCCTGAATGACTAGGAGACAACAATTCAACTGCAGCTGTTACATATGGTTCGGGTAGCAAATTTGCACAGGGGGTAGCAATTTAGTAATGCCTGTAATATTACTGTTACTACTTCCCTATCTATAGCAACCATTTTGTCTTCCTTTCCCTTACCTTCTCACCTTTCTCTTTATCTCTTCCAACAGCTGACAGCCTACCTCCCATCTATCTCACATATTTTTTCCGACAACTGTATACGGGAATTGAGATAGTAATTGCCAGAAAGAGCTAATGGTAAAAAGCAGTGAGAAAAGTCTCGATGCCAAGGAGTCTGGAGAATAAATGTTCACTTTAAAGTTGGAATAAAAAAAACCAGCATCCCCCCCCCCCCCCTTCATTGCGACAGTATGGCTTCAAATGTTATAGACCTGTAATTCAACAACATCATTTCATGCACAGAAATAAATATTTATACATTGGCTGATTTCCAGATTTCTCAAGGGTTGACTCAGATGTTTTTCCACATTTCAGCACATCTCTGCATTAATGTATTTACTGTTTGCCCATACTAGCCTACTTTCTTATTGGTTTTTAGTTTTCCCTTTTTAAGAGGCCGGGTTTATCATGCTCTTTCAGATGCTTTTTTTCAAAACATTTTTCAAAAAAATGGCTTGAATCAATAGCTGTAGTAGGCTGCTCTCTAAGAAACTATTTATTTCTAAATACATACATCTTGGGAGGAACTTGAAAGAAGAAGAGAAGTGACTCCAAGTTAAGTACTTCAGGGAACTTTATATATATATATGTATCAACAGTAATCTCATGGCTCTCTACCCAGATGGTCTCTGGGTTGAGCCGAAAGGCAGAGAAGGAAGACAGTTTGTCTCCTCCCTTAAAGGGGCCCCAACAGGAGTTGTGAAATATTCTCTCATTAAAAGAGTCCTGTAAGGTTGATGTAATCATGGGAAGCCAGATAGCTCAAGGCATAAAAAGGCTTGCCTGATATGCTGGAGAGTGCCGGTTCAAATCCCAGTAGAAGGAGTATGGCCAGCTGAAGAGGGCTAATAAGCCCGAAATGGATCCATCCTGGTCTCTTACAATTTATTTATTAATCAGCCCTTAAAAAACCTAACATATATATATATATATATATATATATATATATATATATATATATATATATATATATATATATATATATATATATATATATATATATATATATATATATATATATATATATATATATATATATATGTAGGTCTTTGGTTGTTCGGGTTTTCTCCCGCGTAGAATTGGAAGTATCTTCACGACGTTTCGATGAAATCTCATTCATCATCTTCAGGCTGGTGCTTCCGGCTTGGTGCTTCCGGCTTGGTGCTTGCTCCTGGAAGCACCAAGCCGGAAGCACCAGCCTGAAGATGATGAATGAGATTTCATCGAAACGTCGTGAAGATACTTCCAATTCTACGCGGGAGAAAACCCGAACAACCAAAGACCTACATACAAACACCCGCGAAAACCTCAGAAAACATATATATATATATATATATATATATATATATATATATATATATATATATATATATATATATATATATATATATATATATATATATATATATATATATATATATAATAATAATAATAATAATAATAAATTTTATTTGTAACCCGCTCTCTCCCCCCAAAGGGACTTGAGGCGGGGCACAGGTAAATTAAGAACAAATAACATAGAACAAAGTACAAGATTAAAATCACATTAAATCATATCCTGCGCTAAAACAACTATAAAATACCAACTATCCTAAAAAAAACCTTAAACTAAAAACCCCATAGAAGAGAGACTACCCTAGGCCGGCCAAGCAGAAAAGATGCGTTTTTAATTTTAGACGGAAGGAGCGGAAGTCCGTGGTCGTTCTAATGTCGGGGGGAAGGTCGTTCCAGAGGGCTGGGCCCGCCACAGAGAGAGCTCTTCCCCTGGGTGTCGCCCGCTGACAAAGTCTAGTGGACGGCACCCGGAGAAGCCCCTCTCTGTGGGAGCGAATCGGCCATGAGGATGTGTGAGGCAGGATCCGATCCCGCAGATAGCTAGGTCCCGAGCCATGGAGCGCTTTAAAGATGATGACTAATACCTTGAAGCGCACCCGGAAGACGACAGGCAGCCAGTGCAGCTCGTGCAAGAGCGGTGTTATGTGGGTACACCTAGTGGTTCCCATAATTGCTCGCGCGGCTGCATTCTGAACTAACTGAAGCCTCCAGGTGCACCTCAAGGGGAGCCCCATGTAGAGAGAGTTACAATAGTCCAATCGGGATGTCACGAGAGCATGAGTGACTGTGCGAAGGGCGTCCCGATCCAATAGGGGGCGCAACTGGCGAACCAGGCGAACCTGGTAAAATGCCCTCCTAGCCACGGCTGTCACCTGATCTTCCATGGACAGCCGGGCATCTAGGAGGACACCCAAGTTGTGCGCCCCATCCACAGGGGCAAGATGTTCGCCCCCTATGGCCAGCGATGGGGTCAACTGGTTGAATCGGGCAGCCGGAAGCCACAGCCACTCAGTCTTGGTCGGGTTGAGTCTGAGTCCGTTACTTCCCATCCAGATCCCTACGGCTTCCAGGCACTGGCACATCACCGCTACGGCATCGTTGGGGTGGTTTGGGGTAGATATATACAGCTGAGTGTCATCAGTGTAGAGATGGTACTCTACCCCAAAACGACGGATGATCTCACCCAGCGGCTTCATATATGTGTTGAACAGGAGAGGCGAGAGGACCGACCCCTGAGGCACCCCACATGTGAGGGGTCTCGAGGTCGACCTCTGCTCTCCTGCCAACACAAATTGCGATCGGCCAGAGAGGTAGGAGGAGAACCACCGTAAAACGGTGCCTCCCACCCCCAACCCCCCCAGCCGATGCAATAGGATACCATGGTTGATGGTATCGAAAGCCGCCGAGAGGTCTAATAGGACCAGGATGGAGGAACAACCCCCATCTCTGGCCCTCCAGAGATCATCGACCAACGCGACCAATGCCGTCTCGGTGCTATGCCCGGGCCGAAAGCCGGACTGGCGCGGATCTAGATACTCAACTTCCTCCAGGTGACGGGGAAACTGTTGTGCCACCACACTCTCAACAACCTTCGCCAAAAAGGGAAGGTTGGAGACTGGATGGTAGTTGGTTAATAAAGCTGGATCCAAAGAGGGCTTCTTGCCTATATATTTATTTATTTATTTATTTATTTATTTATTTATTTATTTATTTATTTATTTATTTATTTATTTATTTATTTATTTATTTATTTATTTATTTATTTAATGTTAGATTTTTAAGGGCTGAAAATAAAGAGACCAGGATGGATCCATTTCAGGCTTATTAGCCTTCTTCAGTTGGCCATACTCCTTCTACTGGGATTTGAACCGGTGCTTTCCAGCATATGAGACAAGCCTTTCTATGCCTTGAGCTAGCCGGTATCCCTGATACACGTATGGCCAGCTGAAGAAGGCTAATAATGAAATGGATCCATCCTGGTCTCTTTATTTTCAGCCCTTAAAAATCTAACACATATCTAAAAAATTTCACACAGCAGCAAACTAATTGGTTCTCTGTCTGGATGATCTCTAGGTTGAGTCGAAGGGCAGAGAGGGATGACGTTAAGTCTCCTCCCCTTAAAGGGACCCTTGAACAGGAGCTGTGAAAATATTCTCTCATTAATAGAGTCCTGTAAAATTGGCTGATGTATCAGGGATACCGGATAGCTCAAGGCATAGAAAGGCTTGCCTCATATGCTGGAAAGCACCGGTTCAAATCCCAGTAGAAGGAGTATGGCCAGCTGAAGAAAGCTAATAAGCCTGAAATGGATCCATCCTGGTCTCTTTATTTTCAGCCCTTAAAAATCTAACATATATGTATATATGTATATATATTTATATATATATGGTGTCACAACATCCTGTTAAGCCTCAATTAAGGGAGGAAGCATACTACTTTCCTTTTCTGCCTTTTGGCTCATCACCAGAGACCATCTAGACAGAAAGCTATTAGTTCCGTTGTGTACTTTTTTTATATGTGTGTTAGGTTTTTGAGCTGATCAATAAATAAATCAGGGAGACTAGAATAGATCTATTTCAAGCTATTTAGCGCTCATCAGCTAGCCATACCCTTACTTGGATTCGAACCAGGGAAGTATTACATGCGAGGCAGCTGTAACTGCCACCAGACCACTGGTTCTTATCTAATAGCTTTTTGTCTAGATGGTCTCTAGTGATGAGCCAAAAGGCAGAAAAGGAAAGCAGTATGCTTCCTCCCTTAATTGGGGCCCTAACAGGGTGTTGTGACACAAGCATATACTTATCCTCCTGTGTCAGCTGATCAGGATAAGAACCAGTGGTCTGGTGGCAGTTACAGCTGCCTCACATGTAATACTTCCCTGGTTCGAATCCCAGTAAGGGTTTGGCTAGCTGATGAGAGCTAAATAGCTCGAAATAGATCTATCCTAGTCTCCCTGATTTATTTATTGATCAGCTCAAAAACCTCACACACACACACACACACACACACACAGAGTCATTTTTGATATTACATTATTTATTGGTTGGTTGGTTGATCTATCTGTTTATTTAACTTGCATCCCATCTTTATAATTTTTACAAATAACTCTAGGCAGTGAACATATCCATCACACCTTCCTCCTCCTATTTTCCCCATAATAACCACCGTGAGGTGGGATGGGCTGAGAGTGCGTGACTGGACCAAAGGGACCCTGTTATAATAATAATAATAATAATAATAATAAAGTTGAATTTATTAACCGCTCCCTCCCCCCACAGGGACTCGGGGCGGTGCACAGGGAGAATAAAAACAATAAATATACAAAATACATACAATTTAAAACAGATTAAACTAATTCCTGTGCTAAAATCCCTTAACTAAAAATCCCCACTAAATATAAATAAACAATTAAAAAACCCATAGAGAGAGAGAGTACCCTAGGCCGGCCAGGCGGAAAAGATGAGTCTTCAATTTCAGGCGGAAGGAGCGGAGGTCCGTGGTTGTTCTAATATCGGGGGGAAGGTCGTTCCAGAGGGCCGGGCCCGCCACAGAGAGAGCCCTTCCCCTGGGCGTCGCCCGCTGACAAAGTCTAGTGGACGGCACCCGGAGAAGTCCCTCTCTGTGGGAGCGAATCGGCCGTGAGGATGTGTGAGGCAGGATCCGATCCCGCAGGTAGCTAGGTCCCGAGCCATGGAGCGCTTTAAAGATGATAACTAACACCTTGAAGCGCACCCGGAAGACGACAGGCAGCCAGTGCAGCTCGCGCAAGAGCGGTGTTACATGGGTAAACCTAGTGGTTCCCATAATTGCTTGCGCGGCTGCATTCTGAACTAACTGAAGCCTCCGGGTGCACCTCAAGGGGAGCCCCATGTAGAGAGAGCTTTCAAGGCTAAGGCAAGACTTAATTCTCATCCTTTATGGCCAAACAATGCTCATGTTGTCAGTTTATTATTTACTGCCATGCTCTCTTTTATTTTGAAATCAATTTATTTTCAGGCAAATAAAGTAAGGGAATGACAAGATTATGCAAAAATACAAGATTTAAGAATAAAGCCTTGTTTGTTCCAGATGAATGGAATATTTCCATTATATTGACCCTAGGATAATCAGATTATGATCCATATTGTGTAAGGTTCCCTTTTTCATATTTACAGTATTGCTTCCATTATTGTACACAGAGCATATCACATCATACTTTGTCCCTTATTCATTTGAAATTTTTCATGATATAACAATACCATAGGAAGATACCTTGGGGTAACTAAGGCATTGCAATACTTTTACAATAATTCTGTTTTACAATAATTCCATCAGACTATCAGAATCATTTTCAACTTTATTCTTAATTTATCTTCAATATCAACAGTTTCAGTACTCTATTCTTTTCCCCAACCTCCCATCCCATTGCATTATCAGCTGTTTAAAAAAAATCTGAGCATTTATTTGCAATAGTTTGGGTGTTTGTTTTAAAACGGTCATCATTTAATTTATTAAGTGTGCGATAAAAATTATAGTGTGGAATGTTTTCAGTTCAATGGCTTAATCTCTGTCAGATGTTTTGAGGAGCCAGAAGGCAGGTTAAGCGAAAATTTTGCAAATTTAGTTTGCAAAATTCCACTGGAAAATTGGATTTAGTATATTTGCTAATGAACTACAGCTGAATTGGAATCAATTGGTCCAGATGCTAAAGGTGACATTGTGAGATTGCAGGGTGTGTAGATGATCCAGGATCAGCAAAACCACTGAGGGTGTTAAGAGCATGCATTCAACCACTGATTACTAAATTTTTGAGTCCTCCACTCTGTCACTATTATTTGAGACAGTATTCAATGTAAAACTAAGCAGCTTTGTTTTCTTTAAATCTTTGAAACCCTGTACAGATTAATTTTAAAATACTGCATTTTTTGTACATAGAGAAATATTGGAAGCGCAGGGGAACACATTAAGATAAATGTTCTACGCAGCATTTTTTTTCTTAAATTGTTCTGCATCACATTTTTCTTATATTTACAGACAAGAGTATTTTCTTAAATTCTACCAGGGAAAGTTTGCTTACAAAAAAAAAAGAGGAACACTTCAACATCCTTTGAGAGATGAATCATTTAGAATTCATCAAACAAAATCCAAATGCATCATGTAAGCAAAAGAATTTGAAAAAGCTGGTGGATGATTTGAAAATTGTTGTTCTTTGTTAAGGGAATTACTAAACAAATCATCTTAAATATAACTTATACTAATTTCTTTAGGAACATCACTCCAGTCAGATCAAGTCGAGTTTACCATCTGTTGTTCTGCTCGAAAATTATATTATACAGCTTCCTTTGCATGGTTTGCACACAAGCTGTTCTTGTCACGGCTAAGCCTATTGTGATGATTCATCTTAATATTCAATCAGAGGTTTAAAAAGAGTGACAAAAGTCCACATATGGATAACAAGCTGTTTCTCCAGTAAATATTTTGCTGTTTATTAAAGGCATTCTTATGCCATACAGCTGCTACAACCGTATTACAAAACAATGTAAACATAGATGAAATAGCTACTTCAAAATCCTCACCTCTTTCATTAAGCACCTGTTCATATTTAATGTAGTAAACTAATCATTATTAACATATCTATCTGGTAGTTATCAGGGTGATCGGATAATGAAACAACATTGCCCCTTTTCAAAATTTTCTATATTTTAAAAAAGAATATGCATACCTCTCTAATTATCTATTGAGTAAATATTTTTTTTAAATACCAGTACAATTTTTTAAAACTGATGCTTTAACAGATTGGGATGGCTATTTTAATACTGTATTCATTCCTTAAGTCTTAGTTTTCCCATAAACAAAAGTTGGCAATGAATTTTCTCCCTTGTCTTTTACAGTATAATCCCATTAGTTCTTTATTGGTGACTACCTACCTACCTACCTACCTGCCTGCCTGCCTACTGTATTTTCCCTATCTCTCTCTAACCCTCTACCTACCTACCTACCTACCTACCTACCTACCTACCTACCTACCTACCTACCTACCTACTATATTTTCCCCTCTCTCTCTTTATCCCCCTACCTACCTACCTACTTACCTACCTACCCACCTACTGTATTCCCCCCCCTCTCTCTATCCCTCTACCTACCTACCTACCATGCAGCCTCCTGGGATTCAAATGGGCCACATTGGGGTGTGCCACCCCCCATGCCTAGTTTTGGGCCTAGTAGGCCTCCATGCAGCCTCCTGGGACCAAAAATTGGCCACATGGGAGAGTGCCACCCCCTGTGTTTTGTTTTGGACCTAGTAGGCCTCCATGCAGCCTCCTGGGACCCAAAATGGGCCACATTGGAATGTGCCACCTCCCCCCATGCCTAGTTTTGGGCCTAGTAGGTGTCCATGCAGCCTCTTGGGACAAAAAAATGGGCCACCTGAGATTGTGCCAACCTCGTGCCTTGTTTTGGGCCTAGTAGGCCTCCATGCTCCCTGGGACCAAAAATGGGCCACATGGGAGTGTGCCATGTGTGAGGGAACATTGGAGGCTTATTTGGTTGCTGAGGAAACAACCATTTGAAATGTGATGTTGAAAGCGCGGGGGAGGTGTGTGTGTGTGACACAGCATAAGAAGGAGCTGGGCGGGAGGAGCTTAAGGGAGGTGAAAACCTCAGAAGTTCATACCTTTTACATTTGTGCAGCGTGCAGATGGCACAGCTATGCCAGCCACACAATCTCTACGTATGATTGTTACTCCCTTTCTTAGCAACATTGTGTGACAATTTGGTGCTGATCGGTGCACTACTTTCTGAGATTAGCGGTTTTCCACAAACTATTTTAAATTTTTATTTATATAGATAAGCAAAAAGGGTCATAATGATTTTCCTCCGACTACTGGTTGTACCACAATAACAACCCTATAATACCTGAAGTATGGAAATATTCTTCAGAAGCATTAGGATGCCCCAAAAAGGATTCCAAGTGACAACTTAATTCAAAACTACTTCATTTGCATCATTGTCTTTCAAACTTGGTAGATTTAAGTTGAGTGGACTTCAATTCCCCAAATTCCCTAGGCAGTGGGCTGGCTGAAGAATTTTGGGAAATGAAGTTCATACATTTCAAATTTATCAAGTTTGAAAGACACTGATTTACAGAGATATAAAATTCAATTGACATATAAAGTGGCTTATGTATTTTGGACAAATGGCAGTAAATATTCTGGGTTTTGGTCTGAAGTATGGGATGGAAGGCAGGGGAGGAAAACAAAATTATATTTTCTGCTTATTTGGAGAAAATCAGCAGGCCCGCCATGCAGACTGGGGAATTCTGGGAATTGAAGTCCATATAAGTTGCTACAGTTGAGAAACATTGACTTAACAGATCTGTAACAGATTTGTAGCTCGCCTCTCTTCCTGTGTCATATCTCTTTGCATATTGCATAACAAAATGAAATAACAGAGGAACCAAGTAATTCGTTTTCAAATTCTTCTGCTATTCTGAAATTTTAAATTATTCTAAACCAAAATCAGTTATGGAGGCATAATATTTTATATTAGGATCTCCTATAAGAATTAGGGGCAGTTTGGTCTAGTGATTTAAGCATCAGGCTAGAAATCAGAAGACTGTGAGACTGAGTTCTATGTTAGCTATGAAAACTAGCTGGGTGACTTTGGGCCAGTTGCTCTCTCTTAGCTCAATTTGTTCTTGGGGGGAAATGAGAGGTGGAATGAGTTGTTCGCTGCCTTGAGTTGTATATAAAAATAATAAAGTCAGGATAAAGAAAATCTAAAAATCTAAAGCAACACATTGCCAACCCATGAAAGTTGAATGTGTCAGACCTGGCAGCCATCTTTTACCTTTGGGACTTCAGGCCTGCCACATTTTCTACTGTGGGAAAATGGAAGGGGGGGGGATTATACAGGGTGTGGGAAGTCAAGGTTATATTACCCTGCAACTGTGATGAGGTGACTGGGAGACATCTCCAGTTTTGGATGGTGCCTGATTGGACCGTGTGATGGATATGAGGGTGCTGGGCAGGAACTTGAACTTTCTTTTGGGTGGGGGAAACCTGGAAACTTTCAGATTCAGGTTTTCCCAGATGGGCCAATATGACATCTCTAATAAAATGGAACTTTGAGGAAACTCAAGTCTTCTTTCATTGGGGGTGTTACTTGGAACCCTGACAGAAGGTTTTTCATTGTTTAAGTTAACACTTCCAAGAGTTTCCATATCCTAGTTGCAATACAATATCATTGGTGATCCTAAGAATGTCTGTGCATTTCTCCAATAAAATAACATGTAATGCAAGCATTTAGTATTAGGACAATGGAAGGAAGTTCCATCTTGTCATTTCTGTAACTATAATGGCTCTGTAATTTAAGCATGTTTTAAATCACTATAGCTCATATCCAAAATAATGTCTTCTTTCCCCCCCCTAAATCACAGCTAGGAAGACAAATTTCTTATTTTTATTGTATTAAGAACACACAAGCAGTTGTAAACCACACAATAGCATTAGGGATAGAAATAAATATTAGTTGGGGATTTCATAAATGAAGGTAAGATACACTCCTTGCCAACTTTTATAGTCATACACAACTGGAAACACCTGCAAATAGATCCCGCCAATTTCACTGGTGCTTATTGTTAAGTAAATGTATAGCAGATAGCACTGCAGATCTCTTATATCCAGCAACCAACCAGAAGCTGAGTTTAAAAAATGCATTTGTTTTTCCCCCTACCTATTCCTGTAAGGCTTAAAAATCACAGTATGCTAGCAAAATAGCTGCCATACTTTACCTAAGGTAAAAAAAATGTATCCAACAGCTTAGTCCTACTATTATAGCTTTTTTTTTAAATAAAGAAACCTGAACAAAAAGTTTCTTCCCTAATATCATATAAAATATATTTCTTTCAACATCAAATTTCAAAACCAGATTTTCTATGTAGCAAAGAAAAATAACTTCTATTTAAAACAATAAGCTTGTACCTTTTTTGAAAGCGATCAGTCTAACTCACCAGTGTCAAACTCATATTGCCATGTTGCCATCACATGACATATTGCAACATGTTTTCCCTTTGTGGAACTGGGGTGGACGTGGCCTGCGTGTGACACATCCAGCTCATGGGCTGCCACATTGACACCCCTGAACTACCTGCTTCCTCCTTTAGATATGGTCTGATAAATATTCTACCATACTACCTCTTTCTATTGTATTTTATATTAAAGAATAGATAGATGATAGATAGATAGATAGATAGATAGATAGATAGATAGATAGATAATTTTTTTGTTCAAATCAGTACACATTTTATTTAATTTTAAAGAATAACTATTCTTTCCAAATGAGAAATTACCACAATAGCCAATTATTTCTTTTCTTTTTCACATGGACATACAAATATCATATTAAATAAATATTTTATAATTCTAAGCATCTTACCCCAAAGTAGGATCCACAGCAACTGCCATGGGATTATGAAGATCAAGATCAATCAGGGTAACACACACAGTTCCATTGAAGTTGCATACAAAGATTGTGTCACTGGTGTGATCCACAAAGTAGAAGTTGCCTGTAAGCCAATCAACTGCCATGTGCCGTATATCTGTCATAGTGAAAAGAATATTAAATTGGTTATTTCTTCAACATAAATTATTGAAATACTTGATGAATAGTACTATACATCTGAAAGAGTTGGTGCTATTAATTCTATGAGAATTACACAATACACATAACAAACTAAATTTAGTCAAACTCAAATGGATTTTCGTTTTTTTTAAAAAATGTTATTAAGTTCTGCAGAGTGTTTGGTGCTCTCTGAGCTTGGTAGTTTGGTAGCTGATGTTTTATCACCCAACAACATGTTTATATGTAGTAATATATGTAAATATGTACTATATGTGGTAGCTTGCCCTGCCGGTTTTAATGGCATGTGGTTTCTTGCCTTTCAGTTCATTTCTTGGACGTTGGGGGAAATTGAGATTAAAATAATAATAATATTACACTTTTTAAATGTTTCATAGTAATAGTATTAGTCATTATGACTTTTCCATCACATATTTTCATAAAGGAAGAACTATGTGAATCTGATCATAAGGGTGAATTATGCTGTAAGCGATAAGAATCACAAACACCTGTGATAAATTCTTAGATACTATGCTTGTTTTTTAAAAAAATTTGGGTAAAATTATACATTTAAAAATATAAAAAGTACTGCATTCTTTCCAGTCTTAAGAATTAAGGTACAGTAAAAAGAAAAAGGTACAGTAAAAAGAAAAAAAGACATCAGATTTTTTCTAATAAAATCCAATTATTGCTGCTTATCATTAAGACTTTATATTTAAACAAGGATTATTTTGTTATGGAGGAGACATAGATTAACAAAGACACATACAATTCCCCTCATGGTTTACCTCAGCATGGTCAGTTTAAAAACAGAAGCAAGTAATGGAAAAGAAAAATGTCACAAATCCTTGATGAATTACAATTATGAATAGTAAATGTGGAGCATTATGGAATGACAGCATAAGAAAGTTTCTGCCCATAAACAAGAACTTCACATAGCATGCAGTTAAACTTTGGATTTTACTGCATGAAGAGTTAAAAGAAAAACATGAAAACTAATTCATTGACTACTAATAATTCCATAAGTGCATTACATTGATAGATACAGGAAAGATCTATTTAGGAAAAAGATAAACTGAACCTATCACTCAGAGAAATAGACATAAGTCAGTCTTAGAACATGACAGGGAATCTACTTAGATGTTTCCCTTTCTTGATCCATTTTATTCTGTCGTTTTATTATTTATTTACTAAAATTATATGCCACTCATCGGGCCATTCAGCCACTCTAGGTAACTTATAACAAGGTAAAAACAATTTTTAAAAATTGAGATATTAAAATAATATATATTAACATTAAATTTTTTAAAGATGGTTAAGGAAGGAAGCAACATACAAGTGGGGTGGACATAGAATCTCAATCTCAATCTCTCAATCCACTAATTCCTGGTGTCTCCAAGGTCCCTTCCAATTCTGTTATTCTGTATTTACATAATCCTAGCAAGTATAACCTATGCATGACATTTTTCAACAATTTGGACTTAATTGTATATAGCAAGTAACAGTATTGATGTATTGTAAATAACATGCAACATTCAATTTTAAATTGCTTACTTTGAGAATAGAAATTAAAATACAGGATGATTTACTAATTAAGCATATGCCAAAGTATCTGTCAAATCCAAATAAGAAGGTTCTAATTTATGGATATATTGCTAAAGTCTATGCACAGGACTCTTCTCAAGCTAACCGATTCTACTAGACAGAACTAGATAAGGGTCAATGGCATTCAACCGATTCTACTAGACAGAACTAGATAAGGGTCAATGGATTGGACTTTTTTGTGACTATGTAACAATACTAAACCGATTCCTCATTTACATCATCCCTTGGTTCTGCCAATCTCTCTCATATGTACCAGAAAAGGGGGGGGGGGATAGTTGACAATATAATAATTATTGGGTATTGAATCATAACCATATATAAATTGCAAAAATCTAAAAACTACAATAGACATTCCAGAAATTTTACCGTATTATTGTCATTTGGAATCCAAGGTGTAATTTCCTTAATTGTGCCAAATAGTCAACCAACATATTTTTTTTCACTTTTACATATTGCTTTGATGAACAAGCAAATACATAGGCGACTGTAGCTCTGTTCTAAGGATGACCATTGATAATTCCTCTTTATAACATGCCTAGTATAATACACTATTCACAACTTTCAGTCCTCTTCATAAACTTTCATCCTATTCCCACATTCTTCCTTTTAATTCAGAACCAGTTTTTTGACCTTTGTCCAACTGATGATTGATATGACTGTCCATTTCAGCAACTGACATTGAGCAACATAGAAAAACTAAAACCTAAATATAATAAAGTAATAAACCATTAAAACAACCAACATCTAGGATCCAGAAAAAAACAGCAGGCAAAAACATATGAACAACCACTAAACCAGAAGGACCTCCGGTTGATGTTGCGATGAAAACAGTTGGAAAATAGTGGGTTCCCTCAAGCCTCACGAAATCCAGCCAGCAACTGCTGTTGGGAGACCCTACAGGGTCAAAGCCACCTTATAGGGGTGGTGAAGAAAGAAAAGGTGCTTCATGGGCCACCAGGAACTTGAAATTTCCTCATTAAGTCTGAAGTAAGCTCTCGTGAGAAGCAGCAGGTACAAGGGCCATTTTTGGCAAGTCACAAGCTGGAACCATAAGATTTGTGCTGGAGTGGTCCATAGACAGAGCATTGAGACTAGGTGAGATAACTTCCAACTCTTATGCTAAAGACTTAAGTACAAGAATTTCAAAAAATAATGTCCAAGTGTTAAGGATGCGATGATAAGACACACGGAGATTAAAGACCGAAAAGTAAGAGGCAAAAGAAATGCCTGGAAAAAAGCTTAAACTTAAAGTCATACTCTCTCAGCCTAATCCACTTCACAGGGTTGTTGTTATAGGGAAAACAGGAGAAGGAAGGAGGATTAAATATGTTCACCCCCTTGAGTTATTTGTGAAGATAATAGGTGGAATATACAATAAATCAAATGAGATAAAAAATAAGCAAGTACCAGATTAATATTCCAATAGATCATGCTAGGTTTGAAATTATCACTATTAAATAGAAATGAGTAACTGCTGCTTATGAGAAGGTGCTTTTCTTTAAGTATGTATAACATGTTACTAAGAGATTACATATTCTATGTTAACAATGAGTGGGAGATGAATAGGAGCAAGTTATAAGTTTTATTTTGTAACCAAATAGTGATTCTGAGGGTAAAGCACTTTTCCCCATTGAAGCTCAGTTGAATTCTGCTCTTACTACCTATTTCTGTTTATGCCATTGTTACATCTGGTGTCAGTGTGTGGGTGCATGTGCATGTGCGCATGTACGTGCGTGCGCACACACACTATCAATTTTGAAGTTGGGCTGACTGAGACTTTGAGACTTCAAAGAAGAAGAAGAAGAGGGATAGGGTGGGAGAAATGGAAATAGTTGGGTTGTTGTAGTCAAAACAAAATACTTTCTCTTGACAACCAAGGACATTCCTGCAGGTGCTCGGAAGGAGGGGACTGGAGTCACCTAGCAACTGAACAATATACTAATTGGACCATGTGACTGTTTTGAGAAAGTGAAAAAGGTTTACTTTTAATTAGGTGAAAACTGCAGGAAGAATCAAAGTCAGTTTTCCCCAGCCTGTGCCAATATGACATATTCAATAAAACCTGTTCTGTGAGTAATTTGCCTGTCTCAGAGTTTTGTTTGCTGTGGGTATGTTATTTGAAATCCTGACAAACAGGTGACTAAAAAGCATAATGTGGGTAGCAAAACTTCCCCTCTTGCTGATATAAACAAGGGGAGTGACTTACACCAGACTAATCAACTACTTCCTGAGATGTAATCCAAGTGTCCCTTCTATAGAAGGAATTTTTGCACCATTCACTGGATTGGGACCATTTTCAAAATCATATTTTCTTTTGTCATCCTTTATCCTCTCTTACCAAATTTGGTCTTGATCTATTTTCGCAGAGTTATCCTAATGATAGGCAGACATATACATAGATAATTAAAAGTCCCTTTATAGAATGTAATTTATTTCCAATATTCCATTGCATTGGAAGAAATAAAAAGGAAAAATAATATGACTTACAAAATAATTCATTGAATAATATATTATATGGTTATATATTTGTGGCATTTTAGCACTGCATTAATTCAGTATTCTTTAATTAATGTAATAAAGTTCTGATAAATCACCAAATTTTCTCTTTTGCTAAAAACCATATTTTATACTTTCCGAAGTATAATTATCAACCATAATAACAACCCTACTTAACTAGTAGATGCATTTTTAATGAATAAGGCATTTAATTCCTGCACTATTTTTGCTGAACAAATAAACAGGATTTCTTTGAATTTTATAACCAAATTACTGCTCGGCAAGTTGATTATAATACTAATGCTTCCTTTTAAATTCCCCCTGTTCTGGCTCCCTGGTAATTCAACTACATCTCGGAGCCAACCACTAAAAACCCTACATTGCATTTTAGACCCTATGTGGCAATATCTAATTTAGAGGCAAATTATGTACAGACTAATTAGCCTGTATCTTAAAATGTTATTAAGAACATTTTAACACTGCTTTTGTTGTCCCTGGCTGAAATATCAAATTATATTTCCTAATGCGTAAATTAAATCCACTTAAACTTGCAGAGCCTTATTCAACGCTGTTTAGATGTGATATTCATTTTGCACATTAAATGCTGGAAATTGCCTAGGAATTACAAATAATACACATTAACAACCAATCATATTTAGCAACCGGTGTCCTAAACAGCTGTTGTCCCTTGCACTTTATTTTACTGGGTGTCAGAGTTAGTTTAATGTCAGGGTTCCAACTAACATACCCAGTGTAAACAAAACTCAGAGGTAGGTAGATTCCTGAAATAGTATGGTAGTTTTATTTGATATGTCATATTAGCACATGCTAGTGAAAACCAACTCTGAAGATTCCCATGGTTTTCACCTAATTAAAAGTAAAAGTTTCTCCCCTCCCCAAACAATCAATCACATGGTCCAATCAAGGCACTATCTGGTTGCCTGGCAACATCACTCCGACTTCCTCTGACCAGGTGTGAAAATGTCCTTGGTTTCCAAGAGAAAGTATTTTATTTTGACTACAAAACCTCAGCTATCTCTAATCTCTCCCTTCCTATCTCTCAGCTCCAGTATGTCAACACTGAAATTCCAAGATGGCTTCGGTCAGGTTAGTTTCAGGGTTGATACTGAGTTTATAAGTTGCTCCAATCAGAACAAACTTTAACATTATCTAAGCTCCCCACCCCCCACCCCCGAGCTTAAATCTCAGCCTGGAAATAGACATATTTGGAGGGTGTTCAAAATTGTGGTATTTTAAGATGTAACAAATAATTAAAATATGAATTTTAATAGCTATGTCTGTTATTCAGCCATTAATTAAAATAACTATAGCTATAATTATTACATTTTAATGAAAATTGACTTTTTGATTGATTGGAAGCAGGAGGCACAAAGATACCTCATCTTGGCTATTGGCAGATATGATTCTCTCTGTCATAATAGATCATCAGTTATTTTCCAGATCACAACATTTAATTTGAGGCAGGAGACTTTTATCTCCTGAGATTTGACATAGGGACACATTTTGCTTCTTAACTCCATCCCTTAATAGGAAAAAAAAAGGGATATAAAGGAGAGTTTAGGTACTTTAAACGTCTACAAGGGCTAAGGCACGATTTTAAATTAACTACTCTAATCAAAGAAACGAATACATCCAACTTTGTTTCTACTTGGAAAGCATTACTGGACTTTGTTCTTTAGATGGAAAAAAAGAGAAAACTCTGGGTTATACTGATTGGATGAGTTTGTTGTAGAATTGGCTATTACATGATGAGTATGTAAAAATTAAAAGTAAAAAGTTGTGGCTGTACTATTTTATTCTACTGGGTTAAAAAGAATCAAAGGGCAATGCTTTACTTTCTTTTATCCCCTTCCCCCTTATATTTTCCCACTATTTTCATTTTCATTTCTATTTTATATTTTGATAAACTGTATAAAAATAATTTAAAAATATAAAAGACGTAAGAACATTTACCTTTACACACAGAGACACACAAGCACACACAAGCATGCACAAACACGAGAGAGAAGGAGAGAGGGAGGAGGAGAGGAATGGAGGGAAAGAGGGAGAGAGAGAGAGAGGGACAGAGAAGGGGAAGAGAGGAAGGGAAAAAGGGAGGAGGGAAAGAGGGAGGGAGGGATGGAGAGGGAGAGGGAGAGGGAGAGGGAGAGGGGGAGAGAGAGAGAGAGAGAGAGAGAGAGAGAGAGAGAGAGACCGAGACCGAGACCGAGACCGAGACCGAGACCGAGACCCTGTCTTAGAAGGCTGCATTTTTAAGCTGGAATGTTGGACTAACATTTTACTTTCTCTTTTGAGTCCAACTTCCTCACTGACCCCTAAGAATTATGCTGCAGTATCAGATGAGCTGATGAACCATAGAAAACTAAGACCGAAATTTACCTCTCTTCCATTATAACCTATCTTACAACTCTACATATATTTTTATATGCATGACAATGGAGCAGTAAATGAAAAGGCAAATGAAAGGAGGAAGTTTAGGCCAGGATAACATCTACTTTCCCTGTCCTTCCACTTTCCAATCGTTAACAACACTGAATAAAATGTCAACTAATAGTAGATACTTTTCTCTATACATGTTTGCTCCCCATATATCTCCTTATTTTCACGTAGTGACCATCCAACCAACCAACCAGCCAGTCAACCAAGGCCTTTCAAAAGTGTTCTTAAAAGCCTCTATGGGAGAAAGTCCCCATATGTCTGGAATGAGGTTAACTTTGAGATTCAGGATTTCACCTTATTGAGATTTTTAAAAGCCTTAAAAGACTTGGCTCTTAATCCAGGGCTTTGGAGAGGATGATTGATGTCCTTTTCTCATCACAGTTTGTTTATTTGTTTTCAATCATTGTTCTTTTGTGCTATTTTAGATTTTTTCTTTGTTTTAAATACTTTGACAATTGTAAACCAGCCAGAGGTCCTGGGAGTTAAATTCCTATTGATCATACACTCATCCAGATGTTTAGGATGGATTTGGCATTTTTGTCTACTATCAAGTCTTTTCCAAGGATCTGGGATAGGCAGATGTTGTTTGATTCATTATCATGATTGGTTGCTCAGTTAGCTAGATGGTTTAGACCAGCGGTGTCAAACTCACATTGTCACGTTGTCATCATGTGATGTATCATGACTTTTCGCCTTTTACTACAATGGGGGTGGGCATGGCCAGCATGTGATGCATCCAGCATGCGGGTCACAAGTTTGACACCCCCGGTTTAGATTGTTTAGATATTATTATTACTACATACAGAAAAATGTGAAATCACAGCTGCAGTCAAATTAAGCATTTAGTTTCTTTCTTTTTAAAAAAAAATGTTTTGGTTGTAAGCCATTGCGAGGCTTTATCTTTATCCATTTTTCTCTCGATACTTTGTACCAAAATGGCGATGTAATGATTTTCCTTGCCAACATTCTTTCCATCTTTTTATTACATTACTGTCTTTTACATCAGACATTTTTTTTCTTCAACAGTTTGTTTGACTTTTAATAAATTCCAATTCTGCATGGGAAGTGTAATCTGTCAATATCACTATGGGGATATAATGCATACTGAACCGTTATCTGTTTTCTTGTTTTTATATTGTTTTTCAAACTGTTCATCTTATATCCAGTTAAGAATTCTATATCATATCACAGGTATGGTCCAAGTATTGATGGTTTGATGGTTTGATTCCGCCTGTTCAATTTTGTTATCAACAAGTTTCTCATTATTTAGATGTATTCTTTACTCTACTTTATTTACTTTAATTTGGCCATGCTTGATGTTATCCAAGTGCAAAATGCCCAGATACTTTTAAGCATCACTCTGATGGCTTCTAATGATTTGTCTATTTGGCATTTCAGTTTCATTACTGTTTGTTATTTTATACTGCTACTGTACCACATTTCTGTAGGCAAATTTCTGCGCTAAAAAAATCGTACACTATTTACCAATATATGGATTCTGATTTCTGGTTTTCCATAAAGCTTCAGATCATCCACATGAAATTTTAGTAGCATTTTAGACAAGATTTGTTTTAACACTGTAGGTAACCATGTTATCAGCCTATAGTTTTATTATGCTATTTCTTTCATAGATCTTTTTGAATGACATACATTTTGACAGTTATCAATTAGTCATTGATGTTTTCTTTGTTATTGTTATTAATGCTATCCAACAGAGAGAAAAGTTCCATATACAGTACACCCCCTTCATGGAATAAAGCTTGGCCATACAAGGCAGGTAAACGAAGCAACTGTTGTCACAGATATGCCTTTCCATATGATCTAGCATGGCAAGCCTTGAAGAAGAAGGCATTACCTTAGGTCTCTAGGATAAAGGTTTTTCAGAATTTAAAAGCAACAAGCAGCAAGTTATATTATACTTGGAAATGAATCTGTATTCTTTCTAAAGATTTCAGAATGAGTATAACATGATTTCTGCATGGTAAAGCAACTGGTTTATCTGTTATCCCTCTATTAACAAAATAAGCAACCCTCTATATAATTTTTAATCAGAACAGGAAACTAAGTTTTATAGGTAGATAGATAGATAGATAGATAGATAGATAGATAGATAGATAGAGAGAGAGAGAGAGAGAGAGAGAGAGAGAGAGAGACGTGTGTGTGTGTGTGTGTGTGTGTGTGTGTGTGTCAACTGTCTCAGTTGCCAAAGAAAACAATCCATTACAGACTGAACGGAATGGAAAATTAATGGCATTCATCAAGGGAAATATAGTTATAATGATTTGAAATGTTGGCAGATCTTACACCATTCAAGAAGATTCATATCAGTCCTTGTGAAATGGTTTCATATTGGCAAGGGAACTGTAAATTTTCTTTTCACTTTCCTATTGAGCTGAAGATGAGCTACTGACTAGCAACTTTCTTTGCCCAGAACACAGAATAATATTTACAGCTCTCTTGTCAACAAAAATATACATTTCATTCCATTTGACTTATCATCTGTTTAGGTTTGTCTGCATAAATTTCATCTTGAAAATGTTTTCAGGTAAATACTTGGCTAGTTAAACATATCACAGAACTCACTTAGGAACAATATGCTCCTGCTTTTGCACAACCTGACTGGATTCTTCGAGAGAATATTTGCTCTGAATTCTTTTTTTTTTTCTTCCCAGCATTTTCCTGTAAGTGTAGGAACTGCTTTTTTTTTTCTGGATCAGCTGAGTATGAATCCATTGTCTCTCTGAAATTTTGTTTGCCCTAATAATAAAATAATTAAATGATTGTATGTAGTCCATAAATAATGCATATGGATTATCAACAAGTTCCATTCAACAGCATACTGCTATGAATTTGTGAATGGTAAGAAATCATCGGACTTCCGGTTCCGGCTCCAGCGGCGACGGGCGAGCCTAGCGCTCGCTCGCCGTTTTGTTTCTTTTTCTGCCCCCCCACGGGGGCGAGACACCCCTTTTTGGGGGGTCTCCCGTAGGGCCGGCTCGACAGGGACGCCCCCCCTCACGGCGGTGGGGGAAGCGACCCTCGTCGCGGCTTAGGTGAAGGAGAACATGCTGCGGGGGGTTCTCCCTTCGCCTAAGGAAGACGGCGCCATTCACATCCATGTAGAGGGCTAAACGTCATTGTCGGAAGGCTTTCCGAGGCTTCAGCTGCAAGGCGAGAGTGAGTGTTCAAGAACTTGTTTTTCTTACTGTCAGCCGGGCTGAAAGGACTGGGAGGGGGGTGTTTGTTTTTTAAAAAAAACCCTCGGTTTTAAGCGGCACTTGGAAATGGTTCCTCGCGGCGAGGAGCGGAAATCTTTAATCCTGACTATTTGTGTTAAGGGAAAGTGGACTGCGGCTTGCTTGCAACAATGTTTCTAGGTCTGGCTGATACAATTTCTCTCACTACTCTCTCCTGCGGGCTCTGAGCTGGGCGGTGGAAAATGGCCTCTCTTTGTTCCTGAGTGACTATTTTGTTTATGGAAAATTTTCAGCGTCTCTTTGCAATCTGGACTACCTCTGGCTTTTAATGAAGAATTTTTTTTTGGATTTGTGATTTCTTTTCTGGAGTACCTTCGCTATTATACTTATTGAGTTGGAAAATTGTTTCTCTCTTGGTTTCTGAATTTTACAACGTTACAACCTTGATCAGAACCTTTGGCTCCCGGTCAGCCTCACCAACCCCACCCTGAAAACGCCATTTTAGTGGCACTGACTTTAACAGATAATCATGGCTCAAGAAACAGCACTGACAAGTTTAGAACAAAGGATGGCTTCTCTTGAAACTGTTATACAAACTTTGGTACAAGAAATTCAGGCCCAGAGGGCAGAAAACATCAACTTCAAGAAGGAGTTATTGGACACACGGAAGCAAGTGCTGGAGAATACACAGAAGAATGAAGAATTGGAAGGGGGGTTGGCGGGGGTTAAGGGAAAGATTAAAAATGTTACTAAAGAGGTTGGGGAAACAAATGGGCATGTGTCTAGGATTGATATGGAAAGAATGACATATTTTTTGAGATTTCAGAATGTTCCTGAGGAACCTGGTGAATGCCTCCCTGATCTTATGAGCACGATTTTAGCAGACTATTTACAAAAACCCAAGGATGAGATCAGGGGGGACATTGACCTAGCCTATAGAATTAACTCAGCATATGCCAGGATAAATGAAGTGCCTAGAGAGATACATGTGAAATTTGTTAGAAGGTCAACCAGAGAGGAAATCCTGAAACAGCAGAGAGAAAGTCCATTAATCTATCAACAAAAAACGGTTGCTATCTTGAAGCAGATCCCTAGAAAGATTAGAGATGCAAGAAGGAAATTTTCCTTCTTGTCTAAAACATTGTTTGACCACGGGATTTGGTTCAAGTGGGTGACACCCGAAGGGATGCTGGTGTTCTGGGAAGGAGGAAGAGTGAGGATTAAAACAGTTGCTGAGGCGGAAGCCTTTCTTAAAAAGCATTCCTCTATCCTGGGGGAAGATCCAGGGGGGACGGAGGGGGCCATGGCCCCGCCCACTGGGGGCCTGGAAGGAGAAAAAGAAGATTCAATTGCCAAGAGACTTAGATCAAAAAAATAACTTTGCCTTGACTTTTCTTTTGAACAACTTTGCATAATATTTGTATTTGGATTTTTTGTAAAGGACTGACAGTATATAAATGAGAATTTAGATATATGTACACGCTTTCACTTTGTAGTGTGATGAAAAATGTTTTTTTTTAATGTTATTAATGTATTTTGAGGTCCCGGAAGAGCCGACGACTTCGACGTGAATGTTCTCAAAATTTCTTTGTATCCCTTACCCCATCCTATAGAAAAAATGTAAAACCAATAAAACTTTTTCAATATAAAAAAAAAAAAAGAAATCATCATGGGGAGCAAATCTGTGAGGAGTCCAAAAAACTAAATCAAACCAAACAAGAACAAAACCCATACAGACTGACATTTTGTCTACATCAAAGGCAGGCCCTTTGCACAGTCACTCAAGCACTCGTGACGTCCCGGCTGGACTACTGCAACGCTCTCTACATGGGACTCCCCTTGAGGTGCACTCGAAGGTTGCAGTTAGTTCAGAACGCAGCCGTGCGGGTGATTATGGGAGCCACAAGGCAATCCCACGTAACACCACTCCTGCGCGAGCTGCACTGGCTACCTGTGACCTTTCGGGTGCGCTTCAAAGTGTTGACGACCATCTTTAAAGCGCTCCATGGCTCAGGGCCTAGCTACATATGAGACCGCCTCCTGCCCCATACTTCCCTTCGACCGATCCGCTCCCACAGAGAGGGCCTTCTCCGGGTGCCGTCGGCTGGACAATGCTGGTTAGCGACACCCAGGGGAAGAGCCTTCTCTGTGGCAGGCCCTACCCTCTGGAACGACCTGCCCCCCGAATTACGTAACATCTCGGACCTCCGCGTGTTCCGCCAGCACCTCAAAACACTTCTGTTCCAACAAGCCGGCCTAGTATAACCCCCGATACTGAGTTTTAACATTGTAAATTTTAATTAGAGATTTTATAAGTTGGTTTTAGCATGGGATTATTATTTAATAGCTTTTTAATATAGGTATTTATATGTATGTTTCTGTCTGTCTCTCACTCACTTAATCAGTCTCTATCTATCTGTTTCTCCCTCCCTCTCTCTTTCTCTCCCTGTCTCTGTGTGTGTCACTCTCTCTGATTCTCTCCCTCCCTCCCTCTCTCTGTATGTCTGTCTCTCCCTCTTTCCCCCTGTCTGTCTCCGATTCAATCCCTCCCTGTGTCATTCTCTATCTGTGTTTCTCTCCGTCTCTCTCCCTCCCTCCCTCTCTTTCTCTCTGTCTCTGTCTGTCTCTCTGTCTTACCCTCCCTCCCCCTCTGTCTCTCTCTGTGTCTGTCAGTCACTCCCTCTCTCCCCTCTCCTCCCCCCCACCCCGGGAAGCAGCGGAAGGGCCGGCATGCCGGAGGTTACGGATGCCTTCTCCCGCAGCGGGCGAGGGAGCAGGCGGGGCGATTACCCAAGGCTACCGTCATCTTAAGCACCACCGAGGCTGTCGCCCGGCAGGTCGCCCGGCAGGGGCATCAGGCAGGGAAGCTGGTCGCGGCTCCATCGCGGCTCCCTCCGGCAGGCACCACGGCGCACGTTCTGGGGTCGCGCGTCCATCTCCCTCCCAGCCACGCAGCCCCAGAACGTGCAGCTTCCGCCGCCCAAGGTCGCCCGGCAGGTCGCCTGGCAGGGGCGTCAGGCAGGGAAGCCAGTCGCGGTTCCATCGCGGCTCCCTCCGGCGGGCACCATGGCGCACGTTCTGGGGCCGCGCGTCCATTTCCCTCCCAGCCACGTTCTGGGGTCGCGCGTCCAGAATGTGTGCCGTGGTGTGCCGTGGTGGCTGTCGGAGGGAGCTGATGGAGATGCGCCCGGCTTCCCTGCCTGACGCCCCTGCTGTGCGACCTGCCGGGCGATGCCTCCTCCCGCAGTGGGCAAGTGAGCAGGCGGGGCGAGCACTCAAGGCTACCGTCATCTTAAGCACCGCTGAGGCTGTCGCCCGGCAGGGGTGTCGGGCAGAGAAGCCGGTCGCGTCTCCATCGTGGCTCCCTCCAGCAGGCACCACGGCACACATTCTGGGGCCACGCGTCCACCTCCCTCCCAGCCACACAGCCCCAGAGACAGAGGGAGGAAGGGAGGGAATCAGAGAGGAACTGAAGAGCCACATGCAAGGGGCCAAAGAGCCTCATGCGGCTCGTGAGCCGCGGTTTGCCGACCACTGCCCTAGACTATTGTATGTCAATTTTAATTACACAGGAGTCCTGAGTTCTGAATTTTGGACACCTTCTGTAAATTTGAGGTATTTTGCCCTGACATACTGTTTCACCAATGAAAGATTACAGGAACAAGAGTGTTAGTAGCATATTGATAGATTCCTATTTGTTTGGCATGTAGGCTGAATAATAAATGCAGTTTTATAGAGATACATTTTGTAATGATGCATTCAAAAACCAATGCTTACATCTGTGTAGATGGTAAATCAAAACTGGCTATTTACTTCAAACAAGTAATCTGTTAAACTAAAGCATAATTTAGCATCAATAAATGTATTATGAAATTTCCAGTATTTGATGAACTACATTATTGAAGGAACTATATGTAATGATTATATTAACTTATGATATTTGAACTGTTCGTGTAATTTTTCTCTCCATTTTCCTTCCCATCGTACTTCATATTTGCTTTTTTGCTGCATCATAATTGAAGGGCAAAAGTGGATGATGGAAATCGAAATTCTGTCCCTCAGAGTAAATAAATATTATAAATATTTTATATATTATACACTATTTTAATAATATTTTACTATTATCTCATGAAGATGATAAGCAATAGCCAATTAACATTTTAAAATTGTGTATAATATTTTAATAAAGTATGGATTTATTTTCTGGTGAAAAGTTATTAAAGAAATGACTTTGAGAAAAGGTAGAATGTGTATTTTAATTTTGTGACTCCAGGTCCTCCGTTTGGCTTCCTCAAGGCTCATTAAGAATATCATTATATTATTTAAAATTTTTCTCTTTCTCTCTGTCTTAAGTTTTATTGTACCAGACCAGATGGGGCTAAGCAAACAAGATCCCTCCCCTCTATTTGAAACTTGATTTTGAAACCCATTTTCTAGTATAAAATGTCATGTTTAAAATATCCACTGACCCTAAAATCATACATTAGTTGAAAAAAATAATGAGCAAACAACTCAATTGTTAAGCACGAATAGAATTACACTAGATGAGATTGGCAATTACAAAACCCTTAAGAAGACATCTGTTGCTTCATTTCCCATACGTTCTGAACATAGTCCAAACTGCACCAACTATCTAGAAAAAAAGCCACTCCAGCCAAAGCAATATGAATACTTATGAGAGTTATTTATGCCCTCTTCAAAGTTCTGATTGAAAAAAGAAAGAAGCAGCAAAAAAGCAAAGCACCACTTCTAAATTAAATATCAAGTCCCCTATATACGCTAGAATCAACATTAGACTTGCTTCTGCTTTTTTGGGAAAAAAAGGTTTTAGAAGAATGTCACCTATATTTTACTATTTAAGTAAAGTTTCAATTCAAAAATCAGTACTCCAATATGAAATTTAGAAAAAATAGAATTCAAAGGGCTCAATTAATGAGATAGGACTGCACATATATGTGTTTATAATTCACCTTTATTCACACATTCACTTATTAAAGCCATTACTAGAATTGAGTTCAACCTCTTCCAGACATTGTTAGATTACCTATTCATTTTATCTCAACATCTTTTTATTTACTCCTTTGCCCCACAGAAAAATAACAACAAAGTCCTGCGCTTCTTCATTCTTTAATTTGGGATAAGAAGGCAAGAGGTGAAAAGATTAAACACTTACATTGCCCCATTGTTCTATCACCAAGATTTCTGGACAGCAAAAATAGAGCCCTATTAATTCTCCACTCATTTTTGGTAAGACAAGAGTGTCCATAATTTATTTTAGTTATTTTAGAGCTGAGGAGGAAGCCCTTCTACTTCAGATGACTGGAGAAAACAATGAAAAGATACAATGCTGGGCTAATTAAAAACAAAAATGGGGGCAAGTAGGAAGCTCAAGGAAAGAGGCAAGGCAGTGGTGGGTTTCTGCAGGCTCGCACCTACTCGCAAAAGCCGGTTGGTGAAATTTAGAGAACCGGTGAGAGGGGGTTCCACTGGCATACCTGGAAGTAAATCTGGCCCGCCGCTGCCAGTGACCCAACGGGAAGGAAAGGAAAGGAAGGAAGAAAGGAAGGAAGGAAGGAAGGAAAGAAAGAAAGAAAGAAAGAAAGAAAGAAAGAAAGAAAGAAAGAAAGAAAGAAAGAAAGAAAGAATTTATCATCACAATTGAGTACAAAATTTTGGTTGCTAAGCAAGAGCGTTGTTAAATGAGTTTCACCACATTTTAAAAGGTGGCCACTCCCACCCTGTCACATGACTGCCAAGCCACGCCCACAAAATAGGCCACACCTACAGAGTAGGTTCTAAAAAATTTGAAACCCACCACTGAGTCAAGGTAATAAAAAACGCTTGATTTCAAATCAGCAACCTTCTAATTTCAAGGCAAGGATTACAACCATTACGCTTTTACAGCATTTATGGTAAAGGTAACCCTAAAACACATTAGAAAACTGCAGCGAAGAAAGACAATATTTATTTTAATATTCTGCTTCATGTACCTGCACGCAGAGGCATTCTGATGCTTTCATTAACTCACTAAAATATGCATATATTTCATTTCACTGTTTATATATAAACATACCGTACATATGGATGCATAGACTTACATGCAAATATATGTTTAGGAAGACCTGCCAACAGAAAAGAAAATAACAGGTAATGTTGTGGAATAGAAAGTTAGGAAAACTGAGCAACTGGGGTCACTACGAGTGTTGCCATTATACACAAAGGTTAAGAATCACTGCCCTATAGAAAATGGATCTGAATTAACAATGGTTGAAATTATGTACCATTCACTTGGCTTCAGCTGAAGAAATTTATAAGTCCCTTCCCAAAAAACACAAAATTAGTATGAACACATTTCATGAAGGTAGAAAGAAAAAAGAAAATGAGAAACAATTTCTAAATCTCTCCTGCTCCCTCATGCATGCATAGAGACAATCACTGCTTTGTCATTACCGTATTTTTCGGAGTATAAGACGCACCGGAGTATAAGACGCACCAAGGTTTTGAAGAGGCAAATTACAAAAAAAAGTAGGTAGGTAGGTAGATAGAGGGAGAGAGAGGGAGAGAAAGAAAGAGAAATATGTAAGGTAGGTAGATAAAGGGATAGAGAGAGAAAGAAATAGAGAGAAATACAGTAGGTAGGTAGGGAGAGAGTAGATAGGTAGGTAAAGGGATAGAGAGAGAGAGAAATAGAGAGGGAGAGAGAAATACAATAGGTAGGGGGAGAGAGTGTCTGTGTAGGTAGGTAGGTAGGTAGGTAGGTAGGTAGGTAGGTAAGTAGGAAGAGAGAGAAATACAGTAGATATGTAGGGGGAGAGGGAGAATGTGTGTGGGTAGGTAGGTAGAAGGATAGAGAGAGAAATAGAGAGAGAAATACAATAGGTATGTAGGGGGAGAGGGAGATGTGTGTGTGTAGGTAGGTAGAAGTATATATAGAGAGAAATATATATAGATAGAGAGAGAGAGAGAGAGAGAGAAATACAGTAAGTAGGGAGGGAATGTGTGTGTGTGTGTGTAGTTAGGTAGAAGGGTAGAGAGAGAAAGAGAAAGAGAAAGAGAAAGAGAGAAATACAGTAGGTAGGTAAAAAGAGAGAGAGATTAGGTAGGGAGGTTGAAGTTTTCAGGTGTATTTATCTATGTCCTGCAGAAGGAAATCGCTGACAAACCTTAAAACGTCGTTTCTGCTTGCTCAGAAACAGTTAAAGAGCCTTCCGAAAGGGGGGGGAGCCTTTGCATGGGACAAACTTCCAAAACAGCCCATTTCTCCGTGAAAATGAGGCCGTTTTTTTTCCAAATAAAAAGCATAACTAGCCTTGGGGGGGGGTGCAGAATGCTCCGGGGGGGGGGGAGTGAAAAATGAGCAAAAAATCCGCCCCTTTTATCGCCTGTTTGAGCCAGTTTGGTAAAGGGGGCGGGGTTCCAGGACGCAAAAAGGGTTTTTTTGCGCTTTGAATACTTCCCCAAACTGCTCTTTCTCCGCGAAAACGGGGCCGATTTTCTTCAAATAAAAAGCATAACTAGTCTTGCAGAGTTCTCCTGGGGGGGTGGGGGATAAAAAATGAGCAAAAAACCCGCCCCATTTATCGCGAAAACGGACCATTTTGATGTCAAATAAATTGCATGCATAGTCCTATGGAGGCTTATAGAGTGCTGCTGGGGGATGGGGGAGGGGGAAACGGCCCGTTTGAGGCTAATTTCTGCCCTCCCCAGTCCCCAGGGGTTCTCTGGAAGCCTCCATAAGACTAGGCACAGCCAGTTTGGTGAAGGGGGTGGGATTCCAGGAGGCAAAAAATACTGTATTCGATGTATAAGACGCACCCAGATTTTCAGCCTGTTTTTAGAGGGAAAAAGGTGCGTCTTATACTCCGAAAAATACGGTATGTTGCCCAATTCCCTCCATACACACATTAAAACAAAGGAATTTTGTGTGCGTGTGTATGAATGAATCTGGAAAACAACATGGCTACTTTAATGTCCAGAAAATAGATTCCAAGAATCTCTTTGAAAAGGAGAGCCCTAACTATAAACATTCAAAATATTCTGGCCTGCCATTTTTTAGAGATTTGAGATTTAGGAAGATTCTGTAATTTAGCAGTACTAGTTCTTTAGTAGTAGTCTAATTATCATTAATCTGGAAAGCTAAAGGATCTCGAGAGAAAGATATCTATAAGATGTCTACTCCTGACATCTTGTTGACATATACCTAACAGTTCATTTAATTCACATCTACGTGCTATGTTACCTTTGGAAATTAGATTGGTAACAACAATAATAATTTTATTTGAAAAACAACTGTGTTTAAGAACCAGAGCTGAAGAAGCTTCTTGGATGAGAAGTGAAATGTCTTCAAAGAAATATCAGAAAGTTCAGTTGTTTCTTGAAAAAAGCACCTTTGTGTTTAAGGGTTAAAGTGACTATTTAAGAAGAGCTTGTGTATAATATAATTAATATAACTGGATATATTAAATTCTGATATGCATAGTTTTCCAATTAACCCTATATTATTTTTAGTTTCCACCCGTTCCAGAAAAGAATACATTTTACAGAGCTTGAACACATATAATTTACTAAATATTGAGATAGATTCAGGATAAAAAGTGAAGCAAATTTACATTAATTTTAGCTTTGCTTTACACATCTGGACTATCCTTGCTTTATTAAACATTTTCAGATGTCACTTAATGAATTATATGGTGTTCTGTCTGAGGCCTTCAAATAGATAATAATCCAGACATGGCTGTTGCCCACAGTTAATTAGGCAAGATAACCAGTCTTTTGGCTGAGAGCCCAGACAACTTACATCACAAGCTTAACTCTGCAGCAACCTTTCAAACAGACCTGTCAAATTCCTTCACAGAACAGGCACGAGCTGAATTCACAGACATACAATCATGGCTTCTTTCCGAACGATTGTTTCCTGCAAATGTCCTCTCCCATTGCCTCACCTATAAGCTCTCTTGGGAGGGGCCAATCAACAGCCACCTGGTGCTTAATCACCATCTGTGAGCCTGCCTACAGAGTTGCTGCTTCCACTTCTCAGCTCTCCTCATTCTACCATCAGAGACAAGCTGCCTTTGATCCTCCCCACTGCTCCATGACTCAGGCGCCTCCTGGTGGCCAACCAGCCTCTCTAGTTCCTGCTCTGATTCTGAACACCCCCCCCCAGGGTTTTCCTCAGTGTTCAGGGCAGACTCAGACTGTGTCTCGCTATCGGAGTCCATCAGCAGCTCAGCCAGTCCCTGCTGGGCCACAACAATATGGTTAATTTCTAAGATTCTTTTTAAAAAAAGAATCACAGGGAAGGAAAAAAAATACACATATTCAATTTCCTCTGGCAGTGTGGAAAACCTAAGATTATATATATTAAGGGGAGAGACACATTTTGCTTGCTTTATTTTCTATTCCTACTGATACAAGATAAAAACAAATACTGAACTTTTAATTTTAATGAGGGACTGAAAGAAATTCCAGTGTATGGTCTGGAAACAAATGCAGTGGCAGATATTTAAAACACTTTCCAATTACCTCATTACTTTGAGTTTATATGCCTTGACAGGTTTTGTATAATGATGTCTACAAAAAATGACATCTTATGATCAACTTCAGAACCATCAGACTGATTGCAGGGAGCATCACATGGTGTCCCAGATGTTCTGTGACATATTGATAAACTGAAGAGCTTACACATGCTGACAGAATAGCCCAGCCTTTTCACACATTATTGTTGCTCTCACTCTTTTTATATTTCTTTCAAACAGTAAATGACTTTGCTCCTGAAATGATTCAAGGAAAAAAAAATCACATATTGGGAATCCGACTATTCCAAAAATGATTCTGTTCCATTTTTAAATTAACTTTTCATTTTGAAAGTACATGCCCTAACTCAGTGGCTCCATAACCCACCCACCCCTTCACAATGCAAAATGTCAAGTTGAAGTAGTTCTATATTTATCTTCCTTTAAAAAAAAAAGGATCATTGGGAAAATGCTAAAACTATAGTGCTACTTTACATTATATTATGGAAAGAATACAGAAAGGCTAAACATCTAGAAACAATCATAAAACTGGCTACGTAGTGCTTAAATTCTATATTCACAATCACATTTATTTGGGGGGGGGGAATGCTCCAATTTCAAAAATTCAGCCTTGTATGGTCCTTTTGTTAATGAAGCATATGCTTAACTGTAACTTCTTTGTTTATCCTAATTATTTTAAACAAGAATTATTATAAACAAGACAAATCACAAAGTCTCTATCCATTTAGATCAGTGGTTCTCAACCTTTCCAATTCCGCGACCCTTTAATACAGTTCCTCATGTTATGGTGACCCTCAACCATAAAATTGGTATCTCGGTTCCTAAGACCATAGAAAATATGTATTTTCCAATGGTCTTAGGCGACCCTTGGGAAAGGGTCGTTCAACCCACAAAGGGGTCCCGACCCACAGGTTGAGAACCACTGATTTAGATCTATTCAGAATCTTCTTCAGGCTCTGGAGACTATGCCCTAAATTGCTAAAAGGCCAAACCCAGTCAAGTGTTTCCATGACTGAGCCTGAAATTATTATGGTAAGTTGTGCTGGTTGTTAAATGGGTCATCACATGACTGCACCTGATTTATTTTTGTCATCATTAAGCAAATCTGCAATAGCAATATCCCCCTCCCCCAAAAGCTGGAAGTAAACATGCCAATGGCTATAAATTCAGACGAGTTGCTAAGTCCCCAAAATGTTATCATATGATCATGGGAGCCTGGCCATCATAACTTCAAATCCCGGCTGTAAATAGCCCTCTGAATGAACTTTGAATGGTTGCTAAGCAATCAATTGTAAATTAAGGATTACCTGCATTACCACTCAGGAACAGAGCTTTTCTATCATCTAAGTCAATGGTAAGATTCTTTTTTTTTTTTTGCTACTGGTTCTGTGGGAGTGGCTTGATGGGCATGGCATGGCTTGGTAGGTGTGACTTGGTGGGCATGGCAGGGGAAGGTTACTGCAAAATCTCCATTCCCTCCCTATCAGCTGGGACTCAGGAGGCAGGGAATAGATGGGGGTGGGGTCAATCAGAGGTGGTTAATAAATACCACCTCTGACTGGCTCCACCCCCATCTATTCTCCGCCTCCCAGAGTCCCAGCTGATCAGGAGAAAATGGGGATTTTGCAGGATTCTTCCCCTGCCACACCCACCAAGCCATGCCACACCCACAGAACCAGTAGTAAAAAAAAATGAATCTCACCAATGCTCCTACCCATTGAGCATTTCTTTGTTTGCTGTTATCTACCATCTCTCTCTCTCTCTCTCCAGCCTATCTACCTACCTTTTGAGTTCCCCTCATCCCTAGTCTCTACAGAATAACAAGAAAGTTAAACTTACCAATCACGTGTGTGAATGCATAGACTCACACACTCACACACAATCCCCACATCATTGTATGTTATTGTCTACTTGTGTGTGTGTGTTTATAATGTATTGAAATGAAGGTATCTTTTTTCTCCTTTATTAAAATGTTTCTGCAGGTTGCAATGCTGGAAGCATGTAGCATAGCAACCCTTTTTGCAAGTGATTATGACTCTACCCATGGCTGAGCTTCTCTATGTACATGTGGGATGGAGACAAATAGCTTATTTGAGCCCAAAGACTGAAAAGTCCTGTGAGGCCAACATTCATTGCCTTATACAAAGAAAGAAAAGAAAGCCAAGCAGCTTATAGAAATTTAGAGACTGCCGTGAAGGGTGCAGATCAGGTTCACTGCTACTTCAAAAATTATCTTGATACTTTGCAGTTTTTTTTCAACCTCTGCAACTTTAAGCTGCTCAGAGCTCCACTCCCAGAATTCCTCCAGTCCGTTGGCTGGAGCAATTTTGGGAGCTGAAATCTGTGCACCTTAAAGTTGTGGAGATAGAGAAATACTGGCTTAGAGATAAGATTGACAGTAACAAAATAACATTGAACAGACAGAAAGTACCTAAGATCAAGAATGCAATTGAACAAGTAGTGGAATCAGTGGAATAGCTTGCCTCCAGAAGTTGTGAATGCCCCAACCCTGGAAGTCTTTAAGAAGATGTTGGATAGCCATTTGTCTGAAATGGTATAGGGTTTCCTGCCTAGGCAGGGGGTTGGACTGGAAGACCTCCAAAGTCCCTTGCAACTCTGCTATTGTATTGTATAAGTAGAGCAGGGCTGTCAACCTAGTGGTCCAGATGTGTCATGCGCCGGCCACGCCCACACCCAGTTTAGCAAAGGAGAAAAAACTCCCAATATGTCACATGATGGCCCCGTGACTCTGCATGTTTGACACCCCTGAAGTAGAGGATAGAGATATTTAACTAGAGTAGTATTTGTACTTTTACTTTACTTTATTGATTAGCCCTTGGGCCATATCGAAGTGCAGAGTTCCCGACACAAATTATTAATAAATAAAACAATTAATATATAAAACAAATTGAAAATTGAAAAAAACAATTTAATTGTTTTTAATTAAAACTGATTAAAACAATTTAAAATTGAATTGGATAAAATATGTTTTAAAATGAAATTGGAATAAAATACAGTTTAAAATGAAGTTGGAATAAAATACAATAGTTTAATATATAGATATAAAATATTTTAAAATTATATTTTGGTGTCACCCCTACAAGCTAACCCCATCAACCCCATCAGTCGCCACATATGCTGAATTCAACCGAACCATTCTGCTTAAGTACTATGCTTTGTTAAATGTTATTTTCAGATTCTGGCCACACATAAGGTAAGTTGCTTTGATATGGGGACTTGTAAAAAAAATCCAGAGTAGCTGATTGTAAATATTACTGAATATTAATCAGTGCTACTGTACTGTGGGGCTGTAAAAAAGATGTATGTGTAGACTTCATCAAAATGAAATTATAATTTCCAAATTGAGCAAGGGATTCATGCAATCCTTCTGGAGAACTTGTCACACTACAGTGTATATGGACATACTGTATCTTTTTGCTGGCAGTAATGCCCTCAGATTCTGCAAAGATATTTTATTCCATCCATTTTTAACCATATATGTCACACAGAAATATCTAACCACCCTGGCTGCTATTGTCCTTGCTAATTTTCATCATTAATCAATGTAAGTCAGGGGTGGGTTACTGCCGGTGTTACTGCCAGTTTGCAACCTGCACGCAATGTGTGTGCTACACACGTGCGCACTGTTCAATGTACATTGTTTTGAGGCATGCACAGAACAATTTACAGTGAACTATACATGTACAGTCACTAAAATCCAAAATGGCGGCAGGCAAGCGGCAGCGAGGGAACCGGTTTGGGGGCATGGCACGCCTGGGTCACTGCCGGTTCTGTGACCCAGGCCTGAATTCAACTAGCGGTTCAGCCAAACCAAGCCGAACCGGGCCGAACCACAGCAACCCACCTCTAATATAAGTGATGTACATATATGTGTGCATGATGTTAATATAAGGCAAACTGACTGGGGAAAAGACTGCTGCCTTAGATGGACAGCATCCACAGGCTTAAATTAATAAATAAAAATCCTCTTCATTTTCTCATAAGGTTTTTCTTTCTATTACTAATATATAAATTTCTATTGTGTTCACTTAAATAAGTAAAGCTGTGTAATACAAAAATTAGCCTTGGCACTGAAAAAAATCTACACTGAAGTCCCTTTTCAACTATGGAAACACACTTGGGCCTGACAATCTATCTCAGCCAAATCTACTTTATAGGGTTGTTGCTTCAAGGAAAAATGCGAGCAGGAGGCATTACAGATGCTGCCTCAAGATCCTGAACAAAAGTAAGGATCTAAATCTAACTATAAATAAGACAGAATATTTAAAGCTTTTAAAAATCTGTACCTCCAAAACAACATAAACAGAATCAGCTAAGAATTTACTTCATTACATGTTTAAAAATGTGCTATTTTATTCATGCATTAATAAACTACCATTAATCTATAAAACATTCTTATTATTTTGCTAGACAAATATCACTTTTTCAGACTTCCAATACTTACTATGAAGATTAGGAATGGTGCTAATTATCCATTCGTCAGTCAGCTTTCCTGTTTTTGATGTCTCAACACATTTTAACTGAGTTGAAGATTCTCTTGATTCCATCCAACACATTGTGTTCATATTGTATATATAGTCCAGTGTCTGAATTCCACTTCCTCTCAAAAATCCAAAGGTGGATGTTCTGGTTCCATTTACATATAGGACATCAATAGTGTCCGAGTTTGCAATCAACAGTAGAGGTGGAAGATCATTAGGTTCTAAAAACAAAAGGAGAGGCCAAAGAAAGAAAGAAAGGTTAATGAACAAATAAAAATAACCTACCCACTTTTGCAACATTTACATAAATCAGTTAAAATAACTTTCTCCCTTAATAAAGACTTCTAAATAAAGGGTTCTATTAAATGCTTAAAAGAAGAAAAGAATGTGCTACACTAAAATACCAAGCGTTGCACAGGCGCCATACACTCCATGAGTATGTGCAGAAGCCCCGAAGAGCTCAAATACTGGTACTTTACTTACTTACTTTATTCAAATTTATATACCGCCCTATCTCCCTTGCGGGACTCAGGGCAGTGAACAGGCAATCACAAAGCATAAAAACCTCGGGTACAATAAATATAATAAAAACAAATTAAACAAGAACCTGTTCTAAAAAGTCCCAATAAAACCCAGTTGATAAAATAAATTTAAAAGCTACGCCAGGCCGGCCGCATGAAATAGATGAGTTTTCAGGGCCCGGCGGAAGAGGTGCAAGTCCGTGGTTATGCGCAGGTCAGGGGGAAGATCATTCCAGAGGGCCGGAGCTGCCACAGAGAAGGGGTCACCAGCCGACATTGGCTAGCCGACGGGACCCTGAGGAGACCCTCTCTGTGGGAGCGGACTGGTTGATGGGAGGTATGCGGTAGGAGACGGTCTTGCAAATATTCAGGTCCATTGCCATGGAGCGCTTTGAAGGTTGTTACTAACACCTTGAAGCGCACTCAGAAAATCACAGGCAGCCAGTGCAAGTCCCGCAGGAGAGGTGTTACATGGGAGCGTCTAGAGGCCCCCAAGATCCCCCGCATGGCCGCATTCTGTACTAGCTGGAGTCTCCGGGTGCACCTCAAGGGAAGCCCCATGTAGAGAGCATTGCAGTAGTCCAGGCGGGAAATAACAAGGGCTTGAGTGACCGTGCGTAGGGCGTCACGATCCAGAAAGGGGCACAGCTGGCGTATCAGGCGTACCTGATAAAAAGCTCCCCCTGGCCACAGCTGTCACATGGTCATCTAAAGACAGCTGAGTGTCCAGGAGGACGCCCAAGTTGCGAGCCCTCTCCGCGGGGGCTAATGACTCGCTCCCGATAGCCAGCGATGGAACCAGCTGGCTATGTCGTGGCGCCAGAAACCACAGCCACTCGGTTGAGTAGGAGCCTGTTTTTCCCCTTCCAGACTCGCACGGCCTCCAGACATTGGGACATCACTTCCGCGGCATCAATGGGGTGGCCCGGAATGGATGATCTTACCCAGCGGCTTCATATAGATGTTGAACAGGAGAGGCAAGAGGACCAACCCCACAAGTGAGGCACCTTGACGTCGACCTCTGCCCTCCTGCCAACACAAATTGCAACCAGTCAGAGAGGTAGGAGGAGAACCACCGTAAAACGGTGTCCCCCAGCCCCAACCCCTCCAGCCGGCGCAACAGGATACCATGGTCGATGGTATCGAAAGCCGCTGAGAGATCTAATAGGATCAGGATAGAGGAGCAACCTCCATCCCGAGCCCTCCAGAGATCATCCACCAACATGACCAATGCCGTTTCTGTGCTGTGCCCGGTTCGGAAGCCAGACTGGTGCGAGTCCAGATAGACAGTTTCCTCCAAGTGCTGAGGGAACTGTTGTGTCACCACACTCTCAACAACCTTCACAAGAAAGCGAAGTTTGGAGAGGAAACGATAGTTGGCTAATACAGCCGGGTCCAGGGAGGGCTTCTTGAGGAGGGGTCTCACCACTGCCTCTTTCAAGGCAGCCAGTAAAAAACCCTCACTCAAGGAAGTGTTGACAATTCCCTGGAGCCAGCCTCATTTAACCTCCCGGGAGGCCAGTATCAACCAGGAGGGACACGGGTTCAATAAACATGTAGTGGTGTTCAGTCGCCCCAGCACCCTGTCCATGTCCTCGGGAGCCACAGGCTCAAAAGCTTCCCAGATAACGGTCACAAGACCTGCCTCCGTCTGCCCGCCTGAACTAGCCCAATCGGAGGCTAACACGTTCCGGATCTGATCGATTTTATCATGCAGATAACCTCCAAATTCCTCTGCACGACCCTGCAAGGGCGCATCCCAAGCCCTCTGCTGAAGGAGGGAGCGGGACACCCTGAACAAGGCAGCAGATCAGTTACCTGTCGACGCAATAAGAGCGGAGAAATAATTCCGTTTCGCCGCTTTTATCGCCACTAGGTAGGTCCTTAAATAGAACCTTACTAGTGCCCGGTCAGATTCGGAAAGCGTGGTCCTGCAAATGCCCTCTAGGCATCTCTTCCGACGCTTCATCACCCTCAGCTCCTCAGAGAACCAAGGAGCCAGGGTAGATCAGCATCAGGTGAGAGGCCGCAAAGACACGACCCGGTCCAAGGCCCGCGTGGCAGCACTATTCCAGGCAGCCACTAGGTCCTCAGTCGAGTCGCGGGTCATGGACTCAGGTAGTGGCCCAAGCTCCATCTGGAACCTCTCAGGGTCCATCAGGCGCCTGGGGCAGAACCATCTTGTCACTTATGGTTCCGCCTCCCCGCGGTGGGGTATAGCGGTTGGAAAGTTCAACCGAAGGAGAGAGTGATCAGACCATGACAGGGGGTCCACAACTATTTCCCCTAAACCGAGATCACTCAGCCACTGGCCGGAGGCAAAAACTAGGTCCAGTGTGTGTCCCCCAGTGTGGGTGGGGCCATGAACTAACTGGGTCAGGTCCATGCCCATCATGGAGGCCATGAACTCCCGAGCCGCCTCGGATGATTCGCCTACTGATGGCAAATTAAAGTCCCCCATGACTAACAGTCTGGGGGTCTCAATTGCCATCTCAGCTATCACACTGACGAGCTCGGGTAGGGCTGCTGATATGTAGCGGGGAGCCAGGTTCACAATCAGCACGCCCTGATGCCTCCCATGGCCCCACTTCACACAAAGGGACTCACAACCGGCAGTCTGCAGCACAGTGGTCTCCCTCGGATCCAAGCTCTCTTTTATAATAACCGCCACCCCCCACCTTGACCCTGGGCTCTCGGCTGGTGAAATTCACAGTAACCTGGTGGGCACATTTCAACGAGGGGCACACACCCCTCTTGGCCCAACCAGGTCTCCGTGATACCCACCAGGTCCGGCACCCTCTCCGAAATCAGATCATAAATAAGGGGGGCTTTGTTGATCACAGACCTGGCATTACACAGCATCAGCTGAAGGCCCAGGTCCCAGGTAAAGACCACAGGCAGGAAGGGGGGGCCCTCCGGAGCAACATACTGGAACAGTGCCTGGTGCTCCCGGCAGGCACCGGTATGCCCATACCGGGGCATACCAGCCGTAACCCACCAGTGAAATATACCTGCCCAATCTAGTATAAATCAGCCCATGCCTGGAAAATAGATGTTGCTCTTAATGAAGCTAGCAGAATTATTACCGGATGCCTTAAACCTACCCCTTTAGATAAAGTCTATCACCTAGCCAGCATTGCCAATCTTCCTATTTGCAGAGAAGCAGCAGCAGCAAACAGAGAGAAGCTCAAATCATCAATATCTAGACAACGCCCTCTCTATGGTCTACAACCAGGGATGGGATTCAGCCGATTTGGACCAGTTCACATGAACTGGTAGTTCCGGTGGTCAGTTGGCCCAACCCACACCTGTGCTAGTCTGTCCTATTTTTCCTTTGTTTGAAGCCCAGTTGCTGAGCCTCAGCTATTTTACTCACCAGAGCTGCAGTAGAAGGTAAGTTTTAGAGCTGTTTAAAAATGACCTGCACATATGCAGAGTGCGTGTTTGCACAAAGTGTCAGCTCAGCAAACCAGTTGTTGCACTGGTTGAATCCCACCACTGCCTACAACTAGTTCATCAGAGATTAAAATCTAGGGAAAACTTCCTAGGTCTATGGAAGACTTCAAAGAATTTGAAATCAGGGTAGATCTATGGAAAGCTACAAAGAACCAACACTGGATGGAATCAATGGAGGAGCAGGGTCTGACGAAAGCTGGGAAGTATGGAGATCATTGAATAGGCTGCATATGGATATAATAATATTCAGTGATATTCTGAACAAATGGGGCTATCCGGTAGTTTGTTTGTTACAGTTGTAGTGACATGCAGAAAACAACACATATGTACATCTGCCCTTTATGCCACGATAAATGTACACTTGAAGACCTCATGGCAGTGCAACAGAACACAGTTAATGTTGCTATTTTGTGTGCAAGATCTGTTAAATTTGCACATGTTTTAATCTTGTATTTTATATTTTAAATTTATGTCACATAGTATGCCTTATTTTAATTGTGACGCTTCTGACACAAATAAACAAACAAACAACATGCTACACAAATGATCTGTCAGAGTATGAAATTATGGCCTCACATATTCTAGAAAAACCATTTTTAAACTCTGGTTGTTGTGTCTTGGAGAAAGTTCTTATTTCATACTATAAGCCCCTAACAGTTCAAATACCTGATCAGCCATAATGTATAGAAGGGGAAATGAGCAGTAGATTTGGTGATCTTACTTAACCTATTCAGTATCCTAAGTATGCTCAACATTTCCTAAAGAGTTTCTGAAGATTCTACTGCACAGAAAGTCCATTGAAACTGCAGTAGACAGTATGGTTCTGCTAGGTGCATGTTGCTATTTTCTAATCACTGAATAATTATGGATTTTTCACAGATTCTGCCAAGGAAAGAAGGTTCATAGGCATCTTTTTAACTGTTGTAATTGCTTTTGGCAATGCTAAATGAATGAATATGAATATCCAGATTGTTGCTGATCTGGATGTGATAAATTTAGCTGATTGACCTAATCGGAACCTTGACCTAACACTAGTCATGTATGAACCCAGTCAAGTAAATTATTTGCAGATTTGTCATTTGAACTGTATTTATTCTTCACTTTCCCCCTATATTTACAAGATAATTCATGTTGGAAAATTACTGTAATTTCCAATTTAACTCCCAGTGCACTTTCAATCAACCCCTGTGTCCACATCAGAGTAAGCAAACAATTAATTAGAGCTAACAAAAGCTTGATGTTTATTTGGTAAACTTTAGCAAGCATACAAGTATTTGACTTGTAAAAACGACACAAACAGGAAACAAAAACAGAGACGTGAACAAGAGGCAAGAAGTACTGCAATATAATTTATATATCTATCAAAGGACAGAGAACTTTCCAGAACCACTAAATAGATTACTGTGGGTAATTAGCATGACAAGCCCCAAAGGAAGTTGTTAGTCCAGCAGTAACTCTTTTATGTACATAAGAACAACAGAATAGAGAGGGAAAGTAGGAAACAAGTGGTCCCTTCTCTATTCTGCACCCTCAAGAGAAGAACTACTCTTTTCTCCACATTCAGAAATAAATTTCGAGAATCTTCAGGAATAGGATGTAGTTTTATTTAGATGGTCTAAAATCAATACGAATATATATATATATATATACTCTGATGCTCTTACAAAGTGCTTCCCAGGATTTATGCAGGTTCCTTAAAAACAGATTTAGTGTCCTTTCCCCCCAAAAAAGTATTTTTAAAAATGGAGAAAACTAGTTTTTAACAGAATGCTAATTTTGTGCCACATTGTTCAGTTTAAATCAGGATTGAAATAAGATTCTGCCAACACTGTTGTAGGTTCTGTCACTACTGTTTTTCCATTGCCTCTGCCAACAAGAACAGTCCCTCTTATTGTTTCTATTAGGTTTTGGGGAGGTGGAGAAGAAGTGCCATTTTGCTTATTCTATTTGTGATCTGTGGACTAGTTCCAGGTGCTGCTGGCCTTGAGGACACAGCTGGATTCACTGCCAGAATTGGAATCCCTTTTCAGCAGTATTTAAAGATAGAATTTGTTCAACCTATACCCTCCTTCATATCTGCAACCTCTTAGCCTCTCTATTCTGTTGAAGAGGCAATTAAGAGTGGCACAGTGGTTAGAATGTAGTACTGCAGGCTACTTCTGTTGATCACCGGCTGCCAGCAGTTGGCAAATTGAATCTCACCAGGCTCAAGGTTGACTCAGCCTTCTATCCTTCTGAGGTTGGTAAAATGAGGACCCAGATTGTTGGGGTCAATATGCTGACTCTATAAACTCTGTAAACTGCTTAGAGAAGGCTGTAAAGCACTGTGAAGTGGTATATAAGTCTAAGTGCTATTGCTAACCTGACATCTAGCTAAAAATTCTGTTTCAATGAGCCTATATCTCCAACACTATCTTACGAAATTAAATCCCCTACCTGGCCAAAGTTGGTCTCTTCTCCTCCCTCTCCTATGTATCACAAATGCTGTAACTTAGGCAGTTGCACAAATATGCATTTGTGACATTTTTGCAATGACATCATCACATTGTGTCATCATTTGGACAGCACTTCAGTTTGTTATGGATATCTTGGCATGCATTTAAGACATATTGTACATCATTTATTAAGGATTTCAGTAAATCAATGACATTCTGAGTATTGAGGGAAAGAATGGCTGTACTCAGGTACTACTATAAAAAAGCAGCCACAGAAAAAGAGAAATGGGCTTTCTTTCTGAAAACTCAAAACAAAATTCAGTTTGGTGAGTTCTTTATGAAATCCTGCTAACTGACTTCCCATAAACAATTATGATAGTCAAGAACTGAACCTGGGCTTCTCCAAGCTCCCATGGAAGCACAGAAATTGGCTGGGTTGCTGGCTGCTGTGTTATTTCTGGCGGAGGCAAAACTTGCCTCAAATAGCAATAGCCCTTAGACTTGTATACTGCTTCAGAGTGCTTTACAGACCTCTCTAAGCAGTTTACAGAGTCAGCTTATTTACCCACCTCAAAAGGATGGAAGGCTGAGTCGACCTTGAGCCAGTCAGGATTGAACTGCTGGCAGCCTGCAGAAGTAGCCTGTAGTACTGCATTCTAACCACTGCACCACCACAGCTCATGTTGCTTTAATTGCACTCTGGGATTGGGTAGATTTGTTTTCATAAATCTTCCTGGTGGCAATGTTGTAATAATGTTTCAGCAAGCTGTTTAATGTACAGTAGGGTGTTCTGAGGATCAGATGCCATCATCTTGATCAGAAACAAGGTCCCCTGCCCTCTCCAAATAGAAAGCCGGCAAGCTTCAGGATTGATGCCATCCTTTTGCGATTGACCAAATCAGGAAACAGACACCACAGGAAATTCAAGACATCTATTGTATTGATCTATGCTACAATAGGAGACTGTTGAAAGCCTGTTGTATTTCTCCTTGCTTCCCTCTTTGACCAAAGACAGTAAAGATGGCTCAACTTAAGGGTTTGGGTTTTTGGGGGGGGTCTCATTCCTTGGTATTTTTTGGGTTAAGTTCATGTTTACAGTTTAGTTAGTTAGTGATACATATTTTCTTCAAGCAAACCTCCTCTACAAGTACATATCTGAGCAATCACTCTAAGTAAGTTAGACTCTTGATAGATCTAAAGTTTTATGAGAGCATAATTGAATAACATGCTGGATGATGGCCACATTCTTTTTGCTCACAGTTACAGAACAATGCTGCATGGTTCAAATACCACACTTGGGATTATATACGTTATTTTGTATGGGGGATCCAGCTGCTCAAACTGAATATTTTCCCCTAGCCTTTTATGAATTATGCAGCAATGCCTACAAACCTTAAATAACTGCTTGCCATCATATTTTCCTGTCTCTATTTCAATGACATCTTAACTATGAAATATTTGATTTGGGAGCCTCTTCCCTTATTTTTTTCTCCTACTGACATTTCCTGGTAGTCTAGTATGAGTAGCCACACAATCTTATATAGGCCTACTCAGAAATAAATCTCTACATTTGTATTACAATTGTTGCTATTTTCATTAAATAACACTGGGTTAAAGTGCATTAAGAGCATTACCACTTCTCTATTATTAATTACTAATTGTGAATAATTCATTATAGTTGATCAATGACATCAGTAAAATGCCATATGAGTATGACAGGAAGAAAAATGAAATTGATTTTTGGTGAATAGCTTTCTCTCAGATTTATTCAAAACTATTGCTATGCTTTGGGGATCAATATGAATTTTAAACAAGCCCTAATTTTCTGGGATAATCAATATCTTTAATCATATTCTACCCTTCACATTTCCCTAATACCATATTCACTGTAATTTCCCAAATACAACACAGTAAATTCCTATAACACTGGAAAATTCAACTACGCTGCGTTCATTCTCTGGGATAAAAAATAACTAAGTAAGATAGTAACTTGGTTTTAATTAGGCACAGTTTTCACAAGTATTATTTCTACTTCTTAGAAATATTATTAGAGCTACTGGTTTAGTTCCCTTTGACAGCAGCAAGGGAGCAAGCAGGCATAATTATAATTAGTCCTAGACTTTTGACCAGAGTTGGCACCAGACGAAACTAAGCTGGCAGGAATAGCCAACATCCCAGAAGATAGGCTTATGATACAGAAGAATTTTAACAAACCTGAACATTGGGCTCTATCTAACAACATGAAATCCAATGGTAAAAAATGTAAGGTTCTACATTTAGGCAAGAAAAACAAAATCCACAGTATAGTATATGTGGTACATTGCTCAATAGTGGTGACTGTGAGAGGGATCTTGGAGTCCTAGTGGATAATCATTTAAATATGACCAGCAATGTGCTGCAACTGCCAAAAAAGCCAACCCAGTTCTAGGCTCCATTAACAGACGGATAGAATCAAGATTACGTGAAGTACTAGTACCACTTTATAAAGCCTTAGTAAGACCATACTTGGAATGCTGCATCTAATTTTGGTTACCACAATATAAAAAAGATGTTGAGATTCTGGAAAGAGTGCAAAGAAGAGCAACAAAGATTATCAGGGTTCTGGAGACTAAAACATATGAAAAACTATGGTCATAAGTTGCAGGAAATAGGTATGGCTAGTGTAGTGAAAAGAAGAACTAGGCAAGACATGATAGCAGTGTTTTAATATTTGAGGGGCAAAGAAGAGAGGATCAACCGATTTTTCAAAGCACCCAAAGGCAAGACAAGAAACCACAAACTAGACCTAAGGAGAACTTTTTTAACAGTGAGAACAATTAACCAATGGATTGCCTTGCCTTCAGAAATTGTGGGTGTTCCATCACTGGAGGCTTTCAAAAGGAGATTGGTCATTCACTTGTCTAAAATGGTATAGCAGGGGGTTGGACTAGAAGACCTCCAAGGTCCCTTCTAACTCTATTATTCTATGTTGTTAAATAAGGCAGTTGTTAAGTGAGTTGTGCCAAATTTAATGACTCCCCTCCATTGTTGTTAAGTGAATAACTGCAATTGCTATGGAAATCATGTGGTTAAGTGAACCTGGTTTCCTTCATTGGTTTGCTGGGAAGATTTCAAATAATAATCAAATCACCCCTGATGTTGCAACCATAGTACATGCCAGTTGCCAAGCGGCTTATTTTTTATCACATGATCATGGAGATGCTGTGCTGGATTGTAAATGTGAGGACTTGTCATAAGTTACTTTTTTCAGTTTTGTTGTAATACATGGTCTCTTAAGCAAGCAGTTGTAAGTTAAAGACTACCTGTATTACAAACATTATATATGTGTATTTCATGCATGCCGATTATGAATACTTCACAAGAAAAACATTAACCTGTTATATTAATTAAGAATATTCTTTCTTTCCGTTCAGCTTTGTCAAAGCATGGTTACCAATTCCTTTAAATGTTTAATTTATGACTACTAATGAAAATATAAACATAAACCCACATCGAATGCTACCAGGAGCAAAATGGTGACACATCTGGCATCCGAAGCAATTTAAAACATTCTGTTTACTTTAAAGTAATTGTTATAAACAGTCATCTATGTGTAGGAGTTAGAAGGAGGCTTTCAGACTATCAGATTTTATGATAATGAATAATCTTCCATGAACTATAGCTCACTTTACCAGATGCATAGAGTAGTTAAACTGATGAAGAATTGAAATTGGATGAGGTGTGTGAAGGAGAAAGCATGTTCAGACATCTGTAGGTTACATATGATACAGATTACAGGTATTTTGTTAATCAGCAATTGTAATGCATTAAACATCCTTTTTGTTTGTTAAGTTTAATGCAGATGCCTGTGTAGTTTGTTAACTACACGGGCATCTGCATCATCCTAATCTGTAACTTTGAAAAGTTTTGAAAAGTCTTTTCTGATTTTTATTCACCATAAATAAGATACAAGAAGACATATCACATACGATCCAGGAGAGTAGAATTGAAAATTGAATAAGCCTTAATCAGTAAAACTGTTTACTGTCTTAGTTAATCTTTCACAAATAGTTTAAGATTACTATAAAGCTAATCTTAGAATAATATAGGAAAGGCTCTATGCATCTATTTGTTGTTGTGATGATTTCCTCTTTTCAAGAACTATTGTATTTATGACAACTCCAAAATTCTGTTCATGTTTTCTAAATATAGATCAAAGCAATTAGAGAAGGGGTGTCAAACTGGATTTCTGCAAGGGCTGGATCAGCATTGTAGTCCTATCTTTCTGGGACAGGAAAGAGAGAACAATCGCCTCCTGCACCACCCTGCCAGCTGAAAACGGGCCATGGGGGGACCATGAGTGCTCCTCATAGCTTATTTTTGGCCAGCAGAGTACTGCAGGAGGCCGTGGAGGCCAAACCGGGGGTGGGGGTCCTGCAGGCCAGATGTAAGCACCCCACAGGCCGGTTCCGGCCCACAGGTCTTGAATTTGACACCCTTGAATTAGAGTAAAGGGAATAGACTTACAAAAAAATTCTTTAAAAAAGCATGCAACCTAGTGCTGATTCAGAGATTATTCAGTGTTTTGTTCCTCTGGTGGTCAGCTAGATATTTAATGGAGAATCATAGCAAATAAATCCAGCAATATATTGCTGCTTACCTTTTTTCACTTTGCAAGATTTTTTGTTTGGCTGAAGGAGATATCCTTCCACACAGCTGCAAATGTATGATCCATCAGTATTTTGACATGTCTGGCTACAGAGTCCATACAAATTACATTCATTAAAATCTGAAAAGAAAAGGAAAAATGGTTAACTTATACTCAGAAATCATTCCTGTATTTATCACTATTTTATCTCCTTGGCAGGATGAAGGCAGGATGTTGGTGGTGTCTACAATAATAAAGTTATTGTAGCAGTCTAATCCCCTTCTAGTCCAATCTCCTACTCAAGTAGGAAATACCATTTCAGACAAATCTCTTCTTTAAAACCTTGTGCTTTTCAGCATCCACAACTTTTGGAGGCAAGTCATTCTACTGATTAATTGTCCTAACTGCCAGAAAATTTCTCCTTAATTCTAGGTTGGTTCTGTCCCTGATTAGTTTCTATCCATTGCTTCTGGTCCTGCCTTCAGGTGCTTTGAAGAATAGATTGACTTTCTCTTTTTTGTGGCAACCCCTGAAATATTGGAAGAGTGCTATCATGTCACTCCTAGTCCTTCTTTTCATTAAACTAGACCTACCTGCAACTGTTCTTCATATGTTTTAGCGTCCAGTCTCCTAATCATCTTTGTTTTTCTTCTCTGCATTTTTATTAGATTAGAGATATTAATTTGAATAGAATAGTATGCATATGTTTGGGGCCAATGTAGTGTCAGCTCTGGAACAGTGATCAAACTATACAAATATTGACAGGTTGCAAAGTTATATAGGAGAGCCACAAATGGGACAACTGGTGTGTAAAAGAAGTGGGGATGGAATAGAAAGCATTTCAGAAGGAACTCTCTCTAGTTTTCTGGAAAGTAGTAGGAAAAGAATGGAGAAATACTTTCAATCTTGCAAGATTGATGTTTGCCCTCCAAGGTAGCAGTGACCAGTAGAACAACAATGAAAATCTCTGGAGATCTCAGGTCATCTTCAAGTGAGAACTGAAGAAATTTCTTGGATGAGAAGGGAAATGTCTTCAAGCAAAAACAAAGGAAGTCCAGTTGCCTTTTGAAAAGGCGTATTTGGGACACAACGATTAATACTAACTCTACCTGTATTGTAAAGTTATATTAACAGAATATTGCAAGACTGAAAAACTGAAGACTGAAATTAATGAAAACAGAGATAATGTATGTTTGTATTTTTTTTTAAAGGAAAATGCTGCAAAATGAGGTTGGTGACGCCCAAGGGAAGGGCCTTCTCTGCGGCGGGCCCAGCCCTCTGGAACGACCTACCTCCCAACCTACGCACCACCTCGGACCTCCGCCTCTAACGCCAGCGTCTCAAGACGTATTTATTCCAACAAGCCAGCCTAGCATAACTCCCCGTTTCTGACTTTTATCTGTTTAAATTTTAATTCTCAGGGTTTTAAAAGGGTTTTTAGCACGGGATTTAATTTAATAGTTTTTTAATAATGTATTTTGTAATTTTGTATGGTTTTTAATATTGCCTGTGCGCCGCCCCGGGTCCTTACAAGGAGAAGGGCAGGGTATAAATTTGAAAATAAAAAAAATAAAAAATATAAAAAAAGTAAACGCAGATCATTTATTGCAATTTTAAAAGTATATATGTATGTATGGTATTGTGGAAGTGATGAATAACTGACAGGAAAGACATAGCTCTAGTTATGAATAAAAAGGATTATAGTGCAAATTAGACTGTATCAACTGAAATAATCTAGATGGTTGTGATGTAGGGAAAATGCAGGAATGTTAGTTGCATGTTACATGCCAGTAAACATTTACAGTGAAAGAACCAGGATTTGCTCTGGTGAAAAATGTGCAACATTTTGAATGAGATCCCAGGGAAGAAAGGATGGGTGGGTGGTACAAGACCAGAGAATATAGAAAAAGCATTGGGCAAGTTCTCCAGATATCAGGTTTAAATACCATCACCATCTCCAATCTGTATAGTTCACTAAATGCAAGTTTTCCTACAATTTCTCCTGAGCAAAATGTTTTGGAATAATATAACATGGTTACCATACCTTGGCAGGTTTTTCCACCTCTGCCAACTTCGTATCCTTCCTCACAATAACATCTAGTTTCGTTCATGGACATGGCACACTTGTATTGGCACTGCATTTGTTCACATTTGGGTAGCAATTCTGCAAGAGAAAACAATACATAGAGATATATTATGAAAGAAAAAGTCAGAAGTAAAGGGTATTTCACTTATATACGTGTATATAATTAATTTCCTTGTTTGCAAGCCTTAAGAAAATACTGCTACCAAGCACTAAACATTTGGTTTACAGCTTCTTCAGTAGTGCTGTTGTAGTTTAAACACTCTTTCTTACTGTATATGGGCTATACATTTAAAAATAACAAGCTGACACATTTATTCCTTTCCTTTCCTTTTCCTTTCCTTTCCTTTCCTTTCCTGCCTTTCCTCCCTCCCTCCCTCCTGTTTGAAGTTAAATTATGTATTTTAGAGCTGTATAAGCTGAATTGTGGCTGGAGAATGCTGCAAAAAAAGGTTTAAAAACTTTCAGTTGGACTAATTCGTGGCAGCTCAACTGTTCCCAGAATGGGAGGATGGCAGTAAATCAAACCAAAGTGAAGATCTTCCTGCCAGGTTATCCATTTAACCTGTGGTAAATAGTAAATCTTTCTCTTCAGCCTCATTTTGAGAACAGCCACTCAGTTTCTATGAGGATGTTCTGCTGGTAGGTGGAGACTTAGATCAGTTCACTCTTGCTTGTAGAAAAGGCTGCAGTTTCTGCCATAATCTTTTCACTTTGTCAGTTTCTTTAAGTGTTGCCTTTCTGTTTTATGTATCTGATTTTTGTAACTCACCTTCTCCTCCCCCTTCTCAGTTGTCAACTGCCCTTCCCTTATATTCATATATTTTTTTCCTTGATATTTTGTAACCTGTCCTTTTTCTAACTGAGCACTTGGTAATCTCACAGGATAACCTTACAGGACAAAAAAGAAATCATTACTTATCCACATAATCACCTAGTTTTGCCTTGTTTTTGCAAGTGTTAAGAAGGTCCATTTATACAGTGCGAGATTCCATATCACAAAACAGTTTTAAAAATGGTTTATCCTAGATGAAGAAATCATGAATCTGTTGTCTGTTGCAAAGGAAGCTTATCCTGGAATGCCTTCAGACAGATAAATCAAAGCTTTGGTAATTTCCATCCTGCATCTCAGACTTTTTTTTTTTGCAGATAAGGAGGTTGAATACCACTGAATTTTTCAAGATAGATCACTAAAACTCTACATAGATAATTGGCTTGATTATGGAAAGTCTCAATTTTCTATTCTCTGTTTTAGGACCACTAAGCCAATTCTCTGTTAATAATCTTCAATAAGCAGAATCTAAGGTTATAGAATAGAAACAAACTACTTTTTCTAATATATGATAGTAGGATCTTCATGTGTCTAACCAACCTAGTTTAGCCTAGATCTTCGTTGATAGTCTCCACTATCAATGACACCCAACTGAGGGAGTCACATTGATCAAAAGCATGACCAGGGATCCAAGTTGTGTTGGCCCAAGAGATTGGAGCCTGAATTGGTCAAGCCTCCTCTGGAAATCCAGTTCTGGAAACTTGGTCAGTGCCAACATACCTAGTTTAAAGCCAATCCATCACTAACCTTTTCAACATATCAAAGAAAGCATTCACACATACAGTAAGCCTGAACTACATAACAATCAATCTTGAAACTATATATTTTTTTTAAAAAGAAAGGTTAATTAGTTGAAAGTCAATGACCTGGCTATTAGAACAAAGAATCTTCGAATAAAATTAATTGCTAAAAATATTATTTCATACTCCCCCACAGGATCAGAGAAAAGGATATACAGTAGTTTAGACAGCTTTCAACAGGAAACGGGCAACCAATGGATAGTTAATATAATACAATACAATACAATACCAGAGTTGGAAGGAACTTTGGAGGTCTTCTAGTCCAACCCCCTGCCTAGGCAGGAACCTTATACCGTTCCAGACAAATGGCTATCCAACCTCTTCTTAAAGACTTCCAGTGTTGGGGCATTCACAACTTCTGGAGACAAGCTGTTCCACTGACTAATTGTTCTAACTGTCAGGAAATTTCTCCTTAGTTCTAAGTTGCTTTTCTCCTTGATTAGTTTCCACCCATTGCTTCTTGTTCTACCCTCGGTTCTTTAAATGATTGTAAGCCATCACTGTTGAGGGAACCATCCAGGCTCAAAATTCATGTGAACAAGAGGAGAACATAGGGAAGATTACAGAACTCATGGGCTGCTTGTTACTCAACAAGTTACTTTGCTTGTGAAAAATCTGTACAACAATTCTTGGGTTCACAAATTTGCCTGTTTAAAGTGTCTTCTTGATAAAAATGAGAACAAAAAGAAGACAGAAAAGTTAAATTGCTAAATGCAATTTGCTATTTGATTCTTTTCTTTACTGATGACTATTGTACTTAAAAATGTTTTAACAACCCTTATAAAGCATGTATTATTTTTTTCAGAGAAAAGAAAGGAATGTTAGCTAATTGTTATCCTTTAATAGTCATTCCAATAATAAAAGACACGGGGAATAAATTTTATTTTTTGTATAGTTTGCCTGAAATAAACATAATTTAGTGATTTGATGTACATTACCTTTTAATATATCTCAAGTCATTATATTGGAATGTCAGCCAGTTGTTTCTTTAAAATATTCAAGACTAGTAAGTTAAGGAGAGTTTAAATGAATTTTGTGTCATAATATGATGCAAATAACATGAGCAACATATTCACATTAGGCATTGTGACCAAAGTATTAAGTTATGCCTGGCAAGTTAGAGAGGGCTATGAAACACTGTGAAGTGGTATGTAAGTACGTGTTATTGCTATGTTATCACATTGACATTAGTTGCAGCATGTTATGGATTCTCTATCACTAACACAATGTTTCTGATGATAATGAGAAGAAATAAGTTAAATTAATAGCATACTAAAGCAATGTGGGGCCAACCAATCAACCATGAAAAACCTTTTGTAATAACTAGGTTTTTTTCTCAGAAGGTTATGATAGAAGGGGCCATCCTTGCTTTATGGGGCAAGCTGTTCCATGCAAGTACAGCTCCCACAGAACATGGAGTTGAACAGAGCTAGTAATCAAGTGAATGTATCTTCTCACATTAAAAGTAAAATGAAATATCAGAAATATAAGTACTAATAATCATGGAGTCTAAAGGCAACCAGTTGAAGGAAGTTACAACCAATATAGCTACCTTGATCTTCCCAAGCAAAGCAGACACAAATGGAAAAATAAAATGGTAGGGAAAGTGAAGCAAAAAAATCAGAATGTCTTCTACCATTACTCCACTCTGGAAAGGGTGCCTCATATTCAACTCCGGATTTTCAAGGTAGACGGTCCACTTACCAGCTACGCTAATACAACTCCACATTAGCCAGTGGGTAGATTGGGCTAACCTACCAATTAGCTAACATAGCTCCATTTTTCTAACAGATAGATAGGGACACCTGGATTTTTGTTTGCCTAACATAGCTTTATATTAGCCAACAAGAGGATTGAACCAACAGAATTATTCTGTTTTGCTGCATATTGAGTTTTGCACCCAATATCGTTTTCTAAATGGAGTACTTTTCAGTTTAGGTTCTGTGTTGTTCCATTTTGAATATATAGCATTAAGATCATCTTGCATTCATCTGCAGTGAATCTGCGATTGAGGTAAGTGAGGGCTCCAAATCTGATGTTGTAGCAGGCCTCCAAAATCTTTAAACCAGCTCTGAATCTAAAGTTATGACTTTTTATTGATGACAGTTCAGTAAGTCTTATGTAGGCATATTGCAGGGGTAGGCTCCTGCCAGTTCTAAGCTCTTCTATAGAAGAAGTTCCACAAATCTACAGTGACATTTAGAACTGGTTCCAGCTCCCTCCCCCTGCCTGTCCACACATCATCAAGATGAAGAGCGAGAGGAGGAATTCTGGGAGTTGAAGTCCACAAGTCTTAAAACTGTCAACACCCCTGGGGTTTTTTTTCCTAAAGGGTTGGGGTGCAAGGGTCTTGTAACTTGACAGCTTTAAGACTTGTGTGCTTCAAATGCCAGTTTCTGAGCCAACATTTTGCTGCTAAGCAAGAGCTTGTTAAGTGAGTTTCACCACATTTTACAAGTTGGCCATGCTCACTTGGTCAAGCCACTCCCACTCGGTCACATGGCCGGCAAGCCACTCCCACCCAGCCACATGGCTAACAAGCCACTCCCACAAAGCAAGAGGTTCTAAAAAAAATTGAAACCCACCACTGGCATGTTGTAACCTTGAACAGTCATTAAATGATCAGTTGTAAGTCAAGGACTATTAGTGTCACATGATTCTTAATGCTTGAGCTTTAACACCCAATCCCAATCCAATGGGTTCAGTAGCTAACTTAATATTGCAACCTTAGCACCAAAATGTATTATAGAAATAGTTTATTAAATGGCTGTTGTGTATAGTTCTTCCTGGGTCTCTTTTACATAATAGATAAAAACATATTTTTTTTCTTGTTGGCATGTAATCCATCCAGAGTTATTGAGGAGTTGGGTGGCTCAAAATTGATAAATATTTAACTAACAAAAGAAACTGGAACTACATTCACACATAGCATTAAATATGGATTAACTGAAGAAACTTTCTCTGGGTGGGCTCACACAAATGGTTGTGCCCAACTGAAGGCTGGAATAGATGTTCAGTGATTTTATATGTCAAGCAGAGAAAACAATAGAGGCTAACTAGAAGAAGAAACAGGTGGTGGTAACCCTTTTCCTTGGGTGAAACCAAGACAATCCTTCCTCTACCTTTCTTCCTCATACATAATGTAACATAGATTCAATTAAGGAGTCCCCAGCTGACAATATCCCAGCTACATCTTCTGTAATCAGGTTTCAAGTTCTTAGAGAAAATGTTACCTTAACAGGGAAGGTAATGGATTAACAAGTAAAACAGTGGGAGTTTTGCATCTAATTCCTATGCATCCCATACCTAAGGTCCTCTGGCCCTTCTATATATCACCCCCTTCATTTAAAGTGACTAGAGTTAGAATTGTATAGCTCTCTTGGGAGCTGATTAATGTATTAGCTTTCCCACAATACTGCAAAAGTTTCTCACATCCATTTTACAAAACCAGCTAGATCTGAACTGGGCCTTTCCTTTCCTTTCTTTTCCTTTCCTTTCCCAATTGCCTGCTCCAAAGTGCATTACTCAACCATCTGTTGTTCTGCTAAATTGCTTCAATGGGCAAAATGCTACTTTAGACAGCTGGTTGGGTTTGTCTGTTGGTAGCTCCAGCACCGACACTGTTATTTCAAAGAATTCTCCTAGGTAAAATCACCCATCCTTTATACTTTGCTGAATTAAGACTGCAATCCCAACAGAAGACTGTGGGGGGAAAAATCTGCATTTATACTGAGTGTGTTTATATAATTCCTATATTTCGTTGCAGCCTAAGATATTCTTAACTACCATATATTGTTATTCTTTCAACATTGTCCTACAATGTGGTTAAACATTACAGTTAATAAAGTATGTTGTTGCCTTACACTGCAGCATAAGAATATGACAATTTTCATAATTTTAATAGATTACATTACCTTCAATCTATCAATTTGTATTTTCCTTTTTTAGGTAATATATGCTTACACCTTTTGCAACAAAAAGAGAACTGAAAAGAATTCGATTTATATTTCTGAATATAGCCTTAAGAAATGCACCAGAAATTATATATTGTATGCCACAAATACATATATGGAATAAAGTAAGCCACAATTTCACCCAATAAATCTTGTAAAGTACAGTATACTATCAATCTACTTTGGATGGCAGATGATGGATGGATAGCTATGTCTCAAATTCATTGCATCCCATTTCTTATGCAAATATGTATATTTTTATTTGTAGTTGTTAGTGATATTAAGGGATTTTAAATTATGAGTAAGTAATACCCTGAATTTGGGATGAAATTTATATTAAACATGCAGCGTTATACAAATTCAGTAAGCCTACTGAATGTACTTTGTCCACATTCCCAGGTAGATGAGCAGAGGTCTCCAACCTTGGCAAATTTAAGATTTGTGGACTTCAACTCCCAGAATTCCCCAGCCAGTGTGAAGATTGGGTCCCAAGGGCTGGAGACCTGTGGCATATAGGATGGCCTTTTAAATCTGGATCTAATATGCTGGAAAGGTATGCATTGGCTCAGTGGCTAAGACACTGAGCTTGTCGATCAGAAAGGTCAGCAGTTCAGCGGTACGAATCCCTAGTGCCATGTAACAGAATAAGCTCCCATTACTTGTCCCAGCTTCTGCCAACCTAACAGTTCAAAAGCATGTAAAAAATGCAAGTAGAAAAATAGGTACCACCTTGGTGGGAAGGTAATGTTTCATGCACCTTCGGCATTTAGTCATGCTGGCCACATGACCATGGAGATGTCTTTGGACAGCGCTGGCTCTTCGGCTTTGAAATGGAGATGAGCACCACCCCCTAGAGTCAGGAACAACTATCACATATGCGCAAGGGGAACCTTTACCTTTAATATACTGGAAAGGGGGGGGGGGAATCCTACAACAACAGGATTGAATTCAATCCTTTTCCGTCCTTTGAAAGAATGTACATTGAACATAAAATGAATATTGAATTGGGTACAAAATTAACGTTTACATTCTTTATAATATTTTCGCCCAGCTACAATTGCCTGCACTAAATACCATTTGGATGAACTTAGTTTTGTCATTGTTGAGATGCTGCTTTGAACTGTGCTTCTCTTGCTGTTCTAGATACTTTTAAATTCTATCGTGAGGCCTGCTGGACAAGTAAGAATTTTATTGCAGCACTTTTCTTCTGTTTTAAAATAACTGAGGCATCATTTTTCACTCTACAAGGCAATCATTCACTCAGCTCCTGCCCTTGAAGCATTCCAAAGGATAAGTGACTTTCAGGCAGGTTGCTAATACAGGTTTCCACAGCAATCATATTATAACAGTGCACCATACATACCCTAATATCATTTGTATATTCAGAATTGTAGTTCTATGGATCTGAAATTGATTGCATCTATTCACTTACTTTTTATTATTCCGCCGTCATACACTGATGTCTAGACTCTAGAGGTAGCTTCTCCCACACATTATATATTTTCTATTTTCCAGGTATATTTCTTTTGCAGATTAGGCGGTATAATTTAATTTGCCCTGAAGCTTTTCCCCCCCTCCTTTTTACTTCTTTCTACAATATAAGCTTCTCTTGTTTGGTTTCTTGACAGCAAAGGATACTATGATTGATAGAATTCAATTGCTGGTTTGAAATAAATGCAGGCAGTTGTTATTTTATGTTTGTCGGCCTTCTTTATGAGATTTACCTATTGTTCCATGAAAAAAAAAAATGAGAAAGCCTGTAATGATCTCTGGTCTCACACCTGGTCCCATAACTTTGTCACGACAAACATACCATGCAGGCCAGAAACGGAGAAGTGAATTGAGATTCATGTGCTTGCTTAGCATGCATAGTTGTGCAGAGTCAAAGGCCAATGCGGTAGCAAATGATTCAAATTTCAGATAATGTGAAATACATGAACAAGACAGATGTGCTCTATTATTGTCTGAATAAGTTATAAACTTAGGCTAGCAGGGTAATTACTTTGCTCATTTCCACTTTCTCCCCAATGTTTCCAGATGCATTCAGTTTACAGTGCTATCTCTTCCTTGCATGTAAATGAAATAAGCTTCCATCCATTAGTTGTTCTGATTTTTATTCTCTATCCTGTACCCACAGCAGGGGTGGCATACGACCTGTACGCCCCGGTATGGGCGTACTGGTGACTGCTGGGAGCACCAGGTACCGTTCTGGTACAGTACCCACCTACCCTCCTTACCTGTATTTGAGACAATTGGGGCTTATGCGCATGAAGTATATGGTGCTTGCATGAGGCTCCACCAAGGAGCTGGAGCATCACAGAGCGTTGCAGGTGGTAACTACGCATGCATGCGCTGTGCATGTGCTGTGCATGTGCATGTGGTGGACACCTGGCCCTGTTGCACCATACCGGTTGCAATGGGTTCCGGAACCCACCACTGGGCCACAGATAGGTCTTTCAGAGAAAAGTTGAGATATCTATTATTTTTCTCTTCTTAAATTCAGTTCTGGACTTAAATTAGCTTACTGGTACACCTCTCCATTTTAAACTGCTCCGTGTATACAGTACAGGTAGTCTTTGACTTATAACAGTTTGCCTAGTGACTGATGACTGCCTTTTGAAAGTTGCAGCATCCCCATTGTCATGTGAACAAAATTCAGATGCTTGGCAACTGATCCATATTTATGACAGTGTCCTAGGTGACGTGATCCCCTTTTGAGACCTTTTAACAGACGAAAATCAATGGGGAATCCAGATTCACTTAACAACTGAGACAAGAAAGTTCGCAAAATGGGGGCAAAACTCAGTTCACAACTGTTTCCCTTAGCAACATAAATTCTGGGCTCAGTATTTCTTGTGATCATTTGTAGTCAAGGACTACCTGTATTTGTCTTTTTCCCCATGACTGCCACAATTATGTAGCGCATATTGTCAAATAATCACTATACCAACAATACAAATAACAAAGGAAAGTAAAAGAGCCAGCTTGATTGAAAGAAACAAAGGAAGAGCAGGAAAAGAAGATTGTGCTTGGACACTGTCAGAAGCTGAAAGCTATTTCCCAAACTCTCATAAGTTTATAAATGAACCAGAGAAATACTAATTAATAAAATGATTCTCAAATACTGGTTCAGTTTTGGATGAACCTGCTTCTTGCTGGTCCCCATATCAGCAATTTGCCTTTTTACTGCTCTACTCAAGTTGTCAGTTGAGATGTTCTCATATGTATCCTCTTTGAGGAAAGAGCAATATAGATATGGAAATATTGGATCTAAACTTTTCCCGAGAAACTATGATATTCAAGCTATCTCATCTTATGAGACATAAAAAATTCAGAAGTGGAAAACTGTTCCTATATGCACCATACAGAAAGTAAGCACCATTAAAAACTGACATTTCTTTATCCAACTCAGTAACATCATCCATGTTAGAAAGGAGTGGTGTTTGCTGTCTATTTATATACTGTACAGTCAGTGGCTTCCATGTCCACTGGTGGCAGTGGTCTTGATAGCCTTAATTAGGCTGTTAATTTGTTTGTCTGAGTTGGTGTTCTTTTATGGGGGTATTGTTTACCCTCTTGATTGTTGGTCTAGTGTTGATCTCTGCTTGTCTGGGTGTTGGTTCTAGTGAGGAGGTATTTTGATCATTTGTTTCCTTTTTGACTGTTTGACTGTGTCTTTTGAATGATATGTAGATGCTATTTATTTCTATGTGCATGTTGACGGCAGACCATTATAGGGAATTTTACTTCTGGGTAAATATATAATAAGCCAGGACTAGATACTTCTATTAGCAAAGTGAGAGAAAAATGTTTTTGTTTTTTTTAAAATGAGTGATCTGTTTATTAAGATTATAAAATATTCTTAGATAAACTAATGCAATAGCCTTGCACTAGTATTAATAGTGTTTTAAATATATATTTTTTATTCTGAATAATGCTGGAGTTTTATGAACAGGTACTCAACTCAAACTTGTCTGATAGTATTATTAAATAAATTATCCCCAGAATTAATTAACATATTAAGTAATTTACCCAAGGTCATAATCAAACTCTTGGTATGTACTCAAAGAAAATTAGCTTAATCCTTTTTTGTTAACCATTAGATAGCTCTACTTGATACAATTGTTATACTATTTGTAAATATCCAGCCATTTGCTTACTAGCATGGGGGCATGAATTTGGAATAAGGATTGTTTTTGTAAAAATAGTGCTAAGAGTAATGTTGGCAAAGAATAAGGCATTAAGTTTCATACTGTATTTTCTTTCAAAGGATAATATATCCATTTCCGACTCTCTTTCACAAAACATGTTTTGACTATGTTGTAATGTCATAAGGCTCAAGAACAAATTCCTGAGTAAAGCTAATTAGTACTTTTTCATGTATGCAGAATATTAAGAACTTTCTCCTCATTTTACCATTATAAAATCTACACATTTATTTTCTTTGTACTTGCAGTGCCCACAGAATTATAAAAGACAAAAACAAACATTTTCCTCTGAATACCCTAATACTGGAGCACTCAAAGGTTTCCACTCCATCCAATGAGAACATATTTTAAACGTCTTCTTGGTGTTATCCAGCAGTGGGCTTCAAAAATTTTAGCAAGTGTTTCTCTGCCCAGTTACTGGATGGTCTTCGCCATGGTGGGCATGGACTAGTTGGCCTCCTGCACCATGGATGGAGAGGCATTTTAGCTTTCCCCGGGCTTTGGAGGCTTTCCTTGAGCCTCTGGGAGGGCGAAAATGGCCTCCCCAGGCTCCAGAGGCCCTCTGGAGGCTGGAAACAGGCCCATTTCTGGCCTTCCCAAACTTCCAGTAGGCATGTTTTTCACCCTCCCTGAGCCTCCATGCATGCCCTGCACTTACCTGCATCCAAAACGGGCTGTGTGGGGACTCCTGAGAGGGGTGGGTAGGATGGGTGGGGCCAGCCAGGCAAATGTGCTAATCATTAAGCAAATCAAATAATAATTTGTTGGGAATAATCAAAATATGAAATTTAAGAAAGATTTTGAAGGCTTATTTGTGCAGATTTATAGTAAGAACTCTACAATTATTTATCATGTCTCTTTCCCACATGTTATTAGGAAGGACTGGATCACAAGTTACTGTGTATTCTAAATTACAAAAGACTGGGCTTCAAGAAATGAAGCCTCGAGTCCCCTCGGGGAGAGAGAGCGGGATATAAATAAAATTATTATTATTATTATTATTATTATTATTATTATTATTATTATTATTATTATTATTATTATTATTATTATTATTATTACTAGTGAGAAATAATCTAATTTCTCACTATTTTCTAATGTTATCTAGTCTTGCACATAATGCATCCAGATGTCAAAATTTGTCACTCTTTGATTCCAACGCTGCAAATTGGTCCTCCTTGGTCTTTTTCTAATCAATGTTTACTTTTTACTTCATCAATTCTTCTACATCCTCCCAGAATCAGTTTGTGAAAGAGTAATGTTTTGAAGGATGGGGGATAAAAAGTCAGTGCTAAGTATCTGGGGACTGGGAAGTTCCTAAAGTTAGGCGTTTTCTTTGTCTCTGAATAGGGTAGCAGTCTCCCAGCTATAACTGGTGCACATTTTGGGGATCTTCCTATAATATTCTTATCAGACATTCAGCTCTGTTCAAGGAACAGATGGTAACAATGGCTTGAAAAGTCTTTGCAAAGCTCCATTTTGTCCATTAGTCGTGCATATTCCTATAATGGGTAGGAACCTCAGGTATTTGGGGTTGCTCTTGAAAACCACTTGGAAATTCAACAAAATTCAACAAAATAATTAATTATGAATATATATTTACACAGCACCTCTATACCATGGGCCGCTCTGGCTCTTAGTAGAATTCCCAATATAATTCATGATATTGGTTATTCTCTACAAATGTCATCGTGCTTGGTTGTCATTTGCTTCCAAATGTTTCTATTCACCTACAAGGTTTGACAGGGTAGACATACTCTGGGTCCCCTTTATGAATGGTACTACCAATCGTAATAGATACAATTCCAAAACAACTGGAGCGTCACTTGAACATCAGTGGCATTGACAAATTCACCATCAGTCAACTGCAAAAGGCAGCTATACTTGGAACAGCTTACATCCAGCAATAATATCTCTGGCATCACCAAACATCAACATCTGCCCATACCAGTGCCTTGGAAAGAACTGGATAGATCAATGAAAGTGTCAAATCCAGCCTGCATATCCTGCTGATTGTGCAACGAATCATAATAAAAGATGGCAATTACAGTAATGTCATCAAGGCTCCACCTGTTTCAATGTGTATGCAATTTAATATACATACAAAAGAGCTAACGTTTCCTAAAAGTTCAGAGTATTTTTGAAACTGGGAAGCTTCAAAATGCATTAAAAATTAAATAATTAAATTAAATCAATCTTTTAAAAAAGAGTATAATTTAAGAATCCTGTATGTGATAGCCTGTAAATAGTATATTAGTAGGCTTTCCCAAAATTTGATTTAAGATATGGCATGTTTCTCTGGGGAAAGATAAAGATAATATACTTGGCTATAACTATGGCAATTTTTATCACATTAGTTTGAAATTGAGCCAAACTATAGATTTTGTCAAACAAACCATGAAATTTATACATATTGAATGAGCAAGGGTCATTTCTAAAAGTAACAGAATGTTGTACTTTATTTGTTTGCAACAACTCATCACATACAAAGTATCCTTTTAAAAATATGCCAATATTTAGAAGTTCTAATTTCCAAGGTTGCCAAATGGAATTGAAGTTCCAAATAATAGTTCTTCATCCAAACAGAAAAAAAATAATACCTCGGATATTAGAATCCTGCCTGGACAAATACAGAAATCAATTTAATATCAAGAATGCATCGATTTGCACAAGCTTCAAAACAGTGTGTTCTCTCTGAAGTCTTCCATTACACACTCTATTTAAGATACTTTCAAAATTAAATTCTTTTAAGCTTTTGGTTCATCTCTCTTGGAACTTGTAGTGGAGGAAATGGCGTCAGTAATGGTCACAAATGCCCTATTGATTGCCACTAACTCAGGTAAGGTTAATTGGCTACAGCTCCTTGGTATCTGTTTAGCATTGACTCCATTGATCATAAACTTCTCCTTGATCAGCTGAAGCTTGAAATCCAATAGGACAGTGGTGGATTGGCTTACTTTTTATTTCAGAGACCGTGCAGTTAATAGAATCAGAAAGATTTTGCCCTCTTTCATCTAAGATTCACCTCGGAAAGGACAAGGGTGTAAGGTGTTATTAAGATCTTTACGAGCTTTGCATTTTGGCTCTAAGTATACACAACTGAACAGACTACTTACCTCTCTTAACTTCTTAATGGATGAAAAGGAGCTATCACTTTAGCAAGCTTTATTACAACTCATATGCATAATTATAATAGCAGGAAGCTGGTCACAAAACTATTGCATATGTAATGTGCTTTGGTTTCATCACATGAAAGGAGGGCTGAACTTGGAACGCATTTGTATTCTTCTTGTATCACAAACAAATCATATGCCATTGTTTGGCTTCAATTACAAAAAAAAAGATAAAAAATAAAATAAAGAACTGAAATACCTTTATGCTTGTACACTTTTTCATTCCCTTCTGTTTCAGACTTGTACAACTAATTAAGTCCGCTAGGATATATTGATCATGGGTGTGATTGAAGTAAGACTGCATATCCCTTGGACATAAGTTCCACTGAACTCATATAGACTTTCAAATCAACATGAATCGGATTAGATGATAAAAGCACTATGCAATTTATTAATAGCCAGAAACGCTGGAAGGAAGAAGACACTTTTTTACTTCTGAAGATTCTCTTATATTTTAAAGTTTTTGATAGTCTCATTGCAGAGTCCCTGATTTCTCCAGAAGTTGCCACAAAGAAAAAGAGAGGAGAAAGAGAAGACAGGGAAAGGACACGCACATGGGGGGGGGGGGAAAGCGGGGGATCAGATCAGAATCAGAGAGAAACTCTGCTCAATAGTATATATAGCCCTACTGTAGAAAAAATCATTCTTGTCTCTTGTATTTTTAGAGTAAGGCAGCAATCATTTGTCTCTCTCTTTTTATGTGTGTATAAATACACACACACACACAAATGAGCAAACAAACAAACAAACAAACAAACAAACACATGAATGAATGAAAAAAACAATACAATACAATAGCAGAGTTGGAAGGGACCTTGGAGGTCTTCTAGTCCAACCCCCTGCCTAGGCAGGAAACGAGTGAATGGGATATTGCTAATAGTGTTATTATGGTCTTGACCATCTCTCCCTCTCTTCAGAGGTACAAGCTCTTTCAAACTAACTGTAGTACGTATCTCAATCTTTTTTTCAGTTTAGCAAACATTCAGTTGTCAAAGAAGTTTTACAGGAAATGGTAATGAGGATCAGATATCCATAATTTCTCAAAGAAATCAAATCATTCCAGGCTATATCAAAATGAAATAGTGAATTATTCTCCCTGCTGTGAGAGATAATTGTTCCTTGTCTTTTTTTTTTTTGGTGATGAAACCCTGAAGTATAATACAGAAATCAGCGATGCAATGGAGAAAGTAGAATTACGGTCTGTCATCTTGTCACATGATTTCTCAAACATAGATGTTCTTCTTGCACTGTGATAAAAACAGGCTGGGAAACTGGCCAGAGAAAGTGGTGAGATGAGGTGATAAGAACCTGCGCTCACAGAAAAACTTAAGAGAGGAGAAAGTAAAAAAAAAAAGACTGATCTGTTGCCAGAGAAAGTTTGTTTAACGTGGGTTGTTGGCTCAGGAGGAAAAAAAAGTCAATGGATTTAGATAGGCTGCATGAGCCTATTTAAATTTTGTTAGTGATAGAAAACATTGGATGAGTCAAATTCACCAGAGTGCTCCACTAGTTGGCCTACTAGAAGACTGTGTGTACTGAAGATGCACATCAAAATCACCATGGCAAGAGTCACAGCGACTCTGCACAGATTATCTTGATAGCAAAGGTCTATAAAGATGCTTTTCTAGCCTATGAGATGGCCATCAAAATGTAATAACATTGATCAGAAGTAATTTACAGCTCACTTCAGACAAGCAAAAGCACATTGTAATAAAGCCCAAAGCCCCAAAAAAGCAAACATATGTTCCAATGGTTTAAATATCCACAGAACTTCATCAAAAGGTGTCTGTCCAAGCTCACAAAACATTAATAATTCCAGTCAATTTCCATCCATGTCTGTCTGTCTGTCTGTCTGTCTGTCTTTCTATGTATCTATCTATGTACTATCTATGTATCTATCTATGTATCTCTCTCTCTCTCTCTCTCTCTCTCTCTCTCTCTCTCTCTCTCTCTCTCTCTCTCTCTCTCTCTCTCTCTCTCTCTCTCTCTCTCTCTCTCCTGTGCAAATGTAGAAATAGCTACACAGATATATACATCTTAATACAGGTACAGATGCACAAATATTTTTTCAGACAGGAAAATAGCTAATAGAGAAACCCTGAAGAAGTTATTGCTTTTTAATTAGATATCAGTCACCTCTGCTGTAAAACAGCAGGAGAAAAATTGCATGTTTTAACCACTGTATGATTAACCTTTCACGGCTAAAAGTGAAAGTAATACTTTCCAAACTAGGATATTATTAAGAAATTAAGAAATAACATTATTAAGAAATAATAACTTCTCGTTATAATAATAATTAAAAATTCTCCAAAGATCTTTTTGTCCTAGAATTTAGTAATCACTTCTCAAGAACCCAAAGTTTCATGACAAAGTAGCCAGGAGGGGTGGGAAAATGAATTTGGGTGCTAAAGATAAGTTTGTACAGGTAGTCCTTGACTCACAACCACAATTGAACCCACATTTTTGTTGTTAAGTGAAACAGCTGTTAAGTGAATTTTGCCCCATTTTATGACTTTTCTTGCCACATTTGTAAAGTGAATCGCTTCAATTGTTAAATTAGTAACATGGCTGAGAAGTGGATTTGGCTTCCCCATTGACGTTGCTTGTCAGAAAATTGCAAAAAGTCATCACGTGGCCCCAGAACACTGCAAATGTCATAAATATGAGTCAGTTTCCAAGTGTCTGAATTTTGATCATGTGACCATTGGAGTGCTGCAATGGTTGTAAGTGTGAAAAATGGCCGTAAGTCACTTTTTTCACTGCTGTTGTAGCTTTGGATGGTCACTAAATGCACTGTTGTAAATTGAGGACTACCTGTACAGAGAAGTGATATAAAGCTTCTGTTAAACAACCTGTATCAAGAAGAAAAATGAGAACTAGGAGATCTCTGAAAAGGAAGTTAATTGTCCTAAAGAGTAGAAAGGGAAGAAATGAAATTTGGAAGTATTAAAGTGATATAAAGTTGTGGAGCCATAATGCACATAAAAACAAAGATAGAGACACAAGTGCCAGGGGAAAGGAGCATAAAAAGTTAAGCCTAGATCAGGGGTGTCAAACTCATGTTGTCACATTGTCATCATGTGATGTAATAGGACTTTTCCTCCCTTCTCTAAACTGGGGGTGGGCATGGCCGATGCATCCAGCCTGCAGACCGCGAGTTTCACATTCCTCTCCTAGACAGATTGACTAAAAGAAACAGGGAAAGGAAGAGCTTTGCCTAAAATGAAACCTTCTAAGATAAGGAAAATAACAGTTCAGGAAGTGAAGATTAATTACAAGTAATCAAAAGTGAAGAGAGAAAACTCCTCTCTTTCATTGCTTCCACTGTCATGCTCCAGTCAGCCTGAATCTGTGGTGGAAGATGAGCTGGAGATGTAGCCGACGGACACTAAGGGGGTGACTTTGTTGGCTTCAGAGGAATGGGGGCAGAAGGAGGACAAGGCATCCCCAGGCCCCTCAGGCTTGAGATGGCTTGCCAGTATGGAGGAATGGGGGCAGGATGAACAAGAGAGGGCAGGCGATGAAGCTCAGGCGATGAGCAAGGTCCACCCCCTCCTGATCCCTGAGCACGGAGAATGCAGAGGCGGTGGGAACAGTGCAGGCTGACCCAACGACTTGGGAGGAGATCATCCTGCCCCTCTTCACAAGGCACACATGCAGACTAAGACTTATGGAACGCTGAGGGGAGAGGTGTTTGTTTGGAACAAATGCTGAATTTGCCGAGTTTTGTGTGCCATTGCTTCCTGGACTCATTACTCATTCCTTTTTCTGTGGATTCATTTCTCTGTCCCTTTGCCTTGCTGGACTTCTTTGAAGCCATTGTATTAACAGAGTTCGCTAGACTGCTCACAGCCAGAGGCTGCTGTGTGTGAGTGCTTTGCTCAGGAACTTGCATAATGTGGGAGCATCTGAGGGAAATATTGGAGCATTAAAGAGAAGTTTGAACTCTCAGCTGGCTGGGTGGCCTCTGTGCCTTGCCCCCGGTCATCACATCTACTCTCTGCAGATAACAAAGGAAGAGAGAGAGACAAAAGGGGGTGCCAAGGATTCAGGAATGGGGAGAGAAAGGTTTGTGGTTTCATCAAGAGGAAATTGCTAGATGATTCAGCCAGGGGAGAACTGACCTTTGAATGGTTGAGCTAATAAAGTGGCAATTCAAATGTGCCAGGTTGGAAGGTAGCACCTTCTCCATGAAGTGGGATCAAGCAGCCAGCCAGAGTGGGGTGGGGGACTGTTTCATGATAGTTTTGCACTGGGCATATTGCAAGATGTGTGCCAGACAAGAGGATTGGATTGTTATAAATGTTGACCAAAGTTTTGAATGGAATGACACCCATTATTTACTGATCGTATTATAATACTATCCATCACAAGGCACCAAAGTTTCTCTAGGTAGTCCTCAATTTTCAAACATTTGTTTAGTGACCACTCAAAATTACAACAGTGCTGAGAAAAGTGACCTTGGACTGTTTTTCACACAACCATTGTGGCATCCCTATGGTCTCATGAATAAAATCTGGATGCTTGGCAACTGATATGTCTTTAGGACAGTTGCAGTGTCTCGTGATCCTGTGATGACCTTTTGTAACCTTCTGACAAGCAAAATCAATGGGGGAAGTGACTGTCTTACTAACTACCTAACTGCAGAAATTCACTTAACAACTGTGGCAAGAAAGGTTGTAAAACGGGGCAAACACACACGTAACCACTGTCTCGCTTAGCAATGGAAATGTTGGGCTGAATTGTGGTCATAAGACAAGGAGTACCTATTTTAACTTAATGTATTGGTTTATTTTGTTGTAAAGAGTACAAAAACTCAAGAGAGTCACCAGTTAGATGACAACATTATATCCCCTCCTCCCCAGAGTAAATATTTGAGAATGAGAAAGAGCAATCTCTTCAGGAAATACAATGCTTTGGAACTGCCTGTTAATAGATGGGCACCTGGATAGCACGCCAAGGTCATTTGGTCAAAGCTTTTCCCAGGGTGAGCTGTTTTATTTCTAATATTTTAAAATAAATCTCTCTCTAAATTTCCATACACACCTACTGTACATATGTAAATTTTAATCTCGGTTTAGTAGGGTTTAAAAGCGGTGGCTCAGTGGCTAAGATGCTGAGCTTGTCGATCAGAAAGGTTGGCCTTCAGCAGTTTGAATCCCTAGCACCGCGTAACGGGGTGATCTCCTGTTACTTGTCCCAGCTTCTGCCAACCTTGCCGTTCGAAAGCATGTAAAAGTGCAAATACAAAAAATAGGGACCACTTTGGTGGGAAAGTAACAGCCTTCCACATTTAGTCATGCCAGTCACATGACCACGGAGATGTCTTTGGACAGCGCTGGCTCTTCGGCTTTGAAACAGAGATGAACAGCACCCACTAGAGTCGGAAATAACTAGCACATATGTGTGAGGGGAACCTTTACCTTTACTTAAAAGCAATGTATTTTCTAAGCTATACATTTAGAAATAAAGCCCCCCAAAGTGTATTTTGGGTTGAAATTTGAATGATAGACACACATGTCTCTGGGGGACAGGCTATTCCACTGAGTTCAAGAGTTTATCATTTTAAAGCTTATTTTTATATCAGTATGATAGCATCTGGGTATTAGTGTGGATCTGTTTTTTTCTAGAGGTAGTAATAAAGCTTGATTGATTGAAAACATTTTAATGCTATCAGGTTCACCTTATAAACTCTTATTGTCTGTTTGTAACAAGAAGCTGATTTTATCTTCTAAAAAAACGGTCTGTCCCAAGAGGGAAGAGAAAATAATTTCTTAGAGCCCCCTGCTTTTTACTGATTGGAAATTTTACAGCAGGCCTTTTTTTCAAATTGAATTCGATAGACACTGGAAGGATCCTGTTTGGGAATTTTCTGAGGAAAATAGCTCCTCAAAATCCAAATAGCTTTTTTGTTAAGAAAAGACCTGCGCTGATTTGCATTTTAATATTCAGAAGTCTATTTTATCGAGCCTGGCTTTCTAGTCCAAACTGCAGTCTGATGAAGGAAAAATATGTGGTAAATCAAAAAGATATTCCTGCTATATAGATATGAACGGTAGCGTTCTTCCCTATCTCTGGAAGATGCTCGGATTTTTCTCTCCTCTTGAAGGACTATATACAGTATGATGCTCAGAACTAAAAGTGCTTCCTCGCAGCAATTTCATCCACCAGTGATCCATGTCAATTGTGTCTAATACTAGGCTGAGAAATCTCACTAGAAACTGTTTTCAATTCCTGTAGTGAAATGTACTATGTATAATATATTAATGTTGAGAGCCTTTTTTGTATTATGAAAGACATTGGCAACCAAGTTAAAACACCTCAGGCCTGTTTGTTTCTTTTTTTTAAAAAAAAATCATATCTGTCATTACTGTCCTTATTGGTCATTGCATGTCAGTCTTTTTTTTTTCCATTTCTTCTGATGATTGACCTGAGTTCAAAAATGTGTCTATATGACAAATATGCAATGACTTGCTTTAAGCAATGTTGATCATTTTCATTGTTAATGAAGGAGTCGTCTAGGCCAGAGTTTGCCAACCTTTTGGGCTTTTGGGCCCCGCTGCGGGGAGGGGGGAGGAAAGGAGGAACATGTTACCACTGCTCATGCAAATGGAGAGCATGTGCATGCGCTCACCCACTGCTTGCACAAGTGAGGATGTGCACATATGCACAACAGTGGTTTGGTTCCGGATCCCATTGCAACCGGTACGCTGCAACGGGGCCGGCCATCCACCACGTGCATGTGTGCAGCATGCATGCAGCATGCACATGCGTACTTACCACCCGCAACACTCCAGCTGCTCAGTGGAGTGTTGCAAAGGTGCCGTACGTTCCGTGCACATGCGCAAAAGCTCCAATCAGCTCAAATACACGTAAAAAGGGTGGGTAGGCGGATGGGCCCTCTGGAGCACTGTACCTGAGTGGTAACTGGTGCTCCCAGGAGGTACTGGTACGCCCGTACTGGGGCATACCGGTTGTATCCCACCACTGATGCACACACTCACCTGCCATTTCTGTGTCCTGGTTCTAAATGGGCCTCAGCCTGGGAGTTGGGGAACCTTGATTTAGATTGTCATGAAAAGGCTGGATGAATGCTTCAGTAACCCTAGAGCATCCGTGGTTTTGGGGTGGGATATCATCTGTACGCTGATGATACTCAGTTGTACATATCCACCCAGACCACCCCAATGATGCTGTCGAGGTTATGTCCCGGTGTTTGGAGGCCGTACGGATCTGGATGGGTAGCAATAAACTCAAGCTCAACCCGTCCAAGACTGAGTGGCTGTGGCTTCCGGCACCCGGATTCAGCCAGATTATTCCAACTCTGGCCATTGGGGGCAAAACACTGGCCCCCGTGGAGAGGGCGCGCAATTTCGGTGTCCTCCTGGACTCCCGGCTGTCTATGGACGACCATGTGGCAGCCGTGGCCAGGGGGGCATTTCATCAGGTACGCCTGATGCGCCAATTGCGCCCCTTACTGGACCGGGGTGCCTTACGCACAGTCACTCAAGTACTTGTCACGTCTCGACTCGACTACTGTAATGCTCTCTACATGGGGCTTCCCTTGAGGTGCACCCGAAGGCTACAGCTAGTCCAGAATGCAGCCGTGCGGGTGATTACGGGAGCGCCTAGATACTCCCATATAACACCAATCCTGCGCGAGCTGCACTGGCTTCCTGTGGTCTTTTGGGTGCGCTTCAAGGTTCTAACGACCATCTTTAAAGCGCTCCATGGCTCGGGGCCTAGTTATATGCGAGACCGCCTCCTGCCCCATACATCCCTCAGACCGATACGTTCCCACAGAGAGGGCCTCCTCAGGGTGCCGTCGGCCAGACAATGCCGACTGGTGACACCTAGGGGGAGAGCCTTCTCTGCGGCGGGACCAGCCCTTTGGAACGACCTACCCCCTGAACTCCGTACCATCCGTACCATCTTCCGCAAGTGTCTGAAGACACACCTATTCCAACTAGTCAGCCTAGCGTAGCCTCCAATTCTGACTCATAGATAGTTTTAAAATGGGGATTTTAATTTGGTTTTAGCACAGGTTTTTTAGTTGAATAAGTTTTTAAAAAAAAGTTTTATATGTTTGTATGTTTTTTAATATTCCTGTGCGCCGCCCTGGGTCCGTTTGGAGAAGGGCGGGGTATAAATTCAATAAAATCAAATCAAAAAAATCAAATCAAAAAAATCAAGCAGGGATGTCCAAACTTGGCAACTTTAAGACTTGTGGACTTCAACTCCCAGAATTCCCCAGCCAGCATAGCTGGCTGGGGAATTCTGGGAGTTGAAGTCCACAAGTCTTAAAGTTGCCAAGTTTGGACATCCCTGCCCTAGAGGAATGTAAAAGAAATCTGGATAGAGCCAGTTTGTTCTAGTGGTTAAGGCCTCAAGCTAGAAACCAGAACCATGAAAGCCGTCTGGGTGACTTTGGATCAGTCACGCTCTCTCAGACCAGCTCAGAGTTGTTATTGCATGGAAAATAGGAGGAGGAAGGTGTTCTCTATATGTTTGCTACCTTATTTGTAAAAATAATAAAGGTGGGATTCAAATAAATAAACATGGAGTTTTCGTAAGAATGAATAGCAATTCATTTTTGTCAGTTCTCATAGTCAGTTCCCTCATGCAAGGGAAAGATGCAGGACAGATAACTTCTGGTTCCTTTGTGCCTCTTCAAGAACTGTGTATTATAGCAACCCTGTCAGCACATTCTAGATACAAATGGGCTCAGGAAGTGGCTGAAATGCTAATATGTGAGTTCCAGAACTCTGTAACAGGTGTGTGTGGGGGCAGTGGGACAGGGGGTTTGCCTTCCCTTGGCCTTATTCTCTGAATATTGTTTTTCCCTTCCAATTGATTGCCTGGTGAATTATTATATCTTCTCAAACTACCTTGATTTCTGCTTTACAAAAAGCAAGGAGAAAGCTTCTTCCCTTCATTTTTTCTTCCAACCCAGATATGGTTCTGTTCACTTCTTATCACCTTCCTCACCATTGAGAAGAGATCTCATAACTGGAGAAAAAGAGGTACCTGAAAACTTTGTATACTTTTTCTGCCTTGTTTGAGTTTTTAGCTTCACAGGAAGCCAACAAAACTCCCACCCCAATCTCATACTTTTTCTGTCCTGGATGCTTCTTGCAAAGCAGCAATAAAGGAAATGGTTGATTGGTGGCCAATGCTAGCAATTCAGTTCACTGAACTGGAGCCAATATCTGGAGAAAAGAAAACCTACTGTTGAATATGCAAATATGGAGTCAGAGTCTCTACTCCGGTCTGCAATTCAGGTGAGAAAATAATTTGAACTGATTGGTCAATGGCTGATAGGCTCCTTTAAAAGGAGTGCGCCAGCCAGCATCATTTACTACATTGTTTACTATAAGCTAAATAAAGGTTAATGTTAATTATTATGGTTTTGCCTCCATTCTTACCCATAAATTAATACCTACACTGCATCTTTTTCATATTTTTGTTATCTTGAAAGCAAATAAGCAAGGAGAAAAAAGCTTTACTAGTTATAGTTCCCTGGTGAAGTTCATTGATGGTTTACTCTTGGCGTCAGCGATAATAATGGATTAGCGTTCTTTACTTCCTAAACATTTCTACCTGGTGGGATGGACAAGCAATTTTAATATTAGTAAAATTAATTGGAGAGGCAGGAGAAGGTTGTATGGGAAAGGGGATGCATTTTTTAAAATTAATTACCATTTAATTATAAATATTGATTTTAGTTCCAGAATGCTGTAAGCAAGTGCATGGGTTTCCTTGCAAAATTAACTATTCTCATCTTGATAGTACTAAGGCTTTTCATATACAGATGGCAAATTTTAAGATATGGAAAAGTAAGAATTTCAGGACTATAGGAAGACATGCTAGATTGGAATGCACCAGGGATTCTAATCTTGGAGCTGAAGACCAACAGCAGCAAAAACAACAATAATAAAAGCGAAAGCAGAAATTGGCACAACAATGTGAAATCCTCCAATGTGATAATAATGCTGATTGTACACAAATATAAACCTTGTTTGTGGACTGCACAAACTTCTACTGTGTGAAATTTTATAGCTTCTACCTATATGAAACAGCAATTACCGGTTCAGGAGGTTGCTTAAAATAGGCATCCATTGAAAAACATAGGAGATTTTCCTGATGGTTTATTACATGGGAGCTATAGAATTGGACTCACAGATGTAATAAACTGCATTCAGGAAATGCTAGCATAAAATTAATGGCATGGCCAAGGTCTTTTTAAAGGGCTTTGATTACCATAGTATTGTCCTCAAAAAGCAACTGCTGAGACCTGCCATCTTTTTCAGCTGATTAACAATAACATAGCATTTTTCTTTTTTATTTCACATCCCAGCTCATTTCTAACTGAAACGAGACTCTGTTTTCAACAGCTCCATGGAAACTCAAGATAGCATCCATAGGATTATACTTAAATGACTTAAACCTGTTTTCTTTTGTTAAAAGAAACCTTTTCTCCTTTAATGTCAGTTACATTCTTTTTCTATTCTCTCTTCTTCTTCTTCTTCTTCTTCTTCTTCTTCTTCTTCTTCTTCTTCTTCTTCTTCTTCTTCTTCTTCTTCTTCTTCTTCTTCCTCGACTACTACTACTACTACTACTACTACTACTACTACTACTACTACTGTGTTTTCCTGAAATTAAGACAGAATCTTATTTTCTTTTGACCCTCGAAATAAGTGCTTGGCCTTATTTTCAGGGAAGTCTTATTATTTTTAACGTGCAGGAGGTGGTGAGCCTGGTGACCTCATTTTCAGGGAGGGCTAATTTTCAGGGGAGGGCTTATTTTAGCGCATGCACTCAAAAGCCCGATTGGGCTTATTATCTGGGGAGGTCTTATTTTCAGGGAAACAGGGTACTATTCTACTTTCTCCTCTTTTCTCTATTATTACTAAATAGTACTAGTAGTAGTAGTAATAGCAGTAGAAGTACAGAATCTTAGTTCGATTACATAGAAATATATTTTGGAATGTATGTTGGTGCACAGAGTTGTATTTAGGCTTTGTTTAAGCATGAGACAGAAAACAACAGCTCCACTCTAATGGAATAAACTATTTTATATAATTATAGAAATTAAAAAGATGTATTTATTTAATCAATTTCCATAGTCTCTCATCACAATGAAATGACTTTGGATAGTAAACGTATCTAAAATGATTGAAAACAATTCAAACTAAATATATAGAGCAGCTAAGAAAATTGTCACAATAATTGGCAGTCTAAACAAGAAAGGGGGTGCCTAAAGTGTTTGAGGCATCAGGCTCAGGTACATAGCCAGGTTTTTAAACTCTTATGATAAGGTCATCCTAGAAATACTATTTAGAATGGAACTATACAGTTCGTTAGGTAAATTTTATTAATATATCTGACTTTTTTTAAAAAACCTATGGGCTGTTTTCATTATTAAACTTGTGAGTGAAAATTGTGTGGAATTACAATACATGCAACATTTCTCAGCAATTATGTTTCTCCCACTTTCCTTCTTCCTGATATATACACATTTTGAATATGAACCTTTAAATGTTTGATTTTCCCCAGGAGGCATTTCTCTAGAAACTTATAATTCATAGGCACTTGACTAATAAAAAATAGCAACATTTAAACAGATTGTGAGTTAACATATATTACATCAAATACAGTTTCAGGAACTGAAATAAATAATTTTATAAACAGAAAAACAAATACACACTGTGTTCCTCTCAAACAGCTGTTTTTAAGTTGACCAAACTATTTTATGGAATGGTTTGTGGCAAACTATGTACTTTTTTCCTTGTTTCCAGTATTTACAACTCTTTAAAAAATAAAAAATAAACCAGAACAATAACGTATTATTCTAGACAGGTATTTTATTTTGCTTTGTAATGATCAGCACAAATAGTAGCAGATGCAAGGTATGTTAGAAAGAAAATTCTTCATAATAATAAGAAATTCCATATTCAAAATCATCTCTTCGACTATTATTCTATACCATCTGGATTGTGAATGAGGACATATGCATGTTACTTTTTTCACATCAATATATGCATTTATTGCATGTGTGTGTGTGCATAAAATATGTATGTATTTAAGTTTTATATTTTAAATGTAACTATCAGACACATCTCAAATGATCTACAAGATAAAAAGAAAATATAGTCCTCTGTATTATTCATGGATTTCTCCTGAGAAAATGATAATTATGAAAACAGAACTGTAATATTTATAAAATAACTACTGCATTAAACACTTTTCTGAATTATACCTCTGAAATGAAATGTCAGTTGTTACATATTGTAAAATCAAAATAAGAATTCAATACTGGCATTTAATTATTTGTGATTGTCTGAACTATTCAAATCTCATGATTCCCCCTAAATGTTTCAATGAAATTTGCAATAAACTAAGACAATGGTCACAGAAAACTATAAAACATTCTGCAACATATTTTTTTCCAGGAAATGTGTTTGAATGGTTTTATGAAAAATATTTGATAGGAACTACATTTAATAAAAATTCAGTGCAGTACCTGCTTTCCAAAGCAATTAATCAAGAAAGGAAGCATACAACCATTTATCTTATTTAGCTACATATGCTTTTCTTCTAGCTTCTGAATATTTATTTGCCATGTTCTTTCTGATTATTTTTGCTAGACTGAATAAAATTCAGTTAATTTAAGATGTAACAATATAATTTATGTTTAACTTTCAAAGCTGTGCTTGATATTGATCCTAAATATAGTTATACATGTTATTTGAAGCATGTCAAGAATTGTTTCTATCGGTTAAATATTTTTGGAAATGTCCAAAGGATTATGAAGGTGATCCACAGAGAATATACATGCTGGTACACTTAAAATTTTGTGCTGAAACATCAGTGCCATAAATAGCCTAAGGAAGGTGACACCTCTGAGAATGTCACAAAGCTTCCTGAAAACAATAGGACCATGCCCATTAATCTCAAGGATTTTTGCTAACATCTACTAATAGTGAAAAGGTAAGCTGTCCATCATACTGTATATGAAAAATGTTCAACTCCTACTAATCCACTGGAGTTTCTTTGAATGAAAAATGTTTAATGAAACTATAGGTTGGGGGGGGGGAGAAGCATAGTGAGAACTATAAATATAGGAGTGCATAATGTAATATAACAGAGCAGAAGATATAATATACAACAATTTGATTATTTATCATTATGCAATTAAGTGGAGCAAGTCTCACATACATTATGTTTGTATGAAAATTGATAAAATTGGAGCTTTGTGTGTTGCTTGAATTATTTTCATTCTTTTGGAATAAGTATGCTAAAAAGTGTCATTTATTTGGGGAATTAAATATATCAAATATCTTTATTTATTTTATTTATCACATTTCTACACTGCCGATATCACCTGGGTGACTCTGGGCAGTTTTCAATAAAAAACATACAGAGTTAGTAAGAATAGAGTTCAAACAGAGTTAAGAACAAATTAATTAAGCATTTAAAATGTTACAAGCATTCTCACAAATATTTTAATTCAGATCAAGATGGCAGCAAATGGATGGTAAAATCCTGTCTGGTAAAGATAAAAGGGAAAATGAACATCACTTGTATATGTTCTTTGAGGCATTCCTACATTATCACTCATACCTATGAGATAATTCAGGCATTAAATTCACTGATATTTTAGTCTTAGATAAACTATTATATGACAAGAACAAGCCCCTAAACAAGCCCACTACCATGGTGAAGGAGGTTTTAACTTTCCTGAATTTCAGCTTCATCATTTGGCATCTACTTCTCTCTGGAGACCACCAAGTCAAAAGAACTTCTCTCTACTTCTCTCTGGAGACCATTTCTCTCTGGAGACCACCAAGTCAAAAGAACAAATTGGGCTTAATTAAAGAATGAGCATATGTGACTTCTGACACGATGATGGCTGGGGTCCATTTTCAGGAATGCTTGCCTGTGCTTCCACATTAAACATCTCAAGGCATATTTGGTTGATTTTCAAATGGAATTATATTTTTAAACCTTTGTTTGTAATGAGAAATTTGAAAGCTGAGACAACCCCATTTGAAAGCTCCAAGCAAATATTTTTCTTTCTGTGTGCGTTGGTTTGTGTGTAATATGTATAATCATGGACAAGGATATTAATACTAGAGCTTGCTTTTTGCCAATTTAATATTTAAATCATTACATCGAAGGAAAATCAATTTCACAGTTTGACCCAGGTGCATTAATAGCAACTTTAGTTATGAACAGCACTGGAAAGATTTAAGATGATTCTATTTGAATATCATATATGCACTATTATATGTTTGACTGAATTGCACAACCACAATTGCATATAACATTGGCAACCATCCAATCCAGGGGTGGATTCTGGCAGGCACTATTGCTGGTTTGCTTGTGCGTGCACTGTGTGTGTGCACTTGATGTGCACTATGCATGCACACACAGTCCAATAAAAATTGTTCTGTGCATGCGCAGAAGCAAAAGACAAGAGGACAGCACATATGGTGCCACCTAAAGAACTGGCTCGGGGATGTAGCAGGTCAGGGTCACTGCCAGTTCCAGAGATGCAGGCCGCTAAACCACTACCCGGTTCATCTGAACTGGTAGGAACCGGTAGGACCCCACCACTGATTCAATCTGAAACAGATTCTCACTAGCAACAAGAAACAACACAACATTGATGCTAAATTGGGAACCAAAGCCTGCAAAAAGTCTAGCTTGCTCCCAAATATACACCAAGATCACAATTACAGACCCCAAAAACCACGCACAGGATTAATGGTGTCTTCCTATATTCTTCCTCCAAATGTGATATACTGTATATTCCACAGATTGCCAGCAATGCTTTTCAGGATTGTGTGTTGGGCAAACAGGCTAAACTTTGCCCAAACTATATACCAAACACCCCTTTGGCATCAGAATTCAGAACAAGTTAAAGTATTATAAAATCATTTAATCCCCCAACACACTGAATTACATATTTCAAGATTTATTTTACTTGTAAAAGCAATTTTTACTTGTAAAATGTAATTTAAAAGGTCTTTAGGGGGGGGAAAACCTTAAGTATTTTTAATTTTGTATAATGGGCATCAAAATATGTCTGTGTGTATATAGGTATGTCTGTGTACCTATACAAACAAGCAATTATTTGGTCTAACAAAAATGACTTTGGAGAGGGAACATGAATATACTTACCATGGAAAACTATTGAGATTTAAAGTCAGAATCACAAATTGGGGTCATGTGATGAGAATAGTTGGGAATTATAACCAGGTCTACATCTTGGCCAAAATTAGGCTGGGGGTGGGGTGGGGTTTAAAAGTACAATGACTATATATGTATACTTTTTGTTCTATTTTTTTGTAAAAAGGAGGAGAATACATGTTAAAATTAAATATGTATATTGAAAAGGAATTATAAATACCATCAACATAAAAATGGAGCTTGCTCAGAAGATGAAATACACCAAGTAAATGAGAGGAAGAGTGGGAAATGGAGGAGAGAGGTAAGGGAAGAAGAGAGGGATAGGAGAGAGGGCAAGGGTGGGGGGAAGAGGAGGAGAGAAATGAGGAGCGGAAGGAGAGGAGAGGGAGAGAGGAAGGGGAGGAGAAGGAGAGAGGAAGGGGAAGGAGAGAAGGGAAGGATGATAGAGGGAAGAAAGGAGGGAGGGAGGGGAAAGGGAGAAGAAAATGATGGATAAGGGACAAATATGGAGAATGGAGAGCCGAAGAGCTAATAATTGTTTTTGGGAGTTGATGGCAAGATGAATTGATGTAAACATTTAAGCAATATATTAATCTAGTTTGGAAAGGTGAGTGAGAGAGTGGATATCTATTTGATTTTTTTAATAAGTGCTCACTGCCTCCTTGGATGGTGTCACGGTTTAAAAAGTTCTAAAATTCTACAAACTCATGATCATTCCTCAATACTCTCAGATTCCATCCGTATAATAACTTAATACTGTTATACATTAGTTAGATGATCAGTGGGAGAACTTTCAGGTATAAAGAAACCAACTTCAACAGTAAATGTGGTGATAGACAAACGATAGAGAGAACTCTGATTCATGAATTAGGGAAGAAGTAGCAAAAAATAGAAGACTGAATCTACCTTTTTTTCATTTGAATAAAACACATTATGTTTCTTCCAGCTAATATCAGTATCTTACTTTTGTGTTTGTTTGTTTGTTCATTGTATTAATGGGGATATAGACATCCAAATATTTAGTATGAGGGTTCAGCACAAAGTAATTCCCCTACTGCCCCAACTGCAGTGATATCCTTAACGATTTCAAAAGAGGTTGTAAAATCCAGCCCAACACACTTATCAATCATCTTGAACTGGAGATTCTGGTCCCATTTGTGGTTGTAAGTTGAGTGCTATTTGTAATCACTATAGGCTTCCATTTCACAAAAAATGCCAGCCCAACCTTTTCCGGCAGACACAGTTCTGAAATGGTTTTCTTCCAATTGGTGGCGGGATGGGGAGAGCTTGGACCATAAATCCTCTGCTTTATGGGGTGTCTCAAGTCTTTCCACTCAACAGGAAGTCACTGAGTATAGGCAGAGGGTGAAGTAACATCAACCTGCTAATGATACCTAGTTGTACATCCCTACCCTGGGTTGTACAAGTTATGTTATAGAGGTATTTATCTAATGCCTAGTGGTTGTGAAGGTTTATATGGCAATTACCATGAAAATGATATGGAGTTGATTACCTGATCTTGTCTTATCAACCTAATCAATCAGGTGTTAGGGATAGGTTGTTTGCTGAGTCTGCTTTAAATAAATGCAAGTGAGGATAATGTGTGAGATATTTTATATTTTGTAATCTCTATTTATTATATATGTTCTGTATTTTTGTTGTTATTGGTTTGTATTTTGGCCACCCAAACGTTTTTGCTTTGGGCAGTCATATATATTTCCCAAATGAATAAATATATGAGAGTTTTGCAAAAAACAATAGTTTCACATTATTTTATCCTAAGCAGTAAAACCATAATTATTACACAACATGACCTTTCTGTCCCAAAACCATTAACCACTTTTATAACAACTATTTTTTGCAGATGAAATATCAACAAGCCAAAACCAGATATTGAGTAATCTGTTTCTGGTCAAAACTACAAATGAATTTGAGGTTTATCATTTTTCTTGGTTTGCAAATAGTTTTCCATATTTATTCTATTCTTATTTTACATACCACATTGTTCTTAAGAACGACTATATACAAAGATACAAATCGTCTTTATAAGCTTACTGTTAAAAGGAATTAAGCAAGACAATTAGGATAATGTGGAAATAATACAGGGGGAGGGTGATAGAAAGACACATACAATTAAAAACTTGAAGGAACACACGGGAAATACAAAACACTGAAAGCCTCAGATTAGAATATGTGATAATAAAGTAACAAAAAACACTCATGAAATAAAAGCCATAATTTGTTACAACAGAGTGATTGTAGCATCCAGAGATAAAATCATTTTTTTTTCATTTCTATTGAATGAAACAAATAATCTAAAAGACCTTTCAGTGGAGAAAGGGAGCAGCAGCTGTTCCATTCTTTTTTTTGATCTTCAGAAAAAAGTGGAAATGTGAGCAGATTGGGAAATGTAACTCATCAGAAATAACTCTGACCCATCCCTTGTCCACTTTCAATAGAAGTGAAGCATACCCTAACTGAGAAAATAATGGTTAGAAAGCACATTCTCCCAATTTCTCTGAGAAACTACAATTCACAGTCACCAATAAAATTCTCTATTTGCTCTATTTCAAGGAGTAACAAGTGGACTTTGTAATGACAAAAATCAGATCTGGTCATCTCCTTCCTGACAATGAGTTGAAAAAAAATGATATAAAACTGACCCTGGAAGCCAAGAACTTTATACCATAAGAACCATAGACTACAGCAGTGTTTATAAATTCTGACATTCCTTCCTTCCTTCCTTCCAAGTGTGTATAGTGTGACTATTTTGAGACAACCCAGGAGCAAAATAAACAAATAGTGGTTTATCTACAAGGAATATATACATACATGTACTAGGCAAAGCTAGGCAATCAATCATCAAATATAGCATGGAAGCACACACGGGGGATGAGAGAGAGGGGGAGAGAGACAGAGACAGAGACAGACAGACAGACAGACAGACACCCTCACAGGGCCTCTCTTATATAGACAGTCTCTTAAAGTGATAACCCTGCAGACTCATTCTCACTGAATCATAATTTCATTTTACAGCCTTATAGCAGCTGGTCCACTATTAAATCATCATTACGCTGACTCCTTCCTTCCTCTCCCCCTCCCCACTCTCTTTTGTAGCCATGGAGGGAAGCACCTCAAGGATGAATTTAACCAAAGACTGGACCATCATGAAATTCATCAGATCTTATTTTTGAGCATTCTATTTCATCTTCATGTTTTGAAGCTAGCGGACTATTATAGGTACCCTGAGATACAGGAAACATGGTTGCCAGCCTGAATTGTATGAACTACCGCTAACAAGAACCAACATTAATATTAATTCTTCAAGATCTTGTTTTGGTCAAAAAGCCTCATCCACGTTAAAAAAGGCATTAGCAGAATTGGAAAAACTCAACGGTTTGGAGAAATGCAGAAACCATTTTTTTTCTTTAACTAAAACAAACTATTAGAAGTGTCATAACTGACATGGTATAGAATGAAAAGGAGAAAAAGAAAGAAAGAAAAATTACTGTACAAATTTTACTTCTAATATACCATAGGTTCTCTTTGGAATAGTGCACCCCAGGGTTTAGCTTGTTGATTATATTTTAATTCAGTTTTGCTTTTGCATTATTGCAAACAACTCAGAACTCTTTTAAAATTAGGCTGCATATAAATTGCAAAACAAAACAGAAAGGTTGCATGGTTACAATGTTGACATTCCGACCAAAAATATAGAGAGAGGTTTTCAACCTTTAAAAGGCTTTTATTTTATGATATAAAATGATAACATGTTAGCGAGGACATGAAATGTAAAGGCACTGCTATTGTTCCTGAACTTTTCAAAGCTTCGCAAGCTATCTCACTTCTCTCTTAAAACTGTGTTCTTTTCAAAAAGATTATTCAGGAGGAAGTGAACAAAATTTAACATCTCAAGCCACAGCTTATCTCATAATTCTCTACTATTATGAATATAAGATCCAAAAGAGAACATAAGTTTCTCTGCATCCACTGCCTTGATTTCCCCCCCCCCCTCTCTTTCTCTCTCTCTCTTTTAGAAATCTTCAGGATTTGTATTGTTCAAAGAATTGATTTTTTGCACATAGGGACTAAGATTTGTTACTTTAAAAGGGGTTTTTAACAGAGTCGGCATTTTCAATTGTCCCCATTCAGCTGCGCTTGCCAGATCTATTAATAATTAAACATATAAAAGTCTGATTTAATCCGACTGATATTATAGAAATATACATAAATGCTCTACTGGCATGATGATGAAACAGTTTTGTTTTTTACTTTTTTCAAATCATGCTTGATACAATTCTCATGGGTTAAGACAGGAATTATTAAAACTGCACGCAACTATTTTGTATTGCAGTGATCCAGTGATAAGCAGTACAATAACTTTTAATCACCATGGTTCTAGCATTAGTGTTATTTATTTTATTATAAAGTCCCATCAGATTCCTGGGTAATGTTTTATATATAAAACATTTCGGGCTCCTTAGCCCTCGTCAGCTGGCCATACTTCCCTACAGGGATTTGAACTGGTGCTTTCCAGCATTCGAAGCAGGCTTCCCTATGCCTTGAGCTAACCAGCTTCCCTGATTATATCATCCTTTCTACAGGACTTATTGATGAAGTGGATATTTTGTTACAGCTTCCTGTTAGGCCTATTTAAGGGAGGAGACAAACTTGTCAACCTTCTCTGCCCTTCGACTCAACCTAGAGACCATCCAGACAGAGACCTATTAAATTGCTGCTGTCTTTTTAGATTAAAAAAATCTAACACATATCTAAAAAGACAGCAGCAATTTAATAGGTCTCTGTCTGGATGGTCTCTAGGTTGAGTCGAAGGGCAGAGAAGGTTGACAAGTTTGTCTCCTCCCTTAAATAGGCCTAACAGGAAGCTGTAACAAAATATCCACTTCATATATATATATTTCTCCTTGTTTTGAATTTCAACGGCTTGGCTGGAGGGTGGGGCTCGTCTGCTGGTCAATGCTGGCTTCCAGATATCTGGTAGGCGGGAGGTATCATCACGTCTGTTCATGCTGCTAGATTGTTTCTCTATTTCAATGGCTTCTCTGATTATTCTCCCTGGAAGCCAGCATTGACCAGCAGACGAGCCCCACCCTCCAGCCAAGCCGTTGAAATTCAAAACAAGGAGAAACATACAAATGAGACCAATCAGCATCAATCTACCAGTCACGATGCAACTGCACAGCCAATCAACCCACTCACAACAATAGTCACTCCACCCCCCCCACCAAGTCACTCCACCCCCCCCCACCAAGATTTAAAGAGGGGTGATGCCTCCGCAGTCACACTCACAGACACAAGCCTGCCTGATGATGACAAGTGAGATCTTGTCGAAATGTTGCAACAACTTTTCTATGCCTTATACATGGGGAAATACTGCCCAAAGCAGTGAACATGCATAGAAGACAACCAAAATAAAAGTCAAAGTTGTGGGCTACCTACAAGCACACTAGTAAATTGAATACTGATATGCCTGGATCAAAAATATATCTCTTATTCTTTGTTTCCTAAAAAAAGAAAGAAAGAAAGAAAAAAAGAAATGAAAAAGAAAGATATGGGAGGGAGGGAGAATCAGATGTGCTCTCTTTACGTCTCTAGCACTGTTTCTAAGCAACTGATTATTATTTTTTTGGCCTTTTATAAGATTTCTTCTTGGAGCTATGTACGCCTGAGGCATATCTACTACCACCAGAAAAAGGCCTTTACAACCAAGCGTTTGGGAAGCCTGGAACAAAAATCAATGCTCTCTTCAGTCATTAAAGGCTACTTGAGTGCTCAAGTTCCTTCAGGTTCCCTTCTATGCCAATTAGCCTGAAACCACCTTTTGTCCCTTCAAAAGCATAAACAGGCTGTGCCTTGGAACAGTGTGAGGACAGGGAGAGAACAAAATCACCATCTAGTTTTTTGTATAGCACAGAGAACTTTATAAGCAGTATGCCAAGACAGAAAACCTATGGGAAAAGTACAAAATATAAGTCTTTGGTACTGTAAGTGGAAAAGGGGTGGGCGGGAATTATATCTAAAAAGTTTCCAAAGTTTGTTTTATTCTATCATGCTTTTATGTTTGAGCATCGAAAAATCAAGCTAGCTTAGGAGAGGTTGTTTGTTATTCTCCATTTCTTTCATTTGGGTTTAAGCAGCTCAAGTAATACAAATGAGACTCTTGTTTCCGAAGCTGTACAAACAAATAATTAGACTTGGGTCCAGTCACTATCTAATCTTAGGTTTTAAAAACACAATCTGAACAAATGGTATTGCTATGACTAATATGGAATGTATCTTATTTCAGAACAATTATATTAAGACATGGATTGAAATCGAGAAGGACATGCTAAATTAGGAGAAATCTGTCATTGGGAGAATTTCTGTGATTCAAAAAAATGAATAAATTGCTTAGAATGGTTTTTTTAAAAAAAATGCAAACAATATTCATTGTCCCAGGCCATGAAGGGCTTTTAAATGTTAAAATAAGCAACTTGAATTGGACCCTGATGCTTGCTGGTGGAGCAGAGATGTAACCTTCATTGTGGTGGCGCAGTCATTAGAATGCAGCACTGTAGGCTATTTCTGCTGACAGATGGCTGCTTGCAATTTGCCAGTTCGAATCTCACCAGGCTCAAGGTTGACTCAGACTTCCATCCTTCCAAGGTCAGTAAAATGAGGACCCAGATTTTTTGGGGGGAAACATGTTGACTCTGTAAACTGCTTAGAGGGGGCTGTAAAGCACTGTAAAGCAATACATGTCTAAGTGCTATTGCTATCCTAGAAGCAGATAGAACCATTCCTTCTGCTGCATTCTGCACTAGCTGAACCTTTCAAATCCTCTTATGGGCAGCCCCAAGTACAGCACATTACAGTAGTCCAATCTGGAGGTGACTAGGGCATGAGTAATTGTGAGCAGAGCCTACCTCTGTATTTAGAATATTCATAAAAGAACTATTGTTATGTAAATAACATATATCTTCCTTTGAGCATTTGCTAATCAATATTTTATCTATTATCACTACAAGATGCTTGCATCCAACTTGCAAAAATGAGCATTCAGCACGCCGTTGGAAAACATAAAGCAGTATGGAAAAAATATATTCCATATTCTCCTACGTCGCAAGATATTACTTAGTAAAACGCATGCAATTGGAAAATTTAAAGTTAACCAAAAACTATAGAAACCTTCAACTCTTACATTTCAGCACATGTAAGAAGAGAGCATGGTGTGCTGTTAATGAATCTTGATCCATAAGTGTCTCATGGAGAACAACTGAAAAAATTGCATACCCAGTACAATATATCCTAGAAGAACTTTTATTATGAATGCAATCCAAAGCCCTTAGCGTCCCCAGTGTAATTTTCATAGTACTTTTATGAATTTTTGGTTTAATCATTTCCTGATTTTATGTTGGAGCAGAAATTGAGACATTTATTCAGAGCACAGCTCTGTCTCTTGCTCCACTACCATTATTTGTCTTTCTAGGGATCCCTTTGTATAATTGCTTCCGTTCTAACTGGGGTATGATAAAAATAAGTGTGTTCCCATTTTGTAAGGGATACACAATGTTGCCTACTAGCAAAGAATGTGATAGTGCCATATCCTGTCCTTGTAGTGTGGAGGTTTGGGGAGACAGAGAAATCAGTTCCTTCTTTATTTCATCTGTGAGGAGACTGATCAATCTCACAAAAGATTCATATTATTATTTTAAATTTATTAGCTGTTCAAATCCAATTGACTCTATTTTGGCCTGAGCTCTTAGCAGTAATCGTCTAAATTATTGATTCCCTTCTTTTAGACATTATTTCCTTTTTATAACAGCTTTGGTAACCATCAGTTTGTTTTCTTGTAGAATTCAAGGTATTGATTATGACCTCCTACAGTTCTACAAATCTTGGGCTTAGATGTTCTAAAGGTTATATGTTCTTATCTGGCTATGAATGTCTTTTTTAAAAGTCATTCCTCCTATTTCGGCAGTAGTGTGTGAGTGTGTGTGTTTTGCGGGAAGACGAGGGCCTTCCTGGATTTGTTCATAAATTCTGAACCTACCTCTTACCAATTTCTGAAGGTTAACAAAATAAGACACATGTCACAAAGAAAATGAAGCATGTAAAGATGGTTCGCATTAGCGTGTGAAACAAAGTCACATTTTTTACAACACTGGGATGATTCTGATAAAGGAAAATGTTTGTATCTCAGGATTGAAATGAAGGTCCTTGCTGCTCTCTGAGCTTGATCTCTCTAAGATCAGACAATCAATCAAGAAGCAAACAATATCCCAATGAAGAAAATGCCAATCAAACTACGAATGCATGTCCCAGTCAACTACCTTTGAAGCAGTAGAACCTACAAGACCACTCCCACTAACACTAACAGAGCAAGCCACTAGAATATAAACTGAGAGCAAACCCCATTCCTTACTAGCACTGATGATCTTGCCTAGTTTGGTAATGAAATGTCTGCATTAAAAGAACAGCAGTTTTTTAGAGCACTAAGGACCTCTCACTGGGATGATTGTTTGAAAAGTTGATCCTGTCTTCCTTCCCACAAAGTAGTATCTACATCGACATTGTAGATGATCTCAGTGGAAGCACATGGATAGACAGCATCAACAAGTGGGGACAAATTTCAAAGCATCTATACGAGAATACCAAGGACACAGCTGCTTTAACTTTTCCAAAGAAATGTGCTTTGCGTAGATTAATACACTTTGCAAAGTGCTTCTTTGGAATGCTTCGCGCAGCCCCAGAGTGCAGGTCATCAGCAAGATCGGAGAATAAAAGTTTGTGAATTAAGATGAGGCTTTGTTGAAATACCATTCAATTTGCTGTCTTTACATCTAATCCATTATTGATCTAGCAATTTAAAAGTTGTCCATCATCCTATCATTGTGTTCACGATAATTGTTCTCTTTTTCTGATGATTGCTTTTTGCACATTTCAGAAATAAACATTTCTCACAGAGTAATCTTTCTCTAAAAAAAATAATATAAAAATCCATGAGATGTGGGATCAGCCTTAGCAAAACATAACATTCCAACGGCTCGAAAAAGCTACTCAAATCATTACGTATGCATCGATTAATCTGAAGTATCTTATTCATGAATACCTCTCAGGATTTCTGCAGCTAAAGTATAAAAATGTTTTTACAGTAATAAATAAAATCTATCCAGTAGGATTATAATGTACATTTCCTGCATTTCTTTAACAGGAGTGATCCAAGTCTTTCAACCACTTTTTTTTTGCCAGCCTATAGCAGTGGTTGTTGCTTTCTTACTATCAGTCTGCTTCCCGATACCTTTTCTCTGAACTCCTGTTTATGTAGAATCTTGTTGCCAAGGCCATATTTAGGGATATTCTCCATCTGCACTTAAATACAATATGAATGTGCCAAGGCATCATCTCCTTTTTGCTGTCTCACATGAGGTTGCCTTCATTTCATCCTTCAAAGGAAGCAATATTACACCAGCTTCCTAAGTTAATTCAGGGGTTCCTTTTGGCTTATGCCTAGAGATGCATGAATACAGTTTTAGCTTTATTTCCTTGCAAAACTGTTGTTGATGATGATGCTGTTATACCATAGCAAAGTTGCTCTTTCAATTTAAAAAAAAACATATGAAATTTAGAATAATTTTGAATACTGTTAAAATACTGTATTTTTCAGACTTTAAGATACTCTGGACTATAAGATGCACCTAGCTTTTGGGGAGGAAAACAAGAAAAATGGCCTCCCAACAACTTGCCTCCTTGTAGCAAACAGTAAACACCCTGGTCAGTTCCAGTACAGCCTGATTTAGTGTGAGCAGCTGATTGACGGTTGAATCGGCCTCCTGGAATACCATCAATCATCTGTTCCAGACTGCGAAGATCGCCATCGCCCATTGGCACCAAAGCTGCCTATCACCACTACCATCTATCACTGCCTCCACATGCCCTGTGGAAAGGGCTCGCAACTTAGGCATCCTCCTGGATTCACGGCTATCCTTGGATGACCATCTTATGAATTGATAAGAGGAAACAGAATATATTGTGAAAGATAGATTTTATGGTTGTAAGAGGCTGTAGAGAAGAAGAAAAAGAGGAGGAGGAGGAGGATGGTACACTTTTCAGGCAGGTGAAGGTGGTAATTCTGTGTAATCAACAGATGGTTAGGTCAGCAACGAACAGTAACACTGAGACAACAAATGGTTAGAATGGTTCAACATTCACTGCTGAACAAGGCATTAATCATACGTTGGGATCTGTTTATAACTGAGAAAAATGTGTGCAAGAATTAGTGCTAAATTTAGCAAAATATTTTGCTTTGTCAGAAATTGAAAACTTCCCTATTGCTTCTTCTAAATTTTATTCAGTCTTGCATTGACAGACACATACATTATAGTCACGCTTTCCAAATGCATTTAAAGAAATCACAGACCTTTCTTGAGACAATCCATTTTTTAACAAAATCCCTGATTTCCCTAATTAGGTTTCCATTAGAACCCTAGTTAATAAATGAGAGGAACTGAAGATAATGCCGAGAAATGTGCAAAAGAATACGAAATAAATAAGTAAGAAATAAATCACAGCAGATAGTTCATTAATTTCTGCCTCCTGTAATATACTAATCCCAATGCCTTGGTATGCATAAAGAAGGGAAGTAAGGCTCAGGAGTTTTTCACAATTCACAAGCTATCTGGCAAAGGAAAAAACATTTCACTGCAATATGACACCGCAACCCTATGATTCATGGATTTCAACCTGATATTGGGGTGCAAATAGAAAAGGTCAGTTTGCATCATTATATGAGACACCTTCCTTCATTTTTTTTACCATTATGTATTGTGGAAGGGAGTCTGAAGAAATCAGTTCTCAAGGGTTTTAAAAAAGTTTGAAGGTACAATTATTCACTACTCTTTGCTTTAGGGTAGTTGTCACCAAAGGTCTTCAAAGTGAGTGCATTAGGGCACTAAAATTGATTGGAAATAAACTGAATGACAGAGAACGTGAGGTAAGAGATAAGTTGTTAGACTGAGGACACCCAAATTCAAGTCCACCTTCAGCTTTGAAAGCTCAGTGGGAGACTTTGGGCAGTCATTGGGCAGTTCACTCTTAGACCTATCCAACTCACAAGTCGATGTTTAGGGGGGAAATGGAGAAAACAGTGGTATGAGTGCATGAGGACAGATGAGATACTCTAACTCAGGGGTCCCCAACCTTTTTGGCACCAGGGACCGGTTTCATGTAAAAAAAATTCTGCAGACCGGTGGGAGCCTCCAGCGGGTGAGTTGAGTCACGTGGGCCGCAAGCGCGTTCGGCGGTCACGTGCAACAGGGTGGGAAAGCTGCCAGGGGTCCCAGGTGAAGGATCCTCAACTGGGGCAGGGAAGGACAGGCTGCGTCCCGGGCAGGAGGGCCTGGCAGCCCCTTCCCCCCACGCAGGGCCGGGTAATAATAATAATAATAATTTATTATTTCTATACCGCCCCCTCTCCCCACGGGGACTCGGGGCGGTGCACAGGTAGCATAAAAACAATAAATAACAACAACAATAAATAAACAACAAAATTTAAAAACCAATTAAATAAACCCTGTGCTAAAATCCCGATTAAACTAAAACCTATTCTATAAATAGGTTTTAGTTTAATTCGGGGTGGTGCCCCGAACCCCCCCAATGCAGGCCGTTGACCCTGTCCTGCCCGTGGGGAGTACCTCATCCAGCCGCCAGGATAGCGGAGCGTTTGCTACACTTTCCTAAGAGTTGCGCTACTCTCTCTGCCACTCACTCCGGCCCGGTTACTATCAAGCCACGGACCGGCACCGGTCCACGGCCCGGGCATTGGGGACTCTGCTCTAACTGATAATTAATATTAATAATTAGATATAAACAAATAATTACAGATTGCAGATTAACAGAGTTGGAAGGGACCTTGTAGGTGATCTAGTCCAATCCCCGGTGCAAGCACACCCTACATCATTTTTGACAGGTGGCAGTCCAGTCTCTTCTTGAAAGTGTCCAGTGATGAAATGGCCACAACTTCTGAAGGTAAGCTGTTCCATTATTGCTCTCATTGTCAGAAATTTTATCCTTATTTCTAGGTTGAATCTCTCCATGTTCTAATTAATTAATGAATCTAATCTAATGAATCTAACTAATTAATAATTTCACATCTCCCTTCTACCAGTAACCATCATGTTTCCTTAAATAAACTATTTCCAATCTATCTTTATATATATATATATTTTTTAGAAAACACAGTTTTTCAATCTTCAGTATAATCATTATTTTATGTTTCCAAGGCGATATACTCACATTTATGGTGGCAAGTCATACCCAAACTGAGTCAGTTAATTATCTAATATAAGTGTATAATTAAAAAAAATATTTAAAATTAATTTTAAGATGTTAATGTCAATTTTATATCTTGTTTGTATGCATGTAGGGATGTTATTTTCGCAGGGTTTGAGATTTAGAAGCATAGTAAAAAAAAAAAAAAACACCTCTCTTAACTTGGGAAAATGTGATGCAAAAAGGAAGAGTTCCCCAATCTCTCAGAAGCTGCACAATTGCAGGGGGGGGGATAGAGGGGGGGGAGAAAGATGTAGATCAAAATGTAAAGAAGTTGTGTGAGTACATCTACTGCTTTGAATCAGTTCAAGTCACTGGAGCTGGATGGATTACATACTAGGAATGTAAAGGAACTGATGGGTGTGATATCAGAATTATATTGACTGTAATCTCTGAGAATTTCTGGATAATAGGGGAAGTGCCAGAATTTTAGAGAAAATCTAACATTTCTCTAATGTTTAAAAGAGAAGGAAAAAGTAGACTCGTGAAAATATAGATAGACCAATCTAGATAGGATTACTAAACTTGAAAACACAAAGAAAAGAACAAAGCAATTACTAGAGGCAATACATGGATTTGTTGAAAATAGGTCATGACAAAAAAAATGGATTTTTTTTTTTTACAAAATAACTAAATTGGTAGATCAAGGAACCGCTGTGGATATAGCACATTTAGGCTTTGATAAGACATCTGAGAAAGTTGACCTTGGTGTCCTTCTTGATAAAATGGAATGATGTGGAATGGATGCATTCATTACCGGAAGACTTTGCAAAATAACAACAATGCTCCATATATCCTCCTTAGTGAAACTCTGTATATGAAAAGTGGAGCACCTCAGGGTTCTATCCTAAACCAGCCACCTGGTCTTCTGGTTTTTGGCACACATGTGTGCGCAAAGTCCAGCTGTCTGGTGTGCATGTGCTGGTCTGTGTTGCCTTTCAGGGGTTCTTGTGCCTCTCTGCCTGCCCCCCTGGTCCCTGTCAAGGTGTGGGACTTCCCCATTGATGACCTGGTTCTGCAGCCCTGGACAGGGAGAGAAAGTTGGGTGGGGAATGCTGCCTCCTTCCTCTGGAAAGCCAGAGCCCCTTCCCAGGCTCCGAGGTAATGGGCATCGGCATGCCTGGGGCTTGGCTTGGGGGGCTAGTAGGCAGGAGAGCGAGTACAGCCCCTCTCTTATTCCTTGGTGGTGCCTTCCCACTTCCTGGCCAGCTCAGCATACCCTTAGCCCTTGGTGGTGTCTCCATGCTGCACTGTCCTCCTGCCCTCCTGGGGCAGCTTGCCACCCTGATAGTGGCTCTTCACCCCTCCTGGTAGTAAGAGCAGCAGGCAGGGCAACCGGCCACCTAGCCAGCAAATGCTGCCCCATGCAACCAAGCTGGTTAGGCACCTCAGATCATGGATGTGCATCAGTGCTGCAGGCTGGAGGGCTGAGGCCACACAAGAAGCTCACTTGGGCAGGAGAGAGGGAAGCCCTGGCCTGCCCGGCCTGGCTGGCAGCTCTGCTCCACTTTCTCTTCTAGGTTCTGGCGTGCCAGCCAACTGATCTTCACACTGGTGGAAGCACCAGTAAGATGATCTTCCGGTTTCCAGTGCATGCATGCACACCGGCTACCTGGTCTTCTGGTTTCTGGCATGCATGCACATGAAGACTAGATGGCCAGCGCATATGCACATACTGGAAACCGTAAGATCATCTTCCTGGCATACGCATTGGGTGGCTGCTCTTTCAGTTTCTGGCACTCCTATGCACATGAAGACCAGCTGGCCAGTGCGCCAGAACCTGGAAGAGCACAGGCGCGGGTCACATGCTTGGAAAGATGGCTCTGCACACCACTTCTGGCACCTGTGCCATTGGTTCGCAGTCATGGTAGTAGAGTCTCAGCATAGTGTCTGGAAAATCATATCTGATGTTCTCACTTTGTTAAAATATATGTTATGCAGCATGTCTCACTGAACTAATCCAGAAATGATATCAGATTATTAATTCTATATTCCATCACATTCATGGCAGACAGAAGACATTTGTTATGTTATTGCAATGGTTAGAGGAGGTAGAACCGAAACTTGATTTTACCTTTTTCCAATTTCTTGGCCTCTACATATATCAGACATTTCACCTCTGTGTGACAGTGGACCTAATTGGAAACCAGCATTAATTCAGACAGCAGATACCCTATTTGCATTTCTATTGGAATTTGGCATGATGAAAATTCGAGAACAGTGCTTTGGTTTAACGCCTCTTTTTGCTGCTGATCTCGTTTCCTCACCTGCTAGTCTTTCATATTTTAAAAAATGGGCCACCTATCTACAGATAAAATATCGGCATTCTCACATTTTGCTTTTTTATTAAGTAAATAGGGCAAGTCAAAAATGTAATCATGGATCTATAGAATATAAATCATCTCTATTGTTTATTGTAAGAACAAAACACACAGCATTTTATAAAAAGATCTCAAGATGCATTCTCGTGTTCTTTTAAAAAAAGGTTTTCGAAGTGGAGGCCACAGGTGAATTGGAGTCCTTGAATCATCTTAGAAAATATTAAAATGGATTTTTAAGGAACATGTTATTATAATAAAAGCTTTTTAAAATATAATTCTTCAAATCAAGTAGATTTCAATCAATCACAACTGCCTTTGTCCTAGCTATGGGCCAGTGGTGGGTTTCAATTTTTTTTAGAACCTCTTCTGTAGGTGTGGCCTGCTTTGTGTGAGTGGCTGGCCGGCCATGTCTTACTCTTTTTTTCCCCTCTTATATGATTTATATACCGCACCCTTTCCCAAAAGGGACTCGGGGCGGTGCACAGGCAATTTAAAAAACATATATAAGCAACAATATACAAAATATAAACCCAAATTAAATTAATATCCCTGTGCTAAAAATTTAAATACATTAAAACAATATCCCTAAAGCCAATTTAAAACAATTTAACTGCAGACTGTGGGCTAGGTGATGTAAGTTAGGCCAGGCCGGCCTGTTGGAAAAAATTAATTTTAAGGTTCTGGCGGAAGGAGCGGAGATCCGTGATCGTTCTCAGTTCGGGGGGTAAGTCGTTCCAGAGAGTTGGGCCCTCCACAGAGAAGGCCCTTCCCCTGGGCGTCGCCCGTTGACATTGCCTAGTGGATGGCACCCGGAGAAGTCCCTCTCTGTGGGAGTGAATTGGCCGAAGGGATGTATGGGGCAGGATGAGATCCTGAAGATAACTAGGTCCCGTGCCATGGAGCGCTTTGAAGATGATAGTCAACACCTTGAAGCACACCCGAAAGACCACAGGCAGCCAGTGCAGCTCGCGCAGGAGCGGTGTAACATGGGACCGTCTAGGAGCTCCCATAATTGCCCGCGCGGCTGCGTTCTGAACTAACTGCAGTCTTCGGGTGCACCTCAAGGGAAGCCCCATGTAGAGAGTGTTGCAGTAGTCTATACTGGATGTCACGAGCGCATGGATGACTGTGCGAAGGGCGTCCCGATCCAATAAGGGCCGCAACTGATGAACCAGGCGAGCCCGGTAGAACGCCCCCCTGGCCACGGCCGTCAAGTGACCAGGTGGGAGTGGCCGGCCAGCCATGTGACCGAGTGGGAGTGGATTGGCAGTCATGTGACTGGGTTGGCGTCACCAACTTGTAAAATGTGGTGAAATTCACTTAACAATGCTCCTGCTTAGCAACCAAAATGTGGCTCAGAAACTCTGGCATTGAAGCACGCAAGTCTTAAAGCTGTCAAGTTACAAGACCCTTGCACCCATAACCCTTTAGAAAAGAAAAACACCAGGGGTGTTCAAGCTTGACAGCTTTAAGACTTGTGGACTTCAACTCCAAGAATTCCTCCTCTCGCTCTTCATCTTGATGATGTGCAGATGGGTGGGGAGAGGGAACTGGAACCGGTCCTAAACGGCACTGTAGATTTGTGGAACCTCTTCTATAGAAGAAGTTAGAACTGGCAGGAACCCACCTCTGCTATGGGCACACTGTGAGAAGGTGCAGTTGCAAAGAATCCTATGTTTCATCATAATGGTCTTCTTTGTGATCAAGCCAATTGGTATCTAATTCATTGATGTGAGCAATGGCGTTCATATATCCACAGATGTCTTATACATCTTTCTTAAACTTGCTAATCATTTCTTAAACCGAAACTAAAGGAATCAGATCTGATCCTTTATGTGTGGGTGCTCAGCGTACTGATACTACTGAGTAAAATCTCTCAAAAAATATACAATTCTCCCTGTTAACTAAACCAAGTGATTCAAATGATTTTGAATAGGGAAAAAAATTATGTCCTGTCTATTTAAAGCTTGTGGCTTTATTGGATTTGCTAACTGGGATACAGTCCTTCAGAGATCAAGGAATAGCATTAAAACCTGCTTAAATACCCCCCCTTTTGTTTATCTAGAACCTATCTAGTCTAAGCTGCAAGGCAGAGATATTTCATTTTACCAAGGATTAACATTTAGGACTATGTGCAGAGTTTATTCCTGGATTGCAAAGAACCCTGGAGCAAAAGATTTGGATGTGCCGGTCTTCCACAATCACTAAACTATTTAATCCGCTTACCTGGATTTATAGTGAAGATCAAAATAAATAGGAATGATATATTTGTTTTTGGGTTTATTTTTAAATGCAACTATCTAGGAGATTTCTTACAAAGCAGCAAAATACCAGTGCTACCAAGCCTCTTATATCTTTGCTAAACTCACCTAATACAATGGTGTGCCAGACTGATCTAAAAAGAGGAAATGTTATATGAATTGTATGTTGAGGAAAATAAAGCCATCTGAATCTGATTCTTTCTCTGTTCCATTGTCTCTCTGTCCATAACAAGTGTGCTAATTAATGTGGATGCATTGGACAACATATTGTGTAGGAAAAGTAGCTGTTTATGGGCAATCCATGTTTTTCATGGGCAATCCATATATTTCACTAAGATTGCTGCTCAAGTAGTTTTACACGTCCGAAAATAATGAGCTTCCATGAAAATACAGAGAACCTTGCAAAATATATTTTACGTACGTAAATGAGTAATGTTCCATTAGATGCTTAACAACATTAATCTTTTGCACTCTGAACATGTGGGGGTGGGTGGGAAAGGACTATATATTTAACATGCTTCTGTTTCCTCCAAATACAGATGCTCCCCCTCCCCCCTACTTAATTCTTAGTGTTGATTATTGTGTGGATCTGAAAGTTTTGACCCTAACACATATATTGAAGAATCATATGAAAAGGACAATGGTCAATGTTTGTTACGTTTCCTCAATGTATAGATTGCCTATTATGGTACAAATAGTATATACACATTGCAGGTCCTTAATATGTCTTAAATATTTGTGTATGGAACAGTCCAATTTCTCAAATCAATGTCCCCTGCATGGGCTACTTATGTGAAGGACCTCATATATACTGTATGTGCATGTGTGTGTGTGTGTCTATCTGTGTAAAATTGGTACACAGATGACTTACTCTCTGGAAAAAATACTGTGGGGGTAAGACACACCTAAAACCACTTGGGGGGGTGTTCTGTTAAGATACAGCCTGTTGTGCCTTGAAATGGCTTCTACTGTATTGCCATAAAATGGCTTCTACTGTACAGTGCAGTGGAGTTGCCATGGCAATGGCTTCACGGTACTCTACAAGGAGGGTGCCTCTAGCAAGGGGGAAAATCCAACATTAAAAATTATCTTTGGTACGGACATTTTTCCCTTATAAATAAATACCCGGGCAATGCTGGGTTATCGGCTAGTTGGGTATACTGTACTATGCAATCATTCCATAGGTCTCTTGTTATAAATAAAGTTGGCTTAAGAGTCCTTCATAACTTGCATTTGTACACATTTATTCATGTTTGTAAAATATTTATATATTTGCAAATCCAGAAAGAGAGTTACTTTAAGATTCTCTCTCTCTCTCTCTCTCTCTCTCTCTCTCTCTCTCTCTCTCTCTCTCTCTCTCTCTCTCTCTCTCTCTCTCTCTCTCTCTCTCTCTCTCTCTGTGTGTGTGTGTGTGTGTGTAAAATATATGATGTTTTGCTTGGTGCTATTATGCCTCTATTGATATATTGCTGCATAGTTTTGTCTCAGGATGAGTATGATTTATGAAACAATTTCTTCCATGTAATTCTTTCCCACTTTCCAATTTTCATGAAAAACATTGCAATCATCAGTGAAGGACAAATGATTAGGAAAGGTGGTTTAACCTCTTTTCCACTTCCCTATTCTTCCTTTCAGATTCTATCCCATCCTTCATTTGGCCTTTGTCCTCAACAACCAAAAATATATTTTTCACCTGCATCTCAGGTAAGATAACTTGAGGAAAGGAATTGCAGTAGTTGAGTTAAGCAATTTCTCCAAGTACCATTCCTCTGCTTCTGATCATCATTTCCTGTAGATGGTTTAACATTCAAGATTTGGGGGAAATAGTAACAAATCTCTATGTAATACGCAGGTTTGATTTAAAGAGTGATAAATCTGCCTTCTCTGCATAGGCTGCATCTCTGTCAAAGATCATAGATGAATAAATCCCACAGAATAAAAACAGATGTCTGTTAAGATTTGTTTTTGTAGAAGATCTTTTTCCATCATTTGATGAAAAGACTGAAAGGTGATGGATGTCCACAGAAATAACCCCTTTTTTCCCCCTGTGTTTGGTATGGACAAGTCAGCATCAGGGCTGTGTTCTGGCAGTCACTACTGCTGGTTCACTTGTGGATGCACTGCCGCCCTGGGTCCTTTGTGAAGAAGGGTGGGATATAAATGTGATTAAAATAAATGTGCTTGATGCGCACTACGCACACATGTACAGTGCAATAAATATGTTCTGATCATGCGCAGAAGGAAAAAAAGATGGCGCCACCCATGGCGCCACCCAGAGAACCAGTTTGTGAGTGTGGCAGGCCTGGATTGCTGCCAGTTCCAGCGACCCAGACCGCCAAACTACTACAGGTTCGGCCAAACCGGTCTGAACTGGCAGCCACCCTGGTCAACATCCAAAAACATAACAGCAAATCAGAAGAACAAAGAAGAGATGAAGTGAGGTGAGAGAATAGAGAAAAGAGATGGAGAAGAGGTTGAGGAACCAAAGAAGAAAGGATAGATACATTCTTCCTCAAAAGATAGAAGAAGTGAGAATTCCAAGAAAGTGGGCAGAGATGTCACACTCTTTATCAAAGGCTTATTTACCGTATTCTTTCAAAGATTCCTAGATTATTTTTCAGTAATCTGGGACTAAAATGATGCCTATCATTATACAGACTGTTGGAAAAGGATTTGAATTCTTTTGAATACTTTGAATCTTTGAATTCTTAGCAAATTGTGATGCTGGTTCACAATAATGCTATGTCCAGGTCATACCCTTGCTGGAAAGATAAATCTCAAAATCCCTATCATTCTACAAAAAAAAAAAAATCTTTGATAATTTTACCTAATTGGGCAATGAAACATCTGCAAAGAAGCCACATAGTTCAGAGAGCATCAAACACCCCATAGAAATATTTAATATTATACAGACTTCCATCTTTCATTAAATCCGTGTTCTGGCAAATAATATTAGAAAATAAAATAAAGAAATGCAAGTTTTTGCAAGTCCTTTGGTGGCAGCCGGCTTAGAAGGAACTACTGCTGCACTAACTTTACAAGGCTTTGGAAATGACCTTTATCAATATGGCTGACCATTTTAATAAGGATTGTTTGTTTGTTATAGGATACCTGACATTCCCTACATGTTTGCATACTATGTATGTATACAACTATGATTTATGCATAGTCAGAAAATTTAATTATATGGTTATCCATTCTATATCACTCATTGACTTCAGGAAAAATAAGCCATGTTTAATCGGACAACTGAAAAATTATATTAGACATTACAATTTGGCCAAGGTTTTTAATTTATTAATTTTAATCTCTTCAATCTAAGTTATAAAAAATATGTAAGGTGAAACAGAGAGGGAACTTATTCAACAGTCAAATAAAATGAGTATTGAACGAATGTTAGGATAACAAATGTGATTGCTGCTATAAATCAAATATAACTATAGAATGAATTTGGACAACTTCAAAACTATGCCATGCTTTGCATCTACACCAATAGTGAATATCTGAAAGTCAACATGCCTACAAATAAATATGCTAAACCACATAAAAAAACTGGAATAATGTGAATCAACTTCCATCTGTGTACATGTTGGAATTGAAGTAAATGTCTTGAATTGCAGAGAAAGAATATAGAACAGGCTGTTCAGCTCTCTGGATTCAAACTGGAAAAGGAACTACAGAATATGGGGGGTGTTTATGCAGCACTTGTTGGCAACTGGTTAAAGCAGCTGCAACTTTTTTTAGCTTCCTTAAGAAGTTTCCTTAAAATTTGAAGAAGGACTTTCAAAGAATATGTAATTATATTTCCAAGCTCCTTATGACTAGGGGATAGAAATAACTGTTTTACTGAATAGCAGAATATTTACCCTTTCAAAATCTTCTAAATCATCTTTGGTAATGATTTCTCAAACATCATGTAATGTACATGGGTACTTCAAAGCTTCTACTTCTTACTGTCCCTTCCACAACATTCTGCAAAATGGAATCAGCTGATCATTTTACTTTATTCTATCATTCACTTAGACAAAACCCACCCAAGTTTTTATTCTGTCTCTGAATAATTTTGTTTTAATTCATTAACTATGAGACTAACATTTAAGAATAACAATTATCATACGATAAACCTCCAAGTGCTTCAACTACTCTCTAAAAGGATGCAAATGACCAGCTGTCTGTAAGGAATATATAAACCTTTCCATTCTCCACTATCCTGTCAGAGCTGAGGAGATTTTTGGGGATGAAAAGCAAAACGTCTTCAAAGAAAAGACAGGAAGGTCCAGTTGCCTCCTGGAGAAGCACCTTTGCGACAACCATTGCCTGGATGGTTGAGAATCTCTACAGCAGGGTTGTCCAAACTTGGGAACTTTAAGACTTGTGGACTTCAACTCCCAGAATTCCCCAGCCAGCTATGCTGGCTGGGGAATTCTGGTAGTTGAAGTCCACAAGTCTTAAAGTTCCCAAGTTTGGACATCCCTGCTCTACAGAATTATCATGAAGTTATACATATAACAATTAACCTAATAAGCTTATACATACCACAATGACATAAACAGGTTAACAAATAAGAGTTGGCTCCATTTTTATATATTATGAAAGTTTAATACCAAATTCATTAAAAAAAAATCACATGTATTGTTAATAACACCAAATGACAGAAGTCTTCCAAGGTTACTAATTGTCAGATAACATTCAAGTAATAATCAGCAGTTCTTTGCTTTATCACAATTATGTTTGTGGTCACATTTGTATCACCAGTGTAACCATCAGTCACTGTGGCCAGATCCTGAACCATAAAAGCCAATGTATCTACTGAATGCAGTACATAATTTCACATAGATGAAAATGCAAAGGCATGTCTCCTCCCCCTTGCATGTACAGATATATACTTTTATCCACTTTAAATTATTTTGGTTGAGTTATACTTAAAGCATGTTACATTTTGTGTTCTTATTACTATTTGCACAGTCCATTTTTATTCCTCTGTAGGGATATTACTTCTGACCTTTATCAGCCCACTGCAGTTCTTTCACAAACTATTCATTGTAGCATAGCTACTAATTCAAGCATTGTTGAATGGAGATTCTGCATATAAAAGATAATTAAAACCGCTTGGTGTTCATAACCATTCTGAAGCTTTTGGTTTTCATTTTCAGAATACCTGAACAACTAGAGCAGCTGGCGGTTTCATTCAAGCTGTGAAGACACACAGAACTGACACAAAGAAGGCCCAGTCAAAGGCTGATAGACTCCACTAATTGATTCAATTTATTCTAGGCCTTATCCAGGTAATTGAAGCCACCAGGAGACATTCAGTTGACTTTGAAAGTGACTGAAAGCGATACTTTCTACTTACTCAAAGCAGTCCTTTTTAATAAAACAAATCTAATTATTTTAGGCTCCTGTAATTATTCATTACTTAAGAATTGTGCCTGGTCCTTAATACAATAATAGAATAGGTACATCTGGCTTCTATGTTTAATTTATTAATGCCCTAAAGTTCACTTAGGAATAGTGAGATGAATGAAGAATTGGGGTTCAGGATAGATGTGGGATGGAAATGGCATTGGTCATGCCTGAGTATTGGTCTGGCATGAGTAGGATGGAATAGTGCATCTGTGTTCACCTCTGCTTGACCTCTTGGAGGCTTTCAATACCATCAACCATGCTATCCTTCTGCAATGGAATTCCTATGAATACTCTTGCTAGACAAATAATTCAATTGCAACTGCAAGGATCAAAGACCAGGTAAAGGTAAATGATCTAGAAATCAATTCTTTAACATTACCAGTTTTAATGATCAGCCCAAATGAGCAATCGTTGGAAATACTAATACATATATTTAATTGCCTACTCGCCTTTGCTGAAAAATTCACATTGGAGCTTCTCTTCTGAGGAAACTTTAAAAAGATGGTCAAGATAGGAAGTAAAACTGCAAGTGCAAAAATGCAAGCTTTGAACTGTCAGATACACCAATTTTGTTTCATCAGATTTCACCGCTTAATATTTTAGGGAGAGATTTATGGTAGAAACTTCAAGCCATTATTTTTTACAGTAAACATGGAACTTCTATTGAAATGCTGCTATGTTGTATGGCAAAATTGGCTTTGCCTTCCCCAGACTCCAGAACTGACCCAAGTTCCCAACCTCCTCATCATCTGAGTCTGCTGCCAACTCTGCTTGATTTATTCGCATTTATAACCCGCACCCATCTCACCACAAAGGGACTCGGGGCGGCTGGCAGCTGGCGGGCAACAGCACAAATATAAAGGCTCAGAAAAGATCTATAGCAGGGCTGTCAAACTCCCGGTCTGCAGGCCAGATGCATCATGTGCTGGCCACCCCCACACCTGGTTTAGCAAAGGGGGGGAAAGTCCTGATATGTCATGCGATGCCACCGTGATGATGTGAGTTTGACACCCCTGATCTATAGGATACACTGCCATCACCAAGGCAGAGGTGTTAAAGGCAGGACTTTTGCCTAAAAGCCTAAGTGCACACGCTCCCAAATGGATTGCTCTGCTATGGGCTTTCAAATCATCAAACATTTAAGAGTTAATATTTCCACTCATTCTAAGAATGCCTTCAGAATCTGCTATGCAACAGGTGCTCTGTGGAAGCACAAGGGACTTGTTACCTCTGCAGGGAGAAAGCTTTCCAGTGTAGAGCCAATCTAAGAGAGCTTGAGGGCAATTATGCTTGCTCAGCAGGTGGAATGTCCCAAAAGGGAAATTAAACTTCTGTTAGGAAAATTGTATATGTAAATCCAATTAAAATGGCTTGAAATACTGCCCGTTGCTTTGTTTAAGTTAAGAAGCACGCCACTAACTAATATTCATGTTTCATTCTATGCAATGTTTTTTGGCCATTCATCACTCTTATGAAAAGGTACTTGCTATGCTCTAATTTGTTGTTTGAGCAATTGTGCCGATGAACTATATAATAAGAGGAAAATGTGAAAAAAAGATTTTTAACATCAAATGTGATAAAGTGAAAAACAGAGGTGGTATTCAGCAGGGTCTGATCAGATCTGGAGAACCGATAATGGAAATTTTGAGTAGTTTACTGGAGAACCAGTAAATACCACCTCTGACTGGCCCCACCCCCACCTATTCTCTGCCTCCTGAGTCCCAGCTGATTGGGAGGAAATGGAGATTTTACAGTATCTTTCCCCTGGAGAAGGGTGGGAATGGAAATTTTATAGTATCCTTCCCTTGCCATGCCCACCAAGCAATGCCCACCAAGCCATGCCATGCCCACCAAGCCACACCTATAGAACTGTTAGTAAAAAAATTGAATCCCAGCACTGGTGAAAAGGCAATGTTTGTAAAGGAAAACATCTGTGTGCAAATATCTGAAAAGCAGAGGTAAGACCTGGGACAGATGAGAAGAGAATATTTTCTAAAAGAGAAAGGGAAAACATGATAGATTAGCTCTTATGAGGTCCAGCAAACCCTACAGGAATTGGAAAGGTCAAGACAAAATGGTAGCTGTAGAGGAGACAAAGCATCCTATGAACCCTATTACCAAACTACTTTAATCTGAACTGGAATTTCTGAATTTGGTTTCAGAAACATCTGGGAACATTATGTAAGAAGAATACCTTAAGCTGCAGAGCACTGCCCTTAGAATCCAGAGCCCAAAATTGCGTTCAGATTGATGCAGATTTTTCAGATGTAAGTCCCCAAAGAATAAATGAAATGGACTATGTAAGGCAAAGATACCAAGTCAGAAGTATAACAAGCATAAGAATATCCATATAATAAATCTGCCATGTGCACATAAGAAAGATTGAACCGGAAACCAAAGATACAGATAAAACAACCATTCAATGTAAATGTACACATTTACAAATGCACGCAGATAAACATATCGAAAAGAATTTCCTTTCAATGTTTCTCTATTTACGTGATAGTAAAGAAATGTCTACCCAAAATGCTGTTTGCTCAAAAATTGAATCCTATAATCTTTTACTCTGGAGATCTATTATAGCAGTATAATTGATACAAGAGCAGCCTTATTTTACTTGATATGTAATACATCATACACTTTTTCAAACTGAAGCAACAATCCAGAAAGACAGGGATGTATATAAACCCTCCCATTCTCTTTAAAACGATAAACAGTGTAGTTGAATTTGGAATATATTTATCACCTGAATAGACTAAGAAGCGATATAAGAACAGAAGATTTCTGTGGGAGTGCAAATAATAAATAAACATCAGACAGTAAACTGTCAAAGCATTTCAGTCTTTCCATTAGGGTTTGGTACTTTATTTTTTAATTAAGGGGGGGGGGGCAGTTTTTAAAAATTATCATTAATCCCAGTTCAATATATGCTGATTTTTCTAATGTTTCAATTAAAATTGTATCCATGTAATCAATGTGGACAAATTATTTAATCAGTGATAATCTACCACAAATTATCTGCAATTCAGACCTGCATCATTCATAATTGATCTAATATAATGCAACCCAACACCTTTTATGGCTTCCCTAAACTTTACAATTCCCCAAAAGCCCACAAAAAGTGGGTTTAATGAATCTTTCATGAAGCTTACCAAATCAGTACTTAACAAGAAAGTAATCTCTATGGCTCTGATGAAATGGATAAAAGAATAGTTTTTTCTTTATTTAAATTCAGAATTCAAAAGGAATTCTTCTGACCTTTCCAGGAGTGTACTGACTTCCAGTTTGAAATAGATATTCTAAGTTTGAAATGGGCTCGTTTCAAGTTTGATTTTTTTTTTCTAGAATAGTGAAAGCAATCAATTATAAACTATAGATAGTCCTTGATTTTCAGCAATTCATTTAGTGGTCGTTCAAAGCTACAATAGCACTGAAAAAAGTGACTTATGACTATTTTTTACACTTACAAGTTATAACCATTGCAGCATCCCATCATCACATGATCAAAATTCAGAGGATTGGCAACTGACATGTATTTATGATGGTTGCAATGTTCTGGGTCATGTGATCACCTTTTGCGACCTTCTGATAAGTAAAGTCAAAGGGGAAGCCAGATTCACTTAACAATCCTATTACTAATTTAACAACTGCAGTGATTCACTTAACAACTATGGCAAGAAAGGTCATAAAATGGAGCAGAATTCACTTCTGTCTCACTCAGCAACATAAATTTTGAGCTCAACTGTGGTCATATCTATCTGTATTGTTTCAACCTAAAAATGTGTTTTATGCTTAGGAAGGAAGCATTTTCCAGTCAGAGCCTCACTTATGCAGAGACACCATGTCATAAATAATCACATCACATGAAAAGGTTGATAGACAACAACTGAGCGCCACAACTTTGTGCTTTCCCAAATTGAAAAGAAAGGAAAACTTCCACAAATGCCATGATTAACCCATACAAACCTCTTTAGAGCCGTTTTTTCCCTTGCATACTGTTACTTGGGGAAAACAAAACAGTATTCTTATCTATTGAGATTATTTTAGTGGGCAAGAAAATTGCCATTTTATTTGGCGACTGTGTGATTCTACCCGTGGGTGCATCTAGTTAGATGGTAGACTGTATTACCTTAAGGACTATGCAGCTCCTTAGATTAAATCTCCAAAAGGTGTTTTGAACTATACGAGAGTACGAGAGTATAATAAATGTCATACAGCTGCTGCAATATTCTGGGGAAAGGCACTTCCTCTATGAGACATTGCCAACAGATGTTACATTCATACTCCAGGCTGCCAGGAGTCTCCAGTAACAAGATATTCTCAGAGAGGGTAAGCAAGCGGCTGTCATTAATGACTAAGTGCAAAGCATATAAGGTAGGAAGTTCATTACTCAAAGGGAAACATGGGAAAAGTGAGGACTAATTTAGGGAAGATATTTTTCTGATTTAGACTTGTGACTTGAGGACTGCCATGCACTTATAATGGCTGTCGTCCCAGAGTTACATTAAAATTTAGCCCTAGGTGTGTTATTTCAAGTCATTTGGAAGCTTCAGCTAAGTTCACACCCGCCTTGAGAGAAAAGCTGATGAAGCTTGTTTTGGATTTGAATTGGGAATCTTGCACAGCTTTAATTACTGGATTGTGCCGACGTACGATCAAATTCTCACTAGCTCATGGCAGGATGATGCAGTTAATCAGATTAGAAGTAGTTACACGCACAGTATCTTTGATTATTACCACCTGATAAATATGATTTATTGCAGCAAATACTCCGCAATCATGGAATACATGTATATTTTTGAAATGTAACAAAACTAGCATTATATTGCTTCGGAGAATGTTACGTATACTCAGCTTCAGTATTTGAGGTGTGATGATATTATTACAATCTTTTGGGTATCCTTATCTGTCATTTTTAGAGAGTTTTAAATTGGGGATTTTAAAATTGGTTTTAGCATAGGACTAGAATAATTTAATATGTTTTTAAATTACGTATTTATTCTTTTGTATGTTTTTAAATTCCTGTGCGCCGCCCTGGGTCCTCTGTGGAGAAGGGCGGGATATAAATATGATTAAAATAAAATAAATAAATAAATTTTAATTGAATGTTTCTGGGGTGAGGTGCAAGGTTAAGATAGAATATTTAATTAGGCATTGTTTTTGGGTTTTTTTCAAAAGAATTTTATTGGTTTTTACAAATTATAATAGGGGAAAGGGTATATAGGGTATGCATTTATATATTTTCGAGCTTCCATGTCAGAAAAGGTGGTTACATCCGGGTCTTCATACATTAAATTGTTAAGTACATAGTGGTAAGATATATATATATATATCACATTTTAAAATTCATACATTCAATCTTGCATTTTGCAATAACATCTGTTTCAAGAATTACAGTAGTTCAAAGTTAATTGTTTTTGAGATCTGATCTGAGTCTCTTTGCTATTGTCTCCTCCTCCTCCCTCCCCCCAGTGGGCAGTGCCATGGCTCCTCCCGTTCCTTCTTCTTCAACTCCCAGGATCGAGGAATGTTTTTTTAAAAAAGGCCTCTGCCTCTACTATTGTTTTAATTCTAATCCTGCCTCCATCCCAGAATACCAACTTTCCTTCCAGCATTAACAATTTGAACCAGACTCCGTTAATTAGGCATTGTGATGTTACTCTTATTCTATAGTTTGGTGTGGCCATAATTGGGTTTTCGACAGCAAGTTTGGGAAGGCCAGATAAACGAAAACCAGATTTCATGAGAAAATTAGAAAACAATTACAAATCATGTGGAAATATGTTCCTCTCAAGAAACATTACAAAAAAGAGTAGCTGTTTCAAATTACAACAGCACTGGAAAAAACTACTTTTGACTGTTTTTCACACATATGACCATTGCAGCATCCCATGGTCACATGATCAAAATCTGGCTGCTTGGCAATGATTCATATTTATGATCGTTACATGTGATCACCTTTTGCAACCTTCTGACAAGCAAAGTCAATGGGGAAGGCAGATTCACTTAACAATGTTGTTCTTAACAATTGCAGTTATTCAGTTAGCAGCGGTGGCAAAAAAGGTATAAAATGGGCAAAACTCACTTAACAACTGTCTCACTTACCAATTGTGGTCGTAAGTCAAGCACTACTTGTACAAAAAGTCCTGCTGCTATTGTAAAGGTAGCTAGCAATTTAAAAATTAATGAGAGTTTGGGGAAAATAATTATGCAATCCTGAGCTGTGTTTAAGGAAAAGCTTAATGTATCCAGATTTGAGTTTTATTAGCATACCTCCTATCTCAGGAATCTAGTTTTAATCTTTAAAAACTACAATAGCCTGAATTATTCCTGGCCTAGGAAGTTATCTAATAATAATACTTTTGTTCTGGACCTGTTCTCTGAACTTTTTCCTATATTAGATATACAAAACATGAATGCTGCACATCCAATTTTGGGGCAGTGAGAAATTGAAAAAACCCCAAGAGGTTGTGAAATTGTGGACAGCGAAGACATCTTTATTCTAACAAATTTTCTGACTGTAGCTATTCCTTTTAAGCTAGGATTTGACTGACAGATCTGATGCTTTCATAAATTAATTTGCTTTCCAGGAGCAAAACAAATAACTTTGACAGATAACAAATATCCATCAAAACAGATAACTTTGGGGGGGCATTGGAGATACAACTACCAGCTTGGCCAGCTTTACAAATAGGATTGTTGTGTCTATATAATTTCTATTATAAGTTTACATAAATGGATTGTGGATGCTTTAATTATGTATTTTAATTGTTTATTGGGTGTTTTTGAATCTTTGGAAACCACTGAGAATCCTTTGAGATTGCAGAAACCTATGAATGTAACAGATAAATAAATAATTTAAAAATCTTTCGGTTTAGTATCTTATACCATTGTTTTAAGGTAAATTTCAACTTTGTGGTAATTGTTAGCTGGTTTTATGGTTTCCATAAAGAAGCACGGGAGCTTTACTAGAAAGAAGGTTTTGTGCAGTCTGTACCAAATGCTATCTTCCTTTCAGCACCAGGTAAATATGTAGCTTTTTAATCTCTCATCTGAGATTTGCAAGTTTATCTTGGCTATGCTTTTTGTCCCTTAGGTGGCTCTTGCTTAGTGTTGCTTATTTATTATTAAATTTTTTGTGTGCATCTCTCTCTCTCTCTCTCTTTCTCTCATAGAGAGAAAGAGAAAGAGAGAGAATACTAAACTTTAAGATCACTAATTATTTTGCAATTACTGTTTAGCTTCCACTGTATAGTACAGAATGAAAGAAAAATGGGAGCCTGACCAAGATTTCAATCACTTATATGGTATAATTTTATGGGTACCTTGATGGCAATTTTAATAATTAATTCATAAGGCTAGCAAATACAATGTCTTTGCCATCCTTTATAGATGGCCTTAATACAATATGGCTATTGCGGTTTTATGGTTTGGACAGGCCAGCAAAACTAAATTTGGAATTAACCTAACAGTTAATTGCATTAGTATCTGCAGCAGGGGCGCTACCAAATGTGCTAAGAGTACAAAATAGACAGGTGATTCAGAAAAGAATCCCCCTCCCCTTTTTTAAACAATATTGGCTACTTGATTCATTTGCATTTCTATTTATTTAGGAATAATGTATTTCTTTGGATTATGTTTCAGGATCATGCATGCTGCATATGTTACTCTAAAAGAGCAGAGAAAAGGCATAATTTTAAGCTTCTATATAGAAAACTGGATTACAAGCATTGTTGGAAGGAGATAATTTGTCAGGTCAATCACATGTATCAACCCAGGAACAAGTATAGCCAACAGTTGTTTTTATCAAAGAGTGATTTTTTAATCTACAATAGGAATATAGGAATACTATACATACATGTGCTACAAGCAGTAACTCAACAAACAGCAATTACAGCAGGGAAGAAATGAACCAAAAACACTCTAGTAGGCCCTCCTCTTAATACACAGGCTCTTAAAGGGATAACAGCCAAAGACCCTGTTGACTCATTCCCTTCATTGTATCAGCTGGTCAGCTCTTAAATTAACACCTTGACAGAACTGATCTTCAGTGACAATACAGCTAAAGTAGATTGACACTTTTTTGTAACTTTAATGTAGATTTATAGATCATTTATTTATTTTATTTTATTTTATCCCATTTCTATACCGCCCTATCTCCCCAATGGGACTCAGGGCGGTGCACAGAAGAATTAAAAACACAACAATCAAAATATAAATACAGTCACATTTTAAAATAGAATTAAATTTGGTGTGTCTGTGCTAAAATATGATTAAAACTATTAAAATGTATATTAAAATTCAGTCACTAAATTTGAGACAATTTGAGACAATTGTCTCAAATGTGCTTTTAAGCAGCCGGCGAAGAGGCGAAGGTCCGTGATGGTGCGGAGTTCGGGAGGCAGGTTGTTCCAGAGGGCTGGACCTGCCACAGAGAAGGCCCTCCCCCTGGGGGTCGCCAGGCGGCATTGACCGGCAGACAGCACCCTGAGGAGGCCCTCTCTGTGGGAGCGGACAGGCCGAAGGGAGGTATGTGGTAGGAGGTGTTCTCGCAAGTAACCAGGCCCCGTGCCATGGAGCGTTTTAAAGATGGTTACTAACACCTTGAAGCACACCCGGAAGGCCACAGGCAGCTGAACCGGAGGAGAGAGTGATCTGACCATGACAGGGGTTTGATGACTAATTCCCCTAATCCTAGATCACTTGTCCACTGGCCGGAGGCAAAAATAAGATTCAGTGTGTGTCCCCCGGTGTGCTTGGGGCCATGAATTACTTGGGTCAGGTCCATGGCCATCATGGAGGCCATGAACTCCCGGGCCACCTCAGATGTCCCGCCTACCGATGGCAGGTTGAAATCCCCCATGACTAAAAGTCTGGGGGTATCAACCGCCACCTCAACGATCATATCAAGGAGCTCGGGCAGGGCTGCTGATATGTAGCGGGGAGCCAGGTACACAATCAGCAGACCCAAGTGCCTCCCATGACCCCACTTTACACAGAGGGACTCACAACTGGCTGTCTGCGGCACAGTGGTCTCCTTTGGCACAAGACTTTCCTTAATAATAACCGCCACCCCCCCAACCTACCCTGGGCCCGTGGCTGATGGAATGCCAGGTAACTCGGCAGGCACATTTCTACTAGGGGTATTCAGCCATGCCCCTCACCACTATTTTAAGTAGAAAAGATGTTAGGATAACTCAAATGGTGCATCAGGGTTTTGGGATGTTTATTGCAGGATGAAGCAACTAATTGTCTGTTTCTGACTGTAATTAAGTATAACAGCATCATGGAAACCATTGTAATAACAATACTTTATATAAATTCATGCTAAATTTGCAGAAGAGAGAATATTAATCAGGCTTCTCAAAGTATTATCTCATTCTGTTTTCTTGCAGATTATGACATTAGTAAAAATTATTTACAATTAGTTTTAGTGGGGTAATCTAAAACCAAACATTTTAAAAGAAATACTCATAAATTCAGGACAATAATTATAAATCTTGAAAGAGGCTCTATCTATAATATAGGGGCCCTGATGGAACAATGGTTAAAATGCAATATTGCAGGCTAACTCTGCCCACAGCTAAGAGTTCAGTCCTGACTGGCTCAAAGTTGATTCAGCTTTCCATTCTTCCAAGGTCAGCAACGTGACTTGTAACTGCCCAGAGAGTAGAATAGAATAGAATAGAATATTTATTTCTATAACCGCGTCCTCTCCCCGAGGGGACTCGGAGCGGTGCACAGGGAGAAATTAAAACAACATAAAATATATACATAAATAAATACAATAAAAACAAATTAAATCTAACTATCCCTGCACTAAAATTCCCATTTTAAAATTAACATTTCCTAACCCCTGAGGTAGAGACTAACCTAGGCTGGCCAAGCAGAAAAAGTGAGTTTTTAATTTCTGACGGAAGGAGCGGAGGTCCGTAGTTGTTCTAATGTCGGGGGGAAGGTCGTTCCAGAGGGCTGGGCCCGCCACAGAGAAGGCCCTTCCCCTGGGCGTCGCCCGCTGACAAAGTCTAGTGGACGGCACCCGGAGAAGTCCCTCTTTGTGGGAGCGAATCGGCCGGGAGGATGTATGGGGCAGAATCCGATCCCGCAGATAGCTAGGTCCCGAGCCATGGAGCGCTTTAAAGATGAGAACTAGCACCTTGAAGCGCACCCGAAAGACGACAGGTAGCCAGTGCAGCTCGCGCAAGAGCGGTGTTACATGGGTATACCTTGCGGTCCCCATTATTGCTCGCGCGGCTGCATTCTGGACCAGCTGAAGTCTTCGGGTTCACCTCAAGGGGAGCCCCATGTAGAGAGAGTTACAATAGTCCAGTCGGGATGTCACGAGAACATGAGTGACTGTGCGAAGGGCGTCCCGATCCAATAGGGGGCGCAACTGGCGAACCAGGCGGACCTGGTAAAACGCCCTCCTGGCCACGGCTGTCACTTGGTCTTCCATGGACAGCCGGGCATCCAGGAGGACACCCAAGTTGCGCGCCCCATCCACTGGGGCAAGATGTTCGCCCCCAATGGCCAGCGATGGAATCAGCTGGTTGAATCGGGCAGCCGGAAACCACAGCCACTCGGTCTTGGTTTCTGGTGAAAAGCACTCTGAAGCTGTACATAAGTCTAAGTGCTATTGCTATTGCTAAGTGCTATAATGTAGGAGAATGTGTATATATATGTAATCAACCTACAGGTGAAACTCGAAAAATTAGAATATTGTGCAAAATCTGCTGGCCAATCAAGCACAGTAACCCCACGGTCATTGAACCAGGTTTTGGTACTTTTGGCAGTGTGGGCAGGTGCCAAGTCCTGCTGGAAAATGAAGTCAGCATCCCCATAAAGTTTGTCTGCGGAAGGAAGCATGAAGAGCTCCAAAATCTCCTGGTAAATGGCTGCGTTGATCCTGGACTTAATGAAACACAGTGGACCAACACCAGCAGATGACATGGCTCCCCAAATCAACACAGACTGTGGAAACTTCACACTGGACTTCATTTTAATGGACTAATGGGATGTGAATTGCTAATATACCATGTGATTCAGAATGTGTTGGGTGGAAGGCCAGTTTGAAGGAACACAAAGTAGGTTATTGTCATTTAATACATCGGCATACATTAACTTATCCCTTAAGTTTGCAGAGCAGCTGTATACAGTGATTTATTTATGTCTGATTATATAAAAGACTGATCAGTTATGAATGTCAATTTTTTCTTTGTATTACGGCTAGCTGCTTTGCAACTCATAAAAGTACACACAAAAGGCCTCTGTCCAGATATTTAAAGCAAATGATCTTTTTCATGTTTTCTAAGCTGTTCCTGGCTGTCACTTCATGTTTGTGTACTTTCCTTTGAGATCACTTTCTCAGTCAGCCATGGGGAAAAGATGCAGTAGCTTTAATTATTTGAAAAGAGTGTTTTGTATGTACTTGGCAGGTTCTCTTTCAAAGAATTTGCGCAGCCACCATATGTAGTAGAAGCCACTGTGAAATGATTTATTAGGTCTATGTAAAAAAAAAATACAACCTATTCTATGCAGATCAATTCAGCTGAAATTCATGTTCAGTGGAGCTTTTCCCCCCAAATAAACCTGTATAAATTGCACCCACTGGCAACTAAATTAAAAGATGAAGGCTATAATATTATGTACACTTTACTGGAATGAAATTATACTAAAAGCAACTTCCGTGGTAGTGGGAGGATATGCAATTATTATTCTGACTTTCTTGTGCATATAACATAATTACGGTAAAATAATCTAAATCATAAGGTGAGAGGATGACCGGCTTCTTATGTGACTTGATTTTTTCTGAAGCACTGTACAAATAGTTCTCATTTAGCAACCAAAATTAGTACTGGTAACTTGATTGTTACGGTATAGCAGCTGCTAAATGAAACACCATACTTTTACAATCTCACTTCAGTTTTCCTTGGCTTCACAGACCACAAAGGATGCAAATGTGAAAAAAATGATTTCAGAGTTACTTATTCATTCCTTATGAACCTGTCCCCCAGCAGCCTGTGGAGCTGGAAGCAGAGTCGAACAGCGAGGAGGTTGGGGAGGAACCTAGGCCAATCCTAGAGTCTGGGGAAGACTCAGATGAGGGTTCTGCATCAGAGGCAGAGAGAGGTCCATCTGGGAGTTCTGTGTTGCCTCCAGAATAGGACATCAGTGAGGCAGAGGGACAGGCTCACCCTGTTCCCAGTGCGTGAATGTGCAGAGCAAGAACAGTTAAGACAGAAGGAACAATTTGGGAGTAAGGCTTGCAGGTGATTGGCCCCTCCCATAGGACATAAAGGAGGAACAAAGGCATGTGACCATTTGCAGGAAGCAATTTGGTTCATGCTGGTCAGTTTACCTTCTGAAGCTCCATTCTGACTTTTTGCTCTGTGTGGCCTTGCCAAGTTAATTGCCAGTTAAGTTTTTGGGAGCATTTCAAAGAAGATAAAGGTGGGTGCTTAATAGTCTTATCCCGAAAGACTACAGCCTACTGTAGGACTCTTTACAACTATTTGGGACTCATTACAGGCTGTGAATGAACATAATTCAGGGCCTCTGAAATAAAAAGAGGGGTTTTGGGACTAAGCTTGTGCTTTTTATTGTATCAGAAAGCCTAGGTCAGAACAGAACCTATGAATGCTTGCTAAACATGGCAGTCACTAAACGAGAACTACCAGCAAGTCTGTTTTGATATCATTGTAAATGAAGTGTCAGTTTATAAAAGTTATTATAAAAGTTAACTTTAAATATCAAGCAGTGCTGAGCCTTTGGTTTGTATGCATCATTACTGTTCAACTGTTGCCACAATTCTTTAGTGCACAGAGCAAGACATTTCATTCAACCCATGTGTGCCGCTAGGAGGTCTGTATCTATTGTCTTGCTCAGTTCTTTTGCATTCAGTGTCTTAAAGATCTGTCTTTAGCTACCCATGTGACATAGAATAGAATCTGTATCTCTTGGCTCAGACATGGTGTCCAAGGTATTTATCTCCAGCTATTTCTTTTCAACTTTAGCTTAAGAAATGGAAGAATAATAATCAAATCCTAACCTCTAAAGATTTCATATAGAATACACCACCACCAGTTAAAAACTGTGACCACCAGATTATATTCAACCCAGGAAGCTTCTAAATTGTGGATGTCCACAAAAGGAAGTTCTTTTTTGGGGGCGCGGGGGGGTGGGGGGGGCGGGGGAGAATGGAAAAAACATGCCTATACAAGATGTTTTTCATTGTTTTGTCACTCATTCTGTATCATCTATGGCGTTTACTTACTAGGCCTTGATGTTTTTGTGAGATTCCTCCAGGCATCCAATACCTGCTAGCACATTCAAAGGAGATAAACTGCAAGCGACTCAAGTATTAAGAGATTAGCCTCTTTCGCACAGAAATTATATACAGGGAAGTCATTCATAGCAAGAGACTCTATCGCTCTGTGGCTGAGCTTAAATGTCCCTAATGGAATCAGTCCTGAAATCCTGGCTTTGGGCATGGCTATTTGCAAGAGAAAGTGTGCATGTCTATAAAGGACAGTGTGTCCTGGAATTTTAACTGGGTAGCATCCTGAAATATCTTAAAATGTCAAGCTACCTATGCATATGTGGCCCTAATAATCACACTGCATTTGTGATTTGTTTTACATAGTTGACATGATTACCATCATAGATAAGAAAGGTAATTAATCTATAGCATCTCTGCAAGGATATTCCTCTTGCAAGAGAAAATAAATAAATAGGTCTGTAAGTAAAATGCCAAAATCTGTCAATTGATTATAAATGTACAGAGAGTGCTGCAATAGGAATTTTCTAAGTATTCTTTTTCCCCATATGGAAAATTACCTTGAACTGCAAAGTCATGATTTTGTTCCCATAACTCTTTGCATTGAAGGGCCCTGACCTTATTAAGAAATTCTATTTCCTTTTTTATCTGTGTTTAAGCAAATATTACTCCTTTTGTAACAAAGAAAGAAAGCATGGACTTAGTCCCTCCTGGGGTTATATCCAATGATTTGCAATAAAGACAACTATCACTTTATTCAACATTGGTGATAATGTTGACCTCTAATGGTCCATAGTATATTTTGGATATACTATTGTCTTATTTTGAAGACAACAAACTGTCTTCAGAAAATGAATTACCCTGCCCTGCACAATCATTTCCTCTGTAACACGAGGTTACAGGTTACACGAGGCTGGCTCCAGGATATAGTGAACGCTTCCTTGAGTGAGGGGTTCCTGCCTACCGCCTTGAAAGAGGCGGTGGTGAGACCCTGCCTCAAGAAGTCTTCCCTGGACCCAGCATTATTGGTAAATTACCATCCGGTCTCCAACCTCCACTTTTTAGCGAAGGTTGTAGAGAGTGTGGTGGCACAGCAGTTTCCCCATCACCTGGAGGAAATTGATTATCTAGACCCGCACCAGTCCGGCTTCCAACCCAGTCATAGCACCGAGATGGCATTGGTCGCGTTGGTGGATGATCTCTGGAGGGCGCGGGATAGGGGTTGTTCCTCTATCCTGGTCCTGTTAGATATCTCAGCGGCTTTTGATACCATCGACCATGGTATCCTATTGTGCCGACTGGGGGGGTTGGGGGTGGGAGGCACCGTTTTACGGTGGTTCTCCTCCTACCTCTCCTCCAACACAATTTGTGTTGATAGGAGGGCAGAGGTCGACTTCAAGACCCCTCACATGTGGGGTGCCGCAGGGGTTGGTCCTCTCGCAACTCCTGTTCAACACGTATATGAAGCCGCTGGGCGAGATCGTCCATGGTTTTGGGGTAGAGTACCATCTTTACGCTGATGATACTCAGCTGTACATCTCAACCCCAAATCACCCCAACGATGCCGTTGAAGTGATGTCCCGGTGTTTGGAGGCCGTACGGATCTGGATGGGCAGTAATAAACTCAAACTCAACCCGTCTAAGACCAAGTGGCTGTGGTTCCCGGTGTCCCGGTTTAGCCAGGTGATTCCATCGCTGGCCATGGGGGGTGAATTATTGACCCCCATGGAGAGGGCGTGCAATTTGGGTGTCCCCCTGGATTCCCGGCTGTCCCTGGAGGACCATGTGACGGCCGTGGCCAGGGGGGCATTTTACCAGGTTCACCTGGTCCGCCAATTGCGCCCCTTACTTGACCGGGACGCCCTTTGCACAGTCACTCAAGCACTCGTGACTTCCTGCCTAGACTACTGTAACACTCTCTACATGGGGCTCCCCTTGAGATGCACTCAAAGGTTACAGTTAGTTCAGAACGCGGCCGCGCGGGTGATCATGGGAGCCTCAAGGCAATCCCATATAATACTTCTCCTGCGTGAGCTGCACTGGCTACCTGTGACCTTTTGGGTGCGTTACAAGGTATTGACGACCATCTTCAAGGTGCTCCATGGCACGGGGCCTAGTTACCTGCGAGTCCGTCTGCTGCCCCATACGTCCCTACAACCGATTCGCTCCCACAGAGAGGGTCTTCTCCGGGTGCCGTCGGCTGGGCAATGCCAGTTGGCGATGCCCAGGGGAAGGGCCTTCTCTGTAGTGGGCCCAACCCTCCTGGAACGACCTACCTCCCGAACTCCATGTCACCTTGGACCTCCACCTGTTCTGCCAGCGCTTAAAAACGCACTTGTTTCATCTAGCCGGCCTGGCATGAACTACCCGATACCAAACTGACTATTAGCTGATCAAGGTTTTAATCTGAGGGTTTTAATTATGTTTTAGCACAGGGTTGGGTTTAATATGGTTTTTAAGAGTTTTTGTATTTTTGTATATTTGTATATTTGTATTTTTTAATTTTCCTGTGCGCCGCCCTGGGTCCCTCTGTGGGAGATGGGTGCGGGATATAAATATGATAAATAAATAAATAAATAAGTAACACACTGTGAGGTAAAGATCCACAGGAAGGCGGGCGATCAGATATACAGGTTCTCAGCTAGTGGTCATTCTTTCCAAATCCAAAGAGCCAGCTGCTACAGCTTATATGTTGACATCACACAATATTGTGAAGTGGTACCTCCTTTCCCAGAGGATATATTGGAAAATGGGTTTTGAGCAGTCAAGTAATTGTATGCTGTCGTGAGGTTACCGAATGCTTCTGCATGTCTCTGCAGATGGAGAATCTGTACAAAAATAATATAGCAGATATACATACATATATTGCACTAGGGTTGGGTTCTGGTCAGCTTTACTGCCGGTACGCTTGTGCACGCTCTTTGCATGCATGCTGAATGTGTGCTGTGCGTGCATGCACAGTTCAAATAAAATTATTCTGTGCATGCGCAGAACTTAAAAAGAATATGGCAGTGCCAATGGCATTGACTGGAGAACTGGTTTGGGGTGGGGGGTGGAAGGCCTGAGTTGCTGCTGGGTCCAGCGACCCATGCCACCATACCACTACCGGTTCGGCCGAACTGGGCCAAACTGGTAGGAACCTACCTCTGTATTGTACACCCCAATTGTACACACCCTTTCAGGATAAGAATTGTGCGCAGTACCATGCCCCCCCCCCCCAAAAAGAATATGCAAAATAAATTAAAGGCATGAGATAAAGGAAAAGGCACATGGTTAAAACCAGCCTACACAGAACCATTCACTATATTGTTCCATACCGTTCTGTCCTTACAAATCATCCATGCTTCCATTACATCCACATGTTACTTCATACAGTATATTATATTTTTCTTCTTCTTCATGTAGAATGAATTTAAGCATTTGGCTCAACAATAATAGACACTAAACTTTAGTCATTGCTAAAGTTGCTAAAAACTCTCTGGGTGCTTTACAATGTCAGCATATTGCCACCAACAAGCTGGGTCCTCATTTTATTGACCTTGGAAGGATGGAAGGTTGAGTTAACCTTGAGCCTTGTCAAGAACAAATTCCAGGCTGTGGGCAGAGTTTGCCTGCAAAACTGCATTCTAACCAAATGATGCCAGGAGCAAACTTTTAAACATGTGTTTCTTCCTTTCTTGCTTTGTCATTTTTTCCCTTTTAAGAAGTGGATGTAGACACTTGAAAATCTGATATGACACTGAAGAGGGACAATTTAATCAAATTTGAAAGATGCAGCTAAGTCCCCATGTCATCCAGGAAGGTTTTCAAAAAATATTTTATTTAAGGAAAAATAAAACTTAATGTAATGCAAACATTATATCTTGTTCTTTAAAACTATTTTAATTAACACAAACAAATAATAAATATAACAAGAGAAGTATTGAGAAAAAGAGTACAGAATTGGTTAGAATAATGGGATGTGAAAAGCTGAATTGTGAAAAGTGGAAGGGGGAGAGAAAGAGGGAGTAGAAGATGCCAGAAGAGCTGGTAAAAAAAGCATAAATCTACAAATAGAAGGTGTAAAAAGTAATAACTCACCTAGAAAGTGATATACATAAATAGACTGGAGCTGGTACAAGGAAAACTAACAAGTTTTTCTCTGCAATTGGCAAGGAATGCTAAGAACCACAAAAATGGTCTTTTCAGAGACTTTCAAAAGAAAAGGAAGGGAAGAGAATTAGTGTACCAGCTGCTCAATGAAGACGGCAAAATGTTAATAGGTAATAAAGAAACAACTCAGCTTCTCAGTTCCCGTTTTAGTCATCCAACTGTGATGAGCAGAGAAAACGGGAAAGATTGAAGTCTGAGACTGATAGAAACATACTTGGAGAATACTAATTGCTTTAAATGAGTTTAATTTCCAAGATCAGGTAAATTTCATTGTGGAATACTAAAGCAATTTGTTGATTGTTTGGCCAAAACTTTCTATATCTTCTGAGAAAACTGGCAAAATGCTAGAAGATGGCAAATGTGCTATCTTCAGCAAGAAGGATCCAGAGAAATATAGATTAGTCGGTCTGACATTGATACTTGGGAATTAGGTAGAGAAGATGATTAAGAGATTGATCTGAAGGCACCTTGAAAAAAATGAAGTAACTATCAAGATTCAGCACAGATTTGTTAAGGACGACTCTTGTTCTTATCTCATTTTTTTTATTGAACTTTCTTAACAGATTGTAGGGATGCTGAAGATAATCTATCTTCATTGCAGAAAAGATTTGACAAAATACCCCACGACATTTTGATTAGCAAACTAATTAAGCATGGGCTGGATGGCATGACAATTAAGTAAATAGCTGGTATGAACATTGTAGTTAAGGAATGTTCATCAACAGCACTTCATCAAACTGAGGTGGTGAGTGAAATGCCAAAATGCTCAGTCTGAGGAATCTGCTGTTCAACATTTTTATTAATCATTTGGATCTGTCTGTCTGTCTGTCTGTCTGTCTGTCTGTCTGTCTGTCTGTCTGTCTGTCTGTCTGTCTGTCTGTCTATCTATCGTATCTATCTATCTCAATACACATACATACATACATACGACAAGAACAATGATTGGATCGGTGAAGGCCACAAAATGGGGGTGGGTAGCTAATGTTCTAGAACTCTCAACTAAAATGATATTGAAGAGCTAAAAATATGCTAAAAGTAAAAGAAAGAAAGTTACTAGAGACAAATCCAGCATTTAAAACTTATTCTCAAAGTTGCTCACCTTTGATCTCAAGTATGATGTTCAGTTCTGGGTACCACACTTCAGGGAATTACGGAAGCATAAAATTACAGAATTGAAAGAGAATTTTGAACTCTTCTAGTCTATCCCCTTGCTCAGGCAGGAGACCCTATAGCATTCTGGATAAATAAGTATCCAATCTCTTCTTAAAAGCTTCCAATGATGAAGCATCCACAATTTCTGGAGGCAAACCGTTCCACTGATTAATTGTTCTCATGGTCAGGAAATTTCTCCTTACTTCTAGGTTGGGTCTTTCTTTGATAAGCTTCCATCCATTGCTTCTTGTCCTGCCTTCAGTAGCATTGGATAATAGGTTGACCCACTCTTCTTTGTGTCGGCTCCTCAAATATTTGAAAACCGCTATCATGTCATCCCTAATCCTTCTCTTCATTAAACTAGACATATCCAACTCCAACAAACTAGAACAGATTCAGAGAATGGCAATGGCAATGATCAGGGATGAGATTGTGTACTGTTGCTAATGTTTAACCTTGAAAAGGAAGGGTGAGGGGAGCCATGATATCAAGTTTCAAATGTTTATTTATTTAATTTATTTGTCATGGGCCTTATTATCCAAAGCCATCCCAATACCTAAAAACATGTAACTCTGCCTGCTTTATGTTGTTCTAAGAGTATAGGGCCCCAAATAATGGATTTAAGATACAGGGAGACAGATTGAGATGGAAGAAACAAATAATAATAATTCTTACTTGTAAGACCAGTTCAATAATGAAATGAACCACCCAAACTGGGATACTGTATTCCAGGGAAGACTACTCCCCCCCCCCCCACATTACTAGTGTTATAGTTGAAGGTCACAGATTGATAAATTCTATTTATTGCATCAATTGGGAAAACTATTAAAGAAGAAATACATCTCCACATGTAAAATGCAACACAACGGAATGAGAACTCAATTGTTTCAAGAGCAGGAGCCATTGCTACAGATGCAACATTATCATAAAAGACCAGACTGTTTGTTGATGATTTGAAAATGTAGCACTTGAAAAATAAATTTCCACACAAATATCAACCTGAATGAGCATACATTTCCATTTTTTCAAAAAATTCTACCACTGCGACAAATTAAAAACTAAACTGGAAAATGTACACTTACTATCATAATTAGCCCAGCTGAATAAAACTATTTTTTAAAAAAAATAACAATAAATTATTAAATTTGTAAGCACTATAAAGTAATTAACATTTATAATCTGACAATAGTTTATGTTCTGTGTTTTATCCAGTGATTTGCTTAGTGGTGTTTTGTTCTTTTTGTCAATCGAAATACTCTCAGCTTTATTATGATCAAGCTGCTCATTAAAAAGACTGAATGGTGATTCAAGTCATATGTTAATTCTATTGCTGTCTCTCTGAGAAAGAATCATAAACGGGAAACAGAGTATCTAGTAATTTAATGTTTCTTTTCTACATGACTGTCTTCTGCAGAATACATCCCTATTAATGAACAATGGTATCATTTTAGCTAACTTTTATGGGATCTAAAGAGACACAGTGCCTCAGTGGCTAAGACGCTGAGCTTGTTGATCAGAAAAGTCGGCAGTTCGAATCCCTAACACCGCATAATGGAGTTGAGTTCCCGTTACTGTCCTTTTGAAGTCAGAGTTATTTTTCATGAATTTTAAGCAAGACAATGTAAATTGGAATGTTAATACAAGAGAGAGTTAAAAAGTTTGCATAGAATAAGTTAAAATAATTTTGATTGTGCTGCAATTCCAATATGAATCTCAGCCTCCCAAGTCTACAACCTGCATTGCCAAATATTGTTCCAAAAAAGCTTTTTTTTTTGTCAATACAGATCACATCCTTGAAGAATGCAGCCTGGGTTGTGAGTGGAATGAAAGGATAATGTATCCCCACACTGTGTTTTGATCCAACTCTGAATATGGTGAATGTGAAAATCCCGGCACATCAGAATAGCTCTATATGAATAATACCCTGCAACAAATCCGATCCAGAGTTTGAAGTTATGAGTTGACTATTGGTAGAGCACTAAACTGCAGGCTTTGCTCTGGAAACTTAAAACAAAGTTGTTAAGATTTGTAACTTGCCTAGAAATATATTCTCAAATTTCACTATAATCCCGTTGACTTCAAATGCCTGTACAGTGGTTGCTTTCACTCCCTCTTCAAAGCGATCGTGTTCCCAGAGTGGAATGCCACTACTTTAACATAATGCAGTTAGACAGTAGCCTTTTAAAGTCCCTGCCAATAAAATGATCATATGGCAGTAATCACGGCTTTCTTGTGACTGACATTTCCTCTCCAAAGTTTACTTTATGACTAAGGGGAAAAAGAAGTGCCACTTTGCCACGGTTGAAAGATGAATGGGAAAGAAGTTACTCATAAACTATGGCAAATTGTCTATGGCTCTTTATCAGCCTAAGTGGACAAAGCATTTCACTTGACAAGAAGCAACCACAGGCCAATACCTCATTCTTGCGGAAGAAGTTGTCATGTGAACCGTAAAAGGTGAACATTAATTCTTGTTAACATGAATTGATCAAACAATGAAAGGTAGCAAATGCTACTCATTCTTTGAGTGGATTTGTTGCTAAGCTGCCCATATATCTTACAAAGCGCTCAACTGAGCTCTGTTATGGTTATTTTGGAGTCAATCTAAAGATATTCTGGCTTCTCTTGTAAAATGTACAATAGTTTTCTTTCCTTTAAGGTCATTAAGCTGTACTTGTTGAACAAGATAAGCAACATTATGTTTGCATATTATCTTTTACTTAGGATAAGGCTTTTAAGTTGCCTTTTTTTTTTTAGGGCTGAGCAACTTCTCTTTCCAAGCAACAGACAGGGTTCCAAGTATGATACCAGCTCATCCTTTCTTGCTTGCTTCTTTCTCCTTATGATCTGAAATCATACGCTCACAAAGTCCCAGAAGCAGGGGGAAGGACTCTGAATGTCTCCCCCCCTCCCCATTTCATGATGCCCTTAAATATAAGCTAGTCAAAAAAATAATTCCCATTTTTTTTGTTCAGTGATAAGATTTTTTTTTTAAAAAAATCCATAGAATAGTATGGAACGATCAGTATGAGTTTATTTATTTATAAATTTACTGGCTGCCCATTTTATCATAAAGTAACTCTGGGTGGCTAACAGTGAAAAAGTTATACTGTATACACATTAAAACATAAATAAATTAAAAGCAAACATTAAAAACTAGTTCAGTAACAAGCCTGAGAAACAACAGTTCTCAGAACTGGACATTGATCAAAACTCATGGGTTGGCAAATTCCCTGAATGCATTTTCCCTTCCTCAGCATTGGGAAAGATACCACTGATTTCACCAAGAAGCCTTCTCCTTCTTCTGTGACTGTCAGTAGGGCTAACAAAGGAAAGAAGATTAAACTCTTGTGAAATTCACCCCAGCAACCTTCCATTTCTCACCTGAATAGTGCTCAAAGCAGGGATGCCACTGAGTCTCACAGTAACCTGTGGAGCAGGGAAAATGGTACTCTACTAAAGTAACAAAATGAATAGAAAGTACGGCCATCTAAAATCCCTTCTCAGCAGAAGCAGCTAGAGAACTTGTAAAGTATTCATAGGGAGCAGTTCTAGCAACACACAGCTGGCAAAACCCAATTTTCCCGGTCTAGATCAACTCTCTAGAGTAGTACTCTCTCCAATCTTGGTTTTAATTCCCTCCCCTCTCTCTTATTTAATACATAATAACAGCACAGTGGTTACAATGCAGTACTGCAGGCTACTTCTGCTGACTGCCGCCTGCCTGCAATTTGGCAGTTCAAATCTCACCAGGCTCAATTTTGACTCAGTCTTCCATCTTTCTGAGGTGGGTAAAATGAGGACCCAGATTGTTGGGGAAAATATGCTGACTCTGTAAACCACTTAAAGAGGGCTGTAAAGCGGTATATATAGTCTAAGTGCTATTGCTATTATCTTTCCTGGTAGCTAATGCCTTCATATTAAAATCAGACAAGAGTCTAGTGTTTTGGCATCAGAATTATTCAGAGGTCTGGGTATGTATAGCAGGAGTGTAATAAGAACGGTGTAAGAGGATGATCTGACAATTGTTCCACGGCTAAAAAAATATCACCAGTGGCATTTTTGTAAACCTTTCTTCTCACAGTTGTAGTGGCATTTACACCTAGATAGCACAACATTTCTTTTGGGTAAGAACATCCTCATCAAAGATGATGGGCAGCAGCTTTCTTCCAGCATAAGAAATAATATAACCCCCCCACCCCCAGGTTTGCAAATCCTAAAGAAACTACACGACATTTTCCTTTGTTACTTCGGGTGATTTAGAGAATGCAGATATAATTCCATCTGCAAAAAGGATATGAAATAAAACAACCAGACAAGATAGTGACTGTTATATTACAAGTATATTGTAACAAAAAACCATTTACAGAGAATCTGTACACTAGAGTTGACATTTTCAAGGATGTTTAATTTATCACTAAGCCTTCATTTAAATGGCTGGGAAATGTTCAACATTTAGAAGCATCCCCCCAAAATAATAATAAATGTGAGTCCTTTTATCTACGCTACAGAAAACAAGTGGGGAATTGAATGAACTTCAGTTTGTCTTTATTCTTTCTTGCAACTCTAAAAACAAAATGTGTCAGAATGATTTATAATTATCATCAAAAACATGACAAGAAAATTAGAGGTGTTGTGAAAGAACTTTTAAAAATTATTAAAAGTACAAGGTTTAAATTAAAAAAAATCTTCAGAAACAACTGAAGTTAAAAAAATTGCAGTTACTTTGGCTGGGTTTGTTTTCAATAAGCATGCAGAAACACAGGGAGGGGGATCTTTTAAAGGAACATGAACAATAATGTTGAAACATTTTATGAAAATGGATGAATTTTATATCAGAAATTTCTCCATTAATATTATAAAAGCTTGTCTTTTGAGAAAACATAAGCATCAACACATTATCATTGTTGGCCTTTTGCAAGTTTGAAGTATTATACAAACTGCTCATGACTTGCATGGAAGAGTTTATGACTCCTTCAACATAACCTGCTATTATACTTAATTTTGCACTAAATATGAATTAACAGGTCGCGTACGGTTCCAATAGGATACATTATTGGAAGCAGCACTGATCCATTAACTATAAAATGGGGGCATATAAAATGTAGCATGTAGGCATATAGTAAAGCATGAATGCTTTACTAATGTTTGCCTCTGCAGAGTATAAAATCCACTGGATACATGTGGTGTAGATTTGCCACTGTCCCCCTTCTTCTTGACAGACAAATATCCAAAAACCTGAACTGTGGCTCATTTCTGTAATGTTCTTACCCTTATTGTCAACAACAGTGAACCTGCAACAGTTTCCTTATGAATTTCTATTTTTAAAAAAATAATTTCCAAAAGTAAATAAAATATCTTGTGCAAGCACATCCAAGCTTTGGAAAATTCCTCTGACATATTGTGTTGTACAGTGTCAGTGGTGAGCAGGGTAGAATCCTGATGTTGCTCACAGTTCACGTAAAATACACTTCTCCAGTAACAAAAATAGGTGCATCATATAAAATCACAGATGTTGCATGCGGTATAATAATTTTCATACTCTAACATTAATTATAACATTGATTTCTCTTGTCTGGTTATTTTTGTCGAAGGAACTGGGTGTAATAGATACATAAGGAACAAAAATGGTAGCGAATAAACCTGGATGAAAAGATAGTTTCAAACAAGGATTGTCTCCAGATTTTCAAATAAGAAATCTAACCTTCATTTTTGGTGATTGAACAGACTAAATGTCCTCTTTTGAGCCAATTAAACTCAAATATTATATCTCTCTTTTAAATCATACAAAGTTGGGAAATATACATGCTTATGGACAATATATAGAATGGAGAAAGCAGCCGAACAGTGAGTGCATTGCACAGCGACTGTTTGTATTTATGATGATAATGAAAAACTAACTTTGCAGCTAATCCTCACCCTTGCAAAGCCAAGCTGAAGAAAGATCATAAAACAGATGCAGTTTAGACTTACTAATCACATAGATTTAGTTGTTAGTGCTTTAGATGAACTGCCAGTCCCAGTGGGTTTTGCTACTGAATAAAATGTTGTTGCAACCTATTTATTTCTTTGCTGGTTAATTAGCTAAAAAGTTTCTAAATTACCTTTCAGGACTTATGGTCCTCTAAATGTAAATAATGCATAAAGCAATTCCACAGATTCTTTTTGAATTAACAATAGAGTATGGAGACTGAAATGAAAGTGTTTTGAGAGATGGATGAAAAACTGATGAAAAAAATAGATATTTTCAGATGAAGCAGATAAATGTAGCAGCATGGGGGTGGGGGGAAACAGTGGAACTACAATGTATAACATTGGGTCCTCATATTTTGAATAACATTGTGAAATCTACTTGTAAGAAATTATATCAGCTAAACCAGAGTGGAAATGTTTTCAGTGAGTTGTGATGAACTAAAAAAAACCAGTTCAAGGTTACAGTGTAGTCAGAATGAATAGCAAAAACCCAGACTCCAGGAAGCAATATTCAATGCTTGAATACTACAAAGGATACACAGTTTCTATAACACTGTTGTTCCAGCATTGATTCAGAACAAACTGAGATCTTAAAACACTGAGCTTGCCTGTTCTTAAGCCTTAGGGGCTTACAATATATCTTTAACATCAAATTCTGGTTAAACGGGGGCTGGATAGCTAGAGATAAATTCTGGAATGCGTCACTTTCTGAAACTCCTTAACTTCTAAAATGTTACGTTTCCCCCCAAAAATAAGACAGGGTCTTATTTTCTTTTGACATCCCCACCCCCCGAAATATGCACTTGGCTTTATTTTTGGGGAGATCTTATTATTTTTGAGGCGCAGGACGGCAGCGAGTGTGGTCATTGCATGGCTACTGCTGTATTTCAATATTTTCGGGGAGGGATTATTTTTGGGAACAGGGTATATCTGGGACATTAACATCTTCCTTTTCCTGGCAAGTGTTCGCTTTTATCATGCTGTGTGTGTGCGTGTGCGTGTGTGTGTGTGTGCGCGCATGTGTGTGTTGGAGGGGGGGTGTAAAATGTTCCACCAATCATTCCACTTCATTTTTTTTCATTATTATTATTTTTCTATTCCTCATATATCATATATATTTCAGCCTAAATTTTTCACTAAAGGTAAGTGGTGTATTTTATATAGACACAAAAGCATTTATCTTTATTACTGAGAAATCGGCTTCCTGCCAGGCAGCTAAGGAAAACTTCTAGAATTTTACCTGTTGATTTAAAACAATTTCTCAAGCAATTTAGCATGTATGATATGCTTGCTTGTTTATTTATTCAATTTCTAAAGCCACTTATCACAGTCAGTGACTCTGGGTAGCTTACAATTCAAAAAATATATTGCAATTAAAACACTAAAACATTTTAAAACAACAACCGCAACAAAATAAGAACCTCCAGATGAAATATACATAGTCACCGAAACACAGGTCGTCCTTAACTTATGACCACAATTAAGCCCAAAATTTCTTTTGCTAAGTGAGACATTTGTTAAGTGAATTTTGCCACATTTTATGACTTTTCTTGCCATGGTTGTTAAGTAATTCACTGCAGTGGTGAAGTTAGCAGCATGGTTGTTAAGTGAATCTGCCTTCCCCATTGACTTTGTCAGAAGGTCGCAAAAGGGGATCACATGACCTTGGGGGCCCTGCAACCATCATAAATATGAACCAGTTGCTAAGCATCCAAATTTTCATCACATGACCATGGGGTGCTGCAATGGCCACAAGGGTGAAAAACGGTTATAAGTCACTTTCTCAGTGCCCTTGTAACTTTGAATGGTCACTAAATTAACTGTTGTAAGACAAGCACAACAACCTGTACATGGCTAGTTAGCAATACAGCCAGGAAACAGGGCCCTTAACACACTCAGCACCTCAGGCTCAGGAACAAGTTTTTAGGGTCTTATGAAAGACTAACAGGGTTGGAGCCATTCTAAAGGGAGGATTTTCCATAGAGCAGAGGCCACTGTAGAAAAAGCCCATCGCTCTGTATGGAGAAATAGGCAGGAGGAACTGAGGCGAGGCAGGTTGCAGTAACAAACAACCTTTATTGTAACAGCTAACAATGCAAAGTGCAAGGCAACTCCCGAACCAGCAACAATAACATTGGCCTCTTTATACAGTAGCTGTCAGATGGCTGAACCAATCAGAAGGCTGCGTTTTCCCACTGAAAGGCTGCTCATGTCTTAGCCAATCAGGGGAGTCCTGCAGCTGGCAATGCTTTTGACAGCATCGTTAAGTCTGAGGACTTAACACCCATCTTCTCGTCCCTGCCAGCCAAAATGTAAAGATTTATGCAAAATCTAACCTAAACACAAGTATAAAAGCATGATCTAGTTCATTGCCTATCCCAAGTTCAATTCCTTCCATTTGTGCATTCTGTGAAACCCTCTGCCTAAAGTTATTATGAGGCAGGAAAGCAGGTGAACAGTTCCTTTTCTACCACTTAATTAATGCAACTCCCCCAAATAATCTAGCTCTAGAAATGTGTGATGAAAAATTATTTTCAACCTTCTCCAATTTTTCTTTTGGTCCCGCTGAAATTCTATAGGAGCCTTCTAATACTGCTTATAATTTGATGAATTAATCTCCCTACTTGTCTGCATGAAAGCCACTTAAACTTAACTTGGAGAACTATGTTTCAGGAACCAATTTCAGTGTTTAAATCCAACTCTCTCATAATTAATCACTCAAAATTTCCCCTGTGTATTGCCACCTTCCTATCTTTCTTTAATTGTTTCTCTTTTCTGTAAATTTTACTTAATTTTTTCCATCCAATTTTATCTTGCTAATCATGAACGTTACCAATTTTGTAGATTACCTTCACAGTCTACTTTGCCCTTGTGTTGCACTCAGACATAAGAATTAATAATTTCCCTTTCTTTTTCTTTGTTTTGTATTTTTTTTCACAGGGAAAAGATTGATATCTTCAGACATAATGAAGTCTGCAAGTAATTTCAAAGAATTAGCCATGCTACATCACTTCAGACTGTGGCCACAAAGGTTTTATGCTCTGCAAACATCAAACATGAATATGTGAATATGTGTGTTTGAAGAATGCCCCTGATAAAACCAATGTCTATTGTAATGTGCAGAAGTTTAACTATAAAAGAGAATTTTTACAGACTATTGTTGAACTTTCATAAGCATTTTTATGTTATTTAGGAAAATAATAGAGAGATATTACATTTTTCATGACATTTGTATCTCACTTTTCAGCGAGAGAAGGGTTTAATTAAAATTACCCCTGTGAAAATTATAAAATTAACCATACTGGAATGAAGGGAATAAGAGATGGACAGAATGTTCCCATCAGGAAAAGTTTGCTAGTCTATAAGAGTTCATGTTTCATGTGACCGTTTATGAGGGAAAGAAAGAATATATTAATTAGGATACTACGCAATCTGCATCTCCAGTTTAAAACATACTTGAGAGACAGCATGCCTCTTTGGTATCTAAATGTCCCCTTCTGTGAAAGATAGAATATCAGGGGGGGGGGGGGGAATTCAACATGCATGTTTGACACATAAATTCCTTATGTATAAAGAGCTTGTGGGAAGCATTTAGCTATGCAGTATTCCAAAGAGCTTAACTTATTATACACCTCCCAACTGTTTTTGGTTACTGATCATTATCCGCTTAATGCTGAGATGTGAAAAACATTACAGCAGATGATTTTGATGATAAGTGAAGGAAATATTACCTCCTCCAAACTTTTTATCTGATTTGGCTTGAAATGTGAGGAGTTTCATGGGAGCTCAAATATGTTTTGGGAGTATTTTTTAAAATCACATCATACATTTTTATTATATCATTATAAAAATGGAATCATAAAAATTACATTAGTCTTCTCAGCTGCGCTTGATATAGCAAAATAAATATAATGTAATTGTTGTATTATAATAAATAGAAATTATATTGAAATATCTAATACTATTACTATACTATGTTACACTATAGATTATATTATATTGGAGTTTTTTTTAGGGGAGGATCAGAGGTGGGTTGCTTCTGGTTCGGTCTGGATCAGGCAAACTGGTAGTAGTGGCAGGGGGAGGCTCCACCCACCTGCCTGGATGCTTCTGAGCATGCACAGAAGTGTTGCATGCATGCCCAAACTGGTAGTAAAAAAATTAGCAATGCACCTCTGGGCAGGGTGCATTGCATACTGTATTCCAATTTTTCCATTCAACAACATTCTTCAATACAATACAATACAATACAATAGCAGAGTTGGAAGGGACTTTGGAGGTCATCTAGTCCAACTCCCTGCCTAGGCAGGAAGCCCTATACCATTTCAGACAAATGGCTATCCAACATCTTCTTGAAGACTTGCAGTGTTGGGGCATTCACAACTTCTGGAGACAAGCTGTTCCACTGATTAATTGTTCTAACTGTCAGGAAATTTCTCCTCAGTTCTAAATTGCTTCTCTCCTTGATTAGTTTCCACCCATTGCTTCTTGTTCTGCCCTCAGATGCTTTGGAGAATAGTTTGACTCCCTCTTCTTTGTGGCAACCCCTGAGATACTGGAACACTGCTATCATGTCTCCCCTACTTCTAGTCAACCTACTTCTAGTCAAGTAGGTTGCACTAAGTAAGAATATCTGGATCTAGATCACTCATTGAGCTTCCGGGCTGAGGGTGGACTTAAACCCACATCTTCCTGGTCCTAGTCCAACATCTTAATCACTTCACCACTCCAGCCACACAGAATCTCTGCTGTTAATCAAGAACAATATTGTTTCTTCAAGCAATGTTGTTCAATGCAACCATCAGAAAGATTTCTCAGCAATCCCTAGTCTGTACAGTATTTATAAACTTACTTTCTTTAACTGATGTGAAGTGCATTCAACTTTGTTGATCGATAACAGGGAACTTTTTGGAATGCAGGCCAGACTTGTGATGAATTAATTTTTAAAAGGAGCGGGCACTAAAAGTTACAGTAATCTTAGAAACCACGTCCCAACTTTCTTTAGAATCTTTGAACCTTTTGAAGTTTTCTTTTCTCTCCACTGACACTTTAAAGAACAATGACCGACCACATTTCTATCGGGCTCCCTTAGGACAAAGAGAGTTTCTTTTAATGTGCAGCTTGACAGATCTTAAAAAATCATTGGGATTTTTGTTGTTGTGTTTCTTTGTCTTAGACTTCTTTCAATATCCCAATATTTCTTTGTTTCAGTGTTTGGTTTATAACAATTTCTTTCAAACTTTTAAAGTATGATTTAGAATGAAGCAGTCAATAATAAACCTGAACAAACACCAAATTATTCCATAGATTTACTTCACCCACAATGGTTCATTTGGAAGAGACTTAAAATGGGGGACAATGGAAAAGAAAATGAAATTGAAGACAATGAACTATTTAACTCTGTAGTAGTTTCAGAAAAATGTTCTGCCAAGTTCATGGAAATTAATCTCTCTGGGAAGTGTAATTAGGACTGTGACCTAAATATCATCCTTGGGATCGAAAGATAGTTTAAGTTTCTCAAGCAATAGTGCTTCATACTTCATTGTAAACTATGTCTGAATCTAAAATGAGATTTTCAAATGCTCTTGATCTGGCATAGTTTTCTTCAAAGTGTTGAAGAAAAATCTTCTTGTCGTTCCTAACAAAACTCCTTTTAGATCAGAGATGTCAAACTCGATTTCATTGAGGGCCACATCAGGGTTGTGTTTGACCTTGGGGGAGCTGGAGTGGACATGGCCAGAATGGACATGGCCAGCTCAATGTCACTTGTGTTGGGGATGCCTGTGATGGCCTGAGTAATCTTCCAGAAAAAATGGGCTCCCAAGCTCTATTTTTGGCTGTGACGGCCTCCTGCAACCGTCTGTCAGTGCAAATGGAGCATGGGAGGAACATCCATGGCTTGCTTGCACAAGGTGTGATGTCCTCCTACAAAACTCTGACAGCAAAAATAGAGCTCCAGAGGGCTGCCTGCTGGCAGAGGCACCTTGAGCCAGTCCTTTGCTGTTTCCAGGGCAGCCCTGTGGGCCAATTCTAAGAACTCCATGGGCTGGATCTGGCCCCTGCGCCTTGAGTTTGACACCCCTGTTCTAGATGTTAATTTTTCCTTTTTGAAGTAACAGAAAGAAAGAAAGAAAGAAAGAAAGAAAGAAAGAAAGAAAGAAAGAAAGAAAGAAAGAAAGAAAGAAAGAAAGAAAGAAAGAAAGAAAGAAAGAAAGAAAAAAGAAATATTGCACCATCTTTTAATCACTCACTTGAAACCTCAAGTGGAATTAATATAAATGAAGAAATGTTGTTACGCACATATAGATGACTGTATTTAAATGTTTTCTATTTGATAATGGAAAATAAGTATTTAGTTGAAATTGTTTTCTACAATATTTTTGCTGCCCTCAAGTATATAGGGGTGACTGTTATTACAATTACAATGACTGTTGCAGTATCATTGTATAGTTAAGTTCATCTTCAAATTATTGATTACTTGTTTAAACGATTTCATGAACAACGCTAAGGTTAAAATACTTGCCCTGGTGAGCATTCCCCTTACAGTGCATAAAATGAATTTGTAATTGCAATTTGGCAAACATAATTTAAAACTATGAATAAATGCATAATTGGCATTTGATTTTATATCTCTGTGCTTCTGTAAAATAGTTTTATAAAACAGTGTGCATGTGTTTCTTCTTTTATATAATCTTTCTAAATATTGACAGATTTTCTTCAATATCTTCTGACTTTCCCATTTTGAATATAAATTTCATTTTTTCCTCTTCTGCCTAAACTTAAATGTCTAGCTACTTCAGGCTAAATTACAAAGAAAGTGTCAATTAAATAAGGTAATCAATTATGTTTCATTATATTCGTTGTAGTTTCCTGTGCTTGGTGAATTCAAAGCAGTCATCAGTGCTGATCCATTACTTGAATATATTCAGTAAGAACTAGAAATAATGTTTCAATAATGATTAGACTGAAAAATAAAGAAATAACTCAGCTCATTATATCACTTGCTATTTAAACAGAAAAAACTAATATGCAGTTCAACAATGAAATGTAAATATGAGCAAGTTACAAATATTTTATAGGCAATGTCCAACACATACAAATATACACATTAATATAACCAGATACCAATTCTTAAGACTGAAGAGTTGTAATAAAATAAAGTAACCATGTTTTTTTTAATTAAGATGAAAGGGATGGACGTTCTTGATTGATTCATCAAATATATATATATATATATATATATATATATATATATATATATATATATATATATATATATATATATATATATATATATATATATATATATATATATATATAATGAAGAAAATAGCAGTTTCAAAATAATGTCCCTTATTTCAAAAAAGAAAGAAAAGAGAAAAAAGAGAAGAGAAAAGAAGAACAGGAAAGGAAGGGAGGGAGAAGGAGCGGGAGGGTGGGAGGAAAGAATAAATACATCGAAGCATAAAATAGTTTAGGAATATATATTACACAGTAAGAAGGGATCTTGCATAAAGTTGTATTGTACAAAACTTTCCTTTTAATCTTTATTTTTTTTCTTTTGCTTTCTCCTCCCCTCCCTTCTAAATGATAATTTATCTGCACTTTATATTCTATAACAACATTTATCTCCTTGACTTTTAAATTTAGCACAACAAATAAACATCATTATCTACTGTTGTAATGAGTTTTAGCTTCTTTTACCCCTTAGTACCTTTGCAGCTACAAATATTAATAACAGTTCCCTTTTACAGTAATAACAATAAATGCTGGTAAACTGGATGTTATAAAGGGTAAGAAAGTGGGTGCCTATTTCATGTGGCTTTCCGAGGAAAATAGATCCCCCCTTAAATCACGTTGAAAAGGCAATTATCCTGTTTCTGATGTTTTACACATTCTATGAAATTATTTTTAAAATAATTTCAGGCTCTTATTCAAGGAAGATGGGCAATAGCTTATAGATTGAAGTATTAAATTGCTACCAATACAAAACGGTACAGGGTATAGTTATTCTCATATCTAACATGTTTTATGTTTAAACTTGTAAGACTGATAATACAATTCATTCTGTCATATCATATTACGCTAACCTTCTAGGCATGGAAGGTCATCTGAAAAATATGACTTCAATACATTCTCCAACATTGAATATAATACTGAATATTTGATCATGATAGCCAGTTACAATTGCAATGACATTGCTTTTTTTTTTTTTAGGTACACATGTCAAGGTGAGAGATAGAGACTTGACAAATGAATTTGACACATGAATAAGAAACACAAAAATGGTAATTTAATACATACGTTCTGAATAAAAGAATGTTGAGCAGGAAGAAATACACTGATTGACATAGAAGGGAAGACACAGAAAATGGCAGAGCTGACTCCACAAGAAAACGAGAGACGATAGGTAACTTGGAGAAGAACGTAAGTAGAACAGATGATAAGATAATAAGATGTAGAACATGATAACTTCAGAAGCCTCATAGCAAGATGGAGTCAATACAGAGGATATTGTTTATGGCTCAGAGAAGGAAACAGTTACAGGAAAAACAATAACCAAAAATATTGTGATTGGATTAGCCTGGACAACTGTTAATTGAAGGTAAAAGAAAAAGAAAAAACAAATTTCAGATTTGCTGGAATGAGGACGCTATATTGATGTGTCATACTACAGGGTTAGTCCCAAAAATCAAGTTAGATGTGTGGTGATACTTCTAAGCTGCGTTCTTTATTGTTCCACATCTATAGACAGAATCTTACCAAATTGAAGCACTCTACTATCTGCATCGGCCATGTGCTGTGAGAGCTATTGGGGAGGATTGTCTTCAATTTCTTTCTCTCACACAAAGTAACTGTACTGAGCTGTCTCTTATTATTCTGTAATGTATCTCTCCTCCCTTCTGGGAATCCAGCCTATTATACTCCATTACATATACTCATATATTGAAATTATGAAATGTGATATGACAAGGACAGCAGTTTATAAGTGTTACAAAGAAAAGTAGGCAAAGGAGAGTTTCTAGCTTGGTGTAGATTCATATATATATATAAGGCATTCTTTTGAAAAGTATCCAGGCATTTTCTTTTCATATCCCCAAAGTCACTTACCCCGACAATGTACTCCTTCATCGTACTCATCAGGACAATCATAAATGCCATTGCAGAGCTGAGACATGTGAATACATCTGTTTGAGCCAATACATTTCATATGATTCAGGGGACACTTGAATTCTATTTTTTCAGGACCTAAAAATAATAGAAAAGGGTAATTAATAAGTAGTTTAATTCTGTTCAGATACATAAGGATTACTAATGTAAAGAAAATACGCTACAATCATGCATTTGCATAATGCTTCCACTTTTATGCTAGCTACAAGCTTTTTTATGCATTAGTCTGCTGTGCAGCTTTTCTATGCATTACTAGCAGAATTATAGTTTCTTAATAAGGATTAACATAATTAAAGGAAAATCAACTGCTTAAAGAGGATTATTTTAAAACTACGCAATTTATCACTTTTGTGGCAGACTTACTTTCCCCTAAAGTTTAAAGAAGCTGAAATTTATATCTGGCAAAATTAAGGACAGTGATTAAATTGTGGCAAACTTTATTTAATTATTATTTTTCAGTGTAATTACAATAAGAGCTTGGAACTCTAATATTAGCCAGTGTGAATCAACAATTCAGAGAAGAGAAAAAATACCAATTCATCAAACAGACATTATTACACACAAACACACGCACGCACACAAACAGATACTGACATTTTAAAAATATTTAAAAGTTATTATTTAAGATCTTTATAAAAAATATTGCTTTAATTCTATTTTTCCCAGACAATGGTTGAGATCTAGAATGGGTGTGAATGAGTTTTGGGTACCCATATAATGAAATGTGTATTGTTTTGTTTTTTTACACAAATCCTGGCAAGCAGCATAAATTACATTATGAAGATTTTTTTCCTAGACTACTTCTCATGCTCTCTGTTCAAATGTAAAGTGTGCACAGAAAGCTACATTAATGTTTATATCTATCCATACAGTAGAACTTTGGGTCATGACTGTAATCGGTTCCAGGATTTCGGTCGGCACCCAATTTGATCATGACTGGAAGCAAGACTGAAGCAAGCACACCAAAAAAAAAATGGCACGAAGGGGAAATGACTGCAGCAGGGAAAATTGCTACGACTGTGATTGATTGACACCCGACAATGTGTTAGTGAACAGAGTTAAACATTTAGCAGATTTTTTTGGTCGGCACCCAATGTGGTCATGGTTTGAGGTGTTTGTGACATGAGGTTCCACTGTATCTATATCTATAATATCTATATCATCTATATCTGTCTATAAACATTAATCTGTTATAGAAGAAAAAGTAGATCTCAAAATATGGAATTAATTTGCAGGTAGTTCTGGAAACTGAATACAATTATATAAAGCTAGTCCTACCACTTGCAGATAAAATTACCACTAACTGCTTGAATTACTTTAACTCTATAAATCATCTCCTATGTCTTCAAGCCATTTGATATTTATCATAGGATATAATATTATCAACTGGAATTATAGAGCAAATTAAAAATATTTACAGGGGATATTCTGGGTGAAACAATGGTGATCTAAGTCATCTCCAAAGTAGCAGAAATGATGCTGTTATGTAGACTAATGTTTGGGAAATGTGCCTGGGTCAACAGAGCCTCTCCAGAGATTGCCCACATGCTCCAGACAGCTGCTCCTTGTAGGGAGAACACAGGATTAGGGTTGATTTGTGAGTCTGAAAGGTGTAGGAACAATGACAGGTTCCTGTTGCAGTGGAGCCTATAAGGACATTGAGTTTGCTAAACCTTATTTTCTATAGCACTTTTTTTATTAAAACTATTCTAATGCTAATAAAGATCTTTTGAACAGCAAGTCATAATAAATTGATGGTGAGTGATCCTCCATTTCAGTTCAAAGCAAAGAGTTATATAGCAATTTAAAGAATTTACAATTAATGGCAAAATACTTGATAAGAATTTCATTTAAGAAAAGTTTAAACAGAGTAAGGAATCCATTAAATTTGAAATCTTATGACTTCTGGTAAAGTGGTTTTTTTAAATTAAAAAAATCAAATAACACCGTTGTGGGAATGTAGACTTTTTAGACTGTCAATGAGAATATAATTGGTTAATTTTGAAAAATGAAGACTTAAAAGAAATTTGAAACAGATCATGTGATCAGAGAAATACAAAGTACTATAGAGGGTGAAAAAGAAAAAAATATTTTTGTTCTTGATGTAATGATATTACTAGAAAAACAATGAAATGACAGCAAAATCATGCTTTGAAGTTGACACTTACAGGATGACAAAAAAGGTATTTCATCTGAAAGATTTCAAAGGATCAAGGAACTAGGAAAGAAATTCACAGCTACAACAACAGCAACAATATCGGCTTATGTGAACAAATTGCTTAAAAGAGATTTCAACGAAGAGAAAAATGTTGAGATTGAAAATAAATTGGAAGAATCTTTAAGGATGTCTGAACGGACTAGTAAACAAAATTAAAGAGAAGGTGAATGTGTTGAAAATAAAAATAGAGGTTGTGGAAAATAAGAGAGATGCAAAGTACAGAGGAAATACAGATATTAAGTCAAGAGATTAAAAACAACGAAGTAGGCTGTTGAAACTTTAAAAAAATTTCTACAATAGGAAGAAGAAAATATGGATGGCAACCACGTCCCACAATAGCACCTTAAATTAAGGATTAAGGATGTCAGATAATTGCACAAAAGAAAAGAATATCAAATGATTGTGGGACTTCCGGTTCCGGCTCCAGCGGCGGCGAGCGAGCCTAGCGCTCGCTCGCCGTTTTGTTGCTTTTTCTGCCGCCCCACGGGGGCGAGACGCCCCTTTTTTGGGGGTCTCCCGTAGGGCCGGCTCGGCAGGGACGCCCCCCCTCACGGCGGTGGGGGAGGCGACCCCTTTGCCGCGGCCTAGGTGAAGGAGAACATGCCGCGGGGGGTTCTCCCTTCGCCTAAGGATGACGGCGCCATTCACATCTATGTAGAGGGCTGAACGTCGATGTCGGAAGGCTTCCCGAGTGTTCAAAAACTTTTTTTTTCTACTGTCAGCCGGGCTGAAAGGACTGGGAGGGGGGTGTTTGTTTTTTTAAAAAAAAACCCTCGGATCTAAGCGGCACTTGGAAATGGTTCCTCGCAGCGAGGAGCGGAAATTTTCAATCCTGACTGTTTGTGTTAAGGGAAAGTGGATTGCGGCTTTCTTGCAACAATGTTTCTAGGTCTGGCTGATACAATTTCTCTCACTACTCTCTCCTGCGGGCTCTGAGCTGGGCGGTGGAAAATGGCCTCTCTTTGTTCCTGATTGACTATTTTGTTTATGGAAAATTTCCAGTGTCTCTTTGCAATTTGGACTATCTCTGGTTTTTAATGAAGAAATTTTTTCTTTTGGATTTGTGATTTCTTTTCTGGAGTACCTTCGCTATTACATCTATTGAGTTGGAAAACTGTCTCTCTCTTGGTTCCTGTATTTTACAACGTTACAACCTTGATCAGAACTTTTGGCTCCCGGTTAGTCTCACCAACCCCACCCTGAAAACGCCATTTTGGTGGCATTGATTTTAACAGTTAATCATGGCTCAAGAAACAGCACTGACAAGTTTAGAACAACGGATGGCTTCTCTTGAAACTGTTATACAAACTTTGGTACAAGAGATTCAAGCCCAGAGGGCAGAAAACATCAATTTCAAGAAGGAGCTATTGGACACACGGAAGCAAGTGCTGGAAAACACACAGAAGACTGAAGAATTGGAAGGGGGGTTAGCGGGGGTTAAGGGAGAGATTAAAAATGTTACTAAAGAGGTTGGGGAAACAAATGGGCATGTGTCTAGGATTGATATGGAAAGAATGACATATTTTTTGAGATTTCAGAACGTTCTTGAGGAATCTGGTGAATGCCTCCCTGATCTTATGAGTACAATTTTAGCAGACTATTTACAAAAATCTAAGGATGAGATCAGGGGGGACATTGACCTAGCCTACAGAATTAACTCAGCATATGCCAGGATAAATGAAGTGCCTAGAGAGATACATGTGAAATTTGTTAGAAGGTCAACCAGAGAGGAAATCCTGAAAGTGCAGAGAGGTAGTCCATTAATTTACCAACAACAAGAGGTTGCTATCTTGAAGCAAATCCCTAGAAAGATTCGAGAAGCAAGAAGGAAATTTTCCTTCTTGTCTAAAATTTTATTTGATTATGGGATTTGGTTCAAGTGGGTGACACCCGAAGGGATGCTGGTGTTCTGGGAAGGAGGAAGAGTGAGGATTAAAACAGTTGCTGAGGCGGAAGCCTTTCTTAAAAAACATTCCTCTATCCTGGGGGAAGATCCAGGGGGGACGGAGTGGGCCACGGCCCCGCCTACTGGGGGCCTGGAAGGAGAAAAAGAAGATTCAATTGCCAAGAGACTTAGATCAAAAAAATAACTTTGCCTTGACTTTTCTTTTTGAACAATTTTGCATAATATTTGTATTCGGATTTTTTGTAAAGGACTGACAGTATTGAATTGAGAATTTAGATATATGTACACGCTTTCACTTTGTAGTTTGATGAAAAATGTTTTTCTTTTTATTGTTATTAATGTATTTTGAGGTCCCGGAAGAGCCGACGACCTCGACGTGAATGCTTTCAAAATTTCTTTGTATCCCTTACCCTATCCTACAGAAAAAATGTAAAACCAATAAAACTTTTTCAATACAAAAATGATTGTGTTTGAGTAGAGATAAAATAACAAATATTCTTATAAAATCCTGGAAATCCTTTAAGCACCTTTTGGCGAAATAGGATAGAATCATTACTGTTTTTGCTGATGGAATCAGCAGATAAGAGATATGGGAAGATATAATGTAACTATAAAGGGGAAGAGAGATAGTAAATTTACTTGTAATTGGTGTAAACAAAATCAGAAATAATCTTTATGTTTTTCTTCCTCGTTTTCTCTCTTTCCATTTCTCTCTTTTTAAAAATTTTCTGTACTTCCTACTCCTTCTACTTTTCCTTTCTTTTCTTATTTCCTTTTGTCTTCTTTTTATTACTGCTAAAATTTCATAAAAAGTATAGTTATAAAAGGAAGACATGCCATTGATATTCTATGCAAGATTATTGTGCAAATAGTAAAAAAAATACTGAAACAAAGCATATTTATGGAGAACAAAAAAAAGTCATTCTTTAATATGAAGAAATAAATCTAGCATAATCTGAACTGGAGTGAATGGGAATGAATAACATTCTATGAGTTGCCATATTTAGCTTCAATTCACATACTTTCTAATTCCCATGATAGTCAAGGTGGCAAAAATAAGGAACCAACAACAGCCTAATGGAAAAGGCAGGGTTGTGAGTTTTGTTAGGTAAACTGATAGTCTGCAAAAATTTGAAAAGGGCTGAAAATGCCTTTTAGCCCAGACACTGGATGAATACTTAATGTTTTCAGATTCAGCAATAAACTTTATATAATGCCGTGTCTTCTTCTTGCTAACCTTTTCTTTCTAAAACCCTCTTCTCTCTTTCCCAAACAGTAAGTTGGCAGCAGAGGAAGAGTTAGCTCCCAGCCTGGATCAGCATTTACACACACACACACACACACACACACACACACACACACACACACACACACACCAGAGAGAGAGAGAGGGAGAGAGAGAGAGATAGACTTCAGTATAACTGCTGTGAATATCAGCTTCATATTGCTTGTCCCAGTCAAGAGTTACAGTATATACAGAAACCAACCTGCTAACCCCTGCGTAACATAGCTACCTAGGTTATACTTCAGGATAGATCACAGCATGAGTAAAGTAGTCTTAGAACTACTTGGACTTTTGAAGAAAGCTAACCCATCACAAGACACCTGACACAATATCTAAAAACAACCAGAATCCAAACAAAAACATTTCATAAGCAATTTCATAACATCAACACCCATGGTGTCTCTTATATAATGATGTTTGATTAATGACTGTAATTAAGGCAAAGTAGCAGCACTATACTTAAGTTAGAAAGATTAATCCACACAAATACCATTAAATCCATGTTTTATACGTATAGGCTGAAAAGAACATACTATATTCCTGAAGAATAGAGTATTTGGGCAATAAATTTAAACCCATAAAGAAGCAATGAAAGGAGGTGGGTATTTTTTGCAACGGATAAAAAACATAATTTCCATGCACTTTAGAGAGCAAAAAAGTTTTAATTCATTATCATTAAGCCTTTTACTAAAATGTAAATATCAATTTCTAAATCTCCTTTACTGAACACATTCAAACTACCAGTGCTTTCTTATTTTTCTCTTTACAGAATATATATGAATATGTTAAACAGCTAAGAGACAGTAAACATTAAAATAGCTGAATGAATAGTTGGCCAAAGATTATCTGTGGTAGCCAGAATGTTAATCTCAGTCAAGAAATTTTACTTTTCATCTGATCCAGGAAATCAATTCCTAGAGATTTAATAAACTATAGAGTTGTTGTGCCCTTTCATTACATTTTCTTAGCTATTCACTGGCACATTTTTGTGACAATTGTCTATTTGCTATTAGTCTACCCATTTTATTATTTATTTAGTTTATGGCAAATAAATCAAGAGAACACTGCTTATGCCATGCAGTTTTCTGGAACATCTTTCCATAGGCAAAACATGACACATCTTCAAATCTCAGCAGTTATATCAACTATTATATTCAAATCTCAACACCTCTCAGTGGTGGAGATTTATCATCAACTATATAATAAGCATAGGGGACGCAGTGGCTCAGTAGCTAAGATGCTGACCTTGTCAATCGAAAGATCGGCAATTCGGCAGTTTGAATCCCTAATAAGGGAGTGAGCTCCCATTACTTGTACCAGCTTCTGCCAACCTAGCTGTTCGAAAGCATGTAAAAATACAAGTAGAAAAATAGGGACCATCTTTGGCAGGAAGGTAACAGTGTTCTGTGTGCCTTTGGCATTTAGGCATGCCGGCCACATGACCATGGAGATGTCTTTGGACAGCACTGGCTCTCTGACTTTGAAACAGAGATGAGCACCACTCCCTAGAGTCGGGAATGACTAGCACATATGTGTCAGGGGAACCTTTACCATTTACCATCTAATGTACAGGTTGCATCAAAAGTCAGTCTCTAGGGTCAAATCACAATATTTTTATTAATATTTTTTACAGAAGAAAGTTACTGTACATCCAAGGTCTACATCAAATATGTAAAAAAGGAAATGGCAACTAATCTGAATTCTTAATGCAATTTATCTGATGAATTCTCTATGGGGCCTGACTTTTGGTGCAACTATATATTGTATTTGGCCTTTCACAAAGTTACACTAAAACATTCTTATTGTAAACAAATAATAAGTCTATAGAGATCAAACAAAACTGAGTTGACCATATCCTTAGAATATTAAACTTGTAAAGTTAAAGTTTCTGTCGAAAAAGAAATGCTTATTTTACAATAAGAGGCGGAGGGGGGAGACAGAACAAAATGGAGATTGTTTATAATGACCTATTCCTGTCACTACCTTCATAAGCCATAATTTTTATTTGGTTTTGTGTAATATTGCTGTTCATAATATTATTATTCATATTATTGTTTAACTAGCTTCTGATAATTTCAGTACTGTAATTACAATAATAAGTCACAAATACTTTGAATAAAAATAATTCTCTACTGTGTGATATTGCAACTGATTATTTTTATCAATGACATGGCTATAAATAAAAGGATAATGATGTTGGCTGTAACTGTAACAAATAACTTTACAGTTAAGAGTCAAAGAGCAGCTCTATTGTCTGTAAAGCTAAAAACATGTGTACAGTTCAATCATTAGGTTTGCATGTTGTCCCATCATCTGCATGGAGATAAATCTCAAGGTAAAAAACATTTCTTTGCAACTCTTTGCAACAAGACAAAGAAATAGCTTCATGTATACATTTTCAGAAGGAAGAAATCTTTTGGCTCAAAGTGGACTTTTTTGTTTGGCTGCATTTCAGTACAACTAAAAGTTTCCAAAGTCCAATCAAGAGAGTGCCATTCATTCAGGCCTCTTGCTTTTAAGTGCTGAAGTGTAATTAGCGGCTTCAGAGTTTTGCTTAAGTGACTAATTCAAATTATCTTGAAAGGAATGCTTATGTTGGGATCAGCACCTGAATGGTTAGAAAACAGCTAAGCCTACATTATACAGTAAGGACTCCATGAGATCTGAGTGAAGGATACGTAATCTCTTACTTCTTCCTTTGTACTCTAAGTGCTATTCATAGCTTAATTACCAAGATTGCATTCCCTTTCAAAGTCCTTGTCTTGTAAACTGATTGGACATATTAATCCAGTCCTCCTGTTGCAATTTTTCCCACTCATTGTCTAAAAATAAATACTGTAGAAGTACAGTATACACAACACACATATGTACAGCCCTGAAATTAAGGCCTATATTTGAGAAATCTCTTATCAGAAGGGTACAATGAAAGGCTCCCACTATCTCATCAAACAAGGAAACATGCAAGGAAAAATGGCAAAAAATTTCAATAAACGTAAAGGCAAGATAATATAAATTGAGACCAAAAATAGCACCCCTAAATTTAATCTCCAATATGGAGCTTCGCTGGTAAAGATCATAGGGAAAGGGATCTTGGAAAATTGGTGAACAGACTACTGAAAGTGCTGGCTACTGTGAAAATTGCAACTTTTATCTTTAGGTCATTAAGAAAGAAATTGAAAATTAATGGTTAATCTCAGACACCATTAAATAATATCTGATAGAATCACACCTGTATCACTGTTTACACTTCAGAAATAATGCTGCAGAGTGTGTGGATTACCTCAACCATGAAAGAGCTTTCCACCATTTAATTGAACAAAATGGCAACTAAGGTGTAATATGGAAGGTCTCCTTGGGGTTAAACCAGCTGTCCCTTCTGCAGTGAAAATGGCAGGCCTGAGTGATTCTAAATTGCTTGATCCCAGAAGTGTGTGACTTCCAGTTAGATAGGATTTCAATTAATAATTACCAGTTTAAGTACTATTTTTTGTTCTTGTTTTTCTCTTCTAAGTCTCACAAGGCCTACTCATTTTTTAACAGTCACATGTTTGGTTAGCATTTTCATTCACCTATACACCATAGCTTCAAGATCCCTGGCAATAGCATAAATACCTTACATTGTAAAAACTTGAGTTTTTACATGAATATGTATGAATTCATACCCTGACTATCTTCGTCATTTCATGGGCCATTCACTCAATATGTAGAAATTATTTAGAAATTCAGGTTGATATTTTGACTCCTAGGGTTTTGTAGGACCAAAATATTAGTTTTCTCACCACTCACCGCTAACTCCTCCTTTCTCTGTGTCTTATAAATGTCATAGTTGCAAAGCAACTAGCAATAATGTATATACCGGTAATATAAATAAAATGATAAAACACTTAAAGCAGTGGTGTAACTAGTATATTTGAAACCAAGAGGGAATAATTTTTAAAAGTCTCCTTGTTTATTGTCATAGCCAGTTTGTGGAAGTGGTTAAGATAACAGACTGGGAACCAGGAAATTGTGAAAAGAGACTCTAATGAGAAATAAATGTTCAAATGTATAACTTACAAAATGCATTTGTGTCAAAATTCTAGAGATCATGGTGTGTACCATCATATTTTCTCATTTCTGACAAATCTTTACTTTTTGTTACTTTTTTCTGACTAGTGGCCTTAATTCTTTTATACAGATTTGATGATGGTGGTGGTGGTGATGATGATGATGAAGATTATAATGCCAACTGCTTTGATTACAAACAGCTAAAGTGAAGATTGCTTAGAACAGAGGTGTCAAACTCATGTCCTCACAATGGCATCACTTGTATTGGGATTTCCCCCCCACTTTGTTAAACCAGGCGTGGGCAGCACATGATGCATCCGGCCCATGGACCGAGAGCTTGACAGCCCTGGCTTAGAAGATCAATATTAGAAAATCTTCATAAGAATTCTTTGAAAATCTATTTGGAACAATTGAATTACTTTTTTTAAAAAAAATGTCCCTCAAACTATGAGAGAACCAAATACTTCCAATTCACTTCCAAAATTATCTGCCACAAAGTGAAAATTTGCAGTACGCCAGTCTTATTATTCCATATTAAAAAAACAAAATGTCTCTCATTGGCATGAATGAAGCTTAGCTAATAATAAGTAATATCAAACTGTAACTTTGTTAGTTAAAAAAAAGCTGCTTGGCATTTGGAAACGTACAAATAAGCAACCACAAGAGGATGCATTTTGCCTTACTGAGTAAATTCAGGGCTTTAGTTGCAAAATTAGAATGCACCACTGGTTGCAAAATACTTTCAAATGTTGTTAATTAAGTCAAAGATATTCTGCACATTTTAAATGTATATGTTTTTCATCACCCCTTTTCCAAAAACTGTCTTTGCATAACCTGAAGCTTATATACTTTATTTCAGCGCGGTAAAACCTTAACAGTCCCCCATTTAGAGATTACAGATAACACGGATTAATTTTTTTCATCCAATCAGCACCTTGGAATAATGAAGTGTATTGCATCCAAAATACTCCAGGTGTTACTTTATGTTAGTTCTGTCAGTTTCCACTATTTGTATCATGACCTTGTGAACTGATATTTTGCTAGACCATTTCTTGAATACAGCTCATCTGTCTGGAATTCGCACTGCATATCAGATATAAATAAAATCGAACAAGTCCAGAGATATTTCACGAGAAGAGTTATCCACTCCTCTGCTTGCAACAGAATACCTTATGCCAGACTTGAAACTTTGGGCTTAGACAATTTAGAACTTTGCCGTCTTTGATCCGACCTAAGCGTAGTACATAAAATTATCTGCTACAATGTCCTACCTGTCAATGAATACTTCAACTTCAACCACAGCAACACACAAGCTCACAATAGATACAAACTTATGGTAAACTGCTCCAAATGTGATTGTAGAAAATATGACTTCAGTAGCAGAGTTGTCAATGCCTGGAATGTATTACCTGCCACTTTGGTTTCTTCCCCAACCCCCACAACCCCTTCACCTTAGACTGTCTACTGTCAACCTTACACCATTTCCAAGAGGTCTTTAAGGGGTGTGCATAAGCATACCAGCATGCCTACTATCCCTGCCTCAATATTCCCTTGTATTCGTATTTATTTCATGTATTCATAATCATGTCTTTACTTATATCTGTTATCTAATACATGCTTGAAGAAAATAAAATAAATAAAACACGTTACATGTTTGCAAATCATATTACTTGCCTCATAATATCATGATGCAAATGAGGGCAACTAATATAAATTTGGATGTAGTAATCGCTTTACCCCTGAACAGTCTAATAAACTGAAGTTCTACTGTAAATATAGCATACTTCCCCGAAAATACAACATGTCTGGCTAATAAGCCCAATCGGGCTTTTCAGAACATGCACCACAATAAGCCCTCTCACTGAAAATAAGCCCCCCCCCAACTATTTAAGTGCAAAAGGAGCCTGCCGCAATAACAGCGGCAGGCCAGCAATGTGATCACCCCCCCGCCTGTTCCTTCTTGCGCAAAATTGTAAAGGCAGCTTGCCTGCTTCCCTTCCCCTCCGTCTCTTCAGCGAGGAATGAGAAGGGGAGAGAGAAGCAAAGCATGCCTCTTATCTTTCAAGCATTGTCACATTCCTCGCTATTGTGTCCAGGGAAGCCGCTGATAAAAAAAAAACACCCCTTCTCGCGAGTTCAAGAAGTTTGATAGAACTTGCAAGAAGGGGTGTTTTTTTTAACCAGCGGCTTCCCTGGACACAATAGCGAGGAACGCAACGGAGCTTGAAAGGTAAAAGGTGCAACTCGCTTCTCGCCTGGCCCAGAAAATAATAAGCCCTCCCAAACTAATAAGCCCAAGGCCATATTTCGTGGGTCAAAAAAATATAAGACCTGTCTTATTTTCAGGGAAACATGGTAGTTATAAGGCAGATCCATATATTCAACAGCTTTGCCTATCTATCCTTTGTTGAAGCTTTGGGACACTGGATGAGGGTCTCCACCCATGAGTTATGGGCTCCCATAATGCCAGCTTGCTCATTCTGCAAATGGCCAATGCCAATGTTAAACAATGCCCCCGACCGTTGCTCTGCTACTTCTTTCCTTCTATAATTGAATCCCAAATCAAAGGAAATGTATCCCCACCTCCTTCCCAACCTCCTAAAATATTAGCTTGCAGGATGCTTAAATAATTAATATTTTAAAGTTCTTTTCAAAAGTGACTTTAAAATAAAATTAACTTTTCTTGTGATTTCGCGTAACACACTAAAAGCAGGATTTTACATCTGTTGTAAGACATGCATGTTGACCGGAGGTGGTATTCAGCAGGTTCTGACCAGTTCTGGAGAATCAGTAGCGGAAATTTTGAGTAAGTGGTCCCACCCTCATCTATTCTCTGCCTCAGCTGATCTGGAGGAAATGGAGATTTTACAGTATCCTTCCCTGGAGTGGGGTGGGAATGGAGATTTTATAATATCTTTTCCCTGCCACGCCCAACAAGCCACGCCCAACAAGCCACACCCACAGATCTGGTAGTAAAAAAATTTAAATTCCACCACTGATGTTTATTCATGTAAATGGTCATTCCTTAACTTTAAGAAACCCATTATTCACTTGAAAAGATGTTGATGAAACTAATGCGCATATTAACAGAAATGTAATAAGTTATAAGTATAAGTTATACGTATATATATTTGCAGGCAATACAGGATTTATTTAATTTCATGAAGGGAGTTTCATGTCCTTTGATAAACCAGGAGCCATTCTAGACTTCCACAAGTGAAGTAAATTGTAAAACAGCACCTAGCTAATATATTCAGACAACAAAAGGCTATTTACTTGTACATCCTTGTACACATAATGTAGAATATGCTGAAACTGTCATTCTCATAAAAGTGCTCATGTACAGTTTTCTATAAATATCATCCATATTTCTTTTTTCTATCTTAATTACAGACGCTCCGCAGATATTTTCACACCAGGTTTTATAGCATTATAAATGATATAGAAGTTGAGATCTGCTTTAGAGCTAAAGTACACATGAATAATTTATTATACGTTTAGAAGCACTGGACAAAAGAACCCTGGTTTCAGCATTTCATGGATAGAGATAACTAAAAACAACAACAACAAGAAGAGAGCTGTGAAGGCAGAAAGAATTAGCATCTCTCCCTCTTCTTCCAAGCCCTAAATTGTTTTGCTTTGTTTTACTTTTCCTTCTAATCCCAGCAAGATTTTTACATTTCACATTTTCCCAGAGCCTGAAATAACCTTACACATCTCATTTTGTCTTTTAGGCTTCTTGAATTGAGATCTTTGCTCAGAAGACACCCAAAGCTGAAAGATGGGTTCAATACTATCAGAACCCAAGGTCAACTGGAAGAGCCAAGATGTTAGGCTCCACCAGAAGGCCAGAAATGTGGAGGTGGGAGAATACTCCAAAAGATGAGGGCCACAGCTCTTCTTCTGGACTACACCAGGTGAAATTCTTTAGCAGAAGGATTCAAAATAGGCCTCTTCAATTGGAGCAAATAGGACTGGCCAATCTCATTGGGGTGAGATGGCTTTTTATAGGAGTCATGGTGGCACAGTGGTTAGAATGCAGGATTGAAGGATAATTCTGCTGACTACCAACAGTTCTATTCTCAGGAGCTCAAGATTGATTCTTCCATCATTCTGAAGTTGGTAAAATGAAGACCCAGATTGTTGGGGGCAATATTCTGACTCTGTAAACCACTTAGAGAGTGATGTAAAGCACTATGAAGTGGTATATAAGTCTAAATGCTATTGTTATATACATTGGACTCATCCCAGAAAGGCCTTTATAGGTAATAGCCAACACCTTGATTGGATCCCGAAGCAAACTAGCAACCAGTATAGCTCCTGCATCAATGATGAAACATGGGCCACCCGATGGGTCTCCAGATCTGTCTACACCAATATATTCTGTACCAGTTGTAGCTTCCAAATACTCCTCAAGGGTTACACATTACACATGGAGAACACATTGCAGTAATTTGAGACATTTAGTCAGGAGCATCTATATTTCCCTTCACCTGATGTTTCCTGCTTCATCAGTTCCTCCTGCTGTTTTAAAAAAAGTCTAGTTAATAATTATAGAGGTCTGAGCTTTAATGGAAAAGTGCTGTGGCACAGATAGGACTGCATGTTTTGGAGTAGCAGTTGCCAATGAATGCTGAAATCAGCTGTCACAATAGATTGATTTTAAAGGAATACTTTATTTTCAGAAACAGAAAGTTTTGCTCCTGATGTCTACAACTAAATATACATTTTCATCATTCACAGTATACTCCTTGCACAATGATGTAGTCAAAGCAGACACTTAGAATTTGCTGGAAATTACTGTTTTAGATTAAGTCTCCTGTCAAGGGATGAAAATAGAAATTTCTGCAGGCACAAACACTCATTTTATTGAAAGCAATCCATCTCTTTCGTGTACTCATATTCCTAGCAGTTGAAAGATATTTGAGTTAATCATAATGTAAAGTGTGTTCAGCTGAATTTATGATAGAGATTAAGAACATCTGCCCCCATATTAAAGTGAAAATTCACTGTTAAATGTCAAGACTCTAAAACATATTCCAATGAAATGCTGCTGTGTGTGAAAATTCGAAATCCAAGAATCTGTCAGGACCATTTATGGGAAATGTTGTAAACTCCAGTGTTTTATTAAAGAAACATACAATCTCTCAGTAAGATATTGTAGCTGCCAGATGGCCAGAATGAGCCCACAGCTAATATTTTGGAGTTTCATTATAAAAACTGTGTTGGGCTCCCCACTGTCATTCAAGGGTCCCAACTAATTAGCAGTTGCTGTTCAAATTGTATTATCTTCAAATGGGATGCATTTATTTGAGCAATGGTTTCTGATTAAATAATGGCTTCTAATAAGGATTCTGTTGGTTTCTTTATCAATGGAGTCCTGCTTGCCTCAATAGACACGTTCCTTTTTCCGGCCTGTACCTGCTTAGTATGTGTAGAGGCAAAGCTCGCCATCCATCATTTGTCATTTCTCTGTCGATTGTTGGCAAAATGTGCCAATGCTCACCAGGTTTTATCCAAGGCATCTGCTTCGAATGCCCTTCAGCACATAAAGTAAGAAATGATACAAGGGCCCTGAACAGATGCAAAGTATATTATCATCATAAAGTTGAGGAGTGCTCATGAACTAGTGATAAAAGAAAATCAGATTCCTGATCAGGGAATGGGGTTTCCAGATAGACCAGAGATTTCTCGGGATAATAGTCTGATTTTATCTCCGCCAATTTATGAGTCAATGTCAACAAGGTTAATGGGACACAGATAATGGTAGGCCTATTTCTTTTTTCCTGTCATCCAATGCAATAGATGCCACTGGAGGAATGCTACTTGTGAAACATGTGGTTCGCTCCTACTGGAGGACAAATGCTTGGAAAATTATTTGAAATAGATCAGGACCTCATAGCGAAGGGAGAAATAAAACTGGTATGAACAGAAGTTCACTGGCAGCAATGAACACTCAGATCAGCAGAGATAAGCACCAAGATTAACAGTAGACCAACAATCAGGAAGTAAATAATACCCCAATCAATGAACTACCAAAGCTAAGAGCCTAATCAAAACAGCCTAATCGAAGAACTACCAAAAATATTCCCATAAACATAAGCAAGTCACTAGTATATAAACAGAAAGCAAACACCACTCCCTTCTAGCACTGATGATATTACCTAGTTGGATAATGAGATGTCTGCAAGAAAACAACCAAGCTCAGAGAGCATCAAGGACCTCACATTTCAACCCTGAAATATTATCTCCTATTGTTACTGAGCTGCAGTGGCACAGTGGTTGGAGTTCAGTACTGCAGGCTACTTTTGCTGGCTATATTTTTCTTATATTGAGCTACAATTTCTCTTAAAAAAAAGAGGATGAAGGAAAGATACAAACATAGCAACCAAACCTCCAAATTCTAGCAACCTTGATACAAATTGTTGTACACCCAGTCTCACATATACAGATGTATATACATGAATGTACCTGCATAGGTGCATACACAACTCCAGTATCTTCATAAACATGTTTTTGCATAAGAGATTTATGGAGAAATGGTATGGTTTCATTCTCAATGTCTCTCAAAAAGTTGTTGATGATTTCCCTGAACAAAATGCAGTATAGTTTTTTGCTTAAAACTGACTTAACGTTGTATGGGATTGTTATTTAGCTGAGTAAAATGTTATATAGACCCCCTCCCTCCCTCCCTCCCTCCCTTCCTTCCTGGGATGGGTGACTCCCAGCATTACTGCTGCTTCAGTGCGCAGGTGTGGATTTGCACAAAAATAGATCTGTGCATGCACAAAATGTTAAAAAAGAAAAAAAATGTGAAATTACAATTATTCTGTGCATGCGCAGAACTAAGAATCAAGATGGCAGCCCCGTAGGAGAACCAGTTTGGGATCATGGAAGGCCTGGGTTGCTGCCGATTCCAGCGACCAAGGCCACCAAACCACTACCAGTTCTCCTGAACTGGACTAAATAAGTAGGAACCCACCTCTGCTTCCTTCCCTCCCTCCCTCCCTCTCTGATAACCTTCAGGAAGCTATTAAAGAGCAACTAGTGTCCTAGGCACAATGTTGACTCATTTGTTTGTTTGTTGTCTGGTTTGTTGTCTGGTGAGTTGGTTAATAAGTTTGTCTTAGGTCTGCTTATGATCTCTTTTATATCTTTTGTCTTTTTCACTTTTTCACTGAACTGTCCGGAGTCATTAAACTGCCTTATAAATAGTACATAAAAATAATTAAATAATGTTTCATCATCACATACAATCAAGATTTTTTTTAAAAAAACCTATCTGCAATAAGTAGATAGAGCTATTTGTGGTTCAGTACGACTAATCATAGCATTATGGATACAAGTATGCATTCTTTAAATAAGGACATAAATGCTTTCAGCTAGCAACTGAAAACCTACCCCTGTACAACAGTAACTGGGGATAAATATAAGGCATGAATGCCGTTAAATTTAATTCTCAGTTATTGCAAAACTCTTGGCAATACAAAGCAATGCAGATATATAAAAAATATGGCATAGAATTAGAGCACATTGTCACATCCACACAGTTAGTACACAGAAAATTCCAACTGGAGATTGTTTACTTCAAAACCAAACTCACAAAGTGGTAACTTACTGGTAGAACTAGAGGTTCACAGTTTGAGAGTGCAAAATCCTATGCATATTTTTTTCAGAAATGAAACCTAGGTACCCTATTGAGAATAGAGTGCATTGACTTAGAGTCACCTTCACGTGGGTACTTTCCAGCATATCAATTGTTTCTGACTTGACTGAGCAGTTTATTAGTCACAAGAGATATTTATTTCAATAAAAGACTGATTCTCTTGCTTTCTGATGTTCTACTTAAGCTGCAATAAAATCCGTGGCTTAGGGATTTGTGTTGCTTTTTTAAAAAAAATCTAAGTCAGTAGCTGCTATGGCAGGGGAATAATATGAGCAGACATCCCAATTTTGCAGTTCAATGCATGCAATTACGCAAATGATTTTATATTTAATTCAATGGAGCTTCAAGTGAGCTCGACTTCTAACCCATATGTTTTAGACTTTGAGAGTTAAGTCCGTCATTTAAAAGAAAAGCACCATTTTCCCCCACCCCTCTCAGTTCCATATTTGTTTATTCCATGATCAGTGCAAACAGCTTGCTGCCCTTATTAAGATCATCGCTGACTTCCTGGGAGCACTGCTGAGACGCACGGCTGCATTCCTATATTTCCGTTAAAGGCTGAACAAAGAGGACACTTGTTTTCTCCTTTTTGTGCATGTTGTATTCATTAAACCTGAGTGAAATCCTTATATTTGAATGAGCAACAGTAAAACAGTGAGGATCTTGCAAGTAAAGGAAGTTATTATTTAATTATTAAACTTATATGCTGTCCATCTCACCAAAGGCAATTCTCAGTGGGTTACAATTAATCAATGAAAATGCAATATAAAACACACAAAAACCAAAAACCAGAAACATTGAATTGAAATTAAAATTGATCAGGATGCAGAGGAATGGAGCAAGGGGTGATAATCTTATCTAATCTTATCTAAAGAGCAAATTCCTTGTGTATCCAATACACACTCGGCCAATAAACAATTCTATTCTAATCCAGTAGCCACCTCCAGAATGATAGACTCCTATTGGGTCCCAGGCCAATTGACAAAATGATGTCTTCAGGCCCTTTCAGAAGGCCAAAAGGGTGGGTACTGATCTTATCTTGGGGAGAGTCACAATCTCACCACAGCAGAAAAGATTTCTTGGAGTCCACCAGCCAGAGGGAGTCTGCAACATGTTCCTGATACACATGGAGCAGGTTAATCCCATTGGGATGAGACGTTTCCTCTGGTATCTATTCCTGTGATTGACACTCTGTTCTATAACTTATGATAGTGACATAGACGATGACCCTGTCTCATAGAATTACTCAAACTTGCTCAGTTTGAAGCAAAATTCTAAATTATTCTTTTATATAACTTAAAAGTAAGGGTAATGTCAGGTGCAAGGAACCAGGATAGAGTTTAAAAGTACTATGAGTATTTCATGCTACCTATACACAAGAATATGAACTACTATTCATGATCAAGACAAATTGGTGCTAGATAATAGTCAATGGACAGCAAGAAGGGCTGGACTTAGGTTTCTTGTGACTCCAAACTGATGATGCATTTTACTCCACCCTCAGGCACAGCCTAGTCATCTGCTACAGATATTTCAAACTTAGAATCAATGTATAGATATTTACAGTATGGGAATTCTCAGTCATCCAGGTCATAGTTGTCTCAAAGGTGCTTTTTCAAAAGGCAATTTAGAAGGAGGAAGAAGAAAAAACAGGTAGTCTTCATTTACCAACTACCTCATTTAGTGACTATCCACAGTTATGACAATGATGAACAGTAACTTTATGACCAATCCTCACATTTATGACTTTTGCAGGTCTGCAAAGCAAAGGAAAGCTGAAGTAAGATCGCAAGTGCAGTCACAGTTTCACTTAATGACTGCTTTGCTTCAAATAATTTGCACAAGCATCTATAAAAATCCCTAAAACTTGAAAGTGTGGCAACTGGGTTTAATCCAAATGAAAAATCTCTACAGAAGATCTTTCAAAAGAGTTAACATGTAGAAAAGTGAATATAAATAGAGTAGAAGAACAAAGGGTTATTGAAGAGTTATCAGCTTTCCTTAAACATAAGGTACAGTTAATTGGTGAATCAATTTGGAAATATTTTTAACTGAAGGTTAATAGGCATGATTTTGACAGACAGAATACTTGACAAGTATTTTCACAGGGGAAGAAAAAGACCTTAAGAAAAATGTTGTTTACATCAGCTAATTCAGGGGTGTCAAACTCAAGGCCCGGGGGCCAGATCCAGCCTGCAGGGTGTTTAGATCTGGCCCACAGGGCCACCCTGGAAACAGCAAAGGACCAGCCCACATTGCTTCTCCCAATGAAAACAGCTGGGGAAGGCTGAACTTGGCCCTCCCAAGCTCCATTTTTGCTAGCAGAGCGCTGTAGGAGGCTGCTTCAGCCAAAAATGGAGCTTGGGAGCCCATTTTCACTGGCAGTGCTCAGGCCACCACAGACGCCCCTGATAGATGTGGCATTGATCTGGCAACGCCCACCCTGGCCACGCCTGCCCTGCCCTCCCCCGAGGTCAATCACAACCCAGATGCAGCCCTCAATGAAAGCGAGTTTGACACTCCTGAGCTAGATTCTTGAAAAACACCACTTTTATTTGACATGGCTTATATTCTTTATTCTGAACAGACCCAAATTTAATTATCAGCATTCAGCAGAGTAAAATAAATCATTCTAATTAAGATTTGAATCTTAAGCATGTCTAGAGGGGGAAACAATGAGGCCCTTTATTTTTATATGATCATCATCAGATGATTCGCAACAAATGATTCCTAAACAGAATTAACATTGTATGCTATTTATTGGGGCTGCAGAAAGGAAAATGGGAATGAATTTGAGGAAGGAGAAACCTCTAAATGGTATATATATGTATATTTTAATCCATTTATTTTTTGACTTGCTGTGTGTTATAGGTATTAGGGTAGTTAGAGAACATCAGTCAGCTGAAACTGCAAAGTAGGAATTAAAAAATTAGGAAAGCACAATAAGCACATCTTTTCATAATTGGGTTATAAGATTTATTGCAGAAGAGATTCTTGTTCTGTTTTATTTTTAACAGCAGGACATTGAAAAACTATCATGCAGATGCTTATACAATGGAATATATATCTCAAGCTGATTATTTATTTATTTTCATTAGGATACCCCAAGGAGAACAAAGATGAATAGGACGAAAAAGAAAATGATTTGATAAAGACTTGCAATACCAGACTAGAAAGATATAAATACCATCTATATAAATTATGTAAAGAAATTCTGTATCCAAACTCATAGTGGGACTTACTTTGGTGCCCCCCTCCCCATTATTAAAGACTAGTGCCTATTATACTATTAAGTAACCTGCAGGACTAAATTTGTTCATTGGAGAACAGGAAAGTAATGTCATTATTTTAATGTAAAACTTTCTTGACTGAATTATTAAGCCATAATAACTCAAAGGAAAAACCATTTTAAAGCATTCTAACTTTGTTTTGCTTTTACCCTTTCCCCCTCATTCTGAGTAGTATTACATTATAAAGAAGAAAACAAGAAGAAAGGTATTTCCAGATCCTCTGAAATACTTTATACAGCAAACACTTTTAGATGGCATTTGGAGGATTGCTGTTTTTTGTCTATTGTCCATAAAAAGCTTTCCCAAAGGAAGAAAATCACGTATTGTTAGGGAAAGGGGCCTTCTTCCATTTTTCTTTATTTTAGTCTCTTGGGTAACCTTTCTTCATTGTATTGTTATTTTTTTTTTTAAAGAGTACTTTAAAGAATTCTTTAATGCTCAATTCATTTGCTCCACCTCATTTTCTTTCTGCTCTATCTGAAAGTCATTCATCTTATCCTTGACAGCTATAACTCAGTGACTTTTTTTTTAAGTTACTAATATAATCATCTTATTTTTAATACAGTAATACTCACCTGCAGGAACATGAAGTTCACTTCTCAATATTAGGGGGAATCCTAAAGATTTTGGTTTTCTTTCTGTACCTCATTTCTATGATTATACCACCCATCCATAAAAACAGACCTCCATTTTTCTGACCTTGGAATCACATCTCTAAATATATGTCAAAGCAAACTTGGAACTTTTTTTCTTCTTCTTAAATAGTGAGGGGGAAAACGGATTTAAGAATTATTCCGCTTTTAAAAGTCTGATCCAGAAAGTACATGTTTAGTTTGACCTAAGGAGATTAAAATGCAATTAATAGCAACACTGCTAACTATGGACAAATACAGTAGATGCCATTATCTTGGTATGCCGGCAAAACCTCAGGTCTGAGGTAAAAAGCTCAGATTTTGGGCAGGGAGGCTGCAAGGTTTGCAAATCTTTATTGACTTATTATTGTTCAATGCTGCATAAGAATGACAAAAATGGCAGTAAAAACTTTAAAAGCAGGAAAACTGGAGATTAGCTTTAGGAATGTAGCAGTCTCCTAGTGAGAAGGCTGGCAGGTTTAAATATGCATCTGTGCTGAAAGGAGATCAAGGAAGATTAGAATAATTCAATACTATTGCTTGAAACCCCCCCCAAAAAATGAAATAGTTCGGATTTCTGAAGAAAACAACATGATTTTAATAAACTATTTAAGGAATAGTTTGATACTAATTGCTTTGGTACCGATCTCCCTCTATTTTTGTCATTCAGTTAACGAGTGTGAGAGCTTTTCATCAGAATTCAAACAAAATGTTACTGACATTAAGTACAACTTCATATGTGTTTCCCTCCCCACCAGCCTCTTTATTTGGAATAAACCAGAATCTAGATCAAGATCACAGCACATATCTATGGAGGTTCTCAGTTATCCAGGTCATGGTTGTCCCAAAGGTGCTTTTTTTTTCAAGAGGCAACTGGACATTCTGAGTTTTTTTAAAGACATTTCGCTTCTCATCCAAAAAGCTTCTTCATCCAAGAGCTGAAGAAGCTTCTTGGATGAGACGCAAAAGATCTTCAGAGAAAAAACTAGAAAGTCCAGATTTCTCTTGAAAAAAGCACCTTTGGAATCACAGCACATAGGAAGAAAAAGTTTAATTCATCAGTAAGCTACCCAGTGCATTTCAGTTGTTACTGGATTGTGCTCATTGCAAGACATTGAAGTGATTCAAAACATTCTAGAGCTTTGTAGATCTTCTCCCCACTCCTTTAATTCATACCCTTTAGTCTAATATCTCCCTGGTGTATCATCACCATCATCACGGCCATCACCATCATCATTCTCACCTTGAAGAATAAGTATAGGACAAGTCTAAGAAGCTGCATCTAGACAGAAAAGCCTTTTCTGGAGATTTTCTATGGAGAAAGAGCTACAGTGGCATAGTGGTTAGAATGCAGTACTGCAGGCTATTTCTGCTGCCTCCTGACTGCCTGCAATTTGACAGTTTGAATCTCACCAGGCTCAAGGTTGACTCAGCCTTCAATCCTTCTGAGGTTGGTAAAATAAGGACCCAGATCGTTGGGGGCAATATGCTGACTCTATAAACCACTTAGAGAGGGCTGTAAAGCTCTGTGAAGCGGTATATTTTTACAATGACAATAAAGATTATTATTATTATATAAGTCTAAGCGCTATTGCTATTCTCAGTCATCCAGGTCATGGTTGTCCCAAAGGTGCTTTTTCAAGAGGCAGCTGGACTTTCTGGTTTTTCTTTGAAGATGTTTCACTTCTCATCCAAGAAGGTTTTTGAAGTGAAATGTCTTCAAAGAAAAACCAGAAAGTCCAGTTACCTCTTGAAAAAGCACCTTTGGAATGGCCTTTTCTGGATTGTTCTCCATGATGATTTTGGACATAGTTATATGCATATCAATCACAGTACTTCTTTCCAATTTAAATACTTTTGTTTTCTAGATGTGACCAGCCACCAGGTAAAGTATGAAATGTCACTGTATCATATTATTAATATTATTATTACCCATTACTCTTAACAGCAGGAAAGAACTTTATATTAGATTTTGTACTGCAGTGGTTTCCTATAAGGTATATGATGTTGCTGCTTCCATTCTGGAGATAAAACAAGGATTTGAGACACACACACAGGCAGTTGCCAGAGTTAGATAGAGAAGATATGTGGCACCTAAATGCAGGCTGGACAATGTCCTACTCTTCTGTCCTGGAAACAAATTCTAAAAAGCTAAATGAGTTTCCAAGCTTTTGTACTGGGACTTCCCTAATGCTACTAGCAAACTCAGCATTACTGACAATCCTACATGTGGCAATGATTGTTAGAAATTCCAGGTTTTTTCTTTTCTTTTTAAAAGACATAATGAAAACATAGCTGAGAAACTATAGCAAAGTCAAGCTGGCCTTCACTTCCTCTGCTACGAATTTCAAGGACATTTTGTTATCTGCGCTCAACATAGCAGTAACTTCCCAGCCAACAACTTTCTTACAGCACACACTTTTATTACAGTTTTCTCTTGCTTAACTGTCTTTCCTTGAAAATAGCAATCCTTATTTGGTCTGCTGTACAGACATTTCTGTCCTCCTACTTAATGATACGGATTGGTGGATACTCATAGAGCATTATTATGACTGTACTGGAAAAATCCTGCATCTGTTCAGACCAGGCAGACTTACGTAATTTCGACTCTGAAATATATATATATATTTGCTTTCTTCAATTTAGTTCCTACTACTTCATGTGGTGAAAAAAAAATCTATCTCTCTTGAACCTTTTCCCCTTCATTACCTTGAGTCAAGCTCATTTTCTCCCTTGCACAAATGCATTTCAATCATATTCTGGCTATGCTATTTGGTCCACGCAAACGCTAAATGACACTGTGTCTTGAGCACTCAGGAGCAATGACAGGAAATGCCACATACATTTTTGTGCCACTGCCCTCGAGCCAAGTGGTTTTGAAGCTCCCCACCCCCCAAGCTTCTCTATGGAAATACTGCCACTTTTGTAACAGACATGTATATATTTCACAGTACCATTTCATAGATCTATATTAGCAGGCATAGGAAGCAGGCATCCTTTGTGGGCTGTTATGTCCCTTTTGAAGTGGACAACATGAGGTGGGCATCCTTGTTACCCACATGGATAATCATACTGTAAGAGAGAGAGAATGTGTGTGTGTGTTTTGTGAATTGGATAGTCCATCCAACTACCTGGTCCACTCCAACTAAAGCACCGTGATGCAGTTTCCTCTCATTAAAAATGCCTCTAAAACAAAATGCTATGTAGAAAATGCTGGCCCATTTCATTTTGCTTTGCCAACCTCCCTGTCTCTTGGTTAATGATGCAATATGTTTCTGGATTAATAGATCCCTAATAACAATAGATTCAATGTTTATACAATCAGACAAATGTACAGATTCCTACAGATTCCACCTAAGAATAATGTGGATTGATTGGCTTTTTGTAAACCGTTACAAATTTCCTGCATAGACAAGGGAGAATGGATGAAATTCGGGAAGTTCTATTTTCCCTTTCTCTTTTATGAAGGATTAGTCTGCATGTGAGTTTCAGGATTTTTAAGAAGCTTCGGTCAGAAATGAATGAGCTTTTTGGATGAGGAACAAAACATCTTCAAGGACAAAGAAAAAGCACCTTTGGGACAACCATAACTGGATGACTGAGAATCTCCATAGACACCAATATGCTTAAGTTAAGGGATATTTTTCTGCCCCTGGCACATTTTGTTCTCTCTCCTTCTAGACTCTATGGAGGCAGTCAGCTCTCTGCATCCGGTTCCTCTGCAGAAATATCTTTAGAATATATCATCCACCTTCTCCCCTAGCCCTGCCATTACCATAACCTGCCAACATGATTACAACTTTGGGGGAAATGCCAACAGGCTATTGTTAAGTCCTCAGGTCTACGACAGTGCCAGCAAGTCTGGTGAACTCTGAATCACCACATTCCAGAACGGAGCCGGCAGCCGCGTCTGATTGGCTAAGACGCAGCTGGCAGGAGACTGTCTAGAAAATAGATACAATGTTGCAGCTAGCTTGCTGCAAGGGTTCCTGTCTGAAAGCCTATATAAAGGGCTGTCAGACAGGGAAGCCTTGCCAGTAGTGATTCTTGTGTATTGTAAATAGTTGCTGAATAAATGTTCCTGTTGATTGACCATGCCTGAGTCGGACTCCTTTGTCTAATCTAACAGCTATATTCTTTTACCATCTCCCCCCCCCCCTAGCTGCTCAGTGTAGAATATCTGGAGTTTTATGCCACAACAATCACCATGTGAAAAAAACCATGGCCGAACCAGAAGAAGATGGTGATACCCCAATGTCTTGTCTTTGTAAAATTATCAGATTAAATGCAAAATGCAGAATGAGTTGATTGCTTAAAGCAATATTGTCCAAACCTTTTGGACTGCCACAGAAGTGCAAAGAGTTTCAAGAGAACAACCTTTCATTGTGCAGAGAAATTCACAGACATTTATTGCTTAGGTTGCTGCAATTTCTATTCTTTGTCAGTTTGGCTCATTTATATTAGTTCATCAAAACGAACAAATTGTAAAGAAAATGATTTAAAAGTTTCCTGGTCTCAGAATATCAGAAAAAAAAGAAATCCGGTTAGATTCACTCCAAAAGAATGAAATATGATTGTAGACTTTCAGAAACTGTAAAACTCAGCTCTGTGTTGAAAACAAACCACCACTTAATTTCCACTTAGGCTTTCCATTAAAGGTATTCTGTGAAACGTTTATAGTGTCTAGTTCTTGTTTTAGCAGTCTATAGGCACAGATATCACCCATTCAGAGTACAATTTTCATCTGAGTGATTTGCGCGAGTGTTTATGCTGCAAAGGAAAGCGAAGGTGGGAAGAATGTTAAAAAAAAATCACGATTCCTTAGACTTCCATGAGTTGAAGGAACAAAGTATAAAAAAGAGAAAATATTTATTTTTGAAATGTTAGTAGGGAGATCTTCATAGCAAAGTGACATAATATAAAAACGCTTGTGCACCAGGAGTTTCCATTGCACCCAATTCTAATGGGAGAAACATAGAATAGAAGATAGGGAATGTCGACTCATTTTCTACTGTTCTGAAGGACTTTTTAATGTCTTTGTATGAATTACTCCCTTTGGGAAAGTTGAAGTACCAGATTATGAATGATAATACCATGATGGTATCATACAACCAGAGGCCTTTAATTGGGAGCAGGCCCAAGTTCTTGTAGTTGTTAGGAGGGAAATACTCTTCAAAGCAGTAAGTGGGAGAAAATGCCATGTTTCATGATGCCCCATAGCCAGATGTTGTTGTTTCTTGATATGCATAGAACACCCAGATTTGTAGGTATTGGTTAAGGTGACCAGACGTCCCGCTTTTGGCGGGACAGTCCCGCTTTTCAAGAATTTGTCCTGCGTCCCGCATCCTCTTAAAAATGTCCTGATTTTTGCCTGGGGTGGCGGCTGGGGGTGGGTTGGCGGCGGGCGCTCTGCATGTGCTCAGAGGCGCGGGCAGGAAGAGGTGGCCCGAGCGTGCTGGCGGGCAGGCGAAAGGGGAGGGCTGGCGAGGGAGGAGCCAGGCAGGCAGCAGGTGGCGGAGGAGGAGAGCTGTGTGTGGCGGGGCTCCACGGGGCTCTGAACTTTGCGCAGCTGCCGCTGCCACCACAATGCACTGAAAGCGGCTGGCTGGTAGCCCCACCACCACTGCCTCCCACCTCCCTGCCCGGCTCGTCCCAGGCGCCCATGGCTGGACGGGCGGGTGGGCGGCGGTGGGGCTCCCGGCCAGCTGCTTTCAGTGCATTGCAGCGGCAGCAGCGGTGCAAAGTTCAGGGCCGCATGGGCTCCAGCTGGAGCCCTGCCGCGCACAGCTCTCCTCCTCCACTGCCGCCTGCTGCTTGCCTGGCTCCTCCCTCACCGGCTCTCCTCTTCCACCTGCCTGCCAGCCTGCTCCAGCCGCCTCTTCCTGCCCACGCCTCTGAGCGTGTACAGAGCACCCGCCACCTGCCACTGCCACCGCCCCACCTGCCACCTACACCTGCAGGTGCCCCGCGGGGGGGGGAAGGGAGGGGTTGGCCTGCGCACCCCCCACACCAGACGCCCTCTGGTCAGCGAGAGAAGCGGGTGGCGAGGCGGCCTCTGCGGCGGCTGCAGGGCTGGGAAAGGCCACTGGCCCCCACCATCGATGGTGTCCCGCTTTAGTAAACTTAAAATCTGGTCACCTTAGTATTGGTATTTATATTTAACAATAGTTTCTATCTGGAAAGTACACACATATGAGCCGTGGTGGTACAGTGGCTAGAGTGCAGTACTGCAGGCTACTTCTGCTGACTGCTGGCTGACTGCAAGTTGGCAGTTCAAATCTCAGCAGGCTCAAGGTTGGCTCAGTTGCAAAATGTCCCACTCCAAGGCACCATTCTTGTCAGGGAACATTTCCAGCATTATTTCACCCTCTGAAACTTAACAGTTTTTCTAGGAAGGAGCCACAATATGAAGATAATATGCAAAGAGACTTCTCCTCATCTCTTAGGATATTTGTGTTCTTATCCTCCTATGTCTCAAATATGCTTTGAAACAAGACTTGAAATAATCGCCTGGAATAAACTGGAGAGATATTGTTGTAGTATCAATGTGCATTCAAGGAGCAGTGGAAATGAGTTCTTTTGAAAGCACTGGACATTTAAAGTACCAAAACCAAACATTAACAAAGTCTATTAGATCTGAAGTTGGCAGGAAGAAACATGTAAAGTACAAGTGGCTGAATTGTAGAGGACTCACGATGGAAGAAAGCACAATAAAATATGCAGAATCCCAGAGTATCTCTTAGGAAGGATCAGAAATGCATAATATTCATGAACAATATTGGTTTTAAAATGGCTGCCTCTTGAGATAAATGTGATGCAACCAGAGTGGCACTTCAGTCAAGTTTGTGCCTGCAATTCTAGAATGAAAGTATCTATAGAAAGTCCATGTGCAATGAACTTACTGTTTATAGCATATGCGGGGCAACTTTTAAGAAGATTGAGAAATCATAGAAATTTTAAATTTCTATGAAAAATTAACACAATCACATTTGCTAAAATAATATATTTTCTCATGATAGGCACACTTTCATTTGATAGATAGATAGATAGATAGATAGATAGATAGATAGATAGATAGATAGATAGATAGATAGATAGATAGATAGATAGATAGAGGCAGCAGTTTTTGCAAGCTCCCAGGTTCTTGAAATACTGTTCATTTTTCAGACTAATAAGAAGGTTGACATGGTATGAGAATAACAAAGCTGAAAAGAAATAGGCAAGGAATGAAAAAGAAAAGATTATTCTGATGCCCAGCAAGGATGCCAAAATAGCTTTTGACAAAGGCATTGGTAAACTATTTGTAATATCATGCAATTTGAGTAGGCATTCAGAAAGCAGTGAAAATAATTCCTCTGTCTATTAGAGCTATTAGCAAGTCCACAGCATACAATGATATAGCAATCTGGATTAAATAATTCTTATTTTAAAGGACAACTTTAACCTTCCTGGACATAAAAATTATTAAAATTAAATGAAGCTTGGGTTAAATAATCTGAACACTAGCTACTGCCTATAATGCTCTAAAGTATTAGATTAAAACCCGATTTAATTTCAATTTCTTGATCATCAGAACTGCAGAATAATAATAAAATTCAGAATAAGCAGAACTGTTTGAGCAGGTTGACAGTGAAAAATATCTCGGATTAAAGATAAGACTATGACTAATGAAGGCATGTATATAAAGTGTATGTGTATCTATAGCTACATCTATAAATGACGTAGGTGATAACTCAGTTGACAAGAGATGGTTGACATTGAACAAAAATCTAGAATCTCACATTCTTGGGTAGCAGTAAAACTTTCCTGTATATTTCTGAAAAGGTTACTGATAAATATAGCATTTTCTTCTATCTGAATTTCTTTGAGAATTCTTTTGTTTTTGAATCTGGTACTTATGAAATGTTCCCGTTTTTTGTAACTATATTACTTTTTTCCTCTATTTATAGCTACCTTTTATGGCTGCATCTCTCTTATCTGCCTGGAGATATTTATATCTGTAAAATGCATCTATAAATGTAGACAGTTGAACGTCAGCATAGATTGTCCAGCCATATTACTATTTTCACACTGAAATGAATCTAAGGTAAAGCATTCATTTTGGCTAAAATTTTGCAGAAGCCAGGAAATGCATATTTTTCTTACATGAATCATAAAATGCTGAAACAGATCATAGAAATAAATTATAATATTTTATATTTTCCCTCAATTAAGGAATAAATACATTGATTTGGAGATAATAATTTTATTATTTTATTATTTCTCCCCAACCTCTCATATTACCAATGTGCTTATTTATTTAAGTTAAACCCCACCTTTATGCTCAAGGCAGAAATACTTGATTAGTCAAGGTAGTTAAGAAGGCAAAAGTTTAAAGATGATGTTAATACTGTGTTTCCCCAAAAATAAGACAGGGTCTTATTAAATAAGCACTTGGCCTTATTTTTGGGGAGGTCTTATTATTTTTGCGGTGCAGGAGGCGGCAAGCATGGTCACCTCATGGCTACTGCTGTATTGCAAGATTTTCGGGGAGAACTTATTTTTAGGGGAGGGCTTATTTTAGCATGCGCTCAAAAGCCCAATTGGGCTTGTTATCTGGGGAGGTATTATTTTCAAGTCAAGGAAACAGGGTATTAAAATCAGTTAAAAGCCTGCTAAAAGATATGTTCACCAATTAAAATTTCTGGACATTTTTCAAGATTATCCTATTAAGCAGCACCTATTAAAGCAGGATATAACCAGAAATCGGTCTATTACTAAATTTGATCAACTCAAGTATGGTTACAGATGGTAGACAAGCTGTAACTGAATAAACATATATCCTTCCATTCATGTCAGACCATTTCACCACTGTCTTTACTCACTGTGAATAATTGTTATCCCTTTCCATTGATTTAAAATCACTCTGCCACCATTTTTACCAAACTGGATCTGAAAATACTGATGCTGATGACTGCTATGGCCACTGCTAGTACACATAGCACATAGAATAAAATAAGTCACCAACTGTTTTGATTCCCCCCTTCTAATCTCTTGGACAAAGTGATGATAATGTCTCGCCCTGCCCCCTAAAAGAGCCAATCCTACAGAAATAGCTGAATGAAATATTCCTGGAAAGATATATAACATGATTGTGGCACAAGGTACCTGTCCACACACTTACAAGCTGTGTTCATGATCAACCATATAAGACAGGGTTGTCAAACTCACGACATCATGGTGTCATCATGTGACATATCATGACTTTCCCCCCCTTTGCTAAACCGGATGTGGGCGTGGCCAGTGTGTGATGTTTCCAGCCTGCAGACTGCGAGTTTGACAGCCCTGGTATAAGATGTCAGCTCAATACATGTAATCTGCTTAAAATGCTATTGTAACAGTGGTGGGTTTCTGCAGGCTCGCACCTACTCGCGAGAGCCGGTTGGTGAAATTTAGAGAACCGGTGTATCTGGAAGTAAATCTGGCCCGCCATTGCCAGTGACCCAACGGGAAGGAAAGGAAAGGAAAGGAAAGAAAGGAAGGAAGGAAGGAAGGAAGGAAGGAAGGAAAGAAAGAAAGAAAGAAAGAAAGAAAGAAAGAAAGAAAGAAAGAATTTATCATCACAATTGAGTCCAAAATTTTGGTTGCTAAGCAAGAGCGTTGTTAAATGAGTTTCACCACATTTTAAAAGGTGGCCACTCCCACCCTGTCACATGACTGCCAAGCCACGCCCACAAAATAGGCCACACCTACAGAGTAGGTTCTAAAAAAATTGAAACCCACCACTGTATTGTAATAAAGCATTCATAACAAGCTGAATTCATCCAGGGTGGCAGGCAACATGGAGAGGAATGAACAGGACCCAGTGGTCCAATAAACCAAATAGTTTGTATTCAACAACCATTTTTAAGAAGTAGTATAATTAGCATGCTGACAAAATAGGAAGAGATAAATAATAATAAGGTCACCCAGATGGGTTTACCAGAAACATTCCAACGCCATGTTGTAATTTGCATTGCAGCTACATTTTTTTCTTTGTTTTGCCCTTGTGGGCTAAGGGTATGTAAGCGGTAGGTCAGCTTTTGTTCAGGTCTGCTCAGCAAGCTGCCCGTGCTTTGCAAGGAGGCTGCAGTACATCGTAGTTGTTTGCATGCCTAATTAATGTGCATTGTATCTTCAAAGTGATTTGGTTGTTTTAAGTAAGCTGGGTTTTGGCAATAACAATGTGCTTCAGTTTTACACTTTTTGTGTGATGCCCTACGTTTGTTTTGTTCTGTGCTCCTAAATTATCTTTTACTGATAAGCAATTTGGCTACATATAATTTAGATTTATTACTCAGATGCCATAGAAAAACAAATAAAATCTGATACAATTTTATACACAATTACATCTTGACAGTTCTATTGATATGCATATAGACATAAATATAATAAAAGCCAAAGAAAAAGTCAGATTAATTTATGTGATGTCATGCAGATGCTCTGTAAAAGCTTGGAAATTAATAAATTAACACAAGAAAATTCCTAGCTAGAATCCCAATGGGAAACTTAACACATATCTTACTGGTACACAATAAAACTGCCCAGTATACAATAAATAATTACATTTATGTCTAAAACATTAAATAGTATGAAACCTAAATTACTTTCATTAGTAATGTTATGCATGCTCTTTCAAAGGACTTGTAAGATTCTAATACATTTAAGAAAAGTATTGTTCATCAGAAATCTCTGTTTTCTGCCAGAAAGAAATGTGTCTAAAGAAACACAAAATTTTATTCTTAATCTGTTTTTCTTATATAGAATGCCTTCTATAGAAAACATAAGCTAAAGCACAAAAACTGTAATACAGAACTCCTATTATAGGTCATAAATCATACACTAAGTTAGCATTTGGTCTATGGAAAGTTATCTCTTGACTCAACTGTTGGGGTTTTTCCCCACATAAAATAAGTAAAAATCATGGTCCATCAATGTCTCACAAAAACTTCAGTCATAATTTGTTACCAACTCCTCCACTAGTTATTTCCCCCCCACGTGTCTTTATTCATATAAAAACTTCATAGGATCTGATCTTGGTCTCTTTTTTCAGAAAGAAATGTTTAAAGGGAATAGAAGAAGACACTTTTGTAGTCATTTTATTTTGAAAACACATTGGTAATAAAATTGTAGTGGTTAAACAGCAGGCTGGAAACCTGGAGACCATGAGTTCAAGCATGCCTTAGGCATTAAGCCAAATGAGTGACTTCACACCAGTCATTCTCTCTCAGGCCTTAGGAAGCAGGCAAGGACAAATCACTGTCAAAACCTTGTCAAGAAAACTTCAGGTGCTAATTCAAAAGGACAAAAGGGAGGGGGAGATTAAGCTTCATGAAAAAGAGGTAGCTTTGTAGGGTTTGCAACATAATTCAATGTTTACACACACCAATTTTTATTCAAATATTAGGCTATGGTTCTTATCTGGTGTGTCTATCCCAGTCATTTTGGTTTTGTCCATTTTCTTTTACCTGCTGGTCATTCTGATAGATTTGAACAAGTGGATAGTGAAAAGAGAACTTCTCTTGCACCTTATCACTCAATGTAATAGATTATAACTCTATATTCATAGAGTTATATTCATCATGCATCCTATCCTTTGGTACTGTGAATTTAAGGCAGTTTCAAGAAAGTCACTGGATCAGATGCTACAGCCCGCTGCATGCAAGAAAAATGAGTTACATGGTGTTTGATGCACTCAAATATTTTTATGTTTCAATCTAGTCAGGAATCAAATCTTGGCAAATGTTAATATCAGCAGCAAACAATGGAAAAGAATGAGAAAGTTGCATGGAATGGAAAGAGACATAAAATATGACAGTCTGCTATAAACCTTCAATTATGAGATATTTCTGCTATCTTTACAAGAAAAAAAGCCCATTGATCAATAATGATATGGGTGTCCAATGGGGAGAGATGAAAGGCATCAGAGTGTGATAAGAATTATTGGAGAAGTCGTATGTGTGTTCTGATCTTTAAAAACAAACAAAAAAGAAGGCATTTGAAGAATGTTGCTTGATGGAGTTAATATGAATCTGACAAATAGGCCATGGCAAGGTAGTTCAGCTCTTGTAATTGACCCAAAACTCAGCATAGGCTGCTGAGCAGATGGATGTCTCCTGTCAGGATAATCAAGATGCACTGAAAATCATTTCAAAAATGAGCCACTTCCATGCTCACAATCGCACAAAACCCACTACAGCACTTTTGTTTCACATATGTTCCCTACAGGAGAAATTACACATGACCCCAGTTTCCAGGGGGCTGATATTGGGTAAAGAGGAAAAATGGCGTCTATTTTGCCTTATGCTTACAGAAGATCTGACTATATATTATATTATTTTATTGTATTTCTTCAAGCATGAATTAGATAACAGATACAAGTATAGACATGACTATGAATACATGAAATGGATACGAATAAAAAGAATCATTAGGGCAGATAGGCACGCTGGTCTGCTTATGCCCGTCCCTAAAAGAGCTCTTAGGAATGGGGTGAGATTGACAGTAGACAGTCTAAGGTTAACGTTTTGAGGGTTTGGGGAAGAAATCACAGTAGCAGGTACCTCCAATGTAGTGAAATGCAGGCAACAGTATCAGGGGTGGTTTTCTGCCAGTGCTACTGCCGGTTCGGTGCACGCACAATTTGCGTGCACTCCACAAGTGTGCACAGTAGCTTTTAAATAGGTCTGCACAGGAGCAGGACATTAAAAATGTCAAAAAAACATGCCACGGTGACCGGAACTGGTTCCGGGGCGTGGTGAGCCTGCCATCCCTACCGGTTCGGTGACCCAATCACAATTTCCACTACCAATTCGCCTGAACCGGTGCAAACCGGTAGCAACTCACCTCTGAATAGTGTGTTGTCTTGAAAAGTAATGTCAAAGTTTGCCTGCCTAATAATATGAACATGCTGGAGATAAAATTGAACTTTGATTGTGCTTGGGGCACACTGAACAAAGTATGCCCCCAAACAATGGGAATAGTGGTTGTACTATTAATAGGAATTGTTGCATGTAGCATGAGAATGATTAAGGCTGGTCACTTAGCTCAATCTTGGTGTTTTTTTACTTTTTAGTTTCCTACTTACAAATATCCTACTTATTTATTTATAAACTGCCTCTGAAATAAGGCAGTTTATAAATAAATAAAAGTAAACAAATAATGCTAATGAAATTCTTAACTGACTAATGCCACAGTAGTTGGCAGAGTTCAATATCTCTTTACCTGTCTCATGATAACCAAAGAATATTGGTTATATTTAGGGTAAGATGAACAAGTGATAAGGAGCATGAATGAAAAGAGTAAAAACAAATCTATTATTCTTCTGTGAAACTAAAAATCTGAAGTAGAAGTTGTGAAGTGTAGTTGATAAATTCATGCAAGAAAGTAAGGTGTGGTTTTAATTATAAATAATAATAATAAAAAATCTATACAGAATGTCAGAAAGTTATTTGGATTGTGTAATCTAGGCTACAGATTTTTAAAAACAAAAATCCTTGCATTTGTGACTGCATGTGAATGGTGTGATAATAGAGGAACCAATCATCAATCAATCAATCATCGAGAATCATGGAGAATCAAATTTGCAGATGACATGAAGCTGGCAGTAATAGCTCACACCCTAGAAGATAGGCTCAAGATCCAGATGGATCTCAGCAGACTTGGACACTGGGCCCTATCCAACAAAATAAAATGCAATGTAGAGAAAAGTAAGGTCTTATTCTTAGGCAAGAAAAACAAAATGTACAGGTTCAGATTAGGCGAAAACTGGATCAATAATAGTATCTGTAAGTGGGATATTGGAGTCCCAATGGACAATCACTTAAATATGAGTCAACAGTGTAAGGTAGCATCCAAAAAAGCCAATGCACAAGGCAAGATGAGGAATAATGGATGAAAACGAATCAAGAAGAGAAGCAATCTAGAAATAAGGAGAAATTTCCTAACCATAAGAACAATTAACCAATGGAATGGCTTGTCTTCAGAAGTTGTGAGTGCTCCATCATTGGGGGCTTTTAAGAAGAGCATGGGCAGCCACTTGTCTGGAATGGCCTAGGGAAGGAGTCCCCAACCCCAGGGCTGTGGCCCACTACCAGGCCATGACCTATTTGGAATTGGACTACATGGAGCATGTGTGGGTGCACACAGCTCAGCTTGCACAAATAGTGAACTGATGGGCACTCACACATGTGTATGGTGGCCTGTTGCTCATGCAAGTTGAGATAGGTGCACACGTACTGACCTGCCATTCACATGCCCAAATCCCCTCGCCTCCCCAACCAGGGTGCAAAGTCACAAAGTTTGGGAACCGCTGGCCTAGGGTCTCCTGCAGGGGTTGAACTAGAAGACCTCCAAGGTCCCTTCCAATTCTGTCATTCTGAACCAGGGAAATAGTCCCTTTGGGACTAGAAATGAAGTTACAGCTTAAAAAAAATGTGATAGGTCTTTTTGGAGCCTAAAAAAGGAATAAGAATGGCAACTGTTTAGCGAATATCCATTTAGAGAAAATGCTTTTTATAATACATCATTTAAACATGTCTATTCATTCATACCAGCATAATAGCAAAATAATAGATAAAATTCTGAAAGAATTATCTTCCAAAATGAATGGAGAGCGAATGTAAGGTAAACAGAGGTGGAAGCTACTTGGAACAAAGTAAAAAGAATTACATTACAAAGAGACTTGGCATAGTGGGGACTTAACATAATTCAGACTATAAAAATGTGTTTAGTGGAATGAAAATATGGAATAGGCTATATATGAATTAAAAGGCATGTGTAGGAGAATAATTGCTGCAAAAAAATTGAAGGCTTTATGCCAGGCATGGGGTGCATTGATCAAATTTTTGCTCTTCAGCAGGTCATTAAGAAATGTATGAATGTGAGAAGGAAGGTTAATTGTACATTTGGTGGTTTAGAGAAAACATATGATCAAGTGAGTAGACTTGAATAATGGAATATTTTATGCAAATATGGAGTTGCTGCATGCAGCCAAAGCACTATATGTGTAATAACATGCAGAGTATATTGTGAATGATTCAACACCAAGGTAAAAAGTGTGTGATATTCTCTTGTTGGTTTAATGCATTTCTGCAAAAATGTATCAAAAATGTTCACGGTGATGATGGAGATATGCTGGTCAGGGATTTGAATGTGTGTGTGTGTTTGTACACACACGTATATATATATACACACACACACATGTATACACACACACATACACACACACATTCACATTTATACAGAAAGGATGCTATGCTATTGACTGATAGCAGAAATAATCTGTAGGAAATGTTAGACTGACTGTATGACGCAATGAATAATAGACACAGAAAATTAACATACTGAAGAACAAGGGAGTTGTATTTAATAGAGAAAATGGAACGAACAATTGCAAGTCATAAGGAAATGTCAAAAACAAAGAAACAAAAATGCAGCAAGTAAATGGTTTCCTTGGTAACCCATTTATTAAAGATGGGGAAAAGAATGCAGAATTTTTAAAATGTGCAAATGCTGAGAAAAAGGGAGTGGATAATGTGGTTGGATGCAAGGAGTGAATGTTTGTCAAACATAGTTAAGAGTGCTCTTCTGCCAACTTCGTTATATTGAAATGAGCATTGGGTATGTCAGGAGGAACATAAAAATAACTTGCATGAAGTGGGAATGGAGTAGTTGACTCTTATTGAAGAGAATCACTAACAATTAAACTGTAAAACAGATATATTGTATGTAGGATATATTTATGAAAGGGTTTAAAGGAAGAGGAAATCGAAGAAAGTTGGGGCTGGATGAAGTTGATGAGAGCTTAAGAAGACATGGTAATATATGAATTGGAGCCTGCATATGGTGAAAGTAACAATAATTTCCAAAGATAGAAGGACATGGAAAGATATTAAAGAAGTAGGCACAAATTAGATATATCAAGCTTTTTTTTAACTCTTATTTAATGCCTTTAATTTTCTTCTCACCGCTTACTCTTTTTTGTTTATTCCCAAAAAGAAAACAAGTTCTGTTATGTAGAATATATATACATTCGCCTTAAAATATAAGAACTGGTTTTAATATATGTATGTAGGATATATGAAAGGGTTCAGAGGAAGGGGAAGATCAAGCAACTTGGGGCTGACTTGAGTTGATGACATCTTCAAAAAGAGAACTTAAGAACACATGTCAACAATAAATTGGTGTGTAGAAATTATCATTTATTTTTTATTTATATCTCAACTTTATTATTTTTTAAAATAGCTCAAGGCAGCAAACATGTCCAACAAGTCTTCCTCCTCCTACTTTCCCCATAACAACCTTCTTAGGTGAGTTGGGTTGAGAGAGAGATATTGGCCCAAGGTCACCCAGCCAGTCTTCATTTCTAAAAACTCACAATTTCCTGGTTTCTAGACCAGCATCTTCAACACTACATCAGTCTGGCTCTGTGGTGCAACTAACAATTTCAACAGATACTGTAGAAGAATATGGAGAATTAAAATGGAGCAGGTGTAAATTAAATTTATTGGCTTTTCTTTTACTCATAATTCATGTTTTTAATATCTTGCTCACCATTTCTTAACTTTTTTTTTGCACTTTAAATAATGGTGTTTATCCCAAAAGGAAAAGATGTGCTGATATGTAGACTCACACACGTCTCTGTATGTCTGTCTGTCTGTCTGTCTGTCTGTCTGTCTGTCTGTCTATCTCTATCTCTATCTCTTTGTCTCTCTGTCTTAATGGTGAAGTTCAATTTTTTTCCTACCGGTTCTGTGGGCATGGGTTGGTGGGCGTGGCCTGGGGGTGTGTCATGTAACATGGTGGGTATGGCCAACTTTTTAAAAATAGTTTTTTAGCATTTTTAAACTACCGGTTCTCCTGGTGATTGGGCGGCACAGCTGATACTCGGACAGATGATTGTTGGAACTTTTAAAAAACTTTTTAAAGTATTTTTTTACTACCGGTGCGGGTGAACCAGCCCAAACTGGTAGATTTCACCCCTGCTGTCTCTATCTCTCTATCATTTTGTCTCTTTCTATCTCTCTATATATCACTATCACTATCACTATCTCTAATCTATATCTATCTATCTATCTATCTATCTATCTATCTATCTATCTATCTATCTATCTATCTATCTATCTATCTATCTATCTATCTATCTATCATCTATCTAGTAAACTAGGTTCATGTCTTTTAAAATAAAGAATTGGTTATAATTTTAATATAGAAAGTAAGCCACCTGCAGACTTACTTTTTTTCATGTTAAAAACAATGCTTTGACTCATGTTTCCTGGCTAGGATTCTATTGGGGAAAAACAACAACAGAGGACATAGGAAGAGATTATTTCGATTCTGAGCCATACAAAGCATGTAATCCATATCCTGACAACAGGGATCTAAATGCAACCTTGTCTTCCAGCCTCATTACACAGAAAGTAACATTCCAATTGTGTTTATATAAAAGTCCCATCAAGGTCTCATTTGTACATGCCGCGTCTTCCTAACCCAAATTATGCACCAAGATAGGGAGCTTTTTGCCTGGAGCTGGCAGCTGCCCAAGGTCTTCAAACAACACACAAAAAGCAGGAGACATTGAGCTGCATTTTAATTTCTACCCAATTGCAAAACAGGATATTGCCTGTTCTGCAGACAGTCAGTTCAGAAGGAGGGTTTAATATGTAAGTCCCGAGTTTCTTATTTTACATAAAGGACATCATTTTTTTTTATCTTGTACTTTTTAGTTCTTATTTTTAAAAGTCTTTATTTTTCATTTGTGTTTTCATTTAATTTGCCCCAATAGTATAATCACATGTATTAATTGATTTCTTTTAATATTAAATTTATACATTTTTGTATCATCCAATTCTTCATTTTTGCATTCTGGAAACCTAGTAATTTTTTTTTTTTAATAACAAATAAAATCACAGTATGCAATATTTATGTTGACCAAAGCTCATTCTGTATTTTCCTGGATCCATTTTTATTCAGAAATATTGTTTCCCAGCACTACAATTTTATCTTCAATGGTTTAGGATTGGTGAGTGAAGAAGATGAAAAGGAAGATGAGTCTTTGATATATTAAAGGCTCAGCTCCGTTCCTGAGGTGACTACTTTCACCTAAAAGTTTCTTAGTTACAAAAAGAAAACTGCTAGTGACCCAAAATGGAATTTACTACAATCTCCATTAGGCCTATATTGGGATCCATGTTTTGTGAATTCTAAAATAAAAGTGTACCCATTCATCTCATATTATAGGTCAAGAATGTCCCTCCGGTATCTATTTGCAGACATTTGGCAAACAAATCAATGCCACTCAAATTGGATGGCAAAATTATAGAATTTCAACAGCATTTTTGTCCTGTTTATGGAAACATTTGGGGATGAGAATAGTGGGCTATGTCAGATTTAATTATACATAATTCTCTCAATCCTTCCACCCTTGGCATAAAAATCACATTTTTATCTTTGCTCTTTTTAAAAAAAAAGAGATATAAAGGAGGTTTTAAGGGAAAAAAAGAGATGTCTGGGAAGCAAACTTTCTATCTTCAATGTCAAAAATATTTATTTTTGGCCCCAAATAGAATAAGTAAAAATTGGACTTTGAAGAAGTATGATAAAACTGCATTGGAAGTTTTGAACTTTGGTGCCGGAGAAGGCTCTTGAGAATACAATGTATCATCACAGAAACAAATGGATCACTGGTCAAATCCATGAAAGCCATGAAAGTTATTTCCTTTTAGAGCTACAGAAATGCAAGCATTGCAGCCCATCAGTACCATTGAGCATTTGATGGATTAAATGATCTAGGAGGTATTTCTAACATCTATGGGATTCAAGCACCCTCTTCAGCACAGAAGAAGACAAGGGGAAAGCATACATGAAGTAAACTGTTCATTGCCGGACACTCCCACTCAACTGTTTCCTTGAACCCAACAACCTCTGAACCAAACCAATGATTTTCTTCACTTAGTCTTCCTGAATGCAGAGTAATTTAAAGAGCAGCAGAACATAGAGAGCCAGAGAGCTTGGCTGTGCTGAGAGTCATTCAGAAATGGTAGAATAATTATGTTGTAGCATGTTGAAGCAAATGGCAGAGGATCAGCTGTATTCAGAAGTGGCTGGTATTAAAGGAGTAAATGGAAAAACATGACTACAACTTGTCAAAAGCTTCCTTGGGGTTGGACTTTGTTTGTTTTCAAACTCTGTATCTTGATGTTTCTCTGGATGGTCTCTTTCTAATGAGTCTTCTTATGCATGAATTAAACTTGAATTAAGTTTATAACTTTGAGATAAACATATTTATTACACTATTACACCAGTTAGCTATTGCAAACTATATAGAAGTGTTAATTTAGAAACAGTTGGTCTGAGGAAGGCATTAAATATGACATGAAAATTAACTCTAAAGTGGTGGAATTTTTCACTTTTTCAAAGTATTATCAGATATGCTTGCCTGTGGCAATATCAATAATTTTACCAACTGCCTTCATAGTAAAACCAGCTGGCAAAAAAACCATGAATATACACAAATATATAGAGGAAGAAAATAAAAACAGAATCCATAATTTTCATCACTGTGACAACAAATGAAGAGTAAAAATGTCACGAGTCTAAATAAGATCCATTACTAACTGTTATGTTATCAAGAATCCTAACTATACATTTAATGTACCCCGAAAGCACAAAGATTTGGACATCTGCAGATTCAAATATCCAGGCACCAAAGCTTTGGGTCTAGCAATTCATAGACAAGACCAAACAGAAAGCACAGCTTATCCTTCTCTCTCTCTCTCTCTCTCTCTCTCTCTCTCTCTCTCTCTCTCTCTCTCTCTCTCTCTCTCTCTCTCTCTCTCTCTCTCTCTCTCTCTCTCTCTCTCTCTCTCTCTCTCTCCCTCCCTCCCTCCCTCCATACATACATACATACATACATACATACATACATACATACATGAAGAGAATGACTAAGGCAGACAAAATAGCAGAGCAGAGGTGGGTTGCCAATTTATTTACTACTGTTTTGGGCATGTTTGCGTGATGCTTTGTGTGCATGTGCCGAAGCATCTGGGTGGGTGGGCGGAGCCTCCCACCACCACTACTACCAGTTTGGCTGATCTGGGCCAAACTAGCAGCAACCCACCTCTGCAGTAGAGAGTGATTTATGACTTCCTGCCGGCTTCCCCACAGACATTGTGAGACTTTGCAGGGAAATAACTCAATGGAGAAGTCATCAGGGAAGATCACAAGTCTCTCTCACATGTGCATCCTCCCCCAGTTTCTCTGTGCTTACAATATGCACACACACACTTTCCCCAACCCACATAATACCCTTATGCACCCTCCCTAATATGTGCTATATTCTCAGACAACTTTCCTGTCCCTTGTCATATCTTTCAGCGAACCCTTCCCACCCCTGCATACTTTTCCCCACCTTGCACCAAGGCCTGCCTGCTGGTTTTGGATTTGCAATTTCCTGCAGGCTTCCCCACTGATTTCTCTGGTTGGGAGCTGTCAGACAGCATTGGAAATGATGATCATGTAACTGCAACAGACCAAGACAATGTAGCAGTACTGAAGTGGCAAAAAGGATTTTCAAATTTATTCCCTTAGGGGTAATGGGTTATGGATTTTGGATGCATTCTGTAGTTTTGCCCATTTGAAGTACTTGGTTCAAAAATTGTTGCCTTATGACCTTGATGGCGAACGTTGTTGGAATGAGTTTGATTCAGGTCTTTATAATGTGACCAGGCCAGTGGCCGGCGCATGGACCAGAGACCTAGGACATTAGTAGTACAACCATGACACCTGCTGTCTGCAGAGCGCAAAGGTTACATAAGCAAAAACTGTATGACCATATTGACAAAGGCTAGTGTCATACCATCACCCGATCATCGGAGCACGAATCACATAACATTTCCTTATATGGCAATACACAAAGGCTAGCTTGAATGAATTCTACCAAGTGACTGAATGAACTAATCAATAATAATAATAATAATAATAATAAATTTTATTTGTAACCCACTCTCTCTCCCCAGAGGGACTCGAGGCGGGGCACAGGAAAATTAAAAAACAATAAACACAAACAGAATACATAATTTAAAATCACAATTAAACAAATCCTGCGCTAAAAACATCTATAAAAACTAAAAACTGTCCCTAAAACCCCTTAACACTACAAATAATTAAAATTACCCTAAAACCCCAGGACAGGGAGGCTATCCCAAGCCGGCCAGACGGAAAAAGTAAGTTTTCAATTTGAGACGGAAGGAGCGGAGGTCCGTGGTCGTCCTAATATCGGGGGGAAGGTCGTTCCAGAGGGCCGGGCCCGCCACAGAGAGAGCCCTTCCCCTGGGTGTCGCCCGCTGACACAGTCTAGTGGACGGCACCCGGAGAAGCCCCTCTCTGTGGGAGCGAATCGGCCGTGAGGATGTATGGGGCAGGATCCGATCCTGCAGATAGCTAGGTCCCGAGCCATGGAGCGCTTTAAAGATGATAATTAACATCTTGAAGCGCACCCGGAAGACGACAGGTAGCCAGTGCAGCTCGCGTAAGAGCGGTGTTACATGGGTGGATCTTGCGGTCCCCATAATTGCTCGCGCGGCTGCATTCTGGACTAGCTGAAGCCTCCGGGTGCACCTCAAGGGCAGCCCCATGTAGAGAGAGTTACAATAGTCCAGTCGGGATGTCACGAGAGCATGAGTGACTGTGCGAAGGGCGTCCCGATCCAATAGGGGGCGCAATTGGCGAACCAGGCGAACCTGGTAAAACGCCCTCCTGGCCATGGCTGTCACTTGATCTTCCATGGACAGCCGGGCATCCAGGAGGACACCCAAATTGCGCGCCCCATCCACAGGGGCAAGATGTTCGCCCCCTATGGCCAGCGATGGAGTGAGCTGGTTGAATCGGGCAGCCGGAAACCACAGCCACTCGGTCTTGGTCGGGTTGAGCTTGAGTCCGTTACTTCCCATCCAGATCCGTACAGCTTCCAGGCACTGGCACATCACCGCTACGGCATCGTTGGGGTGGTTTGGGGTAGAAATGTACAGCTGTGTATCATCAGCGTACAGATGGTACTCTACCCCAAAACCACGGATGATCTCACCCAGCGGCTTCATGTATGTGTTGAACAGGAGGGGCGAGAGGACCGACCCCTGAGGCACCCCACATGCGAGGGGTCTCGCGGTCGACCTCTGCCCCCCTGCCAACACAAATTGCGATCGGCCAGAGAGGTAGGAGGAGAACCACCGTAAAACGGTGCCTCCCACCCCCAACCCCCCCAGCCGATGCAATAGGATACCATGGTCGATGGTATCGAAAGCCGCCGAGAGGTCTAATAGGACCAGGATGGAGGAACAACCCCCATCTCTGGCCCTCCAGAGATCATCGACCAACGCGACCAATGCCGTCTCGGTGCTATGCCCGGGCCGAAAGCCGGACTGGCGCGGATCTAGATAATCAACTTCCTCCAGGTGACGGGGAAACTGTTGTGCCACCACACTCTCGACAACCTTCGCCAAAAAGGGAAGGTTGGAGACTGGACGGTAGTTGTTCAAAAGAGCTGGATCCAAAGAGGGCTTCTTAAGGAGGGGCCTCACCATCGCTTCTTTTAGGGAAGCAGGCAAGGCACCCTCACTCAAGGATGCGTTGACAACCTCTTGGAGCCAGCCTCGTGTCACCTCCCAGGATGCCAGTACAAGCCAGGAGGGACACGGGTCCAATAAACATGTGGTGGCTCGCAGTCACCCACGTAGCCTGTCCATATCCTCGGAAGTAACGGAGTCAAACTCCTCCCAAACAAGATCTCTCTCGTGGCATCCCACTGGGCCATGAATGGGGGCTAGCTCGTTCTGTATCTGAGCGATTTTCTCCTGCAGAAAAGTCACAAATTCCTCTGCTCTACCCTGTAACGGGGCTTCCCGCACACTCTGTTGAAGGAGGGAGCAGGTCACCCTAAACAGGGCGGCAGGGCGGTCAAACTGTACTAAATGTATCTTCTTACTTTTGTAACTAATAAAAGGGCCCGTAACGAGCTAGTCGGCGCGCTCTCATCTTGATGGAAGATCCCTGTGTCCTGTTTTCGTTTCCCACCAGAGCCGAGCCGCCCGCCTTCTGTGGTACCGCGTTCCCTCAATAGGGGGCGCAATGCTACAAACGTATGGCACGTGAAGCCATTTCTTAGGGCACATGAGACGTTGCCCTGTCAGTTCCAGTGTGCATTTGCATGCTGGCCAGCTGATTTCAGCCTTTCATTAGGGAACAGACTTCCGTATTGCCCTTAGGGCTGTTTTTCTCCCTCCAGAGGCTTCAGGGAAGCCTACTGAAGCCTCCAGAGAGCGAAAAATGCCCCAACACACAAACTGAAAGTTTGGGAATGGACTTCCGGGTTGCCTATAGGTCTGTTTCCGGCCTCCGGGGAGGCAGGGGAGGCAATTTTTGCCCTCTTCAGGCTCCTAGAAAGCCTCTGGAGCCTGGGGAGGGTGAAAAATGGGTCCACTGTGCCATTGTGTGCAAAAAGTGGAGGGAGGGCGGTGGGTCATGCATATATGCATGCAAGGCCATACGTGCATGCGCGGGGTCTCACGCATGTGCAGGGGAGTGCGCACAAAATTATGGATGTGGGCAATCCCCCCTGTGCTCCTCCCCACTTTTGGTTCCACAATGACAAAAAGGTTAGCCATCACAGCCTTATGATGTACTGTTCTGCCCAATTGAAGGTGACAAACAGACATGAGACTTTTAGCATACACATTTATTCAAATAACTTTGTATCCTGCCTTTCCTCAAGGAGCAGCCCACATGGCATTATTTCCTCATTCTTCCCTCATAATAACATTGTGAAATAGCTTGGGCTGAGAAAGACTGACCCAAAGTCTTTGTCTATGAGGGCATTTCCTGACCTATATAATTCCTCATAATACGTGGTTTGGGGATGAAATTGTTTATCAGACTTGTTAAACCAACTTTTTAAAAAATCTTAAAGGATACTTTAAAAGATAGCTGACTGAAACTTTACAGAGCAACCCCATTATTCTATTTCAGAATCTCAAATTCATATTTTTCACCAGAAATAAAGATAGAGCTGTATGTCTGAATTTCAGATAAGTACATATTTTCCTTTGATCTTGAACTAGCCTAATTATAATGCTTCCCTCTTCCATCCTCCTATATTGGGTTTTGAGAAAAGAGAGTAATGAGGATTCCTCTCATCTCCTAGCCCACCCACAATTCACCCTTGACATGCTTCATTTGTGACTCTCTGGAGCTAGAATATTGGTAAAAAGTGGGAGGGGAGGTCCAGTGTCAGATTTCTTCTTTTCAAGTCAAAGTCCTGTCACAACCTTGAGAGGAAAAATCTGAGGAAGCTAAATCCCTCTGGGCAACGTATTCAGGTCAATGAATTTATCCTATTAATATTTTGAGGTGGTGGTAAGATACTCATGTAGAAGAAATCGGAAATGCAGTCGTCATATAAACGCAAACTTTTTATATATTGTAGAAATTGTGTAGGACACATATATTGTTTTCTCTTTTCAATTCTCATGAAAATAGCTTCTCAGCAGATAGGATCACTTGGATCACTTGGAAACTAACCAGAGTTGGGCCTTAGGACGGGGGACATTTCGAGCTGAATACCAGGCTTATAGATAATTCTAGGAAGATAAAAATATTGGAAGAAAGTCTCTGGAGTTTCTCCATACAGATATTGGAAGAAAGCAATGACGAAAGACTTCCATATTGCTGTTCTGATCCAGGCTTCACAAGCCCCACTCAACAGCCTACTCATGAGGAGAAACCCTTTTTTAGTTAGAAAGACATGGCATTCACTAACAAAGCTCCAGGCCATACATCCTTAGGTGATTCACAAGCCATAGCAGTCTCTGAGTTTCCTGCAAAGAGCCTCAATTAGGACTTCAATCCCAACACAAAGAGTCCTGACCGACCTGGTTAGTGGCAAGGAAATCCTGACAAGGAATCTGCCAGAGGGAACTCTTCTGGAGCATGAACAGATGTCTCTGACAACCACGGTTCCCACACTCCTACCTCCATATATGCCAGCCAGGGAGGGGCTTGTTAACCTCTCCTTTTTCCCCGCCCTGGATAGCTGGCCCTCAGTCCTGCATTGCTCTCCTCTCTGCATTTCTCTGTGCATACGCTCTTCTGGAACAGGGCTCAGCTGTTCTTAACCCTTGTTTAGCTCAGGCCCCCAAAACAGCTGTCTTTCTGCCTGATGGCAGATGGCCCCTGCTCTGCATCTGGCTCTAAGAGACTTCTAAGAGACTTCTGCCAGCTCCGATGGTAACCCAGGCACCCCCTCCATCTCCTCTGACTCATCTGCCTCAACTGCTGTCTCTGCTGGCAGTCGACAAACCACAACAACTACTGCTGAGGAACTGCATGATTGTATCCATGAAGTCCTTAGAAATCAGGAGTGACATGAAGAGACCTTACCTCAATTAAAAGAGCAAATACATTTGATTAATTAAACCATAAAACCTAGAGTACAATATCTCTTAATTGTCTAAAAAGGTATAACTTCTAGCTCCATTTTTAACATTATATTTTATTCATCATTACCCGAAATGTAATTGGTGACCTCCACTCATGCCACAAAGTTCAGTATATTCAGACCTAATAAATTCAAGCCAACCTGAGTATACTAAATACTGGGACATAAGTGGAGGATACCAATTACATTTCTTTTAAGTAATGATACCTTATTTAATATATTTAAGACTTCCTTCTAATGGCATCCAGACCTTTTAATACAGTGCTCCATTAAAATCAATGGAAAGGTATGCAGAGTACAATTGTGTTGACATTGTCCTCAGAATTTTGTCAGGACACAATAAGGGATTGGTTTGGGTTGCCTATCATAAACAAGTGTGAGAACTCATTGGTAGATGAGTTCTCTTTTTAACTTTCTAATTTGGGCTGAGAATGAATTATTGGCATAAAGTTATCCAGATATTTATTTATTTATTTATTTGTTTGTTTGTTTATGTATATGTTTGTATCCCATCTTTATTATTTTTTGCAAATAAATCAAGGCAGCAAACATGTCCAACAAACCTTCCTCCTCCTATTGTCCCCACAAGAACCCTGTGAGATGGTTTGGACTGAACGAGAATAACAAAGTCACCCAGCTAGTTTTCATGGATACATCAGAATTTGAACTCATTGTCTTCCACTTTCTAGCCTGGTGCCTTAATCACTAGACCAAGATCAGACTGGCTCTCAAATTGGCTGAGGGAGGACCAGAATTCAGTTTCCCTACTTCTAGTTCACATCTTTAGCCTTTACACCAAATTGGCTTTCTCAAATATACAGCACACACATACACACACATACACATAGAATGTTAAGTTTTGTGATTGGATAGCTAGACTAGATAAATAGATTTCATAAGACTTAAATATGATTTCTCAGTCCCTTTCACAAAACCCCATGTTTTTGAAATGCACGTTTCCTTTAAGTTGCAATAAATGTGCTGGCCGCATTGTTCATTTAGCAAAACCTTTCACATTTCTGCTTTTCTTGCGACGACTCATTTTTCACTACAAAATAACATTTCATTTATTTACACTATCACTTAATGCTTTGGGAATTGTTCTCAAATCACTTTTTAATCCCACTCTCTTTTAAGGGTTATCAAGGAAAATCACAACCAGAGAGCTGTTAATGCTTAACAGAATCACCCTACACTCGTAGGTTTCATTGAATGGAATAGAATCTATTGCAAATACGACCCTCAAAATTGCAGGCATACTGTGGGTTGTGATCTCCTGAACATGTCTTTTCCTCTATCTCATCCATTCTAATTTCCCACCCTCCATGGAGCATACACCCTGGAAAATAAGAAGGAAATAAAGAGAACAACACTATTCGGTGAGCTTGTGAATTTACACTAATTTTAGAGGCGAGTGCTTCTAGCTACGAAAAGCGAAATAAAAAAGATCAAGATCTGCATATCAAGCCCTTTGTTTATCTGGAAACTATCAATCTGTCACTATCATAAATATTGTAATGGTATATATAGCACTTTCACTCTAAATTTGCAGCAATATTTCTCAACACTGTTATTCTTTTCAAAGGTGAGGGCTTTAGTTGATATTGAAAACTTATAAATGCTGAACATCTAACTTCAGACAGAAACTGGTTAATCAAGGCTCTGTAAAGTATAAGATTGGCTCATGGGAGTTTATATGAATATAACTACATTTTTGGTCCAACATCTGTCCTACTATTTTCTTTTTGTGCAATGTAGTGAGCTCTGTGTCTCCTGCTAAATGGTGGTGGGTTCATCCTATTATGTCCTGAAGGGTTATTATTATTATCCTGGAGTTGAAAGTGTTTTGTTTGTAGATAGGATGGCCCACTTTTTCTTAATGGGCACAAAATATCTGCTGGGGGGGGCGCTTTTAAGAAACACTAAGTCTGCTTTCTGTCTTTAAGAGCATGTTTCTCCATTTCTCCCTTTGGAGAAATATAATATTCTGCCTTTTTAATATTTCCCAAAATATTTCGTTCTACTAGGAGGGGAGGGGCAGCTCCCCACACCACATATACATTGAAAGAATTACTCAAAGTAATGCAAATGGGCAGTGTCTTTCTGTACAGTATTAACTCCTGTCCCTAATATGACATATGTTAATTCTCCTAATGTTGTTTGATTTTTTAAAATGAAACACACATATAGATCACGCAAGAATGAAAAGCTTTGCCTTGCTTGTATAACCTGCTTCTTTACCTATGTGCAAGCAGAAAGAAAATGCTAGATATTTTGGTGGCTGATCAATGAATGTATGAGCAAGCAGAAGTAGCCATCAAAGAGGCATAATTTGTGAAGGGCCTTGATGAGGTTCCATTTCCTGAGAGTTTTGCAGTCAATAATAGACCGGTTCCTTCTTTTCCCCCTTAATTGCATGGATATTGGTCTCAGTAGGTGGGAGAAATAACATCTTCAGCAGCTAATTAGCCAGAGGCCTTTGCCGTTTTCAGCCATACTTGAAAGTTCTTCAGATAGTTTTATGTGCGTGAGTGTGTCAGAAGGTGGCTCTGGTAGCAACAAACTCCTGGATTTTACATTTTCTGAAATAGGAAGATCTTGTCTCTATAGATGTAACCTGAAGCTTGCTTGATGCTTGGTATAAAAACACAATCTGTTTAAACCAGTAAGTCTTTCCAGATATCGCTTTAATGATCTGACCTTGCAGAATGCATGATTTGAGCATCTACATATCATCCCATTTTCTATTCCCAATCGTGCGCCAACACCTGATTTCTTTTCTTTTTTTTACATTCTTCTTAATGATATAATCAGGCTTTTTTTTAAAAAAAAAAGAAAAAGCTTATTCAGAGTCTATTTATTTTGGAGTATACTTTGGATTGTTTTACCATACTTCAAAGACAGTTGCAAAAATGGGCTTCAGAGCATGCAATGCAAGGAAAACATGGGAACTCTGACAATAGTGGAGGATAGGTACTACATTTTTGAACTGTCAGGTAGCTTTAATATGACTCATGTTCCTCAATCTTTTAGATCCAACAGGTTTCACAGAACACACATGACATGTGACTCAGTGGTGGGATTCAAATTTTTTTACTACCGGTTCTATGGGCGTGGCTTGGTGAGTATGGCATGGGTTGGTGGGCATGATAGGAGAAGGATACTGTAAAATCTCCATTCCCTCCATTCCTTCCCCACTCCAAGGGAAGGATACTGTAAAATCTCCATTCCCTCCCCACTCCAGGGGAATATTACTGCAAAATCTCCATTTCCTTCCGATCAGCTGGGACTCGGAAGGCAGAGAATAGATGTGGGCGGGGCCAATCATAGGTGGTATTTGCCGGTTCTCTGAACTACTCAAAATTTCCACTGCCGGTTCTCCAGAACTGATCAAAACCAGCTGAATACCATATCTGATGTGACTGAAGGATCAATATTTATTTATTTATTTGGCTGCCCATCTCCCCACAGCTTAACTGTGGAGGGCATCATGCAATCTTTCAGACTGTATTGAGGTGTACTGCAATTCTTCAGATTGTATTCGTATCTCTGCAATGTTTAATCATTTACGTTTATGAGCTGCCTAGTAATTTTACTGTGACTGCTGAAGAACATATTTAGGCTCATGAAATTAATATTCTTTTTAGTTAGCTGCTCATAAAATAAATGCATTATTTATTAAAATATATTTAAGTTCCCGGCAGTAGTATTTCACCAACCCAAGGCAATTATTTGAGTGATAGCTAAACTTCTATTGATAGAACTTAATCACGAGCACTTTCTGTGTTTTCTACTAATGTTGGTAATCTTGTGCTTCTTCTTGAGAAATGGTTTGTCTGTTACTATCTGAAAATTTAATTAATGAAGGCAATTGTCCTCTGTTGGCATCTGAACATCACATGCACATTTTGTCTTGATGCAAAAACATTCTTTTTTGCAGAGTATGATGATCCTGTTTCTGAAGATGGCTTTTAAGCCAATGGAATAAACTCTGGAGAATCAACATTTCCCAAACTGTGTTTCCACATGGGAAAATTAAGTATAGCTCTAACAACTAAAATGGGGCTTTACATAGCATTCAAACAATTTTATTTCTATTTTCTTAAGCGCAGAACTAACAATATTTGCTAATCAACTTATTATACCCTATATTTAGGGCAGCCATTGCTTACACGTGCAATCTTCTATCTCAAAGTCACTCAGCAGTTGGGGTTTTTTGTTTGTTTGTTTGTTCTACCGATTCTCTTTTATGTCATAGTGGCTCTGATGTGTGTTTCTGTTTGTACTGTTTCCTGGCCTGCTTTGTGTAGTTCATCATCACTGCTAGAGGCTTGTCAACTCAATCAGATTAGGGCACTGGTATTCAATGAATTACTTGAAAGCATTAAGATAAGTGTTGAGGTAAGTTACTATCACTGCCTTTGTATTCCTGTAATGCCTCTATGACATATTAGGATTATATCAGAAATGATGAGCAATAGACTCTTTCTGTCAATAGTTTGTGATGAAAAAGTTGCTACACACACACACACACATACAGAGAAGAAAATGCGATATAAATCTTCCTAGTTATTCCTGATGTAACAAGGCCATTGGATTGGTTTAATCATTCTCAATTTTAAACTCAATATTTATTGAGCAGATATTGTGAATAATTTCTGCATTGAAATGGCACTATCTTGCTTCTAATAGTTTTCTCTGTTTTTTCTGCTCCTTTCTGGGGGCAGATAATAGGGTGTTAGGGGATCAGCCTTGAACAAAGGCCAAATCTATAGGGGGGGGGGAAGTTTTGCTTTTCATTAGTAAGTTGGATATACCAATTTTCCACTAAATAAAAAAGCACCTAATTCCAATGTGTACTATCTCTAGTCACTACATGCTCATGCTATATAACTGTTTTACCACTTCAGCAATCACTTAAGTTTTTTTTTTCTTTCTTCCATCAACCTTCAGACCAACTTCAACCACTAATTCAGGAAACGCTTAATTTGTTCATGTACCGATTTAACATTCAATATGGGGATCATCTCTCTCTGGAGGACGGAATGAGATAAAAGCTGTTTTCCTCTTCAGAAGCTCTTGCTTTAATTCCACTTGTCTTGTTTCTTTATATCATCATTTGGGGAAGTAACAAATTTAATTTTGTTGAAATCTGAGTTCAGAAAAAAAAAGTGAAAATTCAGGAGGTTAAATGCCATCACTTTTTGCTTGGTTGGTTGTGGTGGCAAGCACATCTGCTTGCACACATACAAACTTTAAGGCCTGATGTTGAGTTAATCAGGATTAACCAGTCTTGTCATATTGGTGTCTTTTTGGAGTGGTGGAAATGTAAATCCAGAGGCTGAATTCATCACAAACTTCTAGTTCACTTTTTTCTCCTGTCTGTCTCCCATAAATGTCTCCAAAAGGCTATGCTTGCTCTCGTCCTACATAACTTAGTATAATGCAATCATTAATGGAAATTATATTCAAAGCATTTAAAAATATGTTAAAATAACATTTAACTGACAGTAATTATTTTAAATTTTATGAAGTGTCTCTTATACATGTCTTAAGCTTTTGGAAAAGAACATTTATGTTGTCAGGAGAACATTAATTTGCATATTTCATATTGTGTTAATAATTTGGGGGAGGGGGTTCTGTTATATGCAGTTAAGTTGACCTTTAAAAAATGGTTAGATTTCTTGAGTTATTCAAATTTCTGGGAAACATTTTAACTCCTTTCTTGCCATTGAGTCAACAAACAGTTATATATTAAGTGAAACACGTAGAATTTTAAATCCAGAACAAAAGTTGTGTTATCTATCTATCCCCTACTAATCTATTCATTCAATAGTTTTCACAAACAAGCTTAGTGGGACTTACTTCTAAGTTAAACATTTAAAATGTGTAACTGCACAAGATATGGGATAGCAGTATAGATGGAACAGGAATGCTGAATCCTTACAAGCACCACACACATTCCTTCTTTTCCAAACCTGAGCATTTTTTGGTATACACATGACATTTTTCTGAAAATATACATAGATCAGGATGCCTCAATCATTTTTTAAATGATTGCACCGTCATCATGCATTCAATTTCAGTTACTTTCTAAAAGCTGCTTATGATCAGAAGGCAGGAATCCTCTATCACAAAGAAATCAAAAGAAAGCTTCCAGTGATAGCTGTAAGACTAAGACTCTAATGAATATTATTATGCCTTTATGTAAAAGCAGTTTTGTAAAAGTATGTGTTTAACTCAGTTTAGGCAGATAGATTTTCCATTATTTCCACTCTGGGTAAACCCCTTCCCTACCCACTCATTTTAAACTGGCCAATAATTTCAAATCCTGTCTCAGCTTGAGGTTTCACATTCCTGCTTGTCCTCCTCCTCTCCAACACATCAGTGGTGGGAATCAAAAAAATTACTACCGGTTCTGCGTGTATGGTTTGGTGGGTGTGGCTTGGTGGCAGTGGCAGGGGAAGGATGCTGTAAAATCTTCATTCCCTCCCCACTCCAGGGAAAGGTTACTGCAAAATCCCCATTTCCTCCCAATCAGCTGGGACTTGGAAGGCAGAGAATAGATGGGGATGGGGCCAGTCAGAGGTGGTATTTGCTGATTCTCAGAACTACTCAAAATTTCCACTACCGATTCTCCAGAACTGGTCAGAGCCTGCCACCTAGGGAACACACATATTCAGACATGCACAATTCTAATCAACACACAATTAAGTCCCAACAAACCACCCTGTCCAGGGGACCCAACCACCCCAGTTTGCAGCTGTCCAATCATCTATGGATCTGAAGATAGCTAAATCCCTCAAGAGACAAAAAATGCCTAGATCTTCCTCAAATACTCCCCCCTTTTCTGTTCGATCATGACAAAGACAAAGAGGAATATTGCTACTGTATGCCATTCAGTAGTGTGAAACTAAAAGTTCCAAGATGTTCTTTTATTATGGGTGGGTGAGATCATCCGTGGTTTTGGGGTGGAGTACCATCTGTACACTGATGACACTAAGTTGTACATATCCACCCCAGACCACCCCAACGATGCCGTCGAAGTGCTGTCCCGGTGTTTGGAGGCCGTACGGATCTGGATGGGTGGTAACAAACTCAAGCTCAACCCTGCCAAGACCGAGTGGCTGTGGTTTCCGGCACCCCGGTTCAGCCAGATTACTCCAACTCTGGCCATTGGGGGCGAAACATTGACCCCCGTGGAGAGGGCGCGCAATTTGGGTGTCCTCCTGGATTCCCGGCTGTCCTTGGAGGACCATGTGGCAGCCGTGGCCAGGGGGGCGTTTCATCAGGTACGCCTGATGCGCCAATTGCGCCCCTTACTGGACCGGGCTGCCCTTCGCACAGTCACTCAAGCTCTTGTGACGTCCCGTCTCGACTACTGTAATGCTCTCTACATGGGGCTTCCCTTGAGGTGCACTCGAAAGCTACAGCTAGTCCAAAACGCAGCCGCGCGGGTAATTACGGGAGCTACCAGAAGCTCCCATATAACACCAATCCTGCGCGAGCTGCATTGGCTTCCTGTGGTCTTTTGGGTGCGCTTCAAGGTCTTGACGACCATCTTTAAAGCGCTCCATGGCTCGGGGCCTAGTTATATGCGAGACCGTCTCGTGCCCCATACATCCCTTAGACCGATACGCTCCCACAGAGAGGGCCTTCTCAGGGTGCCGTCGGCCGGACAATGCCGACTGGCGACACCCAGGGGAAGAGCCTTCTCTGTGGCGGGCCCTGCCCTTTGGAACGACCTACCCCCTGAACTCCGGACCATCACCGACCTCCGCCTCTTCCGCCAATGTCTAAAGACATACTTTTTTCATCAAGCCGGCCTAGCCTAACCTCCCATGAGGACTGTAGAAAAGTTTTAAATTGGGTTTTAATTAATAATTGGTTTTAGCACAGGTTTGGGATTTAATATATATTTTAAATTATTTATGTTCTATTTTTGTATGTTTTTTAAATTACCTGTGCGCCGCCCTGGGTCCTTTGCGGAGAAGGGCGGGATATAAATGTAATAAAATAAAATAAATAAATAAATAAATTCAGCTATGGTTGAAAATAATAGGTCAAGAATTATTTAACACTACAGATACTAAGTTTAATGGTCACTGGAGCTGCAAAACCTCAGTTTTACTGTATCACTATTTTAATGTTAATTAGTCAAAAGGTTAAAATTATTATTAATAGCAAGACTCTGCCTCCAATTGGTTTCACAGATAATGGAAACATTTCATTTTTTTAAAATGCCACTTAAAATAAGCTCCCTGCAACCTGTATGCAACTTTGTACAAACTCCTCACGTGTATTTTCTGACCCTTTATGTACTTGTCATATTGCCAAGAGAGAAATCATCAGTGGAAGCAAATCTCTAACAATGATTTAATGTTTTGGAGAGGCTGAATAAATGCTTGTTACTAAAAATGCTTTTCAGTTTAAAGAATAAACAAAAGTTTAATTAGGGCCAACAGATTTGAACTGCAAAAAACATGGATATGGAGAATTCTAATTTGTTGCTGCCATCTGCTGGTTTTCCAGATTTTTTCTACCCACATTTTTTTTTTTTGTTGCTACAAAGATGTTAAGTTGCTATGTTTGAAGATAAACACATCATTAAAAGGTAGGACTACAAAGGAGTTGATAGAAATATGAGTATGATCAAAATAAAGCTAAGTGCTTTAAAGTCCCATTGGTTTCAAAGAAAATAATTTGACATTTGATTCGTTCTCTTATTTAAGCAGCTGGCACACTGCCGCATTTCTACCTTCAAATCCATCAGAAAGGACTTTGAAACTAACCTGTGATCATCTTTGTTATTTGCAGATTTATGCTGACATGAAAAAGTGCTGAATACTGTCATGTGTTTGCAAGTTTATTTCTTGCAGGAAAGTACCAGGAGCAAATCAGTGTTCACTTTCTCATCCTCCTGCTGCTTTGAGAATTTAATTGGATTTGCAACATCACTCTTTACAATTCTATATCGTCTTAGCTTTGTATTCATTGCATTAATCATTTTATTCAGACTGATTAAATGAGTCTGAATTTAATAAACAAACAATGAACACTACCTAGGCTCCAGCCAATTTCAAGAAAATTTCATAACCAACCAATCAATCTGGAAGAAGAAATATGACAAAGGTGCATTTAGAAAAAGGATATTAGAAATTTTAAGAATGCAGGATAAAGCTTAGTGGATGCCTTATGGCCACGGACTGGGTCGCAAAAAGAAGCAAAAACCCAACAAAAATCAGGCTGGCCAGAAGCACCACAAAAATTCAAGGAAGACTCAGAAATAAATTTGGCAGTTCCTTTAATCCCAAATGAGGTAAAACACTAGCATGAAAGTTCCTACATGAATGTAAAAGTTGTGGAGAACCAAACCAAATCTTATTCTAAGCTATAAGCCATGCATTTAGTTTAGCTTCATATTGTGTTATTATGGTACATGGTAAAATTTTGATGTCCTTAATTTTATCATCCCAGCTCCTCTGTAGCATAATCATCAGTTCCTAGCACTAACCACTGATAATATACCATAGAGATAAGGAACTTAAAAACAGCATGGCTTTAGAACAGAGGTGTCAAACTTGCACTATCATGGCAGCATCACATGATCTATCAGGACTTTCCCCCCCTTTGCTAAACTGGGTGGGGGCATCGCCAGCATGTGACACATCCAGCTCGTGGGCCACGAGTTTGACAGTCCTGGTTTAGCACACAAGTAAGCTTTGTTAAATAACATGGAGTAGGAGGTAAATGTACGAATGCTATTGATACCATAAAACCACATTTAGTAGAATATTATATCTAGATCTGCATAAACGCTACCACAAATAAGAACTACAGGGTGATAAAAAGAGAGTTTGTAATTTATGGATCTTCCTTATAATTGGAGAAATCTCCTGATTTCTGAAAATTGCTCTATAGAAACTCTTATGAAAAAACTCCTAACATTTCATTAATTGTGCCATTGCAATATCACTCTAAATCTATTTTGCAATGAAACTTCCTTTCCTGAAGCACTCTTTGTAGTAAACTAAGCAACTTCAAATCCGTTATGTCTAACCTTAATATTTATACAATATTTATAAGCCACACTGATTAACTAGCCCCCAAGTTGTTAGGGCACCAACAACACAATCATATACAGGTTGACACAGGCATATGGTTCACTTAATTCAGAGAAGATTATTCCCAGGCATCCATTTGCATGAAATTAAATGCTACAAAACTCAGTGGGGCTTATTTCTGAATGGAGATGTATTTAGTTTATAAATTATAATGTCTGATTTGGAAATATTGTGTAATACACTTGAACGTCACACATTACACAAAAATGCAATTAAGCAAATAGGAGAAGGTTTTTTTAAAAGGTTGAGAATCTTGGTTTCAGTTCATGCATTACCTGAAACATTAATGATTGTTAGTTTAATGTTATTTATCATCAGTGAAAGAAGCATATAGTTTATTTCAATTTAAGATTAATTACAGTATATCTATAGTCTGTACAAAATTCAGTCACCCTAAAGGGTAGCAAAAGCTTCTAATCTTTCTTTGTAGATGAAGAATCCCAACTGAAATAAAGTTTTCATTAAATAAAGACTATTTCTCCCTCCATGTTATATTGCTTAGATATAACAACATTTGATTGGAACAGCTGTAAGGGAAGGGTGATTGGTTTCTGGTTTGCACTGATCGAAACTCCTTGTTAAAATTTACTCCTTCCTAATTAAAAAAAACAAACCAGAAATTTGGGAAGTAGAAGCCAGTCATGTCCACATACATTTCCACCTTTGTAAGCTTCCAATTTCAGTCGTCTGTCTCCCTGTACCAGATTCCAAGGTATTTAAAAACTGAGTGATTTATCTGGAGGTGCAAATAGTTATATTAGTAGAGCAATTGCATTGGTCCTCCAAAGCCTGAGTCATTATCTCTGGAGAGATAATTGTTTTCCTGAAGATACCATTGAAGTAAAATTGTTAATATAGAAAAACATGGAAATTATTAATTTTAAGATGAATTTTATCTATTTCTTTATTTGATCCTGTTCAGCCAAAATCAAAAGTCTCATAGAATAGTTTAAAAAACACACACAACTAAAACATCCACAACATACATTCTTATAACACAAAACAAACAACAGCTAAAAATGAAACTAGGATCTCTGAATCCACTTCATCTTTAAATGTCTATGAAGATTCTCCATATGGAAAACTTTGACATCTCGGTCACCCAGATCATTGTGCTAAAAGTGTTTTTTCAAGAGGCAACTGAACTTTCTTGGGTTTTTTTTGAAGATGTTTCACTTCTCATACAAGAAGCTTCTTCAGCTCTGACTGGATGGAGGGGAATGGAAGGATTGATACTCCTTGCAGACAGCTGGTCATTTGCATCCTTTTTAGCTACAAAGAAAAATGAATAATGATTCCCTGCTCTTGGATGAGAAGCGAAACATCTTCAAAGAAAAACTAGAAAGTCCAATTGCCCCTTGAAAAAGCACCTTTAGGACACTCCATCTTTAGTTCCATATGAAACATGGTTTAACCTGAACTCTACTGGCAGCCTGTTCTTTCACTGTAAGGCAGAGCCTTTTTGCTTCAGCCCCCCACCCCATTGAAAATACAGCAACAGTTTTATCCCTGTCTGGACTGATGGCTCAGGGCTCCAGTAGCTAAAGTGGATGGTTCTGCCAATATATATTGTAGGCATTTTGAGATTGAAGGATAGTCTCTCTATTTAGGATTATTCTTTTTCCATTTCTCCCCATCATTTCTTCTCCCTATGGATCTAAAGATTTGGCATTTGTAATGTGTATTCTTCCCTCCAATTTAAAATAAAACTTTAAACTTTTTATCCTTGTTTTTTTTCCCTAATAAACTTTTATTTTACTTCCAAAGTTAAAAGCACCTTTGGGAAAATCTGTTGTTGTATTTCCCATTCAGAAATCCACAAGGGTTTCTAATCTACTTTAAATCTCATTCTGTTTTATTCCAATTTCCTCAACTTTTACAAACGGATGTTTGTAACACACAGCCAGTTTAAAGTAGCTGTTAAGGCATCAGGTTAAAAAATGGGCAAACTGTGAATTCTGATTTGGCCTTAGGCACAAAACCAGTGAGTGACCCTGGGTCGGTCATTCCTTTTTAGCCCTAGAAAGAAGGCCGTGTCAAACCATTTCCAAAATCTTGGCACGAAAACTGTGGGGACTAGTCCCACCTGTTGCCAGTTTCCAACATTGACTGAAAGACATGAAACAAAAACCCTAAAGCATATTTTAAAAATTAAGCATATTTCATGAGATTCAGAAAATTCCTGCATGACCACAGGAAAAATGAAAATATTAATAGAATTGTGTATAACATGAGAATGTAGCTATTTCAGTAAACACTACTCCTATTCTCAAATCTTTTTTTTTTTTTAGCATTTATTAAGTAAATTATGTAGATGAAATCTTTTTTTTCCTGGTTACAAAATGAAAAGCATCATTGGAAAGCTGTCTTTTGTCATTATTGTTATGTTGTTAGAATGCTGTGACTAGCAATCCTGAAGTCTCTTTGTCACCCTGATAGCCTCCACTCCTTAACTCTTGAGAGGAAACTTCACACATCACAGTATGAGTGTGACTTGGCACACTTTCCAATCAGATTAATGAAAATGTGCAAATTGGCATTGTGACCTGCTGGCAAAAGACACACTTTCCCTTCTGACAGAGAAGATGCACAGCTTGTTAAATTTGTTTTCAAAGATGCAACTATGGAAATGGGGAAACAATGGCACTGGTTGGATAGGTGGTGACTGATATATCCACATAGCACTGATAATATAAAGGACATGGCAATATTGCTATTAGGCCACTTCACACATTACAGATGTGTTGTTTATTTATTTGGATGTTTATATAGCATGCCATCACATCTCCTCTTTGCACTTCAGAATGTGTAATTTAGAAATCATTGCATTATATAAGCCTGAGGAAGTAACTATAGTGCCTCCCACTTCTGACCAAGGTAAGTCTGAAGAAGGAGAAAGACAGATGACAATGAACAATCATTCCCTGTTCCAAATGACTTTATGTACAATTAGTTAAGATTGAAGTGTTCCCCTGAGACCCCATGTACCCAATGACATTCTTAATAATGATAAAATAGTGCTTTGGCAATCCTTAGACCAACTATAAGAGAGCTTTTTCCAGTGCCTGAATCCACAGGATTCACTTCAATGGAAGCCTCAAATTGGTATAACTACAATAATCAAACTGAGGTAAATAAAGTATGCAGTCATGAAAAGTTGGCAAAGAGACAGTTCTGTTGGATATTACAAGGAATTGTTACAAGCAAGCAAGGAAGGAAGGAAGGAAGGAAGGAAGGAAGGAAGGAAGGAAGGAAGGAAGGAAGGAAGGAAGGAAGGAAGACATAACAAATGATACAATTAACTGAGATTCATTAAAAATAATTTCCTAACACCCAAATTAAACAATTCTTTCTGATGGTGTTTGGAACAGAATAGGATTTGGCCACTTTGTTGAGCTGTTCCTAGACTAGTCCTCATCTTCTAGGTGACCTAAACCTCCACTGAGAAAGGAGTTATTAGCTCAGAGTAGCACCTATTTAAAAGCATCAGTTAACCAGTATATAAACACTTTTCAGAAGCTTCATTCAGGCCTGAAATAAATGTCCAAAATTGTCACCCTATAGAGCTTCCTTCCAGCACCCTGAAAGTTTCGACATTGGGCCTTACTTGTGTTAAAATTGCAGGGTAAAACATTATTAGAATCTACCCTACTCTTCCAATCTAATCTAACCTAACCTAACCTAATCTAATCTAAACTAATCTAATCTAATGCAATCCCATCCAATATTTAACCTGTAAAGAAAGGCCTAGCAAAATGTCTCTTTTGCAATGGTTCAAGATCTTACATTAGTCTACCAGCATGTTTAAAGCAAGGTTTCTCTGGCCTTTGCAAAGACTTTTTCAAAACCAAACAAGATTAAAGGAGAACTCAAAATCTTACTTTCTGAAGAATATATAAGAAGGCTCCAAGAATTTGATCTCTTTAAAGGAAAAAAAGGAAAATAAAATCATCCCAATATTAATACAATACATTTTGAATAGAATAGAATAACAGTGTTGGAAGGGACCTTGGAGGTCTTCTAGTCCAACCCGCTGCCTAGGCAGGAAACCCTATACCATTTCAGACAAATGGCTATCCAACATCTTCTTAAAGACTTGCAGTGTTGGGGCATTCACAACTTCTGGAGGCAAGCTGTTCCACTGATTAATTGTTCTGTCAGGAAATTTATCCTCAGTTCTAAGTTCCTTCTCTCCTTGATTAGTTTCCACCCATTGCTTCTTGTACTATGCTCAGGTGCTTTGCAGATAGCCCTCAATTTACAACAATTCAGTTGGTGACTCTTCAAAGTTATAAAAAGTGATTTTTTCGTACTTACAACCATCCCCATGGCCATGGAATCAAAATTTTGATGCTTGGCAACCAACTCATATTTATGACAGTTGCAGTGTTCCAGGATCTTGGGACTCACCTTTTGCAACCTTTTGACATGCCAAGTCAATGGGGAAGCCAGATTCACCTAACAACAGTACTACTAATTGAACAACTACAGTGATTCACTTAACAACTGTGGCAAGAAATGTTGTAAAATAGGACAAAGTTCACTTAACAACTGTCTCGCTTAGCAATAGAAATTTTGGGCTCAGGTGAGGTCATACATTGAGGATCTATCTTACTTAGGGAGTCCTAACTAATTCAATCATAACACTGTCTCTATTTTAAGTTGTGCTAATTGAACTTTCCTGGAAACTTCACCAATGCCCGGAGACATTCTAAAGGCAGGGGATCACAATAGTCTTTTAATAGCAGATAGAATCGGAATTGGTGCTGTATGCATTGGAGGCCGTCTCCATGTAATAGCAAAAGGACAAGATGTTTCTTTTGACTGGTGCTTATATTATAGCCTTAAAATATTCTATATTCTTAAAATAGACTCTCTCTTTCAGCATCTCATTACAGCAAATCATAAGACTGACAGTAGCATTATATTATCCTGAGCCTAAATCAACATAGGCAGGGAAGTTCCTTTGATTAATGCACACAATATTCTGAAATATGTCACCTTGGAACCACAGAAAATTCGAGTTAAGCTGGATGCCCCAGGAATGAAAAGAAGAGGCACTTATTTTGCAGCCAATGTAAAATTTCAAGAACGCAAGCACAATTTCTCATACAATGTTCAATTCTAGAATGTGGCTTTCATCAGCAAAAAAAAAAAAAAAAAAAAGCCCCCAACACCTGCCGTTGTCACAATTTTCATGTACAATAGGTAGCTAAGTGACTGAAACTAGACACTGTATATCCATTAATCTGGATACAAATAATGCCAAGTGTATAAATGACTCAGGTTACTTTACTGCACAGTATTTTGACTCAACAGAGAGTGACTGGGTGTCAAAAGCCTTTATCTTTCACTCACCTCTCTAACAAATGGATATAAATCACACACAATAAAAACACACACTATCCAGACACTCTGCCGCAAACAGTGTGATAAATGCCTTTTTATGATAAATGTTTACCGTAGAATGAAATGGTCAATTTCTCTAGAAGGCGTCTGACAATGCATCTTTTCATATCCCTAAAATGGGGAGATATCTCAAAGCAAAAAGGAAAGCAATTTACCCTAGAGAGACAGCAATACTTTCCAGATGAAAGCAATAGAGATTTATTATTATTGTAGCTGGTCACACAGAGGTTTTGATAGTTTTGTCCACCTATCGGATCCTTCCTAAGGACCTCGGATAGACAGATGGTGATGTTTAATAATATTAAAGATACTGCGATCGGTGAGCTGTTCCATGTAAAGCTCCCTTTCGCAATTTCAATTTTACAAGGGGGTTCAAGTGATGCAAGCAGGGTTCCTGTTACTATTGGTACTATTTTGCTTTCTTTTGTCAGAGTTATTCTATATCTATTTGCAGGTCTTTATATTTTGTTATTTCCTCCAGTTCTTTCTCATCTCTTCTGCTGTCTCGGGATATTGCATCATCCATTATCCCGACTCGTTTCATCTTTCTTATGAACAATTGTTAAGGCTGGAGTGTTGTGCTATTATCAGCCACCTGTCTAGACTAGATTTGGCATTTTTATCCACCCATCCCAAGGCCCTCCGATAGACAGATGGTGTTTGTTGATGGTGTTAATGTAAATGAAGGGTGTAAGCTGTTTCAAGTAAAGCTGCCTTTTGCAATTGACTGATGGTGAATTTGTCAATGTCAATGGCATTCAAATGGTGATCCAGATGTTTTGGGATTGCACACAAGGTGCCTATGTTCTGATTTAGGCTTCCTGAGAAAGCATAAATCACAATCTTAATCCCAAAAACCTTCTTTTCTTTAGATTGCTGTGAATTATGGTCATTCACAGCTTGTAATGATTCACAAACCGCCTGTGAAGATTCTGATAGATGTCTGCTCAGGTTGCCACAGTCTTTCAGGGTAATATTGATAAGTACCCACCTTTATCTCCCTTGAAACGATGCCAGAGACCTAATTGCCAATTAGTTTTGCAAGGCCAAATGTAGCACAGAATCAAACAGGACCTCTCAGAGCTTGAACGACTATATGAACTAATTGCTTCCTGCAAAGGTTCACATTTATTTGCTCCTCTTTTATGTCTAATGGAAGGGGCCAATAATCTCCAAGCCTTACTCCCGAGTCACCCTTTTTTTTCTTAATTGTTCTTGCCTTCTGGCAGCTCTGCACATGTGCACATAGGGAACAGCCTCACACTGTTCTTCTGCCTCACTGATGTCAGACTCTAGAGGCTCTGGAGGCAGCACATAACTACTAGATGGCCCTGCCCTCTCTCTGCCTCTGACACAGAGCTCTTTCCCAGACTCCAGGACTGGCCCATGTTCCTCCCCCACCTCCTCACTTTCTGACTCTGCTGCCAGCTATGCAGATCATCGGTGGACCGCAACAGCCTATTACTATTGTTACTACCTTTGCTTGCTTTTATCACAGTTGTTCTATTTGCAAGCCTTTGCATTCCTCCTCCCCCCGATCTTTTTCATCTGTTTTGTACTGTTGATTTGATTGGTTGCATAGTCAGCTGAATGTTTGGATTGGTTTTGCATTTTTATCAACCTATCAAGTGTTTCCCAAGGACCTAGGATAGGCAGATGTTGATGTTTGATTATTATTAATTATTAGTACTATTGTACTAATAAAATAAAATGTATTACTACTATTAATTAGTACTGTTATTAAACAGTAATTATTATCACTACTATTATTTATCTATTTGCAATAATGTGAAATCATAGCTGCAAGTTCTTCAGTTGGTATTGACGTTCATGTGCAGAATTCTTCTCAAGATCCTAGCATGTCATAATGTATGGACATCATATATGTGTGCATCCAAGCAGCATAGATTTTGCAATTGACTGCTGGAAATTTTGTAAATGAGTAGATTTCTAAGTATCATCCAATATTTTTTAGTACAGTAATCTGAAAATCTGATAATACAGTACTGATAATCACTGGGACCACCATGGTTTGTTTTTATATCTTTCAGCTTTCAAATCTTGATACTTTTGTGATATTCTTCAATTTTTTGTTTTTCTAATATCTCTTGGTATTACCACATCATATATATATATTGTTTTCAACCACAATCATATGCAGTGTGACTTTACCAGCCTATCTTTGAAAATCCCACATATTTTAGCCTGCTCATTTTCATCTACTTTTTTTCATCTTCATTCTACTTCCCGCCAATTTTTCATTACTGTTACATGATATTTTTTCCAGATATTACATGCATCACTTTAGTGAATTTACTATGTCATTCTTTAAAATCAATTTTTGTGATTTTACACAAGTGGAGTATATGATTTATTGTTTCTTCCACCTCTTTGCAAAATCTGCACTTTGAAACATTTGACAATTTTTAAATTCTGGATTTCATTGCATTAGTCTGAATACCTTGCTCTTGAGAGCCAAAATCAAGCCTTCAGTTTCTTTTTTAATGTTCCATTTGTAAACCATTGCCAGATTTTGTTTTTGTTCTTTTTTTTTACTTTCATTTTTGTAGCTATTCACCATGTAATGCTTTTCTTTGTCAGAATTGTTTCTATTACATTATTATTTTAATGGGAATATGCCAGAGAACGATTGCATTAAAACATTCTAGTGCATTAACAAAGGCAAATACATCTCTATTAAATGTAAAGAACAATAGCAGAATAGTGCAGTGGCAGTGTAGCTATTTCATTTTAGCCATGTAAGGATTTGATAGGAACACTGGCATCCACCACAATTCTCTTCATTCATATTTTCTGTATTCAATAGTTATCTATCAGAGATAACATGCACTTATTTCTAATTTTCATGCAAATTATAGTATATGTAACAAATTAGCCTATGTAAAATTTGTAATATGTGGTAATATTTACATGTACTAAAATCTGGTTTTTCAAAAAAAAATTAATAATCTTACATGAAATTCTGTACATGGAATGAGTGATATAACTATTAACATCTCATTTCTACTAAATTCCAGGTAGGCTGAGTCCTCTCGGCTCCCAACTAATTGTATGTTTCCATCCCTCCATTGATAGAAAAAACATTGTTCAATTGGTAAGCTTCTGAGTCAGTTTTGGGTTTCAGGTGGTACGCCCCGGTACACGTGTACCGGTGCCTGCCAGAAGCAGCAGCCACCGTACCGGAATCATGCTTTGGAGGGCCCACCCGACCTCTTTACATACCTGTATTTGAAGCGTACAGTGCCTGCACAACACTCTGCCGAACACCTGGAGTGTTTCAGACGGTGGATGTGCATGTGTGCGCAATGCGCATGCCCATGGTGCATGCCTGGCTCCTGTTGCAGCATACCAGTTGCAACGGGAGCCAAAACCCACCACTGTTCTGAGTGTACTCAGATTGTTTTTCTGGGTGTGCCTCTGTGGTGGGTTGCAATTTATTTTACTACCGGTTCATTTGTGCATGAACATGTGCTCGCGGATCGGTGGAGCCTATTGCCACCACCACCCGATCCAGGGCGAACTAGCAGCAACCCACCTCTGGTGTGCCTGTTTAAATCTAGGATGTTTCTTTTAGTGTGAATTTTAAAACTGCTGTAAAATGATTCAAAAGCACTCAAGAGCTTCATTAACAAATCAATTTCTCCTAGAAAGCAGGGCAGCTGATATACAAAAATATATACAAAGAAATTAAAAGTGCAACGCTGACAGTCCTGACTATGACTGATAAGGAGAGCTGAAATACAGTTTGATGTATTTTCAACATCTTTCCCGTGTGCTCACCTTTTTTTCTTCTGAGGCATAAAAGTACCTCTATTCAAGGACAAAGAGTTCAGAGTTTTCTCAGTTCATGAATTTGGAATAGACATGTATAGTCTAGTTAAATGCATCTTGCTTGAGGCAGAGCTGGCCCTATGTGAGCATTCGCATCTCCTACGGTTTCATAGACAACTAGGCTAAACTGCATCTGCTTTACAAGGACAGCTCTGGGCTTCGATGAATAGGTATTACTGAGGCCTAGTGATAGGACAACCTTTTCACAATTTCCTAGGTTCCAAAAACCACAATAATTCTTTCATTTAATTGAACTGGGCCCCTGCAACGCAAATGAGAGAGCCTGAGAAATTGATCTGATAGAATTGTTTATTTAGAAAATCCTGGATGACTCTGGACAAAGCTGTTGAGTTCCCCCAAGCCAGATGCTTCTTATTTCTCTATAACTGAGTCAGTGAGATGGGCAAGGGTTCATTCCACCACCCCATTTTGGCTCACCAATTTCATAGTCTCTCCTGAAATGAATAAGATAGATACTTCTGTCACTTCTTGTACTAACGCTGTGTGTTCCTCACTCACAAGAACCCACACATTATAACTTAAAATTGAAGCTAATTGGTTGCATTTGTGGCCATTCTCTGATGGAATAGTATCTATCAGTAGAAAAGTTTAAGGAATCATTAATTTCCTATATCAATGATAGTTAACCTTTTTCTCCTCGTGTGCTGAAATCACATGCAAATGCGCTATCACACACACATGCATGCCCACACCCACATTGCAATGCACTTGCCCCCCTGCACATGTGTGTCCCCCACAGCCTACTTAGCCTTCTGCACTGCAGTAGGGAGGGGGGAGTTTTCAGCCTCTCCAGGAAAGCTCCAGAGGCTTTCCTGGAGCCTCCAGGAGGGCAAAAAACAGCCTCCCCCAAGCTCTGGAAGCCCTCCCTGAAGCCTCCTGGCACCAAAAACAGAGCACGGGGGGAGGGGGTCTCACCACCCCATGCTTCTCCCAGGCATGCACATGACTTCTGTGCATGCATGCATGTCACCGCTCAGATACAGAACGAGCTAGCCCCCATTGATGGCCCAGTGGGATGCCACGAGACAGATCTTGTTTGGGAGGAGTTTGACTCCGTTACTTCCGAGGATATGGACAGGTTACGTGGGCGACTGCGAGCCACCACATGTTTATTGGACCCGTGTCCCTCCTGGCTTGTACTGGCATCCTGGGAGGTGACACGAGGCTGGCTCCAAGAGGTTGTCAACGCATCCTTAAGTGAGGGTTCCTTGCCTGCTTCCCTAAAAGAGGCTATGGTGAGGCCCCTCCTTAAGAAGCCCTCTTTGGATCCAGCTCTATTAAACAACTATCGTCCAGTCTCCAACCTTCCCTTTTTGGCGAAGGTTGTTGAGAGTGTGGTGGCACAACAGTTTCCCCGTCACCTGGAGGAAGTTGATTATCTAGACCCGCGCCAGTCCGGCTTTCGGCCCGGGCATAGCACCGAGACGGCATTGGTCGCGTTGGTCGATGATCTCTGGAGGGCCAGAGATGGGGGTTGTTCCTCCATCCTGGTCCTATTAGACCTCTCGGCGGCTTTCGATACCATCGACCATGGTATCCTATTGCATCGGCTGGGGGGGTTGGGGGTGGGAGGCACCGTTTTACGGTGGTTCTCCTCCTACCTCTCTGGCCGATTGCAATTTGTGTTGGCAGGAGAGCAGAGGTCGACCTCGAGACCCCTCACATGTGGGGTGCCTCAGGGGTCGGTCCTCTCGCCTCTCCTGTTCAACACATATATGAAGCCGCTGGGTGAGATCATCCGTGGTTTTGGGGTAGAGTACCATCTCTATGCTGATGACACTCAGCTGTATATATCTACCCCAAACCACCCCAATGATGCCGTAGCAGTGATATGCCAGTGCCTGGAAGCCGTGCGGATCTGGATGGGAAGTAACGGACTCAGGCTCAACCCGACCAAGACCGAGTGGCTGTGGTTTCCGGCCGCCCGATTCAAACAGCTCACTCCATCGCTGGCCATAGGGGGCGAACATCTTGCCCCTGTGGATGGGGCGCGCAATTTGGGTGTCCTCCTGGATGCCCGGCTGTCCATGGAAGATCAAGTGACAGCCGTGGCTAGGAGGGCGTTTTACCAGGTTCGCCTGGTTCGCCAGTTGCGCCCCCTATTGGATCGGGATGCCCTTTGCACAGTCACTCATGCTCTCGTGACATCCCGACTGGACTATTGTAAGTCTCTCTACATGGGGCTCCCCTTGAGGTGCACCCGAAGACTTCAGCTGGTCCAGAATGCAGCCGCGCGAGCAATAATGGGGACCGCAAGGTACGCCCATATAACACCGCTCTTGCACGAGCTGCACTGGCTGCCTGTCGTCTTTCGGGTGCGCTTCAAGGTGCTGGTTGTCATCTTTAAAACGCTCCATGGCTCGGGACCTAGCTATCTGCGGGATCGGATCCTGCCCCATACATCCTCACGGCCGATCCGCTCCCAGAGAGGGGCTTCTCCGGGTGCCGTCCACTAGACTGTGTCAGCGGGCGACGCCCAGGGGAAGGGCCTTCTCTGTGGCGGGCCCAGCCCTCTGGAACGACCTCCCCCCCCGACATTAGAACAACTACGGACCTCCGCTCCTTCCGTCGAAAACTAAAAACACACTTTTTCTGTCTGGCCGGCCTTGGTTAGTCTCTACCTCTGGGGTGTTTAGGGAATTTAGTTTTAATGGGGTTTTTAGCGCAGGGACGATCAATTTAATCTGCTTTTATTTATTGTATTTATTGTTTGTATATATTTTTATATGTTTTAATTTCCCTGTGCACCGCTCCGAGTCCCCTTGGGGAGAGGACGCGGTATACAAAATTAAATATTATTATTATTATTATTATTATGTGTAGCAGAGACCAAAAAATCAGCTGGCTGGCAGGGGGCACGTGTGCATGCACAGTGGAGCTGAGCTGGGCGATGCCTGCAGAGAGGACTCCATATGCCGCCTGTGGAATGCATGTCGTAGGTTCGCCATTACGGTCCTATATTGTTACTCTCAAACTTTCATCTGCTGCAAAGGGCTTGACGGAGTTTCGAGACTGAAACTGCTGATATAATGACTCAGTCTCTAGAGACTGTTCAGGTATGGATGTGGAGAAATAGTCTTTGACTCAATTCTAAATGGCTTTGCTGTTTGGGGTCTCTGGGTTGGTGATGTTTCCACCATTGGACTTGAATGAGGTTGTACTTTCTCATTCAAGATTGGAGCATAATCTGGACTTCATCTTAGACTTGCAGCTACTGACTATGACTGATAAGGAGCAGATGACAGTTGTGGCCAGGAAGTCCTTTGTATGGTATGTCTTGTGCCCGGGAATATTAGTCACTGTTACACTTTTGGGCCTGTTTTTTATTTCAGTCCTACATAGTTTGATATATAGCTGACATTTGGGAATTTCAAGCAACTTCATTTCAGTTTTAACAGCCTCTGGCAACAAACCTGGGCAGACTGCATGTTATGACATACTTCCTAAATGTAGATTTCACTTGTTAATCCCATAAATGAGCAGGTTTTTATAAAATATTTTGATGAAATGAGATAGGGAATGCCAAGAAAAACCCAGCAAATGATATGAGTCACCATTTACACATAACTTTTGAAATGTCTACTAGTTTTAGACCATATGGATTGAAAAGCAAAATAATTTCCAGATTCAAATGTTTCAAAAGTACATAAAAATTGAAAATGTGGAATTTATGCATCAATCTCTGTCTTTTTTATTTGGCATGAAAAAATCTGTAATACTGAAGATAAAGCAAAGAAACCAAAGATTAATTGTAATCTTTAGTTCCTTTTAGTACCCTCTTGTGTTCAATATTTAAATCTTATGTTTTTTAGAAATAATTCAAAATAAAAGCATTTTCCCATAGAAAGGATTCCTTATAATTAATTCCAAATATTCATATTTCAATTTTATCCATAGTCCATTTGTAACTTTTTAAACACAGAATTTTAATTATTTTTGCTGTTCTTTAAAAAAAAACAGTCCTTAAATTTATATTTATTACTTCTTTCACTAAGAATTGAAGAAACTGTTATGTGTTTTCAGACGTGTTGAACGTGTTAATCTAAATAAATTAAAAGCAGTTAACAAGCAATTTCCAAAAGTGATCAGAAAAACAAATATGCAAACTCAGAGTGTTTTTGAAGGCACTGATCATGATTTGAACAAAAAGATGGTTATTCTCTCAGCTACCAGAGCAATAAACCCACCACAAACCATTGTCTTTTGATGTACTCATAAGAAGCAACTGTCTGGAGCAATTTTGGGCAATCTTAAATTCTCTCCTTGTCCATAGAGGAGTTATGAAGAGCTAGTCCACTCACCAGCTCTTCATTCTACTGCAGTTCTGGTCTGATTTTTGTCTACCATTTCTTCACCTGAAATCAATGTATGCCAATTCTTGAATATGTTTGGTATCTTGATGTGAAAAATAGAGTCCCTAGCTTCTGGACTTTTTCGTCTTCAGGCATCTGTCAAAGCCAATAGATCTAAACTGGAAAAAAAAAAATCCTGGGAGCTTTTGTCCTTTTTATCTCCTGAGAAGATTTGTCTAAATTTGGGAATAATATTCCATTCATGTCTTCAATAATATTATTTTACCATTTGTAATTTATATCAGTTTTTGGAAACATTATTTTGGAAAAATTGTCCCTTGTTCCTATCTGAGACATAAATGGAAGCCAATATTAAAATGTTCCCTTGTTTGAATTTCAGTATTAAATTCTGCTCTAATAAGGAACTTACATAGTGCAGGTTATTTTTAACTGTTATTTATGGAATTCTGTGGATTTTTTTTTAAAATACCAGGTGCAAAAACCTTAATAGTGCCACCCCAAAAATGAAGAATCTCTGAGATAGTGAATTATATACCTATTGATCTGCAGAAATCATTACTATCCTGGTCAGGCAAACCCAAGTCATTCCATTCCAGCAAGAATGAAAAAGCAGATTCCCATTTGTCTGAGACCTAAACTAGACATCATAAAGAAAGTGTGCCTACTGTAATCTTATATTTTATGCACTGAGTAGTGACATCAGAACATATGGCCCTACTCTGTGCCTTGAACTACTAGGATGAGAAGCAAAATACATAGTGCCATGATGGTACCAAACATTATCAGAATCAAACAAGTCTGCCTGTATGCCATTAAATGTCTTTCTGTTCTTCAGCATGACACTGATTTACACGTTTTCTAAGTGAATCATTAAATTGGGCCCATTGACTGATTTCTGGCTTTAGTTTATAACTATAGATGTGCTGCAGCATCTGGATGTTGATGCTTTTATTCCTACAATAAAAAAAATCATTTGTTCTATTAATCTTTTTTCCTTTTTCATGCCTGTAGAATTTTTTTCTTGTGAATTTCCACTAGAAAAACAAGCTTGTTCTATTTATCTTTTCCCACTCTTCCAATATAGCTATCATGGATGTCAATTTTAAAATATTTTTTTAAAAGTTGAGGAATCAATTAAACTGTTCTTTGCTTAAGATTTTGTAGACATTTCTTCTCTAACATGAAATCTTTTAGAGGGATGTGGCAAAATAAATCATGAAATCTATCAACTACTGCTTTCACTTAGCTTTTTCTTGGAGTGAGGGAAAGGACGATTACCACAAATAATTCCGTCAGTTATTTCTAAAGATAGATACCATCATTTTAGTACTTACCCATGACTGAATTCATTATAAACATTAGGATTTAAATTATTCAGTTTATTTATGTTTTCTTTTACTACACTTACAGATTATCTATAATAACCATTTGGGTAATCATAAATTAATATAAGAAATAAAAGAGCATGCAACCAAGTATATATCTCTCCACATATTTTGTTGAATAGAACTAAGCATTTGACACAGAAAAGAGTATTGGATACATCCATAAATTGTGCTAAAACACACTATTAAGGTCTGGTACTTATGAATCAGTTGCTTTGATTAGTAAATTATAGTTTATGCTTCCCTGTTATATCTGACCACAGCCACAACCACTTTCAATACACTTTGCAAAATATAAATGTTAATGTTTCCCATAAAATAATAATAACCACAAAAACTGTAATTATACTTTAGGGCAAGGGGGGGGGGGAATCCCAGCATTCTTTGTTTTCACCTTGATCCCAATGTGAAGGCAAATAAATAGTTTAGCTTCTGGCAAGATATTATCTTGCTAGAAGCTGGACTATATACACACATTCTGACAGAGAGAAGTTCCCAGAGGATGCGCTCCAACATGAGTCTGAAAGCTCAGAAGACTAAACCTCTGGTCCCAGTGACTGATCCAGATTGGATTATACAACATTATCCTGGGACACATATATTTCCCTTCATTTGTAAGATGTTTCCTGTTTAAAATCCTTATTTTATTATATAAATCCATCTCTCTCTCTCTTTCTCTCGCCCTCTCTCTCTTGTTTAAATCCAATCTATTTCACAAATACTAGTATATAGTATAGCTCTTTATGAAGACAATAATTACAAATGTTCCCAATGAATATGATGGTATATCTACATACCTTTACCATAGTGTGGAGGCGTGGTTAAATAATCAGGTTTTCTTCTACTATTACAATATTAGAAACTAGGAGCACCCAATAAATTATGCTGGGATGCACACATACAAATAAACATAAGCAAATCCTTTTCATGATAGACAAGATGCCTCTAGTTACCAATCACAGAAAAATAATAAAAAGGTTAATGTTCTCTGATTTCATAAATATCTCAGAAACTTTTGTTTCCCCCAAAAATGTGGAGAAGAACATTGGAGCAGCTAGCCAGATGAGTTCTTCATGTGTGCTTAGCTTAAGGGGTCTTATAACATGAAGTCCAACGTAGATTCACTTCAATACAAGAATGGCTAAGGAATGGCTGAGTTGGTCTTTTGATATCATTCATCCACTCATTTGCCAAAATCCAAATTTTGTTGCCTTCCTTATAGACAAGTCCTATCAATGTTTACTTAAAACTTGTCTATTTTACAGTTCATTGATGGCTAAACTTTTTTGGCTCCTGTGCCAATAGTGAAGGGAGTGCAGGTGTGTTGTCTGGGGGCATGCCACACCCATAATGCTATGCATATGACCCAGCATGCATGTGCACGTATGACCAGCTTCCCCCCCCCCCACACACACACACTTTTGGCACAGTTTTTTCACCCTCCCCAGGCTCCAGAGACTTTCTAGGAGCCTGGGGAGGGCAAAAACAGCCCCCCACCCCCGGAGGCCGTCCGGAGGCTTTCAGGAGCTTCCTTGAAGCCTCCGGAGGGTGAAAAACAGTCCTATGGGGAACCCGGAAGTTTTGGAATGGTGACTTCCAGTTTGTCTGTAAGGCCAATTTTCAACCTCCAGAGTCTTCAGGAGGCTTCCCTTTAGGCTCCTGAAGGCTCCAGAGGGCAAAAAATGGCCTTACGGCCAAACAGAAGTCACTCCAGTTTGCTCATAGGGCCAGTTTTTGCCCTTCGGAACTTTCAGAGAAGCCTCCTGAAGGCTCCTGAAGGCTCCGGAGGGAGATAAACAGCCCTATGGCCAAACCGGAAGTCACCATTCCCAAACTTCAGGGTTCCCTTTAGGCTCGAAAAAAATGCCTCCAAAGAAGGCTGAAGGAGTTGACAGAGCAATGCCTTGCATGCCCTAACAAATGGCTCCATGTGCCACCATGGCACAAATGCCACCTTGACACGCATTCCATAGGTTCACTATCATGGCTATAGCCCTTGCCTGTTACTTGCCTGTCTTCATTGGTTTTGCCCATGGCTGCTTCCTTTTCACTTGCTTAGCTCTCATCAGTGAGATGGGGAGAAGAAAGAAGTAGCAAGCAACAGGCACAGTAGAAGAAGCGACAGCCAAGAATTTCAACCAGGATTTGATCTAAGGATGTATTTAAACGTTCAGGTCGGTTGTAGAATTTGCCTGACAAGCATCACATCAATGTCTCCTCAGTTTTACAATTGTGCCAACATCTCCATGATGCCGAAATAACTTTTGAAGGCATTGAGCAATTTATATTAATCCTTGACCTCAATACCAAACTCACTCTGAATTGAGCCATTAAAGAGTTTGCCCAATAGAGATAACTACATTAGGCCTCCTACTGTTTTCATATATCCTTAGTGGTGGTTTTTTCTCTACTGAAACCAATCTCAGTCAGGGAGGCTATTTTCTTGATATCAGTTCTTTGATCAGAGGCAGCCAGTACTTATAATCTTCCAAGAAATATGTTCTTGTTAGATTTCCAAGCACATTTTGAACTCCCAAGAGTTTTGGATAGTTGAGATAAAGTTTTAATACGAATCAACATGGCTGGTATGGGTGCCTACTGGAAAAGAGATAGGTCACAGGACCCTTTGATGCTTTTGAATTTTGTGTGAAGGGGGTAAAAAAAGAAAATGTAGCAGTTTTCTTTGCTTTTTTTGTGACAGATACCATAAGAACCTCGTGTGTGATTGTTAATTATGATCCAAGGTCTCTTCTAAGTCTGCAAGTAGGCTTTCTGATAAATTTCTGCATTAGATTTTTCCACATAAATCATGTAAGCCAACCAATTTTTTTCAATTTTCCCTTTTCTCCTCATTATTTCTTCCATCCTTAACTGTACAGTGACCGACAGCTTACAGAACAAATTAGAAAAAGGCTTCGTTCTGGGGCATATTGAAATGTTCAGATCTCACTATCAATGTGATGGATATTAACTGAGAAAAAAAATCACAAGCACTGAACCTATAAGGGCATTGTAGAATAGTGTAGGTTTTCATACAAAAAGTCTTTAGTTCTATCATGGGTAGGTCTGAAAAGACCAAAAAAAGCTCTTTCTAAAATCCTGATTAAGAATTCTTTTTAAAATTTATTCCAATTATAAGCTTAACAACAGGAAGTTACAAGGAGTTTCATTTTGAGCAAGAAAAAGAGATTCAGTAGTAAAAAGTCCCCAAAATGGAACATTTAGATCATTGCTTTGTATTCTTTTTTTATTCGTGAAACATAGAAGAAAAACTCAGCAGAAAGTTGTTAGAGATGCTTTAGGCTTCTCTTTGTGTGTGGGTGTTGGTAAGCTTCAAAATGTCTAGAAATACATTGAACTTTAGGATTTCTCTCAGCACAAGGCCTACACTTTCAGATGCTTTGTTCAAGCATAAATCTAAGCATAAAATCAACGTTATGAAAGTTCATTGTTTTGGCATAAATACTACATTTATAATCAGTTTCTTTTTTAATTAAAAACATTTTACAATATTTTACAATATTTCTGATGCAGAAAAGACTGACTAGGGTTAACTGAGTTTTAAACTCAGTCTTTGGACTCAGAGCATTGTCTCCTTTACATTTTGTTCTATAGTGTTATCCACTTCCTTCTTTAAATGGGCAGATAGCAATATATAGTTTTCTTCAGACATTAAAAAGAAACCTGATAATTTTATTCCATAATAACTGACTGTTAAGGGGTCATTATTTCCTAGATTTCAACAAAATGTTTCTTATATGATCAAAAATGCTATATGAATTCTCAATTCTGGGATGTCCAGAACCAGAGGTGAGTTGCTCCCAGTTTGGCCCAGATCAGGTGAGCCGGTAATGGTGGTGGCGGGAGCATCCACCCACCCGCCTGGACGCTTCTGTGCATGCAAGCATGAATGAACTGGTAGCACTGGGATTTGCAACCCAACTCCAGAACATTTGATCTTGAAGACAATAAAAGACTTGAAATTATAAAACAAAGGCAGGAAAATCTTTACGAGCTTTACTTAGTGTTTAATGTGAGTTTGCTCCCACAGCGGCTCCCTGTAACACTCAATGTAACAGATATAGAAACAGGAGGTCTCTAGTTAAACAATTAAGGATAATAAAACCCCAGGTAATGACTATATTGCCATTGAAGTTATTTAGCACAATTTGGATTGGTGGACCCCTGTGTTGGTCTCCCTATTTATATTTATAGGTATTAAAGCCCTGATTGCAAAGCAGTGGGGCCTAACTCTGATAGTTTCAATCAATAAAAAAGGCAACTGGGATTAGCCTGCTAATTACAGGCCCATTAGCCTCCTTAGCATAATTTGCACATTGTCAGCTAGCTATTATTATAAAAAAATCCTTTTAGAGTGGGTCAAGTCAGTAAACATCCTAGCAGAAGAGCAGCGAGGCTTTCAAGCTAGGCAATTACAAATTAGTTGTAGATCACACTTTTATTAGCATCTTGTCAGAAAATATACTTTAGGCCAGGGATGTCAAACTGGCAGCCTGTGGGCCAGATGCCTCATACACAGGCCACACCCACTCCTGCTCCACATATGAGGAAAACGTCATGAAATGTCACATGATGGCAACATGACGCCATGAGGTTGACACCCATGCTTTAGGTCAAAATCAAATTACATGTGGCTTTTATTAATTTTAAATTTCCTTTAGTCCTTATGTCTTGACATATACTATGGCGTGAACTTAAGGACTCTACAGACTGCTTTTTCCAAGCTGGCTAAATATTAAAGCCAAATAATGGTTCCAAAACTCAGAAAAGACCTACCATTGAGGATAAGCATCCCTCTTGGAAGAGAGATTTCTCTCTACCTACATCCCTCAGGAACATTGGGAATTTACGTAACTATTACAAATGCTGCATTTGTCTTTTGATCATTGTTGACAGCAAGTGATGTAGCCTTCTGAGTATAAGGTATACTTTCCCAGTCCTTTCTGGGTTTGGTGAACAGGCAAACCCAACATTATTGACAAATCATTTCAAATCTACATATTTCACAAGTGCATCTCAATATCAAACCAAACAATACAGTAATTAAACAAAGTTATCTAATAGATCTCTATATATGAGGTCTCATTTTTAACTCCTCCAATAGTGTTTCCATCCATTATTACTTAATTATTATCTTTGTAATCTTTTCTACTATTAAAGGAAAAGGTTCACCATGCATATATGTGCTAGTCGTTCCCAACTCTAGGGAGTGGTGCTCATCTCCATTTCAAAGCCGAAGAGCCAGTGCTGTCCGAAGATGTCTCCGTGGTCATGTGGCCAGCATGGCTAAAGGCCAAAGGTGCACAGAACACTGTTACCTGCCCATCAAAGGTGGTACCTATTTTTCTACTTGCATTTTGTATGTTACAGAGCTGCTAGGTTGGCAGAAGCTGGGACAAGTAATGGGACCTCACTCCGTTATGCAACACTAGGGATTCGGACTGCAGAAATGCCGACCTTTCTGATTGGCAAGCTCAGCATCTTAGCCACAGAGCCACCATGTCCCTTTTCTACTCTACTCTTTCCCATGTTCTACTCTTAGGTGGGAATAAAATCCCAGTTATTTCTGTGTGGTTTACCTTCAAGATAATACAGGAAAAAATCATTCCCACCCCAGTTAATATGCATTATGGTTTGTAAAATGTATGAAGAAAAAACTGATTTTATTTTAAGGGAAAAGCACGCTTCATTCACATAGCTGCATTCCAATACTGAAGATATACATACCTATCTGAAGGCTGCAGAAATTAAATACTGTCGTTATTTAAATTAAATTAAATTAATATTTAATTCAGTTAATATTTATTTTAATGAAAAATTTAATTTGACTTAAATAAATAATCATATTCATGTGTTCGCTTTGCCTCTGCAATATTCCACTCATCCTTTGCTTTCCAGCACAATGTAGACTTTTCTGCTGATAAAAGTTTTAAACTCAAGATGTAAAGAGGAAGACTAAAATTAGTGTTCAGCCTGACTTAATAGTCCCTGTTATACAATGCAAAATAGCAATTTGCAATTACTCTTTCAAAATGCACATAATTAATGTTGTGTATTTTAAAACAGCTTTTCATTTTTCCATTCTTCTACCAGATGAAGAAATAAGAATGTTATGCTCCTATCTGAGACACCCTTCTTCTTCATTCAATGCGTTCTTTCTTTCTCTCCCTCTCTCTCCTGTTTTGCATTTGTGCAAAATACTTCTGATAATTCTGCATATTTCCTTGTGTATTCCCTTCACGAACGAGTCATCAAAGAGACAGAGGTGAATGTTCTGCCATAACTGAAGAGCTATAAACATGTGTATGAATTCAGAATTTAAACATCCTGTTGAGGACTTCATACCCTTGGGAAAGACACTATATCCAATTCATTATCTTTCTTTTGACAATGGCATTATTAGGAATGTAGTAAAATTAGTCTGTCATGCTGCTCATATCTGTCATTAAGTAAATGTTAAAGCCCGTCTTTGTTAAAGAAATTGTTCTGTCAAAAATACCCCTCTGAAAATAAAACTGCCCTTCATCCATCATGATGGAATCTGAATCCCAATGAAAAATACTATTAAAATGCTAAGTGTATTTAAAATACCATATAGCAAACCATTGTGTTAATCTACTTGTTAAAGAAAAATAGGGATATGGTTTACTGGAAGTCTAATGGTACAATTTGACTATTATTGTTGCAATTGATAACGTCCCCTTTCTTTTACAAGCAGAAATGTTCCCTGTTAGAATAGATGGGATAAATAGATCTGCCTTTTCTTGTTCATAATGTTCAAAAAGAGTGATATATTGTTTTAATGCACTTTTGTTTATAGCCTTCTTCCACATGACGTAGTGATGAATAAGAAGTCTGCAGTGTTATGATGTCAAGATACAGGTAACTTTTCTTAAGTGTTGCTGAGAAGAGGTGAAAACTGAGTAAGTGTGTGTGTTTTTCTGGCAGGTAGCCACTGTTTAATATGTGAAGTCCCGAGTGCTCTCTGAGCTTGGTTGTTTGCTTGAAGACATTTCATTATTCAACTAGGTAACATAGCCAGTGAGAGTGTGGAATTTGCTTCCTGTTTATATATAGTAGCTTGCCTTGGCAGTTTTGATGGAAGTGTGATTTTCTCCTTGATTAGAGTATAGTTTACTATTTGTTTGATTGTTTGCCTGGTGTTAATCCTTGATTGTCTGGATATTGGCTGCTGGAGAGGATATATTCTAGTGCATTTGTTTCTGTCTTAGCATTTTTATTGTCTCTTCAATGGAATGCAAATATGATTTATTTCTACATGTCTACTGATGGCTGATTTGTCGGAGTGCCAAACTTCCAGGAATTCCCTAATATTTTTGGATTAACCTTGGTGTAGAATCCTAACAATTTTCCAGATGAACCTATGGTTGAGTCTGTCCCTGTGTTGTGAGATTAAGGAGTTGCTATTGTGCCTTCTGACTGCCAGTAAATGTTAATGGATACACTCAGCTAGACTTCTGTCTTTCTGCTCTGTTACAGTCTTTACACTGCATACTGTAGCAATAGCAATAGAGTTATATACTGCTTCACAGTGTCTTACAGCCCTCTCTAAGCAATTTACAGAGTCAGCATCCTGCCCCCAACAATCTGGGACCTCATTTTACAGAGCTTGGAAGGATGGAAGGCTGAGTCAATCTTGGGCCAGTGAAACTTGAACTGCCGAACTACAGAAGTGGCCTGCAGTACTACATTCTAACCACTCTGCCATCATAGCTCATGTTGTAGATTACTCCTGATTTTTTTCCCCTTGGGCTATTGGGCTTTTGGTTTTCTTAAGATATTTTGAAGGGCTCTAGATAATTTGTGTGCTATGGTAGTGCCGTGTGGTTGTAATAGTCTGTTGGCTATTTCTGAGGTGTTCTTGATGGTTGGTAAGGCGATCCTTTTCAAACGTATGTTGGTTGTGCTAAAATGATTGGTCACAACACTTTTTTGAGTTGTGTGGTTATCCATTTTTCTGGAAAATGTTGTATAGTCAATATTTTTATTTTTTTTCCTGATACTTTGGGTTGCTGCAGTGATTTGTACTTACACATTGTTGTGTAACTCTCATGTGGAAGTAATTTACATTCAACTGCAAAGGAAGCTCTGATGTTCCTGAATATTTCAAGCACTTTCCCTTAAAACTTTCAGAGTTGAGATTGGGGTACCCACCTTTTCTATACCTGGGAACACAATACAAAAGTTGAAACAAAGATTTGGGCACTTTCACAAAATGATTGCAATATGATTGCAAAAATGTTTGCAAAATGATGGTTTATTCAGGAACTGATAGATTTAAGAAGCAAATATCTACAGTACATTGTAATCCTCAATTCTGGTAATGAAGCGAATGTGAGGTTGGGAAGGGGGAAGCTGAATGGGATGTTGGGGGCCTTTAAGCAGAAGCTACACAACCATTTCACTGACCCAGGATGATTTAATTTGGATTTCTGCACTGTGCAGGGAATTGGATTCAGTGGCCTAAAAGGTGCCTTTCAACTCTAGGTACAAAAAACAGCATACACCACCAGAAGTGAAAATTGAAGAATGGCTCAGTTAGGTTTTTAACCATTCTACCTTTGTTGTCGGCTAGATATCAACAAAGCCAATGCTGAAAGCTTGCAGGGATTGTACAATATCTTGAACATTCACAAAAGGTCTGAAATAAAGCAATTCCATTTTAGGGCAGACTCTTAACCCTAAGCAAATCCTTTCATGCCAAATGAAAGTTGGATGAAACTCATAATAAAACATTATGGCTTATGGCAGAATTAATTAGAATTTGAGGTGAAGAGCTTTCTTATTATTAGAAACAATTTTAAAAAAAAGGTGAGAAATGCTCAGCAATACATTCAATAATATGGAGAAAAAATGAGCAAAATATGAATATGCCTAATTATTTATCTGGAAATTAAACAAAACAAGTAAACACCAGCAAAAATGATAATCATTCAACCACAAAACATCATTATATCTATTATTCACAAAATGTGTTCATAGATATAAATATATATACCACATACTGTGCTGTGTCACACATTGAGGTCTAATTTGTGGGAACTGTTCAGTAACACTTCAATTATTGCTACCCACATTCACAAATTAAATTCCAATAACTTTTAAAAAAAAAATCCTACAGTGATCAGTGCACATTTTTCCAAGCAGTAGATGGGGATTATATATCCAGCATCATGTGCCATAGAAATGCTGCCTTATTGCAGTTTCTGTTTATAGTTGCATGACCTACTATATATGAGGTGAACACATCTGTTTATTATTATATACTTAGAAAATAGTTTTAAACGGGTTTAATACATGTTAGTTTTCAGTAGGGATTGTCTGAAGGAGGGTGTCAAATGGACATGGCAGTTAAAACCCTATGGCCTTTTTAAAATCTCTCATCATCATAGGCACCTACAAAAGGATTACACACACCATTGTTTTTGGAGTTAGAATATTGCACTATTGTTGTTACCACCCATTGTTTTGTTTTGTTTTTAACTTGGACTGCCCATTGTGCATTCTCATTTCTTTGGATTCTTTCTTGCATTCAACTAGTAAGTGCAACCAAGCATTCTCTCACCAACAATCCGGAATCCTGATACCACCCATATTTTCTTAGATATGTCTCTGTAGGTTTTCTTGATTTGCTTCCCCCATACCTACCTATCTTGCTTTCTCTATCACCTTCCAGCTTGCTTGATTTAGGTTTTGAATTTTTGCCCATTCTCCATATTCCTGCAGTGACCCGGGTTTGCCGTATTCTACTTTACTTTAGTTTTTAGTTTATTCTAGTTTAGTTTTGCTGGACTTCCTTAATTAGGACTCACTCTCATTAGTTCATCATCTTGCAGTCTACATTAATACAGCAGATCTTTATACGTATAAAGATCAGTATTTAATACATTGAGAAAATAGGAAATGAGAAAATAGGATAATGAAACAGAGATTATCTAATTCAAATACAATTACAATTACTTCAAGAACACCTTTCCTGGGTAAGCATACTTATCCATTTTTAGCAAACTTACACTAGCCAGAAGTTCAGTAATTTAAAATTTCTGAACTTCCGTATGGAAAAGTATACTATACTTTAAAGCAAATATCGGATCTTCTACCAGGAGATGGCCATACCAACATTGGCTGGGAATATGGTGGAATTCAGGTATTTCACTCCCAAAGTTGTCTGTGTGGTCTACATTTTATTAACACAGAGGAAGAGAATAGTATTCATCTTAAATGACCATTTTTATATGTAAAATTCAAGCAAATTATGAACAAATGAGGAAGTGCTGTAAGGCTACATAATGAAAGGAACTCCATTAAAATAAAAGGGCATTACTTTCAGACTTAATTTGTTTAAAAAGTCTTAAAAATAAATGTAAACTCAAAAAGTGAGTGAGAAAATGCAATGTAGTTTCATGAAACTCAACTGAAGTCATTCACTGAGTATTATGGTAGAAGCTGGAACACATTGTAGGTTAATCAGACAGTGAAAATAACAGTGGTAAATGTTGACAGAAATGTTCCTTCTCATTTATAAAGAAGGTGCATGTCATGAAATGACATTTAGTAGAAGGTTGAAGAGCTATACCATGTCCTTCACTGATGCAGTTATCAGCTTTAATTTCTGCCACTATTGTCAATGATTGTGACATATTGTAGAAGTGGAAGTGGAAATGACCTAAAAGGACAGTAGGAAGAACTACTACCAAGGTAAGATAAGTGGGGATTCAGCCCTGGCCAAGAAAATAATTTGAGAAAACATTTCAGAGAAGCCTCCGCTTAGTTCACACAAAGTTAACATGAAGGACAGAAAAGTACATTCAGACTTGCAAGATTGGATTACTATAGCTGTCGCAATAAAAACAGTCCTGAACCATATGACATTGATTTCTTAGCCACGTCTGTCTTGTTGAACTAATCCCATCTCTGCTCCACATATTTATAGTACTGGTGTGTCAACCTTTGAGGTAGGCCAAAACAGGAAACAGATACTGCAAGAATTCCAGATATGATACTTTATTGTTGCAAGGCAACATAACAGTCTTAAAAGCAGTCCAAGACTTTCTCTATCCCATCTTAGAAAATCAAGACTGGGATATTTTGAATGTCTTTCTAGTTTTCCCTTCAATCTGTGGACTGTATTTTTTTTTCTTTAAGTCCCTCCTTTCTGGCTCTTTACACAGTGTATATATGGTGATTTTTTTTTTTCTGTTAAGGGGACATTAAGCCAGTACTATTCCCCTTTGTGTTAAGCTCTAAGTACAATATCAGCATTGGCTTTCATGTCAACCTCCTTGTAATACATTTCAACCAAGATAGGTTTAGGTGGTTGGGAACATCATCAATAGGCGATAAGAGGACATATGAAAGAAAAATGTCTTCTCTTATCCTGTAGGCATTATCCTCACAATAGGTTAAAATAATCTAGGACAAGTATTATAATGCAGAAAAATCTATATCTATACATAAAAATCTAATACAGGATATTAAGATATAAGAAAGAAGATATTGCATATATAAATCTCCTCTTTAATTAACCTGGAAAAATTTTTCCAGATAGTGCATGCATTGTTCAGGATAATATAAAGGAAGCTATATTTATCCTGAAAAAGAGTAAAGTTTGAAAAGAATATTTCCAAAAAATTCTAAGACTTAGACATATGATCACCACCTCATATAACCAAATGCTCTAAAAATCACTTTGCAGGGAGAATGTGGTAGCAGTCAGGGCAATTATCCAAAGTAAATTAAAAAGGATAAAGAAAGCTGACCCTTCACATTCTCTGTTTTGATAATGCAATTTGTTAGGCAAGAGCTCTGCTTGATTGCTTCAATTGAAACATAATAGGGATAATAATAGAGACTAGTCTGCGGTTTCTTCTCTTAACAATGATGACCGATGTGCAGTTTTATGGCTAAGAGATGACCAATGGTCATGTTTTAGACCATGATAGCTCCTTATGAGGTGCTTTTAATGTGTTTTAAATTGTTATTCTAATCATTACTTTCTATATACGATTCAGTGATTCAATTTTGTATATGAACATTTTCTATTTATGAAATATGGTTTGTAGTTGTCTTACTCAAACTCATTTATGAATCTCATTAAGATACAAGCTAAAATTGATGTTCATAGACAATTCCATTTCCAATTTTATCTATTTATCTATCCATCTGTCCATCTGTCCGTCCATCCATCCATCCATCCATCCATCCATCCATCCATCCATCCATCCATCCATCCATCCATCCATCTATCTATCTATCTATCTATCTATCTATCTTCCATCAATCTAGATGAGAGGAAGAAAATGAAGATTGGCTTCTATGATCTTCTACTGTGAGAGCCTATACTGTATTTCACAACCTTATTAACCATTTAAGGGGAAAGCTTCCTCTGAATATCAGTATGTAGACACAATGTAGAGAGCAAGTTGACTTAATTTTCTGAAATGACTTTCTTTTGTAGTCCTAATAAATTAAGGCCTAGGCCCAGAAAGATTCTGCTGCTAAATATTATGAGGAGAAAAATGATTATAAAATTATAAAGCATAACACTAAAATTGGCAGAAAGAGACAGGAACAGGAGAAATGTTCAGAGATATAATGCTATGTGGGAAGGACAAGTCATGCAGTCATCAATAGACAATAATCTAGCTGATGTAGCCTTAAGTAATCTCTTGAATGCTACACTGCAACAATTTTATATATCCTGCTCAGTTCTATTTCTGTGTCTCAACGTAATATTTTCCAGATTTTACAAGATAGAGGCTGTGATTTAAACAACTGAGAGATGCTGTAGTCTTTCCAAAAAAACTAATCCCTTCTGCCTAGCTGGGCAAGTTAGAGCTAACCCTAACTCAGAACTGGCTTCCAGTAGAGATATGATTAGAATAAACAAATAAGACAGATTGATGTTCATGCAGAATCTGAAGGGTACTTTCACAAATAGTTGTAATTTATTTTATTTATTTTTATTTTATTAAATTTATACCCTGCCCTTCTCCTAAAAAAGGACCCAGGGCGGTAAATGACAAAATCTATGAGAAGGCATTTGGAAATGAATTCTGTAGCATTAATTTATCACCATCATGTGCATAATATGTAAATCTACTTTATCCTCCTGGTGAGCCACAAAAAGAAAATGCTTATACAAAAATGCATACTGTATATATTCAATAATCTATTTCTTTTCCGAGTAAGTAACAACATGCAAAGTGCAGAAAGAAAATGGCAAGCCAAATAAATTAAGCACATAAGAAGACAGGAAAATATATTCAAAATGAATTGTCACCAAGACAATCACTCCTTTTTCTATCCTTATGAAATCTTCAACCATCTATATACTGCTTTAGATTTGCCTTTCATTTTTTATACATCCTATATTCTCTTTCTCAGAGTCTTATCAACTGCATCCAACTATGTTCTGCTCAGTTTTTCTCTTCTCTTGATCCCTTTGCCTTTTTTCATATATTACTTTGTCATTCAATTCCCATTCATACTCTCTACATGACCACTTTGATATGCTGCTTTCATACCAATCACTCACTTCTGTACTCAATTCACTTTTTGTTCGTCTCTCATTCATTTTGAGTCTATCTCCATATCCACCACGTTCAACTTATTATGGTTTCTCTTGACAATCATTGTTGATTTGACAATCCTTTTTTGACTGACAGTTAAAACCAATTTCATTGTAATTTTTACAATGACAATAAAGATTATTATTATTATTATTATTATTATTATTATTATTATTATTATTATTATTATTATTATTTCAACAAATATCAATTTCTCAGAATAAAAGTCATACTGTTTACCTTTTTTCTACCACCATTTGCCATTTCTTTCTAAAATTGGACACATTGTTCTATTTTAATAAATGTTTACCAAGACTAAAAAAATATCAGCCACTTACTCTAGATATTAACTATGTGGCATGATTTGCAATTGTTCACTGATTTTCCCTTTGAAACACAACTAATTTGGTCTCTGTATCCATAAATACATTAAACAAGCATGAGGACATCTCACATCGTTGCTCTTACTCCCTGCCCCATGTTCAGCCATTTGGTAAGTATTTTATTTATTCTCACATTTTAGTTCCATCATATGCCACTCTTATCACCATCAGCTACCAACCTTCAACTTTATAGTCACATAAAATATTTCTATTCACATCATCCAACACTTTCTATGAGCCAACAAATACACAAAGAACTTTCTTTCTCACATTTATACATTTTTCAACTGCTGAAGAGCAAAACAAAAGGCTTACATAGCCCTGTGAGATACAAAGCTCCAATGTTCTTTCAAATTTTGCAAATTATCATCATTCACACCCTTTTGATTAGAATTCTTCCAAACATTTTCCAATGCTTGCTTAGCAAAAAAAAATCCCAAGGACAGCATTCGTCTTTGTTCTTATTTCCCTTTGTATAGGAAATAACAACATTTTCCCAAGATCAAGAACAAGTCTATTGAAGTTTTACAGCCTCTCTATCAACGAAACGTATAAACATTGTATAATTGCATTCATACCATTTTTCAACATTCTCTATTGCATTTTTTATTATTACATGTTACTTTTTATAGTGGTTAGAAGGCAGTATGGCAGGCAAACTCACTGCCAGGAGTTCGAATTTGACCAGCTCAAGGTTGACTCAGCTTTCCATTTTTCCGAGGTCAAACAAATGAGGACCCAGATTGTTGGAGGGCAATACGCTGACTCTGTAAATCACTCAGAGAGGGCTGTAAAGCATTATAGAGTGTTATATAAGGCTAATTGCTATTGTTATTTATTTTGTTATGTATTTCCATATAAATATCTAAAATTCTCCTTCCAACATTCCCTCACTTCAGTTTCATGCTAAATTATTTCATTATTTTTATTTTTAATTCTTTTAAATGTTCTGGTAACTTTCCTCCACTCCCAAAAACTTTTTAAATATATTTTCAGCGAAATCACTTCGTATTTTCATTGCTTGGTCTTTAAATACCATCATTCTTAGTAGCTATCGTTTTTCTTTTAACACTTCATACATTTTTCCCCTTTCATCTTCATTTTTTGCACTCTTTCATACTCATGTTTCTCAGCCACAGCTTTCTTCACTTCATCATTCTATCTAGCATTTTTTAATGAATGAGTGAATGAATGAATATATTGTGTTTCTGTGAAGATAAGAGGAAGGATAAATATGTTTATAAAGGTGGTCTGATCTTGTGAGTGCAGTTGATGAATATTTACAAGAAAGTAGTATGTAGTGAATCAAGGGCCTAACACGGTTCACTACATACTACTTTTCTATAAATATTCATCAACTGCACTCACAAGATCAGACCTTTATAAACATCTTTCTCCTTCCTTTTACCTTCACAGAAACCCAATATATATATTCATTCATTCATTCATTCATTCATTCATTCATTCATTCATTCATTCATTCATGTTCCTCTTATCTTCCAAGTCACAATCTTCCATATGCGTGATGACTATGGCAAACAGCCCCAGAAAAATTGACTTCTGCTTCCCCTGATATCTTTGTCAGTTAAGCTTTTTCATGCAACACTTTTAAATAAAGCTAGAGTAAGAAGATTTCTCATCAGATATGGCACCTTTGGATCAGTAAGACAGAAACACAATCAAAACTTAATTTTGCATGCTTATGTTATTCTGGGCAAGCTATGATCTCCATCTTGCAAGTCAGTAAACTCGCCAACTCCATGATTCAGTTCTACCTGCCATTTTATTGTTTTAGTGAATTTTAATAGGATATGGTGGCTTAGTTTATAATGCTTTTTTCTTCTTCTTTATTACATGTTATAAATTGGGGAGCTGTAGAAATACTTTAGAGGGACGTGTTGGCTCAGTGGCTAAGACACTGAGCTTGTCGATCAGAAAGTTTGACAGTTCGGCCATTCTAATCCCTAGTGTCATGTAACGGAGTGAGCTCCCATTACTTGTGCCAGCTTCTGCCAACCTAGCAATTTGAAAGCATGCAAAAATGCAAGCATAAAAATAGGAACAACCTTTGGTAGGAAGGTAACAGTGTTCTGTGCACCTTCGGCATTTAGTCGAGCCGGCCACATGACCATGGAGATGTTTTCAGACAGTGCTGGCTCTTCGACTTTGAAATGAAGATGAGCACTGCCCCCTTAGAGTCAGGAACGACTAGCACATATGTGTGAGGGGAACCTTTACCTTTACCTTTAGAAATACTTTGAAATAAAAAAAAATACTCAGAGATACATGAAGTGGAGGTCCATTCAGGATGGTCACTCATATCTGCACTGTGTAGAAAAAACAGGTACTGAAAATGAAACTTTTGGTAACAAATGCAATGCAATAATATTATAAAATGAGAAATCACTTGTAGAGATGTTTTTTAAAAGTTGAGGGATTCCATTCGTAATGTAACTTTCAGTTTCTTGAGACTACTTTGTGGAGTAATCTAATCCATGAATGCAAACATCTTTGTTCAAATAAAATGATCATTATTTTCTACATGGAACTTTTAATCTTCTACTCAGTGATATTTAGATTCTTCAGTGATATCATCATTAAATTCGCTACATTAATAGACTGGTAAACAGAAGAATAATCATCTGGAATTACATTTTAATCAAAGGACAAAAGAGGAAAAATCATATTAAGAGCATCTAATAGCATTCTAATTTTTTTTTAATAATAGAAGTACTACTATGGTAACTGTAAATTGACAACTATTAAAATATAATTTTGCAAAGTAACCTTATCCTTATATAATTGACAGGGATCATAGTACACTCCGTAGAGGGAAGAAGTCCTAATTTCTTTCACTTATGAGTACATTTCTTCAAACTAAATATAATTATAAAAATGCTGGTTCTTTTTACCTCAGTTTCTTGCTATTGCACACAACAAAACAAATGGTTTTTTTTTTGCTTATCTTATTCTTAAAGCAACAAGTAAAAGTGTAACTGCTAATTCCTTCTGACCTATCATTTATTCTATATAAGAGACATCAAATCTTTTTCAGACACTCTAATGCTATTGTCTGAATGCTGACCTTATGATATCATCAGATAAAAATGAATTACTGACATATTCTGGAAAATAAATGGATTACGATTCCTAATAACACAGTGTGGTAACCCTACACAGCAATCTATACTGTCTATAATGCAAATTTGGCTATCACTTTAAATTGCTTTTTGACACATTGACTCCACAATGTGTTGAGCTTTAGGGATTTGGAATACATGATGGAAGAAGTTCACTTCTACTGGCATTTCAATATTTCCCCTATAAGGATAAAGACAGAAAGCAGAGGCTGATATTCTATAGAACTGGGAGTGTTAATTCAGTATCTGCATCTTGTTCTTTAGTTATATTGTTGACCTCTACTATAATGATCAGTAAGTAGTTATTTTTAGCTAACATCTTGGCAGAATTTCAATCTGTGCATGAAAACCAAGAGAAAAATGCTCTGGTCCCAATTAAGAAAAAGGCCTGTCATCAGAAATGTCCCATATAAAGAGTGATGTCACAAAAATGAGGAAATTAGCATCATGATGAATTTTACTGAAAAGAAGGACTAGGGGAGACATGATAGCAGTGTTCTAATATCTAAGGGGTTGCCACCAAGAAGAGGGGGGTCAATCTCTTCTCCAAAGCACGTGAAGGCAGGACAAGAAGCAATGGGTGGAAGCTAATCAAGGAGAGAACCACCATAGAACTAAGGAGACATTTCCTGACATTGAGAACAATTAATCAGTGGAAAGATTTGCCTCCAGTAGTTGTGAATACTGCAACACTGAAAGTTTTGAATAAGAGATTGGACAACCATTTGTCTGAAATGATATAGGGTTTCCTGCCTGAGCAGGGAGTTGGACTAGAAGATCCCCCAAAGTCCCTTCCAACTCTGTTATTCTGTTATGATGTCACATTTCAATCCCCAACATTTGTGCTTGTTTTATGACATTAGATTTTATTTATTTATTTATTTATTTATTTATTTATTTATTTATTTATTTATTTATTTATTTATTTATTTATTTATTTATTTATTTATTTATTTATTTATTTATTTATTTATTTATTTATTTATTTATTTATCGTATTTATATCCCACACCCATCTCCCACAGAGGGACCCGGGGCGGCGCACAGGAAAATTAAAAACAAATACAAATATACAAAAACTCTTAAAAACTATATTAAACCCAACCCTGTGCTAAAACATAATTAAAACTCCCAAATTAAAACTTTAATCAGCTAATAGTCAGTTCGGTATTGGGAAGTTCATGCCAGGCCGGCTAGATGGAGAAAATGCGTTTTTAAGTGCTGGTGGAACCGGCGGAGGTCCAAGATGACACAGAGTTTGGGAGGTAGGTCGTTCCAGAGGATTGGGCCCACCACAAAGAAGGCCCTTCCCCTGGGCATCGCCAACCGGCATTGCCCGGCCGACGGCACCCGTAGAAGACCCTCTCTGTGGGAGTGAATCGATCGTAGGGACGTATGGGGCAGCAGACGGTCTCGCAGGTAACTAGGCCCCATGCCATGGAGCACCTTAAAGATGGTCATCAATACCTTGTAATGCACCCGAAAGGTCACAGGTAGCCAGTGCAGCTTGCGCAGGAGAGGTGTTGTATGGGATTGCCTTGAGGCTCCCATGATCACCCACGCAGCCGCGTTCTGAACTAACTGTAACCTTCAAGTGCATCTCAAGGGGAGCCCCATGTAGAGAGAGTTACAGTAGTCCAGATGGGAAGTCACGAGCGCTTGAGTGACTGTGCAAAGGGCGTCCCAGTCAAGTAAGGGGCGCAATTGGCGGACCAGGCAGACCTGGTAAAACGCCCCCCTGGCCACGGCCGTCACATGGTCCTCCAAGGACAGCCGGGAATCCGGGAGGACTCCTAAATTGCACCTGGCTAAACCGGGACGCCGGAAACCACAGCCACTCAGTCTTGGACGGGTTGAGTTTGAGTTTATTACTGCCCATCCAGATCCGTACGGCCTCCAAACACCGGGACATCACCTCGAAGGCATCGTTGGGATGGTTTGGGGTAGAGATGTACAGCTGAGTGTCATCAGCGTACAGATGGTACTCTACCCCCAAACCATGGATGATCTCACCCAGCGGCTTCATATACGTGTTGAACAGGAGTGGCGAGAGGATCAACCCCTGCGGCACCCCACATGTGAGGGGCCTTGAAATCGACCTCTGCCCTCCTGTCAACACGAATTGCGACCGACCGGAGAGGTAGGAGGAGAACCACCGTAAAACGGTGCCTCCCACCCCCAACCCCCCTAGTCAGCGCAATAGGATACCATAGTCGATGGTATCAAAAGCTGCTGAGAGATCTAACAGGACCAGGATAGAGGAAAAACCTCTATCTCACACCCTCCAGAGATCATCGATAGAATAATAGAAGTATATGTCTAGTGAAGTACATAAGTCATGTTTGGTGGCATTACAATACATATTTTCACATTTCTTTATTTCCTTTTCTTCTCTTTCACATACCCTGTTCATCATGGATTCCTATACTGAAAATAATTTAAGAGTCTTGGGGTTAAATTAGTCTCCCTATTCTGTTTTTGAATACTTCCTTCCTCTTATAAGGCTCAGTCCAGTGTCAAATAGCTCAGTTGATACAAATTACTCAAAAAGAAATATGAACAAAATGGGATAATCACCAAAAACAAGCCATTTCCACGTCTGCATGTAAGCAAAGACTCAGCTATCCTCTTTCCAATCCTTCTTCTTATATGACTATAAGAAGAACTTCCTTTTAAACCTGTTTGCTTGCACAGAAACAAGGATAATGGCATATCATGAACACTATTTAATAATTCTAAAATAAGTTGGCTTGTTTCAAAAGTGAATAGAGTAGTCATATAAAACAAGGTTACATTTGGGTTGGGGTAGGGAGAGTGAAACTATATATTACCTAAGGCTTTCTGACACTTGAGGTAGCTCCGGAGTTCATGGCCTCCATGACGGCCATGGACCTGACCCAAGTAATTCAGGGCCCCACGCACGAGGGAGGACACACGCTGGATTTAATCTTTGTCTCTGGTCAGTGGAAGAGTGATCTGGGTATAGGGGATATAGCTATCACACCCCTGTCATGGTCAGACCACTCACTTCTCCGGCTCGGCTTTCCAATCGCTACACCCCACCGCGGGGAGGCGGAACCGGATTCACCTATATGGTTCCGCCCCAAGCGCCTGATGGACTCGGATAGGTTCCAGATGGTGCTTGGGCCATTACCTATGTCCTTGACCCGTGCCCCGACAGAGGACCTGGTGGCCGCGTGGAATATCGCAGCCATGGGGGCCTTGGATCGGGTCGTGCCCTTGCGGCCTCTCTTGTGGCGACGAGTCACCCAGGCTCCTTGGTTTACTGAGGAGCTGAGGGAGATGAAGCGCCGCAAGAGATGCCTAGAGAGAAGGTGGAGATCCACACGGTCTGAATCTGACCGAACACAGGTGAAAGTCCATTTACGGACTTACCTTGTGGCGTTGACGTCATCATTGCGCCACCCTCATCGCATCCGCAGATAACCGCCCTGCCGCCCTGTTTAGGGTGACCCGCTCCCTCCTTCAACAGAGACCGCGGGAAGCCCCTTTGCAGGGTAGAGCAGAGGAATTTGGGGAATATCTGCAGGATAAAATTGCTCAGATTCAGAATGAGTTGGCCTCCATCGAAAGTGGCCCAGTGGGATGCCCCGTAGCAGCTCTTGAGACAGTTTTGTGGGAAGAGTTTGACTCTGTTACTTCCGAAGATATGGACAGGTTACGTGGGCGACTGCGAGCTACCACATGTTTATTGGACCCGTGTCCCTCCTGGCTTGTACTGGCATCCTGGGAGGTTACACGAGGCTGGCTCCAGGAGGTGGTCAACGCTTCCCTGAGTGAGGGGTTCTTGCCGGCCTCCCTTAAAGAGGTGGTGGTGAGACCCCTCCTCAAGAAGTCCTCTCTGGACCCAGCATTGTTGGTAAATTACCATCCGGTCTCCAACCTTCACTTTCTGGTGAAGGTTGTAGAGAGTGTGGTGGCACAACAGTTCCCCCATCATCTGGAGGAAATTGATTATCTGGACCCGCGCCAGTCCGGCTTCCGGCCCGGGCACAGCACCGAGACGGCATTGGTCGTGTTGGTGGATGATCTCTGGAGGGCCAGAGATGGGGGTTGTTCCTCCATCCTGGTCCTATTAGACCTCTCAGCGGCTTTTGATACCATCGACCATGGTATCCTATTGCATCGGCTGGAGGGGTTGGGGGTGAGGGGCACCGTTTTGCGGTGGTTCTCCTCCTACCTCTCCGGTCGATCGCAATTTGTGTTGGCAGGAGGGCAGAGGTCGACTTCAAGGCCCCTCACATGTGCGGTGCCACAGGGGTTGATCCTCTCGCCACTCCTGTTCAACACGTATATGAAGCCGCTGGGTGAGATCATCCGTGGTTTGGGGGTAGAGTACCATCTGTACGCTGATGACACTCAGCTGTACATCTCTACCCCAAACCATCCCAACAATGCCGTCGAGGTGATGTCCCAGTGTTTGGAGGCCGTACGGATCTGGATGGGCAGTAATAAACTCAAACTCAACCCGTCCAAGACCGAGTGGCTGTGGTTTCCGGCATCCCGGTACAACCAGTTGACTCCATCACTGGCCATAGGGGATGAACATCTAACCCCTGTGGATGGGGCACGCAATTTGGGTGTCCTCCTTGATACACGGCTGTCCATGGAAGATCAAGTGATGGCCGTGGCCAGGAGGGCATTTTACCAGGTTCGCCTGGTCTGCCAGTTGCGTCCCCTATTGGATCGGGGTGCCCTCTGCACAGTCACTCATGCCCTCGTGACATCCTGACTGGACTACTGCAATGCTCTCTACATGGGACTCCCCTTGAGGTGCACCTGAAGGCTTCAGCTTGTCCAGAATGCAGCCGCGCGGGCAGTTATGGGAACCTCCAGGTTTTCCCATGTAACACCGCTCCTGCGCGAGCTGCATTGGCTGCCTGTCGTCTTTCAGGTGCGTTTCAAGGTGTTGGTTATCATCTTCAAAGCGCTCCATGGCACGGGACCTAGCTATCTGCGGGATCGCATCCTGCCGCATACATCCCTGCGGCCGATTCGCTCCTACAGAGAGGGATTTCTCCGGGTGCCGTCCACTAGGCTATGCCAGCAGGCAACGCCCAGGGGAAGGGCCTTCTCTGTGGCGGGCCTGACCCTCTGGAACGACCTTCCTCCCGAAATTAGAACAACCACGGACCTTCGCTCCTTCCGGCAGAAATTAAAAACACACTTCTTCTGCTTGGCCGGCCTAGGGTAATTAAATTGTTTTTAAACTGTTTTTAGGGGGTTTTAGGGTTAGTTCTAGTTTTATATGGGTTTTAGTGCAGGGTCAGTTTAATTCGTTTTTAACTTTGTACTTTGTTTGTGGTTCTAACTGTATTTTTAATTCCCTGTGCCCCGCCTTGAGTCCCTTCGGGGAGAGAGAGCGGGCTATAAATTATTATTATTATTATTATTATTATTATTATTATTATTATTATTATTATTATTATTATTATTATTATTATTATTATTATTATTATTATTATTATTATTATTATTATTATTATTATTATTATTATTATTATTATTATTATTATTATTATTATTATTATTATTATTCCAAGGTGCTATATCTATTGAAAAATAATAATTGTGATGGGGATCTAAATCCATGTTTGAGAACATACCATCCTTTATTTCTCACTTCATCTTAATTATATTGCCCATGTATCACAAGCAATATGTAGATTGTCTTCTGCCCACAAAATATGCTTGATGCTGTCTACACCAATATTTAGCAAACATCCAAGATAATTTATTTAGAGCACTTGTTATAAAACCAGTAGCGTATGGAGTTCCTGGATCAGTTTTTAAATAGTTAATTTTAGCGTTATGAGAATAGATGAGGACAGGTGAACAATTGAAACTAGAAGCAGATGTTCAGGTGGTTAATCAATTATTTCAATAAGGAGCAATGCTAGTTGGAAATGCTCTAAGCTCTCTAGAATATTTACCAGAAAAAGACAGAAAGCCCTGTAGAAGATCACAAGTATTGGCTAGTCAAGAGGAGGGCTAACATTCTAAAATTAAAAAGACCTATATGGTGTCTTTTAAAATCTGTTCAAGACAGCTTGTGTAGATGTTTGGATTTTGGACCTTCCTTTTTTCAAAGTGACTGAAAATAAAGAGATACATTATTTCCCTTCTACAGCGCATTAGCTTTTGAAACACACATCTGCATCACAATAGGAAAAAAACAATAGAGCCTGTAGCTGAACTGCATTCAGTGAGGTTTGAAGAATTAAAATCTAGCAGGCAGTCCTGAATGCCATATGGTTTAAAAAGTACACATTCACAAAGGATTAATGACAGAATCAAAGAGATTTCTTGATAAACTAGCACTTCGGTCTATATGACATTCTGTCTTGTGTGAAGCAACCAGTCAATCAGGGAGTTTCAGGTGAAGGCAATGGCTTCAACAACAATTCATTCTAAAGTAAAAGAAAAAAGAAAAAAAATCCAAACAGATTGAATAGGATTAAAGAAAAGCATAGTATTTCATTGCATAAAACTATAAATCACATGCAAAGAACATACACTGAAGTACTAATGGGCTAATTCTCCTAAATGCAGCCTTGCAAAGAGCATCTAGGTCATTAAGAGAGGGTCACAGATGTATGGACATCAGTTGACTTCTTTTCACTTCATTACTGTCTACCTCATGGTTCAACATAATTGTATGCCAGGGAGCTTCCAATCTTGGTAACTTTAAGACGTATAAATTCCCATATTTTCCAGTCAGCCATATTGAATGGGGAATTCTGGGAGTTGAAGTCCATACTTCTTAAAGTTGTCAAGGTTGGGAACAGATGCTCTATGCAATGATTTGAATATCCAAGTAGTGACATGGTTTTAAAAAATATTCCATGGTTAAATATATGTAATAATTCATTCATCTTTACCATTGATGCTGATCAAGAGACTTAGATGAACCAAGCTTGGGGAAAGTTATTTCTCCTCCTTCTTTAAAGATATCTAGTGAAACATGAGCTGTGATTAAGGTATAGAGTAAATTCTAATTTTGTGTGTTGCAAATGATGTGCACTTGATATCCCTTTAAAAAAATCTAGGTTTGAAAAATGAAATTAATGAAATTAATGAGATTAATGATTCTGTTTACAATGGTACAAACTCAATTCTCAAACATGCAAGACAGCCAGTTTGGTGTAGTTGTTAAGGCATGAGGCTAGAAACTAGAAGACCATGAATTCTAGTCCTGGCTTTGCCATGAAGCCAACTGGGAGATCTTGGCCTACTCACTTTTTCTCTCAGCTCTAGGAAGAATGAGTCAATGGTAAACCACTTCTGAAATCTTGCCAAGAAAACTACAAGGACTTGTCCTGGCAGCTATTCAGGACCCAACACTTACTGGAAGGCACTGAGACAAACTTAATTAATCTCTTTAATCATCTTCTATTGACCAAGGAATTATCAAATATTTTGGGTGAAAGCTATTGTTCTTTTTTCTCTCCATTCAACCTATTGCAAACTATAATATTTTCACAGATAACATACTCATCTGATAGCATGCAGAAGATCATTTCTGCTGGATCTTCTATCATCTCTTTCTTTTCATTGTAACTTCTGAACAAAAATCATCTTGGACCAAAGGCATGGGCAGGATTTCATCAGGACAGGAATCCTCATTACATTGATGTTGATTATGTGCCATCAAGCCACAGTCAACTCTTAGCCACCACTTAGATTTTTTGCCATGACAATCTGTCCCTAACTTGAATCCTTCAGGTTTTGTCTCATTACATATCTATTTATTCATATATTCATGCATTGAACAGGATCATGGCAAAAAGCTCTACTCCCAAGCTATGTGCATTTATTTTAAAATTGAAAGCTCTAATTCTCCCCTCCCTCCAATGTCTGTTCAATGTATCTATCGTGAATATGTGAAGAGCGGTACTGTAGTACCACAATCCTCTAAAATGGCTTGACGTCGTAAAATTGATGCCCTGAATAGAGATATGGGTACAGCTCGCCTCCGAATGACAGGCTGATAATGTAGAGAAAATTTCATGTAGATAAGTGAGTGTGAATATCAATATGTTTCTCATAAATGGAGAGTGTTCACCGAAACTCAGTTCTTCCTGAGGGCTATAAGAACAAATCTGAGCACTTACAAATCACAGATAAATTACATCCTTGCCCTCTGTGATATGTTAACCTTGATTTGCCACCATTCTTCAATTTTGTACAATGCCTAATAAGTATGAATCAAAAAGCAGGGGGGAAAATGAGTATGGCTCCAGCTAAACAACAGTGACTATTAACTGAAAGCCTGCTATATACAAAGCTGTGACAGCTGTACTGTCATCATGTCAATTAAGTGTGCTGAACCAAATCTGAGTTTTAGCCATAGGAGAATTGTTTGATGCTGAGTCAGCTGTAGCCTGATGAATATTTCCAAATCAATTCTGTATTGCAGAACCAACCTAATCCTAGAGGTCAGGTGTCACGTTTAGCCATTGTCCATGTTAGAAAGGGGGAGTGCCAAAGATCACCTTCTAACTGACTCAGTTACCATTATTCGTCATTGAACAGCAGGGCTGTCAAACTTGTGTCGTCACATTAGTGTCAAGTGTCAAGTGTCAAGTGACATATCATGACTTCCCCCCTTCGCTAAACTGGGCGCGGCCAACATATGATGCATCCAGCCTATGGGCCATCAGTTTCACACCCCTGAACTAGAGTAATATATGAAATACAGTAATGGTTGCAAGGTTTTTATCAGCCAGATCAAAAAAGGTCTTTCTTTTGTAAAATTGAGCTAAATGAAAATCAGAGCGATGAACACTTGTAGCTAAATGTTGATGAGATATTGGTCGGGCCAATATATATTTTATCTCGGGCCTCTCCTAATTTATGATTAATGATCTGCATTTTTCAGAGAGCTACAAAAGTGTGCTGAATTAGAAAGAAACAGCTAGGTTTGCATTTTTAAGGAAATACTTAGAGATGTTATGACAATCACATCAAAGAGCCTAGACTAGAGCCACACCATAATTTTTGAATTACCATTCTTATTTGGTCAAAATACTAACATTCACAGTAGTGCTGCTACCTTATAAAAGCCTAACAAATATAATTTCCATTATTTAACATAGGTCTAGTATGGCTCCCCACTTGTTTAGGCTTAAAATGCAGTAAAGCACTGTAATGTAGCAGATTCCTGGGCTCCTGTTTTATGCATGTTTCACAGAGGATCTTAGTTTAATTAATTTGCATGTTTAAGTGCAATTCCTCACATTAAATAAAAATAATTTATTTTTTAAAGATTAAAACAACTAAATCCTGCAAAATGGCTGTCTCATGAGACTTTAGTCTTCCTAGCCAAAGTCCTGTAGAAATTGTGTGGCTATGTTAAAGTGTTGTGCTATTTGGTAATCTCTTAATATATTGTCATCATCATCACCTTTGGAAGGACTTGATCGGTAGATAAAAATACCAAATCCATTCTAAACATCTGTGCTGGAACCCCACTCTCTGTCTTTCTCTCCATCTCCCTCCCATCCATCCATCCATCCATCCATCTTGTTTAAGTAGGAGAAAAACACTAGCATTTTTAATATGTCTGTATATTTATTGTATATTTATTGTTTTAGTTTCCCTGTGCACCGCTCCGAGTCCCTATGGGGAGAGGGAGCGGTCAAGAAATTAAATTATTATTATTATTATTATTTTTTGGATAGGAAATTCCATTTTTGCACACAGAAATTCCCTTCTCACTTAAAGCTTTTTCTAATGGATTCACCTTGTATTGCTTAAAATCCCTATTATTAATTTTTAAACGAGAAAGAAGTTATTCAATTTTCCCCTTGTTTTTCCTCCTGCTGTATTTTTCAGCTTCTGTTACAGTAAATCTATTGGCATTTCTCTTCTTCTATTTGCTTAGACTTCTGCCAAGCCGTGACATTTTATTTTTAGAAGCCTCTCACAGCTGACCAACTAATTACGTGTGCATCATATTTTCTAAATGTGTATAATTTTTGATCTAGTCTCTGTCCATCCACATTTTGCATACCTCACACGTGCAACGTGCATTGGGAATTAAATCAAGAAAGCAATTGCCATGCAAGTTGTAACCTTTTTATAACCTTTTGGGTTTAGTTTAGTTACATTGTGTAGATTGGCTCATCCTTAGCAGATATGCAAAATAAAGCAAACTCTGTATGGAGAAACAGCTCCTTTGGTTGCTAACTAATCTCTAAATTAAACTTCCCACAGCCACTGGGGAAGGGCCCACATCCTGAACATAAAGCAATAAATTATAAGCTTGATTGAAAACACCCCTCTTGAGAAGGGACTTTTTTTCATCTATGGTGGACATGTGATAAAGCAAAAAAAAATTTGATTCCTATTTTAATACAGAAAATTTTGAAAATGGAGATAAAAATGAAACCCAAACTTTTCTTTTGGACCTAATGGAAAAAGAAGTGGAGAAAACATTTGGAATTTTGTTACTATATATGTTGACAGCAGCAAGACTATTGCATGTACGAAAATGGAAGGACACTTCGATTCCTACCATAAACAAATGGTTGTAGAAGTTGATAGAGTTGGCCGAAATGGCAAAACTGACCACTTTGATTAACGAAAAGAACATAAGTACTTTTGTTTGCACATGGAAACCACTTCTGAACTTTGTGCTTGATGTGGAAAAGAATGAAACTCTGTCTTCGGGTTTTACCGATTAGACTGATAAATCTTTATAGAAATGGCTTTTTCATGCTATTATGGGAAAGCAAAAGGTTGTGATTTGATGTTAATGCAGAGATGGTATTCAGCCGATTCGGACCAGTTCACCGGTAGCGGAAAGCCTTGGCTCTATGCCGTCCTATTTAGGCACATTTTTGATGCCAGGCCCATGCACGGAAGCCTGAGAGCATGAATGAACCAGTGGTAACAAAATGTGCAACCCACCACTGTTAATGCCTTATTTGACTGTAACAGAAAAAATTAGAAGTCAATGCTTCTTTTTCTTCTTCTCCCATTTTTCCTCACATTTCTTCCCCCTTTTCCCTCCCCCCTCACTGTTCTTCTATTTACTTTTGTATTTTATAATACTCGATAAGTCGACAAAAAAATGTTTATGGAAAACATCCCTCTTTTTTTTTTTTTTTAATTGAAAAAGTTTTATTGGTTTTACATTTTTTAACAGGATAGGGTAATGGTTAGAAAGAAATTTTGAGAGCATTCACGTCAGAGTCGTCGGACCTTCCGAGACCTCAAAATACACATTAAAAAAAAGTTAACATAGAAAACATTTTCCATACCACTACAAGATGAAAGCAAGTACATTTACCTAAATTCTCCCTTCCATGCTGTCAGACATTTACAAAAAGTCCGGATAGAAATATTATACAAAATTGTTCAAGAAAAATCAAGGCAAAGTTATTTTTTTGATCTAAGTCTTTTGGCTATTGTATCTTCTTTCTCTCCCCCCTGGCCCCCCGCGGGCGGGGCCGTGACCCCCTCCGTCCCCCCTGAATCTTCCCCCAGGGCAGAGGAATGGGAAAACATCCCTCTTGAGGAAAACCCCCACAGCAGTAGAGATAGTCCTTGTCTTACGACCATTCATTTAACAGCTGTTCAAACTCATGAGACTGCTGAAAAAGTGACTTATGACCATTTCGGCATTATCAAAATTCAAGTGTTTGGCAATCGGTATGTATTTACAGTTGCACTACCCTGGGGTCATGTGATTGCCATTTGTGATCTTCCCAGGAAGCTTCCAACAAGAAAATCCAACTGTATTCACTTAACGACCACAGCAAATAAAAGGTTATAAAGCTGATAGCTCATACAACAACTACTTTGCTTAATGATTCAGGTTCCCATCCCAATGGTGGTCATAAGTTGAGGACTACCTGCTGCACGCTATTTAGGCAGAACTATTGATAAAATTCAGTGAATATAAAATCCAGTTTTGATGTATGTGTCCACACTTGGAAGCATCAACCCTAGGTCATTATTTCTGAAGATAAATATTTCAGCATTTTAATCTGAGCAAAAACTCTTTGGGAAAAAAAGTTTTTTGTATTAATCAAACCTTGATGTTTTTATCTTTCTATGGTTCTGATACAGATTTGTGTTTCTTTGTTTAATTGCTCCTCCTTTTGTCTGGTTTTTACAATATATTTCAATTGTAATTTCTTGCATATTATCCTCTGCACTTGGTAAGTGAAAGCTGTAATCTATAAAATTAGTAATATGAATAAACAAAATGACAAATTATTGCTGTTAAACTTATCATCAGTGGAATTGCCTCCTTATTCAAATGGATTGCTCTGGATAAAAATCTACACTTGCCACAAAAAATATTCAACCAAAACAATAAAACAGCACAGGCTTCTTCTATGACAGTATTTTCGAAGTATTTTTTTCCCGATTGAAGCACTTTGAGGCTTTCCAAATTACATCGGCATTGGAAATGGAACATATGTTTTTTCTACAGGTAGGATGCCTATAATATTAATAACATACGTTTTAGGAATAATAATCTACATTTTAGGAAGAGAGACAAAAAAAATGTATTTTGGCATCAGGAAATCTTTTTTGGCTCAACAAACTGTAGATATTTTCAGGCTTGCTAAGTCTTTTGTTACCTACTGTTTCCAAGTGGTTCACATAAAAAACTCCCCCTTATCACTTTATTATGGACAGTTCTAGCTCCTTGTAAGTAAGAAAGAATTTTCTATTGAATCATAGAATCTAATGAAAGGGCATAGCTAGAAAGGACCTAATTATTCTGAAATATAGCTAGGAGATGGCTGAGCAGGAATAGTTTTCTCTAGTCATCTGAGCAAAATTAAAGGGTTTATTCAGAGCTAACCTACAAAACTAGAGAAAAACCTTTATTTATTTATTTTTAATATTTTTATTAAATGTTTAATAGAGAATTTAATAAATGTTTAATAAACATTTAATAGAGAAAAGCATTTAAATAATATTTCTGCAAGGGAACATTTTATTTTCCCCAGCCAAAATAGTTTTTTTCTGTCGTCCCCCACCCCATTGCCAAATCCATTTTTTGTTTAGTACTTTCATAATTTTTTTCCAGGGGAAAATCAGGTAGTGCACTATTGAAACAATATAATGGATATCTCCCCCTTTTTGCTAAGTGTTTAAAACTGTTTTCTAGATATATTGTCTGAAATTTAGAATCAGAATTTTATTTTGTTTTTTTTTATTAGAAACTGGCATGCCGAGCCCTATAGCCCTATTCCATGTCAGTAGATTCTGGCCAGAGGTGGATTCCTACCGGTTCGAACCGGTTTGGCTGAGTAGGTAGTAACTTGAACCAGTTCCATCGGTGGCTCCATAGGTGCCGCCATCTTGTTTTTTGCTTCTGCGCATGCACACCCAAAGCGCGTCCCTGAGCAAACTGGCAATAACAGAAGCTGGAACCCACCCCTGATTCTGGATGGCCATAAGTTGCCCATAGCTGCTTTCCTGCACAGAGTACAGGTAGTTTCCAATTTGCAACCATTCTTTTAGTGATTGTTCAAAGATACAACAGCACTGAAAAAAGTAACTTACAACTGTTTTTCATGCTTATGACCTTTTCAGCATCACCATAGTCAAATGATCAAAATTTGGGTGCTTGGCAACTGCCTTGTATTTTTGATGGTTGCAGTGTCATGTGATCATGTTTTGTAACCTTCTGACAAGCAATGTCAATGGGGAAGCCAGATTCACTTAACAAATGTTGCAAGAAAGGTTGTAAAATGAGGCAAAACTCACTTGACAACTGTTTTGCTTAGCAATGGAGATTTTGGGCTCAATTGTGGTCATAAGTCAAGGATACATGTATAGTACACCATACGTTTAATACAATTTAACATGTATAAGGTAAAACATCTATAATTGAGTATATTAAAAACATAAATAATGTATTGATGACTACAATGATACCTTTTGTTCCTGTGTTAGTACAATCATTAGCTCTCTCTGCAAATTAGCAATTCACAAAATCTCCATCATTTCTTATAGGCAATTATGAGGCAATCAATGTGTTCAGCAAGTGCTGCTTTTTCCATTTTTGAATATGGTAACAAAAAAGAAGTATTTGGAAAGAAATTAAGACATCAGCATGACTACCTGTAGAACTTGTAACTGTGGAGAAAAAAGGTTACTGTACAGTTCATTCCTAATTCAAACATAAAATGGAGTTCAACTTATAAATAAAAACTAATGAAATAGACATGTTCCCTTTTCAGGTAAGCGTAAAATCTGATTGAAATGTAAATTTAAAACAAAATGTCTAAGTGTCATAGTAAATAATAAAAATTATAGCCGAGTGAAAAGTCATTCACAGTCTTTGCATACTTATAAAGCAGCCTTTTCAAATGAGTGAAATGAAAAACTATGTGGTTTTTTTCCTAATGGTAAGAAAATGCGAACAGCGTAAAAGGTCTTAATATTTGCGATGGCATTTCTCTGTTGGGTTTCTGCATATTTTAATTTTTGCATATTGTTTTCTTCAATGAAGTCTTCAAAATGTTGCCTCAGATACAAAAAGTTTGAAATCAAGCTGCTGCTGCTGCTACACTCATCTTCATCTTTCAGACACTCAAAACATAAGTTAGGTTAAAATGATTGTCATGGATTTTACTAGGCTTGTAGAAGCCTGCTGTTTTGTGGTATCCCAATTAATTATGTCCCCTTGAATTTTTATATAGCACACTGTGGTACAAATACTCCATATGTTCTAATTAATTGTACTTAGAAAGGGGAAAGTGCTAACTCAAGAAAATAATTTACATTCACAAAACTAAGAAACAGAAGGACTGAAATATCATGGTGAGAATTTTGATCAATGTTAGAACAATTTTCTATAATTGATTTCACCAATAAAGATCTTAGTTTTTAAAATAAATTAGTTCACTCATGTCATCAAAATTCACTATTAGCCAATTCTCATGAGGCATTTGGAAAGTTTGCCGTAAGGAAATTCTTTTTATATTAGTTTCTCAAAGCAAAAAATAAAAGAATTTAATTTCTTATAAATGCATATTGATATAATAAATGGCAGTTAGTACCATATGGAACACACTCTCAAGTTATTTATTTTATAGCATTAGCAAATTTTCCTAGAGAATTGAATTGGCTCTCTGTTTTTAGTCTAATATTCATTTTCCCATAGTTGTAGACTATTGCCTAATACTCCTCTTATTTCAGATATTATTATTTTGCCTGCAGATTGAGACATCTTGAAAAATGTGAGCCATGAAAACAATCACAATATTAAAGTCTGAGCCTAGCAGGACTGGAACACCCACAAATGTTAGCCTTCTTGCTTGTTACAGTTTCCTAGGATTTTCTGTAGTCCTCAAGAGCCCAGGTAAAATGACATACTTTTCCCTGTTAATCTGGGTTTATCCCTATGTTAATCTGGCTTTTAGCTACCTGTTAATTTAAAATATGATCAACTGCTTGCTGTTTCAAATTTTGTTTATTCTCAGAAAATCTTTGAGACAGCAATGAATAAACACTTGGAATATCTTAGTGTACCGCTTACCCTCATAAGGGCTGCTGGAATCTGGGTTCCCCTGGCCCTTTTTGTGTGGCTGCCAGTCCAACCTGGTCCCTCTCAGATGCACCTCTACTGGCCCAGGTCACCTGATGGGGTGGTGGTCAGCCTCCTCTCAGCAGGCAAGTCACAGATGGGGTGGTATTCAGGTGACTAATTGAAGTTTCTTCCTCTTTGTCTATCTTCACTCTCTATTGAACTGTCTGCTGGGCTCTTCTTCCACTGCTTCTGCTTCCTCGTTGTTTCCTCTGCTCTCCCTCAGGTTTGCCTCTTATATTATAGTCTCTTCTATAATATTCCCTCTTTCCCCTCAGGCGTGGCCCACAGAAGCCTCTGCTATACTATTCCCTTTTCCCCTCAGATTTGTCCACAGATTTGTCTCCTATACTATTCCCTTTTCTCCCAGGCTTGACCCATAGAAGCCTCTCCTATACTATTCCCTTCCCCCCCCCAGGCTTGACCCACAGAAGCCTCAGGTTTGGCCCACAGATAGCCCACTATTCCCTTTCCCCCCTCAGGCTTGACCTACAGAAGCCTCTGCTATACAATTCTCTTTTTCTCTTTCAGGTCTGGCCCACCATCCTCTCACCTCCTCTCTCCCTACTTCCTCTCCCAGGCCAGTTCCTTCTTCCCTCCCCTAACTCCACCTGTCTCCTCCCCTTCCTCCCAAACTCTCCATTTATTCCCTCCCCTTTGCTACGTTAGTATCTAGTGATTAAGGTGCCATATTAGAAAACAGGAGACTGTGACTTCTAGTATGCTTTAGCCATGCAAGTCAATTGGGTGATTTTGGGTCAACCACTTGTCTCTCAGCCCAACTCACTTCACAGGATTGTTGGGGTAACAATATGAGGAGGAAGTGCATTAGGTATGTTTGGCATATTGTGTGTGTGTGTGTGTGTGTGTGTGTGTGTGTAGGTGCGAACGCATGTGTGCATGTGTAACAATTGTCAACTTTATCCCATGCTTAATATTGTACAGTGGCATTAATTTTTAGAAAGATGGAAAGAAGAAAGCTGATTCATATTCTCTACTGTTTTATTGTTGCTGCTGTTTTCTAATAGCAGGAGCAGAAATGGATTCATTTACTTTTTGTCTATCACTAATTGATTGAAAAACAGAGGGAAAAATAGATAAACATTTACCTCCTTTTTTTTTCTGATGCTGACCATATAAGAATGACAGATACCTTGGACCTTTAAAGAATTAGATGCCTGTTTTATAAAGATAACTTAGCTTTAAGGAGAAGGTGTAGACATTTAATTCAATAATCTTTCTTAGCTGTAAGAACTGGCAAGAACTGGTGAACTATCCACCATCAATCATAGTGCAAGGTTTTTCTGTTAACTTAACTTAGAAAACAAGGTATTAATCAATGGGTCTTTTAACTAAGAAAGACCAGTAAAAAAATATTTGAGGGATAATAATGTTTTCTGTCAGCACTGTTGATTAAAACAAATGGCTTGAAATAATTGATTAAGTATATGGAAATGGCAGCATAAATTTAGATTCCATCTGTGTACCTGATAAGGTTGGTAGAAATTCAGTTGAAATATTTTCTCACTCTTCAACATTTTTAGTTCACAGGAACCCATCCAAGGACAGATTTTCCAAAGCACTGATCATTAGCCTCACATTTTGAACAGCAACACCAAACCAGAAAAGTTCAACTATATTGTCTCAATAGGAATACAGATATTTAAAATACATATCCTGAATTAACACTTTTGGTGAGTAGATCAATAAGAAATAAAAGTCAACCATTTATCCAAAGTCAGGTTATAACTATAATGTAGATTTGACCAAGTTGAAATTGTTCACCAAGTAATAGATATACTTCTACATTATGAAGTTAAAAACATCATGTTTCAGCTTCTTGGTGAATGTTTTGTGAATGGGGACATCCATGTCAAGAAACTGAAAGAATGTCTGCAGAGATTCACAAAAACAAATTGTCTACAAATACTGAACAAATTTGCTGAAGAATGGAATCATGTTAGTTTCAAAAAGAGACCAAAACCCAAACTGTCTCCTATAGGTAGTCCTTGACGTACAACCCATTGTTTAAGGACCATTTAAACATACAACAGCTCTGAAAAAAGTGACTTATGACCATTTTTCACACTTATTGCAGCATCTCTCCATGGTCATGTGATTAAAATCCAAATGCTTGAAACTGACATATATTTATTATGATGGTTACAGTGTCCCAGTGTCATGTGATCACTTTTTGTGACCTTCTGATAAATAAAGCAAAGGGGAAACCAGAGTTACTTAGCAACCATGTTACTAAGTTAGCTGCAGTGATTAATAAGCCTGGCAAGAAAGGTCATAAAATGGGGCAAAATTCACATAACTGCTTGCTTAGCAATGCAGTTATTTTGGGCTCTCAGTTGTGGTTGTAACTCGAGGACTACCTGTCTTGTATCACTATTAAGTGTTATTTCTCTGGAAGATAGAAGCAAAATGAAATGTGGGAGTAGTAAAATTCCTCCGATGCTGCATTGAACCAAGGAAGGGTCCAGGACTACTCCAGATGATATTTGTGTTAAAAGCAGGGGTGAAATCAACTTACCTTTGCTACCGATTCGCAAATGTGAGTGTGTGCACCCACCTCCGTGCATGGGCTGAACCTTCTGCACATGCTCAGAGCAGCAAAAATGGGGCGTGATGTGCTCGCTTCGGCAGCACATATACTAAAATTGGAACGATACAGAGAAGATTAGCATGGCCCCTGCGCAAGGATGACACGCAAATTCGTGAAGCGTTCCATATTTTAAAAAAAAAATGGGGCGTGATGATGTCTGAGTGGGTAGGGGGAGCCTCCCACTGGCGCTGCTTCCGGTTCGCCCAAACCAGATAGAACTGGTTGAATTTCACCCCTGATCAAAATTCTCATTCTAAAGATTCATTAATAAACCAGATGAAACCCATGATGTGAACTGAATGTTATATGAATCTAAATCAGAGAGCACTACTCACAAACCTCAATAAACCATCTGTGCTGATGGTAATAAACATCCAAGCTACTACAAAAATCTAGTTCAGAAAAGAATGTCTTTTAAACAGAAATATGGTTGCTATCCCAAAAGAATTTATTTTTGGCAGTAATGTTTTCTGAAGATGATTATCAAGGTATATACAAAAGAAAACCCAGGTGGTATAAATAAAGAGCATAAGTTCCTGATTGTCAAACCTACTATGCCAGGGTCAAGGATTCCCAGATTCCCAAAGGAGAATTCAATTTCCTCAGGCTATCCAAGGGCATTGAGATCATTACCTATCTTATTTTTGCTATACAGGATGATGAGTATGTATGTCATTTTTCCGGATCTATTCATTAGAATAAAGTCATCTGAACTTTAGCCCCCTGTGCAATGAGTACCATCAAAAACAACATTTATTTTGATTATATACAGTACTATGCAATGGCTATTTAACATTTGTGTTAATGAATCTTCAATAGATCTTCTAAACACCATCAAGGGCAACTGACTTTCATGGAAAGCCAATAACATTATGAAGAATTATGCCATTGACCCCTCTTTCCACTTTAAATACAGTTCCAACTGCAGCATAAACTGAATTTTTAAAACTAAAAATGATAATTATTCAACATAATTAAGAGCTGTACAAGACATAATTACTATATTTTTCTTTTCCCCGCTATGAAACTCACAGGTACATACAGAAAATTTCCCAAGAAGAGACTGTGCCTCCTAAACTAAATCATAGCACCTAGATGATCATCTAATCCAGTGGAGGTCACACTGGTGGGCCTCAGGTCAGATGTGTCATGCATAGGCCATGCCTGTACAAATTGGAAAAGCGTTATGAAATTTCATGTGATGGCAACATGACGCAGCAAGTGTGACAACCATGATCTAATCTACGAGCCATGGTGGCACAGAGGCTAGAATGCCATACTGCAGGCTACTTCTGCTACCTGCAGGCTGCCTGCAATTTGGCAGCTCAAATCTCACCAGGTTCAAGGCTGACTCAGCCTTCCATCCTTCCGAGGTGGGTCAAATGAGGACCCAAATTGTTGGGGGCAATAGGCTGACTCTGTAAACTGCTTAGAGAGGGTTGTAAAAGCACTGTGAAGTGGTTTATAAGTCTAAGTGCTATTGTTATTGCTAAACTGTTTTTGATGGGAAGAAACGGACTCAGGCTCAACCCGACCAAGACCGAGTGGCTGTGGTTTCCGGCTGCCCGATTCAACCAGTTGACTCCATCGCTGGCCATTGGGGGCGAACATCTTGCCCCAGTGGATGGGGCGCGCAACTTGGGTGTCCTCCTGGATGCCCGGCTGTCCATGGAAGATCAAGTGACAGCCGTGGCCAGGAGGGCGTTTTACCAGGTTCGCCTGGTTCGCCAGTTGCGCCCCCTATTGGATCGGGACGCCCTTCGCACAGTCACCCATGCTCTCGTGACATCCCGACTGGACTATTGTAACTCTCTCTACATGGGGCTCCCCTTGAGGTGCACCCGAAGACTTCAGCTGGTCCAGAATGCAGCCGCGCGAGCAATAATGGGTACCGCAAGGTATACCCATGTAACACCGCTCTTGCGCGAGCTGCACTGGCTACCTGTCGTCTTTCGGGTGCGCTTCAAGGTGTTAGTTCTCATCTTTAAAGCGCTCCATGGCTCGGGACCTAGCTATCTGCGGGATCGGATTCTGCCCCATACATCCTCCCGGCCAATTTGCTCCCACAGAGAGGGACTGCTCCGGGTGCCGTCCACTAGACTTTGTCAGCGGGCGACGCCCAGGGGAAGGGCCTTCTCTGTGGCGGGCCCAGCCCTCTGGAACGACCTTCCCCCCGACATTAGAACAACTATGGACCTCCGCTCCTTCCGTCAGAAATTAAAAACTCACTTTTTCTGCTTGGCCGGCCTAGGTTAGTCTCTGCCCAGGGATTAGGGATTGTTAATTTTAAATGGGAATTTTAGTGCAGGGATAGTCAAATTTAATTTGTTTTTATTGTATTTATTGTATTCATGTATATATTTTATGCTGTTTTATTCCTCCCTGTACACCGCTCCGAGTCCCCTAGGGGAGAGGACGCGGTTATACAAATAAATATTCGATATTCGATATTCGAATGAGTGATGTTGCTTCTTTAAATACTAGGATTAATGTTTTAATAAATGGATTGTATCCACTCCTGAATATTCATATGAACTTCCTAGTTGAACTGAAGAAAATACAGAAGACTTCCTATCTTTTTATTTTCCAGTTACTCATAGGTTAGAAAGAGTTTTTAACTCAACTGGAATAGTAACAATAGTTAAAACATGGATCTGTATGCATAAAATAATAAGTATTAGTCAAATATGAATGCAAATTTATTAGTGGAGAAAGGGCCAAAAGTTGTATTCAGACTTAAATTCACATTTTTAAAAATCCATCTTTCATATCCCAGGAATGCAGGAGAATTGAAAGAAAATTCATCAGAAAAAAAATTGGAAGTATTTGCTTGAAGAACTTTAAACAAGATTTGAGTAATATTGATCCCAAAATTGCAAGTAAATGATGGAAAGCTGCTTGTGCTTTTCTAGCTGCCAATTTACTGAAGGAGTTTTATGGTGGGAGAATTATTCATTTTCAAGTCCTTTTATCCATCTCCCACAGTGTCTTGAGCTTTTGAAATGAAGCCCAGTATCAGCAAAATCTATTCAGATTGTTCCCCCCCACCTCTAATCATGCGAGCTATATTTAGGAATGAACAAAGTATGCCTGCTAGATTGAAAAGGAACTCAATGGAGAGAAGGAGAAGGGTTTAAAAAGTTGCCTGAATTTGTCAGGCTGATTTCTAAATGATTTTGTCCTCTTTCACAGAGTTCTTGAAAAACCCAACTCCAGTGAAACTCCGAGACAGGCATTTTCTCAAAGCTCCCATTTATTAGAGTAGGTATACAGGCACATCTGGGGAAAACCTGAATCTGAGAGTTCTGGGTTTTCCCTCAGTAACTCAAAAATCCAAATCCATCCCATGCACCCATCAGTCCATCACTTGATCCAGTCCCAATCCGTCCCAACTTGAGATATCACTCCAACCACTCCTTCTCCAGATGCAGGAATACCCTGACCTTGACTGAAAAAAAGAATGCTATTTTATCTAACTACACCCCCTCTACTAAATCCCCCCTCCTACTTTCCTGGGCACAAGAATGTGGCAGCATGGAAGCATCCAGTGTTAATATGGCTTCCAAAGCTGACACTCTTATTTGTGGAAGTCATTGGTTCTCCCATAACATTTGTCTTCTTTGTAGGCCTTTTAATGAAGTGCTTCCCATAATGAGATATAAACCCAAATCAAATCATCCTTTGTCACCACTTGTTGTCAAAGTGTCTACTCAAGGAGGTAGTAGAGACTGTTTTCCTCTGTCTGTTGGGCCAGGTGGATTAGTGAAATTTTCATTTGTTTTTCACATTTTTGAATCTCCATCTCTCTCAAAGAGGAACTTTGGGTTCTGTTCAAAAGATAAAATATAAAAATGTACATAAGCCATGTCTTGTCTCTTTTTGGGAAGGTCAGGAGAGTTGGGGGCCTTCCTCAACTCTGAGGGGAGAATATTCCACAGGGCAGGGACAACAGCAGAAAAAGGGCTCTTCCTGGACCCTGCCAGTCTATTTTTTTTTGTTTGATAGAGCCTGCAGCATACTTTCCCATCTGACCAGGAGGAAGGTACCAACATAATGGAACAAAGACTGCTCCATAGGTAGCTGTCTCCATGCCATGAATTATTTTGGGTGGTAGATCATATCCACCTGCAGAGAATAGGTTGATGACTCTTTCTTAAAGAATCCTTATAAGAATGAGCAAGTCCCCTTGTTTTGAAGTAGTGGTAGGCTATGTCTTTTGTTGTTGTCTTCTACAGATCTGTTATGTTTTACTCTTCGCTGTGTATTGTTTTCTGTACTGTGCTGTGCTTTTAGTTTGTGAAGCTGCCCACAGGGTCACCTGGGAATGGGTGGCTGAACCCCTAACCCTATCTATCTATCTATCTATCTATCTATCTATCTATCTATCTATCTATCTATCTATCTATCTATCTATCTATCTATCTATCTATCTATCTATCCATCCATCCATCCATCCATCCATCCATCCATCCATCTATCTATCTATCTATAATCTATTTATCTATCACCCATTCTTTATTAAATGTGCTTGTCCTAATTCTGAACTTTCTATATTTCTTATGTACAATTTATTTTAAGTTATTTATCCTCGGCCCACTGCCAATTATTTCAGAAACTGTTGACAGCTTTACATTTTGGTGGGTCTAGATTTTACTGAAACACGACAGATTGCTTCACCAAAATCAAATTCATGGCATACAACCTAATCGCTGTAGAATTAATCTGATAGACTGATGCTCTTTCTTTAGTCTGAAATATGCTTTTAGGTATTACAATCAGGCATAGATAGCAGCTACTTGTTAAATGTTTATAAATATTTTGGGGTAGAGTACCATCTCTACGCTGATGATACGCAGCTGTATATATCTACCCCAAACCACCCCAATGATGCCGTAGAGGTGATGTGCCAGTGCCTGGAAGCCGTGCGGGCCTGGATGGGAAGCAACAGACTCAGACTCAACCCGTCCAAGACCGAGTGACTGTGGTTTCTGGCATCCCGGTACAACCAGTTGACTCCATCACTGGCCATAGGGGGTGAACATCTAACCCCTGTGGATGGGGCACGCAACTTGGGCATCCTCCTTGATGCACGGCTGTCCATGGAAGATCAAGTGACAGCCGTGGCCAGGAGGGCGTTTTACCAGGTTCGCCTGGTACGCCAGTTGCGTCCCCTATTGGATCGGGATGCCCTCTGCACGGTCACTCATGCCCTCGTGACATCCTGACTGGACTACTGTAATGCTCTCTACATGGGGCTCCCCTTGAGGTGCACCCGAAGGCTTCAGCTTGTCCAGAATGCAGCCGCGCGGGCAGTTATGGGAACCTCTAGGTTTTCCCATGTAACACCGCTCCTGCGCGAGCTGCATTGGCTGCCTGTCGTCTTTTGGGTGCACTTCAAGGTATTGGTCATCATCTTTAACGCGCTCCATGGCACGGGACCTAGCTATTTGTGGGATCGTATCCTGCCCCATACATCCCTGCGGCTGATTCGCTCCCACAGAGAGGGACTTCTCCGGGTGCTGTCCACTAGGCTATGCCAGCAGGCGGCGCCCAGGGGAAGGGCCTTCTATGTGGCGGGCCTGACCCTCTGGAACGACCTTCCCCCCGAAATTAGAACAACTACGGACCTCCGCTCCTTCCGTCAAAAATTAAAAACGCAATTTGTCTGCTTGGCCGGCCTAGGTTAGTCATCTGTTTATTTATTTATTTATTTATTTTATTAAATTTATACCCCGCCCTTCTCCAAAAGGACCCAGGGCGGCGCACAGGAATTTAAAATACAATACAAAATCAAGTAAAAATTTAAAAAACTTATTTAATACCCATCCTGTGCTAAAAACAAATTAAAATCCCCAAATTTAAAACTGTCTAAAATAGTCATTTGTGGAGGTTATGCTAGGCCGGCTGAATGGAACAAATGTGTCTTTAAACACTGGCGGAAGAGGCGGAGGTCGGAGATGGTGCGAAGTTCAGGGGGAAGGTCGTTCCAAAGGGCTGGGCCAGCCACAGAGAAGGCTCTTCCCCTGGGTGTCACCAGTCGGCATTGTCCGGCCGACGGCACCCTGAGAAGGCCCTCTCTGTGGGAGCGCATCGGTCTAAGGGATGTATGGGGCAGGAGATGGTCTCACATATAACTAGGTCCCGAACCATAGAGCGCTTTGAAGATAGTCGTCAAGACCTTGAAGTGCACTCGAAAGACCACAGGAAGCCAGTGCAGCTTGCGCAGGATAGGTGTTATATGGGAGTGTCTGGGTGCTCCTGTAATCACCTGCGCGGCTGCATTCTGGACTAGCTGTAGCTTTCAAGTGCACCTCAAGGGAAGCCCCATGTAGAGAGCATTACAGTAGTCGAGTCGGGATGTCACGAGTGCTTGAGTGACTGTGCGCAGGGCAGCCCGGTCCAGTAAGGGGCACAATTGGCGCATCAGGCGTACCTGATGAAAAGCCCCCCTGGCCACGGCCACCACATGGTCCTCCATGGACAGCTGGGAATCCAGGAGAACACCCAAATTGCGCGCCCTCTCCACGGGGGCCGGTGTTTCGCCCCCAATGGCCAGAGTTTTATTTTTATTTTATTTATTTATATTTATATCCCGCCCTTCTCCACAGAGGACCCAGGGCGGCGCACAGGAACTTTAAAAATATACAAAAGTACAAAAATAAATACATAATTTAAAATATATATTAAATTACCTGATCCTATGCTAAAAACCAAAATAGTTGGAGTTGGAGTAATCTGGCTGAACCGGGGTGCCGGGAGCCACAGCCACTCAGTCTTGGACGGGTTGAGCTTGAGTTTGTTACTACCCATCCAGATCTGTACGGCTTCCAAACACCGGGACATCACCTCGGCGGCATCATTGGGGTGGTCTGGGGTGGATATGTACAGCTGAGTATCATCAGCGTACAGATGATATCCCACCCCAAAACCACGGATGATCTCGCCCAGCGGCTTCATATATGTGTTGAATAGTAGGGGTGAGAGGACCGACCCCTGAGGTACCCCACATAAGAGGGGTCTCGAGGCCGACCTCTGCCCCCTGTCAACATGTATTGCAACTGACCAGAGAGGTAGGACGAGAACCACCGTAAAACGGTGCCTCCCAGCCCCAACCCCCCCAGTCGGTGCAATAGGATACCATGGTCGATGGTATCAAAAGCCACTGAGAGGTCTAACAGGACTAGGATAGAGGAATATCCTCTATCCTGCACCCTCCAGAGATCATCTACCAACGCGACCATTGCCGTCTCGGTGCTGTGACCAGGTCGGAAGCCGGACTGGCACGGGTCTAAATAATCAATTTCCTCCAGGTGTCGCGGAAACTGTTGGGCCACCACACTCTCAACAACCTTCACTAAAAAATGAAGGTTGGAGACCGAACGATAGTTCTCTAACAATGCTGGATCCAGGGACGGCTTCTTGAGTTGATTATTGTTTTAATTGGTTTTTAAGGGGTTTAGTTTTTAGCATTTTGGGTTTTTAGCGCAGGGATAACTTGTTTAATTTGATTTTTATATATTTATGATGTATTTATGTTTGTATGTTTTTTAATTCCCCTGTGCACCGCCCCGAGTCCCTTTGAGGAGGGGGAGCGGTCTATAAATTAAAATTATTATTATTATTATTATTATTATTATTATTATTATTATTATTATTATTATTATTATTATTATTATTATATATTTAGCATCATGCTTAGTTATCAGAATAGTCTTTGGCCTTGGTGAGAGTACCTTGTAGGAAAAGATGCCATGATTAGAACCCCTTCCTTCTTATTTATCTTATTTGCCTCTGAAATTAGAGAAATGCATGAGAGCTACCTATGCCCGATCCCTCCTGGGGTCACTAGTGAATATAAGCACTGTAATATAAAGTTCTAAAGCCCCCTTAAAGAGGAGACTTTCAGGCTGAGACCCATACAAATCAATGATGCAAAAAAATACAAAAAAATAGCTGTGGGAGGCTGATATTATTGTACAAGGTTCAGACTTCCCAATATCATAACTGCTAGATAACATATTAAATATTAAGATAAATGAAAAGACTTTCAAGCATTAAAAATTGACATATAAAGGAAATTATTGTATTTCCTTCAAATATATTGTACTGCATTCTTGTTCTGAATTGATTCTTAAATTTAAGAGAAGTGCTAAACTTTGAACTAAAGTCATCATGTTACACTGATATAGCATGTTTGCCCTATACAAATGTTAAAATCCTATAAAACCAATATGCTTTGATATTGTGAGCTATCTCAGGAATCATGCTGTGCTAAATTTTGCTGAAAATTGCAGCATTATGATTAGACTGACATATCTGGTTTGGACATTGATTACAAATTATACTGTGAGTAAAAGACAGAAATCTCTCTTACATATTTTTGATGAGGTTTCAAAGCAGGCATTCTGAAGAAGTTCTCTCTCTTTTACACTTCCAATAAGCACTAAGTAAAAGGTGCATTTCACCCCCACCACCTATACGCCTTGCAAGCTAAGATGAACTTCTGTTTGCTTCCCTTTAATTTGGAGTTAGTTTTTTTCAGAGTTCTTTTTGCTCTGAGCAATATTTTCTCATTTGTAACTGTCTGACCTGATTTTGTTTCCATATTTTCCCCTAAATCTCAGAGGGAAGTTATAAATGTCAATAAAAATTAAACTTCAGCCAACACAAATCTCTATATTTTCTTAAACCTCCCACCTACATGGTTCCTATGTTTTTGTTTTTTTAAAAGCAGTATATTTTGTTATATTTCTAATTTGAAAATAGAGTAAATTATAAAAAAATTAAAGAGTGGGTTAAAAAAATACAGTGGTACCTCAGAACATGGTGTTAATTTATTCTGAGTGGTGTGACAGGTACTAAAAAGGATGATACCCAAACAAACCCCATGACTTACCATGTAACCCTTTGTTTTAACCCGAAGAAATTTCTGTCTTTCCCTTTTCCTGTGTTAGTGAACTTTTCAGCATGGCTGACTTCCTGTCCTTCCTCTGTGGCTATTACCTTCTTTTGCAGCTACTTTCCCAGCATGGCTGACTTCCTGTATGTTGCCCACAGCCTTCCCCCTCTTCGTACAGCTGTGTGCCAGCTACTAAACAAGGCTGAGTACTGGAACAACATTTTCATGTCAAAAGGTATTGGAAACCAAATTTGATGAGTTTTAAAGCAGTCATGTACCAAGCTACCACTGTAGAAAATATCAATATTGATGTACTGCTTTTCAGCTTGGGTTTAGCAATAGCAATAACACAGACATATATTGCTTCATAGTGCTTTATATCCCTCTCTAAATGGTTTGCACAGTCAGCATATTGCCCCTAATAATCTGGATCCACATTTTACTGATCTTACAGGTATTGAAAGCTGAGTCAACCTTGAGCTGGTCAGAATCAAACTCCTGGCAGTCAACAAAATTAGCCTGTAATACTAGATTCTAACTTTTGCGCCACCACAGGGCCTTTAGTTTGGTTTGGTTTGTAAACAATACTCTAACCAACTATTTCCTCTTTCCTTATGCACTTCCTAAATACGTCAGACAGTTCTATGGGTAAACCATGGATGCTTGAAAGCAATAGTTTGTATGCTGCTAAAGATGAAAAAATTTCAAATTGTTTGAACAGTTGTCTAATTTGCCTTAAAAAACTAGTACTTTAACGAAATGACTATCAGGCAACCAAATTCGGCTATATATGCTTCAATTATTATGCAAGAAGTTTCAAGAGAAGAGCATAGCAAACCCCACTCTCTTCAAGCACTGCTGATGTTATGTAGTCTATGGCTGAGCAGCAATGGTACAGTGGTTAGAGTGCAGTATTGCATGCTACTTCTGCTGTCTGTGGACTGCCTGCAGTTTAGCAGTTCGAGTCTTACTGGCTCAAGGTTGTCTCAGCCTTCCATACTTCCGAGGTTAGTAAAAGTTTCTATTCTGATGCATTAACACCTACACAAAGATGGCTCTCTCCGAGTACAATACCAACTTGTATGGTATTGTGAGAAATACCATACAAATGAGAGAAACATTTTTCTTCTTAATGTTATGTCTTTTAAACAGCTAACAGATATTCTTCAGAATTTGACATGTCCAAACAATGATACATTCAGTTCTTTTGTTTTTGCTTATGCAAAAGCATATATTTGTGAAAATAAATCCATGTATGCTTTATTTTAAGGGACGCGGTGGCTCAGTGGCTAAGAGCTTGTCAATCAGAAGGTCAGCAATTCAGCGGTTTGAATTCCTAGTGCCATGTAACAGAGTGAGCTCCTGTTACTTGTCCCAGCTTCTGCCAACCTAGCAGTTTGAAAGCATGTAAAAATGCAAGTAGAAAAATAGGAACCACTTTGGTGGGAAGGTAACAGCGTTCCATACGCCTTTGGCATTTAGTCATGCCAGCCACATGACCACGGAGATGTCTTTGGACGCTGCTAGTGCTTCGGCTTTGAAACAGAGATAAGCACCACCCCCTAGAGTTAGGAATGACTAGCACATATGTGTGAGGGGACCTTTACCTTTACGCTTTATTTTTTTAAAAATGTACAAGGTATAAAAACCAGAAGATGAAACTCCACAGAAATGTATACATATTTTTAAACGGATGTTTAAACAGAGTTGTCCTCATGTTTACTTGAGATCTGTATAATCATTCTCCTCTGTTATGACTTTGATGAGGCAGACAGTCCAATAACATCAAAGCTTGTCTTTTCATGTACATGATTATAGGTAGAATTTGTATTCATACTTGTCCTGCAGTGCTGCAGGGTGAGGGACTGAGCTCATGAATTCAAGCATGCAGAGAACTGAGAAAGTGTCCTAAGTTCCTCAACAGGTATGTGAGAAATCAACACAGCCAGGTTTAGCCATCTCTAGTTCAAGAGTATTGTTGTGAGAGATAAATTGGAGGCTGATGTACACTTCAATCAGGGTTATGCAATGATAGCTCAGATCTTGTTTAAAAACACATTTGTTTCATCAAGCCGGCCTTGCATAGCCTCCGCTGTTGACTAGTTTAGATAGTTTTAAAATGGGGGGGGGGGGGTCTTAATTGGTTTTTAGCACAGGATTTCATATTTAATAATCTTTTAAAATTTTATATTTTTGTATTGTTTTGTATATTATTTTAATTTTCCTGTGCACCGCCCTGGGTCCATTTGGAGAAGGGCGGGATATAAATCGAATAAAATAAAATAAATAAATAAATAAATCTTATCAAGCTGTAGAAACTGAGATATGTGTTTTGCAATGGAGACTGTGATTTGTACTTGCAATGAAACCGAATCCTATATTTGGCAAGAATTCTTCAGACTGGCACTGCAAAATCCATAGACCAAAAGCAAAGCTATGTTTTTCAATGCACAAGAAAAGAGAAGGATGTCATACTTATTACTACATTCCTGCCAACCAGAAAGTAAATTCAGTAGTATATACGTATTTTTATTTAGGTTTAGATTTGACCTCAAACCTCAAACCATTTTATCTAGGTTTCAGTTTGACCTTTTAGAAATGATAAATAATTCCATTCAAGTGGCATTTAATGATCTTGTATACTTTTAAGGTTACTGTAGCTATATTTCATATTTATGGGGTTTCTATCAGATTTCTGTGAATATGCTATCAGGATCACAGGCAGTAACTGTCTAAAGTCGTAAATTTTACAAAGACATGCCACTTAAGTACGTGTACCAATGATCTCTTCATAGGATCAAAGAAAAGTTTCATACTTACTGCTTGGCCCATTGCCAATACAGATCATCCACTGTTTCTTGAGTGCAGGAATGGTTGGAATTATCCTGCCCCCATCCCAACCCATTTCACTTTTTTCACAATTGAATTTCATTTTATGACAAACTTGAACATTGGGCACTATGTAATAAAATGAAATTCAATTGTGAAAAAAGTAAGGTCCTACATATAGGCAAGAAAAACAAAATGCACAAGTACAGTATAGGTGGTACCTTGCTCAATAGTAGCAACTGTGAGAGGGATCTAGGAATCCTAGTGGACAACCATTTAAATATGAGCCAGCAGTGTGCAGCAGCTGCCAAAAAAGCCAAGACAGTTCTAGGCTGCATAAACAGAGGGATAGAATCTAGATCACGTGAAGTGTTAATGCCACTGTATAGTGCCTTGGTAAGGCCACACTTGGAATACTGCATACAGTTTTGGTCGCCACGATGTAGAAAAGACGTGGAGACTCTGGAAAGAGTGCAGAGAAGAGCAACCAAGATGATTAGGGAACTGGAGACTAAAACATATGAAGAACGGCTGCAGGAGCTGGGTATGTCTAGTTTGATGAAGAGAAGGACCAGGGGAGACATGATAGCAGTGTTCCGATATCTCAGAGGGTACCACAAAGAAGAGGGAGTCAAACTATTCTCCAAGGCACCTGGGGGTAGGACAAGAAGCAATGGGTGGAAACTAATCAAGGAGAGAAGCAACTTAGAACTAAGGAGAAATTTCCTGACAGTTAGAACAATTAACCTCTGGAACAGCTTGCCTCCAGAAGTTGTGAATGCCCCAACCCCGGAAGCCTTTAAAAAGATGTTAGATAGCCATTTATCTGAAATGGTATAAGGTTCCTGCCCACGCAGGGGGTTGGACTAGAAGACCTACAAGGTCCCTTCCAACTCTGCTATTGTATTGTATTGTATTGTATTGTATTGTATTGTATTGTATTGTATTGTATTGTATTGTATTGTATTGTATTGTATTGTATTGTATTGTATTGTATAGATATGCATGCTTCCCAATTTTGATTTAAAACTGTTGTGATTCAAGCTAAGCAATCTTAAAACCTTTAGGGCAGATGGCCTTCAGTGCTTCATTCCATTCTAGGAGCAGACCCAGTTCTGATTAGCTGTAGTACCTTCACACACCCCTCACCTCCAGTGGCTGTTCATTTCCCTGAGCAGCTATTTCATCCTGACCTGGGTTGCTGATGTGTTATCTGATGGTCGTAAATTTTAAAATCCTGAAGTTGATCCAGTAATGGTCCATTAAGTCAGTGAACTATCCTCAACTCAAGAAGTTCATGATGCGGTTCACCCCTTACAACTCCCACTAGGCTGTTTCTTTCTTTCTTGCCCAGGATGGGTGAAGCATGTTCCTGTTGTTTTCTCACAGTTGTGCAAAACTTCCCTTCTCTTTCCTAATTTTTTAACATCTTTAATTTGCAAGGTAATAACATTTCTACTTACTGTTTTTCTGAATCTGAGTTATTAGTTTTTCCTTGCCACTAAGTTTCCATGGTCTTACAAAGGAATGTTTGAACAAAACAACAACCTGTTATCCTATTGTTTTGATTACTAGAGCAACAATGGTGCAGAAAGAAAAAAAGAAACAAAACGTCTACTGAAAGCATTCATGCGTGCAAATAGCTAGAATATCAAATAAAGGCACAAAGATTAATGGGGAAAGAACGGCCTCTACAAGGAAAACACAATCACTGGAATATTCTTCACAGAACTCAGGTTACCCTACCCTGGATCTGAAGCGTAAAAAATCAGAAAAGAACCAGTGGTATCAGTTGAGAAATGTTTAAGGATGTGCCCTACCAGAGACTTTTAGTGAGGACATGGAAAGCTAAACATCCCTGAAGGAACAAAGACAACATATTTCAGGGATGGCATTATACTGAAGATCAGTGAGCAGGGATAAAACCTAGGTGTTGATATCTCTCTGGAGCAAGTAGAAAGTGTGAAATTGCCTACATGTAACCTGGACAGCTGCTCCTCTGAAATAGACATTGGGAACTAAGGTTTTCATGATTGGCTGATGAGTGGAATAGAAGGAAGTCAAATTATTCTTTCTAGGCACACAACTGTAATATTATCCAAATGAACACAAAACTCATCCAAGTCTCCTTTCTTAAACACTTTTGTAATTACTGTTGAATTACTGACAGTCACTAGATGAATTTCCTTCAGTACTTAGTAAAATAAATTGGAAATCTGATTTTAAAGGCTTCGCAATAAGGGCTTCGCAATAAACAGCAAAAATGTGATTAGAGAGTTGCTTTTGAACAGTTTTAAATAGATAAAAGGTCTAGATCAGGAGTGTCAAACTGGCGGCTCATGGGTAGGATGTATCACATATAGGCCAAATCCACCCCAGTTCAGTGAATGGGAAAAACATTGTAAAATGTCACATGATACTGCAGGTTTGACACCCATGATCTAGATCAGGAGTTCCCAAACTTGGCAACTTTAAGACTTGTGGACTTCAACTCCCAGAATACTCCTGCCAGCATAGCTGGCTGGAGTATTCTGGGAATTGAAGTCCACAAGTCTTAAAGTTGCCAAGTTTGGGAACTCCTGATCTAGATGGAATTAAAATGGGATTTTGAGTTTCAATAAATGAATATTTCCTATGGGAAAATATTGTGTTTTGAATCCTGAGAAAAAATGTGAAAGGAGAGAATATGAAGGTTGGACACTACAGGTCAATAAAAAGAAGTAAAAATTGCAATTAAAGGAGAAAAACACCTTATTAATATAGTATAGAGCAAAATACATTAACTTTGAAGGATATATGGGAACAGTGGGGTCAAATGTTAATATTAAGAATGTCTGCCATTACAAATAAAGTTATGGAAGAGGAACAAGTTCTATTGAATAAGACCAACATGAATTTTGATGTGGATTTTAAAATGACAGGCTACAAGAATGATCTGGAAAAAGATGAAATTATATATATTTATTTATCAGCTCAAACATAAACACAAATGGAAACAAAAGACAATGAAATAAATAGCTTTATGTCTGCATGGTGACACAACCATATCCTTATCCTCCTGTCTCAGCTGATCAGGAAGAGAACCTGGTGGCTTAGTGGCTAAGGCTTCTGCCTAACATGTAATACAGCCCCGGTTCAAATGCCAGTAAGGGTATGGCTAGCTGATGAGATCTAAAAAGCTTGAAATAGATCTATCCTAGTCTCCCTGATTTATTTATTGATCAGCTCAAAAACCTAACACACACATAAAAGAAAGTACACAATGGAACTCATAGCTTTCTGTCTAGATGGTCTCTGGTGATGAGCTGAAAGGCAGAAAAGGAAAGCAGTATGCTTCCTCCCTTAGTTGGGGCTTAACAGGGTGTTGTGACACAACCATATGTGTGTGTGTGTGTGTGTGTGTTATGTTTTTGAGCTGATCAATAAATAAATCAGGGAGACTAGGATAGATCTATTTCGAGCTTTTTAGCTGTCATCAGCTAGCCATACCCTTACTGGGATTTGAACCGGGGCTGTATTACATGTTAGGCAGAAGCCTTAGCCACTAAGCCACCAGGTTCTCTTCCTGATCAGCTGAGACAGGAGGATAAGGATATGGTTGTGTCACATAATATTATATGTGTGTGTATGTGTTTATGTATATATGTATGTAAATTTTGTAGATTTTCATGGGTATAGGTATTCTGGTCTTATTGTATTCGGTTCTTTTCCCATGTAAAATTGAGATTGTCTTGGCAACGTTTTGGTGAGGTCTCACTTGCCATCTTCATGCTAAACCCCAACCTGAAGATGGCGAGTGAGACCTCGCCGAAATGTTGCCAAGACAATCTCTATCTTACACAGGAAAAGACCCGAATACAACAAGACCAGCATATATATTTACAAGGGAGACCTGCCAAAGTTTTGAAAGTTCTGTTTGGAAGGGACAGAAAATAAAAAGTCAAAGAATTCAATTCAATAATAGGACATTATTTAAAAGGATTAAAGATCAAGATTGGTAAAGTAAAGGGAAGGGATATAAAGTTGATCTATCTGACCAAGGTTAAAACATTGTTGTTATTTCTGGTAAACCTTAATGGACTTTTGCTGACCGAGACTGAATGATGAGCTTTTAAGGATTTACCTATAGATAAGATGTGATAAGGAAAAAAGAAATGATTGTATTTTAAGAGAAATTGATACATTGTCAAAATTGTTTATACTTATTAAGACTAAGGGAAAAGTTACTTCTTTACATTTCTTTTTTCTCTTTGTTTTCTTCCTTTCTTTTATATTACATTGTTTTCATTCTTTTTTAATTTCTATTCCTTTATTTTTTGTAGTTTGTCACTTTTATTCATACAATTTTAATATTTAATACAATTATTTGGAAAAAAAACACAGGCAATAAAGAAACTTGCCATGTCTCCTCCATTGCTGCTGGCATACTGCTGGCCTGCAGAACAGCTAATTGGTATGCTAGGTATTGAAGCTCACCTCTTCTGTCAATCAACTTGCAAAATTCCAGAAAAGTTAACAATCAGTTGTCATAAGGTGTGCAAATTGGTTCCAGCTACCCACTGGGAAGAACCGATGTGGTCTTCTGATGGCTGTAATCCAGACCAAACACTAGCGTTGTCCAATTAACCCACTGCCACCGAGACTGAAAATTCTTTGTTTCTGAGATTGGCTTAAAAAATAGCCAAAGGCAGCAAAGGAGGAAAAAAAGTCTAAATTGCAGCATGGAATTGCCCCCCAAAGGATAAATGATGGGCAGAAATTATTTATAAAAAGTCCTCTTAAAAGGGAAGGAGCTGCATATTATTTATGAAAAGAAAAATAAGTATAGGAGGGAAGGAGAGAGAGAGAGAGAGATGGAGAGAGAGATGTCTATGTCATTATAATCATTTGGCTTTTTATTATTAAGATACATATTCATTTATAGAGAATGTATCTATTTGTAAGTAAAAGGTAAATTCTGTAAAATTCCATAAAACTCCAGGTTTCTGTCTCCAAAGGGAACCAAACTTAAATAAATAATGCACCCCAGAAATTTCACACTTGTGAAGTTGTGTGAAGTTGACAATGTGTGCTGTTTTCCTTTTCTTTTTAAGAAAAGAACTATTGATGTACTTTTTTGAAGGAACAGAACTGGTTACATACATTTGAAGATAAATTCTACTAAGTTCTTTGGGCAGCTGGGACTCTTTGGACATACCAGAATGTTTAGGAAAGTTCAATCAGTTTTGTTAAAAAAATATTACTCTATTTTTCCTTTGAGACAATATTGAAAACAAGATTTAAATATTTAATTGGAATATCCTTTTTATGATGTCCCAAGATGGGCTCTGATCTCCCCAATCATTTCCAAATACAAAGGCCACACTGATAAACTTTATGTTTATTACCTTTTAAGGGATGCTACCTCAACATTCTATTATACAACTGTACTGCTTGTAATTAGATATATCATTTTATTGCCCTGTTTTCCCCCCTTTCCTAATAATGAAATGTTGCATCAAATTGTTACTCTGTTTTCTTGTAAAGGCTGGTCAAACATGTAATGAAGATATTTGATTTGATTTTGATTTAATTTGATTTGTTACATAGATTGATGATATTAAATAATGTATCTGTTTAAAACTTGTTTTCCTGTGAATAACATGATTTCCCTCTCCCCCAATATCTGTATATATTTCATTTCTCAAACAGAGAGCGGGAATTAGAGAGAAGGCATTGACTTGGGAAATTTCAAGTGACATTTACATAAATCCAGTACAAAGGATTATGCATTTTCAAGTAAATTATGTTGATGCCTATGAAGAAAAGCATATAGGTTAGTTAGTTATTTCCCCAGAACCTAAAAATGCTAAGCAGCACTTTGAAGAAATCATATCTAATTAGGATCAGGGGATTCATCTTAAGATCAGCCACATTAAATCCATATTAATCCATTGATTTGCCATATAATTTGGAAGAAGTCTTACAAACATATGTAACTTTCTTCTACCTGTGATCCGCTCATTTTCCTGGATTTTTAGGAAACTCAGAACTCATACTGTTATTTCAACTCTCTGGGACAGGAATCTAATTGCATGGACTGTAATACTTCCATTGAGAAGCAGAACTGATAGATGATAAAACAGAAACCTAAGAAAGCCAGATTGGAAGAGAAATTAATCAAGGAAATAAGGGAAAATTCGAAGAGCACTATTAGAGAGAAAATTGGAGGAGAAAAGGGAAAGAAGAACATTCTGGAAGGCAAAGGGAAACTTAAAATGCCATGCCTAAACCACAACTGAAAGTTAAATATCTTTATAATTAAGTGGTGGAAGTAATTACCATTTTCCCAGGAAGATAATTATTGTAGCCTCTAATTCAGAGATACCTGATGGGGGAAAATAATCAAAATGGCAGGTGCGATTGAATCCTTTAAATGTGTGTTATCCTATGGATCTAAAAAAATGTGACAAGGTTTGATCACTCAGGTGTCTCCACTATCTTGATTTTTTTTTTAAACTACCCTTTTGGATACCCCTGATGGAGACCAATAAAAAGTAACATTTTTTTAATAAATGCTTTTATTAATTTTCTGATTGATAGCAATTAGTTTCGAGAATTGCAGAGAGGCTACGACTTACCCTAGATTTATCCTTCATCATCCTGGGTTTGCCTCCCCTATCTTGCCAGATATTGCCACCTCCAAGCTAACTTAAGACACAAGGACAAAATGCAATGCTGCATGAGTAGGCATCTATGTATTATAGGTTCTGCTCCTCTTATTCCTTTTCCATGCAACCTCCAAATCTGTCCTAGGTAATACCATAAGTTTCCAAAGTAGATTTGGAGCATCCACCTCAATAAAAAGCCTACATAAGTAAAAAAGAAAAAATGGCACTTTGCTATGGTTTTATCCATACCTCACTGAATGTGTAGTCCTCAATGGACTACATGGAGTGAAGTATGCAGTAGAGTACCCCAAGTACTCTTCAATATCTTCATCAATTATTTGGATGAGGGGATAAATAGGGAACTCATCAAATTTGCAGATGACACCAAGCTGGTAGGAATAGCCAACACTCCAGAAGATAGGCTTAAGATACAGAAGGATCTTGACAAACTTAAACATTTGGCATTATCTTAACAAAATGAAACTCAATGGTGAAAAAAGTAAGGTTCTACATTTAGACAAGAAAAACAAAATGTACAGGTACAGTATATGTGGTGCCTTGCTCAATAGTAGTAACTGTGAGAGGGATCTTGGAATCCTAGTGGACAATCATTTAAATAGGAGCCAGCAGTGTGCAGCAGCTTCCAAAAAAGCCAACACAGTTCTAGGCTGCATACACAGAGGGATAGAATCAAGATCATGAGAAGTGTTAATACCACTTTATAATGCCTTGGTAAGGCCACACTTGGAATACTGCATTCAGTTTTGGTCGCCACGATGTAAAAAAGATGTGGAGACTCTAGAAAGAGTGCAGAGAAGAGCAGCAAAGATGATTAGGGAGCTGGAGGCTAAAACATGAAGAACGGTTGCTGGAAGTGGGTATGTCTAGTTTAATGAAAAGAAGAACTAGGGGAGAAATGATAGCAGTGTTCCAGTATCTCAGGGGTTGCCACAAAGAAGAGGGACTCAAACTATTCTCCAAAGCACCTGAGGGTAGAACAAGAAGCAATGGGTGGAAACTAATCAAGGAGAGAAGCAACTTAGAACTGAGGAGAAATTTCCTGACAGTTAGAACAATTAATCAGTGGAACAATTTGCCTCCAGAAGTTGTGGATGTTTGAACACTGGAAGTTTTTAAGAAGATGTTGAATAACCATTTGTCTCAAATGGTATAGGGCTTCATACCTAGGCAGGGGGTTGGACTAGAAGACCTTCAAGGTCCCTTCCAACTCTGTTATTCTATTCTTTTATATCCGGCTCTAGCAGGTGAACTTTAAAATAACATGCCATATTCATAACATTCAACTTCTAGTAAAAAAAATGTTCATTTTTCCCAGAGATACAAAAGCTACATACTGTATATATATATGTGTGTGTGTGTGTGTGTGTGTGTGTGTGTGTCTTTTTAACTGTTGGGAAGGGGGGAGGCATACCATACAAATCTCTGTGAAATTAGTCATTATCTTCATAGCTTTTCATAATTCTTGGAATTGAAATCTCAGCACATCTGAAGACCGTCAAGGTGAGAAAGGAAAGTGATCTTTAGAACCAGCAAGTCAACCTAACATGAAATGATTCTTCAAGAGGAAGTCAAGAGTTTCAGGCTTAGACTGAAGTATATTAGTTCCCTGCTTATCCTCTTGAGGGCTTAGCACTTCTTATAAAAACCAAGTTCAGTTATGTTAAAGGTCTACAACTTCTTTTGAATATCTATTAGCTCCTAAAGAGAATTAGCACAACTATGCAGCAGATGGCTTGAAAACAGCAACAACAGCAACAGTAGAGCACCTTGACTGACATGGCCTACATATAAGCTGGTTTGGGAGGAGAATTATACAAGCAGAAATAGAGGAGACTTTCATATATTCTTTGGAAAAAATAGCAATGGACTGCCAAACTTGAATCATCTTAACTGAAGATAGTGGGGATTTTTGCTAGGGAGTGACCCGGAAGGTTTAGCCTCTTTATTGTTTGACTAAAGGACAATTAATCAAAGGCAAGCCTCTGTGATAGCAGTATAAATGGGCTTTTCTTGCTTAATAGACCCCTATGCACAGGCGGCTAGTTTGAGGGCAGCAACTGAACAAGACTGATAGTCCAGAAAGACAGAAAGGTCAACCAAGGTAGGTGAAGGATTCATGCAGCGGATCAAAACCAACAGAAAATAAACAAGAACAAAAATATTGGTTTCATGGAGGAAGAAAGGTTTAACAAAAAAGCAAAAGCATTTAAGATTGCAGAATAATCTACTGACCCTAAAATGAGATTCACCGAGGACCGATGCTATTGTAGGAAATTTCATGAGAGGCATGAGGGTAAAGTTCAGAATTAAACTTATTAGTGGGATTCAGAGACTATAAGGCAAAGCGTTGAAAGAAATGAGGTTGGGTATTAGAAGATTATGCATACAGCAGTAATATAGCCTTAGTATTTGACCTTTGATTTTAGCTGGTGCTAGCTTTCCATTTTCTCATTAGTGAGTTTAGTTTGCCACATAATTCATGGTCCAGCACATTCCTCTGACATAGATACTCGACTTTTTAGTTGCTTAGCGTTCAATCATGTCAGGATTCCATTTGCCCTTTTAAGCTTTTCATTTCTTGGTAGGAATCAGGAGGGTATGCCTCTGCCCGTTTATTTATTATTTATTTGTGATCCAAGACCAGTCACAGAATTTAAAAATGCAGCACACAGATGTAACAATTTATGGATTTATAAAAGGAAGAAATTTTATAAAATTAGCATGTTACCAAATGACTTTTTTAAGCTAAGGCTGTAATTTTTTTAAAAAGAAATGCTTTGTAGCGCCTGGATATTGATCATTTCATAAGAATATCTCAACCTGTTTCTTTTTCCCCACTAGTCACAGCCACAGTCTCACAGTTCTTCCCTACACTTACAGAATTCTGCAAAAAAAAAAAAAACATGCCAACAATTCTTTTTATTGAGATAGTTGAGATTTAAATATTGCAGGATACTTTTTTTAAATAAAGTAAAAATAAAAATAGTTCTAAAATACCCTTTCCATGTTTCTAAATTTCTATAGATAGACTAGCAGTGACCATTGGAATGAAGTAATAATCGTTGTCCATGGACATTCTCAGTCATCCAGGTCATGGTTGTCCCAAGGCAACTGGACTTTGGGTTTTTCCCCCCCAAACAAAAACCAGCTGTCTTTTGAAAAAAGCACCTTTTGGACAATTGATGGTAGTGTTCTTCAGCTGCTTCAGAAAAGTATGCTTTAGTTAATGTGTTAAATCAATGCTTATTTATTCACTTTTTAGAAGCAATGAAAGAGAGAGAGAGAGAGAAATGGCAGTCTAGGAAGTTAGACTGTAATAGGTTTCATCTTGTACCACTTAAAACAATTCTTAATGTCAATACTCCCTGAAAAAGATATTCAGTGAACCCAAAAGTGAACCAAAAAAGAACTAATAAATTTGAAGGAGTTCACTGATAAATAAATAATTCTGCAAAAAACAGCTTTTTGCCTATTCACCTTTATAGAGCTAAGATAGTATCACATAATTATTAAATTATATAATGCCTATTTACATAAAGATTCAGTAATGGGAGAGGGGAAAGGATGATTATTTTTTAGCAATAATTCACACTACTGCTTCCTAACCTTAGATAGTAAGTTGATAATAGAACGTTGCCAAACAACAACAACAACAACAACAACAACAATGTGATAATACTTTTGAATGGTCTGAAATGGAAGTAGTTTCTCAAGTAATCTGGGAACTGATAATCTAATGGAAACTATATTAAAGGGTCTTTATTTATATGGAGATGAAACAGTACATTATACACATAATCCTGGAAGACAAGTTGTATCAGGATTTAATTTAATTCTGCAAAACATGTCCAGATTGCAAAACCATCAAATCTTCTTCAACAGGCCTGAAATTCATATGCAAAGAATTCTATACATCATCCATCAGAAATATGTCCCCCATTATTCCATGGAGTTAATTCTCAAAGAAGCTTATTTTTTGAGAATGTGACTAAAAAAAAACTTTAGAAGACCTTAACATTTGCTGGACTTCTGGAGAAGGCATAGTGAATTGAAGATTGTGAATCAAGGCACTAGAGAGCATACCAGTTCAAGGAACCTGGAAACAACAGAAAGCAGTTTTCTGTGGTTTGAGTACTGGACGATGAGAGGAACAGCCATTTTGCCTGTAACCACAGCAGAATCATTTAAAGGATACTAAGTTTTCAAATCTCACTTTCTAATTACTTTTGGGAATTCAATTTCAAGCTATTAGAGACCTTCAGACCAACAGGTTTTAAGTCTTCATTTGACTTTATCTTCAGCTGTGAACAACCCCCCAAAAATAGATTAAAAAAATAAGGAAGAGAGCTAAATAAAATTTTAATCTAAAAATTGTAAATGATTTAAGAATCCAGATAAATTGCAATTTGACTATAAGATTTTGGAATTAACAATAAAAATAATGGCTTCTCATTGGAAATAGAATTATTTTGGCTATCCTGGTTACTGCAAGTCATAATAAAAGATAAGTGATGATATTAAACTGGATACAAGAGGAAAGATTTTAAGGAGAAGAAGAAGAAAAATTATAAGCCTGTTCTTTATTGTCAGTTAATTTTGGGACTTACATGTTTTTTATTATAAAACATGATAACATTAGAAATATTAAAGGAAACCATATAAAGAATGGGGCCAGAAATTAATATAAATACTGTCAATAGTGATATCCGCTTTTATGGATACAATATATCTCAAAATGTTAATGGAAGGACAGAAGTGGAACAATATAGAGAAAGAACCAAAAGTGAAACAAATGGTAAGCCAAGAATAATTTGGAAGAGGGAGGTTTATAATAAATAAACTGGAATAAAGAAGAATTGAAGAGAAATCAAATCTTGTGACAATATTTGATTGAATTAAAGATTAAATAAAAGGAGGGAATATAAAGTAGTTTTAATTGATCAATACTAAAATACTAATCCTTTAAGGACTCTTAGTTCTAACATAAGGATTGAAAAGTTGAGATTTTATAGTCTTGCTTCTCAATAAGGGGTATAATATGGGGAGAAGAGGTATCTGTATAATAAAGGATGGAGAGTTATTAAATTGGTTTATACTTTATAGTTGGAACTTTTTTATATAGTTCTTTTCTTTTTCTTTGTTATATTCTCTTTTTTTCTTCTGTTTCCTTTTCCTGCAATTTTCATTCTTTCCTTTAATCTTTTTTCTAAGTTTAGTGTGTATTAATTTACTCTTGTAAATAAAATTCTTAATAAAACTATACTAAACAGGAAGACAACATGTTGATTTCACTCTATACAGCACCATAATGTGAATCAATGTTATCATATAACAAAGAAGAAATATATGAACACTTGTATAATTATTGCAAGTAAAGTACAACATCAATGAAGAATAATTAATGAACATACTTCGTGGGATCAAAGTGGCTTCATCTTCATCATCTTATCCCTTGCTCCTCATTTCAAGTTTCAGGGCCTTGAGTAATGCGTCTCCCCAGTCATAAGACATCCATCAGACCAAATCAATGACAGATTCTCTTTGAAACTTTCAATGGGAAAAAAGTGCTATTATCTGCTATTTCACCAGGCTGAGCTTGAGGGAGCGGTCAAACATGTAATCAATCTTGAGTCACTTCACACCCACAAGAGATCAAAGTCCCACCCACCTTGAATTCCATTGATTTTTATCTCCTGCCAATTGAACCATTAGTAGTTCAGATTCTTATACAGAGTTTAAGCTTGCAATAAATCCCATTTACCCATTTGAACTGCCTGGGCCTTCTGATTTCTCTGGCACTTGACATATTTCCATTTAATGAATATTTACAGGCTCTACCACTTCCTTGCTACAGAGTTAGTCAAGCTATCATCCTCCAGATGTCTGACTCACAGGCTGCTGTAGCAACCTTTGATGGGAGGTTACCATCTTGGGTGTTCACTTTCCTAGACTCCGTAATTGTCATGTCCATCTTCTTAATTTTTATGTAGACATAATTTGCATAATTTAGAAATGGTACATTTTCAGGTTGATTTCTCTTTTCATTTTTTGTCTTTAAATCTTAGTTTTCTTTCAGCATTTTCCATTGGAATTGTTAGGTTATGGATTAAAAAGACAGCACTTCAAGGTGTAAAGTACCTCCCAGGCATTTCATCTAGCAAATAGCTGATGTGCTTATAGGGTGTGCCTTGTGTAAAAGCTGAAAACTACACTCAAGGAAAAGCAGGCATTTTAAGCTAAATACATTTTTAAAATCTTACATTTCTTGGGGAACAGACATTTTGGAAATGTTAGATGAAGGTTTAAGGTTCTTTCTCTAGATAATGAGACTTCCAGGGTCATCTGAACATTGCGAACAAACTTTATTGTGAACTAAGCCTCACTGGGCACTTTATTTCATTTTAATAACAGCTGAATGAACTTATTTCAATCATGGCTAACGACTTTTAAAATTTTAACCCAGGACCCACTATGAATTCCATTCTATTGCTTGTTTTAGATAATTATTTTAGTTATTTATTCATAAGCATATGTACTCCAGAGCAAATCTACTGTCACTGCGAGAGTCCCTGCTCTCGCAGGCTTGGCCCTTGGATCTATCTAGGGCCCATCTTAATGATGGTTTAATTAATCCGAAGAGATGGGCGAAGCGCGGCCTCAGGGGTTTTTTATTTCGTAAGCTGTCTTTTTTAGAGGGTATTAGGGAGGGGGGAGGGTTTAGACAGGTTGAGACTAGCCAGAAGGGAACGGGCCGAGCCAGCAGACGACGGAGGGAGGCGGATGGTTCCGTTAAGAGGGGGGAAACACAAGTCATTCCGGTGGAGGGCTTCCCCATCCAGAGGGTCGTGGGGAGGGGCAGGTCCGAGGGGAGACAAGTTCCTTCCTCCCGGTTGGAGGCACGTAGCCGTTGGTTACAAACGGTCAGGTGCCACAACCCCCGCAGGCTAGGTGGCCAGGGAATTCAGAGCCAGGGTCTGCGGCTGATGTTTTGCAACGCCAGGTCCGTGGTCAACAAAGCCCCCCTCATTAGTGACCTTGTGTCAGAGGGGGAGCCGGACCTGGCAGGAATTGCGGAGACCTGGTTGGGCCACGAGGGAGGACATCCCCTCGTTGAAATGTGCCCACCAGGCTACCGTGCATTTCATCAGCCGCGGGCCCTAGGCAGGGGCGGTGGGGTAGCGGTCATTATTAAGGAAGGCCTTGAGCCGAGAGAGACCATTGTGCCCCAGACTTCCGGCTGTGAGTCCCTCTGCGTGAAGTGGGGCCTAGGGAGGCAGTTGGGCTTGCTGGTTGTATACCTGGCTCCCCGCTATGTAGCAGCAGCCCTGCCCGAGCTCCTGGAGGTGATCGCTACGGTGGCAGTGGAGACCCCCAGACTTATAGTCATGGGGGACTTTAACCTGCCATCGTTGGGCGAATCATCCGTGGTAGCTCGGGAGTTCATGGCTTCCATGACGGCCATGGACCTGACCCAAGTAATTCAGGGCCCCACCCACGAGGGTGGACATACGCCGGACCTCATCTTTGTCTCGGGCCAATGGAAAAGTGATCTGGGTACAGGGGATATAGTCATCACACCCTTGTCATGGTCAGACCACTCACTTCTCCGGCTCGACTTTCCGACCGCTGCTCCCCTCCACGGGGAGGCGGAACCAGAGTCACCAATCTGGTACCGCCCCAGGCGCTTGATGGACCCGGATGGGTTCCAGACAGCGCTTGGGCCATTTCCTGTATCCCTGACCCGCGCCCCGATGGAGGACCTCACGGCCGCATGGAATAGTGCGGCCGTGGGAGCCTTAGATCGGGTCGCGCCCTTGCGGCCTCTCTCGCGGCGGCGAACCACCCTGGCTCCTTGGTTCCCTGAGGAGCTGCGGGTGATGAAACGCCGCAAGAGATGCCTAGAGAGAAGATGGAGGGCTAGCCGCTCTGAATCTGACCGGACACAGGTAAGAGCCCATTTACGGACTTACATTGTGGCGCTGAGGGTGGCCAAACGTCATCATTGTGCCACTCTCATAGCATCCGCAGAAAACCGCCCTGCCGCCCTGTTTAGGGTGACCCGCGCCCTCCTTCAACAGAGGGAACGGGAAGCCCCACTACAGGGTAGAGCAGAGGAATTTGTGATTTTTCTGCAGAAGAAAACCGCCCAGATACAGAGTGAGCTAACCCCCATTCATGGCCCAGTGGGATGCCACGAGAGAGATCTTGTTTGGGAGGAGTTTGACTCCGTTACTTCCGAGGATATGGACAGGCTACGTGGGCGACTGCGAGCCACCACATGTTTATTGGACCCGTGCCCCTCCTGGCTTGTACTGGCATCCTGGGAGGTGACACGAGGCTGGCTCCAAGAGGTTGTCAACGCATCCTTGAGTGAGGGTTCCTTGCCTGCCTCCCTAAAAGAGGCCATGGTGAGGCCCCTCCTCAAGAAGCCCTCTTTGGACCCAGCTCTTTTGAACAACTACCGTCCAGTCTCCAACCTTCCCTTCTTGGCGAAGGTTGTTGAGAGTGTGGTGGCACAACAGTTTCCCCGTCACCTGGAGGAAGTTGACTATCTAGATCCGCGCCAGTCCGGCTTTCGGCCCGGGCATAGCACCGAGACGGCATTGGTCGCGTTGGTAGATGATCTCTGGAGGGCCAGAGATGGGGGATGTTCCTCCATCCTGGTCCTATTAGACCTCTCGGCAGCTTTCGATACCATTGGGGTTGGGGGTGGGAGGCACCGTTTTACGGTGGTTCTCCTCCTACCTCTCTGGCCAATCGCAATTTGTGCGGGCAGGAGAGCAGAGGTCGACCCCGAGACCCCTCACATGCGGGGTGCCTCAGGGGTCGGTCCTCTCGCCTCTCCTGTTTAACGCATACATGAAGCCGCTGGGTGAGATCATCCGTGGTTTTGGGGTAGAGTACCACCTGTACGCTGATGACACCCAGCTGTACATATCTACCCCAAACCACCCCAACGATGCCGTAGCGGTGATGTGCCAGTGCCTGGAAGCCGTGCGGATCTGGATGGGAAGTAACGGACTTAGGCTCAACCCGACCAAGACCGAGTGGCTGTGGTTTCCGGCTGCCCGATTCAACCAGCTCTCTCCAACGCTGGCCATAGGGGGCGAACATCTTGCCCCTGTGGATGGGGCGCGCAACTTGGGTGTCCTCCTGGATACCCGGCTGTCCATGGAAGATCAAGTGACAGCCGTGGCCAGGAGGGCGTTTTACCAGGTTCGCCTGGTACGCCAGTTGCGCCCCCTATTGGATCGGGACGCCCTTCGCACAGTCACTCATGCTCTCGTGACATCCCGACTGGATTATTGCAACTCTCTCTACATGGGGCTCCCCTTGAGGTGTACCCGGAGGCTTCAGTTGGTCCAGAATGCAGCCGCACGAGCAATTATGGGCACGTCTAGGTTTGCCCACGTAACACCGCTCTTGCGCGAGCTGCACTGGCTACCTGTCGTCTTCCGGGTGCGCTTCAAGGTGTTAATTACCATCTTCAAAGCGCTCCATGGCTCGGGACCTAGCTACCTGCGGGATCGGATCCTGCCCCATACATCCTCACGGCCGATTCGCTCCCACAGAGAGGGACTTCTCCGGGTGCCGTCCACTAGACTTTGTCAGCGGGCGGCGCCCAGGGGAAGGGCCTTCTCTGTGGCGGGCCCAGCCCTCTGGAATGACCTTCCCCCCGATATCAGGACAACCACGGACCTCCGCTCCTTCCGCTTAAAATTAAAGACGCACTTTTTTCGTCTGGCCGGCCTTGGGTAGTCTCTTTTTAGGTTAGGGGTTTTTAGGGGTAATTTTTAGTTTAGTTTATGGGTTTTAGCGCAGGATCAATTTAATTTATTTTTAACTTTGTATTTTGTATTTGTCTGTGGTTTTATTTGTATTTTTAATTGCCTGTGCCCCGCCTCGAGTCCCCTTGGGGAGAGAGAGCGGGATATAAAATTAAATTATTATTATTATTATTATTATTATCTAAAATAGTTGTCCTCTTCTGTGACTAGAGAAGAGAAAGAGTCTTAGGTTCTGCATTTATTCTGATGTGTTATTTTCTTCAATGATAAAGCAATTAAAATGCGTCACAGTATGAAGACAAAATACTGTCTCTATTCATCCTTGCAAATAAGGGCTTTTGTAGTCTGCTGGAATATGTTTTGAGTATTAATCTGCAGCATGTCTTTTTTAAAGGATGCGCTTGGCAAAACAATTGTACCAATGGAATATAGGCTGCATTGTGACAGCATCGCTTTCAACATCACTTATACTATATGTGATTTCTAACATTAACATTGTGATCTTAGATTTACTCATTATGACATCTCAAGCAGTTACAATTGCTAGTATAACGCATGACTTTTTTTTTGGGATATCTTCATTAATGTTGATGCACTTCAGATCATAATATTTCCCTGTGATGAAAGGATACACTTCTCCCATTTCAGAAAGAGAGCATTATGCATGAACAAAGCCTCCCAGGCATGCAGTGAATGCAGATTCAAAAGAAGATACTAATGCACACAGAAATAAGGGATGAGCCATCCAAGCACACCAGGCATTATTTCCATGACAAAAAAATAAAAAAGTGAGCTTTCATCTTCTATGTTGATTCTTGCAAATTATCCAGCGCTGTGCATAATGAACATTTTAGCCACATTATTGACAGAGTTTCAATTTGTGCTATTCTGCATCCAGGAACAGGCTCTTCGGGTTTCAAAAGGATAAATGCTAGCAAAGAATACGGGGTTTTTAAAGGAGAAAAAAGAATGGATGTTTATGGTTGTTTTCTCTTTTTTTGCCTCAGAGCAATAAGGAGAGAATGATGATCCTGGCTCTGGTCAGTATTCACAGTTGGAAAGAAGCCAAAGTTGATAATTTTCTCCAGCCTTTAATTATCCTAGAAAATTAATTATAATTCAATAGCACTTATATGATACAAGAGGCTGGCAAATTATAGAAAAATTATCTGTGACTGTCTGAAAGTTTCAAGATGAAAGTCTTCAGATGTTTCTAGAATGTTCCTATTATGAATTATGAAGGACACTGTGGAATCTGGTTTTTTTTTTTTTTTTTTAAAACCACTTTCTTCTCATTCTATGGAACACAAGAGAATTCAGTGAAATCAAACAATTAAATGGAACCATTTAGGTAATAGTGTTGATCTCAAAAAGCAGGGTACATTGCACTGAATATATGGATGGGACACCACCAGGAAATACGATAATGGTGGCATAGACTACGAAGAGGGGAAAAAAATCCAGGGGCAAGTTATTTCTGTATTGCATCAAAAACTCAACATGCTCCTGAAATCCCTTGCAGTGGAGTTGAACTTGAGGGGGGGAAATCACTTTATAAAGAAACTGTGGAAATAATTGCTTGGTTTCCAGCACATGCCAGAAGGCTAACAAGGTTTCATATTCATAATCACACCTATTCCCACCCAGCTAATTGGCATCTTTACACCCAGTTTTTGGACTTTCTGAGTTTAACATTTTTCAACTTTGGAAATAACCAGTGCCAGAAGCAAGGAAATAAAAGGAAGAAGCATATGTTGGCATGGAGACCTGGCTTGAAAATTGAAATGAGAATCTGACCACCTTATGGAGCCAAAATGCTGTCCTAGAGGTTTCATTAGTTCAGTCAAGCATGGGGAGAAATTGCTGGATAACATTGCACAAATATGCTGGAATCGCTTCTAGACACGATAGGGAAATATTCTAATATTTTCTGAGGAACAAAAGTATTAGTGACTTAAAACAACAGTACTAAGAAGAAAGTCTGTGCTCTCCTGGCCTGCGTAAAAATATAATTGCAGCAAAATTGTTCAATAGGCACAGATGTTCGCCGTACTGCTTCTAATTATCCTGAATCCTTATCCTGATGTTATGCAAGAATCCCAGAGGACATAAAAGCAATACCCAAAGTTCAAACCTCTTTCATTTTTATTCTCATGCTTTATTTTTCTCACATGCTTTTCATTGGAAATCAGGTTTTGTGTGTGTAACTATTGAAATAAATCACAAAATCCTTATAAAATGTACTTTTTGAATGTAGAGAATTAAAAGAAAAACTCAGATAGGTAGTTGAGGATAACGCAGAATTAACTTCGAGTTTTTTTCACTCCGTTCTTTACTGTGGCTTAACAGCATTTGAAGGGGGAACAAAAACGGCACCAACATGGCAGCTTGGGGCAACACAATCAAAGCTCTATCTCTTGTCTGCCCTGGTTAAACATGTACAGAGTGGCAGGGCTTCAAACACACCGCCACAACTGCAAATTTTGATTATTATTTTTTTGCATGCTACTCCCCACTCTCAAAGGTCAGCAGCATTGCCTAGGGAAGAAAGGAGAGGTTGAGGTCAGACTGCTGTACATGTCTACTCTATGTACATTGTGATGTGGTATTCATGCCACAAAGGTGTGGGGGATGATGACAAACCTTGTGATTTGAAATATCCTAGGCTGTGTCTCTCTGGCTACAAAGTGGTGGTGGTGGTGGTGGTGGTGGTGGTGATAATGATGATGATGGTTAAAATTTATACGATCACCCAACTCACTCTCAATTATTTTGATCATCAAACAAGGATCAAATCGCAATACAAGAAAACAATATCTGCAGATCGGATCCTGCCCCATACATCCTCACGGCCGATTCGCTCCCACAGAGCGGGGCTTCTCCGGGTGCCGTCCACTAGACTGTGTCAGCGGGCGACACCCAGGGGAAGGGCTCTCTCTGTGGCGGGCCCGGCCCTCTGGAACGACCTTCCCCCCGATATTAGGACGACCACGGACCTCCGCTCCTTCCGTCTCAAATTGAAAACCTACTTTTTCCGTCTGGCCGGCTTGGGATAGCCTCCTTGTCCTGGGGTTTTAGGGTAATTTTAATTATTGTAGTGTTAAGGGGTTTTAGGGACAGTTTTTAGTTTTTATAGATGTTTTTAGCGCAGGATTTGTTTAATTGTGATTTTAAATTATGTATTCTGTTTGTGTTTATTGTTTTTTTAATTTTCCTGTGCCCCGCCTCGAGTCCCTCTGGGGAGAGAGAGCGGGCTACAAATAAAATTTATTATTATTATTATTATTAATAGTGAAGACAGGCAACTTAATAAGCATAGCAAATCCATGGCTGGCTTTATAATAACTTAGGGTAACTACCGAGAACCCTCCCGCTAATGAAGACAGGAAAAGCCACTAGTATATAAACAGAGAGCAAACCCTGTTCCTTTCTAACACTGATGATGTTACCTGATAGAGTCATGAAATGTCTGCAAGAACCAATCAACCTCAGAAAGCACCAAGGATTCCACAATGATAACTTATGGCAATCACAGTACACTGTGCATCTTTCTCCCAGACCTATATTCTGCGGTTGAGCTGCCTGATATAAAAGAAGATATGGCTAAACAATAAAATGCAAAGCAGAGCCAACGTCAATCATATCCACTCTGGGGTGGGTGAAATCAAGAACTTGTGAACAACAAACTATGCAGAGATGACAGAGGTAGCCGCATCAGCTGCGAAGAACATGAGCAGATTAAGTTAATCAGCAGTTATTCTATTAGCGGGTTAGTCCCCAATCATATTTAATGCTGGGCTAAGTCCACAGTAGCTGTGATTTCTCAATCTCATTATATTAGGCAGATTTCCTGGGAATAGGTATGCTATATGCATGGGCTGTTTACCTCAACCATCTGACAGCTTCTTTGTCTCTGCATTGTTTTAGCATTCCTCTATGGAAATGTTCAGTAGAATAATTTTAATGATAATTGAAGATGCTCTTTCATCTGGCGATCTTGTCTAATTAACACTTTTCAGAATTGGTGAAATCTACATTGCTTTTCGTTCTGAATCTAACACTTATTCAAGATGGACTGATAATTGGAACATTCTCCAAAGAGTTAAAAAAAAAATCATTGTCCACTTTTTGGCATCTTGAAAAACATTATACTTCCGTAGAACATTTATTCTGTGACCACTTATTCTGCATTCAAGGAACTACACTTTGCATTGGAAATTGGTGTGAATCCGCAGTTGTTTAGACTGCTAGCATGGCACATAACATGAAATAAATGATATTTTTTTTAAAAAAAACCCTGTTAAAATACTTCTAATTTGTATTATTTCCAGTTCTGTTGTATGTAAGTCTTTATTTTATGCACATTTTATTTACCCTGCTTAAGGTTCTTTATTCTTAAACAAATGCATTGATGTAAATGACTGTATAGCTATATACTGTATATACTATATACCACAGTGGCCTAGTGACAATTACAACTGCCTAACACATGTAATACTTCCCTGGTTCGAATCCCAGTAAGGATATGGCTAGCTGATAAAAGCTAAATAGCTTGAAATGACTGTTTCACACTGTATTTTGATGCTCCATCACTATTGACCCCTAGTCGTACATGGCACAGCCAGTTCAAAGAGATTACATTCAGGCTTATAGAATTGCCCTTCTACATTTGATTGTGTTTGCTTTCTATCCCATCTGTTCTTCAGATGCTGAATCAAGTGTATGAAGCCTCCTGGTACTTTTCCCCACCACAATGACACAGCAAGCTCAGATAGGCTGAGACATACTGACTGGCTCAGAAGCATCCAGAGAGCTTCTGGGACTGAGGTTGGACACATCTCCTGTCCAATGCCTTCATTTCTATGCCATGAAGGCCATTGGGGTCCCTACAGAAGATATTATGTTCCGATTTTCCTCTATATGAGATAACTTCTAAAGATCGAGAGTCCAAAGTTGTAAGAACTGAGACATCCCTTTGAGCTCCTTGTGATAATATTGCTGACTTTTTTTTTCTTTTGACAACTTAATGGGAACTCTAATATGAAAGGACCTCCCTACTAATTAGGGAGACTTGTATGTTCACAGCAGGGAAAACTTGTACAACTGACTTCCTCCTTTATTGAAATATCTAGGAAACATTTCAAAGGAATGCCTTTGAAACTGAAGACTGCACACAATATGCAATTGGATCAAAGATTGGCATTCATATTCAGGATGTCATTCTGTGGTGATTTCTACTCTAGTGATTTATGGTGTCTTCTAGTGTCATCCAACCACTATAGTGCCAAAATAATTAGCACGAAGAAAGGCTTCGGTGAAGTCTATATGATGCTATGAAGATAACAGTGTCAATATATAACAATAACAACAACAACTTGATCCTGCTCAGAAAATCAAAATGCCCAGTAATTTGGTATGTTATCAGATCTATGATATTGATAGATTTGCAATCCCAAATTGATGGGAATTTTCTTGTTTGCTTGATAATTTGTTTAACTCTTGCTTGCTTAAATCCTGATGCTAATAAACAATAAATAATTTTGCTTCCATCAGATTCCAGCTTTCCACATTGTCATATCTTTGGTCTTGTGTTTGTCATTTTGCTTTAAACTGAAATATTATTCTTATTTGGGTTTGTTTTCGCTACTGTATCTCTCTCCCCTCCTCAATGTAAATTACATCTTTGATACAGATGATGCATTTTAATGAAGACATGCTTATGCTTTTAAAGAATTTCTATCATAGTCCCTGGCACTTGAGACATTCTGTTGAGCGTGGGCATTCATCTTTGTCCCCGAGCATATTCCTTGTTCTATGATATGAACCAGTGTGTAATCTCTCTTAGCTGAAAAGCTGTTACTGAGGTACATTTATCAAAATGAAAAATGGAACTGCAAGAAGACCATGCTTCAACAGAACGGCCTGAAGTAGGAGGTGCATTCACACCAGCTCTAAGGATATATGATTATATCCAGATCTATAAGACACAGTGGTATATCAAGGGTAGGGAGGTTTTATTATTACAGGACTTATATTTGAAAATATGAAGTAGTTATAAAAGGCAGTGTAATTTCAAACCACCTCAGAAAGCATGTTTTGCTACCGACTGCATTTGTAGTATGTGTGGTAGCAACTAAATAAAATGAGCATCTTTCCAATCTTTCCAGTCTGTTTTCTCAAATTGTTTATTGGGTTTTAATGGGTGGTAATTTTAATGGTTTTTAAATTTTGTACAGGGTAGTTTAATTTGTTTTTAATTTGTGTGTATTGTATGTTTTTAGTTGGTTTTTAATTTTCCTGTACACCACCCTGAGTCCCTTCGGGGAGAGGGGGCGGTTTATAAATATAATAAATTATTATTATTATTATTATTATTATTATTATTATTATTATTATTATTATTATTATTATTATTATTATTATTATTATTATTATTATTATTATTATTATTATTAATTAGGTCTAGGTTATTTCTATTTTCATCAAAAATGGCACAACTCAATAGTTTTTAAAATGCTCCATGAGATTTTTCCCTAAACTCACTGGAAATTCAGTGAAATAATTGGTGATGACGATAGGATAAATGTTAAATGATAAGGAAGATCAAGACAGGAAATTTGGACAAGATTCCAACTTGGGTCTCAGTCACAACAAAAACTATGTTGTTTTCTCTGTTTATTCTGTTATCAGAGTTGCCTTAAAGTTATGATTGTTCAGGCATTTATAGGAATCTACAACCCACCAATTATCCTGCACCAGTAGCAGTGAATTCAGGTAAGTTGAACTAAATACAATTGTTTGCTATTCAAGATGACAGCCACATAGGTGTGATTCATGCAGCATACATAAAGGTGGATGGACATTCAATTATACTATTGTGGACACAATCTTGACTTTTTTTTTTAACCACAGCTTTAGATAATCAAGGAAGGAAGGAACGAACAAAGGAAGGAAGGAAGGAAGGAAGGCTGTGTGCTTTATAGTTGTTTCTTTATCTGTTACAACACTGAATCTACCATTTAAAATCAAGAACTTAACAGCAGCAGGACACTCATCTTGAAGGAGCATGACCTTAAAATCTTTTCTTTATATATTTATATATAAATCTATTGTTCTACATTTTCATTATAATTCATTAGCAGTGAGGAATATTAAAATGATACATTTATCATTTTGTTCAGAATAAAATTTCTCATTAGGCATTTGAACACACAAAACACAGGTTTTACTGATGAATAAATTTCTTACTTTCCCCTCTTGCAGCAACTGCTTCAATATTTATTAAACAAAGCCCAATTTTTCTATTCCTTGACATAATCCAGAACTGAAGTACTACTTATATCTTTAGTCTTTAGACACATTATCTTAATGAGCCAGTTAGAATTCCTCCATTAGACTAGGCCTCCAGTCTTTTCACGTTGCATTTTTTAATGTGTAGCATAAGCCGGGAGAAATGCAAAACTAGAGTGAATATGCCTTCCACCCAGGGGTGAAATCCTCCCGGTTCAGCCCGGTTTGGCCAAACCAGTAGGGGCGATTGTCCTTGGCGCTGCAAACTGATAGTACAAAAAGCTTCTGAGGATCACGCGGCTCAGCTGTGAGCTGCGCGATCGTTGGAAGCTTTTTTCTGCTTTAAAAAGCTTTAAAAATAGCTTCTGAGGATCACGCGGCTCACAGTTGAGTCGCGCGATCATCGGGAGCTTTTTTCCCCAAGCTTTTTAAAGCATTTTTTCTCTGCCGGTTTGTGGGAGCCGGCAGGGGGAAAATGTTTTTAAAAGCTTTAAAAAAATAGCTGAAATTGAAAAAAAACTTGGCCATGTCCATTCAGTTACATGACCACCACCACAAAGCCACACCCACAGAACCAGTGGGGGGAATTAGATTTCACTTCTGCTTCCACCCTTGGCCCAACCCTCTATCCCCCAAAACCCTGAATACTGTCTTCCTGGGCCATCCTGCTTTTGGCAACTGGGTGGTCCATTCTGCCCCACCTTTTTTTTTCAAACCAGACCTCCCCATACCTACCAGGTTTCAAAGCTGATCTCTGAACAACTGCTGATCAGCAAGGGGGTTCCACAATGAAATGGAAGACACTGAGATGGCTCTCTGTTGCTTTATAATGCTGTTCTCTCCATATGATCTCTTTTAGGGCTGCTTTTGAAGTTGGATTTAGCACAGTTGCGGGACAGCACACTTTCCTGTTCAACTGATACTTGGCTTCCTTTGGATGTACCTGCAGAAAGTCTTAGAGCAGTGGTCCCCAACCCCTGGGCCATGGCCCATTCAGAACTGTGTTGTGGAAGCAGCAGGTGACCCCTTGTGCACACTCAATTCCATTTGCACATGCAGTGGATGGCTGAGCACACATTTGTGCAAGTGGTGGGTGTGTGCCCGCCACTTGCCCAAATGCAGATGTGTGCACTCACCTCCTGCTCATGTGGAACCATCCTCTCTCCCCCTGCTCCCCACCAGTCTGCAAATCTAGAAAATTTGGAGACCAATGTCCTAGAGTTAAACCAGAGTGAGTTTTGACAGGTGGCTATATCTACTGGTTTAGCCAACTGTCAAAATTTATTTACTCCTCTTTCTTCTTCTCCAGCCCCAGGAAAATGAGGAGTGGATATTTTTTTCTAACCATTGATGTCATCTGGTAGAAAGTGATAAACACAAAGCTGCCAGAATCCACCTATCTTTAGCACATCTATAAATAAGAATAGCACATTTGACAGCATTATGCATCTTGCCAGATAAGGTTGGACAGTATGTTTCATATTATTTTCTGTTTCTATCAATTGAAGGACTAACACTTTAGCTCAGCCATGAGGATGGATCTTGGAGTATGCTAAGTATATCATGGAGTATGCTAAGTATATCTAGATTAAAAATGTATGGAGTTGTCTCCAACTCTTTGCAGCCATCTATAGATCAACCAAACCATTTTTTTTTCCAGGGCAGATCTCATAGACCTAATAAAACAGAAATGTTTCCTTTTTCATATGTGGTAAAAAATCCCAATTTTAAAGGCATCTTCTCTACCTAACTTTGAAATCATCTCAGAAAGAAGAGCAAACTTTTCTCCAGAATGCTTGTTCATTACAACTTAGCTTTAAATAGCAGCAAAGAAATAAATCATTTTCTATGTCTGAAACTTTCCCCCCCACAATAAACTAGTTGTGTAGTATATATATTTGCTCTTCACACACTGTGAAATATCAATTGCATTTATAAGTTATATTTATAAGGAATCTAATTTCAGGATTTAAAGCAACACTGCTATCTCAACTCCCATTTTTTTTGTGTTCACACAACAAAATCACATAACTGCAACTCTAGCATCATTTTATCAAGATATCTGATTGTGTTTCATATTTAAAGCCATCAATAATGGTGCACAGAGGAAACTATTCTCAGCCCAAAAGAACAATCTGATGAAACCAGGAAATCAAGACCTGCTATTTTCCATTCAACTTAACTGAGGAGCTTGGGGGGTGGGGGGAATGTTCAAGGCTTCTTCCTCCTCTGATAAAAATGTTTGAAAGAAATGACTGGGATGAATTTGTATCATTTAATTCTGGTAAAATTTCACTCTTATTACATTATGATGAAACGAGCAGCAAGAGGTTCTGAAGGATTTTTCTGGAGGTTACTAAAAGTCTGCAAAGTGGAGCAGATGGACCTGTAAAGAAGTTTTGTGAGGCAGGGCGAATGCATGGGATGGTTAATTCAGCAGCACGTGGTTTTTGTTAGACAATTGTGGTCTATGAAGATAAGTGGCATCGTGGTCTTCACTGAAACTGGATGTTACCAGCAGCAGTGTAGAAGTATGCTGCTGAGCTGCAATGTGTCCAACACTATTCAAAACACACACTGTGTTGGCAATGGCATTTGACAGTTGGAGATAGTAAAGAGTACATTGGGTGTTTGGCAATACATATTGGTGGCCATCCATAAATGATCTCAAAATTGGCTGCTACTAAGACAGAGGAGGCATGATGGCTCAGTGGTTAAAGACACCAAACTGGTCAGCTGGAAAGCTGAGAACCCAGCTTCAAGACCCAAGGGCTGTGCAATGGGATGAGCTCCCATTCCTTGCCCCAGCTCCTGCCCACTTAGCAGTTCAAAAGTATGCAAATATAAGTAGATAAATAGGTACCACTTTGGTGGGAAGGTGTTCCGTGCATCTTTGATGTGTGCTGGCCATATGACCATGGAAAATGTCTTCGGACAACACTGGTTCTCTTGATCAAGAAATGGAGATGAACACCATTCCCTACAGTTAAAAACAACTGGACAGGGCAATCTTTACCTTTCTAAGATAGAGAATAAAGCTACCAAGTCATCCTCAGATTTTGACATCTGATTGAATCCAATCTAATTCTCGCAAGCAATGATTTCAGTTATATGGATCTTAAAACAGAGACAGTTAAAAGTTGCAGCCCGTTAACTACAGACTTGGCTTGTCTCTTGCAATGTATTATATTTGATTGCTGATTTCTCTTCTATGACACTGACTTCCAGTTCTATTTGAAGTCTTGTTGTATACGTTAATGTGGTCTACTTTGATAGGCCATTTGGACTGAATGGCAGGGAGTGCCAGATGCCAGCAGTTGAATATATTTTATAATTTAGTCCTTAGGCAGTTGTACCAGCAGCTATGGCATGTATCACCCCTACCCAAATTTAAACTCACTGAATTATATAGGGCCCCATAAAAAAAAATCTTAGAAGCCTTAATTCTTACTTTTTGAGCTGTGAAATTTGACTTGTAAACATAAGACTACAGAGCCTGATACAGATATAAGTTAGCAGAAAACTGCCACAGTTGAGAAATACTATTTTAAGGACTATTTCAATTTTTTTCTTTTGATTGCTCCTCAGGTACACTACTGAACATACCAAATTATGTTTTGCCTGCTGGATAGAATGAGGCACGCAATGGTTTTTACATAATACGTTGTGCAGATGTCCTTTCAGCTTGTATTATTCTTCTCTTCCCCCCCCTCCCCAGTCAAAACCTTTTCATTGGTTAATACCAATTTGCAGTATATGCCTAATAAAACATCTAAATCTTCAATTTTAAATTGAGCCACGCAGCTTTTAGATAAGCAATTTCACATTTCTTTGGAACAGCCATCTGCTTCTGAATCACAATGGTTTTCATCAGTAATTCCGAGAGGAAAAACAGTCATTACACTTTAACACATCTCCAAGTACTGAATAAAGAAGAACATCGAACCACTATTTAAATAAACCACATTCTTTACAGTATAATGTCAAAGGGCCAAATGTGTCATTGTTATAATAAGAGTATTTATACCGGGTTACACTGTAACTGAGGCCCAAGGGGAATTTTCTTGAACCACAGTCTTTCAACTGCATAATTTAGTGCAAAATATTATTGTGGGTTGTAAATCTATCTGCTACAAATACAATAATTATGTGTTTGTGCCAACAAAGTCGAAACAGACCCTAGAAAGAACTTTTTTTATTTCTACCATGTTTCAAAATGTTATTGTAGCAAAATACACCCTTGTAAGGCAACACTTACCAGCAACAATGCAATACATCAGTGTTGAAATATTGCGGTACCAAGTGTCTCCCCCAGGAACTTTTAGATTCAAACAGCTTGTTATGGCAATAGCAATGGCACTTAGACTTATATACTGCTTCACAATGCTTTACAGCCCTCTCTAAGCAGTTTACAGAGTCAGCCTATTGCCCCCAACAATCTGGCTCCTTATTTTACCCACCTAGGAAGGATGGAAGTCTGAGTCAACCTTGAGCCTGGTGAGATTCGATCTGCCAAACTGCTGGCAGCCGGTGATTAGCAACATAGCCTGCAGTACTGCACTCTAACCACTGTGCCACCATGGCTCTTATATATGTAACTTATAGTTATATTCATAACTTGAAACACTTTGATTTATTATAATGCATCATATGTGTTCTGTACTATGCTGTAAAGTGCTTAGACTCATACAAGTGAAGTAGCAACAAAAAAAGGATTTGTAATAAATAAATAATTCAACAACCCCCAAATTCCATTTGGCTGATCAGATAGAGTAAGATTTTCCATCTGACAGCTTTTTAAATGCATGTGTTCATAACTAGATATAATCATAAATTGTCATAAATGTAATGTTTGGTTATTTGCAACTATATATAAAGCAGAAAGTAATTATTATACTCCTTGCATGTTGAAACAAGCGAATTTTCAAACCCCATTACATCTCTTATTGTCCATTTCCTTATTTCAATATTTCTCAATGCTGATTGGAGAATTTTGGGAGTTGAAGTCCGCACATCATAAAGTTGCCAAGGTTAAGAAACACTGCTTTATTTGATAAGCACCCTGAATATTGGATTGTTTTAGGGTCATCGGAGGGGGGAGGTTTGTTTTTGTTTTTTGCACTATTCAAATTATTGACATCTACAGTCAGAAACCCGTGTGGGTTTTTAGAAATTTTGGGAGACCATAAATATTATTTATTTATTTATTTATTTAATTTAATTTTATTAAATTTATAGACCACCCCCTCTCCCCCATGGGGACTCGGGGCGGTGCACAGGAAATTAAAAATCCAATAAATACAACAATATACAAAATACAAAATATTAAAACCGAATTAAATTACCCCTGTGCTAAAATCAATATTAAAACCCCTAAAACCCTAACAATTACCCCTTAAAATTCTGATTAAACAATTTCTTTCTGCGGCTAGGTATATAAAAAATTACCAGCCAGGCCGGCCTGATGGAAGAAGTGAGTCTTTAACTTCTGGCAGAAGGTGCGGATTTCGGTTGTTCTGATTTCGGGGGGTAGGTCGTTCCAGAGGGTTGGGCCCACCACAGAGAAGGCCCTTCCCCTGGGCGTCACCCACTGGCATTTCCTAGTGGACGGCACCCGAAGAAGTCCCTCTCTGTGGGAGCGAATCGGCCGAAGGGATGTATGGGGCAGGATGCGATCCCGCAGATAACTAGGTCCCGTGCCATGGAGTGCTTTAAAGGTGGTAACCAACACCTTGAAGCACACCCGAAAGGCCATTATCATCATGTGGACCACTGATGATGCTTGTTGACGTGGTAGGAAATGGTGTCTCTGAAATGTCACAGGTTTACCATTTTGACATGCTATCAATTCGTTGTGGATTGATAATCTCTGAGGAGGCTGTGATAATGGGAAAAGTGGAGAGAAAGAGAAGGAGAGGATGACCAGTGGTAAGGTGGCTAGACTCAGTTACAGTGGCAATGACTGCACTGTTGAAGGGCCAGATTAGGGCCAGATCATCATGGAGAGAATCTATCTGTGTGGGTGCTAAGAGCCAACAATGACTCAATGGCATATAAGCAATCAAACAAACAATCTGCCTTGATAAAATATTTTAAAGGGAATTATAAATTGATCACATTTATAATTGCAAGATATTTCCCTTACTGTGTGCAGATGAGCATGTAAATGTGTTATTTACTTCAGCAAATTAGAAAAAATTCACAAAAATATAAGTTGGTTAAAAGTATCTGCAACTACACTACTCATTGATTTGCATATGAATAGTACTTCAGGGCAAATATTTATTTACTTATCAAAAGAATTATACCTTCCATCTCATGAGGAAATGAAAAAAAAGGGGGGGGGGTTTGAGTGAACTGAAGAAATGAAGGCCATAGCAAACTCTACATTTATATTGGTCTGTACAAAATGTTTTTTTGTTTTTTTGTTTTTTGTTTTTTTTTATAAACCGCCCCCTCTCCCCAAAGGGACTCGGGGCAGTGTACAGGAAAAATTAAAAAGCCATATAAAACATACAATATATACAAAGTTAAAAATGAATTAAATGTACTAAAATTTAAAAAACATTTAAAATACAACCCACTTATGCTAAAATTTCCTAAAGTCTAATATCCATATACGTATTTGGCAGATGTTATATTGAGAGAGTCAGAACTGTTACGCAAGACCAGCTTGCTGAAAGAGATAGGTTTTAAGTGAATGGCAAAAGAGGGGAAGGTCCGTGATAGTGCGAAGTTCGGGGGGTAGGTCGTTCCAGAGGGCCGGCCCTGCCACAGAGAAGGCCCTACCCCTGGCACCGCAAGCCGGCACTGACCGGTGGTTGGTACCCTCAGTAGGCCCTCTGTGGGAGCGTATTGGACGCAGGGAGTTGTGTGGCAGGAGACGGTCCCGCAAGTAGCTAGGCCCCGAGCCATGGAGCGATTTGAAGATGGTAACAAGCACCTTGAAGCGCACCCGGAAGGCCACCGATAGCCAGTGCAACTCGCGCAGGAGAGGTGTTATGTGGGAGTAACGACACGCTCCCAGAATCCCCCGCGTGGCCGCATTCTGAACCAACTGGAGCCTCCGGGTGCACCTCAAGGGGAGCCCCATGTAGAGAGCGTTACAATAGTCTAAGCGAGACGTCACGAGTGCCTGAGTGATAGTGCAGAGGGCATCTCGGTCCAGAAAGGGACGCAACTGGCGTACCAGGTGGACCTGGTAGAATGCTCCCCTGGTCACGGACGTCACATGGTCGTCTAGGGACAGCCGGGAATCCAGGAGGATGCCCAAGTTGCGAGCCCTTTCCGCAGGGGCCAATGACTCGCCCTTGATAACCAGCGATGGAGTAAGCTGGCTATGCCGAGATGCCAGAAACCACAGCCACTTGGTCTTGGACAGGTTGAGCCGAAGTTTGTTACTTCCCATCCAAAATAAAAAAATAAACTCAGACAATGGAGAATCCCTAATACTTTTAAGTTCTTTAACTTAGAACTTCCAAATTGGACAAGACAATTATGAAACTATTCCCATCTTCAAAAAAAAAAAAGACCCATTGTGGTAACAGTAAAATATATTAACTCTAAGGGTAATTTGTATTTTGCAGCTTTAATTTGGGCTGGGGTAGGACAGTGATGTAAACGCAGTCAGGGCTACATACTTCAGTAATTATCTGATAGATGGTAGTGCAGCTTCATGAAAGAATTATATTCCTGTGTAAGATTATGGAAGGAGGAGGAGAAGAGATCAGAAGAAAGAAATGTACCTAAAGGAGCAATGAGAAGAGGCACCAGAGATGTATTTTGTAGAATTGGTGTGCAGATGTCACACAGAGGCAACTGATGTGGAATTCTTCGTCCTTTCTTCTCTGTGGGTGATCTAACTGGAATTTGAAGAACAATACTCCCTTTGGAGCAATTTAAGTGGAATAGTGCGAGGGAAAAGAATACCTCCAGCAATCATAACGGACCTTAACTATCAACAAGAAAAAGTCTTTGGAGACTCCTAAATGTTCTAAGATGCTCTGTTAGCTTGTAGAATCTATGGAGGCTTTAGTATAGTTGCCTCTGTGTTGCCTCCATGCTGTTCCCTTTTCTTCTCCAATGCACTTTAAACTAGCTTTTGGGACAGAAAGCTGGGACAATGATTATTTAGCTACACTCAGTCTATTTGCCTTTAAATCAATTTTAAAGAAGGAGAAACCCAAACAACAGTCAGGGGAACCCATATAGTTTAATTGGAATAAAATGCCTTGTAGAAGAAGTTGGTTTAGAAAATACTGCAAGCAAAAGTGGTTTGACATCTAATGAATGTCTATACTGTTGCCAGAGCCAATATCAACAACAGCAAGAATAATAATAATTATTATTTTTTTCAAATTTATACCCTGCCCTTCTCCTAACAAGGACCCAGGGAATATTAAAAACCATACATAATTACAAAAATACATTATTAAAAACTATTAAATTATATCCCGTGCTAAAAACACTTATAAAACCCTATGAATTAAAATTTATCCGAATAAAAGTCAGAAACGGGGGGTTATGCTAGGCCAGCTTGTTGGAATAAATACGTTTTGAGATGCTGGCGGAAGAGGCGGAGGTCCGAGGTAGTGCGTAGATCGGGGGGCAGGTCGTTCCAGAGGGCCGGGCCCGCCATAGAGAAGGCCCTTCCCCTGGGCTTTGCCAACCAGCATTGCCCGGCCGATGGTACCCGGAGAAGCCCCTCTCTGTGGGAACGGATCGGTCGAAGGGATGTATGGGGCAGGAGGTGGTCTCGTATTAATAATAATTTAAAAACTGAAATGCATGGACATTATGGATATTTTCATTTCTTTGCATTTTTTTCCCATTTTGATTTGCTTCTCCCATGTACCGAATGTTTTCTCCTGAAGAAGATGGAAGCCAAAAATCAATATGGCTATTTCCATTAAAGTTTTGCCATTTTAAATCAAGTCCACAGAAAGTCATTCTATCCCTGACAAGATTATTCCAAGGGCTTCCAGGGCACTAGGAACACATCATAAGTCCCCTCCAATGTTTTGCTTATATTTATATATATTATATTTTATATTTATTCAATTTATACCCCGCCCTTCTCCAAATGGACCCAGGGCGGCGCACAGGAAAATTAAAATACATACAAAACATCATATAAAATTTAAAAAACTAATTCAATAGAACCTGTGCTAAAACCAGATTAAAATCCCCAAATTTAAAAACTATCTAAAAGTCAGTATAGGGGGCTACGCTAGGCCGGCTAGATGGAACAAATGTGTCTTAAGACACTTGCGGAAGAGGCGGAGGTCAGAGATGGTGCGAAGTTCAGGGGGTAAGTCGTTCCAAAGGGCTGGACCTGCCACAGAGAAGGCTCTCCCCCTGGGTGTCGCCAGTCGGCATTGTCCGGCCGACGGCACCCTGAGGAGGCCCTCTCTGTGGGAGCGTATTGGTCTGAGGGATGTATGGGGCAGGAGGCGGTCTCGCATATAACTAGGCCCCGAGCCATGGAGCGCTTTAAAGATGGTCGTCAGAACCTTGAAGCGCACCCGAAAGACCACAGGAAGCCAGTGCAGCTCGCGCAGGATAGGTGTTATGTGGGAGTGTCTAGGCGCTCCCGTAATCACCCGCGCGGCTGCATTCTGGACTAACTGCAGCTTTCGAGTGCACCTCAAGGGAAGCCCCATGTAGAGAGCATTACAGTAGTCGAGTCGAGAGGTCACGAGGGCCTGAGTGACTGTGCGAAGGGCAGCCCGGTCCAGTAAGGGCCGCAATTGGCGCATCAGGCGTACCTGATGGAAAGCCCCCCTGGCCACGGCCGCCACATGGTCCTCCATGGACAGCCGGGAATCCAGGAGGACACCCAAATTGCGTGCCCTCTCCACGGGGGCCGGTGTTTCGCCCCCAATGGCCAGAGTTGGAATAATCTGGCTGAACCGGGGTGCCGGAAGCCACAGCCACTCAGTCTTGGACGGGTTGAGCCTGAGTTTGTTACTACCCATCCAGATCCGTACGGCCTCCAAACACCGGGACATGACCTCGACGGCATCGTTGGGGTGGTCTGGGGTGGATATGTACAACTGAGTATCATCAGCGTACAGATGATATCCCACCCCAAAACCACGGATGATCTCGCCCAGCGGCTTCATGTATGTGTTGAACAGTAGGGGCGAGTGGACCGACCCTTGAGGTACCCCACATACGAGGGGCCTCGAGGCCGACCTCTGCCCCCCTGCCAACACATATTGCAACCGACCAGAGAGGTAGGAAGAGAACCACCGTAGAACTGTGCCTCCCAGCCCCAACCCCCCCAGTCGGCGCAATAGGATACCATGGTCGATGGTATCAAAAGCCGCTGAGAGGTCTAATAGGACTAGGATAGAGGAATATCCTCTATCCCGCACCCTCCAGAGATCATCAACCAACGCGACCAATGCCGTCTCGGTGCTATGCCCGGGTCGGAAGCCGGACTGGCGCGGGTCTAGATAATCAACTTCCTCCAAGTGTCGCGGAAACTGTTGGGCCACCACACTCTCAACAACCTTCACTAAAAAGTGAATGTTGGAGACGGGACGATAGTTCTTTAGTAATGCTGGATCCAGGGACGGCTTCTTGAGGAGGGGCCTTACTACCGCCTCTTTCAAGATGGCAGGCAAGGACCCCTCACTCAAAGATGCGTTGACAATGCCCTGGAGCCAGCCTCGTGTCGTCTCCCAGGATGCCAGTACAAGCCAGGAGGGACACGGGTCCAATAAACATGTGGTAGCCCTAAGTCTCTTTGACAACTTGTCCATATCCTCGGTAGTAACAAAATCAAACTCCTCCCAAGATGGTCTCTCAAGAGCAACCTCGGACCGCTCAGCTGGACCACTGTCGATGGAGGGCAGCTCGCTCTGAATCCAAGTGATTTTCTCCTGCAGATAAATCCCAAATTCCTCTGCTCGACCCTGTAGAGGGGCTTCCCGCGGCCTCTGTTGAAGGAGGGAGCAGGTCACCCCAAACAGGGCGGCAGGGCGGTTATCTGCGGATGCAATAAGAGTGGCACAATACTCACGTTTGGCCACTCTTATCGCCTCCAGGTAAGTCCTAATGTAGGTTCTCACTAGTGTTCGCTCGGCTTCGGAGCGAGAGGATCTCCATCTGCTCTCTAGGTGTCTCTTGTGGCGCTTTATCTCCCTAAGCTCCTCGGTGAACCAAGGAGCCCGGGTGGATCATCGCCGCAAGAGAGGCCGCTCGGGCGCGACTCGGTCCAAGGCCCCCGCGGCCGCACTTAACCATGCGGCCACTAGGTCCTCAGTCGAGTCGCGGGGCAAGTCCACAGGAATTGGTCCAAGCTCCCTTTGGAACCTTACCGGGTCCATCAGAAGCCTGGGGCGGAACCATATAGGAATATCCGGTTCCGCCTCCCCGCGATGGGGTGTAGCGATCGGAAAGTCGAGCCGAAGGAGAGCGTGATCTGTCCATGACAGGGGTGTGATGACTAAATCCCCTATTCCCAGATCACGACTCCACTGTCCCAAGACGAAGATGAGATCCAGGGTGTGTCCACCCTCGTGGGTAGGGCCCAAAACTACCTGGGTCAGGTCCATGGCTGCCATGGAAGCCATGAACTCCCGAGCTGCACCAGAGGTTTCGCCTACCGACGGCAGGTTAAAGTCCCCCATGACCAAAAGTCTGGGGGTCTCAACCGCCCCCTCGGCTATCACCTCTAGGAGCTCGGGCAGGGCTGTTGTTGCATAGCGCGGAGTCAGGTATACAACTAACACGCCCAACTGCCTCCCTAGGCCCCATTTCACGAGGAGGGACTCGCACCCGGTCGTCTGGGGGATCGTGGTCTCCTTTGGCTCAAGACCTTCCCTAACCATAATCGCCACCCCCCACCCCTCCCTAGGGCCCTAGGCTGATGAAAGGCTCGGTAGCCTGGTGGGCACATTTCTACGAGGGGATGACCGGTTATAAGGAACTTTATATAAACATGGAGGGCATTTTCTGCAGTTTTTAAACTTTTCCAAATCTTTTCAACTATAGGATCATTTAGATCAGGGCTGTCAAACTCCCATCCCGCATCCACACCTGATTTAGAGAATCAGGAAAAAAATTCCGATATGTCACGTGATGCCACCGTGACAACATGAGTTTGATACCCCTGATTTAGATAATCTCTGGGCTATTCTTCTTTTCAAAATTCCATCTCTCCCAAATAGCTGCTATGAAATCCCAAGGCACAACTTGCACATTCAAAAAAAAAAAAGCTTTAGGGGATGATTTCAGTTGGAAAATATGTATCAGAAAAAGAGTTATTTCCCTCACATCTCTTCTCCCTTTCCATTGCCCCAAACTGTCTCTCCCCTTAAAAGAAGCATACACACACACACACACACACACACACACACACACACACACACACGGAGGGTGGGGGAGAAATCATTCTTGCTATAGTTGATGTGCTCCTAACTTTCAACCTTTCCATGTTCTAGATCAGAATCTTTTTTAAAAAAAATCTAGGTATTTCATTGCCCTGCACTGCTAGAACAGTCCTGTCAGATGTCCCTCATTCAGGCCACCATTCAGCTCCCTTTTACTGTTTCATTTTATTTATATTCCTAGAGCAGGGGTCCACATTGCCAGGCCACAGGCCAGCACCGGTCACACACACACCCAAATATGAAAGTTAAGATGGACATAGTAGAAGTAGGACAATTTGGAATCAATTTATTTTTTGGTTAAAGGAATTTCTGGCATCCAGGAGATACAAAAAAAAATCTGATTCCATCAAATGGTATTTTTTTTAAAAAAAATCCCACCTTATTAAAAAATAATAATAATCCCATTATATTTATGAATAAATCAAGGTGGTGGAGATATGTGATACTTTTTATTTCCTGTTTCTCCACAACAACCATTTTGTGACAATGCATGAAATACTCTGACAATGTTTAGACAATGTTCTCTAGTTTGACAATGTTCCCTTTCATTGTTAGTTTTTTCTTTAATTCAATCTGCATCGCTGCCCATCTCAAATGTCTGTTTCTGGTTGGCATACACAATTAACCAGATAACAAATTAATTGACCAGATTTTTTAAAAATCCAGTAAACAAACTAAAGATCAATAAAATCTTATGGTTCTGGTGTTAGGTAACATCAGGACCTATAAAAGAAATTTTGGGAAAGGGTGCGGTATATAAATTTAATAAACAACATGTCTCAACAGAAGCTAAATGTTAAGAGAATGGTTCTTGAAACAAAAATGCAAGTCCTCAGAAAATGAGCCACCTTAATTCAGTAAGAGGATTGGCAAAAATTACCTTCCTTCCTTCCTTCCTTCCTTCCTTCCTTCCTTCCTTCCTTCCTTCCCTCCCTCCCTCCCTCCCTCCCTCCCTCCCTCCCACCCTATGAGTGGAAAACAAAACTATTGCAGGGATAATGAATTTGATACCTAAAGGAACACTTACGTTATTTGAGAACAAATCTATTTGCAGATAAGCAAAATATTTTTAGTCGTTAGTGATCTCACCTTCTCCCCAAAAACCCAAACCAAAGTAAATGATGTGTCTGGAGTAATTCACCATTTTGTGAATACTTTTTATGAGAATGATCAGTGATACTGCTTCTCAGTTGACTATATCACTTATCCACTGTTGCACTGGGCAGTATTAAATGAAAATAAAATCAATGGAGATGGGTCTGCACCCTCCTGGTGACAGGCACAAGAAATCAGGAACCAAGGCTGTTCCAATGAGTACAAGTATAATCCATGCTAGCTCTGGACAAAAATCTGAACTACTAACAGTTAAGGCAAATTGGCAGTAAATAAAAGTCACTGGAATCCATTGTGAAGGGACTTCAAACTGATGATGTGCTTGTTGGGCTCAGCCTTGTCATCTACATCTGGCTTCCATATCCTCAAAGGTTATTTCTTTTTAAAAGCAGATGTTAGTAAAAAGTTGGCATCAGTTGGTCAGGGAAGCCAATAACCAGTATTGATTATTGGGAAGCAATAAAATAATGGAAGCAACAACAATTCCAAATGGACAACAGCTCAAGGAATGCCTCTATTCAAATATTCATTTATCATCTGGGAATTAATGTGCCAAAAGTGCTTTTTCCAAGAGGCACCTGGATTTGTTGGTTTTTTGAAAATATTTGAAAATGTTTCACTTCTCACAAACTGAAGAAGCTTCTTTGATGAGAAGCAAAATGTTTTCAAACAAACAACAAAAACAAAAATCCCAGAAAGTCCAATTGCCTTTTGGAAAAAAGCACCTTTGGGCCAAACATGACCTGGATGATTGAGAATGTCCATAGATATCTAGGAAGAAATTAAAAAGAGTGAAGGTTTCCCCTAAGGATGCATGAAAGTTGGTTTGTTTTTTAATATCTGTTGCTTCCCTGCAGTGATCTGAAAGTGCCAAAGGATGAACCCATATTTCCAGTGTAAATCTCCGTATTGTTGGAAATGGGTAGCTGAGCCATAAAAGTCAGACAGCTGCTGGCTGAAATAAAAACAAAATAAAAAAGCCAGGAATGCGGTGGGTCTTGCTATGAATTATTTGTGTATGTGTCCCTTAAAAAAAGATTAATTTGCCCCTCTGTTTCTAAACTTAAGCAAGCCTCAATTTGCTTCTCGGAGCAGACACACTTTTTCGAAATCTAGAGAAAGTGCAATTTAGCTGGCAATTAATCCTTAATGTGATCTAATTATTCCTGACATTTGGGCATCAGGCACAAGACTTCAGGGGCCGTATTATCCTCCAGCACTGTTGTAAGCGTTTGCATAGAATTCAAGGGAGCGAACCGCTGCCATCAGCTTTCAGTTAAATTAACTTCTCTGCAAACCTGATCGGGAAACAAAAGAGGCATCAGATAATTAACCGTGACTAAAGTGGAAGAAAAGCTGACGGTCCCCTATGACCGCACTGTGCTGGTGATAGCAGAATAAGGTGCAGTCTAAATCCTTTCCAAATGTGCAGCTGCGCATTTTATTCCCAAAGATAGATAAATTGTAGGGAATAAGCACAGCCAACAAGTCACAGAGACCTGTATCGGCACAATTCCCGACTTGGTTTAGGGAATTGGATGTTCTCATTTCTACTTGCCATCCTTGCATTTTGAGGGACTGGGAGTGTGTGTGTGTGGGGGTGTGTGACCTCCCCAGATCTCCCTCTCACCAAAGGTAGGGAAGAGGACATTTTCAAAGCTTGATTTATTTCCGGCTGTAAAGCACTTTGACACCCTAGGGTAAAATTCACCTTCTTAAGAAAGGCCAGCACAAAGTTTATGACTAAGTGTACCTGAGTGGATCATAATACTTTTGCTGAGTATCCACAGTGAAAATAATTTTGGCCTCGGCGCCGTTTGCTTTATACACATTTATAAAGTAGACAAACAGTTGAAAAGAAAAGAGTTGAAAGTCACACTACCTTTCCAGTTGAACGTGAACAGCAAGACAAACGTGAGCTTAAGAAACGAGCTTTATTTATAACGCAAATATTTTGGTCTGACATTCGGTATCTCACCTGAAGAGGTGAGTAATCACACTTGGTATTTTTGCACTGTTTTTATCAAAACAGGCAAGTTGCAATCCAGCCAGAGAGAATTCTGGAACTTTCCAATAAATTATACGTCAGATCAGTGTTTATTCTGTAACAGCTTTAAACTAAGGTGTTAAATCTGGAACCCTAAGGATTGGAGACCCTTAGACTTCAAAGGTCAACTGCCGGGGTTTTTTCTATCAAGGGATGAGGGCTTAAGAACATCAAAGAATTCAAGAATCCCTTGACAAGACCCTTCCTCTCTTTTATCTATTCCTCCTTTCCACTAGCATCATTTAATGACAGGAACATAACATCTTAAAATAAAACCAATAACTTTGCAATCTCACAATAAGATTCCCCCGCCCCCTATTTTGATGTTTTTATTAACTTTGAGTAATATATTAATTTGGATTTGTTTTTTGTTTTTTTTACACACAACACTTTGACAGCAATGGTGGAATTAGTGATTAAAGCATTTATAACATAATTTACAATCATCTGGATTTTTCCAGATCCACTGTTTTCCAATCAAGGAAGAACATCAAAAAAAAAAAAAAACCCCACCCTTTCCATAGTTTCAAAATCTAGTGGTATAATAGGAATACCTAGCACAGCTTCACCTATACCACCTCTAAACAGTAAAGTAAACAATAGTTTTCAATACACTTGATATAGTTACTGCTGATCCTATGACCCAGTACAGAATACTATTTATCTCTTGTTTTTCCCCCTTATATTCTGTATATTGAAGCTGGGAACTTCACATTCAGGTTGGATGAAGCTGGTAGCGATTCTAAAGAGGTCACATCATTCGCAGTTTCTTTTTCCTGATGACCAAATGATCTAAATCTAAATTACATTGGATTCCAAAAATCACATGCAACCAGTGCTGAGCTTATCATAAAATCAGTAGATCATAGAATTGGAAAGGGCCTCAAAGGTCATTTAGTCCAACATTCTATTCTCTGCAGGATTTGTTGAAGAATTTCGCTTTAACCAACCTTTCCAATAAAGCAGAAAATAGAATCTCCTGAGGCAAAGTATTCCACTGCTGGACAGCTCCTAATGTTAAGGATATTTGTCCTAATACTTAACCTCTATCTACTTCCCTACAATTTCAACCTATTGATTCTGCTTCTGTCCTTTGGAGCAACCTTAAAAAAAATGTCGCTCCTTCTTCTATAGGTCACTCCTTAGCTATCTGAAGATTGCTTTTAAACCTCTCCTCATTCTTCTCTTTTATAAATTAAACGCAGACCGTTTCTTCAACTATCCTTCATAGAACTTGGTTTCCAGTCTCCTCATCATCTCAGAACCACTTCTCTGAATTTTACTGCATTTTGTTGATGTCGATTTTGGATGGTGGTGCCAGGAACTAGGCACAGTATTCCAAGGGGAGCCTAAGAAAGGCAGAATAGAATGGACAATTGCATCTTCTGATCGGGAATCTGTTAATGGATCCTAAAAGATACACTGCTTTTTCACAAGCTGGGTGGCATGGCTGGCTCATGCCAAGACCCCCAGGTCAGAAGTGGGTTCCTACCAGTTTGGCCTGGTTTGGCCAAACTAGTAGTGGTATGGCGGCCTGGGTCACCAGAACCAGCAGTAACCCAGGTCTGCCACACCCCCAAACCAGTTCTCTGGTCGCTGCCGTCACCACCATCTTGTTTTTGAGTTCTGTGCACGCCTAGAATAATTTAAATTGATCTGTGCATGCGCACATAGCGCGTATCCAGCGTGTGCACGAGCGAACTGGCAGTAAAGCCAGAACCCACCCCTGCCCCAGATCCTTTTCATATGCATTATTACTAAGCCATGTCTACCCACCCTTTATTTGGGGCTTTCTCTTTTTATTATGGTTTCTCATTCCAGTTTCCCATAGTGATCAGCATCTCCTGCATATTTGAGGCCTTCCTCAAAACCTCTTTTTCTTGAAATGTACTGTTATTCTTCCTCACCAGACAGAGTAGAAAAGTGAAATAGCTGAACAATAGTTTTAAAAAAAATTGAAAAGCACATCTATATAGAGAGCTCTGATGTTAATTGTGAAGCAGTGGTAGCGTTCTGTCCTCCCTGTTAGTGTCCACCAAAGGAAGTAAAACCATTCAATTTCTGACTCTGTTGTCATTCAGGAGTCATTGTGAAATAGTATTGAAGCTGTTCTGTTTGGTCTGTTTCTAGCCTTGGGGTTCTTGCTCTTTCTCTCCCAAGCTAAAGGCACCATGGTACTGCTTCAAGGAGCAAGCAAGCAGAATGGAATAGTTAGTGCTGATGTTTTCTGCAGCTGGTTTCCTCTCTGAGTGCCTCAGAAAGGACAGTAAAGAGGACAAGGATAGATGGCGTTATGATAAATGTACATCCTCTGGGTGTTGTGCCCCCAACTTCCCCCTGACTGCCAAACAGCTGATTGATACGTTAGGCATTGTTGCTCAGCTCTGCTCCCTCAACCAAAATTCTAGAAAATCTAATAATTGGCTGTCATGAGCCAGATGTGGAAAGTCTATTTTTGTCTTCCTATTGGAAAGTTGGAGGAAATATTGACACCAGCTCCTCTGAAATAGTCAGCATTTCAGGGTCTGCTAGGGCAAAAAAGCTCACAAGATGCTTGGAAATATACCTTTAGAAATATTGTGGTTGAAAAATGTAGTGATTGGAAGCACCAGAAGTATATTACTAATCTCAAATTGATTCTAATTGGCATGTTGGTCTCAAAATGTTCATGTTCTATTTCCAAACTGTTGTTTAGGAAATATTTATTCCCAGATATAATGGAAAAGAACCTTTGACATGGTGCTGGTATATATCCATGGGTATGTATCTTTGAATTCCAAGGCTGAATGTATTTTATTTTTTAATGCTATTGTCTTTTTGGAGCCACAGGAGACAATATTCCAAATGGAATACTTTAATAAAAGTACCAGTTTGGGGGGGGGGGGGGGAGAGATAAGGCTGACAATCTTTTTGTATGTAGAAAATAACAGTTCTAACCAGACACTTGGCAATTTACTACAGATATTTCAAATTCAGAAGTGACAGCATCTATCCGCAAAGGAAAATATCTGCCATTCAACAAACTCCAATATTCCAAGCCAGGAAGTTAATAAAGCAAGCATGACCACTAAATGTTACCTTGAATGAAAATGCAGTCGGTAAAGAGATTCACAGTAACCAGTACAGATATAGTTACGTAACTGTTTCCCTTAATATATTCTACCTAGAACGCAGAAGGATAATCACATTACTTGAGGGACAGTATGCTTTCTCCTTCAATCGGGAATCAACGTTTGTTTATTTTCTAAAATAATTAGTAACCGACAAGAATTTATGTAAATAGATGTTATGAAATTGTATTTCAGTACATGGAAATGATGAGCCATGTGAAGCATATTGCAGTAATCCAAGGCATGTTTGGTTGTAAGCAATGCCTCCCAATTTAGGAATGGGGATCAGTGGCATATAGAACTGTGTGAAGGTTGTCCTGGCCACAGCTAACCCCTGCTCTTCAAGCTGTGATTCCAGCTGGACCACCAGATTGTGCACCAACTCGGTCTAGGAAAGTGTTACCTCATCATGTTGGAGAATCATTAAATGCAGATGCCCTAAAATCCACAGCTGCTCAGTCTTATCAAGGTTGAGTTCTTCCCCATCCACACCCACATAGTTTCCCAGCACTATAGTCTATGCACATGCATGTTTAAAGTGAAGTGTTAAAATTACAGTGAAACAGCAAAATATCATTTTCGCAGCACAATAACTATAGGCAAAATACCAGATGTCCCTTCTTTTCATAATAGCTCCCCATTCAGGCTGGTTGAGCCTAAATGTGGGAAAACTTACCTGAACTTGAAATTTACAAATGAGATGGGCATTTATTATGTTAGTGGATCACTACAAATACCAAATATATCAAGAAACATTTCCCTTTTTTCCAGCACCAATTAGCAACTGCCACCAGATTGCAAGAAGATAAGTGAGTGGTCAGACAAGGAGACCTGAAAACATTGGTAGCTTCATATTGCAATAAACAAGGACATGCATTCAATTTTGCAACTATTAAGATTGTTGGACGAGCAGGCACAAAAACAGCCAGGGAAGTTATTGAGAAATGAGGCCCTTGTCAGTCAACAGGAATGCTGATTTACCACCAGCTTATCAAGTATTTAAGAGGCAAGGACTTGGCAGCACAAGGAACAGCCAATGACTTAATAGTCAACCATTGACACCTTAGTCAACATCTAAAAAGTCACCCATCATAGGGACCATATAAATACTACACAGCCCAAAGCACACACTCTGTTAGAGAGAAGTTCCCTAAGGATGGGCTCCAGCACCTCTAGTCCCAGTGACAACCCAGATTGGTTCCTGTAGCAACTATCGGTCCAGAACTTTCTCAGTTCATTATGAAATGGGAAACCATCTCTTGTCCAGCTCATATTCAACAGTAGCAACCCAAAATAAATATTAATAATTGCTTAAGTAGCTCAACTGGGTAGAAGTAATTTGGATGGATCCACTTAGTGCTGCATTTAAATTCAATAGCTTGTAAGTTCACAAAATCTGTCAAAGAACAACAGCTGATAGGTTTCTCCTTTGCCAATAAAGGGCAATGTAATAGATTTCATATTTGTTGTGAACATTGGAGATGCTGGTTGAAACTCTCAGCTAAGCGAACAGAGTTATCATGAATTCTCAATCACCATATAGCATAGTGTATATGAGTCTCTCTCTCTGTGTCTGTGTATGTCACTGTGAGTGCGTCCATATAAATTTTGCTTGTTTTTGCCTGCCATCTGTAGATACTGCCTTTATTGTTTTATCTCCTGGGTGGTGATGACATGGAATATTCAAGAGCTTGGGTGAATGTGTCAACAGTGTAGCTTATATGGCAGCGGTGAAAGATGGATGTGATTATGGAAAGCCTCAAGCTCAGAAACAAGAAGACTAGAAGCAAAGCAGCTGTAGGTTGAAGGGTTAGAAACTGACATGAGAAGGCTGATTGGGAAGATTTGTTAAGAGCCGTGAAAGGAGGCAAGGTAAAGGAGGGGAAAAAATAATGAAAGATGAAGGAAGAGATGTAAAAGGGAAGGTGAAAGCATCATAAGGCAAAACTAAAAGGATGGCGTATTCTAGTAGAATAGAAAAAAAGCTGATGACTGATAAGCTGATATATGTCTCAAAGAGGGGTGAATAATAAGTGGGAAGGATTATAGCAGATAACAAATATGGGAAGAAAAAATGTGGCTACAAGAGGAATTCTGAGGGAAACAGAAGTCAAAGAGAGGATTAAAGGGGAAAGAAATCAAAGGGGCAAAGAATTAAGAGAAAATGTTGGTCCTTGACAAAAGGAAATAAGTAATGGATCTTTTTGAGGGATAGAGACTAGGAAATGAGAAGGATTTGGAAATCACCTATGTATCTCTACATCAAGTATATAAATGAAGACTCAATCATCCAGGACCAAAAATATCTAAAACGGTTAAATCATGGCAACTGGACCAAAATTTATTAAACTGAGACTTTTTGTTACTCATTCAGGTAACTTCTTCAGTCAAAATGATTTTTTTTTTTGGTTAGGCATAGAGTCAGAGAGTTGTTGGAATGTACTAACTCTTGCCATATTGACTGCCATATTGACACCGGGGAATGTCTTTAGGCCAGCTAGGGGCCTTGGTGGGGGGGGGTGTAGGGTCTAGAATTGGGTGTGTGTGAAGATCTGTCCAAAAGAGGGTTGTTCCATCTGTATTGTGAGTGGGAGGGGCAGGTATGGCGGGAGCCGAGGGCCATATCATGTAAGGGGAGGGCGCACTCGCTGTCTTCAAGCGGTGGCGCCCTCTGGCCTTCATGGCTCCCCTTGTGGCCCAGGGGGTTTAGGATCTCAGGGCCTGGGTCTCTGGCTGCTGCTGTGTAACGCCAGGTCCGTGGTCAATAAAGCTCCCCTCATTCACGATCTAGTTTTGATGGGGGGGGTGCGGACCTGGTGGGTATCACGGAGACCTGGTTGGGCCAAGACGGGGGGGTGCCCCTCATGGAAATGTGCCCACTGGGTTACCATGCATTTCACCAGCCAAGAGCCCAGGGTCGGGGTGGGGGTGGGGGTGGTTGTTTTAAAGGAGAGTCTGGATCCGAGGGAGACCACTGTGCCTCAGATAGCCGGATGTGAGTCTCTCTGTGTGAAGTGGAGTCATAGGAGGCAGCTGGGCTTGCTGATTGTGTACCTGGCTCCCCGCTACATGTCAGCAGCCCTACCCGAGCTTCTCAATGTGATAGCCGAGGTGGCGGTTGGTACCCCCAGACTGTTAGTCATCGGGGATTTCAACCTGCCATTGGTAGGCGAATCATCTGAGATAGCATGGGAGTTCATGGCCTCCATGACGGCCATGGATCTGACTCAGTTAATTCATGACCCCACTCACACTGGAGGACACACACTGGATCTTGTTTTTGTCTCTGGCCAGTGGTTGAGTGATCTCGGTTTAGGGGAAATAGTCATCGAACCCCTGTCATGGTCAGATCACTCTCTCCTTTGGCTTGACTTTCCAACCGCTGCACCCCACCGCGGGGAGGCGGAACCGGAATCAGTGAGATGGTTCCACCCCAGGCGCCTGATGGACCCTGAGAGGTTCCAGATGGAGCTTGGGCCGATACCTGAGACCCTGACCCACGACTCAACTGAGGACCTGGTGGCCGCTTGGAACATTGTGGCCATGGGGGCCCTGGACCAAGTCGTGCCCTTGCGGCCTCTCACCCGGTGCCAAACCACCTTAGTTCCTTGGTTCTCCGAGGAGCTGGGGGTGATGAAGCATCGGAAGAGATGCCTAGAGAGCGGTTGGAGGGCCACCTGCTCCGAGTCTGACCAGACACTGGTAAGGTCCTATTTAAGGACCTACCTAGTGGCGATAAGGGCGGTGAAATGTCTATCTGGACTTGCGCCAGTCTGGCTTTCGGCCTGGGTACAGCACAGAGACGGCATTGGTCGCGTTGGTCAATGATCTATGGAGGGCTCAGGATAGGGGTTGTTCATCTATCCTGGTCCTATTAGATCTCTCAGTGGCTTTCGATACCATCGACCATAGTATCATGCTGCACCGGTTGAAGGGGTTGGGAGTGGGGGGCACCATTTTATGGTGGTTCTCCTCCTATCTCTCTGACCGGTCGCAGTTTGTGTTGGCAGGGGGGTAGAGGTCGACATCAAGGGGCCTCACCTGTGGGGTCCCACAGGGGTCGGTCCTCTCACCCCTCTTCTTCAACTTTTATATGAAGCCGTTGGGTGAGATCATCTGTGGTTTTGGGGTAGAGTTCCATCAGTACGCTGATGACACCCAGCTGTACATCTCTACCCCATACCACCCCAACGATGCCGTGGAAGTGATGTCCCAGTGTCTGGAGGCCATGTGAGTCTGGATGGAAAGGAACAGGCTCCGACTCAACCCATCCAAGACCGAGTGGCTATGGCTTCCGGCGTCATGGTATAGTCAGTTGATGCCATCTCTGACTATTGGGGGTGAGACACTGGCTCCCGCAGAGAGGGCTCGCAATTTGGGCATCCTCCTTGACTCTCGGCTGTCTCTAGAAGATCACATGACAGCCGTGGCCAGGGGGGCTTTCTATCAGGTCCGCCTGATACGCCAGTTGCGCCCCTTTCTGGATCGTGACGCCTTACGCACGGTCACCCAAGCCCTCGTCACCTCCCGTCTGGACTATTGCAACACTTTCTACATGGGGCTTCCCTTGAGGTGCACCCGGAGGCTCCAGTTAGTTCAGAATGCAGCCGCGTGGGGGATTCTTGGAGCTTCCTGATGCTCCCATGTGACCCCTCTCCTGCGTGAGCTATACTGGCTGCCTGTGGCTTTCCAGGTGCGCTTCAAGGTGCTAGTGACCACCTTTAAAGCAGTCCATGGCAAGGGACCTGGTTACCTGCAAGACCGCCTCCTGCTGCCAAATACCTCCCTCCAACCAGTTCGCTCCCACAGAGAGGGCCTCCTCAGGGTGCTGTCAGCTAAACAATGCTGGCAACCCCCAGGGGGAGAGCCTTCTCTGTGGCAGCTCCCACCCTCTAGAATGACCCACCCCCTGGTCTAAGGACGATCTCAGACCTACATCCCTTCCGTCGGACCCTGAAGATGCATTTATTCTGCGCTGCCGGCCTGTCGTAGTTTTTAAAGGTAGTTTTTAAAGGGATTTTATAGTGATTTTAGTATGGGGTTTTAAAATGTAGGCCATTTATTTAATATCTTTTTAACATATTGTTTTAGATTTTGTACCATTTATTTTATTGTGGCTGTACACCGCATTGAGTCCCAAAAAGGAGAAGGGTGGTATATAAATCAAATAAACGATAACTATAACTAACTAACTAACTATAGGGGTTTCTCCCCAAAAGGAAACACAATATGTAAATGAAGACTCTATCATCCAGGCCCAAAAGTATCTAAAAGGGTTAAATAAACATGGCAACTGAACCATTGTTGACCAAGATGAGTAACAAAATGTCTCAATCTAATAAACTTCAGAAAACTCTTAAGACAAGGAGTAGCAGAGCCCAATGGAGCTGGGACACATGCTTTTCCTTTCTTTCTGAAATCCCTTCTTTATTTTACAAGTATAGATATTGATTTTGGGAGATCAAAATTGATCCCTCGGCTTTTTCAAGTTCATAAGCTGAAGGCCACATGAAATTAAGAGTCATATGGATTCCTGAGCTCAGGTTGCCTCCCTCTACTCAGAACTGTTAACCTCCTTGTTCTTCTTTAGCCTTCTTTAGCCTTCTTCCTTTTGGTTAGTAAGATCTGTTCTAGAGAGAGAACAGTGCTTCGCCTGTCATCTGTGGCAGTGAAAATCTTGCTCCAGAGCGATTCGGTTATGGTTCATTGTCTTTTGTACATATAATTACAGAAAACATATTCAAGTGAAATAAACACTCAAAATACTATTACTCTGCCCATCTATGTGCTGGGAAGAATATGGATGTAGGGGATTTTTAATTTTGCTGTCTGGATGTAACCTGAAAAAGATGTCCCATGAAGACTGCTTTATGATATTCAGAACTGACAAAGCAAGTGATTTACTTATTTGTAAATTTCATGAATTTGTCTAAAAGTATTTTACCATTCATACTATGACTGGGATAAGTGAAGTAAGATGAAAGACAACACTGAATTTTCCTACAAGTAGGAGAGTTTTGTAAAAGCTCCTCTTTTTTGCAATTATGTTAGTATTGTAGAAGCCCTTGAATGAAATGGCCTCTTATATGCCACTGCATTTATTGATATCGCCATGTAGGATAATGATGAAGAATTCAGAAAAAGAGAAAGAAATATAGGGAAAATAGCTGCCTTTTTTTGCAACTTAATGTGTTGCTACAACAGGTACTATTTCTGTGACAAATAGTAAGGGAAAGGATATATACTTCAACCCTGAGGTGGCTTTGGCAATGGCAAGAGACAAATTGAGGCAGGCATGAGATTTCCCTTTCAAACTCCTGGGCCTTACAAAACTTACCAAAACATTTATTGTCAGTTATCTGCATTAAAGGAAAACTAGTTGTCTGTCCTGAATTATGGTGCCAAATAATTTCAAGTATGTACTATTAACCGAAAGAGTCCAAGTTACATTGGAAGTATGACAAGATATCTCGAGATGACAACATCTAGTTCCTATTAAACAAATACATTAAAGCTGCTACAAAACAAAATGCAATTACCATTATTCTATAATTGCAAATTAATTGGCATTCATTATTCTTTTAATTGCTGTCCCTCGGTACATGACATACCTTGTATACAAATAAATGAAGGTTTTAAAACAGTCAATACCAAATTGGGTTTGTGGAGAGAGAATCATACTATAAAGTAAACAGCATCATTCATTTTTACTTCATTGTCTGTAGTTTTTTTAAATCTCTCCTTCATGTGACATAAGAAAGGTGCTCCATGTTTTCCAGTCTTCAGCACTGTCTTTCTTCTCTTACCTTGCATTTCACCTGCAAACTTTCTCAGTTTCATTACTAGCTCCTATTACACAAAATGATTGTCCTGGGGACATGAAATAGAACTCTTCATTTTGTACTTTACTGAGGAAACTAGGAAATATGAAGATTTAATATAATCTAATCAGTAGACCACAGTGTTGGGAAGAAGCCTATAGGGTTCTGTTCTATTCTGTTCTATAATAGCTCTCAGTCACAGAAAAAAGCAAGGTTTTTTTTCATTATTATTATGATTAAGTATGTGCTATTAAAGCTTTTTCCTAACATTTTTCAAACACTTTTTCTTTCATCTGGTACTTTCTATTCCTCTCGTTTTCTCCTGTTCTGTTTTTGTTCAAGGTCTTTGTGTTCTCCTTACTTTTATTGCAAATGACATCTGGTATGATATTATTATTTTGTTCCTTCCTTTGCTTTTGCTTTGCTGCCTCTTCTAGGTCAGAAAAGAAATATGGTACACATGCTTGCTTGATATTGTTCATTCTAATGTGATAGATAGGTAGGTAGGTAGGTAGGTAGGTAGGTAGGTAGGTAGGTAGGTAGGTAGATAGGTAGATAGATAGATAGATAGATAGATAGATAGATAGATAGATAGATAGATAGATAGATAGATAGATAGATAGATAGATAGATAGATAGATAGATAGATAGATAGATAGATAGATAGACAGACAGAGACAGACAGACCGACAGGCAGACTTTTAAAAAGCATCTCTTCATTCTGGAGTTTTAATCAATAACACCATTAAGAACCTGCTTAGGTCATTAAAAGAAAATTAAACCCAACTTTTGCAGCTGAAACAGTTCAAAGGAAAACAGGATAACTTTTTACTTACATGAAGCCTCATCTGATTCATCAGGGCAGTCCGGGTCTCCATCACAAAGCCAATTCTGAGACACGCAGGTCACACGATCATGACAAAGAAACTCGCCTGCCTCACATATGTGGTCTGAAAACACAAGCAGAGTTCAAAAATGGACATGGTTAATGGATAACTAAAAATAAGCAAGGCAATCAATGAAGCAAGAAACATGCAATATAGTCTTTTCCTTCCATGAAATCCAAAACAACAGCATGGAAACAGCTGCATTTCTGATTTGACACAGGTGTATGGCACACCCTCAGAAGCATCCTGTATATTTACTCAAATTGTCCTATTTCACTGGATAGCATGCTCACTAATGCACAAATCAAAAGTATGCTACAGGGGAGAAAATATCCAACTGTATCTCACAGTGCTCGCCCACTCCTGCTAAATTTGCCCATTTTATTGAAGTCTTAGCAAAGGTTCCCAAACCATCTTAGATTATGGTCCTCCAAGGGGATCTTCAGGCCCCAAAATAATTCACAAACGTTTCTGTATCAGTAGGAAAATATTCCTATAAATTTTGCTGCAACACCCTGTAGTTTGCCAACTACCAAGCCCTATAATTGTTAGTAAAATATTATAGGTGCTAATAACCTCGAGGATGGATTCTCCAAACCTTTCTCCATTTCAGAAGCAGATATAGGGGTAGAGTAGTTGCAGGGCAAATTTTTTGATCACCTTTCTTCCATGCCATTTATTTTATCACAAAGGCACCCGGGCAGGACATCTTAATGTTTACTGTAAGAACAGACATCTATTTGCAGGATGGAATGTGATGCCCACATTCTACGTTTGACATGGCCAAAGTTAAAATAGAGCCCAGGCAGGGATCGCAAACAAGAAAGAGCATCAGTTGTGTACACCCTTACCCAGGGGTGGGCAAACTTTGCAACTTTAAGTCTGAAGGACTTCAGCTCCCAGAAAGTTGCAAAGTTTGCCCACCCCTGCCCTTACTCTTCAGGCCTACTCAGAAGCAAGGATGGACATCAGTGCATCAATTGAATCAGAAGCAAGTCATATTTAAGAAAGGGCAATTTAGACTGCAGCCGCCTTAGAGAAATCTAAATTGGAAATGCAACCTGCAAATAACACAGTAGATGGTTTCTCCAATTCCACCTGTCCCACCTTTTCTTTTATTTGTCCTGCTAATACAAACCCAAACACTTTTGAGGGTTTGGATCAACTATACACAATTCCATCTTACATACTAGTTTGATGGATTTAAATCAGTCTTATTCCTAACATATTATAATATATGCTCAAATCATTCTTTGAGGGGCCTAGCTACGGGGCCTAGCTACCTACGAGACCGTCTGCTGCCCCATACATCCCTACGACCAATACGCTCTCACAGAGAGGGTCTGCTCCGGGTGCCGTCAACCGGGCAATGCCGGTTGGCGACGCCCAGGGGAAGAGCCTTCTCTGTGATGGGTCCAACCCTCTGGAACGCTCTTCCCCCCGACCTCCGTGTCATCTCGGACCTCTGCCTGTTCCGCCAGCGGTTAAAAACGCACTTCTTCCAACAAGCTGGCCTGGCATGATCTTACTCGAACACCGTACTGCTTTTAGTTACCAAAGTTTTAATTCCGGGGTTTTAATATGGGTTTTAGTGCAGGGTGGGTTAATTTAATTTAGTTTTAATTTAGTTTTAAGAATGTTTTATTTTTGGATATTTGTATATTTATATTTTATATTCCCTGTGCGCCACCCCGAGTCCCTATGTGGTGAGATGGGTGCGGCTTATAAATTTGAATAATAAATAAATAAATAAATAAATAAATAAATAAATAAATCCTAAGGACAAAAAATACATTTATAATCTGTGCTTCATGGAAAACATAGACCTAGAATGAGGGGATAAAGTGGTAGATTAAGTTTTCCAAATTATGTATGTATGTATATGTGTATGTATACGTATACCTATACCTATACCTATACCTATACCTATACCTATATATATCAGAGGTGGGTTCCTACTGGTTCAGACCGGTTTGACTGAGTAGGTAATAACTTGGCGGGACATGTGCCCAAACTGTTTCTATTGGCGGAGCCATAGGTGCTGCCATCTTGTTTTTACTTGTTTTTTTTACTTCTGTGCATGCACGCATAGCACACATCAAGCACGCACCTCCCCCGAAGTGCATCTCTGAGTGAACCGGCAGTTACAGAAGCCAGAACCTACCCCTCATATGAATATGTATACATACATACATACATACATACATACATACATACATACATACATACATACATACAAACAAACAAACAAACAAACAAACAAACATACATACAATTGGCCTTATTTGCCTACAGAAAGATTACCCTTCCAGTGAAATCAATAAGATATATCTACCAATGATGAAATGGGCACTGAATATGAGTCTCTGGGGAAACTGTTACAAGAGGGAAAACTAATAATACAAAATGGAAACTGCTTTCAAAGTAGGTTGATTTTATCTGCTTGGATCCTGTTTTATTTTCCCCTGGAGAAGTTTATTCTAGGACTGCACTTTGGAGAATGTGGTAGTCCCGTATTTGTGGCAGTTGATAGATACAGAATTCTTCCACTACTGGTAGTAGTCAACAGGGGAACTCAGTATTCATCAATCATCACTTTGCCACTGTGGGCTGTCAGGATCATCCTCCGTCATTCAGGCATTTTAAGAGGAAGACATTCTACCACTCTTGGGAATATTAATGTAAACTGATGCGATTGAACCAGACACCTATCAAGACCAACATCTGGCCTTGTAATCTAAACTTGCAAAAAAACAACAAAAGCAGCATGTCCTTTACAAAGTCAGGAAGACTTTGATTTATTATGCCTTCTCTGTTATGCTGCCTGGGAACTATACAAATCCTTTAGATTATGATGGTAAACTCCATTGTCAACCAGATGTTTAGACTAGTTTTGGCATGTGTGTCCACCTATTGGGTCCTTCCCTGGGAGCAAGGATAGGCACATGGGGTTGTCTGATGGAGTCAAAGATCTCATTGCAAGAGGTAAGCCGTTCCAAATAAAGCTGCCTTTTGCATTTGGTTGATGGCAATTTTGTCAAGGTGGTTCATTACACAGTCAGACAGAAGTTCAGATTGTATTTGAGATTTTATCCACCAATTGAGTCTTTCCCAAGGACCTAGGATGGGCAATTGTCAATGTTTGTTGGTTTTAAAGATATGTAAGCTGTACTTAACGTTATTATTATCAATATTATTATTATTTCTTTTGCCACCAATGCTGGTGGTGACAGGTTTTTTTTTTTTGGCAAAGATTCATCAGTTTAAAAAAAGCTCCTTTGGGATATTGAACATGCTCTGGAGCTCATATATGTGACAAATTATATGTGATATAAGTTCCATTTCTTCCTAAATGTCCCTCGGTAGATTTCTGAGTCATCCGTTTGAGTTCAGTAGGTCTTGCTCCCAGGGAAATGAGTTTAGGATTATAACCAGAGAAAGTTAAACAGTTTAATAAACAGTCATGAAATACATTGAAATTAATTGGCATCGGCAGCAATACTGTAGAATTGCTATAATTGGAAGAAATATTTCTGGAATATATACTAAAAGATTCTTCAGTTTAAAAAACAATTTTGATAGATCTAGCCCAGGGCTGTCAAACTCCCAGCCCACAGGTCGGATGCATGACGCACTGGCCACGCCCACACTTGGTTTAGCAAGGGAAGGGGAGGTCTCAATACATCACGTGACACCGACTGTGACAATATGTATTTGACACCCCTGATCTAGCCTATCTGGAATAGTTTTTAAAAAAAAAATGTGAAATGTAATAATATAACTGTGGCAGCACCTTAATGAATAATGCTTCTCCTATTATCATGAGCACTAATATTATTCTCTCCACATGTAGATACACCCTTTCCAGAAGGAACACACACATTTCTAAAAATTATGTTTCAAAAGGACAGACAAATAATTTCAAGAAAAAATATCATCTCCTGTAGCCTTATTAGTTGAATAGAAAAATAATTAATTCTAATTAATGTGAAATAGGCAAAATCATGATCTACATTGGTGTTCACGAAATTGCTTTTGTTTGCTATATTTATAACTGTCTATTTTAAAATTAGCATCCCTTGTCGATTATAATTTACAGTCTATTCTAAAATGTCATCTTTCATATCAAATGCATACTGATGCACTCTTAGGATCTCTTCACAAGGGTTCCAAATTTAGTTTCCCTCATATCTCTAACGCATCTACTGGCTTCAACTCTGCATACAGATAGGCTGCTTAAGTTCTATTGATTTTAGTGGAATTGATGCATCCAAACTGTGGGATTTCATCTGCTATTTTTCATCAACACCACTTGGTTCCTACTCTCTGGTCATCCTTCAGCGATCTTTATGGTCCTTAGTATGAGAGTTAGATCTCAGAAATCAGTATTAAACAAGATAAAAACAAATCTGACCTTTATAAAAACAAAGGACAGATGAAAGTGGGCAACCTGCTCAAAAGAGGAGGCCAAATAGTCCATTGTGCTTTTAGGAATAGAGTTAGCCTTTGAATCACAGCAGTTGCTGAATTTATTCTAATTATTTTCAATAACTATTTCTTATCCTGGAGTGGTGCGGTGGCCTAGAGGTGGAGCTCTCACCTCACAATCAGGAGGTTGTGAGTTCAATCCTAGGTAGAGGCCAATATGTTTCTCTCTTGACGCACTGAGAATATATCTGCTGAACAAAACTCCACATTGGTGACAGGACGGGCATCCGGCCATTAAAACACTCTGCTAGCTTCATTCAGTTGCCCATAAACCACCCCGCAAGGGATTATGGTGTCGTTAAATGAAGATGAACTATTTGTTATCCTCACTTCTTGGACTTTCTTGTAGTGGTTTTAGACCTACTTAATAGGTAGGACATAGTTACATTATTTATTTATTTATTAGTTTTTTTATACCGCCCTACTCCCGAAGGACTCAGGGCAGTGTACAGCCAAAGTAAAACAGATATATAAAAGTTAAAAACAGTTTAAAAACATTTTAAATAATTTGGCCTCTCATAAGGTTAAAAAAGACCAACAAACCTCGATTCAAATTAATAAAAAATCATATTTAAAAATTCATATTTATGCCAGCCCGGCTTGTTGGAAAAGAAAGGTTTTGAGAGCATGGCGGAAGGTGCGGAAGTCAGGGATAGTTCTTAGCTCCGGGGGCAATTCGTTCCAGAGGACAGGTGCTCCCACAGAGAAGGCTCTCCCCCTGGGCGTCACCAGTCGACATTGTTTAGCCAATGGCACCATGAGGAGACCCTCTCTATGGGAGCGTACTGGCCGGTGGGAGACATTAACAGATTTGTATCCAATAGAAGAGAATATTTGTAGTTCAGGGTCGAATTGTGGGGTGCTTGATGCTCTCTGAATCTGATTGATTTCTTGCAGATGTTTCATTACCCAAACTAGGCAACATCTTCAGTGCCTTCAGCAAGAAAACAACCAAGCTCCGAGAGCACTAAGGTCCCCACAGTTCCGTATCCAGATAGTACGTCCATCAGAAGTTGTGATTATACTGTATATAAAAGATGACATGTGCAACATTTCACCCTGCAAAGTTATATCATGAAATCTGACACAAGTGCATTACTTACATAATTTATGCCAAATCATCATTATCCCCTATGTGTAGAGACCCATGCTTATATTCTAGCAATGCATCATGGAGCAGAATGGAGTAATTGGATCAAAATTATGTAATTGCTGATCAACCAGAACCTACAACTGCAACTCTATGTTATGGTCAAGTGGCAATAGGTGACATCTAAAAGGGCATTAATATAATTGTACTTTTGCAATCTCTGGATTACTTGCATCCCTTCATCCATATATTTCTTCTTTTTTTCCACAGTCTATTCTGCCTAAATTAGTGTTAACCTATGCAAATAATTAGGACTCTCTAAACCGAGAAGGGCTTGCAAATGTTATCTGTTTTTTTTATTTTCCAAAAGTACTTTTATCTATGCAGAAAATGTCTGTTAAGAGAAAAATAAGGGCACTGTTAGAAGACAGGTGGCAGCCATTGTCTGCTTACAAATGTGAAAATTATCTTTTGAAGACATCCAGTTAAACCCCAAATGAACTTAAAGCTTAATGGTTGTTTGTCTTTGGTCTCTCTGAGGTCAAAGGTATGCCCTGAGTTTGTCAGTTGGATGAATGTAAATTAAGAAAAGAAGGTCAATAGGTCTTTTTTTTGAATGGACAAAAAAGAGAAATTTTAACTAAATACTTTCCCCCCAGAATCCGCATATGCTTATGCTAACTTGCAATTTTAATATAACTGTTGCAATAATTGGAATAAGCTGGAGATGTTATTCTAGTCTTTTAAAACTGCCCATTCTCTGTTTTACTGCACACCCCATTTTCCATGCCAAGTACCAGAGGTCCAGCTAATTTTTAAATTGTATCCCCTACACCAGGGGTCTGCAAAGTTGGCTCTTTTAAGACGGGTGGACTTCAACTCCCAGAATTCTGGGAGTTGAAGTCCACCCGTCTTAAAAGAGCCAACTTTGCAGACCCCTGCCCTACACAAAAAAGTCTCATTTCTAAAACATTTCAGTCCTATTTCTTCATCAGTTTATGAATGCTTATTAAATATTTCAAGTTAAGTTCAACAAACCTTCCTCTAACAAACAAACTTTCTTCCAATAGGAGAGACTCTCTGTAGTTTAGGGTTGAACTGTGGGGTCCTTGGTGCTCTCTGAGCTTGATTGTTTCCTTGCAGACATTTCATTACCCAACTAGGTAACAACATCAGGAAACATCAATGAGCTAGTATTGATGATGTCACCTAGTTGGGCAATGAAACATCTACAAGTAAACAACCAAGTTCAGAAAATATATAGGATGCCACATGCTTTCTTCTCCTTCTTAATCAACAAGAAACACCAACCACTCCTGAAGAAACTTTAGGAGAGAGGCAGAAGGGAGACATACTTAATAGAGATTCATCAATAAACTGTGGCGGCTTCTTATTTCTGTGCCTAAGTCCAAATTTTCTTTACTGGCTACTGAAAAAAAAGATTGGAAGAAAATCCATACACTGTTTATCCTAAAGGCTTCAGATTCTGCTTTTTTTTTAAAAAAACTAACATATATTAAACAAAGATTAGAAGCCATGTTACAATCTATTTGGAAATTACTATTGTGTTTCCCTGAAAATAAGACAGGGTTTTATTTTCTTTTGACCCCCGAAATAAATGCTTGGCCTTATTTTCAGGGAGGTCTTATTATTTTTGAGGTGCAGAAGGCAGCGAGCGTGGTCACCTCATGGTTGCTGCTGTGTTGCAATATTTTCAAGGAGGGCTTATTTTGGGGGGGAGGGTTTATTTTACTGCATGCGCTCAAAAGCCCGATTGGGCTTATTATCCAGGGAGGTTTTATTTTTGCGGAAACAGGGTACTTACAATGGTGGGATTCCATATGATGTAATGGTCAAGATGCTGGGCTTAGCAGCAGAAAGAACCAAGTTCTAGTCCTCCCTTGAGCACGGAAGCCAGGTGGGTGGCCTTGGGCCAGCCCCTGCTTCTCAACCCAGGGTGAGTTTTTCACAAGCTTTTTCCCCCAATCCCTTCCTCATATTATACATTGATAGATTGGCCACGTCAACAGCAACCAATGCAGTGCAAAGAAACCAAACCCTGCAAACAAGCAGGACAAACTCTAAGAAAAAGTGCCTGCTACTTGTGATCATGTTTAACTGTTATTCTTTCTGGTGTAAAGATAAAGACAGCTCCATTGTGCATAAAGATTTTATGACTAGCCTCTTCTAATATGTTTTGTGATGGAATTAGAATCCCGAAAGAGAAGCTTCCGGTTGTCGTATGATGGTAGATGTTTCTCTACCAGTTTTCATTTGCGGCCAAATTTTTTGAAGCGTTTTATCAGTTTTTGCAGGAACCTTTTAAAAATCTCACTAAAATGTGGGATGGGAAGGAGTTTGATTGAAGCTGGACAATTACCTTGCCTCCTTGAAAATAAGACAGGGTTTTATTTTCTTTTGACTCCTGAAACAAGCACTGGGTCTTATTTTCAGGGAGGTCTTATTATTTTTGAGGTGCAGTAGGTGGCAAGCGTGGTTACCTTCTGGCTGCTGCTGTGTTGCAATATTTTTGAGATGGGCTTATTTTGGGGAGAGCGTTTATTTTAGCGCATGTGCTGAAAAGCCCGATTGGGCTTATTATCTGGAGAGGTCTTATTTTTGGGGAAACAGGGTAGATTGATGGTTCTTGAACCTTTTCTTTCTGCTCTTTTCCCGGGTTACATTTTTTCATTGTTTCCCAGATCTTTTCCCATATCTAAGGCTGAGAATAATAATTAAAAAGTAAAAAAGAAAAGTTGAACAGGCCTTATCTGTGCTATCACTTGACTTTCACTAACAGTAAATCTAACTGGCCATATTTCACTTTATTAATGGCAGCTGAGAGACCGATGGTGCACCAGATACATATATTTTATCAAACAAACTGTACCATAAACCTCATGGAAACTGCATTTTACTTTTAGATACACTTTCATCCAAAAGATAATTTATCTTCTATATCCTGTTGGATTATCTGCAATGACCTTGCCCTATTTTTTTTTTGTAATAACCAAGATTGGTTAATACCATTATAACCTCTTAGAGAATATATGTTTCTTAAATATACTCTTTTCCCCAGCCCTCAAAAGACGTTTAAAAAAATAAATAACAATTAGCAAGAACAGCATTTGAAAAGTGAAAGAGTAATGCATTCTTCCTTTTACAGTACCAAATATACATTTGGGGAGAGAGGTTCGACCATGAATCAGGTACTCTAGACTATAATACGCTGATTTTTCTGCTATTTGTGGTGTACCAGCATCTCAAAATTCCTCCAAATGTAGCATACTCTTTGTGTTTTTAAGCAATCCATATCTACAACCCAATCGAAAGAAAGTGCTGCTGTTTGAAGGAAGTGCCTAATGTGATTTGCTGAAAAGGATTCTAGACACAGTCTATTTCACAGAGTATTAGCCAGGCATATGCGGCAAAAGGGAGAAAATAAAACCCTAAGCAATGTAGATTTGCAATGATCTGAAGAGAGGAGGCGAAAGAGCAACTTTATATATTCAACGATTTTTCAAAAGTGTAGATCTTAGCAAGAACATAATGGTTTGATACATCTAAGTGCATTCCAAATATATCTCCGTGATGGTTCAGATTTTTTCAATACAGTGTGTGGGGCGTTTCTGAAAAGGTCCAACAACAGTTCAAGAGTTCACATGAATTTTCTTACTTGAGACAGTAAAACTAAAGAGTTGTTGGATGCATAAACAGGTAGTCCTTGACATATGACCACATCAAGCCCAGTTGGTAAGTGAGTTTTGCCCCATTTTAATGACCTTCCTTGCCATAATTATTAAGTGAGACACTGCATTGGTTACTTTAGGTGGTTAAGTGAATCTGGCTTCCCCATTGACTTTGCCTATCAGAAGGTTGCAAAATATGATTCCTATAACTACCGGACACTGCAACCATCATTAATATCAGCCAGTTGTCTGAATTTTGATCATAGGACCATGAGGATGCTGTCACAGTCATAAGAATGAAAAATGGTCATAAGTCACTTTTTTCAGTGCTGCTGAAAAAAAGACAACCACTAAACAAAGGATTGTAACTTGAGAACTACCTGTATATATGTATACCAGTTGCTCAAATTTAATATCACTTTTTGATTTTGGTCATTATGCAAAGCAGTTGCTAAGTAAGATTGCAAGGTTTCTTATGATCTTCAGCTTTCCTGGGTCTTTACAGACAGGTGACAATGGTAGAAGAGAGGATTGGTCATAAACTTATTTATTCATCACTGTTGTAACTGGTCACTTAGCAAGGGCAGTTGCTAAACAAAGACTAGGATATTTCTACGAGCCATCAGTGTGAAGGGTTTCCAGTGCCTTGAAAGTGAGGCTGTCATGCTTCTGAATAATGCTCCCAGCCAATTCAAGACTCTGAGGCCTTGGTGTCCTCAAAAATCTGGTTTATTGGGTACATCATATTGGCATGATCAAAGGCAGGGATCAGCAATCCATGGCTATGTTGCTGCATGCGGCTCTTTCATCAGTCTGCTGTGGCTCCCTGTTGCTGGTTGATTTAGATTTAGATTTGTTTAATTTTTATATCGCCCTAGTCCCAAAGGACTCAAGGGCAGTGTACAGCCAAAATAAAACACAGATATATAAAAGTTAAAAATAATTTAAAAAACATATTAAATAATTTGGCCCATAATAAGATTAAAAACCAGCAAACCCAATTAAGATTAATAAATAATAAAATTTGTATTTATGCCAGCCCGGCTTGTTGAAAAAGAAAAGTTTTAAGAGCACGGCGGAAGGTGCGTAAATCAGGGATAATTCATAACTCCGGGGGCAATTCATTCCAGAGGACAGGTGCTCCTACAGAGAAGGCTCTGGTTGGATCCGCAATTGATAATGCTTTTAATAATAATAATAATAATAATAATAATAATAATAATAATAATAATAATAATAATAATAATAATAATAATAATAATAATAATAATAATAATAATAATAATTTAATTTCTAGACCGCTCCCTCTCCCCAAGGGGACTCTTTTGGTTAGAACAGGTAGAGGAAAAAGGTTTCCACACTAGGAGGAGACTCTGTGGTGGGGGAACTGACTTCTTGTCAGCAGAGGAAAAAGGATGGCATGCTAGGATTACACTATGATTTTTTATTTTATCGAATTTATACCCCGCCCTTCTCCCTGTTGGGACCCAGGGCGGTGATGGGGGAATCGTACTTCCAGTCAACTCCAGAATTGAATGGGGGGCTTCCGGTCAACACGTTTGTGGTTCTTTGAGTGGTTAAGGCTTCTGACTCCTTCTGGTCAAAAGTGAAACCAACACTGAATAATTCCTGCATTTTTGGTATAATTAAAGAATAGATGCTGCCCACCCCCCTTGTGTCATAGGTCACATTAGCCAACCAATCAGGCGATGAACTTCTCAGCACTCCCTCCTGCCATTGCTAGGGCATGTTGAGGAGCCTTAACGTTGTTATGTCTAGCACACTGGGGGAACACTTTATGCATTCCGTAAGTCCACCTCCGGCCCCTAAGTGTGGCAACTAAGAAACAAAGCAAGAAAAATATGGCTTCAGCTAGAGTCGTTTTGAGAGTCGACAGTGGCGTTGCAGAGGGCAAGTGAAACACCTCTCCTCAGAGTGTGAAAGCAGCTGCATCCTTTGCAGGCACATGCATGGATAGAAAAACACTCCTGCTGGGACTGCTAACAAGCTGAGGACTGTGTATGAGGATGCAGACTCTGATAGTTTGAGCCAGCTTTCAAAGCAGCCATACAAGCATTTCAAAGGATGCGGTTGATTTTAATACTTAATAATCATCATCTTTATTGTCATTGTACTAAAATTACAATGAAATTGGTTGGGAGATAAGTGTTTTGTTCCTGTGAATACACTTTGCAGAACACCATTTCCAAATGCTTCGTGTGACCTTCCTTGTTATAAATCATTTATACAACATTTTAAAGCACAATCATTTTTACACCTTCTCTTTTTCACGTGTTACTTTAAAAAAAAAACAATCCAGAAAAGTTGGTCAAGTAGGTCAACATCGTTTCCAGTTTCCAAGCAGAGAACAGCTAAGCAAAGATTTAAAGTTTCTTTCTCAGCACGAAGCCTGAGCATTTGTTCTGTTCCCTGGGTTGCCGTGAAATAAATATTCTGTCTTGGATTTTGGGATTTAGGAACTGCAGTAATCACTGCTATCTGCAAAATTGGACTTTTGTGCGATGTAATCTCCGGTGCTTCTAATCATTGTAGATTTGCTGTCCCTCCTAATAGAGTGTCACGTGTTGCAATGTTCATTGTTGCAACCAATTTAGACTTTGGCTCCTTGTTGACTTCAGCTGTAGAAATTTATCTACTGTTGTTCTATTTCCTCCACTGTGTTGTTAAGTCATTAACTCTGGCTCATTGTTAAGCTGTAACAGAGCTGTTGATCTCAGTGACACAGTTGTGCGATTCGGATCAACAACTCTGTTACGGCTTAACAACGAGCCAGAAATAATAATAGAAGAAGGTTGTTGTACATCACTTTATATACATTTTGCAAAATTTATTATAAATATTTTAAATATTTAGTCACCCTGCCATCTGCAGCAAGTACTTGGCGTATGTTGATTACGTACTGCAATTATCTTACCATCTCAATTTCTGTTCTTCATTTTGGACAGGGTACATGAATAGTTTTTTATGAGCATGGAACACACCAATTATATAATTGGTATACATTTTTTGTGTTCGACCAATTATGCCATTTTCTCTCAGGGTCAGTCTCCCAAGTATCTATTCTAGTCCATTCATTTACTTCAAATATAAATGAAATTTTATTTTATTTATATTTGAACCAATCCACTGCCTCTCCTACTTTGGGAATCTTTGATTCTTTCTTATCTTAGTCTTCATATTTATGGGATATGTTTTCTCTTAAGATGGCAAGCAAGCTTTTTTTTTTAAAGTAAGGTTTTGCTTAAAACAAATCTTATTGACATGTGTTGCTTTCTTTCCATTTAAGTGGAAATAATTACCTTCTTCCATTTCCTCCCCCCCAAAAACTTCTTAAATTAGCCAACAGCTCTGGGATTTTCAGGTGATTTCCCATTCAAGTGCTAACTAAGTCTAACCCTGCTTAGCCTTTCCGAGGTGAGTTGGGATACTGCCTACCTAGCTAGTAGGTCTTGCTTTCTAGACCAAGGGCTCCCAATCGTGGCAACTTTAAGACCTGTGGACTTTAACTCCCATAATTCTCCAGCCAGCATGAAGTCCACGGGTTTTAAAGTTTCCAAAATTGGCAACCCCTGGTCTAGACCATCCTATAAAATGGAACAGCCTGTCTCAGATGTGGAACATCGCAAGTCATCAGTATTCTGTTCCTTCGTTCCTTAGTAGGCAGCAATGATCCCTTATATCAAATCTGCAAAGCTTACAGCTGGGCCCCACAGGGATATATCTGGGATCAGATGAGCCATAGCCATTTTCTACTAAGCTTGCCCAATAAGCAATTTACTGTCTTTGTTACAAACAAATGAAGTCGTGGGCATCTTCTCTTGGGAATGGGAATGCATTATGCAAATATACTCTTTTTATTTTTGTATCTTTCTTCCTCCACCCTGGTTATTTATAAATGAGCTGTTCTGGCCTCAGAGATACATTCCCCCCTCCTCCCAAACCTCATCAATATAGTGCAATCTTTGATGTAAATACTGCTGTTTATTGCCATTAAGAGATGACTCCAACGTGAAATGGACTGTATGCCAAGATTCCGCTGTCAAGCATCTGTCATTTGTATTTTTTAATGAAAGCATCATAACTAGTAATGGCATGCAATGGCAATGCCTCCGAGTAGTGGAGGCAGGCCGGGCGCCCAGGGTGAAGACGGAGGAGGCTGGGCCGGGTGGGATGCGACCATCTGGCCGCGCGGGGATAACAGCGGCCCGCACGGCCCCCCTACCCGACCCATGTGGCCCCTATTGTGGAGGACCATGGAGAGATGGACGGTATAGAGGAACGGTCGTTACAACCGAACTGAGAGCTAATGGCTGGAAAAGCCCCACATAGCATTACAACTAGCCATGTGGCCTGTACTTTGATCCAACGGGAGAGGGGAGAGACAATCTGTGGATACAGCCTATGGACAGAGACAGTGACTTTGCGGAGACTTAGACCATTTTCTCCGATTGGATGGGCTGATGTCCACAGATTTAATTTGATCCATCTGCTACCACCCCCTCCCTCTACCCGAACTGCCCACCGCTTTTGTATTTTGTACTTGTCCCTTTAATTAATTAATTGTCGATTTTACCATCTTTACCATCTTTTACCATTTTTACCATCTATTGTATAATGGGCCCTTATGCTCACTGTTTCAACTATGGACTTGCAGTGTATCATCTTTGGGGATTCTCCCCCCCCCCTTTTTTAGTGCCAATGCCGTCTAATGTTATCTTATTCAAGGTCAGTTCTCCTTCGCCTGCGGGAGTCTACCCTCTCGCAGGCTTGGCCCCCTAGTTTATCACGGGCCCACCTCGAGGATGGACTTATTGCTCGTGAGAGGTGGGCGAAGCGCAAACTCGGGGGGTTTTTATTTAACTTGCTAATTCGGATTTTAGGGGGTTCCAGGGAGGAGGGTAGGGATAGTCAAGTGGGTAGACAGATGGAGATGGAAACAGCAATTAGTAGTAAGGGCCAGGATAGCAGTCGACGGCGGGAAGCGGAAGGCGAAAGGCAGGGGGATACTCGAGTCGTTCCTCAGGAGGGCATACCAATTCAGAGGGTCGTGGGGAGGGGCAGGACCGAGGGGAGACAATTTTTATCCTCCCGGTTGGTGGCACGCAGCCGTTGGTTAAAAACGGTCGGGTGCCACAACCCTCGCAGGCTAGGTGGCCAGGGAATACAGAGCCAGGGTCTGCGGCTGATGTTTTGCAACGCCAGGTCCGTTGTCAACAAAGCCCCCCTCATTAGTGACCTTGTGTCAGAGGGGGAGCCGGACCTGGTAGGAATTGCGGAGACCTGGTTGGGCCACGAGGGAGGTCATCCCCTCGTTGAAATGTGCCCACCAGGCTACCGCGCATTTCATCAGCCGCGGGCCCTAGGCAGGGGTGGTGGGGTAGCGGTCATTATCAAGGAAGGCCTGGAGCCGAGAGAGACCATTGTGCCGCAGACCTCCGGCTGTGAGTCCCTTTGCATGAAGTGGGGCCTAGGGAGGCAGTTGGGCTTGCTGGTTGTATACCTGGCTCCCCGCTATGTAGCAGCAGCCCTGCCCGAGCTCCTGGAGGTGATCGCCACGGTGGCAGTGGAGACCCCCAGACTTATAGTTATGGGGGACTTTAATCTGCCATCGTTGGGCGAATCATCCGCGGTAGCTCGGGAGTTCATGGCTTCCATGACGGCCATGGACCTGACCCAAGTAATTCAAGGCCCCACTCATGAGGGTGGACATACGCCGGACCTCATCTTCGTCTCGGGCCAATGGAAGAGTGATCTGGGTACAGGGGACATAGACATCATACCCTTGTCATGGTCAGACCACTCACTTCTCCGACTCGACTTTCCGACCGCTGCTCCCCTCCGCGGGGAGGCGGAACCAGAGTTACCAATCTGGTACCGCCCCAGGCGCTTGATGGACCCGGATGGGTTCCAGACAGCGCTTGGGCCATTTCCTGTATCCCTGACCCGCGCCCCGATGGAGGACCTCACGGCCGCATGGAATAGTGCGGCCGTGGGAGCCTTGGATCGGGTCGCGCCCTTGCGGCCTCTCTCGCGGCGGCGAACCACCCTGGCTCCTTGGTTTACTGAGGGGCTGCGGGTGATGAAACGCCGCAAGAGATGCCTAGAGAGAAGATGGAGGGCTAGCCGCTCTGAATCTGACCGGACACAGGTGAGAGCCCATTTACGGACTTACATTGTGGCGCTGAGGGTGGCCAAACGTCATCATTGCGCCACCCTCATAGCATCCGCAGAAAACCGCCCTGCCGCCCTGTTTAGGGTGACCCGTTCCCTCCTTCAACAGAGGGAGCGGGAAGCCCCGTTACAGGGTAGGGCAGAGGAATTTGTGATTTTTCTGCAGGAGAAAACCGCCCAGATACAGAGTGAGCTAGCCACCATTCATGGCCCAGTGGGATGCCACGAGGGAGATCTTGTTTGGGAGGAGTTTGACCCCGTTACTTCCGAGGATATGGACAGGTTACGTGGGCGACTGCGAGCCACCACATGTTCATTGGACCCGTGCCCCTCCTGGCTTGTACTGGCATCCTGGGAGGTGACACGAGGCTGGCTCCAAGAGGTTATCAACGCATCCTTGAGTGAGGGTTCCTTGCCTGCCTCCCTAAAAGAGGCTATGGTGAGGCCCCTCCTCAAGAAGCCCTCTTTGGACCCAGCTCTTTTGAACAACTACCGTCCAGTCTCCAACCTTCCCTTCTTGGCGAAGGTTGTTGAGAGTGTGGTGGCACAACAGTTTCCCCGTCACCTGGAGGAAGTTGACTATCTAGATCCGCGCCAGTCCGGCTTTCGGCCCGGGCATAGCACCGAGACGGCATTGGTCGCGTTGGTAGATGATCTCTGGAGGGCCAGAGATGGGGGATGTTCTTCCATCCTGGTCCTATTAGACCTCTCAGCGGCTTTCGATACCATCGACCATGGTATCTTATTGCATCGGCTGGGGGGGTTGGGGGTGGGAGGCACCGTGTTGCGGTGGTTCTCCTCCTACCTCTCTGGCCGATCGCAATTTGTGCGTGCAGGAGAGCAGAGGTCGACCCCGAGACCACTCACATGTGGAGTGCCTCAGGGGTCGGTCCTCTCGCCTCTCCTGTTTAACGCATATATGAAGCCGCTGGGTGAGATCATCCGTGGTTTTGGGGTAGAGTACCACCTGTACGCTGACGACACCCAGCTGTACATATCTACCCCAAACCACCCCAACGATGCCGTAGCGGTGATGTGCCAGTGCCTGGAAGCCGTGCGGATCTGGATGGGAAGTAACGGACTTAGGCTCAACCCGACCAAGACCGAGTGGCTGTGGTTTCCGGCTGCCCGATTCAACCAGCTTTCTCCAACGCTGGCCATAGGGGGCGAACATCTTGCCCCTGTGGATGGGGCGCGCAATTTGGGTGTCCTCCTGGATACCCGGCTGTCTATGGAAGAGCAAGTGACAGCCGTGGCCAGGAGGGCGTTTTACCAGGTTTGCCTGGTTCGCCAATTGCGCCCCCTATTGGATCGGGACGCCCTTCGCACAGTCACTCATGCCCTCGTGACATCCCGACTGGACTATTGTAACTCTCTCTACATGGGGCTCCCCTTGAGGTGCACCCGGAGGCTTCAGTTAGTTCAGAATGCAGCCGCGCGAGCAATTATGGGCACCTCTAGGTTTGCCCATGTAACACCGCTCTTGCGCGAGCTGCACTGGCTACCTGTCGTCTTCCGGGTGCGCTTCAAGGTGTTAGTCATCATCTTCAAAGCGCTCCATGGCTCGGGACCTAGCTATCTGCGAGATCGGATCCTGCCCCACACATCCTCACGACCGATTCGCTCCCACAGAGAGGGGCTTCTCCGGGTGCCGTCCACTAGACTTTGTCAGCGGGCGACGCCCAGGGGAAGGGCGCTCTCTGTGGCGGGCCCGGCCCTCTGGAACGACCTTCCCCCTGATATTAGAACGACCACCGACCTCCGCTCCTTCCGTGTAAAATTGAAGACCCACCTCTTTCGACTGGCCGGCCTTGAATAGTTCTCTCTGTCTTTTAACGATAAATTTTAATGGGTTTTTTAATTGTATTTTTAGCACGGGTAATTTATTTAATTCTATTTTAGTAATGTTTGTATTATCGTATATTGTTTTAATTATGCCTGTGCACCGCCCCGGGTCCCTGTGGGGAGAGGGTGCGGTTAATAAATTCCAATTTATTATTATTATTATTATAACTACATGTCACAGAGAAAATATGTCTTCCTACTTTTCTCTGGCAATAGAAGCTCCCGAGAATCCATCTATAATTGCTGCAAGATTGCTTTTAAGAATTTGAAACAGGTTGTCAGGAAGGTTCATGCCATCTACTTTGTTTCCCTTGCTGCCTAACCAAGTTTCCCCACCAGGCAGTATCAGCCATCACCTTTCCTGACAGATAACATTCATTTTCTCATTTGCTATAGACCCTGAGCAATACACATAGCCACCTTGGTTGGAAGCTGTGCAACACGCTAAGCCATGTTTGGTTCTCTGGTTCAGCAAGCAATTTGGTAATAAAACAATGTAATACTGTTTTAAAATCTTTAGCGGGGGTGGGGGTGGTGCACTATTTATATGTTGACACACTTAAATCACAATAATACCAACTAGTGTTAGCAGTTCTACCTAGGTTAATAAAAATTTAAAAATGAGTCTGTGCATGGGAGAGATGTATTTTAACAAGTTTTGGCATTATTATATGGCTGTGTTTTCCCCAAAATATGACCTATCCCCAAAAAAAGTCCTAGCCCAGTGATGGCAAACCTTTTTGCCATTTCTTGCCAAAAGCGGGGGGGGGGGGGGACAGAGGCTTTCTAGGAGTCTGGGGAGGGCAAAAGCGTCCTCCCCTGCCCCCCATAGGCCCTCTGGAGGCCAGAAATGGCCCATTCCCTGAAGCTTCCGGAGAGTGAAAAACCACCCTATGGGCAACCCGAAAGTCCATCCCTGAATTTCCGGTTTGTGCATTGGATTGTTTTTTTCATAACTGAGTCAGGGATTGATTGACTGAATTACATTAATTTGGGAATAGTGGCTTCTCTGAAGTCACTTTTTTTAGTAGTCAAACATAATAGAAAATGAATTTATTAGTATTACCCACCTCAACTGCAGATATAAAATGCTAAAACTTGAAATATCCAGGTCAAAAGCTGGGAGATGGCATCTGATATCTGTCAATTTAATTCCAGAATATTGACTGGTTATACGCCATCAAATCAGTATCGACTCTTAGGGACTGCATGGATAGACCTCTTCCATGATGGTTTGCCACCAACCTGATCTTTCAGGTCTTCTAGCTGAATTTCAATACATGGTGCTCTAATTTTTGTTATTATTTCTATTCAACTGGAACAGTAGTTGTGATCTAAGAAGCAATCCAGAAATATTCCTCATTTGATGCAGAATGGCCTCAGTGGGAAAGTCATTTGCTACTATCATTCCCAGGAGCTATATTGGTAAGCACTAATGAATGCCATTAAAAAGCAACTTTTTTTGCTGTTGGGAAGGAAAACTAAATAGAAACCCCTCTATCATTCCATCTTCTAAAATTTAGTAAGTGGCCGACTCAAAATTAATATATTTGACCTTCCTCTCATTCTCTAAAAAAAAGCAACAATGCAGTCGTGTTCACTGCATTGTATATTAGTGTTTAATTTTCCATCATCAATGAAGGGTAAATTTTAGTGGGTGGTGTATCCTCAGAAGAGGTGTTACTAATAGGTTAAAAACTTCAACTTAGTGACAATTATGCGACATCAAAATTGTATGAAGCATTCTAAGCAATAATTTCTGCCATGTTTCTTTCCTAAAATTTTACAAATGGGTCAGAGGATTGTTATTGTGTTTACCTCCTAAAACACCGAGCAAATAACTTCCCGCAATTTGGCCAAAGTGGTGTCTATACCTAATGACAGCTTCTCTTTCTTTTTTTGAAAAAGCTCCCAAAAAAAGTACACTCTGGAGTCTACCCAATGTTCTTCTTCCTCTTACTTCTTCGCTTGTCATTTCTAGAGCTGCTTAGCAGTTAAAAACAGAGGAGTGGGTGGAGAAAGGAGAAAGGCTTCTACTAAAAGGCTGGATATGATAAATGCTTCTGTCTCAGGAAAAAAAAACCATAAATCTCTCTTCCACCCCACTGCAAAAATAGCCTTGAACAAATAGTCTTTAAGTGTGGTCTCTCATCAACAAGTCCCATCAGAGAATTTAGCTGAAACTCATGCACATTCATTTATTGCATTTTACTTCTCTTCGATGCAGTTGCATGTGAGGTTTTTTTACAATTAGTTTGCTAATGTAATTTGAATTGACAATTACCAACTGATGATGCATATGGCATATTACTGTACCACAATTGCTGGCAGGCACCACACTTGTCACTTCTAAAAGTCTGACTGAAAGACTTCAAGCTTTAATGCCTTATAGTTGGGTTTGAATACTAAAATCTCTACCGTGAATTCAGGTGGGAATGTGACAATTGTCTTGTAGTGAATATGGTGGAACAAACCCACTGAAAATCATATTTTCCATTTCTCTCCATCTGTTAGGGGCAAAAAAAGACATCTGGAAGCAATATATTCCTGGCTCTCTCAATATTTTTTGAAGTGGAAATTGTGGTGCTTCACTACTCAATTATGCTTGAGGAATATGCACCTGTAGGAGTAGTGGAGAAGACTTCTGGCTTTCCCAGAGAGTGGCCCAGATTAAGAGGGTATTCAGTCCTGAACTGGATGGAAGAGAGGGGAAGAGATTCAAGATAGCCTCACCCCAGAATTTGTCAGGGTGGATCTGGCAGATGAGAAGGCTATAACTTTAGTCTGGCAAGATTCTGTCCAGTGAACTTGATTGGATTTCCCTGTGTTGTTTTGGGGGTTGGGAGTGACAGTGTGCTAATAAATCATGAGAAAGTAATAAGAATCTGACCTTAATATCATGTATCAGTGCAACTCAACTTCAGGTCAGTTTGAAGCACCAAACACAAGTTTTGCTCCAACCTCTTCATATGGAAGCTGCTATTGTGTGTGTGTAATGGATGTTGAGTATCCCTTCTCGAACCAATAGGTCTTTGCTGCTAGAGATGGAGTAGCAAAATGCTCCTTTCACCAGGCAAGATCTGGCTGTGATGAAACTGGATCCAAGGAGGGACAAGTGCAGGTGGATAACCTGATTAGTTTGCCAAAATAGTATGGAAAGAGTAGAGAGGAAAAGGCTCCTCTCTAGGTTTGCTGGATAGGTGAGGCAGAGCTGATGCGCAAAGTTTTTCCAATTTAATTCTTGTTAAAGTTGCTTCTAATCTGTGACTTTGCTCTTTTCTCCAAGTTCCCAAAAGATCCCACAGGCTGAAGAGCTAAAGGCCTGTCATATCCTCATTTCTAAGTTTCAAAATTTAAAGCCAGCTAATTAAATTTACATTATTACCAATATAAAACATTGAAGTGTGACATGATTAGTAAAAAGTTTCAGTGAAAATTAGGCATGCTAAACCTACCCTACCTTAAAGTCAATGGACCGATAGCTGAATACAGATACAGTATGCCGATTCAAGCTTTTGCTGTCATGTTTTCTCTTATTTATGTGCATCCCACTTTACTTTTACAAATAACGCAAAGCTTTGAAAATATACAACACACCTTCCTCCTCCTATTTTCCCCACAACAACAACCCTTTCAGGTGAGTTGGGCAGAGAGTACCTGGACCAAGGCCATCCATCTGGCTTTCATGGCTAAGGAGAGACTTGAACTCATGGTCTTCTGCTTTCTAACCTCCTGTCTTAACCAGACTGGGTTTTTTGTTAGATTACAAACACAGGGAGAAAGGGATCGGCCCAACTAAAGCCAACATATAATTAAAGGCAAGTTATATTGAAAATGCTCAATGCAGGGGTGTCAAACTCAAGGCCCAGGGGCTGGATCTGCCCCATGGAGTGCTTAGATCTGACCTTTTCAGGGTCATCCTGAAAACAGACCATTTTTGCTGACAAGTCCACCACAGGCACCCATGACATGAGTGACATATAGCTGGCCACCCCCCGCCTCCCGAGATCAAACACAACGCTGATGCGGCCCTCAATGAAATCGAGTTTGACACCCCTGGTTTAGTGCATAACCCACAACCCACACCTTGATATTGACATTCATGCTGTATATACTGTTTCTTTAAAGATCAGAACGATACCAAAAACATGGATATAGTGCATTGAATGCCCTAATATGCAACAGTTCATTTAGCTAGAAAATTCATTCTTATAAAATCATGCAATTGAATAAAACACCAATAAAATGGGGCAATCCAGTTAATCCAGAAAGAAACAAAAAGGAAAAGAAAATGCTTTAGTTACAGTTAGTATACTTCACATTCCATTATCATAAATTGTAACTTTAACTTTTAAATAAACATCTATGAAATATAACTGCATATACTTTAGATAACTGTCTTGGTAATAGCCAATGATTCATGATGGTTTTATTACAATAACAAAATTTGGGTACTTTGGAAACCACATGGACTGTAATTGATATAACTCATTTCATATGTACATTACTTTTCCGACTTACAAAGCAAAAGATCAATTAGGCCAAGGAACAAAGCTGCTATGGTTATCCTAATTAAAAATTTGTTATTTATGGAATTACACAAGGAAATTACATTCATTATCCCATAAACTATGCAACAAACCATTAAATGCAGTAATAAAACCTGTCACACAGAGACATGCAAAGCCCAATTATAATACATTTACGTAAATCATTTTGTGCTGTAAATTCGAAGTAGCACTTGTCATTGCTTCTTTGCTCAAACATGAGAGAGCCATTTGTGCATGCTTGAATCTGTCAACATATCATATTGCAAGCGGAATGGATTTAGACTGGTCCATGATGAATCAAACAGTCTGCATATTTTGCCTCAATATCTGGCTACTTTTTTATTTTTATTATACTAATTGTAGATAAGAAATCCAAGAGATGTGAAATTCTCTCTCTCTTTCTCTCTCTCTCTCTCCCTCCTTAAAAAAAGAATACTAAATTGTTTCATCACCTTTTCAAAAGGTGTTGATTTATTCCTAATTAAGAATTGATGAAGCAGCATTTGGTAATCTTTCTATCAACACAACACACATGATTAACTCGTGAGTAATCAAGGCATTACAGGAAAATTAGAAGTTGGATTGTCATAGTGTTGATGATCCACACCTGCAATCCACATCTGCTAGAGTTTAATTTGCGGTATGAAAAAACCTGCCTTGGTCCAGGCTTTAACTATTCTACCCATTGTTCATTTTTATTGGGATTGATCTAGAGATGAAGGACGGGTTACATTCCAGACGGAATATATTTTTTTTTTCATTCTTCTAAAGAAAAAAATAAGGTTTATTGCTGAATTTCTCAGCTGGCTTCTTCCAGAGTTCCCAACCAGCTTGGTACTAGGTGGGAGAAGATTGATCTGTTCTATGTTGGCATTAAAATATCATATGCTTGTAATATAAGATATAATAAGAGTATGGAAATTATGGGGGGGAAAAGAAAACGTATGAATAAAGGATGAAATGTCCAAATATAGATTTAGGTTCTTCTACAATTTTCCTTGCTCTTGCTCTGGATTAAAATTTTATTGCACCAAAATTCAGAATCACCTTTTAGAGGAGATGAGTGGCATAGAGATTTGACAAATAAATCAGTTCATTTTTTTTCTCCTTTAAGTCAACCTATGACACTACAAGCAATGGCAAATAAGCTTTCATGTTTGCAAAGTTTTTTTTAAAAAAATTATCCATGCTGGTGCTGTTCTCATCAACAAGCCAGTACCATCATAAACCAACTGGTCTGAGTTGATGAAAATATAGTGGCCTGTTTTGATGCCTAAATTATATAGTCCAGAGGAGTATGGACCCACCAAAATCAGTGGAACATTGTGATAAGGTTGGATTTACCAGTACTTTTTTTCTACTAGTTGATAACCTAGCTTAGCTCTGGTATGTATTTATCCAAATCCTGTATTAGATGGAGCCCCCTTGTGGAGTATTGCAAAGCTGTTACCATGGCAACTCTCCTGTGATGTACAGTAGAAGCCATTTTAAGGTACAACAGCTGTATATTAACAGAACTTGAATCCAAAATGCACATTAATACTGTCAAAAGTACTGTGACTTGACATTATAGATATAATTCAGTCCTTTTCATTTCTTTCCAATTTAGGGAGGAAGCATACTGCTTTCCTCTTCTGCCTTTCGGCTCATCACCAGAGACCATCTAGACAGAAAGCCATGAGTTCCGTTGTGTAATTTTTTTTAAAATATGTGTGTTAGTTTTATGAGCTGATCAATAAATAAATCAGGGAGACTAGTATAGATCTATTTTGAGCTTTTTAGCTCTCACCAGCTAGCCATACCCTTACTGGGATTCGAACCGGGACTGTATTACATGTCAGGCAAGAACCTTAGACCATTAAGCTGGCCAGGTTCTCTTATTGCATCAGCTGAGACAGAAGGATAAGTATATATAATTGTTCCACCTATCCTCCTGACTTATTTATTGATCAGCTCAAAAACGTAATGCACATATAAAAAAATTACACAACGGAATTCAAGGCTTTCTGTCTAGATGGTCTTTGGTGATGTGCCGAAAGGCAGAAAAGGAAACAGTATGCTTCCTCCCTTAATTGGAGCCTAACAGGGTGTTGTGGAAACAATTATATATATGTTTGTTACGTTTTTGAGCTGATCAATAAATAAGTCAGGGAGACTAGGATAGATTTATTTCAAGCTTTTTAGCTCTCATCAGCTAGCCATACCCTTACTGGGATTCGAACCGGGGCTGTATTATATATTGCAATTGCCTTCTGTACATTTTCACCTTGGTATGCATCCATTGTAAATGTACTTCTCCCCTCTTATTTCAGTTTCGCTTTGTCTATACATATGATACTATTATATACATTCCTTAACTTACAATACTTCATTCCATTTATAAATGTTTGTTCATCTCTACCTATACACTGTTAATTTCTAACTCCTGTGTCTTCTTCATTTAGTCTTTCCTTAAGATTTACACTTTAATGGCCCAGGCTTTCTGGAGTTTTGCTGGAGCACGCATACACACTCACTCACTCACACACACACACACACACTGAAGTGTGTTAGGGGTGTCTTACCCCCACAGTATTTGTTTTTTCCAGAGAATAAGTCATCTGTGTACCATGTTTGGTTGAAATTGCTTGAGGCGTTCTAGAGTTATGCTGGAATATATATATATATATACACACACATACAGCCATTTATATAATTTCATTGTCATATCTTTATAAATCCAGTAACAAACATTGCAACCAGTTAAAATCCTAGACTAGGCACGTTTCAGTATCAAATCCTGCTACACAAGAAAAAACAACTCTAATTCTCTACTGCAATTTTGAAACTTCATGTTTGATGTCCATTCCTTTGATCTAACTCAAAGAGACAAAATTGGAGCCTCTATAAAAAGGAAGCATTACTTAGATTTGCATATTTAGTGTTCAAAACTTTTTAAAGCATCAAAGCATTAGAAAGATTGGAAGTTCATGAGTCATGAAAGAAACAAAGAGTCCCCAAATACCTTACACCAAAGAAAGCAAGGAAATGTTGCACTTAATTGTGCATTTAGTACTTCTCTGCCCTTCTGCAGTGCCACTTTATTTAGAATAAAGGGCAAAGCTATTGTTCTCTACTTATTTGAGATAAACTGCATAAGTGAATCCCAGGAGCTAAAGCAAACGTCCACATTCTCCTTGGTATTCTGTCACATTTGGAAAACGTTCTCTCTCCCAACTTGCTCATCACTAGACATTAAGGCACTTGTGGTCAATTAATTATCCCAAGGGGTCCCATGAGAAACTGGGATTCTTGTGGAGGGCCAAACCAACAGAGCTGTGAAGGCATGTAGGCATACATGTATGCACATACGTAAATTAAGAGAAAAAAAGAAAGCATGTTCAAAATAAAAGAAATGCAGTTGTATTGCATGCATGCTTTATACTTACACTATATACATTTGTTTTCTAATTTCTGATGGACATCACGAGGGCCAGAGAGGGACATCCAAAGGGCCCGATATGGCCCAAGGGTCGTAAAATGCCCAGGTCTACGTTAAGGAGTACCAATAGAAGAGAATATTTGTAGCTTAGGACCAAACTGCTCTCTGAGTTTGATTGTTGCCTTGCAGACATTTCATTATCCAGCCATTAATAACACTAAAAATTCCATACCACTTCATAACACTTCACTACATTCTCTGAGTGGTTTACACAGTCAGCATATAGTCCCCAGCAATTTGGGTCCTCATTTTACTTCGCCCATCTCCAAAGGATGGAAGGTTGAGTCAACCTTGAGCTGGTCAAGATTAAACTCCTAGCTGTGGGCAGAGCCAGCCTGTAATACTGCAGACTACCCAGAAGTTTGAGCTAAAGCATGCCATGATTGCAAATGATATCTGTTACTTTAAATGCATAGATGTCGGGTTTAGATCAGCATAGCAAGGAGGTTCATGGATGAAGCAACTGTAAGCTAACTGTTTGAGTTAAAGACTGTATATTTGATTCAAGACTGACTATCACTGTTTGTGAAAAAGTAGTTTATTTTTCTACCACAAGTAAAGTCTACTTGTTTTTACCATCAGTGTCTCTGACTATTAGTGTGACTTCTAGCAACGTATCTCTTGCTGCACAACTCTGCCGTTGCACAACTCTCTGTCTCCTAAAGGAGATATCCCCAACAGGGAGAGTTCCTTTGGTTTCCTCAGTGCCTGCCTACCGTGCAGATCAAAAGCATGTTCTATGCAAAGGGATAAATAGCTACTACTTTGGTGGAAGATGAATTGGCACTTCGTGCAGACAGTTAGAATTCTGCTGACCCTGAACCTTCCTGGTTGTGATGCCTGTTTGTGAGGCAGCTTCGGTAGAGGGAGAAGGCCTTGAATGCTGCTGCAGGAAAGCAGGAAAACAGAGCTAGTAAATTGGCAACCAACTATTACTTTGCTTTAGTATTGTAATTTCCTGGCTAATGTAACATCTCTAAACAAATAAATTATCTAACCAGATAATATCAGCATTAGAAGGGAATGGGGTTTATTTATATATGAGTGGCTTGCTCTGTCAGTGTTGGTGGGACGGTTCTTAGTGGTTCTTTGATTAGGTCATTTCAAACACATTAAGGAACAGGCTCACATGCAAAATGATTCAGAAAAATGGATTTGTGCTCCTCACAGTCATAACTCTTCAATGCTCATTAAAGCAGACCCCCTTTTAAAAGCTTTTGTGCCATCCTGGAGGGCAAAAATATACCACTGCTGGAAGAGAGAGACATTAATTTAAATCAATTAACTTTCTTAAGGCAGCCTTTAGTCCTACTCTTGTGGAAGTCTAGAAAAAGAAGAGAAGGGCTGCATTAAATAAAAATCAGAAAAGGATGGTGTGCTTGTGTAAAATCTGACCCAGTTTCTTTCCTCCAAACCATTATTGAAGGATGTATGAAATTCTACATGAATTTCTACAATCTCTATTGGTTGAAATTAAAAACTTATCCTGATAGGGATCACCTGAGGAAATGGACATGAAAGTTGAGATCTCTAACGCCTCCCAATCAGGAGGTTGTGAGTTCAGTCCTAGGTAAAGGCAGAGGTAGGGTCTCCTGTTTGGGCAGGGGGTTGGACTAGATGACCTGCAAGGTCCCTTCCAACTCTGTTAATCTGTTACAACATAGTAGAGTAGAGTAGAATATTTTACCTTCATTTGAACTTAGAATAACGAGTTGGAAGGGATCTTGAAATTCTTCTCGTTCAGCGCGCTGCTTCGGGAGGAAACTCTACATCACTTCAGACAAATGGTTACCAACATCTTCTTAAAAGCTTCCAGCGTTGGAGCATTCACAACTTCTGGAGGCAAGTTATTCCACAGATTAATTGTTCTAACTGTCAGGAAATGTCTCCTTAGTTCTAAGTTGCTTGTCTCCTTGATTAGTTTCCACCCATTGCTTCTTGTTCTGCCCTCAGTTGCTTTGGGGAATAGTTTGACTCCCTCTTCTTTGTGGCAGCCCCTGAGACATTGGAACACTGCTATCATGTCTCCCCATGTCCTTCTTTTCATTAAACTAGACATACTCCGTTCCTGTAACCGTTCTTCATATGTTTTAGTCTCCAGTCCCCTAATCATCTTTGTTGCTCTTCTCTGCACTCTTTCTAGAGTCTCCGCATCTTTTCTACATTGTGGCGACCAAAACTGAATGCAGTATTCCAAGTGTTGCCTTACCAAGGCATTATAAAGTGGTATTAACATTTCTCGTAAACTTGATTCTATCCCTCTGCAGCCTAGAACTGTGTTGGGTTTTTTGGCAGCTGCTGCACACTGCTGGCTCATATTTAAATGGTTCTCCACTAGGATTCCAAGATCCCTCTCACAGTTGCTACTATTGAGCTAGGTACCACATATACTGTACATGTGTATTTCATTTTTGTTGCCTAAATATAGAACCTTGCTTTTTTCACCATTGAATTTCATTTTGTTAGATAGCGCCCAATGTCCAAGTCTGTCAAGATCCAAGATCCTGTCAAGACTTCCAAGGAAGGAACCTTGGAGGTCTTCTAGTCTAAGTATGACTTTCCATTAACAAAACAAATAGGATTGATGATGTAGAAGAAGCAAATGGAGCAGTCCTTACACTGAAGTAACAAAGTGGAAAGGAATGTATGTATGTTTTTTAAAAAAATTAGTCAATGCAGTTCCCACACTGACTATAACAGGGAGACTCGGTGCTTAAAAGGAGAAGCTGAAGAGAGGATTTTGCAACTCAGCAGCAAAAGTCACAGCCACCGTAGCTAGAATTTATTTATTTTTACAAATCCTAAAATACTGCAACCCTATGCACACCTTATTAAGCTATTATTTTTACCTAAAAGTCTGTGCAATTACTTTAATATCCCTTCTGGGTTATTCTTTTAACAAAGGTGGTCAGTACTGCTCCGTCTTCATTTCTCTCTGTAAGTGCTGGTTTTGAACTCTTGGAAACCTGCTTGCAACCAAGGCTGACTTGACTTTTTTCTTTTCTCCTTCAGTTCCTCTTATTTCACATTTTTCATGCAACGGGTTCCTCAAAAACATTACCCCAAAGACTTGATTGAAATCAGAGATCCCATTCATAGCATTAAAAAGTAAGCAACAGTGAACAGCAGCAGTTAACTTAGGGACACGGTTGTTAAGTGAATTTGACTGCGCCACTGTCTTTGCTTGTTAGAAGGTCACAAAAGGGAATCGCATGATTCCAAAACCTTGCAACCGTCATAAATACGAGTCAGTTGCCAAGCATCTGAATTTTTTGATCAAAACGATCTTGGGGAAGCTGCAACAGTCATAAGCATGAAAAACGGTGGTAAGTCACTTTTTTCAGTTGTAACTTTGAATGGCCTTGTAAGTTGAGGACTACCTGTGTTCTGTTTCACCTTTATGGGAGTTTTATTTCAAATCCTCAAATCCTCAAGGCTTTTTTATAAAAGTATTTCCCTTTTAGTGTTTTATAAATGCTTTCCCCTGTTAAAAAGAAAAAGCAACAAAGAAAATAAGCAACTGGCCATATTGTTCAGATTGAATTCTGATTAACGTGTACCACACTAGACATCTTGGATCACAAAAAATTGATCAGGTTTACTTAGGTTCTGAAGGATTATACCTCTATGGAATGTTCGATGTGGTTAACAGGCATTCGGCAAGCTAAGCGTAATTTTCAAGAACAACCTCCCTTTATGCCTGAAGCATTTTTGATCAGTGTATGCTACCTGCTCTAACATATGCTGGTGAAACAGGACACTAACCTCACAATCAGTACAAAACTACGAGTGGCACAAGGAACCATGGAAAGATACGTGCTTGGCATTACAAGCCTAGATAGAAAGACCTGTATATGGATTAGAGAACAAACAAAAGTATACAATATCGGAGTAAAAGAATTGAAATGGAAATAGCTCGGTCACAAAGCAGGAAGAACCAAAAGCAGTCATAGAATGGATCCCACTTGATAAAAAGCGTCCATAAAATAAGATGTATCAACGACATTAGCAAGTATTGCGGGCCAAATTGGCCAAAGAAAGCTCAAGACTGTTATTGCTTGGAAACATGCAGAAGAAGCCTTCATCCTGCAGCAGATAGACTATGGCTAAAATGATGATAATGATACCTGTATAGTGAAATTCTATGAATCTGTGCTTGTAGAAGGATTACCTGTATAAACCTTTGCACACTTTAAGGTATTGCTTCATTCTGGGCCATTCAAGCAATTTAATTCAAGGCAAAGCCTTAATTCAGAAAACTGCTAGTCAATCTTGCTATCCAGGGGTGGGTTTCTGATGGCGTTATTGCTGGTTCGGTGCCTGTGCGATTTGCAGGTGCACTCCCGCTTTGCTTGCGCGTGCACCTGATGCACCCTCCGCGTGCATTTGCAGTTCCTCTTAAAAAGGTCTGCGCATGCGCAGAACATTAAAAATGTCCAAAAAAAATCCATGCCGCAGCCACCGGGGAATCGGTTTGGAACATGTCGAGCCTGCCTTCCCTACTGGTTCAGTGACCCAGTCGCAATTTCCACTACCGGTTTGCAAACTGGTAGCAACCCACCTCTGTTGCTATCCAGAGTTGAAGTACTAATGCGACAAGTCAACACGGCTTTATCTGTTGGGCATCAACCTCTGAGCATGCAAAGATGCCCCTTTTAGCGTTTAGACTTCTGAAACTTCAAAGGGAAATGCTTCAGCTCTAAGGGGTATTTCAATCAAAGCTTTGTCGAATCAAACTTTTTGAGTCTCTGCCCAGTTCTGGAATTGTATATAAATGAATAATTGTGTGAGGATTCTTTTGGTGTGTGTTTTTTTAAAAATCAATGTGCCTACACTCATATACATTAAAACAATATTGCTGCACGAAAGTAACTTGAAGTCACTTTTTCTGGATGAAACATTTTAGAAAGCAGATAATTCTGACGAAAGGTTGTTTAGCTGCTTTATAAGCTAGTAAGAAAAGATTTTAAAAATCCAATCTACCTTTTTGAAGAACTTGGCAAGATTGCAAGAACATTGGTTTTGAATATAATCCTATTAAACGTTTAAAACTGTCACCAAGTCAGGAAAAACACGAGAATTGGACCCTAAAATTACAAATTAATGCTGTCATAATATTTCCTGCAACTTATTATTTCACAATGTGTTCATCTGTTTCTTATCATCCAGCCACACTGACAGAGCTATTAATCTTGGCTACAGAGAAAACAAGCCAATTAAAATATTAGCTTCTTTCTTAAGCCCTTTGGAAGTTTTAAGCTCTGTCATTTCACACAGAAAAGGGAAAGCAATTTAACCTTACTAGCAATCACTCCTACTAGTAGCGAACTGCCTGCATGTAAATCTGTTCGGTAAGTGAAATCAGTGCATTTTTAAAAAGGTATTTTACATGCTTTGGGCATTAAGAAAAAGGAGAAAATATAAACCAATCACTCATTTAATGCAGCTTTGTGCACTGGGAATGACACAAATACATGCACTCATCACCAATTATTTTTAAAAAGGCATGATGGAGCTTTAACTGAAACGTATTATGGGATTTTTGTCAAAGTTTTGGATATTTACTTTCAATCTCACTGTTCTGACCCAAATTATCTTTATTTTCCCTTATTTTCCCTATCAAGATTATGTTTGGGACTGGGGTTTTTATTATGTGGGGGTGTGCCCCTAAATGCTGAAAACTGTTCTTTATAAAGCCCATCTCTATCTCCATTATATTTGGGTGGTTGTGATGGAGATGCTATTCATTCTTTCATTTATCCTTTATCCATTCATCCATCAGCTCCTTAGTTTTTTATTTTCTGCTCCATTATCACTCAATAAGGTCTTACTCAATTTAGCATACAGTTGTTTCTTAGGCCAGCTGTATTAGATAAATTTAAGAATTCATTAGATGTACAATCTCTATTTGAAACGTCCCATTATATTGAAATGGTGATGCTGTCACAAGGTTTTACTGCTTATTTGTTTTTAAACATGCCATTATGAGCTGTGGTGGTGCAGTGGTTAGAATGCAGTACTGCAGGCTACTTCTCCTGACTGCCTGTGTCAGAAGTTCAGCAGTTCGATTCTCACTGGCTCAAGATTGACTCAGATTTCCATCCTTCTGCGGTTGCTAAAATGTGGACACAGATTGTGGTTAGGGACAATATTCTGATTGCAAAACACTTAGAGAGGGCTGTAAAGTACTGTAAAGCAGTATATAAGTCTAAATTCTATTGCTACTGATATTTTTCTAAGGTAAAAAGCTAAAAGTAAATGTTCCTCTCACACATGTGTGATTGTCATTCCTGACTCTAGGGGGCAGTGCTCATCTCCGTTGCAAAGCTGAAGAGCCAGCGCTGTCCGAAGATGTCTCATGGTCATGTGGCTGGCATGACTAAATGCCGAAGGTGCATGGAACGCTGTTACCTTCGTATCAAAGGTGGTTCCTATTTTTCTACTTGCATTGTTATATGTTTTCAAACTGCTAGGTTGGCAGAAACTGGGACGGGAGCTCACTCTGTTATGTGGCACTAGGTATTCAAAACCCTGAATTGCTGACCTTTCTGATCGACAAGCTCAGTGTCTTAGTCACTGAGCCACTACGTCCTATAATTGTTTTCTAAATAAGCAGCCAATTCCTTATTTTAGTTTACTTTTCTCCTGATATCCAAATATTAGTAACCCTTGTTCTGTCTGCACACTAGTTAGCTCTCCTAGGTCTAAGATTTGGCTTTAAAGTTTAGCTGTGGTCAGAAACCTACTAATGTCCTATCAAAATATACCTGAAGGTTTCCAATCATCTCTACTTGCTGGTAGTTTAATGGGAAGACCCAATCCAGTTCCAATAAGGGATATATTTTATAAGATCCAGAAACCATACCTACCTTGTTGCAATTGCTACTCTATGGAATAATCTGCCTCTAGAGGTTGTTGTACCCTTAGTCACAGTGTCGTCGTCCCCCCCGTGTTAAATAACATCAAAATACTTCAAACACACTCATAAAATCACCACCAACAATAATCAAACCAACAAAAAACCAGAAGTGTGTACATAGCAGATTTGCTTGTCTGTTGCTTTCAACAATGTGGACTACTACTAGTTGCATTCTTGGTCAACATGGGCCAAGAGTCAGCTACCATTTAACATGCTTATGTTAATGTTAGCATGAATTTATGCTAATAAGCAGAAATTAGGAAGCTTTTATTACAAGTGACACCACTTTTTTTTAAAAACTACCTCTGCCTGCTAAGTTAGTTTTTATGTGTTGGCTAAAACAACTTCTAATTATTATTGTGCTGCTGATGCTTTATTACCAATTTTTTGCAGGGAGGTTCTGAGAAAGAATTCAGTGAGAAAACATCTTCACACAAAACTGCAGCTGCTTCATAGTTTAAATTTTACAAGAAAAACATACATTGTGGTGATAAGCAATTAAGCTAGATGCAGAAAAGGGAAAGCAAAGCTCTATTAACCAACCCTTTCTTTTCATTCCTGATTTCTACACATTTTTCGTGAAAAGTTGACAGCCCTCAGGAAGCGGTGAAAAAAAGTTGCTCATTTCTATTTTAAGTTGAATGTATAAACACAGGTCACAAATTTCTAGAAGGTACTGGCATTCAGAGAATAGTAAGCTTTCAAACATGTACTGAATCGTGACTGGAATGTGCATTGAACAACAGATGACATCAAGGTCTCCTGCCAATAAATTGAGCAAAATACTTAGTTGACACTAATACAACATTCTCTTTTTTTGGACTATGGTCCTCTTTGTCAAAGATGATAGTATGTTTTTGCTTGGGAGCTGTCCAGAATTGGTTATAAAATGGGCGGTTATGTTTATGTTTTAAATAAATAAAAAATAAATGTCTTAGTTTTTATGAAAGTAAAATGGTAAATGTTTTCCTGTCATGTCTGAAATGAAAATGTTGCTCATCTCTGTTTTGTAGCTGAGGGAGCCAGCATTATCCAGAGATAATTTCTGTGATCATGTGGCAAGCATGGCTATATGTCAAAGGTGCAGGGAATGCTGTTATCGTCCCACCAAAATGGTACCTATTTGTCTACTCACATTTGCATGTTTTCAAACTGCTAGGTGGGCAGATGCTGAGGCAAGAATGGGAGCTCATCCCATTGCGTGAAGCTCAGGTCTCAAACCTGGGCTGTCAGCTCTCCATCTTGGCCCCTCTTCATGAAAGTAGTGCAGACATATTCATAATTAAAAAGTTTGTGTGTTCATGAGCCCTGGGATGAAATAATAAAGAAGGAATAGGCCACAGTTGGCCATTCTCTCCTATACAATTCTCTCTCTCTCTCTCTCTCTCTCTCTCTCTCTCTCTCTCTCTCTCTCTCTCTCTCTCTCTCTCTCTCTCTCTCTCTCTCTCCTCTCTCCCTCCATCCCTCCCTCCCTCCCTCTGTCTCTCTCTCACACTCTGTTTCTCTGTCTCAGTCTATGTCTGTCTGTCTCTCTCTCTCTCTCTCTCACGCACACACACACACATCCAGCATTGAGTAATCAGCAATTTCCATAGTTTCAATTCACCACAGGTTGAAAAATAATTTCCTTTCACTTCTTACCACCAACAATCAAATCTATTTATGCAGACACATTAATTTCAGGTTCTCCTTGATGTATGATCAATGGTCCAAATGATAGATATATCATTCAATGCCCAGGAGAGGGGATGAGGGGGAAACACTCCTGTCATATTTAAGAAAATATCATTTTTGTAAAACCAGTACTAGTTATTAAAGGAGATAAACATTCTGTTCTGGGAGAGAAATAAAATTCAACTAGTGTTTGAGTCTAGAATCATTCCTATAAACAGGCATATGAATGGCTTTTATCCTTCTACAGAGGGACAGAGGTGACTCTTTGGGAATAATTAATAGTTTATCTTGCTAATATTTTGACTGCTGTTGAGGAGAGTTTTTAATCACAACTTGAAAGTGATAGCTAGAACCACTTGCTTGGAAGATTCGGTTTATTGATACTTTTAATTATGCATTAATGTGTTTTCCCTATTAATGACAATTTTAAAAAATCTACTACATTTGTTAGTATATATCCTACGAATGGTTAAAGGATTTTAGTGATATACATACAAGGCACAGGCATTCAAAGACGATTCTCATGCACTGTTAAATGGATAGTTGCAATTTTTAGTCATAATCTAAAGAGTGCAATTGTGGCTTATATCTGTGAATAATACTATTTTTATTTACTTTCCATTTTGCTTGTTTTTTAAACTCCTAAACCTGAATACCAACCATATTATTTAAATTAGGTGCAGCAGTTTAGATACAATATTCAGCATTCCTTATCAAATAACCTGTTTACTTGGTGATATAGATAATTAATTTATATTACACTAAAATCCAACATCTGCTTATTTTGTGTTTGTAAAATTGAAGCTAACACAATTACATTATTTTATTTGCAGATTAGGAGTTTCAGATGATGAGAAATCTTCAGAAACACATTAAACAGATATTGTTTTCCAACAATAAATAGAAAGAATGGATGCATTGCTGTCATTAAATATGGGGTTCCCCCCCCCCCAAGCAAATGTTTAATTTGGTCTGGAGGATAGTAAAAAATTTCCTTGCGGAGCTTGGAATGCTTTTTTGTGAAAATTGAGCAGGTTTGGTCTAGTGGTTAAAACACTGGGCTAGAAATCAGGAGATGGTGAATTCTAGTCCCACCTTGGAAACAACAACTGAATGAAAAACTGCTGGTGACCTTATACCGCTGCACCATAGAGTATTTTAACTTACTGCACCTGTGTATGGTTTACCAATTGCACAGCACTTCTGAGGGTTAACATCATTGCCCAGAGGATCATTGGTTGCTCTCTCCCCTGTTTGGAAGAGCTTTATAGCTCCCGCTGCCTTATGAAAATTCAAAATATTCTTAAAGATCCTTCTCATCCTGGGCACCCTTATTTTAAACTATTACCATCTGGCAGCTGGTACAGGATAATGAAAAAAAAAGGATAAATAGGCTGAAAAACAGCTTCTATCCCAGAGCACTAACTATATTGAATTCTACTGTATAGTGCAATATTAATGCAATATCAGGGGTTTTCAATTCAATGCATAGAATGTGAAGAATGTGTGTTTGTGCTTTACTTTTTATAGTTTTCTTATGTATAATGTACAGTGATGACATTTAATTTTGTTGTATGAGGTCCAATGACAATATACTGCTGCTACTACTATGACTTTGACTACAACTATGACTACTACTACTACTACTACCACCACCACCAACTACTTCTATGGCATGAAAGCCAGCTGGGTGACTCTCTCTCAATCCATCTCACCTCACAGCATTGTTGTTGTGGGGTAAATAGGAGGAGGAAGGAGTATTAGGTATGTTCACCAACTTGAGCTATTTAAAAAGTCTTTTAAAAAGTGTCATAGCTGTTACTTAGCAATATGAGAGCTTCGCCTACACACAGATGATAACAGTTCAAAAATGCCAATTAAATGTGTGGCCAGAAAGGTTCCTGCAATTGGTTTCTACATGATTGCAGTCAAATATGCCATCTATCAAGAATTGGATGCAAGTTTTCATTTCACAAAGGCTGTCCACACATTATGGATATCAAATTTGTCAAAAAGCAATTTATAGCCAAAGGCTCTAAGGCTCTGCATGCAAGCTATCCTTATTATAGGGAGATGAATGTCTATGTTGACTTCAGCATGACTTACGTTTAACTCTTAGTCAAGCAAAAGAGCACCTCATTTTCATTTTGAAATAAGCATAAGCGTTGCTTTTGAGCACGCTGATATCTTCAACTAATCAGAACTTTTCCATTTGATCACTCTTAACACCTGCAAATCTAAGCAATTTCCTGATATGCTTATTTTATGCTTTGGAAAAAAAATCCCCTTGTGCTGCTTCTGATTAGTGTTTAAGATAAAGTTGATCTCTGAACATACCAGACAGCAGTTGGAGGTTAAGACGGTTCTTCAAGATATATTCAGGAAAAACATTCTCAGTAAAAATAAACAAACAAACAATCTTTCCATCCTTTAAGACTTCATCCATAGAATAAATCAACACTTAAAATATATGTTTTCTGAGGAGAAATGTGCAAGATATAATTTTACACCCTGATGACTGGGGCTGGGCATTCATCGTTTTACTTCAGAGTATAGACTATTTGTGAAAACTTCAGGTTGGCAGAATAACTATCTTGGATATATTTTGTTGGAAGAAGGTGCATTTTATGCTGTTGAACACACAGATGAGCTCTTTGTAGGTGAAATTCAAAGAGGAAAATATTGGAGAAATAAAGTAACACAAGCAGGATATCAAATTCAATTTAGGAAAAAATATAATAAAAGAGACAGATTTCCTGAAATCTGTGGTTCCAACAACTATTTACCTTCACGTTTTATAAAAGTATGTGTTGTTTTTTAAATGGCCATTCTGTGGAAGGCAAATGATTTTTTGCATCAAAAGCTGAAGGCCAGATGCAAAATGCAGCTTTACTGTTTGAATTAGCATCTGGAATGGCTTTCGGGAGATATAAATGGATTTGTGTATGTATTTAAAATGTTCTTCAACCCATTTCAGAAGCATCTGACATTCAGAAAGGTCATTATTCCAAATACAATAACTGTGGCATGAATTTTGTGTATTCATAATGGCTGTTTCTTCATTCAAACAACAGCCTTCAGCTACATGACTTAGAAATTAAGCTATATGGATATTCAAGAAAGTCAAGATGGTGGCCACAACAGTATGCCCATGCCCATATGACCCACATAAAAAAAAAAAAAAACCAGGCAGAGTTTTGCATAGGATCATTGTGACAGCCACCTTGACTTTTTTTTTTAAGCCTGCCAGCACAACTATGAAAGCTTATTATCCAAAGTAGTAGTAACAAGACAAGGGGGTAATAATTCATCCAAGAAAAAGGAAAGAAAATAATATTTGAATCCACTGAAGTTCACTGAATCATCTTCAGCTATTATTTCTTGTCCAACAGAGGAAAAAAGGAAGCAAATACCCCAGCAGTTTTAGTTCAATCTCATGACATTTTTATAACTAATATGGCACAAAGCAGGTTATGGCATAATCAACCATTTTTGCAGATCACAGATCACTCAACAAGACAAGAGCTGAATGACTCATTTTTAAATGACTAGGTAAGCACGGTATCTCTCTGTCTCTCTGTCTCTGTCTTTCTCTGTCTGTCTCTGTCTCTCTGTCTCTCTGTCTCTGTCTCTGTCTGTCTCTGTCTGTCTCTGTCTCTCTGTCTCTCTGTCTCTCTGTCTCTGTCTCTGTCTCTGTCTCTCTCTCTCTCTCTCTCTCTCTCTCTCTCTGTGTGTGTGTGTGTGTTGTGTGTGAGAGAGGGGGGAAGAAGGAGAGAGAATGAGAATGTTTGTATTCAAAGCAATGCTATTATCAGATATGTATATTTCATTTGTTCCTGCACTATTGTGTTTCAGATGAGACACATTTTTTTTCAGAATCCATCTCCCCATCCTGTAGGAGTTCAACTCAGTGGCCATATGTAACTGTAAGGGATACCCCAAGTCACTTTTGGGGTCCACCTATTGTCAGGTAAACATGCAATGTGTCCTGCCCATTTACATTTTAATTCTATTTACATGTTCTCTTTAACATTAGCTTATTGCCAAGTGTCCTTGTCTCTGATTCAATCTCTGAGTGAGAATTTGAGCATTTGTCTTTCTATTGAAAAGCTTTTCTGTCTCTCTTTCCATGGGGTGAAGTCTGCTTTTTTACTGCAGCTGTTGCCTTTTGCCGCTGATTTAATGAAAGGTATCCCCCACCCCCTGCAAGATGTAGCAAGCATCGAATCTAATCCTATGGCATCTCTACTAAGTGGGCCCTCTGCTCACTAGGCCTGCAGAAGAGCAAAAGCTGTTAGGATTACCTATACTCCACAGCTAAAACAGCTGCAACATTGTTCAGGCAGAAGTGCACCAAACAATGGGTTGCAAGTCTCCCCTTCCATTGAGAACAGAATGTGTGTTTTGCGCCTGTAGGTACATCACTTAATAGTTTTGAAGGTTATGGGATCCTTGACATGCCAGCCAGGATTTCAAACATCCCTGTGCATTTGCTGCATTCAGTTCTCCAAAGGTCTGGACTCGGGTTTAACTGGGACTATGTAGGCAAGCATCTCAGAAATGGTTTTTAAAAACAACTCTGCCAAGGAAAATATGGTATATCTTATATATTTTCCATGGCAAACTTGTTTGTAAAAACCTTAGTCACTAACAAGAGAGATTTCCTATGATCCAAACATTGGCTAGCGAGCACTGAACATCACTGAATCAGTTACCTTAAACTCTCTGGAAATGAGACCCCAAGGTCTCTCTTGTTTTGGCTTAGCTAATGAGGTCAAAACCTCTATAAATGTCACACTCATGAGTAACACGGTGCTGAGGTCACGAGACACACAGAAGTGAGTCAAGGGAGTTGCAATTATAACCTTCACTAATACTACTAGAAGAGGTCAAAGCCATATGTTAAGCAAAATTGGAGGACCAAAGACATTAATTTGTTAAAAATGCTGTGGTTATTTTTGTTTTCCCCAACAAGTGCTAAAATTACACTGTTACACCTTTTACTCTTTTTGTGGCAAAATCTCTTTGAATTCAGTGAGACACATTTCCTGATCAGGGGGTAAACATTTATATCCTCAGCTCTCAAATATAAGAAAGAAATCAATCCGAACATTTTTAGAGGTAAATTCATTCCCTGGTACATTCTTACCCCAGAGGGTGCTATTATTGATTTATTAATATACACAAGGTAGTAGGCATGTTATAGGGTGAAAGCAAAGCCCTGCTTCTGCCACTACACAAACACTGATTTGATTTTAGATTTGTTCTCAAGCAAGATCAAATAATAAATTGATTCCTCACAATTCAGCCATTTGCTTGTGAATTTGGTCAATGTTTCCGGTTTCCGGTTTATTGGATTTATATACCGCTCCTGTCTCCAGATGGACTCAGGGTGGTGCACAGGGAATTAAAATACCAACTAGCAACAATACATACAATACAATAGTAAAATAAAATAAAATTAGAATCTCCTGTGCTAAAAATTAAGTTAAAAATATTAAAATCTCAACCAATCCCCTAAAAATCCCAATTTTAAAATCTAGACTAAAATATAGGCATAAACTAACTCTAAGCAAGGCCAGCGAGTACAAGATGTTCTATAGATGGCATCTTCCCGCAGCACGGCTCTCCAAAATGTTTAAAAATTTGGCCCCAAATTAGAAGTGTTTAAAAATTTGGCCCCAAATTAGAAGTGTTTAAAAATTGGGCCCCAAATTAGAAGTGCAAAAAAACACCAGGCACCTTTTTCCATATGTGGTGGACATGCAATGAGGTAAAAAGATATTGGAAAATGATATAATTGTGGCTGGAACAAATGGTGGGAGATCAAATTCTGTTCAAACCAGAAATTTTCTTCCGAGGTATAACACCAGAGGGGTATGAGAAAGATGTGCTCTATCTAATTATACATATATTGACTGCGGTGTGAAAAACTATGCACAGTATTGGAAAAAAGAAAATATCCCAACCAAGTTAGACATAATTAGGAAAATTTTGGCCAGTGCGGAAACAGATAGGCTCACCCTAGAATTAAAAAATAAAGGGGAGTTGGAATATTATGAAGTTTGGAACAGATTTTTTTATTGGTATAAGACAAGGTGACAAGACTGGAACAAACTGTAAATAATGTGATTGGATAGAAGAATAGATAATGTATTAAGTAAGCAGACAGCTAATGGATGAGATTATGTGTATGTACTGTGATGGCCATAATGGCTTCACTGTGCAGCACTGTTTTAAATGTAAAAACAATAAAAATATATTAAAAACAAAAATAAATAATACATTGATTCAACACAATTCAGCCATTCCTTCATATATGATCCTAAGACATGAAGTTTGAAGAGCAGTGGGGGACATGACTACTCTCTCAATTGCAAGTGTACATCTTGAACGTTGTGAAACCAGACCAGATGATCTCCCAGCAGTGTTGCCTTTTGGGGGGAGCCCCTGTTCAGTCTTGCTAAAAGTGTTACTCGACTCCGAGTCCCTAGCGAAAATTGTCATTTGGAGTGATAGTGTTTAACTCTAGATAAGCAGTGCTCCCCTCCTACATGCTCGTCAATGCACATTAGTCATCAAATGCCAGCATGAATCTGCTAACGAGATCTAATTCTGAGAGCAACCCAGTGCATATTTTGTTGCCTCTCTTTCTAGCTGAGTGCTCAATTTAGCAAGCAATATGTTTTCCCCCTGGTGTTCCTTATCACAGGTCTGCAGTGCAGATTTCCCACACTGGATAATGTAAAAAGATGTAAGTCATCCAAACTGAAGAAAACGCTTTGGAGATACGGAGGCATGAAAAAGTTTAATGCAACATGTCAGAGTGTTAATGTGACATCTCTCTTAAAAGGTCAACAACGAGAGACCAATTTATCTGTCAGAAATGCGGGACACAGGAAATGACACACATCTATATTTCAGGGTTTACTGGGTAGAACATTCATGATGCATTTGGTTTGAGAATACACCAAAAAATATTGTTCTCCTATTCTTGAAACAATTGCAACAGAATTTATTTTACCATCAGCTGGTTCAGGAAAGCTTCCTTCTTCACCTCCATCCAAAATCTATTGAAGTGAAAAAGGGTCATTTGAAAACAGCTGTTAAGAGGGGAAATGTCTTTTCTTCCCTGGCTTTAAAACACAATTTTATTTCATGTTTGTTAGAAGGTTTTTTTTGTCAGTTTTAAGAAATGGGAAACTATTTTTTGTCCTGGTTTTCTTAACTTTTCTGAACATGCTTTTCCATAAGCTTCTGAATCTCTATACCATTAGCAAAAAAATGACTCACAGCCAGATCTTTATATAAATGAATAAATAAAATGTATAAATAATATTAGGAGAAAAAAATAGAATAACCTTAGCAGAGGTTAAAGTTGTCTCCTCAAACTTAGTGAAGGTTAAAGCTGGTTTAGAAAGGAATCTAATCAGTAGGTTATTTCTGGAGAAAACGAACATGAGATGTCTTTTGTTTTCTAACAATTGACCAAATTTAACAAAGCTGGCTGAGATTTCAAAAAGCAATATATGAGATTTTTTATGAAGTACAACTACTATGGAATTTTGACTCCCAGCAAAATGTTTCCTTTATATTTTGGCTTGAGGCCATTCATTCTTGGAAACATTGACCAAATTCACACTTATTAGGGCTTGTTCTATTTTCCTACTTTTACAAACTTTGTAAAATAGATTGGATTTCAGGAGAATGAAGAGAACAGGTGATTTTCTGGGAAATCATGCTAAGGGAAGCAGGATTCATTTTATTATTAACCCACTGTAGGATCCTTGTTGCTCTCTGAACTTTGTTGTTTTATTCCAGACATTTCATTGTCTATCCACGTAACATCATCAATGCTAACAGTGATGATGTTACCTAATTTGGTAATGGAACATTTGCAAGAAAACAACAAAGTCAGGAGAACAAAAAGGATGCCACAGTTCAACCTGAGCTACGATATAATCTCTTCTTGTCCTGGTTTTTTTAACTGGAAAAGAATCTGAACATACTTTTCCATAAGCAATTATGTTAAATTTATGCCAGAGAATGGCTAATTTTGTTCAATTCCTAGTGTCTCTTCTACTAAATACACAAATCTTTTGTAGTGGAACAGAGCAGGGCTTTTCAAACGGAAATTCCATGGAACCCCATGATTCTACAAGACCTAGATGGCATTTCACAAGAGACTAAGGCCACAAAAAGTTTATTCAGATGCAGCCAGTTTTCTGTCACTCAACCTCTGCTCCTTGATCATGAATCCTGCAGGTTTTGCTTTAACAAGTTCTATGCCTTGAAAACATTTGAAACCAGGAGTGAAATGCTACTAGTTTGGATCGGTTCACCTGAACCAGTAGTAAAAAATGCTACTGGTTCAGGTGAACTGTAGCTCTGACAATCAGCTGTGCAATGATCAGCTAATGCACAGCTGATGGCACAGCTGATTGTCCAACAGCTGATCATTGGAACTACCGATTCACCTGAACCAGTAGCATTTTTTACATTCCAACAATCAGCTATGCAACAATCAATTGTGCCGCACATTTTATATTCACTAGAAAGCAGGAAATCCTGCTTCCTAGCAAATCTAAATCGTGCAGCACAGCTGTTCCCCCCTCACTGTTCTACTTATCTTAACCCTCCTTTTTACGCTGCATGGTAGCGCCTGCAGTGCATATGTTTGCATGTGTGCAAAGTGCACATGTGCATGCAAAGCAAACCAGTAGCAGACTTCAGAGCATTTCACCCCTGTTTGAAACCCCCTGATATTGATCTTAGAAAGCTCAAAGCTTTTTTTTGAATTGCTAAAAAAAATTAAGGCTTGCAATTCTAGAGTATAAATGACTTATGTTTTCGTTTTCTCAATGTCTTTCTACATGCAGGCCACCAATTATCACAATTAACACAATGAAGCTGGAGTACCTCAGTGTCATTAGCGACATGGATGTTTGAAATGTAACCTCGTGGAAATTGCTGAAAGGTGCTGCCTCTTTATTCACTTTGCTCTCATCAAAGCCCAAAGTAAGGAAGAGCTCTCGGTTCTCTCTCAGAGCTCATCACAGCTATACGTTCATAGAAAAATAAACAAGCATTTTTCAACGTATTATTAAGTAGTGTTTAAATTGGATTGTTGGAAACAAAACTAGTTTTTCACTGAACAGCATCTTTGTGACTTGGAAGTCCTATTTACTAAAGATGAGAAGGATGGAAAAGAGCCTCTTCTCTTGGAACATAATACAAGCAATGTACACTACCTTTACTAAGTGCTAAAAGCCAGCATTATCATCAGTCTCTTTATTCATGAAAAGTTGCACCTTATTCTGCGGCTGAGTACTTATTTTCTTGAAAGGGGATGTCAAAAGCTGAAAATTACTGGATCAGGTAAAAGCAACAATTTTCTTGCCAAAGAGATAAAGGCAAAGGATATTCTGTAAGCTATAAAATTCAGGGTCCAAAAATTATGTTGTGACTTTGTTGCATGAAATCAAATCAACGCTCACCCGAAAGTATGTATAGTGTCCTAAATTAAATCTGCACAATGACAGATCCCTGTCTGCCTTCCTCACAACGATTTCTCAAGTATAATTGCTAGGTTTAATGGTTCCCCACAGTTACAACTGTTCTGAGGTAGGTTAGGTGGAGAGAGAGTGACTCAGAGAAATTACAATCAGGATCTAATGGTTGCAAGTCTGAAACATTACTATGTCATGCTGGCTCTCTTAATAAAATATGCCAATGCTTTATTGACTCCAAAACATCAAAAAGAATGTATCCCATAATGCAATGATGAGGGGGGATGGGGATGAGGGGAATTATTCAAGGGGTTGCACTGAAGTCCCTGTCAAGCTCCTTTCAGCAGGACACAGACATGGAAGGAAGGTTTGTTCATTCATTCATCTATATAAATAAAAATGTAACAAGAGTTTGTTTGAAACGGTAACCTCTGAAAGTACTGCACCAATCGCTTCCAAATTTTCACACAACGTTCCTTTCAACTATGGCATCAATGATATATATAGATTGTGTAGATGTCACACCTGTGCCAGGTACATGCAACAGAAATGTAAAAAATTGTAAAAAGGGTAGATAGAGGGATACAGAGAGAGCAGTGGGCCACAAGTATTATGTCATCCTTTATGACATAAAATACTCTGTCCATAAGATTCAAGGAGAAATACAGTAGGTAGGTAGGTTGTGGGTTATACGGTGGTTGTGTGTACGTGTTTGTGGGTGCAGGTGACAGATTGGTTGGCCATTTAACCAGACTGGGCCACAGCAACGTGTGGCCAGGAATGGCTAGTGTAAGAATAAGGAATCTAATTTCCCACAGGTTTTTTAAAAAAAAAATTTATTTATCAAACTTAGAAATCACCCATCTCCCTAAGGTGCTTTCTCAGGAGGCAACTGGACTTTTTTTTGTTTTTCTTTGAAGACATTTTGCTTCTCATCCAAGAAGCTTCTTCAGGACCTGGATGACTGAGAATCTCTACAGACTTTCACTCATCTCGCTCACGGTGGGACTCTGGGCGGTATTCAAATAATTCTAATTTTACCCTCCCAATTGTGTATAACAATGCAGTAAAGGAACTTCAGTCTGCACTTGAGAAATCAAAGCTATTTAGTCGTATTGTATATAGTGGCAAATATTTAGTCATATGTATCAGTAGCTAGCCATTACTTTCGAGGAATCAATTGCACATAATTATTAGAACGAGAATACTGTAAATTTCATCAGAATTAGTCATGGTGTTGGTGCCGACATAGTTAAAACATTTTTGGGGGGGGGGGGGAAATCTCCTGAAGCAGCTTTGGGATACAAAGAACAAATGCCAATCACTTAGCTAAATGGATCATGGTCTGACTCAGTAAACTGTAGCTTCATTTTCCATAAAATGCAAATCTATTTTTCTGAGTGTCTTTAGGGAAATAGCTTATGCAGCATTCAAAACGCAAAAAATATTGGTGTGTGTGTGTGTGTGTGTGTTTGTAACTGAGGACAACTTATTTATTTATTTAGAGGCTGCTGCGATCAATAGACTCAGAGCAATATACTTTTCCCCCAGTCCCTAATTTGAGATTAAAACAGAAAAATCTACAAACTTTCAAAGTAAAACCATGCATTATAAGTAACCATATAAAAACCAGAAATCACTTTCCTGTTCCGGCTTCTGGCGGTGACGGACGAGTCCTGCGACTCGTCTGCCGTTTTGTTCTTTTTTCGGCCCCAAACAGGGCGGGGTGCCCCTTTTTTGGGGGGACCCCCCATAGGATCGGCTTGCCTGGACCTTTCCAGCTTGGTGGCGGCCGGGGCGGGGTCCTTGTCTTCGGTCTAGGAGAGAGAAGACATTCTGCGGGGGGCTTGGTTCCCTTTGCCAACGGAGGACGGTAACAAATAACTGATTCGGAGAGAACGGGAACGTTTGGGCCGGATGGCTTTGCCGGGGCTTTGGCGGCGAGGTGGAGAGTAAGTGACTTTAACTTTTTTGCTGGCGGCTTGGTTTGAGAGAAACGAGGAGGGGGGTGTTTGTTAAACCCCCCCTCGGATTTACAACAGCGGCGTTCAGAAATGGCTCCTCGTATGCAAGGAAGCGGATATTTCTCATCCGAACTTTTGCGGAACAAGTGAAAGTCCTTCGCGGCTTGTTTCTATACAATGTATCTAAGTCCGGCTTTATTGAAACAATTTTCTTTGTTACTTTCTCCTGCTGCCTGCCAGGCTGGGCGGTGGAAGATGGCTGCCCTTTGTTCCTAAATGACTATTTTTTATGGAAAATTACCAACATCTCTTTGTGACCTGGACTGTCTCTCTCTACCAACGGAGGATTTTTTGGATTAATTGATTCCTTCCCTGGAGTGCCTTCTTTGTCTTAATAATTGATTGTGAAAATTGCTTTTCTCTCTGGATTCTATAACTCACAACTTTGATCTGAACTTTTTTCTCTGGACTTGCTCCAGCAACCGCACCCAAAAAATGCCATCTTAGTGGCACTGACTTAAACAGCTCACCATGGCTTCAAAAAAACAACCAGAAAATCCAGGATTGGAAGAAAGAATGACAGCTATGGAAGCAGTGTTACACTCCTTGGTGCTGGAAATTAAAGAACTTAGAAAAGACCATTGCAGTTCTAAACTTGAGCTTTTGGAGACACAGAAAAAATTGATGCAGAATACACAGAAGACTGAGGAGTTGGAAGTGGGGCTGGCTGGGGCAAAGGGGGAACTTAAAAATATTAATACTGAAATTGGAGATTTGACTGGTCATATGTCTAGGATGGATTTTGAAAGGATGTCATATTTTTTAAGATTTCAGAATATTTCGGAAGAAACAGGTGAATGCCTTCCTGATCTCATGAGCACAATTTTAGCAGACTATTTACATAAACCTAAGGAAGAGATCGGGGGGACATTGACCTGGTTTATAGAATAAATTCAACATATGCCAGGATAAATGAACTACCCAGAGAGATACATATTAAATTTGTTAGAAGGTCTACTAGGGAGGGAATTTTGAGGGCGCAGAGAGAGGGTCCGTTAATGTATCAACAGAAGGAAGTCGCCATCTTGAAGCAGATCCCGAAAAAGATTAGAGAGGTGAGGAGGAAATATTACTTCTTATCTAAAAAATTGTTTAACCAGGGGATTTGGTTCAAGTGGGTGATGCCAGAAGGGATGTTGGTGTTCTGGGAAGGAGGAAGAGTAAGGATTAAAACAGTTGCTGAGGCAGAAGCCTTTCTTAAAAAACATTCCTCTATCCTAGGGGAAGATCCAGGAGGGGCAGAGGGGGCCACGGCCACGCCCACTGGGGGCCAGGGAGGAGAACAAGAAGACACAATTGCCAAGAGACTTAGATCTAAAAAATGACTTTTCTTTTTATTAATATAGCATAACTTCATCTGGATGTTTGTACACGACTGCCAGCATAGAATTTAGAATTTATTGATGTATGCATTTATTTTCACCTTGTAGTATTATTGAAAAATGTATTACCAATGTCTTACTAAGAAGCCCTGGAGGGGCCAACAAATCTCGATGTGAAAGTTCTCAAAATATTTTTGTATTTCACCCTACCTTACCCTACCTTTAAAAATTTGTAAAAACCAATAAAACTTTTGCAATACAAAAAAACAACAAACCAGAAATCACATTTTATCTGGAAGACAGAGAACAATATATGTGGATCCTATAAAAACTGAAAGAGGCCTCCCAATATTCCAGCATGTTTTTTGTCTGCATAGGAACCAGTTATGGTCTATAAGAAACTACAGAGAATAGATGGTTGCATTTGAAATACCAACAGAAATGCAGACTTGCAATGATGGCCTCCTATCTATATAAATAAAAATGTAAAATAGTTTGTACGAATCCACTAATCTCAAAAACTACTGTACCGATTTACACCAAACTTTCACACAATGTTCACAAGGACTTCCGATAATAGAATATGTACTCATTTTGTGCCTAGCATACGTGTGTTATGTGCAAGGTACACACATGTAAAATATACCCACTGATCATGTTTTCACCTCCCATCAGACTGTTTTTCAACTGTCATTGTTGGAAAAGGCCTCATATGGAGGCCTCTTAGGGCCAAAAAGGCACTGGGATAGCAAACTCCCAGGTGGCCCATAGAGAGAGAGGGGGGGGAGAAATACAGTTTAATAAAAGGACTAGGGGAGACAGGATAGCAGCCTTCCAATATCTCAGGGGTTGCCACAAAGAAGAGGGAGTCAAACTATTCTCCAAAGCACCTGAGAGCAGAACAAGAAGCAATGGGTGGAAACTAATCAAGGAGAGAAGCAACTTAGAACTGAGGAGAAATTTCCTGACAGTTAGAACAATTAACCAGGGGAACAGCTTGCCTCCAGAAGTTGTGAATGCCCCAACACTGCAAGTCTTCAAGAAGATGTTGGATAGCCATTTGTCTGAAATGGTATAGGGCAGTGATGGCTAACCTTTTTTGGCTCGTGTGCCAAAAGCAGGGGGAGTGCAGGGGCGATGTGCACAGGTGTGTCACATCCATAATGCTATGTGTCTGACCCCCTGCATTTGGTATGCTTTTTACGTCCTCCCCAGGCTCCAGAGGCTTTATAGGAGCCTGGGGAGGGTGAAAACAGCCTTCCCCCACCTCCAGAGGGCACAAAACGGCCTCAAAAGAAGACCTAAATCAGCTGGCCAGGGCACACATACACACTGAAGCTGACAGGGCAATGCCTCGTGTGGCCTAAGAAATGGTTCCGTGTGCCACTTGTGGCACCTGTGCCATAGGTTCTCCATCATGGGTATAGGGCTTCCTGCCTAGGCAGGGAGTTGGACTAGATGACCTCCAAGGTCCCTTCCAACTCTGCTATTGTATTATTGTATTACAGTAGGTAGGTAGATAGAGGGATAGAAAGAGAGGGAGAAATAAGGTAGGTAGGTGGATAGATAGATAGGGAGAAAGACAGTAAGTAGGTAGGTAGGTAGATAGGGTGATAGATAGAGAGGGAGAAATACAGTAGGTAGGTAGGTAGGTCGGTAGGTCGGTAGGGGGATAGATAGATTGGGAGAAATACAGTAGGTAGATAGGTAGAGGGATAGATAGAGAGGGAGAAATACAGTAGGTAGGCAGGTAGGTAGATAGGGGATAGATAGAGAGGGAGAAATACAGTAGGTAGATAGGTAGGTAGAGGGGGAAAGCAAGAAATACAGTAGGTAGGTAAGTAGAGGGATAGACAGAGAGCGAGAAATACGGTAGGTAGGTAGGTAGGTAGGTAGGTAGGTAGGTAGGTAGGTAGGTAGGTGTATAGATAGATAGCGAGAAATACAGTAGGTAGGTAGGTAGGTAGGTGAATAGAGAGAAAGGGAGAAATACAGTAGGTAGGTAGATAGAGGGATAGAGAGGGGGAAATACAGTAGGTAGGTAGGTAGATGAGGGAGAAAGGAAGAAATACAGTAGGTAGGTAGGTAGAGGGATAGATAGAGGGGGAGAAATACAGTAGGTATGTAGGTTGGGGGTTATATGGTGGTTGTGTGTATGTGTGCAGGTGTAGATCTACACACAGATTGGTTGGTCATTTAACCAGACTGGGCCACAGCAACGCCTGGCCGGGTATAGCTAGTAAGTATATAAAACTCTTTTCAGCTGTAGAAATAATGCTAATGCATTGATTTTTCCTCCAATACCGCAGCTAGGGCATCTGAAAAAGATAGGAAGGTTGGACCTAGACCTTAAAAGAGGCATAACCAGAGGAGGATAAAATCACATATTGTATCACTGGGGAAGGCCAAAAGAACTGACATTCACCCTACACCTTCCCCTCAATCTCATATATCTACCCATCATGCTCTAATTTCACAAAAGGGCATCTTCCCAACATCAGTTCAAGGTCACAGTGGCAGCTATCTCTTGTAATCATTCGAGAAACAGGTCATGGAAGAGTCTGCTAATCTTCAATAAGTGGAAAGGTAACACATTTAGCTACAAGCTAAAAATAGAAATCACTCTTAAAGAAAACACCTCATGAATTTAAGCTTTCCCCCCCCCCCCAGTTCCTTCTCCTTCCCCTCCCTCAAAATCACACCACACGCGCGCATACACACACACACACATACACACCTGGAAGCAGAAATAAAAATAAATCAGAAAGACGTGAAAGGTGAGTGCATATTTTTCGTAGCTATCCCACTGAGGAAAATAAAAACTAAAAACAACAAGGATCAGTACTGAAATTAAGTTTTTGTGACTTCAGATTATTCATGTGAGCTTGCTGTCGTTATAATAATGATGGATAGTTGAAAAATTAGTTTTGCCCACATGTCTAATTTGCACTTTCTGAATCTATATGCAAACCGGAATGCAATTATTCATCAAGGAGTGGATCCAGCTTCATAAAGGAAAATGCATATATTAAAAGAAGCCATGCACAAAATGCATACATTAATATAAAGGTGCTTTCTATGACTTTTTTTAAAATGCCTGTGCACATGAAATAAAATGAGTATGGCGACTTTTTAAAAGATGTATAAATGGGAGAGAACAAAATTAGGCTTGGAAGGTAAGAAATTGAGTTTAATCACACTTGGCAGATTTCCTCTTCCAAAATATAATAAGGGACGAGATCAGGCGAGTTTGCTGGCCAATCAAGCACAGTAATCCCATGGTCATTGAACCAGGTTTTGGTGCTTTTAGCAGTGAGGGCAGCTGGAAAATGAAATCAGCATGAAGTGCTCCAAAATTTCCTGGTAGACAGCTGTGTTGACCCTGGACTTAATGAAGCACAGTGGTCCAAAGTCCTGTTGCTCAGTGGTCCAAAGTCCTCTTTTCTGATGAGAGCAACTTTTGCATCTCATTTGGAAACCAAGGACCCAGAGTATGGAGGAAGAATGGAGAGGCACACACTGCAAGATGCTTGAAGTCCAGTGTGAAGTTTCCACAGTCTGTGTTGATTTGGGGAGTCATGTCATCTGCTGGTGTTGGTCCACTGTCCTTCATTAAGTCCAGGGTCGTCTGCAGTCGTCAATCAGGAGATTTTGGAGCACTTCATGCTTCCTTCCACAGACGAGCTTTATGGGGATGCTGACTTCATTTTCCCGCAGAACGTGGCACCTGTCCACACTGCCAAAAGCACCAAAACCTGGTTCAATGACCATGGGATTACTGTGCTTGATTGACCAGCAAACTCACCTGACCTGAACCCCATAGAGAATCTATGGGGCATTGCCAAAAGAAAGATGAGAGACATGCAACTGAACAATGCAGAAGAGCTGAAGGCCGCTATTGAAGCATCCTGGTCTTCTATAACACCTCAGCAGTGCCACAGGCTGATAGCTTCCATGCCATGCCACATTGAGGCAGTAATTGCTGCAAAAGGGGCCCAAACCAAGTACTGAGTACATATGCATGCTTATACTTTTCAGAGGTCCGATATTGTTCTATGTACAATCCTTGTTTTATTGATTGCATGTAATATTCTAATTTTCTGAGATTGTGGGTTTGGGGTTTTCATGAGCTGTATGCCATAATCATCACAATTATGACAAATCACGGCTTGAACTATCTTGCTTTGCATATAATGAGTCTTGTCTCATATATTAGTTTCACCTTTTAAGTTGCGTTACTGAAATAAATGAACTTTTGCACGATATTCTAATTTTTCGAGTTTCACCTGTACATGCTTGGGCAGTACGAAGAGGAATTCCTCCAGAATTAAATATTTGCTGATTGCATAAAAATATATATTATGTTCTTACTAATCATGTCATGTGCAACATGCCTCTGAATTACAAAATATTATTCACATAGCAGAATTGTATGCAGATCTATTCAGACATAAGCCCAGTAGAATTCAAGGAAACCAACATCAATTCTCTCTTTAAAATCTTTTGATTGTTCAGTTACTATAGACTCTGTTATTCAATCCTTTTCTTCATAGTATTTGTAGTTTTTAGGTTGGTATTTGTTTCATGGAGAGTCTCTCATTTTCTCCTGAGGTGTCACCATAAACTGTTCCTGGTAGGGTAGTCTTTAGCCAAATCATGATATCCAGCAAACTTTAAATGTCTAAATATATGGCAAACTCCAATTACAACTGGCATGACAATTGATTTTTTCCCATCAATCTTTCAACCTCAATTTATAAATTAAGACACGTTGTTAAATTTTGCAGTTGTTTTTCATCAGTTTGACTATCTGCAGGTATTGTACCTTAAAGAACCTCTTGGTGTACTTCGTTATAAGTGTCTATCAGTATGAATAATGCAGTCCCTCCAATGTTGATCACATATGGCAAATCTTTTTTCAGATACATCATTTTTTTTTTTTTCAAACAGTAAAGCTGGATTTTCTATATCAATTCCTCTAGATATTATTGGCAATAATGCTATAATATTTATTGTTTATTGGAGCAAATAGATTTTCTTTTCTTTGAAGTCCTCAAGTTAATTAGCTGGTCTTTTGAATTTCAGCCACCCCACTTTTAGTTTTGTTCTGCATTTTCTTTCTGAATTAATGTATGTAAGATTTGTAGGATCCTAATAAATAGTAACTACTATTGAACTATGATCCTTAATAATAGTAACTGTGAGAGGGATCTCGGAGTCCTAGTGGACAACCATTTAAATATGAGCCAGCAGCTGCCAAAAAGCCAACATAGTTCTAGGCTGCATAATCAGAGGGATAGAATCAAGATCACATAAAGTGTTAATACCACTTTATAATGCTTTGGCAAGCCTACACTTGGAATACTGCATCCAGTTTTGGTCGCCACAATGTAAAAAAAGATGTTCAGACTCTAGAAAGAGTGCAGAAAAGAGCAACCAAGATGATTAGGGGACTGGAGGCTAAAACATATGAAGAACAGTTGCAGGAACTGGGTATGTCTAGTTTAATGAAGAGAAGGACGAGGGGAGACATGATAGCAGTGTTCCAATATCTCAGGGGCTGCCACAAAGAAGAGAAGCTATTGTCCAAAGCACCTGAGGGTAGGACAAGAAGCAATGGGGGAACGTAATCAAGGAGAGAAGCAACTTAGAACTAGGAGAAATTTCCTGACAGTTAGAACAATTAATCAATGGAATAATGAGCATTCAGAAGTTGTGAATGCTCTAACACTGGATGCTTTTAAGAAGATGTTGGGTATCCATTTGTCTGAAGTGGTGTAAGGTTTCCTCCCTAAGCAGGGGGTTGAACTAGAAGAATTTCAAGGTCCCTTCCAACTTGTTGTTCTAAGTTCGTATGAATGGTTGGTAAAATATAGGACTGTAGATATCAGAGAAAGTTTCTTTTTCCTTGCTTTCCTCTTCTAGAGATGTTCTTCCAGATGTCATACACTCTTCATTTTTGCTGTTTGCAGAAGGTCATTTAGCTGAAATGAAGGCTTGTCAGATGTTTGAGTCAAAAAGCCATGCAGTTCATCTCTTCCTGGCAAAAAGCCATGCAGTTTATTTCTTCCTGGGGCACTGCTGGTTTTGATCTTTTTGATGTGTGTTTGAACCATTTTGTTGTTATCAGCACATCTTCCCTTTGCTTTCCATTAAATTCTTTCTCAACCTTATTGATGCATTGAGGGTGTTTTTGTTCTATTTATCATTTTACCACAAAGTTTTCCATATTTAACTTTTTTTCTTTATCAGGATTTGTGAATACATCATATTTTCTGGAAAAGCTTCTAGGCTTTTATAGCAGAAATGTTGGTTAGTTCTAAACATGGTGTTTTGTTTAGACTGAATTATTCAGTCTAATAGCATTGAAGTTTCTTGAATCTGCCACAAGGTCTGCCTAATTTCTTCTGCATTTTCTGAATCTAACATTCTTTCATATTATAAGGATAAGCTTAAACTTTTTCTTTTTAACCAAATCTAAATTCTTCAGATTGCTCAAATTTGCCTGGAGGTTTGGCTTGTGGTTTTTTTTTTTTACTTTGGTTTTTTCTTTCTAAATGTGCTTTTTCTGCACATGTGCACACATCTTCTGTTTTGATTCCTTGAGATTGCCTGGATAAATCAATTTGTTGACAACATTTTGTTTCAATGTCAATGAAATGCATAGCATACACTTTAATAAACAAACAAGCAAATAAATAATAGAATGAACATTTTCAGAAATGGTTGGCCTTTATCTTCTTCCTAGTGCCAAGAGAGAGTGACTGGTCTGAAATCACACAGCTGGTGGCATGTCTAAGATAGGATCAGAAATCACAGTCTAACAATTTCTAGACTAACTTTAACTATGGTACTATAACAAATTGGCACTCACTAGTCCAAGTTCTGGTTGCAACAAGCAATGGAACGCATATGTTTATCTATTTATTTAACATAATTTGTTGGAATTCCTTTGCTGACAGGTAGATTTTCTCCATTTCTTTTGTTTATTGGCTTCTGTTTCCCAAGGTATTCACTGTTGTTTCAAATCAAAATTACAGTCTTCTAGAGTTTCCACAATTTCTTTCACTTTTAGTTGTCCAAATTCAAATTACCTATAATGTCAGGTTGTTTAGGAAGCACACACATATTATTTACTCTTCACATTTATCATCAGGGGAAAATGTTGTTCAGAATAATGTGATATTGATCTATCCACTTCTGTTCAGTAATAGTTGAATCTGAGGATTTTTCCCCCATATAGGAACATCTGCCTTTGAAATCACCTTTCTGATGATCTAGTCTGATAGCATCCATAATAAATTTGTAGACCTCATTTACCATTTTGTCTACTTCCCATTGCCTTGCAGTTCATTGTACTGGTCTAGAAAAAGAATTTGAGATGCTTTGGAACCCATAGCATTGGGATGCCCAATAATCTCTGATGCTCAGGAACTATTGCATCTGCTGCAGCCCTTGTTGATCCAGGTGATCCAGTTGACCCGGTATGAAAAACCTTTCTAGTTTTTACCATTGCAAATTGGCGATGAGGCAATTACTGGGATCCCATTGTAGATAAACTTAGTCAAGGCTGCATCTGAGATCTTTCTGATATAGATAACCCTTCTAGGAGGTAGGATCTCATCAGGATAGTTCTCAACATCACTGATTTCTACAAGACCCTCCACCACAGCAAGGTAGCATTCCATATATTATCCATAGAGGATGATGATGATAATAATAATGACTCCTGCAAGAATTGCACCTAATTCCCATAGCACTCTCCTATGTCTAAGGATATTGAGCCCTGTAATAGATGTGTATTGTAGTATCCATCTCATCTTTCCTACTACCTTATCCTATTGTAACTTATGTTTAGATTACTTTTGTTGGTTGTATGTATACTGAAAGCTTACGCAGTGGGGACAAATTTCTTGTGCGTCCAATCACATTTGGCCAATAAAGTAGAATAGAATAAAGAATATTCTATTCTACTACTGCTGTAGTTGTTTTCTCTTGAGAGCAATATGAATACAACTTCAGAGTTATAATTTCCCTCCCACTGAACTTTAAGATTTTTCTAGGAAAACAATACTTTTAATCAAAGTCTAAATGAAAAGTTCCGGCTGTGCCACCCAAGTAGAACTGCTTCAAAGATATCAAAAGTGTATTGTCATATAGCAGATGTTCTTGAGTAAACATCTTTCATTATGCTCCCTAACAAATTAAGACAATTAAAAAAAAAAAACCAATTAGCCCAAATATTCAGTTTTTTGTTGTTCACTGTGCTATTTAACACATTTAGAATCTTAACTATTTAATATAGTATTATCTCAGTTAAAGACGTAAGAAATTAAAGCTAGTTTATAAAATAAATCATAAACTTATATGTAAACACCCACAGAGATATATAAGGTAAAGAATAAATAAAACAGAGTTCACACCATATTATTGCTTCTATTTAACAATTACTACTGTTATTAAATATTCATAACTGATCATCGGTCTCTTAAAGCAACATTTAAAAGATAAAGCTATGTAATATCACACATAATTGCAGATAATTATTCTATGTATTTTTGTGTATGTTTGTTGCAATTAATGACTGCCATAAGAAAGTAATATTTGAGCACAGGTGAGAGCTATAGATATAATTTCTGTATCAATTTATCTCAATGATAATGTAGTAATATAGATAGTTTTAATGTAGATTATTTATATATTACAGTGACAAAACCTCTCTCTTCTAGAAACTAATTTGTAGCACCGAAATAGAATAAATATAATGTAGTAACTGTGGGGTCCTTGGTGCTCTCTTTGCATGAAACATCTTACCACTAGGTAACATCATCAGGGCTGTTATATGATGTAACATATGTAAAGGCTTCAGTTATATGCATACCTGAAGAATTTAGGAATTAATAATGTCTACTCCAATATGACTTCAGCAGTGGTGGAATTCAATTTTTTTACTACCGGTTCTGTGGGCGTGGCTTGGTGGGCATGGTGTTGCTTGGTGGGTGTAGCTTGGTGGGCGTGGCAGGGGAAGGATATCGCAAAATCCCCATTCCCTCCCCACCTCACTAACCTTCTTTCTAACTTTGTTTTCCTGTTCAGGGCAACAAAAGAAGATCAGCTGGGAGGCAGCAGGGATGGGGCCAATCTATTTGCTGGTTCACTGAAGTACTCAAAATTTCCACTATCGGTTCTCCAGAATCTGTCAGAACTGGCTGAATACCGCCTCTGGACCTCGGTCTATATCTCTCCAAACACTATGCTAATGTGGAAAAGTAGTATATATTGGACAGCAGTTGCCTTTAAACCCTTATTAAATCTATAAATAGAAATAAGGACCTGAGACCAAATATAGATGGTACATTCAGAAATTATCATTCCCCTTTTATACTTTGAAAAGGAATGGCTATTCATTCAGGTCCAATACAAACAATGATTTTGTTACCACACATATATGGCAACATGTATATCAGTGGTAGTCAACCTGGTCCCTACTCCCCATTAGTGGGCATTATAGCTTTCATGGTGGGCGGTAGGGGTTTTGTCCGATACTGAAGCACTTTTCTTTTTTAAATTTAATTGACTTTCCTACTTTATAAATCACCATTACTGTGGAATCAGTGGGGCGGTTAGAAAGTTTTACTACTAACAAAGATACAAAAGTGGGCGGTAGGTATAAAAAGGTTGACTACCCCTGATGTATATGGTAGCACGTATAGAGATAGGCTCTATACTTTTGAGCCTATCTAGCAATAGTTATTATTGTACATCTGGTTCTTTCAAACTACAGCAGATTATTTTGATTATCTGAAAAAAAATCAGAAATATGACTTGAATTCAGGATTCTAATTTCCCTACAATGATATGAAACAGAATGTTTTTTATTCTTTCTGTTTTAAACTTAAATGTCAACTTGGAATGATTAAGGATTATTCCTAAAATAATGCTACTGCTGCAAGTTTGGAGGCATAAAGCTATACATTTGGTGTATAGTTTGAATATCTTAAAAAAAGGATCTTTTTTTTTTAAAGAAAGAGGTCTCTGCTACTATCCATTTTTTAAACTCAACATGGCTAGAAAAGAGGGCCTAGCAAAGATAGTTATGAAGAATTACATTCCACAGCCTTAATCTGGAAGATGCTGATAAATCTATTATTGTAAAGTTCAGAAGCAACATATTCATAATCAATCATTTCTCTCATTGCTTCGATGATAAATGATCTCCTTATTGTTCCAGAAGCCACATTGGAATTTGACAATTCATTGACCGAATGTGATATGGTTGTTGTTGTTTTTTTTAAGTCAAATAAACGTCACAGTCTAAAAGCAACAAGATCTGGTAAAACCTGAGGAATAAATACAAATGAACAATAAACACTTTTGGGTGCCATTTTATCCTAATTAAAATCCAGAATGTTGTTTACTGCATAATGTTTATTTAATTGGGGCTTGAGAGGCACAAGTAACAATTTGCTTTTATTGTTCGGTAATTCTGCTCAGCTTCAGTTTGATCACACACACAAAAGAAGAATTTTCACATAGAGGAGCTCTGCAGTCCCCCTAGAATTCCCCACCAGGATTTCTTTCTAATGGATTAACCATTTCAGTTCAAACTTTGCTGTTACGGTTCCTCCTCATATTCAACCTATCACATCAAACGAGGGACTAAAATTAACAGAAACAGTGGATAATTTAGCTCCTTCAAATTATATTTGCTCTCAGGAAGACAGCCTATTATATCTTAAGGAAAGACATAATGAGAAATTTTATGAGCTGATGGTTCACATCAAAAAGAGGGCATGCAAAGAATGGAGATTTGATTAAGGTTCACCTGGAACCTTACACTTCAGCATATCCAATGGGAAAGAGGCTTAAAAACAAAAAAATGAAAACAACTCCTTACATAATAGGAAAATTAAATGCAAGCCTGAGACACAGAGAAAATTGTTTTGTTTTTAGATTTGTGGGCAACAGGATATTTGGAATAAATCAATGTTAGGATTAAACAATGTTAGGGAAAGACAAACATTTAATTTATTATCAGTCTGTATTTGAGCATTAGAAAATGATTGCTCTGTTATCCCTTTGGAGAGCTCAAAGGAACAAAGCAAGGTTGCTTGGATGTTGATATGGGAAGAAGCATGTGATCCCAATAATATACCCATTCTGATGATTACCAGTGTGTTGCCATTAAGAATAATTGGGAATGAAAAGGCCTCTTTAACTAAAGGAATCTCATTTGAAACTAATTTCCCCACAGCAAAATTCTGTTTATTGGCAAGATAAGAGCTGGAATAAGCATTAAGTACAACCCAGCGTAACACATCCATAAAGCAGGTGAAAATACTGAGGCTGATTATACAACAAAAATAGGGTGGGGAGGGTAGAAATTTGATATCAATCAGCAGAATGTTATCCTTCAAAACCAGTTTTCTATTATTAAACTAGTTGTATCCGCCATGCGTTGCTGTGGCCAAGTTTGGGTAAATGAAAAAGTTTCCCCTCATAGACCCTCTCAGCGACCCCCTTCCTTCTCTGCTTCAGTTTCCCCTCCCTCTCCCTCCCCTCCCTCTCTTACCCTACCTACCTACCTACCTACCTACCTACCTACCTACCTACCTACCTACCTACCTACCTACTGTATTTCTCCCCCTCTCTCCCTCTACCTACCTACCTACTGTATTTCTCCCTCTCTCTCTCTCTCTATCCCTCTACCTACCTACCTACCTACCTACCTACCGTATTTCTCCCCCCCTCTCTCTCCCTCTACCTACCTACCTACCTACCTACCTACCTACCTACCGTATTTCTTCCCCCTCTCCCTCTCCCTACCTACCTACTGTATTTCTCCCTCTCTCTCTCTCTCTATCCCTCTATCTACCTACCTACCTACCTACCGTATTTCTCCCCCCCTCTCTCTCCCTCTACCTACCTACCTACCTACCTACCTACCTACCTACCTACCGTATTTCTTCCCCCTCTCCCTCTACCTACCTACCTACTGTATTTCTCCCTCTCTCCCCCTCTCTCTCTATCCACCTACCTACCTACCTACCTACCTACCTACCTACCTACCTACTGCATTCCTCCCTCTATCTATGTCTTTGAATTCCTGTAATTACCTACCTACTATATTTCTATCTGTCTATATCTCTCTACCTATCTAAATAACTACTCCCTTTGTATGCATATAACAGTAGATCTGGGGGGGGGGAAAGAGAGTGGCTGCAGCAGCGGAGGGGGGAATGTTGATCAGAAGGCAGTGGAAATGGTGAGATGGGAGGGGCGGAAGGAGCCAGAGGGCATGGCGGTGCTGGCGCCAGCGAGGTGGGAGGGGCACAGTGAGCGAGTGAGGAAACACACAGAAGAGCTGCAGTTGTACATTTGTGGGGCATGTACCTGGCACCGGTGTGCCATCCACACAATTTGTACGTATTATTGGTGCTGCACTTGTAAGGAACGTTGTGTGAAAATTGTGGTGGCAATGGGTACAGTAGTTTTGGAGATTAGCGGTTTTGAACAAACTCATAGTTAATTTTTTATTTATATAGATTATATATTTTTATTACCAATAGATAACAATACCTAGGAACAATCCCATTAACTGTGATTAATGAGGATAAGAATTTAGTGTTCAAGCAGAAGTTGAGACTAACAGCAATTCATGAGTCATCCAGCCTCCAGTGTTGATAAAATAAAACCAATTTTATGTCTAATGTTTGCAATTCTGAAATGGTAGGAAAATAATTTGAGATTTCTTTCATAGCCTCTGCTACCACAGGTAGAGATTTTTATTTGAATTTATTTATTCATTGTTCAAATTTGTACTGTATAACTATCACACTGGGTGGTGTAAAGCAATCCAAAATAACAGCACCTTTATAAAACAGTTGATATAAAAGTATAAGAATACAAATTAAAAGATAAATGTTTTAAAAAGAAATATACAAATCCTTGACAGAGAGAATAAAAATAGCCACCTCATAAAGTTTTTATACAATATATGAATTCATACCGTTGTCTACCTATCAGAAGAAAAAGCTGCAATATTTCACTCAGAAATTCTCCTTAAAATGAATTGAATTTAAGCAGCCAAGGTGAAAGGAAGAGGCTGGTAATCCCACTCCTTTACTATCATTAGGAATTTTGGTATAGATTTTCAAGGGAGCGCCATTGCACTATGAAGTCGTCATATAAAACCACATTAGCGTCCATCCTTTGGAAACACTATGTTTCTTCTTTGAACAAGTCCATCTTAAATTGATGGTCCTGTTAAACCGACATTTCTTCAAACAGAGCTCAGTGCTTTGTTCTCAAATAACCACTTTACAATAGCAAAGTGGACACTCTTGTAATTTTAAAAATATCCACACCAAGTTTGCTAAATTCCAAAGATACCTTCTGCCAAGTCATTTTCTTCTGTATCTTAAATGCTTCATGGCAGGTTTCCCCGAAGTTCAGAAATGCATGTGCAGATTACGGGTTAAAATCTAACTAAAACACATAAAGGAATACCTAGAAAAATCCAGATCCTTCAGAAGAGGTGAGGGATGGGTGGTGGTAAAATTCATTTTTTTACTACTGGTTCTGTGGGTGTGGCAGTGGAAGGATATTGCAAAATCTCCATTCCCTTCCTGCTCCTGGGGAAAGTATATTGCAAAATCTCCATTCTCTCCCCGCTCCTGGGGGAAGGATACTGCAAAATCTCCATTCCCTCCCCACCCTTGGGGGAAGGATATTGAAAAATCTCCATTTCCTCCCTGCTCCTGGGGAAAGGATATTGCAAAATCTCCATTCCCTTCCTGCTCCTGGGGGAAGGATATTGCAAAATCTCCATTCTCTCCCCGCTCCTGGGGGAAGGATACTGCAAAATCTCCATTCCCTCCCCACCCCTGGGGGAAGGATATTGCAAAATCTCCATTCTCTCCCCGCTCCTGGGGGAAGGATACTGCAAAATCTCCATTCCCTCCCCGCCCCTGGGGGAAGGATATTGCAAAATCTCCATTCCCTCCCCGCTCCTGGGGAAAGGATATTGCAAAATCTCCATTCCCTTCCTGCTCCTGGGGGAAGGATATTGCAAAATCTCCATCCCTCCCCACCCCTGGGGGAAGGATATTGCAAAATCTCCATTCCCTCCCCGCTCCTGGGGAAAGGATATTGCAAAATCTCCATTCCCTTCCTGCTCCTGGGGGAAGGATATTGCAAAATCTCCATTCCCTCCCCACTCCTGGGGGAAGGATTCTGTAAAATCTCCATTCCCACTCAACTTTGGGGCCAGCCAGAGTTGTTTTTGACAGTTCTCCGAACTACTCAAAATTTACTCTACCAGTTCTCCAGAACCTGCTGAATTTCACCCCAGAGGATGGCAATTGTATCATTGCAATGAATACATCCCATCCTTCCACCCCCACCCCACATAGGAGGTGCTGAGTCAAAGCGTAGATACCCCTTTTCTCTTGCAGATGCAATTCACCCCAAAGAATAAAATTGGAGGTGGAAATACAAGCAAATTTAAAATAGACCATGTTCTATAAAACCACAGGGGATACTCTTCCATGGGGGCATATTAAATATTTCAGGGTAATAAATCCAGTTCCAGCAAACAAGAACAAAATCTTCTATTTGGCTCCCTTACAGCTTAATATCAAAATGTTTTTCTTGGGTATTTTTTGTGTGGAATGTCTTGTTATTCATTTAGCCTGCAATGTAAAGAATGCTATTTTCCAGGCAAATTGCATTAGCCAGATTTCCAATTCCTACGTCCCAGGACCGACCATCTTTCATTTACTTCTTGCTTGGGTTCACCGCTCTGAATTAGTGAGCAGTCAACCAGAGACTGATGATCCCTCCTGAATGTCTGCAAATCACTGTGTAGACATTAGTAGTAAAGTTCAGGAAAATAACTCTTTTTATGTTATGTAGGTTTAAATAAACTGCTGTCCCATGGTCCAGATGTTGGACCATGCCGATAACAATGTCACTATTGAAAGGCAAGTTATATTTTTATTTTTTATTAAATTTTTATTCATAAACACTTTTTTTGAAAAACAGTGCATTGTCAGGGTATACCATTTACAAATAAAAAAGACCAAAAAAGAAAAGTGGTTAAATCATTGACATACACGCTAATAATAGTAATAATGATATAGTAACAATAGTAGTAATATAAACAAAAAGCTTTTAGCTGGAAATTATCATCAAACAGAATATTGAAACCAGAAACAGATACCTATGTCTTCTGGGTATACTACTAGAGGGCTATGATAAAGGGACCACATATTTAGTTTTACACATACTGACAACAGCAAGGATCATATGTGCTAAATATTGGAACTGGACAATAATGTGCAAAAAGAAGCCGATGAAAGACCCGGGAAGAGAAATAAAAAGAGATGGAGACCACAAATAGCAAAAGAGACAAGTTTAATTTGCTACTGGAAAGACACTGGTTGATAAGGAAAATTGTTATCCTTTGATGATTAATAACTAGTTAGATTGTGTTTAAAATATCATCGAAGGATTATTAGTTAACCAATAGTTATTAACAATTATAGATATTTACAATAAGACTACCCTATAATAAATGTTATAGTTAATGATGTATATCTACCTATCTACAGGTGAAAAGTTATGAATATGAGATTGGATATAAATAAATTTAAGATGGTATTAGATATTACTGAAGAACCACAAGAATAGAAATTACAAGTCACATTAAGAGTAATGGAAAAATTATAGTTAATACTGGTTGATAATGGAAATTATTATATCTAGATGATCAATAATTAACTAATCAGTTAGATGGTTATAGAATGTTATGGAAGAATTATTAATTAGTAAATAACTATTCATAAAACTTAAGATTGTTTCATATTATCAGTGAATTCACATAGGTATGTTGGGAGTGAATAAGGGATGCTAATAGGTGGTTAGGCTCTAAAGACACTCTTGAAGAAGAAATAGATTGAATTTGAAACATTACATGAGATCTTTGGGATATTGATATTAAGGCAGATGATAATTTTTTAGATTTAAAAGTTATAAAAGTTATAAAATGAGACTACTTATGAATAATAATCATTTTAGAGATGCACAGAATTTATGAATACCCGGTCAGTATGTCTTTTAAAGCAGGGGTCCCCAACCTTTTTTGCACCAGGGACCGTTTTCATTTTAAAGAAAATTCCGCGGACCGGCCGGCGTAGAGGGGGAGCGGGGGGGAGGGGGAACAGGCGGCACATGCGCACACGGGAGGGGGGTTTGAGTCGGCTCACTCGCCCCTCTAGGGCCCCCAACAGCGTGAGCAGCCGCACCTGCGCTCTCCCGCCCCTGTACATGCTCTGCCCAGGGGGCTGCCCCGTCCTCCCTCCTCCTTCTCTCCGGCCCTGCGGACCGGTTCCTATCAAGCCACGGACCGGCACCGGTCCACGGACCGGGGGTTGGGGACCCCTATTTTAAAGGACATAACTTAGAGTGATGACTTTTACTTTTTAAATTTACTGGGGTTTTTTCCTCTTTCTTTGTTTTATAAATAGAATGTCATTATATAGTCATACTTTACATATGAAAGGATGTTAAAATAATTAGTAAGTTTAAGGTTGAGATATAAGAATTGTAACAATTGATATGAAAAACAAGTGATAATTACTGAAGAAACTTATAGAAACTTGTGATTAATTAATACATTCTTCAAAATTTGTAATCTGTAATGGAAGATGGCTTTTCGATGTTTTTTCTTGCTAAGTTTGTATTATCTGTGTTTATGCAAAATAATTAAAAAAATTATTTAGAAAAAGAAGAAGATGCAGAATATTATATGATTTGGAATATTGAGTTGAAACCAGAAATAGATACCTATAGTCTCCTAGGTATACTACTAGAGGGCTATGATATAGGGACCACATATTTAGTTTTGCACATACTGACAACAGCAAGGATCATATGTGCTAAATATTGGAAAAATGTGAATACCCCACCAGAGGAGCCCTTAATTCGAAAAAAATGTGACTGTGCCAAAATGGTTAGATTAACCTTTAAAATTAAAGATCAAGAAGATGCAGAATATTATAAGATTTGGTATAAATTCTAGGAACAGATAGAAGCAAGAGGTAGGAATTAGAGAAAAGTAAGATCATAAATGTTAATACTGGAAATAAGAAGGTAAATAATTATAATACTCCAATGTAAGAAGAAAGTTAGCTAAAAGGTTACATTTTTAAAGAAGCAGGGGGGGAAAAACGCAGAATGCTTTTCAGATCCTGCACTTTCTATCCTTGGAGCATCAATGAACTCCATTCAATTTGTTCTTCAAATTTTTAAGGTCAGAAATATCAGCAGAAGAGAATATTTGTAGTGCAGACTTGAACTACAAGCCTACTAAACCCTGCTGCTCTCTGACCTTGGTTGTTTTCCTGCAGATGTTTCATTACCCAACTAGGTAACATTATGAGTGCTAGAAGGCAGTGGAGGGTGGTGGTTGCTGTATGTTTGTATCCTAGGGGCTTGCTCTGTCACTGTTGGTATTGGTTCTTTGTGGTTCTTTGATTCGCTGTTGTTTATTGTTTACTGTAGAAATGTACTCACTCTAATCTAAGCCACTGGCAGGGTTGTGCTCTCCTTTAAAACTTTTAAGGTATGGTATCTACCTCTGCAGATCAACAGAATAAATCATTTTGAGAATCAGAAATTCAGAATGTTTAAATCACTTTTTTGTCTTCTTCTCTGAATGCAATTCTTAGCTTAAATAAAAATCAGACTTCACCTCAGAGTTTAGGAAAGGCCAGTGGCGTAGCGTGGGTTGTCAGCACCCGGGGCAAGGCAAGTAATTTGCGCCCCCTAACCTGTGGATTTTAGCACTGGGGGAGGCAGCTCTTCTTGTGGTGTCGAGCCCACGCACCTCCCGCGAGGATCCGGCGGGCAGCCGCTGCCCAAAGGGCTCGGCCATCCGGGTCCGACACTCGTTGCCTTGCCTTGGGGAGAAGCGGGCGCCCTTTGCGTGGTGCGGGCCTGGGACACCCGACGCTCCTTTCTACGGAGGGCGACGGCCCGAAAGCCGGGGCAAGAGGGTCTTCCCGGGCCGCCGCGGCGCCCAGGTCGCCGCTCCTCTGGCTGGCTCGGAACGGAGGAGTCTTCCAGGGTCTCCGCATGGCCGTTGCTTCGAAAGACCTGCGCCTTTAAGTCTCGCCTGGCCCCCTCGGGTGGCGCTGGCGGGTGCGAGGAGCCGGCGCTGGCCTCAGCCGGGGGATGGCCCGGGAGGGTTTGGCCCCTACTGGCCGCTGTTCGCTCCCCGACTCTCGCCGGCCCAGGAGCGCCCAGGCGCCACCGCCGCCAACTCCAGAGACCCGTGGAGGAGAGCTTCCGAGTCGGGTCTCTGGAGCGCGCCCCCCCAGATGTTGCGCCCGGTGCGGCCGCCCCCCCCCTGCATCCCCCACGCTACGCCTCTGGGAAAGGCATGTTGGGAAGTTGCATGTAATTTCCACATTCCTGATATAGGAGATCAATGTAGGCAAAACAATTGAGAAATCTGAAGAAAGTCGATGGGATAACATTTCTCATGAATGATTTACAGCTTCCAAGTTTTCTACTCAAATGAGAGAGAGAAAATAACACCTGAAATATCCCGTTTATCACCCATGGTCATTGCGATGTATCAAATGCACGGATCAAACAATTAAGCACTCTGTAACCATTCATTGTTTCTATTCTACATAGGTTCAAATCATTATCACTGTAACTATGGTGTTCTTTCATGCAGTATTTAATACAGAACCAACCGTTAAATCCCAACGACCAAAGATAACTTTACCTTAATAAAACCAAAAAACAGATTTGAAGTACCATGACTGCACAAGATTTTTTAAACAATGTTTTCTTTCTCTCCTGAAATATCCAGTGATTTTTTTGATGTCTTACCAAGGTTGTGAGGTGGCTAAACAATATCATATTTCAAAAACATCCCCATCAAACCAATGGCCCCAAGGCCCTACATACCAGCTATGGATTAAAGCAACCAATATATCTGACAGCCCAGAGCCAGTTTGTTATTATGGCTAAGGCATCAGGCTAGAAATCAGGAGACCATGACATCTAGTCCTCTTTTCAATATGAAACCTGCTGAGTGACCTTGGGCCATTCTATCTGTCTGTCTCTCTCTCTCTCCCCCCTCTTCTTCTTGCAAAGAAAACGATAGAGACTTGTCCAGGTAGTCTCCAGGAATCCACACTGGCCCAAAGGTACATACCAGGGGATGGGTTGCTGCTGGTTTTACTACTAGTTCGCAACCCGCGCCCAACCCTCCCACATGCTATTCAATGTAAATTGTTCTTCACACATGCATAGAACAATTTACAGTGAACTGTGCATGTGCAGTCACTAAAAACAAAAATGGCGGTGGGCCAGTAGCAGCGAGGGATCCAGTTTGGGGGCAGGTCTGGGTTGCTGCAGGTTTGGGTTGCTGCAGGTCTGGGTTGCTGCAGGTTCTGTGACACAGGCCTGAATTTCACTACTTGTTTAGCTGAACTGGGAGCAACCTACCTTTGGTATGCAAGTGCGCGCACACACACGCACACACGTACACACAGAGACCTCTGGCATACCCAGTTTCTCAATGCATAGGTTGTTGCATAAACAGGGGAGTGAATGAGTATGTGGGAACCAATATAGGTCAGAGACGTGGATTGACAGGGCAATAAATATGTACCAGTTTGCTGTTTTAATATGTACACTACAGGCGAGATCCTGATTTACCAAAGTTAAATAGCAAAGGGCAGTTTGGCATAGCAGTTAAGTTGCAGATCTAGAAACCAGCAGATTGGGAGTTCTAGTCCTTACAAGGTCTGGGTGACTTTGGGCCAATTAGTCTCAGCCCAACTGTATTGCTCTTTCTCCAGCACATCAATTTTGAGTGACAGTTTTGTGGCCTGAACAGGAGAGTGAATAAGTACTTGGATGGCCATATCACTATGACTACTTAAGACTTAAGTAGACTATTTAATTCAAAGCAGTACAAGAAAAGAACCTTCTCCTGCCAAGAATGAGACTGTTGAGGTTCACGGGTAAGGATTTCTGGCAAGAAAGGTAGCATCAAAGTTTAGGAGTATTTGTCTATAGCAGATGGCAATGAGATCATCTCAAGATTAAGGAGTATTTGTTTACAAGATGAAGATGAGAGAGATGATCCCACTTATATATTGTAGCTGTCTCACAAAGAACAAAGTGCAACCAAAGTATAACCCTTTAGTTATTGAAATAAGTATTTGCTTAAATCTGTATTATAAGTCTAGCCATGTCAAGAAATATAAATCTCTATGTATCATTTACCTAAAAGAAAGATACTTGGTTCCTCCTTTTTACTCGCAAGAAAACAAAGGCACCAGCCTGATGATGACGGGTGTGATCCTGTCGAAACGTTGCAAAAACACTTTTAATTTTACATGGGAAAAGACCCGAATAAACCATAACCTACATACCTATACCCGTGAAAATCAAATCACCTTACATTAGCCCTGGCAACAGTATTCCATTCTGTACACATTTAAGTGCAACACTACTCAGAATATATTATTAAAGCTGGCCTCAGAATAAAGTTTAATTAATTGATACATCTGCATTGAGTGCCAATGTAGAAGTAATGTGACTAGAATTCTTGGAACCTTCTTTTACCCCTAGATCTTCAGTGGCTTTTGCTTTCCAAAAAATAAATAAATTGGTGATGCTAATTTGAGAATTAACATTAAGGCAGTTAATAAAGCAGGGTCCCCTCCCCCCTGGTTAAGATCAATATAACCCAGCCTAATAATCCAAGCTATTTTGATGTTTCCAACATTTTTTTAATTGTAAAATGTCCTGACTCAAGCAGTTCTGATTTAACAGTCAGCCACATATCATAGAAGTAAAGAAAAATGGCTTGTTTTGGTGCTATTTATCTCTTAATGTTCTCCTTTCAAAACTTGCCATGCTGTGGCACCCACACACTCGTACTTTAGGATTAGTTTCCAGAACCATCGAGATCTTAGCTCCTGCTGCTGAAAGATTTGTCGATCACTCCTCTAATGAGATTGCCAGCCTTCTCCTCGTTAGGAATCTGCCTCCCTATCTTATCCTCAAAAGAATAATCTGTCACAGTCCCTGTACTCATATTAACTAAATTAACCTTTATCAGCAAGTTTGCTTTTATGCCTTCAAGACAGTTTTTGAGTCTTGATGACAGACTGGACAAGTCCCTGCATTTTTCTTAGCAAGGTTTTTTCAGAAGTGGTTTGCTCTTGCCTGCTTCCAAGGGCTGTGAGAGAGAGGCTGGCCCAAAGGTATGTGGCTGAAAGAACTAGAACTCATGTACTCTTTGATTTTTAGCCTCATGCCTTCACTGCTATACAAAGCTTATATCTAAATTGCATACAGTTTATCCTTGGTGTCTTTGTTTTCTTGTGGCACCCACACATTGACTTATGCTGATGATCTTAATTATGCAACTTATGCTTGATGTAAAAGCATTATGGAGGAACTGCTTAGAACGGGTGCACATATGATATGGAAGCATGCTGTCCATCGCTCACAATCAGAACAATAATTTTGGGAGCTCAGAATTTGGCAGTCATCCCCTAATTAGCAATTTCAGGAAGCCAGTACGTATCATAATAGCATACTTTAATTCTACGTTCTGAAGATTAGAGTGTGTAGTAATCTAACAAGACTTTGAAGTATAACTGTATAATCAATAGCATCATCCAAATCAGAGTTAATGGAGTGTGAAGTTTTACAGGGAAGTCTCTATATGGTTTAGGACTGAAATTCCCAGAATCCCCAGCATGTGTTTTCAGAGACAGTTTGGGAAAGGTGGTGCAATCTAGAGGTCAATGATGGCTAACCTTTTTTGGCTCGCGTGCCAAAAGTGGGGGGAACGCAGGGGGAGTCATGTGTGGGTGTGCCACACCCATAATACTATGTGTGCATCACCCCTTGCTTTTGGCATGCTTTTTTCACCCTCCCCAGGCTCCAGAGGCCTTCTAAGAGCCTGGAGAGGGTTAAAACAGCCTCCCCCATCCCACCTCCAGAGGCTTCAGGAGCTTCCCTGAAGCCTCCAGAGGGTGAAAAATGGCCTCAAAAGAAAGCCTAAATCAGCTGGCCAGTGCACACAAGCCCGCTGGAGCTGACAGGGCAACACCTCACATGCCCTAAGAAATGGTCCTGCGTGCCACCTGTGGCATCCATGCCATAGGTTCGCCATCACGGCTATAGGTTATAAAGAACTGAAGTGCTCTGGAGTGAAGGAATCTGATTCCACCTAGCAGTAGTATTGGAACTTCAACCCAAGAACAGGGCAATCAAACCATTTTGCAGAGAAAGGGAGCTCTTCCCTGCCTATCATTTTCGTATTTGTCTGTGATTGCCTGTGGCCATTCTGGAGCATGAAAGTTCCAGAAATTGGCATATCTGTGACTACAGTGGCTGTTCTTGGGCACCCCAAGGAATTCACATCACAAATTCATGCAATATTTATGAAATGTGGTGACAATCACAAGCTCCAAAGAGACATAATAAGAGAATGAGAGGTCTAGAAATCACTCATTATTTTAACCAAGAAGTAGAAACAAGTTCAAAAGCGGTACACCTATCAACGGTAGCTTCCACCTAATAAAGAATGGGGATGTCCTTTGCCTTCTTGGTCTCCTGGGACAGAAGGCTGATCATCGTGAAAATCATCTTATTGGATTCTGTGGGCATTTCTATTGGCATTTCCATGCAGGGTCCTTCTAAAACATCTACCCAAATTGTCCTCATAATCAACACAGAGCCAAGAACTCTGCTTGTCTGGCTTATGTTTCATTTACTTAATCATGTTGCAGTTCAAGATGGGGCTGCCACAAAGAAGAGGGAGTCAAACTATTCTCCAAAGCACCTGAGGGCAGAACAAGAAGCAATGGGTGGAAACTAATCAAGGAGAGAAGCAACTTAGAACTGAGGAGAAATTTCCTGACAGTTAGAACAATTAATCAGTGGAACAGCTTGCCTCCAGAAGTTGTGAATGCCCCAACACTGCAAGTCTTTAAGAAGATGTTGGATAGCCATTAATCTGAAACGGTATAGGGCTTCCTGCCTAGGCAAGGAGTTGGACTAGATGACCTCCAAGGTCCCTTCCAACTCTGCTATTGTATTATTATTGTATTATTATTGTAAGATGACCAACTGGACCAGGCCAATAAACTGGTCTGAAACAGGAGAAGGCAGAATTTGTCTCAGTGTGACTGAAATATGCTAGGACCTTTATCATTTTTTTTACAGGAATTCAGCAAATGAATTAGATATGCATAATAAGCCTTAATGGAATGTTGACAAGCCAGGATAAAATCCGAACTAGTTACATGATACTGAATGTATATGTTGGACTTAACATTAACATTTTAATTGTCCTTATTAAGTAACTTTCGTTTCTGTCAATTCAACCACATTTTGTTGGGGAAAAAACCCCACAATTGGATGTTTTCAAACCATAATGAATAATGCATGGTTTACAAATAATTACTCCCTCCAAATAAATAAATAAATTCTAAGAAGACTTAGCATGCTGTCAAAATTTCTTTTAACCGAATCCAAATTTCTTCCTGAGATTAAATGATGTTGATGTTGATGTTTATTCGACTTATATCCCGCACCTATCTCCCAAAAAGAGACTCAGGGCGGCGCACAGGAAATTAAAACAAAATACAAATATACAAATACATAATAAATATCATAAAACCAGATTAAACTTAGAAAACCCTGTGCTAAAATATTGTTAAAATCCCTCAGATTAAAATTTGCTAATTTAAAACTCAGTCGTTATAGGGTGGTCACGCTATGAATCTCATAAATGAACATAAATTGATGAAACCACACTAATGTGTTGAGAAGGCAAACGTGAGCATTTCCTGTAGAGTCCCCATGGGGGAGAGGGGGCGGTCTATAAATTTAATATAATAATAATAATAATAATAATAATAATAATAATAATAATAATAATAATAATAATAATAATAATAATAATAATAATAATAATAATAATAATAATAATAATAATAGAGAATTTACATATTGAAACATATTCTTATATATCCTGTAACATGTGAAACATATTCTTATATAGCCTGTATCGCATACACTTATCGCTCTTAAGTTATCTATACTTTCACCAAACGTGTGAAATGATTAGGAAGGCACAAGGACATCTATTCCGTCACACTTATTCACATTGCAAAGTGGACACAGTGCCAAACGCTTGGCAGATACGTGCAAACCGATACTTGATTGGATTTGTCAGAGATAGATTTTGTACACAGAAATGGTTAATTCAGAAATCTGAAAGGCAGAACATTACAGAACTGTGGCAGCAATAGGTCCATTTGGTGAAAATTTATTAAGAGACACAGGTGCCTGTAGGTTGACAGATCAGCTACAGATCCTCAAAGATTGATCATGGTGTAATTAATGGGAAAACTGAACAAGTAAGTCTTAGGGTTTAAGTTAAAGATAGTACCAAGATGAAGAAATGGAGGAAGATAAATGCTGATTACCCTTCACTTGGATAGGCCATGGCAAAACTACATGTTGTGCTTCCTTATATTCTCAAGATTATTCTTTTTGGAACTGACTTCCAGTATTTAGCAGCAATAACTTTGAAGGAGAATTGCATCCATTGCAAAAGCACTAGATTAAATGCACCATTTTAAAGGAACTGCAATACTTCCTACTTATTACCCAGCCAAGCCAACACAATATTTACAGTATATTTTCACTTGCACAGCAGCAATAAAAGGAACAGTGGTGCAGTGTTTTTCCAAGTTTAAACACCAAGGTCAATTAAGCAACTCATTTGAAAATAAACGGCTATGTAGAACAGATTCTTTTAGAGATCAAGAAGATTCTGTGTTATTTAGAAATACTGGTTTAAACTGCTTAATATCTGGTGTGTGAGCTTCAATAAGAAATTATGTTTAATTCTAAGAGTGTGCATCTTGCAATTATTAGATATGCAAACAGAATATGATCCAGTAATTTCAAAGACACAAACAGAATGTGAAAAATTCAATGTATTGGCGTAATTAGTAATTAAGGTCATTATGTTACAGCAAGATTTTTTAAAGCTCTGCAGACACGGACCAGAATTTATCAATTGTAGGTAATAGAGTTTTAAACTAAGCTGGGCTAAGCTAAACTTTTAAATACAGGAAGAATTAAACTTTCACTAAATGCATCCGTGCACAATTTGGGGGTTCTGCTGGACTCATGGTTCCTCCCAGGGCAGCAGATGGAAACCATGCCCAATTGCATGTCAATGGAGACCCTCAGGCATCCAGGTCATGGTTGTGCCAAAGGTGCTTTTTCAAAAGACAACTGGACTTTCTTTGCTTTTGCTTAAAGATGTTTCACTTCTGGAGAGCAGAACTGAAGAAGCTTCTTGGATGAGAAGTGGAATGTCTTCAAGCAAAAACAAAGGAAGTCCAGTGGCCTTTTGAAAAAGCATCTTTGGGACATGTAGCTTAGGGCCACTACTAAACTACATCATGTCCTGGACCAGGAGAGACTGGAGGCAGTAATTGGTTATCTCTCAGTTAGACTACTACAGTTTGTTTTACCTATGAATTTTGAAGATGATTTGGAAGCTGCAGCTGGCATAGAACACAATAGTATGTTTGCTGGCAGGTATTAATAGTGGCAGGTATTAATGCCATTCTTTAAGAGTTGTATTACTACTATTCAAACGGTCACCGAACTATCAAGCTTTCTGATTGACAAGCTCAGCATCTTAGCGACTGAGCTACTGTGTCACCCATATCATAATAGCAGGGCAATAAACGTTAGCTCAGATTGAAAATCCATCCCAACCCAATGCCATAATAAATTCAGATTTCAGCTCTAATGTTATGAGAAGGAAAGGGGGGGGGGGAGTTCTAGAAATTGTTTACACCATGCAAATTTCCTATGCTAAGTGTCATGCATTGTTTAGGATAAAGAAATGTATGAGAATGCGAGACTAAGTAAGGGTGGGAGTATATTATACAGTCATCTCTCTCTCAACTCTGCTTTTTAAATCAGCCATCACAAGATCATTGAAGATGTAATTAATTTTTCTAAAATTAGCCATTAAAATATTCATTGTTTTGGGCAGTGGTGGTGGGGGAGTGGAGAATCAGTCGATAATAGGGTTATTGTTCATAAGGGAAGCAGTCACCAGAAAACATTTTCAAGCACCAGCTAATTAGCAGACATTTATCATATACCATTAATGCTAATAATGAGTGTGACTAAGTGGATAGGATCCTGAAATTTGAACTGCAAACACTTGTCCTTAGCAAAAACAAACAGGGCATGCAATGGCAAGCTCTAAATTTGGAACGGTTAGACATTCAGATGGCAGAGTTGTTTACAGAATATTGCCTGGAGACCCTTTGCCAAGAGTATTACACAGTTGCAGATAAGCTACCTAGGCCATAGGGTCTTTACAGCCTTGGATTGAGCAATTCCAGAATCTACCCAATTGGCAGTGGGTTTTTTCCTTTTTTTTAAAGGAAATTGTAGGATCAAAGTGGTGCTAAATCTAAATAATCATATTCATAATCAGGATGAGTTCCGAGCAAAAAAATTGGGTCAGATCCTCCTCCCCCCTCCCCAATATTGAGATTAAATCAGAAATTTAGTGTTAAACTCAAAAGCTTTCATTTCCTGCTATCTTTGGAAATAACCTGGTAGTGCATTTGTTTGACAGAACTGAAAGAATTTTGCTGTTCTGCAGGCAAACTCTGCCCACGCCTGGAGTTCAATCCTGATGGGGTTCAAGGTTGATTCAGCCTTCCATCCTTCTGAGGTCACTAAAATGAGGACCAGATCGTTGGGGGGGTTGCAATATGCTAACATTATAAACTGCCCAGACAGTGCTATAAAGCACTATGGGGCATTACATAAGTGCTATTGCTATTGCTAAATGTTCAAAGCATGAAGTCTGCCATTTGAAATAAATAAGTGAAAGGGTTTTTGTTGGTGTTCAATATGCCTTGAAAATGTTGTTTACTTAAAGGAGTTGCAGGAACTTTTTTTTTCTTGGCAAAATGGGTTGACATTTGCAGACATAATGCCTTTTCTGGAGAAGCAAAGATTTTAAAGTTTCAAATAAATGTGATGAGGAGATATTTTGCTATAAAAATCATGTATTATTTTGTAATTTCAAAAAACCCCTGTGATATGTCTATATCTTATGCCTGTTTTACAATTAAGTTTAAGGCTTTGTGTTATACCAGAATCCAGAAAGTGAGGACACCAAGGTAAAAATTGAATACAGAGTAACAGAGGCAGAAGCATATGCAGGATTAATCATATTCCTTTCTATTCCCAAATTGGGGGACTTCACCAAAATTACTGTAATTATTCCTGCTTCTGGGAGAGAAAACTAAAAGTATTCAGAAACAGTAGATATATTCCTGACCATTATAGATGCCACATAAAAATATTTACTAAAGTTATAAAAAACTTTGTAAAACTATACTTGCTTCCCATCTCCCTGTTTTTGTACTTTCTTTATCATGGAAAACATGTGGGATGAGAGTATGGTGTCAACTCATTTTTGTAACAAACATAATTATTATTTGACAGTTAAGAAAGTTTGGGGGGAAGAGATTCCAGGTGAGATTGAAGATCAGCTTCCTACAATGGAAGATCAGCTTTTCCAAATTAGATTGAAAGAATGGAATAGCATAGCATAGCATAGCATAGCATAGCATAGCATAGCATAGCATAGCATAGCATAGCATAGCATAGCATAGCTGGAAGGGACCTTGGAGGTCTTCAAGTCGTACCCCTGGCTTAGGCAGGAAACCCTACACTACTTCAGACAACTGGTTATCCAATCTCTTCTTAAAAACTTCCAATGTTGGAGCATTCAGAACTTCTGAAGGCAAGTTGTTCCTCTGATTAAGCCTGTTTCCAATACACATCCATTATCATTACAAATAATATCATCATCATCATCACCATCATCATCATCATCTCTCTTATCATCTTACTTGGAAAATGATCTCCTTCAAATAAATGCATGTATTAAAAAAAAGTTTTTAAGAAACATACATTTATTAAAGTGTCTTGATGATTCTTTGAATACAACCATGCCTCATTCCTTCTGAGAACCCAGATGCCATTATCTTGACTGCACGATAGATGTGCTTTGCCACTGTTTCCTTCAGGATGTTTTTGCACCTTTCAGGTTGCCCTCCAGCATTGCATTACCTGGTAGCATCCCACCCAAGTACTGATTCTTTATGACTCCATTTAATTCCCATGCTTAGAGAGGTTTGGTCAGATCCTTCTGCATACTGACATGCATGAAGAATAAAAACTGAAGTAAACATTTCCTGTACTGAAAAGGTAAGGAAAACCATATTAGTTTCTTCCACAGTGTCCGCAGAATTTAATTTCCACTCAAATTTACAGTCTGATCTTTAATTGTCACATGGTAATGCTTTAAACAGATAATGCTTGATACCAAAAAACCTTAGTTTAATGGACCCTTGGGGGGAAAGGGTGTCCATTAAATCAAACTACCCATCACAGCTGAAGATCTGTCATTTGTCTACATTTACATCAGCTGCATAATTATCACATTATGCCATCTGTGTGTGGACTTAGTGGGTTTTGTTCACTAAATGAGAGTGAAGTCAAACTCAAATGTTGTCCATTAAATCCAAAATCTGTTAAGTCAAGGCCCATTAAATTGAAAGTTTTGCTGCACTAACTTTCGGCACATTTTATTAAAGCAGCATGTCTGGCTCAGATGCTTTTTTACTCTCATATTTTCATGAGGAATTTCAACTGGCTTACACTTTAAGGGCTGAAATCGTAAATAAATGCATGCACCATCCCTTAGTGAAGGGGACACAGGCACTATCCAGATGCTGTATCTAATGGCTGCTGTGCTAATAGGGCAATTATCACACAAGTGGCAGAGTTTTCTGTGAGCTCCTCATTAGCACAGCCATCAATGGCATATTAATTCTGTGGATTCTTTGCTTTGACTAAGACAGTATGGCATGCGTGTGCAAGTGTGCGCACACACACACACACACACACTTTAACTTGACTGCCATTTGCTCTTCCCACGTCTACACCTAGCAGCTAATTCATTCCTGCTTCTGTTACTTTTATTTTCCCCCAACAGATTTGAAGTAAAGGGGTGTCATGGTGGAAAAGAAACTGTGAAATGCTAATGCAAAAATTTAAGAACCATATTATTCTGTTCTAAATTAAGTTTTACAGGATGTGTTCACATTTGTACAAGGACTTGATTAAAGTAACAATATCCTTAACCCTATTTTCTCCCCCCCCCACACACACACACCTTACTCACAGATGTCAGCAACCTGCTGACAGCTTGCTAAATAGCACACACAACTATGAAGAGCACATTTATTTCATAGACCCTCATGCTGCAATCAATCATTACAACAGCCTCCATTTGTCTTGGTGTTGGTTGTTTTTGAGACTAAGTGCCATGCAGGGCTGGCATTTTTAAAGAATTGCACTGCTGAAGAAGAAAGAACTGGAGGCGTCATCTAAGAATGCTATCCATACTACAATCAGATTCTCAATGACCAATTACTTTGAAGGAGAAGACTTGGAGGAGGAAAGACTTAGGGCTTCCAGACAAATCCGTTGAAAGGCAGCCTGACACAGTGAAGATGCCATATTAATTCTATTATGAGTTTCCCCTGGCCATCTTTCAGGCCTATTATGGTATGTAGTTTAATGTGGGGAATATTATTGGATAATACAGCAATCAATGTAGGCAGGAAGAAAGCTTTCATAGCCCAGGTACTTCTATATGGAGCTAGGAAAGTAACCTGAATGTAGAAATATAAATAGTTAATACTTTCCAGGATTGATCTAATCTATATATTTTGGGGAAATGGGAGAACTGATTTTATTTATTTATATTTATTACATTTATATGCCCCCCTCATCTCTACTCCAGGTGATACCAGGCTGCTTACAATTATTAAAATCAACACAATGAAACATTAGAACAAATACTAACTTTAAAATTGACTTTAAAAATAACGAAGATGGGAGGGAAGAACGCAAGATGCACACAGGGAGAAGATGGGGTCTTATCTTAGTCCATTTACTACTTCCAAAATGAGGTGCCCCCATTGGGGCCCCAAACCTTTTGGCAGAGCCAGGTCTTCTGGCCCTTTCAGAAGGCCAAAAAGATGGGTGTGGATCTCACCTCAGAAGGTACAATATTCCAGAGGGTGGGAGCCAAGACAGAAAAGACTCTTTTCCAGAACCCCCATCAGTTGGAATCCCTTGCTCAATGTGTTTCACAGCATCTGCCAATGCAGATTGGGTAGGCCAATCTCATTGAGGTGAGATAGTTTCTCAGATAACCTGGATCCATGGCATGAAAGGCTTTAAAGGTCAGAAGCAACACCTTTACATTAATAAGAACAAACAGTTCATGGTAAATGACCAAGTCCCTGATCCAACAGAATTATTTTTTTCCCAATGAAAGATACATGGTCCCAGAAGTGTGGCTTAGACATGCTGTGTATAAAGTTGTCAGCAGTAAGAATTTGACTGTTGGCTAAAAGCCAAACATCTATTATTAGCTGTACTTAAAGGATTTATGCATATCCAGTAAGAGTTTTGATACCCCCCCCCGCTCCTCCAAAATATCTCATTAATAACATTTATAGCTTCCTTAAAGTCTTTTAAACTTCTTGAAATCAATTTATCACAGGACATAGAACACGAGGATTTGAGAAATGTTGAAATCTCCATAGGTTATATTTACATGGTTAGATGAATCTAAAAGCAATGGTCAGTTTCTTAATGTGATTGTGCATTGGGCATACACAAGATTCTGCAAATACTTCTGAAAACACAGGGGTATAGATCAGTTCTAGTTTCTGAAGGAATAAATATGCTTCACTATCTATGGTATTTCAATGCTACGTCTGTTGTTACATGTGCATTTTATATTGTTATGGAAATAATGTTCCTACAGTATTCTTGCAACTAATTGACCTGAGTCCTTTTGGTGCCACAACACCAATTAACAAAATGAAGTAGAAATTAAAATGCATATACATTGAACATATAGCATGCACTATTACAATAGCTATACTAATTAGGGAAATGTTACTGGAGTTTCTTAATCAGTTTTCACTGTTTTAAAATAGAAGCTAAATGGAAGGAAGATTCAGTGGTGAATGTAAAGTAATTAAACTGAAATTATGGATGCTTCCTTATGCTCAGCAGCTAAGTTTGCTGTTCATTCTTCTTGTCTTCTTTTTGCCTAGTGCTGTTAAATGACACTGCTTACAATACAGCATTATTTGTCCTCTGAGGTATAAACTATGTAATTCTGAAAGAGAATGCATCTTATGTTAACATTTGCATGGTCTTTGCTAGGAATACCCAGCTCCAGTCTAAATGAGAATCAGTTAGTTGTATCCTTTGGTTTAGTAATGCTAGAGAAACAAATTGGTTCAGGTATTAAGCTTGAACCAAAGTCTATTAGCTTATGGTTTATCAATGATACATTCTTTAATTGGGACTTTCATCTTCTATACAAGAAAGGGTACCTAGGAAAGGCAGCCCAACGCCTGAAAAGAGGAAAGAAGAAATCATTTGTATTCAAGATGCTTTCCTGATGCCCAGTGATCTGTCCATGGTACTGCAAGCGATTCTGAATTGCACATCTTTTTTGCTACAATGGATATTAGATTGTCCTCCTCTTTGATCCTGTTTCTTATATAGAATAACAGAGTTGGAAGGGACCTTGGAGGTCTTCTAGTTCAGTCCCCTGCTCAAGCAGTCTCTTCCTAAAAACCTCCAGTGATGGAGCACCCACAACTTCTGGAGGTAAACTGTTCTACTGATTAATTGTTCTCACCCACAAGAAGTTTCTCCTTAATTCTGGGTTGACTCTCTCTTTGGTAAGTTTCCATCTGTTACGTTTTGCCTTATCCACTCCTGCTTTGGAGAATAGGTTGACCCCCCCCCCCTATTCTCTTCATCAGGCTAAGCATACCAAGCATACCAAGTTCCCACAACCACTCATCATACCGTTTGGCCTCCAGTACCTTAATCATCTTGCTTCAGGTGAGATCCCTACCTCCCAAGCCACCACTGGTGTGTGTGTCTTTATCTGTGTGTGTGTCTATGAGCTCTCAATGTAGTTGCTGGCTACTCAAACCAGGTAACATTTGTCCAGACTCTAACAAATCCATTTTCTTCTATTTTCACAATAGAACGTTCATTATGCAACCATGAGGTCTTTGTTATAGAATCAATGAAGGAAGGAATAAAGGAAGGAAAGATTCTATTATAGTCACAAGGTTCATGCTACATAGTAGGTTAGCAGCTGTTTCTAGGCCAGCACCTGAAACAATGCACCAAACTGGATCTCATTATTACTGGCTCTTGTAGTATGACATTTAATTTCAATGCAGTGGAGTGACATTGTATGTGATGTTTTCTCCAAACAATTATAATGATTCAAATGGGATTAATTTAGGATAAACCCCACCGAGGTAGAGTGGGTGACAATTGGTTTTCAATCTGCCTTTTCTAATATTTTTTGGCATGTAGCTTATTAATGTTGACAACTACTTCTTTCACAGCACAATTGTTTAAGTCACAGTATTTCTCTATAGTGAATGAGAGAGAGAGAGAGAGAGAGGGAGGGAGGGAGGGAGGGAGGGAGGGAGGAAGAGGGAAGGAGGTGTTATAGGAAAAGAAATGAAAAGAACCAGCAGGTTTTTTTTAAAAAAATGAAAATTTCCACAACATGGCATTAAAACTAATTAAAACTTCCAATTGACATTGAAAGATTACCCCACAGATAATCAAATAACTTGCATAACTGGTAACCAGTCTGGTAGATGTGTGTGTGTGTGTGTGTATATACACAAGTATTTTCACATAAACTTTACAAATCTGTTGATTCCATCTCATAGTTTTATGGCCTGTTTGATAGAATTTTATATTCATAAAACATTTACTTTGTCAAAATTTCAATACAATGGATGTTAAATATCCTGGTCTATTCTGATATACATAGGAACGTACCTATTATAATTGGTACATTTTTTATAAATATGGTCTGAATGGATAAAAGCTGATCTCCAGACTGACAGCAGTGTACAGATGGAAATGACATTTTTTTTAAAGCTATAGGTCTTTCTCAGCTAAGGTGCAACTGGAATGAAATATGCTCCAATAGTTGGCTTGTTTACTTACTGGACTGAAAGCACTTCCTATCTCAATTTCCCCAAAGACAGATTCCTAGATTGGTTTCCATTCAGTTAGAGAAAGCAAGATTGTTGCTTCCTGATATAATCTAAATGGCATATCGCAAAAGAAAGAGACGAGTAAGGAAAAGAAAAAACCCGCACACCTGGGCACCAGTCCCTCATGCTACGTATTAGCTCTTCTATGTTCCAGGTGAAACAGTTTTGAAAAATGAAAATAAGCAGAAGTGGTGACAAGCCAGATGGAATGGCCATCACCTCTTGCTTGGCTGCAACTCAGTTCAATTTATAAGAAAATGATAAGGAAGAATTGCTCAGAGATTTGCAAAGGCAATAGCCAAAAATTTGAACCTTGGAAATAAAATATATAAACTTAGGTGCAGAGATGTTTTGATATACTTCTATTTCAGGAAATTAATATTTCTATCCAGTTCTAGCCAGCTTTTCTATTTTCTTTCTTATTCGCTTAAGGTAGCTTACACCAAACACAAATGCAGAGCATAAAACACAACAATTGAAAACTTCAAAACTAATTTATAGCTACAACTAAAATTATGAAAAGAGTCCCTCCTGCTGTTCTAATTATTAGGTAGGTTTATTATAAGAGCGATGGTCAAAGAGATACTCAAACATTAATTATTCTAAGGTCGGTACAGTGGTGCATTTCAATTTTTTTTAGAACCTCTTCTGTAGGTGTGGTCTTCTTTGTGGGAGCGGCTTGCTGGCCATATGATCGGATGGGAGTGGCTTGGCAGTCATGTAACTGGGTGGGTGTGGCCAACTTGTAAAATGTGGTGAAACTCACTTAACAACACTCTTGCTTAGCAACTAAAATGTTGGCTCAGAAACTCTGGCATTTGAAGCACGCAAGTCTTAAAGCTGTCAAGTTACAAGACCCTTGCACCCATAACCCTTTAGGAAAAAAAACCCCAGGGATGTTCAAACTTGACAGCTTTAAGACTTGTGGACTTCAACTCCCAGAATTCCTCCTCTTGCTCTTCATCTTGATGATGTGCAGATGAGCGGGGGGAGGGAGCTGGAACCAGTTCTAAATGGCACTGTAGATTTGTGAAACCTCTTCTATAGAAGAGGTTAGAACTGGCAGGAACCCACCCCTGGTTGGTACCTAACTTGTTCATAGAAAGCATCTAGTTGCTAGCCCAAATCTTTCAGTGTAGAGCAGGGCTATCAAACTTGTTGAGTCCTCAGCCCAGACAGCAAGTCTGGTAACCTTTGAGTCACCGCATTCCGGAACAGATCAGGCAGCTGTGTTAATTGACTGAGACGAGCTGTCTGGAATCTGTCTGGAAAGGAGTTACATGTTGCAATTGCTTGCTAGGAGTTTCCTGCCTGGTAACTCTATATAAGAGGTTGCCAGAGAAGAAACCTTGTCAGTTGAATTCTTGTGCTGTTGTAAGAGTGTGAATAAACGTTCCTGTTGTTTTGACCATGCCTGAGTCGGAATCCTTTGTCTGATCTAACACTGGCGACGAAGGTGGGATTCAGGCCGTGGCCTTAGAATGCAACGGGTAACGAATACTTCAACAACAGAGCACAGCGCAATGCACAGCCTCACCATGGCTACGGCGACAATGCCTCCGTTTGCACCGTTCGACCCGATGAAGGAACAATGGGCTTCCTTCTTAGCCCGGTTCGAGTGCTTCTTGATAGCCAGCGATATGGCGAACTCGCGCCTGCCAGGAAGCTGAGCCTATTCCTCCAGTGCGGCGGCCCTGAATTGTTCGCTACCGCCCGAACCATAGCAGCACCCGCAGCGGTGCATGAACTGCCGTGGGACGATCTCCTGGGCTGCCTGAGAGCACACTACGCGCCGGCACCTTCCCGCATAGCGCATCGCTATGCATTCAGGCAATGTGTGCAACAGCCGCAACAGTCGGTAGCCGAGTTCCTGCAGAAATTGAGAGCAACCACAATTCCCTGCGAGTTCCCTGCTGGCTTCCTGGAGGAATCCCTACTGGAGCAGTTTGTATGCGGCGTAAGAGACATCCGCCTAAAGCGCCGCTTGCTTTCAAAAACTGTCCTGACTCTCGAGCAAGCGGTGGAAGAAGCACGCGCGACAGAATTGTCGGAGATCTCCACATCCGACATGGGCCGCGCGCGCCCTCCTCTTTTCCCCACTCCGCGAGCGTGTCTGGTAGACAAAATAGCGCCGCTGGATGAGCTGGAGGAGGAAGACCGTGGGGACTGCATGAGGGTGACCGGGCGCGTGCCGAATCGCGCATTCACACCGCAGCAGAAGTCCGGGAACTGCCTAGGCTGCGGAGGGGCCCACCAGAGACCAGAGTGCCCATTCAAGGCATCGGTGTGCCGCAGATGTGGCAGGAAAGGACACCTAGCAGCTGTGTGCTGTGCTGCCGCTCCAGCGACAACGCCAGCTGCCGCTTCCAGAACCGTTCCACCAGGACAACGAGGGTCGCAGAAGCATTCAGGACGCTACCAGCCACAGCCGACCGACTGCTTCGCGCTGGCGGAGATGCCCCCAGCTCTAAGCTACGACCAGGCAGAGAGTAGGAGACTGTCAACAGTGGTTTGCTTAGAGGGGGTGGGGGTAAAAATGGAAATAGATTCAGGGTCCTCTAGATCACTCATGTCCTGGGCGCATTTAGTTAAGCTTTGCCCCAAGCTCAGGAAGCGGGATCTCGGCCCCACGGCGACGATCCTGAAAGATTACCAGGGCTCACAAATTCCCATTCTAGGTCTGCACAGAGTGAGAGTAGACTACGGCCCCTTCCACGGATCCCTTCCCATCCTGGTAGTGGCCAAACCCCTAGCTGCCTTGATCGGATTGGACTGGTTTCCAGCCTTGGGACTGTCAGTCCAAGGAGTACACAGCGTGCCAGCCAGTTCTCCGGTAGACGAAGTAATCAGAGAGTTCAACGACGTCTTTGATGGCAGCTTAGGAACGTACAAAGGCACTCCAGTTTCCCTAAATTTGGACCCCCAGGTTGCTCCAGTCCGCTTGAAGGCCCGCAGGCTGCCGTTCGCGCTGAAGCCCAAGGTTGAAGCGGAATTGGATCGATTGGTGGCGCAGGGCGTGCTCGAACCCGTCGATCAGGCGAAATGGGAGACCCCCATTGTGGTCCCCATTAAGCCCGACGGGTCCGTGAGGATCTGCGCCGACTATAAGTCGACGATCAACCTCGGGCTTCAGGCGAACCCATACCCGGTTCCGGTGGTGCAAGACCTACTCCACTCATTGGGACGAGGTCGAGTGTTCGCGAAACTGGATATGGCGCAGGCCTACCAACAGCTCCCGGTGGATGACGAGGCTGCGGAAGCGCAGACCATCGTGACCCACCGTGGGGCTTTCCGCTGTCGCCGTCTCCAATTCGGCGTGTCCGTAGCCCCGGGGATCTTCCAGAGCCTCATGGAGCGACTGCTCCATGGGCTCCCTGGCGTTGTACCGTATTTTGATGACGTCCTGATTGCTGCTTCCAGCATATCAGAACTCGCCAAAACTTTACGGAAGGTCCTCAGAGTTTTCAGGGGCGCGGGTTTAAAGTTGAAACGCAGCAAATGTACGTTTGCTGCGCCTAGGGTGGAATTCCTGGGTTTCATGATTGACGCCCAAGGAATTCACCCAACCCCCTCCAAGGTCGAGGCCATCCAAAAGGCCCCCACTCCTGCCTCCAAAACGGAGCTGCAGGCATTCCTCGGCCTTTTGAATTTCTACGCGCCGTTTATTCCCCATAAGGCATCGCTAGCCGAGCCGCTGCATCGGTTGCTCGACCGATCCACGGCCTGGCACTGGGGCAGCCGCGAAGCACACGCGTTCGCGGCTGTCAAAGCCATGCTCACGTCAGATGCGGTACTAGTCCAGTACCATGACAGGCTTCCTCTGACGCTTGCATGCGATGCCTCCCCTTTTGGCCTGGGGGCTGTCCTTAGCCACGTCTTTCCAGACGGCTCGGAAGCCCCCATTGCTTTTTACTCCCGGACAATGTCTCAAACAGAGAGAAACTACAGCCAAATCGACAAGGAGGCTTTGGCTGTAGTGTCCGGGATTAAGAAGTTCCACAATTACCTCTATGAGCGGACCTTTTCTGTTGTCACGGACCATAAGCCGCTCCTTGGGCTATTGGCCGGTGACCGTCCGACCCCCCCCATCCTGTCGCCCAGGATGACCCGCTGGACGGAATTCCTGGCAGCGTATGACTATACGCTGCTATACCGTCCTGGCAAGCAGATATGGCATGCTGATGCCCTAAGCCGCTGCCCTCTCCCGGGGCTGGATCCGGCCCCTGTGCCTGCTCTCTCTGTCCTGATGGTCGCGGAGTCGGACTTGCCCCTGTCCTCTTCCGCCGTTGCCGCTCACACCCGCGCAGACCCCGTCCTCGCCCAGGTCTGCCGATGGGTGCTGAGGGGCTGGCCTTCGGGCAGCGTGGCTGAAAATTTTCGGCCTTACAAGTCACGCCAGCTGGAGCTCTCGCTCCATTGCGGGTGCTTGTGTTGGGGAGATCGGGTCATCGTCCCTTCCCCTCTCCGGCACATGGTTCTTCAGTCGCTCCATGCCAACCACCCAGGCATCATCCGTATGAAGGCATTGGCCCGGAGCTATGTCTGGTGGCCCGGCATGGACGCTGAAGTGGCGGAATGGGTGGCCGCCTGCTCCTCCTGCCAATCGTCCCGGCCGGCCCCGCCGGTCTCCCCGCCGAGGGAGTGGGACGCCCCCAGGTGCCCATGGTCCAGGCTCCACTTGGATTTCGCGGGTCCCTTCCATGGCCAGAATTTCCTCATGGTGGTGGATGCGTTCTCACGCTGGGTGGAGGTGATTCTCATGGCTTCCACCACAGCGGAGAGCACGGTGCGTGCCTTGCGCCGTCTGTTCGCAACCCACGGGTTGCCGGACGTCGTTGTGTCCGACAACGGACCCCAATTTCAATCCTCCACCTTCTTGGACTTTCTGGCCACCCAAGGGATCCGCCACGCGCCGGTCGCCCCTTATCACCCGGCGTCTAATGGACGCGCGGAACGAGCCGTGCGCTCAGCCAAGGAAGCCTTGGCCCGTTTGGATAAAGGGGACTGGCAGGCAAGGGTGGCTGCGTACCTTTTGGGACAGCATGTCACACCTTGCCCGGCCACAGGGAAAAGCCCCGCGGAGCTCTTGATGGGCCGACGCTTGCGGACCACTCTGGACAGACTGCACCCCGATTACGACGGGTTGCAGAGGGGCAACCTGCAGATTCCCACTCCTCGTTTATTTGAAATTGGGGACCTGGTTTGGGCAAGGAACTTTTCAGGGGAGCCGCGATGGGTTGCCGCAACCATTTTGGACGTAACCGGACCCTGTTCTTACAGAGTCGGCCTTCAGGATGGATCCGAGTGGCGGCGCCACCTGGATCAACTGAGGCGCCGCCTGCCCGAAACAGCAGTCACCACGCCAGGCCGTTCCTGCCCGTTGGCCCCCGTTGGGCCGTTGTTCTCTGCTCAAGCCGAGCAGTTGCTTGGAACCCCGGAGTCCCTAGCCGGTCCAGACCTCGTATCAGCGGGAACAGCACGGGGAGACCGCCAGGACCTCACAACCCAATCTTACTCTCAGCTGGGGGCCTCGCCCATCGGAGAACCACCCTACCAGAATAATACTCGCCAGCAAATGTCAACTACCCCAAGCCCGGTCGCCACGCCCCCTCGCCCGGACTTGCTAGGGTCGCCATTGCCACTTACGGCGACTCCACCTCCGAGGACAGGCCGCGGTGACGTAGGCGAAGGCTCCGTGTCCCACAGAGAGGAGCGTCCTCAAGAACTAAGGCGGTCAGGGCGGACCCGACACCGCCCCGCCTATCTGAACGACTACGCGTGCGCATGTACTGTGTTGGACAGAGAACCTAGACACATACGCACTGACTATGGGGGAAGGAGTGTTGAGTCCTCAGCCCAGACAGCAAGTCTGGTAACCTTTGAGTCACCGCATTCCGGAACAGATCAGGCAGCTGTGTTAATTGACTGAGACGAGCTGTCTGGAATCTGTCTGGAAAGGAGTTACATGTTGCAATTGCTTGCTAGGAGTTTCCTGCCTGGTAACTCTATATAAGAGGTTGCCAGAGAAGAAACCTTGTCAGTTGAATTCTTGTGCTGTTGTAAGAGTGTGAATAAACGTTCCTGTTGTTTTGACCATGCCTGAGTCGGAATCCTTTGTCTGATCTAACAAAACTCCCAGCCTGAGGGCCGGATGCATTGTGCTGGCCATGCCCACACCCAGTTTAGCTAAGGTGAAATAGCCCCAATACATCATGTGACACCACTGTGACAACATGAATTTGACATCCCTGATCATCTTAGATGCATATTACATCCCTCCACCTTGAAGCAGTCAGCAGTCCAGCTGCTTCATTTTGAGCTAATTTGTAGAATTGCTTGTTGCAAAAGCAGTTGTAATTAAGGCATGGATTGGTGGATCAGGAACAGTCAACATTGTTGTTCTAATCATAATAGTGAAAATGTGTTCCTCACCACAGTCACCATCTTTTAAAAAATATATTTTATTTATTTCATATTAAAATATTGGACACAGTATGATCTGGCAATATCTCCACCATACACACTATAACATAGAACAAGTATCATATATTACAAATCTAATATTCTCTGTAGGTCAAAACTGGGAATCAATGTCTAGGACAGGGGTAGGGAACTATGGCTCTTTTATGACTCGTGGACTGCAATACCCAGAATTCCTGAGCCAGCCATGCTGGCTCAGGAATTCTGGGTAGTGAAGTCCACGAGTCATAAAAGAGCCATAGTTCCCTAACCCTGGTCTAGGAGCAGGAGTCTGCAAAGTTGGCTCTTTTAAGACTGGTGGAATTCTGGGAGTTGAAGTCCACCAGTCTTAAAAGAGCCAACTTTGCAGACCCTTGGTCTAGGGAGATTTTCAGTCATCCAGGTCATGGTTGACACCATTGATTCCACTATTTTTCTGGATTTAATTTCTGTTTACTTACTAGTTCACAACAACAATAAAAATTGATTTGTTTGTCTTGTCTCACACTTCCTTATTTGGACCATTATAGGCAGTGCATGTACACCTTGAAGTAACCTTCCCCCACCACTAAAAGAGAGATTTTGCCTTTCCATTTTGATCTTTCAATTCAATTCTTGAGAGGGGAATTATGGGAGTGCATGATACTTGGGATGTAGGGTATTTCTACATCTTTAGGTTTTATGATTTTATAATTTTGCAATTTCAATTTTTTACCACATTTTTTATACCGTTAGGTTTTATTATTGGGAACCACCAACAATATTGGGATTATAATGAAAAACAAAGCTATACAAATGAATAATTAACATTAGCTAAGTGTTCACTGGCATTGATTGCTTCCTTGGTGTGGTGAAATATGGGGCTGAGTTGAGGGGAGGAGTAAAATGGCTGATGAGCCTTAAGTCTCTTGTGAGGAGGAAAAGACTGAAGGGGGGTCCTCCCTAAAACTCCATGGTATCCAGTAGCTATATAGTAGCTACTAGCTTTTATGTAGATCTAGCTCATTAGTTAAATGCCACTACAACAGAATCCCAAATCAAAGCATACAGTATGTGCTTCAGTCTGGAGAGATTCCTGTGTACAGGCGAGCAGCACTAAACATACTGTTCTGATCAGCTCATTTTGTCCTTGTGCCTAACAAACATTAATCTCCTTAGACTGAAGCAAACATTGCATAAATACTAGGTAAATACTATGAAATTTTAGGGAGAATCTCCCACCAGCCTTTTCCTCCATGCAAGGGTCTCAAGGCTGTTCAGTCATTTTACTCCTCCCCTGAGTCCCTGATTTCATCGTGCTTGAAGTGATAACAACTTATCTGGGTGTTGTTAGCACCTGGAGGTGTTGGCTGGCTGAGGAATTCTGGGAGTTGAAGTCCACATGTCTTAAAGTTGCCATGGTTGGACACTCCAGATATAGATGTTAAATAGTATTGCAGTAAAGATAGTACTGTGTAGAATACCATCAATTAATATATTTTTTTTCATATCCATACCATTTAAACTGCTGTTCTAATAGTTCATACAAATATATGTATGTATGTATGCATGCATGTATGTTTATGTGTGTGTGTGTGTGTATACAGTGTATGTATGTATGTATGTATGTATGTATGTATGTATGTATGTGTATATATGTTTTTATAGATTTTCACGGGTGTAGGTATGCTGGTCTTGTTGTATTCGGATGTTTTTACATGGGAAAACACCCGAATACAACAAGACCAGTGTGTATGTGTGTGTATACATATATATATTTGTGCTGATAAATAATTAAACAAGGGAGACTAGTATAGATCTATTTCAAGCTATTTAGCGCTCATCAGCTAGCCATACCCTTGGTGGGATTTGACACAGTACATGTATATATATATATATGTGTGGGGGGGTGTATGTGTGTGTGGGGGGGGTGTATGTGTATGTGTGTGTTTGTGTTTGTATATATAGCTCATCACCAGAGACCATCTAGACAGAAAGCCATGAGTTCTGTTGTGTTAATTTTTTAATATGTGTGTTAGTATTATGAGCTGATCAATAAATAAATCAGAGAGACTAGGATAGATCTATTTCGAACTTATTAGCTCTCATCAGCTAGTCATACTGGGTAAGAGTATGACCGCCCTGTATGACCGCCCCGGTTCGAATCCCAGTAAGAGTATGACTAGCTGATGAGAGCTAATAAGCTCGAAATAGATCTATCCTAGTCTCTCTGATTTATTTATTGATCAGCTCATAATACTAACATATATATTTGCAACAGACCAAAGCCTGACGATGACAAGTGAGATCTTGTCGAAACATTGCAATAACATTTCCATGCCTTATACACGGGAAAATACCCGAAGCAAGCAATGCCTATATATATATATATATATATATATATATATATATATATATATATATATATATATATATATATATATATATATATATATATATATATATATATATATATATATATATATATATATATATATATATATATGAAGATACTATGTTACAGCTTCCTGCTAGGCCTGTTTAAGGGAGGAGACAAACTTGTCATCCTTCTCTGTCTTTCGACTCCTCTTTGAGATCATCCAGACAGAGACCTATTAAATTGCTGCTGTCTTTTTTAGATATGTGTTAAATGTTTTTTTAAAGGAATGATTAATAATTAATTAAGAGACCAGGATGGATCCATTTCGGACTTCTTAGTCCTCGTCAGCTGGCCATACTTTCCTACAGGGATTTGAACTGGTGCTCTCCAGCATTCGAAGCAGGCTTCTCTATGCCTTGAGCTAACCAGCTTCCCTGATTACATCATCCTTTCCACAGGACTTTATAGATGAAGATACTATGTTAGCTCAAGGCATAGAGAAGCCTGCTTCGAATGCTGGAGAGCACCAGTTCAAATCCCTGTAGGAAAGTATGGCCAGCTGACGAGGACTAAGAAGTCCGAAATGGATCCATCCTGGTCTCTTAATTAATTATTAATCATTCCTTTAAAAAAACATTTAACATATATATATATATATATATATATATATATATATATATATATATATATATATATATATATATATATATATGAAAACATATATATATGTTTTCTGAGGTTTTCGCGGGTGTTTGTATGTAGGTCTTTGGTTGTTCGGGTTTTCTCCCGCGTAGAATTAGTATAGTTTTCTCCCGCGTAGTATATATATATATTCGGGTATTTTCCCGTGTATAAGGCATGGAAATGTTATTGCAACGTTTCGACAAGATCTCACTTGTCATCGTCAGGCTTGGTCTGTGACTGTGACTGCAAAGCCATGGCCCTTTTTAAAATCTTGGTGGGGGGTGGGGTGGAGTGCTGACTATTGTTGTGAGTGTGTTGATTGGCTGTGCAGCTGCATCATGACTGGTATATTGATGCTGATTGGTCTCATTTGTATGTTTCTCCTTATTTTGAATTTCAACGGCTTGGGTGGAGGGTGGGGCTCGTCTGCTGGTCAGTCGTCTCCACCCCCCCACCAAGATTTTAAAAAGGGCCATGCCTTCGCAGTCACAGTCACAGACCAAAGCCTGACGATGATAAGTGAGATCTTGTCGAAATGTTGCAATAACATTTCCATGCCTTATACAAGGGGAAATACCCGAAGCAAGCAATGCCAGCATACCTACACCCGTGAAAATCTACGAAAGCATATATATATATATATATATATATATATATATATATATATATATATATATATATATATATATATATATATATATATATATATATATATGAAATATACCCTTTATACACACAATATGGATATAAATATTGTGTTTCCTTCCCTCCCACCTGCCTCATTTTTCTATTTTACCTAATAGAGAAATTGAGTTTTTGCTTCTGTAGTCTTCTGTGCAATACTGTAAGTTCTGTTGACATTTCTGCCTGCAATCATTTTTGCATGGAACAATTACTTACTCAATGTTTGCCATAAAAAATCATAATAAAAAGATGCAATGAAGGCATTATTCAGATTTTATTAATACTTCCTCTTCATTGATTTTAATACCTCTTCAGAAACTTGAAAATAAATTTCTCTACCATTTGGTCTTTTCCTATTTGGTTGGTATTGTACCTAATGGAGCTTGAAATTAACACAACTTTTTTATTTACTTCCTGGTTTTGCATAGGCAATATCACGGTTGTAGATCTAGCTTATTAGTTAAATGCCACTACAACAGAGTCCCAAATCAAAGCATCATGCTTCTCACTAATTTCTCAAACTTCAGAGGATAACTGCAATTTGTCAAAGTGCTAAACGGACAGTAAATGGTGATGGCTGAGCCTTGACACTGTTTCCCCCCCCTTTTTTTTTAACATATACATGTTCCCAAATCTATCTGAAGATTTCTTAGCAAAAATTGCTGACTTCATTTCAATCAGTAGGAATGCCAACCTACCCCAATAACATATGCTGAGCAGTCTGCTTTCATAGACTTCATATACTGTATGCATTGAAATATTGTGCTAAACTATTTCTGAAGAAGTTACAGTGTTTTTTTTAAAATGCAAATTACATATGCTAATGATATGAAATTGTCATATCAGCTAAAAATATTTTTTGGGTAGGGATCGTTCATTGGTCTAAAGTGCTTTGTAACTTACAAATCAGAACCAGCTGTCTCTTTCTCCTCCTCCACTTCCTTTTATAACAGTAAGGTAGATATTTCTGCCAAAGGGGCAAAAACAAAACTATAAGGTAAGCAATCTCAAAGGATGATTTGGTGGAGTGGAATTGGGAGGGGGAAAATTAATTCCCACAATGGTTATCATTTTCTTGGCAGGTTACATATACCTAAGTGGCTAAAAATGAACAGAGGTCATATGCTACTTTTCAGTTAATCTATATAAATAAAAATGTAACAAGAGTTGGGTTCAAAACTGCTAATCTCCAAAAGTACTGCACCGCTCACTTCCAAATTTTCACACAATGTTCCTTTCAAGTACGGCACCAATGATATATATATAGATTGTGTAGATGTCACTCCTCTGCCAGGAACATGCAACGGAAATGTAAAAAATTGTAAAAAAGGTAGGTAGATGGATACAGAGAGAGCAGGTATTATGTCATCCTTTATGACATAAAATATTCTGTCCATAAGATTCAAGGAGAAATACAGTAGGTAGGTAGGTAGGCAGCTATAGGGATAGAGAGAGGGAGGGAGAAATGCTGTAGGTGGGTAGGTAGGTAGGTACGTAGGTAGGTAGGTAGAGGGAGAGAGAGAGGGAGAAATACAGTAGGTAGGTAGGTAGGTAGGTAGGTAGGTAGGTGGATAGAGAGGGAGAAATATGGAAGGTAGGTAGAGGGAGAGAGGGAGAAATACAGTAGGTAGGTACAGTGGTTGTGTGTACGTGTTTGTGTATGCAGGTGTAGATCTACACACAAATTGGTTGGCCATTTAACCAAACTGGGCACAGCAACGCGTGGCTGGGAACGGCTAGTCTTTCTAATCAAATACAGAGGCTTCCAGTTAGCTAATTCACACTTTCCTCTGACTTTCTGCTTTTCTAACCTATCTGTGCAGCAATCATTTATTATTTTTAAAAATACATATTTTTTTCCAGCAGCTAAAATCCATATTTTTAGCCATAGGCTTCTCTTTGGATACATGCATCCAAAGCAATCTAATTCCCTGTTTATTTCTAAAATATTTTTCTGACTCGATATCTTTAATTATCTATTTTTACCTATCCTGGATTTTTATTTGAGTAATATGGGCAGTCTCTATGAATGCCAGTTATGCTGACTTACAGAATTCAGTTGCCAGAAAGGAAATCTTATTTTCATACTCAATAATTGATTGTCAGCTACAATGTCCGTGCAATTCTGGAGCTGGCATGGCATTCAAACAACATATGTGTACTTTTTTCTCCAGATTTCTCAAACAATTACACTAATAAATAAGTAGGAGTTGTGAAACCATTCAGACATACAGAAGCTAGTTAATCGAATCAGTGCTGATTCAACGTAACCAAAGATACAATGGTACCTTGGTACTCAACAATTTTTAAACTCATTGAATTTGGTACTCAACGCATTTTTATGTGGAAATTTTCTCCCAGTACTTATCATTTGTTTGGTACTCAATGCACAAGCTAGAACTTGTTGGTGTTGGCTACCTTGTGACTCACTACATTATTTTTAATGAGAAAAAAATGTTCAATATTCATCACTTCTGGTACTCATCATGCCTCCCAGAACCAATTAACAATGAGTACCAAGGTATGACAGTACTTGTCTCAATGATCCATTGAATTTTTCTACAATCCAGTATTTTTCTTTCAGTGCATCTATGTATAAAACTGGATTTTTCTTCATAATAGACTTCTTTTATTTATAAAAAAAATATACTGTACTCTTCACCACTTTTGTTGACTCAGAGAAACATTAACTACTTTATTTTGCACCAAACTATTAGTTTAGGTCTTAGTAAAAATGGATATGATATGATAGGAAGGGATAGGATATGCTTAGATAGGCAATAATTTAGATGATTTCAACTTTGTTTAACATTGTTCATAATTGAAACAACTTATAACCCAGCAAGATATAATAAAATAACAAAGTAAAAAAACTGTACCAGAAATTGAATTTTCTTTATTTTCTGATTGGATATTATTGGCGACGTCCTATCTTCAGGTAAAAATCTTTTATTGACTGATTTTGTTCTGCCAGATGGAATCACTGGCTGGGATCACATAGAACAGGGGTCTGCAAAGTCGGCTCTTTTAAGACTGGTGGACTTCAACTCCCAGAATTCCCCAGCCAGCATAGCACATTACGCAAAATCAAACAAATCACAATAATGCTGAGTCTGATCTCTGGTTTAATTACAGAGAGAAAACGTATCACGTCATTATTGTTTTTCGACTTCTGAGATTCTCTTTCAGAAATTGTTTAGTTCTATGCTGGTTATAACTAAGGCTATGCAGCCCTTTGTATCTAAAAAGGCAAAGGTGCATAGACAATATGTATATGTTAGCAACTACAGGTAGTTTTCAAATTGTGACCACAATTGAGCCCAACATTTCTATTGCTAAGCAAAATAGTTGTTAAGTGAATTTTGCCCCATTTTATTCCATTTCTTAACAGAGAGCAGGACATTGCAACCATCAAAACTATGAGTCGATTTCCAAGTATCTGAATTTTGATCATGGGGATGCTGAAATGGTCGTAAGCATAAAACATAGTCATAAATCTCTCTCTTTAGTGCTGCTGTCACTTTGAATGGTCTCTAAATGAGTTATTGTAAGTCAAGGACTACCTGTATTTAAATGTCCTTCCTAGGTGCACACTGCAATTGTGCAATCCAAGAACCAAAAAAAATTCTAGAGTTTTAGGAGGCTGTAGATTGATCACCCTCAATATTCCAAAACATCCTTCAAAAGCGTAATACCTCAGAAACAGAGAGATAGAATTTAGGGAACAGTGTTTGTAACAAATTTAAAGGTGCATTAACTGACATACTTAGTCTTATCATCCCTTGTTACAGAACATTCAGACATCTGTTCCGACATTTTAGATCCCCTGCATTCCATCTGAACTAGCACTGCATGCCAAATAGTCAGATACACACTAAATCATTTTGGAAAACGAGCCAATATGGAGGGAATAGTGAATTATCTTGCAGGAGAGGAAGGAAATCCCACTACCAAGGCAATGGTGTGATAAGTTTGAACTCATTCCAAGTAATCAATTTGAAAAAATAGGAGAAAAGGGACTATTAGATCTATTCTTCATTTATTATTTACTTATAAAATAAAAAGGTGGGATAAAAAAATCAAACAAATAACTAACTAACTAACTAACTAACTAACTAACTAACTAACTAACTAACTAACTAACTAACTAACTAACTAAATAAATAAATAAATAAATAAATAAATAAATAAATAAATAAATAAATAATTGTTCCAATCAAACCAGACACGGCACTGGTTAATCTACTTCAGGTCTCCAAACCTGGCAACTTTAAGACTTTTAGACTTCAGCTCCCAGAATTCCCCAGTCAGCATGGCTGGCTGGTGAATTCTGGGAGCTGAAGTCTAAAAGTCTTAGAGGTACCAGGTTTGGAGACCCCTGCCTGATCTAGTATATCAGGTTCTTTGGTTCCCAGTCAAATATCCTATCATTAACTGTACTTGTTAATGTGATTGTTTTCTTTTGCGCTAATAATCGTTTCAGGTTTATTTTTGTTTTGCTTCTTAGAAAAACAATTATATCCTATGGGACATGGATGGCATTATTTATTTATTTATTCATCACCTTTTTGTATCACCCCTTTTCCCCACAGAGGGACTCTGGGCATCCTATGGCATCTGTAGGTTGAAGAATACAAAAAAATGTGCATATGACAGTAGAATTTGCATAAAATTATCCTTGTTAGAAATCTCTTTTCTTCTTCATTATCGATTATTCTTGCATTGTAATTACCAAGATGTTGTTAGATTGCTCTTTTACAAAGATGTGATTGTCTAAAAGTAAGATGCGTGACACCCACCTTCAAAGATTTGTGCAATTTTACACGTTATTCTAATGGGCATTTTTAAAAATATAAATCCTTGTTATTGGGGGTTGTTTGTTTTTTGCTAAGAATGAGGCATTTTACCAGACAGTTCGTCCAGAAAATAAAGAACAGTTTGTTTAGCTTTCTGCAGAAGAAAATGTCCCAGAGAAATAATAAAAAAAAGATCATCCTGTAACATATTCCAGGTTTTTAAAAAGCCATTTATCAGATGTATGGTAGCAACAATTGAACAAAATATGACAGAATAGATGTAGCATTTTAGAAAAAAATGTTAATTCGCTGGCTACATGCAGAGAAATGAAAAGGATAACATCAAATAGTGACCATCTAATAGTGAACAGATACTGAGCAAATCATGCAGATTCTGCCTTCCTCCTGCAACCTTTCTTAGTTTACTTTAAATTAAAAATGGGGATGCTGAGAAGAGAAGAGGAAATAGAAGTGCACCATACAAGTGAACGTTGTTTTGTACAACAATGTGTCACATTCCAAAGATGGGAGGAAATATCCAGCATAACTTTGATACTGAGATTTAGATATCTGTATCTAGCAAAATGCAATTATTAGGGAGCAATCGGAATTTCATGAAATCCGGTTTTCAGTTCTTTGTTGTTAAATACTTGCCATGTTCAAAGTTGACTTAAGGTTGTATATAGCCCTACTGTATTTTGCCTACTCTATTATTACTTTAATATGTACTATCACTGACATTATACCAGTGATATTAATTTAGTTCCTTGGCAAACCTTGCCTATTTTAAAACATCTACACTGTTGCCAATTATCTGGGTCTAATTTGAAACAACCTCAGTTCCCTGAACTAGTAGAAAAACAAGTTGATATTTCTTAGCTATTGTTCTGCTAGTTCATAAAGATTTTTAGCATATTTATCTTGCTTACCTGAGTTGAAAAATGTAAAAAAAAAAGAGAGAGAGAGAGACTGCGATGTCAATCCATTGCACAAATTGTTGACCCTTGCATCAAGTAGGGCAAATAATAACAATAATAATAATAATAGTAACGAAGTGGTGGGATTTAATCTATTTGTAGTCAGATCACAAATACAGGTAGTTCTCAGCTTACAATCACAATTGAGCTCAACATTTTTGTTGCTAAGTGAAACAGTTGTCAAGTGAGTTTTGCCCAGTGGTGGGTTTTGGATCCCGTTCCCGTTGGAACAGGCTCGGCGGCGTCCACATGGATGTGCACAATGTACACACACGCCTCTTACTGCCTCTGTGATGCCCCAGGTGCTCAGTGGAGAGTCGCACAGGCTCTGTATGCGCCATATGCATGCGGGGAAGCCTTAAAAGACAGGTAAGGAGCTTGGGCAAGTGGGTGGGCCCTCTGGAGCACTGTACCGGAACGGTATCTGATGCTGTGGGCAGGCTGCGGTACGCCCGTACTGGGGCGTACTGCCTGCAACCCATCACTGGTTTTGCCCCCTTTTGCAAGCTTTCTTGCCACAATTGAAAAGTGAATCCCTGCAGTTGTTAGGTTAGTAACATGGCTGTTATGTGAATCTGGCTTCCTCATTGACTTTGCTTGTTGGAAGTTTACAAAAGGTGATCACATCACCCCAGGACATTGCAACCATCATACATACGAGAAAGTTGCCAAGTGTCTGAATTTTGATCACGCGATCATGGGGATGCTGCAATGATCATAAGTGTGAAAAACTGTCATAAATCACTTTGTTCAGTGCTGTTGTAACTTTGGAGAGTCACATAATGAATGGCTGTAAGTTGAGGACTATTACTGCAATACACACCCATAACAGTGATGAGAATCTGCATACATTCAATGATCAGATTATTATCCCTAATGTGATAAATCCGGAAGCATGAAAGGAGGAACTTCTGGAATGGAATCTCTGTTCTCTTATGCCAGTCAAAACTCTTTTCTTCATACGTTGAGAAACAAAATGAGAAATCATGCCTTCCTCTTTCACCACAGAACTTTGCATCTTTAAGAGCTGTGGTGGCCCAGTGGTTAGAATGCAGTACTGCAGACTACTTCTGCTGAATGCCGGCAGTTTGGCAGTTCAATTCTCACCAGCTCAAGGTTGACTCAGTCTTCCACCCTTCTGAGGTGGGTAAAATAAGAACCCAGATTGTTGGGGGCAATATGCTGACTCTTTAAACTGCTTAGAGAGGCTGTAAAGCACTGTAAAGCGGTATATAAGTCTAAGTGCTATTGCTAAAAAAAGAACTTTGTATTTTGATTGATTCATTAGAATTTGAACCTAACATTGAACCCTCTGGCAATTGTCTCTGAGCACTCAGATAGGATACCAGTAAAAAACAAAAGTGTTTGGGTAAACTATTATCTTGATTATTCATACACACATACATAACTATTTAAAAAAAAAAAGATCAAAGAAAAATAATACAGAAAATGATAAAAGAAGAGGAGGGGAAGCTAAAACAAGAACCAAAACATACCAAACATATATTTCAAATTCAAATTCAAATTTAATTTGTAGAACCGCTCCCTCTCCCCACAGGGACTCGGGGCGGTGCACAGGGAAAGTAAAAACAATAAATATACAAATATAAATACATAATATAAAAACAGATTAAATCTATTCCTGTGCTAAAACCCGTTAAACTAAAATACCCAGCAGCTATAAATAAGTTTAAAACCCCATAGAAAGAGAGACTAGCCTAGGCCGGCCAAGCGGAAAAAGTGTGTTTTTAATTTCAGACGGAAGGAGCGGAGGTCCGTAGTCGTTCTAATATCGTGGGGAAGGTCGTTCCAGAGGGCCGGGCCCGCCACAGAGAGAGCCCTTCCCCTGGGCGTCGCCCACTGACAGAGTCTAGTGGACGGCACCCGGAGAAGTCCCTCTCTGTCGGAGCGAATCGGCCGTGAGGATGTATGAGGCAGGATCCGATCCCGCAGATAGCTAGGTCCCGAGCCATGGAGCGCTTTAAAGATGATAATTAACACCTTGAAGCGCACCCGGAAGACGACAGGCAGCCAGTGCAGCTCGCGCAAGAGCGGTGTTACATGGGTAAACCTGGCGGTTCCCATAATTGCTCGCGCGGCTGCGTTCTGGACTAGCTGAAGTCTCCGGGTGCACCTCAAGGGGAGCCCCATGTAGAGAGAGTTACAATAGTCCAGTCGGGATGTCACGAGCGCATGAGTGACTGTGCGAAGGGCGTCCCGATCCAATAGGGGGCGCAATTGGCGAACCAGGCGAACCTGGTAAAACCCCCTCCTGGCCACGGCTGTCACTTGATCTTCCATAGACAGCCGGGCATCCAGGAGGACACCCAAATTGCGCGCCCCATCAACAGGGGCAAGATGTTCGCCCCCTATGGCCAGCGATGGAGTGAGCTGGTTGAATCGGGCAGCTGGTTGAATATTTGCAGACATATCAATAAATTGAAGACATGGTTCATTAGCTATAGCTGATTTATATTAATTGTGCAAACCACTGAGTAGTTGGAGCCATATATTTGTCTTTCCGATGCTGACTAGTAAAGTCTTTTGGCTATAAGTCAACTTCTGTGTGATAGAGATAAACTTCCAAAAATATAAATATCTGAAAATATTAAATCTGAGAGTTGACTTAATGCATATTATTACTTCTTACCAAAATGCAACAATGCACTATATTTAATAAAGCCTCAGTTTCACAATGTAAATGCAATGAGTTTATATTATTTTTGTTATTGTTCCTTATTGAAAAAGGATGTAATCTGAAAATTTATTGGCATAATTTGTGCTTTTTTTAACATGCTTTTTAATGGTCAAGTAAAAAACATGAAAGCAAAAAGAAAGAAAGAAAAGATAAACATACATATTATTACTTAAGGAATTTGGGTGAGAAAAACAAACCTAGGCACACACGAGAGAGAGAGAGAGAAAGAAAGAGAGAGTGAGAGAAAAACTCATTTTCCCTCCCTCCTTTCTTACTTTCTCGTTCATTCATTCATTCATTCCTATGTCTTTGTTAGAGGTTCTAATATTTCAGCCAACTCAAAAGCCAGGAAAAAATGAAAATGGGAAAATCTCAAGAACAGGTAAATCCTAATTATAACATAGGAGATCAAAATTTTCAACTGCTCCTGTAAATAATATCGTAATAGGATGAGTTATATCAGCAGTTTTGCGGCCATCATCTAACTCTTTCAGCATATTTAGGTAATTTTCACAAACCAAACCATCTTAAAGGCATTTGCTTTTCGAACTCAAGCTGTTGTTAGACATTTAGAACTGTTCCAGAGGTACATCTCTCTACTTGACAGTGAGTGGATTGGTTTGATTTAGAATGCTCAAATGTGTTGCTTTATGTATGGTTGAATTGTGAGCTATTATTTTAGTTTTAAGTTTAATGTTCTTATTGATATTATGCTTATTGTTATTGTTAAGTCAAATAGCAGATCTATAGGACTGCATACCAGACAACCAGGTTTCTTAGGAATAAGAATATGTTTTCATAGGAATAGTCTGGCACACAGTACAGTTCCTTGGTTTTGGGATCTATAGACCTAATTCATATTAATATTGAGTCACTAGGGTTTAACTTGAACTATTTATTAAGCTACAGAAGAAGAAGAAGAAGAAGAAGAAGAAGAAGAAGAAGGAGGAGGAGGAGGAGGAGGAGGAGGAGGAGGAGGAGGAGGAGGAGGAGGAGGAGGAGGAGGAGGAGGAGGAGGAGGAGGAAGAGGATCACAAGAAACAAAAGTAAACAACAGATTTATAGTAACAAGGCAGTTCAGAACTGCAACTAGTTTAATATTCAGTCTGCTAAGCTTTGGCTAGCAACAAAACCTGCTTGGGAATATGTAAATCACATTGAGTGAAATGTCAATATTACTCGGGTCATGGTAAGGAGACATCTTCAAGAGAATGTATAGCTTTGTTTGGGCCAAAGTTGTTGGTTTTTTTGCTAAATATTCTATTCTTTGGAGCCTGCAATTTGAAATAAGCATCCTTTTATTGATTCCTCCATGTGTTTCCTTTCACAGAGATGGAAGCGACATAATTATGTCATTCTTTCTATCTGCTGAGCATAAGACTGGGTAAGACAAAGGTGAAAGATACCACAATAAGAAATAGATTCCACAGGGTGCATTATGTGTGAGTGTAGGGAGGTCAGAATAAATAAATTCCACAGAAATCAAACTTCGTTTTTATTTCCTGAGAAGTTAACTGTATTGCTCTCAGCAAGTCCCCTTTCCAGGCTTTTCTCTCATCAGGTAATCCTCAGTCTAATTTTACTTGAAAACACCTCAGGGTTTCACCTTACTTTGGAATTGATGGTAAATTTAGATGAGATATGTAGGTGTAGCTGTCATTCAAGCGCATTCAATTATCATATCACGGTTTCATATATGCACAAAGAACTACTAAGCCATACAGCTTGATCTTTGATGGAGGCAGTATATAGACCAGTTTACCTGGTACAAAATGAGCATTTTTTTCCAAAATGATTTCTAAAAAGCAGTGTGATTTTCAGGTATCCGTGGTTAATATTGCTGATAGCAAACAGGAATATCCATCCAAGAGCTGGCTTTAGGATAATATGAGTCAGTATTGTTATGCTTCCTAACAGAAGAAGGCAAACCATATTGCTCAAAAGCCCACAAAAAATATTTACGGAAGAATAAATCTGGGAGAACCCTTTCAAGCACCTAGAAAGTTCCCCAAACTAAGCACCATTTATTGGAATGAAAATGGTTTCTGAAACTGGAACTGTTCAGTGCAGTTGTTTTCATTCTGCTTCTTCTCTTTCAATAAATCTGGTTAAAGAAGCTTCTGTAAGAATCGTGCTTTCAGGAATAATCACCTGTCAAGAGGCTGACATTAATCTCAATGACTGGATTATTTTCACTTTCAGAAGCCATTTTATCTCTTAGCTTGCTAAAGCAGAAATGTTCTCAGCCACTTAATCAAGATCTCTGTGTGGACTAGTAAAGAAGTCATTCTTTTGACTGATAACAGAAGAATGTCTGCACATTCAAAATGGGACATCTTTTTCCAATTGTGAACGTACCAGTCCAAAAAAACAACATTTACCTATTTCTTTAGTTTTGCCAAGATAAGAGAAGATTATCTCACTGGAAGTTTTTCTTTCCTTCTGTCATCATTTTAGCACAACATGTGGAATGTGTTGATATAAACATGAAGATAAACAAAATCATTGACATTTTACAGATGCAACTGTGACATTCTTGTCATCCTAAACAACTCATTAATCCAACTAATATCTTGCTGGTCTAATCCATGTTTGTTATGATATAAGTGCCTGTCCTTAATATATATTTATTCCTCACAACGAAGTATGTTATAAGGAAAAAAATTGGATGTCCTAGACCTAGAGAATTCAGTTACCCTGCTCATTCATGCTACTATGAAATGTAACAAAAATATAAACAGAACTGCAGAATCACATAGATAAATCTGGAGAATGAAATGAATTTTAATTCCCACAGAAATCAATAGGATTAAATATGTATCTCAATATGTCATCCAGTGAGTGAAATTTATTTGGCATCTAGTAAAATAGAGTTAATTAACAGGCCCAACAATATGGCGCCTATTGGATTCCAATATTAGATTCTAGGCAGTCCGATTTTTTCACTATGCCATATTCCTCCAACAAGAAAATACTTATTAGAAATCACAGATGTGAATAGCAAACAAAAGAAGAATTTGTAATGAAACTTGGTCATTTTTAGTTAAATAGTCGCCAAAGCTAAGTTGTAATTTATTTAGTTCCTTGCCTACAAACGTGAGTTCTTTTAAAGAGCATTTCAAGTTGTTATTAACAGATGGCAAAGCATGATAGCTTGTTGCTTTTGCAATCATTTTAATATTAAGGAATAAAAATGTAATCATTTGTATTCAATACAGGCATATAGTAGAACTCTATCAAATCAAGCCAATCCAGAATAGAGATTTCTGCCCTTTAGAAAAGAGATAAAATCCATGAGAATGTAGATAGGACTTTAGATTCTATTAATGTTACCACTAAGATAAATAGGACAAGATTGAATTGCTTGTTCTCTCAAAATAGGATAGGTATGTGTGTTTCAAAAAAGGTTCAGGAGTGTTTTAAACTTTGAAAATACAAGCAGAGCACCTCTTTGTATTCATTAAACCAAGGTTACATTTTGCACCAGACTGAAAAATGATCCCATTGTTTTAAGGAACTGATTCATTAAAGTTAATACAACTTTCAAATAAATGCAACTTGTAATTTTTTAAAAAAAGAATTGTGAAATGATGATATGAAATAAGCAACAACACCAGGAATTTAATATGACTATTTCAGTTCTCCAAATAATTTTTTTTATATTGAGCACATAATGTCAATAAATAACTCATTCCACTGCAGAGAATGTAACAAAGATTATAATATCAGAACTGTCAAATCTAAATTTATACGTTATTTTAATACTGCCTATATAAAAGCCTTTTGTGCTGTCTCACAAAAGAGTGTACTGATTTTTTACAAAGATGCTGCTATATAAACTCCCCCTTTTTAAGCATGACAAATAGAAAAAGAAGCAGCTTGTGAAGAATTTTCTAATAGTTTGGAATAGCTTTTGAAAAACTGAATTATTTTCTGTTGGTTCCAAAACAGAATTTTACATATCATCCCACTGGGGAAAAAATCAAGTTCTAGGACATTATTTGAAGGGACTAAAGTTCAAGATTGTTAAAAGTAAAAGGAAGGAATATAAAATGACTTTATATGCTGGTTTTTTGGCCAACCCTTAATGGACTTTTGTTGATCAGAACAAAATGATGAGATTTTCAGGATTTATTTATGGATAAAAGATGATGTATAAGAAGGTATCATTTTAAAAGAAGGTAACAAATTATTAAAATCTTTTTAATTGTAATCTATATAAATAAAAAGTTAACTATGAGTTTGTTCAAAACCACTAATCTCCAAAACGACTGCACCAATCACCACCAAATTTTCACACAACATTCCTTACAAGTGCAGCATCAACGATACGTACAGATTATGTGGATATGGCAACTGTGCCAGGTGCACAGCACTCAAATGTACAGCTGCGGCCCTTCTCACTTGCTCACTCGCCCCCTCCCCTTTGTGGCCCCTCCCACCCGGCCGCATTTTAGCTCATGTCACTTGCACACGTGGTCTGCATCATATCCGTGACAGATGCCTCCTCAGTGGCATCTCTCTCCTCCGCTGCCCCCCCCCGCTGCCACTGCCCCCTGCCGCCGCTGCCCCCCTGCCGCCACTGCCCCCCTGCCGCCGCTGCCCCCCTGCCGCCGCTGCCCCCCTGCCACTGCTGCCCCCCTGCCACTGCTGCCCCCCTGCCACTGCTGCCCCCCTGCTGCTGCTGTCCCCCCTGCCGCTGCCACCGCTCCTACTGCTGCCCCCCACAGCCGCTGCTCCCCCCACTGCTGTGGATGACCTGCTGCCGCTGTCTCTGCCCCCTGCCGCTGCCCCCCCACTGCCACTGTTGCTCCCCCTGCCACCACTGACCCACTGTTGCCGCCACCACCACTGCCCCCACCGCCGCTGCTGCTCCCCCGCTGCTGCTGCTGACCCGTCACTGCCACCCCACTGCCGCTGCCCCCCTGCCGCCACCACCAACAATAGGTAGGTAGTTAGGTAGGTAGAGGGATAGAGAGAGAGAGGGAGAAATACAGGAGTTAGGTAGGTGGAGTAAGAGAGGGAGGGGTGGGAAAGGGAGGGGAAACCAAGGCAGAGAAGGAAGGGGGTCGCTGAGAGGGGGTTGCTGAGAGGGTTTACGAGGGGAAACTTTTTCATTTAACCAAACTTGGCCACAGCAACATTTGGCGGGTACATCTAGTTTTTAATAAAATTACTGTAAAAAGAAATTCTCCATTGGTGTTCTTTTCAAATTTTTGTAGATAGTTAAACTATAACAGTAGATAAGAGACATTTAATAACCTCGTTTCCTGAGAGGTTTTCAGAAAAGGTTAACACATTATAAACAAAGTATCTGTAACAGAACGAAGCAAACATAAAATGAATGAGGAGAAAATTGTAATTAAATCAAAGACAATGGGATGTAAATAGCCAATAAAACTCTGGAGAAAACAGACTGTAGTCAGGAAGATGGCAAGATCCATTGTCTTCTTGTCCTTTCTCCTATGTCCTTTCACTTGGAAGATATATTTGGAGGAAGTCTTCAGAAGACAATTACAGTGTCCACAAAGATATGGAGAGAGACATATTTGTTCCATTTTTCACTCAGTTGAATGTTACAAGGACACTGATGAAATACTAAACAAAACCCCAATCCATATGATTGCACTCGGGTTTTTTTTTTCTTTTATGGCAAAAAAACCCCACAACCCTTACCTCCTCAAACCCCCACTGTTTTGTCATTTAGGCAATGGGACGTTTTTGCAGTTTCCAAACCCAAATGTGCAGACGCAACTACCAAATTGCAATAAAATGAGGTGCATTGCTGAACCTCAAGGTTCATTTTCTTCCCTTCAACAAAGAAAGTAAGAAGAAAAGCAATGCAACTCTTTTGAAAAACGCTGTGTCTGGGAGGGAAAATGCAAGAAGGAAAAACTCCGTGATTGGTGCTATGTCCTATCTCACTGCCTAGATCTGGAAAAGGTTATTTGGCTGCTTTGATGGTTTCAGGGCCTTTGAATGTGGCTCAATGATTGGGAATAGAATGCTCAATTATAGGAAAGGACAGTTATTTTTTTTTTTTTTAATGTTCAGGGTACTTTGACATATTTTGTACATAACTGAAGTATTGAAAAGGGGGGTTTGCAAAAGAGCAAAATAGCCACTGTGGTGTGCTAAGCAGCATTTTGTACTTCTCTTGCAAACAAAGTGAAATGCATAGAACTTCGTATCAGCATGCGGTGTCTATTCCAGAAGCATCCTTGCTGTATTAGGAGAGGCAGCTGGGTGGCATGGTAAATGTGTCATTTGCTATTTGCCTTCTCTGTGACCTGGATTTAAATTCACAGAGGTGCAGAATGAGACTTCAGTTCTCTCACAAAGCTATTAAGCTCTACCACACAGACAGGGGCTTGTGAGGGATTGAAAATTAACCAATACCCTTCCCCGCCATTGGTTGCCTTGTATATCCCAGCATTGATGTGTGTGTGTCAGGGGGGGAGGGGGGGTACACACGCACGCACACACACACACGCACACATAGAGACACGCTCACACACTCGAAAGCTTTGAGAGGGAAAAGAAATGATTTCTTATTAAAAGGATTCTTTCTCTGGAAAAGCAAAGTGCCATGAATAAATCTTCTGTTCGTCCTGAGAAGCCCTGCAGAATAGTCTAAACGGTAAGCAAGCCACACGAACCAGTATCCATTTCAAAATACGCTTATCTATTCACCATGCTGGCCAAGTTCAATGTTTTTAAAGCAATGGTAGAAAGGAACACCAATGGGAAAAAGAGATGCAGTTTTCCACTCTTCCGCACTGTAGCCTGCTCAGTTATGCTAAAGTCTATTTTAAAAGATTCACTTGTAACCACAGTCTCCCCAAGTTAAAAAGGTAATAAATGCATTTATCTTTACGCTAAACCCTCATGCTTACTGTACCACTCTTTCACATCATATGATGTGATATGTCCTCCCTGACAAAAGCATAAATAGGATGAGCCAAGCCGCTTCTGTTCTCTATGTATGCATTGTGTCCCAAAGATAATACAGGAAAATCATTTTGTACCACTGCAATTTATTGAGGATATTTGGGATAGAAAAGAACATTGGGAACAGTCGGTACCTGGGAATAGTAGGGGTTTTAATTTGGCAGGCCAATTTATTTAATTTGTTAATTATATCTTTAATTATATATAATCTTTAATTATATATATTATTTAATTATATCTTAACATTTGATCTTAACTTTTATATTACTCATCTTTATTGTTGGCTGTACACCGCCCTGAGTCCCGAAAGGGAGATAGGGTGGTATATAAATGCAATAAATCTTAATCTTAATCTTAATACATAGGGCAGTGATGGCTAATCTTTTTGTCATCGCGTGCCGAAAGTGCAATGCAATGTGTGTGTGACAACCAGCCCCCCATGTGCCTTGCCACCTGCGCATGCGCACATGACCCCCCTCCCCCATGCGTGCCCCCATGCCCCATTTTGGACATAGCAGGTCTCCCTGAAGCTTCCTGGGACCAAAAATGGGCCACCAGGGGAGCGCACTGCCCCCAGCTGCCTCCCCCTCACGCATGCAGGGCAGAGACCCAGAAATTAGCTGGTTGGCAGGAGCCATGCACGCATGCATGGTGGAAGTGAACTAGGGTGACGGCTTGCATGTCACGTCTGGCACATGTGCCATAGATTTGCCATCGCAGACATAGAGTATCACAGTACATTGGAATTCCTAGCAAAAAATGACAGAAAAAACCACCATTACACAAATGTTGGCTTAGAGTATAATTTGTGTTCAATGTATGGTATGGCGATATATGTAAAAAGCATGGGAAGTTTTTAGAAGGCTAAAGAATGGAACTCTTGAAGCATGGATGTTCCTCTACCTCTACCTCTACCATGTATTATGGTTGGAAATGGTTAATAGTGCAGGTATATGCAAAATTATTTTTCAATAGTTAATTTAAGCGGGAAGAACTGCATATCTTTCCCAGAAGGGAGGAAAATCATTGATAGTAAAGCAGTGATAACTGTCCACACCCAACACACAATACATTTAATATGGTATCTAACTCTACAAGCAAAGACCAGTCTTAATATGAGAATTATCCCCAAAGAAAGACACAATTGTGAGGAAATAATAACAATGAAAAATAGTTACTCCAGCTTGTTTTTAATCTTCATTTATAAATCAAGCTTTTTAAAAAAATAATTTGAGAATGAATGTTATATATATATAAAGCCAGTAGCTAATGATTTACTATTTAATTGCAAGCTATAAGAACTTAAAAATAGTGCCAGAAATTCATTTCTTATGTCACTTTAGCCTTTGACTGAATGATGTATAGTCAATGCTGAGAGCGTTTAGATGCTTGAGCCATGGCATCTAATCTATTTTAACATCCTTTTATTCCAAAATCAATGTCCGAATAACACAATTTAAAATATGTTTTTTTTCTCAACAATTACATAAAGATATTAGAATCTTACAAGCTTTTTCCCCAGTAAACTTATGATGGCCCAACACAGGCTTGTCTATGGTCTCCGGCTACTGATAAATGTGATTATTTTTTTAACCTCTCTCATCAGTGAAAAAATAGTGTTCTGTGTGTAAATTATGTCAGCATGCTTCAAACATGGACTTTTGAGATGTATCAGCTGACAATTTTTAGGTAGCACAAGCACATGATGGACTAACTGCGAATTATGGGTCATGTAGTCAAATACATCTGGTACAATTGATTGAAGAAGGTTGATTTATACTATTACTCATAGACTAGGACCATAAAGCAATACCATACATTGCTATTTGTATACTTGTTGATCATACGAAGCCAGACTCCTGCCATACAGTTTTATCAGCAGCATCTTTGTTTAATATAACTGTTCATCAATTCCTCTTGAAATGTGAATGACCAAATAAAAGAAATCACCTACGCCTAGGTAAATAGTGGCTGCATAAACTTACAATCCACCTTCCTAAATGCCCTGATAAAGTACAGAGAAGATGAGAACAAAGGATCCTGCAGCTTAATGCAACCAAACCTCCTTTTCTGTTCCCATTTTAAGAGAAATTACTTAGGAGGAAAAAGTCTGCATCCAGCTTGGTCAATTTTGAAGTAAGAGAATTAAGCACCTCTGGCCTTTCAGCCCAGCCATGCCTACTGAAGAGAAGGAATTAAATGAAATGTGTAATTAGATCTGCTCCCCCCCCCCCCACATATGCACCAATTCAGCCATTAGCCTATGTAAGACAATGTGATGTGTTTGGAGGACATCCACTGAAGTATCACAGCAGGTTCCTTCTCATTTTTCTTTAATAGGAACGCTGTTCAGCTTACACTAAATTGCCATTACATTTTGCCTGCACTCATCACGGATTTGCTCTGTGGAGTATCAATGTTATCCTACAGTTCATGTAAAAAGTAATAATAATAAGTACACAACAGTAAAATCCTTTGCATAAACAACTTTCCCCAATACAATACAAGCATATATATATATTTGCATGCAATAAGAAATGCTCATAAAATCCCACAACGTGTAGAGTACCAAAGGTAACTGTGTCCTAATCAGCATGGCAATTGGGCAAACATGAATGAGGTTAGTTAAATCCATGGATTTAATTTTAATTTTAATTTAATCCATGGATTTAACAAAATTCCCTAATATTGTTTGTGTGCTGTGGTTTGAATATGACTTTTTACTATTATGAATGTAGCATCTGCTATGCTAGTGAGCGATTGTTCCTACATGCATGCAATCAGGAACTTGCTTTTTTCTTCTTCCTCTGTTAAAGCAGCTGAAAAAGCCAAATAAAAGCAACATAAGAAAAACAATTAGCACTTTTCTCTGATAAATAACTCCTTAAAAGAATAAGTTCATGATTTAGGAGTGGGATTGCTTGGTAGAGAAAAAGAATTAAAACACGACTATAGCTTGATTCATGAAGATGTATTGTTGGCATTTCATTCTTACAGCTGGTATTTCATGTGGCCCAGAGAAAAAGGACATACACATAGAACCTAGGCATGGACATATGCCACATAGAATGAATTAGTGTACTTTGGACTATTGATGACATAAGACAATTGTAAGAAATGAATACATCCCTTCTCTCATGAAAATCCAAGCAAAACAAAATGTTACAGAGTAAAAGAAGTCAATGTCCAGCAAGGATGTTCCATGGTGTAAGAATTATGGCGTTTAACAACATCTGTAAAATCCAGGAGCATGGGAGTCATTTTTATAGCAATAGCACTTAGACTTATATACCATGTTGTTAGACTTATATACTTCATATGCTTCACAGCCCTCTCTAAACAGTTTCCATTGTCAGCATATTGCCCCAACAATCTGGGTCTTCACTGATTCCATCCTCAGAAGGAGGCGATCAGGATCAAATTCCTGGCAAAATTAGCCTGCAATACCACATTCTACCCACTGTACCACCATGGCTCTTTATCCTTCTGTAGTGAAACAATATTACCAGAAATATGTGGTATTAAATCTATTGCCCTTTTCCCAAGCTCAAAATCTATGCTGCTGCACCCCTATGTGTGATTAAATAATCTTTCTAAATTTCCCATGCACTTCAGATGAGATTTATGCCAAGATTCATACAGTCGCAAATAAAGTCGCAAAGCCAAATGATCTAGGAGTCTGTAGGCTTATTACAATAAGTAGGTGCATTACACTGCAATTTCAATGCCCCCAAAGATTCCTCATGAGTTTCAGTGGAAATGCTGCAAACACATCCAAGCCCAGGAGATACGAAAAGTGATAGGATAACTAATGCCACTTGGAAATTAATGTGAATATCACATTGCACTGTTATTCTTTGATATATGAAGCAAATCCTTTTCCTATTAACAACAGCCTCTGCCTTTATAGAAGAATCACAACCTTAGTTAAGGCGCCCCTGATTCAAACGCTCAATATCTGTTCTGTGATATTTGAGGCAGCAACTTAAGCCAAATAAAGAAGGAAATTCATCAGATGGATCTACCAAAATCAGCAATAAAAGAATGAGGATACAATAATACAGCAGAAATTGCACACATATTGCAGTAAGATAAAAATATGCAAATAGTATACAGTTGCTTGGATATGAAAAATGATGCCAACCTGTGAAAACATTATAAATCTATGATATTTTTGAATTCCCAAGATATGTATGCTTCATGCTAATCAGATGATTCAGTTTGGCACTGCAATAAGCATCGGCATATAAACTAGGATAACTTTGATGTTACATTTATAGTCATAGAGTTAAATAAAATTCAGACTGGTTGTGGGATGTATTAATGAATTTCACTACAAATATCTTCATTGACCCACCTCAAAATTGTCCTGTGAACACACTCCCCCCAAATCTACCTTAATGTCCACTGATGACATATGGGCCCATTTAAAATGCACCATATGAACTTCTATAAAGTCTCTAACCCAGGGATGTCCAAACTTGGGAACTTTAAGACTTGTGGACTTGTGGACTTCAACTCCCAGAATTCCCCAGCCAGCATAGCTTTTCTGTATGGTCCTCATTTAGAACATGATTTGGGGTAGAAACTCTTTCCTGTGAAATTCAGACATTAAAATAATTCCAATGCATGAGAGAAAAATTTGGATGGGATTGTCCTGAAGGTGCATTTGTCAAAAGGCAACTGGACTTTTTTTTTTCTTGAAGACCTTCCATTTCTCAGTTCTGAAGAACTGAAGCAGCTTCTTGGATGAGAAGTGAAACATCTTCAAGGAAAAGAAAAGTCCAGTTGACTTTTGGAAAAAAGCATCTTTGGGACCACTATGACCTGGATGACTAAGAATCTCCATAGACATTGGGATGGGATTACTTATTTTTAATGTGATTGTTTTCTTTAAAAAAAAGTAAAGAATTCTCATGAGGACAGCTGTTTCCTCCACTATTTCATTTCTACAAAGTATAGAAGTAATATTATATTACATGGAGAATGATGTTCTGGATGTTGTTCTAAAGCAGTGCTTCTCAATTATTTTCTGTCATGCCCCCCCTAGGAAGAAGAAAACATTTCGCGCCCCCCCGCGCGACTGTAAATAGTATCATCCGGGTCTAAAAGTCACACGGGCGGGTTTGGCTAATCAGGATAAAGCATCATGTCTATCCAATCGGGTCTGTTCTCGAAAGGGAGGAGCATGCGCAGTCACATGTACTGGCTTAATGCTCACTATCGATGCAAATGTCAGCAGTGTAGCCCGATTTCTTTAGCAAGTTTGATTAATTGGGGCAGCGTTATGTTTCACAGGAGAAGGTCCTTGTCAGCATTTGACTGGATACAGAGACATAAACACGGGGCTTGGCTTGTTATGACAGTGTTTGCCGAGGTCAAACGCGCCCCCCTTTACGGAGCCTCGCGCCCCCCTGGGGGGGCCCGCCCCACTATTTGAGAAGCACTGTTCTAAAGTAACTTGGAAATAGACAAAAACTGGATTTGGCAGATCATCCCAAAGGTAAAAAGAAAAGAAAGAAATAGTTTGGTAACTTTGGGAAGAAGTCAAGGGAAGTTTGAAGTACTTTTTTTTTTTACATCTTCATTGAATAAAATAAGCCTGGTGAATGAAGCATCACAACCTGATTTTACACTAGCAGTTTTCCCAGCAAGAGGAATGGATTTCCTCAGCCATTGAGAAAATTGATACAAGTTTCTGATATGGGGTGAAGGCTAAAAGCCTTTTCCAGTCAAGCGCACAGAGCCCAAGATCAGAAAGCGTGCCATAATAACAGTACAAAGATGTCAACTGCTTCTCTTGCTTAAGAAATAACCAGCTTTCAGTCCATTAGGATAGCCAGGTGAGTGACAGAAATATCAGATTGCAACTTGGGGATGGATGGATGGATGGATGGAGAGACAGAGATAATTATAGTTGTCATTTCCTGGTTTTCTATTTTAATTACGTCTTTTTCTAGTATTTGTAATAAAACATAATTAAGATTGGCCATAGGAATCTTCCACTTATGAGCAAGGGCAGAGGCAGGGGAATGACTACAGGGCAATTGCTTAAAGAACATATCTCCATTTGCTTAGCTTCCTGGCCCTTCATTTAGATGTCTGTGTACTGTGCACTCCCACTCATAAATCAGCCCCCTCCAACAAAAACACAACCACAATTGGACATGGCCTTTGCCATTTCTATTCCAGATGTAAATGTTTTCTGTTGTTTTATAAAATGAATACATTAGTGGAATGTATTGTATTCTTCTTCTGGCTTTTGCAAGTGATCCAAGAACATCACACAAATGCAAACCCACTTGACATATCTATTTCTCTGGTAACAATTGTTCCTACCATGGGAAAATGTCTTCAAGAGTCACTGAACATTATTATTCTACTTTTGTGCTTCCTAGTTTTCCATACAGTAAGCCACATGATACATACTATGAACCAGTGGTGCGTTGTCAATTTTTTTACTACCAGTCCGGGCGCATTTCCACCAGCGCTCCGCCCATCCAGATGGGTGGGCGGAGCTTCCCATCACCACTACTATCAGTTCACCCAATCTGGGCTGACCCAGCATCAACCCACCTCTGCTATGAGCCACAAGTTCTTACACATTTCCTTCCATGCATCTCTCCTTAATTGTTTTTTGTCAGGGCAACCTGGTCTACCCAATTATGGGACAGAGCACACTACTTCCATTTTTATCTATACTAGTCTCCCTACATTTCTTTGTCTGTAAAACATAAATTCAACACAAAAATAGTTTGTTGTGAAAGCGACTGCCTGGGAAGACTCCTTGATTGGGACTGAAAGGCGAAAAATGAAAGCAGTATGCTCCATCCCATAATTGGGTAGACCAGGTTGCCCTGACCAAAAAAGCAATCTTCCCCCTGGTATAGCTGACAAAGGGAGGAGAGCCCATGGCTTAGAGGTTAATACATCTGCCTAATATGCAAGTAGCCCTGGTTTGAATTCCAGAAGAGTATGGCTAGCTGATGAGAGCTAAATAGCTTGAAATATACCAGTTTCCTTTTATTTCTTTGTCGGTAAAATATAAATTCAACATCTCTCCTTAATAAACCATTATGTTTAACCTATGTTTGAAAGTTTGAATTGGAACATACACTTTCACCGGTTCATTTGTCATTGTGTAAATGAGTATACCATCCCTGTAAGACTCCATTGAAGCAGAGGCCTTGCTATGCAGCCTATCAACAAGATCTCTCAAGCTGATTGAAAGCCGAAAAGGACTTTTTCAATGGCAACAATATTCTTGAAGAGAAGTGTCTCACTTGTCTTTGTTCTGTTGGAACCAGACCATGAAAAAGTTTCTGTTCCATGCAAGATTTTAGATATAATTACCTTTGTACTTTGTCTTTAAAGATGATGAGTTCCCATTTCTAATGTCTACATCCAATATAGCATTAAAGTCTACATTCCTTTGAAAATTCAGCAAAACATCAATTATTTCAACATTAAAAATAAAAAAATGAGAAAGAGAGAGATACCTGGATTCCATTTGACTCACATACACAAAAATGCTTAATAATGTTGTTGTGTGGTAGAGCAGATGGGCCATGTGATGGAAAAATATGTCAGAGAGGTCATCTGTCTCCAATGTGTCCTTACCAATGTGTCCCCAACCAGCCCAACTGAAAAGTAAATGTCTTGTTAGACACTAAGTTGTAGACAATTCTATAGGTAGTCCTTGAAATATAACAATTTGTTTAGAGATCATTCAAAGTTGTAATGGCACCATGACTGTTTTTCTGACTATTGCAGCATCCCGTGGTCATGTAATGAAAATTGGCAATTGAATCGTATTTATGTGATTGCATGATCCCAGGGCCATGTGATCACTTTTTGCAACCTGTTGACAAGCAAAGTCAATAGGGAAGCTAGATTCACTAACAGCCATGTTACTAACGTAACAACTAAGTGATTTACTTGACAACTGTGGCAAGAAAGGTCATCAAAGGGGGGAAAACTCACTTAACAATGTCTCATTGAGCAAAATAAATTTTGGACTCAATCATGATCATACATGAAGGCTACCTATTTCTATAGCCATATAACAGCACAGTCACAGTTCAGCACTGAGAATCAGAATTTCTTACCCTGTTCTTCCTACTTCTAACTCTTTTACTACAGCTAGTATATAATACAAGCTCTCAAGTTCAACAAAGTGGACAAATGTTTCTATTCTGTGTTGAACTACTTTCTTTGCTGCAGGAAGGCAAACACTGTCTATTAGGCACAAAGAGTCAAATGTAAGACAACTCAGATGTCACAACCCATTTCTCTAGCTTAGTAACAATTAGCACTTGGCTTGTAGCCCAGACCATAATCTCTAAATAATTCTGGTCCCTGTATGGTTTCCAAAGATCTAGGAATAGGGGGGTAGATGGGAGACTGCTATTTACCACAAAATGCAAGATGTAAATTGTTATTTGTAAATGTTCTTTTTATAGAAATAATCCATCATAATCTTATTCAGAAATATATGAATAAAATCATTAAAGCACTCCTTCCTATAGTTTATTCCCTTATAGCTTATACATGATTATATTTTCATAGTAATTAAGTTCTTATGCACACTAGTCCTGATACTTGGCTGAATACCGTAATTTTCAGACCATCTCACTATAATGGTTAATGTTGTAATTAGATTCTGGTTATTAGAAAAAGAGAGGTTAAACAGGGGTTGTTGTTGTTTTCTGTCAATACAAAAATAAAAAGGTTGAAGGACAAAAAAGCTTTCCAATAATAATAATAATAATAATAATTTAATTTATATCCCGCTCTCTCTCCCCGAGGGGACTCGAGGCGGGGCACAGGCAATTAAAAATACAAATAAACACAGACAAGTACAAAATACAGAATTAAAAATAAATTAAATAAATCCTGCGCTAAAACCTATAAACTAAAAACTACCCCTAAAAAACCCTAACCTAAAAAGAGACTACCCAAAGGAGAATATTTGCAGCTTAGGGTTGAAATGAGGGGTCCTTGGTCCTCTCTGAGTTTGTTTGTTTTCTTGCAAACATTTCATTACCCTAACTAGGTAACATCAACAAGCCAGCTCAGAGAACACCAAGGACCCCCTCAAAAACCTTTTATCCAAACACACAAAGCTATCATTCTTATGTGTGTGTGTATGTGGTGGTGGTGGTAGGGATTACAATATTTTTCAGAGTATAAAACGCACCAAGGTTTTGAAGAGGCAAATTACAAAAAAAAGTAGGTAGGTAGGTAGAGAGAGGGAGAGAGAAGGAGAGAAAGAAAGAGAAATGTGATAGGTAGGTAGATAAAGGGATAGAGAGAGAGAGAGAAATAGAGAGAAATACAGTAGATAGGTAGGAAGAGAGAGTGTCTGTGTAGGTAGGTAGGTAGGTAGATAAAGGGATATAGAGAGAGAAATAGAGAGGGAGGGAGAAATACAGTAGGTAGGTAGGGAGAGAGAGTGTCTGGGTAGGTAGGTAGGTAAAAGGGGGAGAGAGAGATACAGTAGGTATGTAGGGGGAGAGGGAGAATGTGTGTGTGTAGGTAGGTAGGTAGAAGGATAGAGAGAGAGAAATAGAGAGAGAGAGAAATACAGTAGGGAGAGAGAGAGTGTGTGTGTATAAGTAGGTAGGTAGAAAGAGAGAGAGATAGAGATACAGTAAGTAGGGAGGGAGAGAGAGTGTGTGTGTAGGTAGGTAGGTAGGTAGGTAGAAGGATAGAGAGATAGAAAGAGGGAGAGAGAGAAATACAGTAGGTAGGGAGAGAGAGTATGTGTGTGTAGTTAGGTAGGTAGAAGGATAGAGAGAGAAAGAGAGAGAAAGAAAGAGAGTAATACAGTAGGTAGGTAGAGAGAGACAGAGATAGATTAGGTAGGCAGGTTGATGTTTCCAGGTTTATTTATCCATGTCCTGCAGAAGGAAATTGCTGACAAACCTTAAGACTTTGTTTCTGCTGGCACAGAAACAGTTAAAGAGGCTTCCGAAAGGTGGGGGGGGGAGCCTTTGCACTCGGCAAACCACCAAAACAGCCAATTTCTCTGTGAAAATGGGGCCATTTTTTTCAAATAAAAAGCATAACTAGCCTTGGGGGGGGGGGCTTGCAGAGTGCTCCTGGAGGTGGGGTCAAAAATGAGCGAAAAACCCGTCCCATTTATTGCGAAAACGGGCCATTTTTGTGTTAAATAAATTGCATGCATAGCCCTATGGAGGCTTATAGAGTGCTGCTGGGGGCTGGGTGAGGGGCAAACGGCCCTTTTGAGGCTAATTTCTGCCCTCCCCAGCCCCCAGGAGCTCTCTGGAAGCCTCCATAAGGCTAGGCACAGCCAGTTTGGTGAAGGGGGCGGGGTTCCAGGAGGCAAAAAAAAATGCTGTATTCGATGTATAAGACGCACCCAGATTTTCAGCCTCTTTTTAGAGGAAAAAAGGTGCATCTTATACTCCGAAAAATATGGTACTGATAAGAATTCTTAGCAAAAAGAAAGAAAAAAGAACTAGTGAGCATAACAATATAAAATGTGGCACTGGTAACATTAATTTTAACAAATTGGAGACAAAACCTGTGTCTATAGAAGTTTGGAAGTTCTACCCAACTTGTTAAAAATAATTTTATTTCACTTCTTTGCCAAGGATCTTTTTTATTTTATAAAAAAGAGCTGCAGTAATTGAATCACAAAAGATCACCGGGAATATTTATAAGGGTGAGAAGATTCCAGAACACAGGAAGAATAAAACCTAATGCTTATCCAAAGTGAGAGAATGGGATAAACTTTTTGAATCACAGCCAAAGAGTCTTTGCCAAAGTCACGGTAAATGCGATTGAGAAAATAGAGACTCTATTAATAGACTAGTGGCTTCTTGGGGAAATAATGTTTATGTACGAAGTATTTGTGGTCTAACAAGATAATAGTGGAGCTTTCGTCAAACAATTCAGAAAGATTAACGGACTAGTAAAACATAGTTCAACATCCAAGAAGTTGTTTACAGTGTCGTTAAAAAGCTGTTCCCTTGTTCGAAAGTTTCATAAAACAGCTTGGGAAAAGAGGCAAATCATAAAATAATAACAAGAGAAGGGGAAGGCATTGCATTTGAGAAAAAACAGCTCTTTGCATTTTAAAATAATAATAATAATGATGATGATGATGATGATTATTATTATTATTTTGATTTGTATACCGCCCTCTCTCCCATAGGGACTCAGGGCGGTGCACAGGAATAATAAAGGATAAAATACATATAAATACAGTCAATAGATAAATTTAAAATTAAATTAAATAAATTTAACCTGTGTTAAAATAATAAGAAACCCTATTAAAATGATAGTAAAAACACACTATGCCAGGCCAGCCGCATGACAAAAGTAAGTCTTTAATGCTCGCCGGAAGAGGCAAAGGTCCATGGATGGTCAGGGGGCAGGTTGTTCCAGAGGGCTGGGCCTGCCACAGAGAAGGCTCTTCCCCTGGGAGCCTCCAGCCGGCATTGTCCAGCGGACGGCACCCTGAGGAGGCCCTCCCCCTGGGAGCGGACAGGTCGAATGGAGGTATGTGGCAGGAGGCGGTTCTGCAAATAACCAGGACCCATGCCATGGAGCGCTTTGAAGATGGTCACCAAAACCTTGAAGCGCACCCGGAAGGCCACAGGCAGCCAGTGCGGCTCACACATGTGGGAGTGTCTTGGTGTTCCCAAGATCCCCCGCGCGGCCGCATTCTGAACTAACTGAACTAGCCTCCATTTTGTCTCCAGTGCCTTTCTCCCAGATTGGAACTGAACCAGATGGATATTTCTTCCCACAGTACAACTCTAAGTGGGTGGTTTTGGGCCAGCCACTTGCTGTCAACCCTCCGAAGAAGGCAAGGGCAAAGCATTGCTGAAAAATCTTGGAGGAAAATGCAGGGACTTGTCCATTAGGAATAAAACAGGGTGAGGAGATTTCCAGGCAATTGCTAGGAGTCATCACTAACTTAAAAGCACCTAAATAAATAAATAAATCAGCCCATATCTGCATGCACAGCTGCTCTACTTTTGTGATCGCTAAATTTTAATAAATGTGGTTGGATAAATTATCTGTTTCTATAAATGTTTCAAATGCAGGCTGAGCCCAAGTGCTTCAAATATTCTAACTGCAAGATAATCATAACATCCCAGGCTGCAAATATGGAGACTAGCATGAAAATCCAGCAGCACTTCTATCATCATAGCAATGGGACTGTATTAACCCTGCTAGCATGCAGGCTTTTCAAGTGATCTGAAGAATAATTTAATACTACGGTACAGGTAAGATGGGTGTGAAAGGGGAATTTTTATTAAACGGCTTCCATTTGTTTTGATTATTATCAACTTCCTGATCATTTTCACTAGCTGTTAGAATTTTAAGGAATATAAACATTCCTGATTCATTCCTTCATTACATTTCCTTCCGCCAGTTTCCAGAACAGCTATAAATTCTACCATTAGTTTGATTTAAAATTTTTTAAACAATCCACTTAACAGCTTAACATAAAACGGTGAATTATCTGGGCAGAATAAAGTGGTCTGACCTCTAAGGAAAAAAAAGCCACCTAATTTCACTAGTAAAAGTGAAATTTAGGATGGTATTATTTCCATTATTTTGCCATTGCATTCCCATTTCCCTGTAGTTTGCAAGCAGCCTCATTCAGTTGAGTGAAATTCAAGATCTCAAAAGTACTTGGAGACCCAGACCCTTCTCCTCAACTGAAATTCTGAGGGCAAAAGTACATACTCCTTAAAACACAAGAGTAGCTCTGCTTGTTCTTAACGCTGCAATAATTACAAGAAACTCAGCCTGGTGCTACAGGGCGAAGGTGGAAGAGCTGTCAAGTCAAATCATCTTTGTTTCTTCACATGACCAGCACATTTCAAGAGATAAGAGCGCCAACATTTTGCATTCCTTCACAGGGCCTATGTCCCTTAAGTTCATGGATCACATTTGGTAGTGTAAATTATGAACATTGACAATAAATGCCACCCTTGGGAATGTTCAATTTGAAAACATTATAGAACGATTGCATAGAATGCTGTTTTTAATTTCATTGATCAATACTGAAAACCCAATTATTTTGCTTTCAGACTCTATGTGTATAGTCCTGGGTCCTTTGTGGAGAAGGGCGGGATATAAATTTAATAAAATAAATAAATAAATAAATAAATATATACATACGTACACATAATACATACATACATACACCCTGTTTTTCAGACTATAAGGCACACTACCCCCCCGCCAAAAAAAAGTGGGTGGAATTGTCTGTGTGTCTTATAGAGCAAATATTATCAGTGGAGAGAGGGGTTGGTGTGGCACTGATCAGCTCTTCTAGGTGGCGGGGGTCACCACCACCACTGCCACCTATCATTCTTCATAGTGAAGAATGGCGAATGAGCAACAGCAAACGGGCAGCAATGAATGGGCCAATGGGTTGCGATGGTGGCAAATGGGCAGTGGTGAACAGGCCACGGTGAACAGGCTGCAATGAATGGGGTAGTGCCACAGCAAATAGGCGCCAGCTGCAGTGAACAGGCTCCAGAGGCAGAGGCAGATTTTTTTTGTTTTCTTCCTCTAAAGCTAATGTGCATCTTATAGTCCAGAACATCTTATAGTCTGAAAATACTACACACACAATATAATATGATTAATCTAATTGAATTCTGACTAAACTTCTGACTATTTTTTATAAACTCCTGATTCCAAAGTAAAAACATTACTCCCAAAATATGTGAGCCATGTAGTAGTAGTCCTAGTAGTAGTAGTAGTAGTAGTAGTAGTAGTAGTAGTAGTAGTAATAATAATAATAATAATAATAATAATAATAATAATAATAATAATAATAATAATAATAATAATAATAAATTCAGACTGACAGGCACTTGCCCTACAACACACCTGTTATAACAATAATTGAAAAGAAAAAAGTATGGTTCATTGACATTGCAATACCTGGTGATGCACGAATTGAAAATAAGCAGCAAGAAAAAGATCACAAAATACCGAGACTTGCAAATTGAAGTTGAGCGACTGTGGAGGAGGAAGTTGTGTGTTGTCCCGATTGTGATTGGAGCCCTTGGAACAATACCTAGGGAGCTGCCTCGCTATGTGGAGGTTCTAGGTTTGACACACTTGAGCATTCTGACTCTACAAAGGGCCACCCTGTTTGGAACTGCTTATATCCTCCGACGTTACCTTGACCGTTCCTAGGTCCTTGGTTAGGACTCGAGCTGTTGAACTACCAACCAGCCCCAAAGGCTGTGAATCTTACCAAAGATTACCCACAGATGATAATAATAATAATAATAATAATAATAATAATAATAATAATAATAATAATAATAATAATAATAATAATAATAATAATAAAAACAACAATACAATCAAAAATGAACATATGTCTTCAAACCACTGCTTCAGAGTACACTACACTAGCATATAATATTATTTATTACAGTATAAAATAATAACACAATTGGAGGTCTTCTAGTCCAACCCCCTGCTCAAGCAGGAGACCTATACCTTTTCAGACAAACTGCTGTCCAGTCTTCTTGTTAAAACACTCAAGTGATGAAATACCCACAACTTCTAAAGGCAAGTCATTCCACAGATTTATTATCATTATCATTACTTTTTACTATATTCTTTATTACTTATTTCAATCATTTTTAAAATTCCTGGGTGTGTTTTATTTATGAACATAAAGCAGTTTCTCTATAAAAAAAGTAATGTTTTTTATTTATTTTATTTATTAAATTTATACCCCGCCCTTATGTATATTTAAGAATGTATTAATAAGCAATGCAGGCTGTCTTTTGTTTGTTTCTTTGTAACGTAAAACATAGCCATGTAGTACCTCATATATGAGGCATTACATAATTAACACCTGCATCTTTCTGGTCTGAGAACTTATGAACAGGGAACTAGGCTGTATCCAGCCACCCACCCATCCATCCATCCATCCATCCATCCATCCAGCCACCCATCCATCCATCCATCCATCCATGATTTAAGACACTGATGCTGTGTTTGTATGGGTATAGGCAATTAGATCTAAGACAATCACCTGGGAATGGTCCAATTTCTCATACTATGTCATACATATGAAACCTCACAGATAAGAATTTTTCATCTTTATTTATCAGAAAACTTGGAGTTGTCTTAAAAAGCTCAGTGAAAATATTGTCAAAGGCACACAACAGGATTTGCCACAAATAAGTTGCAAGTTTTCCACCCCAGGCATTTGAGAAAAAAAAATTGGAAATTCCCATTGTTTTGGAAACATAAAGCCAATATCATTTGAAGAAGTAATTTATTACACGTAGCAGGTGCTTGTGTTTCGGCATACATCTCTCTGGGTGAGAGCGAAACAGAAAGCAGCTTGTATTTTACAGTAAACAGAAGCACTATTTTGGGGTTTTGGTTGTGAGAGACAGAAACAGACCAACAGACAGATAGACAAAGCATATTGTGCCTGTCAAATTGTGTCTGGCGGTTTTGATGCAGAGAGGTGCATTTGCAACTTTATATCATGGCCAGATGATTCTCTCTAGGTGGTGCTGATAAATAAATAAGGATTACCTGAATTCCCAATATACTTACCACGTTCTGTCATTCTGCCCATCCTTACTTTCACCCCCAATAATATATAGGTAGCGCTTCCATCATAACATTGTACTGCTCAATAGAATCATAGAATTGTAGAGCTTCAAGAGCTGGTCTTCTAGTCCAGCCCCCTGCTCAAGGCAGGAGCCTTATACTATCCCAGTCAAATGGCTGTCAAGTTTATTCTTGAAAAGCTCCAGTCATGGAGCATCTACAACCTCATGTGGAAAGCTATTCCGTGGATTAATTGCTCTCAGAAAATGTCTTCTTACTTCTAAGTTGGATCTCTCCTTAACAAGGTTCCACCCATTACCTCTTGTCCTGCCCTCTGGAATTGTGAGAACTTTATGTTGGGTGAAAACCAGCACTGAAACTAGTAGAAAACCATGGCAAGGTGATTCTTTAACGGAGCATTTAAACATTCTTACCGCATTAAAAGAAACATACTGATAAGCAAAGGAAAACTGATATTTTTGGATAATATACTGCTCCTTTCTATTTTTATTTGCAGGCTCAATTCCTGATGCTAATCAATTGGTAGAAAGGAAGAATACTTATTGAGTTAAAATTCTTAATTCTTCCCCATGCCCCCTGCTTTGAGATTTTGCCAAACTTTAATTTAAAATTCTGCAGACATCCTTTTTATAAGGAGCAATATAGAAAATCAGACTCGCATTGTTAATAAAAGATAGTATTACAGAAAGCCTGGATCAGCCTCTCGTAGTACTTCAGTAATTTGATTCTTCAGCTATAGAATATTGCAAAGCTAACAGAGACATTATGGGGGAAATATATTTTAACTCCAGATAAAGAGATCTATATTAAGAATGGCTCTGCCTCTTCTATACAAAAGGTTCAAACATGATTTCAAATAACAGTGTTTCCAGCATGGGTAGCTAGGGAATTCTGGGATTTAATATTGGCACCTCTTAAAGTTATCAAGATTGAGAAACACTGATCCCATTTTATCCCATGTTGGAATAGTAAGGTTCTATGTGAAGAGTTGCTACGTCATTGAGTTCTGCACTTGGAAATGCATTTTATGTGTGTTCTTGCTGCACTCCATTCAGATTTTAATCTGGAACTTCAACTATTTTATTCCTGTTTTTCATTGTCTTTATTATGATATGTCTATGTAGTTTTCATGTTTGCATGTCTATTTGCACACTTCCCAGAGTTGCTCTATGAGAGAAATGGGCAGTTTTTAAATACTATATATCAATATCTATCTATATAAAAATGGTTGTGTGAGTGTATGTTCCAGTATAACTCTGGAACGCCATGAGCAGTTTCATCCAAACATGGTACGCAGATGACTTGCTCTATAGAAACAAATATTGTAGGGGCATGGCACTCCTAAAATCTCTTGGGGGGTGTTCTATTAAGATACAGCCTGTTGTGTCTTAAAATGGCTTCTACTGTACAACACAGTGGAGTTATCATGGTAACAGCTTCACAGTACTCCCCAAGGGGACTCTCTCATATAAGAGGGAAAATTCGACATTAGAAATTACATTTGGTCTGGACATTTTTCCCCTATAAATAAATACCTTGGCAACGCTGGGTTATTGGCTAATATAAAATAAATCCCTGGTCATGGAAAGACAGCACCCTGTACTCACATATTTTCATATTCACATTAGAGGTCAATGGCCCACATGTTTCACAGATATTAGGATCACAGATAAGACTGCAGCTAACAGAGATGAAATGATAGAGGGGATTGAAGTTTGGAACTTTGGGGGAGAGTGACCATGTCATACTGAGATTTAATGTAATGCAGAAATAAGCAATAGAACAAAATCAAGCTACTATCCTTCATATCTATTATACTTGTCAAAGAAGGCATTTGTATTATTATAGTATGATAGTTCTAGGATTTTTCATATGTCAAATAACAAAAAAAAATCTAGCTGATTTGGATTTAGTTTTACCAAGTTCTACAAAATGCTTGGCTTCAACAAAATGTTGAAGATTCACAGGCTGATGTCTCATGCACATCCTCAGGCCTTTTGGCTAGATCGGAGCATCCAGCATGAAAATTGCTACTCCTACATCATGCCAAGTCAGACAAATAGTTGACATCAAGAAGGGCTTCAATTTTAACTTCATGGATTTACTCATTCTCAATGTCTCTTCGCCAAAGTCAATCTGCCCTGAAATTCTTGCTTCAGAAGTTCCAGAAATCAGTCATTAAGGACAGTGCTGCACAAACCTAAATGGCCCAAATCTAGAGAACCATCTGCAATGCAGACTTTTACACAATGATAGGATCTGTCTCCTGTGTTCAAAATGATGTCCATTATATTATGAATGTTCAAGAATATTCAGTGCCGTTTCTACCTTTCATTCAGGCATAACCTGCAATTAACATGAAAAACTAATTTACAGTTCCACTTTTCAGAGTGTGGTGGCTGACAATAGTCAGCTTCATATTAGGGTGAGCGTTTTTAGACAATATTTTTGTCTCTGTGTTAGCAGGTGATGTATCAAATGACATCAGTTCTTGCTAGAATGTGCTACATGAGATAATGTTCTGAAAACGTGTATCGTATGCCTTTCTACCCCAAAGATGCTGTATGGAATGCCACTATAACGATCAATTAGACTGGCTAGGTAAAGCTATTATTACTGATACAAACCCATTAGGACAAGATTCAGCAGTCCATCTGCACTTGAAAGACAAAGGCCCTTCTTTTGAAGACAGCAAACTCCACATTTTGGACACAGAGGATCGCTGATTTTAAAGAGGGATCCAAGAGGCCATCTATGTCAAAATTGAATAGCCCTCTCTCAACAGAAGGGGAGGGATACAACATCATCTATCTCCTGTTTACAACAGTCCTTTCAGCAGTTCCAAGAAGGCTTCAGACCCATTTGCACTTCTCAGGTGAGACTGAGGACACAGATAACCCTCCAACTGACCTCAACAACTCTCTAAAAGAATGCAAATGACCAACTGTCTGCAAGGAGTATAAATCCTTCCGTTTTCTACCATCCAGTCAGAGCTGAAGAAACTTCTTGGATGAGAAGCAAAATGTCTTCAAGTCAAAACCAGAAAGTCCAGTTGCTTCTTGAAAAAAGCACCTTTGGGACAACCGTGACCTGGATGACTGAGAATCACCATAAACATATCGATACAGTATACATTTACAAAAATACATTACAGGCAGGGGTGGGTTCCTGCCAGTTCTAACCTCTTCTATAGAAGAAGTTCCACAAATCTACAGTGCCATTTAGAACCGGTTCCAGCTCCCTCTCCCCGCCCGTCCGCACTTCATCAAAATGAAGAGCAAGAGGAGGAATTCTGGGAGTTGAAGTCCACAAGTCTTAAAGCTGTCAAGTTTAAATACCCCTGGGTTTTTTTTCCTAAAGGGTTAGGGGTGCAGGGGTCCTGTAACTTGACAGCTTTAAGACTTGCATGCTTCAAATGCCAGTTTCTAAGCCAACATTTTGGTTGCTAAGAAAGAGCGTTGTTAAGTGAGTTTCACCACATTTTACAAGTTGGCCATGCCCACTCAGCCACATGGCCGGCAAGCCACTCCCACCTGGCAAGTCACTCCCACAAAGCAGGCCACACCTACAGAAGAGGTTTTAAAATTTTTTGAAACCCACCACTGATTACAGGTGATATCAGTGCCCGAATCTAATTTATAGAAGTAATAGAGGCTGATGCCATGTGATTAAAAACCACAAATGTGCTAGAGTTTTCCTCTGGCATTTCAGCATTATGCTTACCAGCTTATGTTCCTTTTACTTTTCCCCAAAACATTGGCATTTGTCTTTCTCTGCCCAAATCCTAAGGGTTCAATTATTTATCAAACCCTGTTGCCTATTGGCTTATTTAGAGACAAAGAAACCTTCTGCTTCTTCTGTCCCGACAGGCCCCTCCCTTGAGCTGGAAGCTATTTATTCATGGAAGGTGACTTCAAGCCATATTGATCTACACGGTAAAGAGAAATCACAGGTTAGATTGGCCTAGTTTTTGTATTGCTGTTGACTGATCTTTTTTCCTTATTGAACAAATCCTTGTGTTATGGTTCTTTCAATCTCATGCGACAGAAGTGGCATGTAAAAGGAACTGAAAAATCTTTGTACAATCATTTTAATTTTACTGACTTTTCATTCTTTTCTTTTTGGATACCTGTTTTAGGCATTGGTCTGACATTCAGTGAAAAGAAGGATCCATAGTGATTCAATTTCAGGAGGATGGTGTACTGATTATGTTCATACAATTTCAAATAATGTTTTTGACTTTAATCAGATTTTAGTGTGATTTTATATATCTATGCAAGGTATATGGATTGTTTCCTTTGTAAAAATACACTAAACCAATCTGGTTTAGGACCTTACTTGATCTCTTGAAAGCAATGCTACATTTGTATTGCCCCACCTCGGAAAATGGGTGATGTCTGTTCTGATTCCTTCTATAAAACTTTATTTAGTTGACATAGATCTAGATCTAAATTGGTATGTTTTATGTTAAGGCATTTATTTATTTATTTGTTCTGATATGAATTCTAAATGTCATGAATAATTTTCCCCCCAGGCCAGGCTCTATCAAACTGTTGCAGTGCTATAAAAGGGAAAAAATACCATACATGCCCCCTCCCCAATAATACATAGCAGACATGGTACTTCATATGTGAATATAAGCTGGAACATTCAAATCCCACCTCTTTTGAAGTTATTTAGAGTAAAGTGAAAATATGAAAGATTTGCATAAGGAGAAAAGAAAACATTAAAAACACCATCAATCACCTTTTTTGGGAGAAAGAAAATGTGAAAGTTTGAATTCAAGTCCCTAGTTTTTTTCCTGGGGATGGGGGAACCAAGTACACACACACACACACACACACACACACACTTGTGTCACAACACCCTGGTAAGCCCCAATTAAGGGAGGGAGCAGACTGCATCCCTTTTCTGTCTATCGGCTCACCACAGGAGACCATCCAGGCAGAAAGCTATTTTCTCATTGCCTTTGTTATATTTGTAATAAATTTTTGTGCTGATAAATAAATAATCTATTACTAGTATAATAATATTACTAGTATAATAAACAAATCTATACTAGTCTCCCTTATTTATTTATTTATTTATTTATTTATCAGCACAAAAACATCACACACACACACACACACACACAAACACACACTGTATATAAGAATGTATGAATTTCCAGTTCTAGAATTGGTCAAGGAATTTTTTTTAAATCTAATTTCCTTTGTGCGTGCTTGGTTATGTAATTCTTCATTCAGGTTGGAAGAGAGTCCCGCAGTGGTTAGTTCCACAGTCTATTGAGGCATTCAAATTTCAAAGACTTAAAGGTCTGATTTTATTGCTTTCTTCGTGCTGAATAGAATTTCATTCTAGCGTTGCCATTTATGAAAAGATGTAAGCCCTAACATTCGTGCTACTTGTAAATTCATACAAGTTCAGACCTTTAATATTATCCTTTTAATGTTACCATTCTATTTGTCTTATCTCGTCGGGTGCTCAAACCCTATTTCTTTGGACTGAACATTTTTTTTAAAATAGCAACCTCTGACTTGAATTAAATAACTTATCTTCATCTCTTTCTTCTCCAAGTACATTCATACGCTCCATAATATAACTCTGTAATTGACTCACCAGGTATTTTTAAATGCAAGGATCCCTGGAAAATTAAGTTTTCTTTTAGGGCTATATTTTGAACTGAAGAAAGATAAATTCTAACAAGTCAATTTGTGGCTTAACACAGAATGAAGACGGGGGAAAAGTTATTATTCAATCATATGTTTGGCCTACTTTTCTGAAAAGTAAAATTGCCAGTACTTTCCTCATAACATTGTGAAATTTACATTATTCTTGTGCTGCTTTTACTTGGCATTCGGAGTACATTTTACAGAATAACCTTAAACTACAATTATTCTATGAGTTAGAAGATGGATGCCAGATTGGTGCAGCCACCATCTTATATGAACATATGTAGTGCTGGGGCAGGAAAAACAGCCCACCTTGAAAAATCCCTGACTGGTGTAAACATGTTACCTGACAACTCTCTCATACCATGTTCTTGGGAACACAAAACAAAGCTGATCAAATACTGTGCCATCAACATATGATAGGCAACTTATATTGGTGGGATAGCATTAGAAAACCGGTAGCATGCAGAATGATCCCAAAGCATCTCTAATTAGTTAACCCCAAGGCAATAGTGACCCTGAAACAGCATCTCTACAAACAGTGATTCCAATCATTTTGTGCAATGGTTTGGAAAAACAACACTAACGGGAAAGAGAGATGTAATGATTTGTGAGAAAGACCTGGGGGGATGGAGCATTTCTTTGCAGGGAATAGTGAGATAAGAGAGGATGTAGCCCACAGCTGTATAATGGGTAGAGAAGGAAGCTCAGAAGGGAACCTTTCTAATTTAGTACACCGCCTTCTCTCCTGACAATTGACTGCTTTATATAATCTCATAGAAATTGACCAAGAAATATAGAGTATAATCACCACTGTCAAGATCTCTGCTTGCTTTACATTTTTGAAACTAAAAAAGAAGAAGAGATAATTAATTTATTCATATACTGGGCATATGAATGTATAGTTTCATGCCAACCCACCAGGCAATGAGTATGAGTAAATATATTCATACAAACGAAATGCAATACATTCTCCTATACAATAATATGATACAGCAATACAAGTTCAATTCCTTTCTTTAATTCTAGGCCATTATCTATATATGAGATTTAGTAAATGTCAACATTATTCACCTGTTCCGGAATTAAATCAAAATTTATTTTTTATCTTGGCTTGAGGAAGGTACTGAACTTTCTTTCTCACAAATCTCTCTACTTGGAGAGCTGTCTAAATAGAGGTAGATACATATATGTTCTGACTCCCTCCCGACACAAGACAAAAGACTAGACTGACTGCTATTTGGCAGCTTGCCTGAACTAACCTTGACTAGAAGATAACACGATCCAAACTCTCCAATTCTGAAAAAACTCTTTGACTCCGAAATAACCTCTCTACGTTGTTTCCTGCAAACCTTTCAATATACTGAGGATTTCTTTTAAAGCCTCTTGGGAGGGGCCAGTCAATTAGGCAGCTGCTACTGATATCTCCGACTGCGTCGTTCTGCTAATTGCCATTGCCTCCTCTCAATCCTTCTTAACCTGACATCAGGGACAAACTGGGCTTCCTCCTCCCCACTACACCAAGCCCCAGGTGCCTCCTGATGCCTAGCCGGGCTCTCTGCTCTCTCACTCTCGGCCTTCTCCTCTAGAGCAGACTCATAGGACTCCTCACTAGAGGAATCCATCAGCAGCTCATCCTGAGCCGGCTGGGCCACAACACACAGATATATCATCTAGAAACTCCATAATCTAAATTTGTTGTATAGGACACTGCACATTCTACCTGATGGGATTTAGCTCCTTCCCAAAAAATCTGTATACCATAAATAATCAACAATTCTAGGTCTAATCATTTGTTTAATATTATTGTTACTAATCATCCAGTTAGCACCCTTAAGAGTAAACAGTTGATTAGCACTCAGTGATTTTTAGTTCAATCTCAATGATTCCCATTGAGACTTTGATTCCAACATTAATCTGATATCTGCTAGTAGCACAGGGGCATTACATTCAATTATATTTGATATTATCCACTATAATATAGTGATGATAGCTGGCACATTATATTTAAATTATTATAATACAGAGCAATTTTCTAAGATGGTGTTCTTTGAAAGACTTAAACGGGTATTCCACTTATTTTTGATACCTCTTATTGTTATGATTAGGTAAAAGCAGCTTCTGCATTCTCTGGAACAAAGTATATACTGTGAAGTAATTGAGGTGTTGGAATAAGACCAGGGAATGCCAAGTGTAATTCCACTGTCCACTATGGTCACTCTTTTTCAGCCCACCTTACTTCACAATTATTGAAAAGTGTTTTGAATGCACCTTAAGTTCCTTCTGCAAATGTGAGATAGTTATCTAACCAGGTGTTGCAATTAAAATTGAAATACGAATAGGTGGTTATTTAATTCGTGAGTATGATGCAAATTAAGAGAATACAGGTAGTTCTTGATTTATGACTAGAATTGAGCCCAAAATTGCTGTTCCTATAAGACAATTGTGAAGTGAACTTTGCTCCATTTTATGGCCTCTTTTGCCACAGTTGTTAAGTGAATCACTGCAGTTAAATCAGTAACCCAGTTGTTAAGAGAATCTGGCTTCCCCATTGAATTTGTTTGTCGAAAGATTGCAAAAGGTGATCACATGACCCCAGGACGGTGCAACTGTCATAAACGTGAGTTAGTTATCAAGCGTCTGAATTTTGATTGCATGACCATGGAGATGCTGCAATGATTGTAAGTGTGAAAAATGGTCATAAGTCTTTATTTTCAGTGCTGTTGTAACTTTGAATGGTCACTAAAACAACCATTCAAGCACTATCTGCCCAGGATAGCAATAAGAGTTAGGAGAAAGTTTTTACAACAGAAAGAACTTGCTAACTAAAGTAAAAATGTAGGTCAGGGATGTCAAACTGGCAGCCTGCGTGCTGGATGCGTCATGCACAGGCCACGCTCACCCCAGCTCTGTGAATGGGAAAAATGTCATGAAATGTCATGTGACAGCAACATGGGGTGGTGAGGTTTACACCCATGCTCTTGATTGATTTTTATATGCAACTTCTCTCACTGTTACAGCAACTCTGGGCAGTTTACAAAGTGATAAAAAGTTTTTAAAAACTACAATAATACTGTTGTGGCCTGTTGGCCATTGGCTCCTCGAGCAGCCGAATGAGAGGAGGAGACATGGGAGTCAGGATCAGCTGGGAGCTCCAAGTAGGAAGAGGGAATGGAGCTGGAAGAGAGAGAGAGAGGTGAATCCTGGGCCATCCGTCAGCCCTCAGAGTCAACATCCCTAGGTCTGGAGGTGGTTCATGAAGAAAAGGAAGGCAGAGGAGAGCAGTGGAAAGCTGTGGGCTGATCCTGGGGAAGGAAGAGCCACTGCTGCTAGCAAGGCCTCTGGACATAAAAGGCAGGGAGCAGAGATGAATAGATGTGGCAAACAACTATTCATCTTCCGGCCAGATGGACTTGTTAGCCTGTGAGATGAACTTTTTGTCGGGCCTGCCGGCATTCCTAATAAAGGAATCTTTTGAGTTCATGTCAGAGGGTTTGTCGTGTTTGGGGAGCTGGGTCAGAACAAATACAAAATCATTAGGATTTAGGAGATTAAATAAGAAACTAAAAAAACAAAAGGAGAAGCAACATGAGGGTTGGGATCTTCTCTCTACCCTGTCAACCACACCCAGCACAGGGAACCCCTATTGGTTTTGAGGCTCTTCCACAAGTCCAGGAAAGTAAGAGAATATTTCACAGGGTGGGAAGGGGGCACAATAGTAAAGACTCATCTTCGGGACCCTGCTAGGGAAATTTTTTTAGAATCTGAAGTAGGCCTCTTTTACTGGAGTGAAGGGGATAGGCTTAGTCCAGGGCTTCTCAGATACTCTGGACCAGGGTATTGTTTGCTAGGTGACTGGCAATAACAATTCCCACTGGTTTCTCCAGATGTCAAAGAACAAAAGCTAAAGGATGATGTAATTAGTGGTATCTCTTCTTTTTCACATGTCCAGAGCACTTTCTGGTGAACAGGACATTGAAGCAACATTTTACCCCTAGGATGATGATGATGATGATGATGATGATGATGACGACGACATTCAGTTGTATCTGAATCTTGGTGATTCTATGGGCCAGGTCTTTCAACATCTTCTGATCTTGTACTACTTCTTTAAGTTGCTCTACGCTCTGGCTTGTATCAGCTTTGTTGATGGCCTCCTCAATGTGTTCTTTAGCCACCTGGTTTCCTTTTACTGTTAACTCTTCCAAACACAATTGCTTTCTCCAACAAATTCCCCCACATGACATGGCCAAAATAAGTGCGATTTTGCAGTTTTGTCTTCCAATGATATGTCTGGTGTCTTGTGCTTCAATACTTGTTTGTTGGTCACTTTAGCTGTCCAAGGAATAAACAGGAAACTTCTCCAGCATCACTGCTCATTACCATGATCAATATCAATCTCTAGCTACACCCTCCCAGTCTCATTGGGATGCAGATCCTGCCCTGGAGAGACTTTCCTTTTGTAAAGCCAGACATTTCATTTTGGCCAGAACATCCAACTTGATCCTATCTCTAAATACTCAATTGTCAGCAGTGCATCTCTGAAACTTGCAGGGCCTTTAAATTATTTCTGCTCTATTGCTGTCTCTTTTTCCCCCCATAATGGATTGTATTGTATTTTTAAACCTTGGTGGGTCTCACTGTTCCACTTGCTCTCCTCGAACAAGGCAAAATGAAAAGTGATCTTTATGAACAATCCTGGCTTCATGTCTGGGCTGAGAATGAAAAGGAAAAATGAAAAATGAAAGGCCTAGCAGTTGTGTCATCCTTGCAACATGCACTGGGCTGGAAAGGAAGGTGACAAACTGGCTTTGTTTCCCCTAAAGCAATTTCTGAACTCTTTTTTTCCAGCTGCTAACTCCTCCGAACCATTCCCAGCCTAAGGATCTATAAATAAGCCATTCAAGAGTGACCGCAACAATTTGAAGCTGAATGGCTGCACCACAGTGAAGGGGAATGCAGGCAATTGCCTACACGGCTTCAGTGAATTCTGAAACAGCCACTTATGGAGGCGAAAGGGAAAAAAAAGTCAATAACCATCCTCTCAGGAGTCTCACTTTCTGCACAACTCATGAGGCTCTTATCAGAATCAGGGTCTTTCCACAGAAAAGGCTTCTAATTTTATTGGCTTTCTGAAGGAGAGCTAAGAGACGCCACTAATTTCACTTGCAGCAAGGGTGGGTAACTATGGCCCCTGTATGACCTATGGACTTCAACTCACAGAAATCCTGAGCCAGCATCATCATGGAGAAAATTTATCTATGTAGTTGAGAGTCAATGCCAGTTGGATACCACATAATCAGTTGATCAACCAACCAACCAACCAACCAACCAACCAGCCAACCAATCAATCAATGTTTACTCTTTACTTCTTTGAACTGCATGGGTTTTTCTTTATTTCCAGAGGTTTCATTGGCTTGGAGTGCCAGTACTTGGTAACTAGAAAATAGTCTCAAAATCTTAGCATTTATTACTAGTGTTTCTGTGTGGCACTGGCTGGTTTGTTCATTTTTTGACAACTTTATATAGTTAACAAAAGGAATTCTCATAGGTGCCCCATATTGTTAATTCTGTCATAAATCACATAGGGACACAATATTATATTAAACAGTTATTATTGGGCTCTGTCTAATTGTAAGTGTTTTTTAAAAATAAGCTAGAAACAGCTAACTCATCTTCTAATTTCATTTCAGGATAGCCATGGCATAACAGGTTTCCTCTCTCTTCTAGAGAAGCTTTGATGCTTCTGTACTTACCCACAATGCACAATTGGGAGTACAAGAAATACCATACAAATGGAATGTTTTGTTCAAAAATGAAACGTTGTTGTTCATGATAATAGTCTGTGCCTTTTTTCATCTCAGTATCTGAAATGGGAGTTCCAGTTTGGTACATGGTCAAGGTATCAAAACTTGAAACCAGCAGACCATACATTCTAGTCCTATTTAGGACTAGTGACTATGACACAAAGCCAGCTGGGTGATCTTGGGTCAGCCACTCTCTGTCAGCCTTAGGAAGGAAGTAATGTCAAGTGCCTTCTGAAATTTTTGTCAAGAAAACTGCAGAGATTATCCGGGCAGTCACCAGGAATCAACACTGATTCAAAGGCACACAAAAAAGCATCAAGTGGACTTCCGGAGACTTAAAACACTCTTTAAATCACCCTGGACTGAACAATGTTGAATATTAAATTCAAGCATTTATTGCTAATGTCTTACTTTTTTAAAATAAGATATTACTTTGGTGGTTCTGCTTGTTCTGGATATGAAAGGAGGAGGAAGACTCTATAAGCAACATTGTACTTCATTACTATGCTTTTATATACTCTATCCCATGTTGACTAGCTTTAAAAGCTAGGCAAGACATTAGGACTTGGAGGGGAAAACTTCAAGTAGATGGGAAAGTTGAGGAAAAAATCCTAGATGAAGGCAATGAGAAATCAATTTCAATTTCAATTTCAATTTTATTAGACTTGTATCCCACACCTATCTCCCCGAGGGAACCCAGGGCGGCGCACAGGCAATTAAAATAAATATAAACATATATAAATACATTAAAACATCATAAATACTGCAATCATAAAAACTGATTAAATTTAGAAAGCCCATGCTAAAATTCAATAAAATCCCACTAATTAAAACCTTTTGCTAATTTAAAACGCAGACTGGTTAGATGATCATCTCTATCCGCACATGAAGTGACTCTATCCCAGCATTGAACAGTTTTCAACTGTCACTAAGTGACTGGATCTATGCAGAATATTAAGTCATACTGTGAGTTTGTTGGTTTGGTTTACTTTAATCTGAAACCTATTCCCTAGGAAAATGTTGTATACAAATCAGACCATTGTGGATTGCTCAATCAATTGCTTCCTGCTTTGAGGTTGTTCAAAAGCTACACAAAATATGGGATATATGAGTGTTACATTTATATGATTTAAGATATCCTTTGTTAAACATTAGAAGTGAAGTAGAACCCATTTGAATGAAGTCTTTTTAAAAATGGTGCTGTAGAGAAATCTGTTTTTGTTCTGTGAAAAATACAAATAGTATATTCATTTGAGAAATACTCTTACATATTTAATGAAAGAATAAAAAGCATTGCGCAATGTGTAAAATGAGGATGAAGACTAATAAATCTAATAAGAAAAAAATTGGGCAAAATTGAAGCGGAGATGGTTAAAAAAAACAGCATATTAAATCTAGTTATTTGGGAGGTTGTTGAAAGATAAATCATGTAGGCAGACTCAATTAAAAATTTTAATGCACAAGTGTTACTGTTTCCATTCCACTTGATTTCTTTAAACCAACTTCCCTGGAATGTCCACAAAATTATAAACACAGACTGAAGAAGTAACACCTCCCTAAAATAGTATATGGAATCTAACACCCTTGGATGGCAGCTGCTAATGAAATGGCTGGGCCAATATGCAATTTCTAAATTTTAATTAATTAATGTGATTCTTTTTACATAGTTGCCTGCCAGCCCACATGTAACATTTTAATCCGTATTGTTGTCAGTTATGGCAGGCTGACAACCTGAAAGAAGGTAGAAGGGCCAACTCACACATAATTGATTTCATTATTAAGTTATTTATAATGTTCAATTATTTATATCTTGTGTTTTCATGATATCCTTGCACAGCCTCCAATCAAGCAGAATGAAAAATCATTCAAAGCATATGCCAGAGTCTAGTTTCTCAATATTGCACTTTTGAATATTTCCCTTAATACTTATCAGATCTATTACCTATTTAATTTTTAATTTGTTTTTTTTTAGGGTTTTTTTTAATGGTTCCTTGGAGTCACTCAACTTCTAGCAACTGCCAGGACAAGTCCCTATAATATTTTTGGCATGGATTTTCAGAAGTGATTTTTCCTTGCCTCTTTCCTAAGACTGAAAGAGAATGACCAGCTGAAGTTCACCCACCTGGCTTTGTGTCAGGACTTAGAAGTGGTCTCTGGGTTTCTAGCCTGGCATTTATTTTAAAAATCTTTGAAATTAAAAAAAGAGCAAATGTCATATTCACACATAAATTTTAATCACCAAAAATGCTTTCAGACTTCATACAAAGCCCAGTAACCCAAAGATCATTTGAGATGGTAGTAGTTGGAGATGCTAGTTGTGCGGAACACTTCATTAGTTCTGTAGAAGGCCATATTTATCTTGACAATGATTTTGAGAGTGAATCCAGAACTTGTATCAAATTATGTCCATTGACCCAAGATCTACTTTTACATTTCCTAAAAGCCAGATGAACCTTGGGCTCCATGGTGATAAAGAAAAGGAATTACATCAGTGGCCCATCTTACCTTGCCTTCCATAGCAAGATAAGAGGCTCACTTGCAACTTTCTCTAATATCATCTTTAGTCCAATAATTTTAGCTCCAAAGTGTCATTACGTCTTACAGTACAAATCCACTATTTTCTTAACTCTCCTATACTTAGTCTTTCTTTTTTCTCTTTGCTTTGTTAGAACAGGGCATATTTCTGTGTAATCTCCATGGTGATAGGTTTGCTTGCATTCCAATTATTAGCCCATTTTTTCCCCTCTTGTACAGGATTATGTTACAAACAAGTTATTAATTTATCCACTATCTACTGATTTGTATGATTAAAAATATTTCGCTTAATCCTTTTTTCAATATGAAGCAGTACCCACCACAAAAATTGAAGAATCGTCAGTTAATCTTCTTTGATTAATTTATAGCTAACGAGGCACTGGGATCCAATCATGATGATGATAAAAATAAAGTACTTTCCAACTGGATTACAGAAGTACCAACTATCAAGTAATTTAATCACAAATGTGAGATAACATGCATGGAACTTCATTCTTATTTAACTCTGATTTTATCCAAAGGAGTATTTAATAATTTATATTTCTTATAATTGACATATTTCTATAAACTTATAAAATGGTTTAATGGTTTAAATAAATAAAATTGTTTATTAGTATCTATTCCAATCTCTAGATTATTCTTACAAAATAACATTTTCCTCTTTGTTTAAATTGTGCTGAATTTTCCCTTTTTTTCGTAATCTTATGCTATAAAACCATTGTATTGTTTTTCATATATACAAGTCTCCTTCAAGAAAACTACACATATTTTAATGTGTGTTTTTCTCTTTTTTATTAAGTCATTCAAACAAAAAAGGTTGTGTTTATTGCTTTGAAAATTAACTGTATCAAAATAGTATGAGGAATTGCTAAGAAAAATATTAAAAATCATCTCAATGCAATCTACTTAAGTACATTTAATTTGTGGAATTTTGTTAGGAAGAAAATAAGGCACCAAGTTTTCCAGTAGCATTTTAATACAAAATTGAAAGTGGATAATAGTTATATAGAATCCCAATAGAATTTTGCATAACAGAAAATAATATTCCTTTTAACTGAAAAACTCAAAACTGAAAAGGTCTAATTTCAATTGAATCAATCGTAAAGGAGGATTTTTACTTTTAAACAGCAAAGATTAGCCTGAATTCTGCCTAGAAAGTAAGAGATTGTTTAGAAAATAATAAAGGAAGGTAGGAAGTGGGAACTTGACAATAGATGCAATGGGAATTGGAAAAAAGATGACAAATGGACAGTGGAAAAAATATGTGGTTGAAAGTGTTGGAATTTACATTATGTTCTAGCCTTAAAAGGAATGTTGGTAAAATGATGTATTGTCACCAAAGAAATTGTCTAGAATATATAAGTGTGTGTGTGTGTGTGTGTGTGTGTGTGTGAGAGAGAGAGAGAGAGAGAGAGAGAGAGAGAGAGAGAGAGAGAGAGAGAGAGAGAGAGAGAGAGAGAGAGAGAGAGAGAGAGAGAGATAACTACACTGAAACTATTACACTCTCAAAAGTGGAAAGGATTTATGCTTATCTACAATGGAAGAATGCTTGTTGAAGATGATGGAACTTGAGGAAATGAGTAAATTAACCTCTTTGATTAGAGAAAAATATGATATCTACATTTATGATTGACTAGAAACTCCTTATAGATGATTTGCATGAAACAGAAAAATAATTTGTAAGGTTGATGAATAGCAAAAGAAAAATCTGTGTAATACAAATAAATGAGTAAGAAATAATTTTGTAAATTATATTTATGTTTGCTGCAAAGGAAATCAAAATCTTTCTTTCTTTCTTTCTTTCTTTCTTTCTTTCTTTCTTTCTTTCTTTCTTTCTTTCTTTCTTTCTTTCTTTCTGTGTTTGTGTGTGTGTGTATATACACACACATGTATGTATGTATGTATGTATGTATGTATGTATGTACTATCCTCTTAGATGACTTATTCCAACTTTTATCTATGTGTTAATGCATTTTTTTTTAAAAAAATCCTGCTTTTCTGTTCTAAACCAAAATGTATTTTAATAACCTCTTTATATTTCAAACTAATTTCTATGAATAAATAATCTCTGCTACTTTTTTATATTACTTTAATTTGTTTTGCATCTTTTCTTACTCTATAATTGATTTTAGAGTTCTATATTTATTGTTAGCTTCAAGCTAATGGTTGATTTAGAATAGTTTCTTCATATTTAACAGATTTTCTTCTAGCTAACCCATTTAATATTTTAACTTCTTTCACTTTTGAAGTATTATTGTGAACAACAGAGAAAAAAAAATTATAGAAAATGTCTTAGGCAATATTGTGAAGGAATCAGTCCTTGGTATTGTTCCATGAACATAATTGCAATCCATTCAGAGCTACATAAAAACTATTGTTTTCTTCTTTCCGTAACATTGCAGAGGAAAATAAATCTTTTAGCAGTGCACAAAGGTTACAGCCTAGAAGCAACCAAAGTTAGAATAGAGTCACCACATCTGGGCAGATGCAGATGACTACTAGATGCCAGACTCTATCCTTTTGCTGCTGTCTGGTGGCTATCTGGAAATATGCAGTTCAAATATGAGCATCTTATTCATTAGCAGCATATCAAAAGTGCACATTAATTATCACTATAGAATTGAAACCAATCTATTCCTGTAGCTTTAAAATGAAAAATGGCAGATTTATTTAGTACCAGCTGAGCACTACATGCTGGTAAACATTCCTCTGATTTAAAAAAAAATGTTAGTTAAATAATAGTCAATTAGAGAGGGCACTCTTCGTAGTCTTTGTGTCTTTTGTTAATATTTTAGCTGACAAATTCTTTCCCCACCTTCATCAGGTTGGATCCATATTAGATCCATTCCAATTTCAGCAGAAATTATATGCTGTAATGAATTGATACAACTGCACCGAGCAGCTGAATGAACAAAATTTGACTTATGAATATGGAAGGAATTCACCCTTTCTCTTCAGTATTTCCAGAGAAAGACACCTCTGCATTTTGGAAAAAAGAAAAAGAAAGAAAGAAATAATATGTGCAGAAGAGGAGACAGGATTACTACATTACTACAGTCCAAGGAACTATAACTGCAGACTTTGACCTTGTGATCCTAGATATTGTATTGAATTTTTTTTTTTAATGTTATGCAGGGTGTGAGTTTGAGAGAGATGGTATTTCTCTGACTGACAACAGAGGAGACAGTGGTATGTATGATATGTGACCTTGAAATAATGTGTAGATAAGGTGAGAGGAAAGGAAAAGAGATCTCAAGATAGTGTTAAAAAGCCCATCTGAGTTTTTTCTAGTAAGATTTACCACACAAATTTCAGGCAATGGAGGTTTCCTTGCTATGCTCCACTGCTTTAAAAAAAACCTTGCTGAGAAACTTTGTTTTACTTTCACTGGAAATATGTTTAGCATTGTTTTCTCTGAATCAAGCAAAATAACTCTTTTCCCCTCTAAAAATTGGCATTTTAATGTGAAAATCCATGTTTAAAATGGCAGGACCGTGTTCCTGTTACCCCAAGTGACTTCTCTCTCTCTCTCTCTCTCTCACACACACACGCACTCCTGCAAACTGTTGGTACAATAGCAATCATTATGTAAATACAAGAAGTAACACTAGAGGGAATGGGCAATACTGTTTACTTACCAGAAATATCAATAGGTAGGAAAAAAATATTATATAAAGCCAGGCTGGGTATAGAAATCTATATAAAGAACCCTTTTTAAAATAAAAAAAATTCAATGTAGAAAAAAATGGAGAGATGTCATAAAACAGGTAGTCCTCAACTTACAAATATTTGTTTAGTTACTACTCAATGTATAACAACCAATGGTGGGATTCAGCCAGTTCGCACCACTTCGGGAGAAAATTGCTAACTTTCTGAGCAGTTTGGTGAACTGGTTTTTGGAAGAAAACATTAGGGCAGAAAACCGGTTGTTACATTATTTGAATCCTACTACCGACCACAACCCAACCTTTTAAAAAGTGACTTATGATCATTTTTCACACTTACGACCATTGCAGCTTCCCCTTGGTCATGTGATCAAAATTTAGATGCAACTAGCATGTATTTATGACAGCTGCAGTATCTCGTGATCATGCGACCATTGTTTCTGGCAAGTAAGGTCAATGGGAAAGCCAGATTCACTTAACAACTGTGTTAATGACTTAAAAACTGCAGTGATTCACTTAACAAAGTTGGCAAGAAAGTTTACAAAATAGGGCAAAACTCAGTTAACTGTCTTGCTTAGCATAGAAATTTTGTGCTCAATTGTTGATGTATGAGGGAAGATCTATGTTAGGTACATAATGGGCCAGATCTTAATCTTCCCTCATGAAGAGCCATTAATGTTTATTACAATTTTATTGAATTAATTCAGACAAATTTCTTTTGATTGTCCTACACAAAAGGCAGCAAGCATTCCCATCGGAAATATAAATTAAAGCCTTGGGAGCATCCACTCAACAATACTATCGGCAGCGGTATTATTTGAGAGCTATACTGGACAATAAAGTGTGAAAAGAACTTTATAAAAAACCTGGAAAGAAGAATAAAAAGAGACGGAGGCCACAAATGGCAAGAGAGATAAGTCCAATTCGCTACTGGAAAGACACTGGCTGATAAGGAAAGTTGTTACCCTTTAATGATTAATAACTAATTAGATTGTTTTAGAATATCATTGAAGGATTATAAGTTAGTCAATAACTATTTACAATAAGAGTAACTAATAATAGTGTTATAATAATAGTTTAATGATATATATCTATGTATGTGTAGAAATGTATGAGTATGAGATTGGATATAAATAATAAGACAGTTATTTCGTAGGAATGTTGATGGATGTAATTTAATAAAATGGGGGAGAATTTTAGCAAACTTAAGACTGTTTTAGATATTACTGAAGAATCACTAGCTAATAAATAATGAGTTATAATAAGAGCAACGGAATAATTATAGATGATATATTGATACAGGTATATGCATATATGCATGTATGTTTGGAACAGACAATGGATGCCATTATGTGGTTATGTTTAAGTAAGACATGTTTGAAGAAGAAGATAGTCCAAATATGGAATATTAGAGGAGAATTCTGGTGTAATGATATTAAGATATATAATGAATCTTTTGATTTTAAATCTATAAAATGAGATTATTCATGAATAATAATGATTCTAGAAATGCACAAGAGTTATGTGTAACCAGTCGACATACTTTCCAAAGAATATAATGTATAATGATGACTTTTCCTTTTTGTATTTTTGTTTTACTAAAAAATGAATAATTGTTTTTCAAAAAAATAAGCAACAATACTATGTGATTCCATCCTGTAAATAACCAAATAAAGGAAAGCAACGCAAACTGAATGCCAAAGTATATTTCAAGTTTGCCATGTCAAGATTAAAAGCAAGCAAACGAAGCCCACTCAAGCCCTACTTAGAGCCTTCTTGAAGTTGTCTTAGATGGGATAAATGGCCTGTGAGCTAACACAACAAATCACCTGAATCCAAACACATTATCTTTAAACTGCAGTGAACATGCAAACAATGGACAGGTGTTTGTTTGCCTTTTGCTTTTCTCTCTGTGACACGGCTGTGGAATGATTCCCACTGAGAAATACATGCTCATTATATGATGTCACGATGCATTATCCAAGACAGGCATCAAAGGCTCAAGACCAAGATCCTATATTTATTACTATTCGAGCATCTTTCCTGAAAGCAACAACAAAACTACTGTATATACATGTATTCTTCAGAACTGTGTTTCCCTTGGGTTACTGTAACCGCCAAGATTGTGCAAAACATTTGAATGAGGTGTTGCTCAATGCACAGGATTGCAAGCGGCAACCCTTGAAAAAAAAATAATAACCTTAAGGTGCTGGGGTTGCTTTGAAAGTTGCCTTGTGCACAGAGGCATCGGAAAAGCTTCTGCGGCAGCTTGGCGAACCTTTCAAAAGACACGGATGCTTTAACAATTCAATCAGAGGAGCTTCATTTTGCAGTCCGGAAAGCTGCAGATGCTTTATACTGTCCTAATAATAGCCACAATAAGGGAATGAAAATAGTGTTTACATAAAGTCAGAAAGGATTGGATACCAGATCCACGAGACTAATGGGGGTGGGGGGCACCTTCTCCTTATTTATCACCTGCAATCTATTCCAGTAACTTTTTCATTAAATGACTTTGGCCACTAAGTAAACGAGAGAGAGAAGGGGAGGGAGGGAGGGGGGGGGGAGGGAGAGAAATACTGTTTGCTGCCATCAACATCAGAACAAAATACGTTTTTGTTCATATTTTTCTGTATGAATGTGTGGATGAGGGTTTACAGATTCAAGCAAAAAAAGATGTAAACGAACTTCCAGTCAGAAAAAGAGGAAACTAGTAAACCCTAAAGCAATAGAAACAGAATAACAGAGTTGGAAGGGGCCTTGGAAGTCTTCTAGTCCAGCCCCCTGCTTAGGCAGGAAACCCTACACCACTTCAGAGAAATGGTTATCCAGCATCTTAAAAACCTCCATCCAGTGTTAGAGCATTCACAACCTCTGGAGGCAAGCTGTTCCACTGATTAATTGTTCTAACTGTCAGGAAATTTATCCTTAGTTCTAAGTTGCTTCTCTCCTTGGTTAGTTTCCACCCATTGCTTCTTGTCCTGCCCTCAGGTGCCTTGGAGAGTAGCTTGAGTCCCTCTTCTTTGTAGCAGCCTCTGAGATATTGGACACTGCTATCATGTATCCCCTAGCCCTTCTTTTCATTAACTAGACATATTCAATTCCAGTGTTCCATGTTCTTTATATGTTTTAGCCTCCAGTCCCCTAATCATCTTTGTTGCTCTTCTCTGTACTCTTTCTAGCATCTCAACATATTTTTTACAATTGGGAGGGGGGAAATTGGATGCAGCATTTCAAGTGTGGCCTTACCAAAGAATTATAAAGTAGTATTAACACATCACGTGATCTTGATTCTGTCCCACTGACAGATTGTGACAGATTGACCTGTCCTAGCCACACAGAGAGGAAAATTAGTAACTTTCTCAAAATTTTCCAAATTGGGAAAATCAACACAGTGATTCCTACTGGTATTGACTATCATTGTGACTTTTAAATTAATGCAACACAACAATTTGATTAATTGTAATATCCTTTATTATCATAAAAACCCTTACATTCAATTTTCTTTCAGATCACTGTGACATTTCTTTAGTTTAAAAAAAATCTATTTGAAAAAAACTCTACAATTAAGGCTAAATCAACTCGGATCAATTTTCCATTGCTTGGTTTATTAAAAAGGCCTTTTTTATTATATTGCCAATTAGAAACATTAAAAATTAATATTTAAAATATTTGCATTGCAACTCCTTCAAGTTGTGTATTTGTTTTTGTTTTTTATAAATAAGAATGAGCGTAAGGGATGCAGTGGCTCAGTGGCTAAGAGGCTGAGCTTGTCGATCAGAAAGGTCGGCAGTTTGGCAGTTCAAATCTCTTATGCCACATAATGGAATGAGCTCCCATTACTTGTTCCAGCTTCTGCCAACCTAGCAGTTCGAAAGCACGGAAAAATGCAAGTAGAAAAATAGGGACCATATTTGGTGGGAAGGTAGCAGCATTCCATGTGCCTTCGTCCACATGACCATGGAGACATCTTTGGACTCTTCAGCTTTGAAACAGAGATGAGCAACACCCCTTAGAGTTGGGAACTACTAACATATATGTGCAAGGGGAACCTTTACCTTTAAGAATGAGCATGCATATACCATAGACATAGATTTCTATATGCTTCTTAATTTTATTTTCCTTTCTAACTCTATATTATTAGATTATTTGTGTTATTTATTGATTGGCATTGGAATGTTGCCTACTCCAAAAAGAAATTGCCTGGGCATTTTATTTCTTCGTAAAAAAATAAACTGGGCCTGTCTATAGAATGTTTTTCATTCCAAAAGTAAGTGACTAATCTATTTGCTCTCTGATCTCAGTTTCCCATCTTCCCACTCCCTTGGAATCTCATCGCTAGCCCACTGATCCCACTAGCTATTTATTGCTTTGTAGAGTTGACAGATAAAGATACCGCAACCAACAGGAAATGAGGAGATATAACCCGAATGTGTTGGAACATGAAAGCCAGATGGATGAGACGGAGCTGAATGGAAATTACAAAACAGACAACTAAAGGAGCATGCTGAAGGCAAAGGATGGCTGATCAGCCTGTCAGCCTCTTGCTTTTGATGTGGCTTCTAACCGAATCTGCTAGAAGGCCAGTACTAGCCTAAAATGACAAGGTAGGACCTTTTCTGCTAACAGGCTGTCAAGTAATCATTGCAAGAACCTAAGTAGCTTTAATCACACCCAATTCTTCAATCACACCTGACAGGTAAGCCCTAAGGCATGAATTTGTGTTAGGAACATCTCTATAGCATTTATTCAATAGTCCATTACTAGTAAAACTGGCACTGGTAGTAAATCTACAATGTATGATTTTTTTATTCATTAAATAAAAATTGCACAATATTATGATTAAAACATCGGAGGGGAGGAAGTAGGATGCACAAGGGGAAGGAGGTAGGATTTACTATTAGCCCAACAACTACTTCCAATATATAATATTGGCTTAAATTTAGCTAATTGGGTGTTTTTTTATCTGGAAAAAATATATGCTGATTCTATTACTACATTTTGTAACAGTACCCAAAAATTGTAACAGAGATAACATCTCTTTGAATCACGGAAAGACAAACGGAGGCAGAGGAAAGATGGTTAAGCTACATTGTTCTTAAATGCTTGCCAAGTGGCTTAAGCACTTAAGTAAGAAGGATTGTTCTGTGTCTTGCCACAAACCATCACTTCAGTGCAGACTGGGATTCAAACACTCAAACACTCATGGGGATGCAAAATTGCTGCAATCCCACAGGCTTGTGTAGACTGTTTAATTCCATATTAGGGTAAAGTCAAAGAAAGATCTTCCACCTGCTCACTATGAGTATTTTGCACGGCACTTTGTTGACAGAATCACTCATAATCACCAGAATGTTGAATGCTCATAGATAGTCTTTGGTGACTTAGAAATTTTACATGGACTCCTTTGGGCTCATGAACTCCAAGGAAGTGGATAAAATGATCTCTAAATCATCTTCTGACAGTGTCCAACTCCATAAATCAGGATTTCAGGCAGTACAAATGAATATAGGTTTATTGTGTGTTAATGTTCTCTACTACAAGAATCTGAACTACCAATGGTCAAGAAAATTGGTGGTAGATAAAGAGTCAATGGAATTCAAGGTGGGCTGGACTTAGATCTCTTGTGGGTATGAAGGGATTTGAACCCTCCAGCCCAGCCTGGTCATCTCCTACAATTGGGGGAGAAATGTTTCAGACTTGCAAGACTGTCAATCTTATAAGGCGAACTAGATAGGATACACAGCCAGGTGAGATAATTCTACTTATTGTACAGCTATATTGACCTGCAAATCTGAAAGTATATTTCTCCCCCATCTCCTTTATAGCCCAAGAAACTAGAGAGGGTCTCCCAAAGTTATTTACACATACCATTATATGGGGTTGGGAATTAGAAGCTCTGTTTTTAGTGGTTCCATTCTGTTCTCAGCAGAGAAATTACAGTGGGGAAGTCAGTTATAGTGGGGAAATAAATTATTCCACTGACACTATGGACACTATGGTTTGTTATCTTAACAAACTCTACATTGCTACGCCATGCTGAATGGGAGATGCCATTAATGTCTTATCCCAGTGCCTAGAAGCTATAAAAGTTGAATGGGACAGAGCAAGCTAAAGCTGAGTCCAGATAAGAGGTGCACACAGTTTATCCATAAATTAATGAGCTGAAGGGCACAGTTAGAATACAGTATTGCAGACCATTGCCAAAAATTTGATCCTGACGGGGCTCAATGCCCATTGCCAGGAATTCAGTCCTGATGGGGCTCAAGATTGACTCAACTATCCATCCTTCCGAGGTCAATAAAATGAGGACCCAGATTTTTTGAGGCAATATGCTGACTCTGTAAACCACTTAGAGAGGGTTGTAAAGCACTGTGAAGCGGTATATAAGTCTAAGTGCTATTGCTATCAATCCCTCCAGTGATTCCAGGCATTATTCCTAAAGGAATAAGATTATGATTAAGGGGATCTTTCTAGGCATATACCAGTAGATTCTGCTGGTCCACCAAATGGAAGCCATAGATAGAACGCTTCTGCCCAGTTTCGGCTGGTATACCAGTTGGCATTTTGCTTGATTCAAGACGAACTTGCTACGTCAAATCATATCCTTGTTAGGACCCATTTAGATTATTGCAATACTCTTTATATGGGGGAGTGCCTTTCACAGTGGCCCATGTGAAACTGGTTCTTGTAATTGAAAACATATTACACCTATAACGCAGGCCCTACACTGGCTCCTAATCAGATTCTGGATGATTTCTACCTATAAAGCCCTTTATGCTTTGGCACCTGCATACCCGTTGCACTGCTTGATCAAAATTATTAGATCATCTAGAGAATAATTACTCCCTTACCACTGGGAAGCAAAAAAAGCTAAAGTAATGAGGCACTGGTGCCAATTGTTTGTAGCTATCTCTCTATGTAGAGCCGGCTATTGCCAGCTCTGAGCATATTCAGGCAGATGTTGAAGAAGGACCTGTTCCAGGCAGAATTTTAAGCTGCTCAGAATATATATATATATATATATATATATATATATATATATATATATATATATATACACACATATATATGCAAAGCTTATCTTTATCCATTCTTTTAATTTTCTGAAAAGAATCAGGGACATACTCTCTGTAGAACTCTAATCACGAAAAGAGGCTGTATATTATATGTCTTGATCAAAGCCCAAATCATTTTTTTCTCTATAAATTCTGCCACAAAGCATCTAAATTACACTCTATGGCCTCTTTCTGTCTAATTCACACAAAGAAGAAATTATTTGGCTTAAGCTTCTTAATGTATTATAACACTTTTGCATAGCATGTCTGTATAAAAAGCACAGCTAGACCTGGTAAGATTTTCTAGCTCCTTTTGAATTTTTATCTAGTGAGGTTACCAATAACAGTGTCTTATTGGTTGTACTGGCTTTCTAATGACCTTGACTGCTTATAAATATGTATCTAACTTCAAAGGAAGAAAAGAAATATAATATCATCAAATTCAAAACTGATTTTTCTTTTGCTCCTATTTATTTCACAATTACAGTCAAAGTTGTCATTCATTTCTACAATGTCTCACAAATAATAGCAGTTAATTAACCTAAAAAGGGAAATGTATGGTGGTCATTGATTTACAGGCCTGTAGATAATTACTTTTATTTTAAAAGGGGAACTCAAAGAGAACTTAGGTTTGGGAAGGTGGTTCCAAACTGGGGACTTTCCTGAGACAATGGCAAAAAAATAAAAAAGGAGAAAAGATACACCACCTTAAACTTTTAACTTCTGCTTCAGCTTCTTTGCTCACTTTTATAACTGACAGCTGTTAAGAGTCTTTAGGATGACCTCCTGTTTTCTAGAGACTGCAGCTTCCTTGACAAATTGTGCACTCAGGGGAGTGAGGGCACGGATTTTTAAAAGTCAGTGCCATTTCCACAAATTGTACTGCACTGCAGAGCAGAACTTTGGGCCATGGGATGACTAACTAGCTGAGCTCGGCACAGGGAGATTCCCCAGGAGCATGCGGAGCGAAATCGTCTTCAGAGATGTGCAGACATCCTGTCAGTGACATCTTGCCCTTGAGTTGCTCTGTTTTGTTCCATGGGGACCAATGTCTGTTGCATGTAGATCTTCTATCAATACCGCTCTATCCAAATATTGCCCGTGGGAATCCTGTGGAGTCCTGAAGAGCATCATTACCCAGCATGCTGCAAGGGCAAATTTACACATGTGGATTCTGGCACTCCATTACAAATGGAGCTTCATTTATAGTGCTTCCCCCTGAAGATTTATGATAAGGTGCCATTATTAACAGAACGCTCCCTTTAACTCTTTAGGAACGTAGTAAAGGACAGCTGGGAAATGAATGAACAGATTCCAGAAAACCACAGCACATTTTAGCACTTATAGGTCTATTACATATGCATGGGCTTGCCAGTTTTAATAGGGAGCTTGAGCCTTTAAAGACCTAAAATCTAAAAGATGTGCATTAGCTTTAGAAGATGTGGTTCCTTAACAAGAAGGGCAATTAGCAATTGCTAATTTTTTTTTCTCCAGCAGGGAACAGATTTTCCAGCAAATCAGCACAATGTAGATAACATTATTCCAACTGAGACATGCACTAACCAAAATTAAGTTAATTTATCCAATGTTTATCTACCACGAGTGTGTTCTGCAGTTTCCCAAAAGCAGCAAAAATTGCTTCGAAACATCTGTTGAACTGCTGTTTTTTTAAAAAAAGGTAGCATTCACTTTGATGAGACAAACAACTTTGTTCTAATCAAAGTTACTTAGTCATCTGTCAAGAAACTAAGAACATTAAACCACCAGTGTAGTTATTATTCTTTACAACGTTTAAATAGCATGATACATTATCAGTATAGCATCTGCGCTATCTATATATCTATCACATTTTTGAATCTGCCTTTCACAATATGAGGTCTTCTCAAGGTGATTTAGGTAAGGTATCTAAAATCACATAGGTACAGTATAACATTCACCTAGGGAAAAGCAGAACATGCATGTCAACGATCCAGTATTACAAGTTAAAAGCCTCTTTAAAAACACTGTTCTTGTTATCCAGAAGTAAGCAAGGTTAACCAATTTCCCTTGGAAAGAATTTCTGTCATTTTGATGCCATTACCATAAAGATAGTTTCCTGACCTTGGCCATTTCCTGCATGGACAGCAAGTCTGAGAATAGTTACCTGTCTTTACACATAGGAGCATAGGCAAGAAACTAACTATTGTTGGATGCTTATCAAAAGTTGCATCCAATAGAGGGTAATGGCTTAATAGCCAGCCATCAATGCCCCAATCTACATCTAAAAAGCTACACACAACAGTCATTATATAAATACCACTCACAGAACACCCTAGAGCAGGGATACCAACCTTTTGGACCTCAGGGGCCACTAAATTCAAAATTTTAAATCCTGTGGACCACTAATATGAATTAGTGATGGAGTGTGGTCCTTCAGGCACTTAGCTTGGCCACCTGTTAGCAGAGAGAAGTGCATGGGATCAACCCTTAGGTTTCCTGTCCATTGCAGCTAGAACTCTCAAATATGGCCAAGAATAAATGTTTGTCTTGTAGCCAGCCTGGGCACTAGATCAGCCCCCTGCAAACTCTGTCTTACGAGGAGCCTGGCCGAAGTTTCTCACATGGCTCACTGAAGCACGTGCACTCTCAGGGAGGGAGGGAGGGAGGGAGGGAAGGGCTGGAGCTACCAAACAGTCAGCCAAGCCTGAAGGACCCCATCATGTCAGCAAGTGGGAGTAAAAATGATAAAACAGCTATATCAGCTATGCCAGGCCGGTCACATGAAAGAAGTATGTTTTTAATGCCCGACGGAAGAGGCGAAGGTCTGTGATTGTACAGAGGTCGGGGGGCAGGTCGTTCCAGAGGGCAGGGCCTGCCACAGAGAAGGCTCTTCCCCTGGGAGTCGCCAGCCGGCATTGTCCGGCGGACGGCACCCTAAGGAGGCCCTCCCTGTGGGAGCGGACAGGTCAAATAGAGGTGTGTGGTAGGAGGCGGTCCTGCAAGTAACCAGGTCCTATGCCATGGAGTGCTTTAAAGATGGTCACTAAAACCTTGAAACGCACCCGGAAGGCTACAGGGAGCCAGTGCAGCTCGCGCAGGAGAGGTGTTACATGGGAGAATCTTGAAACTCCCAAGATCCCCTGCGCGGCCGCATTCTGCACTAACTGGAGCCTCCGGGTGCACCTCAAGGGGAGCCCCATGTAGAGAGCATTACAGTAGTCCAGACGGGAGATGAGGATGTTGCCTGAGGTTGATCTCCAGCATAAGTCTCAAAGCTTGGAAGACAAAACCGCTGGTCCTGGTGACTGACACAGATTGGATTCTGCAACATTATCCTGAGACATGTATATTTGCCTTCATTCGTGAGAGGGTACCTTATCAATTCCTGGGACCTTTTGGTTCATCTTCTTTGCTGCCTATCACAAGGTGTGATCATAATAAGAGATACAGTGAAATCTCCTTGCCCTTGACAATAGATTTGTACACAAAGAAAGAGAACAACTAAATGGAGACTGAAGGTGGCAATGACACTCAATCAAGGAGTGAGAGAGCATCAAAGAGAATTGCTCATAAGCCTTTGAAAATACACCCAGGAGTAGAATTTGTTCTGGGCTGCAAGAACCAAACACTTGAGAACACTATATTCAAAATTAAAATGTAGGAGTTCAATGTTTTTCAAGAATTATAAACGAAAATGTAAGTGGGGAAATAACAAACTCTATTAATTTTATATGTTTTAAGCATAGAAAAAAAGAAATTTTAAAGCATCTAGTTTTTGTGGGTTTATTGTTCACTTATCAAAGCATTCTATGCTACTCATGGATGAGCATTTTCTGTGCAAGATAAGGTACATCATACATGAGGCTGGAGGATTGATGCAATTAATGCAAAATCAATTATTATTATATTCAGAAATAGTATTTTTTTGGCCAGATATAACACAACCAAAGATACAGATATTAGGACCTTTACTGCTGATTTTCATGATCTGACGTGCATTTATCTCTAATGGACATGGCATTGTTCTATTTTTAGAAAATACATCATTTTTTTTCTAGAAAGGACATTAACAAGGAAATAAATCCCTTGTTAAACTAGTTTGCTAGTAGATGGAAAGTCATGATACATTTTTATTGTGTTTCCTGTAATATCATCCTGAATTGTAGTAGTACATTCTTATTTGAAGTTTCTCGGTGTTTTCTATTTGAGCTAGAAGAAGATTATTTGAACATTGATTTTGGAATTTAATTTGCTAGGAAGCAGCTCTTTTTGGAAGTGCTATGGGTGGTGGGAAAAAATCTAATACTCCATTACACGGAACACTGGTTTGTCAGAGTCGTTCTATTTCTCACAACTTGCATTTCTGTTTAATCGTGAGAAAGAAACACGTTAAGATGTGCTAAAATAGCTATAGATATTTAAAAAGTACTAATGAGCTTACCAAATTTTTAAATACAATATTCTCTAATAATAGTTATAAAGCTGTAATTTTTTACACCCATAAAAAGGGATGAAAAAAGTCATTTTTTCAAAGAACGGTGACACAGATCGTGAGGGACTCAAGTACCAAGCTGAACAACCCCGATTTTTTTTTAAATAATTGAATGTGTTTTCTTTGGATACATCCAGGTATAGTTATAAGACAACATGGCAGATGCCTTCAAACAAAATCTGTGTCGCATAAAGTGATCAAGCAGATTTGTTTTCTATTAAGAAAATAGAAAACAAACTAATGATTCTAAGTACCAGAAAATGAATTTAGACTAAACATGAATAATTCCTATGAGAGCAACTTGGAAAATGGGGAGGGGGAGGTCTATTCATGAATATATTTTTAACTAAGGTTTGAGTGCCTATTAATAATTTTAGAAAACCTCTAATATTTTTAAAACTTGTAGTTTATACAAAAAAAAGTCTTTCCCCCCCCAGAATAGCAGAGGAGTAGAAGGTTTGGTTTTTTTAACATCTGTGTTCAGCATCATAGGACTATCTACTTTTAAATCATGGGGGGGGGGGAATAAAATGTTTTTGATTTCTATACAGAAGCTTGCGAGCGGGTTCAAAATATACAATAAGGCTTCCTAGCTCTTTCCTTGCATACTCTTGGTATGAAAACAGAGGAAATGAACCAATTAAGATCTCAGCACCTCTTTACAACTTTCTTTTGCTTATATAGTTTTTATTTACTTTAAAAGATCTTAAAATAATGGAATACATTTAATACTACAAAATTCCTTCCAATAACTAACCAATTATTTAGATGGTTATAATGTTGTTGGAAAATTATTATTTAATTAATAACTACTTACAAAATCCAAGATTGTTTTACATTATATTACTATGGAATTTATATTGCTATGATGAGATTAAATAAGGGATGTTAATAGTTAGCCAGGCTTTAAAGATATTTTTAAAGAAGAAATAGATCGATGTTAAAATATTCGATTAGAACTGTGGATATTGATATTAAACTAAGTGACAAATTGTTAGATCATAAAATGAGATTAATTAAAAAAAATATTATTATTATTTCAGAGAGGCATAGAATGTACGAACGCCCGGTTAAAATACCCTTTAAAGGATACTATCTAGAGTGAACTTTTTTAAAAAATCTATTCTTTCTATTTTTTAATTTTTTTAAAATTTTCTCTCTCTTTCTTTGTTGGCCTTATAGATAGAAAGCCATTATAAAATCATACTGTATATAAAAGGATGTTAAAATAATTAGTAAGATTAGGGTTGAGATATAAGAATTGTAATAATTAACATGAAAAATAAGTGATAACACTGAAAGAAATTTATAGAAACCTGGGATGAATTGATACATTCTTAAAAATGGAAAACCTGTTATGGGAATGGCTTTTTGATGGTTTTTCTTTTCTTTCTTCTCTGTGAAGTTCGGATTATTTGTGTTTATATTAAAAAAATAAAAATAAAAATTATTAACATAAATAAGTCATTCAGAGACACCTATTTGAGATGGGCAGCTAGAGGAATCAAATGACTGAATGAAAAAAAAGAATGAATGAATGAATATAAGCAAGCCAAAAGTTCAAATATTACATATCTCTTTGTTGCAATGGTCATTGGTCATTTATAATTCTGTAGCTCAAGGAAAGAAAATGCTGCTTGCCCTTATGCCATCTCCTCTTCCACTTTGCTTCTATTTTCCATAAATTGCATTTCTGACTACTCTTAGTTTTTTTTTGAGTTTTCACCTATTTTTCCCATCCTGATGATAGGCAAGAACACTTATCTTTCAGAGAAGCCATGCCACACAGAACCATACCACACTATCTCCATCTCCATCCCTATCATCTCTATGTACCTCTACCTCACTACCTCACTCACTTTCTATCTATCTATCTATCTATCTATCTATCTATCTATCTATCTATCTATCTATCTATCTATCTATCTATCTAACTATCATCTATTGTCATGTAATGAGAAGAGAGGATTCATTGAAAAGACCCTGTTGTTGGGAAAGTTTGAAGACAAAAGGAGAAGATGATGGCAGAGGATGAGATGTTTAGATTGTGCCATTGACTCAAAGAACACGAATTTAGGCAAACTCTGAGAGACAATGAAGGATAGGAGATTCCTGGTGGTCCATGGAATCAGGAAGAGCAACTGAATGAGTGTTCTCTAGCTTTGGACTTTTATCCTGCCTGTTGGATGCAGGTTGAAGAACCTCTATAAACACAGCAGTTTATTATGAGATTAATGCTTGCTTCAGCTCACCAGATTTTGGCTGCACTGCTGTTCAAAGCAAAAGAAATACCTGCCAGGGGAAGCGTTAATTATAGAGCTCACCGGCTTTCCATTTCATATCATAGGGGGAAGTTCATTAGCAGCCTTCAAGCACAAAGAAGAGAGGAACCTTTGCCCAGTTCTCACCGGAGTGGTAAATCTGTGTTTAGACTAAAATCTTTTCCAATGATAGATATGGATTCCTAAAGCTCCCCAACTGGATGTCAGGCAGTGCATATTTCCTGGGTAGGCATTTTTTTTAAAGGCATGTAGTAAATGTGAGTTCAGTCAAGTGAGCCTTCACCTGACGTTTCAGACAGTAAACCCAAATGACATTTACTGCCTCGGTGGAAACAGTTCCCAGTAGGTTTGTAGTACAAAGCTTTAAAGTTATGTTAAATAGTTTTCCGTGGCACAGTTACAGAAGTAGGTTTAAGACCATCCACCATCCTAATTGTTGCTAGAGCTGGCAAATAGACTGGATGTCATAATTTCAGGAGAGATTTCTGCACTAAGTCTTCCGGTATCACCCAGGCTACACAGCTGGGATAGGAAAAATATATGTTCCTTACATAATTTCCTTACATTGCACTCAAATATGTGACTATCAGACCAATTATATTCCAGCCTTGAGATGTTTATTTCTGCTTCATTGCAAAGGCCTAAACTATTTATTTCAGGTATGTCTAAATGTATTAATATCTCTTTGCGGTGTGTGTATGTGTGTGTGGCACGCACTTGTATGCATCCCTGAATGCTGCATTTGGAATGTTTACTTCTAAAAGGAGCACTTAGAGCAAATAATTGTATATAAGAATCTCAGAAATATTTGAGAGAGGGCTGCATTATGTTCTTTATTTTGTTCTCCTGCTCCAAATAAATAAATAAATGAAAAACCACAGTAACAATAAAAGTGAAACTGCTCTAATAAATTCTCTGCCTGACTCCTTAAGCCCCTACCCGAATGCATTTAATAGCAGAACATTTTTGACCAAGATAAACTATAATTTTACATAATCAGCATAGCTATACTCAGAGCCCAGCCATTCAGATAAATAGGATATTTCAAAGCAATGTTTCAGAAGGACACTTGCAGGCTCAAAGCTGTCTTTTGGCTCTTTAAAAAAAAAAGTTGGCAGAATTACCATACTAAACTTAGGGTAAAATCATTCGGCTATCATTTCCATAATGAAGATTTGTGATGATGAAGCTATTTACTTGTATCTGTGGTGTTTATTTGCCTCAGCGGTATCGTACATTACTTACCCATAAAATCCATTTATTTTGTTAGTCCCACTCTGCCTTTTTCAACCCCCCCTTCCCCAATTCTCTTAATCCCCCAAAAAATGGTAGCATAAGTTTGAGAAACAAAGTTTTAAGTTAAAAGGATGTGTCCCAAAGGGGCTTTTTCAAGAGGCAACTGGACTTTCTTATTTTTTCTTTGAAGATGTTTCACTTCTCATCCAAGAAGCTTCTTCAGCTCTGAGAGGTCTTTTGTTCTTGGATGAGAAGTGAAACACCTTCATAGAAAAACAAGAAGGTACACTTGCTTCTTGAAAAAGCATCTTTGGGACATTCAAGAAGCTTCTTCAGTTTTGCCTGAAGAAGCTTCTTGGATGAGAAACAAAATGTCTTCAAAAGAAAAAACAAGAAAGTCCAGTTGCCTTCTGAAAAAGCACCTTTGGGACAAGTATGATCTGGATGACTGAGAATCCCCATAGACATAAAAGGATGAGGTTTCTCCCATAAGCACAATAATGAGGGAAGAAAAAGACAATGATGACAGCTCGTAGATTTATTGGTCATGTTATCAAAGTGGGAATGATGGAATTGCTTGGGACTTACTGTACTATTTTTATTTTATATTTTAACAAATGGCACTGGAAGATCTAAATTGGCTCCATCTCTTTACCATCTGTTAATGTAAGTTAGTGCAGCAAGGCAGTCTGGGAGATTGCATTCCTAGGCAATATTCCATTCTGGAAGACTTGAAACATTCAACAAACATTTGGTAGAAACAAAAGACTAATAGCCAAGTCAGGAAACAAATGAATATAATAATTCAAAAGCATAGAAGCTTTCTATTTTCCACCTGTACCCAGCATTATACATCCATTTTCTTTGCGGGCCCTCTAGCTTGGATCTAATAAATTATTGCAATAAAATATCTAGCAATGGTTTCTAATAACTACCCAATACTTCAATAATGCTCTGGGCGCTCTTTAGATAAAATGTCTTTCCCATAAATGATGGTTTATCACTAGTGAAAAATAAACCCCTGTCTGAGACCTGACAAGAGCAGTCACTTTCATTTTGAGGAACAATCTAAAGCCTACAATAAAATCTCTTGCAACTTCTATTAGAATTTAGATAATCTATCCCTTCTTTTTTTGAACAAGACTACATTTTAGAAAAGAAAAAGTAGTAGCAATACCTAGTTTCCCCAAAAATAAGACCTCCCCAGATAATAAGCCCAATCGGGCTTTTGAGCACATGTACTAAAATAAGCCCTCCCCCCAAATAAGCCCTCCTTGAAAATATTGTAACACAGCAGCAGCCATGAGGTGACCACGCTCGCTGCCTCCTGCACCTCAAAAATAATAAGATCTCCCCGAAAATAAAGCCAAGCATTTATTTTGGGGAATCAAAAGAAAATAAAACCCTGTCTTATTTTCAAGAAAACGTGGTAGTAGAAGTAGTAGTACTAATAGTAGGGCTCAAATCAGTAAAAAGAGTTTGCCAAAGCTAAAATTCATTTTTTATTCTTTCCCTCTTACTGATTCCAAGCACTTGGATCTGGCATTTATATTGGTAGTCCTTGATGTATGGCTACAATTGAGCCCAAAGTTATGTTGCTAAGTGAAACATTTGTTAAGTGAATTTTGTCTCATTTTACAAACTTTCTTGCCACAGTGGTTAAGGGAATCACTGGAATGGTTAAGTTAATAACATGGTTATCTATCTATCTATCTCCTCAAGAAGCCGTCCCTGGATCCAGCATTATTAGAAAACTATCGTCCCGTCTCCAACCTCCACTTTCTAGTGAAGGTTGTTGAGAGTGTGGTGGCCCAACAGTTTCCGCGACACTTGGATGAAGTTGACTATCTAGATTCGCGCCAGTCCGGCTTCCGACCCGGGCACAGCACCGAGACGGCATTGGTCGCATTGGTCGATGATCTCTGGAGGGCACGGGATAGAGGATTTTCCTCTATCCTAGTCCTATTAGACCTCTCAGCGGCTTTTGATACCATCGACCATGGTATCCTATTACGCCGACTAGGGGGGTTGGGGCTGAGAGGCACCGTTTTGCGGTGGTTCACGTCCTACCTCTCTGGTCGGTCACAATATGTGTTGACAGGGGGGCAGAGGTCGACTTCGAGACCCCTCTTATGTGGGGTCCCTCAGGGGTCGGTCCTCTCGCCCCTATTGTTTAACATATATATGAAGCCGCTGGGTGAGATCATCCGTGGTTTCGGGGTGGGATATCATCTGTACGCTGATGACACCCAGCTGTACATATCCATCCCAGACCACCCCAATGATGCCGTCGAGGATATGTCCCAGTATTTAGAGGCCGTACGGATCTGGATGGGTAGTAACAAACTCAGGCTCAACCCGTCCAAGACTGAGTGGCTGTGGCTTCCGGCACCCTGTTTCAGCCAGATTATTCCAACTCTGGCCATTGGGAGCGAAACACCAGCCCCCGTGGAGAGGGTGCGCAATTTGGGTGTCCTCCTGGACTCCCGGCTGACCATGGAGGACCATGTGGCGACCGTGGCCAGGGGGGCATTCCATCAGGTATGCCTGATGCGCCAATTGCGTCCCTTACTGGACCGGGGAGCCTTACGCACAGTCACCCAAGCACTCGTCACATCTCGACTTGACTATTGCAATGCTCTCTACATGGGGCTTCCCTTGAGATGCACCCGAAGACTACAGTTAGTCCAGAATGCGGCCGCGCGGATAATTACGGGAGCGCCCAAACACTCCCATATAACACCTGTCCTGCGCGAGCTCCACTGGCTTCCTGTGGTCTTTTGGGTGCGCTTCAAGGTCCTAACGACCATCTTCAAAGCGCTCCATGGCTCGGGACCTAGCTATATGCAAGACCGCCTCCTGCCCCATACATCCCTGGGACCGACACGCTCCAACAGAGAGGGCCTCCTCAGGGTGCCGTCGGTCGGGCAATGTCAACTGGCGGCACCCAGGGGGGAGAGCCTTCTCTGTGGCAGGACCAGCCCTTTGGAACGACCTGCCCCCTGAAATCCGTACCATTCCTGACCTCCGCCTCTTCCGCAAATGTCTTAAGACTCACCTCTTCCAACTAGCCGGCCTTGCGTAACCCCAGCACCGCCAGTTGTAAATGGGGATTTTAAAATGGTCACAACACAGGCACCTAATATCTCTGTATTTATGTTTATTGATGTAATTCTTTGTTCGCCGCCCCGAGTCCCTTTGTGGTGAGATGGGAGCGGGTTATAAATGTGAAAAATAAATAAATAAATAAATAAAGTGAATCTGGCTTGACCTTCCTTGTCAGAAGGTCACAAATGATGATCACAGGAATCCAGGACATGTAATCATCATAAATACATGTCAGTTGTCAAGCATCTGAATTTTGATCACATGATCATGGGGGTGCTGCAGTGGTTGTAAGGGTGAAAAACGGTCATAGGTCACTTTCTTCAATGAAGAAACGAAGATGAGCATCGCCCCCTACAGTCAGGAACGGCTAGCACATATGTGTGAGGGGTACCTTTATCTTTACCTATATTTATCGTATGTAAATTCTTACATTAATAACAAATGCATGCTAACATAACTGTAAGTATGCTTTATTTCTTAGCAGGGGACATATCAAGTATTGCCCAATTTTAATACTGACTTTTAAATTAGTATGTTTCATTCATTGAAAGAAATGGACAGCTATTTGATGCTTTTTATTCCTCTTTGGTACTAAACTCCAGAGCTTCTGCTTCTTTCTTTCCTATCCCTGTTCTCGGGTCCATCCACCTAGATCATTGCTTAATCCAGTTTGCTGTGGCAATTCATCTAATTTGGTTTATAGAATTACATGCGCTCCTTATTTTAGATGTAGCCTTGTGATGTCACCGTATCACATGGGTTGCAGGGCCAATTATATTACATGGCAGTGATGGAAGATGAAACAGACAGTAATGATAAAGAAGAAAAATAACACTGGCACAAGCTGCATTGTGATATCATCAATGGATTTGGAGCTAATGATCGGGTCGGCCGCTTTCAGAAATCCTCAGGACTTTACATCATTCAGAAAAGCAAACACAACATTTACTGATTAGATTCAGCTCTGTCCTAATAGATGAAAATATGTTTGGAAACCAGATAATTCTACTCAAGAGCATTTTTATTATCCAGTCATTTTGCATTAGCAAAATGCAAATTAAATAATATGAGTACAGTGCTACTCTTTTATCCAAAACAGAATGCAAGCTCCACCTGGTTTATACTTGCTTTAAGAAGGCGTTGGCTACATCTTTTTTTTTTTTTTTTGTATTTTGCAGTTGGTTTTTTTATAATACTGAAATAGCAGAGTGATATTTGCACACAGTATTGAGCTATTGGATTGGCTGCAGACAATTCAATACTTGTTTGTGACAGGAATAATTTAAAAAGGAGGGGGGAACTGTATACATTAAAAAATGAGATACTCTATTTGAAAGAAAGCCTAGTATTTGTCCTATTTCATCTAAAATGTCCTTCAGAATGATCTATCATTCTTCTGTCCCAGGAATCTATGCCATATCTATTACTAATGGTATTTGGGGGACAGATTTTTTGTTTTATTTTCTCCATTCCCCCCAAACATGCAAATAATATGGTAGTAAGACAAATATAGAACCAGTTTGCTCTAGAGCAGGGGTCCCCAACCTTTTTTGCACCAGGGACCGGTTTCATTTTAAAGAAAATTCTGCGGACCGGCTGAGTGGCTCAGCAGTCATGTGACTGGTTGGGCGTGGCCAACTTAGAAAATGTAAAACTCACTTAACAATGATCTTGGTTAGCAACCAAACTTTTGGCCTCAACTGTGGTCATAAGTTCTTTCTTTCTTTCTTTCTTTCTTTCTTTCTTTCTTTCTTTCTTTCTTTCTTTCTTTCTTTCTTTCTCTTTCTTTCTTTCTTTCTTTCTTTCTCTCTCTTTCTCTTTCTTTGTCTCTGTCTTTCTTTCCCTCTTTCTCTCTCTCTATTTCTTTCTCTCTTTCTCTCTCTTTCCCTTTCTCTCTTTATTTCTTTCTCTTTCTTTCTTTTTCTCTTTCACTCTTTCTCTTTCTTTCTCTCTTTCTCTCTTTCTGTATCTTTTTCTGTCTTTCTTTCCTTTTTGTCCCTTTCTCTCTGTCTGTCTTTCTCTCTCTCCCACTTTCTTTTTCTTTCTTTCTCTTTTTCTCTCTCTCTCTCTGTCTCTCTCCTTCATCCGCCCATCTCTGTCACTCTGTGTGTGTGTGCGTGTGTCTGTCTGTCTTGCATTCACTCAATCACTCATTCTGTGTCTCTGTCTATCTTTCTCTCCCTCCCTCCCTCTCTCTGTCTCTCTATGTGTGTCTGTCTGTCGTCGTCGCCGTCCCCCAGCCTCCTCAGCCCGCCTGCCGCGCTTGGTCACTCGTTCGCTCGTTCAGGCTCCGTGACTGGGTAGGAGCCGGGCTGGAGAGGAGGAGGAGGGAGGAGGGGGCAGCCCATTGGGCAGAGCGCACGGGAGAATGCAGGGGGATGGTGGGGGCTCTTCCTCCACCCTCGTTCCCTCCCCCACCCGCGGAGCCTCTGCAGCCCCTGGAAGAAAATGAGTGGCCGGCATGCCAGCAGGGAAGGGAATCGGTGGCTGGTTCGGCGGCGCCCAGGAGTCCCTCTGTCGACGAGGGTGGAGGAAGAGCCACACTCCAACGGCGCGAACAGCCACGCCTGCGTTCTCCTGCGCGCTCTGCTCAGGGGGCTGCACCCTCCTCTCTCCTCCTCCACTCCAGCCCTGCGGCCCGGCTCCCACCCAGCCACGGACCGGCACCGGTCCGCAGCCCGGGGGTTGGGGACCCCTGCTCTAGAGCACGAGTGTCAAACTTGCAATGACACGTTGTTGTCACATGACATATCACAACTTTCCCCCCTTTCATTAACTGGGGAAGAAGGAGTGTGTGTTCACCATCTTGGTATTAAAAAATAATAAAGATGGAAGATAGACAGGGGTGGGCTTCAAAAATTTTAGCAATGGGTTCTCTGCCCGGTTGCTGGGTGGGTGTGGGCATGGTGGATGTGACCTAGTTGGCCTCCTGCACCAGGGCATGGGAGGGAGTGTTTGCCTTCGAGCCTCTGGGAGGGTGAAAACAGCCTCCCCCTGCAGCTCCCGAAATGCTTCCGGGAAACCTGTTTTTTACCCTCCCTGAGACTCTGCATGGGCCCTGTACTTACATGGTATCCCAAACGGGCTGTGTGGGAACCCCTGGAAGGGGTGAGGTGGGGTAAGAGGGGCGGGATGAGAGGGGTGGGGCAGGGCAGGGGGGCCAGCCAGGGATGAGATTTGTGGGTTCTCTGAACTAGGCAGATTCTTAGCTAGAGGTTCGCCTGAATCCATGCAAACCCACAGCAGTCTACCCCTGGAGGTAGATAGGTAAATAGATAGGTAGACACACCAACAGTTTCAGCTGCATTGTTCCAACTTGCTTTTTCTGGAAAAGCTTATCTATGCACACACTTCTTTATTTGATTTGCCACATCATCACTCTTACAGCAGAAACTAAACTGTGCGTCTTTCTAAACTAAGATGCTTCCCTTATAATTAAACAAACTGCAGCACTGAATCTCAGAGGAGAAAGAGAATGGTGGCTGATGCAATAATCCCAAAGCTGCTGTATACTGCAAAGTGGAGCAAAATTTTGTGTGATCTATCCTGCAACTGCAACAGCAAACTCAATGCCAGATTTGGTTTGCAATTTTCTGAGAAAACATAGAATCCTGGTTAATTCCTCAACATTAACCACAAAAGGTACGACAGACAGTTCTTTGTTCTTTGCATCTCAGAAACATAATACGATCATTACTTACTAGAAAATGTTTCAAGTTTTCTGTAGGTTCAGAATTCACTCATGTTTCTTCCACATTAACACTGCCATTAATTAGACCAGGGGTCCCCAACCTTTGCAACTTTAAGTCTGAAGGACTTCAGCTCCCAGACTTCTCCAGCCAGCAAAGCTGGCTGGAGAAGTCTGGGAGCTGAAGTCCTTCAGACTTAAAGTTGCAAAGGTTGGGGACCCCTGAATTAGACCATCACCTATTTATTTATTTAGGAACTTTATATGACAGTCAAACTAATGTATTGAGGAGATTTCACTAATGTATATGGCTCATTTGACAATATGTATTCAAAAAGGATATTAATGTTTCCAGTAATGACAGTCAAAATTCAATCCTGAATTGGTACAGCATAAAGGCAAAATAAAGCAAACCATGCAATGCCTTAATGTGATGTGTGAATTAAGCCATTGGCCCTAATTGCACTTCTTCAATCAGATCGGTGGGGAGAATTAGTGTGATATGCAAGCGCCAAAATAATAATAATTGATTCAGTCAATTAACCAGAGATTAAACTTAATCCCAAACAGAACCAGTCATGCAGGACTAAACAACCCCCACCCCATTAAATCATGCAATGGAAACACCTAAATTGGATAAGTGACTGAATGAAGCCGAGTTCACAGCTGCCTGCTTGGCCAAGAGAAAAGGGGCTAGTGTTATAAAACTTTGTTAGTATTTCCCTGACACAAACATTATTTTCATTGCTAATTTTATAGTCACCTTTTCCCCAGGAGCTCAAGTAGGTGTTTATATAATTTCTTTTGTTTTTCTTCACATAACCACTATTGTGAGAGATGTTGGGATGAGAGAAAATGACTATCTAAAGTTACTGTCTTGAATTTCCGTGGCTGAAGGGGAACCTCACTCTTCCACTTCTAACCACTAAACCACACTGACACACTACAATCCCACATAATAGGTAGACCAGGAATGTTTAACCTTGGCACCTTTATGACTTGTGAACTTCAGCTCCCAGAATTCCCCAGCCAGCCAGGCTTGTTGATTTCAACTCCCAGAATTCTGGGAGTTGAAGTCCACAGGTCTTAAAGTTGCCAAGGCTGGACACCCCTGAGGTAGAACATAGTTCAGAGAAAAGATGAAATCACAAACAGGTTATTTTTTTTTTGTTTGTTTCTAGGTACTGTAGAAAATGGAATTTGACAGGATTGTGGGAATAGCGTTGTGAGAATAAAATTACATGTCATGTAGTTTATGATTTAGAACTCAGGCGACTCTGGTTTATGGGCCAAATTTATGGCTCATTTGCATCCAGCCCTTTGTACCTCATTCAGCAAACCATAATTATATAAACAATGGCTTAGTGTGTATAAAGAAGACACTGTAAAAAGCATAGTTAGGTACATTAATTTCTATAGCTTTAACAGCATGACTAATTCTTCACAAGTCTGCACCTCTCTTTTTATTGAAGAAGACAAGAAATCAGTTGCTGCAATACTTAAAACATCTGTTGGTCATAAACTATGTTGGGCTTCTACTGACTTGGTCAAAACTCATTCATATCACAGATGAAAAGAAATTAATCAACAAATGCTTTCCAAAACAGGTAGGAATATTGTGTCAGAGCTAACGATTCATATGATCGTTTGCAGCTATCATTCTAGAAGAAAAGATGTTCTTAGCACATTTATTCTGGTGCTTAGCACAGTTCTGCCAATTTAAATTCTATTCGGAACAATATAATGGATTTATGGAACTTACTGAGGTCTGTCAGAATCTTCAGCTTTAGATTGCTGTATAGAATTACAAGTGTCATAATAGGAAATAGCAATTGAAATCAGTTACAGAAGAAAGAAAAGATGGAGGTGGGGGGGTGGGAGAGAGAAACCTTGCTTTTGGGGCCCAAGAAGGCGGCAACATATTCTGTAATCATATTCCCATTACGTACAATTTGATAAAAGCAATGCATTCTTTTTATGTCGGTAGTCATAAGGTCACTTTCTGAGGACAGGCCTGCATAATTTTGAAAACCCAGAAGAAAGATGATGTGGAGCAGATGGCAGGAGTGGGAATATATTAACAGGCAAATGTCACCACCTAAAGCATTTCACCAGCTGTCAATTGTAAAAATCTCTTTTGGTTGGATACGCATTTTCAAAAAAAAAAAAACCTATCTGCTTAAAATACCTTAATGAGCAGCTCTTTCTCTTCCAAAGCTTTGCCTGGCTGGGATAAAAGAACCTCTGCTCTTAGGATAAAAGTGGATACACGGACCCAGGCTTAGCGTTTCAGGTGATGATGGAAAAGATTCACGCTGAGAGCAAAGTCTGCCCTGGCCAGTGAAGCAGCTGAAAGGTTGAAAGATCAAGCCTTATCTTATTCTATCTTTCTGTTAAATCCAGCCAGGGGATCAGGGAGAGACAAAATAAATAAATAACTGGGTTCTTTCTCGGCTGCTTAGGAAACAGGGATTAGAACTCTGAACCTGTCTCCCAGGGAAGACATTCAAAGGATATCATGTTAATACTATGAGCCTCCTGCCATTTCTGTAGTGCCAATTGCAGTGTTTCAGAGAATCGTTTAAGCAAAAAGATGTGGTTTATAACATAATATAAGCCACAATTGAAAGGAAAGTTAAGTGTGTGTGTGTGTGGGGGGGCCAAATGATGAAATGTGCATCATTACGGACTTGCATTGAATTATTGGGGTGCAAGGACAAAAGGCAATGCAGAGAATCTACCCAGTTCTTTCACCATCAGTTTATATTACATGTAGACCTTACCTTACAACCATAAATGAGTCCAGAATTACAGTGGTAAGTCATTAACTGGATCATCAGGTGATCAACACAATTTTATGTTGTTGTTGTTGTTTTTTGCTATAGTCATTAAGCAAACCTGTCATCTCCTGGGTGTTCTTTACTGGAAACTGGAAGTAAATACCAGTTTCTTGGGGGGGAAACTTCATAAACCGTACTCATGGGACTATGGGATATTGTAAATGGCTGTAAATATGGGCCAGCGGCTGAGCACCCAAAGTGGAGAGGTGGCCTTCAAAATTTTCTTACTTGCTTATTTGGAGGATCCATTGTAGCTCCAAACAGCAACAAGTCGTAAGATGAGGAGTACCTATAGATGCTTTTGCTGATATAGGAGGGAAAGAGGGAAATGGGCACAGGAAGCTGTGTATATATAGCAATGAAGGATGATATTTGTAGTTCAGGGTTGAAATGAGGAGTTCTTACTGCTCTCTGAGCTTGGTTGATTTTCTGCAGATGTTTCATTACCCAACTAGGTAACATCATCAGTGGCCGAAGTGTCCTTGTTCATTTGCATAGGTTCTGGGTGGTTGGTCGGTCTTGTAACTGATTAGATCACAAGGTAATCACAGGGCTGACTGAATCACAAGACTGGAATCCTCAGACAAGACTCACACAACATCATTATCTCTTTTCCCATTCACCAGGTGGGCAGTCAAATCAGTGTACTGAAGATGTATGTGTTCTATTCAGCCTGTTCAGTGAATTTCATTATGGAAGACTTCATTTTCCCCAGCTTTAGTTATCAGAGGGTTATGCTGGCAATAAGGTTTGCTTGCTTGTTTTAAATTGGAGTTTCTGTTCCCCAACACAGCAATGTTTAACACTATGTGAAACATCCTGCTTGAGGCTAAATCAAATCCTTGGGAATTGTTTGACAATGTCGCTTGACCTCTCTTTTTCTTCTACTAACCCAACCCTCTCTCTTTATTTGCTTACTCCTAAATGGACAAAGTCTTGCCAGGGAAAAGCTACAGGTACTCCTCAATTTACAACCACGATTGAGTCCGAAATTTCTGTTGCTAAGCGAGACACTTGCTAAGTGATTTGTGCCCCACTTTATGATTTTCCATACCACAGTTATTAAGTGAATCACTGCAGTTGATAAGTTAGTAACTGTCAGGTCTGCCTCTAACGATAACCAAGAAAGAATCCACTCAACTCCATTTTGAAAGAATTAAGCGTACTTTTACTGGTTATGAAAAGATAGCAGTGAGGTAAAGCAAGGCCTGAGACCCAAGCACACAAAATCATACGTATCAATATATGTCCAACACCCTTTCCCCAACAAACCCCACCCCATTGTCCAATGCGCAATCTCCTTAGATGTCATGTGGGTTGCATCTCCAGTAGCATCATCAGGATGGCATGCAAGACCGTTGACCTCGAGCACCACACAGCCCCAGCCAGTGGTATGCGAACCACTTCTCCAAAATGCCCTCCTGCATCATACAGTCCCATTCCCAATTCCCAAAGCCCCTCCCTCCCCATTTCAATGGCAGCCGAAGCAAGCAACAAAGCAGAGGCTGACAGTAACACAGTTGTTACGTGAATCTGGCTTCCCCATTGACTTTGTTTGCCAACAGGTCACAAAAGGTGGTCACATACTCCTGGGACACTACAACTGTCATAAATATGAGCCAGTTGCCACGTGCCTGAATTTTGATCACGTGACCATGGGGATGCTGCAACAGCCGTAAGTATGAAAACCAATCATAAGCCACTTTTTTTCAGTGCTGTTGTAACTTTGATTCAGTGGTGGGTTCCAGATCCCGTTGCAACCAGTAGGGTGCAACAGGGCCTGGCATCCACCACATGAACATGCACAGCGCACATGCGTGCATGCGTCTTTACCTCTTGCAATGCCTTCGCAAGCCTCTGTGACCCTCCAGCTGTTTGGTGGAGCATTGCACAGGCACCGTGCGCTCCATGTGTGTAAACAGAAATGTCAAAGAGGTAAGGAGCTTGGGCAGGTGGGTGGGCCCTCTTGAGCACTGTCTTGGAAAGGTACCCGGTGCTCTGGGGTGTACTATCTGCAACCCACCACTGCTTTGAATGTTCACCAAACAAATGGTTGCAAGTCCAGGACCACCTGTAGAACTCTCTAATCTACTAGATCTATCTTGAGAGGTTCTACGGTGTGGGTACTCTGAATTTTTTCCACTTTCCCCTATCCAAGTTGGGACTGCCTAATCTCTTAATCTGGGCCTCTCTCTGGGAAGATGTCAGGTTGCTAAAAAACCTCCCTCCACAGTTTCTCCAGGTGCACATTCCATCACGCTTTTCTGGCATTGGTTAGAAAACTCAGCGTGTTCACATGAAATGATATTGTTTTGACACCTTTGTTCCTCCCATCCCAAATGAATGTATTCAGAGATGTTCTTCTCACACGTTCTTTCAGATGGTTTACTTCAGGGGTGTCAAATTTATGACATCACGTCATCACATGATGTATCACAATCCCCCCCCTTCGTTAAGCTGGGGGTGGACATGGCCAGCGCATGACGCAACCTTGACACCCCTGGTTTACCTAGTTCTAATTTTCCAAACCTTCCCTATTCATAGCTTCAGGAGATATTAGGTGACACCTTTTTTTCTTTTTTTAGATTCTTGTTCTTAAAATCTTTTCCGCTTATTTGGGGGCCTGCCTGTATTGCAGTACAGCAAAGCTTATCACTGATTAAACACATGGTTTTCTTTATCAGTCGGCTTGTTGAAAGACTGCCTCAAATCAAGTCATCATTAGAACCTAAGTTTCTCTCTTCCTAGTCTGGCCCCTAAAGCATTGCCACCCAGTGCCTCTCATTTTTCCTTGTTCCTGAAATAATTATAACACTTAGTTACTTACCCTTTCTCTGTTCCCATAAAGAGCCATGTTTTAAAAATAATTATATCCAGATAACATTAAAGATCACAATGTCTTTCGCATTGATGTCCTTACTCTCATTTTAACAAGATTGTGTTTCCTCTGTTATTGTCAGTTCAATATTCTATTGCCGAGGCAACAACCAACTGTTAACTAAATCATTTTAGAGAATATTTATACCTCTTTTTCTCCTACAAATAATTTTGTCATTTTTCGACAAAGTTCATAAATTATGGCTTTGTGAGGGAGTGGGAGAATCAAGTTAATAGCATATTAGAAGGGGTTTTCCCCCTTTCATGTACAAATTAATTGTACCCTTTTGCAATTTGCTTCATTCACTGTGCCTTGGCTTTGAATTTTAAGGCTTATTAAAGGTTTATATGGTACTGAGGCATCCTCTGATTTGTTGTGCACACAATCTCAATTATCCTTTTTCTACAAATTGAAAGCAAAGACTCACTGCTGGCTATAGGCCACTAAAATGCTGGCAGATTATGTCTGTTTCAGCTAGCACCTCCAAAGAAAAGGCTACATCTTAAATATGAGGTGCCTGTTGCAGCTTTAAATTTACAAGCAATCTGATCTCATACTCTTAATTGTTGAGAAGTAAAAGTACCCATTGCACATCCTGTGGCAAAATGACACAACTCTCTGCTGTAGGCATTGTATTAGCAAGAGACAAGATGTTTCCTGCTAAGTATGGCAGTGTCATCTTAGGCAAGAGTGTTGTTCAACACAAGTACAGCATGTCTACAACAGATTGTTGAGTACGTCATGTTTTTGGCAGGTTTCTACGAGGGATATAATGGTACCTTCATCGTCCTCAGCACTTACATGTATGGAGAGTGTATATGTGTGTCAGGGAAGCAATTAAATATCATGCACAGCTTTGAATGGTGAGAAGCCAATCCTATTTATCGTGTTTATCACTTTCTATAAATACAATCTCATAAGAACCAAACAAAAGGAAGCAGTGTTTTAAACCGAGGGTCCTTATTTGCAGAGGCATACAACAACAACAAAATACTAAAAAATATACTTAATCTAAGATCCATTGAGACGGAATGAATTTATTCAACATGTCCTTGGCTTCTCACTTCCCAAGAAAATAAGATTTAGCAAGCATTGAATGCAATGATTTTTGAATAAAACCCATTTCCGTATCATTTATGGCATATAGATGAAAAAACCAAGTTCTTGATATGGGTTAGCTGAACACAATATGTCCAGTTAAACCATTCAGAAGAGGAGGTGTAACACTGAGATGTTCCCAGTCAAACAACAACAAGGAACCCTGTTTTTACCTAAAAAATATTTTCTAATTTTTAGTTAAGAATACAATGAGAACTTTAAAAAAAAGGATAATACTGTCTTTTCACAGATGTATAAAGTTACAACACATTTAGAAGTAAAGGCTTATTTACTTATCAAATGTTTTGCAGTGGTGTAGAGTAAAGCACAGAACATTATTTGTATCAGAGAACATCTCTCAGGAAAATATGACCTTTGCTATGTGCATCTATACTTTCCAACCAACATCTTGACCCAAGATGATACTATATGAAACAGATGAAACAGACCTCACAGTGGAAATGCAGGGCTGCCAAAAATGTGTTCCTTTTTTCTGTAGAAAGAAAATATGATTGACAGCTTCTTGTTGTGAGGCTTCCTGCCTAACAACAGAGATCTGTGCATCCCCATCACAGTCAGCATCACTTAAACACGCAGTGTCCAGAAATGTGGGTGGGGGAGTACAGTGGCTTTTAGATGAATTCATTACAGCAAAAGCTTTGATGATCTACACTCTGTTGTGTGGTGTTGCTACATTGAGACCAAAGGATGTATGTACACATCCCACCACAGCACTGTACTCTAGATGTCTTATGAAATGGAAAGTTTACTAAATTACTACTGCTTCAACAGACTAACAAGTTACTCTGATAAACATATAGAAACAGTATGCAAATATTTCTACAGGCGGTATGTATTTCTTTTTCAATTTTGACTGCATAACAATAGCCTGAAAACCTCATTACAATTCCTAACATACAAATCCATTTTAAAAATGCAGTTAAATATTATTTGAATAAGGAGAGCCAGAAGACAATAGTGGTTAATGTGCTAGGCTAGAATTGCATGGTGGGAAAAATGGTTTTGTTGAATAACACTGAAGTTTTATTTCTTAATCAGTAGAACATTCTGATACTCGTATTTTACTTTTTGTTGCTTGTGGGAATATTTGCGTATTCACCAAGACAATTGCTTGCTGGAAGATTCGTAGTGGAGAGTAGTTGTAATAGTATTATAGCAATCTGGCTTGGGGTCAACTCATTTTGCATTCTCTGGGAGAAGACGGGGCGAATCTTATAAAGACCAACATTTCAACGATGTCCCTATATAGTAGTCGTAAAAATTTAAGAGGGAAAAAAATTCAGAGGGAAAGAACGCTTGGAGGAGAAAAATTAACACTTTTCCAAGGCTTTTCTTTCCTTTTAGTAGCTCATATTTTTCTGCTCTTTGAGAGCATCCATGACTAGATTTAATACCCAATCATTTTCCCAAATCCAATTTGACTGCCTAACGGGGTTTAATTTACATGATGATACAATTTCTCACACCAGAAAGCATAGTAACCCTTCTTCTTCATAGGTTAATGGTGATCTAGCTTAAAGCCTAAAAGATAATTACAAGGAATGTGCTTCAGGTGACAAAGTACTTTTGAAAATCCCAGATTGTTGATAGCTTTTTAATTATAACACTGTCCATCATTTTTAAAAAAGTGATCGGTCTCCCAAAGAATTTCAAATCATTTTTATTGTATTTGTATACTTTATTTTCATTTTTTTTTTAGAAAATTGCACTTTATGGTAATCAATACTTCCAATGAATGTGTTCCCTAGGGCTTATTTCTGCCTCTCTCCATCCTACCCTCCCTTTTGTTTTAAAATGAAGATGAAGTGCTGGGTTAATTCTCCCCTCCTTCTGCTGTGAAATGAAATAAAAAAGAACATCAAGTCCAGAATATAAACATTTATTGACTTGCTGCTTGTCTTTCATACTCTGCTGATATTTTGTGACATTTAAAAACTGGAAACTTTGTGATGTTTTGAGGGAAGAGGCCTGGAATTAAAGAATTGAGATGAGAAGATTATTCATTAGTATCCCAGATGAAGGAATACTGGGGGGCGGGGGCGGGAATCCTCTTGTGCAGGGGTAGGCAACTCTGGCCTTTTTACGACCTGTGGACTTCAACTCCCAGAATTCCTGAGCCTGCTCATATATGTTTTAACTATTGCAGTCCTCGTGATTTATCCCCCCTTTTTAATTTTCTATATTAAGTACAGTACTGTATACTATGCATAGAGGGATAAGGATATTGGTGAAATTCAAATTTTTAAACTACTGGTTCTCTGGGCGTGGCTTGGTGGGCATGGCAGAGGGAGTATACTGCAAAATCTCCATTCCTACCCCACTCCAGGGGAAGGATACTGCAAAATCTCCATTTCCACCTCACTCCAGGGGAAAGATATTGCAAAATCTCCATTCCCTCCCAACCCTGGGATGAGCCAGAGGTAGTATTTGCCGGTTCTCCGAACTACTCAAACTTTCCGCTACTGGTTCTCCAGAAATAGTCAGAACCTGTTGAGTTTCACCCCTGGATAAGAACCATTTTCTGGTTGGCAGAACTCTAAATCAATCTTGTTTTTTGACTCATAGAGACATCAGACATTTTGAAGATACATGCATTCTTTGATTTTAACATGTCTCATGGCTTCTTAAGGATTATTTGCTCGGTCTTTTTCTTTCAATGTAGATTTGAGTACATTTGTTAATTTATTTAACTTGCTTTCTTTCTTTATCGGGGATGTCAAACTTGCATCATCATAGCGGTGTCACGTGACATAGCACAACTTTTCCCCCCCTTCACTAAACCAGGGTGGATGTGGCCAGTGTGTGACGCATCTGGCCTGCGGGCCTTGAGTTTGACAGCCCTGTTCTATACTAAGCCAATAAGGAAAACTTTCTGTTTGCAAAACAAAATGAAACCAAGCAACACATAAATAAAGCACCATGAAACTTTTATTTGAAAAAAAAAAACAGAATCAATCCACTCAATAAAATCAATGGCCAAAAACAAGAAAACAAGAAGGGGTAATAACGTATTAAAAAATAGTGTGAAGTTTAAAATTTGCAATAATAAAAAAGGTTTCATGAACTTTGGAAAAAGACCATAAGGATAGCAGCCCCGTCCTTCACCATAGTCCTTGGAACTAACTAATATAAACATTAGCACAATCCCTATTAAGAATTCATATGTCTCATTTGGGATGGACTAGTTTGCAGATGAGTTTGGGTATTTCAGTATTTAAATAGATAACATAGGATATAACTACCTATTCATCTTAGTTTAACTTTATAAACAGAACTGTAGCCTAACTGACAGTTAGAAACCCAGTCAGCTGAATAATATTGAAGCATTTTCCATTTCGTCTAAATTTTAAATAAAACCAATCCTAAAGTTCCACAAAATCTTTTAATTAGAGTTGTATTTTACATTTCAATATTCTTCATTGGATGTCCTAATTAGATTTCAATTTTCTTCATTAGATTTCAGGATATTGGACCTTGCTAAGCTCTAGTGCAGTGTTTCTCAACCTTGGCAACTTGAAGATGTCCGGACTTCAACTCTCAGAATTCCCTAGTCAGCATTCTCTGGCTGGGGAATTCTGGGAGTTGAAGTCCAGACATCTTCGAGTTGCCAAGGTTGAGAAACACTGCTCTAGTGGAAGGGGTGGGAAGGGGGTGATTGTACCACAAAATCATTTTGTACCTAGAATATTGAGCATCTCCATATACCACGATAAAATTACGATCATTATTTTTCTCTAGCTGTTTTATATTTTTACAAAAATAACAGTTTTTCCCCTTCCTTAATTGATCTTATCTCAACTATACTATTGTAACACTCTCTACGTGGGGCTCCCCTTGAGATGCACTCAGAGGTTGCAGTTGGTACAGAATGCAGCCGCGCGGGTGATTATGGGTGCCTCAAGGCATTCCCACATAACACCGTTCCTGCGTGAGCTGCACTGGCTGCCTGTGACCTTTCGGGTGCGTTACAAGGTTTTGATGACCATCAAGGTGCTCCATGGCACGGGGCCTAGTTACCATCGAGACCGTCTGCTGCCCGATACGTCCCTACGACCAATCTGCTCCCACAGAGAGGGTCTGCTCCGGGTGCCATCAACCGGGCAATGCCGGTTGGCGATGCCCAGGGGAAGAGCCTTCTCTGTGATGGGTCCAACCTTCTGGAACGACCTACCTCCTGAACTCCGTGTCATCTCGGACCTCCGCCTGTTCCGCCAGCATTTAAAAACGCATTTCTTCCATCAAGCTGGCCTGGCATGATTTTACTCGACACTGCACTGCTTTTAGTTATCAAAGTTTTAATTAGGGGTTTTTAACTGGTTTTAGCGCAGGGTGGGTTAATTTAGTTTTAATGTATATTATTTTTGTATATATGTTTATTTATATTTTATATTCCCTGTGCGCCGCCCCGAGTCCCTTTGTGGTGAGATGGGTGCGGGGTATAAATGTAAGAAAGAAAGAAAGAAAGAAAGAAAGAAAGAAAGAAAGAAAGAAAGAAAGAAAGAAAGAAAGAAAGAAAGAAAGAAAGAAAGAGAAAGAAAGAAAGAAAAGAAAAATGAAAGTGAGGAAATTATGGTTAAGAAAAACAGTAAAATATTATGATCCTAAAATTTTTCTAACTTAATTCTTAATTCGCTAGAGATTTGAGGCACGTCTCTCTGTGTGTAAGTATGCTTATTGCATATCATCTCATTTCTACAGTAAAATTGGAAGGAAGAAGTTTCTACTAATTCACCTTCATAGGCATTTCCTGGAAGTCATTTTCTGTTTTCATTTCTTCTTAGTCCCAACCCATATCAGTATTACGGCCATGGACCTGACCCAATTAATTCAAGGCCCCACCCACGAGGGTGGACACACACCGGATCTCATCTTTGTCTCTGGCCAATGGAAGAGTGATCTGGGTATAGGGGATATAGTCATCACGCCCTTGTCATGGTCAGACCACTCACTTCTCCGGCTCGACTTTCCAACCGCTACTCCCCTCTGCGGGGAGGCAGAACCTAAGTCACCAATTTGGTTCTGCCCTAGGCGCCTGATGGACCCTGATGGGTTCCAGGCGGCACTTGGGCCACTTCCTGTACCCCTGACCCGCGCCCCGATGGAATACTGCAACCACGGGAGCCTTGGATCGGGTCGCGCCCTTGCGGCCTCTCTTGCGGCGGCGAGCCACCCTGGCTCCTTGGTTTACCGAGGAGCTGAGGGTGATGAAGCACCACAAGAGATGCCTAGAGAGAAGATGGAGGTCTACCCGATCTGAATCTGACCGGACACAGGTAAGAGCCCATTTACGGACTTACATTGTGGCGCTGAGAGTGGCCAAACGCCATCATTGTGCCACTCTCATAGCATCCGCAGACAACCGCCCTGCTGCCCTGTTTAGGGTGACCCGCTCCCTCCTTCAACAGAGGGTGCGGGAAGCCCCGCTACAGGGTAGAGCAGAGGAATTTGTGACTTTTCTGCAGGAGAAAATCGCTCAGATACAGAACGAGTTAGCCCCCATTGATGGCCCAGTGGGATGCCACGAGACAGATCTTGTTTGGGAGGAGTTTGACTCCGTTACCTCCGAGGATATGGACAGGCTACGTGGGCGATTGCGAGCCACCACATGTTTATTGGACCCGTGTCCCTCCTGGCTTGTACTGGCATCCTGGGAGGTGACACGAGGCTGGCTCCAAGAGGTTGTCAACGCATCCTTAAGTGAGGGTTCCTTGCCTGCTTCCCTAAAAGAGGCTATGGTGAGGCCCCTCCTTAAAAAGCCCTCTTTGGATCCAGCTTTATTAACCAACTATCGTCCAGTCTCCAACCTTCCCTTCTTGGTGAAGGTTGTTGAGAGTGTGGTGGCACAACAGTTTCCCCGTCACCTGGAGGAAGTTGATTATCTAGACCCGCGCCAGTCCGGCTTTCGGCCCGGGCATAGCACCGAGACGGCATTGGTCGCATTGGTTGATGATCTCTGGAGGGCCAGAGATGGGGGTTGTTCCTCCATCCTGGTCCTATTAGACCTCTCGGCGGCTTTCGATACCATCGACCATGGTATCCTATTGCATCGTATGGGGGGGTTGGGGGTGGGAGGCACCGTTTTACGGTGGTTCTCCTCCTACCTCTCTGGTCGATCGCAATTTGTGTTGGCAGGAGAGCAGAGGTTGACCTCGAGATCCCTCACATGTGGGGTGCCTCAGGGGTCGGTCCTCTCGCCTCTCATGTTCAACACATATGTGAAGCCGCTGGGTGAGATCATCCGTGGTTTTGGGGTAGAGTACCATCTCTACGCTGATGATACTCAGCTGTATATATCTACCCCAAACCACCCCAACGATGCCGTAGCGGTGATGTGCCAGTGCCTGGAAGCCGTACGGATCTGGATGGGAAGTAACGGACTCAGACTCAACCCGACCAAGACCGAGTGGCTGTGGTTTCCGGCTGCCCGATTCAACCAGCTGACTCCATCGCTGGCCATAGGGGGCGAACATCTTGCCCCTGTGGATGGGGTGCGCAACTTGGGTGTCCTCCTGGATGCCCGGCTGTCCATGGAAGATCAAATGACAGCCGTGGCCAGGAGGGCGTTTTACCAGGTTCGCCTGGTTCGCCAGTTGCGCCCCCTATTGGATCGGGACGCCCTTCGCACAGTCACTCATGCTCTCGTGACATCCCGACTGGACTATTGTAACTCTCTCTACATGGGGCTCTCCTTGAGGTGCACCCGGAGACTTCAGCTGGTCCAGAATGCAGCCGCGAGAGCAATTATGGGAACCTCAAGGTTTACCCACATAACACCGCTCTTGTGCGAGCTGCACTGGCTGCCTGTCATCTTCCGGGTGTGCTTCAAGGTGTTAGTTATCATCTTTAAAGCGCTCCATGGCTCGGGACCTAGCTATCTGCGGGATCGGATCCTGCCCCATACATCCTCACGGCCGATTCGCTCCCACAGAGAGGGACTTCTCCGGGTGCCGTCCACTAGACTCTGTCAGCGGGCGATGCCCAGGGGAAGGGCTCTCTCTGTGGCGGGCCCAGCCCTCTGGAACGACCTTCCCCCCGACATTAAAATGACCACGGACCTCCACTCCTTCCGTCTAAAATTAAAAACACATCTTTTCTGCTTGGCCGGCCTAGGGTAGTCTCTCTTCTATAGGGTTTTTAATATATTAATTTATGGGGAATTTTAGTATTTTAATGGGGAATTTTTAGCACAGGAATATCGTTTAATCTGTTTTTAAATATGTTTGTATATTTATTGTTTTTTATTCTCCCTCTGCACCGCTCCGAGTCCCTGTGGGGAGAGGGAGCGGTCTACAAATTAAAATTTATTATTATTATTATTATTATTATTATTATTATTATTATTATTATTATTATTATTATTATTATTATTATTATTATTATTATTATTATTATTATTATTATTATTATTATTATTATTATTATTATTATTATTATTATTATTATTATTATTATTTTCTCTCCAATCCATATTTTATTCATTTTCAAAAGAATGTGCTGAGGGACCCAGCATTTTTATACCCCAAATAACTGCATTCTGTGAAAAGATTCAGGTGCCTCTTATTGCCAGGGGGCTTCATAGAGCATAGCTATAGAAGGCCATGATGTCCTTGGAGTGGACAGGAGAAATATACTGCCCCATGAAGAGTGCAAATCACTCATTTTGCCCTCCTGAATGGGGGGGGGGACATCTACTGGAGTTTTGAGTGGCTGAAGTTTTATAAAAAGTGAAATGGGTGCCTTAAATCTTTCAGGTGACCAGCTTGCTTTTGACATGTTTGCTACCTGCTTAAAATCCCACAAAACGTGTCCATAGCTTTTCTTCCTCCTGCTGCAAAGGCCTCCACTCTCTAGGGTTTTAGAAGAGTATCTGAAGTGGTAACTATGCTAGCTGTGCTTGAGATGAACAATGATCCACGGGAATCCTTGAATTATAGCAAAGATGGTGGCCAAAATATTATTGAGATTCCACCATCTGCCCCTATCAAGACCAAACTATATTCAGTATTTAATAATATTGTACTCTCAGGCAAATGGCTTTAAGTCGAGGACTATCTGTATGCAGATAGACAGCTTTAAGCCAATTTAAACCAGTTCTTTGCTGTTTTTGGATTACCAGCATTTTCCAAACAGTGCCTTTGCTCATAAGCTTTTAATTATAAGCCACCCAGAGTCGCTCTGCAGAGTGAGATGGGTAGCATATAAGTTTCATAAATAAATAATCAAGGATGGCAAAGTCAATAGGAATTGTCCACTTTGCAAACCTAACCTGATCAATAAGTCTCTTTTAATTTACATTATGCTCAAGAGGATAGTGATGAGAATTTCTGGTTCTACTTTGTTTCATTTACCTCCAGCAACTTTTTTCCCCAAATCTTACATATCTCATGTGTGGCAAGCCACCTCCCTCCCTAGAAGAATGAAATATTTTGAGGAATATTTAAAAAGGCAGGATAAAATATTTTTCCTAAAAGAGAAATAAAAAAATCTTAAGGGAGACAGAAACTCAGAGCCCCAGCTCCCTCTTACCAGCAGATATTTTGTGCCCATTGAGAGAGACTGAGGCAGCCTATCTACAAACCAAATGATCTTCAGCTCAAAGATGACAGGATTAAGACATGACCCTTCAGGAAATAACAGGATTAATCCACCACCATTTAGCAGCAAAGCTCACTTCATTGCATCTCCTAAGGACATTGCATCACCCTCCAAATTTCAACCAAACTTAGCTCAGGCAATCTATAAAACCAGCTATAGCCAGAGGTTGTATTCCGCAGGTTCTGACCACTTCTGGAGAACCGGTAGCAGAAATTGTGAATAGTTTGGAGAACCGGTAAATACCACCTCTGACTGATCCCACCCTATCTATTCTCTCCTCCCAAGTCTCAGCTGATCAGGAGGAAATGGGGATTTTGCAATAACCTTCCCCTGGACTTGGGTGGGAATAGAGATTTTACAGTATCCTTCCCCTGCCACGTCCACCAAGCCACGTCCACCAAGCCATGCCCACCAAGCCATGCCTGCAGAATTGGTGGCAAAAAAATTTGAATCCCACCACTGGCTATAATCCCTACATGGCCCCATGGGAGTCTGACAACAGCCAATAGAATGCATGTTCTTGCACAGAAACAGGAAGCTCAAGTGCAAAGCCCAAGAGAATGTATAAAAACCCCTCACTCTCAACTCCATGTGGTCAGCTGCCCAGAACATATGTGCTTCTGCTTCATCATTTAACCATCTCTCCAATCAACCTCCAGCCTCCATTTTGTCTCTAGTGCCTTTCTCCCAGCTTGGAACTGAACCAGATGGATATTTCTTCCAACATATGTGAACACTGGATTGTCTGAACTACTGTATTTCAGTGTACTTTCTCAGTGTACTTCACCATAGCTTATCATGCCCCCTACCAAAGATCTCAAATTATTTTATCGGATTGCTCTCACTTGATCACCATCTCCTTGACATATGATCTCACTCACGTCTTCTCCCTAAATTAATCTGATTGTAAGTAATTTGAATTGAGATGGCTCTGCTGCATCCCTAGCCTTGAAATATAAGGCTAGTCTACCTTGAACAGCTTCAAAATAATTTCTCCCTCTCAAGGCAGGTGTGGCCGCACATTGAGAAAATCCATTTCAGCAATCTGAGCAGCCACTTAAATCCCAGGGAAAGGAAAATACGTAATTAATTACAGCACACGGATTAAATGTATGACAGCAGTGTTGCTTTCAATGATGGGTGGCTAGTCGGTGCGTCAGTCACAGAAATGGCTTGAGCACTGAAGCAAAAAAACATTTAAGATTTATTCATCTGTCCAAGGACCAGCTGCAACTTCCATTTGAAATATTATGAAAAAGGCCAATTTGATAGGCTCCAAATTTGGTGAGAACCTCTGAGTATTGCAAGGAATAATATTCATAGCTATTTTCTCAGGATAAGTTGCCATGCTTGCACTCTTAGTCTAAGCATTCACATGAGTTTTATCATCCTGCCAGGATGGGAGAATGATTCACCCCCACTCCCTATAGTAACAAACTGAAGAAATGCATCAACCTCCTCTTTCATGTCCCGAAGCTGTTACCTTTAAATTTTGACTGATATTGAACCATTTCTTGATGCCAACATAGAATAAGGGCGGTCCAGCCAGCTCTCTGTCTGCACTTAACAAATCGCAGTGCCAGCAATCCATAAATCATTGATCTGAATGTTTTGTAGGACTATGTGAAAGTCTATAGCTGCAAATAAAACATTTTGTACCTTTTGTTAGATGTCTCTGTGTGATTGTATGTGTGTGATCTGCGATTACGAAAGGTTTGAGCCTATTTTCTCCATTGCTCACACTGCACCGTAGGATGGGAAACAAGGTTCTACCAAATACTTATCAGCTCATCAAGACTACTTCACACTAAACGAGAGATAAAGCTGCTCCTGAAGGATAACTCATGATTTATGGGGTGATGACACTTCATCAGTCAGGCAGCAAACCCCAGGATAGTTATTAGAACAGCTGCAGCAAGATTCCATGCAATGTCTTAACAGCCCAATTTGATGCAAGTTTACTCAGAAGTAAATCATCATTACGGCAAATTGCTTGAGAGGATTGTTTCAGTCAAAGAGCTCCAACCTGACATTCTGGTTATGACTTTTGCGTGATTTCTCTGGGTTCAGAATGTATGCTGCAATTACGGATCAGATTGCTAAGCTTTGGGGGGCATAATTATTCCCCCTTTAGATGCTGATGTAAGATAGCAAATAACTGCAAAGCCCAAGTTTCAGGCTACAAGGAAATAACTGTAACTACTGATTTGTTGAGGTGATACAGCTCAGCAGTAGAGCATATACACAGCACTTCCAGAGTTGAAATGAAGTGTCAGGATTATGGCGCTACAGGGAAATTTCATTGTGCCCAAAGGATCCTTACATCAGCACAACATGCAATCATCTTGTAGCAAATCGGCTGCTGCCGCATGCATTTGCTAACTGCAAGGCCATTTCGCATTGCACAATAGATGGGATGGCGGTTGGGAATATCTGATATGAATAAATAGGATGTAAAAATTGCCCTCGTCACTGCGCTGTTGTTTGCAAGGCAGTAAAAATAGTACATGAATTAATGAAAATATAATCTGAACTGAAACCACCAAGTTAGGAAGGGAAGCAAGATTTATGATTTTGTACCAGGCACCTTTGTGAGGAACCTGACTCAGACTATCTACAGATGCAAGCAAATCAATCACATTCAAATTATTTTTGAGATCGGTGATGTTTTGTGGCAGGGAGACAAGAATCAGTCTGCATATTTTATGGTTACTATTAGGAAATGGAATAAGTTCAAAACTTTTCTACTAAATTAAGGTGGATGTAGCTTAGCTATTTTTGTTTCTTTTCCCCCACTCTGGAGAAATTCTTCAATAGAGCATGTAAGGAAGACAGGAGGAAAACAAGGATGCTTGTTTCAGTCTATAACCTTGAAGGGAGTTATCCCTCACATTTTCAGCCAATCGTTCGGATGACAGTGGCCTGACTGAACTATCACTCATGCCACTCAACAAGTGGCCGGGTGTGAAGTTACTTTAATTACTTATCAGGAATTAGTAATCAGGACTTGACAGTAAATCACAGATCTCCAGAAACTTCCCGGCTTAGCTCAGCTCTTTTGCTAGGCTTGGCAGAAGACTCACAGACATGGCTCAGCTTGATTAAAATCTCCACAAAAATGAAGCCACACCAGCGGATCGCCCCATTGTCAGTAAGAATAGGTAGAGGACTTTGGTGGCTTTGGATTTAAACCCATGGCTTCTCCCTCCCACCTTTTCCAATTAACAGATACCTGCCATGATGTTATGCAGAGCTTGAATCTTTATGCTTGCAAAATGACCACTTCTGTCCTGGAAGCTGCTGCTACAATCAGCCCTGAAAGTTCAAGCTAACTGCACTATGGAGACCCATTACTATCGGCAGCACCACTGCTATCTTTTTCTAATATAATTTATAGTTCATTTTATAATACTCTATTTCATCTTCCCTGTTACACTGGGTATATTGACATCTATCTGAAAAAAAATATAATTGCCAATTAAGAAATCACATTTGACATATTGCCTTCCTCATTCTTAATATGTGATTGTTTTATAAGTTTCATCCTAAAGGCAATTTTAATTTGCAGTGTGCATTGATTTTTTTTTTTTCTATACCGCGTCCTCTCCCCAGGGGGACTCGGAGCGGTGCACAGGGAAAATTAAAACAACATAAAATATATACATAAATAAATACAATAAAAACAAATTAAATCAACTGTCCCTGCACTAAAATCCCCATTTTAAAATTAACATTCCCTAACCCCTGAGGTAGAGACTAACCTAGGCCGGCCAAGCAGAAAAAGTGAGTTTTTAATTTCTGACGGAAGGAGCGGAGGTCTGTAGTTGTTCTAATGTCGGGGGGAAGGTCGTTCCAGAGGGCTGGGCCCGCCACAGAGAAGGCCCTTCCCCTGGGCGTCGCCCGCTGACAAAGTCTAGTGGACGGCACCCGGAGAAGTCCCTCTCTGTGGGAGCGAATCGGCCGGGAAGATGTATGGGGCAGAATCCGATCCCGCAGATAGCTAGGTCCCGAGCCATGGAGCGCTTTAAAGATGAGAACTAACACCTTGAAGCGCACCCGAAAGACGACAGGTAGCCAGTGCAGCTCGCGCAAGAGCGGTGTTACATGGGTATACCTTGCGGTACCCATTAAGCTGGAATGCTTGTGGACAAAGTGAAAAAATCCCCCACCCCCCGCCAGATCAATGCACTATATATTTGAAGTTGCAAATGGAGTATATAGAGTGTGATCACTTGGATATATAGAGTTAGTTCACTTGGATCGGCCTTGGATCGGGTCGCGCCCTTGCGGCCTCTCTTGTGGCAGCGAGCCACCCTGGCTCCTTGGTTTACCGAGGAGCTGAGGGTGATGAAACGCCACAAGAGCTGCCTAGAGAGAAGATGGAGGGCTACCCGTTTTGAATCTGACCGGACACAGGTAAGAGCCCATTTACGGACTTACATTGTGGCGCTGAGAGTGGCCAAACGTCATCATTGTGCCACTCTCATAGCACTCTCAAACGTCATCATTGTGCCACTCTCATAGCATCCGCAGAAAACCGCCCTGCCGCCCTGTTTAGGGTGACCCGCTCCCTCCTTCAACAGAGGGTGCGGGAAGCCCCGCTACAGGGTAGAGCAGAGGAATTTGTGATTTTTCTGCAGGAGAAAATCGCTCAGATACAGAATGAGTTAGCCTCCATTGATGGCCCAGTGGGATGCCACGAGACAGATCTTGTTTGGGAGGAGTTTGACTCCGTTACTTCCGAGGATATGGACAGGTTACGTGGGCGACTGCGAGCCACCACATGTTTATTGGACCCGTGTCCCTCCTGGCTTGTACTGGCATCCTGGGAGGTGACACGAGGCTGGCCTTTCTAAAGCTTGGTAAAGGAAGTAGGAAACTATGAAATGTATTATTAAATCTTTCAACTGGCTATTACCCAAATAAGTCTGTATCTCTAGCATGTCTTGACTCACAGGAATGACATATGGGAATGAATAGTAATATGCACTAGAAAAAACTATGAAACCAAGGCAAGTAGGTAAATCAGGGCTTCCTTAAAAACAAATAAAAGATTTCAATTTAAAAAAATAGACAAGTGACTGACAAGACCTTTATGAATATGCAGCATTACCTGGATGCAGTGAAATAACCTGGATCCATCTGAAATAACACCTTTTGGTTTGATATAATTGTTTATCATGTACTTTAGATGTCTACAATATCATCACAAATCAGTGACTTTGGAATGCTCATTGAACTCAACTGATATGGGCAGTACTTAATGTGTCTCGATGCAATGAAGCAAAAGGTGAGCCATATAAACTCTCATTCTCTCCAAATGCAGTACTACAGAAGCTGTATGGTTATTCTTTCAGAGGGATGGCTTTGTTAAGCTCTGGCGTTTCTCAATGTGCTTGACTAAGATGCCACACATTATCCCAGAACTCATCTCAATGCTGCAATCGCAGCAGGAGCAAACAACCTTAAGCGAGCATACATTTCTTCATTCAGTAACATCATTTAGTGTATTTATTTGTAGGAATAGGCTGAGTTCCATTAGGAGCTCACTGAAAGGGAACAAATCTAAGGATGGAAGGGAGAGCCATTGGCCATTTGGGTGTAGCCAGGGGTGGGCTTCAAAAATTTCAGCAATTGGTACTCTCCCTGGTTGCTAGGTAGTCATGGCCACGGTGAGTGTGACCTAATCAGCCTACTGCACCACGGTGGTGTGTGTGTGTGTGTATTTTCACCTTTCCTGGCTCCAGAGGCTTTCCTCGAGCTCCGGGAGGGCAAAAACTGCCTCCCCCAAGCTCTGGAACTTTCGGGAGGCCTGTTTTCCCCCCTCTCTGAGCTTCCATGTAGGCCCTGTACTTACCTCGCACCTAAAAATGGGCCATGTGGAGACTCCTGAGATTGGTGGGGTGGGAGGGGAGGGGTGGGGCAGGGTGGGTGGGTGGAAAGCCAGAAGTGGAATTTGGAGGTTCTCAGAACCAGCCATAACGTTAGTTATGGGTTCTCCTGAACCCGAGTGAACCCGTACCAGCCCACCCCTGGGTGTGGCTGCCATTTTGTAAGCACATTCCTCATGTGATCTTGATGGTCCTCCTAGTCTCCAAAATGTGTCTGTCCCTGAGAAAATATAAATGCAACACATAGAAATCTCATTAAATAATTAAGTCTTACATGCTCATTATTTCATGCTAATAAAAGTTATGAAATGAAAGATTTCTTCACAGAGCAACTAAACCCCCAAACATACCAATTTAAACTGGCAATATTTCCTTTTGCCTGATCGCTTCTAATTCTGCATGTCTGGAAATGAAAATTGACAGCCTGGAGGCCTAGAGCTACATCCGGGTACTTCATTTTTCAAGCGGAAAAGACAAACGCTTCTAGTATGAGTCCCCCAAGAGGGTTAACACAGTTTAAAAAAGAAAACTAAATGCACATAAGTTCTTCCACACCTGATCAAACACAACCCCCACACAACCTTCACCTTGCCAATGTGCCCGACAGTCTATCTTGTTGTGATTTGTTTCCTTGCAAATGTGGTAGACCACATTTGCAAGCCTATTTTTAGACACTCTGAAGCAGAAAGCAGTGAGCCTTATGGCCGACATTGTGTACAGGTACACCAAAACAGCCTTTTCCTTCCTTTTCCATTGCCACCCAGAAGGGAGAAAGAAAGAGATGTACAGGTCAATTCCTTGTGCACCCATCCAACTGATAGCATCGATTGGAGAGAGCTCAGAACTACTTAGTTCATCACTTTGTGGTGAGACGTTTGCTCTGAGAGTCATTTGATAAAGCTGTTTGTCTTGTTAAAATCCAGTAACGTGCTCAGTAGAAAGAGCATACAAGGAAAGGATTCATCAAGGGCAACTCTGTTAAGTGTCAGAAACTTCAAAGAAAAGAGCTACATTTTTTTCTTTCTTTGTTGATCTCCACCGTTTGGTTCCATGAATCTGCTTGCTATCATAGCCTTTGTTGTGCAGTTGGTTGTTTCAACTTCATCCTGACCATCTCTTGTTTGGCTTGCACAGATAGGTTGAATTAATTTTATTTTCACTTATACATAACGGGTCAGGTTCCTGAGAGAAAAATGACATCGGCCCATTGCACATAGAGAAAAAAAATGATGTTTCTTTCCATTACAAAAATGTCAAGTTCTCTTCATGTGTAATGATCTAAGTTATGTTCAGGTGACAGATTCTGTGTCCTGCTCACAAGAAGCATCTTATGCAGCTATTTTAGAAGAGGGCAAAACTGCAAGACAGATATGACTTCAATTTTTAGTGTTGCCCCTTCCATTGTAATGAATGAGTATCACTGAGCATACTGGAGCTTCTGTGAACAGAGAGAATCATATTATAAAGACAAGGATGTTTATATTAGGGTAACTATGGTGTCTTTTTAAAGCATTTTTTTCTAAAATCAAATAGGAGATGGAAATCAGTCTTCACTGTTTCCTGTTTTTGTTATATGTCACCTCTTTAGAAAAAATAATCTGGTAATTGCTTTATCTGAAAAAATAAAAGAGGGATCTCATTGATTTCAGTAGAGATGCCAAAGCTTGCATGGCTGGTTGGGACAGCAAATTATCAAAAGAGATTGCAGCCACTTCTGTGCTTCTTCTGAATCTGCTTACCTAGTTTGACATGTGCAAATAGAAAGGAAAGCAAAATCAGATGCAAGTAAAGCAAGCTGTATTTTCTTTCTCTAACTCCGTGTCCCTGCAATAAAAAGAGGGAGTAAGGAATATGAAATATTTGTGGCAGTGTGTCTATAGATGTTCTCAATCATCCAGGTCATGGTTGTCCAAAAGGTGCTTTTTCCAAGAGCCAACTGGACTTTCTTGGAGGGAGGGCAACTCTGAAAATGTTTCACTTCTCATCCAAGAAGCTTCTTAGAACTGAACTGGAGAAGCTTCTTGGATGAGAAGTGAAATGCTTTCAAAGAAAAAGAAATCCAGATGCCTTTTTAAAAAAGCACTTTTTGGACATTTGTGGTAGTACCCAGTTTGGCGAACACACCACTTTTAAACTGCCATTCTTCCTTTTCTATACAGGCATCTAATTCTTTATCTATTTATTGTGCTGATTGTCAGAAGATAATCATTGTAAGTAAAGCATCATCATCAAAACTTGTGAGCACTAGCCAAAGGTTATGGATGTTTGCAGCTACACAATAGTATAGTACTGGGCTTGGATTTTACTGCTGTGCTTGTTTTGATTACCTTTGTTTTTATAAACATAGTCAATAGAATTTCCAAGGTTAACATAATAAAAACACTCCGTTCAGTTACAGGATATTGCCCAATGTGATCAACAACCCTATTTTAAACAGCTCGCACTTTAAAATTAATACAATAATAATCTAATCTGTTTTGCCTTTAGTATGAACACTGCAATTTTTCAGCTTAAATGTGGCCACCCTGTGCCATTTTTCTTGTGATTCTAGAGAAAATGTCGTTCCAAAAATCATATGTGCTACAATAAATAAGTGGGAACCACGTGCCTGTAATTTATTGTGTTTCTCAATGTTGTTTGCTTTGTAGGAACACCTGGGTAACCCTCCACAGTCTATCTAAATGATGTTGGGAATTGTAATTTAGCAACCTTTGAAGGAAAATAGGCTCCATTCTCCTAAACTAGAGAGCAGTGTGCTCTCTCAACTTCTCCCGACCTTGAAGTACTAACCTTCCAATTGTGGTCTTTTTTCACACACCTGCCACCGCAAAGAAAGCCATAGCAATGCAACCCACATTATTGAATAAGACCCGGCAGTTGTTCCCAATGGCACGGGGCTGGAATATTTGACACCGACAATGTCAGTAAGTCATTTCTTCCCTTTGCATGGCAACATTTCCCTTTGATAGCCTAAACTAGAATGTAAAGGCCAGCCACTGCTATATTAGATTGGTGCCGAGGATAAAAGTCGCAACACAATAAAAGTCAATGGGCCTGACTTACATAAGGCTGTCACCAGCTTCATCTCAAAGGGCTCATGATTGACCGAAGCAATCTGAGGCTCTGATAGCACAAACCTATACAGTCCACTAGGAATATTTGCTCTCTATTTCATATCTGCCACAAAAAGCTTTAAACTTGTTTGCTGAATGTCATTGTTTCAGTTCATCAACCCACAACACAAAACCCAAACTCTGTTCTGCAGGGACAAATTCTCCACTTCTTCTACCCAGCTGCCTTTGAACAAGCACAAACAGAGTGTGCTAACAGACTGTGAAATTACTACCCCAGGGTTTGATTATTATTTTTTTATTTTAGAAAAAGAAGAAAAATATCTCACATTAGATCTTTAGAGCATCTAAGCCCGATGCAAATAATTACATAAACTGATCCTTTGTTGCTCCAGAATGGTTCCAATCATCCATTTTTGCTCTTATTCTCTTTTCTAGTAGATCACAAAAATCACTAAAAAATAATATACAGCACATTGCATTGACAGCTGCCAAAGCAGCTGCAGAAAAGAAATGCTTCCCCAATTCCTGCTTAGGAATGCTTAGGTTAACAATGGAAAATCCCTATGATGAAATAAAGAAACTATCAAAATATCACATTAGGGATGTACTTAGTTTGCAAGCAGGTGATTACAAGGAGACAATTCTACTAAGAAACAAAGAAAATAGGTAATCATTTAAGGAATAAACAAAGCAATTGACATTTATTGATGCTCCTGTGTTTCCACCAGGTGGAACAATTTGTCCAAGGTACATAAACATCCTAGGATCCTTTTTAGATCATATTTGTCATTTTAAGGTGGCCCTAGACTCCTTAGATTCAAGACTTGCAAAACTGTCAGAGATGTGAAAATAAGGACCATGAGAGAACTCAATAGCAGAATTACATATTGAATATTTTTTTAAATTAAGACAGAGAAACCATTTTAAAAAGAATAGTCTACAGTTATAAACCTGCATCAGATATTAAAGTTGTGAGATAGGAAGAGGTTTGCTGCAGAGCAATTATGCATCTCACTAAACTATAAAACAATCTGCTACTGTAAACACTATTTTTTAGAATGCTTTGCAACAAAGGCAGAAAGTTGTAGACAATGTTCCTCTACATGCAAGGCCAACTTATACAGCACAGCTTTAGTCCTCAGCTTACCACCATTCATGTAGTGACTGTTCAAAGTTGCAACAGCACTGTAAAAGTGACTTATGACCACTTTTACACTTAGGATCTATGCAGCATCCCTATGGTCAGGTGATCAAAGTTTAGATGCTTGGCAAATGACATGTATTTTTGATGGTTGCAGTGTCCCAGGGTCATGTGATCACCTTTTGTGACCTTCTGACAAGCAAAGTCAATCATGTGCCAATATGCCAACCATTAATTTGTCCCTCTTTAAAATCAGTATCCACCATCAAATCTTGTATTGGGAAATTCCTGCATGATTTGGACCTACTGCTATTCAGCTGCATGGAAGATTCTTTATTCTAACAAAAGGACAGGGAAACTTTGCATTACTTCGACTTCATTTCAGTGCATTCTTTTCTAGAAAGTGTATATCTGAGGATTCAAACACCATCAAGGGGAGTGGCTGAAATGTTCAGCCCTGGCAGGGGACTTTAATTTTTTTTAATCTTGGAAAACAAATGACAAAACAGATAATTTAATTTTCACTGAAATTTAATCTTGTATTTATGTTATTGAACCTAGAGGTCTTTGCAGCTTGCAAAAGCACGCTGGCGACACAGACAACCTGCAGGCTGGCCTTCTTTTTAATATTATGAGCAGTGATGGGATTCGCTTACCTTCGCTACCAGTTCACAAAAGTGAGTGTGCATGCGCAGAAGGTCACACATTACGTAGGGCGGGTAGGCGGAGACTCGAGAAGCCGCCTCTGCCAGTTTGCCCGAACTGGTAAGAACCGGCAGCATATCACCACTGATTATGAGGGAAAGACAATGCTTCCTCTTGAATGTCTTTTCCCACACTCTCTGATTTCTATGGTGTCTCTGCCACCTATTATTTCCCCCTTTTTCTTTTAAAGAAATATCTTAGCCTTTCTTACTCATGTTACAATACACTTTTGTGAGATGTGTCAACAACATCATTTGTACCCCTTGCTTAGCTCCATAACACTATTATTTCAGCTGTTCTGATTTAAAAGTGTATAGACCTCCCTTCCATTTTATATATCTGAAAATGCTTGGTTTCCAGGTACAGGTAGATAATAGAACTACTTAAGGAAGACACCTCCAAGTATCTATTCCGCTGGCCGAACAGAAACGCTGTTAGTTTTATCCACCAGACATCACCCAGAAAGCAATCAAATGTTTCTACTTTTTTCCTGGCACAGACTTTCCCCTCTAGCTTCTAAATGGCAGATGATGATGATTAATGTTAGATTTAAGGGTGAGCTTAAGGTGAATTGATGCAGCAACTGAGATTCAATGTATACCTACTCTTTTTTGATTGAGTGATTGCCAGAATTTTGGAGATGTCCCCTCCTCCCCCCCACCCCAACACCCCAGTGGGAATTCATGGATGTCTAGTATAGTCTATGTCAGTAACTCTCTTGATAAGAATTCTTAAATGGAAAAAAAACAACACTCCATAGGCAACATGGGAATTGTTTTTCTTTGTAAACCAATAAGCAATCAAAGAAGTGATCATATGCTTTTTGCCAATGACTGCTTAAAAAGAAATTTGGGGACAACTTTTTAACATCTAGAATGAATTTAGCCAGATGTTAAAAAGTGATAAATAAATAATACCATTCAATTAGCAGAAAGGCTAGAGAAACCAACAGCTATAATAACTATAATATTTGGCACTGTCCATAATTTTTTTCCCCAGCTTTCTTTTCTGTTTTCTTATCAAGGAAACATGCAAATGAGTTGTGTTTTTGTAGAATCTTGTTCTTGTTAAATGGGTTTGTGTAGAATGTTGTGCTTGTTGACAATACATGGAGTTCTTCTTAAATGCATTAAGTTGCGTCCCTTTCTGGACCGGGACGCCCTCCGCACAGTCACGCAAGCACTCGTGACATCCCGCCTTGACTATTGCAACGCTCTCTACATGGGGCTCCCCTTGAGGTGCATCCAGAGGCTCCAGTTAGTCCAGAACACGGCCGCGCGGGGGATTCTGGGAACATCTCGAAGTTCCCATGTAACACCTCTCCTGCACGAGCTGCACTGGCTACCGGTAGCCTTCCGGGTGCGCTTCAAGGTGCTTGCTACCATCTTTAAATCGCTCCATGGCTCGGGGCCTAGTTACTTGCAGGATCACCTCCTGCCACATACCTCCCACCGACCGATTCGCTCCCACAGGGAGGGCCTCCTCAGGGTGCCGACCACCGGTCATTGCCAGCTGGCAATGCCCAGGGGTAGAGCCTTCTCTGTGGCAGGGCCTGCCCTCTGGAACTACCTGCCCCCCGAACTACGCACCATCACGGACCTTCCCCTCTTCCGCCGCTCACTCAAGACACATCTCTTCCAACAAGCTGGACTAGCTTAGAACTCAGGTCTTGGCCCGATAGAGCTTCAGTTACATTTGAATAAGGATTTGATAGGTTTTAATTGGGAATTTTAGCACAGGCATATAATTTAATTTCTTTTTAACTTTTGTAATGTTGTTATTTATTTATTGTTGTTTTTAATTTTCCTGTGCACCGCCCAAAGTCCGTCTTGATGGAGATTGGTGCGGTTTATAAATCGAATAAAATTGAAATTGAAAATGAAGTGCAAATTTTCTCTAGATTCCATCCATCTCTCTTCCTCCCTCCCTCCCTCCCCTTCCCTCCCTTCCTCCCCCCCTCTCTCTTCAGAGGAGCCTCTCTGTTGGAAAATAGCCAATGGCTTCTAAAGAGCTTAAATAGAATGCCGCTACCTGAATGAAATCCACTGCAAGCATATACAAAGGACACATTTAAAACCCGGATGCAATTTTCTTTGATAAGAAAACTAGAGTTAGCTGAGTAGCAATGCATGCATTTGGTCCAAGGTTGTTTTAAAATACAGACACAGGAGAGATCTGATCGGAAGAGCATTTCAGTTAAGTTTTCAAGTAAACTGGGAAATGTAATTGAAATAAAGAAATGAAAAATTACAAAAAAATGCATGTGGGGACATTAGCCAAAGTATCCATAAGTCAAAATGTGTTACCAGTGATTTCTTCCAAGTAACTATGTTTTGACTGAAGGAATATTTCTTCCAAGGATTTCCATGATTCGATTATGTGTTTCAGTTCAAGGTTCTTTTGGAACTTGTGGCAGTATTTGCAGAGAATGGAACAGCTATTAAAATTCTTGTTTTCTCTGCCTCTCTGGCTACAGAATGGGAGACAATATGTCACTGTTGTAGTTTTCCCTCTGAATTTCTGATATTTTTTTCTGTGAATGTAGATAATTACTATCATTTCCTACCTACTTAATACTCCATGCGCATGCATACCTGGAAAAGAAGAGCATCTATTCAGTTCAAGTTCATTGTTGAAATGATGACCTGGGTTCCTCTCTGTTATACCCTATTAAAACTCTTGGGTCTGTTTGATACTTTGCCTCCTTCATTTGGAGGAAATGCTGCGTCACAGGGCAAAACTGTCAAAAAGGCATCTCAAATGGACTAATTTACAGAATGATAGGATACATTATTCTGAGAGAATGAAATTTGGGGAGATCTTTGCAATTTTAGTACCACTGCCTTGTTGCTACATGTCACTGTTATGGTCCACCACAGTAGTGGTGGGTTTCAAAAATTTTTAGAACCTCTTCTGTAGGTGTGGCCTGCTTTGTGGGAGTGGCTTGCCGGCCATGTGACTGGGTGGGAGTGGCTTGGCAGTCATGTGACTGGGTGGGCATGGGCAACTTGTAAAATGTGGTGAAACTTACTTAACAACGCTCTTGCTTAGCAACCAAAATGTTGGCTCAGAAACTCTGGCATTTGGAGCATACAAGTCTTAAAGCTGTCAAGTTACAAGACCCTTGCACCCATAACACTTTAGGAAAAAAAACCTCAGGAGTGTTCAAACTTGACAGCTTTAAGACTTGTGGACTTCAACTCCAAGAATTCCTCATCTCGCTCTTCATCTTGATGATGTGCGGACAGGTGGGGGGAGCGAGCTGGAACCGGTTCTAAATGGCACTGTAGATTTGTGGAAGCTCTTCTATAGAAGAGGCTAGAACTGGCAGGAATCCCACCCCTCCACCACAGTCACATGAGCATCATTTCCAACATTCCCTGATGGGTTTCCACAAGTTGATGGGGGAACTGATACAATCTCCAATGCTTTTTTTCCACCATCCTATTAGCAATTCTTTGCTTGTGGAAAGCTTGTAAGGACAAAGTCAATTGAAAAATGATGCACCCTCCAGTATACTACTTTGCTCCTTCCTCTACTTACTTGCCTGTTGGAAAGGAAGGAAAGAGGGAGGGAGAGAGGGAGGGAGGGAGGGAAGGAAGGAAGGAAGGAAGGAAGGAAGGAAGGAAGGAAGGAAGGAAGGAAGGAAGGAAGGAAGGAAGAAAGATTTCTGATACTCACTGCCATATACTCACAAGGACATTTAATGGGGAAGACAACAGGAAGTCAAATGTTCTACTTCTACTTCGACTGATCTTTACCTATCCATGGTCATTCTGTTTCTCTGTTAGGCAAGGAAAAATCTCTAAAACGATGACCCAAAAGGTCACAGGTTGTCTAGTTTCTTGCAAAACCTCGCATACACTTTTGTAATGAAATATCTTGTTTTTAGCCCAATTCTAGTGTAATCCAAGTATAACAAAAGTAAGTCCTGATGTCCATTCCTTCGCCTTACCAGCATTGCACAAAGCTGAAGATTAGGTGTTAATCCACCTCAATTTCAGGAGAACAAGTTTCCTTGAAGTTCTTTGATGTATTGATGACACTTTAGATGTATTGCACAAAATTACTTCCCTTGCTACACCATAAACTGTATTTTCCCTGTTAATGTTCTCAGTGTCCCAGCACATTGCAGGCTTCATTGATTTAAAAAAGCAAAAGAAAAATCTAAGGATGACAGATTTCCAGGGTCTGAGGATGAACAGGAAATCCCACAACTGAAGGCTACTTTGGAAAGCATCTTGGGAAACGATATTCAAACCAGCTCTGTATTGTTTGAAAGAAAGCTATATAGGTATATATTATATCCACATACTCTCCATGAGTCAAGCTCCTACCATCGGGCAGGAGATATAGAAGCATAGCCAGTCAAACAAATAGGCTGAAAAAAAAGCTTTTATTCTTGGGCCGCCAGACTTCTGAACGCAACATAACACCACCGATTTAGTATGATAGACTTGCAGGGCCAGCGCAACACGCAACATATGTGTACCAGAGGTGGTGTTCTGCCAATTTGCAGTGGTTCAAGCGAACCGGTAGTGGCGGTGACGTGAGGCTCTGCCCACCCACCCACCCAGACATCATCATAAACCTTCTGCGCTTGTGCAGAAGGTTTTGCGCATGTCCACTTCGCGCAAGCGAAGTGAGCGCGTGGGTGCATGTGCTCACGCTACCAAACCGGTAGTGAAGAAAAGAGGATATCATTACTGGTCTATACCGGTCAGTGGTGGGTTTCAAATTTTTTAGAACCTACTCTGTAGGTGTGGCCCATTTTGTAGGCGTGGCTTGGCAGTCATGTGACAGGGTGGGAGTGGCCACCTTTTAAAATGTGGTGAAGCTCATTTAACAATGCTCTTGCTTAGCAACCAAAATTTTGGACTCAATTGTGATGATAAATTCTTTCTTTTTTTCTTTCTTTCTTTCTTTCTTTCTTTCGTTCTTTCTTTCTTTCTTTCTTTCTTTCCTTTCTTCCTTCCTTTCCTTTCCTTCCCGTTGGGTCACTGGCAGCGGTGGGCCAGATTTACTTCCAGGTACGCCAGTGGAACCCCCTCTCACCGGTTCTCTAAATTTCACCAACCGGCTCTCGCGAGTAGGTGTGAACCTGCAGAAACCCACCACTGATACTGTATATAATGTATATATGCATGAGGGAATGTGTGCTAGTTATTACTTATTTGGGTCTAGGGATTTTTTTTCTTTTATTTATTGAGTTATTGATATGTATTTTGGGTTTCAGGGCAGAGGGCTGCACTAAGGGAAGCTCATTCAATTTCACTGTACATTTGTTGTGCATTGACAATAAAGGTTTGATTTGATTTGGTTTGAAGCTCATAGTTGCAAAACGTGCCAGAGTGTCAGATTTGTGAAAATACGCACAAGACATATTCAACTCAAGTGGCAGAATTATGTGATGAATATTTTTCAATAAAACCATTTTTGAAACAATAAAGTTCTGAGATATGAAAATAGTTGCTGCAGACCAATTATATAACAAACACGAGGAAAAAAAATCTGCAAAGGGAGATACAGGATAACTCCTCAACTTACGATCACAATCGAGCCCAAAATGTATGTTGCAAAGTGAGAAATTTGTTAAATAAGTTTTTCCCCATTTTACTGCTTTTCTTGCCACATTTGTTAAGTGAATCCCTGCAGTTGTTAAATTACTAACACAGCTGTTAAGTGAATCTGACTTCCCCATTGACTTTGCTTGTCAGAAGGTTGCCAAAGGGGGTCACTTGAACCCCGGGGCACTGCAACCATCATAAATGTAAGCCAGTTGGGAAGCATGCAAATGCAAATCACATATGTGCAATAGTCCTAAGTATCAAAAATGGTCATAAGTCACCTTTTTCAGTGCCGTTGTAACTTCAAATGGTCATTAAGCACACTGTTGTAAGTCAAGGAAGACCTTTCCTATTTTTTTAGAATGCTCTGAAACAATGGTGGGCAGTTTCAGTCAACGTGTTCCTGTACATGCAAAGGTCACCTTCTCCAAGCGCACGGATGTTCAATTTGTATAACAAAGAGAAAGGAAAGTAGGCATGTCTCATTTTTCTCCACCTTTCTGCTTTTTCTAGTTATGTAGGAAGAGAATAAGCAGAATATTTCTGTAGTATTGGGGTTAATCCTATACACTCATTCTGATACTCCCACCCCACCCCACCCCCTGCCGGTGGGTGCATCCTTGGGTTGTCTTTTTCTCTACTACTGAAATCAAGAGGGAAAGTGAAGAAACAAAGCCATGCTTAACATTTATTGTGGCTCTTTCAAGTATAGTTTTTTCCATCGGTCTTAAAGGCTAAAGTTCTTTGGTCAATCCCCATGCAATTTAAAATTGGACTAAAGCTGTTTGGGGAGGTCGCCTTACCCCAAAAGAATGAAATCATTTGCAGAACCGCCTCCTGCCACATACCTCCATCCGACCTGTCCGCTCCCACAGGGAGGGCCTCCTCAGGGTGCCGTCCGCTGGACAATGCCGGCTGGCGACTCCCAGGGGAAGAGCCTTCTCTGTGGCAGGTCCAGCCCTTTGGAATGATCTGCCCCCCGACCTTCGTACTATCATGGACCTTCGCCTCTTCCGTCGAGCATTAAAGACCTACTTTTTTCATGCGGCCGGCCTGGCATAGTTTGTTTTTATTATCGCTTGCTTTTACCATCGTTTTAATAGGTTTTCTTAATATTTTAGCAGGGGTTAAATTTGTTTAATTTAGTTTTAAATGTATTTATTGATTGTATTATATGTATTTTATCTTTTTTATCTTTTATTATCCCTGTGCACCGCCCTGAGTCCCAACGGGAGAGAGGGCGGTATACAAATTAAATTAATAATAAATAAATAAATAAATAAATAAATAAATAAATAAATAAACAAACAAACAAACAAACAAACAAACAAACAAACAAACAAACAAATAGGGCAAATATTAAAGGGATATTAACTTAAAATGCCCAGAGATAGTAGACCTCTGGATTATTTGATTCTATTTTAAAATCACAGAGATTACTCACAAGAAGCCATTAAAAAAAAACAATTCACTTTTTAGACAGGAAGCATTGACCATCTGCAGTATGCTGACTAGGGGTGGGTTCTGGCTTCTGTTACTGCTGGTTTAGGGATGCACAGAAGCAAAAAACAAAGATGATGGTGCCTATGGTGGCACTGATAGAACCAGTTCAGGGGCGTGGCCAGCCAAATTACTACCTACTCAGCCGAACCGGTCGGAACACCTCTGCTGCTGATTCTGTAAACCGATTAGAGAGGGTTGTAAAGCACTGTGAAGTGGTATATAAGTCTAACGGCTATTGGTATTGCTATCTTGTGCACATGTACACAAAGCCTCTTCTGAAAGCAAATCAATATCTTCTTCCCCTATCAAAAGAGCCCCACGCCCAAGCTCCAAGCAACAATCTCTGCTTCACCCTGTGTTAGGTAGAAAGAACAGCTCTTTGAATGTTGAGGAGGTCATTCTTCCCCCTAATTCAGGAACTTGATTGCTTCTAGAAAAATCAGCAGGGAAACATCACCGGCTCTTCCCTCCAGATAACAGAGACAAGAAACAAGGCCTGATGCGGTTAGAAGTTTCCCAATTTTAATTAGGTAGCTGCACTTTTCTGTTCTTTCTCTAGGGCATGGGTGTCAAACTCGTGGTGTCATGTTGCCATCATGTGACGTATCGCAATGTTTTCCCTTCCACAAAGCTGGAGTACGCATGGTGTGTGTGACGCATCTGGTCCATGGGCTGCCAATTGGACACCCTTGCCCTAGGGCAGTGGTAGTCAACCTGGTCCCTAACACCCAGTAGTGGGCGTTCCAGCTTTCATGGTGAGTGGTAGGGGGTTTGTTCGATACTGAAGCACTTTCCTTTTTTTAATGTCATTGACTTCCCTACTTTATAAATCACCATTACTGCGGAACCGGTGGGCGGGTAGGAAATTTTACTACTAACAGAAATATAAAAGTGGGTGGTAGGTATAAAAAGATTGACTACTCCTGCTCTAGGGCTTCAATAAGAAAAGCCAGTATCTCTTTAGATTCAAAGGATGGAACGCATGTAAATCACTGTAACTCGACATAAGCCAATTTGAAAAAGTAGAATGTGGTTTTTGGCCATATTAATGGACTTTTTGCTCCTTTAAAGAGACGGGGCCATCTGTGTCACCACTTGTAGCCTGCAAAGATACAAGGGCAATCTGAAGAGGAATTTTCTTTCTTTTCTAGTTTCTCCCAGTTCCCTCGGTCTGCCTCTGTGTATCCAGATTCTGAAAATAATAACATGGTTTGTTTTTTGAAAAATCCATGTGGAATTACATACATTGTTCTAGGTAAAAAGAAGTAGGGCAAAAGAATCATGTTTTTCTTTACTCACGATTTTTATGATATATGAACTGCAGCCTACTGATTAAAAACCCTCACAATTCTTCTGCTCCTAATCTAAGACTATATCGTCTTTTAGACAATTATTTGCTTCTGCTTGCTACGCAAAAGTCAATATTAATTGATCCATTTAGGCACTCAAACACTGTTTTCAACGGAAGGTAAAATATGTTGAACAAGGTTAGGATTAAAGAATAAATTAGGAGTCCTGCCTAATGGCAGAGTTAGCTTTTAAAATTAGGCTGCTATTGAATGCGCTCAATAGCTATTTTAAAAATGCATGGACAAAAATACCACTAGCGTAATGATCACTGCTTTTAGAAGGGTTTTAATGTAATGCTGTGAGTTAACATTGATATGAAGTTAAAGTTGTACAGAACTTTAGAAAATTGGTGTTTCAGTGAATATGTATCTGCTCAGACCTTGTCAACAAAAATTAACATAACATTAACAGTTCTATCCATTCACAACAGGCAAATAGTTAAGATTTGGTACATTATAAAATATAATTACAAAACATCAAATGAAGTTTTTCCTTATTTATTACTTGAAGCCCAAGATCATGAGAGTCTATTATAATGAGGCAAACATTATTAAAATAATAAGTATTTTCTTTAATAAAGAGATTCTGATAAAATACCTATACATTCAAAACCAATGCAGTGAACGTCTTCACATATCTTCACATTCATACATCACATAACCAAGCTTTATGGAATAACCATAATTATCTTATTTCTCCCAATGCATTAAATATGATTTACAAATAGTAATGGCTGAGTTAACATGATATGCTATATGGTGTTTGCCTTCACATGATGCCTGAACTTAATCTAAATATTCTATACTAGCCGTACCCGGTCACGCATTGTTGTGGCCCAGTCTGGTTAAATGGCCAACCAATATGTGTGTAGATCTACACCTGCACACACATACACGTATACACAATCACCGTATAATCCCCAACCAACCTACCTACCTACTGTATTCCTTCCTCTCCCCATCTACCTACCTACCTACTGTATTTCCCCCCCCCTCTATCCCTCCACCTACCTACCTACCTACCTACCTACCTACCTACCTACCTGCTGTATTCCTTCCTCTCCCCATCTACCTGCCTACCTACTGTATTCCCCCCTCTATCCCTCTACCTACCTACCTACCTACCTACCTACCTACTGTATTTCTCCCTTTCTCTATCCCTCTATCTACCTACCTACCTACCTACCTACTGTATTTCCCCCTCTCTCTATCCCCCTACCTACCTACCTACCTACTGTATTTCTCCTTGAATCTTATGGACAGAGTATTTTATGTCATAAAGGATGACATAATACCTGTGGCCCACTGCTCTCTCTGTATACATCTACCTACCTTTTTTACAATTTTTTACATTTCCATTGCATGTACCTTGCACAGGTGTGATATCTACACAATCGATATATATATAATTGGTGCAGTATTTGAAAGGAACATTGTGTGAAAATTTGGAAGCGATCGGTGCAGTACTTTGGAGATTACCGGTTTTGAACAAACTCTCGTTACATTTTTATTTATTTAGACTTATTCCACAGACAATGACAACTAAGACCCCAAAATTTTCATATCCCTCTATAAAATCCTAGGACCCAGGCTCTCCCCCCCAAAAATGCATCCATGAGATAGATACATTCAATAAATGACTTGATATTGAGTTGCCAGCAGGAAATGGATCTGGATTTGATGAGAAATCAAATCCAAAAACTCCTGAGCTTTCTGATAACAACAAGCTATAAAAATACAGATAACCTGAAATGTTTTCATCAAGTATGTTCGCCTACATAGTAGGCACAAAATAGCATTTCAGCAACTGGATATATATTTGTAAAAACCGTGAAGTGACAAAGTCACCGCCAGTGAATATTATACTCCACAGGGGTTTGATTATTGGCAGGTGCCATTTTGTCTGAAGGAAAGAAAGATGTGACTGCCCCAGAGTGTCTTCCCCTTGAAGTAAAAACAACACAAAAATTGAACAAACATACAAAAAGTGAAGCCCGGGTGGCAGCAATTTTCACCAAACATTTGTCCTTCCAACTACATCCTTATTTCAAGCTATACTGTATTTATAGTAGAGAATATTTGTAGCTCAGGTTGACCTGAGGTGGGGACCTTTCTGAGGTCGGTAATTTTATTGCAGACATTTCATTACCTAACTAGGTAACACCACCATCAGCAATCCTGTTGATGTTACCTAATTTGGTAATGAAATGTCTGCAAAAAACCCACCAACCTCAGAGAGCACCAAGGACCCTACGGAGTATTTAAATGAGCATCCAGTTCAGTATCCAATATACTGAATATATTTTAAGCAGGGCACATCCATGTACCAAATGCAAACGGTTTCAAATCCAAACTTCTTTTAAGCTCAAAGCATCCTGTTTTGAGTTTGAAACACCCTATTTTTAATGCAAAACAGCTTCACGGGGTATGAGATATGCTGCCCTCAAGATTTTTGATGGATTTCCAGGTCAACACAGCTTTCTTTTGAGTTTGAAACATCATACTAAGCTCAAAACATTGTTAAAAAGTACTTGGAACTGCTGCTTAGGGTTTAAAGAGGGGCATTGTAACAGGGATAAATGTTGAAACATTCTGCAAACTCCTAAATGCAAGTTTTATTTTTCCAAACAATGCAATTTATGAATTAGGCCATATTGATTATAGGTTTTAGCTTAGCAAATGAGGACACACTTGATCCATGGCACTTTACTAAAGTAAAGGATGCAAAAGCATTAAGATACTTGGAAATATTCACAATGTAAATGTAAACTTTAGCTTGAACAGGTAATGTGATACAGATAAAATAAACTTTCCTAATATGAGTAGGAACTTCCATAATTTTCAATATGGACAACTTATATTGTCAGGTGAAGGGAATTCAGTAGAAATTCAATCTCCTGGTTTCTAGCCTGATACCTTAATTGTTGCACCAAATGGCTCTCTTCCAGCAGTTGGCCAATTACAAATATAGTATCTCTGTGATTTATAATATTAGAGCTTCCAATTCATGGGAGAAACCCCTCTCCCCACTTCTAATAGTTGAGTCACTATCTGGGAGTTTTAAATGGTAATTTTCCTGAATCTCATTTTTAGATGTCTCAGAGACTATGACATTTGTGGCTAGTTTATACATTGTACTCTGACTTGCAAATTGTTTGGAGTGTAAAACACCTAAAATCAGTGGAGTTAGTAGCATACAAATGAACAACAGCGGTCATATCAGTGGTGGGATTCAATTTTTTTTACTACCAGTTCTGTGGGAATGGCATGGCTTGGTGGGCATGGTTTGGTGGGCGTGGCAGGGGAAAGATACTGTAAAATCTCCTTTCTCTTCCCACTCCAGGATAAGGTTACTGCAAAATCCCCATTTCCTCCTGATCAGCTGGGACTCGGGAGACAGAGAATAGATGGGGGTGGGTCCAGTCAGAGGTGGTATTTATCGGTTCTCTGAACTACTCAAAATTTCCACTATTGGTTCTCCCAGAACTTGTCAGAACCTGCTGAATACCACCTCAAAACCATATCATCCATCCATCCATCCATCCATCCATCCATCTATCTTCTAGCTATATAGCTAGCTTTTTAAATATCAAGCTATGATCTAGCTATCTACCCATTCATACATCTCTAAATCCACCTATTCACCTATCTATTTACCTATCTACCTCTTTTACAGTTTTAATTAAAAATCACTTTTTAAAAATATAATAATACACTTCAACCTGGCCAGTATATTGAACAATATTTCTCAGTGTTGACAAAGAATGACAAAGGTCAGAATCACATTATTTGATAAGCCCGTGGATATAAAAATGCATCTGCAAATAGAACGCAAAGAAAACAGATGCCCCCTAGGCACCATAATAAAAATAGTTGAGGACTATGAAGGCAGAAACTATTCTTTTCTGTCATTTCATAATTAGTTCTAGTTTTGACCTGATGCTACATCAAATAAAGCATTGCACGGATGAAGGCTATTGTCTAGAGACTACTATATTTCTGGTTCTTAACCTTGCTGCCCCAATTTCTTAGACCGCTCTAAAACATCTTCATTTATCATATATTGGGCCCCGGCACTAAAAACAGATTTTGCTTTGACTCGAGAAGAGAGGTCAGACCATTGTATACCATAATGGTTTGACACTCAAGCTCCTGTATTACTTAAAATGTCTGTTCTATGTTTAGTTTTCCCAAGTAATGCCCTTAAGAAGCTCTGTCAGTAAAGATGCTGGTCTGATGACATTTTCAGATGCCTTCACATATACTCGAGGGAAACCAGAAATGCTGTTACTATATTTATGATGGCTCCTCCCAGGAGAATGTTGGAATTTTTATGCTCAATTATCGTATCCTCTTCAATTTCTCTCCTGCCCTATACCAAAGAATAACAATCTTTCATTCACCCATTCAAAAAAGAAAAAAGAAGATCCCAGTAATTATCAACCAGTGTATATACCATCAATACATAGAAAAACGTTAGAACAGATAATAAAGCAGACCATGTGTAAGGATCTTGAAGATGGCTAAGAGTCAGCATAGTTTTCATGTGAGAAAAAAAATATCTCCTCTTTCTTTGACAAGGTAACTACCTTAGTGAGCAAGGGAACTGTTGTGAATGATCTACTGTGAGTTCAACAAAGCTTTGGAGAAGATTCCAGATGACATTCTCATTGAACAAGCTGTTAAGGTTTGGCTCCGATAGTGCTACAATAAGGTGAATTGTAACAGCACACATAGACACAGAATTCATGGCTCTACAGCAAGTAGGAAAGCAGTAACCAGTGGGCCCCTGCAGAGATCCAAGTTGAGGCCAGAATTATTTAACAGTTTTATTAATGAGCTTGATAATGAAGTCAAGGGGCTGTTTACCAAAATTGAAAAAAAGGACAGAAACTGAGGGAGTCTTATCAACTTTCAAGCGAATGGAACAAGACTGCAATTGAAAATGGAAAAGTTAGAAGGCTGAATTACAAGAACTAGGTGTCATTTTATGTAAAGTGTAACATTTAAGGAGGAAAAATACGGAACAAAAATGTAAGCTGGCTTGAAAACTCTATATTGGGTGAAGTCATTGTCAACATGCTGAACATGAACCAGTTATGTGAGTCAACAGCTGATGAGCTAACACAGCTCTGGGTTGTATTAGAAGAAGTCCTGTAGCAAAGACATATGAAGTTTTTATTTTCTTCCACTCTGCACTGATTCCATATCTGGAAAATGTTCTAATATTCTGAGTTCATTTTCAGAAGGATATTAATAGGTTAGATCATATAAAGCAGAGGTGATAGGGATAATACAGGGAGTTGAGGATATATTCTAAGAGAACAGGCTAAAGAAATTTTGGATGTTGAGTATGGAAAAAAAAAAGATTGAGGAGAACCATGGTACTTCTTCTTGAAAAGAATAGTCAAGCCAGAATTTGACATTTAGTATACAACCCATCTTTCCTGAGTCACAAAACAATAACTTGGCAAAAGTCTAAGTATAGAAAAATCATAATTTCTTCCTAAATACCATGTTTCCCCAAAAATAAGACAGGGTCTTATTGTCTTTTGACCCCCCCCCCCAAATAAGCACTTGACCTTATTTTTGGGGAGGTCTTATTATTTTTGAGGTGGTGAATGTGGTCACCTCATGGCTGCTACTGTGTTGCAATATTTTCAGGGAGGGCTTATTTCCAGGAGAGGGCTTATTTTAGTGCATGCGCTCAAAAGCCCAATTGGGCTTATTGTCCAGGAAGGTCTTATTTTGGGGAAAACAGGGTAGACAAATTCCAATTTTTTTGAAAGTATTTAGCAATTTACTAACATCTTTAAACTTGATTTCCTTTCAATAACTTTGTTTATCATTTTAAGACTACTTAACTAATAGCCAAAAGCCATAAGGATTCAGTCAAAGTATATTTCCAACACTAGAAGGTAGATAATCAGTCTTCTGAAAACATCTACTAATGAGCCCAACAGAGCCTAAAAACAATTAATTGTGTTTAAGGATTATAAGGAGCATGCTTTTAAAAACCCGATCATTGATTTTGTAAAATACTAAACTTTAATTCTGGGTATTAAATTAGTGGTTAATTGTAAATATCTACTTTAGTAAAGATTTTAGAGGTCACTAGAACTGAATTATTGCTTTGACCTATACAAAGTTTTGCTGATACATTCAAAACTGTAGGAGTTTCCAGGACATCTAATTAATATGGTCTAAAGAGCATTAACCAATGTTTCACCTGAATTTATGCCATTCAGCTGTTTAGTAATTAGTTGATTGAGGATATCTATTGTCTTGTGAGAACATAGTTTAAAAAAAAATTATTCACCATTTTCATATGATTATTCCAAAGAGGTAGTTATGACAGCAGGAGTTAAATTATATTTTCTTATCTAATATTGGCCAGCCATGTCTAACTGTCTTGAATGATGGAAAAACAATTGAGTTTTTATTGTACTTACAACTTGCCATGATTTCAAAGATGCCAAATACTATATATATAATAATAATACCATTATGTCAGGTCTGCAGTTGTAATATAATATATATTGTGATGCAAAACTAATATATTCATTCCAATACAGTTCGAATTATACCCAAGAAAGAAAGAAAGAAAGAAAGGAAGGAAGGAAGAAAGAAAGAAAGAAAGAAAGAAAGAAAGAAAGAAAGAAAGAAAGAAGGAAGGAAGGAAGGATTAAGAATTATTTTGTTACATGTTTGTCATGTATGTGTGTATGCCTTGGGTTCCTGAACACACACACACACACACACAAACATGATGTGTATGTATGCACTTATGTATGTATGTATGTGTGTGTGTATGTACACACACACACACACATGCAGGTTTGTATTATTATTATTTATTTATTATTTTATTAGATTTCTAGACCGCCCCCTCTCCCCGAAGGGACTCGGGGCGGTATGCCAGAGAAGGGACATAGAAAATACCATATTTTTCAGAGTATAAGACGAAAAGGAAAATTTTTTAAAAAAATGTTTTTGCCCTTTGCAGACCACCCAAAATGGTCCATTTTTTGCAAAAACAGGCCCATTTTGTTTCAACAAAAGGGCATGAATAGTCTTTAAGAGGCTTGTAGGGTGCTCCTGGAGGGTGCCTCCCCCCCCAAATGGAGCAAAAAGCAGCCTGTTTTTCATGAAAGTGGGCCCATTTTGTCAAAAAAAGGGGCATGCATAGCCTTTAGGAGGTTTATAGAGTGCTCCTGGGGGCTGTTTTTGGACTGTTTTTTGCTGGAATGGAAGTAAAACAAACAATGGAAGTAAAACAAACAATGGAAGTAAAACAAACACTCAATGTAGCAATGACACTCAATATTCTGAACTAATTTGGAGGGCTCTGCTTCTCCAGTAATATTTGCGGGGATAGGGAGAAACTTTTCCAGAGGACTGAAAAAACCAATTTAGGTAGTTTCATGTCTTTTTCTGTCCTTAGAATTCAGGCAGTGATAGCAAAAGTCCATTGAGATGCCCTTTGGACTGCCTTTCATCCTCAAATCAGTCTTTTTTTTTCAAGCAGACAAGCCACTCACATCCTTGAAGAATGCACCCAGGTTAGGAATTGTGGGATCTGTAAAACAGTACAGTCCAAAGGTGAGGTCTGAAGGTGAGGTCTGAAGAACCTGAGCAGCTATGAAAAGGTTGAAGGTTCCATATCAACCCTAACATTAAAGAAAACATGAAGAGTCCTGCTGGATTCTCCAGAGGTATACTGAGTCCATTGTCCGTTTTATTGAATACTCCAAATGCCTTCAGGAAGCCCATCAAAAAGTATTGGGGGGAAACTGCTGTTTTCCCCCAATACTGCTGTTATTCTCATCAGCTCAAAACCATACATTACACCACTGAGATTCCTGTCAGGAATGTTTTAGGTATATGATCAGCCATGGAGCTACACTATATATTCATGTTAAGTACCTTCCAAATCTAAGATTCCGTAAATCTGCGGCAGGCAATCTAGTTTAAAAGGGGAGGAAATGTTTTATAGTTGTTTCAGCTGAATGATTTAAGCAACAGCCTTTCAGAAAATACCCTTAAAGACATTCTTCAAAACATGACATGGACAAGAGATGACATGACATAATCAGTAAAGTATGTTTTGTGGGACATGAGCAAGAAGGAATCTGGTAACACCTTTTCTGGCTAATCAATATTATTAAAAGGCGTAAGCTTTTATAAGCTACAGGCCACTTCATCAGATGCTTTGAGTGACTAAACTAATACAACATTTAATTTGGGATGAGGGTGTGAAGGGAGGGAACAACACGGTGATTTTACAGATGCAAATTACATGTAAAATTAATTACAAGTATCTTATCCATTAACAATTGTCAAAAGCCCACTGAGTTTGTTAAGACCTTTTGAGATAGCCTGAAACCATTCATTGTATGTGACATCAGCTATCTCTCAATTGTGCTAGTGAACTCCGCCCCCCCCTTAATGGTTACTTTGAGACCTGCAAGAGAATATCCTTTGAGGCTGAGATCCTCTGATATTATTTTTTCCTTGTTTTGAAGTCAAACTTTTATCCATTAATTCTTTTGCACGAAGTTGGGCTTGTTTCTTCTCCGTGGCATCAGGACCAACATTGCTCACAAAAGACTGCATGCACCCCATTAGAGAAAGATGATTTGCAGGAAACACAAACTATGTGTGTTAAGGTGAGATGGTGCCATTATAGATGTGCCAGTTGTAAGGGGTAGTTCCTATATTATTATCATTCTTCTATTGTTGCTTGTTCATGTGAAAATTTGCTTTGGACTGGTTGGCTTTAGGCAACCATGGTATATCCACAAACAACTACAGCTTCTAGAATTCCTGACAGAATTTCCAATGGATGGAAAGCCATAATTTGGGTACAGAAGAAGAATTGGTTGGTAGTCTCACTTCTCTAATTATTGAAAAATATAAGTGGACTTGAAGCATGGGGCATAATTCATTCAGTCCTCAAATTTGGGCAGCTTACAGCTCATTATTAAAGGACCTTAATCAGACCAGCTATGTTCTTTTCTGGATGATATCCCAAGGCATAATCAGTCCAGTACCATAAGGCTACCAGAGCTAATAGCTTTAAAGTAGTTAATGCATTTCAGTCAAGTTTCTTATCCAGTCCTTGAGTTCATGATTTGTTGACATTTGTGTTTTCAAAAATAAGGCAGTTCATAAAAGGAAGAGCACCAAGACTGGCAAACTAAGGAAACATTCTCAAACTCACAACTGTCCAAGACAGGACTGTATTTATTTATGAGATTTAAAGTTTCTTACTGACAATAGTTTGAAAATGGCTTTGTACTTAAAAAAAAAAAAAGAACAAAGGGAGTAGTATTGGCTCCAGCCAACATATTGCACAAAGGGAATTTACTTTTTCTCTCTGCTCCAATTCTCCACAATAGATTTAGGCTATGCAGGGAAGAAAGGGTAGAAAGGAATAATGAGAAAAAAAGTATAAATTGATCCTACCAGCAATTTTCATTCCATAATAACAGACAACATTAAATCCAACTCTATAGTTTTATTTGAATATTAATTTTTGTTATGAAGGTAAAGTTGAGTCAATGTTACTGGCTATGCTTTTGCTCATTCTTTTCCTCAAAGTGGAAGGTGACTCTCTGCAAAAGGAATCAGAAACCTGAGGTCCACTAAGCATTAGTGAATGACAGTTTCCATCATCCATCACCATTGTCTATGCTGGCTAATTTTGGTATTGTAGGACCAGAGATTCCCTTTGCCTGCCTTAAAACTACAAGTCTACATATTTCTTGATGTTTTTCTCTTGCAATTTCTAATCCTAGAAAACTAGCATTCTGAATTTACTGGAAAGCTCCACAAATCAAGTTGATTTTCTGCAGGTCATGGAAGATAATGGAGATGGAAACATACATGTGTTCCCCTCATAGGGAAACATAGAGGGGTGTAGAATATCTAATCATCTGGCAGCAGTTATTGATATTGTTAGGGTATATTTCCATTTAGTAATATGTTTTGAAAATACATTTCATTCTGCATCCTACTTTGATAGAGCTCATCTAGAATCTTGAAGCAACTTCTAGAGACTACAATTTAAAAAAACTACCTTGAGTGGAAAAGACCCAACCAGGGGCTTGGAAACCAGATGCTGTGGGGAAGGGCTGGAAGATTTAGGTTTGTCTCCAAAGAGGATAGAAAAAAACCCAAGAAGAGAATTGTCTTCTAGTATCTGAGTAGCTGCCATGGAGTTTGATGGACCAAATTTGGTCGCTATTGCTTCTGAATACAGGATTCAAAGAACAAGAACAAATTAAATTATATACAAAGATTTTAATAAAACTCTGGAAGAATGCCTAGATGCTAAGATCCATTTGATAATAGATCAGGTTGCATAAGTGGTCTTTTGCTTTGTATGTGTGTGTGAGAGAGAAAGAGTTTGTCAGGTAAGTTATTTGAAACATCTTAAAGAATGGTGTTGCAGTACATTTCCTTATTAGTAGAAGTTTGAAGCAGATGACGTTTTAGATACATTTCAGCTCTATTATTTTATGATATTTACTCAACCTGACATTGATTTTGAAAGCTTGTAAGAAATGAATATTGATCTAACATGTTTATTTTTCTCCTCTATAATGGGAGACTTGGGACTAACTTTGAAAGGAAAATACATAAAGAAATATTAAATGAAGCAATGCATAGTAAACAGACATCTAACTGAAGTCACCACACAATTTCTCTAATTGTTATATCACTCTTAATCTGTCATATATCAATTCATTTTTTTTCTGTTCGGCTAGCAGCCGGTTTGTTATCTATCTGTCCATAATCAGAATTGGACCCTGTTGAGCATGGAAATAATCTTATTTCATTAACGTTCTATTTTAAGCTCAGTGTAAAAGAGTTTTTCAGAGGAAACAATGGCTCATAAATGTGGAGACAGGCACATACTGTAAGGCATCCATGACGTGCCAAAATTGGAATCTAATGCTACTTTGGCAACAGAATATTCATGCTATGTCTTTTTGTTGATTAGAGAAGATCTTGTGTCCAACATCCAGGGAAGAATGTTAGACAAGAGGATTGTCTCTGATGAACATGCCCTGACAATCTGCCCAAACTTTCAAATCATTTTTAGAGAAGCTTGAACATGAAAAAAACAGCCTCGGGTGATATTCCTTTTCCATTAAACATGTGCAAAAAGCATGAATATTGTATAGTGTACTTTATATTATTACTGTTTCACATGCAGATGCAGATATACGGGTATAACACGCATACCAGCATGCTGAACTTACTTTAAGGGTTTGACTACACGTCCTTGTGCTAAATAACGAAATTCTGTATGCGCACAAATTCCAAATGTACTAGAAGGTGCCAAAAAATCAGTAGCCCAGGAGAAGAAACAACCGTATTTTGCTTTCTTGTGCTGATGCTGTAGCTCCTATATCTTCCTCTGGGTTATTCCTGATTTACACACCCAATTTGCTTGACATTAATTGTTGAAAGAACCAGGCCCTAAGGGAGAAGTAACAAAATTATCTTCCTTTCCAATTCAGAATTAGAAACAATAAGAGTCAATCTGCTAAATCCCACAGAGATTCAGCAGTGAAAAACACCAGGGGTCAAATTTTAAACTAAAGAAAGCCCTGTAGCTGCTGTTCTTTCTGTTTAAAAGGATTAGTTGGTGTTTCAGTATTGTAAATCAAAGCTGGTCCTTCATTGTATTCATGATATTGTGTCCTAGAACATGCATTCATCCTAATTTTGTTTGCATGCAGTGTTGGCTATATTCTTGGATATGTGACACTCCTTATAGGTATATAAAGTGTGCATTTGCTATTAAACAAAACCTTCAACATTAGTTCATAACATTTTGACATCTGTCAAGTCACGTTCCTGATAAGCAGATAAGCACATGTTTTCTTTCATGTCACTGTAGAAAGACAGGTTCTCCTACAAAGAAAAAAATAATATTTACTAAGCTGTCAGCACATAAAAGGGGGCGCTTTGGGGGGGGGGGAGAAACCCATCCCTCATATCTAAGTCATTCCTTAAGATTTGAAACACTGCATCCCAGTTTCTTTATAAAACGTTCAATTATTTCTTCGAGCCCTAGGCAATACATACAGCTGTATATTTAAAGTCACTTCAAGGAAAGTAAGTTCTCTTCCAGTAATTCATAGGGATGGGGAAAGTCTGCATTTATAGCATTGTTAGGGCTAAGTGAAATGCATAGAGATTCCAAGGCAGTAGCTACTGTATTTTGTGTGAAGTATGTCTTAAAGGATTCAAGCAACTTTTAATCTTGAAAGCACAGCTGTCTAGATTTTATAACACATTCAAAATACAGAGACTTTATTGGAAACAGCCTAGCATAACAGTCTAGACAAGTTAGAAATGTCACTCAAATTGAACAGATGTACTGACATTGATTTTGGCTGAGTAGTGTCAGCTTTTAGAGTGGTGGTTCTTAATATCTGAAGGAAAACCAGTGATTTTACCTTAGGAAAGAAGGAAGGAAGGAAGGAAGGAAGGAAGGAAGGAAGGAAGGCTGCTAACTCCAGATCTAAGCTGAAATATGCTGTATATTTTTTTTTTAATGGCATGAAAAGCCAGAAAGTCTGTGCAGTCTGCCTATGGCATTATGCTCATCAGGAGTTTGTGGTTTTTGCATCGTTTGATCCTATTCCTGGTGATGGGGGAGTCTTAGAGAGTCAGCACACTTGGCAAGAAGTAAGCTCCACTAAAATTAACAGGAGCTGTTTCTAAGAACCTAGGCACAGGTTTGTATATATGTATGTGATGAGCCATATTGGATCCAATTTAATAGCTTTAGACAGGATATATCAAGCTACGTAGAATGAACCACAGATGTGCAATTAAAGAAAGATCAGCAATATCATAGTGGATTTTCTAAACTGGCAAGCTTATCTAAGAACTAGCATGCATACTGTATACTGTTTGTTCATTTCATGTAAATTATATATCTTCTTAATATAGACCTGGCAGTTAACTATGCCTGAAGATGTGTTATAAATATCTGTCTCATACCTCTACTCTCATTGACTGTAATTGGTGCTCCCACAACTGTATGCAGCCCCAGTCAGTATTGAACATCTGGATGCTGATGAAAAAATTGTACATATTTTAACAAGATGTTCCAATTATTCCCCAGGAGAAATGAGGTAAGCATTTAGGAGCCTTCTAAATGTTTATCTGTGCTCTGAAGGGACCAATTTATCTGTAATGCATATTTCCTTAGACTTTCCACTAGATCTTACAAATTCAACTAGGAGTACCACATTCAGCTGCTTTTATATTTGACTAAGAGGTCTTGCAAAATACTGCTTAATTAGTGGTAGGTCACAGAGGCTTAAAAGCAACAACAAAAAAATGAATTTACTTAATTACATTGTTAAAACACAGTCCTTGTAATAGCCAATGTACAGATGTATGCTCCCTGAATTTTTAAGCAGTGTAATTATCTGGAGTGATTAAGGATTTGGGATTCAAGTGGGCAATTTCCCTTAGACATCAATTTATTTAAATAATATCATATGACTGTCCCAGAGAAATCTTCAAGTTTTGATTATTCCCATTCCTAATTAGGTACAAGAAAAAAAACAACCCTTGGTTTTGCAAATTTTCTGCCTTCCTTAAGTCTTAGCCTTAGCTCCTGAGGTCACAAATGACAATTTGTGTCATTGAGATTGTCACTGTCCAGGTCCAACCCCCTTGATCTGACCTCTGTAAGGGTAAGCACCAGTGGTGGGATTCAAATTTTTTTACTACTGGTTCTGTGGGCATGGCTTGGTGGGCGCAGTGTGGCTTGGTGGGCATGGCTTGTGGGCATGGCAGGGGAAGGATACTGTAAAATTTCCATTCCCTCCCAATCAGCTGGGACTCAGGAGGCAGAGAATAGATAGGGGCAGGGGCAGTCAGAGGTGGTATTTACCGGTTCTCTGAACTACTCAAAATTTCTGCTACCAGTTCTCCAGAACTGGTCAGAACCTGTTGTGCCCTTTGTGACATTATGTGGATTGGTCGAAACTTCCACAGAGATGATGATCTGAAAGATGGCAAAGGCCTAAACTGTAAATGGGTTTCTAGATTAAAAACCAACACTTTGAATTAAGCCCAGAAGCATATTGACAACCAGAGCAGATTCTACATGATGGATGTTATTCTGCTGAACCACCTCATGCCAGTCACATATGGCCAACTAGATTGCTCCTTTAGTTACCAGCTCCCATTAATGAGTAATTCCAGTTGATTCAGCCTCATTCCTTTATATTTGTAGGCATCTGACTCTCAGGAGAAAGAGGCAGGCATTATTTGAAATTTGCATGATCTATAATATTTATGTCATCCATTAGCCTTCTGTAACCTGGGGTTTTCACCATGGGTTGCAATTTCAACTCCCAGAATCCATAGTCAGTGCTCTGAACAGTTTTGCATTGCTCTTTGGGAATTTGGACACTTGCACCTCAACAACCCATGAAGAAGGTTCCCAGTGTGGAGAAACTGAAGATATTGAATTGCATTAGTAAACAGAAAGGATTACCCATCAGCTCTTTTGGCATCGATTGATTACCACAGATTACACTGGGGACATAATTGGTGACTTATGGGTGACACGCAAGGGGGGGGGAGAATGCAGCTTTTTCTATATTTGCAAACCGTAATATCAAGCAGCTCATGTATTAGATGAAATAAGAACAGCTGACATTGCAGTATCTCGGTAAGAGGTCTACAGTACGATTTATAGCAGATTGGGCAAAATTTCTCACAGCAGGGTCTATATTCAACTTTAAAAAATATGCCACCAACGTTGCTAGCAGTATGTCATCATTATTAGTACTATCATCATCATTAGTTCTGTCATCATTATTAACACTAACTTTAAATCTGCCAGCTCTAAGCATCTCTACGTCTTTCTGCCAGCAACGAGATCAGCTATAGCTCTGTTGCATTCTGGGAAGAATCGGAAGACTGAAGCAACTTATTGTAAAAATAGTACATTCTGAAGGTCTGAAGTCCCAAAGGTGCTTTTTCAAAAGATAACTGGACTTCCTTTGTTTTTCCTTGAGAACATTTTGCTTCTCATCCAAGAAGCTTATTCAATTCTTATTTATGAACCGAAGAAGCTTCCTGGATGAGAAGCAAAATGTCTTCAAAGAAAAACAAAGGAAGTCCAGTTGCTTTTTGAAAAAGCACCTTTGGGACAACCATGACCTGGATGACTGAGAATCTCCACATACCTTTAAGGGTCTTGGGACCTTTGAGGGCTTTATTGTATTGAGATGGGGTATCTTTTAAATCCAAATGTTGGCCTTGAAGCTATGGTGGGCAAACTGCTTTATGATCCAGTGCCCACTATAAGAGGAAGGGAAGAAGGTAGAAAGGAACAGACAGGGTTTTCTGTCCCAGAAAATTTTCCCTTTCTGTGAAAAAGTTAATTTCTAGGCAGCAGTTTATGAAATTATCCTTCTTTCTTGTGCCAATTATCTACAGAAAAACATTAGTTGCAAAATAACTTGGAAGAAAATATGAGCCAATGATTTTTTTTTTTAAGTAATGCAATGCCTTTGACCATTTCAGGGCATCAATTTAACTGGGTCTAAGTCATTTATTTCACACTTGGTGTTTCATTTGGCTTTTAAAAAGTGCTAAAATCTCTTAAAAATAAAAAGTTCAAGAAAGGGCAGTAAAAAGAAAAGACTTGTAACTGTAATGTTAAAAGCACATAATAACTTTCTGCACCTGAATGGGACTATGGTCAGGGAATCATAAAAATCTTACTATTTCCAAACGGATTTAGACACTGTTACAAATGAGCCATGAGATATTAGAACTCACAGTCTTTGAAAGACATGAAAAATGTTATTTAATAATTACATGCTACCTTTGATCTCTGGAAGGATCTCTCTGGTATGGGATGAAAGAAAGAATAAAGTCCTCTATGCAAAGTCTTCCATCAACCACTTCAACACTTAATTTGCAATGCCTCCAGGAAATTGGAAGTAGAATTCAACTGCAATCTTAAGGCATTAGCAATGTGCTTGTAAATTACCTCACATTATATATGTCCCATCAGTTCACATACTTGAGTTTTTATCAACAGGCAAGCCTCCAGACTATATCTATATCACTTTGGTACATTTTCTGCAATAATATTAATAAAAAAGGTCTGATAATGGACGTGGCAGTACCTGGACACAGTGGAATAGGAGAGAAAGAACTGGAGAAGATAACCAAATGTAAAGAGCTACAAATAGAGGTAGTGCAATTGTTTCAAAAGGGAACAAAGATACTATCATTTGTAATAGGGGCCTTGGGTGCAATCTCAGAATAACTGGAGCATCACTTGAATACCATCGGCATTGACAAAATGACCATCAATTAATTGCAAAAGGCAGCTTTACTCTGAATAGCCTACATCCTGTGAAGATGTCTCTATCATCATAAAACATCAGTATCTGCCTATCCCGGGTCCTTGGGAAGGACTTGATAGGTGGATAAAAATGCCAAATGCAGTCTAAACATCTACATCTGGCTGACTGTGACAACCCATAACAATATCCACTATTCAGATCTGGATTTACAGTATAATGTCAGACAGGTCCATTCTACAATTACAGATCGTCCTTAATTTACAACCACAACTGAGCCTAAAATCTATGTTGCAAAGTCAGAAATTTGTTGAGTTTTGCCCCAATTTACGGCTTTTCTTGTCACGTTTGTTAAGTGAACTACTGCAGTTGTGAAGTTTGTAACAAGGTTGTTGAGTGAATCTGGCTTGTCCATTGACTTTGCTTGCCGGAAGTCTGCAGAGTGGGATTGCATGAGCCCTGGGAAACTGCAACCATTGTAAATATGAACCAATTATCCAGCATTCAAATGGAAATAGTATTAAGTGTGAAAAATGGTCATATGTTACTTGTTTCTCTGGTGTTGTAACTTTGAACAGTTACAACAGTGGTGTTGAAACTTTGAATGGTTACTAAACAAACTGTTGTAAGTAAGGACTATCTGTACTAAGAGTGTGTGTGTGAATGTATGTATGTGATTATTAAAATACGCTGAGGCCAGAGATGGTATTATACTGGTTCGGACCAGTTCACCCGAACCAGTAGTGGAAATCATGGCTGGCCCCGCCCACTGACCCTGATGCTATGGCATCCCATTTAAGCCCTTTGTTCACCAAAAGCGCATGAGCGGAAGGCTGTGTGCATGCATAGAGGTGGCAGGTACAAGCAAAGTGAGCACGTGCGTAGGCATGCATACTCACATTTGCGGACTGGGTAGGGAAGGTAAGTGAATACCATCCCTGGCTGAGGTAAACATGAAGAAAGGAAGATATTGAGGTAAACAATAAAGTGTAATATAAAATATGTTCTTACCAAAGCTAGAGAACCTTCCATTTCACACACTATTCTCTCAGATATAGTATTTGATGACTTTTCTTCCCTCTCCTTGTCTCACATAGGTTAGGGTTCTTTCTTTCTTCTTTCTTTTTTAACTGTTTCTATGGGTAAGTCATGGCAAGGCAATTTGTCCTGACAGGAAGCTTTTAAAAGGTATGTTGGCAGCTGCTAAAAAAAAGGACTTGGAACAGTGGTGGGTTTCTGCAGGCTCGCACCTACTCACAAGAGCCGGTTGGTGAAATTTAGAGAACCGGTGAGAGGGGGTTCCACCGGCTTACCTGGAAGTAAATCTGGCCCGCCGCTGCCAGTGACTCAACGGAAAGGAAAGAAAAGGAAAGGAAGGAAGGAAGGAAGGAAGGAAGGAAGGAAAGAAAGAAAGAAAGAAAGAAAGAAAGAAAGAAAGAAAGAAAGAAAGAAAGAAAGAAAGAAAGAAAGAAAGAAAGAAAGAAAGAAAGAATCATCACAATTGAGTCCAAAAATTTGGGTGCTAAGCAAGAGCGTTGTTAAATGAGTTTCACCACATTTTAAAAGGTGGCCACTCCCACCCTGTCACATGACTGCCAAGCCACGCCCACAAAATAGGCCACACCTACAGAGTAAGTTCTAAAAAAATTTGAAACCTACCACTGACTTGGAAGCTTGCTTTGGCTTCTTCCCACCTGCCCAAACCTTCTGCCTCACCACCAGAGGTGGGTTTCTACTGGTTTGCACTGGTTCGGGCAAATCGGTAGTGGTAATTTGGCCTGGGTTGCAGAACTGGCAGTGACTCAGGCTGGCCACACCCCCGAACTGGTTCCCTGGTCTTCGCTACCATTGCCGACATGTTTTTTTTATTAGTGAAGTTCACGTGAAGCAAACCGGTACCAATGCTGGTAGGAATCCACCCCTGCTCACCACCACACAGAGTCTTGTTGGTGCCAGCCAAGTTTAGCAGCAAGTTTAGTTTGGATTAGAGAATTGGTAAACTTAAAAAATAGGAGAATTTTAACCTTGGGAGGGCATGACCTACAGACGGGGTGGCATATCTTCATGTGGGCCTCATTAAGTCTTGAAAGGGAGACCAGCTGAGAAGGTCAGAAGAACTTCAAGCTTAAAGAAGGTGGGGGCAAGCTGCCTCTGCCCTGTCGCCAATTATCCGCTGTATGAAGGTGGTACCTTTTTCAACTGGCCTTCAGATTTTGCTTCTACCGCTGTTTTTAGTTGCTTAAATAAATAAATTCCAGCTCTTTTACAGCCATAAATATACATTCATTCCTTAATGATAAAGCTCCTTTAAGGGCTTCCTTTTTTTCCTCTGGAAAGGGAAAAGTGGAACATAATAAGATTTATCTGGTGGGAAATGGGACATTAAGAATGCCCTGATTTGGCAGTTTTAAACAAATTGTATGCCAGTTAGGTAAAGTCACAGAGGTTGCTCTAGCTTTATAAGTCATGTATAGCAAGCAGTAACCATTCATAAACTTGCTAAGTGGAAGAAATGTGTACTTACCACTTTTATTATCAATAAAAATATATTTGCGTTTAGAATATAATTGCCTTTATAAAATGCCTCAATGACAGACGTCTTTAATTAAAATATTTTTCTTTCCCCTCCCTTCCTCTTTCTTTGCTGCCACTCCAAAGCCATTATGATAAATTTGAATGGGAAGAGACATTTCTTCATCATCATAAAGAAAAACAGCTAAATAAAATTTGAATGCTGTCAGAATGGGCCTGAGTGACAACTTAAAACGTTTAGCTTTGGATGGCATCCATGCAATTATGTTTAGCATTTGCGTTTACCATTAGGATAATCTCCTATTTAGATGCTTCAAATGGCATTTTATAACAACACGAGGTCATTATAAACTCCATGATGACTGGGTGAATATGTTGTAAGAGAAGAGCCGTCCATCACGATTCCTCTGAAAACTCTTTTGGTGATCCTTTTTTATTATAGTTTAGGAACATTCCAGGTAACTCACAAAAAAAGCACACACATTTTAGCATAATACAAACTCAGTTATCCAGCATAATTTTTCTATAGCTGAACTCATTGCTGGCACATCATAAGAGAAAAATGAGTAAAGCAAGGCTGCTGGACTATTCTGTGAAAGTACAATCTATTTCTCCCAGTTTTGTGGGGGGGGGGGGGGTTCTTTCTTTCTGTTTTTACTCGTTGAATATCCATCCACAACTTGGTTTAAATGCTCTGTTTGCCTATGCCTGATCAAAGGATAGGAGCTGGACCCAGTCATTCAAGGCCACTGAATTCCACCTTTGATCTGATTAGCCTCTGCTTCAATATAGCCAGTAAAAAGAACCAACCCCCCCCCAGCCCCCACCATCTGTCTCTCTTCCACAGATGAACTGCTCTCACTCTGTGAGCTGAGTTGATGTTCCATTACAATATGTCATTTAAATCCATTCTTTTGTGTTTTGCATTCTGGAACAAAAGAGAACAAGTTCTGACTTTCTGTGTGACCTTTTTCAATTGTTTGAAGGTTGCAGCCATATTCCCCCCAACCCACCCACCCAACCCCACTCCCAGTCTTTTTTAAGGCTAAACTTCAATCTTTCTCTTTACAGTTTTGTTTCTAGTATCTTCAGTGACTTTCTCTGGACCTGCTGTAATTTCTCTTTAAAATGTGGTACCCCAAAGTGGATGCCTAAAGGTGGATTCTAACCAAGAGCAGAAGAGAATGAAGCAATTACTTCCTGTGATTTGGAAATTTTATGCCCACTGGTGCAGACTAAAGTTGCAATTGCTTCTTTCCATACACGCGCCAATACTGATTCATGCTTTATACTTGCCCCTCTTAAGTTTTATTCTGTTATTTGCAGGCCACTTCTTCAATGTATTGTGATCACTTTGAAATTCATCTTCATCTTCTCTGGTATTAGGGACATCACACAATTTCATACCAGCTGCAAATCCTATCAGCCTTCTCCCCGCCTCTTTTGTCCCCAAAGCTGGTGAAAATATTAAATAGGGCAGGGTTCAGAACTGATCCTCATAGCATCCCATTTGATAACACTCTTTAGTCTGTTGAGGAACAATCGATTAACACATCTGGAATATGATTTTTGAGCCAGCTACCTATCTAGCTAAGTGTCAGGGGACCCAGACCACACTTGTTAATAACATGGAATGAAAGTGATGGAGGAGGTAATAGTGGGATCTTCAGGTCCTACTGAACTGCTGATTTCAGCATTTGACCATGACCTGAAATAGTGCTGAGCTGAAATAAAGTTAAGTTTAATGATGTAAAAGTTAAAAAAAAACAACTCTGCTGGGTCAAATCAAAGTTTTATTATATCATATTGAGAATAGAGATTTCTAAGTAAGCCATGCATACAAATTTAAATTAGTACACAGGGCCAAATTCCTTTTGTTATTACACCTGAAAAATCTAGGTATCTCAAGAAAAGGTTTTTTTATTGTTAACTACCCAGGTGAGATAGGCCAGGTAGAAATTTGATAAATACCTAAATAAAAACATTTTTGTTGATCAATGACAACATTTTAGTTATAAGCTATCATATTCAAATATATTAAAATAGAATGATAAAGTAAAGGTAAAAGGTTCCACGTGCATCAGTGGTGGGTTTCAAAAAATTTTAGAACCTCTTCTGTAGGTATGGCCTGCTTTGTGGGAGTGGCTTGCCAGCCATTTGACTGGGTGGGAGTGGCTTGTCACCCATGTGACTGAGTGGGCATGGCTTGGCAGTCATGTAACTTGGGTGGCTGTGGCCAACTTGTAAAATGTGGTGAAACTCACTTAACAACGCTCTTGCTTAGCAAGCAAAATGTTGGCTCAGAAACTCTGGCATTTGAAGCATGCAAGTCTTAAAGCTGTCAAGTTACAAGACCCTTGCACCCCTAACCTTTTAGAAAAAAACCCCAGGGGTGTTCAAACTTGACAGCTTTAGGACTTGTAGACTTCAACTCCCGGAATTCCTCCTCTCGCTCTTCATCTTGATGATGTGCGGATGGGCGGGGGGAGGGAGCTGGAACCGGTTCTAAATGTCACTGTAGATTTGTGGAACCTCTTCTATAGAAGAGGTTAGAACTGGCAGGAATCCACCCCTGCCATGTACATATGTGCTAGTCATTCTTGACTCTAGGGCAGGGGTCTCAAACTCAATTTACCAGGGGGCCGCTGGAGGCAAAGGCTGGGTGAGGCTGGGCCGCATAAGAGATTCCATTATATTGGATATTATACTTTCATATCACTAATATTATACTTTCATATCATGCTGGGGGCCACAAAATACGTCCTGCGGGCCCAATTGGCCTGCGGGCTGCGAGAATGAGACCTCTGCTCTAGGGGGTTGTGCTCATCACCGTTTCTTAGCCAAAGAGCCAGCACTGTCCGAAGACATTTCCATGATTATGTGGCCAACATGACTAAATGCCGAAGGCCCACAGAATGCTGTAACCTTTCCACCAAAGGTGGTTCCTATTTTTCTACTTGCATTATTTCATGCTTTCGAACTGCTAGGTTGGCAGAAGCTGGGACAAGTAATGAGAGCATACTTCATTACCCGGTGCTAGGGAGTCGAACCGCCAACCTGCCAACCTTTCTGATCGACAAGTTCAGCATCTTAGCCACTGAGTCACTGCGTCCCCTACAATCTAATAAATAAATATAATATAGCAACTCTATAATATAATTGCAAAAGCTGAGGAAAATAAAATATTGCCCAGAAAACTTTACTGCAGGATCCAATCTGAATCAGTCACTGGGACCAGAGGTTTGTTCTTCCAAGCTGTTGGATTTGTGTGAAAGCCCATCCTCAGGGAAATTCTCAAATGGAAAGCTTGGAAGAACAAACCTCTGGTCCCATTGACTGACTCAGATTGGTTCCCACAATATTATACTGGGACATGTACATTTGCCTTCATTTACAAAGATGTTACTGCCAAAAATGCAGAGATTTCAAAACTCTTTGGGCTGGTCATTGAGAAAGATGCTCGGTAATAAATAAAGGAAATAAAAACTGGAAGAAATCGGAATAAGTTGCAGACAGTAACATAACAACTTGATGGGATGTAAAGCAGTGGTGAGATTCTTTACTACTGGTTCTGTGGGTGTGGCTTGGTGGGCGTGGCTTGGTAGGCATGACAGGGGAAGGATACTGTAAAATCTCCATTCCCTCCCCATTCCAGGGGAAGGTTACTGCAAAATCCCCATTTCCTCCTGATCTGCTGGAACTCTGGAGACAGAGAATAGATGGGGGTGGGGTCAGTCAGAGGTGGTATTTACTGGTTCTCCGAACTAGTCAGAACCTGCTGAATACCATCTTTGATGTAAAGATTGCAAAGCCAAATCTCAAATCAATGTAGTGTAGAACAAGAAAGGGAAGGAAATTTAAATGAGCATGAAAAATACCAATAGTATGAATAAGTAGCTCCACTTCAACAATGCAATCTACATTTTATATAACTAAAGTATACTTTAAAAAATATATAATTCTTTTCCCCAGCAACAGAGGTACCGATAAAGTATGTATTTATGTAAGATATTATAATTAAATGCTTGATAGACAAAGCAAGTAGAAGAACCCGTTATATATAAAATGATGGCTTAATCGAGTAGCATACAGAGTATGATTCATTCATTGTGCAATTGCGCTTTTCGAGGGCACACATCTGCAAGCCTGCATAGATGGAATTCATACATCTCAACCCTGCTCAATATCCAGCAGTGCCTTTTACATTTGATTCAGTTTTAAAAACCAGATTGCTAATGAAAGTTACTCAAATAAAATCAGTTCCAAGTTCTTTGTAAAAGCTTGGCAGTTTCCAGTGTTCCATGTGCCAACCATGAAGTACTCCAAAGTATATACTTTTTTTTTTCTCTTTTCCCTGGTTTAGAACCAAACTAGGCATTTGGGAGTTAGGAAATAAATGGATAGATTTAGCCATTTTATGAGAACCTTTTTTTCCCAGCTCATCAGAGAAAAACAAAGAAGTCCCAGGTTGCATTTAGCAATGTGCCAGTAGTTTGAGAGCAATTTCATAATAAAGCCTGTCTCTCTCTTACCCTGAAATCTAAGAATTATTATGGTCCAGACCAGTTTAAAAAAATGATCCTTAGGGGAGAAAAGCAGGCTTTAACTATTTTATTCTTATTAGCCATCAGAATCCCTGTTTCTCATATTTAACACTCATTATGCTTTCTTCTTCTGAGGGATGCGGTGGCTCAGTGGCTAAGATGCTGAACTTGTCGATTAGATAAGGTTGGGAGTTCGGCAGTTTGAATCCCTAGTGCTGCATAATGGAGTGTGCTCTTGTTACTTTTCCCCAGCTTCTGCCAACCTAGCAGTTCAAAAGCATGCAAAAATGCAAGTAGAAAAATAGGAACCACCTTTGCTGGGAAGATAACAGCGTTCCATGTGCTTTCTGCATTTAGTCTTTGGACAGCGCTGGCTCTTTGGCTTTGAAATGGAGATGAGCACTGCCCCCTAGAGTCGGGAATGACTAGCACATATTTGTGAGGGGAGCCTTTACCTTTTAAGCTTTCTTTCTCTATAACTCGGTTTCAAACAAGGGAGAGGCAGTTTTTCCAAGTGGTTAAGGCTCCATGCTAGAAAATGGGAAACTGAGTTCGCATCCCATGTTAGCCATATAAGCTATCTGCGTGACTTTGGGCCAGTCACTCTCTTTCAGCCCAACTCACCTCAAATGATTGTTGCTGTGGGGAAAATAGGAGGAGGAAGTTGGGTTGCATATATGTTCACTGCCTTGACTTATGTGTAAAAATAGTACAAGACAGATAAATAACACTGTTCTTCATTAGACCCTTATCTTAAGGCCAATGTGACAGCTTGCCACCACATTGGATATCTACATGCATTAGCATTACACTGTGGAGCTTTCAAAATGACACTAGCATCCCACAAAGCAGAGCTATGAGGAATTACTTTTATCAGCATCTCTAGAATAGTACACTCACTATTGCTAATATGCAAGTAGAAAAAGAAAGGAAAGGAAAGGAAAGAAAGAAAGAAAGAAAGAAAGAAAGAAAGAATGAAAGAAAGAAAGAAAGAAAGAAAGAAAGAAAGAAAGAAAGAAAGAAAGAAAGAAAGAAAGAAAGAAAGAAAGAAAGAAAGGAGGGAGGGAGAGTAGAGGAAAGGAAAGGAAAGATGAAAAAAATCCCAGCATCTCCGTTCTCTGGCAGTCTTCTTCTCCCTCTTCCTTGAGCCCAAGGCTGTTTTACAAAAGACCCAAACAATTATGTTGTCCCAGGCAATATAATCAGGCACTCGTTTCAGCTCAACTGTTCACGGGATGCTGAAGCAAGTTATGAATAGATGCCACCTTCAAAAAATAAATGTGAAGGTCTTTTTCAATAAAACAGCCAAGAGAACTGGTAGAGCATGGAATGGGGAACCTGGCCCTGCTGATTTCCCAAAGCAATCTAGCTGTGAGAATAAAGTTCTCACACGGTCAGAGAAAAGCACACTGATAGTAAAATTGCCCATTGCCAGAATGACAGATGGAAACCAGGCCTCCTGTCCAAAACAAAAGGTCATCTAATGTAATGGTATGTGTGAATGACCTTGGGAAACCAGGGGTAGAGCCTAGACAAATGACTGTGCAAAATGTATCTCAACTCACCGAAGGAAAAGGGGTGTGAGATACATCTCAAAAGAGACCCTTCCTAGTTCTCTAGAAAGTGAAAGTATAGGAGGGGAGAAATGCTTTCAGATTTTCAAGATTCTGTTAATTGCTTTTTCTATAATTGATTCAGTCATGGGTTCCTACCGGTTTGGACCAGTTCGGTCACCGACAGCGACCCAGGCCTGCCACGCTCCCAAGCTGGTTTTCTGGGCACCGCCGCAGGCACTGCCATCTTGTTTTTTGCTTCTGTGGATGTGCAGAACAAATTTTATTACACTGTGCATGTGCGTGCAGCACGCATCAAGCACGTGTGTGGTGCATCCATGAGCGAACCACCAGTAGTGACTGCCAGAACCCACCCCTTAATTAATTATTTGTCAGAAGTTCTTAGATTCTTCTGCCCCTGTTTAATTTATTTCAGGTTTACTAAGGGGAAGCTTGACACCATCAGGCATAACAGTGAGAGAGAGCATGGGACATTATTTGGGGACATTTAGAGCATTATTAGGTCCCACTGCTGAGATGTAGGATGACCTAATAAAAACTGCAATTAAGATTTTATATTACAGTCAGGATTTGAACTTCTGTATGCTGTGCATTGATTATTTGCCTATTCTGTTTACTTTTCTGACGCCTTTTATCAGTTGTACAGACCCCAGAACTGTTTGTAGCAAATCAACTCAAACAACTCCCAGACTCACAGTTTTTCTATATATTAGAAAATATTATTACAGTAATATTACAGTAACTTTATTTCAGTTATTACTACAGTAACGTTGCAAGGTGAGAGCCAATTTGGTGCAGTGGTTAAGGCAACAGGCTAAAAATCAGGAGACTGGGAGTTCTAGTACTGTCTTGGGCACAAAGCCAACTGGGAAAACTTGTGTCAGTCACTCTCTTTCAGCCCTAAGAAAAAGGCAATGGTAACCCACTTCTGAAAAACTTTGCCAAGAAAACTGCAGTGACTTATCCAGTTAATCACAAGGAGACAACACTGCAAGTATTAAAAAGCAGGGGCTGGCGAGGTCGAGAGAGCCAGTTTGATGTAGTGCAGTGGTGGGATTCAATTTTTTTTATTACTGGTTCTGTGGGCGTGGCTTGGTGAGCATGGCATGGCTTGGTGGGTGTGGCTTGGTGGGCGTGACAGGGGAAGGATACTGTAAAATCTCCATTCCCTCCCTACTCCAGGGGAAGGTTACTACAAAATCCCAATTTCCTCCCAAACAGCTGGGACTCGAAAGGTAGAGAATAGATGGGGGCGGGGCCAGTCAGAAGTGGCATTTACCAGTTCTCTGAACTACTCAAAATTTCTGCTACCGGTTTTCCAGAACTGATCAGAACCTTCTGAATACCACCTCTGGTGTAGTGGTAAAGGTGCTAGCCTAGAAACCAGGACTATGGAAACTAGACCCATGATTTCTAATCATGGCATGAAAGCTGGCTGAGTGACTTTGAGTGGTCACATCTCTCTCAGCCCAACCCACCTCACAGGGTTATAGTTATGGGGGGAAATAGGAGGAAGGGATAATTATATATGTTCACTGTCTTGATTTACCAATAAAAGGTGAGATAAAGATCACGTAAATAAAATTATAAGATAAAATAAATGAAACAGTTCTAAGTCCTTCAATAATCCTTAGGATAACACAGCCTGAATATAAATACAATACAAATGAAACTGGATCTCAGCTACTCAATGGAGCTGGCTGTGTAGATCGACTATCTAGGATAGAGAGTGCAAAAATTGAACAGCTCTTCCTCCAATTTGGAATCTGCTTTAAAGTTTAATACTTTAAAGTGCTGGTTATAAGTCATTAATTAACACAACTTGCACAAGCAGGTTAGCCTCCTAAATTGTACTCTGTAATGGTTCTCTCCTCCTCATTATTCAGCAACTCTTCATTGATCACTCAATGTAGCATGGTAATTTTTCATTCTATTTTCTTCTCCTCATATTTTAAATGGAAACTGCATATGCTGAAGTTACATGAAGTCCAGAAATGACATAAATTATCTTTACTTCACTGGACTGTAGATAAATGAGTTCAACTTGATTAGCCAAGACTGCTAAGTCTTGAGGGAACTCCAAGGGTGTTAGTTGCATCTTTGCAGTTTATTTGAATGGAGAGGACAGATGGAAAGAGAATGATTAGAAATTGTAATTTTTAGCAATTTTATTATGTGAGTTTGATGTGGAGGCGGGCAGAGAAGGAAGAGAGCAAGCCAAATTTCACATTTATTTGTTAAGAAATTTGTGTTGTTATACATCATATAAGAGGGACACGGTGGCTCAGTGGTTAAGATGCTGAGCTTGACTATCAGAAAGGTCAGCAGTTCGGCAGTTCAAATCCCTAGCACTGTGTAACAGAGTGAGCTCCCGTTGCTTCTCCCAGCTTTTGCCAACCTAGCAGTTCAAAAGCATGTAAAAATGCAAGTTAAAAAAAATAGGAATCACCTTTGGTGGGAATGTAACAGTGTTCCGTGTGCCGTCAGCATTAGTCATGCCGGCGACATGACCACTGAGACGTCTTCAGACAGCGCTGGCTCTTCGACTTTGAAATGCAGATGAGCGCCGCCCCCTAGAGTCAGGAACAACTAGCACATGTGTGCAAGGGAAACCTTTACATACATGATATAGTATCTTATGTGCACAATCAATTGCCATGGATTTCAGAATCAGGCATAAGAAACTCTGTAGAATTAAGAAGTGCCTAGTTAAAAAATGTGGTAGAATATTATATTAGCTTATTTCTAATCCACATAATGCAAAACAAAGAACAAAGAATTTCATGAATGGCATTGTATCCATGTTTTTTTTTAATGTTCTATCTGGATATGGAGATAAATAGTAATTTTAAGAACATTCCGATATTGGAAAAACAGCAAAGCACACACATTTCATCTCATTCCAATATTTATCATCAATGCCATACGAAAGAACTGAACAGAGAATTAGCTGATCAGAATTAGAATGAAATGTATGCTGTGTTAAATGTCGATCTGTATGTGTGTTTAAAATAGCAACGTTCAGACTAAGAACACAAAATGGTTGAAGTCCAGGATTAGTACAGTCCCCCTATATTGAAATCCGAAGAAATCTCTCTCTCTTCCCTACTCCCTCCCTCCCTCCCTCTCTCTCTCTGCCAAATCAATTTATCAGTTAGTGAAAACAGGAATCAGACTTGCTTTTAGAGATTTCTATTGAAAATCCTTATTTGGTTTGGTTCATGTTATCCATATTCTAACTTCTCTTCTAGTCTACAGATACATTTACCCAGCAGAAGTGCTCAGAAAGTAAATGCATTCTTGGAGAAGCATTTTTGCTCTTCCATTTTTTATTCCATCTACTGAAGGATGTGGTAAAAGGGACAGTCCCAGCTTCCCTCAGAACTGAGAATGATGGCTTTCTAACCCTGCTGGAACTAATAGGCTTTAGCATTGTCTGGACACCAGTGACAAACATTTCTGAAATATTAGCCAAAAATAAAACAAGTCATGATTAAAACCACCATGGTTGGCTTTGAGTGCAGATATCATCTACCTGAGTTCAGCAGCTTTTACCTGGTGATTTTGTCATTTGTGTTTATTTAGTGTGACACTTGTGGGTACTAATGAGTGTGTGGAAACCTTCCTTAGGAAAAAGGTTTTATACCAAGTATGGTGATTAAGACTCTCAACTCCCCATTCATAGGCAGGCAGGAGAATGTTAGGTAAATAGATGTTTTGCATAAAATTAGGAAGCCATTGAAGAAATAGGGAATATTAGAATTTCTTCACCCAGAAATCCTTCCCTACATAAACAACTGGGTCTCTTCCACTTTTTTGAAGCCATTGCCCTTTACCTGATGTTTCCAGCCCAGGAGGGGGTTTCTCCCAGAAGTGGTATTCAACAGGTTCTGATCACTTCTGGAGAGCCTGTAGTACAAATTTTGAGTAGTTCAGTAAACTGGTAAACACCACCTCTGACTGGCCCCACCCTCATCTATTCTCTGCCTCCTGAGTCCCAGCTGATCTGGAGGAAATGGGGATTTTACAGTATCCTTGTATCCTGCCATGCCCACCAAGCCACGTCCACCATGCCATACCACTTCCACCAAGCCACGCCCACAGAATCAGTAGTAAAAAAAATTGAATCCCAACACTGCTTTCTCCCAACTGCCCCTTGTTTATAAAATGTTTTACTCTGGTATAAGATACGTACATGCTTCCATTTTCTTTGATCATCACACCTGCTGTCCCCTTTTTCTCTTGATTTCTTTTTTAAAAAATGATTAAAATTATTTCACTTGGAGGCTAACATAATTAAAAGCAAAGTGCCAGCTTGCTATATCACCTTTATTACCACAACTGTCCTTAGGCACCAGCAATGTTCTGATAATTAAAAGTGGCAGGTATCTCCAGTCCAGGACTCTCTTTAAAAATATGTTCAGCCAACTCAGAAATAATAAAAGATGACACTATTGGAAAAGAGCAGCTGCGTGTGTGTGTAAGAGAGACAGAGAGGGAGGGAGGGAGGGAAAGAGCACAGCTTATAGAATGGGTTGAGAGGTTGATTTTCTTTTGGTACATGGTTTACTTCTGAAAATGGCATAAGAATTAAATAACTTGGCTTGTTTTCATGAGCTATGAAGGATTTGCCAGTTGCGCTGCTATGGGAGGTATTGATAGATGGTTGTTTTGCCTCAGTATAGTTTCCTAAGTGATAATTTCCTTTCTGTGAAGTGGATATTTTGTGAGAGTAAATATGCAGTTGCAGGAAGTACTGTTTTTATGGCTTTCCAAGGTCATCAAGGTAGACATTTTATGAACATGCAATCTTTTTTTTTTTTACAACAGCCATTTTGTAATATCACCTGTAGCATTCAGAAAAAATCTTGCTTTAGAACAGAGGCCCATATTTTGACTACTCTGTGATTTTCTAACCTACGTTTCTATTCACTTAATTACATCTGTGAAAATTACAGAAAAGGAACTTGATTCCAGGCAACTCTGGGCCATCAGGGTGTGATCCTATGCCCCAGAGTCCCAGAGTGAACTGTGCTATCTATGTCAAGGGATGACTTTAAGACTTCCATAAATATTTAACCCTGTTCAGCTTTCATTCAAGAGGCCCACAGAGATGCAAGCAGAGACTTTGTCAATCCTCTTCTGGTGCCAGTTCAAGCATTTCCCTATGGAGTCCTAGAGAAGTCTGGGAAGGTGGAATCTATTAAGGTCCTATGTACCCAAATTACTTGCTACCCTTTCACAGGTTGGAGGGAATTATTAAATTGTTGTGGTTGTTTTTCATCTCCATATTTATTCTACCAAAGGTGTTTCTCAACCTCAGAGACTTCAAGATGTGTCAACTTCAACCTCCAGAATTCCACCAGTTGCCTTGGTGGCCGGTGGAATCCTGGGAGTTGAAGTCTACACATCAGAGGTGGTATTCTGTTAGTTTGCCCCAGTTCGAGCGAACCAGTAGTGGCAGCAGCAGGAGGCTCCTCCCACTTGTCCTCATATCATCACAGACGCTCTGCGCATGCACAGAAGGTTCTGCACATGTGCAGAAACGTTGCACGCAAGCGCTCCCAGTTCCAAACGGGTAGCAAAGGTAAGAGGATTTAATGCCTGCTACACATCTTAAAGTCACTGGGGTTGAGGAACAGTTCTAATAACCTCTGAAACAAATGCCAGCTACCTGCGTGAGAAGCCAGCTTTTTGGGACCACTTACCCTTAATTCCATTGTTGGAGGTTTTTTGGGTTTTTTTGCCCTTGTTTTTCCTATCTGTATCAAAATGTTTACAGGATCAAATGTTTTCAGAGCAAAGTTTGTAAAGTGCAGCTGATATTCGAAGGGTAGACAGCTAAACCACATAATCACAATTAGTAACGTTAGCAAGCAAATGCGGATCTCATTGAGATGAGACACCTGGTTGCTTTCCTCTTTTTTTTTTCTCTCTAAACAGTGCTTTATATTCTCTTGATTGCTCTTGATTGCCCTTGAGAATCTACTGTTTGTGTCTTCCTCATTCTGATTAATTACCTTTCTATAATATATTACCGTATCTTTTAGCCAAGAGCCAATTGCTGTTGCACCTACATTTCCTCCTGAGCATTCTCGCTTTCTCCTTCCTCCTCAGAACATTAACCTCTTCTTTGATATTTTACTTATATTCAGCAGCACAGATACACAGTGCCTCTGCTTTGGGGTGACCTCCCTCTAATAATGCCGCATTCTGCCTGCTGACAGGAGTCTCATTGGAGCTAAAGTAATCACAAGAAGCCGCTTTCTGACCATTTCTCTGTCATTACCTTGAGATTAAAGCTTCAAGAGAAACATAAGGGATTTCTCTAGACTTTGGCCTACTTCAGACATCACGCCTCACCGTGAAGATAGTGCTACAAAAACACTCCCTCCGGGCTTTGCACTTATTTCTCCTCCTCCCTCCTTCCCTTTTGCTTCTCCGCCAAGAGTTTACAAGCACCGACTCCCACTTTTAAACCAATTACACTTTGTCAGTGATCTTTACCAGGACAAAGTAGAGTTAGTTTCAACCACATTTTCCTAAAAACCAATCCAGAATCAATTAGTTTGCACGTTTTAGCACATCAAAGTGCCTCAAGGTCCATCCGAAATATAAGAAGCGATTCAAGTTCCTTTTTTTTTTTAATGCAGTTTTTAAAAAAGAAGATAAAAATGCAAAGTAATATAAAATAAGAAAAAGAAAAGGGAAGATTTTTTTTAAAGCTAAAAGTTTAAGAAAAGAAAACTAGAAAGAAAGAAAAAAGAAGTGGCTTCCGCTATTCTTCATAGCAGTTAAGAGTTACAAGTCTATTTTAACCTCTCTCTTTAAAGTGGCATCATATTGCTCTTCTTTCTATAATCTACAAGTCCCTTCAAATTGAAAAGAAGGAAAGGGAACTGAAAGATAAATGGATCCAAGAGCAGTAGGCTATTGCACGCCATTCCTCTAATGCAAGCCATTTTTAGTTAACTTGAGACTATGATTAATAGTTTGAGGAAAAGTGCAGGCAAGGGCCACAATCAGCACATTGAGCATGTAAATTAGGTTCACATTATGCACAGCTTGCAACCATAGATGAAGGGTTGTTTTTTTTAATTACAGTATATTAAAATCTCTTTTAAGTTTATATTGACATTTCAATGTGTTCTCCAATTAATTCAACTAAGCATCATTATGGTAGTATAGAGGGTTCTAACAACCCTTAAAATAAAGGTGGGCACATCTGGCCTACTCATTCTCCAATGCTAAAGCATGGATGTCACACTTGTCACATCACGTTGCTGCCACGTGACATTTCACACTGTTTTCCCCTTTGGTGGAACTGGGTTGGGTGTGGCCTATGTGTTACGCATCCAGCCCATGGACCACCAGTTTGACACCCCTATGCTAAAGGGGATTTCAGCATAGGACTGATAACCTAAAGGTGGCACATATCCCCTTGTTAGAATAGAATAGAATAGATAGAATAGATTTTATTTTTCTATACCGCGTCCTCTCCCCAGGGGGACTCGGAGCGGTGCACAGAGAAAATTAAAACAGCATGTCGGGGCCCCAAATGTCTTCCACATTGCACGAGCACACATACCACTTCCAAAAGGAAATGGTAGCACAATAGCCTGATAATTGGCGCTGCAACACAACCATTGGTCATCCATCCTGTGTAGCTTCAATAGTGCTTGGTTGGTTTTCTCTAAGGAGACCTTGAACTAATATCTGATGAAGTTGTAATATATGAAGCCATCGCAAACTCATTTTCTCTCTTTCGATATTCAACGCTGGGAATTAAATTGAGGGGCCATAACCCCTTTCATATGTTGTTAACCTCTTGCAGCAGGTAAGAGAAAGCAAGCAGACACGGCACAGAAAACCTGCTGCCAATATTGCAATTCTGAGTCCTCCCTTCTGCCCCTATTTTGGCTGCAAAACCGATTATTCTGCTGTAGCCAGCAAATAACCTCAATTAAAAAAAAAGAACTTACATGATCTCCTATAACACGGACTTTTTCTCCCCTTGGCTAACATGACCTTTGCAAAATTAAAGTAAAACTTTTAATTAAAAAAGTGGAACGGTTTCTTCAGCTTGCTTCTAAAGCTGAAATTTTTGCCTTCTGTTCCCTTGTAAAAAGGCCACGATAGTTCTATTCTGGAATCCATATAGATTTACATAGAGGTTTATTCTAGAAATCCCATTTCTCATTCAGCATAGGTGGACATGAAAGTCCACTTTCCATCACTGAAATAGCTGATGCATAAAATCGGTGATGGCTTTTCCATTGGGTAAGTCTGTGTAAATTAAAATTTCTCCTCGTACATATATGCTAGTCATTCCCAACTCTAAGGGGCAGTGCTCATCTCTGTTTCAAAACCAAAGAGCCAGTGCTGTCCGAAGACGTCTCCGTGGTCATGTGGCCGGCATGACTAAAAGCTGAAGGCACACAGAACACTGTTACCTTCCCACCAAAGTGGTCCCTATTTTTCTACTTGCATTTTTACGTGCTTTCGAACTGCTAGGTTGGCAGAAGGTGGGACAAGTAATGGGAGCTCACTCCGTTACACGACACTAGGGATTCAAACCGCCGAACTGCTGACCTTTCTGATCGCCAAGCTCAGGGTCTTAGCCACTGAGCCACTGCGTCCCTTTTGTGTATGAAATCCTTTATTACAGTACATCAATTAACGAGAGAAATATGTCAGTTTCCCACTTGACATGCAATATCGTTTCCTGTTGGAGAACTCCTTTTGGCTACATAAATCATTCCTTTACGTATGAGCAGCACTATAATGAAATTAAAGTAATGTTGAAGCTAAATAAATGTGGTCACATCTTTTGGTTTGTGATTCATTGAGCATCCCCCCCCCCCAAAGAAGTTAATAACTTTTCTGAGTGAGGATAGCCTCTTTCATTCTGCAAGTATGAATTATAGAAATCAAAAATAGCCCGAGGGGTATTTATGCAGGTACTTTAGAAGAGCAGAAGCTGCTTGTTCTCATTTCAAGACATGTTTTCCCTGCTTCTTAAGGGATGCTGATTATCTCACTGCACCTACAGAATTAAGTTTTGCTTTGTATTTATATCTAGTATTCATGTGTAACTCCCTTTGCAGACTAAATCCCTGTTAGAACATTTCAACTTCAACTGTAGTTTATATAACATATCAGATGCAGGAGACACCTGAGGAGCAATATATATATATATAGCTAATCTTCCAATGACTCTTTCTAAGTCACCTGGTCAGTGCTATGATAATTTATTTGACAGACTTTTGCATATATTTAGTTAGATTAGCAGCAGTACGGGGTTGTACATTATGCTGATGTATATGCCACATCAAATTTGAGTCCACTTTATTCAGTATTTACTGTTCTGAATGGCATCAAGTCTCCATGGATTTCTTCCTAACCTTTGAATTTCTGCTGCTAAATCATTTTTTAGGGTGTGAATTGAAATCTGTCCAATGCAAATCATATGCTTTACGACTCAATGATTGTCATTCCAGAATTCCCAGCCTATTAAAAATATGAGGGTTGAATGAAAAATAATTCCTCCATTTCACAGCTTTATCTCTCATAGAGATATGAAGTAAGAAAATAATCTTCAAAATGAGCTCTTTTGTTTCTTATATGTCATTATCTACCTAATTGCTACCATTCACTACATATTTTTGATGTAATCATTAATGAATACATTTCTTAAAGCTGTTGTGAAAAAACTCTACACATTCAGCCTAGGTCAGGTGTGTGCTTTCCAACATTTGAGTCAAAGAGCTGCTCATAAAGATATTCCTTCAGTTCTGGCAAAGTTACACAGGGGAAAATTTGGATTGCATAGCAAATGATGTAGAATAGTTGATTCATATTTACAGTTGCCTTCAGATGGTTCATGACATGGCCTAGTAACATTTCCACTTGTGCCTCCAAATTCTGCTTAATTGTTGTTTCAAAGTTCTAAGTGTTGCCATGTAATGTTTAGTGTTGACAATGGTATCAAATTAAGGTTAAAGATGTTGGGCTTGTCAGTTGGAGACCCAAGCACTGTGTGGCAGGATGAGCCTCCGCTCCTGCCAATCTAGCAGTTTAAAAGCATGCAAATGAGAGTAGATAATTAGGTACCACTTTGGGGAAAAGGTAATAGCTTTCTGTGCACCTTGGGATACAGCCATGCTGGCCACATGACCACAGAAATGTCTTCAGACAATGCAGGTTCCCACAGCTAAGAATCGGAGATGAGCACTGGCCCTTAACATAAAGGAAAGAAATTCTTGATCTTTATGTCAATGACATTATCTGTAGCCCCAGAAAATTTTATCCATTTTTTTCTGCTAAAGCCTGGGCTTGGAATTCCTTTTTTTACAGGTAAAACTTTATGATGATACTCCAATGGATTGAACACCCCGTTTCTGAGTCATAATGATAAGCCAACATTTTGCTGCTGCCCAAAGCTGTGTTGAAGTTCCTTACCTTCATTCTCACAAAAGACAACAATTGCTGACAAATTTAAACTCTTCAATCTATCATCTCTGTCATCAACATTCAAGGAAACTCTCTTGAGGAACCCTTCTGATACTGAAGAACATCAATAATATGACCCACACGTTCCTATTAAATGGCAAACTTGACAGCAATTTCCCTTTGAGTGATCTTTCAGAGGTCTTTAATCAGTTCATCAACCCTTCTCATGTGACACTTGGCACAGATTATCCATTTCATTCATCATCATAGAGTTTCAATTCTTTCCAGTTCACCATCTTCATTTTTTTTTGACCTGGCAATGCATAATACGCATATCAGCACAGTCATCACTATAAACAACCTGCATTCAGTGGTGAATTTCTTATGCAGGGATTCTTTTGGCAGTCAAGTCAATCTCAGCACATTGCTTCAAGTGTGCTGACAAGTATTCATTTTTCTCACAGAAATGTTCCACCAGTTGAAGTGAAAGAAGGGATACTAAAAAAAACATGTCAGAGCTTCTAGCCTCTCAATTCCGCCATCTGTTGGTGATTTATAACACGCGCATTGTTTTTCATTCAGCCTTTATACATAGACAGTTAATGATAAATGTGTGACTCTCCAGTTCTTGTTGATCTGCAACTTCTGTTACCATTAGCCATGTATCCTGTGGCCACTGGGGGTTTCAATCCAATAACTTGTGAAAAACCACAAATTTTTCATTCTTCACAATAACTTGTCTGGTCCCCCATCTCCTTCTGCCTCCACTGCCCACCCACAAGTTGCTAGTCAAGGATTTAAACAAATAGCTGGTTTGATTTTAAGCTTATCCCTTAGATATTCCTGAAGGATCCCTGTATATTTGAGGAACAGTTTCACTATTTGATGGAGAAAGCTTTCAGTTAACATATGTTTAAAGCTGGAAAGATAATCTATAAATCTATAAATATAAAGTATGTTTATATCCTTTGAACAAAGTTTCTCCCTTCCACTTTTATTATCTTTACCTGCTTTCTTAGTCTGCCACAGGCATAGCTAAGCTATGTTGAGCATAGCATAGCTAGCTGTTGAGCTAGCAAATCTATAAGTACAGTATTGCAGAAAGCTAGGAACTTTAATTAGTCTAGAAACCAAGCCAAGTTTCAAACAAAGCAGGAAAGAGAAACAAATCAAATTCCAAAAGGAGAATCCAGGCTCACTCAGCTCCTCAGACCCAGATTTCAGAGATCAGTGATATATCGGAGGGGAAAGGTAAGAATAGGATGTGAAGTACAATAGGCTGCTTTGGCAAATGCCTTTATTCTTTAGTGTTCCAACATCTCCTTCCAGCAAAGATGAGGGACCTGTAAAGTTCTGAGCCTGGAGAGAAGAGAAGACCTGCAAGACATTTTTTATGAAGAGTCCCATGTCTTCTTCTTCAGCAGACTTGACAATTTGCCACTCCTTTTCGACATTAAAGAACTGAACATTCCAGCATATATGAATGATGATGAAATATGCAGAGAGTTATGTCTCAAAAGTATCTGGAACACTGTAGTTCCTATTCTACCAGTTTCCATTATAAAATGAGTAAAGGACAAAATTTATGAAGAAACTCAACTTTCACAAGTTTTTTCTTTCTTTCCTTAATAAGGTAAAAGTTGCCTTCAAATTGAGCTTGATGTCTAGTTACTTGCATGGAGATATCATTTCTTGACATGATAACAGAACAGTTTGTTACTAGAACATTCTCAATAAGGGTGGAGATAGCATCCATGTATTGAACCTATCCACACTCTGATTGGACTGAGTGAGATTACTACTTAATTAGTCTAGGTATATAACCCCTCAGGAGCTGTCATACCCTGTTTTCCAACTCAGTCTGGCTCTGGGACTGTACGGTTTCCAACTCCCAATTTTCTTTGGATGCAACTTGGCTAACTGTCTTTTCTCTGCCTTTGGATCGGATTTGTTTTTTTTTTTCCTTTCCTTAATAAGGTAAAAATTGCCTTCAAATTGAGCTTGATGTCTAGTTACTTGCATGGAGATATCACTTCTTGACATGATTACAGAACAGTTTGTTACTAGAACATTTTCCTCAAGTTCTCTGTCTTGTCTACACCATTTTTCAGACCTGGTTGGAGGAGGGAAGTGATACCTGCTCTCATACACTACTGTATTTCCCTGAAAATAAGACCTCCCTGGATAAGAAGCCCAATTGGGCTTTTGAGCGCATGCGCTAAAATAACCCCTCCCTCATAAACAATCCCTCCCCCAAAACATTTCAAGACAGCAGCAGCCATGAGGTGACCATGCTTGCCACCTCCTGCACCTCCAAAATAATAAGACCTCCCTGAAAATAAGGCCAAGCACTTATTTCAGAGGTCAAAATAAAATAAGACCCTGTCTTATTTTGGGGGAGACATGGTCGTATGAAACATTACAATGCAAACACAAAAATGCCAAGATGTAGTTGTGACATTTTGATGGATATCAATGCAACTAAACCTGATCTTGTTTGGTATTCTATGTCAGGCAAGAAAGCTAGGTGCTACCACCTAGCAGGGGTAATAATTCTAACCCCCCACCCCCATTGTGTATTTTACCTCTTTTTCCACTGAATAGGGAGATCTTCCATATTGCCTGTTAGTATTGAGAGACAGAATGCAGATGGAATAAAGTGGCATATTACTCTAAAAACTGGATTTAGATTAAGGACACAAGTTGTTAAAACCTGCTTTTTATATTTATGGAATGGTCAGTCCACTTCCTACGCTGCAAACAGCTTTCTCTTTGAGTGTGCAAAAATTATGAAGGGCACTCCAGTCCAAATCCAGTTGAAATATAAAGTTTAAAAAGGGAGAACTGAGGTTTTAAATTGCTTACCAACTGTTAACATCTGGCATAATCAAAAGATGTACCTATCATGAAACCATAGGCCTTTTCTCTGAGATATGGCAAATTGTATTTCCATTTAAATTATTGTAGTTTACTTTATGCACGGAGACCAATATATGTAATTTATAGCAACTGTTAAATGACTACATAGTGATGATTTTTATTTTGGCCAGAATTGTTAGCTATGATTGCAAAATGCAGAATATATCTTTCCATGACTAGTTCTGTTCAACAACTATTAATTCACACCCAGACATCTGTCACCTTGAAAATGCAGTTTAAAACAATTGTCTTATATTTCCTTTGTGGATCTGTGGAGAAAAAGGAGGGGGGAAATTCAATAATATAGAGATCCTGAGCATTGAGTTATGATTTTATATGCATTCTAAAGGAGCTCTCTTGATCCGAAAGAGATACAATCATACCCAGATCCTGTTGAAACCATCATTTCCCCCCCCCCCTCCCCATCGCAGGCTGTACCCTAGGGAAATTGAAAAGGTTAATAGCAGCACCGGCAAAATGCTGATGTAGATTTTCAGAAAATGGACTAGGTAGTGCTATTATTCTTGAAACTGGATCACACTAATTCTTTCATTCTCCCTTGAATGTCAAAAATTTCCATAACCTTCAAAGCGGGTACATTAGAAATATCCTAGCCTAAATATCACATGTCAGGAGAGGAGAGAAGCATTCAAATATTATTATTCTAGTTCCACCCACTTTCATTTGGGGTGCAGTGCTTAAAGTGTCTGCTTGAGTCCAGGGGAGACTCGGTTTTAAGTCTATGCCCAGTTACAGAAATTCACTTGGTGACTTTTACTCTCCCTCCCTAAAGGTGTAAGGACATAATAGGGGGCGTATAAAATACCATCAGACATTTGGAAGTCTTCATTTTGAAATTACTTTCCATATCAACCTATCTGCCTGCCTGATCACTTTTGTTCCAAAACATCTGGCAACAGATTACAGGACACCCCAGTACTCTGTCTTTTGTAAATCTTCATAATCCTAGATGATCTCTCTCGGGAATATGCACTCTTTCCATTGTTTCCTGCAAACATTAGTAATCGCTAAAACACCATTACTATCTACCATTACTTATCTATCATTTTGTCCCTTCACTGAGATATCCATTCTACTCATCCTGGGAACACTGTAAAAAAGAAAGTCTGATCTTGTCTAACTTCAAAACTAGACAACCTTCATACAAATATCTCTCCAGATGTGGTGGAATCTCCAGCTAGACTTGAAGGGAGTTGTTAAGAGGGGGGAAAGTTTAGTGTCTTTGCACTTCAGAAATTTGCACAGGCCTGACCTCCCCAAAATCTTTGAAGTCTTATCTTATCATTCTCATGCAGTCAATTTGGTGGGAGTCTTGTAGTTCAGGGGTCTCCAACCTTTGCAACTTTAAGTCTGAAGGACTTCAGCTCCCAGAATTCTCCAGCCAGCTTTGCTGGCTGGAGAATTCTGGGAGCTGAAGTCCTTCAGACTTAAAGTTGCAAAGGTTGGAGACCCCTGTTGTAGTTGACTAGCAGTCCAATTTCTGCTTCAGACTATCCATGAGTGGCTTTGGTTGCTTTCTCCAGACACCAGTTTTCCGTATGCCAGGGGTGTCAAACCAGAATTCATTGAGAGTCACATCACAGTTGTGTCTGACCTCATGGGGGGCAGGGTGTGGCCTGGGGGAGTGGTCAGCTTGACATCACTCATGTTGGGGGCATCTGTGATTGCTGGGGCGCTCTGCCATGAAAATAGGCTCTCAAGCTCCATTTTCAGCTGTTGCAATCCTCCTACAATCCTCTGCCAGTGAAAACAGAGCTGAGGAGGGTCGAGCTCTGTTTTCACTGGCAGAGGCACTGTGGCCCAGTCCTTCACTGTCTCCAGGGTGGCCCTCCTCGCCAGATCTAAGCACCCCATGGGCTGGATTTGGCCCATGAGCCTTGAGTTTGGCACCCCTGCCCTATGCTGTCAAAACTACAATGTGGCACACACTAAGGTAAAGGTTTTCCTTGCACATGTGTGCTAGTCGTTCCCGACTCTAGATGCTCATCTCTGTTTCAAAGCTGAAGAGCCAGCACTGTCCAAAGATGTTTCTGTGACTAAAGGTGCATAGAATGCTGTTACCTTCCCATAGGTGGTCCCTATTTTTCTACTTGCATTTTTATAATGCTTTCAAACTGCTAGGTTGGCAGAAACTGGGACAAGTAACGGGAACTCACTCCATTATGCAGCACTCGGGATTCAAACTGCCAAACTGCCGACCTTTCTGATCAACAAGTTCAGCGTCTTAGCCACTGAGCCACCTGAGCCTTCTGTGGCACATACCACTATAGCATAAATATATTGGAAAGGACAATGAATGTGTTCATGGATTAAGTGGTTGTCCCAGATTTAAAACTTGAATATATTTCATCCCTCATCCCAGGTATATTTAGTTTGAAGTAAATATATCTAATTTGAATGGAAAGTACATCTGAGCCAACATCTAAAACTGCAGCCTGAGGTGAATTGCTAAGCATTGTTCAGAAGAAATTTACTACTCAACAGTACACTCCTGAGAAGTAGCAGTGGGAGATAGTTGCTACCCAGAGAGATTGGTTTGTTCACTCTGGCAAGATGAATCTTTGGGCTTCAATCCTATAGAGCTCTTCCCATTATGGAATGAAATATTTTAATAAAACAAATGGTTTTCTCACACCGAGGAAGCATGTGGATTTCAATTTTCATATTAGCCATTTTTTAAAAGGATGGGTACAATAAAAATCATACTGGTAGTGAATCATAAATTGTTGACGCTCAAAATGATGAAGAGTAAAGTTAAAAATGAAAAACTCCTTGCCCTCTCGATTATTTCAACTGTCGTGTTGAAAAGCAAATCTACCCCACCCACTTTTATGAACCAATATTGGTGAGAGCCAAGAGTAATAATAATAAAAAAGTTTTCACTTTTTGCATTTCATTTCCCAAGCTTTCTCAGTTTAATCCAGCAGAGAAGACCTGTACACAGAAGCAGGTTTCAATAAAAGAGAATATTTGTAGGTTGAACTGTTGGGATGCTCTGTGAACTTGGTTATTTTTACAGATGTTTCATTGCCCAAGCTAAGTAACATCATCAGTGCTATATGTTCTCTTACAGATGTTTTGTTGCCCAAACTAGATAACATCACCAGTAGATCTAGCACGGATGATGTTATCTAGGTTGGATAACGAAATATCTGCAAGAAAACAACCAAACTCCAAGAGCACCAAGGAGCTCTCAGAAAGAGGATTCTCCAAGCAAATTTCCTTCATTGAAATAAAAGCAAAGAAAGACGGAATGAGCATTTAAATAAGACCAGATAATACATAGTCCTCCCGGAACTGCATGTCTCTTCCGCCTCATTTATGTCATCATTGCCTGTGTGGACTATGGGTGAAGAAATTAAGAGTTTTAATAACATTTGGAAGCTCTCTCTCTCGTGGACCAGGACTTAATTAAAGGCTCTTTTATAGAGATCCAATGGTGTGTAGCGTTGACTCTTCATCTGTTTCACAAAGGAGTTTGGTTCTCTAAAAAGGAAACAGCAAAGTTTTTTTAATGCCTAGTTTGGTGATTTCTCCATTTGCACGGAAATAGGTATACACGAGTCTGGGTGGGCTTCAGCCTCCAGAGGCTTAGTGTCTCAAATTCCCCCCAGTGGGTTAAAATTCACTCAGGTCTTGACCATAAGGCTGTTGTGCTAGCCAGCACCGCTATACACATAACAATCCCTTGATAGGGTAGTGATTACAAATTAATGCCTTCAGTTGCTCAATGACATGTTTAATAATCTACCGCAGCTTTGGAAATAATGAAATTTGAGTTTCAGACAAAATTACAGGTTTTAAAATGCCTTGCTGATTATCACCTATTTAATGTCTTTAAACGAGGCATTTTTCTTTCTTTCTTTCTACAAGTGGAGAACATTGTTTGCAATATTGCTAAAACTATTGTTCAATCCAACAACTTCCTACCAGAACCAGTCATTTTATCCAGAAGCCAGAATAGTTCAATGAGACTCATTTATGTATTTTTTACAAAGAACAACGAAACTATATCTGACACATTATGCTATATTATTAAAACCAATGGACTGTACCCCCACCACCACCAATTCTCTCCCCCCCCCCAAAAAAAGCCAATCCAGTTTTACTTTAGTCAAATGAAAGCCATTGGGGTGAATTGAAAACCTGTTATGAAAGAAATTCTGTTAGTGATACTTATTGCATAGTACAGCTTCGGGTGACAATTAGATAGAAATATGAAGTGATTTGTACAATGTAAATCTCAGAAAGCAAACAAGAGCCCTTGCTTATTTAGATGGCACCATTTTGTGTAATTGGATTATATTTCTTTCAAGAAAGTAAAACAAAACCCTGCTAGATCACCATGTAAGTCTATGTATGTCAACATTTTATTCAGAATAAATTGGGATGAAGAGTATCTCAGTAAGATAATGACTGTCTTTGGATGATCATCTCCCTGTTTACTCTGCTGAAATATTCACAACTATTTTGTTCACACAGAGAATCCTCTCCCATTAAACATCATTAAATATAGTAAGTTTTGAGTCCGTCCATCCCCCAAACCAGGAAACGGCAGTTGCTGTTTTAAATTGATTTAATATCCTTGCTCGTCTGAAGCCATTAGGCCTCATTTTCTGATGGACAAAATGGGAAACAATACTTAATGTACCACTATGGCCTACATAAAGGGCTCACACTTATCTTGATTTAAGGTGCCAAGGTATTATTATCCAAATTAAACAAATCACTGTTACTATTTTAGTTCTGTAGAACAAAACAGATGTTCTCGTCAAATATGCAATGTAATTTCAATAAGATAAAGCTGGAGTGGTCATGTAACACCTGAGCTCTGCCAGCTGAATTTCTACATTACCTGGAAATCAAAAAGAAAAGTAAAGAAAAGAAAAGAAATGATAATGGAAATTGTTTTCTGTGTTTAGTCCTTTACATTCAGGTCTACAAAAGAAATTAAGCAAGAAGCTGAAAAATATTTATGGTAAATAAAAATAAATCTGTTGGTTTTGAGAGTCATGAGTAAAATTGTAGATAAACACAGAAATATGGAGAAATCTATTATGATGATGATGATGATGATGATGATGATGATGATGATGATGATGATGATGATGGATGGTCACATAGTCAGACAGATCTTTTAGATTGGATTGTTTTCTGCAATTGACTGAGTAGAAACATTTCTGATTCAATTGAAATTGGAAATTCTACTATAATACGCAATTTAAACTTCATATTTACTGATCTTTTTAGGTATAGATGTCTTTGCGGATTTATTATTTCCAGTGTTTTCTTTATCTTCCTTGTCTTCAGGAGATATTTCTTGATCAAATGTTCTTTGGTTTTCTTGTTCTTCAACTTTTTTCTCCTTTCATCTGTTCTAGATTGCTTGCATCTAATCCTAGCATACTAATCTTATTTTCTATGCTTGTCTTCCATTTTTGTGGTACACCTGTCTGGGTTTTTTTTCTCCTTTGTTGAATTTTCATTCAGCTATAACTGTAGCGATTAGTTTTGGTTTTGCAATGAACTGGTGTTTATATTTGATATTACATTGTTGGCAATCTTGAATATGTTTGCTAGCTGTTTGCAACAAGCTTCCCCAAGGCAACCTTATTCTGTTGTTTTTGTTACAGTTTTCATACAGTCAGATGTTTAGACTGGATTTGGCATTTTTATCTACCCATCATGTCCTTCCCAACCATCTGGGATAGGCAAATGGTGTTTGATGGTGTAAATGGTATTGTCATAGGATATTATTACTATTATTATTACCTACACAAAAATATGTGTAGGTTGCCTTATCTGGTTTTGGCCTTCATATAGCAATAGCACTTAGACTAATATACCACTTCACAGTGCTTTACAGCCCTCTCTAAGCAATTTACAGAGTCAGCCTATTGCCCCCAACAATTTGGGTCCTCATTTTACCCACCTTGGAAGGATGGAAGGCTCAGTCAACCTTGAGCCTGGTGAGATTTGAACTGCCAAATTGCAGTCAGCCGACAGTCAGTGGAAATAGCCTGTAGTACTGCACTCTAACCACTGTGCCACCAGGGCTTCTCTTTCATAGGATATGGATAAAATATTTCAAATTCATCCCTATGAACCTAGGATTTTGTAATGTATTGCTTAGCTTGGTATATGTGTGAGTACAACAATATGGCCTTTGGTAATTAATAGATAGAAAGTTTTTATGCATAGATTTCCATTTTGGTATCATCATTTTGTCTGTCTGTCTGTCTGTCTATATATATAACATCTGGGCTGTTAGTGTTATGCCATTCTAGGAAGATATTACACATTTTTGTCTGAAGGACATGCATCAGCTTAAAAAGAAGGCTTAACAGGCAGCTATGAGATACTGATGATGAAACTGTAACATCTAATCAGAGGCTGAAATAAGGGTCAGCCCAAATTTCATGCCATTCTTCTTGATATTCCTTTTTTTATATATGTCATTATCTTCCAAAATGAATAATTCCTCCCCGGGTTATCCTTTAGTCAGTGTCCTTCCATTTTTTTTTTATGTTCATGTCCTTCTTACTACTAATGAACATTCAGAAGCAAACGGAAAAAAAATTCAATGAAGCATAATGACTTTATTTATAGAACTGAATATATTATGGTTCCCCTTTTCCCACAAAAGCCGCAAAAGATGAAGTGTGTTTGTATAGATGACTTGCCACAAAGTTCTGACGGTCTAATTTAGCCACTGCATCATTATCTTTTAAATAGGCTGTTTCTAGGGAAAGTTTTGAAAGTACTCAAGCAATGGCCTTCAACAATGATCTAGAACCAGAATTCAAAGAATATACATATATCTCAATATAGACATGTGTAATCAAGACTAGCCTTTCCCATTCTCCAGAGCTTTTTATAATATGGTCTCACAAATTATTGAACAATATACTCAGTGAACAGGGCTATTTTGGAACTGATTTTCAAAATGTCTATTCCAAGTGTGCAACAATAGAAATGGAGTCAAGGTGTTGAAGAAGGAATGGCCGAACTGGGGATAGGGTGAAAAGAGAGATCAGCCTAGAGTCCCTTATGTATCCATAAAGCAAAATAGGTCCACCCCTTCTTAAGTGCTGTTGACGCTTACTTAACTCTAAGCAGGTACTGACTATTAGTTGAGAAGAGTCCTGTGCAGAAACTTTGAGCAACAAATCAGCTTAATAGAAACTTCATGTGTAGACTTGGTCTTTCGCACCTGACACTATAGCTTACAGAACTTTGAATGAACTCCATCCAGAGGTGGGCTGCACTTACCTTAACAAGTGGTTCATTGGTTGTGAGCATGTGCATTCTGACCTAGGCTTCCCAAGAGCATGAAGCAAACTGCTTGTCCCAACAAAAAACCCTTTTATTAATTTACTGTGAATTCTGCTCATTCACACCCAGCCAAGACTTTTGAGGGAGGATTTACAGTCACAGACCTTATCTGGCTTGGAGAGCTGACAGGCCAATATCTGCAAAACTTGGCAAAGAGTCTCAGAGAGTCACGAACCAATTAAGCGAACTAATTGTCTCCTGCAAACTCCACTCCCCTTTCGTTCCTCTTTTATTTCTTCTGGGAAGAACCATTCATTGTCCACCTGTGCCCTTACTCCCAAGGCAACCCCTGTTCTTTAGCTGTTCTTTTCGTCTGGTAACTCAGCCCTTGAGCACACTGGGAACAGGCTCTAGCTGTTCGTCTTCCTCACTGATATCTAACTCTGAAGGCAGCAGATAAGGGGCTTTGGCCCTCTCTCTGCCTCTGGCACAGAGCCCTCATCAGAGCCTTCTCCAGACTCCAAGACTGGCCCATGTTCCTCCCCAACTTCCTCACTGTCCAAATCTGCTGCCAGCTCTGCCACAACAGTGTCTGCCTTGCACGCATGCATGCAACATCAAAAACAAGGCTAAGACAGCAAGGCACTAGAATGGGTGGGCGGGTCCGGCCCACCCGCAGGTCGCAACTAGTGGCTCGCCTGAACCAGTCCGAACCGGCAGCAGCCCACCACTGACTCCATCTTTTTCGTGATGTAAGATAAATATCCTACTTAAGTGCTGTTCAATCCAGGGGAAAGCTACTGTCACTTTAAAACGATGCAGCCAGGTGCTACTTTTGTTCTCTCGTGTGCTGTGAAGCATCTTATGGGGATGGAATTATTAAAGGCTATCCGGTCCTACTCTGCGCATCATACTTTGCCCATTCATGTGCTCCCTGCCTTCTTTTCTCCTGCCCAGATGCAATGGGATGAGAAGCACCCAACCCACGTTCAAGTTTTCTTTCTTTTATTGCCAGAAGAAAGAAAGAAAAAATATGGCTATGTCAGACAATATATTACAATCCAGACAGTCCAATAACAATAATACAATACTTGTTAAAGCCTTAACTTCCATTTCATTAAAACAGAGCGGTTAGCCCAAGCAAATCATTTACTTCTTCAAGCCTTATAACCAAGCCAACAGGCATATATTATTTAAATTCATATCACATATGCTGCATTTATATTTATATTCTCTGCTGATTGACTTTGAATGGAGTTTAAAACCAGCATGGAATTTGATTTTATGACTTTAATTTATATTGTTTAATTGGTTAGTCTGTGCAGTGTGTTGCTGCTGGCCAGGGACCATGAGTAAACAAAGAGGCCAGCTTAATGAGGTTATCATGAAAAATTATCGTTAACAAATCAGCAGACACTTATAAATGAGGAAAGGGTTTCAAAGTGAATGGGAAATATCACATTGAAGGGAACTGCTGATGAATAATTTCTAACAGTTGCTACAAAGCTACATTTATCAGAAGGTGGAGAAGTGGAAAGTGGAGAAGGTCAGTAAATCCTTTCAGGTGGAGTGGAAAGGATAAGGAAGAGACAACTTGGGGTAAATGACATGTTTTAAGTGCAAGTGATCTTTTTTTCCCATAAGGATATCTGGAAACACCCTACCACAGGGGTCTCCAACCTTTGCAATTTTAAGTCTGAAGGACTTCAGCTCCCAGAATTCTCCAGCCAGCAAAGCTGAAGAAGTCTGGAAGCTAAAGTCCTTCAGACTTAAAGTTGCAAAGGTTGGAGACCCCTGCCCTACCAGACACTAGAACAGGGGTGGGTGGGCAAACTTTGCAACTTGCAAAGCTGGCTGGAGAAGTCTGGGAGCTGAAGTCCTTCAGACTTAAAGTTGCAAAGTTTGCCCACCCCTGCACTAGAAAGTACTTCCACTCAGTGATACCAGTAAACGAAACGATGGTTTGACTCTGGATAAAGCATTATTCTACAAAGTTACGGTAGCCCTCGACTTACAATAGTTACTTTAGTGACCGTCCAAAGTTACAGTGGCACTGAAAAAAGGGACTGATGACACTTTTTCAGACTTATGACCATTGCAGCCTCCCCATGGTCACATGATCAAGATTCAGACATCTGGCAACTGACTCATATTTATGACCGCTGCTGTGTCTCCCGAGGTCATGTGATCACCTTTTGCAACCTTCCGACAAGCAGTCCATAGGGAAGACAGATTCACTCAACAACTGTGTTACTCACTTAACAACTGTGGTGATGTACTTAACAACTTTGGCAAGCAAAGTCATACAATGAGGCAAAACTCCCTTAACAAGGGAGTTCTGTTGCTTCACTTAGCAACAGAAATTTTGGGCTCAATCGTGGTCATCTGTTGAGGACTACTTCTCAGACATGTTAACAGAATATCAGAGTTGGAAGGGACCTTGGAGGTCTTCTTGTTCAAACCCTTGCTCAAGTAGGAGAACCTATACCCGTGATGGTGAACCTATGGCATGTGGGCCACAGGTGGCATGCAGAGCTCTCTCTGTGGGCACGCAAGCCATCACCCCAGCTAAGCTCCACCGCACAGGCACATGCTCCTCCTGCCAGCCAGCTGATTTTTGGGTCTCTGTTGAGCATGTGTGGCAGTGGTGGGTTTCTACAGGCTCGCACCTACTCGCAAGAGCCGGATGGTGAAATTTAGAGAGCTGATGAGAGGGGGCTCCACCGGCGGATCCAGAAGTAAGTCTGGCCTGCTGCTGCCAGTAACCCAATGGGAAGGAAAGGAAAGAAAGGCAGAAAGTAAGAAAGGAAAGAAAGGAAGGAAGGAAAGAAAGAAAGAAAGAGAGAGAGAGAGAGAGAGAGAGAAAGAAAGAAAGAAAGAAAGAAAGAAAGAAAGAAAGAAAGAAAGAAAGAAAGAAAGAAAGAAAGAAAGAAAGAGAATTTATCATCACAATTGAGCCCAAAATTTTGGTTGCTAAGCAAGAGCGTTGTTAAATGAGTTTCAACACATTTTACAAGTTGCCCACTCCCACCCTGTCACATGACTGCCAAGCCACGCCCACAAAATAGGCCACACCTAGAGAGTAGGTTCTAAAAAAAATTGAAACCCACCACTGATGTGTGGGGAGTAGAGCACATGTGGGAGACGTGCATGTATGTGTGGGGGGCTTGGGGTCATGCGTGTATGCATGGGGAGGAGCATGGGAGGGGGTGCAACACTCCCCCCATGCACCCCATTTTTAGTCCCAGGAGGCTTCAGCGAGGCCTGCTAGGCCCAAAATGGGGCACAGAGGGAACATCGAGGGGTCGCACATGCATGCGTAGGGGAGGGCGGGTGCACAGGGTGTGTGTGGTGCACGCATTGCATTATGGTGTCAGGTTCCGAAGGGGTAATGAAAACAGCTAAACACAGAAATGGTTTGTAAATGCAGTTTGTATTCTTCCTCCAGCATGAACTGATCAACAAAGCACTAAGGCAGGGGTCTGCAAAGTTGGCTCTTTTAAGACTGGTGGACTTCAACTCCCAGAAATCTGGGAGTTGAAGTCCACCAGTCTTAAAAGAGCCAACTTTGCAGACCCCAATTTGTCAGAGCTGCCACCCGGTGCTCCCCACCACTTTTTATAGTTACTTAGTAATTAGGATAACCTGCACCCTGCACATGCGCACACTCATCCCCTTGTAATTCAGGATGAAAACCACCCGGCAATTAATCATGGATTGTTATCAGTCAGTTATCAACAGCTTTGTAGATGACTCAGCTGCTTATGGAGAAGAGAAGCCTGGTGAGTCTTGGCAGTTTTTCTCCCCTGAATGGCCTCTGGGCTGGCTGGAGCTGACATATGGGTGTGGGAACACAACAACAAAAAGGTTAGCTATCACTGGCCTATACCATTCCGGACAAATACATCTGGTAAACCTGAGTAATAAATCACCAATGGTTTCTGACTTTCAACTGCCTTCAATGGGAATCATGCAATTTCTATCTTTCGATTTCTCCTGTTCATTCAAAAAAAATATTCTTCATATTTGGAGATGGTGTGTGTGTGTTAATAACTTCTGCTATTCAGAGGCAACCTTGTTCCTTCTTGCATGGATTATCTCCAGCCGTCTGCAATATTTTTGTGCCTAGCTTCTGCTGAAGGAGCTTAGGCTTTTGTATTTGGTTTTGTCTGTTCTAAATAATGAACTAAACTAGAATAGATAGCACAAGCTCTGAAATCAGCTTACCTTTGTCATAAAATGTTCTTTGCTACAAGATAAAATAAAATTGTAGTCCCAACTCTCCTCTAGTGTTATCCTGTTAAAGAATATAAAATCATGACATTGACTTCTCAAGTAATAAAGAAAAATAATAATATTGTCATATCTAGGCCGAGCAACCACTAGATGGCAGCAAAGAGACACAGAAAAAAATCTAAATCTTTGCTGTCCCCTGGTGATCAACTTTATTTATGCAGCTCAAAAATGGCACTTCCGCCAAATATCTGCTCTAAGATAATATACCAGTACTCCTTTCTTTTTCCACTTAATTTTATGTTTGCCACTGAATTATCACCTAATATCTTGAGCTATATACTTTCTCGGCTTTCATTCACAGCTGCGCTTACTTAAAACCATCATTGAAGAAGAGCTAGTGAATTGTTGTGTTAACATGAATATAAACCAGGAATATTTAGACAAGGAACCAATTTGTCCTACTTTTCCCACCTTTGTCACATCATTAAATATCCCTTGTTTGAAAATTGCTTGCACCCCCATAGGTTAATCAATCATAAGGAACAAGGAACATTCACTTCCTGAAAGCAAACAGAGGAAAAAAAATATTTATCTAGAGAGCTGATGGTTATATAATTCCTTCATTTACCATCTTATTCAGTGAATAATGACTTTGAGAATATCTGGCAAAGATCAGTTTTACATCTATATTAGTTCCTACACCCTTGCTAATTTGGAAACTCATCAATCACACTATCCCTTACAGACAAAATCTGCATAATAGCAGATTTAACTGCAGATTGCTGTATCCAAGGCCACAATGCAAATAGGAGCAAATTAATCCTGCAAAAAAAAAAAAAAAGCATTGGATGCTGAAATGCCTTGAAAAGACCACCGGAGAACTTAAAATATATTATACATTAATAGGCAATGCACAGTATTGCAGTATTGCAAAATAGTTTCTATCATTTTTATGGGGATTGTGTGATGCTTTCTCTTCACTCCAAGGATGGCCAGAAACCATCAGTGGAAATTTTTCTTATTCATCTGTATTAGCCCTGCCTTCCCAGCTGTCTTTACGACAAGCAGTTCAAATCCCACTTCTCATCAATCCATTATTCTGTCAAATAGGAAGTACCAATTTCCCCTTTGCCGCTTTCTATACAGACAACCCAACTTCCAAACCCTTTCTAGATGGCACAACATGATGCATCTGCAAGGTTATCAAATCTAAAATCTATTTTGAGATCTCCTGTGGATCAGTCTACTTCCTCCCATGCAGTCTACACCTTACATTGCATCATGTACAAAACCAGAGTTGGAATAAGCTTTGATATTCACTATGCAAGGATAAGGATAAGGATCCTTATTATGAATTTTCCAGATTTCACTGGGGAAGTTGCTACTAGAAGGTGACGGAAACCCAAGAAGTGTGGATTAGCTGGTGCTTTCTGAATGCGGATGTTTGCTTGTAGATTTTTTTTATTACCCAACTAAATAACATCATAAATGAAAATGAATGTGGGATTTGCTCTCTGTTTAGACTGAGTAACTTTATCTGACAGTGTTGGTGGAGGTGTACTTTTCTGTTTGGTAATTCCTTGATTAGAGTATTGTTCTCCACTTGTTTTTTGTCTGGTGTTATTCCCTGCTGATCTAAGTGTAGGTTGCTAGAAAGGGTGAGTTCTGGTCTTTTTGCTCTCTTTTCAGTTTTTTTATTGTATTGTCTCTTTTGAAGATGTATAGTGATAAAGCACACTTATATGTCAGTCAAGCTTGTCAGCTGCTACACCATGGGTTGCCATAGGGTACTCTCTGTCCCCTGCTAATGGGAGCATCATTCTATTTAGGTGGAAATATACATGACCTCAATTGCTTCAAAATGTGAAATGTCTGCCTGCTACATTTAGGGGTACAGTCTCTTCATTCTGTTGTAGGTTCTTAGACATCTTACTCCAAAGTCTGACCATAAAATTGAGTTGGTGGTCCATTTGAGAGCATATGAGGATTATTTCTACAGATGCAGAAAAGTGTTAGTCTATTCCTGACAAAAGACTATATAGATATAGAGATAGAGATAGATAAGCTGCACCTAGAGTAAATTATTTTAAGGCATGTTACATTTTGCCTAATACTTTTTGCAACAATACCATGCCAAATACGCTTAATGCAAAAGCACACAATGGCTTTTTAAAAAGAACAATTACTTATTTATTAATTATTTAAAAATAATTTCTATATTGAAATATAGAAAAATTTCTGCACTTCCAGGTAGCCACCGTTTCACTCCCAAGTCTTCCAAAACCAGTTTTAATCTGATCTTCAATCACAGTCAGTGCTGCCAACCTCAAAACACACAAAAAACCCTAACTGTATGAAGCCAGAATTTATCCTGCAGCTGAGAAGAGTGCAAAGAATGACAGTCAATCAATGGTGTCCACCAGATTTTTAATTCATGTGGTGTGCATGGAGGAAGAGCTGCAAAATTGTCTTGAAGTGACAGGGACGAGTGAAGATGCTGGGGCATTATATCAGTCAGTGTCACTTTAAAGATCCATAATGATTAACCCTCTATGAGGTATGGAAAAAAGTTGGCTTTAACCCAAGGTTTGAGAGGTAAGTAGAAACAAATTCCCAGCCATGGGATATGACTTGTTTACAAAGTCTGCAGTGCTTCAGCATTGCAAAGCAAAAGCTAGAGTTCTGTGTGACTTGAAATGAGCTATTAACTGAGCCATAAATAAATCAGCTCAACTACCAGCACAAAGAATGACATGAGATCAAACCAATGGCTGTTGATGCTGGAGAAAGAAATCCATAGAGATGCTCTTTATCTCTGTTAGTTACATCCATAACATCTAGTTTTATTTTTTGCTTAGTATGGAATTAAGAGAACCATTAGGTGTACAAATGAGGCTATCTGGGAATGGTACATAATTGTCAGCTAGGTCAAAAGTATCTTGGACCAACCAAGAAAGTTGAAATTACACAAGGTGCAGTAAGATTTGTGGGTGCTGCTCCTCACTCCTTTGACCAAACTGAGCAGAAAATAATAAGGACTACTGAATGTATATACACAAGTAAATAAGTAGAACTATTGATTTGTCAATTGGCCACATCAAAGCAATGGACATCAATCACAATAAGACATTGAGATAAGGTATCATGTGCACCACTTCATAATGGTTCCACTAATCCAGCAGAAGCATGGGGACAAACAATTGGGGTGCCCTGGTAGTATGGTACCATCTCATAGAAATCTTCTTGTCCAGGTGTTCCATGGAACCAGAAGGATGCCTTATTGGTTGGGGCTAACATTTTCTTCTTATGGTCTTCTACTTCAGTCCCTCTCATTTCAAATACAAAGAAGAAGCATGTCTCACTTACCATGATCTGATAAATTTGCAAGTAGCTATGAGAATATGTCTAAGCAAACTTCTTTCTTGATGGCCAAGCAGGGGTGAGATCCTACCAGTTTAACAACCAATTCGTTTCATGCGTGTGCACAGTTTTGAGAATACTTACCTTCCGCATTGCTGCTGGGAAACAGCTGAGGCATGGTAATCCACTCTGGTAGTGTGACTCAGCTGAGAAGATAAAGGTCAGTAAAGTTCAGGGACGGTCAGGCGGGCCCACTTGATCATCAGAGTGAACCGGTTCACTCACAGCTGATCAATGGAGCTACAGGTTTGCCCAAACCGGTTCAAATTGATAGAATCCCACTCGTGTGGCCAAATAATGCTTAGTGAAGCTGTCAATCTCCATCACCAGGTGGACACTTTAGTTACCTCCCAGCATTTTGGATTAGTACTTGCAATGTTCCTTGTTAAGCCTAAAAATCTGATGGTAACACTGATGAAAATGTTTGGAGATGGTTGGTTACCTAGCCTGCTCTACAGTTACAAACTTGTTCTGACCTTCTGCTAATGGCCATGACAATTAGCTCAAAGAAATGCATGCACAGCTTCACTTCCTGTAGACCTGCATGGAATTTTTGCATGTGTTAGCAATGTATAATAATGTAGAAAGCAATGAATTTATATGGGCTATTTCTTTCATTACAGTGACCATTGGGAAGTCATTCATATACTAACAGTATGGCATATGATTTCAGTTGTATTCACTTTTGAAATATTGCACATTACCTGATATCAGTGTACAAAATCTACGGTTGGAATCAATAATTTCACAAAACATGATTTAACTTTATTAAGTCAAACATGGCTTAACTTAACTTTATTATTAGAAACATTTTGTTTGGTTAGTTAACTCAAAACAGATATATCTACAAATTAACTTATTGTACTTGATTTGTTTTTGCAAGAAAACAAAAGTTTTACAACCTTGAATGCTCAAGCAATTTAATAGTTTAACCTAAAAATGTTGACCACATATAATACCTAAGATGTTTTGTAAGACAATATAATGGACATAAAATTACTTCATTTAAAGCTGTGACTATAAATGTTAAAATAGATGTTGCCTATGCTCTGTTTTAATTTAGTAATGGAGAACAGTGTTCAAATACAAATCATATAAATTACCATATTATCATAATATCAATACTCATTAGTTTGCTATGGAGATTAATCACAATAACATATAGTACATGCACACTATAGAAAAAGAATGTTGTGTTTATCTTGTTAAATGTTAGATGTTAAAGTTTGTCTTTCTGATATGTTTTGATGAAGGGATTGTTTAATTCTTTTTTTTCTGCAGTAGTATTACTCAATAATCAGTTAGAGATTCTGATGACCCATAGAATCAAACAGAAAAATATTTATATTCTACTTACTTTCTAATTTGGAAAAAAAACCTATTTCTTAATAGGGTGGGTAGAAATGCCAAATCAATGTTATGCACGTGGCTGACTGTGTGACCAATAATAATAAAATAATGTCCATAAGTTACTTTTCTGTCTGTTCTGGCAAACATAGGGATCTTCTAGAACAGCCTGAGAAATATCATAGAGGAGAAAGGTCCCATTTTTTTGCAAAAACTTCCACCTGACCTTGGTCTTCTTCAGCATGAGTCATTCTTCAGTGCATGGAAACCAGATTCTTACTCCGATTTAGTACAGGTAGTCCATGATTTATAAAAGTTTGTTTAGCAACTGTCCAAAGTTAAATTGGCACTGAATGAAGGATTTATGACCAATTTTCACATTTTTGACCATTGTAGCATCCCCATGATCATGAGATCAAAATTCAGATGCTTAACATATTTATGATGGAGTCCTGAGGTCATGTGATCACCTTTTGCGACTTTCAGACAAGCAAAGTCAACGAGGAAGCCAGATTTACTTAACAACAATTTAACTAATTTCACAACTACAATGATTCACTTAACAACTGTGGCAAGAAAGTTTGTAAAATGGGGCAAACTCACTTAAGTGTTTCACTTAGCAACATAAATGTTGGGCTCAATTGTGGTTGTAAGTCAAGGACTACCTACATAGAGCAAGGACTCATGAAAGTATAGACCAGTTTTAACCAACTTGCTCATGCAAGCAGACTTCAGTCCAATGTCAATGAGTCCCATCTAATTACTCCAGACATATGACATTCTTAGTCGTATGTTCTAAAATTTTAAACTTTAGAAGAGTTGCAAACTCTTGATCAAATAATGACTTTAGAAATGCTATACACCTTTTTTTTTATTTTAGCATTAATCGTTTTAACAGAATTGATAGTTTACTTTTCTTCTGTTCGTATTTCCTTAAACCTAAATCTAGAGAAATTATTTACACAGTTGGACAAATGTGATGAAAGCATTGCCTGTTATATTGTAAATATTGCATCCCATGCAGAAACATTGTATAAGGATAAGTGTAAAATCATGGTTTTTAAGGGAAAAACATGAAACAGCATCCCATAGTTATATTTTGGCAAGGTACGTCTGTGTAGAAGAAGTCACATATGGTGTCATCGGTAGTAAGTTGCTATAGTGACAGTCTCATTAAGGCACCACATTTGGGGAAACTCACCTGCACTGTTAGAAATACGTCATTTATAATAATGCTCCATGCAGTAAAAAAAAGTCAACGTACAGAAAGTGTCGGCTAATTTAAATTATGAGGGGGGGGGGGGAAATGAAAGCCTGTTCCATGCATTGTTAGGTTATCATCTATATAAAACCTACTGTAACTAAAAATTGTCATCATATGTCTCTTTGACCTTTGAATGCTATCTGACATTTGATTGTTATAAGATAAAATTTCACATATTTGAGCTCTCGCTGTATTTTATAACAAGTCAAACCGGCATCTTCATCTTTTATTACCACATTTTTTACTTCCATAATACCTCAAGCTTTGCTTCCGGTAGATGTCTAAAAAAATAAGGTTTTGTGGCTCTTCATTCCAATCTCTTCTAATGAGCCTCAACAGGTAACACCTACTTGACATTCTTGGTCTTGGAAGCTAAGTAAAATTGGATCTGATTACCACAAGGATGACAGACCATCAAGGACTACAGTTTTATAGGATAGATTAGGGAGTCAAAAAGCATTCCAGAAGGAAGGAATGTTCAACCAATTCCATATAATGGTCAAGAAAATTACATGGAGCCACTAAGAAAAAATTGGAAGACTGTTTCTAATTAGCTACCATTTTTTATTCACTTTATTGACTTGTCTGCTACCTTCTGGTCATATCAACTCTTCTTTACATCCTTACACTTCCTCTTTGTACTCTTAAAATATAACTTTAGTCTTTCCACAAAAAGATGCAAATAATATATTTTGTTCCTCATCCATAAACACTCCTTAATAGTTCTGAGAAATAAAGTCATTTCATCTCGATGATCTGGTACATGAGTGTTTATATAATGTGTATAATTTATCACCATCAGACTAATTTGTCTTCAAAGATGATTTTCTTTTTGAACTTTTATCCTCTCATAATCATATCCTTTAAAAACACCCTTAAAACTTTCATTTTATGATGCAGCCTACTTGCAAACATGCCCAATTTTATTAAGAAGCATAATGCAGCTCCATGCACGATCATTTTTTATAGTTAATAATAATAATAATAATAATAATAATAATAATAATTTTTTATTTCTAACCCGCTCTCTCTCCCCAGAGGGACTCGAGGCGGGGCACAGGAGAATTAAAAAACAATAAACACAGAGTACAAAATTTAAAAAACACAATTAAACATATCCTGCGCTAAAAACATCTATAAAAACTAAAAACTGTCCCTAAAACCCCTTAACACCATAACTAATTAAAATTACCCTAGGCCAGCCAAACGGAAGAAATGAGTTTTTAAAAGCTGTCGGAAGGAGCGAAGGTCAGTGGTCGTTCTGATTTCGGGGGGAAGGTCGTTCCAGAGGGTCGGGCCCGCCACAGAGAAGGCCCTTCCCCTGGACGTCGCCCGCTGGCACAGCCTAGTGGACGGCACCCGGAGAAGTCCCTCTCTGTGGGAGCGAATCGGTCGCAGGGATGTATGAGGCAGAATGCGATCCCGCAGATAGCTAGGTCCCGTGCCATGGAGCGCTTTAAAGATGGTAACTAACACCTTGAAGCGCACCCGAAAGACAACAGGCAGCCAGTGCAGCTCGCGCAGGAGCGGTGTTACATGGGAGAACCTAGAGGCTCCCATAACTGCCAGCGCGGCTGCATTCTGGACTAGCTGAAGCCTTCGGGTGCACCTCAAGGGGAGCCCCATGTAGAGAGAGTTGCAATAGTCCAGCCGGGATGTCACGAGGGCATGAGTGACTGTGCAAAGGGCACCCCGATCCAATAGGGGACGCAACTGGCGGACCAGGCGGACCTGGTAAAACGCCCTCCTGGCCACGGCTGTCACTTGATCTTCCATGGACAGCCGGGCATCAAGGAGGACGCCCAAGTTGCGTGCCCCATCCACAGGGGTAAGGTGATCGTCCCCTATGGCCAATGATGGAGTCAACTGGTTGTACCGGGATGCCGGAAACCACAGCCACTCGGTCTTAGACGGGTTGAGTCTGAGTCTGTTACTTCCCATGCAGGCCCGCACGGCTTCCAGGCACTGACACATCACCGCTACGGCATCGTTGGGGTGGTTTGGGGTAGATATATACAGCTGCGTGTCGTCAGCGTAGAGGTGGTACTCTACCCCAAAACCACGGATGATCTCACCCAGCGGCTTCATATATGTGTTGAACAGGAGTGGCGAGAGGACCGACCCCTGAGGCACCCCACAAGTGAGGGGCCTAGAGGTCGACCTCTGCCCTCCTGTCAACACAAATTGCGACCGACCGGAGAGGTAGGAGGAGAACCACCGTTAAACGGTGGATGGTGTTGTTGTTAATAACTTTTAAAAGAAGATTCTTTGGGCAGAAGACATGAATATTCTATACATGAAACATAGCTTAATACTCAACTTTGATTGTGTCTAAATACCAGCAGCATTCACTGACTAATAAATTTATAACCTTTTCTCTGTACATAACCAGCTCATTGCTGTTGCAATACCAAATCTACTGCTACAGAACAATATTTCATTTTTTTAAATTTTCCATCTGTGAAAACCCTACTAAGAAATGCATTAAATGCAGAATACCAGCCCAATATCCACATCTCCCCAAAGGAACATCTGTTGAATTGTGAAGTTAGCCAAGGAAAGGCTCATCTGCTGTTGAAATCAGATTGGTCACATTCATAATGCAGAACAGTAGGCATTCATTGACAGAAGTATATTAATATATATTTGGATTTCATTATTTAAACTCTAGGATTTAATAACTTTGACAGGCATAATGCATGAGTACAATGCATTCTTTAAGTAGCTGTAGGGTTTATAACGAGTGGAGATAATCGTAAAAGAAAAATGAAAGAAAATGGCATTGCTTAGTAAATGAGTAATTAACCTTACAACTGTACAAGCAGAGATAGAATCCTGACCAGACTTACTGAAACAGTTCTAATGATTATTGAACAATGCAATAAAATTAATTGTTTAGGGCTGATTTATTTTCCTTCTCTTTCAAAATCTCTTCTTGGAGTTCTAGTTACAAGGACATTCCACCTTGCTTATCAATCCTTTTGTGAATAATGTATCTTCAAAAGAAATGTTCTTTTTCCCCCCTTAAAGACTTCAATTACCGTCTCATTGTCACTTATCACATTTTAAGGCATAAGGATTTTAAGTGATATGCCCATATGGCTATTATAGCTGGAAGAAGATAAAAGTATTTGAATTGCCAGGTATACATTTTAGTCACTTCTAATTGTGTTGCCATAGTAGACTGGATACTAAAACAATTTGAATATGTTGAAGATGAATTGTTCCAGATGAATAGCTCCAAATGATACTTATCAACAGCATTCTTCAATTATTCTTTTCACTCTGTGTCTTTAATTCATTTCTCACCATAAGAATTAGATGGAGGCGGGGGATACATAAGAGGGCTGCAATTAAAGACAATACCATCAAAAATCCAATAAAATTCATGTTCAGGGCAAGGCAGTTTCATATTAAAAGCCTTATTTGGAAGTATCCAAAATCCAAAGAAATCTGAATAAAATAATTAAACCTAACAAATATTTTTACCATGATTCCATAAGCATGATTTTCATGTATGCCTATTAATTTTTTGTCTGATAGAGGATTTCCTTACATGGGTTTATATTCTGGATGCAGGCAACAAGGAGACAGATTTATGCATCAAAAATACCTTACTAAAATCACCAAAATGTGTGTAAATCTGAAATCTATGACTCTGTTACTGTTAGATTTGGGTGTGCATATTTTATTCTTCTGCAGGTTAGACAAACACTAAGCAATGGCAGATGTTATTCTATTTCCAAGCCTTGCTTTTCAGGCCTTCTCTTCTCCAAATGATAGGCTACTTTTTTTCTAGTAAAAAGCTATGAAGAATGGAGTATTTCCAGTGGTGGAACACTACAAGAAGCCACTTTATGGACCTATCTCCTTCTGCAGCCTGTCATATTCCCCAAATATGTTTTTTCAACAGAGCTGTGCAATATTCCAAAAGAACAATGGAAAAGATTCTGACAGATATATAAAGAGGGGGTAATAGGAAAATAGTCTCTCCTTTCTCCTTGCCAATGGAAAAGTTTGGTTCTTACTTAAAATAGGAATGTACATCAGGTTTAAGAAGCCCATAATCTAAAAAAGAAAATTGAGTTATTGTTTAGGGCGTCATCCAATTGGACTTTAATCTGAATCTGGACTCCATGTGGTTTCAATCATGACCATACGCATATCTTCGGGGCTCTTAAGAAAGAAATTGATGTTCTCGACAAGTAGTGAGGCAGGGACAGAGTATCATGTCCTTCAATTCTCTAATGATCAAGCATTACAAAGTCTTCAACCCAATCTGTGGAATGAGTTTCATTTAATTATAATTGACAGTACTCTGTGCTGCTCTGCTCATATTTAATCATATAGAATAGTCCCTGCTTCAAGCAGCTGGCTGCTATATGTGATTCTACATTGGCTGAACCTCTCCGAAGGACAGTTCAGAGAACTAAGTAGCAGTTTCAGACGTGGTATTCAGTCAGTTCTGACAGGTTCTAGAGAACCGGTAGCAAAAAATTTGAATAGTTCAGAGAACCGGCAAATAGGCTGGCCCTGCCCCCACTGCCACCCAGCCTTCCAGCTGATCTTCTTTTGTTGCCCTGAACAGGGGAACAGGTCTGGAAAGCAGGTTAGTGGGGTGGGGAGGGAATGGGGATTTTGCAGTATCCTTCTCCTGCCACACCCACAAAGCCACGCCCACAGAACTGGTAGTAAAAAACTTTGAATCCCACCACTGAGCAGGTTGACTATGGTGCCTTCCAGATCCTAGATCCTTTGACTCTATGGCATGAAGATATTTTCAATTTTATCACTTGGAGGTTACTGCTGCATTTCTCCCACATATTTATTTATTGTTTCTTAACACAGCGCGACTGCTGGTTTTGTGCATTAGAGAAGGAGGATAAGAATGTTTCCACTTGTTAACGGTTTCTAATATTAGCCATATTTTGTGGCGGTATCTTTTGTAATATAAAATGTTAAAAGCTTAGCGCATCCACTTAAGTTTGGATATGTGCTTAAAAAGATGAGAGCTGAGATTGCTTTCTTTGCAGGGTATTCATATCCTGCAAATTATAAGCAGGCAGTGAATGTTGCAATTTTGATTACTTAAGATGTCCTAAGCTCCACAAAGAAATATCAAATAGAGAGAGATATTTTTAATACTTATTACCAAACTGGCTGATTAACATCGAACACTTCTAAAAAAAATTTAGCTGTTTCATAGCATATAGTAATAATAGGATCAGAGCTGGTATGCTGCTGGTTTGCACAGCTTCAGGCAAACTGGTAGTGGCGGTAGCGCGACCCTCTGCCCCCCCCCCGACATCATTACGGAGCTTCTGCGTATGCGCAGAAGGTTCTGTGCATGCCCAGACAGGCATGTGCACTCCCGCTACTGAACTGGTAGTGAAGATAATAGGATACCATTACTGAATAGGATGTAATCTGAATCAAATTTTAGAACTGTTTTTAAATCATCCTTCATACTGCTTCATACTGTATTCTCACTTACACTTATTTAAATTAAATACATATTTAAACACTTCCATCTCTTTTTTCAGTTGATAAATATTTTGTTAAGAAGGAAAGGAATTGGTATGTGGTTGGAGTTCTTTAATTATATTGATAGGCACTTTGGGATGGGTTACTGCCAAAGCATTTACTTGAGATTGAATGTTTCTTGCAAAAACAAGCAAGAATAGCTAAAGTTAATCCCTGGGTAAGAAAATTCGGATATGTTTAAAGTTTATGAATTCCATCCATTCCTGACCAACCAAGGTCCCCCGGCTCAGTTAAATATGAATTTAACGAGCTTCATGCTTCTGAAACATTTGTTTTAATAGTGCACCTGACAACAATATTGGGAAAGGGAGAGAAACCTAATAAGTATTGCCTTTTAGATTTAAACCAATTAAGCAATGTAATATTGAATCTATTTCTGGCAAAATACTAGTGGGGAAGTGTATCCAGGTTCTGGGTCTATTAATTAACTAATTTTTGAATTTTATTCTAAATTGTATAGAATAGCAGATAATGAGTTTACAACAGTGATCACACAATTGGATTATTAATCTCAGTTTACCTGTTTCTGTTTTTTTTTTAAAAAGGCCTTATAATTAAATATATGAAACAAGGAGAGCAGCTGCAGCCTGATGATGATTGATACAACAGTTTGTATTTTCAATTTTATTGGAAATCTAGGGTAAACCTCTTCCAAATATATCTATATTCTTTAATTTTAACCAGACATTATTTGCTTTTATTTATTTAGGAATCTGTTTGATTTGGTATCCTAGAGGATTTTAGGCTATTGAATTATTCTAGCTTTCTCAAAGTTGTACTTTAGATAGAAATGGTGTATTTGATCTGTAAATTATGAGCATGGACTTCGAGGAAGAGCAAATCTGAGCAAAAGTGATAAAACATGGATTATGGCATCATAATCTCCCTCTTGTCTTCTAGCACCCAAATATCTGATAAAAGTATTTAAAGGTGGGATTTGCATTATGGTGCTACTGTAATCCAGTTGGCATTTTGGTGTAATCTGCTTTGGATAACTACAAGTTCTTGTTAATGGCAATTCTCAATAAGGGTGGAGATAGCATCCATGTATGGGTTAAACCTATCCACGCTCTGATTGGACTGAGTCATAATATTAAATAATTAATTAAGTAGGCATGGTATATAACCCCCTACGGAGTAGCCACACCCAGTTTCCGACTCAGTTCCAGCTCTGGGACTATTCGGTGTCCAACTCCTATTTGATTGTTTGAATTGAATGGAATTGAATTGTTTGAATCAGAGATTGAGATTTGGATTTGATCACATTGAGCGCTGTGAGTAGACAGGGGACCCCCTCCTTCAGGAGCAGCCCAGGGCTCAGGCTTCCCTGTCTCAATTCAGCCACAGGCCCCGGCCTTCGGCTGCCTTTAAGGCCTCAATACTAGCCTCCTACCTGAGCCTCCCCCGCTTGAGTTTCCAGCATTCCTCGCTGTGGCTGCTGCTGGTTAGGAGAGGAGGGTGAGGTCAAGCGCTATTAGGAGGCGGGCCGTACGCGCAGCTTTGCTGTGAGGCCTTGTCCCTGCTGCGGCAGGTGCGCACTCTGCTCCCCGGCTAGCTTCGGCCTGCCGCGCAAGTGCGATCGCTCCCAGGGCCTTCTCTGCCGAACCAAATTAATTCTGTGCAGGCTTTCCCACAACTGACAGGCCTCTGTCAACTGTGAGGGCTGTTCCACTGGGCCTAAATGAATGGTGCCTCTTTATTACCCCTTTTGGAAAAGAACAGAGCCAAGTCAGCTTCTAAAGGCTGTTTTGGAGAAGGGGTCAGGCGTGCGGAAGCTCTTTGCAGCAAGGCCGCTCTTTCACTTTATATTCAAGCCTCTCTCAGGGGCCTTTGGCATGAACGGCCATTTTGAAGCCTGCCTGAATCAAGAACCAAAATGGCTGCCGCCTCAGCTTCAGAGGACAGTGAGTGGAGTCAGGACCTCACGGCTACGACCAGTGGCCCCACGGAAGGAACAGAGGCTCCTGCAGTGGTAATTGCCCCCATCGCCACAAGGCAAAGGGGAAGAAAGAGCATGTGGAACCACAAGCCTCAAAAGGGGCCAAATTGGGGTTCAAAATCCCCTAAGCCTGCCTTTAAGTATGAGAAGCAGAGGCATGAGGCACTAGAAAGCATTTATTAAAGTACCAGCAGCCAGAAGACTTCTCTTGTCCTGAGCACTAAGGTGAGGCAGTCTGCACTCTCTTCGCCTGGGAGAGCTGCAGAGGATCCCTCCATGTGAGGATCCCCATTGACTCCTCAGGCCTCTGGGGTTCTGGCCAAGGTTGGCAGTCGCCCCCACGCACTGCCCCATGGGGGCTTCACCTCAACCTCTTCCCTCTACATCCGCAGGGGTTGGTGCTGCTCAATTACCCCAGTCGGGAGGGGGAGCAATTTCAGGACCTAATGTTCAGGGCTTTCCAGCAGTGCAGCGTTGCTGCTTCCCAACGGCCTCAGATTCAGCCACAGGGTGCTCCTCCATCTGCAGTTCCTGTGGGGATAGATGGTCAGGAGTCTCCCCTGTTTCTTCCCAGGACAATAGTGAGTCTGAATCTGAAGAGGGCGAAATCAGAGAGGAGAAGCTTTCAGGGGATGAGGGCATACGCCCTTCTAAGCCTTCCTTCTCAGTTTGTTTCCGCATTGTTTAAGTGTATTCCCTTTAATGCTAAGGCATCGGCCAATTTTGGCGAAAAGCCATCGGAACCCCTGGTGCTACGGCTGGGCCTTTTTGCCGAGACTATATTTGTAGATCAGGCTATTGAGGCTGACATGTTCCCACCCCCCAAGTCCTTCTTGACCTAGTCAAGTGCCAGTGGGCATCTCCAGCATCTGGGCCCACTTCCAACGGCTATATGTTCATTAATGTGGACAAGGACATGGTTCAGGTGCTGTTGCAACCCTCTGTTGATGCACCGGTCACAGCCATACATGCATCTGCAAACATGCCCAGGGAACCAGAGCACTCTCTGAAGCCAGAGGATGATGATGATGATGATGATGATGATCACCTTACAAAAGGGCCATCAGGCTGCTGCCTGGGCAGTGAGAGCTGCTACCACTGCCTCCTTCTTTAATGGTCTTCTTTGCTTTGATTGCAGGATCTTCAACAGCAAACGCCAATAGCAGATTTCAGGTCACATCAGGACATCAACAAACTGGTGGTGGCCATCCAATTTTCTTCGGGCATCACTTTAGTCGCAGCCAGGTTTGCCTTCAGGGCAGTTGCTTCATCCATAGGCTGCAGCTGTGGCAAGCTGATGCGTGCCACATATGACGCCTGGCGTCATTCCTCTTTGCTGGAGGGTCCTTCTTTGGGGCGTCCATTGACCTTTTCTTAATTGAGACTTAGGGCAAATGGAAGGTGTTTCTTACAGCTCCTAGGAAGGGCAATTTCTGGGCAGTGCCCTAGCCCCGTTGCTCCAATTTCTGTGATCAAACTACAGTCCTTTATTCTGGGGTCAGGACTACAGATCTTCTTTTAAGGGGTCTGATTTCAGTCAGTCAGGTTTCAGGCTGTACCAGGGAGGCTATGCCCCCAGCCAGAGATATCAACTGGATAGGCAGCAGAGGGGTGGACAGCAGAAACAGCCCTCTCATGGGGGCGAAGGAGGCGGCACTCTTTTTCCGCAAGAATTAATTCTGGGCCCAGCTCTCCCCTCATTGGGGGATGCTTGGCATATTTCGCAGATTGTTGGGACTCCTCTACCTCCGATGCGTGGGTACAATCAACCATCAGGTCTCGGATAACCCGACTCGGAGGTGACTTATGCAGGAAGCCATTCAACACCTATTGGACATTAGGGCTATCCAACTGGTGCCTCCAGTTTAACAGGATCAGGATTATTAGTCCTTTCTCTCCGGGATCCCAAAGGCTTGGGGCGGCTGGAGAACTATTTTTGATTTTAAATAGTTTGACCGCTATGTGCGTTATCGCAGGTTTAAGATGCGTTCACCGCACTCAATATTAGAGGGTATTAGGCAGGGAGATATTCTCACATCCATCAGCCTTACTGAGGTCTATCTGCACATACCTATAGCCCCTGAATACTGACAGTTTCTCAGGTTTTGTTACCTTGGGCACCACTTCCAGTACCGAGCCTTACCCATCGGGTTGTCATCTGCACCTCAAGTCTTCAGGTAGGTGATGGTGGCATTGGCAGCGTTCCTGAGACAGGTACGTGTGCAAATCCAAGGCGGCCTAGATGACCTGTTGCTACAGTCCTCTTCTATAAGTGATGCCCCAAGGGACTTAGACATTACCAGGTTGACCTTGCGAGGCCAGGTGCTTTCGATCAATCTGGCCAAAAGCTATCTAGGCACTATGGTGTCTTGCCATTGGCATTGCCTTACCAATAAAGACCTTCAATGGTTTCTTTCACCATTTCAGCTAAGGCTCATGAGCTGCTCCCAGATCCAGGTTCTTCTGCCAGCGGAAGTCTCCTGCTCTTTGATTGGTGGACATCATCTAGCCTACCCAAGGGGGAATTCTTCAGGGTCCCAGACCGAGGTCACAGTCACTTCAGACACCAACCTACTCGGAGGGGGGGATCCAACTTCAGGGGAGAACCTGGTGGCTTAGTGGCTACACCATCTGCCTAATGTAATACGGCCCTGGTTAGAATCCCAGTAGGGATATGACTAGCTGATGAGAGCTAAATAGTTTGAAATAGATCTATACTAGTCTCCCTTATATGCAGATGGCACAGGGACAATGGAGCCAAGCGGAACTAGCTCACAACATAAACTGGTTGGAACTCAGGGCGGTCCACCTGGATCTCAAACCATTTCGTTTTTCGGTCAAGGGCACACATATTCTGGTCCTCACAGACAACATGGCCACTAAGGCTCATATTACAGGCAAGGGGGGACCAGGTCAAGGTCCCTAATGCTGGGGGCCAGGAGCTTGGGTCTTTGGGCAGAGAGGAATTTGCTCTCAATAACCGCAGTACATATAGCGGGGGTGGACAATGTCAGGGCTGACCAGCTCAGTCGGATTGAGGTGGACAATTCAGGATTGCAGCTGCAGCTGGCTATCTTCCCGGCAATTGTGGACCCTTTTGGCTGCCCAGAGGTCTACCTGTTTGCAACTCCCCTCAATACTCAGCTCCCGATATTTTATTCCCAGTTCCTTCGCAGAATGCAGAGGGGGTGGATGCTCTCCACTGCCAATGGCCTCTGGGGCTCCTTTATGCCTTCCTGCCTTTGCCCCTGATTCCCAGAGTCATTCAAAAGATCTTGCGGGAGGGGGCGGAGGTGGTGCTTGCCCCACATTGGCCTCAGCAGCCCTGGTTTGCCGACCTTTGATCTCTATAGTGGAAAGGCTCTGGAGGATTCCCCAAGAGATTATTTCCTTCAGCCAGGGGTCGCTGGAGCATCTGGAGCCTCAATGACTCTAGTTGACGCCTAATGCTTGAGCGGAGCGTTCAGAGACGAGACACCTTTTCCTCCAGGATCATTCAGATTTTCAGGCTTCCTGTCCACCTTCCATGCGGCTCATATACTGTGCAACCTGGGGCGCTTGTTGTAAGTGGTGTTTGATGAACCACTTTGACCCAGTACAAGCCACTATCCCACAGGTCCCGGGATTTCTTCAAGTGGGCCTGGGCAAAGGGTTGACTCCTAATACCATTGAGAGACAGGTATCAGTAGTTTCTTCTGTACCTTTGTGTGGTAGGTCACAAACTTTGACTCAACGTCCTAGAGTCAAGAGATTTCTCAAGGGTGCTTTGGTACTCTTTACATAAGGTATTGGATTATTTGACAAGTGCCCTCTTGACACTGTGGAAGGAGATTTTTCGGATTTGTGCAAGTTTTATGCAGATAGGGTTGTCCTACGTCTGGATCCCTCCTTTGCCCCGAAGATGGGGTCTTGGTTCCGTCGGGCTCAGGAGGTGGTCCTCCCCAGCTTTCCTGCAGAGTCTGCGCAGACCTCGGAGGACCGGTGGCACTTGCTGGATGTCAGGCGTGCCTTGCATGTGTACATTGATTGTATGGCTGTTATTTGCAGGTCGGAGTCTCTTTTTGTCTCCTTTCTGCCAGGTTCCCTGGGTAAGAAGGTGTCTGCTGTGTGGGACGATGGGTTTGTCAATGCAATTGAGAACACCTAGGCAGCTTGTGACGAGGCAGTTCCTCGAGGAGTCACAGCACATTCTGCATGCAGTGCAACGACGACTTTGGCTTGGGCGATGCAAGCTTCTCTGGGAGAAATTTGCAGGGCTGCAGCGTGGTCTTCTCCATCCCCTTTCGTGTGGTATTATACATGGGACACGTTTGCCTCGGCTGAGGCCGACTTTGGCTGCTGGGTTCTGTCCGCCCTCCTTCATTGGAGCAGGTCTGATCTCGACCCTCCCGTGGGTCCTTTTCAGGGCTTTGGTATGTCCCATACATGGATGCTATCTCCACCCTTATTGAGAAAGGGCGTTGGTACTTACCTGATACGCCTCTTCTAATAAGGGGGGAGATAGCATCCGGCCCATCCCTTTCTCGTTCAGCCCTGCCTGTGTTTGGAGTCTGGCTCTTGTTGTTCTTGGTAGTGTTACTGTTGAATTTTTCTTGCTAAAGGAGTTGGTTCGTACCGGTGAGTCTGTATTCTTCGTCGAAAACTGGGTGTGGCTACTCCGTAGGGGGTTATATACCATGCCTACTTAATTAATTATTTAATATTATGACTCAGTCCAATCAGAGCGTGGATAGGTTTAACCCATACATGGATGCTATCTCCCCCCTTATTAGAAGAGGCGTATCAGGTAAGTACCAACGCCCTTTCTCTTTGTACATGCTAAGAATGCCTTCTTTCCCTCTTTTCTTCTTAATCTTTTCTGTATAATTACAGAACTTTTAGCATTGTTACTGTGTTATCTTTTTTTTACTTATTTATTTTTTTATTTCCATTTCAGGGCTATCTGTCAGCCTCCGCTTTTTGCTTGCTTTGGCTGTCATTTTGAAACGGGGAGGGAGGGGCTGTCTGAATATTAAGTGAGCTGGAGAGAGATGTGGCCAGAGTCTGTTATCACCAAAGCTAACGGTCTTGCATTCCACTGTGATGATGCTCCCGGGCAGGAAGTGCACCTGACATCATGAATGACTGCATTGGATAATATACTGGGGTCAAAGGGGCTTAAGGGTTGGGTTATGCTTTGATACGTATGTTACGCGCCTAAATGTTTCATTCCTTGCTTGACTTTCGCTGCAGTCTTATCATATTCAGTAAAAGTAACCTTAAACTTTCCAAATGAGCTTAAGCATGGTCTTTCCTGATTTATGATGGAAGCAGATCTGACATAGTCGCTTTAGACCACTTGCAATTTAAAGTATGTATTACAAATATTACAGCTGACTGGAAGGGAAAAAACACCAAAGAGGGTCAAATCAACCTCCATGACCTGGAAGAGAATCTTGTTCTTTAACAATTTTTTTTTAATTAAAAGGATGGGAGCAGTTGGCATCTCTTGGTGGATATTGTTCCACAAACAGAAGCCATCATGGAGAAGGTTTCTAGAAGGTGACACTATTTAATCAATAGATGGGTAGAAACACAAGCAATTTCTCAAGTAGTGAAGCCCTATGCCCATGATAGCAAACTTATGGCATGCGTGCCTCAAGTGGCATGCAGAACCTTGTCGCCTGGCATGCACAGCATCGCCCATTCCTCTTCCGGGTTTCTGATGTGCATGTGCACACGACGATCAGCTGGCCTTTGTGCATGTAGCAGTGGCAGAAACTGGAAGAGCTGGTCTTCTGTTTTTCGGCGTGAGCATGTGCATCAGCCAGCTGATCGTCATGTGCATGCACACTAGTAACCAGAAGACTACCTGGCAGCAAACATGTATGTGCTGGAAACCAGAAGTTCATTTTCTGGCACGTGAATGTGCCCTGGGCAGCTCCTCTTCTGGGTTGCATCCCAGACAAGCACAAGCACACACACTACATTTTCGGCACAGTGTTGAAAAGGTTCACCATCACTGTCCTATACCATGAAGGGCTTCTGTGAAATTTATCCATTGTTCACTTGGGGAGTGACCCAAACCTCCTTCTGTGAAGTTCATACGTTAGTCACTTCAGAAGGACCAATTTCATAGGTTCAACCTCCACAAAAACCCCACTGACAGTGATTTGATCTTGACAAAAGACTATGGGTAAAATAGTCAGAAGATATTATAACTGCCCTAAGATATACACCAGATCTAACATGTGAAAAACTTCATGACCTGAATTAAGAGAGGGAGAGGGAGGTGGGGGTTAAGCATGGAAAACAATACTTATGAAGTAGAGATTGAAAGATGGAAGATACAATTGTTGGAACCAGTTAGAAGACGGCATTGTATATTTCCACATTTAAGAAATGGGTGGTGGTTCACAATGGAATGAGCAGAAAATGGGGATCTGATCTATCATTATATTGGTGCTCGATGTAGCCCATCTGAGATTACTTTTAAGATATTTATGAAATTTCAGCATGGTTCTCCTACTCTTTTAAATATGTGCAGGAGAGGGAGGGAGGGAAGGAGGGAAGGAGGGAGAATCCTTTTCAGCCATTGAGCCTCCAGAATTATATCTCAATAGGAACTAAAGTCAAATAAAAATAATATAAACATTCTGCTTGCTATATTTCTATTTATTTTGCTATATTTAAATATGATATACTGTAATATTTATTTACTTCATTCATTCCTTCATTCCTTCATCAAATTGCTACACCGCCCATATAACCTAAGTCACTGTGGGTGATTTTTTTAAAAATAGAATAGTTAATCCCATACGTTACTTAATCCCAATAGATGTCTTATATGTCTGGTCTCAAAACTATGATGGTTGAATGTTGAACTATAGTGTCTACTCTCGGTAACAATTTGATGTGGACCAATACAGTAAAGCTTAAACTTGAACAGATGGAAGAGCTGTCAGCAAGTGGTTAGGCAGACAGCAGAAGGGTAGATGAATTTATATTTCCCTAAGGTTCTTATTCAGGAGTTGTTAATAGATCCAATCTTGCAACTGGAGATCTAAGTAGAAGCACAGATATTAAATAAGCTACCTGCAATCCTCCAGACTAGAGAGAGGCCATAGTAATTTATGTTGCAATGACCTCCAGGTTAAACTTCTGTAATATAAGTCAGTTTTGCATTTGAAGACTTCACAGAAAGTTCTAATGTGCAGCTGATAGATTGCTCCAAGAAATCCACCAAAGGGCTCATCAGTCCTTAAATGAATGATATACCTGCTCTATTTGTATTGTATCACACAGAAATTGGAATTTTAGTGTCTGAGAACTGGTTGTTTCTTGAACTGCCTCACCCTACACAAACCTTGGTGTCTTAAATGTAAGGTGATGATGAAGCCTTCTTACTGTTCTACCATCCCCCCCCATGGTTGCCATCTTGATATTTTGTAATATATCCTGTTGACTAATCTACGGATGTGTGGATAGAATTCCTGTCCAGCTCAGATAGTACCTAGAAAATTTCAGTTGGACTTGGTAGTCTTGTCTGAAGAGGATTAAATGCGGGTCTCCTCTTATGAGAAACAGTGCTGTGGGGGAGTGATAAGGATATGAGATATCTGTATTCTGACTACCCTTCCTGATCATCACTCAGACCCTGACTATCTTACATGGCAATGGTTTCCTGGAATATGATAAAAACACCATTTCTAACCATGTACATCCTTGTCTGTATGAGAGCCCAACAATTCCTCAACCTGATGGGGATATTGGATTGGATTGAAATTCCACTTTTGTATAGAAATGGATGTAGCTAGCTTTCATTTTCACTGCAAAGATACTACTGATAGCAGATGTGGTTTGCCAAATTTGCCAAGAAATGGCAGCGATAAGCACAAGGTTCTCTAATCTTTCTTGAATTGGACATCATGTAAAGCTGAGCAGCAGTATGTACTCTATACTGCGATTCATTAACGTGCACCAGAATAATGACTCACAAGAAATATTCCATTTAATCACTTCAGTGTTAAATAGGATATGATAGTATCATGAGCAGGACATAAGGTTTGATATGTTAGTATTGAGTATAGCCTTTACCTATAATTTGAAAGGAAATCATGTATCTCTGTTTTTTTCCTTAACCTTTTCTACATAATCATCAACTTGGAGGATACCTTAGGATAAATACAATCAAAATGGTAATTGAATTGTCAAGCAATTCAGGGTCTCCTTATGGGGTCCAGGAGAAGAGCTTACTCTGCCATGGCCATGGCCCTCTAGAACATCTCCCCACCACTACCACCACTCCTGCTCCGGGTGTTACCTGCCCTCATCCTGTTGACCTTCCATAAAGATTAGAAGACCTGGCTCTGTCAATTGGCCTGGGGGCTCCAATGGGGTAATTTCACATTAGAAGGGGTTGATCAATTAACAGCAGTTCCCACCTCCATCCCCTGTGTAGTCTCTTCCCTACCTCTCCATCTTTAGCAATAGCTTATATTTTATTGTAATTTTAATGTGATTTTATATATTTAAGATTTCATTTTAATGTTATAAGCCTCCTGGAGTTGCTTTGCAGTGAGATTCACAGCAAAATAAATAAATAAATAAATAAATAAATATATATAAATATATATATTATATATATATAATACATATAATACATATAATACATACATATAATACATAACTAAAATATTTTTTTTAAAGGCCCATTCAACTAGGATTTTCATCTAAATCTTTGAATGGTTGTATTTCAAAAGGATTTTAAAAAAAGAGTGAACAAAAGACAAAATAGTGTGAAAAATAGCAATCAAAAGTTTTTATTGACGATAGAAATCAGAACCAGGACATGGAAAGAGGTCCTTTCCATCTCTAATATTTGATATTGCATGCATTTTGCTATTATTATTACTTTATTCACTCTGTATCCAAGATATGCAGACATTACAATGAATATATTCTTGACTGAAGACAAAGTTCTATGGATATGACCATTTGGCTGTATTATGTCACCATATGAGATTATACACTTTCACCCATGAGGAAGTCTATTGATATTTGTGAGACTTACCTTCAAATAAACTTTCATGGATGCAGACTGATTTGCCTAAATGTCTTTGAAGCAACTGGATGCAAAATACACGTTTGGTTATGGTTTTCCTTTAATCTGAGCCTCCAGAGACCTCAGTTCAGGATTAATGTCATTTAACCACCAATACTTTAGCTTTCAAATAACCCAGCTGGTGGGGAGCAGATGTTCCCGAGCTTGCAAAGAAGCGCATGTAGCTTGCCATTGCTAAATGGATGTTAAATGGGTTACTCACACAAAAGACACCCAGTAGCAACCATCCCATCCTAAGTAATGAAAAGAGAAGTTTAACCAAGGTTTCTTATGTACTATTTGCTAGTTAATGGATTTTATTTAAAACTAATTTGTTTTTAATAAGAAATACAGATGGTGCTTTCTGAAAAGTAGAAGATTGCAATATCTAATAGGCATTCAAGATATTTTTGAAAAAATGTTTCATCAAGATGTGGTGGGAAGCTTGACCTTCCGAATGATATAAGCTCTGAAGGATGTTTTAACGAGTAAATATTTTAAGTAGCACTTGGAAGAAAATGTTCCCATGAATCTTGTTACTGGCTAATGAAATTCGAAAATTGCTTATTTCTGAGATGTGCCTCTCTGAAAGATGCAGCTGCTTATCAGAGTTTGCAAGTACTTATGGGACTTTATGAGATTCTTTGTGCTCCTGTAGCTCTTAGTATATCTGTCATCAGCTAACAGCAATATTTCAATGCACTTTATGAAGACTGCAAAAGAGACCTAACATAGTCTTTCACATTTGCTTGACTATAACAGAATCCATTGGAAAAAAGAATAGTCTAATTCTGTTCATCTCCACATCAGGCAAAAAATTCAGAATTGTTTTTTTTTCTTTTTTCCTTCCTTCCTTAATTCCCTCTTTCCCCTTCCTTCCTTCCTTCCTTCCTTCCTTCCTTCCTTCCTTCCTTCCTCTATCTCTTTCTTTCCCTCCTTCCCTCCCCCCTCTTTCTTTCCCTTTTTCTTTTTTCCCTTCTTCCTTCCCTCCCTCCTTTCTTTCTCTTCTTTCTTTCTTTCTTTCTTTCTTTCTTTTTTCTTTCTTTCTTCCTTTTCTGTTTTCTTATAAAACCATAAACTTGTGAGGCAAGTTGTTGGCTCTATGCCATGCTTCTCTAACATGATACCTATGAATGCCAATTAGCCTGCAAAACCTTCCTTAGTAGTAACTAAGCTTCTAGTTTATGTTGTTTGAGAGAGAGGGAGAGATCTTGGAAGAATTGTGGGATACTGGAAAGCATCCTGAAACAAAAAGCATTTTTGTATCTTCAGATATATAAGTAAATTCCATGCCCATCACAGGAACTATTTCATGGGAATGCCCAAAATATATTCTTAAAATGACAGAAGTGTCAATGGGAGTGGGGTCCCTGCTGTAGATGTAGACTACCAACAGATATCATAAGCTTAAACTTGGTAACAGAATGAAATTCAATTAAAATAAAATTCTACCATAGAGGTGGATAGTAGAGGACACTACTGAGTAGGATGGAAGAAAATGAAAATTTACCAGCATCTGAGTAGTTACAGTACAGATCACATTAGGAAATGTCAGAGTGTTTTCTTAACTGGAATGTAAAAAATATTAGAGAAATTATTTTGTAATTGACACAATAAATATCAGGGGTCAAGTTATTAGGCACCTTCACATTGTACCTTTCTTAAGCACTATAACCTGAATACCAGGAATTTCTTATTCCCTATTTTAAAAGGAAAAAGGGTTGTTTTAACCTCTGTACTTCTCTCCCTTTTTTTCTTCCAATATATCATCTAAATATACAGTGGTACCTTGGGACTCATTGTTAATTGGTTCCAGGAAGTGCAATGAGTACCAAAAGCAATGATTAACAAACAATTTTTCCCGATAAGGAATAATGTAGTGAATGACAAGACAGGCGACACTGACAAGTTCTAATTTGTGCATTGGGCACCAAACAAATTATGAGCAGCGGGGCCAAATGTCTATTTTGTGCACTGAGTATGTGGGAAGGAAAACAGTTGCATTGAGTGCTTGGCTTTGGTTTTGTACTTTCAAGTCAGTTTTTGACTGGCAACTGACAGGACTAGTCCCCGCCATTTCCTTGGCAGGAATTTTCCAAAGTGGTTTGCCATTGCTTGCTTCATAGAACTGAGAGAAAGTGACTGGCTCAAGGTCACACAGCTAATTTCGTGCCTAAGGCAGGATTAGAATTCTCAGTCTCCCAGTTTCTAGCCTAGTGTTTTTAACCACTACACCAAAATGGAACTGGCAAAGTATTTATAATTCAGTGTTCTAGGAGACTGTATAGTCTAAATAGAAAACAAAAATACAATATAAGCATTCTGACATTCTATGACAATTGCAACCTAGATGTAATGAGGAAAGGGGGGAAATGTAGTTGAGTTTGCTACAAATGACTATTAGTTTTGTATTTAAGTATTCTTAAGAGCCAATCCAAAAGGCAATTTGTAACTCATATATTTGAAAAATAAAACGCTTACCAAACATTCAACTTTATTCTATTAAAACTAATTGTATACACCACTGATCTCAGTGAGCCTGAATATACATACATATGTCCCTGGTATATATTAATATAATGAATTTTTATGATTACTTTTAATTAAAAATAGAAAGTAGTATATTGTTATAGTTTAAGGTTAAATGGCTGTAGATCTTTGGCCATTAATATAATTGCTTTAATAAATCTGCACACTGAGAGAGAAAAAGCATAATCAGGTAGTTCAATGGTGTGCATATTTTTTTCAAGGCTGCTCTTTCGTGTGCAATGGCAAAAGTTAAAAAACATCACACAAGTTAAATATATTTAAAATGTTTATAATTAGTAGTATGTATTATAGGATAGAGACAGAATAGCTTTTGTAAGATGTAAAGGCATGACAACAAAAGCAGAGTATTATACTTTATCACAGAGAACTATCATCAGTCTATAGGCCGAAAGAGAAACAAAAATATTAATTGCTCAAACTATACACTGAGTCTAAAAGCATTGCTGGCTGAAAGAAAACAGTGTTGGTGTTGATTTGTGTTAGTTTGTACAAGTTACCACTAGCTGTTACACAACACAAGTGAGCAGTTTTCATGTTAATCCTACTAGTTCATTAAATTCTGTGGTCATGAAAGAATATAGCTGAATTGAGCCACGTTTGCAAAATACAGCTGGTGCAAGGCAGACAGCAGAAATTCAAGGAGCAGAAGATATCAGTTATAGATGTATAAGCATTATCAATTCTAATCCAAAGAGATCTTTCCAAAAAGCTAATAAAAGGCCAATCCACACAGCCTCCTTGAGCCAGCCCAAGGAATCCACTAGAGTTTCCGAGATCCATTCCCACTAGTGAGCATCTCACTTCCACCCACAACGAAAGCAGCTGGCTTAAGGTACCACCTTCTGGAAGTGGTATTTTCTTCTTTATTCCACTTCTAGACACTGCACACAGGAACAGTAGTGCATGTGGGGGAAACTGGTCTGAGATGATTTTTGTGGCAACAAAGTGGGGTGCCAAATGGTTCTGCCTCTTTTGGCATGAGGGATTCAAGAAACTCAACCTTTTCAACAGCTTTTTCTTTTAAGTGGATTGGTCAACCACTAGACTGGCCAATGTAAAATGTGTAATTTCTGAAATGACTAGCCCACCCTGGGACGTCTGGTGGGGTGTGTGTGTTGTTGCTTCAAACACTGTATTATCCCACAACCATGCCTACGATTGACTCTCCCTTGTAAATCTGTAGTTTGTCTGGCACAATATTCCCTTTCTAATTGGCTTTTGCCAATAATGCTGGCTCCTTCCTTCCTCTTATTCTTTAATATTCTTTGGGTAGTTTACAGTTCCCAGTCTCAATAGCTAGACTCCTTCCTCTAATTCTTGCTTTTCAACTGTACATGCTCACCATCTACATAAATCTGGAAAACCATTAAATAGTATCCAAGAGATACACACCCACTCACCCAACAATTGATTGCCACCTCATGGTCAATAGATCCAACTGGTGGATCCACAATTTTAAGTAATGATAATTTTTTTAAATACCGTATTTTTTGGAGTATACCCTTTTCCCTCAAAAAAGAGGCTGAAAATCTGGGTGCATCTTATACACTGAATACAGCATTTTTTGCCTCCTGAAACCCTGCCCCTTCACCAAAATGGCCGTGAACAGCTTGTAGGAGGCTTTCAGAGAGCTCCTGGGGTGTGGGGAGGGTAGAAATGACCAAAGAATGGGTCATTTTTGCTCAATTCCCCCCCCCCAGCCCCCAGGAGCACTCTATAAGCCTCCTAAGGGCTATTCATGCCCTTTTTTTGAAAAAAAAATGGACCTGTTTTCATGAAAAACAGGCTGTTTTGGGGAGGTTTGCAGAGTGCAAAAACTTTTTTTTTAATTTGCCTTTTCAAAACCTTGGTGCATCTTATACTCCAAAAAATATGGTACCCTTCCATCAAAGGTACCACAGGATAGAAAAAAATGAAAGAGCTGCACAGCATTAAGTAACCAACATGCTATGCATGTCAGTTAAAGGTTTTCCATCCTCTAATGCAGGATGTCTCCTAAGTTGGCAACCTGAAGACACCAGCTCCCAGAATTCCCTAGTCAGTATGGCTGGCTATGGAATTCTGGAACTTGAAATCCACAAGTCTGAACTTCCCAAGTTTGGAGAGCTCTGCTCTCATGGATGTTGAGCAGGGCTGGAATTTTTTTATCCGAGGGAATCACCAAACACAGCCTTTGAAATGTTGAGCATTGAAGATGGATGGATAGCAAGGTGGCACAGAATTTTTCTGGCTACACACTTAGTTCTGAGGAACCCGCAAGATTTCCATCATTTCTGAGATGGGGTGGGGGGAGTGACCATGTCAAAGCAGATATATAGCTATAGCTACAGGAACTCTTTTTTGAAATGAAGAAAGTTGCTACCTTCTTAAAACGTAATTGGTACATATTTTGGGGATATGTTTTATGGAGCGATACCTTTGTTCCATGGACTGTTTGAACATTTCTATAAGCACACACATGCACAAACACACACACAGAGAGTTTTTTTTTCTTCTCCTAAATTTTACTTTGCAAAATTATTCAAAGGAAGAGAATGTTCTGTTGTGTAGAAGTGCATAGAAAAGTTAAACTCTTAAGTTATCTTTGTTCGTTGCAAGGAGAAAGAATGAAGCTTTTCAACCTGTGGTTAGATAAAAACTCAGTAGTGGCAAAATGATTAGATTTTTACATATTTGCTTATTTCTTAAATGTTTTCTTCCCTGGGCCCTACCCTGTTCAGCCTCCCAGTCATCGGAGACCCTGCAGTGTGTAGAGAAGTTATGAAGGAACCTTCTATTGATAAGAAGAATAAGACAAGATACATTCCTGGGTGCTTTTATCTTTGCAGGGGGGAGGGAGGGTGACACGTGCCTTTCTTTCTGCGGTGAACCTGTAGCTCAAAACTGTGCAGTGCTGTCAGAACATCAAATCTTTCCAGAGGAAGAATTATATAAAAAGATATTTAGGGGCATCATGCTGGCAATAAGAATATATTACAATAATATGCATGCAATGGCAGTAACTTTTCAAGCAATAGTTAAACATTAAAAGTAAATCAAATAATTTTATGCAGTAAAGTTCTATTGGAATAAAATGGAAAATCTTTTCCCCCTCTCTTTTTCCAAAGTGGTGTGTCTGCATATTACATGCCTTATTTGCGTGCGTGCACACACATGCACACACACACACGTGTGTGTGCGTGTGTGTAAACTGTATATCACCAGGCTTCTGATTTTTTTTGGGGGGGGGGGATCACTTAATGAGAAACCTTCTTTTAAAACCCTTGCATTTGTATAAAATGTCAAGGCCAAACCATCGTATGTGCATTAAATAAATTCAGAGCATTTATTTAGATGCAATCATCTAAAATCACACTAAACTGACTCATGAAGACTGCAGTTAGGTCTTCACAAGCTTTGCTTATACTCTTGTTTGGGTTATAAACATTTCTTAAATGGATCCAATAAGTGGCTGAAAACACAAGATTCCAGTTTCAAATCACTCAAGTATTCCCTTGTTGGCTTCGTCAAATTACAACTTTGAAATTCCCCCATCTGCAAAATGATCCATTCATCCATTAATTACATTTTGCAATACTGAATTTGTAATGCTGCTTCAATTTCAGCGATATGCTTTTTTTGTGTGCTGTTTTCTAATACGTATCTGTCAAACGTGTCATAATCTTTCATTTAGTCAATCAGAAAATCAATCGTGCCGCAAATATCCTTAGAAATAAAATGGATCTTGCTGTAGTGCATCATACCAATGAGAGAATGATGTTGTGTAAGATGGTGGCCTCCAGTCTTTTGGGCACCAGGGACTGGTTCCGTGGAGAGAGGTATTTCTGTGGACCAAAGGGGGTGTGGGTTCATGTGCAGCCTGCATCCTATGGATGAAGCTTTGCTTGTTTGTGGGGCCTGCTTTCTGGCATGACGCAGACCAGTAGCAGTCCATGGGGATTGGGGGATTGGGCATGCCTGGTGAAAGAGATGGTAGATCTAGGAATGGCTGGATCATTAGGCCAAATGCTGCAGTCATCTTGGATGGCAAAATGCGATGAGTGTACAAATAGCTCTTTATGTTTCCTTCCGAATTCCTTAGTAGTTGCCCATCCAGTTTGATTACGTACATGGAAGAACAAGATGTCCTTTTCCCTTTTATCATAGGCATAACATAACAAGTGTTAGCCCTGGCCAAATTGATCTTGTGAATGAGAAATGACCACTGAGACAATGGCATCCACCAAAATTACTTGTTAAAACGAGGAGAATTTGAACTCTCCCCATATTTTCTGAGAATAACTCCATTCATAGGAATCTCCTACTTGCTGAAGAAAAACACCTTCAAGACTAAAAAAATATTAATAAGATGTTTTAATGCATATACTGTGTTTCCTCAAAAAGAAGACAGGGTTGGCCTTATTTTCAGGGAGGCCTTATTATTTTTGAGGTGCAGGAGGCAGCGAGCGTGGTCACCTCATGGCTGCTACTGCGTTGCAATATATTTGGGGAGGGCTTATTTTCAGGGGAGGGCTTATTTTCCCACATGCGCTCAAAAGCCCGATTGAGCTTATTATCCAGGGAGGTCTTATTTGCAGAGAAACAGGGTAGCTTCCTTACAGATATAGATATCCTCAAGAGCAAGTTGTTGATTTCTAGGTTGATAATTCTAATATATTGAATGTTGATCATTAAAGCCCAATTCTAAGCTGTTGATAATATGAATCTGATATGACTTGTGCCCTCTGGTGAATCATAAAGTATGAACATCTAATCCACATCATCCGTGAGACCCATTTAGTAAAAGGTGACTTATTCATAGATATAGTAAAGCATCCAGCCTCTGGACAAGTAGAAACATTATACATGCAAATTCCAAAAATCAGAAATTGGAGGGAATCAATGATGAGACAGAGTACTTTGGATGTATACATGATACACTTTTATTTACAGTGTAATATGAAATATCACTAAAACATATTCTGACAATTTTCTTCCCAGAAGATATGTGTTGGGTTTTTTTTAAAAAAAAAAATCCTGTTAAATCATAGAAAAACAGTTACATAAACTGAAGACCTGCAGTCCAAGAACTATTAAAAGGATGTTTTCTGTGTCTAAAGTTAGACTAAAAAAATCCAATTATGTGTTTAAATCATGACCTTGTGCCTTTAGGTCCAAATATTGCTTTGTATTTTGTTATTCATATACCAGTAAGTTTCTTTACCTCTGAGCACCATCTACTGAGAAACATCTAAGTAAATGCATCTGCTATGGCCTTCTGCTGTGTGTTGTTGTTTCAGCACCTGAGAGGAAGACTGCTTTTAATTATGTCTCCCAAAATAGTGCTAATAGCCTCATCCTCATTACAAAATCCAACAAATAATTCACCAAGCAAATTTAGGGACAAAGAAAAAGTTAGGGATGATAGAGATAGTAATGGTGATAGAGAGAAAGACATGAGAGAATGAGAGAGACAGAGATGATAGAGATGGAGATAGAAATAGAGATAGAGATTATAAAGGCAGAAGTTGAGGCAGAAATACAGGTAGAGTTAGAAAGAGATGGAGATGATAAAAGTAGATAGAAATGAAATGGAGACGATAGATAGAGGTGATAGAGAAAGGGAGTTTAACAGATTACTAACAGTTAGTAAGAATTACAGAAGTGTGTGTGTGTGTGTTTGTATTGATCTGATCTCCTAACCCTACATAGATACCAATTTATTTAGCAGCTTTTGTAGAAGTAATTAGCCCTAGACATTTCCCATTGCATCAACAGGATGAGATGTACGTTGCTCTTCTTTGTCCAAAATGCCCATGCATGCAATCTATGAACTCCTCGACATAAAGCATCCCCTCAATCAATATTAATATTAGCTTAACTCAAAGATGATCAACTTGCTACCTTCAGTGCCTCAAATGTTGTCTGAGTAACTTTTGAGGAATCCTCAGATAGGACTTGGGTCCTATTAAAACTCTAATTTTAATCTTATATTTAAATGGGTTTTAAATTGAAAATTTTAGCACCAGCTAAATATTTTTAATATTTTGTATTTATTGCTTTTTACATTTTATTCTTCTCCTGTGCACCGCCCTGAGTCCCATTGGGAGATAGGCGCGGTATATAAATTTGATAAATAAATAAATAATAATAATAAATAAAAACTCTAATGTTAGCAGCAAAATAAACATATCTCATTGTTTAAAAAAAGAGAGAGAAATGGGCGGGTGGATAAGAGAGAAAAAAAACCAATTTCCTTTGGAAAAAAAACCCTATCCAGATATGATGTCACTACATTGATTTTGTAGTCCTCATCACTACCACTCTATCCAAATATTCTATCTGGTGTTTCACTATTAAACTGATTTCCTATTTTGAGTTTAGCATGTCAACTGGATTGAAAGCTTAGCTTTTTCTCCCCTTTATAAGTCAGGATCAAGATGATAAGCCAAGGCTTATTCCTGATTTATGAATCCCAGCTCATAAAAGGCAGCACAAATCTGGATTTAAATGGCAGTTCTAACTAATCATCTTTGATTTGTTTGTTCCTAACATTAGTAAGTAGAATCAAATGAAAAGGAACGGGCAATATGTACCAAGCCAATATAGGTGGTTTGTTCACAACACAAGACCTGTCTGTGTGAGAATTTGTGCCACTTTAGAAATCCATGTGATACATGCCAAAGGCACAACATTTTTTAGGTTTAGATTTTATTCAAATTTTGACACTTGGTTATTTCTTCCTCTGACTTCTTTATACAAGAAACCCTACATGTTATCCATAATGTAGGAGGATGAACAGTGTCTGTGAAATCTGAATATCAATTTGAAGATTTACGTCAATGCTGTCTAATATACTTCGAAACTTAATTCATGATCAAGATGGGCACTTGTCCAAATCAGCTTTGGTTTATTTATTTATTTTTATTTATTTAGTTTGTCACTCATGTATAAGATAACAGGAATAAGAATAAACATGAATAAGAACACAGGAAATTGATACAAATAAATGGGGGCAGTAGGACAGGGACATTAGGCATGCTGGTACACTTATGCACACCCCTACTGACCTCTTAGGAATGGAGTGAGGTCAAGAGTAGACAGTTTAAGGTTAAAGTTATGGGGATTTGAGGATGTAACAACAGAGTCAAGAAGATCTGAAACCTTCTTAGGTTGGAGGACTCATTATACTGAGATTTTAATACAACCATATCCTCTGAAGAGTAAGCACTCTTCCATTAAATGGCAACTAGAATACAAATCACTTTATCTGAGTTTGTTCAAATATAAGGGACCAGGGGCTTTATATATGAATGACAGATTATAGAATAGGTCACTGGACTCATCCAAGGAAATCTTCTGAAAGTTATGGCCAGACATAAATGCTCACACAAGGCAGGCACTCAGCAGGAACTAAAGAGATGGAGAAGTCTTCATAAAAATAACAATGTGAGTGGAATGCATTCTCTTTTAATTCTTTATTCCTAACAATTTAGCATACGTTTGTTTCAGGGTAGAATCTGTATAAGAATGAACTACGGTTCAATAGTGGCGTTGTGCAATTCAGGATACCAGGTGTATTTGAAATACCACTGGGTATTTTGAAAAGTACGCTCATCTAGGCAAGGTTGTCTCTTGTAAAAATAATTGAATAATGACCTTCAAAGGATGGAGCAGAAATGTAGAGGGGAAAAGAATAATGAGATCACAGTCTGCTACCTCGATGCCAGCATTCACACAGCGTTGCATTTAAATTCTTCTATACTGAAAGACAGAGAAGTTGTAGCCTGTAAGCTTGTCTACCTCATGCGGTCCCCGAGCTCATATTTGTGGTTCCCATAGCCTCACACCTAAAGCTCATATTCAATGGCCAGCTGCCAGCAGTGATGCATTTTCCCACAGCATGTCTGTAAAGTGAAATAAGAAATAAATCCTTTGCTACACTTCAATATGTTCAGCCTACATCTTTTACTTTAAATGTAAAAAAATGGAAGAGGGAGTGATACATGCTACCCACAGTGGGTATGTTTCCCTATTACCAGCATGATTCCTGCAGGCCTAGCCATCACTTCTGTACTAAGAAAAAGAGCTCTCTTAACTTGAAGAGGATGGCTCACTCTTCTTCAATACTGGACTAGTTGATCTCCTCTGTTTCCCCCAGGCTAGTAAGGTAAAGGTAAAGGTTCCCCTTATATATACATGCTAGTTGTTCCCAACTCCAAGGGCCAGTGCTCATCTCTGTTTCTAAGCCGAAGAGACAGCGCTGTCCGAAGACGTCTCTGTGGTCATGTGGACGGCATGACTAAATGCCAAAGGTGCATGGAATGCTATTACCTTCCTACCAACATGGTTCCTATTCTTCTACTTGAATTTTTGAAACTGGGACAAGTAATGGGAGCTCACTCCATTACGCAGCACTAGGGATTTGAACCGCCTAACTGCCGACCTTTCTGATCGACAAGCTCAGCATCTTAGCCACTGAACCACCATGGCCCCAAGCTAGTAGTTCCCTCATAATAAAATGTGGGGCCGCGGGGGAGGGGGGGGGAGAAACAACCTCATTACATTTGGAGAAGGTTGTCATCTCACTTCTTTGGCTGAACAGAAGCTTGGGAATGTTCTAGTTGTCCATCCCTGTGTGTTGTATCCATCAAAACTAGAACCTATAAAAGTCAGAATCCCAAGAGATTGTGCAAACAACAGAACACAATCGGATACAACCATTTGAGACCATCTAGAATGGAGTGAAATAGTCTCCTTTAGGTGATATCCAGAGGGAGGGTTAGAGCTAAGAAGGCAAGGGGGTCTGACCATTTTTTTTTCAAGTGTTGGGTGTAGCAAAGCAGAGATGAAAGTCATCTGGATTCTTTCATCAGGCCAACAAAGGTGACCCATTGACAGCTAACTACATCATAGTCAAAACAATTGTCAAGCAAGTTACAGCAAGTGTCAGCATCAAAAATGTTGGGCAGAGTTAAGTCCGATTAACACTTTTAGGCACAATATTAATGCTGAAAAACCATTTCAGGTGGAGACAATAGGTATCAACTTCCATCCTCTTGTCAGAAGCGTTCACAGATGTCCATACGCTTAAGAAGAGTCAACCTCAACTCACAAGAGAGATTCCTTTTTTTAATAGTCCAAATATTATACAGTTTTGTGGGCTGCTTCATGGGTCCCCAATGTTCTTTGTTGATCAAAACCCTTTCAAAGGGTAACTAATTCCACTCGCTCACAGAGGACCTTGAAATGAAACAAGGAAAGTGATGCAAGTTTTAAATTTCTTTGGAAAACTGCATGCATTATGAACTGAACACATTGCCATTTGAGATTAAAAACAGAATGTGTAATTAAGGCTCCTAATGTGCTCTGCACATTCCATCAGTAAGTAGTCCCTGTAATTATAAGAACACTCAGATGTGTTAGTATTAAGTCTATTCAAATTTATATCTTCTGGCTGAACTGTTCATTTAAGGTGTTTCAGAGGTATTCTAATTATGTAAGAAATAGAATGTGGGAGAGAATTATTTGTCCTGTATATATTACATTTGTCAGATAGATGATAGATAGATAGATAGATAGATAGATAGATAGATAGATAGAGAGAGAGAGAGAGAGAGAGAGAGAGAGAGAGAGAGAGAGAGAGATGGATAGATAGATGATACGTTTTTGTACTGATAAATAAAGGGAGACTAGTATAGATCTATTTCAAGCTATTTAATTCTCATCAGTTAGCCATACCCTTACTGGGATTCAAACCTGGCTGGTATGTATATGTATGTATATGTATGTGTATGTGTATGCACATATACACCCTGTTAAGCCCCAATTAAGGGAGGAAGCATACTGCTTTCCTTTTCTGCCTTTTGGCTCATCACCAGAGACCATCCAGACAGAAAGCTATGAGTTCCGTTGTGTACTTTTTTTATATGTGTGTTAGGTTTTTGAGCTGATCAATAAATAAATCAGGGAGACTAGGATAGATCTATTTCGAGCTATTTAGCTCTTTAGCTGATGAGAGATAGATAGCTCAAAATAGATCTATCCTAGTCTCCCTGATTTATTTATTGATCAGCTCAAAAACCTTATGTGTGTGTGTGTGTGTGTGTGTGTGTGTGTGTGTGTGTGTGTGTGTATTCAAGGGCTGTTTCTAAAATCAAGAGGGGGGGAATTGCATGCCTTTTCTATTATTTTAATCAAACGATGCTACCAAATCGAAAAACACCCTAATTGATTTGTGTGATGGTTAACGGCTTCATTGAACTTTGTCAGATAAGCCACAATTGATGGTTTGCCGCTCCCTGCTATGATAGCTTATACACTACCCTATCTGAATTCCCACTGCAATGCATCCTAAGCCAAAACCAGACAAGTCGCAAAGTGACTCAACATGATATATGAATCCACTATTCAGGTTGACACCTGGTTAGGATTCTGCATATGTGCTCCTTGTTTTCCAAACTGCCTTATTTCCTATATGGTGTCATCCCCCTTAAAAGCAAATCTTCTCCAGTCTGCTGAGCTCTAAGTGGACGGATATGACTTCAGTAACCTCCAGAGCCTGTGCTAGAGATTTTGAAATGTGAAATCTCATCCCTCTGAAAGACAGCTGGACAGCTTTACGTGTCATCCTCCTCTCAAGATTGAGGACTGTCACAATTCATTTAACTTAATAGTGGGCAAGGCAATCCTGGCAATGTCCCACTCTACAGCAGCTCTAAAAAGTGAAGGAGAAACGGAGAAGCAGAGATGCCGATATGGACGACATATTAAATGCATCATATTTAATTGTGTAAAGTGTTAAGGAATATTCAGTCCAAGAAAATTGAAGTGCTGTCTATCATCAAAATAAAACAAAGAGGTTTCTATATTGTCCTATGGGCTTCTGGGAAAGAGTAAATATGCACTGTTCCAGGATGGCTATATTAATTCAGCAACAAATCTGCGTTCATAGGAGCTTACTAGTCCCTAGTAAGAGTGTTTAACACCAAACTGTTTTAAAAATGTAATTGCTCAAAAATGGGGTGAAGTGTGAATTTAGATTCATGCAAAATCGTTTGAAATCCACTTCGTGCAGAGTTGGGTTGCTTCCGGTTTGGCCTGGATCAGACGAACTGGTAGTGGTAGCGGCAGGAGGCTCCGCCCACCCACCCAGATGCTTCTGTGCATGTGCAGAAGCGTTACACACATGTGCATGAGCACGAACCGGGAGCGCCATGATTTGCAACCCACTTCTGACATAGTGCATATGCCTGGCATTTGTCAACTCAAACACTGAATCTTTTCTTAATTCTATAGTGTTATCCTTCCCTTAAGTATATTCTCTATGACCAACCAGTTTGGTGTAGTGGTTTAAGGCGTTTGGCTGGAAACCAGGAGACTATGAGTTCTAGTCGCATCCTCAGTGCAAAGCCAGTCGCTTCCCATCAGCTCTAGAAACGAGGCAGTGGCAAAGCGCTTCTGACAATCTTGCCAGAAAACTGCAGGAACTTGTCCAAACAATTACCTGCAATCAGGAGTGACTTGAATGCACAATAAAATGGAATAAAATTCAGTGCATTTCTTTAAGTACGCAGACGCATGTTTGGTAACCCAGATTCTGAGAAGCTTTGAACTTTGTGGAGAGCTTTTTGACAATCTTCATTTCTCAAAGGATTCTCTGATTCCCATCTCCCTGTTCTTATTTTGCTAAGCATTTACTTGACCAGTTTTGATTTCTGGACTTTCGGACTGAGAGATGTGAAACAGAATTTTGTACCGGCAAGGAAAAAATCGGCTGGTCTATATTGCTATATTTTGTCCCCTCCCAAACTTTATACTTTTCTTGGCACATGCAGGCATTTTCAGTTGTGATGCAATAAGCAGGAAGCTGAACTTTGGCAAGAACTTAGTGTCTTAGTTCCTCTTCCATAGTTTTCCAACCATGACCGGGCTGATTTAACATCAAAGATGCTAGTGGGAAAAATCACACAACTCTTGAATGATCCCACTTTAAATCTACTCGGATATTGTTCACTGGGAGAATGGTCTTTTAGTCAATCACACAACACTGCTGTAGAGGTAGTCCTCAACATATGGCCAAAATTCAGTCCCAAATTTCCATCGTTAAGCATGGCAGCAGTTAAGTGAGTTTTGCCCCATTTTACGACCTTTCTTGCCATGGTTGTTAAATGGATGGCTGCAGCTGTCAAATGACTAACCCAGTTGTTAAATGAATCTGGCTCCCTTGGCTTGTCAGAGGATCACAAAGGGTGATCCCATGGCCCCAAGATACTGCAACTGTCACAAATATATGCCAGTTGCCAAGCAATTCTGAATTCTGAACACCGGGACGCTGTAATGGTCGTAAGTGTGAAAAACAGTTATAAGTCACTTTTTTCAATGCCCTTATAACTTTGAATGATCACTAAGTTGTAAGTTGTGGTCATCCTGTAAACAGAATAAGAGACCAACCATGCGCTTCCATCTTGAACGCTTTTGAAGGATGATGGGTAGGACAACACTGAGATACTCATGTGATGTGTCAGTATAAAGCCCTTCTCTCATGCTTTTCTCCCACCATGCATCCATGTACAACAACCAATGAGAAAGAAAGAAAGAAAGAAAGAAAGAAAGAAAGAAAGAAAGAAAGAAAGAAAGAAAGAAAGAAAGGATTTGGCATTGTTCTAGAATGTTTAACTTGAAGCTGGAAAAGAAAATAGAAGTCTGTAATAGAGGGAAATCTGCTGCTCGTATATAATATTTTTTGTAAAGAATCAAAGCCGGTAACATTACCATGTCCTTCCACGTCTTTCCTCTGTAAATCTTCTTGCGTGTATTTACAATATATATTAATGAAGGAATGGGGAGATTTGCAAAGATGAGAGTGAAAAACTCTCTCTTGAAACCCTAGAAGAGCTTTATTTGAACTTCCCTTCTTACAACCGCTGAGAATGCTTTTTATCAGATCGACAAGGAGGAGTTTCATGTGAAAACAGCACAGTAGAGCTAGGGTTTTTTCCCCCCCTAAATGTTCTGCTTCTAATTCTAAAGTATTAATAATGAGATTAAAGCAAAGCCTAAAAATATACTCAGTAAGACCCTTTGCAAGCCAAAGAGAGATATGACCAAAAAAAAGTTCTAAAATAAGGATGAAAAGAAAAATAGTTCAGTTATTAAATCTTTAGTTCATCAGTGCAAAGTAATTCCTTTTCAGTTCACATCCACTCTCTGATAAACAGATCCTTTCTGTTTTAAGTTGCTCCAGCTTCTACTTACATATAGTTAGCAGATAAAATGAGCAGTCCTTTCAGATGTAAGTCTTCAAAAGTGACATATGGTTGGCCATTGGATACAGGAGGAGAAAAAAAAAATCCCGTAGTTTTTATTCACGGCATCTTCCTTAGGTAAAATCAAACTAGCTTTGTCTGAAACCTTTGTTAAGTCAACAATATATGAAAGAGCTTATACAGCAAGGACATCTTGCTGGTGTAACATCTGTCTGATCCACTGCACAGTGTGCTTTCATGTCTGACAATGTAATACTTCTCATAAATACCAATATTCTCTTTGCAAGGTTGATGTCGGCTGTGAACTTCGTTGGTGAAAAAATACACAACCACAAACAGGTCTCTGTCGGGAAAAAACAAGCAAGTCGCTGTCTTTGAGCATCTCTAACCAGAAAGAATCCTTTTAGATTTCTCAAATAGAGATCAATCTGAATTGGGGTTTAAAACAGACTTCACCGTGTATACATTTGGTAAATATTGCTTGCACAATGGGAGGATCCTGGAATCTGTAATAAGATTACATGTAAGGAGGCTTCAGAAAATCTGAAGCTATACCAGGCTTTATTCTCTGGTCATCGGAGGCAAGTCTGACCCTTGGTTTGGCCCATTAAGCCTTGAAGTGCCGAAGCTTTTTTCTTTGCAATTGAAATTGTACCCAAAATGCAAAAAAAAACCCTGTAAAATTACATAAGCATCTTAGCAATTCACAAACTGCCAATTTGCAGCTTCTATTTCTAAGCATATTCCATGACATCACCCACCCATGGCTGGCTGGGTTTGGATCTCAAAGTGCCATTCCAAAATATAAACGCTACAGGAAAGTTGGCATCTCTCAGCTATTGGTAGTCCAAAATGACCTTCTGCAAATATTTTGAGAAAAGCCTTGTTATAAAAATGCAACTTTGTAAAAACGACGTATGCTTGAACGTAATATATGCATTATGTCATCGATGCTACTTTGCACACCTGTACAATTGGGAATGTGTTGTCATTGGGGGGGGGGGCACCATCCTGAAGTTCAAGCAATTCCTCCTGAAAGTTAGTTCTAGTATTATCCTGTGGTTTCCAATGCCAATATCTAGATCTCTCTATCAAGATAATTCCCTTGGCATTTAACAAAACGTTGCTTTCCATAAGAAATCATGTCAAGAAAATAAATTGTGCATCCAACATTACAAAAATAACCTTCTGGTAGATGTTTTCCTCAACCTCTTTCTCATGTTACCAATCTTCTCATTCATCTTTCACCAAGTGCTTCCATTATGACCTACAAGACATTCTCAAATGCAACCTGAAATTGTATTTTTGTAAAGATAGGCTGCACCTATAACAGAAAACTAGCATTGAACTGTAATTTAGAAGGGGCTTTTTTTCCTAATCGCTTTAGGTGATCTTAGTGATATCCCCCCCCCATTTTATCTGATGGAAAAATGTCTCTTTTTAAGGGTTCCCATATTCTGATACATTTCTTTAAAGTTTGGAATAGCCAACACATTTAAACACAACCTCTAGATCTTTCTTAAAAAGTTTTATTGAGCTTCTCTCTGATCTGATATGCCATAGCGGTATGATGAAGTTGTTGGCTCTAGGTGAATAAGATTTGGTGAGTATAACATACAGGACATTGCATTTTCACAGTGGATTGATTCAAACTTAAATTGACATAGTGTTTTTATCCCATAATCCTAGAATGTTAGAAGGCATGGAACTGAGCAAAAAAAAAAAAGCACACCAAACCAAATCAGAAAGCATTCTCTGGACTTTCTAAATAAACTGGTACCTGTCAATCTCAATACCAAGTGGAGGCAGCCCACCTTGATTTCTAGGGATCATTGCAAATATCCTTTCTACGGCAAATGTAATGGTAATTGCAAGAATTCAGTTTCGATCAAAGTTTGTAAAGTTCTAGAATGCGTGCTGGAAAGAATGGCACATTGAAAAGCCCCAATTGGCTCAGGATGAAGTATCTAGGGAAGAAATTTCATACACAGATAACAAAGAAGCCAGGATTTTCAAGGACTTACCTCATAGTCCTTCCTTTATCTTCTTTCAAACACTTCTCAACTCAAATCTTTCCCAAGGCTAAAACATTATTTTTTTTACTTTTTTGAGACTCTGCCAAGCAATGATTTTTGTTCTTGTCACTCGTAGTGTGCAACACCTATTTAATTTTTTATAACCAGCTGGGAAATTGATCTAACAGGTTCAGTAGTTCAATTACAGAAGAAACAAGGGCCCTGAACAGCATATCTAAAGCCATTTGTATTTCTTCAAATTACTTTTAAACAGACAGCAAACACTTTGCGATCAAGCTTGTAGAGAGCAAAAAGAGAGCAATAGAAAGTTTCCCTAGTGCGAGTATAATTTCCCATACAACTATAAGATTCAATAAGAATCTAGACTTTTTTTCTCCTCTTGTCAGCTATAGATCATAATATTTATTGCATTCTTGCCTTTATTTGGTTTGCGGTTTGCACACCTTGAACAACTATCTGAGTTTGTGCTTTGCTTCACATTTAAACTGAAAAAAAGCTTTACCATTTGAGTTGGGAAAATCGCTAACCTTTCTGAATTTAGTACCAATAAAGGGGAAAGTACATATCTTACTTTGATGTGTGTTTCGAGCTACAATACATAAACAAAGGAAGAAATAAATAAATCTAACTCATTTCTCTTTAATAAATTCGATAATTAGATAATAAATTTTAGGCACAAAACACAGAAAAATAACCTTCGTTTAAACCAAGTGCTTTTCTTCAGTGAGCAATGAAATAATTGATGCCAGGAATTAGTGTGATCGACAAACTAGTAAAATAGGCAATATGCTGATATCCTGCCCACAGTTTTAACCCTCCATTTATTTTTAACTGATTTGTGTTTCAGATTTGGAAGATAGTAGGGCATGGTCCCAAAATAGGACATCTTACTGGATTTTGAGCCTATTTACATGGAAAAAACATGTTGTCTTTTTAGAAGTGGTGCTTTATGCAGGAACATCTACATGACCCCATGTGTTGGACTTCCTTCACAGTAGCTGTCAGTTTTGAAAGCAACATAATGAGCAGACATGCAACATGTGGGAATTCTGGCATGCGAAATGCTGGGATTTGCTGCAACAGGGATATTTTTCTCATATATTTTTGCATGTTTATCAGATATAAAGCAGGGGGAGAAAGAGGATTTATCCAGCTGAAAACTGCTTTGTTGATCAGGTAATAAAATTCAAACAGACCTGCCCAACATCTCTTTGCTGCCATTTTAATGGAACTTAGTTGCAAACAATTTCCCAGTACGTCCCACTGGAATCAATGGAAGTTATTCTCTTAAATATGCAACCAACAGGAACAATTGTATGTTGAGGAAGCTAGTAAAAGGCAGCCAAAGATTATAATTGGATGCCTACAATGGGACCCAGCCCATTGACCTAAATGGAAGTTGCTTTTGAGCAAACATATAGATGTTTATATAGTCAATATCATAAAGTCGGGATTCTAGGGACCTTTTTTTTTAAAAAAAGGAAAGCTTGTGGGTTTTGTTTTGTTTTTAAGGTTGCTGGATAGTTTAATGTAGCCTTGCCAGAACACCCGACTATTTAAATGAATATCAATAGATAAGAGTGAGATAAAAAGAAAAGCCAAAGAAAGCATATTTTAGAAGCTCTTTTCAAAGCAGTGAAGAGTCAATAGCTGCAAAATTATACTGCCGGAGAACATGCAACCTTACTAAACCCTAGCATAACAGTTTCACGTGTGTATCAGTGCCAATAATATTAGGGAGATACATTACCTGCACCATTCCTGCCTATTATTTGTTGCCCGATAATACATCTATAACCTTATATCAATGCAGAACTGCTTTCCTATGATGGAGGAGCCTAGCCTGTTTACCTAGCATTGCTCCGACAGCACAATTCTGTATCCTTCTCCACACTTTAGAGGCTTCCTGCAGCCTGAAGTGCATCTAGCGATAATTTGCCCCATCATCTTGGTAGCACTATAGTTCATTCTAATCAGAGGATTCCAGAAGACTCAAGTTTTCCTAGCATAGCTTGTTCTGTTTAATCACTGAAGGGTGGGAATTATAATTAAATTCTTCGTGTTTTCTTTTCTTTTTTGGGGGTGGAGGGGGCACCAGCCAGGATGTGGCTACAGTTTAGAGATTTTAACCATCATATTCCACAATAAATATTCTTTAAAGGGTCACACCCGATCTTGGATTCGTGTTGGGATTTCCCACCCCCCTGTTAAAAACTGAACCCAAATAAATTCACCCCAAAGCAAATCTGGATGCTTGCAACAGCCAGGCATATTCAAGTCTGCTTAGGTTATGGTGTTTAACTCAGGGGATAAATCTTACCCAAGCCATGAAGGATGACTTTTGAGAAGACATAGGATGGCGGGTTCATCTAAAAGCTCCCTTACTTCAGAGTAAATCCCACAGAGGACAATAAGACTTAAATTCCAAGTAAGCCTGGGTGGAATCTAAGCCTAGGACAACCCACCCAGAAGTGATCCCATCTCAAGAGAAGTCCCGTGGAGGATTGCAATTCGAAACCGTCTTGACGTGGAAGTAAATTTCACAAGTAATCCCCAGGGATTACTTCGTTCTTTAGGATGCTCTCTTACGTTCAGGATAACAGGCTGGTTATCGCCAACGGATGGTGGTTTAAGTCCCGCAGCATTTATTAACAAGGAAGCCTGTGTGAAGACCAAGATTGGGGAGGGTGGGGGCGATGGAGGAGGAATCGTGTGTGGTTCCCATCTCAAGGCTCGCTTGACTTCAGACTTCAGCCCGGTCCTGGAAAGGCTTGGTCAGCCTCTCCAAGCGGGAAGAAGCGGAGCGAAGTTTGTAGCCCACGGTCACTTTGGCAGCACAAAGTCCTCTCTACCTCCCCCCCCCCACCAAAAAAAACAAACCTGGAAGGGAGGTAAGGAAGAAGGCAAACCAGTCCTTTGGGGGGTGGGTGGCAGTTCCCTTTATATTAGGGGGGGGCGTTAATGTGTGTGTGTGGGAAGACAGGAGGAAGAGGAAGAAGAAGAAGAGGAGGAGGAAGAAGAAGAAGAGGAAGAGGAGGAGGAGGAGGAGGAGGAGGAGGAAGAAGAAGAAGAAGAAGAAGAAGAAGAAGAAGAAGAAGAAGAAGAAGAAGAAGAAGAAGAAGAAGAAGAAGAAGAAGAAGAAGAAGAAGAAGAAGAAGAAGAAGAAGAAGAAGAAGAAGAAGAAGAAGAAGAAGAAGAAGAAGAAGAAGAAGAGTTGCAGGTTTTCCAAAGCTGGAGCGTGGGAAGGGAGCCGAGCCCCGCGGAAAGGCAAGACGCCACCCTCTGCAGAGGCACAGCGAAGTCGGCACCGCTGCTGGCAACGAGGAGCGGATTTCGCTGGCTCGACGGGGCAGGCAGGATGGGGCTTCTTCCCCACCCGACCCCAGTCTCAACGGAGCTTGTTCGAATCCCGGCGAGAGGAAGGCAAGCGCTTCTCTGCACAGGCTGGGCTTTGCAAGAGTTGTCCCTAAGTTTGAGACCTAGCCAATAATAATGATTATCATCATCATCATCATAATAAATTTAAAAAAATATGGGACGCAGAGCGCGTCGGACCCGAACCCGTCCGAGCCAGACGCCGGACTTACCTGGCTCGGCTCCCACCGCCAGGATCGGAGCGCTCGGAAATAATCCCGAAAGGAGGGCGAAGCGGCAGGCGAACAGGAGAGCCGCGGGCATGGCTGGAGCGCTCGGCCACTTGGCGTCCTGCTGGAAGCGCCGGTCGGCGGCGCCCCTCCGGGAAGTCGCGCAGAAACCGGACGGCGGCGGGATTGGCAAACCTTCCCCGGGGGAAATTCTGCTCCGGGAGCCTCGGCTCCCCGTCCCCGTCACCCCCCCCTCTCCGGTCCCCCGTTCCGTCCGTCCGTCCGTCCGTCCGTCCACCTCGCTTGCTTTCAGCCGGCTTGCCGAGGTGGCTGTGAGCGGGAGCAGCTGGTGTGCCTCGACTCCGCGATGCAGAGCGCGTCTGAGCTTACATCACGCCAAGAGGGGCAGTCAGGAAGAGCGGCGGGCGAGCGATGCCAGAGGAGGCGAATTTTACTGATTGATCACGGGAGCTGCTGCCGCCGCCGCCCGTTACCTCCCCCCCCCCACTACTCCACGCTCCCTCCGCCCCCGCTTGTGTGTCCCCCCCATAAATCACAGCTATTACTTGGGAAGAGGGGCGGCATCAGAAAAAAACCCAAGAAATCGCCGCGTAACCATCCAGGAGGAGGGAAAAGAAGGGAAAGGCTTACACCAGAAAGGACGTCAACCCTCCTATCTCTCCCTTCCCTCCAAGTCTAGACCCCCGGGGTGAGCCATGGGCATCCCACCGGCCCCCCTTTTTTTGGAGGGAGGGGGAAGGGATAGAGGGGAAGTCAACGGAGTCCCCCCCCGGTAATTCTAGGAGTTAGCCCAAGAGAATGGCCGGTCAGAAGCTGGAGAGGACAACTAGAGAGAGCCAAGTCAGCGGGGAGAAGGGCAAGCCTTGAGGGGGACGGAGGGCATCTCGAACGGAGAGGGTTTTTTTCAAGGGAAGGGTCCTTTGAACTGGAAACTGTCAGGGAGGCTTCGGGTCAAATTGAATGAGTCGGCAAAATGCAGACCTGGAAACTTCAGGTGCCTTTGGAGAGTGGCAGCTGCCTCTTGAGGGGGGTGGACTGAGAAGTACCTTCTGGCCAGAAGATTGTTCTCTTTTGGGATTCAACTGAGAATCTGAGAAAATATGACTTCGGCATCAGAGTGGCCAATGCCTCGAATGCACTACCTGCCTCTGTTGTAACATACCCAAACCTCCATAACTTTAATCTTAAACTGTCTACCATGGACCTCATCCCATTCCTAAGAGGTCCTTAAAGGAGGCATGTATTAGTGCACCAGCGTGCCTACTCTGCCTGTCCTATTGTCCCCATTTATTCATACCCATTTCCTGTATCAATGTTTATACTTATACCTGTTATATCCTACGTTTGACAAACTAAATAAATAAATAAAATAAAATAAATAACAGTGCTGCAGGGAAGGACAAGAGTGGAATTGAGGCAAAACCAGGAGGACCCAATCTATCTATGAACTAGGGTAATCTGGGAGCCTCCCTGGGTAAACCAGCTGGCTTGATAGAAAGCAAGACAGAAAAAAGAATAAACTTTTTCATCCAAGAACTCTATGGCATATCTAGATTTGGGATTGGAGTGAGCGATTGGAGGCACAGCAAGGGACCATTTTGTGTTGATCTTGCACTACCCTTTGCTAGTGGTTGGGTAGGGGCTATTAGTGTGCTTGGATGCCCAAGCCACATGGTAGCATTCCAGGGTGGTGTAGTGTCTAAAAGCAGGAAGAGCTGGAGGGAGCAATGGGTTGTAAGGGTTGTGGGTGGATCGCTTGGCCAGAAAGGAGGAGGAGAGGGAATGGGGGTAGGGCTGGAATAGGATGAGAAGTAAGAACAGGCAATGCCATCAGGATGGGTAATAAGGGGACTCCAAGGATAGGGTGCTCAAAGGGAAGGCAATGTCAGTGGTTGAAGGTGATTGATCCCATCTTCCAACTCTTAGTGTCAATCTTCAACACTAGTTTATGGTTACTCATGCCTTGGTCATGTTGCAAGTGGGTTATTGCAATGTGGAGTAGCTGAGGCTGCATTTGAAGATCACTTGGAAATAATAGCTAACCCAGAAGATGGAGGGGTGAGCAGCAATGGGTACACTTTGGTGTGCTCTTGTAATGTCTTTGCGTCACAAGCTGCCAGGAAGCTTCTCGGTGCAATTCAAGATGGATTTATGAAGCCCTGCATCAGTATCTACATTAAGAAGACTCTGATTGTTTCACCTTCCAGCAAAGCCACAGCAGATGCAAACACTAGTAAGTTAGGAAGCCAGCTAGAAGAAGAAGGGGATTCTCCTCCCTTAAAAATCTCAACTACATACTGAGGTGTCCTCTCCCAAGTTCCTTGGTGGGGTTTGACTCTCAATACTGTGACAAGATGCCCAAGTCATTAGTGCCTCGCTGTATATGTTCTTTGATTTTTCACCCCAGGAAAATCATTATGGTTGCCTCCTATGTTTACAGGCAAGGAGATAGGAGAGATAGGAAGAGCTGAATTGGACCCATTAATCACAATCTATTGCATTGTCTGCCCATTTAACTGTTTGGATTCTGAGGCTATAAGATGCATCCTAGATGCAATTTAGAAGAGGACTGGATGAGGACCAATAGGGTCAAGAGGAGAATGAGGTCGGAACAGGATTGGCATCCTCAGTTTATGGCCAGTCAATGAGCACACTTGAATAAATGCCATGTATGAATGGGCATGTCTTCCAATCCACCGTGTGTTGTCATGTATCCTTCACAACCAAACGTAGGTTTCTCCCTTGTCATCGATCTTTTATATTTTTCTATTTAAGCTGGCTAAACACTACTGTTTGATGGGGAGGTTAGCACTACCCGTAAGTTAAACAATACTTTAATGTCAGAAGCAGGGCAATTTCAGGAAACCCAGACTACTTCTTGGTTTGGAAAGTCTAGGATCATTTTCTTCTGTTTGGATTTCTTTGGGAATTGGTAAAACTGCACCTTTGCACATTGGTGATTTGAAAACTCGTAATTTGCCTGTTGCAATTTCTCCAGGCAAGAAAAATAAATGAATTGGGAATGCATTATTTCTACATGTTGCCATCCCTCATTTATACAACAAGCTCTTGGGTTTGTTTGTTTTTAAAAATGGACTAAATAATTTCATTTTTTTAAAACCATATGTTTTTAGGAAAAACACTCCTGTAAGTATAACACTGTCTCTCAAAGCAGTATGCATTTTGGCCCTGTTTTGATGCATTTGTGCCTTCAGGTCATTCCATGCTTCTTGAATAGAGTTTATTTTTAGTCATGAATGATCCCCAAGTAATGATGCCTAGAACTGGAGTTTGCTCCTAATCAGAATTAGATACACTAAATCAATGGTGGGATTCAATTTTTTTACTACCGGTCCGATGGGCGTGGCATGGCTTGGTGGGCATGGCTTGGTGGCGTGACAGGGGAAGGATACTGCAAAATCTCCATTTCCTCCCGATCAGCTGAGGCAGGAAATAGATAGGGGCGGGCCAGTCAGAGGTGGTATTTACCAGTTCTCCGAACTACTCAAAATTTCCACTGCTGGTTCTTCAGAAGTGTTTGAATGCAATTCTAAAATTATTTCTTAGAACAAAATATTTGGGAATCAACGGAATCAAGTTCTGAGAAAATGTCTATTGAGTGGGAATCTTCTTTATGCCATTCACATTCTTGAAGAAGTGGGTTCCTCTGTAGTCTAGATATAACTGCAAGACACTTAAATTATGGATGAGAATGCAGTCAATTTTCTAACTAAAAAAGAATGTGATTCAATAGGGCTGCCATGGATTAGATAAGAATTAGATCAGGACATTAACATTTATTCCTCATAAGATAAAAAAAAGAGCAACCTTACCAAACTGAAGGTTGACAATGAGCCCAGTTGCAAGAATACATCTGCCAAGCTTCCTCTGCACTTAGCTTCCAAAGTAAGAATGAAGCGCTTTTTGCAAAAGGCAACTGGGTTTTCTTGGGGGGGGTTTCTTTGAAAAGTTTTGCTTCTCATTCCAAAAGCTTCTTCAGTTCTTCAAAGAACTGAAGCTTCTTGAATGGGAAGAGAAATGTTTTCAAAGATAAAACCCCCAAAAGTCTTGTTGCCTTTGGAAAAAGCATCTTTGGGACCACCATGACCTGGACGATTGAGAATCTCTACAGAGAATGAAATGGGGGGGAAAATGCTTTGTTGCAAAGCAAAGCAACAATCTCTCCATCAATTTGTTTACCTAAACATAGGTAGTCCTCAACTTACAACCACACCGTGGTAAGCCCCAATTAAGGGAGGAAGCAAGCTGCTTTCCTTTTCTGTCTTTCGGCTCATCACAAGAGACCAAAATAGCTTTCTGTCTGCATAGTCTCTTGTGATGAGCCTATAACCCTAACCCTAACCTTAACCCATTCCTTCTCAATCAGCAGGGACTCCAGAAGCAGATAATAGATGGGGGCAAGGCCACTCAGAGGTGGAATTAACCGGTTCAATGAACTACTCAAAATTTCTGCTACCGGTTCTCCAGAACTGATCAGAACCTGCTGAATACCACCTCTGGTCCTCAACATTCCAAAGATTGCCACTATTTACAGTAAGACTACCATCATTACAGGGCAGCAAAGAGATACAGAAATTCAGAACTGTTGCCACCATCTAGAAGATGTTCAGATCATTGCCTCCCAGGCCTGATATCCCTATCATTAACTCTAAAGCAGGGGTTATCCCATTCTCCAGAAAGAGTGTAACAACTATATTTGTTCTTTAGTGTGATTTGTTTAATGCCACCATGTATTGGTACTTTTACCTTTTAATAATTATCATCAAATATAATGAGCTAGAGTCATGACAGAAGCAGGGCTTTGTCTGCACCATTAACTTAAAGAGAGATTCAACTGTTTCATTTGAGCAACTTCTGAATTGAACAGCAGTAATTCTGTTCCATCAAATGGATTGAGTCCATAGTAGTCCTAAATGAACACCTCCTAGAGAGTTTTGATTTCCCTTACAAAAAGGGTCAAGGATCCTTAAATTGATACAGGCAAGAAAAATGTTTTTAACGTTTTAAGAAATTAGAAAATGGATTAGTCACTCAGAGGATATTTATACAAAGGACAATTGTGTGTTAGAACAAAGGATAATATTGAATATATAAAAGAGACAAGAAGGAGATAGGGGAAGCCAAGAAGCTTCATAAGTTTGTATCCTGGGTAAAATGTTGGGTTAATTCAATATACTGCATTATCTTGGGCAAATGAAAGACTTTTACATAATATATAATAATACACTCCTATATGATTTTCATTCAGAAATGATTTTCATTAAGCTGTTTTCATTAACCACATGAAAAGGATGTGCCAATTAGAAATATTTATACACTTGGGTGACCTCATTATACCACAAGGGTTGACTTGCAAAAAGATAGCCATGTAACCCCACAAATCTCAATTCCTACCCACAGAAGGAACTTTAAGAGAAGTTTTGCAACAGCTGGAGGGAAACCAACACATTGTCCCACCATTCCAGAGCCAAAGGACCATGGCATTTTGCAAACTCCCGAAGGCACTATCAGCAGTGAGGAAATGAAACATTTGCGTGGTGGTCTCATTTACATGACAAACCAGCAGAAAGATGCCATAGATGGAGTTAATTAGAGCAGTGATGGGCGTAACTGAGCATTACTGTAACCATTGGAAGATTGGGAGAAAATCAATCTAAGATTTAACACTGATTTAATGACCATAATGAACTACGGTAAATGAAAACAACAAGGTGAATTTGGGTCAAGTTCTATGTGTGAAAGTGCTCTGTGTTTAATGCCAGGTTTATTGCCAGCCTACATACCTAAGATTTAAGTTGTAGTCTCCTCCCTGCTGAAACAACACATAAATTCATTTAACTGTGGTCTAGTAATGATATCCTTGGAGGTTGTTTTTCTTCAAAAATACATATTGTGATGGTATGTGCAGTTGAAAAAGAAAGGAGGGGATGTCAGCAGTAACACCACAACTCCCCAGGATTAGCTTTAGGGCTAGGTTAGGTGGCACATTCCAAAGAAGACAAGAGACTGGGCAGTCCTGAATTGGATAGGAGGAGGAGGAAAAAGTTTCAGGGTAGCCACACCCTAGAAACCTCCCAGGATATACAGTATTTGTTAGGTTAGAAGTTCATGGATTTCATCTGGCAAGAGTCCGTTTATTGATGTAAACAAATGAAGAAATGGAAAACCTGTGCCACCTTTAGGGCTTGGCCCTGACAATACTATCTTCCAAATTATGTCTACCCAATTGATTACAGGGAAGAACTAAGAGAATTGAATTCATTTTATTTTCTTTGACACCAAATAAGTTCTGACTGCTTAATATCTTTTCCTTTAGGGAAAGGACAGTCAAATGTAAATAAATCTTTGTTTTTTTAATCCTTCAAGACAAATATATTAATCTCTGTTAATCTGTACATTTTTTAAACTACAAGACAAACATATTTGTTTAGATGCTAATGATCACAGGAAGCAATTTAAAAGCATTTCATAATTTCTTTTCATATGCTTAACAGTAAATTAAACAGTTATAAACATACTGTGCACTTAAATTCCTGAAAAGATCATATGATGAATAATTTTTATTCTACTAATTAAATTATAATATTTGTTAATATTTCAAAAGTATTGAACTTAACCTTGTTGTTTTATTTCCGAGTTATTTTTGTGACATGAGTTTAATAAAAACGGGCAAAACTATAATGAGAAGTATTACTGATTCTGTCTGAGTGATGATTCAACCATAGGATTAAGAATACAATCTTATATATACTTATGTGGGTGTAAATTTCACTGAACTCAGTAGAACTGACATCTGAAGAGACAGAAATAGGATTGTGGTGTCAATTATGTTAAATACAGCTACAGGTTCATGAATCAAGGCAGAGAAAGAAGCAATGGTCTTAATACCTGCAGTAATGCCATCTTCTAAGACCCTTACACAGAGCACATATAATCACAATTATTATCTATGATGTAAACAAAAAGAAGACAGATTAAGCCTACAAACAAGAAATGCCCACAGTTATTTTAAGTAGTTAGGTGCCATCAAGTTTAGCTTGACTTCCAATGATTGCATAAACAAATGTTTGTCAACATTACCTGCATCCAGCAATCTCCTACAGCTGTTCTATTGTTTTTTTAATCCCACCTATGCTCCAGAACTCAACCTTTGAGCATTTTTTTGTTTACTGATAATTATCTCAAGGAAGCCAATATTCTTTATTCAGGCCAGGAGGATTTGAGTAGTTCTTCTTGCAATATTTCACTATTACTAGTCATCTCCAAATCTAATTTGAAAGCAGTTATTTCTTTGTCCTTCTCTTGCTTAATGTCCAGCTTTCACAGCCATGCATTGCTACTTTAAAATATATTACTTTGATTATTATTATTATCTTCGTTATCACAAACATATTCTTCTGTTTGGAGCTTCTGATGAGGGTCAATCTGAACTAGAGATCTCTGAAAGAGCAGAAATCCATATTACAGTGAAGAATAGCAGCCAGAGTGAATGCTGGCCTGAAAATCTCTCTGGGCAAAGGAGAGATCATGAGCTCACCCACTTGCACTCCAGACAGATGTTCCTTATGAGTAAGCTTCAGGGATTGCATTTTTTGCAATTGACCCAATGGTTGTGAGTCAAGGGATTCCATCTAAGTTCATAGCCATAGATATGATGGATTCTATTTGCTAAGAGAGAGGTGGCATGAGGGGCCACAATGAAGTGGTAGTTTCCCAGGAAACATATTCCAAGAGAAGAGATGAGACAAGAGACAACATAGCCCGGTGCTGGATCAGAGCGAGAGGAAGAGATTTAGGAGAGAAACTCTCTAGAATCTTCCAGGGTTTATCTGTTAGGGTTAGAGTAGTATAGATTTAAATCTGGCATATCTATATGATATGAGCAAAGAAAGAACTGAAGTGTGGCTAGATTGTTCAATGTCATTCTTGGGCTGGGCCTGACAATATAATAATTTATACAGACATAAAGTTCAACCAAACCTTATTTCTTAATCTGGGTCTATAATCTACAACTAAAGAGACATCTCCTTTGTGGCAGAATAAGATTTCACTTAGTGAGTTATCATTCTTTTTTGGATTCTAAATCAATACATTAAAATAGTTTTTAAAAACTTAAGAACTTTGAGCAAACAGATGAACAAAAATTGATATAAAATATGCAAATTGGTAAAGGGGATTGTCATTTTGAATGATAACAAAATGATGATAATACTGTGTCGAGGTGGCACAGTGGTTAAAGTACAGTACTGTTGGCTACTTCAGCTGACTGCAGTTCGGCATTTCTAATCTCACCAGGCTCAAGATTGACACAGTCTTCCATCCTTCTGAGGTGAATAAAATGAGGACCAAGATTGTTGGCAGCAATATGCTGACTCTGTAAACCACTTAGAGAGGGCTGTAAAACACTACGAAGTGGTATATAAGTCTAAGTGCTATTGCTATTACTATTTAATGAAAGTGTTTTTGGATAAATAGCAATTTAATTAGACAAATGAAGTGAACCTCAGTGGAAATGTTTTTTTGTTAAACAGTGCAGACAATTGATGTATTTTACAAAACAAAAGGTACATGTAATAAAAGCTAGACTGCGATACTAGCCATAAATATGTAGATGTTGGCTGTGATTTGCCAGTAACTAGGGAGTGCCATTAGAGACAAAAGTATAAAAGACACAGGAAAAAAAGAGAAGAACCTTGCTTTGTCCCTTGTTTGAGTTAAATATAAGGTATTACAGAATGGATAGGAAAGAGAAGGATTGGTTTTAACTAATTTGAAATTGTATTTTTCAGCTTTCTTTTGGTTTGGGTGAAAGGTTGGTTCCTGGTGAGAAATAAAAGGTTCTGGAGTTAGAAGATCAGGACCAGAGGTTTGGGTGGCATGGATATTTGTACTATGATAAAGTCAAAGTTAATATTGATTTTAAAAAATCATTCTTCTAGATGTGCTATATTGATAACATGGAATAGATACAAACCAAGGCTGTGCTCCAAAACTCCTTTGCGGCTTTCAGCACACAAAGCATTTTACAATCAAGAAATATTAAACAAACACAAATGGCTAACGTGTAGTGAGATACTTTGTCAAGAATGTAGAATAAAATCAGGAGAAGATCTAAATAAGAACATTCAGTTTCTCTAAATTCCTGTTTTTGGTTCATTGTAGAGTTTCCTTGAATGAACATTCATCTGTTCTAGTACAGGGGTCCCCAAACCCTTGAGCCACAGGCCATTGGGAACCAGGCCACTAAAACGGTGGGTGAACATGCAAAGCTTCATTTGTGCATATGTGGGATTTAGGCAGTGCGTGTGAAACCATTTCCACCATCACCACCGAAACCACTGAAGCCTTCATGGCAGGTCCCAGAAGCAAAAATGTTGGGGACCCCCCCCCCCTATTCAAACATTTATATTAGTCATGCTATATTCTACATTGGCAGGATTTATTTATTTATTTAATTTATATTGCCACCTATTCGCCCATGGTGACTCAAGGCGACTTACAGAATAAGTCTGTAAGTTTTACATTTAAAACAATAAAAACTAACAAAAATAATCAAATACATTACAATAGTACAATACAACAAAATCACCCCCTACCTGCTAGAGTGCTAGAGTGCTGGCCATTCTAATCTCTGGGAGAATGATGTTCCAGAGAGAGGGAGCCACCATGGAGAATGCCCTTTTTCTGGGTCCCACTAGATGTATCTCCCTTGGGGATGGGACCAGCAGCATTCCCTGCCTCCCCACTCTGAAGTGTCAGGTGGATGTGACTGACAAGAGATCGTCCCTCAGATAACCTGGTCCCAAGCCATGAAGGGCTTTAAAGGTGGCAACCAGCACCAGCAAATCGGCAACCAATGCAGCTCCTGCAGGAGAGGTGATACATGTGCACACCGAGGTCTGCACAAAACCATGTGGGGTGCTGCATTTTGCACCAACTGGAGCTTCTGGATGCTCTTCAAGGGAAGCCCCATATAGAGTGTGTTGCAATAGTTAAGACAGGAAGTGACTAGGGCATGAGTGACTGTGAGTAAGGACTGTTGGTCTCGGAAAGGGCATAACTAGCACACAGCCCACAGTTACACAAAGGCTCTCCTGGCCACGACTGCCACCTGTTCTTTGAGCAGGACTCGTGAGTCCAGAAAAACCCCTAGATTACGCACAGGTTCTGTTTGGGGTATTGCCACCCCATCCAAGATCAAAGGTGGCAATTCTCCCTGAGCCAATGCCCCCCAAACCCAAAGCCCCTTGGTCTTGTAAGGGTTTAGTTTCAACCCGTTGCTCCCCATACAGCCCCTAACAGCCTCCAGGAACTGCGAGCGGGAGAACACGACATGTGCCGAAACACCATCATGTGCTTTGATGCAGCCAATAAAGTAAAGTAAAATAAAGATAAAGCTTAATCTCATTTTTATTTTTTGCTCTCTCATTATCTATTTTAAAAAGCTAACTGGTCTCAGGTCCATTCGCATTTTCTGAAACCTGCCTATTAATTTGGCACTTCTGTAATTTACTTGTGTATAAATCTAGACTAACCCTGAATATGTTTTATGGAATTACATCTATTAAATGATGTTCCCAACTATCACAAGATCTTTTTTTTTAACTTATTTGTTCTGTTTCTCTTTATTCCCATCAAAATATTATTATAATGAAAGGGTTCTTTGAAGAATGTACTGGCTCTGAATCATTATTAGATATCATACGGGCATGTATATGTATTTATAAAAGAATAATTATAATTTTAAGTTTTAAGTATTTCTAAATTCAATTGGGGACTTTATAGGTCATAACCATACATAATAAGCTCAAATTATTATAAATAAAAATTTGATTTAAGGAATCTCATGCTAAAACCACTTCCATAAATGAAATATGGCTAAAAGGGAATTATCATGGATAATTTTAAAAGATGTATCACAGAATAAATATTTTTCGTTTTTATTAAATTATTTTATCTCTCAGTTTCATTTCTATTAAGCATTGTCTATTATGAAATCAAATTTATGTACTGAAACTACGAACGTGGAACAGAAGTGCAAATATATATTTAAAATAAATATTATTTTTCTTTCTACCATTAAAAAACATTATTTTTAATTCTTTGATAAACCCAGACAACATAATGCACTGATTGGGCACCCATTGTTTAAAATAAGCTTTATTTTTACTAAGGTGATACTAATAGAACATGAGAATATTTATTTTTGGTTGATTGGAACAGCCTATAAGTCCTAAAAATGAATCAGTAAATGATAAACTCATTTAAAATTTTAAAAACATTCCCGATATGTATTTCAAGAAAACACTACTATAGCCCTTTATAAAGTGAAAGCTCACTTTTAAAATTTATTTTTAAGAATTGCACATTTTAATCATTCGTTCTAAAAGTAGTGCTGGCAATTGCATTGAGAAGTCCCTTCTTTTATTGCCAAAACAATGTTAAGTCGAATTTGAGCCACAGAGAATTGCTGCAAGAAATATAGGTAATCCGGCAATCTTTTTGTCATTCTCCAATATAACAACTGATTGTAAAGCAAACTTTAATGCTGTTCTGCTCAGAAGGAACAAGAAGGAATAGTAATACTTGAGGCAATCAAACTCAATAATTAGTTTTTTAGAATCCCTGTCATTTCTAATTTTTTAAAATAAAGTATGCTTATAAAGCATTTATTCGAGAATGGTTCTGTTGAGGAGTGTTCTAGATTTACTTTAGAAAAAGATTATTCCAGGGCAAGGTGAGACACAGCCACAAATCCAGTTCTGAAACTCATGGGGCCTTCAATAAAAAATAATTGCTGAAAACTGACAACACAATTGTCCAAACACTTTCTCAGCTTCCTCTAGGTATATATCCCAATACAATTGAAGAAGAAGAAGAAATATCTTGCAGATATACCCAAGAATATGTGTAGAGGTTTCCTCTAAATGTCTTTATGAAGTGGATAAATGCTACTGAGCATCTTGATTGAAAGTAGTCTTCCACACAAATGGTAAATTAAGATTTTCTTTTGTCTTCTCTTTTTCTATTTCTTGTCTTTTATGCACTTTTTTCTTCTTAAACTTTTCTTTTTGTAGCCCGTATTAGTTTTTCTCTTTTTCGCTGTAATTTTTAATAAAATTGCTACAAAACCAGGAGATTGACAAAGAGAACTAACAGAGAGATCAAAGCTACAAATGCTATTCAAAACCAGTTTGTTCCTACAGTGCATTATAACTTCTTCTTAATTGGCGTTATTAATACTGACAAGTTAAATAAATGAATTCATCAAGCTATAGAATATTATGAAATAGCTTATTGAGATAAATTAACAAAGCTGAACCAATCATTCTTTACCCTACTACTTTAAAGCCACAGAAGAATATTAATTATCACCCTGAGTGAATTCTACTTTCACAATTATGGGACTTGTTTTGATTAGCGTATTGAGAAATCAGTTTTCTTCTTCTATTGAATGTGTCAACGGCTATTTTGCACGGCTGACGGCCACAACCGGAGATTCACCTACTTCCTGCCAGTCCCACATGGAGAGAAAAGACGGTGATTGTACAAATCAAAGGTACTGGACTGTGTCAAGGGGCTGATCTTTGCAGCTTCTGACAAGGAGAAGTTTCTCTCTACCCAAGTTGCTAGGGAATTGGATTGGCAACATTTCGGGACATAGCCCAGTGTCCTGCTCTTGTCCTTCCAGATATTAAATAAAAAAGTTGCTAGGCAGCAGCTGACACAGAACAAGCAGTATAAGAACAACAGTGAGAAGGAAGGAGGGGGGAAGGAAAGGATTCGGGGAGGAGATCAGGATAGAAAAGAAGCCTCCCTGGGATTTGAGGAATCCATTGCATAAAGAAACATTTAGCACAGTTATAAGAAAAGCATTTCAAAATTAGGCAGGGTTTCCGCCCCCACCCCCAACTTTTAACAAGTGTGTGCTTGCTAAAGTTATCATCCTATAAACGGAAGGCAACTTTTTGGCACTGTAATCTATTTTGCACGTTTAAAAGTAAAAACCTTTTGTAGGCATTGGCACTTCACTAATAAGGAATGCATCTGCAGCAGGGATTGCGTTTTACAGATTTTAATAGGTATTGTCTTTCAGAGATGTAGGATCTCCTGCTTGGGCAGGAGGTTGGACTAGATGACCTGCAAGGTCCCTTCCAACTTTGTTAATCTGTTAACAATCTATCCATCAATTTAACAATCTATCCATCAATCAAAAACTGCTTTGTTGCTGTGGCCTAGAAGTGGAGCTCTCGCCTCCCAATCAGGAGGTTGAGAGTTCAATCCTAGGTAGAGGCAGATGTAGGCCTCCTGCTTGGGCAGGAGGTTGGACTAGATGACCTGCAAGGTCCCTTCCAACTCTGTTAATCTGTTAATGTGTGAAGGCAAGGGCTGGGCACCTACTTGCAATATCCAAATAATCTTGGATGCAGAAAAACGAGCTGATCCTTACTACTGGCTAACTATGGTGCAAAGAAACCTACTGACTGTGTTAGAGGGCATATCATCCTCTTTTCTCTCAGTCTTACTCCATGAGGCAGGCAACTTAACATTTATGTTCAGCTATTCTGGTTTCAGAATAGCCGTTCTCCTCACCTACCAAACCGATTAGAGAAATGAAAAAGGTCAGGCCTTCATTTAAATATCTAAAGCAGGTAAACTATCTCCTGCTGTATTGTTGATAGCTGCAGACAAACACTCTTCATAATTTAATTGTAATTTGTAGGAAAGGAATAATTAGCAGTGGAGAAGTCAAAAACAAATCTTTAAATAAAGGTGGGGGCTAACCCACATTGTTGCCAAGGAAACAACATGGACCTGTTCCTGTGGTCAGCGGGAGTCAACTTAACACGGAAGGAGACTTAACAATGAAATCACAGCACCAATTTGCTGACTATTTTTGCAATTTTAAATCATTAGGTCTAGTCATTTCTGCCTATTTAGGAACTCTGGAAACTTTTCAGCAGGAATTCAATCATAACCATTTAATAGTCACAGAAGGGATGTAAGCGCTCTAAGAATGTATATGCTTTAAGTCTTCCATATTCCAGCCAATTGAAGGAATTTCATCTCCCCAATCATGTATGAATTTTCAGGACCCCCAAAAGGAGTTCGGAATCAGCCAACAATTATCTTCACCGTTTGCTAAATTCTGCCAACATTGTACAGGTAGTCCTCGACTTACAACAGTGCATTTAGTAAGCATTCAAAATTACAATAGCACTGAAAAAAGGGACTTATGACCGTTTTTCACAGTTATGACTTGCATTTGCAGTAGCCTCCCCATGATCACGTGATCAAAATTCAGACCCTTGGCAACTGGTCCATATTTATGACCACTGCTGTGTCTCATGGTCATGTGATCCCCTCTTGTGACCTCTTGATAAGCAAAGTCTATAGGGAAGCCAAATTCACTTAACAACCTGGTTACTACCTGATCAACGGCAGTGATTCACTTAACCACTGAGGCAAGGAAAGTTGTGTAAAATGGGGCAAAACTCCCTTGACCAGCAACTCACTTAACAACAGAAATTTTGGGCTCAAATTGTGGTCATAAGTCGAGGACTACCTGTATTGCATTATGCTGTTTTATTATGCTAGCAGAGCATGCCATGATGGGTCAATCAATACTTTGCAATATTTACTGTATTTTTCGGAGTATAAGATGCACCTTATAAGAAGGCGTTTCAAGCGGTGGAGATCACGGCAACTGCCTTACGCCTCCTGTGCAGTGCCCGCTTCACCAACCAAATCCCGATCCCTATGCTTCCCAGGGCCGCTTCGGGAAGCAGCAAAGGTGTGGGGGTCTTGCTGGGAAGCCCAGAAATGTGTTTATGAGATAGCAGCATCCAGAACGACTAAAGTGTTATGTCTCTATTGGGCTTTCTGCAAGAAAGCCAGGCTTTCAATGCCTATGGTTATAGATAGGAAGATGGGGCATCTCGGGAGTGGAGCCTTTGGTGCCAAGTCCTTCTTCTGCCCCTATGAAAATCATACCCCACCCTACCCTACCCCCTCCATTTAAATAGCATAGGGTGATAGGGTTTGTTTTAAATGGGTAAAAAGATTGTTATCAAAATCCGAGGATCCCCACCACCAGGAAACACCTGAAAATGCGAGGCACAGAGGTGACGATGGTGTGTCGCAATCCCTGCAGCCTGGAACAGCTGATTGGGGATATTCCACCCGCTGTTTGCTGTTTGCTGCAAGGACGCTAGCCAGATTAATATTGATGGAGAGGCAGACACTTTTTTTCTTGTGTTACTCTCCCAAAATTAAGGTGTGCCTTATACTCTGGTGCATCTTATACTCTGAAAAATATGGTAAGCCCATCCTCATTGCAAATAAAACATGGAATGAAATGAAATAAAAACTGCAACACATCTACATACCCAAACCCACATATCTGTTAAGTGTTTGGGGTTATCTGTTTGACTGGATTGCCAAAACTAAATGTAGATAGATGCTATTCAAGGAAAGAGTGATACTTTTAAAAAAGAATAATAATGTCTTTGAACCACTCCTAAATGTATTCAACATGGTGCTCGTCTTCTACTGTGTAAGACAGCATCCTGTGGAAATGGCATGTAAAAAATGCCAGCAATGTTGAAATCGTGTGATCTTGATGTCTGTTGTTGAATCAGCTGGGATGGCGATAAAAGAGCAAAGGAAGATTTTTAACAAAGTGTACCAGGATAATCCTTGGAAGTTCTGGATGCTAAACCACTCTGGGTGGAAGGGGAGAAGAAATTACAGCTCTTACTCAAGAGCCAGAACTCTGAGAAAAGCAATCCTTCCTATGGGACAATTGACCATTCATGACAGCTGTAGAACTGCAGCAGAAGCCTCCTCACAAAGGGAGGAATTTTCTTTCTTTCAAAAGAAATGTGTGACCAAACCCATATTTTGCTGTGGATTCCAATATCCTGGAACAATGTGAACAATCAATCCAATGCCAAATATAGCATCCTGAAAACAATCATATGCTGTAGTGGTCCAGATCACTGAGAAAATCTATCTAGGTGGTGGCTAGGAGTTGAAAACAACTTGCTGGCAAATGAAAATGAATATATGTATCCCAGGATAATGTCACAAGATCCAAACTGGGTCAGTCATTGGGACCAGAGGTTTTGTCTTCCAAGCTTTCAGACTCGTACTGGAGTCCATCCTCAGGGAACTTCTCTCTGGTAGAGTGTGTGTGTTCTCTGTGTGGTATTTATATGGCACATGTTGTGTTCTGACCTAGGTTTTCTGAGAAAGCATAAATCACAATCTTAGTCCCAAAAACCTTTTTTTATTTAGATCGCTGTGAATTATGGTCATTCACAGCCCATAATGATTCACAAACAGTTTGTGAAGATTTTGACAGATGTCTGCTCGAGTTGCCACAGTCTTTCAGGGTAATGTTGATAAGCACCCACCTTTATCTTCCTTGAAACGTTGCCAGAGACCTAATTTGTTTTGCAAGGCCAAACGTAACACAGAGTCAAACAGGACTTCTCAAAGCTTGAACCGACTAGATTAACCAATTGCTTCCTGCAAAGGCTCACGTCCATTTGCTCCTCTTTTATATCTTATGGGAGAGGCCAATCATCTCCAAGCCTTACTCCCGAATCACTTTTTTTCTTAATTGTTTTTGCCTTTTGTCAGCGCTGCACATACACAAACTGGGAACAGGCTCATACTGTTCTTCTGCCTTGCTGATGTCAGGCTCCAGAGGCTTCAGAGGCAGCACATAATTACTAGATGGCCCTGGCCTCTGACACAGAGCCTCCATCTGAGCCTTCCCTAGACTCCAGGACTGGCCCATGTACCTCCCCAATCTACTCACTGTCCAAATCTGCTGTCAATTCAGCAGACTGCGGGCAGACCACAGCATACTGTATGTGGCTTTTTAGATGTAGATTGGGGTGTAATTAAGTCATTGGCTGTTGTTTGCTTGTGCTGCCAAGCCTTTACCTCCTAAGTACTAGATAAGCTGGTGATAAATCAGAGCTCCTGTTGACTGACCAGGGGTCCATTTCCCAAGCCTCAATCACTTCCCTGGCTGTTTTTGTGCTTGCTTATCCAACAATCTTAGTAGCTAAAAATTGAATGTGTGCTCTTGTTCATTGCAATGCAAAGCTACCAACGAGCTTGGATCTCCTTGTCTGACCATTCATTTGTATTCTTGAAATCTGGTCATGAGCTTCCTCCCCATCTATCTTACCAAGTAACAGGAGCAATCCATGCAAAGGACTCAGTAGATTACATTGGAAGTATCTCCCACCTCCAAGCAATCTTTACAATGCATAATTTGTCCTCGTATGGTAGTCTGTGGATGATGTGCATTGCCCACTTGCAGATTTTGGATTGCAAACATTCAATCCATCACTGATCTAGAAGTAGTAGAAATCCCTAATCTAGAAATCTATGAACAACCCCAAATACAGGAAATATCACTACAGATTTTGAAAACTTTGACTTGGCCCTTAGTTTTTAATCACAGGAAGGCACCTTTGTGCTTTCTGCTTTAAGCTCCTTTTAACACCCTAGCATACAATGGCATACAATCAGGAAAGATACGATTTTCTACTATAAAATATCTGGCTTTTAAGGACCAATCAGTGAATCACACACAAAGCCACCCAGAATATCCTGCATCATATCAGTATGTTCTTTCATGTGCCAACTCCATGTATAAGTTTCAGAATAACTATATTATCAGCCATTCAAAGCACAAGAGGGTCATTCAGGGACAGTACAAACTTGTAAAAGTCCTCAAAAGAAATGAAAACATCCATTGATTCCCAGATTTGGTAGATTCATAGCTGTTGAAAGTGCAAATCCCAAATGTTAACGGAAGCTCTATGGACCCCGAATATAATTAAAATAATTGTCATGTCCCAACTTCTGAAGCCAGAGGTTCATGGGAAATCTGCTCCACCATCATCAGTCTCAAGTCTGTATTATGCCTAACTTTATGCACAAAAACAAAATTAACATTAGATGCACCTCTGGGTTCTTCTAACAATTCATTGGAAACAAATCCACTTTAGGCTGCTCTTGTAAGCAGGAAGCAACAGGGATCTATTTAATGCTCTCCTTTAATTCCCACTTAAATTTTCACCCTTTCCAATAAAAACAAAACAAAACAAAACAGAGCAGTTGGTCCTTTAATGCAACCCAGGGGAAATGGTTTGTATTAAATGATGCATCTTTAATCATGGATGTGCCAAAAACTGTGCCAGGAAAAGAAGGAAAACTCTTATTATGAGACTGGAGCAACTGAATATGACTTTAAACTGCCTCAGCTATGGGTTGGAGAAGAGACAAAGGTTATCATGGGGACATGGCCAAAACAATGGTTACCAAAGCAAGTAAGTGCCATAGAGAGATTAATGGGGGGATAAGTCCGTGTATAGAAGAAGCTCTAAGAAGAAAAAAACTCAGCTATAGTTCTTCATGGGGCTAACATAATCATGGTTTACTCAACTCATTCAAACCATGCTCTGAATCACAGATTAACTATATATGCTGGAATTAAATATTTGAAAACATTTAGAGGTTATGCATTTGCCTACCCTTAGCATTTAAAAAAATAATAAATTGAGTTGCACGCACAACTACACAAGATATATTGTAGCACATCAGTATGTGCTTTCAGTGCTGCACACCTTCAAAACTAACCCTAACCATAAATGTATACTTAGCAATAGCACTTAGACTTATATACTGCTTCACCGTGCTTTACAGCCCTCTCTAAGCAGGTTACAGAGTCGGAATATTGCCCCCAACAATCTGGGTCCTCATTTTACCGCCTTGGAAGAAGGCTGAGTCAACTATGAGCCTGTCAGGATTGAACTGTTGGCAGTGGGCAGAATTATCCTGCAATACTAAATTCTAACCACTTCGCCACAATGGCTCTATACTGCCTTCACATATACAATAGCAACCTTTCCTTGATCTCAAAGTAGTTAAAGATGACACAGAAAATAGAAATGTTTTGCCTTAAAGTTTTGGTATTTCTGTCTTTATTATTCTAGTAAATATATAGTTAAGTTAATTTCCTCTAAATGCTGGCACCCTATCATAATTTCTAATATAAGTCAGTGGAAAAAAATATGAAATATATGGAGCATAAGAATATTAAAAATATTTAATGAAATGCAATGCTCATTAAATGAAAGTTAACATAAAAGCAAATTTAATTATTGTTCCTACTGGTCCTGTTTAGTTGTCCTGATTCTACTTACTTTTAGAAGACTATTAAAAAGTTAAGTATTATTCATGATCTGAAAGAAAAAAAGTTTGGATAATCTTGGTTTCAATCATTAGCTGTAGCCTATTGGCACGCTGAACAAATTTGCTTAAAGTGTTGTTTAATGCTACAAAAGCCACATGCATTTGTACCTTTGTATTTATCCTTTACTGGTTTTTATTTACATAAATACATGTAGTCCTCGACTTACGTCAGTTCATTTAGTGAATGTTCAAAGTTACAACAGCACTGACAAGAGCGAGTTATGACCATTTTTCACACAACTGTTGCAGCATCCCCATGTGCTCATGATCAGTCATGTGATCAAGATTGAGATGCTTGGCAACTGACTCATAATTATGATGGTTGCAGTGTGATAAGCTCATTCACCTTTTAACAGAATTACAGAATAACAGAGTTGGAAGAGACCTTGGAGGTCTTCTAGTCCAATCCCCTGCTTAGGCAGGAAATCCTATACCATTTCAGACAAATGGTTGTCCAACCTCTTCTTAAAGACTTCCAGTGTTGGGGCATTCATAACTTCTGGAGGCAAGCTGTTCCACTGATTAATTGTTCTAACTGTCAGGAAATTTCTCCTCAGTTCTAAGTTGCTTCTCTCCTTGATTAGTTTCCACCCATTGCTTCTTGTCCCGCCTTCAGTTGCTTTGGAGAATAACTTGACTCCCTCTTCTTTGGGGCAGCCCCTGAGATATTGGAAGGCCGCTATCATGTAACCCCTGGCCCTTCTTTTCATTAAACTAGACATTTTGTGACCTTCTGACAAGCAGAGTCAATGGGGAAGCCAGATTCACTTAACAACTGTGCCACTAACTTAACAACTTCAGTAGTTCACCTAATAAATGTGGCAAGAAAGGCCGTAAAATGGGTCAAAATTCACTTAACCAATGTCTCACTTAGTGACAGAGATATTGGGCTCAATTGTCATCGTAAGTCAAGAACTACCTGTATATTTATTTTACAGTTTGTTGCACTTGTCACCCATGGGAAATCGCTTAAGTTTTAGCATTAGCATAGCTCTCAGTAAGAGAGTAACTAAAATCAACAATAAGAAAGATATGTTCGACAACACAGGAGGTGTTAGAGTTGGTAGACCTAGAAGGTGAGACCAAAAATACAGGAGAGAAATGGTACATAAAGATCATAACATTTATAGAAATAAGGAGTTTTGAATTGTCATCTAAGTATATTATTTTCCAAACATTTTCTCAGTTCCATTCATTTTCCTCAGTTCAGCTTTTATGCTAACGTCAGAGTATAAAGAAGTGTGAATAGTTGTTTACTATCTCAGCATTTTCAACTGGGAAAACATTTTATGGCAGCTTTCAAATCACAATTCCCATGCCAGGGGTGAGGGGGAGAAAGAGAAGAGGATATTAGGGAATTAAATAGGGACAAAACTCAGCTTGTTTAAGATGAGTTTTATGCTGGGCAGCAACAACAAGGACCGAAAGCTACATGCTATGGAAATGCAAATGTTCTGTTGGATATTGGGCATCTCCCTTCTTGACCACCTCACAAATGAAACCATTCGACAACGATTTGGTGTGGCACCAGTGATAGAGAAGATGAGAGAAGTCCGACTCTGCTGGTATGGACATATCCAGAGAGCAGCACCTTCCACCATGGCCAAGTCTTCCTACCAACTAGAAGTCAACAGCTGGTAACCTCGTGGGCATCTGAAACAGAGATGGCAAGACACTATCAACAAAGATATGCCAATCGTGGGCCTGTGGCAGTTGACCATAAAAAGTAGCATTCAAAGATCCAAAAAGTGGACCCCACAAAAAAACTCATCTTGTTTAAAACTAATCCTACCTACTGACATGTACATATTAAAATGAATAAAGTGTAACTTTTTAAGAGAGAGCTAGAGAAAGAGGGTGAGAAGGAGGGCAGGAGGGTGGGCAGGAAGGAAGAAACAGTAAACTCAGGATTATTTTTTCCAAGACTGTGCCAAATTAAATTTACCAAACACAAAGGGTCTCTGATTTTAGTGAGATTAGGAAACTACTGACTGATTCCTGCTGGGTGAAATGTAACAGTACAGGTAGTCTTCGAATCATGACTATAATTGAGCCCAAAATTTATATTGCCCAGTGAGTCATTTGTTAAGTGAGTTTTGCTCCATTTCATGGCCTTTCTTGCCACATTTGTTAGGTGAATCACTGCAGTTGTTAAGTTAATAACACGGTTGTTTAGTGAATCTGCCTTCTGTATTGATTTTGCTTGTCAGAAAGTTACAAAAGGGGATCATATGACTCCAGGGCATTTCAAGCATCACACATACAGGCCTGAGCCAGTTGCTAATCATCTGAATTTTTACCGTGGGACCATGGGGGTGCTGCCATCGTGATATGAGTGAAAAATGGTCATAAGTCACTTTTTTCAGTGCTGTTGTAACTTTGACAACAAACTGTTGCAAGTTGAAGACTACCTGTATATGAGAGAGAGAGAGAGAGAGAGAGAGAGAGAGAGAGAGAGAGAGAGAGAGAGAGAGAGAGAGAGAGAGAGAAGAAGGAGGAGGAGGAGGAGGAGGAGGAGGAGGAGGAGGAGGAGGAGGAGGAGGAGGAGGAGGAGGAGGAGGAATGATGATGATGACGACGACGAGAGACAGAGTATACCTGGACCTGACAGGCAAGGAGACCCATTGAGGCATAAGACCAGGGGTGAAATGCTACCAGTTCTGACCATTCCGCTAGAACTGGTAGCAAAAAATGCTAAGGTTCGCCGGAAGTAGTAGTTAAAAAATGCTTTAAAAAGGGGAGGGGAGGTTCTAACAATCGTGCAGATCAGCTGTGAGCTGCATGATCATTGGAACTTTTCCCCACTTTTTAAAGCATTTTTTTCCTGCCAGTTCAGGCGAATAGATAGAAAAAAATTGCTTTAAAAGGTGAAAAAAAAGTTGGCCATGCCTACCCAGTCACACAACCCCCCACCAAGCCATGCCCACAGAACCGGCGACAAAAAAAAATATATAGATTTCACCACCGCATCAGATTCATTATTTTGAGGAAAAGCTCAATGCCAATTTAAAAACTATGCCTGAGGATCAATTAAGCAATTTAGGGTGGGTGGGTGGATGGATGGATGGTGGGTGGATGTATGTATGCATATATGGATGATAGATACATAATAGATAAGTTTCAGAATAGATACCAATGTTTTCATTGAAGTGACAAAAGCAATGTCATAATGCATTCTGCCCCTTTCCTAAGTATGTGTGATGTCACAACATATATACAAAAGGGGTGAGGTTTTCACCACAGTAACACAATGCTGCTTCAGACTCTTATGGACAGACACACATGACCATCCCCTCTGCAATGGATGGGACACACTCCTACAGTATAGTATGTCAACTGTTGATATAGGTTATTCCATGATCAGGAACCCTTCAATTAATTATAAAAGCCTATCTATGTGATGTAGTGAATATACTTTCTTGTTTTGACCTGGAGAGGCTATGAGCTGGTAAGGTGAGAAATCAGAAGCCCAGTCCCATACAGGACCATTCCTTAAGGCCAAGTGTCACCAACAATTACAATACAATGCAATAGCAGAGTTGGAAGGGACCTTGGAGGTCTTCTAGTCCAATCCCCTGCCTAGGCAGGAAGCCCTATACCATTTCAGACAAATGGCTATCCAACATCTTCTTAAAGACTTCCAGGGTTGGGGCATTCACAACTTCTGGAGGCAAGCTGTTCCACTGGTTAATTGTTCTAACTGTCAGGAAATTTCTCCTCAGTTCTAGGAATTGGCACAAGGAATGAGCGGAAAGCTCTCCATTACAACAAAAAGGTAGAAGAAAGACATACATAGAGAAAGACCTAGTTTTTTAAACCCTGTAGAACAGTGGTAGGCAACCTGGTCCCTACCGCCCACTAGTGGGTGTTCCAGCTTTCATGGTGGGCGGTAGGAGTTTTGTCTGATACTGAAGCACTTTACTTCTTTTTTTAAATTTACTTTTTACTTTAATGTACTTTACTTTTTTAAAATTTAATTGACTTCCCTACTTTATAAATCACCATTGCTTGGTAAAAGGGCTGTTGCATCAAACCTCATCCTTGAATCTTTTGCTAAGCTTATGGCTTGTCTTCTGGCTCTTGAGAGATTTACTGCAGGGCCTAAGCAGAATTTCCTTGCAGAGACCAACGTTCAATCCCAGCCAGGTTTGCCCTATTAAGTCTTCAAAATAGGTACCCCTGGAGTTTTAAGGAGGTAGGATAGAAATAGGGTGGTAGGAGAACCTTCCTCATTCAATTCAATGTTGTTATCTGGTCCCTCCATTAAAGTAAATGGCAAGAAGTAGATTAGAGCCCAAGGAAATTTCTCAATCAGAATATGGGTATATCTAGTCCAAAATGTTTCCCGATATAAGTTAATTTGATACAAATACAAAACTCAGCAAAGGATATTAAAGGCAAATAGTCTGGGTTTTTTCTGTTCTTAACTGCACAACATCAATATTTTATGGGAGACGTGGTTTGTTTGGATTTTTTTTTCTCCTGAAAAATGAATGAATGGATCAGTGGTGGATTTCTACCGATTCAGACCGATTCGGCCGAACCTTAAGCTTTGACTACAAGCCAAAAGCCCTGGAATGGATGGAGAATGGGTGGGTGGGTGGGTGCTGCATATTGGTAGGTAATCTAACATTAAACTAAAATTGGATCTTCAATCTGGTCCATATAGAAACCTATATAAATTTTCCCTCACCAATTTATACATGACCTTTGGTAATTAATGGCTATGAATGCACTTACCCTCCAAAAATTAGTTAGTTGATTTCAGTTTTGGGGTTTAAAAAAAAATCAACTAACCAGACAGCTTTGATGACTCACTCTGAATACTATTATAATGTGAGTCAGACAAGACCATACAATGATAACTTACTACTCAGTGGTGGTTGTGTCGACATCTATTCCTATTTTTTTCCTAAATTAAAAATATTCCCAAGTACAGGCAGCCCTAGATTTACAAAAGTTCATTTACTGACTGTTCAAAGTTACAACTGCACTGAAAAAAGTAACATGACCACTTTTTACACTTATGACCATTGTGACATCTCCATGGTCACAGGATTACAATTCAGACGCTTTGTGACTGGTTCATATTTATGACAGTCGCAGTGTCTTGGGGACTTGTGATCTACTTTTGTGACCTTCGGACAAGCAAAGTCAACCGGGAAGCCAGATTCACTTAACAACCATATTACTAACTTAACAACTGCAGTGAGTTACTTAACAACTGTGGCAAGAGAGGTCATAAAATGGGGCAACTCACTTAACAACTGTCTCAGAACAGAATTTTTGGGCTCAATTATGGTGGTAAGTTGAGGACTCCATTTATCTTCTTTTCTCCAAAGGGAAAGTGTTCAATTATCTTCTTTTTTTGACATTTTTCAGCTCTACACTATTCCTTTGGGAGAAGGAATAGTACATAGCTCTACACTATTAGAAAGCTTTGCAGCCTTTACGTAAGAACCTTTCTAAATGTGAACATGGGCAACTCAAGGCAGTTTTATTTTCATCTCACCATTTTAGTTGGGATCCCTTCTCTTGCGATCCCAAGCATGGGCTTTGTCTTTTTCGGAGCTGTCATTCACTGATTGACATTTCCAATTACTTATCAGGATGCAGAAAAGAAGAAGGCATTGCCCCGAAGGAGAAAATTGCAAAGGAAAATTAGTTTATCTCCTGGAGGTGAGCAAGAAAGACTTCTGGCTCCTCTCACTGCACTCATTTAAATTCACTCCTCTTCCAGGCCCACGTTTCTAAAATACAGTGGGAGGCTGTTTTTACATGAACCACAGGAAAGGCTGATCCAGCTAGAAAATATGTAATTTAAAAGCTCGCCAAATGTGCATGTTCATTTCTAGGATTAGAATACTCTTATTGTATCCATAGCCTCCTTTTGTTAGAGATCTGTCAAAACCATTGTGCCGTCTGCAAAGAGACTTAAGCAGTAATCTTACACTGTCTGAAGACAATTTGGGTTCCTTTCTTTCTCAGCCTTGGGCCCCGTTGAATTCCTCCTTCAAAGCAAGAGGGAAAGAACAGCTTTCATACCTTTCTGTGGGGTTTGTACACCTTTTTTTAAAAAATCTCTTCTACTCTCCACCTGGCTTATTCTGAACACAGATTATTCTGCTACTTTGTCAGAGATTCTGGTCTCTTAAAAGGAAATTGGCCATGCAGTTCAATGCTACTGACCATCGATACAATCCTGTGTCAATGCAAAAATAAATATTCCGCAGGGCTTGCTTCCAGGAAAATGTGTCCAAAGATCTATTTTTTTAATCATAGAAAATTATAAGGCAGTTAGAAAACTGAAGATCGTTGCTAGGCATGGATGCTTACAATTGGCTAGCTAGTTTTTGTGCATTTAAAAAAAAAGTGCTTTGGGAGATTTTGCTTTGAATGAAGCAGTAGAGTATGAGAAGATCTATGTGGGAGATGGATAAATTATATATGTTTGTGTATAAACCAAATTGAGGGAGCTAGTTTTAGTTTAATGTTGGATTCCCTACCAATATCATTCATTCATTCATTCATTCACTCATTCATTTTGCATGAGAAAAAAATCCAAAGCAACCATTCCCCACCTAAAATTCTGATGCTATGGTTTCTGTCTGTCTGTCTGTCTGTCTGTCTGTCTGTCTATCCATCATCTATCTAATTTTCTATTCTAAACTATCATCCATCCACCCACCCACCCACCCACCCACCCACTCACCAATCATCTATCTAATTTTCTCCTATCTATCTATCTATCTATCTATCTATCTATCTATCTATCTATCTATCTATCTATCTATCTATCTATCTATTATCTGTCTATCTATCTACTCTTTTTCTCTCATTTATCATCTATCACAGGAATTCCCAGTCCATCACTTGGCTGCAGCTGCAGTCCATCACTTGGCTGTGGCTTATTCAGAACCGGAGCGCACAAGCAGTGGGCTGGTGCACACACACACACACAGCTCCACTCATGCAGTGCACCAACACACGCATGCAGTTCGTAGAGCTGGGTACCCATGTGCGTGCATACTGCCTGGCTGCTTGCATGAGTGAAGCTGCACATGCACACATCAGCCCACTGTTCACACAGCTTGGTTCCCCCCTCCTCCCCAACTGGGCTGCTAAGCCACAAAGGTTGGGGACCTCTGATCTATCAGTTTTGTGAGTAGATGTTTGCCTTCCTTCCCTCAGTATTTCTTGCTGACATTTGGACAGGAAAGCGGAAGGTCCTGTGTTGCAAATCCTGGACTTATAAATTACCAGTATGTCCTGGTGCCTTTTGTAAATATCTTCATGCAGCTTTCTTGATAACAGAATGGCAACAGGTTGCCACTGTCTTCATCTAGAATGCTTTTTTGACATTTCCGTCATGCCTACAGTCCTGGGATTTCCTAGTAGTTTCCCATCCAAGTTCTAACTTTTCCATGGCTTTTTTTCTTTCTCAATAAGTTTTGCTTTGTAAGCTCCTTATTATTATTAACATTGGTTGCACAGTCAGCCAGATGCTTAGACTCATCACCAAGAATTCATGTTTTCAATCGATATCTTTCTTCAATTTTTTTTTAATCCCTTTGAGTCAGTGTTGTCTTTTGTGACTATCTGGATAAATCCCTGCAGTTTTCTTGGTAAGATTTTTCAGAAGTGATTTGTTTCTTCCAAGGGTTGAGTCACTTTGTGCTTCAGACAGAACCAGAACTCACAATGTCCTGGTTTATAGCCTGATGCCTTAACCACTACACCAAACCAGGTCTCTTTATTTCATAATGGTATAATTTGATGTAGAGGTTGGGAGATCCAGCTTGTAGCTCAGCTTCAGCCATTGGGTGATTCATGGCATCAATCATTCTTTCTCAGTCCAGCCTACCTTACAAGGTTGTTGTGGGGAATTTCGGGAGGAAGGGAATGGAGTGCTGTAGATGCCACCTTGAGCTTACGAATACAAGGTGGAAAGTTTGTAAGAACAGATAAATAGAACATAAACGCAGGCATGTTACAGTGGGAAGGGGAAGAATCCCAAAACTTTGTTGACTGTGTGAAAGAATAAATTTGGATGATAGCGCTTTGCCAGGTGAGCAAAAAAGCTGTAATCACACTTTTTAACACACCTATACAATCCTCCCCACCCTCCCCCGACTTCAGCATCTTGTTCAGCTCAGACCCTGCTTCTGGTTGCAAACATTTGTCAACTAAGTTCACCTTGCCTTTCAGATGGGATCCACGGTCCCCCAACCTTCTCTCTTTTGGGGGTGGGTGGGTGGAGAGAGGAGAGGGGGAGGGACACACACACACACACACACACACAGAGAGAGAAATGTCAGCAATAAATCATAGAAAATCGTGGAAAACAAAAGAACCTCCTGTTACAGTAATGGAATTGGGTGTTTTCCAATGGATTTAAGTTTCTCTAGAGCAGGGGTCTCCAACCTTTGCAACTTTAAGTCTGAAGGACTTCAGCTCCCAGAATTCTCCAGCCAGCAAAGCGAAATAGGAGCAAAGCTGGCTGGAGAATTCTGGGAGCTGAAGTCCTTCAGACTTAAAGTTGCAAAGGTTGGAGACCCCTGCTCTAGAAGATGGGAATCAGTGTAGATTTTTTGATCTACTTTTTGGATAAGCATTTTACGGATTTTTCTCACCTATATTGCTTCATAGAGCCCCCTTTCCCCATTTAGGCAAATCGATAGGATTATGTTGTGACTCAAAGGACAGCTGTCCAGTTCTTTTGATTTTATACAAGCAATATTCAAGAACTTTCATAGGAATAAGAGGGGCAGAAGTCCCCAAGGTAGAAACCAGGAGACTGTGAGTTCTAGTTCCATCTTAGGCATGAAATCCAACTAGGTCAGGGGTCTGCAAAGTTGGCTCTTTTAAGACTGGTGGACTTCAACTCCCAGAATTCTCCAGCCAGCCTTGCTTGCTGGGGAATTCTGGAAGTTGAAGTCCACCAGTCTTAAAAGAGCCAACTTTGCAGACCCCTGAACTAGGTGATTTTGGGTCAGTCGCTCTAGCTCAGCCGGACTCCACCCCCCACCCCCCCAATAGGAGGTCGTTGGGGGGAAATAGGAGGCGTTTTAGGTATGCTCGCTACCTTGAGTTATTTATTTAAAAAAAAGAATAAAAGTAGGTCAATAAATAAATAAAATATAAATATATGTATCATCTTTGCCCCACTTCTGTAGCCTGACAGTATATCACTCTAACATACAGTAAAAAAAATTCTTCAGTGGGCAGCTGAATAACAAGGTTTTTTCCCCTTTTGTCCGAGTTGAAAGAAAATTTTCTTTCTCATAAGACGCTAAGCATGTTAATAAAAACAAATCCTTTTCAAAGAAAGGTAAACCAGATGCGACGCGTAGTAGCGTCGGGATGGCAACTGAGGCAATAAAATCAGGGAGCCTATTGAAAGCCCAGGGCCGCCGGGTATGGGGGGGAGGCAAAAATGCACCAGTCGGTGAAATACAGCGAGGTCGAAACAGGATTCCGCCTGTTACACGTGTGTGTGTGTGTGTGTGTGTGTGTGTGTGTGTGTGTGTGTGTGTGTGTGTGTTGTTTAAGCGAGTGCGTGCCTCCTGCCTGCCTCTGCATTGCATCCGATTCCAAGCGTCCTTTTGAAACGGCGCTGGGGTCTTTGGAAGATTCTTCTGAGCAACGAAGCCTTTACTCACTCGCGGCTCTGTCCTCGTACGCGAAGTAGTATCTCGCTCCGCCTCGAGCGAAGCTATTCCGTTCGTGGTACTAGAGCGACCCCTATAGGATTGATCTAGAATTATTACTTCGTACGGATCGCGTAAGGGAGGAAAGTGGGAGGTTGGATTCGGTTTACCCCGAAGCAAGCGAGTAAGGATTTTTACACTACTTACTTTCTGAAGAAATAATCCAGTATGTATACTAGCCTTCTTACAAACGAGGATTTAGCAGCCTAGATATAAGAGGAAGCCGTTCAGGCTGCATAACGTCCATAATCTCTCATTTATTTGAGGGGAATCAACCTCACTGAAGTTGGAGGGAAATATTTCTGCTTAAAACGTGCAACTCTTTTTCATCTTATCTACACACCAGCAGCGCCCTTGCAACCCAGGGTAAAGATGTGGCTCATTCCTTTTTTCCTCATCTTCATGCCTAGATTTGTTTCTTGAAAAGAAGCACAAAGTAAACCAATCTTGCTTCTTGGCATGTTCATTCTGCTAAATCAGTGTTTCTCAACTTTGGTGACTTTTAAGTCCTGTGGACTTCAACTCCCAGAATTCCCCAGCCAGCTATGCTTTGAAGTCACCAAGATTGAGAAACACTGTGCTAAATGCTTTCAGCATGAAGTTGAAGAAAAGGAAAATGTAGAAGGGGGGGAAAAAACCCCTAAAACCTTGAAATGGCTTATAAGGCCATGTTCCTTCCAATGTGTCATGTTGCTGTTTCAGTACTTTGCTGTTTTCTTATTATTGAAGGATTTTCTTCCCCTCGCTTTTTGTATTTTTATTCTGACTTTTTTTAAAAAAAAAACAGTTTAGTTATTAAGGATGAAACATGGAATACAGTTAGTCCTTGACTAACAACCGCTCGTTTGGGGACTATTTGAAAAAAGTGAGTGATGACAGGTTTTCAGACTGTTGCAGAATCCCCATGGTCATGTGATCAAAATTCAGAGGCTTAGCTACTGACATGTAAAGTTGCACTTTCCCCTGGTCCTGTGATCCTCATTTCATTTCATTTCATTTCATTTTATTACATTTATATCCCGCCCTTCTCCACAGAGGACCCAGGGCGGCGCACAGGAAATTTAAAAAAACATACACAATAGAAGATAGACAAATAATTTAAAATATATATTAAATAATCCCCAATCCTGTGCTAAAAACCAATTATTAAAAACCCAATTTAAAACTTTTCTAAAAGTCCCCATGGGAGGTTAGGCTAGGCCGGCTTGATGGAAAAAATATGTCTTTAAACATTTGCGGAAGAGGCGGAGGTCGGTGATGGTCCGGAGTTCAGGGGGTAGGTCGTTCCAAAGGGCAGGGCCCGCCACAGAGAAGGCTCTTCCCCTGGGTGTCGCCAGTCGGCATTGTCCGGCCGACGGCACCCTGAGAAGGCCCTCTCTGTGGGAGCGGATCGGTCTAAGGGATGTATGGGGCAGGAGACGGTCTCGCATATAACTAGGCCCCGAGCCATGGAGCGCTTTAAAGATGGTCGTCAGAACCTTGAAGCGCACCCGAAAGACCACAGGAAGCCAATGCAGCTCGCGCAGGATTGGTGTTATATGGGAGCTTCTGGTGGCTCCCGTAATTACCCGCGCGGCTGCGTTTTGGACTAGCTGTAGCTTTCGAGTGCACCTCAAGGGAAGCCCCATGTAGAGAGCATTACAGTAGTCGAGACGGGACGTCACGAGAGCTTGAGTGACTGTGCAAAGGGCAGCCCGGTCCAGTAAGGGGCGCAATTGGCGCATCAGGCGTACCTGATGAAACGCCCCCCTGGCCACGGCCGTCACATGGTCCTCCAAGGACAGCCGGGAATCCAGGAGGACACCCAAATTGCGCGCCCTCTCCACGGGGGCCAGTGTTTCGCCCCCAATGGCCAGAGTTGGAGTAATCTGGCTGAACCGGGGTGCCGGAAACCACAGCCACTCAGTCTTGGCAGGGTTGAGCTTGAGTTTGTTACCACCCATCCAGATCCGTACGGCTTCCAAACACCGGGACAGCACTTCGGCGGCATCGTTGGGGTGGTCTGGGGTGGATATGTACAGCTGGGTGTCGTCAGCGTACAGATGGTACTCCACCCCAAAACCACGGATGATCTCACCCAGCGGCTTCATATATGTGTTAAACAGGAGGGGCGAGAGGACCGACCCCTGAGGAACCCCACATAAGAGGGGTCTCGAGGTCGACCTCTGCCCTCCCGTCAACACATATTGCGACCGACCAGAGAGGTAGGATGAGAACCACCGCAAAACGGTGCCTCCCAGCCCCAACCCCCCCAGTCGGTGCAATAGGATACCATGGTCGATGGTATCAAAAGCCGCCGAGAGGTCTAATAGGACTAGGATAGAGGAATACCCTCTATCCCGCGCCCTCCAGAGATCATCAACCAACGCGACCAATGCCGTCTCGGTACTGTGACCGGGTCGGAAGCCGGACTGGCGCGGGTCTAGATAATCAACTTCCTCCAGGTGTTGAGGAAACTGTTGGGCTACCACACTCTCAACAACCTTCACCAGAAAGTGAAGGTTGGAGACTGGACGATAGTTCTCTAGTAAAGCTGGGTCCAGGGACGGCTTCTTGAGGAGGGGCCTCACTACCGCCTCTTTCAAGACGGCAGGCAAGGACCCCTCACTCAAAGATGCGTTGACAATGCCCTGGAGCCAGCCTCGTGTCGTCTCCCAGGATGCCAGTACAAGCCAGGAGGGACACGGGTCCAATAAACATGTGGTCGCTCTAAGTTTCCTTGACAGCCTGTCCATATCCTCGGTGGTAACAAAGTCAAACTCCTCCCAAGCAGGAACCTCAAGACTAGTCTCGGACAGTCCCACAGGACCACTGTCGATGGAGGGTAGCTCATTCCGAATCCGAGTGATTTTCTCCTGCAGATAAATCCCAAATTCCTCTGCTCGTCCTTGTAGAGGGGCTTCCCGCGGCCTCTGGTGAAGGAGGGAGCGGGTCACCCCAAACAGGGCGGCAGGGCGGTTATCTGCGGATGCAATTAGGGTGGCACAATACTCACGTTTGGCCACCCTTATCGCCACTAAGTAAGCCCTAATATGGGTTCTCACTAGTGTTCGGTCGGCTTCGGAGCGAGAGGATCTCCATCTGCTCTCTAGGCGTCTCTTGTGGCGTTTCATCCCCCGAAGCTCCTCAGTAAACCAGGGAGCCTGGGTGATTCGTCGCCGCAAGAGAGGCCGCAAGGGCGCGACTCGGTCCAAGGCCCCCGTGGCCGCACTTAACCATGCGGCCACTAGGTCCTCAGTCGAGTCGCGGGGCAGGATCACAGGAATTGGCCCAAGCTCCCTCTGGAACCTTTCCGGGTCCATTAGAAGCCTGGGGCGGAACCATCTAGGAGTGTCCGGTTCCGCCTCCCCGCGGTGAGGTGGAGCGATTGGAAAGTCCAGCCGGAGGAGAGCGTGATCTGTCCATGACAAGGGAGTGATGACTAAGTCCCCTATTCCCAGATCGCGACTCCACTGTCCCGAGACAAAGATGAGATCCAGTGTGTTCCCCCCCTCGTGAGTGGGACCTAAAACTACCTGGGTCAGGTCCATGGCCGTCATGGAGGCCATGAACTCCCGAGCTGCTCCAGAGGCTTCGCCCGCCGACGGCAAGTTAAAGTCCCCCATGACTACCAGTCTGGGGGTCTCAACCGCCGCCTCGGCTATCACCTCTAGGAGCTCGGGCAGGGCTGTTGTTGCATAGCTCATTTGTAATCTTCCCAGCCAGCTTCTCACAGGCAAAGTCAATGGGGGAAGCCAGATCCGCTTAATGTCCGAATGAGCCACCTAACAACTGCAGCGATTCACTTAACAACTGGGGCAATTTCTTGTGATATTACTTCTTGTGATAAGTCAGATTTTTAGGTTAATACTGTTCTCAATTACTCATAATGACTCTTTCTTGATTGCATTTACAGTTCCTTAATCTGATTAATCAGTGACTTTTAAAAATCTTCCTATAGTTGCAAATTCCAGCAAGTTGTTGGAGACTTTACATGCAACAATAAACAGGAGCAACATCTTCTGTTTAGAAAGGATGTTGAAGATAGGTTATTTCTGATAGAGATGAGGGGCATAGGAATATAAAAAATAAGCTGAAATAAATGCATGCCCAAAGTTACCTTTGCGGCTACATGTTCTGCAGTGAGGCAAAGGTTCCATTAATGAACAAAGCACAGAGGTTGATTAGAAGTCTAGCATTGTGGAATGTCTACCGACCACTTTTGTATCTCTGTTAGTAGTAACATTTTCTAACCGCCCACCGGTTCCACAGGAATGGTTTTTTATAAAGTTGGGAAGTCAATTAAATTTAAAAAAGGAAAGTGCTTCAGTATCAGACAAAACCCCTACCGCACACCATGAAAGCTGGAACGCCCACTAGTGGGCGGTAGGGACCAGGTTGACTACCACTGTTGTATGTGCTTCCCCGCATATCACTACATCTGCTTTGAAGGATCTAGGGACAGGGGTCTCCAAAGTTGGCAACTTTAAGACATTATTTATTATTATTATTTATTAATTTTTTATACCGCCCTTCTCCCTTCCAGGACTCAAGGCGGTGTACAGGCAGCAATAAAATCAGTAGTATAAAATATAAAATACATAAAATATGTTTAAAAATATATTAAATGGTTGGCCTGTTTTAAAACCTTAATAAAACCCTACTAAAAACCATTTAAAAACTATGCCAGGCCGGCCGCACGAAATAAATAAGTCTTCAAGGCCCGACGGAAGAGGCACAGGCCCGTGGTTGTGCGTAGGTCGGTGGGTAGGTCATTCCAGAGAGGAGGAGCTGCCACAGAGAAGGCTCTCTCCCTAGGAGTCGCCAGCCGACATTGCCTGACCGACGGCACCCTGAGGAGGCCCTCTCTGTGGGAGCGAACTGGTTGGTAGGAGGTATTTGGTAGCAGGAGGCGGTCTTGCAGGTAACCAGGTCCCTTGCCATGGAGCGCTTTAAAGGTAGTTACTAGTACCTTGAAGCGCACCCGGAAAGCCACAGGCAGCCAGTACAGCTCGGGCAGGAGAGGTGTCACATGGGAGCATCTAGGAGCTCCCAGGATCCCCCACACGGCTGCATTCTGAACTAACTGGAGCCTCCGGGTGCACTTCAAGGGAAGCCCCATGTAGAGAGCGTTGCAGTAGTGCAGGCGGGAGATGACGAGGGCTTGAGTGACCGTGCGTAAAGCGTCACGATCCAGAAAGGGGCGCAACAGGCGTATCAGGCGCACCTGATAAAAAGACATGTGGACTTCAACTCCCACGCTTGTTGGGAGTTGAAGTCCACAAGACTTAAAAGTTGCCCAAGTTTGGAGCCCCCCTGATCTAAGGCCCTCTGGAAGATATTTGGAGGAACAGGCACAAGAAGACGGGGAGAAAGGTCCCACAGGTGCTGTCAGGACCCCATAGATCCATATCAGGATGCTGCCATTCTGGTGGGGAGGGCCTGGATGCCAGTTTACAACTTTTTCCTGTTTCTGGTCCTACCTTTCCTTTGATGTACCTTCCTGGAAATGAGCCAGGGGAGGTAATAGCCTGGGGCCATGAGTTTTGTCTCAACTCGAGGAACCAAGCAAACAGCCCCTGAGAGCAGCTCCTTATCACCTTCTCAGCTGGAGGTTCTCATAACAATTTCGCAGAGTTCGGCTTTCTTGAGAAGAGAGGAGAGGCAAGTCCTTACAGGTGCTTTTTCAAAAGGCAACGGGGCTTTGCTTTAAAAACAAAGTCCAGCTGCCTTTTGAAAAAGCACTTTTGGGACAACCGTACCTTGGATGACTGAGAATCTCCATAGACATGCAGAGAGAAAGGCAGAAGGTTGTTTGCACGACAGTTGAGTTGATACATAACAAATAAAGAGGGGCATTCAAGTCTATCAAACACTGGCTTTGATACACATTGATCTGCACTAAACAATCCAATGTGCCCAGAATCATGTGGAAAAATCTTGTTTGTAATCTTTGTACACAGAAATCTTTTAGAGAACAGCATCCATTCCTTACAGAGCATCTTAGGGACAGAGCACTTGTTACAGTTTGTAAACCTACACATACGGCTCGGTGGCAGAGCTTGAAGCCTTAGGGTAAAAAAAAAGAAGAAGAAGAAGAGACGTTTCAATTCTCTTCCAGAAGCTTTTCGGGTTTGATGTCCTTTGGCTCTACCTTGCCTTGATGTAGCTGCTCCTGCCACCAGCTGTCTTGCAGGAAAAAAATCCTTGAACTGGTATCCTCCCCTTTAACTCAGCCGGGTGAGAGACCTGTGGGCCTTAACTGGCAAATGCCAGGGAACAAAAAGTTTTCAAAAACTGAAATAAATTCTGTGTGACTTAGCAAAGCACCTCACCCCTATGGGGAGATAGATTGATAAATATTGTGGATAGATTAGATATCAATGATAGGCAGACACAGAATAATAAAAAAATATTTTTTTAAAAGAGAGAGAGAGAAAATAAGATATAAATATTCATTTCTTAAGTAGTCATCTATATAAATAAAAATGTAACAAGAGTTTGTTCAAAACCGCTAATCTCCGAAAGTACTGCACCGATCGCTCCCAAATTTTCACACAACGTTCCTTTGAAATACGGCACCAATTATATATATAGAGAGAGATTGTGTAGATGTCACACCTGTGCCAGGTACACGCAGTGGAAATGGAGAAATACAGGTAGGTAGGTAGGGGGATAGAGAGGGAGAGGGAGAAATACGGTAGGTAAGTAGGTAGGTAGGTAGGTGGATAGAGAGGGAAAGGGAGAAATACAGTAGGAAGGTAGGTAGGTAGAGGGAGAAAGGGAGTAGGTAGGTAGGTTGGGGGTTATATGGTGGTTGTGTGTACGTGTTTGTGTGTGCAGGTGTAGATCTTTTTTTTTTTTTTTTATTAAAATTTTTATACTGTTTTACAATATATCACCCAGTGCTGTACAAAACAAAAGGAAGAGTTGGTTTCAAGTGTCGTCTATTATCTTTAGGATCTCCAAAATCCACGTTCCCTCGGTACAGGCGTCGAGACGTCCAAAGTTCCAAGTGCATAGTCCACAAATGGCTTCCAAGTCTTCCAAAAGATATCATTTTTATAAACCCCCTCTCTAAATTTAATATCACACGTCATTTTATCATTTAAGGCTAATTTCCACATTTCACAATACCATTCTTCTATTTTAATATTTACCTCTATTTTCCAATATCTTGCTATTACAATTCTACCCATTATAATCATAATTCTAATCAGTTCTTTCTCGTGTTTTGTTAACTCTGGTTCATTAATTATCAGTAACAATATAGTTTCTGGTCTCAATATTATTATTCTTTTCATCATTTCACACATTGTTCCTTCTAATTGCTGCCAAAACTTTTTAATTTTCACACATTTATACCACATATGCTCATAAGTTCCCAATTCCGTATTACATCTCCAACATTTATCATTCATTTTTTTATCTATCAGTGATAATCTTAGTGGGGTCCAGTACCATTTCCAAACAACCTTAAAATTATGTTCTTTAATCCTTATAGATAAAGTCCTCATAATCCGACTCTTCCAATTCTCATTCCAATCCAAATCCAATATTTTAATCTTTAGATCTTCCTCCCAATTCTTTTTCATTACCATTTGTGGATTTCTATCAAAGTTTATAATCCTGTATATCTTACTGACGAGTCCTTTTAACCCGGTTTCATCTTTAATAATTTGAGATACTAAACTTTCAAACTTAGTTTTACTTCTATCTATGTTACATATTCCCCTTACTTTCATATTCCATTTTTCTACCTGTATTTTTTCAAACCAATTTAACTCCAATTTTTGAATTACTTTTTTCTTCCTACTTTCAGTTCCTAAGGCTCTTAACCAATCTACTATATTTCCTATATTTTCATCTTCAATTACTTTGTTCCGACTTATATTGGTTTTAATCGGCCAACTTTCAGTTGTCTTTCCCAAAAACGTTATATCCGGAATCAATTTTTTAACAAATTTATTCCAAGTTTTACTCAACCCTTTTAACCAATAACTATTAATTGTCTTTTTTGTTTTTGCTCTATCTAAAAACCATATAGACCCAAATCTCTTAATATCTTTTAACTCCAGATCTCCCCAATGACCATCTCCACCTTTAAGTATTTTTATCACAGTTCTAATATTATATGCCCGATAATAATTAAGTAGATTGGGAATTCCCAATCCACCCTCTTTTTGATTTTGATACCACAATTTCTTCATTAATCTTGGTCTTTTCCCACCATTACAAAATTTATCTAATTTCTTCTGATATTCTTCTATATCTTTCTCTGTCAAATTTAATGGTAGCATCTCAAATAAAAAGTTAAACTTTGGTAATAACATCATTTTACACATTGCAATTCTACCAAACCAAGACAACTTTATCTCTTTATATTTATCTATCTTTTTCTCTACTTCCTTCAGCATCACCTCATAATTAATTTTTTTTAAATCTCTAACTTTAAGTGAAAGTGTTATCCCCAAGTATTTCAATGTATTCTTAGCTCTTATCCCAAATTGTTCTTGCATACTCTCCCACTCCTTACCATCTTTATTCATTAGTAATTCAGATTTTGACCAATTTACCTTTAAACCTGTCATTTCTTCAAATTCTATCAAATGTTTATTTATCCTCTTTAAATCTCTCTCTATATCTTTCAAAATAATCAAAGTGTCATCCGCATACAAATTTATCTTATATCCCTTATAACCTTCCAACTCTTCATCTGCTTCTATCAATTTAATCAAAATTTCCATAACTAACAAAAATAATGTTGGGGACAAGGGACATCCTTGTCTCGTGCCTGCTTCCAATTTAATCTCTTCCGTCATTATTCCATTCACCTTTACCTTTGCACTGCTTTTTTGATACAGTTTTGAAATAACATGTATAAATTTATTACCAAAGCCTAATGCCTCGATAATTACTTTTATAGTATCCCATTGTACAGAATCAAAAGCTTTAAAAATATCTAACGATATTATACCTAATTCATCTCCATTATTCTCTGCTACATCTATAATATTCAATACTCTTCTAATTATATCACTCATATATCTACCTTTAACAAACCCTACTTGGTTATAACTTATATATTTATCTATAAAACTATTTAATCTATTACTTATAATAGCTGTAAATATTTTAGCATCTTGGTTGATTAAAGAAATAGGTCGATAGGACTCGATCCTCTCAAGGTCTTTATCCGGTTTAGGAATTATAGATATTACTGTCTTATTCCATGACATCGGGACTTCTCCACCATGTAAAATTCCATTGAATAATTTTTGTAGTTTTGGTACTATTAGTTCCTTGAAATCTTTATAAAATTCAGCAGGTAATCCATCTTCTCCTGGGGTCTTCCCTAATTTTAACTCTTGTATTATTTCATTAATTTCCTCCTGTGTAATATCTCTTTCCATCAAGTCTTTGTATGTTTGATCTATCTTCATACCATATTTTCCAAGATGATTCTTCAATTTTTCTAAATCAATTGATTTCTTTAAGTATAATTTTTGAAAAAAATTCCTAGCTACTTCACATTTCTCCAATCTCTTATAACACCTTATACCTTTATCATCTATCAGAGAACCAATTTCTCTCTTTTGAATTTTATTTTTCGCCGTCTTTGCCAATAACCTAGAATTTTTATTACTAAATTCAAAAAAATCCCTATTCAAATATCTTAAATTTTTTTTAACCAATTCAATATCTTCTTCTATCAATTTAGTTTTTAATAAGGTCAATTCCTCCAAACATTTTTTATCTTTCGTAAGTGAGAATTGGTTCTCCAATATCTTAATTTGTCTTGTATCCTGATCAATTTTTGCTTTGTATTCTCTATATTTCCTGCTTGACAATTTAATACTTTCTCCTCTAAATATGGCTTTCATGGTATCCCAAACAATTTCAAATTTAACCTCTTCATTATCATTCAATTCCCAACTTTCCTTCCATTTTTTGAATATCCATATTTTATCCTCCTCCCTTTTATACAATTTTTCATCATATCTCCAACCTCTTTCCTTTTTCTCAAAATTAAAATCTATTTCCATCATGACTTCTGCATGGTCAGAATCCTTAAAAATTCCCACATCTATTCTATCTACTTTATTCAGCAAATCTTTAGAAACAAAAATATAATCAATCCTTGAATAAGTATTATGTACCTTAGAACAAAATGTATACACCCTTTCAGGGCCTTTCAACTCTCTCCAAACATCTGCCACACTGTTTTGAAACATCCATTTATTTAAAATTTCCCCTTTATTTGTTTGTCTAAAGCGGGTAGGATTATTACTATCAATTTTATCCCTAATTAGGTTGAAATCTCCCGCCACAATTACTTTCCCTTCACTTTCTGTTTCCAAAATCTTAGTAATTTTATCCAAAAATCCCTTTTGTTTTTCATTCGGTAAATATAAATTAACCAATGTCACTTTTTGCTCGTTAATATTCCCTGTAATTATTAAATATCTGCCTTCCTCATCTCTAATTACTTGTTTTTTCTCAAAGTGTACCCTATTTGATATCAATATCGCAACTCCTCTAGCTTTGGAAGTCCCAAAAGATTTTTCATAAATTTGCATACCTTTAATATTCATTCTATTAAAATCCTCAGATTTTTGATGAGTTTCCTGCAAAAATAATATATCTGGAGAATCCCTTTTAAATTTAAGTTCCAATCTTTTCCTTTTTATATGATTGCCTGTACCTTTCACGTTCCATGTCATTATTTTTATAAACCGCATTTAAGCGGTAACTTTTTTAAGCCTGACCCCTCCTCTTCCTTTATGTGCACACCAAACACCAAACAAAAAAGACATACAAAAACATAAAACTCCACAAACAATATATAACAAACAACATAAACAAAAAACTCAAATATCAAACACAACAACCACAACAAATAACAAGCAATCTTCATCCCCCACATCCTCAATCAGATATCGCCTCTATATAAAGAGTGCGGGGGAGTGGGACGTGCCGATGGTCGGATCACCTCTTCGGGCTGTTCTTTAAATTCCACTTTCAAAAAAAGAAGACAAGGCTGGCTTCGCCCCGGACTCAGCTTCCTGCTTTTTACTAAGATCCTCCATCTTGTCTGGCGTTCGTTCAGTATCTTCACGAATTTTCTTATACTCAGAGACTGCCGGGGAAATTTCTTTTCTCTTTAAACTCTTGGGATCCTGGCCGCCAGTTGCACCTCTTTCTTCCAAAATTGGGGATTCCTCTTGTACTCCACCCGTCTTAAGCATATAATCTTTAATTTCTTCCAAATCTTCCTCTTTCTCAATCAGCCCAAGCCCCCGAATTAATCTTAATACATCTGTTTCTGGAGTAATAGTATGCATCCTTCCTTTATAAAAAAACTTAAGTTGCTGTAGTGGCCTCCAATTGTACTTAATATCATTGTCTCTCAAGAGCTTTGTAACTGGTTTCAAATGATATCTCCAAGCTCTGTCTTCCCTGGAAATATCCGGAAAAACTTGAATCTCTTTCTCCTCAAACTTAGGAACACCTTCCAGTTCTCTTATTTTTGCCATAACCTCTAGTTTATCTCCAAGGTTTGCAAATCTTACTAAAACATTTCTAACCGCTCCACCTTGCCTCTTATAACCAATTCTAAAAACACTTACTAAATTTGCTGCTGTATATTCAAATCCAAAATCATTCAACCATTTTAGCACCCTCTGCTTCAAATCATCCGATCTATTTTCTGGAATATTACGTATAACAATATTGAATTTTCTAGCTTCTTCCTCCAAAAGACTAATTCTCTTATCTTGCTGCTGGTTTTTATAAAAAATTCCTTCCATCTTACGATCAATTTGTGCGTCGTGTGCATGAATTTGTTCAATTTCATCTTTAATAAATTTCACCTCCGCGTTTTGCTTTACAAAACTAACATTCAATTCACTTATCTGTTCTTTAGCTTTTTGAACTTCCAATGTCAAATTAGCCACATGATCCGTTAATCCGGTTAACTTTTCGCCAATTGTATTCAAAGCTCCGAAGATCCTTTCCAGCTCTGAAGGCTGTTGAGTCGACATTTCAGTTCAAAAACAGACTTTATATTTATACTTCTTTGCCAAGAGGGTCTCTTATAAAGAATAAGGGCAAACAGTGTTCCAAATCAGATAAGGCTAAGCCGGCTTAAAATGCACCAAAAGAGCCAAAAAAAAAAGCCTAGGAGAGCTTCCCCAGTTTATTTAACTTTTAAGCCTCCATTTTAAGTGTAATCGAAAAAGCTTGTCCGCTACATTCAGCTCACACAATCCACTTTAAAAGAATTAGAAAGTTCAAAGGAGTTATAATCCACATGCCATCACCAACTTCCTTCTTTCTTAAACTTCAGCTTGTATTTACAGCCTTGTAGCGAGACAAAAGGCATGCAAATGATCTTTGCCAGAGACAAAGGGTAGCCCCCCTTACCTCGGCCGCTCGCCCAACTCTCTGCTCCACGGAGAAACAAAACTTTGAAATTCAAGCAGTTCGAGTTGTCCGATCACTTTGAAAAAGCAATTTACAAGTCACACCGACCTTCCAAAACATCTATAAACATTTCCAGCTCTCAGCGGCGCGTTTTAATCACTTTAATCCACATTTGTTGGTAAAAAAAAGCCCTACGAGGTGGAGAAAACGTCCTCACCTCATCCGGCCATAACCACGCCCCCCGTGCAGGTGTAGATCTACACACAGATTGGTTGGCCATTTAACCAGACTGGGCCACAGCAATGTGTGGCCGGGAACGGCTAGTGTGTAATAGAAAAACAGAAGCCATAACAATAGAGAGCACTTCAAAACGCAGAAAATAATATCCAAAGGAAGAAGATAAACAATAGAAACTAAGGCTCTGAGATGGCGGGATGATGGTACCGATCTATTATCTAAGTTTCTAGGTCACACTTTGCCACAAGAGATATGCAGTCAATATCAGACACTTGATCTATCTCAACTAGCACATATAAATTGGCATAAATAAAAAGTCCTGGCTAAATGTTTAATCATACTTTACAAAAGTGTTTCTCAAACTCAGGACATTTTTTACATGCATAAATTTTAAATTAAAGGTTTTTACAAAGGACATAAACATTAAGATAAACAAAGGATTTTAAAAAGCAAATGAAGAAAGAAAAAAAGAAAAAGTGCAGAAGAAGAAAAGCCAAAAGAGAGAGAAAAAAGAAACTTCCAATTTTTTTGGCAGCAAGTGCAGGTACAATTACAATATTGGCTCTTACTCTGCGATTGCAGAAAAAAACTCATTTATTTTATTATGGATAATATTTTGTTTAATCGTCAAAAGTACAAATTATGCTGGTTGGGAATTCTGGGAGTTGAAATCCATAGATCTTAAAGTTCCAAAGTTGGGGGCCAAAACCCTGTCTTAAAGACAAAGGATCAGCACAGCAACCTTGAAACAGACTTAGGAACAGTATCACCTTGTTCCTTTCCCTGCCCCGTCATCTAAATTCTACCTTAGATCTTGAAAGACATAAGATTTCAAAGGTGCCAAAACAAACAACCTTCCTCAGGAAGCCATAGTTTCAAGCAGGCAGATACGTATTCCCTGCGCAGGGAGCAGCTGTCAATCTTGTGAATATCAGGTGGCATCACAATACTTAGGCTGCAGCGTCTCTCTCAGCTTGGAAATATGAGATTGTATGGAGAATGGTAAATATAGAACATACAGAGGTGGGGAAAAGAGGCCCAATTACTCTCATGAGTTTCTTTTCATGTAAAAGTGATCAATATCACATTGTTTTAAATGTCATTCTGGTTTGTGGCAGCTTTTAACTCCTGACAACTCTTCAGATAATATTAGGAGTGATGGAAATGCAAATATAGTTTGCCAGTTTCTGCTGTAACCCAAAGGCCTTGTCCTGGCTTTGGAAACTTTGCACTTCAGAAAGCAGCACAGGCCTGGCCTCTCCCAGGATCCCTGAAGCCTTATCTTGCCGTTCCCAAGGGAATCCAGTCATTCTGGTGAGATTCTTGTAACTGTTGTTGACTAGCAATAAAACTCCTGCTTGAGGCTATTCATGAGTGATTCTGGCTGCTTTTGCCTGACATGGACTGACAAACTTTTTCAATGTGAAAATCAGAAGCCTTTCCGCTATCGCTAATATTACCAGTTCCAGAGCAGTTGCATCAAAACGGTGAGTGATTTCTCCCTCTCCCACACTGGCTGTTAAATTTGTTTTTAGAACCGTGAGCCGTGTGATTTGGGTAGTGGACCACAGGCCATAGGCTGCTAACCCCTTCTCTAGTCAGTTTGCTAAGTAAAATCTCTTCCAGCTCCTATAGCATTTTCATGAAGCCTGCAATCAATTTGTCTGCCCATGGGGAAGGTCTAAGGGACTTTTTTTTCCTTCTCAAACCATTATCTTTCCATTTCCTTTTGTTTGCCTAGACTTCTCTTTTCCTATTTCTGTTTTGGGTAAATTACAAACCCTAGATCTGTCAGATTCTGATCACCCATATTATGCCCTTGCTTCTCATGGCAACCTCCTATCAGTTTGCATGCCTCTGGATCAGTCTTTGTTCATAGCCACTGCCTGGATTAGCCCCTGTAGTTTCCTTGGCAAGATTTCAAGAGTTGTTTTGCCATTGTCTCCTTCCTAGGGTTGAGAGCAGAGACGATATTCAGCAGGTTCTGACCAGTTGCGGAGAACTGGTAGTGGAAATTTTAGGTAGTTCGGAGAACCGGAAAATTCCACCAATGACTTGGTCCCGCCACCATCTATTCTCTGCCTCCCAAGTCCCAGCTGACCTTCCCCTGCAAGCCACGCCCACTGAGCCACACCCACCAAGTCATGCCATGCCCACCGAGCTACACCCATAGTAAAAAAAATTGAATCCCACCACTGGCTGAGAGGGAGTGACCCTGCTGGACTAGAACTCTCAGTCTCCTGGTTTCTAGCCTGCTGACTTAGCCATTAGCCAAATTGTCTCTCTTTGGTTAAACAAATGAGGACTTTAACTGATAGATGCTCACACACACACTATGGCAGGCACAATAAATGCCAGCACTGGCTATTTCTTGAATACTCAGTTTAGCAGATGTCGTTACAAACAGAGTGGGAATTGCTGGCTTCCAAGCGGAGAATTTACAGTGAAAAGAAATTAGGACAGCAGGAGAAAGAGGGTGAGAGGAAGGTCTATAGGTCCATAAGAAAAATGCCGGAATCCACATTCAGGGAATATTTTGTTTAGAAAAAAACATGCAGATTTTGTGGCTTCAGCAGTAAAGAATTTCCCTTTCCCCTTTGCTCCACCTCCATTTAATGAAGAGTGCTTAAGAAATAATTCTTGTGATCTTTTTTATAGTTTGGATAGCCCTAAAATGGTATTGGCCACCTGTGGTTTCCAGAAATGCAGGAGATTGAGATAGATTGTTCAGAGGCCCTGAGGAGATATGGCAATATCAGTGTAGCAGAGAAAGAAGCCCAGTGAGCAGAACGTCCCGAAAATGCTTTTGTCTAATGCAATCCAGCCTGCAAACACAGACAACACAGACAAGGGAAGAAAGCAAAGTAGACCAAGCTTCAGATATTTCAAAGCATTCCCCCTAGAGCGTATTCTTGCTAGCCGTGAACTCAGCAGCAGCAACAACGAGATCTAGACATAAAGCAAACAGAAGGGGTTTTATTTTAAGTTCATGACTTCCTAATCATGATACAAAGTCAGATTTCCTCTTAATGAGAGGAGATGTTACAACGGTTTATTATCCAGCTTTGTATTCCTTCTGAGCTAAGAAAGCAGAGCTGCAAAAATCCAGATATCCATATTTATTTTTTATTTCTTTTGCAAGCTAACCCATGGCAGCCCTAATATAAAAATTAATTCTCTAGAGATCCCCCCCACCCCTCCTGAAATCTGCTAGTTTTATGTCAAGGTGGAAGGAGAGTCAAACGCTGATTTTATTGGGAGCCAAGCACATTTGTATAGTGGCACTGTGATTAGAGTGCAGGACAGCAGCCTACTTCTGCTGACTGCTGGTTGCCTGCAATTTGGCAGTTTGAATCTCACCAGGCTCAAGGTTGACTCAGCCTTCCATCCTTCCGAGGCGGGTAAAATAAGGACCCAGATTGTTGGGAGCAATATGCTGACTCTGTGAACCACTTAGAGAGGGCTGTAAAGCACTGTGAAGCGGTATATAAGTCTAAGTGCTGTTGCTATTGCTAAGTATTCAAAGCATCTCTATACTTGATAAGAGTACTTGGGTTAAGATACCAGGCCAGAAACCAGGAGACTGTGAGTTCTAGTTCCGCCTTAGCCATGGAAGCCAACTGAGTGGTTTTGGTCCAGTCACTCTTTCTCAGCCCAACTTGCCTCATACGATTGTTGTTGTGGGGAAAATAAGAGGAGGGATACGTTCACCTTGTTGAGTTATGTATAAAAATAATAGAATTGGAATTTAAAAAAAAATCTAAATAGGATAACTAAACAAAACTACATTTATTAGTTTCAAAACTAATAACCCTTCTACTCGTTCTTGTTGAGGTCCTTGACTTGCGACCGGTCCTCGACTTACGACCGGCCGCAAGTCTTCGACCTCATCCCTGTAGGCTTGGTAACAGCCAGTCGCGTCTGATTGGTTCGGATGCGACTGGCTGGAATTGGGTTGCTGGGCGTTCTGATTGGTTCCCCGCTTGACAGCTCTTGCTTAAATAGCTGTCAAGCGGGGAAGCCCCTGTCTACCGCACCTTCTGTTTTCTGTACATAGTTTAGCTTTTGAGTGTGCGATTTTTGCCTAATAAAAGGCTGTTGTGTTTGACTAACCTGTGTCGGACTCCCTCAATTACACAACTTAACAGTTCTCATGTTCCATTTATTTTGTTCATGAGGTAAACATCAAACATTTTTCTCAGTTCCAGTTTTTCTTTTTTTTTCTTTTTCTTTTTGCTTTGTCATCTTGCTGGATGAGGAATTAAGTAGACATTACTTGGTAGCTTCCAATTGACCTAAATGAGAATAAATTTAAAACTATGTATGCCTTATATTAAAGGTATATTATATTAAACATTAATATAACTTAATATTATTATATCTTAAATCTGTTTTAATATTTTTTCTCAGAGTGACAGGACATTACGCTATCAGAGTTCAAGAAAAAGGGGCTCTTGAACAAAATATTGTAGGAGGCCATATGTCCGTGATGGTGAATCTGTGGCACGTGTGGCACGCAGCACCCACTCTGTGGGCCCCCGAGCCATCACCATAGTTCAGCTCCACCATGAATGCACGTATTCCTCCCGCTGGCCAGCTGGTCATTAGGTATCTACCATGCCTGTGGGGAGTCACACGCACACGTGGGGGGACATGCATGTGTGAGGCGGGGCACATGGGGGTACACGCTCATGCATGGGGGTGGGACACATGCAGGGGTGCATGTGGGGGGCAGTGTGGGTACATGTGCAGATGGGTGTATGCAGGGTGCACACGCATGCTTTGCATTTTGGGGGTTCTAGCAGATGCATTCATGCAAGTGCTGGGCATTCGGTCCAGAAAATGTTGGTCATCACTGCCAGATGTGATTCTGAGATTACAGGTTGTCCACCACTGGTTTAAGGCAAGGATTCGTGAAGATGGACTTATTCAGCTTTCTGGCAGCTTAGTTTTGACTGACTTTCTTTAAAGGCGTGAGACACTTCAACCTTCTTTAGACTAGTGGTTGCACTGCTACCATATCTAAAAATTCTATGGTGTTTTCTCATCTTCTGATGCAGCCTAGCTGTCTCTTTTCATTCCAAGAACTACCAGAATTGCTGGCAGAGTTTGATATATGAGCTGGGATTAATTCAAATATACTTTTGATAATAGAGGAACAAGAAGTATAAACAAGAAGCGTGTTTAATTAGAAGTATGAATAATTAGAGTAGAATAATGAATCAAGTTTGGTAAACCTACATTCAGAGGTGCTTCGGGATAGAGCTAATTGCCTGGAGAGTAAGAGGAGCTAGTGGGAGATTTTCTGTTCCCTCTGATGTTAGAATGTAAGATTCTGTTCTCTGTTGAATGCTTCCATTTCTTGTTGGGCTGCACTGCCTGTGAATACTTTTCTGCCTATGTAATAAATTGAAATTATTTTGTTTGGCTTTACTAATTCAGTCCTTCTGCTTTCTGCCTCTCTTGTGTATTCAGATCCAGGAATCTATTGCCCACTGAAGGAAGACAAACATATGTGTCTCAGGATAATGTTGCAAGATGCAATCTGGGTCAGTCACTGGGACCAAAAGTTTAATCTTCCAAGCTTTCACACTCACCTTGGAGCCCATCTTCAAGTAACATCTTTGTAGCAGAGTGTGGGCCCACCCTTTTCTAAGACAAAACCCTCATGCGATGTGACTCTGAGGAAAGGGGGATCTTCCCTTTGAGTAAACAGCTGGGGTTTGAGTTAGGTTGTAAGCACTCCACTTTTCTTCATTTCAAAATCTCCATGAGAACAGAGGAGAATGATTACAGCGGTTAACTGGTGGAGAGATTTAGGAGGTAGTTGAATGGGTGATTGAGATGGAGAAATGCTGGTCCCGCTAATCCTAAAGTGAAGATAGTCTGCAACCATATTGTGCCAGTTACATAAAGAAATCTAATTGAAAACAATAACAGTGATGTATAGGAACGCTGTTTCACTGACCTGAGCCTATACTTTGTAAAGTAAAATCCCTTTCATCCCTTCCCATAGGATATCAATATCATTTGATTGAAGATTTTCCACTAACCCTGCAGGGCAGCTGTTGGCTGAAATCTAGAATAAATTCTATTTGTGAAAACTGTCATGTAGCTGTATATAATGGACTTGTGGAGCTCTGGAGTATGGCAAAAATATATCTCCCAGTACCTCAGCATCTCCTTCTCTCTGGTACTCTAGCACTCTCGTACTCTTCTACAATTTGGCATCTCCACGAGCCCACTAAACAAGAGGAAAAGGAGGAACATACCAATAAACCACAGACTACTAGTAGATAGAGTTTCTGTACATTGGGATTAAACTTGATTGTGCTTCCCAAAATATAAAACACGTCTAAAAAGTTGTATTATTATGGTTCGTTGCACAATCAGCCAGATATTTAAACTGGATTTGGCATTTTTTTCCCACTTAACCCGGTCCGCATAATTTTTCAGTTTTGACGTTCAGATGTTGATACTTTGTGATCTTCTTCACTTCTCTGTCCTCTATTCTATTTTCTCCTGGTATTGCTATCTCCTCATCAATCATCCACACTTCCTTCTTTTTCATTTGTCCACTTATCCAGGCCTTCTCAAGGACCAACAATAGTCATCTATTATTGTTTAATAATATCAAAGCTATTGTCACAGGGTATAAGTTGTTCTAAGTAAAGCTGCCTTTGGCAATTGACTGGTAGTGATTTTTGTCCATGAAGATGGTCTTCAAATGATTCTCCAGTTGGTTTGGGGTTGCACAGAGGTGCCTATTACTATTTGGCACTGTTTTTCCTTTATTTGCCACAGTTGTTCTATTACTATTTGTGAGTCTTTGTGATTTTTCTCCAATTCTTTCTCTTCTGTTTCCAGGTATGCAGAGTCCATTATCCAGATTTGTTTGACTTTCTTTGCATATTTGTGATTACTGGAAGAAAAGCAACTTTTCTTCCAGTAGTCCTGCAACTGCCGCCCTGGTTGCTCAGCCAACAATCCTGTTACTATTAGTAGTAATAATCTACAGTTAGAGTCTAAATCTAAGACTAGTGAAAACTTAATAATTCAAATCCTAAACAGGCACCCAAACATTATTAAGATAGAATTCAAGAATATAAGCACTTCCAAGCAGGGTCCTATTTTGTAAAATTAGGGTGCTCAGGTCCAACATATTCAATATTTCATGCATCAAGAGAATCATTTAGGTATTGCTCTGAGGACTCTAAACACAAGTGGTGTAACAGTGGATTTCCCCCCCATAAGTGTTCACATTCTATCTGCAAATCCCAATATCATATTTCTTTCCTAATTATTTTTCCTTAATCCTAGCATCACCCGGTATAGCAATATCAATGAAACCAGACTTTCTTCATATTAATAATTGTTATACGAGGCGTATTATGAACAAGATGCCTGCTTGTCTGTTTCGATCTTAAAGTCCTATACAAGTGATGACTAACCTTTTTGTCGTCGCGTGTCGAAAGTGTGCATAACAGCACACATGCATGCTGACACCCATAATGCAATTCATGCATTACCCCATGTGCCCCGCCTCCCTGTGCATGTGCGGCAAACCCCCGCATGCACCCCACCCCATGCATGCGTGGCAGAGACCTGAAGACCAACTGGCCAGCAGGGGGCAAGTGCGCATGTACAGTGAAGTGGGACTGGGGTGACGGCTGGTGTGCCCACAGAGAAGGCTCTGCGTTCCACCTGGGTGGCTCATCATGGTCCTATACAATCTTAAGCCTCTCATTTTTTAAAAAAAAAACCTTCTCAATTTGATAGTTTCAAGAGTCTTTACTATGTTCAGATCCAAACCTCTGGCAAAGTTTCCAATTAATAATTTTAGCAACTCGGTCATGCCACTGTTTGTAATTGCAAAATTTTGCTGTTGCCATTGATCAAATGGTCAATTGTTTCATCATTTTCACTACAAGTCTGTGTAACTTTTCAGTTTTGATTTTCAGATACTTTGTCATCTTCTCCAATTCTTGGTTCTCTGTTCTATTGTCTCCTGGTATTGCCATCTTCTCATCAATCATCCACACTTTCTTCTTTTCAACGGTTAAATCTGGTGTGCTACGAACCAAGACTTTATCAGTCTGTATTCAGAAATACTGCAATATTTTAACCTGATCGATTTAAACAGCTTTTTAAACTCTATTGTTATTATTCCTTAAATAGGTAGACAGAAAAAAATTGGAGATAAGTGATCCTTCAAATAACAAGGCTATATACCATCAAGGTGGCATAGGTGATAACCGGCATCTTCAATTTACCTGAAATTGACTGGCAACTAAGGCAGCTCACATAGCAGTAGAAATACATTGTCATAATAAAAAGTACCTGTTTCTGCTTGCACCACTGAATTTTGAATCAGCTGCTGGATTTAGGTGGTCTTCAAAGCAGCCACACATAAAAAGTGTTGCAGTAGTATAATCATGAGATGACCACTGCATGAGTAACCATCCAAAGGGCCTTCCCAGTTGAAGAAAGGGCACACTTGAAATACATGAGAAACAAGAGATATGAGAGTCCTCCTACAACTGCTACCTACTACTCAAGCTATTGCTGGAGGTTCAGGAGGAACCCCAAGCTACTCTATCCAAGATCAATGGTGAAAACGTCCCAACCTGTGGGACCATACAGCTACAGCTACTGAGACTTATCAGGATTGAGCTGAAATCTATTCAACTCCATCCAGATTTGACCAGTCTTCAGACACTGAGTCAATCCATCGAGAGTTTCATTTAGCCAGCAATGAGATGTAAAAATGGTATCATCATTATACCAAACTGACAGATGACCTCCCCCAGAGGTTTCAGGTACACATATTGAAAGAGGCAAAGACAGAGACAGAGAATTGAACTATGTTGCATAGTAAGTGAGGTGTCATGAATGCAATTTCTCCTCTCCTCCTCACATTAGCACCAACTGGGAGTAACCATTGGGGGGGGGAAACCATTATTTTCCACTGCCTATCCAGAGGCATATCATAACCAGCAGTATCAAACGTTGCTGAGAGATCAGAGAATGCAAGATTGGATTCATCACCCCCGTACCACTTCTATCAAAGGTCATCAGCAAGCACAATCAACTCTTCCCTTGGTCTGAAACCCAAACCAAATCCATTTCCTTAACTGGAAAAGAATAATCTCTTCCCAAAAACGTTGGATTACAATTTCCAGAAACTCTATTCAGCTTGCATGTTTGTGGGAAATCAAACTGTCCTACAACAAACTGGGGGGGGGGGGGGGGAAATGGGGAGAAGTTCAGAAATGGTTCATTTCAGGAAGTTGTAAGATCCAGAAACCATAACCTGGATGAAAGGCAGGTGTCTTCCATGGCACTAAAAGACTTCAAAGAATCAAAAGATGAGCCAAGTAAAGAAGCATAGGTAAAAGTGGACATCTAACAGTACTTTCAATAAAGAGAATATCTGTAGCTCAAGGAAGAACTTTGGAGGCCTTGGTGCCCTCTTAAGTTTGGTAGTTTGCAGACATTCCATGTTCCCCCTAAGTAACATCATCATTTCTAGTCGGTATGGGGTTTTCCTTTGAACTCTCTCAACTTTGTTATTTTTCCTTTGCCTCTATCCTATAAATATTTGAAGCAAACAAGGGAAACAACTTACAGAAATAGAGCACAAAACTCAAAATGATATACAGGAATTCAAGCAATGCCTTAATTAGAGTTTAAGATCTGTCTTAAAGATAAGATAAGATTGGATAAGACTTAAGATCCAAGCAAGACTTGTCTATTCATTAAGATTTGGGACTGATATACTGTACTATATATTGCTTTCTGTGCAGTCAAGTCAATCTACGTCCAAGTAGCTCTTCTTTTAAAATAAGTTTAAAAGGAGTTGAGAGCCAGTTTGGTGTAATGGTGAAGGCACCAGGCTCGAAATCAGCAGACTAGGAGCTCTGATCCCACCTTGGCACAAAGCCAGCTAGGACTTTGGGGCAGTTGTGCTCTCTCAGCCCTAAGAAGCAAACTGCGGCAAGCTGCTTTTAAATATTTGCCAAGAAAACTATATGGATAGTCCTGGCAGTTGCCAGGAATCAGCACTAATTCAAAGGTATGTGTGCACGCACACACACAATGCACACACACAAACACAGTAGTTCTAAATAGATAATAAATAAATCTAAATCTTAAAAAAAAGAAGAGGAGCGAACAATGTACTCTTTTTGAAAAATGAAATACAATACCGCTGTTCATAGCAACAGAATTGGAGTTTTCTGCAAAGTTATGGCATTACTTTAACAGGTATTTTGAACATCTCCCTCCTTTTTATATAGTCTCCATAACTCTAATTTCCCTTTTCTTTCTTTCCTCTTCCATTACAAGCATTTGGAATATGTTACGGAATAAACTGTATAAATGAGCTTAATTTGGGCTTATACATGATCAGTTTTCTATGCGGTAGCATTTCTAATCTGACCAGTCATATGCCATAGATAATGGGAATATGAACATATCTACTGTATCACAAAGAAGATAACTAATGTTAAGGACTTGTCTCATACTTATCTCAAATATTATTTACAGTTCTTTTCCTACCACCCTGCTTGCTGCATCTCTCTGAAAAGGACACGTTTCTCCCAAAAGGAAATACTGCACTTTATGAATTGAAGCCTGTAGTTCTGTCTTGGTAAGATACTTTTCAAATAAATTGAGATCAATGGCACATGACAAATGATCAGACTTTGCACTTAACAACAAAGTATATAGCTCAGTTCCTTAAAATCAAGTTAACAGAAGTATCTCTTAAGCTTTGAACAAAGTCAAATGCCTGAGGTGGGCAGATGATTACCTTGAAGTAGATGGCATGTGAGGGCAGAAGGAAATGTATGATCATTGGTGACCTCACACTACAAAGGTGCCCCTAAATGATGGGATGAGAACTAAGCAGAGAAACCCTTCTGCCTCCTTTCTATAGCAGAAGCCTAAAAAAATTCAGTCCAAATATGCTCACTGTGTGAAGTTGCAGGATGAGGAAATGGCCCGGTGACCGAAAGCAGCACATTTTCATCTAGAATACGTTGTACAAATGGTATACACAGTAAGCGGCTTCTAATGTAAGGAGAAGATATTCCTCAAAGCAGAAGCATTTGAATTTTGCAGAGCATGTCCTTGGGGGTGGGGAGGGGTGTTTGTACCAGTGACAGTGAGGATCTGCTGCATAACCCTCAAGCAGGAGACCCTCTGTTCTTAAAATCCTTCAGTTCTGGAGCACCACAATTTCTGAAGGCAAGCTGTTCCACTGATTAATTGTTCTAACCGTCAGGAAATTTCTCTTTATTTCCAGGTTGGATTTGCTGCATAACCATTATAAGAAATGAGAAAAAATAGAGTAAGAGTTAAGAGGTTTGAGGTTAGAATAGATGCTGGAAGAGACCATGGAGGTTTTTCTAATCCAGCCCACTGCTCAAGCAGGAGACCCTATTCCATTTCAGAAAAGTCGCTGTCCAATCTCTTCTTAAAAACCTCCAGTGATGAAGCACCCACAATTTCTGAAGACAAGTTATTCCACTGGTTAATTGTTCTCACTGCTAGGAATTTTCTCCTTAATTCCAGGTTGCTTCTCTCCTTGATTATTTTCCATCCATTGCTTCTTGTTCTGCCTTCAGGTGCTTTGCAGAAAGGGTTGACGCTCTCTTCTTTGTGGCAGCCCATGAAATACTTGAATACTGCTGTCATCTCAACCTAGTCCTTTTCATTAAACTAGACATACCTAATTTCTGCAAGTGTTCTTCATAAAGTTTAACCTCCAGACCCCTAATTAGCCTCCGAATGAATGATTTGAAGGTTGCTTACATTCTGGCTTCAAAATAAGGATAACAATACTGTCAAACTTTCTACTGGTAATTGGTTTTATTGTACAAATAAACATACAAACCAGGCTATGCTACTGTTTGGCCCTTTTCATTTTTAAGGAATGCCTCTTGTGCTCCATTGGATATCCAAGAGAAGTCATGAGAAATACTCATCTCCCCATTGAATGCTTCTTCTCATTGGAAAGAATGTAGAAAATGTGGAGATGTTGCATGCTTCTAATAATGAATTGAAGCCTTCACTTTACTCATTCTTTAATTACTTGATGGGTCTTAAGAATTTACTCAGGTGAGAGTTAGTAGAATGTACCAATTCCTAAAATTTGTAGGGATATTCCTACATCAACTTCAGGTTGTGCATGGCAATATGTCGATGAAGATTCTGTCATCCAAGTAGAATTGGCTAGATGTTTGTCATGGCGACTGGACTTCTTTTCTTGTTAATTTGAGATGTTTTGCTGCTCATTGAAGCAGCTGCTTGGGTCTGAACAAGTTGGTTAGGAGAATCCAAAGTAGGCAGAGTTGTTGGAATGTGCCAACTGGTAAAATTTGAATCTTCTTCCACTACATCCTGGACTACCTGTGCGATCAGGAGCTGATGCTGCCCGAGGGTTTCCCGGAGCACACTTGTGCCACGAAGTTGAGCACTTCCAGCTGCCCGAACTGGTGCGCCATCTGGTGGCCTCAGGTTCCTCTCCGGCCCAACCACTGCCATACTTCGCCGGGCTGCTGTGCACCTCTTTGGTCTGTGCCGAGGACCCCCCCCCCGTTGGGGCTGGGCTACTTAGAAGTGGACTTCAACAAGACCCTGGCCTTGGCTGCCCTGCTGACTTCGGGCCGCAGCCACTGGGGCCACTACCGATGCTGGCAGCTTTGCTCTCCCTGGATGCCAGCAGTGGTATTGTGGGCGGCTGTCACTCAGGCTACATCACCACCAGCTACTGAGGCTCCAACACCATCGGTCGGGACATGCAAGCTGACGCCAAGTTCCCTCAGATGGCATGCATCATGGGCTGCGGCAAGACGGTGCTGGCTAAAGAAATCTTTGGCGAGACATTGACTGAGAGCTGTGACCTGGACCGGCCTGCCAAGCATTACATGGCCCACTTCTACCTCGAGTTCAACTTCTTGGAACAGGCCTTCGACTGGCTGAGTGAGGCTGGCTTCTGCAAGGCCGCCTACTCCTCCATTTTATAACCTTTCTTGCCACAGTTGTTAAGTGAATCACTGCAGTTGTTAGTAACAGGGTTGTAAAGTAAATCTGGCTTCTCCATTGACTTTGCTTGTCAGAAGGTCACAAAAGATGACCATATAACTCTGGGATACTGCAGCCATTATAAATATGAACCAGTTGTGAAGCATCTGAATTGTAATGGGGGGGGGCTATGGGGATGCAGCAGTGGTTGGCTATGGGGATGCAGCAATGGTTATAAGTGTGAAAAATGATCATAAATCACTTTTTCACCGCTGTTGTAACTTCAAAGTCACTAAAAGCATGGGTGTAAGTTGAGGAGTACCTGTATAGGGAAATTAATGCAAAATAGCTTCACTCCCTTCAGTATAAGTAAGGGGAAAACAATAAGGATATTTTCACTTCACATTGCTCCTTGTTTGGAGATGTGTATCACATCTCAGCTGATAGCAGCTTGGAGAAACCAGGAGGCCATGTGTGTGAAAACCAAAATCTAGAGATGCAATTTGTACATTGCTTAGTTAGGAGAAGTTTTTTGAGACAGGCAACGAAATTGGAAGAGGGAGTCAATTTATTTTCCAAAGCACCAGAGGGCAGGACAAGAAACAATGGATGGAAGCTAATCAAGGAGAGAAGCAACCTGGAATTAAGGAGAAACTTCCTAACAGCGAGGACAATTAGCCAGTGGAATAGCTTGCCTTCAGACATTGTGGTGCTTCATCACTGGGGGGTTTTAAGAAGAGACTGGACAGTCATTTGCCTGAAATGCTAGAGGATCTGCTGCCTGAGCAGGGAGCTAGACTAGAAGACCTCCAAGGTGCCTTCCAGCTCTATTCTGATTCTGAAATCTATGAGAATGTGTAACAGAAACCCCATTTACTGTAACAGAAACCCCATTTACAGTATGTGCTTTGCATATGGCTCCTCCAGGACTTGGTTACCATATTGCCATGGATTATTACTCACATGGGTCTAATATCAAGAACTAGACAGACTACGTCATTCCTTCTCTCTGAAATTGTGATGTACCATGATGACTATTAGCAACTGTTGTGAGCTGAACAATCCAATAGTTGCTTTCCTGCATCAACTGATAGCAACTGTTGTGAACTGGACAATCCAATAGTGCTTTTCTGTATGTCTGGGAATATCCCAGGCTTAATAGCCTCTCTCTTTTTCCTACTTTTAGAACACTTCAAAGCCCAGTGTGAAACTTCATCACCTAAACATAGCACAATGAAAAGGTGATGATTTTCCTTTGACTGGTCTTGGTTTAAGTGGTTTTATATTGTTATCATTGGCTTTCAGGAGGATTGTTAGCTAGAAGGGGGAGGGGGAAAATCCGAAGTGTCTATTCACAAGCAAGCAGGGATAGCACTGAGTGGCTTGATGAATAAATGTAGCAATAAATAAAGATCCGCTTACTTTATTTTGGACAAAAGTCAGTCACTATTATGATGTAGCACTCATCCATGGTCCCAATTTGTATAAACAATATCAAAATATCAACAGAGAAATAAAAGGAGGATATACATTACTGAAACTGTGATCAATATAACTTTGTTGTTGTTCGGAAAGCAAAATGGAATTCTAATCTAAGATCCGATGCTAAATGGGACCAGCTTAAGATGGAGCTCAACACACCGATTCCCTTCTCCCCTGAAGATGAATAATTCCATTCTTCTAGTAATCAAATCAGACACACATATTCCACCCTGGAAGACTCGATTCGGCAAAATTTCCACACGTCAAACTCCCATTGTCTGCCATCAGGGTCGTGCAGAAACAATGCCAGATATCCTGTCAGTCTGCCCACAGGCAAAACACATGGAGAATGAGATCTATTTAACTAATTTCTGGCAGCCCAATGAACTAAATCAGATTCATAGGAAAGGACTGGCCTTCATCCCAAGGCTACCGAATGTCAGCATTGGCAGCCTGTTCCATGGTTCTCTTTCAGCAGGTTGCCAGATATATGTGGGGTTGTTTCCCCCCCCCTCCACAAAAGGCTACATGCTCATTTTAATACGTATTCCCGTATATACATGTACCCAGAAAAGATGGGTGATTCCCCTTCCTCCCTGCATACATTAGTTTTAATGTAACAACTGCTCTTTTTATCTACTGCATTTCTAGATAACCAATGAATTCAAACCAACTGGAACGACAATCCTGGATGAAGATGGGACCTGTTCCACCAGAGAAAGAGTGTCATGAATGAAAGATCACATCCATACATGAATGTTCAATCTGCTGGGCATTAGATACAGGTCAATGAAATTCAGGGTGGTGGGGTTGGACTCAGTCCATAGTGATTCTTGGCTGATCACTTTTTTAAGTCTGCCCCCAGGTTTTGCCACTCCTTCCCCTACATCGAATCCTTTTAGATCCTGGCATTCTTCTATTTTCTATTAAGATCCTACAAAAGCATAGCATGTCTACCCCTTAACTTATTGTCATGGGTGTTGTTGTTTTTTTAAACTTAAAAACACATCCCAAATCACGATGAGATTCAGTCATCCAAGCCATGGTCGTCCCAAAGGGATTTTTTCAAGACGCAACTGGACTTTCTGGTTTTTCTTAGAAAACTTTTCACTTCTCATCCATGAAGCTTCTTCAGCTCTGACTGGATGGTGGGGAACTGAAGTATTTATATTCCTTGCAGACAGCTGGTCATTTGCATACTTTTTATCTGTGTTGTCAGGGTCACCTGAGTGGTGTAAATGGATGTGGAACTGTTGTTCTTGGAACTGTTGAAAGAACTATGTTGTAGACTGGACTAGACATCTTTGGGACAACCATCCCAAATCTAAACAGAGAAGCATTTAATGACAACGCACATGGTCTCCTTTAGGCCAGTGGGCATAGCAATAGCAATAGCACTGATGTACAGTGCTTTTACAGCCCTCTCTAAGCGGTTTACAGAATCAGCCTATTGCCCCCAACAATTAGGGCCCTCATTTTACCCACCTCAGAAGGATGGAAGGCTGACTCAACCTTGAGCCTGGTGGGATTTGAACTGCCAAATTGCAGACAACTGGCAGTCAGCAGAAGTAGCCTGCAGATCTGCACTCTAACTACTGCTTCAGTGAGGCTGTTTAACATTTTTAAAGGTTGTGTGGGAGAAATAACATATCTATATAAATAATAAGGTAAAATAATTTGTACGAAGCCTCTAATCTCAAAAACTACTGCACCGATTTACACCAAATTTTGACACAATGTTCCCAAGGACTTCCGATAATAGAATACATACTCATTTTGTGCCTAGCACACGTGTGTCATGTGCAAGGTACACAAATGTAAAATGTACCCACTGATCATGTTTTTACCTCCTTGTAGCTCTGCCCTTCCGGCTGCTTTCCAACAGTCATTTCCTCAGCAATGTATGGAAGCCTCTTAGGGCCAAAAGAAGGCACTGAGATAGGAAACTCCCAGGTGGCCCATAGAGAGAGAGCGAGAGGGAGAAATACAGTTTAATAAAAGAGGGACTAGGGGAGACATGATAGCAGCCTTCCAATATCTCAGGGGTTGCCACAAAGAAGAGGGAGTCAAGCTATTCTCCAAGGCACTTGAGGGCAGAACAAGAAGCAATGGGTGGAAACTAATCAAGGAGAGAAGCAACTTAGAACTGAGGAGGAATTTCCTGACAGTTAGAACAATTAACCAGTGGAACAGCTTGCCTCCAGAAGTTGTGAATGCGCCAACACTGCAAGTCTTTAAGAAGATGTTGGATAACCATTTGTCTGAAATGGTATAGGGCTCCCTGCCTAGGCAGAGGGTTGGACTAGATGACCTCCAATGTCCCTTCTAACTCTGCTATTGTATTATTGTATTACAGTAGGTAGATAGATAGGGGAATAGTTCGAGAGGGAGAAATACAGTAGGTAGGTAGGTAGGTAGTAGGTAGGTAGGTAAAGGGATAGATAGGGAGAAATGTAGGTAGGGAGGTGGAAAGACAGATAGGGAGAAACACAGTAGGTAGGTAGGGTGATAGAGAGGGAGAAATACAGTAGGTAGGTAGGTGGGTAGGTAGGTAGGTAGGTAGAGGGAGAAAGGAAGAAATATAGTAGGTAGATAGGTAGGTGGATAGATAGGGAGAAATACAGTAGGTAGGTAGGTAGGTAGGGGAATAGATAGAGGGAGACATACAGTAGGTAGGTAGATAGGGGGATAGATAGAGAGGGAGAATTACAGTAGGTAGGTAGGTAGAGGGAGAAAGGAAGAAATACGGTAGGTAAGTAGATGGATAGACAGGGAGAAATACAGTAGGTAGGTTAGGTAGGTAGGTAGGTAGGTAGGGGGATAGATAGATAGGGAGAAATACAGTAGGTAGGTAGGGGTGTAGATACACTAGGGAGAAATACAGTAGGTAGGTAGGTAGGTAGAGGTATAGAGAGAGAGGGAGAAATACAGTAGGTAGGTAGGTAGAGGGATAGATAGAGGGAGAAAGGAAGAAATACAGTAAGTAGGCAGATAGAGGGATAGAGAGAGGGAGGGAGAAATACAGTAGGTAGATAGGTAGGTAGAGGGATAGAGAGTGAGGGAGAAATACAGTATGTAGGTAGGTAGAGGGATAGATAGGGAGAAATACAGTAGGTAGGTAGGTAGGTAGATAGAGGGAGAAAGGAAGAAATACAGTAGGTAGGTAAGTAGAGGGATAGAGAGGGAGAAATACCGTAGGTAGATGGGTAGGTAGGTGTATAGATAGATAGGGAGAAATACAGTAGGTAGGTAGGTAGGTAGGTAGGTAGGTAGGTAGGTAGGTAGGTAGAGGAATAGAGAGAGAAGAAGAAATACAGTAGGTAGGTAGAGGGATAGAGAGGGAGAAATATGGTATGTAGGTAGATAGAGGGAGAAAGGAAGAAATACAGTAGGTAGGTAGGTAGGTAGGTAGGTGTAGGGATAGATAGGAAGAAATACGGTAGGTAGGTAGAGGGATAGATAGAGAGGGAGAAATACAGTAGGTAGGTAGGTTGGAGGTTATATGGTGTTTGTGTTTATGTGTGCAGGTGTAGATCTACACACAGATTGGTTGGCCATTTAACCAGACTGGGCCACAGCAACACGTGGCCGGGTATAGCTAGTATATTTCTATATCTGATATCACTTAAGAAGCATAAAGGTAATGGCTCGATTAGAACATAATAGGTAAATGTTGCTGGGTTTTTTTTTTCTTTTGACAAAGCATGTTCAGATTTCACTGTTAGGATGCAATCTCAAAATACACTTATTGGAGAGCAAGCCCAAGTGAACATGTGGGATTTCCTTAAAATAAGCATGCATTACAGTTTTTTGGTGTTTTTTTTAAAGGGGTGGTCCTTAAATCCAGGGAGAAAGATAGAATCTCTCCTGAAAAATGTGACATGATCATTTTTCACAGTTATGGCCATCCCCATTACATTTAGATGCTTGACAACGGACTCTCATTTATTATGATTACAATGTCCTGGGGTCATGTGATCCCCTTTTGTAGCTTTCTAACATGCATGTCAATGGGGAAAACAGCAATATATACATTTTAAGCTCACTTGTAGTTGTACATTGAGGAGTACCTGAAGTTCAGAGAACCAATTCAGTCGGTTCTCTCCGGTTCGGGCAAACTGGTAGCGGTGGTCTGCCCGCCCACCCCAGTGTAATGTGTGAGCTCTGCCCATGCACAGGTGAGGTGCTCACATTTGTAAACCTGTAGGGAAGGTAAGTGAACCCCACCTCTGCTGCAGTTGTTGCCCCAAACATGTTCATGGATTGCTTGCATTTTATTTTATTGATCACATTTATCTAGTTGGTCATCTCACAAAAAGTGATTCTGCACTCTCATTTGTTGAAAATGCTCAACAGAAAAGGTCGTCTTGAGAACTTAAACGAGGTCTTTTTGGAATAAGAGGCTGAAGTTCCTGCAACTTTCTCAGTAGCAACTTCTAATACTGTACCAAACTCTTTGTACTTAGGATAAAGAGATGGCCAATAGGAAGACTAAGCTCCCATAATAATTATAGAAACTAATCCTGAAGAACAATGAGCGTCCTTAATGCTTGTGAAGTGAAGGATTGAAAAAGGTCTGTTCTGGAATGGAGTCCAAAAAATATCTTTGAATCCTTTTAAAAAGGAAGTAGAAAATAAATATCCAGAAAGAATTCTAAGTTCTCTTACTATTTCCCATATTTTGTTTTTTTTTTCATTGTCTCTGACCACAGAAATTAGCTAACCAGTAATCAGCACTTGAGTTTTATAAGAGGCTTCCTACACAGTTCATGGAGTCTTCTTAAACCATCTGGTTTAGAAAACAATCTTTGTACTGATAGGGGGAAAATAACAATGTGTCACAGCAGACATACACCAAATTTGCCAGATCATCAACTGAACATGCATTTGTATAAGTTTCTTTGATTTGGAGTTGAGATGCTTTTCTTAAGGTAATTCATGATGCTCACTGTCAGAGATGCAGTACAGGAGCTTTAGAAGTCACCAACAATGTATCGTTTATTTATGGATTCCTGTTCAAATCCATCTTAACCAGTGGTGTGAAACTGGGTTAAAAAAAATAAAAGTAAGGAACAATGATTGGTCTTTTTTAAAAAAAAAAAAGCTGATTCAATCTCTGCAACGAATATGGTGTTTGGGGAACTTAATAAAATGGTTTACGTGCTGATGAAATTATTTGCTTGACATGGGATTTCAGAGTTGATAAAAACATTTCCACTTTTCTTGTTTTGGGTGCTGAAAATGAAATGTGGCAAAGCATTTCTGGGATAGAGGTAGAACAACTACCTCTCTTAGAGCAGAAGCCCAAATTATGCATGCTCAGGTTTTGTGACAATCCAGAAAATGTTCATGTTTGCCAGTTAGGCTACTCCTATCCTGTGGTCATGCTAGCTTGACTCTAACCTGGTTTTAGAAAATCCTGGCTTAAATAGACAGGAGTAGTCTATAGACATTCAGTAAATTAAGTATGAGATTGGAAAGTTGCTTGCCAAGAAAAATCAGTTTTTCAAGCCCTATTTTCCTGAGTCACATGTCTTTCTTTCAAGGAGACTCAGATGATAGAGTAGAGTAGAGTAGAGTAGAGTAGAATAGAATAGAATAGAATAGAATAGAATAGAATAGAATATTTATTGGCCAAATGTGATTGGGCATAAAAGAAATTTGTCTCCCATGGATTAGCTCTTATTATTACAAAAATAATAATAACAACACAGTTGGAAGGGACTTGGAGGTCTTCTAGTCCAACCCCCTGCTCAGGCAAGAAACCTTATACCATTTCAAATGGTCGTCCAATCTCTTCTTAAAAGCATCCACTGTTGGAGGTTTCACAACTTCTGGAAGCAAGATGTTCTACTGATAATTATTCTAACTGTCAGGAAATTTCTTCTTAGTTCTAGGTTGATTCTCTCATTGATTAGTTTCCATCCATTGCTTCTTGTCCTGCCCTCAGGTGCTTTGGAGAATAACTTAACTCCCTCTTCTTTATGGCAACCCCTGAGATATTGGAACACTGTTATCATGTCACCCCTAGTCCTTCTTTTCATTAAACTAGACATACCCATCGATCTTTAATCACCTTACTGCATCTGTCCTACATAGGTTCTAGGTGATGTGATTTGGCTTACTGCTGTGTTTCCATGGCCAGTATCTGATTACCTGATTGTTCCAGGATTGAAGGCTTTCCTTTCAACAGGTCCTGATCTTTGTGAGCCTCCTCTGCATATATGTAACTCCTGAATTGTGAAGTCAGAACATGTCAAGCCCTGTTCTTCAATGCAGTCATCAGATACCATAATCTTCCTCTTTCAAGAAAGAACTTGTCAATTGCTTTCCTTCCAGATTATAGGTCTTCCTTGGTATATATGTCTTACCTATTTGTCTTCAGTTGTATCAGTATCTGGCTGGCTCCAGGAAATAGTGAACGCTTCTCTGAGTGAGGGGTTTTGCCGGCCGCTTTGAAAGAGGCGGTGGTGAGACCCCTCCTCAAGAAGCCTTCCCTGGACCCAGTGGTGTTGAGTAATTATTGTCCGGTCTCCAACCTTTGCTTTCTGGCGAAGATTGTAGAGAGTGTGGTGGCACAGCAGTTCCCCCGGCACCTGGAGGAAACTGTTTATCTAGACCCGCGCCAGTCCGGCTTCCGGCCTGGGCACAGCACAGAGACGACATTGGTCGCGTTGGTCGATGATCTCTGGAGGGCGCGGGATAGAGGTTGTTCCTCTATCCTGGTCCTATTAGACCTCTCAGCAGCTTTTGATACCATCGACCATGGTATCCTGTTGCACTGACTGGAGGGGTTGGGAGTGGGAGGCATCGTTTTGCGGTGGTTCTTTTCCTACCTCTCCGGCCGGGTGCAATGTGTGTTGGCAGGAGGGCAGAGATCGACTCCAAGGCCCCTCATTTGTGGGGTGCCTCAGGGGTCGGTTCTCTCGCCTCTCCTGTTCAACACCTATATGAAGCCGCTGGGTGAGATCATCCATGGTTTTGGGGTAGAGTACCATCAGTACACTGATGATACTCAGCCGTACATCTCTACCCCTAACCACCCCAACGATGCCGTTGAAGTGATGTCCCAGTGTTTGGAGGCCGTGCGGGTCTGGATGGGGAGGAACAAGCTCAGACTCAACCCGTCCAAGACCGAGTGGCTGTGGTTTCTGGCGTCTCGATATAGTCAGCACATTCCATCGCTGACTATCGGGGGCAAGTCATTAGCCCCCGCAGAAAGGGCTCGCAACTTGGGCATCCTCCTGGATTCTCGGCTGTCCTTGGATGACCACGTGACAGCCGTGGCCAGGGGGGCTTTTTATCAGGTTCGCCTGATGCCTGTTGCGCCCCTTTCTGGATCGTGATGCTTTACGCACGGTCACTCAAGCCCTTGTCACGTCTCGCCTGGATTACTGTAACGCTCTCTACATGGGGCTCCCCTTGAGGTGCACCCGGAGACTCCAGCTAGTACAGAACGCAGCCGTATCTCACTACTCCCATGTAACACCGTTCCTGCGCGAGCTGCACTGGCTGCCTGTGGTCTTCCGGGTGCGCTTCAAGGTGTTGGTGACCATCTTCAAATCGCTCCATGGCACAGGACCTGAGTATTTGCAAGACCGCCTCCTACCACATACCTCCCTTCGACCTGTCCGCTCACACAGGGAGGGCCTCCTCAGGGTGCCATCGGCTGGTCAATGCCGTCTGGCGACTCCCAGGGGTAGGGCCTTCTCTGTGGCGGGCCCGGCTCTCTGGAACAGCCTGCCCCCCAATATCCGCACTATCACGGAACTACACCTCTTCTGCCGGGAGCTCAAGACATATTTTTTTCCATCTGGCCAGCCTGGTTTAGACTTTAGACTTCGATTTTAGTAAGTAATTTTACAGGGTTGTTGTGTTTTTAGCACAGTTCTTCATTTAATTTGGTTTTAGTGGTATGAGTGTATTTATTCAGATGTATGTACTTTGTGTATTTTTATCTGCTGTGCACCGCCCCGAGTCCTATCCGGAGAGGGGGCGGTATAAAAGTCTAATTAAATAAAATAAAAAATATCTATTTTCTAATGTTGCTGCGCACATGCTAAGGTAGCAATCATATTCTTCTGAGTAACTTGGTTTCCCATTAGTAGATAGAATCTGGAACTTCAGCTGATCATCAAAAATATTTGAGAATGAGGGAACCTCGTAAATCTGATTAGGGGTTGGAAGCTATAGAAAGAAAAAGCATAGACTAAGAGAGTTGAGCCAAGTAGGATAATTATCAAAGGCTGCTTTGTCAAATGTTCTGAGAGCAATCAGTGAGAGTTTTGCTTATAACTGTCACTTCAAACAGGACTACCTATATAAGCTTGCTGTACCAACCGTACCTCCATTCCCTATTATAGTCCCTTTGTACTCTATTGATAAGTAACTATTAAAAAAGAAGAAAATATTTTATTGACTGTAAATAATCTTGGTATTCCTCAAAGTACTAGTGCTTTTTTAGCCCACAAATCCTCTTTCCGTTCATACTATTATTCTCCACTTCCCCCCCCCCTTTTCATTTACAGTTAAGCAGAATGTAATTGAGGGGGTGAGGTAAAGAAACAGGTCTAAAGAGGAGCAAAAAGACATGGCATTTAAAAGTTCAAGACCCAGAAGAGAAACACTTTTCACAGTCAATAATTATAGCAGAGAAGGCACTCCAGGGAAGGAATCAATTAATCCAGAAATTTCTTCATTAATAGAGAGAGGGAGTCCAAATCACAAAGAGATGTTGGTAATTTTCCATAAGTAAAAATAGTCATTCAGGAACAAAGGGCAGCCATCTTCCACCGCCCAGTCTGAGAGCCAGCAGGAGAAAGTAGCAAAGGAAAAATTGTTTCAAGCCAGCCGGACTTAGATACATTGTAAAGAAACAAGCCGCAAAACACTTTCACTTGCTTCAAAGCAATCCGGATGCGAAATGTCCGCTTCCTCGCAACGAGGAGCCATTTCTAAGCGCCACTTTAAATCCGAGGGGGGGTTTAACAAACAAACACCCCCCTCCACGTTCTTTCAGTCCAGGCTGCCAGCACAAATAAGGTTAAAATCACTCACTCTTCACCTCGCCGCCAAAGCCCCGGAAAGCCTTCCGACCCGAACACTCAGCTCTCTCCAAATTCATCGTGCGTTGCCGTCCTCCATTGGCGAAAGGAAAACCCCCCGCAGCATGTCTTCTCTCGCCTAGACCAAAGACAAGGGCCGTTTTCCCGCCGCCGCTGGGATAAACCGACCCAGGCAAGCCAGCCTTACGGAGGGACCCCAAAAAAGGGGTGCCCCGCCCCCGTTGGGGGGCAGAAAAAAGAACAAAACGGCGGACGAGTCCCAAGACTCGTCCGTCACAGCTGGAAGGCGGAACCGGAAGCCCACTATTAGGTTTCTTATATGGAACAGAAAGTCACACCTTCAGTTCATTGGATAATTGGTGGTGGCAACTCGTCCTTCTCAAATCTGCAGAAAAATGATTGCTTTTATGTTCATTGAATAGATTTTAAACACACACACACATACATAATTATGCCCATATATTTTTAGAAATGTGCTTGTTCTATAGCTTCTACTTCCTACATATTGTTATATTTAAGAAAAGGTCTAACAACAACAACAACATATTTTTTGAGAAAACTCAAAGGGGGATGGTTGATTTCCCTGACCTTCCTTTAATCAATGTATGTTCAAAAAATGATTTTGCACAACACAGCTCACCTGTTTAATAAATTATTTAGTTTTCTGGGTGTATACAATAAACCAAATCATTAATTAATGGTATGGATTTTGCCTGCACAGCATATCAAGCTAAACCAAGTCAGACAACATGTAAGTAAGAGAAAGAATGACTGAGTTGAAGAGCTAACCAAGTTTAGCTTGTGGGAGTCATGTATATGCTAGGCCTTTAATAGGCCTGATTAAAGATGCTGCGTGAACACAGCCATAGAGTTTTTAGCTTGGAAATGTATCTCATTCTGGGGGTGTAAAATAAGTGTCATCACATTGTCAACACTATCCTTTTGGCTGTTAATTAAAAATTCTAAGCATATGTCAATCAACTTTAATTTTAAATAAAAAAAGAGAATAGGATTAGCATATCCAGGTTCCAAAAATCCAATTGACCCCCAAAATAATATCAAAGTATTAAGAGTTTTGTGTATCTCTGTTCTTCCTATTATTATTATTATTATTATTATTATTATTATTATTATTATTATTATTATTATTATTATTATTATTATTATTATTATTATTATTATTATTATTATTATTATTATTATTATTATTATTATTATTATTATTATTATTATTATTATTATTATTATTATTATTATTATTATTATTATTTATTTATTTATTTATTTATTTATTTATTTATTTATTTAATTAATTTATTTATATACCGCCCTTCTCCCTCTCGGGACTCAGGGCGGTGAACAGCCACAATAAAAACAGGAAATACAAAAGTTAAAATGACATATTAAAATATATTTACTCTCTCTACATGGGGCTCCCCTTGAGGTTCACCCGGAGGCTTCAGCTGGTCCAGAATGCAGCCACGCGAGCAATAATGGGAACCTCAAGGTTTACCCACATAACACCGCTCTTGCGCGAGTTGCACTGGCTGCCTGTCGTCTTTCGGGTGCGCTTCAAGGTGCTAGTTGTCATCTTTAAAGCGCTCCATGGCTCGGGACCTAGCTATCTGCAGGACCGGGTCCTGCCCCATACATCCTCACGGCCGATTCGCTCCCACAGAGAGGGACTTCTCCGGGTGCCGTCCACTAGACTTTGTCAGCGGGCGACGCCCAGGGGAAGGGCCTTCTCTGTGGCGGGCCCAGCCCTCTGGAACGAACTTCCCCCCGACATTAGAACAACCACAGACCTCCGCTCCTTCCGTCTAAAATTAAAAACACATCTTTTCCGCTTGGCCGGCCTAGGGTAGTCTCTTTTTAATTAATTGGGGGATTTTAGCGCAGGGATAATTATTTAATCTGCCTTTTAATTTTATATTTATTGTTTTTATGTTTGTATTTTGCCTGTTTTTATGTTTTTTAATTCCCTGTGCCCCGCCTCGAGTCCCCTCGGGGAGAGAGAGCGGGTTATAAATAAAACTATTATTATTATTATTATTATTATTATTATTATTATTATTATTATTATTATTATTATTATTATTATTATTATTATTATTATTATTATTATTATTATTATTATTATTATTATTATTATTATTATTATTTTAAATACTTTGGCCCACAGTTAAAACCCAATACTAAAAACCCAATTAAAAAGGCTATGACAGGCCGGCTTCATGAAATAGATGTGTCTTCAGGGCCCGACGGAAGAGACGTAGGTCTGAGATCGTGCGTAATTCAGGGGGTAGGTCATTCCAGAGGGCAGGAGCTGCCATTCAAGTTTTTTTCCAGTATGATAGTCTTGAAAGAAGCAGAACTATGGGCTATAGAAACAATTTTATGTTTTTGTTTTACCTGTCCTCTTATTAATACATGAAATTATTATTTAATTTACAATATACATATATAAAACATTATATGCAAAACAATGTAACTGAAAGCCCCGCCCCCCACATACCTCTTTTCTGTATAAACAAAAAGAGTTCTACATCTCTATGTATGCCATGTTACACAATGAAAGTATTCACATTGAAGTCAGTGTTCTTAACTTCAAATGTATGTTTTAAAGTAATATATGTAGACCAAGTTTCTAAATAGTCTTTTAACAGAAGTTCTAGCAGTGACATGCTGGTTCAAATATAGAAAAAGGAGAGCTTTTCAGATCTCTACATAATTGCTACAGGCTCGGTGTTTATCCAGCCTTGTAGCATCAATCTCTTCAAAATCATTAAAGTGTGTCCTATCCATTTCCATTATCCTTCTGTTGGTATCTAAAATCTTGGCATTTCATTTAAAAGAACATAAGCATTAACAAAAACCAATGGTCCTGTTCACCCAATCCCACTTCACTTGATTGTGTTGGGGGTTTAGTGAGACATGCAAATAGGAAAGTGGGATTAATTGATGCAGCTGCTTAACCCTTACAAGCATATGTATCCCCAAACACTCCCATTTGGTTGAAGACTAAAATAATCCCTTCCAGTCAGCCATGGCATGTGAAATCCTGTCCTTGCAGGATTAAGATGACATCCTAGAGAGGTTCCAAAAAATTAGGCTGCTTTTAGAATATGATTGCTATCACCATTCTAAATCCTCACCTTCTGTGATTATTATGAAATATAGTCAAAAATGGGAATGAATGCATAGGACTCAACAAACCATCTGATGCCATGCAATTTTAATGCCCTATCTTTTTTACTGTTGTTCTGGGGTGGAGTAGCAGGGAAGAGCTACCACCTCTAGTTCTCTTTTGTACCAGCTGAAGGACAGTAAAAACACTATCCAATGCAATAAAGATACAACCATACAACCACCAAACACCTCCAGAAGGTGAATTAGCTATCAGAAAGAGTTTGGCAAAGTTTAGCAAACCTTCCAAGAGAAAATTAATTGGTGAAATAGTTTCTGTCCAGATAGGAGATTCTATAGCAGATAAAAGCAATGCCATAACCACTAGTGTTTCATTGGAAGCGTATAATGATTAGTTTTGCCGATACCTGCTTTTCTAAAAAGATAAAGAGCGATATAAATTAATATTCATAAATTTAAATTTATAAAAATGTATAATGGCCAAAATGGTCTTCCGTTGACATTTAGGGAATGGCTGCCCCAATGCCTCTCCATAATGTATAAGTATGAAAATTCTCCACGTAGACTATCCAGCAACAATTTAAGCATAGGCTTAATATTAGTATTAAATCCTTTAGTGGTAGATGTGGTTTTAAAGCATTTAGAGCTACTGGCCTGTATCTGAATACCAAAAGAGTTTTATTTAAATAAAGTAAATAACATCTTCCTTAAACCAAGTTTAAATCCTGATGCCTCCATAGATAACCCATGGAATAGTCCTTGTCAATAGTACAGAAGTGGTTTATCATTGCCTTCTTCCAGAGTGTCTATAGAGATTCTCAATCATCCAGGTCATGTTGTCCTAAATGTGCTTTTCGAAAAGGCAAATGGACTTTCTTGGTTTTTTCCTCCCTTGAAAATGTTTCACTTCTCATCCATCACTTCACAGAACTGAAGAAGCTTCTTGGATGAGAAGCGAATCATTTTCAAGGGGAAAAAAAACAAGACAGTCCAGTTGTCTTCTTCCAAGGTATTTTTTTCTACTTCCCAATCTAACTTATAGGCATAGGATTCCTTGGTTGTTTCTCATCCTGCTCCCACCAGATAACTTTCTGGTACTTCCAAGGTTCAGATGTTCACTTAGCTTTAACTAATGCGTTTGAGTTAAAGAATGTCCATAAGTGAGTTATGGAGGGGTTTTTTTATCAAAGAAATCTCTATTGCAACACTTCACGTACCTACTCCCTCTGTTCTTACTGTGTATACCTGTTGTTAAAGTAGAGATTCTACTCTCCAGCCAGGTTCTCCAAAAAATGATCATCCTGCTATTTTCTGGCTAAGATTCCTCCATAATGTCATCTTGATTGTAAGGAGCCCGTAGGATTTTGCCTGCACCCCAATCCCATGATCTTGGGTAGCTAATATGATACAAGGAAAACATCAGACTTTTTTTTCATGTGCAGTTTGCAACATTAACATGTATCTTGAAATGAACCAATTCTTCTTATCAAACCCTTGCTAAACAACCCACCAGTAGACTTGACAGTTTCAAAAATTGATAAGTAATCATCACATTCACATTACAGGCCAATACCTTTAAGAAGAAACATCACAAGATAGCAATAATGTGAGTCTCGTTCAAGAATACATTTTACCTATTTCCTTGTTTGCCACCATCCCGCAATTATTTCATAACCTGAGGGATCCCAATTCCCATTGTTGATACTGGTACTAATTTTCAAGCATTTTGCTTCTCTTATGAGATTTTCAAATATAATTGGCAACAACAACTGAAGGAAATATCTTTTCCCCCCCTCAACCTGTCTGACTGAAATATCTTTATTTTTTTCCTTGAATGAAGCAGAAATAATATTTAAAATTCTGAGATTTTTTTTTAACTTACTGAACATAGCTATTAATATGAAATTAAAATGTATTTATTGATTTACTTACTTTAATTGTAACTATACTTGGGAAAATAAAAGCAGAAATAGATCTGCTTCTTTTCAGGATTACATTTTTTTTCTAAACCACATTTTGAATCATAAATATTAGTCTCCATTCTCAGATTGGACAGCTTCTCCTTCTTACACTGTGTTTGTCATATTCTCCTGCTGTGAGATTTTAAGCACATTATGCTATTTTATTTTTGCAGTGAATATTTGTCAGTGTTCATGGGATGGTTTTAAAATATATGTGGGACAGTTAAATGCCATTTATTTTATATTCATATCATTGCTTCATTATAAAACCCACAAGTTCTCAAGCTAAAACACTGGGTTTTTTACCAATTCAAAAATTTACCCTGGGGATTTTAATAGTATCATAAAGAAGAATTGTACTGATTTATGTATACAGAGTATAGCAATAGTGCTCAACTGCGGTTTTTATAAGCACTTTTATTCTTTTTTCTTGACAGTGGTCCACATCGTCTATGACTCATTATATATTAATAACCATTTAAGAATTGTACGTGTTTTCATTATATTTATTGCTGAACTGTAAAACATGAATTCTACACTTTATATTAGGTTCAGAATCACTGTTTCAGATACTAAGCTAAATGCTGGTTCAAATGCAAAATTATATGCCACAATCCCTACCAAAGATTTTTGAGCATACATACGGCACGGTTCTACCCTGCTCAGATACATGATAAGAACTGGTGTCTATTTCATGAAGGAAATAAGCTGTTCAATTCAGTTCTCTCAGTCACCCAGCTGGAAGACAATCTTTTATTAGCTGCTGACTAGTCCAGTGGCATCAGCCAACAAGCTCTTGATCCTTCTTTCAAATCATGTGCCATCTTGCTCCACAGCTCTGATACCATTTCAGTTTCTCCTTTTTAATCTGCCAATGATTCGGTCTTTTTTTGTCTTCTGCCCAACTCACTGCATGGAATAGCCATTACTCATTCACCCACCTGACAATTGGATATATGCATGCATATGTGTCGGTGTGTATACTGTATAATTATAATTTATCCTTACATACACATTGACACATATGCATGCATATATATGGATCTATACATATGTATTCATCATCATTTTAACCATTTTTTTATCCATTGCAGGATGAAGACCTCTTCCACATGTTTTCAACCAAATACAGTCCTGAGCTTCCTTTTTCCAGTTGGACCTGCACATGGATTAGGGAACAAACGAAAGTATACGATACCATTAAGAGCATCAAATAATGGAAATGGAAATGGGCTGGTCACATAGCAAGAAGAACTGATGGCTGGTGAATAAAGAATGGAATGGATCCCACTTGATAAAAAAACATCCATGAAAGAGATCTAAAATATATACACAAACACAGACAAACAGACAAGATATATAGTACTATAGATACTGGATATATACTGTATTACTGTAAGATAGATAGACAGACAGACAGATGAAAGATAAACAATATTATATAGAATGACCTTTAAAAAGAAGATAAATACAGAAAACTTTCACATTTCCTTACATCGGTTACAATTAAGCACACTATCTCACTTTCCTTTTTAAAATTACTGTGCAACAGTTCTTTCTTGCCATATTCAATCCTTTTTAATCAGCAAATCCATAAAACACTAATTCATTTTTCTTCTCTCTCATGAAAAGTTCATATGAGATTTCCAGTCTTTTATAAAAGTACTTATTGTCTTATCCCTGATCAAACAGGTCAACTTTGTCATTTTCACAAGAGATTTTTAGGTAAATCTTGAATGTCCCAAATCCTACTAAAAACCAGCAATTCTAATTTTAAAAGACAAGTGCTTGACTTATTCCTGTGAAAAGAATAATATCTTTAAGGATTAGTAACTTTGTCCTCTTTTATGAATATATATGATATTAGAAGAATGCATAGTTTAGATTAAACAAAAAACCTTAACATCATGTCCTACAAATCCATATTACTACTCTGTGTAGCGCTCTGGATTCAATTTGGAGGTATACAGTTTGAAAGTATATTAAAATAGTTTCCATGAACAAAACAATTCCCATTCAAAACAATTTGAAACTAATGCTCTTAAAATATTGCATATCAACCTCAGGATATCATAAGGAAATGAATTAAAATACCTGCAATGATTTAAGGTCAACAGAAAGAATAAAGCGTATTTTAGATCAGTACAACTATATCAAAACTAAAGAGAGGAGAAAAAAGAAAAGGAAGGAAGGAAAGAAAAGGAAAAAGAGAGACAGATTTATTTTGTTATGATTGCATTTTTTTCCAGCAGTTGTTCATTTTTTTCTTATTTTGCAAGAAATGCATACACTCATGAAATATGTAACCTTCAATAGAAGATGAAGTAGGATTTTAAGGAATTGAGATGAGGAAAGGTTATGCATATTTTATTAGAAGGTTTTTAAAAAGGAGACATGCTTTAATCTATCCATCCAAGAGCATTCTGCAGATTTCTCTCTTTAATTAATTTTTTTGTGTGGGAATTTATTTATTATCCTTTCCTACTACTAATTCCTACTAATCCATGTGGGAACAAATGACAGTCCAAAGGTCAACTCTAACAATATTACTACAAGAGCCTAAAAACCAAAGGAAAAAAATGGAGAACCTAGAGGTTCAGGTAATCTTTTCATCCATTTTCCAGTTTTGGAAATGGACAAGAAAGGAAAAGAAGACTACTGCAAATGGAAGATTGACGACATACATTTTGTCACCATGGAACATGTAGGTTTCACCAACCATGACATGAGCATGAGATGTTACACTTTCTAAAGACTGGTAAATGTATTTAGCCAAACCATGATCAAATTAGATCAGGAGGGCAGTGTGAGTGTTGGTGATGAAACCTATGAAATAAGAGTTAGGTTACTGCACTGTAGAAGAATATGGAAGCATTTCTTTTTAAACTACATAATGGAAATTGGAAAGAACAATTGGTTGATGAGATTAACTGCATTTATTGTCTATGCATTGTTGAGCAGCAGAGTGGCCTAGAGGTGGAGCTCTCACCTCACAATCAGGAGGCTGTGAGTTCAATCCTAGGTAGTTGGCAGATAGTTCTATCTTGGAGCACAATGAGTAAATTGCTGTGAACTCTGCATAAGCATCAGGAAGGCCATCTGGCCAGTAAACACTTGAGCTCCATTTAGTTGCCCTGACTCCACCCCAATGCAAGGGGTTGCAGGGCCGTTAAAAGAAAAAAAAAAATCAATGCCCTATTGTTTAGCCTATGAGAAATGAATAAAGTATGCTTGGAACTGTTAGTACAGGAAACCAAATAGGTATTAAAGAAGTCCCCTGAAATGACTCTGAAATCATCTCAAATTATCATATTAATGATAATCTTTGATTATTTGATTTAAAAATTCCAGGAGTTTGATTAAAAAATACCCAGGGGCAATAGGAAGGGAAGAGTAGCCTCAGACGGCACATAAATCCAAATGATTGACTTTAGCAATATTGTAGACATCATCTGGGTTAATATAAGAGAAATAATGCATTAGAACACTAATGTTTGCTTACTGCCATCCCACAATCAAGAAGTTCTAGTTTATGCTTTCCTAAAGCAAATTGGAGATCTTCCATTGGCATGAAGTAGGAGAAATGAAAATTTTTAATTAGATTAACATCAGCTGGGAATTAAACTGTGCCAAACATGGTACTTCTGAGACATCTCTACTTTGTCTTGAACACAAAATTCTCTTTTAGAATGTTACCACATTTGAGGAATCATGAGCTAAGGAAATTTTGTGACACAAACTGAATGGACATCTATGCAAATAAGACTGAAAAAGAAAAACAATGCGATCAACCTATTAATTTCAGTTTACAATTTATTGAGTAATAGGCAGAGAAGGGCCGAGAAAGGGAAATCGCTTACTCAGTTACCTAACATGCAATTGTCAGTCAGATATATAGGAACATGAAGCACGGAGATGGGCTTCAATGGTTAAAATACAGATTAAGGCAAAAGTAGATGTCAGGAGAGCTAGCAGAGATCACTGAATCAGATAAGTAAGAGGATTACTATACTTTGAGGTACAATGCAGTGTTCTTTCCCAACTATAGAGGGTTTCTCAGTATCATCTAAATGCTACACATTTGTCGATTCAAAATTAGAGAGAGCAGGGGAGCTTTTGGGGGAAAAGTGATCAAGCATTTCTTAGTTTGCTATCAAATTTGATTACAAGAATTCTTCAATTTCCCATTAATGCTATACTGCAGCAAGGATGTTTAATAGGCTGTTGGTTTCTGTGTTGATCAGAGAGTTTTATGTGGACTATTAGGCTAGCAATTCTGTCTTTATGTTTGGTATGAATTGGAATACTTAAGTACTTAGTATCACACTACAGAAAGATAAACTATGTACTTTCTTCCCGTTGAAAGAATAGACTCCCCTATACATAGGGAGAATATTCCTACTCTCCCCACACATAGGAACATTCAGATGAAACATTCACTATGCAAACCATTGAACCATGTTAGACTTTCCCTATCAGAGAAGTTAAAAGTAGTAGCAATATTAATCATAATGGAAATAATAATAACAACAAGGGCATTGGAAGAATAGCTGAAGGCCAGTGAAGAAGATGCACTGAAGATTTAATGAATACCAGAGAAACCAAACTAACCCCAAGAAAAACCAAATGCAGAATAGAAAAGAGGCAAGGGAAATCATTATATAGCCAGTACACAAAAGACTAGCAGACAAAACAAGTAGAGTTGGTAGTGGTAAGAGTGTGTGAATTTAAGAAAGAAACGGGGGAGGGGGGGGAGGGGGATGTATTCTGGTGACACAACACAAAGCCTTAAAAAGAAATTCATACAAAGCCAGAGTTGAGAAGACAGCAACAGGAGTAGGGTTCATCTTCTAATACATATTATTTTTAAAAGTGAATATAAAGATAAAACCAGAGACTTTTATTTTGGGCTTAATGGAAAATGACTTGGGGGTGGAAAATTGGAACTTTGATGCTGTACATGTTGATGGCAGCAAGACTACTCTATGCACAAAAATAGAAGGACATTTTGACCCCAACAATGGACGAATGGCTGCAAAAGTTGGAGTTAGGAGAGATTGCTAAATTGACTGCTTTGATCAAGGAGGTGGGGAGCACAAATATTTTTTGTTTCTACTGGAAACTTTCTTGTGCTTGAGGTAGAAAAAAATGAAACTTTAATTTTGGGTTTTACTGATTAGATAGATTTCTTGTTATATAAATGGCTAGTTTAAACTGTTATGTAAAAATAAAAAGTTGTGGTTTGATGTTATTACCCTAGTCCAGTGTTTCTCAACCTTATCAACTTGAAGATGTCTGGACTTCAACTCCCAGAATTCCCCAGCCAGCGGATGCTGGCTGGGGAATTCTGGGAGTTGAAGTCCAGACATCTTCAAGTTGATAAGGTTGAGAAACACTGCCCTAGTCTACTGCACCAAAGGGAGTCGGAAGTCAGTGCTTTTTCTTTCTTTCCTCTGTCTCTTTTCCACACTTTTCCCTTTCCTATTTTTCCTACTATTTGCTTTTGTATTTTTTTTGTATGTTATATCATAAACCAATATATATTTTTTAAAAAAATAGAGAAAGTGAGAGAAGCCTCTGCAGAAAAGCTAAAGAAACAGTGGACCACCTAGTTAGCTGCTGCAAGAAAATCATACAGATAGTGGCATGACAAAGTAGCAACACTGATGGATTGGAAGATCTGCAAGAAACACAGTTTCCTTGCAAGCAAGAATTGATGAAACCACAACATAGACAAAACAATAGCAGAAGAAACTAAAGTGGTCAGAGACTTTAGAATTCAAACCGACAAGCCTCTGCACCACAATGCCTTAAATTTAATAATTGTTGATAAGAAAGACAAAAGAAAAGTCTGGATAGTGAGAAGAGAAAGAACTGGAGAAAATCAGAAAATATAAAGACCTGCAAATAAAAATAGAAAGCAAAAAATTGTCCCAATAGAATAGGCGCCTTGGGTGCAGTCCCAAAACAATGGGAGCACTCGACTACCATCAAGCATTGACAAATTCATCATCTATCAATTGCAAAAGGCAGCTTTACTTAGAACAGCTTAAAAACTGTGACTATAGCTTTAATATTAATAAACAACATCTCCCTATCCTAGGTCCAAAAATGCTAAAACCAGTCTAGATACTGTATCTAGCTGAATCAACCACAACTACAATACTATCGCCTTAAATATGGCAATAACTGACTCTGGACATGCTGCTTCCTATTTCTTTAGAATAGTACATTGGTACTTTGTAACAAAATATGTGCAAAGAGGAGCAACTAATATTATTAGGAGCCTGGAGATTAAACATACGAAGAACAGTTGCTGTAATTGGGTATGGCCAATCTTGAGAAAAGAAGAACCAGGAGTGACATAATAGCCATATTCCAATATTTGAGGGGCTACCACACAGAAGGGGGGGAAACTTATTTTCCAAAGCACCAGAAGGTAACACAAGAAACCATGGATGGAAACTAATCAAAGAGAGAAGCAACCTGGAATTAAGGAGAAACTTCCTAACAGGAAGGACAACTAACCAGTGGATCAGCTTGCCTTCAGAAGTTGTAGGTGCTTCATCATTGAGGATTTTTAAGAAAAGACTGGGTAGCCACCTATCTGAAATGGTATAGGGCCGTGATGACGAACCTATGGCACAGGTGCCCAGGTGGCACGCGGAGCCATTTGTTCGGGCACCCGAGGCATTAATAATAATAATAATTTTATTTATAGACCGCCTCCTCTCCCCAAAGGGACTCGGAGCGTCTTCTAGTCCAACTGACAATTGCCATGTCAGCTCCAGCACGCATGTCCAGCTGACTTTGGCCTTCTTTTGAGGCTGTTTTTCACCCTCCGGAGACTTCCCTGAAGGCTCCTAATGGCTGAAGGCTCTGGAGGGCGAAAAATGACCCTATGAGCAAACCAGAGGGGGAAAGCACGCACATGTGTGGCACGCCCATGCACGCCCCCCCTGCACTCCCCCCACTTTTGGCATGCGAGTCAAAAAAGGTTCGCCATCACTGGTATAGGGTGTCCTACTTGAGAGGGGGTTGGACTAGAAGACCTCTAAGGGTGTTCCAGCTCTATTCTGATTGATTATGCCAGTGCTTCTTACCATATGCATGCAGATTTCATTTTGAATTGCCATGTGGAGAAATGACATATGAATCTACATAGGACAAGAAAGAACATGACAGCCTTTGATGACCCCCAAACGATTGTTTGTTAATTTGGCCAATGGCTTGTGAGCACTCACTGCCAATCCCTGCCTCTTTCATTAGCTAAAAGCTTCTATCCATTATCACTGTTTCACAAGTGTTAAACTGAGGAGAAGGGATATTTTCCAGGAAAGCTTTTCCCCCCCTCTCTTTCCTTTTTGCTGAGTTCTTCTACCCCTTGCAATGTCTACGTTAAAGGTCTGGCTTTGCCATGAAGTTCATAGCTCAACAATATTCATCTTTGAGACTTTGAGAAGGATTTTTTTCCCCATTAAATTAATTCCTGATCCAGACTCAGCCTCGAGTAAAGCACTCATTAATTTGACAAGGTTATTATTTGAAATGTAAAAATATCAGTCATCACCTTTAGCAGTTTTGCGAATTTTCTTTAGAAAGATTTCCGAAGGGATAATTCTATTTATCTTCCGCAACCAATCATGGTGGAAAAACTCTCTCCTCACTTCTTGTTTGTTGTTGTTTGGACTGGAAATATTCTTTGTGCCATGATAAGTGTTTCTTTCATGTGAAATTGTAGTTATATCATTCCTTTCTCTGAACTCTAATGGAAACACAGCTCTTAAAGTATATGTTTTATTCTCTGTGACGGATGGTAATCTTTTTAACTCAAAGGAAGCCTTTGATCATCCCTCGTTCCTTTATAAAACATTTACTTAATGCCAATATTTTAACCAGTGTAGCATACAGTTAGAGCACCAAATGCTTAGTAGTTTGAGAGCAATTTGGGGAAGAAACTTTGACACTTATTTTGAGGAAGCTGGGAAATGAAACGGTGAAGTCATTGGGGTAGAAAAAACAATACAACAATTGATCATTGGTGTCTGTGTCACAGAAACAGAAGCAGCCATGAGGATGCAGAGATACTGTGTGCATGGAAGCAAAAACTGGAATGAGGGAAGTAGGTGACGCCATTGCATTTTCAAACCTCAATTTCTGTATGTCTCGTCTTTTAATGGATCGATCTTTCTATGAATACTTTAGGTTTAAGTATTTATTTATAGTGGCTTGTTTCATATATGTGGAATAAATCAGTTCAGTGGTGGGTGGCCTCCATCTTTTGGAGGTATGATTTATTTATTTATTTATTTATTTATTAGTCAAATTTATATAACCGCACCCTCTCCCCGAAGGGACCCGGGGCGGTGCACAGGAAGTTAAAACAAACAATATAAAATATAAATAATTAATATCGAATTAAATAGGTTATCCCTGTGCTAAAATTTAAAAAGTTTAAAACATGATCCATTAAAAACCCAATTAAAACAATTTATAATGCAGACTGAAGGCTAGGAAAATAACTTAGGCCAAACCGGCCTGATGGAAAAGGAGTGTCTTTAATTTCTGGCAGAAGGTGCGAAGGTCCGTGGTTGTTCTGAGGTCGGGGGGTAGGTCGTTCCAGAGGGTTGGGCCCACCAGAGAGAAGGCCCTTCCCCTGGGCATCGCCCGCTGGCATTGCCTAGTGGACGGTACCCGGAGAAGTCCCTCTCTGTGGGAGCGAATCGGCCGATAGAAAAGGTGTTTTTTTTCTGGTGAGACCAATCTATCAGGTCAACCTGGTCTACCCAAATGTAGGACAGAGCATACTGCTTCCGCTTTCACCTTTCAGCCCCAATCCAGGAGCCTTCACAGGCAGTCGCTTCCGCTATGAACTATTTTGTGTTCCATTTAAATCTATTTCTTTGTTGGTGAATTTAAATTTAACACGATGATAGAAAAGGTATGGATGAACCTACTCTTGCCTGTTTTTCATAAGCAACTTAATTATTTTCTGTTTGATTGTGCTTTCAGCCCTCAGTTGCTTTTAGTTGCTATTCTTTTATTTTCATCCTTTTTATATTATCTATTTCATTTTATTATTGTTAGTCCAGAGTCCACAAGGAATTAGAGATGGGTATAAATATTGTTAAAGATATAAATGTAAAGTTCCACTATATAAAGTCATTGGCAAACATCAGCGGCATCCTTCAGTCTCAAAAGACTATGGTATCGTGCTCTGGAAAGAGGTCCTAATACAACATCTGGTGTGGCTAAAAAAGCCAATTCCACTAGGCTATGCCAGCGGGCGACGCCCAGGGGAAGGGCCTTCTCTGTGGTGGGCCCGGCCCTCTGGAACGACCTTCCCCCGGGAGAAGTCCCTCTCTGTGGGAGCGAATCGGCCGTGAGGATGTATGGGGCAGGATCCGATCCCGCAGATAACTAGGTCCCAAGCCATGGAGCGCTTTAAAGATGATAACTAACACCTTGAAGCGCACCCGAAAGACGACAGGCAGCCAGTGCAGCTCGCGTAAGAGCGGTGTTATATGGGTAAACCTAGAGGTTCCCATTATTGCTCGCGCGGCTGCATTCTGGACCAGCTGAAGTCTTCGGGTGCACCTCAAGGGGAGCCCCATGTAGAGAGAATTACAGTAGTCCAGTCGGGATGTCAGGAGGGCATGAGTGACTGTGCAAAGGGCATTCCGATCCAATAGGGGGCGCAACTGGCATACCAGGTGAACCTGGTAAAACGCCCTCCTGGCCACGGCTGTCACTTGATCTTCCATAGACAGCCGGGTATCCAGGAGGACGCCCAAGTTGCGCGCCCCATCCACAGGGGTAAGATGTTCATCCCCTATGGCCAGTGATGGAGTCAAATAACATTACTTGTCAAACGCTAGCTGGGAAGGTTTACAAGTAGTGATCCTATACTCCAGGATGATGCAACTGTCATCTGTACTTGCCAGTTGCCAAGGAAACGGAAACTGAGGGGTTTTTTCTTTTAAGGCGTCCCAGGGAGGGGAGAGGGCTATTTGGGATAAGGGGTGTGGGTGAGGGAAATAACCCACCAAGTAACACCTCCAGGCCGGCCCATGGTCTCGACGGGGAGGCTGCAGGGTCTGATATTGGGAGGGAGGCTAGGGTTCATGTAACAGAGGGCTATACCATCAGGACGGTTGGGGGAGGGGTAGATACGGTGGGAGCTGGAGACCACATCATGTGTCAGGAGAGCACACCCGCTGTTTGCAAGCGGTTGTGCGCTCCGATCTCCAAGGCTCCTCCTGCAACCTCAGATCCTCTGAGTCAGGGATCTCAGAGCTGGAGCCCTAGACTGATGTTATGTAATGCCAGGTCCGTGGTCAACAAAGCCCCCTTCATCTACGACCTGGTGTCGGAGGGGGAGCCAGACCTGGTGGGCATCACGGGGACATGGCTGGGCCATGAGAGGGGAGTACCCCTCATGGAAATGTCCCCGCCAGGTTACTGGGCATTTCATCAAGGCCGGGGTGGGGGGGTGGCAGTTGTTATTAAGGAAAGTCTTGAGCCGAGGGAGACCACTGTACCGCAGACAGCCGGTTGTGAGTCCCTCTGTGTGAGGTGGGGTCATGAGAGGCAGCTGGGTTTGCTGATAGTGTACCTGGCTCCCCGCTACATATCAGCAGCCCTACCCAAGCTCCTCGATGTGATCGCCGAGGTGGCGGTTGATACCCCCAGGCTTCTAGTCATGGGGGATTTCAACCTGCTATCGGTAGGCGAGACCTCTGAGGCAGCCCGGGAGTTCATGGCCTCCATGACGGCCATGGACTTGACCCAAGTAATTTATGGCTCCACACACACTGGGGGACACACACTGGACCCTAGTTTTTGCCTCCGGCCAGTGGACAAGTGTTCTTGGATTAGGGGAATTAGTCATCGAACCCCTGTCATGGTCAGATCACTCTCTCCTCCGGCTTGACTTTCCAACTGCTGCACCCCACCGCGGGGAGGCGGAACCAGAAGTACCAAGATGGTTCTGCCCCAGGCGCCTGATGGACCTAGAGAGGTTCCAGACGGAGCTTGGGCCAATTCCTGAATCCCTGACTCGCAACTTGACTGAGGACTTAGTGACCGCCTGGAATAATGCGGCCACGGGGCCCCTGAACTGAGTCGCGCCTTTGCGGCCTCTCACTCGGCATCGATCTACCTTGGCTCCTTGGTTTTCCGAGGAGCTGAGTGAAATGAAACGCCAGAAGAGATGCCTAGAGAGCATCTGGAGGTCCACTCGCACTGAATCTGACTGGACACGGGCAAGGTCGCATTTGCGGACCTACCTTGTGGCGATGAGAGTGGCGAAGCGAGATCATCTCGCTGCTCTCATCGCATCCGCCCTGTTTAGGGTGACCTGCTCCCTCCTTCATCAGAGGCCGTGGGAAGCTCCTTTGCAGGGTCGGGCAGAGGAATTTGGATGTTATCTGCAGGATAAAATCGCTCAGATCCGGGGCGAGTTAACCTCCAATTGGGTTAGGCCAAGTGGGATGACAGAGACAGGTCTTGAGACCATTATTTGGGATGAGTTTGATCCTGTTACTCCTGATGACATGGACATGATACTGGGGCAGCTGAATGCCACCACATGTTTATTGGACCCATGTCCATCCTGGCTTCTACTGGCCTCCCGGGAGGTTACACGAGGCTGGCTCCAGGGGATTGTTAATGCTCATTTGAGTGAGAGGTTCTTGCCAACCATCTTGAAAGAGGCGGTGGTGAGGCCCCTCCTCAAGAAGCCCTCCCTGGACCCAGCTGTGTTATCCAACTACCGTCCGGTCTCCAACCTTCGCTTTCTGGCGAAGGCTGTTGAGAGTGTGGTGGCACGACAATTCCCCCAGCACCTGGAGGAAACTGCCTATCTAGACTCACGCCAGTCCAGCTTCCGACCTGGGTACAGCACGGAGACGGCATTGGTCACATTGGTAGATGATCTCTGGAGGACCCGGGATAGAGGTTGCTCCTCTATCCTGGTCCTGTTAGATCTCTCAGCGGCTTTCGATACCATCGACCATGGTATCTTATTGCACCGGCTGTGGGGGTTGGGGTTGGGAGGCACCGTACTACGGTGGTTCTCCTCCTTCCTCTCCAACCGGTCGCAATTTGTGTTGGCAGGAGGGCAGAGGTCTTATATGTGGGGTGCCTTATATGTGGGGTGCCTCAGGGGTCGGTCCTCTCGCCCCTCCTGTTCAACATCTATATGAAGCCGCTGGGCGAGATCATCTGAGGACCATCTGACAGCCGTAGCCAGGGGGGCCTTCTATCAGGTTTACTTTTCTGGATTGTGATACCCTACGCACAGTCACTCAAGCCCTTGTCATCTCCCGTCTGGACTACTGGAATGCTCTCTACATGGGGCTCCCATTGAGGTGTACCCGGAGGCTCCAGTTAGTGCAGAATGCGGCCGCGCGAGGGATCTTGGGAGTTTCAAGATACTCCCATGTAACAGGTGTGTTTCAAGGTTTTAGTGACCATCTTTAAAGCGTTCCATGGCATAGGACCTGGTTACTTGCAGGACTGCCTCCTACCACACACCTCTATTCGACCTGTCCGCTCCCACAGGGAGGGCCTCCTTAGGGTGCCGTCCGCCAGACAATGCTGGCTGGCGACTCCCAGGGGAAGAGCCTTCTCTGTGGCAGGCCCTGCCCTCTGGAACGACCTGCCCCCCCGACCTCCGTACAATCACAGACCTTCGCCTCTTCTGTCGGGCATTAAAAACATACTTCTTTCATGTGGCCGGCCTGGCATAGCTGATATAGCTATTTTATCATTTTAGTTGGGTTTTAATTATGTTCTTAGCACGGGCCAAATTCTATTTAATTCTAGCTTTAACTATTTTGATTGTCTGTATTTTTTATATCTTATAGTTCCTGTGCATCGCCCTGAGTCCCATGTTGGGAGAGAGGGCGGTATAGAAAGCAAATAAATAAATAAATAAATAAATAAATAAATAAATAAATAAATAAATAAATAAATAAATAAATAAATAAATAAATAAATAAATAAATAAATAAATAAATAAATAAATAAATAAATAAATAAATAAATAAATAAATAAATAAATAAATAATAAAAAATCTGAATTTTGATTGCGTGACCATGAAGGATGCTGCAGCAGTTGTAAGTGTCAAAACTGGTCATAAGTAACTATTTTTCAGTGCTGTTGTAACTCTGAATGGTCAGTAAACAAATCATTGTAAGTGAAGGACTACTTGTAGTTCTAAATTGAAATCATCATGAATAGATTAAAACTGTGATGGGTGTTCAATTATAGCAATAGCACTTAGACTTATATACCACTTCTCAGTGCTTTTCAGCCCTCTGTAAGTGGTTTACAGAGTCAGCATATTGCCCCCAATAATCTAGATCCTCATTTTACCAACATTGCAAGGATGGAAGGCTGGGTCAATCTTAAACCGGTGAGAATTGAACTGCTGGCAGTCGGTAGAATTAGCCTGCAGTACTGCATTCTAACCACTGTGTCACCATGGCTCCTTTATGTCATCATATCAATGGCACCATTACGTACTGTAGCCCAGTGTCTGACCCAGGTTCAAAAGTTGTGGTATTGCAGAAATCGTATCAAACAATTGGTCTCACTTGCTATTCCTTACCTGGGAGGTATTGCTTTGGCTGAGCACAAAACCTAGTTGGTTTTCTCTTTGTATACCGTGGTAAAATATAGTTGTACGGAGAGAAAACCAACCAGGTTTTGTGATAAAATTTGGTAAATGGTCAGCTATTTCCCCTTCCATATTTCAGTGGAAGCTTTTGAACATTTGTTTTCTAAACCTCCTTGACAATTGTCCAGCTTAAGCCTGGGCATATTTATTCACACTAACCCAGAGGTGGTATTCAGTAGGTTCTGACCAGTTCTGGAGAACTAGTAGTGGAATTTATTATTATTATTATTAATAATCTTTAATTATTTTGCATAAACACAGATAATACAAACTTCACACAAAAAACATCAAAAAGCCATCTTCCATTACAGGTTACAAATTTTTAAGAATGTATCAATTAATCACAAGTTTCTATAAGTTTCTTCAGTAGTTATCACTTATTTTTCACATCAATTGTTACAATTCTTATATCTCAACCCTGATCTTACTAATTATTTTAACATCCTTTTATATATAAAGTATGACTATGTAATGGCATTCTATTTATAAAACAAACAAAGGGGGGGGGGAGATAGATTTAAAAAGGAAAAGTCCACTCTAAATTGTGTCCCTTAAAAGACATGCTAACTGGGTATTCATAAATTCTGTGCATCTCTGAAGTGGTTATTATTCATGAGTAATCTCATTTTATAAATTTAAATCTGAAATTTTATTATGGCAATATCCCACAGTTCTCATCAGATATTTCAACATCAATCTATTTCTTATTTAAGAGTGTCTTTAGAACCTGAACACCTATTAACATCCCTTATTTACTCCCAACATACCAATATAAATTCAATAATAATATGAAACAATCTTGAGTGTTATAAGTAGCTATTAACTAATTAATAATTCTTCAACAACATTCTATAACCATCTAACTAATTGGCTAATTATTAATCATCTAAATATAACAATTTCCATTATCAACCAGTATTAACTATCGTTTTTCCATTACTCTTAATGTGACTCATAATTCTATTGTGATTCTTCAGTAATATCTAATACCGCCTTAAATTTATTTATGTCCAATCTTATATTCATAACTTTTCACCTGTAGATAAATATATGTCATTAACTAAAACATTTATTATATGTTAATCTTGTTGTAAGTTTCTATAATTATTATTAACTGTTAATTAACTAATAATCCTTCAATGATATTTTAAACACAATCCAATTAGTTATTAATCATCAAAGGATAGTGAAAATTTCGAGTAGTTCATGTTGTAGACTGAGCTAGAGATGAAGCGTGAGGCAAGCGGAGGTAAGCTAAACAACTCTTTATTAACACAACAGTAATACAGCAAGTCAGGAAAGCAGTTCAGCACCTTTCCCTGCTTGACAGCTATTTATACCATAGCTATCAAGCAGGGCCACCAATAGAAACGCACAGGCAGCCCGCGCTGAGCCAGGCACGCTTTAAGCAATCAGAGCGCGGCTGGGTTGCTGCTGGCTGTGAGTCATAAGTCGAGGACTTCTGGACCGATCACAAGTTGAGGACTTACAACAGTTCAGTGAACTGGTAAATACCCCCTCTGACTGGCCCTGCCCACATCTATTCTCTGCCTCCTGAGTCCCAGCTGATCAGGAGGGAATGGGGATTTTGGAGCATCCCTCCACTGGAGTTGGGAGAGAATGGAGATTTTACAGTATCCTTCCCCTGCCACGTCCACCAAGCCACGCCATGTCCACAGAACAAGTAGTAAAATAAAATTGAATCCCACCACTGGGATAAAAGTGCTAACTCTGTACCTAGAACAATTTGTCAATAAGTAAATAACCAATAATCTGGGAAGATCAGATTTGACTTGACATATGCAGGCAAGACTTTGCCCTCCCTTACCTAAAGGACAGATCTCTTGAACCTAAATATAATTTGGCAGGCTTCGGGAGAAAATAAAATTCACTTATTAATAAGGGGGGGGGGAATGAATATGTGAATGGCTAAATATAGTCTGCAAACATCCATTGAAATTAAAGGGATTAAAGTGAATCATGACTAACTTCAATCTTGCTAATTTTATTGGTCAACTTTATTTTTATTTATTTATTTATTTATAATCGTATTTATAAGCCGCACCCATCTCACCACATAGGGACTCGGGGCAGCGCACAGGGAATATAAAATATAAATATACACATATACAAGAATAAAAGCATTCTTAAAACTGAATTAAATTAAGCCCACCCTGCGCTAAAACCCATATTAAAACCCCTGAATTAAAACTTTGGTCAACTAAAAGCAGTACAGTGTCAAGTAAAATCATGCCAGGCCTGCTTGTTGGAAGAAGTGCGTTTTTAACCGCTGGCGGAATAGGCGGAGGTCCAAGATGACACGGAGTTCGGGAGGTAGAGCGTTCCAAAGGGTTGGGCCCATCACAGAGGCTCTTCCCCTGGGCGTCGCCAACCGGCATTGTCCGGATGACGGCACCCAGAGCAGACCCTCTCTGTGAGAGTGTATTGGTCGTAGGGACGTATGGGGCAGCAGACGGTCTCGTAGGTAGCTAGGCGCCGTGCCATGGAGCACCTCGAAGATGGTCATCAAAACCTTGTAACGCACCCGGAAGGTCACAGGCAGCCAGTGCAGCTCACGCAGGACCGGTGTTATGTGGGATTGCCTTGAAGCACCCATAATCACCCGCGTGGCCGCATTCTGGACCAACTGCAACCTCCGAGTGCATCTCAAGGGAAGCCCCATGTAGAGAGCATTACAGTAGTCCAGGTGAGAAGTCACGAGCACTTGAGTGACTATGCGAAGGGCCTCCCGGTCAAGTAAGGGGCGCAATTGGCGGACCAGGCGGACCCCTGGCCATGGCCGCCACCTGGTCCTCCAGGGACAGCCAGAAATCCAGGAGGACTCCTAAATTGCACGCCCTCTCCACAGGGGCCAGTACTTCGCCCACCCATGGCCAGTAATGGTGTCAACTGGCTAAACTGGGAGGCCAGAAACCACAGCCACTCGGTCTTGGATGGGTTGAGTTTGAGTTTGTTGCTGCCCATCCAGATCTGTAAGGCCTCCAAACACCGGGACATCACCTCAACGGCATCGTTGGTGTGGTTTGGGGAAGAAATGTACAGCTGAGTGTCATCAGCATACAGATGGTATTCTACCCCAAAACCATGGATGATCTCACCCAGCGGCTTCATATACGTGTTGAACAGGAGTGGCGAGAGGACCGACCCCTGCGGCACCCCACAAGTGAGGGGCCTAGAAGTCGATCTCTGCCCTCCTGTCAACACGAATTGCGACCGACCAGAGAGGTAGGAGGAGAACCACCGTAGAATGGTGCCCCCCACCCCCAACCCCCCCAGTCGGCGCAATAGGATACCATGGCCGATGGTATCAAAAGCCGCTGAGAGATCTAACAGGATGAGGATAGAGGAACAACCTCTATCCCGCACCCTCCAGAGTTCATCCACCAACGCGACCAATGCCGTTTCGGTGCTGTGACTGGGTCGAAAGCCGGACTGGCGCGGGTCTAGATAATCAATTTCCTCCAGGTGGCGAGGAAACTGCAGTGCCACCACACTCTCTACAACCTTCGCTAGAAAGTGAAGGTTGGAGACCAGACGGTAATTCTCCAATAATGCTGGGTCCAGGGAAGGCTTCTTGAGGAGGGGTCTCACCACCGCCTCCTTCAAGGCGGTAGGCAAAAACCCCTCACTCAAAGAAGCGTTCACTATGTCCTGGAGCCAGCCTCGTGTCACCTCCCAGGATGGCAGTACAAGCCAGGAGGGACACGTGTCCAATAAACATGTGGTGGCCTTTAGTCTCCTCGACAACCTGTCCATATCATTGGACAACTTTATGTACGATTAAGACTTGAATTAAGCAATATGTTTTATAACGTTAAGCATTTCACAAGGTATTAAGTCCCTTAGTGCTTCTGATACACTTCTGACCTTTAAACAACTGGCAGCAAAATCATTTCTACTCAAAACCACATTGCTTTTGTTCCACTACTGTGCTATATTGTAGCTGCAATCCTATAGAAGCTTTCCAATATAATGGAATTTGTATCTGAATAAGAAATGCATCCGAATAAGAATTTGTATCTGAATAAGAAATGTTAACATTTCTTTTTATTTGAAACCTCCCATTACAAAGATTTGTTTAGGATCAAGGTTATATTACAGTGATATACATATATGTATATATATATATATATATATATATATATATATATATATATATATATATATATATATATATATATATATATATATATATATATATATATATATATATATATATATATATATAAAGATACTATGTTACAGCTTCCTGCTAGGCCTGTTTAAGGGAGGAGACAAACTTGTCATCCTTCTCTGCCTTTCGACTCCTCTTTGAGATCATCCAGACAGAGACCTATTAAATTGCTGCTGTCTTTTTAGATATGTGTTAAATGTTCTTTTAAAGGAATGATTAATAATTAATTAAGAGACCAGGATGGATCCATTTCGGACTTCTTAGTCCTCGTCAGCTGGCCATACTTTTCCTACAGGGATTTGAACTGGTGCTCTCCAGCATTCGAAGCAGGCTTCTCTATGCCTTGAGCTAACCAGCTTCCCTGATTACATCATCCTTTCCACAGGACTTTATAGATGAAGATACTATGTTACAGCTTCCTGCTAGGCCTGTTTAAGGGAGGAGACAAACTTGTCATCCTTCTCTGCCTTTCGACTCCTCTTTGAGATAGATTATTATTAATCATTCCTTTAAAAGAACATTTAACACATATCTAAAAAGACAGCAGCAATTTAATAGGTCTCTGTCTGGATGATCTCAAAGAGGAGTCGAAAGGCAGAGAAGGATGACAAGTTTGTCTCCTCCCTTAAACAGGCCTAGCAGGAAGCTGTAACATAGTATCTTCATCTATAAAGTCCTGTGGAAAGGATGATGTAATCAGGGAAGCTGGTTAGCTCAAGGCATAGAGAAGCCTGCTTCGAATGCTGGAGAGCACCAGTTCAAATCCCTGTAGGAAAAGTATGGCCAGCTGACGAGGACTAAGAAGTCCGAAATGGATCCATCCTGGTCTCTTAATTAATTATTAATCATTCCTTTAAAAGAACATTTAACACATATCTAAAAAGACGGCAGCAATTTAATAGGTCTCTGTCTGGATGATCTCAAAGAGGAGTCGAAAGGCAGAGAAGGATGACAAGTTTGTCTCCTCCCTTAAACAGGCCTAGCAGGAAGCTGTAACATAGTATCTTCATCTATAAAGTCCTGTGGAAAGGATGATGTAATCAGGGAAGCTGGTTAGCTCAAGGCATAGAGAAGCCTGCTTCGAATGCTGGAGAGCACCAGTTCAAATCCCTGTAGGAAAAGTATGGCCAGCTGACGAGGACTAAGAAGTCCGAAATGGATCCATCCTGGTCTCTTAATTAATTATTAATCATTCCTTTAAAAGAACATTTAACACATATCTAAAAAGACAGCAGCAATTTAATAGGTCTCTGTCTGGATGATCTCAAAGAGGAGTCGAAAGGCAGAGAAGGATGACAAGTTTGTCTCCTCCCTTAAACAGGCCTAGCAGGAAGCTGTAACATAGTATCTTCATCTATAAAGTCCTGTGGAAAGGATGATGTAATCAGGGAAGCTGGTTAGCTCAAGGCATAGAGAAGCCTGCTTCGAATGCTGGAGAGCACCAGTTCAAATCCCTGTAGGAAAAGTATGGCCAGCTGACGAGGACTAAGAAGTCCGAAATGGATCCATCCTGGTCTCTTAATTAATTATTAATCATTCCTTTAAAAGAACATTTAACACATATCTAAAAAGACAGCAGCAATTTAATAGGTCTCTGTCTGGATGATCTCAAAGAGGAGTCGAAAGGCAGAGAAGGATGACAAGTTTGTCTCCTCCCTTAAACAGGCCTAGCAGGAAGCTGTAACATAGTATCTTCATCTATAAAGTCCTGTGGAAAGGATGATGTAATCAGGGAAGCTGGTTAGCTCAAGGCATAGAGAAGCCTGCTTCGAATGCTGGAGAGCACCAGTTCAAATCCCTGTAGGAAAAGTATGGCCAGCTGACGAGGACTAAGAAGTCCGAAATGGATCCATCCTGGTCTCTTAATTAATTATTAATCATTCCTTTAAAAGAACATTTAACACATATCTAAAAAGACAGCAGCAATTTAATAGGTCTCTGTCTGGATGATCTCAAAGAGGAGTCGAAAGGCAGAGAAGGATGACAAGTTTGTCTCCTCCCTTAAACAGGCCTAGCAGGAAGCTGTAACATAGTATCTTCATCTATAAAGTCCTGTGGAAAGGATGATGTAATCAGGGAAGCTGGTTAGCTCAAGGCATAGAGAAGCCTGCTTCGAATGCTGGAGAGCACCAGTTCAAATCCCTGTAGGAAAAGTATGGCCAGCTGACGAGGACTAAGAAGTCCGAAATGGATCCATCCTGGTCTCTTAATTAATTATTAATCATTCCTTTAAAAGAACATTTAACACATATCTAAAAAGACAGCAGCAATTTAATAGGTCTCTGTCTGGATGATCTCAAAGAGGAGTCGAAAGGCAGAGAAGGATGACAAGTTTGTCTCCTCCCTTAAACAGGCCTAGCAGGAAGCTGTAACATAGTATCTTCATCTATAAAGTCCTGTGGAAAGGATGATGTAATCAGGGAAGCTGGTTAGCTCAAGGCATAGAGAAGCCTGCTTCGAATGCTGGAGAGCACCAGTTCAAATCCCTGTAGGAAAAGTATGGCCAGCTGACGAGGACTAAGAAGTCCGAAATGGATCCATCCTGGTCTCTTAATTAATTATTAATCATTCCTTTAAAAGAACATTTAACATATATATATATATATATATATCACACTAACCCACACTTTCTATAATAACAATGTCACTAGCTAGTGTGATAATGTACCACAGTTAACTATTTATTCATGTGGGAGGAGACACAAAAAGCATGAAATAGGCTGAAACAAGGCCAGAATGAGGCTGATGAAAAACAGAAAGTAGGTGAAGTCAAGGACAATGAATGTGAAGATGAGGAAATAATCATTTAGAATGGTAAAAGCCACATACAGTCTACTGCGACAAACACCACAACCGCCTTGAAAAGTACCATGGACCAGGTTATGCAGAAACAAAGGAAACAAGGAGACTTACATGAATACAATCTGTAAAGTAGCTCAGACTCAATCAAATAGGGTCACGTAAGCAGGGAACTATTTCAGAACGTTATAGGCAAAGACAACTTTACAAAAAATAAATTGCAAACAGTTTATAAACAGTTGCTCTAGGCTGTCCAAACAATGAATCAGGATAGGAAGCGGGTAATAAGTCTTTCGAGGAAGCATCTAAGAGAGAATGGAATTTCTTTCGAAAGCATGCAAAAATACAGTAAGAATAGTTAAGGCATACTTTGGAGAAATGACCAAACTCAGAAAATCTGTGACATCTGGATGCAAGCAGAAGTTTCTACTTCTGTCCTTCATCAGCTTTGCTCTGAGCTAGCTACTCAACAAATGATGTCGTGACACTGATGAATTAATAGGAACGGATCACCATTGAAGAGTAATTTTTGCTCATGCTCTATATTATGCAATACCCAATTCATTTATGAGTGTAATATGTACAGACAGACAAACACAAGTTATTTTATTACAATTATTATCTCAGAACAGTTTGGAGTACATTGGATTATTGTGTCTGTATGTGTACATACATACATAAACACACACACACACACACACACAAATAAATAAATAAATAATTTAATTTATAACCCGCTCTCTCTCCCCAAAGGGACTCGAGGCGGGGCACAGGGAAATTAAAAGTACATATAAAACCACAAACAATACAGTATTAAAAAAGAATTAAACTAAACCCTGCGCTAAAATCCCATGTTAAAACTAAGATAAACCCCTAAAAAACCCTAAAAACAGTTAGGTTATCCCAAGCCGGCCAAGCAAAAGAAATGTGTTTTTAATTTTTGACGGAAGGAGCGGAGGTCCATGGTTGTTCTGATTTTGGAGGGAAGGTCGTTCCAGAGGGTCGGGCCCGCCACAGAAAAGGCCCTTCCCCTGGGCGTCGCCCGCTGGCATAGCCTGGTGGATGGCACCCGGAGAAGTCCCTCTCTGTGGGAGCGGATCGGCCGCAGGGATGTATGGGGCAGGATGCAATCCCGCAGATAGCTAGGTCCTGTGCCATGGAGCGCTTTGAAGATGATGACCAACACCTTGAAGCGCACCCGAAAGATGACAGGCAGCCAATGCAGATCACGCAGGAGTGGTGTTACATGGGAAAATCTAGAAGTTCCCATAACTGCCCACGCGGCTGCATTCTGGACATGCTGAAGTCTTCGGGTGCACCTCAAGGGGAGCCCCATATAGAGAGCATTGCAGTAGTCCAGTCGGGATGTCACGAGAGCATGAGTGACTGTGCAAAGGGCACCCCGGTCCAGTAGGGGATGCAACTGGCGGACCAGTTATATTTATATATCTCATAATCTCATTTTTATATATTGCATAATCTCATTTAATGGAGGGATTCTTTTAAAACACAATACGTAATTGGAAAAACAACAACAACACAGCAGGATGAGAGGGGAAACGGTGATAAAAATTATTGAAATTCCAGATTATTTGACTCTTCTTTCATTGTATAAATGAAGCCAACTTTTGTTTGATAGCTGGCTCAAAATTAGCCTAGTAACAGCATATATCTTTCAGTGAGACTCATTTAAATAAAACAAATGAATTTATGATCAAAACTAGATCCTGGAACAGTACTTTGTGTTATTATACCTGGGGAGATGACCCTGTTTCATATCTAACTTTACATGACTGATTTGTGGGAATTGCTAATACAAAATTATCATTTTTACATGCTGTTTCAAGAAGACAAATCCTGTTGGTGCTAAACAAAGGGAAACTGCCTCCAGTTTGACACTTTATGAGAAGCCTGCAATATTAACACATTTCAGAGAGCTGTGAGTGGGGCGGGGGGGAAGACTTCATCAACATAACCATTTGAAATTCAGTTTGTTAAGCCTTTCTGATTCTCAACAGATTCTGGGGCTTTGTAAAGAAAATCTGTCTCGAGCCAAATCATGAAAAATGTGACATTCAGAGCCATCGCATTATCCTAGTGTTTAGGTAAATTCTGATGACCTCAAAATGTATTGATTGTATCTTCATCCTTGCTTCTGTACCTTTCAAAGAAATGTCCAGCACTAGGAACAAAACAGAAGATTAGGCAGATCATCCAATGCTCAGTTTTAATCACTGGTTTGATTAGTCAATTTGATTCGAATTTTCAGTTGGATTTGAATCATCGTTCAATGATCTGAATTATTGAGATGGTCAAGAATGCTGAATTTAGACACTCTGCTTTGAACTGTTTATTCCGTTTCGGAAAAGGGCTGAGAGCATGCACAAAAATCCATGAAATTTAATTCATCTAAACTTCATTCCATGCAATAACTGATTGAGGAGTGGGATTAGATCCACTCATCTTTATTCTGAAACTTGGCATGGCCCTTAAAAAAAAATGAAAGCAGGAGCTGGGTTTGTCTGCCAGCGTTCGTTTGTTTTTAACTGATTTTATTTGGAAGTTTACAAGTAGATGCTGGGAGTATCTCTTGCATTTTCAACATGATTATTTGCACTTTAAACCTTTGCTTGAAGAACAGGAAAAAAGTTCTATTTGGACATGTCTGAATACAAGCAGAACATTCCTTTGTGGCTGCAAATCCTCAAGAAAGCTTCATTCCCAACTGTGAGAAGAGATCTACATCTGTTTATATCTGTGATTTTCTTCTGAAAATTTAAGTGGGAAAATAAAAAAAATGAGCAAAAAGAGTGTGCGAGAAGATCATCAACATTGGAGACAACATGCACCAATTTGTACTTAGAACAAATTTGAAACTTCTTCACGTGCCACCTATAATTCCTGGAGGATTTGATGCCATTAAATATCTACATAAATATCCATTAAGGCAAAAATTACTAGTTTGGAGCCACCATCCAATTTAAGTGGCAGGGGGTTTGATACATGAATATTATGGGTTTCTTCTGCCTTACTGCTAGGGTCTGTCAGTTTTGCCTTCTGGTCACAAGTGAGATAGCATCCAAATTATTTTTGAGACAAAGAGGAGCCCAAAAATTTTATAATAAGTGATCTCCATTTGAAATAGAAATATATGGATTATATAACTTCTAAACAAAACATTCAGCATTGAAAACACTATATTGTAAGATCACAGTCCATTTATTTGGTGGTGCTGCTGCAGTGGTTAGAATGCAGTAATTCAGGTTGACTCTACCCACTGCCAGGAGTTCGATCCTGACAGGACTCAAGGTTGACTCAGCCTTCCATCTTTCCAAGGTCGGTAAAATGATGACCCAGACTGTTGGGGGCAATATGCTCACTCTGTAAACCGCTTAGAGAGGACTGTAAAGCACTGTGAAGTGGTATATAAGTCTAAGTGCTATTGCTATTAATTAGAGTATTAGGGCAAAATTGTTTTTCAAAAGGAAGGAAATTGAAATAAAGATTAAGGATAGTTTTCTGAATGAAGCAGTACATGAGTCTAAGTGCTATTGCTAGTGCTTTTACTTAGAAAAGTATGACCAAAGAATTTGCTGTTAAAAAGAAAAAGGAAGGATAATATCATAAATACCATTTTAATAAGATATTTTATGCCTTGAAGTATCTCCTCTCCTCATGGCTGGAACACTTTGAATTAATTTTACATTATTAGATTTAAGTATTCTACAGAGTCACCAAGACTTAATGCACATTCTATATTAGGTATACATTTTTCTGCCTGAACCAATATGAGATTTTGCTGCTTTAATGATCGTTAGGTGAACTTGAGAGCTTACGGAAAGTGAGATTAGAAAAAGATTGAAATGTTACAATCAAGGCCAGGTTGAAGAATTAGTTTGGAGCTCAGGAGAGATCTAACTGTATGCTTTGATATATTGGGAAGAAAGTACCGATTCCCAGAACATGACCTCATTCTCCAGAAAAACCATAATATGAGCATAGACCCTTGCATAAGCAAACAGATTCATTCACCATGATATTCATTCTGGAGCAGAGGCAGACCAAGAAGTTATCTGCAGTATTGGAAAATAGTGTTGCCAAAAAAAACCACATCCTCCTAGTGAGCCTCAGGGCATCATCCATAAAAGATAGCTTGAAACAGAATATTCAGAAACTGAAGGAAGTCTTCCAGAATGAAAGTGAGTCTATGAAAAGAGCCAACCATGGCAGAACCAATGAGCTGTCTTGACACAGAGGCTGGGGGGGAAAAAAACGAAATTGTTCTATCTTTTGTGACAAGTCAGCTGTAGCCGTTTCACTATAATCTAGGCCATCAGATTTCTGGTTCAACACCTTGAGGCTTTATTATTACAGCAGTACATTCCTATGCAAATTGATATGTTGAAGTCAGTTATCCTCAGCTAATCATTTCATTACTCGGTCCAAAAGAGTGACGGAGCAGTAGGCTGCAAAAAGGAAAGAAAATGTAAATAAGGATCTTTGGCAATGGGTTTCAGTTATGCCATAGGAAGGACGGATCCTTAGATTCTGATATAAAAGTCCTCGACATGCTCACAAAGCTTTGGTAGTGTGACATTGTAGACGTACACAAACACTGACTTTGGATCAGATCATTGGTTTTTCTATGAGCCAACGTTAATATTATAATGCATTTTTAGGAAATAGGTGTGAAACTATTCTCGTAAGGAGGAGGAAAAATCATACCAATTATGTTTGCATCACCTTTTGATAGGAAATGAATCCTGTCTTTCTGCTCTTCTCATTTCTCGATAAGTGAATCACTATATGTTTGTCTGTGTGTGTGTGTGTGTGTATTTGTGTGTAAGAGAGAGAGGGGAGGACTCTTTGTATGTGGGAAATCATAATGGCATTATGTCCTCTATCACAGGGATCCCCAACCTTTGCAACTTTAAGTCTGAATGACTTCAGCTCCCAGAATTTTCCAGCCAGCAAAGTTGGCTGGAGAATTCTGGGAGCTGAAGTCCTTCAGACTTAAAGTTGCAAAGGTTGGGGACCCCTGCTCTATCAGACCCATATATACGGTAGTTTTCACAAACATGTTAAACAAGTTGCAAAGATAGTCAATTAGCAAACCACGTACCTATTTTACATTTTTTCCAGTCACATTTATATCTTCTGTCCTACTATTTTTCAATGTTCTCTCAGCATTCATGACTTCCTTGTCATCGGTTCTTTCTTGGACATTCATATTTATAGTATTCAAGATTAGTTCTCTCAGAAGGCTCAGAATACTACTGGATATGGAACAGTTTTTATGAAAGGCTAGAGACAATGGGTAGGAATTAGAAGAAAAAAGTCTATGAATGTGTGTATTAAAATAGAGATGGTTTTCTTAAGTATAATAATCTACAAAATGTAAATAAGCCAAGATATAAGAAAACCCAGTTTAAACTGTTTGGTTATACTATTACCATTATAGTTAATACAAGTGTTGTCATATTATAGTTACTGTTATGAGTTCATGTGTTAATATTTACCATGTTTTTTTTATTCTGGTCTTTGTCTGTGTAACTGACATACACCAGGGGTGAAATTCAGCAGGTTCTGGAGAGCTGGTAGCAGAAATTTTGAGTAGTTTGGTGAACCGGCAAATACGACCACTGGCTGGCCCCAGAGTGCAGTGGGAATGGAGATTTTGCATTATCCTTCCACTGCCATGCCCACCAAGCCACGCTCACAGAACCAGTAGTAAAAAATTTGGAATTTAGGCTGAGATCTCACATTGCTCCTGGAAGCATCAAGCTGGAAGCACCAGCCTGAAGATGATGAATGAGACTTCATTGAAATATCGTGAAGATACTTCCAATTCTATGCGGGAGAAAACCCGAACAACCAAAGACCTACATACAAACACCCGCAAAAACCTCAGAAAACATACATACATACATACATACATACATACATACATACATACATACATACAGTGTTACATTTGTGCTGATAAATAAATAACAAATAAATAAATAACAAAGGCAACGAAAAAACTAGCTTTCTGCCTGGATGGCTCCTAGGGTGAGCCGAAAGACAGAAAACGGAAGCAGTTCTGCTCCCTCCCATTTTGTCCCACATACCGGGGTGTTGTGACACAATACATACATACATACATACATACATACATACATACATACATACATACATACAGTTACCTTTTTTGTGACACAATACACAACAACAACAACAACAGATCTGGATGGGAAGTAACGGACTCAAGCTAAACCCGACCAAGACCGAGTGGCTGTGGTTTCCGGCTGCCCGATTCAACCAGCTCACTCCATCGCTGGCCATAGGGGGCGAACATCTTGCCCCTGTGGATGGGGCGCGCAATTTGGGTGTCCTCCTGGATACCCGGCTGTCAATGGAAGATCAGGTGACAGCCGTGGCCAGGAGGGCGTTTTACCAGGTTCGCCTGGTACGCCAATTGCGCCCCCTATTGGATCGGGACGCCCTTCGCACAGTCACTCATGCCCTCGTGACATCCCGACTGGACTATTGCAACTCTCTCTACATAGGGCTTCCCTTGAGGTACACCCGGAGACTTCAGCTAGTCCAGAATGCAGCCGCGCGAGCAATTATGGGTACCACAAGGTACACCCATGTAACACCGCTCTTGCGCGAGCTGCACTGGCTGCCTGTCGTCTTCCGGGTGCGCTTCAAGGTATTAATTATCATCTTTAAAGCGCTCCATGGCTCGGGACCTAGCTACTTGCGGGATCGGATCCTGCCTCATACATCCTCACGACCGATTCGCTCCCACAGAGAGGGACTTCTCCGGGTGCCGTCCACTAGACTTTGTCAGCGGGCGACACCCAGGGGAAGGGCTCTCTCTGTGGCGGGCCCAGCCCTCTGGAACGACCTCCCCCCCGATATTAGGACCACCACGGACCTCCGCTCCTTCCGTCTTAAATTGAAAACACACTTTTTCTGCCTTGCCGGCCTGGGATAGCTACTCCTCTGTTTTTAGGGTTTTTTGGGGATTTTTAGTTAGATAGTTTTAATGGGTATTTTAGCACAGGTACTTAATTTAATTTATTTTTAATGAAATATGTATATAGCCATTGTTCTTATTTTTCCTGTGCACCGCCCCGAGTCCCTGTGGGGAGAGGGTGCGGTTTATAAGAAATAAATTATTATTATTATTATTATTAACAACAACAAGAACAGTTCTCTCAATGTAGTTTGGACTGTACTAATTATTCTGGTACATTTTAGCCAGGATGCTATAAGTACAAAGCCAAGGACGTTCACAGTGTTGCTAAGTGCTCTATATTAGACCCTACCAACTAGTACAAATTGCAATACATTGGTCCATGCTTAGGCACAAATGATTCTAAATAATGCTTTAATGGAAAAATTCTTTGAAAATCAACATGGCCAGCTAGATAGAAGCAAAAGATTCAACAAGTTATGCAGCAGGAGGCTTCCTTTTTCCTCTTTCGCACTCAGTAAGATTGGGACAATTTTCTCTGCTATGCTAAGCTTTCAAGAGGTTGCTCTTATCTCTCTTTGGGGTCCACAAATACTTGAAGAAACCATTCATATGCCACATGCTGAAATAAGGAAGAATACATGAGGTTTTCATTGTTATTTCCCAGAATTCTATGAGCAATATTTCTACCTCAAAATTTTGGAGCACAGGGTTGACCGAAAAGAAAAAAAAAACCTACGCCAAATAAAGCCAAACTGAGTCACAAAAAACTCTAGCAGAGCAACTACTCAGGAGAAGAATATCCTCTCAGCCTATAGTATTACATACTAATAAATATACCCCCAAAAGATCCCATCTCGGAGAGTAAATCCAATCACCTTACACAGAGCACTTTAAAACAAAAACAAAACAAAGCTGCGAGATGAAGTACAGAATAAACTAATTTTAAAAGTGCTTTAAATTACACATTCTCTATAAGGAAGAACTTGGGTTTTCCCCCCCAGAAGTGGAGCATGTACCAGAGCGTCTCCAGGAGACTGCCTTATACTGGCTCAAATCATCTGCCTATCTAGCTGAGCCAATATTGATCAATATAACTGACAACAACTTCCCTCCATCTGTGTTAGTCATCTTTTCCATCTGCTGATTGTCTTTCTTCTTTTTAAAAAAAATAAAAATGCTTAGAGCTTGTGTGTGTGTGTGTGTGCAAAGCATATGCTTTACCATCAAATCACAGTTCATCCCTTGCTTCTGATTTGTGGAAAGTATCCAACAATGTATGTGGTTAGTAAACTTGAAACATTATCTTGATGGCGGCCTTGATTCGAAGGTCTTTCTAGTGCTGGTTTAGAAATAAGCCTCCAAGTGGCCTGGAAATCTGAACAATATTTGCAGTTCTTAAGTTTCTGCGGTGAACGTTCGGTCAAGGCAGATGGTTCCAGGATTTCACGTATCTGAAATATATTTAATCAAAGACTAGAAAGCAGAATATGTCTAGCTATTTAATAGATAAAATGCGGTATATGTCTCTGTGGCTGTATTTGTGTGTTGCCTCCTTTTAGCACAACAGAAACCACTGTCATCCTATTATGCCTGGAAATAAACACAATGCTTCTTTTGTTAAAATATTAGTATTGTACTTGCCACCTATCTAAAAACCCTTTTGTTTTCATATTCGTTATCTTCTCTGCTAGATAATTACACTTTTCTCTTGCTTCACAAAACAAGCCACTGATTAGCACATGAATTCATTTCAATATATGCCAAGCTGAATTCAACAGGCACGGTATAATCTTGATAACGACAATAGGTGTTATTAACAATATCTTGGAAAGACCATAGCCACCATCCAGACTGTGTGTTCTGCATAGAGGGAAAGCACAGCCCAGATTGCTCTTACACTTCTGACATCAGCTTGGTATGCGTTACAGGTGTTTCACAGTTTTTCACACTGCATGGATACATTATCATCTGGTAATGTCAGGCTGATGCAGAAAGGATAAAGGAGAGAATCCAGTATCCAAAAGTAGCAAGTGGGTTTGAAAAGCAGAAAAGGTTATGTGGTTTGGCTTCATTTAGAACCAGCACACAATTTTCTTCTGTTATCATTGTACGCATGACACTTTGAGAACAGCTTTTTTCTTAAGAATACACCTTGCTGTCAATCACAGGCCCCAAGTTAGGCCAATATCATTTTATTCCATCTGAAGTTCAAGAATCCCATCTATTTCATTTGCTCCAGAGATTTCAATGTTTTACACATTTCATGGGGGATTAGAATCCAGGTTAATCTGGCAAATCTGGAGCCCCAATATAGCATGTCAGAATCACAAGGACTGTCTTCAAGAGATACCTTGAAAGCTTTTAATAAGTCCATTGGTGGTGACCAGGAGTTTATTCAAGGCTGTTTTATTTTTGCCTGAAATCATGCATCTTTTCATATAGAGCCAGCCATAAGCTGTGTTTTGCTCCAGTTAGAAACTGTGAGCCTAACAAGTTAGACCAGATTAATAGACCAAAGCTATATATGACAGGACTTATTTTTACTATAACTGCAAATCTGAATGCACTTTATCTTGCTGTAAATTATTAAGGAGCTTATCTGAGTTGTTTCCTCAACTTAGTTTCTTGGTCTGGGCACAAGCCTCTCTTATCTGACCATTGCCTTTTTGGTAACTCATCCTCCTGTGGTTCAAGGTCATTCCCTGGGCCTTCTCCAGGGGCATTAAATACATCCACAAACACAAAAATGACTTCTGCGAAGGGAGGATCCATCTTCAGGCATTTTAAACAGTTCGTGTGTTTATACCTTTCATTTTCATTTGTTTATGCCTTTCGTTTAGTAGCTCAAAAGAATGTAGATAGCAGTTCACCCAGTGGTGGGTTCCTACCGGTTTGGACCGGTTCACCTGAACTGGTCGTGGTTTGGTGGCCTGGGTCACTGGAACTGGCAGCAACCCAAGCCTGCCACACCCCTGAACCAGTTCTCCTGGTGGTGCTATAGGCACCACCATCTTGTTTTTTTGATTCTGCACATGCGCAGAACAATTTTAATCGCACTGTGCATGCACATGCAGCATGCATAAAGCAAATGTGCAGGGGCACATACGAGTGAATGGGCAGTAGTGCCTGCCAGAACCCACCCCTGAGTTCATCCTTCATTTTTTCCTCACCCCCATTACCCTGTGAGACAACACGAGCTGAGAGAGAATGACTGACTGACCACAAATCACCCAATGATTTTTTGTGTTCCCTAATAGTAGACTAATATCGTAAACATTGCATCAAATTAGCCATTATATATGACAATGTTTGCAGAAAAGAAATGCCCTTGGAATGATATCAGTGAAAATCAGGGCTAAATTGTGATTCCAATTCATGGACCAGGGCTTGCCTCCTGTTGGAGAACTTACTTCAAATTGATTAATACAGGTTCTAGTTTTTCAAAGCAGACTCTTTCAGGAATTATACTTCCTTTAAAGACTCTTTTAATACTTGCCACGTGATTCATTCCCTTTCTATTTATTTTTTTTAACAAGTGCAAATACTGATTGTTTCATTTATCTTGGTTACTTCTGAAAAGTCTACTGTATGCCATTATTATCCTTTTTCTAAACATAATTGCTAATTTTTATACTATACACAAGGGAAAAAAACACAAAAAGTTTGAGAGAGTGTGATAGATATAAATATGTGACATTAACTTAAATGTAGGAGAGGACCAGGCTGAGCGCAAGGGAAGGGTCAAATTCATCATGCCATGAGTCCCTGTGCACCCACAAGAGATCTAAGTCCAGCCTACCCTCTTATGTCCCTGTATTTCCCTTAACAGACAGCTGGCCACTTTCTTGTGGAGACTTTAAACTTGTAATAAATCTTTATATTATTTTAACTGCCTAAATCTCCTGATTTCACAAGTGCTTGGCATTATTGTTTAAACCACAGAGAAAATCTTGACCATCTAGGCAAATTATTTTTTAGACTTTCCTCAATATTGTTACAAAGCAAACTCATAGATGGAAAGCAAACACATTTTACAATCTATGTTTTATAATTAGATTCTTTCCACTGAAGTACTACACACAGTCTACATACGTTAAAACCAAAAATTATTTGGATATCATTACGTTCTAGCATTTTGGTACATAATTCAACATTTATAAGATCTCTGAATCTTTTCCCCCCTTTTCTCAATACAGAAATTAGAGTAGCTACATACCTATGAATATCAAACCACAATGGAACAATCATGGAACAAAATCTATGCCTTCCACTCTTTGTACTTCCACATTAGAGTTAATGTACAGTATTATATGTCTAACACATTTGCAATTTTTTTAGTTGAATTGTCTAGTTAATATTCTAAATAACAAGACTTACCAACCTTACAAGCTTGCATATCCTCAGATTAAATTCAAATAGCAGCATTTCGAAATCAAGCTTTTTAGTTAACTGTGACTTAGAATCAATCTGTACAAGCTACAGGCATGAAAAGAAGGCATGTTCAGGGTTTGTTCTTAGAGTGACTGTAAAGAGCATAGTACCCTGATGCCTAAGGCCTTATTAAATAATTTAAGACTCAGCTCTGAAATGTCATCCATTTCAGATATACAATTAGAAGAAAACGCTGAAACAGGTAAGGTGTCTGTTTTACAAGCCACTAGGGACGAGGAGCTTGATAAGGATTTAATTTCATATGCTTTTCAATGGGCAGTGATTTTTTAAATTAGGAGATTGGACGGCTATTTGTCCATAATTGCATAGGGCTCCTGCTTGATTGGACTAGAAGCCCCCCAAGGTCGCTTCCAACTATGTTATTCTGTTAAATAATGCTACAAGATCACACTATTCAGGAGGGTTATTCTAGTCACTTTGGGATGCTTTGTGGAAATTAGTGGTACATTGTACGTAGTGGTACACAGATCAAATGAAGATAGAGCCAAAAAGGTTACTTTAAAGGATGCTTAAATAGGGGATATCTCTATTGGTAGACAGAATTTCTCACAACCTGATTCTGAATCAGGTTAACTCAGGGCTAAAGAGGATTGCCTGAAGCCATGGCTTGGACTAAATATCACTTTAAATGGACCTAAAAGTCTCCCTTCAAGGATTTACGGTACAAGCCCAACATTGTCTTAATGGATCCATTTAAAAAATCGGTCTCTGTTCAATCCTACATCTAAAGACAAACACAGCATGAAAAAAAAGTTGGCCTGCAACTTATATTCATGGAAAGATTTAGTGGCCATAAAGTAAATCACAACAATATTTCACACGGTTGAAAACTACGGTGAAATCCAAAAGACTAAAGATAATGCACCTGCATTTCCTCATATTTAAAAGGAGTAATTAACACTAATGAAACTTGCCTTTGTTTATATCACTCCTATTTCATCATGGTGGGATTTAACTTGCTAGAATTTATAGAGCTTAGCTTTCTCTGTGAGAAACAATTTTCACTGCTGATTATTGTGATATTCTTCTTTTATTTTTTTTAAAAAAGATCCCTGTTGTAATATAGTATTCTAAGGTAGTATTAATATAGTATTCTAAATGAAACAAATTTCATTTAAATAAAACATAAGTGGCACAAGTATGAACTGAGATATATAATTTAAAACAAATTGCAAAATACTGTTAGCTTTGATTAGTTTTGCAATGTATCAGTGGGAATCAATGTATATGAACTGATAATAGGTTGATATTTTCCTTATTATGTGTCTTATAAAATTATAATTAATTTCATTTCATTTTTAAAGAGGGGGTTTCAGATACTCTAGATGAAAGATATATGATCTAGGCCAGTGATGGCTAACCTTTTTTGGCTCGTGTGCCAAAAGCGGGGGGAGCGCAGGGGGGTCCTGCTTGGGCGTGCCATACCCATAATACTATGTGTGTGACCCCCTGCTTTTAGTGTGCTTTTTTTGCCCTCCCCAGGCTCCAGAGGCTTTCTAGGAGCCTGGGGAGGGTGAAAACAGCCTCCCTCCCACCTCCAGAGGCTTCAGGAGCTTCTCTGAAGCCTCCAGAGGGTGAAAAACTGCCTCAAAAGAAGGCCTAAATCAGCTGGCCAGCACACACAAGTGTGCTGGAGCTGACAGGGCAATGCCTCGCGTGCCCTAAGAAATGGTTCTGTGTGCTGCCTGTGGCACCCATGCCATAGGTTTGCCATCACTGATCTAGGCAATCCAATTATGGGTATTTGGAAAAAGCAAATGTATTACTTGGTTTGCTAATAGAAGATTCCAGATGTGAGAGAGCCAATTAAGAAAAAACACAATCAAATTAATAAGTAATGCTTTTTTCCTAATCCATTAACTTAGTATCCATTTTAATTGACAGGATATAACTAACAACCAATGAGAATCCAAAGCAATTGAGATCAATGACATTTGGGAGAAGAAATGTCAGCCAGTCAATCAGATTATATAGTGTGATATAACATCACTAAGAGATACAAGAGTCTATAAAAACGTTGACACAGACAAAAGAAGAGAGACTTCCTTCTGGATCCAAAGAAGATTGCTGCTGAATTTCATCAAACTCTAACTTCTACAATAAGGAGCAGAAGGTTGTTCTACTTCTCAAATTTTCCCAGTTAATAAAATAAATAAGAATCTTCTTCAGCCCTGGATGACAGGGTCTGCTGATTAAAGCATCCATGTTACATGTGTATATTGCTCAGTTTCACAAGCCTGGGCACCATCTTTGACCAAGTTCAGCCAGTGACTTGAATTCCACCCAAAATGGGTAGATGCCATAGTTGCAGGTTTTGTAAAAAGACCATACAAACAGAAGTTAAAATAATTCACCGACCTCTGCCTCCTCCACCAGTGTTTAAAAACACACTTATTTCACCAAGCCGGCCTAAGATAGCCTCTACTGCGATTAATTTTAGATAGTTTTAATTGGGGGATTTTAATTGGTTTTAGCGCAGGTTGCTATTTAATAGATTTTTAAATTTATATGTTTTGTATTATCTTTGTATGTTGTTTTTAAATTCCTGTGCGCCGCCCTGGGTCCTTTTGGAGAAGGGCGGGATATAAATTGAATAAAATAAAAAATAAAAATAAATAAAATTCTCCCCTTTCCACTGCAAATATATCAATCTGTTTTGTAATAGATTTGGAATATACTATTTTGTTTGGAACCTAGAAATAAGGACAACTTTCTTGACAGAAAAATTCAATAGTGGAACAGTTTGCCTCCAGAAATTATGGGTGCTCCAACACTGGAGGTTTTTAAGAAGAGATTGGACAACCATTTGTCTGAAATGATAGAGTTTTCTGCCAGAGCAGGGGGTTGGACTAGATGACTTCCTAAGTACCTTCCAACTGTGTTATTATTATTTTTGTTGTCATCTGTTCTATATAATTCATTCTCAAGTGAGAGAATTGACAGCTCATTTTACACTCTTCTAATACCATGTTCCTCCATAGGTAGGTTTTAAAAATAAATTTAGAAAATGACCTCTTTGCAGCTGGTGTGTGTGTGTGTGTGTGTGTGTGTGTGTGTGTGTTTGTGTATTAGGTTTTTGAGCTGATCAATAAATAAATCAGGGAGACTAGGATATATATATTTTGAGCTTTTTAGCTCTCATCAGCTAGCCATACCCTTACTGGGATTTGAACCGTGGCTGTATTACATGTTAGGCAGAAGCCTTAGCCACTAAGCCACCAGGTTCTCTTCCTGATCATATATATATACACACACAGAGACATATATATATACACTGTATGTATATATACATGTGTGTGTTACATTTGTGCTGATAAATAAATAAACAAGGGAGACTAGTATACGTAGATCTATTTCAAGCTATTTAGCTCTCATCAGCTAGCCATACCCTTACTGGGATTCGAACCAGGAAGGCATTACATGTAAGGCAGATGTAATTGCCACTAGACCATTGGTTCTCCTCCTGATCAGCTGAGCCAGGGGAATAAGTATATACTTGCGTCACAACACCCTGGTAAGCCCCAATTAAGGGAGGAAGCAAGCTGATATATCTATATAAATAAAAATGTAAAATAGTTTGTACGAATCCACTAATCTCAAAAACTACTGGGCTGATTTAGACCAAACTTTCAGACAACGTAGACAAGTACTTCCGATAATAGAATAGCTAATCATTTTGTGTCTAGCACGCATGTGTTGTGTACAAATTACACACAAAAAAATGTACTCACTGAAATGTGATTTAACATCCCTGTAGCCACGCCCATCAAACTGCTTTTCAACTGTCAGTGTTGGAAAAGGCCTCATACGGCGGCCTCTTGGGGCCAAAAAGGCACTGGGATAGCAAACTCCCAGGTGGCCCATAGAGGGGGGGGGGGGGAGAGAAATTATGCTCAGGACTGTTCTCTGAGGTAAAAAAAAAAGGAGGCAGGCAGCTGCTTTAAACTGTTTAATACCAACTGAACCAAACTGTAACAAAGAATCACCCATCTGACAGCAAATACAGTTTAATAAAAGAGGGACTAGGGAAGACATGATAGCAGCCTTCCAATATCTCAGGGGTTGCCCCAAAGAAGAGGGAGTCAAGCTATTCACCAAGGCACCTGAGGGCAGAACAAGAAGCAATGGGTGGAAACTAATCAAGGAGAGAAGCAACCTAGAACTGAGAACAAATTTCCTGGCAGTGAGAACTATTAACCAGTGGAACATCTTGCCACCAGAAGTTATGGATGCCCCAACACTGAAGAGAGAAGAGACTGGAAAACCATTTGTCTGAAACGGCATAGGGTCTCCTGCTAGAGCAGCGGGGTTGGACTAGATGACCTCCAAGGTCCCTTCCAACTCTGCTATTGTATTATTGTATTACAGTAGGTAGGTAGGTAGGGGAATAGAGAGACAGGGAGAAATACAGTTTAATAAAAGAGGGACTAGGGGAGACATGATAGCAGCCTTCCAATATCTCAGGGGTGGCCACAAAGAAGTGGAAGTCAAGCTATTCTCCAAGGCACCTGAGGGCAGAACAAGAAGCAATGGGTGGAAACTAATCAAGGAGAGAAGCAACCTAGAACTGAGGGCAAATTTCCTGGCAGTGAGAACTATTAACCAGTGGAACATCTTGCCACCAGAAGTTGTGAATGCCCCAACCCTGGAAGTCTTCAAGAAGATGGATGGATGGATAGATAGATAGATAGATAGATAGATAGATAGATAGATAGATAGATAGATAGATAGATAGATAGATAGATAGATAGATAGAAAGAAAGAAAGAAAGAAAGAAAGAAAGAAAGAAAGAAAGAAAGAAAGAAAGAAAGAAAGAAAGAAAGAGACAGTAGGTAGGTAGGTAGGTAGGTAGGTAGGTAGGTAGGTAGAGGGAGAAAGGAAGAAATATAGTAGGTAGGTAGGTAGGTAGGTAGGTAGGTACATAGGTAGGGGAATGGATAGACAGATAGGGAGAAATACAGTAGATAGGTAGGTAGAGGGATAGACAGAGAGGGAGAAATACAGTAGGTAGGCAGGTAGGTGAATAGGGGGATAGATAGAGAGGGAGAAATACAGTAGGTAGGTAGGTGGAGGGAGAAAGCAAGAAATACAATAGGTAGGTAAGTAGAGGGATAGACAGAGAGGGAGAAATACGGTAGGTAGGTAGGTAGAGGGATAGAGGGGGGAAATACAGTAGGTAGATAGGTAGATAGAGGGAAAAAGAAAGAAATACAGTAGGTAGGTAGGTAGGTAGAGGGATAGACAGAGAGGGAAAAATACAGTAGGTAGGCAGGTAGGTAGATAGGGGGATAGATAGAGAGGGAGAAATATAGTAGGTAGGTATGTATGTATGTAGGTAGGTAGGTAGGTAGAGGGATAGAGAGGGGGAAATACAATAGGTAGGTAGGTAGGTAGGTAGGTAGGTAGGTAGGTAGGTTGGTAGGTAGAGGGAGAAAGAAAAAAATACAGTAGGTAGGTAGGTAGAGGGATAGATGATAGATAGATAGATAGATAGATAGATAGATAGATAGATAGATAGATAGATAGATAGATAGATAGATAGATAGATAGATAGATAGATAAAAATACAGAAGGTAGGTAGGTTGGGGCTTATATGGTGGTTGGGTGTATGTGTGCAGGTGTAGGTCTACACACAGATTGGTTGGTCATTTAACCAGACTGGGCCACAGCAACGCGTGGCCGGGTATAGCTAGTATATATATATATGTTTTCTGAGGTTTTCGCGGGTGTTTGTATGTAGGTCTTTGGTTGTTCGGGTTTTCTCCCGCGTAGAATTGGAAGTATCTTCACGACGTTTCGATGAAGTCTCATTCATCATCTTCAGCCAAGCACAGCCAAGCCCCCTACCAATCAGAACACACCTCCACCCAATCAGAATGCAGCCAAGCTCCCACCCAATTAGGTCACACCCTCACTGGCAGTTAAAAAGAGGAACCGGCTGAGATCTCACATTGCTCCTGGAAGTACCAAGCCAGAAGCACCAGCCTGAAGATGATGAATGAGACTTCATCGAAACGTCGTGAAGATACTTCCAATTCTACGCGGGAGAAAACCCGAACAACCAAAGACATACATACATACATACATACATACATACATACATACATACATACATATATATATATATATATATGGAAAAAAAGGAAATATGCAATGCCGCCTTCAGTAAAACTCAATGACAAGGCATAGGTTTCTATCATAAAAAGTTGCCCAATTGTCTTGCTTTTTTTTAAATAAGAAACATATTTTAATAATGATATGAATGAAAACTGTGGTTGACAAGTCTCTTGTATTTCTTGATCAGAATTCCCCAACTGTGTATAAGTTCTCATCTGTTGCTGATATCAGGGTGATAGCTCTAGGACATAAAATATGGAGACTGTTTTTATTCAGGCTTGCATATGTATGTCTTATTTGAAAGATTTCAATGTTTCTCATTATGAAAACACATTCAGTCTGAAATGATCCTCTGAAGATGTTTGTCTTTGACTCTAAGAAAGGTCCTCATGAAATGTCTTTAGCCATCACACTATCAATCCTGAAATTCCTGAACTGTATCGCAAGACTTGATCGTTGTTGGTAGGGTCTATCACATATGATGTAATGACTTTCGGCATTTTGGAATTAATTGAAGGAGGTGTGGAGAAGCCCTGCAGTTTTGTTTTGATTAATTTGTAATGACTGTAACAGCTTTGAAAAGCAACTGACAAGCTGCATTTATTTTTTGGTGAATGGTATATTGAAAAAGGCGAACTGAAACTTCTCCATTTCAGATTTCAGAGTTGTAATATATTTTGTTTCCCTTCACAGAAAAACGAAGTTAGCCATCACTGTGTAGCTAGAACTGAAGAAGAAATGAACATGAATGAGAGCTCAGGGCCTTCAACATAATTGTAGATTGATTCATAGGAAGAATGAATACAATTGTTTAATACTGTGTGCAAAGTAATTGTACAGACATTTTACAATTCCAGGGTTGTTTCTTACTGCTGGAACAGCTAACATAAAATCATTCAAGGACTAAATTGAGGCTTTGGGCAGCCCAGAAGTTATAGAACAACAGCAACAAATCTTTATTTTGGTCAAAGACAAGCATAAAGTGGCATAAAATTACTAGGGTAGAAGGACTGTGGCTGTTTCAGCAGTAAATAAAACTTTCTGTTTACATGCTCTTTTCTGTTTACTACATAAGGTTGTAAGGATAACACAGAAGTTAGAAGCATGCTTCATCGATTTTCAGCTTTGAATATTGGAGTAATACAAAAATAAATTAGCAAATACAAAAAAGATTAACAAGGCACCATTCAAAGATGGTACAGTAGATGTATAGAACCAAAACTCTTGGTTGTGCTTGGAAACCTATAAGGAACCCACTCATACTTGCAGCTCCATCATAACCAGCGTCCACATTACTGGTGTGGATTCCTTTGAACAAAATGCAATTTTATCAAAAAGTGCATCACCACTCGACTAGCTACAGCACAACAAACCCAAACTGTGAAAAGGATAACCCCACCATAGATCAAAAGCATATCAGAAACAGACTGGGGCTGTGATAGCAAACCTATGGCACATGTGCCAGAGGTGGCCTGCAGAGCCCTCTCTGTGGGCACACACGCAAACCGCAGGTGCTCTTCTGATTTCTGGCACATACATGCATGCTAACCAGCTGCTCTTCGTGGGCACTGGAGTGCCAGAAAATGCCTCAAAACCAGGCCGTTCTCCAGGCCTTTTCTGTGCTGTTTTTGGTACTCCAGTGCCCACAAAGACCAGCTTGCGCCCGCGAAGATCATTACAAAAACACCACCAAAATGACCTGTAAACGGCCCCAAAAATGACCCCAAAACACTCCCCAAAACAGCCAAAAACAGGCACGTGTGCGCCGGCCATCTGGTCTTTGGGTTTTTGGTGCTCTAGCATTCACACATGGACACACATGCAGGCACGTTCCAGTTTGGGCACTCGGTGCCGAAAAGGTTCGCCATCACTGGACTAGTGCAATCCTATGGCATCACTCTCAAAAGGTCTTTTTGGTCTGTAGAGATCAAAGTAACATCCTATGAATATTGTCCTCAGTTTTGACTTTTTACTTTTTTTTCCTACAGTGTTTTTTTTGCAAAGAAAAATAAATTAATCTGATCTTTGAATAATGTGCCATTGTCTTTACTGCTGTTTACTCAGCCATCACTTCTATGTCCACTACAAAATTATGTCTTCTTCTCACCATTCCTAACTGGAACTGTCAGTTAAGAGTAACCAATTTCATTGTAATTTTAGTACAATGACAATAAAGATTATTATTTACTTTATTCATAAAACATGACACTCAGCCAGATGAACATTCAAAAATGCACTGCAATTACTACTGACTGGTGCCAATGGCTGATACAGTTTGCTGCCAGCGTCCTAGGTATCAACCAAGTATCTTCTTAGGATGTAAGATGTTCCAAGTAGCACAGTTTTTTGCAGTTCTGCTGGTGTTATTGCAGGAAGCTGCAATTTGCTGAGATATTTAGTAAAATTCTTGGACATGGTGCCAAGATGATGATGATGATGATGATGATGATGATGATGATGATGATGATGATCATCATCATTATTTTAAAATGAACTCGTCAGGACAGGGGATTTATTCATATCTCAAAACTCTGAAGAAGCTTTAAGGTATTATCAATATTCAATAAAGCATGTGTTGTGAATAATGCATCTGCAATCTTACTCCATTCTATCTTATTCAATAAACCATGGCTAAAAGATATAATATATTATTATTTTATAATAAAATAAAATAATAACTACCATAAAGCTTAGTGTAATATGGGGATTTTAGTGCCCTTCTTGGCATTTTTGTCAGATGTAACTAAAATAGCCAAATAGGTGCAAAGTCCATGTGAGTGTTCATCTATCTCAGTGGTAGTCAACCTGGTCCCTATCTATTGGGCATTCCAGCTTTCATGGTAGGTGGTAGGGGTTTTGTCTGATACTGAAGCACTTTCCTTTTTTAAATTTAATTGACTTCCCTACTATAAACCACCATTACTGTGGAACCGGTGGGCGGTTAGAAAATCTTACTACTAACAGAGATACAAAAGTGGGCAGTAGGTATAAAAAGGTTGACTACTCCTGGTCTATCTATTGGAGGAGTGATCATCCTCCATCAACTTGACAGAGCAACTTATATTAGGATAAAAGAGCTCATTTTTCAAAAATAAGTCTTCAAAATTCACAACTGGGGGGATTAATACCCACTTGGACTTTTTGAAGTGATAAGGGAGCTCCAAGCCACTTTGGCCCATGCTTCGGGAAAAGACTCTTTTGGTCTTCTCCCCCAAACTCAATAAAGTATTTCCAGGTTGGGTGGCTTTGAGAATCATCACAAGATGTCCTGAAACCACAGATCTTGGAAGACCCTTGTTATTTACTATCATAGCGTTTGCTGCAGCCACCCAACCTGAAGTCCTCTTGAATTGTACTAAACATTTTCCAGGCTGTCCACCTTCACTGAGTATTGCAATAATATCTGCAGCATGAATAGAAGTTAATCAACCGGGAAGTATTTTAGCATTCTAGCTGTCTCTACTTTTGCATCAAATAGTCAAAGATCTTAACCAGTAAATCCCAGGACAGGAGAGTAGATGGAACATTCTGGCCAGCAGCAACCTTGGGATATTTATGGCCATTATCATTGCCTCCTTGTACCCTCTAGTACAGTGGTTCTCAACATTCCCAATGCCACGACCCTTTAATATAGTTCCTCAGGTTGTGGTGACGCCCAACCATAAAATTGGTGTCTCGGTTCCTAAGACCATCAAAAATATGTGTTTTCCAATGGTCTTAGGCAACCCCTGTGAAAGGGTCATTTGACCCCCAAAGGGGTCCCAACCCACAGGTTGAGAACCATTGCTCTAATATGTCTTGGGAAAGTAAGCTAGCAGGCAAGGACAATTAAAGTTTCTGACTTAGAGCTTCAGCTAGTCAGAATAAACAGGCGGGATTTTAATTTTAATTAGTTATAGTGTTAAGGGGTTTTAGTGACAGTTTTTAGTTTTTATAGATGTTTTTAGCGCAGGATATGTTTAATTGTGATTTTAAATTTTGTACTCTGTGTTTATTGTTTTTTAATTCTCCTGTGCCCCGCCTCGAGTCCCTCTGGGGAGAGAGAGCGGGCTATAAATAAAAATTTATTATTATTATTATTATTATATGTTAGCCAGAGCTTCCTTCTGCACTGCTCTTATAGCAACTAGCCAGAAGCTTTGGCCAGTGGATTGGAAGTTAGCAACTTATCAAGCCCACGCCCAAGGACAACACAGTGAAATCCAATCCAATCCAATCCAATCCAATCCAATCCTTTTATTTGCTTATACTAATGGACAACATCTTGTCAAACTAACACTACAACCTACTAAATATATCCTGATGGATGTGTCTTTCCTGGACCTCTTCCCCTATTCAGGATGGCATAGTCTCTCAATCTGAGACTACTAAAGGAAAGCTCTAGGTTGCCAAAACTCCTCTATCTACTGGTTCTTCAGATGCATAGTCCATCAGATAAGTAGGTGGTACTGCCTTACTTATCTTAGATGTAGCAGCCAGGGGCTTTCATTGGTTGGCGGTGAAAGAAAGAAAGCAGAAAGGTGATGCTTTTAGTCTAGGTGGTTTAAGCATACATTGCAAAATTCCCCCAGCACCTCCTGGTGCCATCCATCTTGGGAGATCTCCAGTCCAGCAATCAGCAATGCAGAAGTAGATATTTGAACCTCCTCATATACCATTTGCTGAAGGCTTGTCTCAGCTTTCTTTCACAGAGGTAGATCAAGGGAAAAAACCTGAGAGAGCAGATCCCATTTAATGGCCCTATCCTGGCCTTTCAGTTTTCAAGTGACCCACCAATGCTTTGCAAAACAGCTGCAGATGAGCACTTTGTTCAAAGCTTCAATAAAGCTAAGTATTCCTTTGAATCTCTGCCCAGCCTCAAAATTTCACCCCCAAAACTACATTGGAGAAGTGAGCTTTAATAGCAACTAGCCATGCACCATCACTAGGTGGGCAACACACTATTTCAATACAAATTGGAAAGCGAACATGTTTTTCCCTCTTTCCTTGAGCTGCCACTCAACAGATAATTTGCAGAAATGCAATATGATTTCACCATGAAGGTACTCTCTGTATTAGAATTATTAATTCAATTTGTACAAAGGCCAAACATCACGGATGCTTCAAGAATCTCATGAGTTCCTATGATTTGTCAACCTATTCTCCAAAGCACGGGAAGGCGGAACAAGAAGCAATGGATGGAAACTAATCACGGAGAGAAACAAACTGGAAGTAAAGAAGAATTTTCTGACAGTTAGAACAATTACTCAGTGGAACAGCTTGCCTCTAGAAGTTGTAGATGCTCCATTACTGGAAGTTTTTAAGAAGAGATTGGATAGACATTTGTCTGGAATGGTAAAGGGCTTCCTTCCTGAGCAGGGGGTTGGACTAGAAGACCTCCAAGGTCCCATCAAACTCTGTTATTCTACTCTGTTAAGTGATTCCAACCATACCTATTTAATGCTTGGTATCTGGATTTAGTTTTGATCTGAGTATGACTGGGCAAATCTTTCTTTCATAGGGCCAGTCTAAGAACTGGGAAAGAAGCCTGGATCCACGGCCTGAAGGGAAAATGATGAAAATTGCTTAGATCATTAGCAAAGAAATGACTTTCAACTCCAAACATATCCCACTGGTACAGCGTGAAGAAATGCAAAATGTGGCATTTTTCTTCACTAAGGAAATAAAATTGCTATTTGTCTCTTCGACACAGAGAAATACAATAATCATCTGACTAGGCTTGGCCAAGAGTATAATGACAGATTTAATGATTGTGAGCATTCATAACCCTGCAGGATGGTTATTTCAATCCCTTTTCCAAAAGTAAATGTTAGTGACATTTTTTAAATAAATTAATGTGCTGTTAAACTTTGATTATGTCAGTATGGAACTAGAGATTACCAGATTTCAAAATGACATTTAAGGCAATCTGCTGCTAATTTTTAAAAAATCCTTATAGATACCGAAATGTACAGTAATGTGTGCAAAGTAGCAATGAAAATGATTCCACCAACTACTATGAATTTGATTTTTTGGGTGAGGAATTTAATCAAATATACATTTGGAATGCTTCTGACTGTCAGGGATCAGAATGATTTCATCAGCTAACTGCTCAAGTTATACCCCAATTTACATAGTACCAACAGGCACCATGTAGTTTCAGGCTGTGATAGGAATCTTTGTTGTTCTGGGTGGCTCTACTTCCAGAGGTTAGTTGAAAATCAGTCTTATTAAAATTGAATGAGTCTGACTTTCAACCAAGCATACATACAATTACTCTAGTAGACCACTTTCCAAAAGTTCAGGAAGTCATTTCATGTGAATTTCTGCAAGAAACTCAAAAAGTCCACATCATTCTTTTGCCAAAATTAACATCATCTAAGTTCTATAGGACAAGTCAGGTGCAGGCTCACCCTGAAGTTTCCATTATTGGAGAGGAATCTATAAGTGGATTCTTCCTTGTCCTGGTCCAGCACACTTTAACCATTTACATCAATTTAGAAAATGGGTTGGATATAGATGTGGTCATGTTCACAACAGGGATGGGTTCCTTCCAGCTTTAGTACTGGTTTGCTTTGTGTGTGTGCACCAGATGTGCATTGCTCACACATGCACAGTTCACTGTAAATTGTTCTGTGCATGCGTGAAGAAAAGCTAATAAAAACATACCGGCAACAGCAGTGGAGACCAGCGAAGGGGTTTGGGGGCGTAGCCAGTCTGGGTCACTGCTGGTTCTGCAACCCAGGCCAAATTACCACTACTGGTTCGCCCAAACCGGTGAAAACCATTAGAAACCAACCTCTGGTTCACAGTATATCTATTGAAATGAATGATCCAAAACTAAAAACTACTTATATTATTACTACAATAAATATTGCCAATAATATATTAGTAGCAATAGTAATAATCTGAATTTGGCATGTGATTGGGTCCCAGCAATGTTTAATACTTCCTTGTGAGATGACGTGCCCTGAAAGAGGCAATGATATGCCACTTTCTCAACAGGACGTCCTCAGATCCAAAAGTTTTGGATAACTTTCAACCTTCCCTTTTTTTGTTTAATAAAAAGTTGTTGGGACGGTGAAGCAGAACATCTACATCCTTTTCAGTCAGGGTTCAGGTCAAGTTAGAGAACTGAGACAATATTTGAATTTATGGACAAATTATGAAAGGGTTAGTATGAGGGCAGTGCAACTGTTCTAGCCCACCTGGATCTCATGGCATGTTTTGATGCCATTGGCCATGGGCTGGGTTTGGGAGTTACAGTGGGAGCCTAATTTTGCAGTGATTCTCTTTCCTTCATGGCCATTTCGTTGGTGCTTGGGGAAAAGGGGAAGAGCCAGCCCCAGGTCCCTTCAGCATAGGGTGGCTCTGGTCTTTTGTTGCTCCTTTTAAATATCTATTTGTACATGATGGGAGAGATTATTCACTGGCCTAACAGGTGATGCCAGTCCAGATGTTGACTGAATGCTTAAAGGCTATGAAGGCCTGGATAGAGACAAAGCAGCCTTGACTCAACACTATCAAGGCAGAGTAGCTTTCATCCCTCCCCCTGAACCCACCTGGGATTGAGAGTTGCCATAGTTGACGCTTGATGGTAATATTTTCCTAGACAAACTGGTGCACATTTTGGGGGACCTCTTAAGTCTCATGGCTTCTGCTTGAGCAGCAGATGGCAGCCATGTCTAGAAGGTCTTTGCACAGATCCATCCTGTGTGCTAATTGCACCCATTTCTAGAATGGGAGACCTCACCTGCAGTCATTTATGCCTCAGTCACTTCTTGATTGGACTGCCACACCTTGCTTTAGAGTCCATATGGAAATTGCAACTGATCCAGAATGCAGAGATGTGTGTAGTTTGTACATAACTGTGACATTGATACACAAGATGCACTGGCTTCCCCTTTTTTCCTAGGTTCAGTTCAAGATAGTTATCACTCTTAAAGTCCTAAATAGCATGGGGCCAAGTTATCCATGGTTCCACTCAGTGGTGGGTTCTGGATTCTGTTCCAACCTGTACAGTTGAAATGGCCCCGGTGTCACCCACATGCACGTGTGCGATGCGCACTCACACACATGCAATGTGTATATGTGTCCTATCTTTCAGCAAGGCTTCCACAAACCTCCATGATGCTCCAGCTGCTCAGTGGAGCATTGCACAGGGAGTGTGGGTGCCATGTGCATGCGCAGAAGCGCGAAAAGCATAAAATACTGGTAAGGAGCTCGGGCTGGCTCCGGTACGCCTGTACCAGGGCATACTGCCTGCAACCCACCACTGTTTCCACGTTTCCAGAGAGTATTGCCAATTTCACCTTGTCAGGTAGAATGGGACTGCTCTTGGTCCCTTCCCTTAAAGGTTGTCATCTAGCAGATCTTAAGAAATGTGTCTTCTCAGTAGCAGTCCTTGACCTGTGGAACATCCTCCCACCGGGATCTGACCCTTTCTAGCCTTTGGAAGGACCTTAAAAAGCTGACTCTTTCCCCCAAGCATTGAGATGGTGTGAATCTGTAGCCTATTGATTATCTGTTATTGGCGAGTCTTCCTTGAGGGGACAGGGCACAGTTTTTTAATGTTGCTTTTAAAAATTATTTTTTATATACTGCTGCTACAAGCTGCTCAGAGCTGTTGTATATAAAGTGAGCAGCCATATCAATTTTGTAAACTAACAAACTGAATTTACAATTCCTGAAGCCACGGTATATGAAATCAGCTTATATATTGTCACTCGTTTTCTAAATGTATTTTGCAATGCAGCTAGCTGTTTAAAAAGGTGCAAAAAATGCAACAATTAGGCAAAGTGAAGAAATGATGTATATGAATTTACATGAAGATTTTGCAAATTCTCAAAGAGAACTATGCTAGGATTTGATTTAAAATAGAAAAACAATGTATTTGTCAGCCCCGATGTAATAATTGGGATTTTAATTGTTTCTGCAATTGAATAATAAACGTCCTATCCAATAGATTAGTTGGCTTAGATGACTAAAATGCAATTAAATATTGCATAGGTAATAAAATGCAATTAAATATTGCATAAATAATAAAATGCAATTAAATATTGCATAGATAATAAAATGCAATTAAATATTGCATAGATAATACCAGTAATAATAAAATAACAGTCGACTTTTTTTTTTCATTTTGAACAAATGAAAACTCTTTGGGTGAAAGGTTACTTATGTGAATGTAATCCTTCCTTGGGGTGGTAAATTGAACTGGAATGACTTCACGTCCCTCCAAGTCCAATGGCTACATTGGACTGTGAGAAAGAGCTTGGGCTTTCTGGCTAATTTAAATTTGGACAAAGCTTCAGATGGAGCTGGAAAGCTCTGAGCAACATTAAATCTGTCTTTTCCAATAGCTTTTGGAAAAGCAGGCCAATTACTTAGCATTTAATCCTATAAAAACTGGCACTGCAGGGAGGATGATTTAGATTTTGCCTTTTTTCCACCATCTAGAATTACTGGATAGGGTTATTGGAAAGATCGATAATAGTGTTACTAAGGAACAAGTCAATTGCTCACAATTTATCCCATATTCCAACTGTATCACTTCGCTCAGTACAGCTTCCACTGTGTTCTAGCCCTCCTGCTGACAATTTTTAGAAGTTATATTTGGCAGATGAACTTTGTAGTATGAGCACCACTAGTGTCTAAAACAATTTTGAATCAGAAACGCTGCTATCTCATTAGAGTAACCAAAATAGTTTGACTTATGATGTTTATATGAAGACCACTATCTCATTAGAGTAGCCAAAACACTGACTTATGATGTTTATATGAGCAGCAAAATATATATGTATTTTTCTTTCACTAGCCTGTAAGTAAAGTTTGAATCCTAGTATAACTATATGTCTAACAAAAACTAACTTCCTTGAGGTGATAAATGCTGCAGCCATGGAGAATTGCCTGCAAGGGAGATAAATAGCCCAGCCGACATATGACTACATTGGTATAACATCTATGACAGATCAGTATGATTTATGTCAGCATTCACAGAGTTAAACAGCGTCAATAAATAAGAGACACAGAATAAAAAAATGAAGTCGGAATACAAAACATAATGTTTGTTCGCCCTTTCCTTTAATCAGTCAACATCAAAGCCCATGAAAAATCCCATTAAGTCGAGAATGCAGCTTTATGTGAGTCCGATCAGGAAGCATTAGGCCTTAATTCACAATTATGAGAAAGCATATTTCATTGTGGACATCTAATCCTTGGGAATTGGGGTGAACAATCCAGATTCATGCCGCAGCTCCATCACCCAGAGAAAAGAGAGAAGGCTATGGGCTAATAGCATTGAATCCTTTCTCTCCATTCCCTCTCATTGGGTGGTGGATGGATTTCCCCAAGATAGCTAAGTTAATTACCTACTGGTCTACACCTTCAAGGGCTGAAGAGACATGCCCTTACATCTCTCACTCCCAGATGTTCTGTCTTTACTTGAGTAACTTAAGCAAAATTTTCTAGTGAAGTGCCTGAAAGAAATAAATCTGAAGAAGTCATTTTTTCATTTTTAAAGGTGCTTCAGAGTGGCTATTGTAGTAGTATATAATAGTCATTCTTTAAACCCATTCTCCACCTACTAAATCTCCATACAGAGTAACAGCCTCACTAGTAACTTCTTCAACAGATCAGCATAAAAAAGGCAAAAATTTGCCAAACATGTTCAGTAAATCTAGACCAGGGGTCTCAAACTCAATTTACCTGGGGGCCACTGGAGGCAGAGGCTGGGTGAGGCTGGGCCACATAAGGGATCCCTTATATTAATATTAATACTAATATTATACTTTCATATCACAGTGGGGGCCACAAGATACCGTCCTACGGGCTGCAATTGGCCCGCGGGCCGCGAGAATTTTATTTTTTGTTTATTTAAATTTATACCCTGCACCTTCTCCGAAAGGACCCAGGGCGGCGCACAGGAAATTTAAAACATAACAAATATTACAAAATACAAAATTTAAAAACATGTTAAATTCCTACCCTGTGCTAAAATCGATTAAAATCCCCCAAATTAAAACTAACTAAGAGCAGTCACAACGGGAGGTTACATTAGGCCGGCTTGATGGAAAAGGTGTGTCTTAAGACACTGGCGGAAGAGGCAGAGGTCTGAGATGGTGCGTAGTTCAGGGGGTAAGTCGTTCCAAAGGGTAGGGCCCGCCACAGAGAAGGCCCTTCCCCTGGGTGTCGCTAACCGGCATTGCCCGGCCGACGGCACCCTGAGAAGGCCCTCTCTGTGGGAGAGGATCGGATGAAGGGATGTATGGGGCAGGAGATGGTCTCACATATAACTAGGTCTCAAGCCATGGAGCGCTTTAAAGATAGTCGTCAAAACCTTGAAGCGCACCCGAAAGGCCACAGGTAGCCAGTGCAGCTCGCGCAGGAGCGGTGTTATGTGGGAGCATCTAGAGGCTCCCGTAATCACCCGCGCGGCCGCATTCTGGACTAGCTGTAGCTTTCGAGTGCACCTCAAGGGGAGCCCCATGTAGAGAGCATTACAGTAGTCAAGTCAGAATGTCACTGCTTGAGTGACTGTGCGAAGGGCAGCCCGGTCCAGTAAGGGGTGCAATTGGCACATCAGGCATACCTGATGGAACGTCCCCCTGGCCACGGCTGCCACATGGTCCTCCATGGACAGCCGAGAATCCAGGAGGACACCCAAATTGTGAGACCTCTGATCTAGACCATATTTTATCTTTTTTAATGACTCTGTAATCCCTTGTTTTGGGGTGGGGGGGCAGGGTGACTAAATGGATCTGAGCATTTACTAGCTGGATGCCCTTCCTGGCGCCTATGCAGAGTTCGCAGCAGATATTTTCTCTTTGTGCCCTGATAGAGGCACATTTGTCACTGCCTAGGATTGAATTCTCAACCTTCTGAGTAGGTAGTGAGCATCTTTACCGTTAGACCACTGAATCCCCTCATAAAACAATATTCTATTTGGCCTCATAAAACTGACAGCCAGAGCATTCCACATTCTGACTCTAGGTTGATGGGCAAGGGCAAATATTGACATAGAGGAAACACATGCTTTGAAATGTGTGACTCTATTACGTCTGCCCCCAACATATCGGTTTTATTCTGGATACTATATTGAGACCTTGGTTAGGTTACTGCATCAATGTTGGAATGGCTTCCATATCTTTAGGTACTCAACTCAGAAGTGGCAAAGGAAAATGTAGGCATACATACAAAATGGCATCACTGTGATTGAAATACGCATACAGTCTCTACAAAATAACTGTAACACTACAGGTAGTCCTCGATTTATGGCCATAATTGAGCCCCAAATTTCTTTTGGTAAGTGAGACAGCTTTTAAGTGAGCTTTGCCCCAATTTATGGCCTTTCTTGCCATACGTTGTTAAGTGAATCACTGCAGTTGTTAAGTTAGTAACGCAATTGTTAAATGAATCTGGCTTCCCCCTGGATTTTGATTTGTCAGAAATGTGTAAAAAGTGATCACGTGACCTTGGAACACTGTATCCATCATAAACCTTAGGCAGTTGCCAAGCATCTGAATTTTGATCAATGAATAATTTTTAAATGTAATATAAAATTATATTGAGAGGCTAAGTGCCAACAGAATATTCATTTCCATGCAATTATTCTGATCATTCCAGATATTGTCCCAAAGATCTTTGGCTAATTACTAATCAAATTTCATTGTATCTTTCTGAAATAAGACTGACGTCTACTTCCCATTTGTCAAAAACCAATTATTACGAGTATGATATATTAATAAGGCATTCATATATCTAAGAGTAAGCATCTAATAAAGTGAGTTTCAGTCTTTTAATATAATGTATTGGTCAGAAAAAGCTACTCCTGATTTTGGTTAAGAAGGATGTGTTTGTGTCAGAGGTGGGTTTCTACCGGTTCAGACTGGTTCGGCCGAGTAGGTAGTAACTTTGCCTTCCATGCCCCCGAATCGGTTCTCTTGGCGGCACCATCTTGGTTTTTGCTTCTGGGCATATGCAAATGCATTTTTTAGTACTTTTCATGTGCATGCAGCGCATCCCTGAGTGAACCGGCATTAGCAGCAGCCGGAATCCACCCCTGGTTTGTGTGTGTGTGTGTGTGAGAGAGAGAGGGAGAGAGAGGGAGAGGGAGAGGGAGAGGGAGGGAGAGGGAGAGAGAGGGGGAGGAGGGATACAATTATATGTATTAAAATTGGTCCTTAGACTGTCAAATATATATGTCATAAAGCTGAAGGGATTGAAAATGATCACTTGGGATTCAACCTTTTAGTATTCCTGCTAAAAATTAAAGAATTGAGGGATAACATGGTCCTTTTGCTCATTCTCCTGATAACCAGAGAACACTAAATCAGAAAATCTCCTGAGGGGAATTTGTACTTTTGTGGCAGCTAATCTCAAGCATCTTACAATCCAGCATTTTATCCAGTCTTGATAAAGCACTGAAAAGATGAGAAATGTTATACAAATTCTAAGGATTATCACTGAGACATGGGGAAAAAAGATCTAAAATTATAAGAGCAAATGCGTATTGCCCTACATCAAATCTCTGACACTGTCATCAAAAAACTCCAAGTGATTCTTTGATGTATTTGCTGTTTATATTCTCTTTTGAATAATAAATTGCTATTCCACCTACAGTTTTTAAGGATTTAAGTACAAAAATCTCTCTGAAAAGACTTTTTTGTCCTCAGCATAATTATCATTTATTCTTGTAACATATACTGTTATCTGACAAAAATCTAGACTGGGGAAATGAATACATTCCAAGGAAATAAATAATACCTTTGTTCGTAAAGATCATCTGTCTGAGCTGCAGTTCTAGACCAGTAATCAAAATAGGCTGTCAGTCAAACAAGTCTCCCAGCTCTACACAAATAGATAAGTTCTCCCTGCACTAATCTTCTATGTTTGCAGTTTATTCTGTCAACCTTCCCCAAACAGATGGACAACTATAATTCTTGTCTGCCAAGGCAGCCTACTAGCTGGAGATGAGAAGAATTTCTGCGCAATATATCCAGGAACTATGAGTGTGAAAGGCTACAGTGCAGTGTATTAAAAAGTTTTTTAACATGAGAAAAAAGCCTGAAGACGCAAGATGAATGCAGAGCTGATTTGTGATCTGCGGGTCTGTGTGTAGGTGCTATCTATTTCAGATATAGAGATATTTGTTTTCATCTGTCTTAGCAATTTATGCAGCCAGCATTCAGATTTTCCCTTAATATTGTAGAGGCTGCACAGCTAACCGTATTAGGCATCCAAGTATGCCCCAATGCAAATATTGACTGTCTACCTTGAACAAAATCATTAAGGAAGGAAAACGTGAGGTATGGATTTCAAAAGTCAAGATTAATTGGGTGTGATGATAAGTAAAAAGATGAGGGAAAGGAAGGGAAGGGGAAGGAAGAGACACGGAAGCAAAAAAATTTAAAAGCTCACCTTAAGAAGTATTTTTAAGTGTTTAATATACAGTCTAAACAAGTGCTTCCCAAACTTTTTCCTTTGCTGCCCAATGCCACTTATCAGAAAGTTACAACATAGAATAGCAGTGTTGGAAGGGGGTCTTCTAGTTCAAACCCCTGCTCTAGTAGGAAAGTCTATATAGCTTCAGACATAAGAACAGCCTTGCTGGAACAGGCCACAGCCCATCTGGTCCAGCATTCTGTCTCACACAGTGGCTCCCCATTTGCTTCAGGGTCTTCCCAAGCAGATGTCTTCACCTGCTTATGTTTCCCTGCAAATGGCATTGAGAAATGACTGTCCAGTCTCTTCTTGAAAACCTACAATGATGGGGCCCCCACAACTTATGAATGCAAGTCATTCCATTGATTAATTGTTCTAACTGTCAGGAAATTTCTCCTAAATAGCTAGATAGTTGGATCTCTCCTTCATAGGTTTCTATCTGTTGCTTCTTGAGGCCTCAGTATTGCCAATCCATCCATCTGTTGCTTCTTGTCCTGCCTTCAGGTGCTTTGGAGAATAGGTTGACCCCCTCTTCTTTGCGGGAGTCCCTTAGATTTAGGAGGGCTGCTATCATATCTCCCCTAGTCCTTCTTTTCATTAGACTAGGCATACACAATACCTGCAACAGTTCTCCAATACCTGCAACAGGGGCTTGAGTTTTAGCCTCAAGCCCCTTGGTGTTCTTCTCTGTTGTTACTTAAATGTCCCTATAGTGAAGCAGTAATGGGTTTGTGTGTCATTTCTCAAAGAAAAATTAATTTTACCCAATTTAGGGTAATTTATCCAGGATGGGATGCTGTAGCCTAACCAAATCTACAATATGGACTCCTTATTACTTCAGCAATTAATATTAACTGATATAACATAGAATTTTAGTTCTGTTTTAATGCCTTCTGCTTAGTTCATGAAAAATTAACCTTACAGTTCAGATGACTATGACAATTAAATCAGACAGTGAAGAAAACTCTAAAGCAAAAGCAGTATAAATAACAGTTAAAACATACCATGTGAGTTCTTCTAAATAAACAGGTTGTTAAGTCCTCAGGTCTACGACCGTGCCAACAAGTCTGGTGAACTCTGAGTCACCACATTCCGGAACGGAGCCGGCAGCCGCGTCTGATTGGCTAAGACGCGGCTGGCCGGATTCTGTCTAGACCCTTGCTGGCTGCAAGGGTTTCCCGCCTGAGAGCCTATATAAACGGCTGTCAGATGGGGAACCCTTGCCAGTAGTGATTCTTGTGTATTGTAAATAGTTGCTGAATAAACGTTCCTGTTGATTGACCATGCCTGAGTCGGACTCCTTTGTCTAATCTAACACAGGTATGTGAAGGATATATTTAAAACATATATCGCCTGCCCATTGGGATCTAAGGAGCAAGAAATATGATTAAAATTACCGTAAGTCAATATGATCCTTAGATTGGTTAAAGTCACCCATGTTTTCTACAAGCATAACATAAGCCACAATTTCTAAAAGTATCCCACACCTTTTTTAAAAATTGAATTTCATTCTTAGAGCTAAATGGACTCACTGAACTATGTATTTAGGAGAAGATGACCACTATTTGAATATACATAATATTCATTGGCACTTTTTCAATCTAGACAATGCAAAATTTTTAGAATTGTAACATACCCAGAGTCACTTGGCTGAGTTGGGAGGCTGTCATAATTGAATAAATAAACAATAAAACCTGTTAGAATACAAATTCAATCTCCTACTCCGTGACCTAAATCTACTGCTACTAAGAAACCCATCGTCATGCTATATCCAAAATGTCTATCATGTCAGCATGAATTAAGAAATTACTTAAATATTATATAAAAGAATCAAATCTTTTAGATGCAAAATATTTTTTTCTAGTCAGGCCATTATTCCTCTATTATTCAGTCTAATAAATGTTTATTGAACATTTTTAGAGTTTCTCTCTTTGTTTTTAGACAGATAGATGATAGAAAGAGAGAGAGAGAGAGAAAGAGAGAGAGAGAAAGATGATAGATAGATGATAGATAGATAGATAGATAGATAGATAGATAGATAGATAGATAGATAGATAGATAGATAGATAGATAGACAGACAGTTATATAGATACAAATATAGGTATAGATAGATAGAAAGAGAGAGAGAGAGACAAAGAGAGAGAGAGAAAGATGGTAGATGATAGATGATAGATAGATAGACAGACAGACAGACAGACAGACAGACAGACAGACAGACAGATGATAGAAAGAGAGAGAGAGAAAGATGGTAGATGATAGATAGATGATGATAGATAGATAGATAGATAGATAGATAGATAGATAGATAGATAGATAGATAGATAGATAGATAGATGGATGTAGTAATTCTTTTAATATTACATGAAATGGCAGCTCTTCTTTTAATATTACATAAAATGGCAGCTCTACTTTAATGGCAAACTACAGTTTGATTTTTTAACCATTATTGTATCACATTCTGCTCTAAACAGTAGTGCAGTTTATCAAAAGAGATGAAATATCTCATCAAACCTCACTGTCATTTATTGAGCTGGAACACTGTTTGCTCTCAACTGCCAATCTGAGTTATGTCTCTTAGATTTAGCAGAGTTGTGGTTTTTTTCTTGACAGACCACCTTATTTACAGAAATGGACCAGGCAGAAATTCAACAGACGAGGCTCCCCATTTTCTATATTTTCAAGAAGGGTAATTGCAATCTGTTGAATTTGATTCACGTTGATTCTGAAATATGATTGCTATGTTATCACTTATTCTGTAAATTTTAAAAGACCAAAATAAATGTATGAGACACTTGACTAATAAGTGTTATTCTGTTTTGAATACAGGAATTTGGGAATTTTTCACTCCCCCCCCTTCCCCAATAATGGAAGATCAAAGCCAAAATCAGAAGATAGAAAAATCTTTATCTGAAATTTGAAATTATTTGTGTGATGTATGTGGAAAGAATTTAAAAAACCATCATTCAGCTGTTATACTTCACCAGCCACACATTTTATTAGCCATGGGGTATCTGATTTCTTATAACCGAGTAAAAGGATATATAAATAAGGTTGTTAGCATTAATTTCTTTCTACAGTTAGAAGAGAATTCATCTTTTTACCCTTCGTTTCTGTAACAATATTTCCCTAAGGAATCTCTCCTTATTCAAGCAATTTTCCCCCAAAGTGAACAATTTAATATTTTAATATATACATTTTTCTTATACAATGAAAATAGTGAAAGTAATCTATAGTGAAACAACATGAGAATATAAAAACATAGCCATTTAAATTTTAACCATGAATACGATTCTTCCAATGGCTTTAATAAGACACAAAGAAAAAGAAATCTTGAAGGCATTTCTAATTACTTTGGTTTAAATAGAACAAATCCAAGAAATAATGAGACTGCTATTTTAAAATAAATGAAATTAATTCCTTAACTTGGCACAGATTATATTTCTGCCCCGCTGTTAACCATATGAGAAACAGAATTGTACAATGTTTCACCTTCATACATTTTCCCCCTTTCCTGTTTGCAACAAACTTTACGACTATGGAAAATCAACATCCAAAATCTATCAAGCTTTACAAGGGCAGCTTTCAAATCTTCCAACACAAAATCACGCTTTTGTGCGAAGAGCAGGTGAAATCGGTTGGTTTGTTTCAAGGTCTCTAATACCTGTTTTCTGATAATAAGTGCTAAGAAGTGCTAAGAAGGAAATGTTAATTTGATTTCTTTGGAGAAACACGGAGACCCTGAACCACGTAGTACAACAGTGAGATTCTTGCAATATGCTATTATAGTCAGCTTATAATTTCACTCAGGCAGCATTTTATACACAAAGAAATATGTAGCCGGTTGGAAAATACAATTGTACTTTGGTGTTGTGCAACCATGACAAAATTGATTCGGCTGTGGTTTTCTTATAGAAAGACATTCTTTATTGTTATAACACTCTTAGTTTAGCCTACCAATGAATTAGACAATGCTTTGCCCATTATCCTTTCAACAGGGTGCTTATTTAAATTAAAATCACTATTACAGGGAAGCCATTTAGGAAAAAGAGGAGAATGGAACCTGGACTGTCATCAGCATTTTCAAGGATTTATTTTTGACTTTTTGGCTTTTGATTGCAACTTTAGCAAAGTAGCTTGGAATCAGGACTGGAGTAATGTACTTAAAGGCTGTAAGATAGCAAAATATAGAGGCACAACATGTTTCCCTCTTAAGTAAATTCTTGTTTAAACATTTTATTCTTTTGAGTACACAAAATGCAAAGAATGTAAACTTCTCCTGTTGTTTTTGAAAGACATTTCCATACAGTCCCAGTTACACAGACATTAGTGAGGAATGCTGGGAATTGTAGTTCAACAACTTCTGGGTGGCTAAAGGTTTTTCATCAGTGCTATCAATTTACCCATGTTTTTAAAAAAAATCTTGATATCTAGTATACTGACACTAGGTATCCTTTAAGAAAGAATAATGTGTAAATGCCAGTTTACACTCTATGCCAATAGAGTGGCATATTTTGAATCAATTACGTTAGCTTGTGCTACAATACGTGTCAGCTCACGTGGCAGTCAGGATTATAACCTTGTAATGTGATAGATAGAACGTGGTGGCTCAGTGGCTAAGTCGCTGAGCTTGTTGATCAAGAAGGTCGGCAGTTCTGTGGTTTGAATCCCTAGCGCCATGTAATGGAGTGAGCTCCCATTACTTGTCCCAGCTTCTGCCAACCTAGCAATTTGAAAGCATGTAAAAATTCAAGTAGAAAAATAGGAACCACCTTTGGTGGGAAGGTAACAGCGTTTCGTGCAATTTAATCATGCCGGCCACATGACCACGGAGACATCTTCAGACAATGCTGGCTCTTCAGCTTTGAAACGGAGATGAGCACTGCCCCCTAGAATCCAGAACAACTAGCACATATGTGCAAGGGGAACCTTTACCAATGTGATAGATAAGGTGCACACATATTGGCAAATAAAATGATGTGTTGTTATCTACCAGACATGACCAATTGTATATTAGCATGTTTTGTAATTATAATCTTTGAATGGGGCCTTAGAAAAAGCCTGTATAATTCTTGTTTATACTCTGTCTGCCAAAAGGGAGCACATGCCAGTTTTCATGATTTAGTAAAATATTATCTATTCCTCCAAGGACAGGTTTTGATTACGAAAGTCTTTAAAAAAGGGTTCGTAATTGAAATTTGCTGATAGTGTTAAATTGAACAGTCAAACTGTTACTTGGCAATTGTCTGTTCTAGGCAACCCACAATTTCATTTCCATTAGGCTTGACTTGCTGACTCGCTTAGAGATGAGCTGAAATATTGTGAAAATGTCATTGCAGTATATCCTATTCTGAATTTTAGCAATGTTGGAATGCCAGAAAAATAAAAATCTCAAGCCAAGCTAGGAAGGATGTAAAGATGAAGACATGCTACTATACATATGGGATGTGAGTGGAATCAATAGTATACTGAAGGAATCATAACCATGGAAGAAACATGAAGATAATGTCTCTCTCTCTCTCTCTCTCTGTGTGTGTGTGTGTGTGTGTGTGTGTGTGTGTGTGTGTGTATGGGGAAAAAAGATATATGCATTTAGAGACAGAATTGCTTCTTTCAGCAATGACTGGAAAAACAGAACAACAAAACAATGCAAAGCAAAAATGTGTGTGGTTTTAATGACCCACAGTTGTTGTCCAGAAATGAATAAGGTACAAATAAAGGTAAGAATGAGAAATCAGAAACTTAATTATGGAAGAAACGTAACATTGGGATGAGTTTCTAAGGCAAACTAAGAGTAGATGAGCAAGAGGCAGCTAGACCCAGATCAAGGTAAAGGGCCATCCGTCAAACAATTGAATTCAAAAAGTAAAATCCCCTTTCAAATAAAAAGACTGAAATGTAAATTTTGCAAGACCCTTTATTTGCCTTTGTTTAAACAACTATTTAATCCAGGTTGTTACTGAATTTTCGGGAATGTCAAGATTGAAAAGGAGAATAAGAACAACTCCAAAAGACTCACGCCAGTACTGCAATCTCAAAGCGTCTATGTAGGAGTCCCTTGGCTCACAACTTAGTGCAGTCTCTCTCACTCTTTTTTCCTTCCTTCCTTCCTTCCTTCCTTCCTTCCTTCCTTCCTTCCTTCCTTCCTTCCTTCCTTCCTTCCTTCCTCCCTCCCTCCCTCCCTCCCTCCCTCCCTCCCTCCCTCCCTCCCTCTCTCCTTCATTTTATCTCTCATTTTCTCATACTCTTCCATCAGAACAAACTGAGAGCTCTTGGCTTTCAGAGGAAGTTGACTGAATGACACCTGAACATGTGGACCACTCTGATTTCAGGCCCTTGACTTCAGACCTGGCCAACCCAGGGCTTCACATTTCCCTGACATTCACACAGTTTATAGACCTTTCATATCTTTAGAAAAGTCCACATTAGTCTGAGTTTTGAAGTGAGTGAGTACTTCAAAATCATATCAATCACATTTTTTTTCCTGGAACTTACCTTCTTCTTTTAGTTTCCATTCCCATTTGTGTAACTCTATTGCTTAGATATACTCCAAACAGGCAGGAGAATGAGTGTGATCTCTCCTTCATAGATTTCCATTTGTTGCTTCTTGAGGCTTCAGTGTTGTCAATCCATCCATCTGTTGCTTCTTGTCCTGCCTTCAATTGCTTTGGAGAATAGGTTGACCGCCTCTTCTTTGTGGGATCCCCTTAGATTTAGGAGGGCTGCTATCATGACATCCTTAGTCCTTCTTTTCATTAAATTAGGCTTACTCAATTCTTGCAAGGCTTCTTCATGTGTTTTAGCCTATGCCAGTGCTTTGAGAACAAACAGTGTTGTTTAACAGAGGGCACTTGAAGATGGACCAGAGAAGAAATGGCATCAGATTTCTGTTTCACTGATGACTTCAACAATTTTATTTAAAAAAATCTGAGCCAAAGTAAATCAGGGTTAATGTACTATTTCTATTATACATTTAGTTCCACAGTGCATGGGAATGGCATCATTATTTTGAGAATGTAATATAATTCAATTAATTGTTTTGACTAAAAATATTTTCTTAGGAAGGTCTCTGAATTTTTAGGCACCAATTATGAAAGCTCTTTCTCGACTACTTCAGGGAAAAAAATATTTTTTAAGACATGCCTTGCTAACACGTTAGTGTTGCTGCTACAAAACTAATACAATATCTGAGAGTGGAGTTGCATTTCCATTCGCATTTCATAACATTTATATGTAATAAAAGTTTTACTACTCACTGCAAGGCAAAAAAACATTATCTGGTGACAGGAATCTGTCTCCATGATTTACTTACAGTAATTCTTTTCTCCCTTCACAATAAATTATCTTTTGATAATAGAAATCCCTTTTTTTCATGTACATGATTTGTACCTTAAATACAAAAGCCTAAGAAAAGAAGTGAGAAGGAAAAGCTCAAATGAAATCTATAACATTTAACATTTGTCAACTCTCGCAATAACATTTAGCAGGTCATAAAGAATTGTCCATCTTGTCATTTGAGATGACAACAACAACAACAACAACAACAACAACAACAACAAATCTTGGTGATTTGTGTACAATGGTAGATAGTGGATAGAGCAGTGTGGATAAAATGATGGGCTAGCTCAAGATAATTCACAGAGCTTTGCTGGTGCCCAATATCTTGGAAGAAGCTGGCATCCTTAAGTAACAAAAGTTTTCAACTGGGACAGTAGATTATGGAGACAGGAAAGGATTCACAGAAAGCTGTGATGGCCACAGGAGGCAGGTGTGGGAAAAAGGCAAGATGGCTTTTTCAATTCCATTGAATTCTTGCCTCTTTTAAACATTCTCATCAAAAAGTATGGGGCTCCATCTACACTTCAACTCCCAGTCTCTCTCCTTTGGGTATTATCTCAGAGGTATATCTAAATTAAAGCTAGTGGTCAAGTTGGATAGTAATTTTGATAGTTGGAAATTCTGGATATTATGTCCAGAACATAATCTAAAACAAGGCCAGTGCTCAAGTTCTAAATCACTGAGGTTGAATGAATGCAGGAAAGGCAAATTCTAAATCTGAATCCAGAGGGGAGGAAAGTGTGCTTCGTTATTACAAAGCCAACTTGACAAATAAGATTCAACTTTGAAAACAATTATTTGCCAAGTTTCCAGTTTGGAGATTGGTTTTGGTGCCCTTGGGCAGTACCTATTCAAATTTAGCTGAAAGCTAGCCTAGCTTGCAACATATTGAATAACATGGAGGCAGTTGTGTATCCCCAGAGTTTTGCCTCTTAAAAAAGTTTTCTGGAATGTTTTCCTGTTGTTGGTTTTTTTTAAAAACTTTTCTGGGTTCCAGAAAAAAAAGTTTGAAAACACCTAGTCTACTTCAGGGAACTTTTGAATTCTGCTGCTGAATTCTGCTTCTAATCTCTTACTAGTCACTCTTGTGAATGCAAGCTATTCTCAATCAAGGCAATTTCTTCCCCTTCACCCATGCTGTGATCACTTCACACATGTCACAATAACTTTTACAGTGAATTTTTACCTTGTGAAGCTGAATATGTGAGAGAACATAAATGCTAAGAGCGAGACTGAGCCTTCAGGCAATGCCCTAAGCTAACAAGAGTGTTGTGGTTCCTAAATATAGCATTCAATCACAATGCCTTCTTTATTTTACCTGGTTCCTAAAATGGTAATCATCTTTGACACATGATAGCTGCAAATTAATACATCAAATGCTTATATTGAGCTTGCAAAATGGGCCGGTGAATATTAAAAGAGTTCTTGGAATCGTTCTAAGAAATATGTGTTCACTATTCCATGGAAGGGAAGATTGCTGTGAGTTTAAATCCACTGGTGTAATCCACCTGCAAGCTCTTTTTTTTTCCTAGAGGGATCCTCCAGAGCAGATTCAAGATCCCATTAACCCTGCTTGGTGCAGGGAGACGAACAAATTAAACTCAGTTTCAAAAAAAAAGGAAGGAAGGAAGGAAGGAAGGAAGGAAGGAAGGAAGGAAGGAAGGAAGGAAGGAAGGAAGGAAGGTGATCTGTAAGGAAAAAAAGGACATTCCATCAGATTTAACCCTCTGTACATCTTGTTGTTAGACATCACAATTGTTTTCACTTGGATAACTGAGGGATCCTTTGTGCTTTCTGAGCTTGCTTGTTTTCTTGCAGATATTTCATTACCCAACTAGGTAACATTATCAGTGCAGATGATGAACATCCTTAGCACTGATGATGCTACCTAGTTTGGGTAATGAAATGTCTGCAGGGAAACAAGCGAGCTCAGAATACAACAAGGACTTCTCATTTCAACCCCAAACTACAAATATTCTCCTTTATTGGTACTTGAATGACTACCAAAAAAGCCCCTATTTATTTGGCACATGTGCAGTTTGGAAATGGAAATGGAAAGCAGAAAGCACAACGTTTAGTCCCTGTAGCTTTGCTCTTGGCCTACCTGTACTCATTTGTAGCTGTGAAAACAAGCATATTTTTCAGTCTCTCTCTTCCGTGATGTTTTTTCGTAGCATGCTGACCAGAGTTCTGTTTTGTGAGATGGGTGGGTAGATTAATATGATGAAATAAATAAATAAATAGATAGATAGATAGATAGATAGATAGATAGATAGATAGATAGATAGATAGATAAATAAATTGTCAGGGTTCCAAGTAACACCTCCAATGAAAGAAGACTCAGAGACTTGGGATTCCTCAAAGTTCCATTTTATTAGAGATTGGCATATCTGGGAAATTGGCATATCTGGGAAAACCTGAATCTGAGAGTTTCCAAGGTTTTCCCCACCCAAATGAAAGTCCAAGTCCCTGACCAGTACCCACATGTCCATCACATGGTCCAATCAGGCACTGCCCAACTGGAGATGCCTCCCAGTCACACCATCGCAGCTACAGGGCAAAGTGTCTTTGAATCTCTGAGAAAGGAATGTTATTTAGACTATATAGCTCCATATAATCCTTCCTTCTGTTTTCCCACAGCAGAAAATGTGTCAGGCCTGAAGGCCCAATGTAAAAGATGCATTCCAGATCTGACATCATATTTATTTATATATATATTTTATATTTATATTCATTAGGTTTACCTCCAGTCTTTTCTCCTGGAGCTCAAGGCCATTTCCACAATTCTCTTTCCTCCAAGTACCCTGTAGAAAAGTTTATATTTTGTGAGGAGAGGTGTTAATAGCTTTCTTTACAATGAGCAGATCAGGGGTAAAATCCAGCATGTTCTGGAGAACCGGTAGCAGAAATTTTGAGTAGTTCTGAGAACTGGCAAATGCTACTTCTGGCTGGCCCCAGAGTAGGGTGGGAATGGAGATTTTGCGGTATCGTTTCCCTGCCACGCCCACCAAGCCACATCACACCCACCAAGCCATGCCCACAGAATCGGTAGTAAACAAAATTAAATTTCACCACTGGAGCAGATATTGGGTCGACTTGATTGACAGACAACAGATTTGCATGTTTGGAGTAGTTGTTAAGAAAATGTGATGCAAAATACTAATTTGGCAACAAGCATGGATGGGAAATGTATAGCTATTTAAAGAACCATAATGCAAGGGGAAGGGAACCTATTCAATTTGTTTGAGGGTTAGGTATCAGCATTCAACCAGGGTGGAGGTTATGCGGTATGTTTACTGTTGATTTTATATTTGTTACATACACTTTTTTTCTTTATTGCTTCTTGTAATATTTCTTTAGTTGTTTTTTTTTAAATTCTGTATTTTGTATTTTAGGTTTGTCAAAAGAAAATGCATATTAAATTTGTAAGAAGATCAACAAGGGATGAGATTCTGGGAGCACAGAGAGATGGCCCATTGATATATCAGCAGAAAGAAATTGCTATTTTGAAGCAGATCCCGAAAAAGATTCGTGAGATTAGAAGGAAATATTCCTTCTTATCCAAAAAGTTGTATAAAAAAGGGGTGTGGTTCAAATGGTCAATGCCTGAAGGAATGTTGGTGTTCTGGGAGGGGGGAAGAGTAAGAATCAAAACAGTTGAGGAGGCGCAAGCCTTTCTTAAAAAACATTCCTCAATCCTGGAGGATGAAAATGGGGGAACGGGAGGGGCCATGGCTCCGCCCACTGGCAGAAAGGAAGAAGAAGACACAATAGCAAAAAGACTCAGATCACAAAAATGATTTTTTTTTATACATTGTAATTCCTAACGGATGCTAATAGAAACAAATGATTGATTGCATCGAATTTATGATATGACATGTATGTATCTCTTTCCACCTTATATTGAAATATTTTGTATGAAGTCTCGGAGGCGGCAACCACCTCCGACATGGAAGCCCTAAAATATTTCTATGTATATCCTATATACCCTTTTTCCCTTTAAAAATTTGTAAAACCAATAAAATTATTGTTACAAAAAAAAAAGGAAAATCAAAAAAGGAAAAAGAAAAGAAAAGTTTCTCAGTGAGACAAAAGCCAGAAATTTATGGGCAGCTATTGAACAGTAAAGGAAAATGACACTAACTCTTCCATATAATGAAGGAAGAAAGCCATACAGTTGACTGCTTCCATCTTGTTCCTGAGACGTTCCACCCCCAAATCCACACGGCTGCACCATAATTGGTACCCCATCAACTACTGAGAGATCAACCATTAGGAGGCATCAAACTCCCATATTAAAAAAAACACACAAAGTTTTCACCCAAACAAAAATAGGTTGCATGAATTAGGAATAATGAGTCCTAATTGCTAAGTTTGGGATCAACTTACTGACATTCTGTGAAAAACGAAAAAGCTTTAATTTGCCCGATGTGTTCTTCACTGTGAATTGTTTGGGTTTTTTTCTGCTTACTTTTATGCAAAGATAAGTTCGATATGACAATATTTTTGCTCTTTGTTCATCTTTGTATTAGAAGGGGGGAGGGGAAAACACGCAAAATGAATGTGATAACAGAAAATGGTATGTTTAGACAGAAAATTCTCTGATAATGATAGAAAAAAAAGGGCTAATTCAGTATTTGTCCATTGGAAAGATAATGATGTTTTGCTTCAATGTTTTTAAAAATAGTAACTAGTAATTGGGCTCCTTGCATGTTCTGAAGGATTGTCTTTGCCTGCAACATGATTTATGCTCTGAATAAAATCCTTTAAATAAAAGGCATTTAAACTTATTTATTTATTTATTTATTTATTTATTTATTTATTTATTTATTTATTTATTTATTTATTTATTTATTTATTTATTTATTTATTTATTTATTTATTTATTTATTTATTTATTTATTTATTTATTTTATTGGATTTATATCCCGCCCATCTCCAAGAGGACCCAGGGTGGCGCACAGGAATTTAAAATACATACAAAAACAAATATAAAATTTAAAAACTTATTAAATACCCATCCTGCGCTAAAACCAAATTAAAATCCCCCAGAAATAGAAGCTATCTAAAATAGTCACAGCGGAGGTTACACTAGGCCGGCTTGATGAAAGAAATGTGTCTTTAGAAACTGGCGGAAGAGGCGGAGGTCTGAGATGGTGCGACGTTCTGGGGGTAGGTCATTCCAAAGGGCGGGGCCCGCCACAGAGAAGGCCCTTCCCCTGGGTGTCACCAGTCGGCATTGTCCGGCCGACGGCACCCTGAGCGGATCGGTCGAAGGGATGTATGGGGCAGGAGACGGTCTCGCAAATAACTTTTGTTCTAGAAATTATGAAAAAGGATCCTTGCCACCCTATCTTATAAATGAGAGCTGCCATCATATTTTTACATCTAAATTACACAGAAGAAAATATCTCCCTCACTCTTGTGGAAAATTGCCACATAAAGATATGCCCTAGTGCAGTGGTGGCTAACCTTTTTCTAAAGATGTGCCAAAACTCTGTGTGTGCGCGCTATTCAGGAAAGTCTCCGGCGCCTGGTGAGGGAAAAAGTTTGTCCCCAAACTTCCGGTTGGGCCTTTGGGCCTGTTTTTCGCTCTCTGGAGGCTCTGGAGGCTTCCCTGAAGCCTGGGGAGGGCAAAAATGGCCTCTCCCAGCTCTCTGGAAGGCCGAAAATCAGTTTGTCGACACGCACATGTGTGCCGGAGCTGAGGACTGCCAAGGGCTGCCATGCTGGAAAATATGGCTCTGTGTGCCACCTGTGGCACACGAGCCATAGGTTCACCATCGTGGCTCTCGTGATACAATGGAATGTAGCTATAAAAATATTCTATGGCCATTTTAGTTTGTAAACAAAAGTTTGTCCATTCTTTCTTGAGTTAATTTTACTTATTTTTTTCTTGTATTTCCTTGTAGCTTTTCTCCAAGAACTCAAGAGAGCAGAATCAGTGCTCCCTCCTCCAATTTGTCTTTACAACAGGTAGTTCTTGACTTGCAACATCCGTTTAGTGATCGTTCAAAGTTACCTCAGCACTGAGAAAGTGACTTATAACCATTTTTCACACTTGCAACCGTTGCAGCATTGCCATGGTCACGTGATAAAATTTCAGACATTTGTCAAGTGACTCATATTTATGGCAGGTGCAGTGTCCCTGAGCCATGTGATCACCTTTTGCAGCCTTCTGACCAGAAAAGTCAGAAGTAGTAACGGTGTTACTAACTTAACAACTGCAGGAATACACTTAATAAGTGTGTCAAGAAAACTGGGGCAAAACTCACTTAACAACTGTTTCACTTAGCAACAAGAATTTGGGTAAGGAATATAAATCCTTCCATTCTCCACCATTCAATCAGAACTGAAGAAGCTTCTTGGTTGAGAAGCAAAACGTCTTCAAGGAAAAACAAAGAAAGTCCACTTGCCTCTTTAAAAAGCACCTTTGGGACTATAATTTGAAAGAAACACCCATCCAACACAGAAACCTAGTTGTCAAGCAAAATAAGCAACATAGGAAGGGTATCTATTGTGGGTGAGTTCAATCAATCAATCAATCAATCAATCAGAATAGAGTTGAAAGGGACCTAGGAGATCTTCTAGTCCAGCTCAGGCAGGAGTCCTATACGATTTCAGACAAATCACTGCGCAGTCCAATGATAAAGGACCTACAACTTCTGAAGGCAAAGCTGTTCCACTGGTTAATCGTCCTCACTGTTAGGAAGTTTCTCCTTAATTCCATGTTGCTTCTCTCCTTGTTTAGTTTCCATCCATTGTTTCTTATTCTGCCCTTTGGTGCTTTGGAAAATTAATTAATCCCCTCCTCTTTGTCTCTCAAATACTGGAATACTGCTATCATGTCCTTCTTTTTTCTAGACCAGGCAAACCCGAATCCTGCAACTGTGGTATACGCTGTATGTACCACTTGACACATCCATGATATGAACCATAACGGAACAGCTGTTAATCCTACAAGTAATTAGTCTTAATGTCTTGACCCTTTGAAAAAGAGTTTAACACACTACCTTGTAGCTGTACTACAGGGATAGGATATACGGTTCCAATTATATATGCAAGCTATTCCTAATCAAATTGGGAATAGTGTTGTAACTAAAATCCTGCTTTATCAAGATTTTGTCACTACGTTGTTAAGGACTCTTCAAGTTGTCTCTAAGAGTCCACTCTTGTAACAGAGGGCAGAGAAGTAAAGGTAATCATCATTTTACAGTGTACAATACTTGGATATCACAACCGGCAACATCTTTGCTTTATAGTCATAACAGCATCTCTTTTCACAAATTATGAAAGCATGCTCATTTTTTTTGAGCTTTTGAAGTGTTGACAATTCTGAAGCAATAATTCAGGGGCATTCTATGCAGTAGCATTCAGATTCTGCAAATACGTGAGAATCTCCAGAGCAATTTTTAGTACAACAATCTATGGTCATTTGATGAAGAAAACTATAACACCTGGTCTTCTCCAGCTGTCATAAATTATATGCAACTATAATCCAGTACCTAAGTTTAATTGTCTATGGAGATTTTCAGTCATTCAGGTCATGGTTGTCCCAAAGGTGCTTTTTCAAAAGGTAACTTGACTGTCCTTGTTTTTTGTTTTGAAGATGTTTCACTTCTCATCCAAGAAGTTTCTTCAGTTCAGAATTGAGGAAGCTTCGTGGATGAGAAGTGAAACATCTTCAAGGGGAAAAAGAAAAAGAAAATCCCGTTGCCTTCTGAAAAAGCATCTTTGGGGAATATCCATGTTTGATTCTTAAATCCTTTACATCGATCCAGTTTCACAATAAACCATCATCATGTCCAATCAGCACTGTTTGTCTTAGCAACCAGTTGGGATTTTTCCTTGAAAAATATCACAAAGTTAAGTCACGTTAGAATGCAGCAAAAAAAATGTTGCAGGAGAGATGTATACCTCGACAGCTCTGCCCATTAATGAGTGGGCATTGCTCATTTGCTCTTTTACTATTCGGCTTTCCCAGAAGATTCCCCATCTTGATAGAGCAACACAAAGTTCAGAGCAATCTCCTTTCATCTTTGGGGAAGTAATTCAGAGTGTGAACTGAACTGATAACTCCTGATTATGCTTGAAGAATTTCTAGCAGCCAGAAGAATAAAGAAACGGAGACTGTGCGAACTGATTCCTAAGCACAGCGAGTTGGTGCTCCTCCCTCAGGTAATAAGGGAACTCAGTTAAAAGTAAGTTTTAACAATAGGAAAGTACTGCTTTCTCCTTTTTTCAGGGCTAAATTTAGATGCTGAGCATTGTTTTAGTTACCACCTTCTTTTAAAGATCTTTTAAAGCCTTCTTGAATTATTGGAGCATTGAGTTTTGCCAACATTGGTTGTTTCGTTTATGAGAAATGCAGGGTAACACATATCATCCTTGGCCCATTTTTAACCATCAATGTAAAATATAATTATTAATGTAATGATCCATTATGCTATTTACAAATTTGACCCCTGTAATTGGGTATTTTCCATAGTGCAAGGACACAACCAATGGGTTTAGTCAGGGAGCTAAAGTGGAGATTCCCCCCCCCCCCATAGCTACAAATTAAAAAAAACCACGGCTGTCATTTCAGCTCTTCATAATGCTTATATAACAATTGATGTGAATTATTTGCAGTTTCTTCTGTTAAGGGTTTCATTCCTTGGTGGGAATTAGTTACAAGCTGTTTGAAGCAAATAGTAGGTAAAGTCATTACCTACTATTTCTGATATCCATCTATTTCTATGCCAGACGGAAAGCAATAGGGAAGGGGCAGATAGATCTTAAAACTGAAGGATTATAATTAGGGTGTTGACCACAAATACTTAGGAGGAGGACTAATTAAAGAGCTATGATCATCTAGGCTAACCAATGGTAGCCTAGCTGTTAATTACAATCTGACTGATAATATTATTCTAAATTGCGATTAGAGAATGATTCACAACATTGAAAAGGTTCAACCTTCTGAATAGTATTTCTTTTTCTGGTTCATAAAAATTAGAACTACAAAGAGATGTCACATGAAGTCTCCAGTGATGTGGCTTCACACTTTCTCATCTCTTTATATGACATAATAACATTTTTTACCAGATAAATAAACACATCTTATTTCCTCTATGCAGACAAAGCAGCAGTACTCTCAAGAATATCTATTAGTCTTTAAAAAAACACTGAGAGCACCAGAATAGCATTGCAAGGAAGACTAGCTAGAGCTCAATTATTAGAAAACCCAAATCCTGACCTTCACCAAAGGCCCATGAGCCATTTCTAGAAGATAGATGGCCACAAGGTTTAGCAGGTCTCCTATTTCAAATACCTAGGAGTAGTCCTACATTCAGCCACCAGTAGGAATCCCCATGGGGACTATGTTGCTGAAACTGCTCAGAGTAGCTCATCTAGTCTCCTTAAATTCCTCAAGACAAGAGGCAATCACTCAGTGGCGGATTAAGGCTTACTGGTGACCTAAGCACCGACAAATTTTGGTGCTCCCCTCCTTTGTACAGACTGTACAAATCATCATTGGTTTTTTTCTTTCTCAACTTTGTGGTGCCCCTTGGGCCTGATGCCCTAAGTACATGCTTAGGCTTCTTAATGGTCACTACATTTCTGCAGTGCTCAAATTATTTGTCTTAGCATCTAGAAGCACCAAGAGGAAGAGTCTCAAAGTTACATAGACCTTATTTAGTAAGTTGACCAGAGAGTTTGAGCATTTCTACATAGCGGGAGAAGATTCAATAAAATTGCTTTATAAATGAAAAGGAAGCAAAATAAACTCAAACATAAATTACCCTTTATGGCAGGAAGACATTGCAGACACATTCCTAGAAATACGATATATCATTTTGGTGTATAAGTTGAGCTAAAGCTCTGGTTTTTATTCTAACAAAATAATCCTGCATTTAAAGATGGAAGAAATCATAACAGCATATATGTTTGAATATTTCCTTGTTGTGGGAAAAGTTTCCCAAACTACTTTTTAACTTCCACTTCTGGCACTTTTCAAGGCATAAACTCTGATCTTTAGTCCCTAAAGATCAGGCTGGGGCAGGTAACAGGAGCTCACCCTATTATACAGTACTTAGGTTTTGAACCCTGGATTTCAGCTCTCCAGCTAACAAGCTTGGTGTCTTTAACCACTGAGCAATTGTGCCCCATATCATGTATAGAAGGGGACAAAAAATATCCATACTTAAATATGTTACATGAGAGTTATAGAGAAGGATACCCTTGAACTTAAAAAAAAAACCTATAACAAGGAAGAGATTGAAAAGCTAAAAAAATATTTCCCCTTTTCTTTTAAAATGTAAATTAAGGAAATCTTAAATAATAATAATAATAATAATAATAATAATAATAATAATAATAATAATAATAATAATAATAATAATAATAATAATAATAATAATAATAATAATAATAATTTATTATATTTATAAACCGCCCTGTCTCCCCAAAGGGACTCGGGGCAGTGTACAGGAAAATTAAAAAAACATCTAAAAACATACAATACGAATTAAAAACGAATTAAACTACCCTGTACTAAAATTTTAAAAACCTTAAAATTACCACCCATTAAAACCCAATAAACAATTTGAGAAAACAGGCTGGGGCGAGAAGCGTGAATTAGGCCAAGCCGGCCTGATGGAACAAATAGGTTTTTACTTTTTGGCGGAAAGCGCGGAGGTCCGTGGTCGTTCTAATATCCGGGGGTAGGTCGTTCCAGAGGATCGGGCCCATCACAGAGAAGGCCCTTCCCCTGGGCGTCGCCTGCTGGCACTGCCTGGTGGACGGCACCCTCTCTGTGTGAGCGAATCTTACCACTTTTTTTTAAATAAGAAAGGATTCTAAAAATCAGGAGGTAGTAAGAATCAGAGTAAAATAGATTGAAGTAAACAGGACTGGACTTGAAGGCCCCAGAATGATTGTGCAAGATGTTTTCCCTTCTTCTCCCTGTCTTCTTAATTGTGCAGGATGCCTTATAAATCCTTTGTTGTGGATAATTGAGACTCAAGGGAAGATGTGCCCTCTGTTGTTACACAGCCTAAGTAGTGGAAGCCTTACTGGCAAATTGGAGAATGTGTCTTGAGCTGTCATAAAAGAGTTGTGTTTCTAACAACTGCCTGTTGTCAGGAGTTCGATCCTCACTGGCTCAAGGTTGACTCATCCTTCCATCCTTCAAGGTTGATACAATGAGGACCCAGAATGTTGGAGCAATATGCTGACTCTGTCAAACCATTTAGAGAGGGTTGTGAAGTGGTATATATAGGTAAATCTAAGTTAAATAGTCATTGCTATTTAATAGATATATTTTATTTAAACTTAAGGTAAAGGGTGTTTCATTATAGATTTGAATATAGAAACATTTAATAATACTAACTGTATTTGTGGAATTGTTATGATTACCATACTGTTATTATTTGCCATGTATATTTTTTATATTTTAGTTTTGTAACTTTTTCTTAAACTAAAATAAGAGAGTATTTTATTCTATAATTATATTCATATTGAACTTCTTAAACTAGCCATATTGTCCCTATTTTCTGCTTTTAGTATAATTTTGAATTTTAACTTTTCACTTTTGAAAACTAATTTAAAAAGTATTAAAATATGATATTCCAGAGCTTGAAATGGTACAGAAATGAGTGAACTATGTTCAAGAAATTTGAGTCCCCAGCCTATAAAGAAACACTAAACTATTTGGGGATTTTTAGCTTATAAATAACAAAAGACAAATAAGTATTTTGTAGTTTGCAGAAAAGACAAATAAGACTCCTGTCCCATACATGGTCGTAAAATTACACCTAATGTGAATGTGGATGAAATAAATTTGTCTTCCTTAACATTAGGTACTGTGTTGTTGAATCATTGCTTTCTGTTGGCAGATTAATATTTTTGATGTTTCTTAATATTGATATTTTCAGTCATTTTTCTGGAATTAAAGATAACAGAAACACTGTCTATACTCAGTTTGGGTATGCAAACCATTATTGAGACTGTTAAAGATCATTGCACCATTAATAAAAAGCATCCTATTGACTTATTCAGTCCGGTTATTGCTTCATTTAAAACACTTCTATTTTATTGTATAAAAATAATAAGGAAAGAAAAAGAGAATAAGGAAGACTGTTCTAAGAACAGAATCCACTTGGTAATAATGATGAACAAAGATAGATTATCCATGTAATTATTAGATTATATAGAAGCAACGGGAACCAGCAGGACCTGGTTACTTGCAAGACCGCCTCCTACTACCAAATGCCGACCACTTCGCTCCCACAGAGAGGGCCTCCTCAGGGTGCCGTTGGCCAAGCAATGTTGGCTGGCGACCCCCAGGGGGAGAGCCTTCTCTGTGGCAGCCCCTGCCCTCTGGAATGACCTACCCCCTGACCTACGCACAATCACGGACCTGCGACTCTTCCGTCGGGCCTTGAAAGCACATTTATTCCGTGCGGCTGGCCTGGCATAGCTTTTAATTGTTTTTACCAGGGGTTTTTATCTGGTTTTTAGAACAGGACACCCATTTAATATTCTTTTAAGTGTATTTTAATATATTTTTTGATGTTTTCTATTGTCGATTTTATTGATGCCTGTTCACCGCCCTGAGTCCCGAAAGGGAAAATGGCAGTATATAAATCCAAATAAAGTAAAGTAAACTATCAACAATCCCTAATAGATAGATAGATAGATGAATTAGTCAGCAAATAACAATAGCACTTAGACTTGTATACCACTTCATAGTGTTTCACAGTCTAAGAGGTTCACAGAGTTAGCATATTGTCTTCAGCATTGTGGCTCCTCGTTTGACCGATCTCAGAAGGATAGAAGCAGGGATGGGATTAAAAATTTTTAGCAACCGTTTTTCTGCCCAGTTGCTAAGAGGGCATGGCTATGGTGGGCATGGCCTATTTGGCCTCTTGCATTATTTATTTATTTATTTATTTATTTAAATTTGTATCCCGCCCTTCTCCAGAGAGGACCCAGGGCGGCGCACAGGAAATTTAAAAAACATACAAAATACAATAAATATAATTTAAAAGACTATTAAATAAACCTATCCTGCGCTAAAACCAAAATTTAAAAACCCAATTTAAAACTACCTAAAAGTCCCCATGGGAGGTTAGGCTAGGCCGGCTTGTTGAAACAAATATGTCTTGAGACATTGGCGGAAGAGGCGGAGGTCGGTGATGGTACGTAATTCAGGGGGTAGGTAATTCCAGAGGGCTGGCCCCGCCACAGAGAAGGCTCTTCCCCTGGGTGTTGCCAGCCGGCATTGTCCGGCCGACAGCACCCTGAGAAGGCCCTCTCTGTGGGAGTGTATCGGTCTAAGGGATGTATGGGGCAGGAGGCGGTCTCGCATATAACTAGGCCCCGAGCCATGGAGTGCTTTAAAGATAGTTGTCAAAACCTTGAAGCGCACTTGAAAGACCACAGGAAGCCAATGCAGCTCGCGCAGGATCGGTGTTATGTGGGAGCATCTAGTGGCTCCCATAATCACCTGCGCGGCTGCGTTTTGGACTAGCTGTAGCTTTCGAGTGCACCTCAAGGGAAGCCCCATGTAGAGAGCATTAAAGTAGTCGAGTCGGGACGTCACGAGAGCTTGAGTGACTGTGCGAAGGGCAGCCCGGTCCAGTAAGGGGCGCAATTGGCGCATCAGGCGTACCTGATGAAACGCCCCCCTGGCCACGGCCGCCACATGATCCTCCATGGACAGCCGGGAATCCAGGAGGACACCCAAATTGCGCGCCCTCTCCACGGGGGCCAGTGTTTCACCCCCAATGGCCAGAGTTGGAGTAATCTGGCTGAACCGGGGTGCCGGAAACCACAGCCACTCAGTCTTGGCAGGGTTGAGCTTGAGTTTGTTACCACCCATCCAGATCCATACGGCCTCCAAACACCAGGACAGCACTTCGGCGGCATCGTTGGGGTGGTTTGGGGTGGATATGTACAGCTGGGTGTCATCAGCGTACAGGTGGTACTCCACCCCAAAACCACGGATGATCTCACCCAGTGGCTTCATATATGTGTTGAAAAGGAGGGGCGAGAGAACCGACCCCTGAGGAACCCCACATAAGAGAGGGCTCGAGGTTGACCTCTGCCCTCCCGTCAACACATATTGTGACTGACCAGAGAGGTAGGACGATAACCACCGCAAAATGGTGCCTCCTAGCCCCAACCCCCCCAGTCGGTGCAATAGGATACCATGGTCGATGGTATCAAAAGCCGCCGAGAGGTCTAATAGGACTAGGATAGAGGAATAACCTCTATCCCGCGCCCTCCATAGATCATCAACCAACGCGACCAATGCCGTGTCGGTGCTGTGACCGGGTCGGAAGCTGGACTGGCGCGGGTCTAGATAATCAACTTCCTCCAGGTGTCGCGGAAACTGTTGGGCTACCACACTCTCAACAACCTTCACCAAAAAGTGAAGGTTGGAGACCGGACGATAGTTCTCTAATAAAGCTGGGTCCAGGGACGGCTTCTTGAGGAGGGGCCTCACCACCGCCTCTTTCAAGACGGCCAGCAAGGACCCCTCACTCAAAGATGCGTTGACAATGCCCTGAAGCCAGCCTCGTGTCGTCTCCCAGGATGCCAGTACAAGCCAGGAGGGACACGGGTCCAATAAACATGTGGTCGCCCTAGGTTTCCTTGACAACCTGTCCATATCCTCGGTGGTAACAAAGTCAAACTCCTCCCAGGAAGAAACCTCAAGACTAGTCTCGGACAGTCCCGCAGGACCACTGTCGATGGAGGGTAGCTCATTCCGAATCCGAGTGATTTTCTCCTGCAGATAAATCCCAAATTCCTCTGCTCGCCCTTGCAGAGGGGCTTCCCGCGGCCTCTGATGAAGGAGGGAGCGGGTCACCCCAAACAGGGCGGCAGAGGGATGGGAGAGGGGTGTTTTCACCCTCCCCAGGCTCCAGAGGCTTTCCTTGAGCCTCTGGGAGGGCCTACCCTGGGCTCCGGAGGCTCTCTTGAGGGTGCAAATGAGCCCCTTTCCAGACTTCTGGAAGTTCCTGGCGGCCCTTGGGTTGACCAATATATATTTACATCCTTAAGCCATAAACATCACAACACTCTTAGTGCTTTATTACTCCTTGAGCTTTCGTAAAATGGTCAGCCACATTATTTTCTGACATACAGTAAACAAGCTTTACCATTTTATTCTTTATACACTCCCTCACATTCAAATATCTAAGATCTGTGTGTTTAGATCTCGTTTTTACTACTAGATTTGTAGTCATTTGTATGGCTGCTTGATTGTCCTCATATACAGTTATTGGACTACTCACGTCAATGCCTAAATCCAATGTGAACCAGATATAAAACCCAAACCAGTCTGAACTGGCTGAATCCCAACCCTAGATAGAAGGTTGAGTCAACCTTGAGCCAATCAGGATTGCACTTCTAGCTGTGGACAGAGTCAGCTTACAATCCTGCATTCTAAGCACTGTGCCACCACAGCCTTTGTATTTTCAGCACTACAAAAACCTTGCTGGTTGTGAAGTCATAACACAGGGGTGTGAAACTCAATGTCATTGAGGGCTGCATCAGGGTTGTATTTGACTTTGGGGGGATGGGGAGAGCGTGGCTAGGGTGGGCATGGCCAGCTCAACAACACTCATTGAGGCTCCATTTTCAGTCGTGATGGCCAATTGTGGTCCTCAGCAAAAATGAAGTCCTGGGGACCCTGCCTGGGCTCCATTTTCACATGCAACAGCCTCCTGCAGCCCTTTGCCAGTGAAAACAGAGCTTGGGGAGGCCTCACAGGCCAGATCTAAGCACTTCGTGGGCCAGATACAGCCCCCAGGCCTTGAGTTTGATACCCCTGTCATAACAGATGGCATTGTCTAGCCATCCTTGGCTGAGTTCAAGAAAGCCCATGTCCATAGCTGGACTTGGTTAATAAGTGGGAGGGAGACAGGTAAGAAATGAAAGGGATATAAACCAGTGGTGGGATTCAAAAATTTTTACAACCAGTTCTGTGGGTGCGGCATGGCTTGGGAGGCATGACAGGGGAAGGATACAGTAAAATCTCCATTCCCTTACCACTCCAGGGGAAGGATACTGCAAAATCCCCATTTCCTCCTGATCAGCTGGCAGAGAATAGATGGGACCAGTCAGAATAATAAATAATAATAATAAATAATAAATTTTATTTGTTACCCGCTCTCTCTCCCCAGGGGACTCGAGGCGGGGCACAGGAAAATTAAAAAACAGTAAACACAACAAAATACATAATTTAAAATCACAATTAAACAACAAATCCTGCGCTAAAAACATCTATAAAAATTAAAAAAAAAAAACTAAAAAAAAAACCTGCCCTAAAACCCCCAAACACTAAAAATAATTAAAATTACCCTAAAAACCCCAGGACAAGGAGGCTATCCCAAGCCGGCCAGACGGAAAAAGTAGGTTTTCAATTTAAGACGGAAGGAGCGGAGGTCCGTGGTCGTCCTAATATCGGGGGGAAGGTCGTTCCAGAGGGCCGGGCCCGCCACAGAGAGAGCCCTTCCCCTGGGTGTCGCCCGCTGACATAGTCTAGTGGACGGCACCCGGAGAAGCCCCGCTCTGTGGGAGCGAATCGGCCGTGAGGATGTATGGGGCAGGATCCGATCCTGCAGATAGCTAGGTCCCGAGCCATGGAGCGCTTTAAAGATGATAATTAACACCTTGAAGCGCACCCGGAAGACGACAGGTAGCCAGTGCAGCTCGCGTAAGAGCGGTGTTACATGGGTAGACCTAGCGGTCCCCATAATTGCTCGCGCGGCTGCATTCTGGACTAGCTGAAGCCTCCGGGTGCACCTCAAGGGCAGCCCCATGTAGAGAGAGTTACAATAGTCCAGTCGGGATGTCACGAGAGCATGAGTGACTGTGCAAAGGGCGTCCCGATCCAATAGGGGGCGCAATTGGCGAACCAGGCGAACCTGGTAAAACGCCCTCCTGGCCACGGCTGTCACTTGATCTTCCATGGACAGCCGGGCATCCAGGAGGACACCCAAATTGCGCACCCCATCCACAGGGGCAAGATGTTCGCCCCCTATGGCCAGCGATGGAGTGAGCTGGTTGAATCGGGCTGCCGGAAACCACAGCCACTCGGTCTTGGTCGGGTTGAGCCTGAGTCCGTTACTTCCCATCCAGATCCGTACAGCTTCCAGGCACTGGCACATCACCGCTACGGCATCGTTGGGGTGGTTTGGGGTAGAAATGTACAGCTGTGTATCATCAGCGTACAGATGGTACTCTACCCCAAAACCACGGATGATCTCACCCAGCGGCTTCATGTATGTGTTGAACAGGAGGGGCGAGAGGACCGACCCCTGAGGCACCCCACATGCGAGGGGTCTCGCGGTCGATCTCTGCCCCCCTGCCAACACAAATTGCGATCGGCCAGAGAGGTAGGAGGAGAACCACCGTAGAACGGTGCCTCCCACCCCCAACCCCCCCAGCCGATGCAATAGGATACCATGGTCGATGGTATCGAAAGCCGCCGAGAGGTCTAATAGGACCAGGATGGAGGAACAACCCCCATCTCTGGCCCTCCAGAGATCATCGACCAACGCGACCAATGCCGTCTCGGTGCTATGCCCGGGCCGAAAGCCGGACTGGCGCGGATCTAGATAATCAACTTCCTCCAGGTGACGGGGAAACTGTTGTGCCACCACACTCTCAACAACCTTCGCCAGAAAGGGAAGGTTGGAGACTGGACGGTAGTTGTTCAAAAGAGCTGGATCCAAAGAGGGCTTCTTAAGGAGGGGCCTCACCATCGCTTCTTTTAGGGAAGCAGGCAAGGCACCCTCACTCAAGGATGCGTTGACAACCTCTTGGAGCCAGCCTCGTGTCACCTCCCAGGATGCCAGTACAAGCCAGGAGGGACACGGGTCCAATAAACATGTGGTGGCTCGCAGTCGCCCACGTAGCCTGTCCATATCCTCGGAAGTAACGGAGTCAAACTCCTCCCAAACAAGAACTCTCTCGTGGCATCCCACTGGGCCATGAATGGGGGCTAGCTCGTTCTGTATCTGAGCGATTTTCTCCTGCAGAAAAGTCACAAATTCCTCTGCTCTACCCTGTAACGGGGCTTCCCGCACCCTCTGTTGAAGGAGGGAGCGGGTCACCCTAAACAGGGCGGCAGGGCGGTTTTCTGCGGATGCTATGAGGGTGGCACAATGATGGCGTTTGGCCACTCTCAGCGCCACAATGTAAGTCCGTAAATGGGCTCTTACCTGTGTCCGGTCAGATTCAGTTCGAGTATACCTCCATCTTCTCTCTAGGCATCTCTTGCGGCGTTTCATCACCCTCAACTCCTCGGAAAACCAAGGAGCCAGGGTGTTTCGCCGCCGCAGGAGAGGCCGCAAGGGCGCGACCCGATCCAAGGCTCCCGTGGTCGCAGTATTCCATGCGGCCACAAGGTCCTCCATCGGGGCACGGGCCAGGGGTACAGGAAGTGGCCCAAGCGCCGTCTGGAACCCATTTTTTTACAACCAGTTCTGTGGGTGCGGCATGGCTTGGGAGGCATGACAGGGGAAGGATACAGTAAAATCTCCATTCCCTTACCACTCCAGGGGAAGGATACTGCAAAATCCCCATTTCCTCCTGATCAGCTGGCAGAGAATAGATGGGACCAGTCAGAATAATAAATAATAATAATAAGTGATATTTACCGGTTCTCTGCTCAAAATTTCCACTACTGGTTCTCCAAACTGGTCAAAACCTGCTGAATACCACCTCTGATGGAAACTAACCAAAAAGATTTCTGGAATAAGGCAACAACCAGCCATTTCCATGTTCCTATCAAGAAAGCAGCATGAATGAGTTCCTGAAACACGATAGCAGGATATTACTGTGAGGAAAAGCATTGATGAACTAGGCGTCCTTCTTTAATTCTTCCCTTTTAATTCTAGGTAATGGCAAAAAGAGTGTCCTTCCAAGCTGTGCTTCAGAGCTTTGGAAGACGAAACAGCAGAGAACAGCAACTGTAGCAGGCTGATGTTTTCCACACATGAAATTTCACATTTGCTTTCCATTGCTCCTTTATTACCCTAACGTATTCATTATCATCAGTCATGTTTTGGAGAACAGAATTTTGCCCAAAGTCCTAAATGCAAACAACACTGAAGTCAGCAGTTTGGAAAGGCATAGTTTGCATGTTGCAATAATTAACTAGCAGGTAGCTATAAGAATGGCAGAAAGCAGATTGCTGTCAGGCATATTTAATGGCTTTTTAAAAAAGGTGATCCCTGAAGCCTATTTACTTAAATAAAGGAGATTTTTTTAAAAAAAACAGATTCAGAATATAAAGTTTTATCTCATCAAATCAAAATCTAAATATATGCTCATCTTATTGGAGCATGAAAAGACTGTTTCAGTAATTCCCCAACTCAACCCATTTTATATCTCTTTTTGGTGTTCAAATCTCCCAGATAATTTACATATCTGTATAAATAATTTAAAAAAGCAAATAAGCATCTCATATACTACACCTTTTTGATTTTTGTATAAGAAGAAATGATAAGGAGAAAGAGATGAATTCCTCTCTGACGTATTAAGTACAAAGTAGATCTATGACTTAATATCATTTTATGTAATCAGCTTATTAACTTTTAAAGCAGTTCTCTTAGCAATATGAAAAATAGAAAATGAAGCATATAGACTTTGCAGTACACATTTCTAAATAATCCTCCAGGGGAATTCCCAGCAGCACAGTGCTTGCTCTGATGTAGAAAGAGAGGTTGTAGAACTGACAGAAATAATATATAATTGACAATGAAGTAATATTGTCCCAGCATCCATCTCTGTGTGTCCATAAAACTGTGCAATATCCATTTCCACTGTCCTCCTGTTTCAAACTATTAGTATATAATTCAAAAGAACACAGCAGTCCAACAAAATAAATGTGCCTTCCAGAGCAAAACTGATATATATGAAATAACTTATGTTTAAAAGGAAATCATTATGGCATGTATTCAAATTATACGAACCAATGTTGCAGTTTGAACATCCAATTACTTTCTGACTTATAGAAGACACTTTCATCAGGTTCCAAATCTGAGACACAGCACAAAAGGAAGGAGGGGAAGAGAGGGAAGAGAGAAATAAACAAACATAGGCAAGAGTTCTTAGTCCTTAGCACCAAAAACAGTCAGGAATCTGGTAACACCTTTTTCAACTGACAAATGTTATTAAAGATCTTGTGAGCTGCAATTTACTTGTATAATATTGCTTGAAGAGGGAGGAAGAGAGGGAGGGAGGGAAGGAGGGAGGGAGGGGGAAGGGATGAAATAAGGGAGCAAGGGGTGGGAGGGAGCAAGGGAATGGAGGGAGGGAAGAAAGGAAGGAGAGGAGAGGGGGAAGAAGGGAGGGAGGAGGAGCAGGGATGGATGGAGAGGAAGGACAAAGGAAGGAGGAGGAAGGAAAGAAGAGAGGGGAGGAAGAGGAGGGGAGGGAGGGGAAGGAAGGAGGGGAAGGGGAGGGAGGCAGCAAGGAGAGGGGGGGAGGCAGCAAGTGAGGGAAGGGAGGAGGAGAAAGGAAGGAAGGAGCAGGGTTGGCTGGGAGGGAGGGAGGGAGGGAGGAAGGAAGGAAGGAAAGTATGGGAAGGTGGAGGGGTTAAAATGGGGAAAATAATTAGGAAAAAAAGGAAGAGGTTGATGACATTTTCCCCCCAGGCAAAGCCAATGCATAAGCCCCAATAGTTCCATTTGCTCTCTGATTTAGCTCTGACCAGCAGGCAGAGAGCCAGCTAAGTTTGTGAGAACTCATTGCTGTTATTGTTCCCTATGAAATCCTTTTCATGGACTTTGGGATTCGAGTGTGTAATCCCTTTTCTTTGTTTCAGCCAGTGGTACAAAAGGCCTTCAATTCTGGCAGTTCTGTCGATTCCCTAAAGGAACTGTGTGCAGCAAAAGCAGACCAAGAGGATCTGTTGCGTTGAATTTCCGACACGTGAAATAGGAAGAGCAAAGCCCAGAGGAAAAACAGCTGGTACAGCAACCCAAGGAATCCTGTAAACCTGTCATCTTCCTAGTTGAGCAAAGCCAGTGATGACATTTTAATAGCCTAACTGCTCAGAGCTCTCAGAGTTTGCAAAGAAGAACCCTCTTCTATCCAGGGGTTATAAGCCTAAGTATAAGAGGCCCTGTTAATCTTGGTATCTAATCATCTGGCCACTTTGCTATGGGGCACTGAGGAAGAAGCGGTCTGCTGCTTGAATGAAAATAAAATAAAACTAAAAACCAGCAGATGCAGGAAGCTTCTTTTCCCTTTATTAGAAGAAACATAATTTCTGGCTAATGTTAGACCTTCGAACTATGTTTGGGACAAAGCCACAGAGAGCCGTTTTAAGAATAAACAATGCAAACCTTGATGACATATTTTACAAGAACACACTAGCCTGTTATTTGAGGAGTTGACTCTTCCTGATTCCATCTGTCCATCCCACCTGGCAGATGAGGTATGTTGCAGGTCCCGTCTGCTAAAGAGCCATACCTGATACAGTAGGTCCCTTTTCTGTGGTGCACCTATCTCACCCAAGGTGAGATTTGTTGATCCTTGCCAAATTTCTGGAAGTCCTTCAAAATGTGGATGTTTCAATAGGCTTGGGGGTGGGAGGGGAACTCAAGGGAATGGCAAATTAATGAGGTGGGTCCATTTTTTTGTAAAATCTCATGCTCTTTCCTAGTCCTTGAATCATAATATTAGTCTTTTAAATTTTTTATATGTATAAAAGTGTGTGTGTGTGACAATATATATACACATACTTGTGTCACAACACCCAATTAAGGGAGGAAGCATACTGCTTTCCTTTTCTGCCTTTCAGCTCATCACCAGAGACCATCTAGACAGAAAGCTATGAGTTTTGTTGTGTATTTATTGATCAGCTCAAAAAACTTCTCTCTCTCTCTCTCTCACACACACACACATGTACATATTTGTTTTCGTAGATTTTCATGGGTGTAGGTATGCTGGTCTTGTTGTATTTGGGTGTTTTCCCGTGTAAGAATGAGATTGTCTTTGCAATGTTTCATCAAGGTCTCACTCACCATCGTCAGGCTTCCATCTGTGACAGAAGCCTGATGATGGCAAGTGAGACCTCACCAAAACACCCGAATACATTAAGACCAATATATATATATATATATATATATATATATATATATATATATATATATATATATATATATATATATATATATATATATATATATATATATATATATATATATATATATATATATATATAATGGTGCATCACCCCAAGTCATAGAACCATAGGACTGGAAGGGACCTTGGAAGTCTTCTAGTCCAACCCTTGCCCAAAGCAGGACTCCTTATACCATCCCAGACAAATAGATTGCCAATATTTTCTTGAAAACCTCCAGTGATGGAGGTCCCACAACTCCGTGAGGCAAGCTGTTCCATTGACCAATTGTTCTTACTATCAGGAAATTCCTTAGACCGATACGCTCCCACAGAGAGGGCCTCCTCAGGGTGCCGTCGGCCGGACAATGCCGACTGGCGACACCCAGGGGGAGAGCCTTCTCTGTGGCGGGACCAGCCCTTTGGAATGACTTGCCCCCTGAACTCCGTACCATTTCTGACCTCCGCCTCTTCCGCAAGTGTCTGAAGACACACCTATTCCAACTAGCCGGCCTTGCGTAGCCTCCAATACCGACTCGTAGATAGTTTTAAAATGGGGATTTTAATTCGGTTTTAGCACAGGCCCTTAGTTGAATAAGTTTTTAAAAAAAAGTTTTATATGCTTTGTATGTTTTTTAATGTTCCTGTGCACCGCCCTGGGTCCGTTTGGAGAAGGGTGGGGTATAAATTCAATAAATAAATAAATAAATAAATAAATTTCCATGTTCTCCTGATGAGCTTCCACCCATTGCTTTGTGACATGTGCTCAAGTGCTATGGAAAATAAAAGGAGAAATAGGCTGACTCTGTAAACCACATAGAGAAGGCTGTAAAGCACTGCAAAGTAGTATATAGGTCTAAGTGCTATTGCTATTGCTTAAATATGGACCAAAGTTTACATGATAATAATATTTAAGATAACTTACAAAAATACACTTTTCTTTCTATGGAACCCATGGTAAATCTCCATTGACTTCTAACACAGGGCAGTAATTGAGAGAAATGATGCAAGTTTTTTGATTGTGTTGAAATGGGGGTATGTGTTTGTGTGCCTTGTAGATTTCTCAGGAAATCCTAAAAGGTCTTTCCTGATTTTTATGAGAACTGAAGTCCTGCAGTCTAGGAGGCCTTTTTAATGAATCTCCAAGCAGGAGGAGAACTGCAGTATTCCTCTAGTTTGCACAATTGTCTTTTCCAATTATTCTGTCAAGGCAACAGACAGACTCAGTGGTATTGCTTTAAAGATTTAATAGCGGGGGAAGAGAGAGAAAAGACTAGAATGTCAGAAATTGTTTCCCTCTCATACTAAAAGCACTAAAGTTTAAACCTGGCCCTCAGAGAGTCCAAAATTCATCTCATCTTGCATTACTAAAAACAATCTCTCTCTTTTTTTTAAAGTAAATTTCTTCTACCCTAATAACACGGTTGATCCAAATAATTGAACTGAAAAAGTAAAGCTGCAAATATCACATGTGCCATTTCACAGGAGATGAGGGAGGGGGCAGGTGGAGGTGTTTGCAGGCAATCCAAAATGGAACACACATCCTGCTGTCAGGTGAAAATACGTGATATTCATAGCACCTTTAGGAATGCACTATCCAAGACATTCTGGGAACTTCAAGTGATTTCTTAAGAGCACTTTCAAAGTAAGTTGCTTGTTGCTTGCAAATAGTCAAACTCTTATTAAGAGATTAATTAAAATACCAGATGAAATTATTTAAGTAAATGTAAACAACAACCTCCAACATTTCGAGATAAAAAGACAAATACAAGTAGTGACTAGTGATCTAGAGACAATGCAAATAAAAGGAATAATCAATTAGCGAAAGTTCCTCCTTTAAGAATATTTTTTTTAAAAAAAACCTTTTTACTTTGAGGAGAAAAATGTTGGATATGTTTGCCACCTTGTAAAAATAAAATAAATAAAATGAAGGTAAATGTGGTGCTGGAGATGCAAGTCCCTTGGACTGCAAGGGAACCAAATTGGTCAGTCCCAGAGGAGATCAACCCTGACTGCTCTTTAGAAGGCCTGTTCCTGAAGATGAAACTCAAATACTATGGCCACCTAATGAGAAGGAAGGACTCACTGGAGAAGAGCCTAATGCTGGGAGAGACTGAGGGCAAAAGAAGAAGGGGACGACAGAGAATGAGGTGGCTGGACGGAGTCACTGGGCATGAGCTTAAATGAACTCCAGAGGATGATAGGGGACATGAAGGCCTAGAGGAACGTTGCTCGTGGGATTGCAATGGGTCGGACCTGATTTTGCAACTAACAATAACAAAGGTGGGGTACAAAAAATAAAATAAACATTCACTTTTCCCTATTTATGTATTAGGAGTTTGCTGGTCAGGACTATAGATTGCAGCATAGAAAATTTATTTAAGTTTATACACAAGAATCTGGCCAACTAAAGTTTACCACTAAATTGGCACCAAATAAGGGCTAACAGAATTCAGTAGAGGTTGGACTTGGAGCCCTTGTGGGAACATAATGAAAGCTGGCTGGAGAAGTCTGGGAGCTGAAGTCCTTCAGACTTAAAAGTTGCAAAGTTTGCCCACCCCCCCGCTCTAAGCTGATGATGCCTTTAACTCTGCCCTCAGCTCTGTCTGCTCCTCTCCTAAATTGAAGAATTTAAAGTGACTACAAGTTTATGAAAGAGAGGAGAGGGGATAAATGATAGGCATAGACTGGGAAAAGCAGCTGTAACCAGGCAGAAATGCTCCCTAACTCAATGCCTGATGGTAAACCTTGAGTGGGGAAATGAATGAATGAGTCCATCTCCTCTCATGCTTCTGTGGATGTAAATGTTCAGTTCATCCCTTTTCCTAAAGATAAAGGTAAAGATTCCCCTCGCATATATGTGCTAGTTGTTCCCGACTCTCCCGACTCCCGTGCTCATCTCCGTTTCAAAGCCGAAGAGCCAGCGCTATCTGAAGACGTCTCCATGATCATGTGGTCAGCATGACTAAATGCCAAAGTCACACGGAACACTGTTACCTTCCCATCAAAAGTGGTTCCTATTTTTCTACTTGCATTTTTTACGTGCTTTCGAACTTCCAGGTTGGCAGAAGCTGTGACAAGTAATGAGAACTCACTCTGTTACATGGTGCTAGGGATTCAAACTGTCGAACTGCCAACCTTTTTGATTGACAAGCTCAGTGTCTTAGCCAATCTTTAGCAATGCTTCAGAGCGGCATATTTTCCTCAGAAACCTTAAGAAAAGTCTCCACATCCTTCCTAATATTTTTTCCAAGTTTGTGTTTCCTTATAAAGAAGGAGAAAAATAAAAGACAAAAGGCAGTAACTTCTGCCCTGCTCCTAGCCTCTTCTTATTGTACTTCAGCATTTTTACTCCTTTAACTGCATCAAGCTAAAGATGTTGAGTTCAACCTCTGATTCATGCTTTTTTATTCATGAACAGTATGGAAACGGTTTTTCACTGCTTTTCCTTGAACATTTTATTGTTCAAGCCTTCAGTCTTGTCATTTCCTGGTGGTCCCCCATCCAAGTTTTTAAAAAATTCTATTTCAGTTTAAGTTTTCAAGATGTGTAAACATCTAGTCGTCTTTCATTCTTACCTATAATATGCATATAATCAGCATATCTGATTATATGCTGGCGTATAGCACTTGAAACAACTGCAATATCTGGCATGAATAACATCTGGAAGAGTAAATACATCAGCCTCCCAACCAAATGCAGATTAATTAACATAAATATTTTTCCAATTGCTACATAGCTGTGAAGCTTGAACTCTGAAAAAGACAAGTAGGCAAGGCGTGGACACCTTGGAATTGTGGTGCTGGAGATGACCATTACGCATTCCATGGGCTGCAAAAATGCAAAGAAGTCCTTGATGGAACCTCATCAAAAATATCACTTGCAGCCAAAATTGCCAAACAGAGGATGTTATATTTTGATCATGTCATGAAAGCTGACTCACTCAAAAAGTCAGTCATGCTGGGAGTGATGAGTGGAAAAAGGAGGAGGGCCCCCCCTAATGCTGTCTGGACACTATAAAGGATCACCTGGATGATCAGGGTGGATCTGAAGGAGGCAGCGCAAGACAGAGGGGAATTGGAGAATGCTGATCCATAGAGTGGCCAAGATCTGGACACAATTGAATGGCTGATGACAACGAATCAGCATATCACAATAATGAGGTTCGTTACTAAGAGCTCTAGACTTCCTTTCGTCCGAATGATTAAGTCAGATACATAACGTCTTGTCCACCCATTTTTCCCCATATAAAAAAATCTTACAAAGAAGTTGGACTGAAGTTGGACTTGATCCTAGATCTATCAATGCCAATACTGGTGGCTTTTCCCCCACTACATCACACTCGCTCTCCATTTCTTATTCAAAGCAATGTTAGCTGTGTGACGGCAGAAGAGGCAGCATATGAATTACCTATCATCCAATGACATTTCTAATTATAATTCAAAATGAAGATGACTTTGATTGTTCATACATGTTACTGAAAGCTGATTACAAGTCATGATATAAGAGGCACAATTATTAATGCAGTATCGGTATTCGCATCTTCCACTCCACTATCAGAAAAGCAAGTAAGAGGAAAGCATTTAATTAGGAAGCTTTCAGTATTAATTTTCTAGTTTAATAGGCCTTTCTAGCTGATAACAGAACTGATTATATGCCAGCAAAGAACTGCCTGGAACTTGCCTTGTTTTCCCTTTCCCTTGACATGCTTGGGATAAAGATTGGGAAGGGAGTTGTATATTAATTATTTTTAAAACTCTCGCACTGCCAGTCAAATTGATCTAAGAGTAAGTCAAACCCTTTTGCTCCCACACAACTTTCTGTGCTATCTAAATATTTCCAGCAGGATGAAAAGAATCACATGGTGCCATAATACAGGGATGCCAAAATATAAAGCTCGCCTTGTTCAAACAAAGCAAAGCCAATTCAGTCAGGATCAGCTCCATCTAAGGATGATTATTTACACACTGCTTAGAAAGAAAGAAAAGGAAGATATTGATGCCATGAAATAGAACTGAAGGAAGGTTTTTGTTTTTGTTTTCATGCTGAAATATCAGGTTTTGTGGACTTTATGCTGCCAGCATTGCCAGCTACATGAGAGATACTACAGACTGAATTCAGTTCAGCTCCTGAGAACACAATTCTAGCTGTTATGGATGTTGAAGTAGTATGGACCAACAATTCTCACAAACACAGCTTTCAAAGTTTAAGAGGCACCCTCACTGATGCCAGAATAGCAGGCCTGCCTTCCAGATCATGTACTCACCCATAACGGCTTCACCTTTAGTAACATCATATGCCTGCAAATCATTGGCAGCAGGGGTGAAATGCTACCCATTTGGGCCGGTTCGACCGAACTGGTAGTAAAAAAATACTTAACAAATAAAAAGACGTTCCAACGATCAGCTGTGCTGTGCAATGGTAGGAACTTTTTAAAAAACTTTTTTTTAGCATTTGGGGTCCATTTTTGCTCCCAGGAGTCTTCCCTGAGGCCTGCTAGGCCAAAAACGGGGGGTAGGGGGTGCTGTGAAAGAAAGAAAGAAAGAAAGAAAGAAAGAAAGAAAGAAAGAAAGAAAGGAAGGAAGGAAGGAAGGAAGGAAGGAAGGAAGGAAGGAAACGGGGAGGGAGGGAGGAAGGACCACAAATCTGGCAGTAGACGCACCTTCAGAGGATACCTTGAAAGAGCACAGCGATCCAGGGCTGGAAGATACCTGGAGGTCATCTAGTCCAATCCCCCTACTCCAGCAGGACATTGTTAAAGTGAGTTTCTGTCTCTTGAGCTCCCAGTCACATGACAACATAGCCACGCCCACCCAGTCATATGACCCCCACCAAGCCACGTCCACAGAACCAGTTGAAATTTTTTTTAGATTTCACCACTGATTGGCAGTTACGGTATGCATGGCTCTACATTACGTCAACATCTTCACAGCTAATCTAGAGCAACACTTTCTTAATATTCATCTCTTGAAACCATAAACAAACACAGTTTCCCTCCTATCAGTGGTGGGTTACGGATCCTGTTGCAACCGGTACGGTGCAATGGGGCCGGGCATCCATCACATGCCCGCGCGCAGCATGCACACATACATATTTACTTCCCTCAATGCTCCAGCTGCTCGGCAGAGCATTGCGAATGCGCCATATGCTCTGTGCACGGAAGCCCCAATCGGCTCAAATGCAGGTAAGGAGGATGGGTGGGCAGGTGGGTGGGCCCTCCAGAGCACCATACCGGAACGGTACCTGATGCTCCCAGCAGGCACCGGTACGCCCATACATGGGCATACTGGTTGTATCCCACTACTGGTCCTATACTATTTAAATATGCAGTACAATGAATCAGTTTCATTTCTGAAATTATAAATGGGAAAAGATTATTTGGGTGAAAAGCTATCATGATTCTGGATTGTCTTCTTGGAAGACTAGCTCTCCATGAACCCCAAAATAAGCCCAGTCTCCACAAGGTCATTTGGTCAGAACAGGAGGATTAACTTTCACATAAATGAAGGGAAATATACATGTCCCCCCAGGGTGGGCTGCACTTTGTTTAACAAAGGGTTTGCTGATTGTGAGAATGCACACACTTCATTCACACTCGTCCCTTTGGAAGAGAAACAGAACTTCAAGCAGACTCCTAATCAGCTCAGGCAGCTCTTGTGAGAACAGCAGGGGTGGCGTGGAATGCAGCTGGGCTAGCCAACAAGCCAGAAAGTAAGTTATAAATGGATAGCATAGAACATGGGCGGTTGGGTGGGCCCTGCCAGTACTCAGAGCTAAGGGTTTGCCCGAACTCTTGCAACCATGCAGCACTACTGATGTCCCCAGATAAGGTTGCAAGATCCAATCTGAGTCGGTCACCAGTACCAAAGTTTTATTCTTCAAGCTTTCAGGCTTGTGCTGGAGCCCATCCTCAAGGAATTACACATTGAGTTGTGGGTGACTTTTAGTTGGTAAGTAGTGTATGGATGGCTAGCTATTAAATCATTAATTGTTGTTTCCTTGTGCCACCACATCCTTGGCTCCTAAGTACCTGGTAAGTTGGTGATAAATCAGTACAATACTGTTATTGACTAACAAGACACTTGTTTCCCAGGCTTCAATCATTTCTCTGGCTATTTTTGTCCCTGGTCGGCCAACAATCTCAGTAGCTATGAAATTTAATGCATGTCCTTGTTCACTGCAATATGAGGCTAAAAATGAGTTCAGGTCTCCTTGTTTAACCACTCACTCAAGTTATTGTACTAACTTTCACTTATGGAGTCATTACTGTTTTAAATTGATCTGGCTTGGAGAGGGTCAACTAACCACCCATTTCTTGTTAAGGAATCATGTGCAACTTTGTTTTCTTCATTTCCAGAGATTGGGATGAAAACACAGTATACACTGATAGACTAAAGAAAAGGAAAAGAAAAACATGCAGTGCATAGAGTAATCCGAATGCTGTGCATGCTTCTTAGTAGAAGTGTTTCCCTTGCAGGATGGTGTTGGGCAGGCTGACTTTTTACTCAAATGACAAATCACAGTCTTTCAGTGTGACTTGTTAAAGCTGCATGAACAGCAGCTCAACACAGATCCATTGCTGGGCATGGTAAGGGTGCCCAGCACGGTAAGGGTGAAATGTGGAGACACTAAGATTTCCAAAACGGCTACGTTTAAGTTAGTATTACACCAACTGTCTTAGACCATAGCTTCCATAATTCTATAGTTAGTATTGTCTAAAATATCTAAATGCATCAGGTTGAGAAAGACAGACCTGTATGAAATTCCAGGAATGGAATAAGACTATAAAGATGAGTCAAGCTCACAGGAATGATCTGGATTTTTAGAAGCTGACAGTTTCCACAAGTCCTCAAATTAGGCTGAAAATGAGCTGCACTTGCAAGTAGTTGGTTTTCATACCTCAGGTGAATTACTTAGCTCCAGTATTCAGATTCAAGCCAGTTGATCCCCAGAGGTTTCAGACCTTGTAGAGATGCATGATAAGTGGTCAAACTCTTGGCCTGAAATCCTCAAACCTTGATTGCAAAGCCTCCCTTGTTTCCTGATTCTTTTCATTTTGCTACTGGCAAAATTAAATTGTCAGAGCTGGCTGAAACGAAATCAATTCACGCTTATTAAATAGTTTTAAGGCAGCATCTGTATATGAGGCATGGTGTTGTTATTCACGTTGTGTGCATCTGAAGAGGGGGGGGGGTCTGATTTCTTCATGGTCAATGAGGTGATGTGTCTGCTGAGTATGCATAAATTTCAAGGCATGCTCGAAGTCTCAGTCATTTGCAGACCACGGCAAAACTTCCTCAGATTGTGATGTTAATTTAGACTAGGGAAGAAAATTGCTGAGACTTGGGAAAGGAAGGAACTTGAAATGGCTAATTTCCAGGGTACCTTGGAGACCAATGATCAACATCATTTCCTTGCTTCTGCTGTTCCTCTCCTGGCTTTACTGCTATTGCCACCAATTGCATTGTGGTCTTTTCCTTCCTATGTACTGTACCTATCCAATTTACCAAAGCCAATTTATAGAATTCGAACTGCCCACCTAGCAGTTTGAAAACATGCAAATGTAAGTAGAAAAATAGGTACCTCTTTGGTGGGAAGGTAACAGTGTTCCACGCACCTTGGCCAGAAGTGTTGCACACATGAGCACATGCATGTGCATGAACAAACTGGTAGTAAAAATAATGGAAATAATGGAAACCCACCACTGATCTTGGCGTACAGTCATGCTGGCCAAATGACCATGGAAATGTCTTCTAGGCCAAGAAACAGAGATGAGCATTGCACCCTAGAGCCAGACACAACTGGACAGGGCAAACCTTTACCATAATTTTATAGAAGAGTGGTGGGCTTCTCTTCCATTATATGGAAGAGAAGAAGAAGGCAGCATGAGCATGGCGGGAAGAAAGGGTTGCTGATGACCTGATCGAGGCTGGTATCAATGCGGCTAATTCTAGCATCAGCAAGCAGAGAAGTTGCCAGACTCCCAACAAAGCTTGAATGAATATATGCTGCTGGCACAGAATATAAATATTCTGATGTGAAGCATAATCTTGATTAAAACCTCAGTAAGCAAGGCCTAGAGGTGGAGCTCTCGCCTCCCAATCAGGAAGTTGTGAGTTCAATCCTAGGTAGAGGCAGATGTAGGGTCTCCTGCTTGGGCAGGGGGTTGGACTAGATGACCTAACAAGGTCCTTCCAACTCTGTTAATCTGAAATATGGAGAAGCTGCTTGCTATAGTGGCTATAGTCAGCTGTGAAATAGAAACTGTTTTAACAGTTTAATGAGTCACCAAATCAAGGTGCAAGAGCGGGAGGCATACGATCATAGAGTTTTTTTGAGTTATGCTATTCACTAATTTCCATCTTTTTTTTAGAAAGAATAAATCTTACATTTGGATTGAATGAATGTTATGATGCTCCAGTTGATTAGTGAGAGGAAACCTTTTTAATTTTTAAATTTTTTGCATTAGTGTACTGTACTCCACAACCCATGAGCCCCACCAGATACGGATGCCTTATTAAAATGGATATCTAGTTATTAAATCTAATATCTAGATTACTTTTTTTTTTCTAGATGCATGAAGGGGAACCTAGTAAGACAAGGAGGAGGAATGTGCTCTAAAAACAGATCTTGTTGAATTGGGGAAAGAAGCTAAATCGATGTTCCTTTCATTTTTAGTGCTGAATAAAAATGCTATCCTGCATTTTTATAGTCCCATTTGCTTGCCGTGAAAAAGGAGGGCATTTTAGCTATTTTTAAAAGCAAGAGGTGAATTTATCCTCTTTGCCACGGGCGAACGTAATTGCATTGCTTTTAGGCTGCGTTAAAGAATTAGGCTGTGTTCAACATAGCTGCTATGGTAAATATACTATGATAAATTCATAGCTCTCATGCTGGCATCTGATGTTATATGTACGTCTGCTCTGGGGGTTCTTTATCATTGTGTAATGTAAATATAATAATATTTTTTGTAATTATTAATAAATATATTATATAGTGTCCACCCTAAAAAGAGGTGAAAAAAGAGTAATATAGAGGAGAGGAATCTCTGTGGAAAAACAGACTTCCTAGGAAACGGGTGGAGAGAAGATGACATGTAAAGAGTGAAAACACATTTGCACAGTTTTCACCCAAACGGTGCAGGTGATTTTTCGTAATTCCACACTTCTAAAACCTGCAGATTTTGCTTTGTATCGACAAGGATGCACTGCATTGCCTTCCTAGTTTAAAAACTGTCCTGAAGCAAAAAGGTATGTAGCCGACTCCACTATTTATTTTTTAAATTGGTGGAACAGAGAGGGGGGGGGGGAAGCTATTTTTCTCCTTTCCAGATAACCTTGCATGGGGGGAAAAAAAAGTGTATTTAAATATTTAAATAATTATTGTAGTGTTCGTTTCTTTATCAGAGGAATGAGATGCCAGATGAGAAGTGTTCTCAAAAGGGTTTCTATAAATATGACTAAACCGAAGAGAGTGATTATGAACCCCTAATGCAGATGTACATATAACATCAGATGCCAGCATTACAGCTATGCACTTATCATAGCCTATTTAACACAGCAGCTATATGGAACACAACCTTATTCTTTAACACAGTCTAAAAGCAATGCAATTATATTCGCCCGTCACAAAGAGAATAAACTCACCTCTTGCTTTTAAGAATATCGTGTTGTAGCATGACTACAGATTCAGTTGCATCTTCAGGCCTATTTGGTAATTCTCCAATCACGACTGGTAAGATAGCAAAGCAGGAAGTAGTGAAAAGGCTTCTGATTGGAAATTTGCGTGTGTGTGTGTGTCGTTTCCCCCCCCCGCCCCCTCTCTACATATAGTCATATTGATGGAAATGGCTGACTTTCGGGACTTCCTTCCAGTTGGCCGGAGGCAACGGTCGAGCCTTGGTGCTCGTCTGCCGCTTGGTTGCCTCTGCGGCCCCCCAAGGGGCAGGGAGTACTTTTAAAGGACTCCTGCTGTACGGGCGGCTTGCGGGGAATCCCCCCACCCCGCTTCGACCTAGGCGCAGAGGAACGAGTCACGGGGGGGCGTCGTCCCCTTTGCCGATGGAGAGCCGGAACAGCTATCGCGTTTAAAAAAGAACTGAAATGCCGGGGCTGAAGGCAACACTGAAGCTCCTGGCTGCAAGGTGGATCGTGAGTGACTCTATTTTAATGCTCTCAACTTTAAGCTTGAAAGAAGAAGGAGGGGGAGTTTGTAAAAAAAAACCTCGGAATGGAAAAAAAAGCGGCATTTAGAAATGCTCGGGCTTGGGGAAGCGGAGAAATCAACATCCGATTCTTTTTAAACCATAAGTGAAAGTTTTTCCTGCACGATCTTAGGATACTTTGTATCGAAGTCTGGCTACAATGGAAGTGATTTTCACGCTCGGCGGCTTACAGTGGAGCGGGGGAAGATGGCGTTTCTTTGTTCCCAGGTGATATATTTTTCTGGAAAATTGCTGGCACTCCCTTACGTTTGGGACTGTTCTTCTCTCTTTATTAACGGAAGAAAGTAATTGACTAACTGGACCTTTTCCTGCTGTGCCTTCTCTGTTTTTTTTATCTAGTGTTTTTTAAGAATTTGTTTTCTCTCTGGACTGTATCTAACTGGATTTATGAGCTCGGACACTGGCTTTTGTTCTCTCCTTGCTTCGCGGACTGCCTCTCCAACAGATGCCATATTAGCGACAAAGACTTAAAACTTTCATTAGTGCTTTAAAAATACAGCTACATCAACTTAAGATTATTTTAATGTTACCTAAAGAAACAGAGATGGAAGCCACACGGTTATCATTAATGGAGGAAACTCTTCAAAACATTTTGAAAGAACTTAAGGAATTTCGGAAAGATAATGTCAGATCAAAATCAGAACTTTTGGAGACACAGAAAGTGCTAATGGAAAATGAACAAAGAATTGATGGTCTGGAGGGGGTGTGTGATGAGGGTAGAGCTTAAAAATTCTAGAAATAACTCAATATATGCCAGGATAAATGAAGTACCCAGAGAGATACGCATTAAATGTGTGAGAGGGCCAACAGGGGAAGGGACCTTGAGAGCGCAGAGAGATGGTTCCTTAATTGATCAACAGAATGTGGTTGCCACCTTGAAACAGATCCCGAAAAAGATTATAGAGATAGGGGGGAATTATTCCTTCTTATTTAAACGATTATTTAAAAAGGGTGTGTGTTTCTGGTGGGTGATGTTCGAGGGAATGTTGGCGTTATGGGAGGGGGGAAGAGTAAAAATTAAAATAATTGCAGAGGCGGATGCCTTTCTTAAGAAAAAAATACTCCCCTATCCTGGAGGATGAAAATGGGGGAACGAAGGGGGCCTCGGCTCCGCCCGCTGGAGGTCAGGGAGAGGATGATACGATTGCCATAAGACTTAGATTTCATAAGTGACTTTTTTCTGTAATAGTATAAATTTATTTGGATGTTTATAATGATTGATTGCATAGTTTTTAAAATTGAAATATTTGTATCTCTTTCCACTTTGTAGAAAAATGAAAAATTTACTGTATTTTCTATTTCTTTTTATGAAGCCTCGGAGGGTGTCAACATCTCCTACATAGAGGTTCTCAATATGTCTTTGTAAACTCCTTATAATCCCTTATCCTTTTTTCTTTATAAAAACTTGTAAAACCCAATAAAACTTTTTCAAAACGAAATGGCTGACTTTCCTTCACTTATACCACAAGTGTTTGTTTATTGTGAGACCTCTTCTTAGCTGAGTTTCTGTCAAGGTCCATATAATATACATGTCTTATCTTTTGAGTCTCTTGCCTGTGTGATTAAACATTGTGAAAATATCATAGGAATCACAGAATGGATGGGGATAGAAGATAATATTGCACTGTATGCAAATGCTATCTTTTATAGAGAAATTAGCTTTCTCTCTCTCTCCCCCCGCCAATCTTATTTCATTAACAAATGTGGTAATGTGGTTGATATCCTATGGATTACTTTATAATTGGGGGGAAAAAGTCAAGCTTGATATTACTGGATTATAGCCACTGGGATTTCAGATTGTGTTCCGATTTTTTTCATTTATCTTAAAGTAAGAATTTCCAAGAAGCTTTCTCAAATGATAAATAGAATTTATCCTTTTTGAAGGCAGATTAGAAATGAAAGAAAATTTGGACAGATGGTCTAAAACTCCTTTGAGTATTTGGAGTACTATAAATATGATTAAGACAGATTAAATATTAAGATGGATTTACTTTAGGAGAAGCTTCCTATACCTACTCTATATGAACACAAATCTTTGTGAAGACTGCAGATTGCTAGTGAGAAAGGAAGGAATGGAATAGAGAAAAGGAGGAGAAACTATGTTAGTTTTAATTAAAGTAAGCCTGCTTGGATTGCGGAAATATTCTTTCTGCATATTTCTAGGGAATATTCAGTATTGTTTTTCCCTATTGTGATTTTCAGTTTAAAAATCCATTTAGCTTTCTTTGTGGAGTAGTGAAATAATAATGGCAATTTTTGTGTAAATTATGTTGAAAGAGAGATGTAAAAATATGTAAAAATATTTACCATACATCTCAAATGAATGAATGAATGAATGAATGAATGTATGTGTCTATAAATGCACTAATTGCAAGCCTCTTCCATTTTATTCTGTCCATTTATGGTCTCAGATCATGCATTTTATTTCATAGCTTCACAGGAACCCAGCAAAGCCATAAAAGCAGTGCAGAACAGCAGTGTTAAAAAGATATTGATTGCAGATTTAAGCTGGCAATCCAAAGTAGAATTAACATGTACCATTGACATAGTCTTTGTGACCTCACTCCTCAGTACAGCATGATCTTGGATACAACTATCCACAGCAGTGCCAGAATACTGCTCTCAGAAATAACACAAATGTCAACATGATGAATGGCTAATTCTATAATGTTAACCCAAGCAAAAATGCTAAATGTGCCATAAGGATATCCACACCTAATGCTTATGTCACCCTCTTTCTCTCTGTCTCCCACCCCCTCTCTCTTTTCCTAAAATCAGAACAACATTTAACTATTCTCATTTGGACACCTTTTATCTCTTCAAATGTAATTAAAGAGTTTCAAGATTCAGTATCTGTCTTACTCCCTGAAAAAGGGCTGGTTTCCCCCCCTCCCCCACCCCAAACAGTTATGCAGTTCAACCAAACCAAATTCTTATCAGGTGTATTTTTATTATCTTACAATTTAATTGACTGTTCCTGAACTTTGAGCATTTTTACACTTCTTTATTACCACTGCAGTTCATCGAGAGCAGAATCTTTCAGCACCTGATCATAATAAATAAACAACTCCATGACTCTCCTACCTTCCTCCCTCCCTCCCTCCTTTCTTTCCTATCAACTCCTATGAGGACCCATAGTGAGACAAAGTGTGCTACAGACCGCAGGCCACTGTACAGAAACATGAGTACCTATATCCACATGTTCCATATGACTCAGGCCTCCCTGTCTTCTCTTGGGCCTTAGTTTTCTTTCAATGACTTGAGTTAGCGTTTAAATAACTTGTTAGCTGAGGCATTAGGAAGAAATATGTCTAGCTGGCACACAGGAGAGATTGATAGGCCTGTCATTAATGGGAAACAAACACAGTTTGGAGCCTAATGAAAATGGAGAAAGAATAAAGAAAGGGAGAAGACTCCATAGCATTCTATACAAATTATTGTGCCATTTTCAAAGACAGTGCTTCTAGATATCTCCATTAGGAAACGTCTAGCGGGATATTTTAGGGGCAAAAAGCCATCATTTGTTCAACTGGAATATTGTACAGTTAAACACAGCTCAAATGCAAGCACAACTGAAATGCCTATTATTTTTCCACCTAAATATTATCTGGAATAAAAAGCTAACGGAGAAGGGAATTAAGGAGAAACTTCCTAAAAGTGAGGATAAGTAACCAGTGGAACAGTTTGCCTTCAGAAATTGTTGGTGCTTCATCACTGAAGACTTTTAAGAAAAGACTGGACAGCCACCTATCTGAAATGGTACAGGGTCTCCTGTTTGAGTAGCAGGAGGTTGGACAAGAAGACCTTCAAGATCCATTCCAGCTCAATTCTGATTCTGATTGAGTCAAGGGGAACCAGAAGGGCCATATTTACATGCCCAAAGATGAAAAAGAATTAAATAAAAACAAATAAGGGAAATAGGTTTTAAAATGCTCATGGAAGAGAGATGTGGACATGGGTGCGTGCGCACGCATGCACGCATGCATACACACACACACACACACAGGCCCACCCTGCATTTTTGCTTAGGCTAAAAACAATTGCTTCAAAGCTTTCTGAAAGGCAAAGTTAAATATTCCAATCAATTCATAACACCTCCCATAATCAAATCCCCCCCCCCCAAATAAACAGCCTGTACAATAGAGTTTGCTGCTTGTCTGTCAAATTGTGCCAGACATTTGCAACATCTGCTCCTCCATTTAGAAATTCATTTACAGGGGTTTTGAATAATTCACTTTTCCCACTGAGATCTTTCAGCAGTGGCCACCAGTCCCTGTCTGTGTTTATTTGTGCCTGATCTCTCTTTTAAGTAATCAGGAGATTATGAAGACACCTTGAGTTTTCCTATTGTATCTCTTATTATAAAAAGTGATAATAGGTACAAGTTGAAGAATGGTCCATTCTGGGATATCTTGTAAGAAACCAAGTCCAAGGATTCATGCTTGAGGCAGGAGGAGAACCTTTCCATTGCTCAGCTGAGTAAGTCATCAAGTGACTGCTTTATTTCATGAGAAACGATCATGAGAAAACTTGATCTTGAAGAATCAAAAATCAGGCTAAAGATAGGAGGAAGTAATATCAACAACCTTCAATACGCCAATGACACAGCTCTTCTCTCAGAAACCAAAGAAGGCCTGGAACATGATCAAGAAATTCAAAGAAGTGAGAATGTTGGTCTTTTTCTGAACATCAAAAAGCTCAAGCTCATGACCAACTGCATGAGCACTGCAAGGAATGGTAACAGCAAAATAGAAATTGATGGTGAAGAGATAGAATGTGTGGGGAAAACATCACTCTCCTAGGATCCCATGTCATTCAAAGAGGTGAACGCAGGCCAGAAATAAAAATATCAGATTGCAATCGGTCATAGAGCAATTCATAGATGAATATGAGCTGAATATGGAAAAGCAAGGACATCAGCATGGCAATCAAATGTAGGTTACTCTGTTTTATCGTATTCCCCACAACCTATGGTTGTGGGAGTTGGATTTTTAAAAAGCAAGAGAGAAAGAAAATCAACTCATTTATTCCTTGGACAGAAAAGATGACTAAAAAGCAAGGACTGGAGTGCATAAGACCAGACATGTCACTGGAAGGCAAAAATCACAAAACTGCATCTCACTTATGTTGGTCATGTCATGTGGGGAAATTCACTGGAGAAAACTATTATGCATGGAAGAATTAGAGGTAAAAGGAAATCAGTCCAATAATGAACATGGTGACTAGACACGATCAAAGATGACACCAACCAGAGCATAGAACAACTCAAAGAAGTAGTGTAGGATCAGAAGGTGTGAAAAGACCTGGCCCATAGAATCACCAAGAGTTGAACAAAACTGAATGGATAACTTCGTAATCATCCTCATAATAGGCCCAGTTGTAATTTTATTTTACAGAACTGTTTTCCAGAATTATTGTTCTGCTTTGAATTTATCCTTTTGTTGTTGTGGGATAAAACGCTATACCAGATTAACCATCAAAATGTTCAGCCCCAATATACCCAACTATCAAAAGCCCCAACTATACTTAGCTAAGAATACATTCTATTGAAAAAAGATATGAACAAGATTTCATTGAATATATTCCACGTGGGCATTAAACTCAGGATTGATTGACTGTATTTTTAACAATTGTATGTCACAATTTCAAATGAAACTGGGTGTCTTACAACTGATGGTAGCATTCAAAAAGTCTATTTTACTGTGGAGTTTTATTACACAGGTAGAAATAAGCCTCTGCTAAAAAAAAAAACAGAAACAAAGAATGAGAATCTGAGCTGAGGGCAGAAGGTGTAAGGAATACTTGTAGTACTTTTGTATGATCCACACACATTTTTCTATAGGAAAAAAAAGGATCAAGTATAATAAAAAGAATTCTTAAGGCCATTATATACACTGGTTCTATGCCATTGGAACAAAACAGCTTTTCCACTTGAGCAGAAATGTACAGTGTCTGGTGGGTTTTTAAAATACATTATTTACCTTTAAAAAATATCTGAGAAAAAGTAAACAAGATCATTTGCAAATCTTATCTGTGGCTCCTCTGTGTAATTTAAAAGTATTGCATACGGTAAATATTTTTTTTCATATTTTTCCTTGTTATAAAACACAGGTAAAACATTATATTATTTGAGTATCGTAGTATCTATACAGCGCTGGCTGGAGATTATGAACATCCTGAAGTTTAGATAACTCAAGCTTTTAAAGATAAAAGAATGTTTAAATCAATACAGTGTTAGCTATGATTTCTAAATTGATAATGTTGATAAGCATAAGTGGCTTACATAGGACATCTAAAGCTGGAAGTGGTACTGATAAACAACCACAAAATACATGAAATTATGTTCTATAATAAACATTTCTATCTTAATGCTTAATAAAAGATATCTATTGTATTGATACATATGGTTGTTTATGCATACTAAAAAAAGAGACAAAAACAGAAAGCTATTTGCTTTCTAACTTCTCCCCTCTTGTGCCTCTACCAATGTGTGGTCTTCATAAGCATTTAGACCAGGGAGGTCCGGCCTTGACAATTTTAAGACCTGTGGACTTCAAATCCCAAAATTCTCCAGCTGGCATGAGTGGCTGAGGAATTCTAGGAGTTGAAGTAGGGCCATCTTAACAGCATTATGGGCCCCCTGGCAAAGCAGTGTACTGGGGCCCCTACAACAACTTCTCGCAGGAATAAAAATGTAAATGGTTGATAAAATTAAACATACATTTGCATGTTAGTATTAATTAAAAAATGCAGTAAAAGGTAATGAATATGGTGCTGTATTTATATGATACAAGGCGCATTGAAGGATTAACATACCCAGATTAGTATGGGGCCTATGCTCATGGGGCCCACAGGCAAGTGCCCATCAGGGCCATGCGTTAAGATGGCCCTGAGTTGAAGCCCATAAGTCTTAAAGTTATTAAGGTTGGGCACTCTGATTTAGACCCTCTTAGACACCACACTGTAATTTTCTTACATTTGCCACACTGCATAATACATTGTGTGTATGAGAGCCATTCTTGCTTGAATTTGATTCAAATTAGGTTGCGAATATATGCCGTCAATTTTTCCATTGCTGCATAAAATCTTTATGTATGTGCAACGGACATGTTGAAGATGCTGATGAAACATCTCATGAAGTCCCTGTAACGGTATGCTCCATTATACATGCAGAAGCATAAAGTATGTGGTTTGTCAAAGTGTAACAGCAGGGGAAAGATCCCACCCACCTCCCCAGAGGTTTTACAACAAAGAAATAGGAATGTCTGGAAAGTTCCTTAAGGAAATATTAATGAACTGCCAAATACTAGTTCAGTTATCCCCTTGCCATAAATTAAAATAACTCAGCAGATGTGAAATTTTGATTATGTAATTGAGTGCTTCTGAATATTCTTTTAAAGCTTGCTCTTAATGCCCTTTCTTCTTTTCTATCTATGACGCTGTCTTTGAAAACATCTTCAAATGAATTTTTATTTCATGATGCTACTTCTTTTATTTTTTATAAAGCTCAAGTGCTCAGAAATAAATGAGTGATGTGATATGCAGGCAGTCTTACACAGAACATGTAGCAGCCGTGGCCAGGGGTTTGCGCCCCTTTCTGGATCGTGACACTCTACGCACGGTCACTCAAGCCCTCGTCATCTCCCGCCTGGACTATTGCAACGCTCTCTACATGGGGCTCCCATTGAGGTGCACCCGGAGGCTCCAGCTAGTTCAGAATGCGGCCGTGCGGGGGATTTTGGGAGCCTCTAGATGCTCCCATGTAACACCTCTCCTGCGCGAGCTGCACTGGCTGCCTGTGGCTTTCCGGGTGCGCTTCAAGGTGTTAGTAACAACCTTTAAAGTGCTCCATGGCAATGGACCTAGGTATTAGCAAGACCGCCTCCTACCAAATACCACCCTCCGACCAGTCCGCTCCCACAGAGAGGGCCTCCTCAGGGTGCTGTCAGCCAGTCAATGTTGGCTGGCGACCCCTAGGGGGAGAGCCTTCTCTGTGGCAGCTCCTGCCCTCTGGAATGACCTACCTCCTGACCTACGCACAACCACGGGCCTGCGCCTTTTCTGCCGAGTCTTGAAAACCCATCTATTTCGTGCGGCCGGCCTGGCATAGTTTTTAATTTACTTTTTATTAGGGGTTTTATTTATTATTTATTATTTAAATTTATACCCCGCCCTTCTCCACAGAGGACCCAGGGCAGCGCACAGGAAATTTAAAAAACATACAAAAATACAATAAATATAATTTTAAAAAACTATTAAATAACCCCATCCTGCGCTAAAACCAAATTTTAAAACCCAATTTAAAACTATCTTAAGTCCCCAAGGGAGGTTAGGCTAGGCCGGCTTGTTGAAACAGATATGTCTTAAGACATTGGCGGAAGAGGCGGAGGTCGGTGATGGTACGTAATTCAGGGGGTAGGTCATTCCAAAGGGCTGGCCCCGCCACAGAGAAGGCTCTTCCCCTGGGCGTCGCCAGTCGGCATTGTCCGGCCGACGGTACCCTGAGGAGGCCCTCTCTGTGGGAGCGGATTGGTCTGAGGGATGTATGGGGCAGGAGGCGGTCTCGCATATAACTAGGTCCCGAGCCATGGAGCGCTTTAAAGATGGTAGTCAAAACCTTGAAGCGCACTCGAAAGGCCACAGGAAGCCAATGCAGCTCGCGCAGGATCGGTGTTATGTGGGAGCATCTAGTGGCTCCCATAATCACCCGCGCGGCTGCGTTTTGGACTAGCTGTAGCTTTCGAGTGCACCTCAAGGGAAGCCCCATGTAGAGAGTATTACAGTAGTCGAGTCGGGACGTCACGAGTGCTTGAGTGACTGTGCGTAGGGCAGCCCGGTCCAGTAAGGGGCGCAGTTGGCGCATCAGGCAAACCTGATGGAACGCCCCCCTGGCCACGGCTGCCACATGGTCCTCCATGGACAGCCGGGAATCCAGGAGGACACCCAAATTGCGCGCCCTCTCCACGGGGGCCAGTGTTTCGCCCCCAATGGCCAGAGTTGGAGTGATCTGGCTGAACCGGGGTGCCGGAAACCACAGCCACTCAGTCTTGGCAGGGTTGAGTTTGAGTTTGTTACCACCCATCCAGATCCGTACGGCTTCCAGACACCGGGACAGCATTTCGGCGGCATCGTTGGGGTGGTTTGGGGTGGATATGTACAACTGAGTGTCATCAGCGTACAGATGGTATTCCACCCCAAAACCACGGATGATCTCACCCAGCGGCTTCATATATGTGTTGAAAAGGAGGGGCGAGAGGACCAACCCCTGAGGAACTCCACATAGGAGAGGCCTCGAGGTCGACCTCTGCCCTCCCGTCAACACATATTGCGACCGACCAGAGAGGTAGGATGAGAACCACCGCAGAACGGTGCCTCCCAGCCCCAACCCCCCCAGTCGGTGCAATAGGATACCATGGTCGATGGTATCAAAAGCCGCTGAGAGGTCTAATAGGACTAGGATAGAGGAATACCCTCTATCCCGCGCCCTCCAGAGATCATCAACCAATGCGACCAATGCCGTCTCAGTACTGTGACCGGGCCGGAAGCCGGACTGGCGCGGGTCTAGATAATCAACTTCCTCCAGGTGTCGCGGAAACTGTTGGGCCACCACACTCTCGACAACCTTCACTAAAAAGTGAAGGTTGGAGACCGGACGATAGTTCTCTAGTAAAGCTGGGTCCAGGGACGGCTTCTTGAGGAGGGGCCTCACTACCGCCTCTTTCAAGACGGCAGGTAAGGACCCCTCACTCAAAGATGCGTTGACAATGCCCTGGAGCCAGCCTCGTGTCGTCTCCCAGGATGGCAGTACAAGCCAGGAGGGACACGGGTCCAATAAACATGTGGTCGCCCTAAGTTTCCTTGACAACCTGTCCATATCCTCGGTGGTAACAAAGTCAAACTCCTCCCAAGAAGGAGCCTCAAGACTAGCCTCGGACAGTCCCACAGGACCACTGTCGATGGAGGGTAGCTCATTCCGAATCCGAGTGATTTTCTCCTGCAGATAAATCCCAAATTCCTCTGCTCGCCCTTGCAGAGGGGCTTCCCGCGGCCTCTGGTGAAGGAGGGAGCGGGTCACCCCAAACAGGGCGGCAGGGCGGTTATCTGCGGATGCAATAAGGGTGGCACAATACTCCCGTTTGGCCACTCTTATCGCCACTAAATAAGCCCTAATATGGGTTCTCACTAGTGTTCGGTCGGCTTCGGAGCGAGAGGATCTCCATCTACTCTCTAGGCATCTCTTGTGGCGTTTCATCCCCCGGAGCTCCTCAGTGAACCAAGGAGCCCGGGTGATTCGTCGCCGCAAGAGAGGCCGCAAGGGCGCAACTCGGTCCAAGGCCCCCGTGGCCGCACTTAACCATGCGGCCACTAGGTCCTCAGTCGAGTCGCGGGGCAGGGTCACAGGAATTGGCCCAAGCTCCCTCTGGAACCTTTCCGGGTCCATTAGAAGCCTGGGGCGGAACCATATAGGAGTGTCCGGTTCCGCCTCCCCGCGGTGGGGTGCAGCGATTGGAAAGTCCAGCCGAAGGAGAGCGTGATCCGTCCATGACAAGGGAGTAATGACTAGATCCCCTATTCCAAGATCACGGCTCCACTGTCCCGAGACAAAGATGAGATCCAGTGTGTTCCCCCCCTCGTGAGTGGGGCCTAAAACTACTTGGGTCAGGTCCATGGCCGTCATGGAAGCCATGAACTCCCGAGCTGCTCCAGAGGCTTCGCCCGCCGACGGCAAGTTAAAGTCCCCCATGACTACCAGTCTGGGGGTCTCAACTGCCGCCTCGGCTATCACCTCTAGGAGCTCGGGCAGGGCTGTTGTTGCATAGCGAGGAGCCAGGTATACAACTAACATGCCCAACTGCCTTCCTATTCCCCATCTCACATAGAGAGATTCACACCCGGTTGTCTGGGGGACAGAAGTCTCCTTTGGCTCAAGACCAAATTATAGGGTATTTTAGAGCAGGCTTTGTGTTTAATCGATTTTTAATATATGTATTGTATTGGATGTTTTATTGTTGTTTTTATTACTGCCTGTTCACCGCCCTGAGTCCCGTAAGGGAGATAGGGCGGTATACAAATTTGAATAAAACCTAAACCTATCTGACCCATCACGACCCCATGGACAATGTTCCTCCAGGCCCTCCTGTCCTCTACCATCCTCTGGAGTCCATTTAAGCTCACGCCTCCTGCTTTGGTGACTCCATCCAACCACCTCATTCTCTGCTGTTCCCCTCCTCAATCATTCCCAGCATTAAGCTCTTCTCCAGTGAGTCCTTCCTTCTCATTAGATGGCCAAAGTATTTGAGTTTCATCTTCAGGATCTAGTATTCTAAAGAGCAGTCAGGGTTAATCTCCAGGACTGACCGATTTGATGGCCTTGCAGTCCAAGGGACTCGCAGGAGTCTTCTCCAGCACCATAGTTCAAAGGCCACAAGCAACTAGCTTGTGTATAATGGTACTTACATAAAACTTGGTCATCTGAAGCATGGAAGAAGGCATTCTTACTCAACACTTGTACTGTATTGTTTTCCATAGGATTCCTTTAAAAATAACTGCTCTATATACAACTAAGCTATAATTCTGTATACCCGAGTTGCAGACACATAGAATAGTACGAATAATCATCCAAATAATTGGATAGGTATAAAAATCTCCATTTTCTTAGGCAAAAACTTAGTTGTGGTAGAAACAAATATCTGTAGCTCAGGGTTGAACTTTGGAATCCTTGGTGCCCTCTGAGCTTGGTTGTTCTCTTGCAGTCTTTACCCACCCAGCTAGCTTCATGGGTGCTAGAGAGTGGGCTTTTCTCCCTGTTTACATACAGCAGCTTGTCCTGCCAGTGTAGATATACAATGAGTTCTCCTTGGTAGTTTGTTTGCTTATTTATTTATTTATTTATTTATTTATTTATTTATTTATTTATTTATTTATTTATTTATTTATTTATTTATTTATTTATTTATTTATTTATTTATTTATTTATTTATTTAATCACATTTATATACCGCCCTATCTCCCCGAGGGGACTCAGGGCGGTGCACAGAAATCATAAAAACAGTACATACAAAAAACAATTTAAAATAGATTAAATTTAAAGGTCTGTGCTAAAATTTTAGTTAAAACCTTATTAAAATCAATTAAAACTATACCATTAAAACTATGCCAGGCCGGCCGCATAAAATAGATGTGTTTTTAATGCCTGGCGGAAGAGGCGTAAGTCCGTGATAGTACGAAGGTTGGGGGGCAGGTCGTTCCAGAGGGCAGGGCCTGCCACAGAGAAAGCTCTCCCCCTGGGGGCCGCCCGCTGGCATTGTCCAGCAGACGGCACCCTGAGGAGGCCCACTCTGTGGGAGCGGACAGGTCAAAGGGAGGTATGTGGTAGGAGGCGGTCCCGCAAGTAACCAGGTCCCATGCCATGGAGCGCTTTGAAGATGGTTACTATAAACCTTGAAGCGCACCCAGAAGGCCACAGGCAGCCAGTGCAGCTCGCGCAGGAGAGGTGTTACATGGGAGTATCGTGAGACTCCCAAAATCCCCTGCGCGGCCGCATTCTGGACTAGCTGGAGCCTCTGGGTGCACCTCAAGGGGAGCCCCATGTAGAGAGCATCACAGTAGTCCAGGCGGGAGATGATGAGCGCTTGAGTGACCGTGCGTAGGGCGTCACGATCTAGATAGGGGCGCAACTGGCATATCAGGTAAACCTGATAAAAAGCCCCCCTGGTCACGGCTATCACATGGTCATCCAAAGACAGCCGAGAATCCAGGTGGACGGCCAGATTGCGAGCCCTATCCGTGGGGGCTAATGACTCGCCCCCAATAGCCAGAGATGGAGATGGATTCTGATGCCGGAAACCACAGCCACTCGGTCTTGGACGGGTTGAGTCGGAGCTTGGTCCTCCCCATCCTTGATTACAATAGAGTTTTCTGGTTGGTTGGTTGGTTGGTTGGTTGGTTGGTTGGTTGTCTGGATATCTGGGTGTTAGCTGCAGGAAAGGATGTGACCTGGTCTTTCCTTCTTAATTTTGTTTTTAAACTTTTTGTCTCTGAATTGTTCATGTAGCAGAACATTGTCTTTTATTTTCCAATACAGATATCTGCTACTAGACCCTCCTAATTAGAGACAAAGTAAGGCCCTGGCCACTGAACTACACACTGTTTTTCATATAACAGTTTATTGCAGCCTCATCATACTATACATTAAGTATAATTTCCATGAGCCACCAAACAAATCCTTGCCTTGATGTCTGTACTGGATTATCTAATTGGTTGTTTTTGTTGTTTAACAGCTGTTCCACATCATATTTATATGGGAACCAATGCATTTTCTGATTTCTGCAACTGTCATTGTTTCTCTGTGATGAAGACTAGACTTCCAAAAGCCATCCTTATAAAAATTCATTTTTAAGAAGGGACAAAGCCATCACACATAATAAGAATAACTTTTTTCATTGTGTTATTCATTTAACTATGACCCTTTTACTCAAACATTACATGGACTAGGGTTTCATCCTTGAATCATTGTTATTATGCCAATGTTTTGCTACCATGAAGTGCCATAAATTGTTTATAGGAAACATCATTTCATTGTCTCTTTACAATATGCATATTGATTGCTTTCTTAACATCTACCTGTGCAAAGACCCCTTTAACTCCAGTTCAGATCTTTGTTTTCCTCCAATGTTTGCTTTCATAGAATTTCTTTTTATTTAAAGACCTCTTTTAAATTTTTATGACTTGCTTTCTGCTACTATAGTGAACCTAGGATTGATGCCTTACTCCAGTGAAAACACTAAATATTTCAGTCGTCTATGAGATATTTAAGATAGCTTAACATCGTGATTTGAACCTTACTTTTATAAACATGCTCTTAAAAGTGATAGATTAGATAGATAATGATATAGATGAAAGATAGATAGATGGATGGATGGGTGGATTATAGATAGATAGATAGATAGATAGATAGATAGATAGATAGATAGATAGATAGATAGATAGATAGATAGATAGATAGACAGACAGACAGACAGACAGACAGACAGACAGACAGACAGACAGACAGATGATAGATAATAGACAGTCAGAAATATTAGAGCTCTGAGATCTATCTTCAAAGGAAGATTTCATTTCATTAGATCTTCTATCAAAGAACTATTACAAAGGAAAAGGGCAAATCTTTTAATTATCAGAGCAGAGTAATTATACTACTTTGATCCATTCAAAGCAGTGGTGAAATTCAAGGTTTTTTTTTACTACTGGCTCTGTGGGCATGGCTTGGTCAGCATGGCAGGGGAAGGATACTGCAAAATCTCCATTCCCAACCCACTCCTGGGAAGGATATTGCAAAATCTCCATTCCTACCCCACTCTGGGACCAGCCAGAGGTGGTATTTGCCAGTTCTCTGAACTGCTCAAAATTTCCGCTACCGGTTCTCCAGAACCTGCCAGAACCTGCTGGATTTCACCCCTGATTCAAAGATATATCTAGGGCAGTGGTGTCCAAACTTTTTTCAAAGAGGGCCAGATTGGATGAAGTGAACATGGTGGAGGGCCGAACATTTTTCCGAACATTCTTTGAACCATTACAATTAAATGCAAATAAATTATTTTATGCCAAGTTAATTGCAAATGACATACTTTTCATTTCATAACATTAAGATCAACTGACAGTTGAGTTTTCACAATGTATTGAAAATAAATTTTAAAAAAACTTACCTACCTCTTTCTCTCTTTCTCTCTTTCTTCCTCTCTCTCTCCATTTCTCTCGCTCTTTCTCTCTTTCTCTCTCTCTCTCTTTTTCTCTTTCTTTCTCTCTCTTTCTTTTTCTCTCTCTCTCTTTCTTCCTCTCTCTCTCTCTCTCTCCATTTCTCTCGCTCTTTCTCTTTCTTTCTCTCTCTCTTTTTCTTTCTTTCTGTCTCCCTTTCTCTCTCACTCTCTCTCGCTTCCTCTCTCTCTCTCCATTTCTCTGTCTTTCTCTCTTTCTTTCTCTCTCTCTCTCTCTCTTTCGCTGTTTATTTCTTTCCCTTTCTCTCTCTCTCTCTTTCTTTCTCTCTCTCTTTTTCTCTTTCTTTCTGTCTCTCTTTCTGTCTCTCTCTTTCTTTCTCTTTCTTTCTTTCTCTTTCTTTCTTTCTCTTTCTCTTTCTCTCTTTCTCTCTGTCACTCTGTGTGTGTGTCTGTCTGTCTGTCTGTCTCTCACTCACTTAATCAGTCTCTATCTATCTGTCTCTCCCTCCCTCTCTCTGTCTCTCCCTGTCTCTGTGTGTGTCACTCTCTCTGATTCTCTCCCTCCCTCCCTCCCTCTCTCTGTATGTCTGTCTCTCCCTCTTTCCCCGTCTGTCTCCGATTCAATCCGATTCCGATTCATTCTCTCTCCGTCTCTCTCCCTCCCTCTCTTTCTCTCTGTCTCTGTCTGTCTCTCTGTCTTTCCCTCCCTCCCCTTCTGTCTCTCTCTGTGTCTGTCAGTCACTCCCTCGCCACTCGCAGCGGGCGAGAGAGCAGGCAGGGTGAGCACCCAAGGCTACCGTCATCTTACGCACCACCGAGGCTGTCGCCCGGCAGGGGCGTCAGGCAGGGAAGCCGGTCGCGTCTCCATCGTGGCTCCCTCCGGCAGGCACCTGCCGGGCGACCTTCTGCGGCGGGAGCTGCACGTTCTGGGGCTGCGTGGCTGGGAGGGAGGTGAACGCGCCAAGCGGACGTTCTGGGGTCGCGCGTTCACCTCCCTCCCAGCTTCGTCGTTTCTTCTTCCCTCGTCCGCTCCTTCCCCCTCCCGAGCTCGTTCCACCTTCACATTTCCCGCGCTCTATCCGGGCTGCTCGTGGAGGGCTTCTGCCCGGCTCTTTCCCTGTTTGCATGTTTCTCTTGCTCACCCCACCCCACCTCCGAGCGTTTCGTCGTTTCTTCTTCCCTCGTCCGCTCCTTCCCCCTCCCGAGCTCGTTCCACCTTCGCGTTTCCCGTGCTCTATCCGGGCTGCTCGTGGAGGGCTTCCGCCCGGCTCTTTCGCCGTTCGCACGTTTCTCTTGCTCACCCCACCCCACCTCCGAGCGTTTCGTCGTTTCTTCTTCCCTCGTCCGTTCCTTCCCACTCCCGAGCTCGTTCCACCTTCGCGTTTCCCGTGCTCTATCCGGGCTGTTCGTGGAGGGCTTCCGCCCGGCTCTTTCGCCGTTCGCACGTTTCTCTTGCTCACCCCACCCCACCTCCGAGCGTTTCGTCGTTTCTTCTTCCCTTGTCCGCTCCTTCCCCCTCCCGAGCTCGTTCCACCTTCGGGTTTCCCGTGCTCTATCCGGGCTTCTCGTGGAGGGCTTTCGCCCGGCTCTTTCGCCGTTCGCACATTTCTCTTGCTCACCCCACCCCACCTCCGAGCGTTTCGTCGTTTCTTCTTCCCTCGTCCGCTCCTTCCCCCTCCCGAGCTCGTTCCACCTTCGCATTTCCCGTGCTCTATCCGGGCTGCTCGTGGAGGGCTTCTGCCCGGCTCTTTCCCCGTTCGCACGTTTCTCTTGCTCACCCCACCCCACCTCCGAGCATTTCATCGTTTCTTCTTCCCTCATCCGCTCTGCAATTCCTCAGTGGGCGTTCTGTGTAAATGTGGCCGTGGGAGGGCCACATTTACACAGAGCAGGAAGGGCTGTTGGAGGGCCGTATTAAACCGACCCCCGGGCCACAAATGGCCCGCGGGCCGGACTTTGGCCATGTCTGATCTAGGGCATGTGCGGAATCCAATTCCATCAAAAGGAAGGCAATTGAGTTGTAGAATTGCCTCTGCAAGGCAAAGTATCTCACTGAGATGGATTGCAGGTGATCCACACAGATATAATAGCTTTTCATCAACAATTCTTCAGAGTTGTTCAGAGCTTCAGAGCTATGGTTGCCATATACTTGCCTCCTGGGTCAATCCATCACAGGAAATTCTAACAATTCTATTCTATCTATTCTAAATTCAATAGGTTTTAGGACATTGAGAACCAATGAGAGATGTTGTTGAGGACCATGAAGAACTGCATGTTATTATTTTCTTGCATAAGATTTACAGATGTAAACCTCAATTACTTACATTACTGCCCAGTTTACTCATAGGTTTCAACTGTCATATGCTATGTTAGATTTAGTCAAAATCTCCATTCATTTGGAAAGATTAATAGGATGTTTGAACTGAAGTTGAGATCCTTAGAAACATGCCATATCGAAAGTTGACCTTTCATAAAGCTTTTGTGAATTCTGGAGAAACAAAGGTATAATAGCATGTTGAACAGCTCAACAGGAGAATAATCAGAGAAGCCATTGAAATAGAGAAACAATCTAGCAGCATGAACAGACGTGATGATACCTCCCGCCTACTAGATATCTGGAAGCCAGCATTGACCAGCAGACGAGCCCCACCCTCCAGCCAAGCTGTTGAAATTCAAAACAAGGAGAAACATACAAATGAGACCAATCAGCATCAATCTACCAGTCACGATGCAACTGTACAGCCAATCAACCCACTCACAACAATAGTCAGCACTCCACCCCCCTCACCAAGATTTAAAGAGGGGCGATGCCTCCGCAGTCACACTCACAGACACAAGCCTGCCTGATGATGACAAGTGAGATCTTGTCGAAACGTTGCAACAACTTTTCTATGCCTTATACACGGGAAAATCCCCGAAGCCAGCTATGCCAGCATACCTACACCCGTGAAAATCTACGAAAACACACACACACACACACACACACACACACACACACACACACACATATATATATGAAGTGGATATTATGTTACAGCTCCTGTTAGGCCTATTTAAGGGAGGAGACAAACTTGTCATCCTTCTCTGCCCTTCGACTCAACCTAGAGACCATCCAGACAGAGACCTATTAAATTGCTGCTGTCTTTTTAGATATGTGTTAAATTTTATTAATTTATTAATAAATTTAATAATTTATTATTAATTTATTATAATTTATTAATTTATTAATCATCCCTTAAAATTTATATATATATATATATATATATATATATATATATATATATATATATATATATATATATATATATATATATATATATATATATATATTTGCTTTTCTTCCCCACCAAAAGTTGTAATATCAATTGGTATACTTTAAAGAAAAAAATATTCTTTCCAGTCTCTCTCTCTTTTTTTCGTCCTCATTTTTTCCCCTGATATTGTCAAATACTCTGCCTGTAAACATAACCAAAGATTCATGGAAGCATCATCCACTATTTATGGTGATCTCTTGTATCACATCAATTTCTCAACAATCCATCTAAATAGCATTGCTCTGTTTTGATTTGCTTTTCATAGTTTGTTTTTATGTACTTCACATATTTCTTTCTTTCTGTCTTTTTATTTTTTGCTATGAGGATATCTAAGGCCTACATTCTGATGCAAACTGAACATCTCAATATATGGCTCCCAGTCTAATGGGTGGCCCAGAACAATTATTAATTGGTTTGCATGTTTGTCTGAATTTTGGGATATGCTCCTGGCAGAATTTTTATTTTTAATGAGATGGGTATAACTAAAATAATAAATACATACATATATAAAATAGCACAAAGTGTCTCTCAGGCAAAACCCTTATTTAAAATAATCAAGTCTTTATCAGCATTTTTTTTTAAATAGAATAATTTGCAACAGCATGGAATTAATTTTGAACAAACATAGGTGGAACTGAAATCAATAGTTGGCTGCTATCTTTATTAGAGCCACCAAAATTTATAGAAGTGTGTGTAGATTTTTGTTAAGTGATGGTATTCCCTGGAAGCAAAAGACTTTGAAGAAACAGGATAAAAGGAGTATTGATATATATGTTGGAGGACATGCCTGAAAATACTGTGAACAGTTAAGAAAGTATCATCAAACAAATCAACCCAGGGTTCTCACTCAAGGCACATATGATCATCAGGCTACATCAGGCACATTATGTGATGACCTTGCTCTCTAAAAAAAAGTCTCTAATGCTGGGAAATGTGGAAGGAAAGAGAAGAAGAGGAAGAGGACAACCAGCAACGAGGTGGATAGGTCCAGTTATAGTAGCTATGGGTGAACTTTTAGACGATATGAAAGATCAGGTTGAGGACAGGTGGTCATGGAGAAAATCTACCATGTAGTCTATAAATATATCACACCAACTTGATGGCACAATCCATAAAGTAAGACTCCTCTGTATAAGAAAAAAAACTGATTAAAAATATATCTTTCTTTAGAAAAGAAATCTGATTTTATTTTTCCTTTAAGTTTCTTATTAAAGGTTTTGTTATTTGGATTGTACTGGCACTTTAATTTTAGTTCAGTGTGACTTTCAACTTTCACAAAGGTATTTTTTGATAGGACGTTACATATATACTTTTGGTCAGAAAAAAGTGAGGACAACTAGCAGGCCGAAGCCTATTGGAAATTCAGTGGTGGTAATCCATTCCCAATGGAATCCAGAAATGAATTCTTTCATCTCCTGCTCAGAAGCTGGAGGAATCTTCTAAATGCAATAGATAGCAATATAGATTATGTCAGTTGGAGAGAGAGAAAAATATTGAAGGCTGGAGAAAGACCATCTCTGTATTCCTCACGAGTGCTTCCAAACCATTTGCTGCTCTCTTTTTGGTAGAAACTGAATGTAACCATACAATTACCAGGCTGCAGGGAATCATGTTAAAAAGTGCCTTCAAGTGTCTTTCTAAGTATTTGATTATGACGATGACGTTCGTCTATCGTGTACAAAGAGGACCTTGACATCTAACAAGTTGTGGGCTGTCCACAATGTGTCTGCAGATGGCTGGTAAAGCCTATATGGTAAGGTGACCAGACGTCCCGCTTTTGGTGGGATAGTCCCGATTTTTAACAATTTGGACTGCGTCCCACGGCATTTTAAAAAAGTCCCAATTTTTGGAAAGAATGCATGACAAGCTAGGGAACAGCGGGAGAATGGGAAGGGAATATACGGTTTTCGGCAGCCATGTAAGCTCGTCAGTGGATAAAATATTCCTGCGTTTTGCTTCAGGAGATAATATTTTGAGGAACTCGCTGGGATTAGACCGAAGGTTAAAGCTTCGATACGGTAAATAATTATTTTGTTCTGTATGAGGAAGAGTATTTGATTCCGCGTAATTAAGAGAATGGAAATGCTGCGCAAATTTGTCTCTTGTACAGAAAAAGCACTTGCTTCATTCCCCCACCCCCCAGTCAATGGTGTCCTGCCTTACCAATGTTAAAATCTGGTCACCTTACTATACGGGCATGAAATGTTCTACCACATGTCAGATCACTTGATTTAAAAATGTAATTTTAAAAATAGTTTTAAGACTGATTGGGGTAGATGCAGGGGTGACATTGTATTATAATTTTAATCATATTTAACCTGTATCTTAAATCATTGTATTCTATCCCGATTTCATTTTAGATTGTGTTTTATTCCAATTTCATTTTAAATGGTATTTTAACTTGCCTGTATTAAATTTCAGTAATGTTTTGTTTTTGGAGCTCTGCACTTTGATATGGCCCAAGGGCTAATCGATAAAGATTGATTGATTGATTGATTGATTGATTGATTGACAGCTCACCACAGAGCAGCTGTTTGAGGATGTGATGGTCTGGCATCCTTGCAATATGGCTTGTCCCGTATGTCTGGGCTTTCATCAGCAGGGTGTGAACTGATGGCAGGCCTGCTCTGGACAAGTACTCAGACAAAAGAACAGACAAATATGTTAATCGAAAAAAACATGCAAAAGTCTAGAACTTAAAATCTGGAACACAGAGCTACAGTACATACATGCATTAGTTTATTTGCATTGCAGAAGGCAAATGATGTGTTGTGTATATGGTTTCCATTTTGTCCCCAAGAAGGGTCTAAAGCAGGGGTCTCCAAACTTGTCAATTTTAAGACTTGTGCAGCTCCCAGAATTCCTCAGCCAGCTATGTTGTGCTGGCTGCAGAATTCTGGGAGTTGAAGTTCCTAAGTCTTAAAGTTACCAAGTTTGGAGACCCTTGATCTAAAGTAGATGAGTCTGAGAGTCTTCTATCAAGTTCAGCCAATGGATGGATTTTGGGTTAAGGAGGTAGAGAAGAGAGATTTTCAGTGCATTTTCAGCCAGGAAAGAAGGGCGGACAAGGTCACCTTCTTGTTGTACAAACTGTCTATGTTTTGATGTCTGAAACTGATCCAATATAATTGTATGAGAATCAACGAATCTCTCCTTTTTTGTCTAGTAAATTGAAATAGAAGATAAAATTAATTTGCCCTATATTCAAAATGATTCACAATATAATATAATAATAAATACAATATTTCACTTTCTGTTAGCTTCTACTTTATATCACCGTCACCACCACCACAACCACCACAACCTCCACCACCACCATCATCATCTTAGTCATTGTCCATCCACTGCAGGATGAAGGTCTCTTTCACATATTTCTAACCTAGACGGTCCTGAGCTTTCTTTTGCCAATTGGGCACGCAATACTTGCTGATGTCATTGATCCATTTTGTTTTAAGTCTCTTTCATGGATGCTTTTTATCAAGTGGGGTCCATTCTAGGACTGCCTTGGTCAACCTGCCGTCAGCTCTTCTTGCGATGAGACAAGCCCGTTTCTATTTCAATTCTTTTAATCTCTTGATAATGTTGTATACTTTTGTTTGTTCTCTAATCCATGTGCAGGTCTTTCTATCTTGTCTTGTAATGCCAAGCATGCATCTTTCCATGGCTTTTTGTGCCAGAGCCAGGTTATGTTTATTGCTTTAACCAAAGAAAGAACAATTTTTATATTTGGAGAAGAACTAGATGTAGTAGATAATTACATATACCTTGACCAAAGGATCTCAATGGAAAGTGATACAGTAAAGGAAATTAAATGGTATGTTAAATGAGGTTGGCTGGCATTCGGCAAGCTAAGCATAATTTTCAGGAACAACCACCTCCTATGCCTGAAGAGAAAAGTTTTCAATCAGTCTGTGCTACCTGCTCTAACAAATGCCATGGAACACGGGCACTAACCTCACAATAGATGCAAAAGCTACTGTATACTGTGTGTGTGTGTGGAGAGAGAGAGAGAGAGAGAGAGAGAGAGAGAGAGAGAGAGAGAGAGAGAGAGAGAGAGAGAGAGAGAGAGAGAGAGAGAGAGAATGGTTGCATGCTTTTTTTTTTTTGAATAGATATTTTTATTTTATTTTCGGTTTTCAAAGTAAATAACAACATATATACTGTTACTTAGCCAACATCATATTATATTATTAAATGTTTACATCATTCCATTTTACCATCATTTCATTTTACCATCAACACCCAGAAAACTCCCAGAGGGCTCTTCTGCTCTCCATACACCATATTTGTGCTTTACCCATCATTTTCTTTCCTCTCTCTCCTCCTCCTCCCTACCTCCTTTCTTCCCTCTGACGCCCTTCCCTTCTCTACTTCCCCTTCCTCTCTCCTTCTCCTCTCTCCCCTTTCCACTCCTCCTTTCTCTTCTCCTCTTCCCCCTCTTTGCCCTCTCTCCTTTCTCTCTCTTCTTCCCTTACCTTTCTACTCCACACTCTTCGTCTCATTTACTTGGTGTATTTCGGCCTCGGAGCCAGTTCTATTTTGTGTTGATGGTATTTATAATTTCAGATTTAAGGTTTATCGCTCAATTTTCATATCGATTATTACAATTCTTATGTCTCAGTCCCAAATCTTGCTAGTTGTTTTAATACCCTTTTAAGTAAAGCCTAATTGTATAATAATGTTCTATTTATAAAACCAAACAAAAAAGAACCAAAAACAGTATAAGTAGATTTAAATAAATTTAAATATAAGAAGGCCTAATCGGGTATCCATAAATTCTGTGCCTTCCAGGAGTGGTTATTATTCATGGATTATCTCATTTTATTAATTTTTGCATGCTTTTGAAGGATTGTGATTCAAAATAAAGCTAATATGTCTTTTGAGCTGAGTCAGATTTTTGCTGATTTGATAAACACCACTGCGTTTGGTTTTCATTTCAGTGGGTATACAAATGGTGTTCATCCTGATAGTCACCTGTTTTATTGGCTTCTTCTTAGCACGCAATATGATTTCTAACTTAACTATGCTAAACTTTATGTTTAAAATCTTTTGGCTGAATAAAAGCCCAGAAGATTACTGAGGTGTATCAGCTCACATATCTGAGAATTCTATGAAATTGTTAGTGTTTTCATCACTGGCATTTGTATGTCACTTCATTGAACATGAATAAATATTAGAATCACATCATGAACAAGGCATCCAAGAACTATTTCCTTAGGTTAGTCGGTTGCATGTTATATTTCTTTATATTTGTTGCTCTTACTTTTCGTCTCCCTCACAATGATAATGCTCTTCCCAAGCCTCTCCAGTGCTATTGTTTTAGTGCAAAACATTTTTCTTATGATTTTTCCATCCAGTAAACACTTTCATTAAAATGCATTGGATTTTTCCATTGTGATGAATTCTCTTGCCATTGATGCCTGTCATTAAAGAGGTTTACAGATCTTCCCCACAAGGGTTGTTTACAAAGACAGGGTTAACAGAGCCAATTTGCAAACTGTCTTTTAGTTTATGTGTCTGTGCATGTCATTCCCCCCCCCCCCCCCCACTTTTAAATATTACCAGCTAAAATAGTTTGATGAGAGTGGGGCATCAATGCAAACAGATAATTAGACTATCAGAAAAAGAAAATTGAATGTGTCATATTACTGATGTATTCAAGTTATTCTGTATTACTTCCTGCTGCAATTACAAGAGAATTTTCTCGATGAGTAACTTCACTCATGCTTGAGAAGTTTAGAGGAAATAACATGAGCAGCCCTTATACAAGTGTAAAGATGCATTTTCAATGACATAGATTAAGCGCAGGGGTCTGCAAAGTTGGCTCTTTGAAGACTGGTGGACTTCAACTCCCAGAATTCCCCAGCCAGCATAGCTTAATCTATGTCATTGAAAATGCAACTCCCAGAATTCCCTAGCATAGCTGGCTGGGGAATTCTGGGAGTTGAAGTCCACCGGTCTTCAAAGAGCCAACTTTGCAGACCCCTGGATTAAAGTATCTGATCGCAGATGGGCCAATGAAATTCAACCTGAACAGAATAGTCTAGTGGTAAAATTCATTTTTTTTTACTACCAGTTCTTGGTGGGTGTGGCAGGGGAAGGATACTGCAAAATCTCCATTCCCAGCCCACTCCAGGGGAAGGTTACTGCAAGATCCTTATTCCCTCCCCACTCCTGGGGCAGGATATTGCAATAATTCCATTCTCACCCCACTCTGGGGCCAGCCAGAGTTGGTATTTGCTGGCTGTCTGAACTACTCAAATTTTCCACTACTGGTTCCCCAGAACCAGTCAGAACCTGCTGAATTTCACCCCTGGAATAGTCTCTTTTCAAATAATAGTAAATAATAAAAGGTAGTACATTTGAGGTTGTGGTGGCCATTCAGCAAACTCTGAAAAGTATGAAGGAGAGAATATGTTTTCATTTACAAGTGGTTCGAAAGGTAGGATCTACTGGCAGTATGGTTTTAAGAGCATGGAGTTAACACTGGGGAGAAAAACACAACCACCAATATTTAGCCACTCACAGTAGCACAGCTCAAAGCACTTCAGTATAAGCAAAGAATTAAGATACTTGTAACTGTGCTTGTTTTAAGGCATTTCAAGAAGGTACATACGTATAACATCTCATATGATTGGAAATTATATCTATGCATTTGGAAGGCATGAGTTAGCTCCTTAGTGGTTTCTGAAGATCACAAGTACCTTGCTGGCTGGATCTGTAGGACCACTTAAAACAACTTTTTCTTCCCAGAGTATCTAATCAGAAACCTATCAAAAGCCCACAACACAACATGAACATACCAGAATCTTCTCATTTATCTTCCCCAGCAACTGAGAAACATCCTGTTTTTGATGCTGAAGGTAAAAAAAAAACCAAACCTTGATCAATCACCCTTCCAATCCTTGTAAAACTCTGAGTGGTTCTTTATGCATGATCACAGAAGGAATGTATATTTGATTGCTACCAAACATGCATTCAAAAAAGACAGTCCTAGCTGTTTGAAAAACGTACTTGAATAATGCACATCCTCAATACATCCACATTTTTGTATTCTTGAGTGGCACAAAATCAGTGTGAGGGGGGGAAAGTCTTGGAAACTACATATAAAGAATTATGGAAGGAAGAGTGGCAATCATTTCCTGTAATTTCATGGCAATCTGCAGGCAGTCACAGAAGAGACATCCTTGAATGTGTGAACGTAATTATCTTCACCCAGTTGATTAATATATATGGGATTTATTAGCATGTTACAATTCTATTGTTTCGTAAATAGTAGATGCTATTTTTTCTGATCTAATATCAATCATTATTTGTCATTTATGGTGCTAGGGAATAAAAGTATGCATATGCTGTAATGTATGGACTTGTTTTATAGTATATCGTTATTTATCCCAAATGCTCTACAGCTAACTCCGTATTCCAGTTTCTTGAGCAGTACTTGAATTAAAGCACTAAGAAATTATATGAATCACTTTTATTGAACGTGTTCCCATTGCAATAAAAGCTTGCTGATCTTCTAAAATATTAACCCAAAAAGCAGTTGGACAAATTTGGAACCCCATTGCTGATGCTTTTTGAGCAACTCATTTTTTAGTCCTTCCAAAGGCAGGTCAAAAATTAATCTTTAATATTTCAACAGTTCAAAAAAGCTCAAAAACTACATGATTTTGCAGTGTTTCTTGTAGTGTATTGTTTAGTATTTCCTTTTGTCTTCCTGACTATCTGGCATTAGAATATAGAATAACAGAATTGGAAGGGACCTTGGAGGTCTTCTAGTCCATAGTTCTATACCTGGGATGCCACAGGTGCCACATGGAGCCATTTGTCAAGGCCCATCAAGGCTCCAGAGGTCGAAAATCGACTCTTAGGGGAACCGGGAAGTCATTTCTGGATTGCTTGTAGGGCTGGTTTTTGCCCTCTGGAGCCTTCAGGGAAGCCTACTGAAGGCCCATGAAGGCTCCTGAGGTCAAAAATCGTCCCTTCGGGGAACCAGGAAGTCACTTCCAGTTTGCTCTTAGGGTAAGGTGACCAAATTTTAACATTGGTAAAGCAGGACACCATTGCTGGGGGGTGGGGTGGCCTTTCCCGGCCCCGCAGCTGCTGCAGAGGCTGCCTCACTGCTCTCTTCCCTTGCTGGCCGGAGGGCACCTGGTAGGGGGGAGTTGCAGGTGTAGCTGAGGTTGCGGCGGATGCTGCGCTTGAAGAAGTTCTTGCAGCCTTCACAGGTGAAGATTCCATAGTGCTTCCCGCTCGACTTGTCCCTGCACACCATGCAGTCCACCGCCACCGCCTTCTCCTCCTCCGAACCCCTACCGCCCCTGTGCTCCGGGCCGCCTGGCGGGGAGGCCAAGTTGTCCTCGGCGGGCCGCAGATAGCCCATCTCCAGCCCGTTGCTCTCCCCACTGCCACCGCCACCGTCCGCTGCCTCGCCCCAGCCCCTGGTCACCATGATTTAGGACTGCAATTAAAAATTGCTGTTAATTTAAACTGTTTTGGAGGATGCTGAAATGGCTTCCAGAATGAAGTGCTTTCCCCCCCCCCAAATCAGCATCTAATGGGATCTGGTGAACAGCGATTCACACGATCTAAATTTAACTTGTTTTAGAGTCATTCTGAAATCAGAAGGACTTAAAGTCTCTAGTCAGTTACCCTGCTGTATGGCCAAGAGTTTTGAAACAAAGAATCAAATGAAGTGGCGAGAATTGCTATTGAGGTTGACGCGGCCTTGCGGGCAGTAAAAATGAGAGTGGGTGAGCGCGTGCTGCCAAGAGCTTGTCATGGCGACTTACGTGAGTGAGCTAGAGGTGGCCAAGAAAAACCTGAGTGAACCTTTGGGCGAAAATGTGAAGCAGTAAGTGATCATCAGGTGCCATTCTCCCCCCCACCCTCCGTCGTTTCTTCGTTAAGCCGTTGGCCATATTTTTGCAGCAGAGGGCCGCTATTCCCATAGTGGCCGGGGCATGGGCAGGGGGGAAGTGGTGCAGGACATGGGCAGGAAGCGGCAGCTGGAGCGGGCTGGTGGGTAGGCGGAAGGGGAGGGCCGACGAGGGAGGAGCGAGTGAGCAGCCAGGCAGGCAGCAGGCAGAGGAGGAGGAGGAGGAGAAGAGCTGTGCACGCCGGGGCTGCAGCTGGAGCCTGCATGGCCCTGAACTTTGTGCCGCCGCTGCCACCATGATCTCTCTCATTCTGATTGTGGTGCTGTTATGGAAACTATTAAACACATTGCACAAGAGTGCCCAACTCTGGTTCTCTAGAGCAGGGGTCCCCAACCCCCGGGCCGCGGATCGGTGCCGGTCTGTGTTTTGATAGTAACCGGGCTAGAGAGAGAGGCGGAGAGAGTAGCGCAACTCTTAGGAAAGTGTAGCAAATGCTCCGCTATCCTGGCGGCTGGCCTGGGAGCAGGACGGGGTAACGGCCTGCATTGGGGGGGTTCGGGGCACCACCCGGCCCTGCGTGGGGGGAAGCGGCTGCCAGGCCCTCCTGCCCGGGATGCAGCCCGTCCTTCCCTGCCCCAGCCAAGGATCCTTCGCCTGGGACCTCTGGCAGGTTTCCCACCCGGTTGCACATGACCGCCGAATGCGCGTGCAGCCCATGTGACTCGACTCATCCACTGGAGGCTCCCACCGGTCCATGGAATTTTTTTTACATGAAACCGGTCCCTGGTGCCAAAAAGGTTGGGGACCCCTGCTCTAGAGGTTCTACACAAAGCAACGGCACAGGTTATTGCCTGGATACTTGAATTGGTTGCAAAGGTTGCATCATATTCACGGAGCTTTTAGTGGAATGATGATATTACCTACTTGATAATGAAAAGTCTATAAGAAAACAACCAAGTCCTGAGTTACAGATACTTTCTTCTGAACTGTAGGAACTTCACTCTGTACATCTTTGGAAGAGGTACAGACTGGAAGAAGAAAAAATGACAATAAAGAGTATCTTGTCAGAGGAAATTGGTCTAACATATAAGAGGTAATTAGACCTATTAAGGAAATAACTTTGGTTACAAAATATTGTAACCAACAGTAGACAATGATTTTAGAATCATATACACCATTCAAAATCCTGAAATGAAACTCATAATAGATATTGAATGCATAATGCAGCAATTTTAAGAGAATGTGCTGAAATAAACAATTTTTTAAAAGACGTGATTAAATGCTGGAAGTGTTCAATGGTGACATATAATGACTATGTGATCTGTTAAAAGGAAAAACCTTTTAAACTAATCAATCTCCTTCCACAACAATTTATGCCAATGGTTTTTAAGATGAACCCATCTCAAATGGAGGAGTTGACAAAGAAATATTTCAGAGGTGGCTACCGTAGGGATAAATCTGCAGAGCTAGAAAATGGGGTTTTGAAGAAGACTTCTAAAATATACATTTTCAGAAGATGTTAAAAAATTCCTTTGCAACTCTTAAGCACAATCCACTAGCAATGCCCTTCTCCTTCATTTTATTTATTTATTTATTTATTTTTATTTGATTTATATCCCCCCCTTTTCCAGAAGGACCCAGGGCGGCGCACAGGAATTTAAAATACATACAAAATAATACAAATTTTTTTAAAAACCTATTAAATATCAGCCCTGTGCTAAAACCAATTAAAATCCCCAATTAAAACTATCTACATTAGTCCCAGTGGAGGTTATGTTATGTTAGGCCGGCTTGATGAAAAAGGTGTGTTTTCAAACACTGGCGGAAGAGGCGGAGGTCAGTGATGGTACAGAGTTCTGGGGGTAGGTCGTTCCATAGGGCAGGGCCCGCCACAGAGAAGGCCCTTCCCCTGGGTGTCGCTAGTCAGCATTGTCCGGCCGACGGCACCCTGAGAAGGCCCTCTCTGTGGGACCGTATCGGTCTGAGGGATGTATGGTACAGTACAGTACATCTACAGTACAGTACATCTACATACAGTAGATTCTGATACCAGATGAGACAATATCAGTCTATTTTAATCTTTTTTGTACTATCAATGATTTATGAAAAAATAAATAAAATTGAGGTTATATTTTAACAATCTCATGTTATGTTTAAATATTGTTGAATCTCTCTCTCTCTCATGCACTCTGTGTGTGTGTGTGAGAGAGAGAGAGTTTCCTCTGCATCCTTATTTAAATGCTTAAAGCCACTTTAAGAAATCATAGGTGCATTATGGGATCTTGAGGTGCTTCTTTTATGGAAGTTTAAGTACCAAATTGTCTTAAGGTTTATATATCTTAAATAGTAGGAAGGTTGGTATACTATATAAGTCATTTCCTACTCTGGTTTTTAAACAAAATATATTGGACTCCTCCCTTTTTCCATGGTCTTAAATTCTAAGTATTTTACATCATAGTATATTATAGTAAAAAAAAAAAAGGAATAAAAAAGCAAAGACTTACTTATTTAGTTTCGTTTAGTTGCCAGTATATACTGTATAATGTTACAAGCTGGTGGCGACAGCTAGCCCACCAAATCTTTTTTTTTTCTTTTTTACAAAAGTCAGAGATGGGTTTGCTTATTCTTTAGATTGGAAATCATCAAGATTTTAGGACTAGAAGCTACACTTGGAAATGAAAAATACTGGAGTAAGGCAGTGAGAATTCAGCTCAGCAGTGTTAGATAACGATTCTCTGGAATGTAACTCAACTCGAGAGATTTTATTATGTAAGACATTCAGGGGTCTTAATGCATCTTGGAAAATATCAATTTAATGCAAATTGTGGCAAGATCATTATAAGATGATAACCAGAGATAACATAAACCAAACAGTTCTGGAAAATTTGGATTTTTAAGTAAGCTCAGATTGGCGTGATGCACACAAAATATTAATGCAGAGAAAGCATCTGCCTCCCATGCATCAATTATATTAGGTCTACTTAAAAAAAACAAACCCACATATCTTTCAAACTTGCTACCTTTGGAAAATTTTCCGTATCAGTAAATTAAAACTGAATCTGGTAAATTAAGAACTTGGCAAATGCTAATTGGTTTATAAATAAAACAAGCTCAATAAAATCATGGGTTGTTGGTTTTTTTAACAAAAAAAGTCTTACTGATCATATAGATTTGAAAGCAAAAAGCAACATACTGCGCACGCACGCACACACACTGATTCAAGCAAGAATAATAGTAATCTTCCTTAACGAACTGTTCTTCAAGTAATATGTATGCAGGCAGCAAATTAAGTTGATTAACGGGTGATTTCAAGCAATTGAAATCTGAGTCCCTTTGAGGAGATAGGGCGGTATACAAATTTGATAAAATAAATAAATAAATAAATTGATTGTCCTCAGTTTACCTAGTTGAGTTTGTACACTGGATCTGGGGACCCTTAAGTTTGATAATGAGACTACTTTAGTTACTAGGTCCAAGAATAGATCTGCAGCTGAGAGAAGAGACAAATTAAAACCAAAAAGAAGGTGTCAATATTAAAAGAGGAGTTCTTCATATTGCAAGAACAAATTCGATAAAATAAATAAGAACAAATGAAGCTGGAACCAGGAACATCAGATGCACAAACATAGAAAACCAATTTTGGTTAAGGCACCACGCTACAAACTAGGAGCCCATGAATTCAGATATTACCTTAGCCATAAAAGACAGCTGGGTGACTTGGGGCAGTCATTCTCTCTCTCTCTCTACCCAACCCACCTCACAGGGTTGTTGAGATAGGGAAAATAGGAGAAGGAAGGTAAGTTGAATATATTTGCTGCCTTGAGTTATTTGTAAAAATAATAAAGGCAATAGATAGATGATGATGATAGATAGATAGATAGATGATAGATAGATAGATAGATAGATAGATAGATAGATAGATAGATAGATAGATAGATAGATAGATAGATGATAGATAGATAGATAGATAGATAGATAGATAGATAGATAGATAGATAGATAGATAGATAGATAGATATCAACAATATCATTGCTACCAAATGCATGCCCCTGTTAGCCATATAATAGACAAACGTACTGTGGAATTTTGCCGTTAAATGGAATGTGATAAATGCAATATCAAGAAAGGAAGATATCAATCTAAGATCAAGTAAAAAGTTAGTGGAAAATCTGGAATCATGGAGAAGATTTTGACTGGGTGAATAAATAATTCAAGAAGTGAGTTCATCGAGCTTTGCAAAGAGAATTCTTTGTTTATTGCCAACACCTGCTTCCAGCAATATAAATGTAGACATCACATGGATATTGGGTGAATAACACTGGAATCAAATAGAATCCGTAATAGGAAATCAAGGGTGGAGAAATACAATCCAGTCAGCCAAAATAGTTTTCAGGTGCAAGCTGCAGAACAGACCCTAAATTACTGGTGTCAAATATATGGGTTAAACTTGGAAGATTAAAGAGAAAAGGTGTGCCAGCAAGGTATGCCCTGGAGAATATGCAGTCAGAATACAAGATCAAAGTAAAGAACAGCTTTAGTTTGCCTAATTTATGCAAAATTAACTTGAGGTGCTATGGGAAGAGATAAGAGAGATTGTTAAAACTAAAGTTAAAAAAAGACCCCAAATTTCAAAGATGAAAAGATCCAAGTGGCTTTCAGAAAGAAGCTAACAGGAGAGTCGGGGAATCACAAAAGTTCAAAGCGATGGGCAAGAAGAAAGATGCAGGACTATTGAGCACACTTTTCCAACCCCATTCAAGAAAAGTCAAGGAAAAGTATTTCAGTGAGGAATATCCACAACTGGAAGAATATAAGAAGAACATAGAAATAAGGTATTTTTATTTTATTTTATGAAGGTCAGAGAACCAATAGGAAACTTTGCAGCTGATGCTGAAATGCTGAAGACTAAACAGGCAGGGAACTAATACAGTGAAGACCAAGGCAGAGGTAAAGATTAGGTTGAACTCTACTCTTGTACAGAGAGAACATATTCAGGAAGAGACTCCACTGAGAAGTGATGAGAGAGAGAGAGACAGACAGAAAGACACCCACACACCCACAGAGACAGAGAGAGAGAGAGAGACAGAGAAACAGAAAGACAGAGAGAGACAGAGACAGACAGACACACACACACACAGAAAGACAGACAGAGAGACAGAAACAGAAAGACAGACAGACAGACAGAGACAGAAAGATAAAGACAGAGAGAAAGAGAGAGAGAGAGAGAGAGAGAGAAAGACAAAGACAGAGAGAGACAGAAAGACAAAGACACAGAGAGAGAGAGAGACAGAGAGAGAGACAGAAAGACAAAGACACAGAAAGAGAGAGACAGAGAGAGAGAGAGACACAGAGACACACACACCCAGAAAGAGAGAGAGAGAAACAGAAAGACAGAGAGAGAGAGAGAGACAGAAAGACAGACACACACACACACACACACACACAAACACAAAGAGAGAAACAGAAAGACAGAGAGAGAGAGACAGACAGAGAGACAGAGAGAGACACATATACACAAACACACAGAGAGAAACAGAGAGACAGAAAGAGAGAGAGAAAGACAGACAGACACACACACACACACACACACACACAGAAACAGAGACAGAGAGAGAGCGACAGAGACCACAAGAGCATGAACAAGATAGCATATGTATATGACTGAATCAAGGATAGATTGGAAGAACAAAAATGTATGGGGAGATACAGGTAGGCCTTGACTTGCAACCATTCATTTAGTTACCATTTAAAGTTACAACAACACTGACAAAGTGACTTATGACCATTTTTCACACAACTATTGCATCATCCGGATGGTCATGCGATCACAATTTGAACACTTGGCATCTGGCTCGTATTTATGAGAGTTGAGGTGTCCTGGGGTAATGTGCCCTTCTGACAAACAAAATCAATGGGGGAGGCAGATTCACTTAGCACAACACTGTTACTAATTTAACACCCATGGCAAGAAAAGTCATCAAATGAGGTAAAATTCACTTAAAAACAGTTTCACTTAGCAATGGAAATGTTGGACTCAATTGTAGTCTTAAGTTGAGGACTACCCATAGTGAATGGTATTGGTGTAAAAGAGATTTCTTTTTCTTTTATAATAATAATAATAATAATAATAATAATAATAATAATAATAATAATAATAATAATAATAATAATAATAATAATAATAATAATAATAATAATAATAATAACAACAACAACAACAACAACAACAACAACAACAACAACAACAACAATAATATTTAAATTTCTATACCTCCCTTCCGGGGCTCAGGGCGGTGTACAGGCAGCAGTAAAATCACGAATAAAACATAGAAAACAATTAAAAACCTATTAAAATACATTAGATAATGAGTAGCCTGTCTAAAACCTATTAGAATCCCTACTAAAACCATATAAAACTAAAACGTTTAAAAGTATACCAGATTAAAAACTATGCCAGGCCAGCCGCTCGAAATAAGTGGGTCTTCACAGCCCGACTTCTTATTTCCTGGACTTATTTAATCTATTTTCCTTCTTATTTTTTCTCTGCTCTTTACATAATACTAATAATAGTAATAGAGTTTTGGTAAATGTCAGAAAGAAAAGTACCACTCGCCAAAGATACAACCTTTGAATTATCTTACAGTATAAAAGAAGGAGCACTATTTGAATAAATACAGAAGATTTTATGATCTAGAGATCGGAAAAGGTTGATGCATATATCAGTATCGAAAATGAAGAACTGAATAAAACTGTGATAGTTGTCAAACCATTGTATTAATTTATTATGCAAACAAAGTTTTGTTTAAGGTCTTAAAAAAAAGAAAGGAGGAATATAGGAAGAGAGAAATGCCAAACGAACAGGCAGTTTTAGAAAAAGCAGAGGAATATGAGTTCAGATAGCTAATTTAAAAAAGATAATGAGGACAGTAATATAATACAAGAAAGAGATTTACCTTTTCTTAATTGAGTATAGCAAACATTTGACTATATAGATCACGCCAAAATATGGAATATATTAAGGATAAATGGGGGAACCATGATATCTAATTATTTCTTTCCTGAGGAAATGTTACAGTGAACAAGAAGCTACTGTAAGAATTTAATTTAGAGAAATACAGAAGGGATATTATAAGAATGACACAACTAGAGCCAATGATAGTTAAAATAAAAAATGGAGCTCAAAATGCTTTTAGATATGCAGATGATACCTCTTGGTCAATAAGAGCAAATATGCGCACCTGGGGGTTGAACTGTGAAGATCTCTGAGCTTGGTGGTTTGTTTACAAACTAGATAATATGAACTATGTGTAAAATGAAATGCCTGCAAGCAAACCACTAAGCTCACTAAAAAATTTACCATCTTCTTAGCTAAAAGTAAAGAAGACATAGAAGAGTTTCATTAAATATAAAAGGGGGAAGGGTAGTGCATGGACACATATGTGTGGATGTACATATTAAACAACTCATTCAAGACAGATTCATTTGTTTCTTAGTACCAGTTAAAGGCTGGGAACTTTTTTCAAAGAAGCCAAACATCATCTGCAGGAATTGGGTTACAAATAAATACATTCTGGTTTTTCTGAATGATTAAGAGAAATGAAATATTTCCAGAATGTTATAGCTTAGCCACATTCTTTTCCCCCCACATTGAAAGTCATTTTATGTCAGAGTCCCATAGAGGTAATTAAAAATATATTATTTTTTGCATGTATTACTTTAAATTCAACATTACGACCAAAATTCACATGAAAGTATATTTAACATCATTATGAATCTGTGACTTGGTTAAAAAATAGCAAGGGGTGGGGGAGTGCTGCTTTTTGCTGCTTGCTTCTTGGAGAAATTTATTGCTTTTCTATAACATAGATGACATTTTATAAAATTACAATCTGTACCTTGATAAAATACAATCACTAAGCTCAGCAAATTTGCATTTAATATTGAAACATATATTTTTTTTGCTCCAATACTTTGATTGCAACAGAATTAATCCTAAAATCTGCATTATATATGCATTCAAAATGCCGCCCTGGGTCCTTTGTGGAGAAGGGCGGGTTATAAATGTGATTAAAATAAATAAAATAAATAAAATAAAATATTCCAATACTCTGTTTTGGGAATCTTACAAAAATCAAATGATTATAGCATTTGGATTTGCACCCTGGTTCAAGATATAAAGTTCACACTACTTCATGTGTTAATAACCACCTTCAAAGCGCTCCATGGCATGGGACCTGGTTATTTGCGGGACCGCCTCCTACCACATATCTCCCTTCGACCTGTCCGCTCTCACAGGGTGGGCCCCCTCAGGGTGCCGTCTGCCAGACAATGCCGGCTGGCGGCCCCCAGTGCAAGAGCCTTCTCTGTGGCAGCCCCTGCCCTCTGGAATGGCCTACCACCCGACCTTCATACAATTACGGACCTGCGCTTCTTCCGCTGGGCTTTAAAAACATAGCTATTTCACGAGGCTGGCCTGACATAGTTTCAAATTTTAATCTTATTTTAGAAATGGGTCTTAACTGACAATTTTAGCATGGGTTCAACTTAATTTAATTCATTTTAATTACTCTATATTTCATTGTTTTTACATTTTATTCCTTTCCTGTGCACCGCCCTGAGTCCCATTGGGAGATCGGTGCGGTATATAAATTTGATTAATAAATAAATAAATAAATAAATAAATAAATAAATAAATAAGTAAGTAAGTAAGTAAGTAAGTAAGTAAGTAAGTAAGTAAGTAAGTAAGTAAGTATCATAAATGGCAAAGAAGGGATTTATGACAGATTGGGAGTTGTTGTCTATATATCTGATAAATCCAATAATTTTCCTGTAAGCAGTTGAGTAAGCATTTGATTGGCTGTGCCAAAAAGTAACCCAGTTGCTGAAAATTCAAATTGCATGCTATTGTGAGGGAAGGAGTAAACCCCAACTAATTGTATCAAGCTTATAGTTTTCAGTGGAGGCATATTAAAACAGTAAAAATGGCAGCTTAAGAGGTCTGCAACGAACCCATCATCCTAATAGTTGGGAAGGAAAATTCTCTTATGCATGCTGTTGCCTAAATCACGATAAATCAGCATTAACTTAAAATAATTAGACATCCCAATATGACAATAAAGCTAGCTTTAGCACATTTGCTGGTCTTTCTTTCCCCCCACAAAAGGGCTGAAAGCATTTTGACAAATGTTGTTTTAATCGTCGGAGATGCTGTTTCAAAATGATCGTTTTCTATAGAAAATATGGCAGGGTATTTACAAAACAAAATGTTTCTTAATACCCTGGGTGCCTTTATGTGTTATTTTCATGGAGAGGGTTGGGTTTCATTTTGCTCAAAAGCTGAAAAGTTGCTTTCTTTTTCAGTTCCATTTGTGAGGCTCCTGACAAATGCAGAGGCTACGTATTTGTCACAGTCTATTTTCTAATGTATTCTGTTTATCATCATTTCTTTGTCATCATATAGGTGCTATTTTGGTTGCTCTAAAGAAGGTGCTGCTGTCAGATTTTCCATTGCAAGCACAGATTCAGCAGGAAAGGAGGGGGAGATGTAAGCTGCCCATTAAAATCACCTTTGAGATCAAATTTGGCAGACAAGTCTCAGCACAGAAGCGTTTTTCTTCCTAGCAAAATGTAAATGGACTTACTCATTTTTTCCCAAGCCATTTTTTAAAGGTAGAAGAGGAAGAAGAGAAGGGAAGGAGGGGAAGGAGCAACAAATTTTGAACTATATAATGCTGGATAATAGTTTAAAGCAAGTACATAGTTTTTTCCCCCTTTTCATTGCATTCAAATGCTTCCAAATGCCAATGGATAACAATTTCCTTTCACTACAAACACATAAGATCCACTTTCTGAAAGCATGTTGACAATTTCATGACTTTTTCAGCTACTTGTTATACATTTACAAAGCAATAAGCTAACTGCTGAATTCTGACAAAGATATAATATCAAGCTAGCTGTTGTGGAAACCTGTGATAGATGTTAACAATGCATGCATTTTTCAACATCAAATAAATATTTGTGTGATGGGGGCTTCAGTTGAGCTATGAGAGACAGCCTATTGCATCACCAGTCAAACCTTATAAGCTCTTTCACCCACACGTTTCTATTGCAATAGACAAAGGTGTTCCTGAAGGCCATACAGAAGTGTTAAGAAACTTATAAAATGGCCTCCAGAATCCATGATATTATATATGGATGTATTCTTGTAGAGCTCTATTATGTGTCCATTTACTTCTGTGCTTGACAGCATGTGCTGCCCCTGAAGTACATTATCCCAGCTCCCAAGTAATGTGAAGAGAAGTAGGATGTCTTTTGGGGTACACATATCTTGGCTTCATTCTTCCTCCTCTTTTCTTCTTGTTCTTCTTTTTTTTTTTTAATACGTTGGGTGTAGAGGGAAATACAAAGTTCTGGTTTTGCATTTTTGGAGGTCTCAACCATTGTTATTTGATTATCTTGTAGTCAGTGGTGGGATTGAAATAATTTAACAACTGGTTCTCTGCCCTAATGACCAGCTGGGTAGGCGAGGCTTGGTGGTCATGTGACTGTGTGGGCATGGCCAACTCAACTTCACTCATGTCGATGGGTGCTTCGCCTTAGCTGCTACAATGTAATAAGGGTTAACCAGAGAGGCAGTTTCTGTAAGCAGAGCAATAAAGATCAGGTTAGAAACAACACCAGAATGTTTCCTTCCTGCCTTCCTTGCAGGATTAGCCTTGCAAAGTGGGGGGGGGGGGGGGGAACAAAGAGAGATTTCTCCCAACAACCGGTTCTCCAAACCGCTTAGAAAGTTAACAAGTGGTTGTCCTGACTAGGTGCAAACTGGCTAAATCCCACCACTGGCGGTAGTGTTGACTCTACATCTTCTTTCATTGCTCTGACTGGTTCTAAATTTTAAATGTTATTTTATATTCAATTTTATATATTTTATTTTATTTTATTTATTTTATTATTATTTATTTGGAAATAGTCAGGGTTGGACCATGCCACCCCCTGTGTCTCCAGAGGCCAAATAACTCCCAGGGGAGAAAAATAACATTGGTGGTTAGATCGCATAATCTCTCCTTAAGGCTTGATTCACTGGGGGCTGCTGGGATGGGATTCTGGCTTGCCTAGCTATGTAGTAGCTATTTAGGGGGCTTGGCGATGAATGATGGATCTTCTGCCAGCCAGAGTGGGATAGTGGTCACCTTGCAGCTCCTCTCTTTCCATCTCCTCTTTAACAAGCTTCACAGAAGCTGACCCAGCAACTTGTTTCAGAATTTCAGTTGTCCAACCTTCCAGCGTTACTTCAAGTTGGTGGAGAGGGCAAAGTCAAAGGGAACTTCTTGATACAGAAGACTTGGCTATAGGCGCAAGTCTTAAGGAATGAAACAAAGACATTTATTTAAACAGTTTCAATAATTAACTTTTATTCAATATCTCATGTACTCATTCTTAGGTGCTGTACCTCCCCTCAACTGTACCTCCCCTCAACCTGGCTGAACAGCACTATGTTTGAAGAAGACTCTCCATGCAGCAGATGGATGACCCAGGTCAGACATTTTCTGACAAGCCTGGGATTCCACCCTCCTTTTATAAGAACATAAGAACAGCCTTGCTGGAACAGGCCACAGCCCATTTTGTCCAGCATTCTGTCTCACACAGTGGCTCACCATTTGCTTCAGGATCTTCCCAAGCAGATGTCTTCACCTGCTTATGATTCCCTGCAAATGGCATTGAGAGATATCCTGCCTATCTCTCCAACCCGGAGGGTGTCCTTAGGCATCCACAATGATAGCCATTGATACCCTTGTTCTCCATGAGCTCCTCTAATCCTTTCTTAAAAGTGTTGAGGCTGACAGCTGTCACCTAGCCTAACCTCCCATGGGGACTTTTAGAAAAGTTTTAAATTGGGTTTTTAATTAATAATTGGTTTTAGCACAGGTTTGGGATCTAATATATATTTTAAATTATTTATCTATGTTCTATTTTTGTATGTTTTTTAAATCTCCTGTGCGCCGCCCTGGGTCCTCTGCGGAGAAGGGCGGGATATAAATGTAATAAAATAAATAAATAAATAAATAAATGAATAAATAAATAAATAAACCACTTCTTCTGGCAGGGAGTTCCATAGACCAGTGATCCTCTGGGTGAAAAAGTACTTCCTCTTATTTGTTTGAGGTCTAGCTATCAAAAGTTTCATGGAGTGCCCCCTAGTTCTAGTGTTGTGCGATAGGCAACAGTATCCTTGAGAGCTCCTACATCTGTTTCCCCTTAGCAAATCCCCTCTTTTCTGGGATAATTTACTTTTAAATAGCTTGCCTATAATTACATCTTTTCCTTTCCAATTATGTTATTTGCACTTATTCATCTATACCCCTTCCTGCCCCTCACCATCTTCTGTGGATGCAAATTGGTGCCTGACTTCCACAGTTATAAATGGTGTCTCAGGTCATTTATAACAAATTTCCATTTCATCTTTCGCAAAACTTTTGGGATTGATTATACGCTTACTGCCATCTGCCCCAAAACATATGTAGGAGCTCTCAAGGATAATGTTGCAAGATACTTGGAGGACAAAATGATCCACTGTCATGCTGACTTGAGTGTTGCTTTTGATACTGTCTATTGAGTGGTGCAATGCACCATTTGCTCCTATTGAGTGAGATTTTATATATATATATAAAAATTAAATCTTAAGATGAAGACAAGATCCTTGTTCATCTTGCTTAATTGTACTCATTTAGGAAAGTGGGACTGTGTATTGTAGAGTTATTCCAGCAGTCAAAAGAGTGGGTGATATGATTACTCTTGAGAGTCCATTCAGTTGCCCAAAGTCCACCCTGAAACAAGGGATTACAGGCAGGGGTGGGCTGCTTCCGGCATTAGTGCTGGTTCCTTCCATGCAAAAATTTTGCACACACACACTTGCTTCACTCATGCACACATGTGCATTTGCACAAAAATAGGTCTGTGCATCATTTGCACAAAAATAGGTCTCTGTGTATGCACATCATTTAAAAATGCTCTCTACATGGGGCTCCCCTTGAGGTGTACCCGGAGGCTCCAGTTGGTACAGAATGCGGCCACGCGGGGGATTTTGGGAGCCTCACGGCATTCCCATGTAACACCTCTCCTGCGCAAGCTGGACTGGCTACTGGTGGCTTTCCGGATGCGCTTCAAGATGTTGGTAACCATCTTTAAAATGCTCCATGGCACGGGGCCTAGCTATTTGCGGGACCGCCTCCTGCCACACACCTCCCTTCGGCCGATCCGCTCCCACAGGGAGGGCCTTCTCAGGGTGCTGTCTACCGGGCAATGCCGGCTGGCGGCCCCCAGGGGAAGGGCCTTCTCTGTGGCAGGCCCAGCCCACTGGAACGACCTACCCCCCGAACTTTGTACCACCATGGACCTTCGCCTCTTCCGCCGATTACTCAAGACCCACTTTTTTCATCTAGCTGGCCTAGCTTAGATCCTGAGGTAATTTCCTACAGACTTAGTTAGTGATTTTAATTTTTATCGGTTTTAATTATATTTTTAGCACAGGTTATATTCAATTTAATTCATATTTTAGTGTTGTGTCTGTATTTATTCAGTTTTTATGCTTGTACTCTTTTAAACTTTCCTGTGCACTGCCCTGAGTCCCATTGGGGAGATAGGAGCGGTATAGAAATGGAATAAAATCTAAATCTAAATCTAAAAAAAAAGGAAAAAATTGTGCAATTACAATTGTTCTGCACATGTGCAGAACCGAAGATCAAGATGGCGGCCCTGTAGGAGAAGCAGCTTGGGGGCATGGCAGGCCTGGGTTGCTGCCAGTTCCAGTGACCCAGGTCGCCAAAGCACTGCCAGTTTGGCTGAACCAATCTGAACCGGTAGGAACCCACCTCTGATTACAGGGTCATACAAAGAAAAAAAAGAATATTATTTTTGAATAAGGCAAATGATTGAGTTGGGTCTTTGAATACATAAATTTGATTATGTGGTCCCTGGAGATACACTTAAAAATGGAGGAAAGTGGGAAGGCAAAAACAACATGGAATTTGGGCCTTCATGGAGCGTAACTCTAGGCCACAGTTTCCCAATTGTGTTATAACATAATGTTGTGAATGTATGCCTTCAAAAAAGTGTTGACTCCTGGTGGCTGCCTGAAACTTGCAGATTTATTTGCAAGATTTTTGCTTCTAAGAGCTGAGAAAGTTTGGCCCAAAGTCACCCAATTGGCTTTGTGTCTAAGGCAGACTAGAACTCACAGTGTCCCGAATCTACAATCTGAAGTCTTAACCAAACTGGCTCTTAAAATAACATCATGCTTTTCAATCTAGATTTAGCCCTGGAATCATTCATTTAGACATCTAAATGAATGACTAAGAAGTGTGATTCCGCTGATTGTGCTTTATATTTCAGTACTTTTTGAGTTAGCCAATCTTTATTTTAATCATTGACCAATATAAAATAACATTAGATATTTATTTAGAACCAACCAAATATCAACAGGTTAGCCTATAAGCTAAACTAAAACTAAACTAAACTAAAATTTATAATTATTAACACAAAAATAAAAACATGATATCATTAGAATAGTAAAAAAGTTATAGAAACCGCAGTTTAATACAGTGAAGTATCAAAATGTATGATACAAATTTTAATCTATAAAAATTATGGAAAATTGCCGACAAATCAATATAAAGTCACTAATACTAATGTATGTATGTATGTATTTAGTATTAATGTTATTGCAAAAAAAAAAAAAGCAATACCAGTACAAACTATAAGAAGAAACAACTAGAAATAAATCAGAACAAATATAAATGTGAAGGGATAATTTTTGTTCCGTCTAATAGCCCTAATGGCTATGAATGACTAAGTGAATTATTGTGCTCATGGACTGTAACATAACCAAATAACTCCCTAAAATTGCAACCACTAATCACTGCTGACCATTTGAGGGGGAAGTTTGCATTCAATGTAGCAGAATTTTACAACATTTAAATAATAAAATTATCTTTGTCATCTAGCAAATTGTGCGAAGAAAGACTTTTAATATCTTTGACAATAGCTTCCATGAATGCAGAACCAAAAACACTGAGTTATTATGATTCTACAACATAATTCCCTGGTTCTACTCCCAGTTGAAAATTTCAGAAAGTAGCGCTAGGTGTGTATATTTCTGCACCCTATTTTGTCTCCAGTGCTATTTAACCCCCACATAAAGTCTTTGGTAGTTTCTATGCATTTAAAATAAACGATCATCAATCTATGGATGACATTCACATTTACCTTTCTATGACATATCAGTGAAGAAGAGACTATGCATATTTGCATGTCCGGATGCAATACTAGATTGGTGACTTGAATCCTAGCATGTTACAACTCACATGGAGTGGTGGCTCTCAGGTATAGGAACTGATTCATTTGACTAATACAAATCTGTATGCCTAGAAACTGTAGAGGTAGTTCTTGACTTACAACCATTACGGCATCCTCAGGATCATGTGATCAAAATCCAGCAGAAGCCTGAAGTCTTCAGAGATGAACATTTTGTGCTTGTTAAGAAAGACTGGGCCAAGCTATTCATAAAGAAAACACCTTCTGATGGGATTAAGAATTTACATTCTCCCACCCAAATTCTAAGAACAGAACTTGACCTTTAGGACATAATACCATAGGATTTTCCCACCACTATTAGAATAGCAAAAGACCCAAGCTCACTACATTGCAAAACTCCCTGAAGCATCTCAAACACAGAACACCAGAAACCTGTAAAGATTCCTCTACTCATTCAGCCATTTTGTCAGCCACTCCAGAAACATGCTTCTGTCACAGGAAGTTTCTGGCATCCAAATAAACAGAATCCTTCCCAAAGGTGCTTTTTCAGGAGGCAATTGGACTTTCTTGGTTTTTCATTGAAGACATTTTGCTTCTCATCCAAGAAGCTTCTTCAGCTCTGACTGGATGGTGGAGAATGGAAAGAATTATATGACCAGCTGTCTGCAAGGAATATAAATCCTTCTATTCCACACTATCCAGTCAGAACTAAAGAATCTTTTTAGATGAGAGGTGAAATGTCTTCAAAGAAAAAACATGAAAGTCCAGTTGCCACCTGAAAAAGCACCTTTGGGACAACCATGACCTGAATGACTGAGAATCTCCATAGACTTTAAATAGAGTCCTTCTTTCCAATCAGCCTCCATTTTATTTCCAGTGTCCTTTTCCCAGCTTGGAACTGGACTGGATTTTTCTTCCAACACAACTTTCCCAGTTGCCTTCCAACAAGCAAAGTTGGTTTGGAAATCTTGACTTGTTTAGTGACTGCCTGATTTATTTAATAACTGCAGTGATTTGGTTCACCATGGCAAAAAGGTTATAAAATTGGGTATGAGTCACTTAACAAGCACCTTGCTTTAACACAGTGGGAATTCAATGGTCTTAACTGAAGTCATTAGCCAAGTCCTACCTGTATTAAAAAACCACAATATCAACAAAGTACCAAGATTTTACTCAGAAAATACCAGCGTGGATTTGAGAACAGAATGATTCCTTCCATTCATCAAAGGCTGTTGATATCAAAAAGGATCCTCAAATGAAAGGAAGGCAATTTTTTTTATTTTCATCCCTTGTTGCTGAATTTTTAAAGGGTGAAGATTTTTAAGAGCTGACTCTGGCCCAGAATAGATACGTGCAACCTGCTTTTACGGCAATCTATTCCCTCAATTGTGATGTGCATTCATGTGAGTTCTTTGCTCTCTTAAAAGAAAAAGGGGGGGAAAACCCAGACAAGCTTACAATAACTTTAAATTAAAAAATAACAGAAGGAAACTATTTACTTCTTTCACCCTCCATTCTTTTCATCACAGTTTTGAGATAGATACACACACACACACACAAACACACACACACACACAATATAGCAAAATCCCCTATTTAGGATCAGTCCTATATTAAATTGATAGGAGCTGCTTTTGATTTTTATGTTTGGCCTTTAAAATACATTGGGGAATTTTAATTTTGTTAATCACATTGATGTTCTCTAACTTCAGGGGTGGGATCCAGCTGGTTCAGACTGGTTCGGGAGAACCAGTAGTTACGGTGAGCATTTGGGCCTACCCACCTGCCCCTGCACTTATATTTCCCTGTTTTTTAGCTCAGCTGATTTGCGCGGCACATTGGATTGCTGGCATCAGCTGTTTTACTCACAGGCGCTGACATAGAAGGTAAATGTTGAAGCTTAAAAAGGTTGCTATTTGAATGCTGCACATGGGTGTGAGGCGAAGGGTGTTTGGTGAGTGCACACTCACTGAACCGGTTGTTAAACCAGTTGCATCCCACCACTATGTAAGGTAATGTGGGCTATTTCTACAAATAGACTTGGTCTTTATTTTTAACTATCAATTTTATGGAAATCCAGGCATTTTCGACAACAAAGTGTTCTTTTATTTAGAGAGAGAGAGAGAGAGGCTTTGTCCATTCCTTGATAAAATTGTAAGCCTTGTCCCATATGGACCGGGCCATCTGGACTAAAAGCAATCAGGATAGACACTGAATTGTGAACTACAAATGTTGCGCAGAAGGCTAGCAATCTGAAAATTGGTTTCTCTGAAAGTGCTTAACGCGTTGCTATGTAAAGCACAAGATGCTAGCCTCTGATAATAGTGCTTCGCGCAAGCTGCTGTAATGTATGCAAAAGCTTGATGAGTTTTTAAAAAACAAATCTTTTAAACAGTAGGCACACACAAGTACATGCACACCCATGCAATTAAAACACAGAAAACAAGACGTCACATTTTATTTATTATCAAGAAGTTTTTCAGAGCTGGTTTGGCCAGACTTGAGGTCCCCCAGGATTTTTCCTTTATTACTGAGTCTGAAATCAATGAGGCTTCTTTAGTTCAACTATAATATTCATGTTATAATTTTGACCATTGATTTAGCAAAGGACTTTGGGGGGGGGGAGAGAAACCCTTTGCATTTATATTCAGATGCTTTTAGAACTTTCCTGAATTTTATTTTCCTAAACCAGTTTCTAGCATGAAGTATCAGTACGTCAATACCTGCTATATGTTGGCTTCAGAGTTTCATTCATTTTGTCCCCTTGGTTAGGCTTATTCTATTTAACATTTTCTATTAAAAATAATTCAGCATACAAATTGCTTTTCAATCCTTGAATAATTTATCTTCAAAGCTCCCCAAGTAGGCATGAGAGACAAGGCTGGTTGTGTTCATGATTTCAAAGTGTATTGTTTTTCTCTTGATGGCTGTGATGGAATCGTTACATCTAGAGTCACTAGTTATTGTTCAGCTGCAAAAACCACACATAACCACACAATCGTAGAACCTGTAGAAAGTCAAGATGATGAGGAAATTATGATAAATATGTGACAGGGGTGGGTTGCTGCCGGTTTTACTATTGGTTCGCAACCCACACACAATGCGTGCATGCACTGTTCAATGTAAATTGTTTTCTGCACATGTGCAGAACAATTTACGTGAACTGCTCATGCACAGTCACTAAAAACCAAAATGGTGGTGGCCCAGTGGTGGCAAAGGAATGGCGGCCCAGGGGTGGTAAAGGTTCAGTGGTGTGGCAGGCCAGGGTCACTGCCTGTTCTGCAACCCAGGACTGAATTTCATTACCGGTTCGGTCAAACTAGGGACAACCCACCTCTGATATGTAGTGATATCTCCTTTCACTCTTGTATCTTATATTAAATACAATTTCCATTATTTGTTCTCTCCTTGTCCCCTTCCACATACAACTCTCCATCTAAACTTTTCCAAACCTTTGTATAGAAGACAGAGACATTAAGAGGTTGTGGATATATCTACGTACATGATGGAAACACTGCTACTGAGCATTTATAGAGATGGGATTACTAACCTAAAGCCATTACATTTATCTCAGAGTTGAGCCAGGATCCAACCTGGTTTCTTCCAATTAACAACCAGTGCATCATCCAAGCCTCTTTAGATTATTCTTGCTGAGAATATCAGTGTGTGTGTTATTTACACATGAGCAAGTGTGACTGAAGGATATGAAAGCAGACAGATTGGCACGACTGTTTCTAATTCAAAGTTACACAATGCCATTTCACACCTTCCCATTTCAGATCAACTTTTGGAGAAAAATTGAGAACATATGATTAAGTTTGCAACAGGAGTAAGGAGAAAGAGAACTTCAGCTAAATACTTTTCAGCAGAGTGCCTTGGTAATAATCTGGCAAGGGAAACTCTGTTCTGATTAGCTTAATTAAGTGTGAAATGTGATACATTTATATCATGCACATATGTGAAACCAAAAGAATACAGCTCAAAGGAGAAAAAACTTTTCGATAAATCTGTGGTGATTAAACGAATATTTAAATATATGGTTTAAACATTATCAAAACAAACATTTTTAGATTTTAATGAAGAGGTTTTTCATATAGGAGTTTTCATATAGTATTTCTGAACTTCTCCTGTGACTTCATAGATCAACAGCAATTTAAATATTATTTCAAGAGACTGTGATTCAAGTAAATATGAGGTTTTTTTTTACAGGTCCAAATAGTGAATGCAAATTGTGATATAATTTACAGCAAGTTTATGATCAGCCAGCATTCACTGTTGACATAATAGGAAGAAAATAAATATGTGGCCAATAGTTTCTCTTATTTTGACTCACACCAAACCAAACCTCTAAATCTGTGTTTATGATATAGGTAAAATAAATATTTATCATGAAGTAAAAGATACATTTAGCTTGTAAAAGGTAACATCTAGCATTTTGTGTGTAGGTTTTAATGATGCAATGATACTTCCCTTCCTCATTCTCTCTCCACAATCTTATATGACTTCCCAAATTTGATTAACTGATGTTTTTCAGGGGGCAGAAGATGCTACTTAATTTTCATCAATTACAGTGATTAAAAAGTTAAACTCGGTGGCTAGTTATTTATAGAGAGACTGATAAGCAATATCACTTAGATTTATATACCGCCTCACAGTGCTTTACAGCTTTCTCTTAGCCCTCTCTGAGCAGTTTACAGAGTCAGCATATTGCCCCCAACAATCTGAGTTGTCATTTTATTGACCTCAGAAGAATGGAAGGCTGAGTCAACCTTGAGCCTATTGAGATTTGAACTGTCAAATTGCAGGCACCCGGCAGGCAGCAGAAATAGTTGGCAGTACTGCATTCTACCCATGGTGCCACCACAGCTCCTATGTTATTAAATCCATAGCAGAGTGCAATTGTTTGTTTGATTGATTGATATTAGAAGTACTATCGTAATGTTTTTATTTTTTATTAAATTTTGATTTTATGACAAAAAATCCTAACTGCAAAGATACAGCACCATTATTTGTTGCTATATGGCATCTTCATCATAACAAAACACCGGCTATCGTATTTTTATTTTTTATTAAATTTTGATTTTATGATATAAAATCCTAACTGCAAAGAGGTAATACCATTATCTGTTAAAGCACACAGTATATCTTCATAAGAAAACACAAACTTTGGAATACGGTCTCATAATCTATGTTCCTTGGAAGCTTATAATTGGCTGTTATTTTAACCAATTGTATTCATGCTGAAACAGACTAACGTTGGGGGAAATGTCTCTATACAAGAAATTGGATTCCACAGTGCTAGGAGACCTTCACTTTTCAGTGCTGACTCCAATTGTGATTAATCCTCATGAGTACTCACTATGTAAAATTGCGCAAATGGCTAACTTTTGACATTTCTTAGAAACTTACTGCCAGATAATTTTCCGGCTGCATAGAATTTTTCCATGGCAAAATAGAAGCTTACAGGGAATTACTATCAATGCGAAAGAATGATATTTCTGCTGGTTTTTAAAAAAAATAAAAACCTATTTGGTAATCTCTGAGTTATTACACATATAGATTTCCAATAAAATAATAGGTTACATGCAAAGGAGAGTAAAATAATCAGCAAAACAGTCCTACATAAACCTCACTGAATCTCCTACATTCATTGTAATTGCTTCTTCAGGTTGTAACAGACGAAAGTCTCTTTTAAATACGGGGGCTGCCATCGCAATCTGCTAAAAATGTAACTTTGTTCAAAAAGAGGAGTTATAGAATTGCTTATTGCAGGTCAAATATATCATAATCATTGTGCCATGAAGATATTCAAGCATCCTAGTTTTCTCTCCACCGGCCGTAATTGCCATACTTCAATGTTACTCAAATCTCATTAGACATGAAGCATTCTGGGAAAGAATGTCTATGGAGATTCTCAGTCATCTAGATCAGGGGTCTCCAACCTTTGCAACTTTAAGTCTGATGGACTTCAACTCCTAGAATTCTCCAGCCAGCTTTCTGGGAGCTGAAGTCCTTCAGACTTAAAGTTGCAAAGGTTGGAGACCCCTGATCTAGGTCATACTTGTCTCAAAGGTGCTTTTTCCTTCAAAAGGCAACTGGACTGTTATTTCTCCTTAAGGAAGAAGAAAACATTTTGCTTCTTATCCAAAAAGCCTCATCAGTTCTGATGGGGGAGGGGAGAGAAAGTTAGGTGCTTACACTTGAGACTGGATGGTGGGGAGTAGAGTGGAAGAATAGATTCAAATAGGACAGTGGGGTAGGTGGGTAGGAAGGATTGGGGTTTCTTTGCAGTCATCTGGTAGTTAGCTCTCTCGGAAAGCTGTTGAGGGCACTTGGGGGACTTATCTGTGCTCTCAGGGTCATCTGAATCAGAGTGCAATTGGTTGTGGAATCTTTTTGTAACTGATGTAACTGGTGTTGTAAATTACAGATAGGTGGTGTCTTATTCCTCCCCCTCTGTTGAGGGAGAGGTGTGCAATTCTAACAGCTGGATTCTTTTAACCTCCTTTTAATCAATGTTCCTCTCTATCCAAAATGTAGACTTTGCTGTCTTCAAAAGTGTGACCTTTGTCTCAGTGGTGAGATTCAAAAAAATTTACTGCACGTTCTGTGGGCATGACTTGATGACCATGACTTGGCTTGGTGGGCGTGGCTTGGTGGGTGAGGCAGAGGAAGGATACTGTAAAATCTCCATTCCCTTCCCACTCCAGGGGAAGGTTACTGCAAAATCCCCATTTTCTCCTGATCAGCTGGCACTCGGGAGGCAGACAATAGATGAGGGCAGGGCCAGTCAGAGGTGGTATTTACCAGTTCTCCAAACTACTCAAATTTTCTGCTACCGGTTCTCCAGAACTGGTCAGAACCTGCTGAATACCACCTTTGTTTGTCTTACAAATGCAGATAGACAGCTGAATCTTGTCCTGATGGGTTTGATCTCCTATGTTGTCCCTGTACTTGTGAAGGACAATCCCCCCAAAATGTCAGGAAAAAGAGTTGCTGAATTGTGGAGGAACAGGAGTTTTCTTCTGCCAACTAGACTGAAAGCAATTTCCTGGACAGATCCCAGTACTAGACAATGCCGATCTGATTAAAACTACCACTTTTCTATTATTATATTTATAAAGGGAACCATTAAATTCTCAGATTTAGAGTTAGTCCAAATTCTGAAATGTTACCATTCCTCCTGAAGGCCCAATAATTCACTGAGTTTCCTCAATGATTGCCTTATTTTTGTCTCTAATAAACAATCTTTTGTTGGAATAATTTTTCTCTGAATGCCCTTGTGGTTTCACCACTTACATACATACCTCTTGTTTTCACAATCCTCAGCTGCATTCTGAGCACATCTGTGAAATGATTGCACTCTTTATTTGATCTCAGGAGATGGCAGCACTTGGTTGAATTCTGTTTGGGATAAAAGCTAAGGAGGGTCAAATCTAGTTAGCACTTGAGTGGCAAAGTAGTAAAAAATACTAGGACTCAACATGAGATTATTATACCTTTTTATTTTTTATCTGAAACTATCACCTGAAAACATGTCATAGCTGTTATTGTTATTGATGATAATGTTTATTAGGATTTCATTAGATTTAATTACCAACTGCTCCAAAACAATTTTGGGTGATTCACAACATCAACAGGAAGCAACATTAAAATACATTCCATATAAACCAAAATATTCTCATTGCTGTTTGCACACTTATATTACAATTAGAGCTCTGAGTTTTGGGTCAAAATATAGAATTGGGTACTTATCAGTATATCAATAATATCAAACTTCAAACCAATGAATAACCTCACTCAACAGTTTCATGTGGATGTTTAAACAGGAAGAGGAGAGAGAGGGTAAGTCACCATGAAGGAACAAAGAGGATCACTTTAAAACAGTGCCCTCAGTTCCCAGCCCCGAAGGCTGTTCAGAAGGATCACTGATAGTGAAAGTCATTAGGAGCTCAAAAAGCACCAGGATGGATATATACCATCCCATCCTGGCTTCATAAAAAATCAATGACAAATGTGACCAATGATATCTATGGGCTGAATCCAGCTTGAAACCTAGGAGTAATGGGTCAAGGTAATACCAATATACCATCCATGTTGATATCCAAGAAGAAAATCATTTGTAGGTTCAAAATGACATTTCCATTTGGGCAACAACTCAAAAGAACATCACTTTCCTGCATCTCTGAAGGTGAACATCTGCAAGGAGCAGAATCCTCAGAATGGCCTTTTCTACTGCTCTTATTAATAGCACAAATCATTCTGTGGTAGGCAATTGTTTAGATAAACAGTTCGTAAGTCTTTTCGCTCTCTCTTAGAAGATTAAGAAAGGAAAAGAGCAGACCAGGATTGGACAATATTTATCCTTAATTTCCTTAGACCACAATAAAAACTATATATGGGCCGTTTCTTGGTCCCCTCTGAAGAGAATTATGAAACTGACAAATCCCTTGTCAAATTCATGTATATAGCAAAAATATTCTTTGTTTTTATTTTTCCTTTTCGAAGAACCTTTGCATTTACCTCCTCACAACTCGTGGGTTTGAGTTTCTGGAAGAAAAATGCTAATTTAACCGCTTTGCAGCCCTCTCACTTGCCTAGACATAAATGATTAGATGTGAAATTGACAAGGGTTTTGTCTGGTTTAGTGAGAGGGCTGCAAAGCAGTTCAATTAGCATTTTTCTTTCCAGAGTCTGAAACTCAGGAGTTGTGAGGAGGTATATGGCAAAGTTTTCCCAAACAGAGAAAAAGAGCAACAGCATATTTTTGATACACAGATACACACACACACACACACACAGAGTGAATTTTGCAGGAGTTTCAGCTACTCTGCATTTGAGCTGGAAATAAATTAGCTCAGTTCACCCACACAGCTAACATCAGGACAATACAGAGGTCACAATTCTTTTCAAGCTGGTACCAAACCTGTCTGTGGAAGTGCCCTTAGTTATAAACTCTGAATAATCAGCTACAGGGAAAAATAATATGCCTAGATACAGCGAAGCATTTCAGGTTATTCTAACAGGTTCTGAATGTTTTGTTTATCATAAAATGAATATAAAATGGTTTGGATTTTGAGGACATCTGAAGACCTCTCTTGATTTAGAAGTGGTTGTATATGTGTTGATTATTGTGCAATAAAGTGAAAGCTACAGATTGTTTTTCTGAAAGCTCTTTTTCCTACAGTGGCAATCAAATCCAGTCCCTCTTAATGGATTTTCTTCCACAGAGATGCCTCTGTTCTCCAGCAGTGGACATGAAGTAATGAAACTCCATTATGTGGTTTCTTAAAGGAAAAGTCACCCAAAGGGGGATTGGAAAAATCATCTCTGATCCTTTGGGTCCATACACTAAGCCTGCTACAGAATTATTATTGATTCTGGTTCCTTTGCAGCATCTTGCACTATTCCTATTTCTGTATCTTTCTGGAGAGGTACTTTCTTTGAGCTCATTTCTCTCAAAGGCACAGGTAAGGCAAATTCTCTGACACTGAATAAAACAGCAGTGTTAAGACAATTCCACAAGAAACACAAAAGAGTAAACCCTTCAGCAAAATTTATTCAAGATGTAACATTAATTATCTACACATATATCACTGCTTTCTGGTCTTTGAGATTCTGAAACTCATTCAGGTAGTGAATGGAATTTTCTTCTGTTTTGCTTCTTTATTATATACCTCTGATTTTAGGGATGTTGCCCACACAGAAAAAAAAATTGATACAATGATCTCATTTTTTTCATGCTTCATCAATGCACACATCCCTATTGTTTCAATTGTGAATAGGTAACAGACTGTAAATTGAACACAGCATGGATATTATTTCTTAAAGGATATTTTTTTTTAGGAAGAGGAAGGGATCAATTTTGGAATAGAATAACAGAGTTGGGAGGGACTTTGGAGGTCTTCCAGTCCAACCCTTGCCTAGGCAGGAAACCTTACACCACTTCAGACAAATGGTTATCCAACATCCTCTTTAAAAACTTCCAGTGTTGGAGCATTTACAACTTCTGCAGGCAAGTTGTTCCACTAATTAATTATTCTAACTGTCAGGAAATTTCTCCTTAGTTCTAAGTTGCTTACCAGTTATACCAATTATATTTTAGAAACTTCAAACAGTCAATATCAGGGGTGTCAAACTTGCGACAACATGTCACATGATGTATCACAACTTTCCTCCCTTTGCTAAAATGTGGTGGGCCTGTCCAGCATGTGACACATCCAGCCCATAGGCCACATGTTTGACACCCTGGTCAATATAGTGGTTAAGCTCTATGCCGGCCTATTTAGCCACATTTTCTAAGCTGCATGTATGCATGCAAACTGCGTGGAAGGCACACACGCTCATGAAGCAAGCATCATGTGCACTCATGCTCACAGTTTCAGTGTGCGGTGAACCAGTGGTAAAATTATGTGAAAGCTACCTCTGCCTACGACTGAGCAGCTGGACTCACCTAACATTCCATCTTAGTGTCAGATAGAATAGTCAAGATTTTCAAGCTCTGGGAAAAAGACTAAATGGACAAGTATAGTCCAGTTATAGTGTGTGTGTAAGTGTGTGTGTATGGAAAGAGAGAAAGAGAGAGAGAGAGAAATTTACATTACCGTATTTATCGGCGTATAACACGCACCGGCGTATAACACGCACCTTCATTTTAAGAGGGAAATTTCAGGAAAAAAAAAATAAATTTCAAATAAAGAACTTTGAAGCAAAATAAGGGTAGCTCAGAACTTTTTTTTATTAATATTATTACCACTTATAAGGTAAATAATGTAAAAGGAAAATGTGGTGAAACTCACTTAACGATGGCCTTGGTTAGCAACCAAACTTTTAGGCTCAATTGTGGTCATAAGTTCTTTCTTTCTCTCTCTCTCTTTCCTCCTTCCCCCCTCTCTCCATTTCTCTTTCTTTCTCTCTTTTTCTCTTTCTTTCTCTCTCTTTCTCTTTCTTTCCCTTCGTCTCTCTCTTTCTATCTGTCTCTCTCTCCTTCCTCTGCCCATCTCTCTCACTCTGTGTTTGTCTGTCTGTCTGTCTCTCACTCACTTAATCAGTCTCTATCTATCTGTCTCTCCCTCCCTCTCTCTGTGTGTGTCACTCACTCTGATTCTCTCCCTCCCTCTCTCTGTCTCTGTATGCCTGTCTCTTCCTCTTTCCCCCTGTCTGTCTCCGATTCATTCTCTATCTGTGTCTCTCTCCGTCTCTCTCCCTCCCTCTCTTTCTCTCTGTCTCTGTCTTTCCCTCCCTTCCCCTCTGTCTCTCTCTGTGTATGTCAGTCACTCCCTCTCTTCCCTCTCCCCCCGCCCCAACCGGGGAAGCAGCAGAAGGGCCGGCATGCCAGAGGTTACGGACGCCTCCTCCCACAGCGGGCCAGGTGGCCCGGCAGGGGCGTCAGGCAGAGAAGCCGCGAGAAGCCGCGCGTATCTCCGCCGGCTTCCTCCGACAGGGAGGAGAAACGTGTGCTGTGGTGGCTGTCAGAGGGAGCCGGGGGAGATGCGCGGGGCTTCCCTGCCCGATGTCCCTGCCGGGCGCAAGGCTCTGGGAAGGGCAGAGAAGCCGCGTGAAAGGCAGAGAAGCCGCGCGAAAGGCAGAGAAGCCGCGCGTATCTCCGCCGGCTTCCTCCGACAGGGAGGAGAAACGTGTGCTGTGGTGGCTGTCAGAGGGAGCCAGGGGAGATGCGCGCGGCTTCCCTGCCCGATGCCCCCTCTTTGGCCCTTCCCCCAGCCCGTTCGCTCGCTCCAGGGGGCTGTGGCTCCGGCGCAGCCACAGCCCCGGGCATTCCGCCCGCCCGTTCGCTCGCTCGAGGGGGCTGTGGAGCCGCGCGTACAGGGAGGCGGGCGCCCGGTGCCCGGACGGGTCCGGCGCAGCTCCCCGACATGCCGGGCCCTCTGCTGCCGACCACTGTAAAAACATGGCTTCGGCGTATAACACGCATACATCATTTGCCCCCTATTTTCAGGGGGGGAAAGTGCGTGTTATATGCCGATAAATACGGTAAATTGGATGTTTCTGTCTTCAGTTCATTTCTGATACGCAATTAAATCTTAACTAACTTCAGTGACAAATTTTCCAACCAGAAATTTCTTTTATATGGACAAAATGTGGAAAGTTGATCTACAATACAATACAATACAATAGCAGAGTTGGAAGGGATCTTGGAGGTTTTCTAGTCCAACCTCCTGCCTAGGCAGGAAACCTTATACCATTTCAGACAAATGGCTATCCAACATCTTCTTAAAGACTTGCAGTGTTGGGGCATTCACAACTTCTAATAATGTCGACTTTTATAGTCTGCTTAGCCTTTCCATACCAGATCATATCATAATGCAGCAAAATGTGCTGATTTCATTCAAGCCCATTGTAAGTCCTATAAGCTTGCATGACTTAAAAGCTTGTTATAAATGTGAAATCAGGGTGAATTCATGTTCTGAATGTGGTAGGTAGGGTGTGTGTGTGTACACACGTACTTACCACATTCAGAACATGAATATGAATATATATAAAACCAAAGACAGTTAAATGGATTGTACTGGGATATGTTGTATATTAGAAATGAGATCTCTTTCTGCTTTAAATGTTTATATAACCTCTGCTGATATGAACTCTAAACAGAATTGAATGAGCTTTGAAGATCAACACAAATATAAATCAAAGACTTTCAAAGCATCTATTGAACAAAATGTTCAGAGAATAAAGTAATGCTAAACAACTCAACAAATAAATACAACTTAAAATAAAGCTCTTGAAATTGCACTTTATCATAGTAAAGGTAAAGATAAAGGTTCCCCTCACACATACTGTATGTGCTAGTCATTCCCGACTCTAGGGGTTGATGCTCATCTCTGTTTCAAAGGCGAAGAGCCAGCACTGTCTGAAGACATCTCCGTGGTCATGTGGCTGGCATGACTAAACATTGAAGGTGCATGGAATGCTGTTACCTTTCCACATAAGTTGGTTCCTATTTTTATGGTTTCGAACTGCTAGGTTGGCAAAAGCTGGGACAATTAATGGGAGCTCACTCCGTTACGCAGTGCTAGGGATTCAAACCATCGAACTGCCAACCTTTCTGATTGACAAGGTCAGCATCATAGGCACTGAGCCACCATGTCCCCCTACTTTATAATAAGGTGGGTTTACATTTTTACTGGCCAGAAAAAATATAAGCTAAGCTAAGATAGATTCTAGAAAAATTCTTATTTTCAATTTTGTTGATGGGTTTTGAGATGTGTGTATTTATTTCATAAGTTCATATAACTCCTCTCTTCACAGCACATGCTAGCCTGACAGAGAAATTCAATCCATGATATCCTTTAAATTTCACCCTTGAGATTCCTTCTCTTGAAGGAAAGCTCCACTTTTTCTATATAACAATGGACCTAGTTTGTATGTCTCCACCCCACAGTCAACATGGCATATACTTTATACTACTGAGATAGTATTTAAATTAGTGAGAGAGATTCCTGAGGAAGACAGGTCATTTAAATTTCTATTAAATGGTAGTAGGTGGTACCTAGGGAAAAATGGGGAGGAGGATGAATACTAGTTGGAATCTACTAGAATCTTCATAATTGCTTATTGCATCTTATCTTGAGAATTATCTTTACAACTCTGTTCTTGTCTAGATATGGAAATGAAAATGTGTACACAACTATCAAGTATGTTCTAGGATTGAATCCCAACATTTAAATGAAATTGCCATGAGAAGGCAACATAGCGTCATCATATACCAGAGCATCAGAACATTTGGGAGCAGCCATCAGACATCAAAGCTGAGATAAGTGAAGCAAGAGGAGATAAGTAACCCTAAAATCAGCTAAAGCTGAGCCCCCACCCCACCCCTATGCCCAGAAAAAGGGAAAGGCCCTAAGCGAGCTGGGTTGAGATGGACTAAACTATTGGGTAACGTGATTTATGATGCAGACTGAAGGGAGGAAAGTAACATGGGCAGAGTTCAGAAGCAGATAAAGAAAGCAAAAAAGATGGCTGCGAATAAGAAATGCCTAATGAAATTCCTAGAAAATAAGATTTGAGCCGTATGCAGTTATTCAATCCAGATAAACCATAGAAGCCAAATACTTACAAGAAATATGTGTAATTCTGGCACATTTGAACACTGGAAAGGCAGGCTGGAGTCTAAGATTCACAGGGCAGGAATATAAAACACAACACTGAGAGTGTGAAAGTGTTAAGGAAGCCATATAACACTCGTGAGAAACAGGCACTGTTATTCCTGACTTATTCATGTAGATTTTACCAGGCATTACTTTTTCGTTTACTTGCATTGCTAACAGATTTAAAGTAGAGGAAAAGAAGCAAAGGAAGGATGGAAAATACATGCTAGTGCATGGGTATGGGAAATAATACGAAATTTTACCAGTTTGAAATTGTTGGTTTTTTCTTTGCATAGATTGACATTGCAGTCAGAATCAGTAAGTTATTCATCATGCAATCTGTTAGATGTAAAGATTTTTTTTTCTCTATTTTCCTTCAGGTAACATTTTAATTAAGTTAGTGAAATGCTTTTTAAACTCCAGCTAATTGTTGATTCTAGACAGAAATTTTACAACAAAAGGACACAAAGAAGAAAATAAGAGTCATAAATCACTCACAATAACCAAGCTTTAATTTTCTGTTAAAGAAATATTCCAGAACTGGAAAGCTGTACATAGTAGTTCGGAATAATGCAGCAAAAGAATCACAAGACCAATAATCCTGAACAGATCTTTCTCATCAACCTATTATGTACCTTGGCCTTTTTAGCATAGATGATTTCCATCTGAGATTTACATGTTGAACAAGAAAGCAGTAAAAACTGACCAATAAAATTAGTTATTATTCCTTTCACACAGAAAAACTGAACTCTTGGTTTATTTTTATTTATTTTAAGATGGCGGGTACTTATAGTACCTTATTTATTTGATATATGGCAAATTTCTGAGTGAAAATCAATTGATTTTAACTTGGGGGGAGGAAAAAACTATTGGGAAACTTGATTGGTGCTGTCAGAAATTTAGGCCATACTTGATGTGTGTACCCTGTGACAGATTTCTTTTCCAGATGGCTCTACAAGAAAGAACAGGAATAAACAGTTCCTTGTCAAACTCCATTTTAGTAGCACAAAATAAACAATGTCCTTATTTAGACTTTAAAGGATGTAAGGAGCCATCATAATCATGCAAAAGATCTTATTTTAAATCTGTATGGACAAAAATATATATTACAGTATTGTAGTTCTATAATTAGAATTATATTCTAAGGTCTCTGTTCTCTTCTGAATATTCTGAATGAAGAAAATTCTGTACATTCCATTATTAACCTAACTATCCTTTTAAAGAACTGGAATAAAATGAGCATTTAATGTTTCCACTTTCAATTAAAAATGAGATTTTGTGGCTCTGAATCTAAGCTATGGCAGTAAGGATGTCAAATCCCGACTATTAGAAATATTTTAATTTTATTGAAAATCAATTGAGTGAACACATTAGTAGTTGAATTTCAACTAATCAAGGAATTACTTTAGTTTTTGAACAATGTAATTGTTTAAAATTATATTCAAAGTATAGTGCGCAAAAGTCTAGCATCCTTGGTCAAATTGTATGTTTCAATGAATCCCTAAGTGAACAGGGAATGGCAACATGTTACATGTAACATGTTACATGTTACAAAGATGAATACAATGACCTTTTTGAAAATGTGCATGCACACTTGCTGTATGTACAGTTATTCACAGATTCAATATAAAATCATGAATAAGGCAGGTGCAGATGTTTGGGCATTCTCCGAGTTGATATGGTCCTTTAAAATAAACCAATAAACTTGTTAATAAGGCCCCAAAAGGTAACTGACTCATTAGGTTTACAATTAGCCAGAAGAAGACAATCCCACAGGTGTACAAAACTCTAACTCCTTTAACCTTGCAAGTTGTGATAATTATTCTATGTCTAACCACCATGAGATCTTCTAAATAGATATCCAAGGAACGCTGAAAAGTGTGGTGTTACTGCTAGTTGGTTCTGCTTCCTGTGCAAATAATCAAAACTAGTATAGTTGGGAAACAATTTAAGCTACTATTTAGAATTATGGAATGGAGTATCTTAAGGGCCAACTCAGAATTTGATCTCTGAAGCCTTTTATACCTCTCCCTGGCTACAACTTCATGTCCCATCTGATCCAGTAGAGAAGGAGCGCTGCAGGTTGCATTGACTAGAGCTTTTCTTTGGCAGATCCTGTTCTGCTATGACCCCATAATTTATGTAATATATCCCCCCACTCCACCCTAAGTGAGGCCAACCTCATCTTTTAATTTTCCAAAGTCCTTCAAGGGCTAGTTTGTCAGCAGGCCTAGGGACCACAGGGGACTGGTAAAATATTGAGATGGTGCCTGGGTAAATAACATTTCCTTTTTGCCTAATCTTTGTTCTGTTTTTTGTGCCTTTATCATTTTAATGTTTTTAGAAAAAGATATTAATGTTAACCTGCATTAATACCTTGTTAATTATCTTCTTGTACACCACCCAGAGTAACTTGATCGTGAGATGGATGGTTATATAAATGTGACAAAGGAAGGAAGGAAGGAAGAAAGGAAGGAAGGAAGGAAGGAAGGAAGGAAGGAAGAAAGAAAGAAAGAAAGAAAGAAAGCTGTTCTGAATATTTAGAAAACCTTGTGCGCGGTTATATACAAAGATAAGTCAAGGGCCAAGAGAAATCCATTGGAGAAATGAAGAACCTCTTTTGCCTAGAGCTTACTTTCTTCAACTTGCTGTCCCAAGCACTTTACTGCCATCTGGCAATAGAAACACAGCTTTTAAAATTTGCAGAAAAGGCTGTTCTACAGATGCCCCTACGCTTCTGGCTTGTTAGAAAAGGCCTGTGGTGTTACTTCCAGGCATTTGAGCTTCATTTGCTCAGTATTTTAGAAACTTCTTCACATCTCGTTTGCCAAGCTTTTAATTATATATATTATTATTATTATTATTTATCAGCATAAACGTAACACAAATATAACAAAGGCAATGAAAAAATAGCTTTCTGCCTGGATGGCTCCTAGGGTGAGCCGAAAGACAGAAAAGGGAGGCAGTTCTGCTCCCTCCCATATTTGGGGCATACCAGGGTGTTGTGACGACCATCTTTAAAGCGCTCCATGGCTCGGGGCCTAGTTATATGCGAGACCGCCTCCTGCCCCATACATCCCTCAGACCGATACGCTCCCACAGAGAGGGCCTCCTCAGGGTGCCGTCGGCTGGACAATGCCGACTGGCGACACCCAGGGGAAGAGCCTTCTCTGTGGCTGGGCCAGCCCTCTGGAACGACCTACCCCCTGAACTCCGCACCATCTCTGACCTCCGCCTCTTCCGCAAGTGTCTGAAGACACATTTATTCCATCTAGCCGGCCTAGCGTAACCCCCTGTATTGACCATTAGACAGTTTTAAATTTGGGATTTTAATTCGGTTTTTAGCACAGGTTTTACTAGAATAAGTTTTTTAAATTTTATATGTTTTGTATGTATTTTAACATTCCTGTGCGCCGCCCTGGGTCCGTTTGGAGAAGGGCGGGATATAAATTTAATAAAATAAAAATAAATAAATAAAAAAATAAAATAGTATATACTTATTCCCCTGGCTCAGCTGATCAAGGAGGAGAACCTGTGGCCTAATGGCAATTATAACTGCCTCACATGTAATACTGGCCAGGTTCATATCCAGTAAAGGTATGGCTAGCTGATGAGAGCTAAATAGCTTGAAATTGATCTATACTAGTCCCCCTTTATTTATTTATCAGCATAAACATAACACACACACACACACACACATACATACACACTTGTCCCAGCTTCTGCCAACTTAGCAGTTCGAAAGCATGTAAAATGCAAGTAGAAAAATAGGGACCACCTTGGTGGGAAGGTAACAGCATTCCATGCACCTTTGATGTTTAGTCATACCGGCCACATGACCACAAAGACATCTTTGGACAGCACTGATTTTTTTGGCTTAAAACATAGATGAGTACTGCCCCCTAGAGTCAGGAATGACTAGCACTTATGTGTGAGGGGAACCTTTACCTTTACCTTTTATATATTTAAAATGTTACTGGTAATTTAAATCTGTGCTTTAAAAATATTTTGATAGATTTGGTGTTGTTGTTTTTTAAAGATCAACCATCCTGCATAGTCATCAAAATAAGAAAATAGAGAAAGCCAAGAGGGAAACAGATTGACTTCTGATTGAGGAATTCTCAACTCAGAATGTCTTCTGCCATTCTTTCTATGTGAGCGGCTGACACATGGTTCAAATCGAATGCTCCCTTTGGAAAAAAAAATAACATCTTTGTTCAATCATAAACTCATTTTTCTATCTTGTCATGAAATGCATTTTTGTTTAAAAATAGAAAATTACTTTGTCATGGAAAAACACTAGCCAATGATAACAGTGAAAACAATAGTAATGGGTAATAGACAACAGAACAGGAGCAATGCTGAAAACATTATGATTTAGTAGTACTTGTACAGTTTACAGACAGATCATACAATCCTATGTAAGTATTCTTAAAACAATGTTTTGCTAGGTTCAGTGACCATCACTCCCAAGTAAATGTGCATACAGTTTTTCAACAAACTAATAATTTCCAAGTCATCATTTCTCCTTTCCAATTTATTCTTTACTTCTACTGGTAACAATAATTAACATTTCTTGACTGTGAAAGGATTAAGGGTTGAAAAGAGCCATGGTGATCACCTTAGCTTGCTGCATTTTAAGATCTAATTGTGACCAAACAGCAGGGAAGAGATTCCATCTTCATTGATCATGAGCTCCTTGTTTCTCATTGATTTATTTGTGTCCTGTCTAGCTCTATTGATAATTCAAAAAGCTTCTCCCTGATTCTGACTATGCTGCAATGCTATGTTGCATACTTGAAAATATGTGCTCTGTTCAGCTCATTGGAATGTCTTTGGTGCATGAAAACAGTGATAGGATTGCAACCACAGAATGGACTGGAAAAGCAAAGGGGGTAGACGTGATTTCATTGCACCTTTAGGTTGCACCTAAGATATCAAATGCAAGAAATCAGGAGTCAAGGCAGTTCAAATGGAACAGCTGGAACAGCTTGCCTCCAGAACTGGAACAGCTTGCCTCCAGAAGTCTGGAACAGCTTGCCTCCAGAAGTTGTGAATGCCCCAACCCTGGAAGCCTTTAAAAAGATGTTAGATAGCCATTTGTCTGAAATGGTATAAGGTTCCTGCCCACGCAGGGGGTTGGACTAGAAGACCCACAAGGTCCCTTCCAACTCTGCTATTTTATTATTGTAAATGAATCCAGGTTTATTACATGCTAACACTTCTACAAGAATCTGAACTACGAACAATCAAAACAAATTGGCAGTAGATAAGGGTCAATGGAATTCAAGGTTGGCTGGAGTTAGATCTCTTGTGGCTGTGAAGGGACTTTAAACCGATGATACACCCGACTCTTCCCTGGTCATCTCTTACGTAAGACTTTTGAAAGATCAAGAACCACAAAAAAGAGGCATGATTGTTCTGTTGCAGAAATGGATAAAGTCCAAATCCATGATGAATTGGAATGATTTTGTAAGCAGATTTCCATTTTGCTGCAACAGAGCAGATAGTCATCATCTCTTCTGCTAGGATTCAAAATCTTTGATTCGGCCTGCTGGTTGTGGTGCACTGCCAATGGTCCCAATGTCAGAAAGGAAAGTTGAGGCCCTTTGGATTCAATGACTGAAAAGTCAATCCTTAAATCTGAATGAATCTTGTGACGATATGCTTCATTGCTTTCTTTTTTTACAGAACCTTGGGAGAGGTGGAGAAATTGTCTAAGAGTTTAATTATTTCCTTCATCTCTCTGTTTCCCATTTGATTTCGTTCCTAGGTAATATATTTTTGCTGCTGAATAAAATTTTGGAGTGCTTAAGACAAATTAAAATGGCATAGTTCTACCAAATCTCACTCTAATTTCTAGGAAATATGGTATGCTTCATCCATTAAGCAATCAAGGTATGCTCCAAATGTCATCCCATTCTGAGAAAAAGCAAAAAAGAAGTTAATATAAATAGACTGTAAAGTGGACTACTAAAAGCTTCAAACATTCTCTGTCAAGCAGGAAGGTCCTTGGTGCTCTCTGAGCTTGGTTATTTTCTTGCAGATGTTTAATTAATCAACCAGCTAACATCATCAATGCACTTGCAATGGATTGCTAAGAAATTTAGCACTGCCCTGCCCTTCAAGTGAGGAATGTCAAATCTGATCTATCCATGATGATAGGAACAAAAAAATATCACCATTTCTGGAATCCCACACTAAAACACCAAAGCATAGAAGTCTTGATCTGAGCACCAAGTCCAATCAAATTGCTCTACAAGTGAATTAATTATCTGGTCTTTGTTAATTCGTTTATGTTCCATTTGTCTGCAGAAGGCTCAAGGTTGGCATACCTCAAGTGTTCCTTGTGTTTTCCCTCTTAACATAACAACAGCCCTGTGAAGTTGGCCTGAGTCAGTGCAACTGGCTCCAAATTCAGATTTGAATTTAAATGTCCCAGGTCCAAACAGCCTAACCTACATTCTTCTATTATATGCGCCATAACATCAAATGTATCTCTTTTTAAAGCATATGATTTGTAGAAATGATTTTGGAAGGAACATTTATTTTTATTTTTTCTATTCCACCCATATAGAAATCAAACTTCTGGAAAGCAGATGCTGGCTTACAAAGGTTGAGGTTCTCTAGTGACTTTTCTGCTTCTGCTTTTGGTGAGCTGTTTTTTAATATCCTCACTATGGGCAGTTGCCCAGATGAAGCAAAAGAATCTGTCCCCATGCACAGAGACAGATGTCACAGTCATGAGTCATCAGTAAAACCTAAGCAGGCAGCAAAGGGGGTAATATTACCTAATAAAATGCCTGTCTCCAGGGAAAATTAAAAGTGCTTTGCAAATCTATGTGCATCCTGTTGTAGGCAAAGGTGGGTAAGTAAATGAGGGTAATAACTTGGCTGCAATAAATCTGACATAAGATCTAAAGAAGCTTCAGCCACGTTCCCAGCCCAAATAGTTAAGCAGCAGGAGAAGCACTGCCAGATTAAATATTTATGCCCTCATTTTTAGCCTCCTAGCTTTAAGAACGTCTTTAGCAACCTGGTGCATTGGGCAGATCTAAAATAACACTGGGGTATGATTAAAGCTTGTGTCAGTTGGAAATAAGGCTCACTAAATTGAGGGAGCCTTTGAATAAGCATGCATGCTTAAACTAATGAACGTACTTGTCCTACAAATATCCAAGTTAGCGGTGGAAAGAGATGCAGTGCAAACCCTCCACCTTATCCAACTAAGATCATCCATGATTGTAATTGTGGTTCACCTTTCAAAGGTTGGAGCAAAGTTCATGGACTAGCTGTGATAAAGAACAGGGCCCAGGAGATATTTCTGCTGGATCTCCAAATCATGGGTCCATCTATAGCTCCTTGCTGAAAGCAGCATTTTCACATGTGGAGAGAAGAGTGGAATCTGCATGTGCCCCCTTCCAAATACACATCCTAAACATGGAGCAGAAGTTTGGAAAAATATGCTAAACTTTACATACAGGTGAAGCTCGAAAAATTAGAATATCGTGCAAAAGTTCATTTATTTCAGTAATGCAACTTAAAAGGTGAAACTAATATATGAGATAAGACTCATTACATGGAAAGCAAGATAGTTCAAGCCGTGATTTGTCATGATTGTGATGATTATGGCTTACAGCTCATGAAAACCCCAAATCCACAATCTCAGAAAATTAGAATTTTGTGACAAGGTGCAATATTCTAGGCTCAAAGTGTCCCACTCTAACCAGCTAATTAAGCCATAACACTTGCAAAGGGTTCCTGAGCCTTTAAATGGTCTCTCAGTCTGGTTCAGTAGGTATCACAATCATGGGAATGACTGCTGACCTGACAGTTGTGCAGAAAACCATCATTGACACCCTCCATAAGGAGGGAAAGCCTCAAAAGGTAATTGCAAAAGAAGTTGGATGTTCCCAAAGTGCTGTATCAAAGCACATTAATAGAAAGTTATGTGGAAGGGGAAAGTGTGGGAGAAAAAGGTGCACAAGCAGCAGGGATGACCGCAGCCTGGAGAGGATTGTCAGGAAACGGCCATTCAAAAGTGTTGGGAACTTTCACAAGGAATGGACTGAGGCTGGAGTCAGTGCATCAAGAGCCACCACACACAGATCCTAAACATAGGCTTCAAATGTCGTATTCCTCTTGTCAAGCCGCTCCTGAACAACAAGCAACGTCAGAAGCATCTTACTTGGGGTAAAGAAAAACAGACCTGGTCTGTTGCTCAGTGGTCCAAAGTCCTCTTTTCTGATGAGAGCAACTTTTGCACCTCATTTGGAAACCAAGGACCCAGAGTATGGAGGAAGAATGGAGAGCCACACACTTCAATAAGTCCAGGGTCAATGCAGCCATCTACCAGTAGATTTTGGAGCACTTCATGCTTCCTTCCGCAGATGAGCTTTAGGGGGATGCTGACTTCATTTTCCAGCAGGACTTGCCACCTGCCCACACTGCCAAAAGCACCAAAACCTGGTTCAATGACCATGGGATTACTGTGCTTGATTGGCAAGCAAACTCGCCTGACCTGAATCCCATAGAGAATCTATGGGGCATTGCCAAGAGAAAGATGAGAGACATGAGACCGAGCAATGCAGAAGAGCTAAAGGCCACTATTGAAGCGTCCTGGTCTTCCATAAAACCTCAGCAGTGCCACAGGCTGATAGCTTCCATGCCACACCGCATTGAGGCAGTAATTGCTGCAAAAAAGGCCCCAACCAAGTACTGAATACATATGCATGCTTATACTTTTCAGAAGTGCAATATTGTTCTATGTACAATCCTTGTTTTATTGATTGCATGTAATATTCTAATCTTCTGAGATTGTGGATTTGGGGTTTTCATGAGCTGTAAGTCATAATCATCACAATTATGACAAATCACAGCTTTAAGTTTCACCTTTTAAGTTGCATTATAGAAATAAATGAACTTTTGCACGATATTCTAATTTTTCGAGTTTCACCTGTAGATATGGAGAGAGGTGGAATTCAGCCAATTCGGACCGATTCGGGCAAACCAGATGTTAATTTTAATCTGGTTCACCAAACCAGTAGTTATAAGGACTGGCTGGCCCCACCTATTGTGTCCCTCCCCTCCCAGGAGTCTCCACGTGGCCTGTTTCAGATGTCAGGTAAGTGCAGAGCCCACACAGAGGCTCTGGGAGGGTGAAAAATGGGCTTATAAGAATTACCAGAACTCTGGAAATGGGCCTGTTTCTGCCCTCTGGAGGGCCTGCGGAGCCTGGGGGAGGATGTTTTTGCTGCCCACCCAGCAACCGGGCAGAGAACCGGTTGCTAAAAAATTTCAATCCCACCCTGGATATGGACAATAAACATAGACATATGTTTGAGCATACACATGCTGAATATTTATGTACAATATAATCTTTGCAAGGTGTACAATGAGAATCTCAGCAAAAACTAACCCCTCTATTCCAAGATACCAGGCAAAAACATTTTCCACACCTACTTGGAGTTCTAAGGAAGTGAAATTGAGAATTTTTACAAGATATGGGTTCGGAGGACTTCCTAATTCACTGAACTCTACTTGAATAAAGATAAGTTGCAAGACTTTGAACTTGGTCACATTATTCAAATTTTCCTGGAAATGATTTGTTTTCTGCCTCTTACTTCATGGACTGAACCATGTCCAGAGCCATTTAATAATTCTGCAGTACTGGTTTCTTTTTCAAGTGCCTCCCCTTTTATATTGTCAACTTCTTCACTTGTGGAGGAACAGTAAAACTTGGAAACACAATAGGTTCCCCTTGGCTTTACTTTACTTTTACTTTATTTCCATTTCTATACCGCTCCTATCTCCCCAATGAGACTCAGGGCGGTGCACAGGAAAATTAAAAGAATACAACAAACAGACAATAATAAATACAATCATGTCATTAAAATGTAATTAAATTACATGTGGCCTGTGATAAAATATAGTTAAAACTGTTAAAACAAATGTTAAAATTCAATAACTAAATCTGCGGTAATTATATCGTGATCTAAGCTAGGCCAGCTAGATGAAAGAAGTGTGTTTTAAGCAATCAGCGGAAGAGGCGAAGGTCCATGGTGGTACGGAGTTTGGGGGGTAGGTTGTTCCAGAGGGCTGGACCTGCCACAGAGAAGGCCCTTCCCTTGGGACCGCCAGCTGGCATTGACCGGTAGATGGCACCCTGAGGAGGCCCTCCCTGTGGGAGCAGACTGGCCGAAGGGAGGTGTGTGGTAGGAGGTGGTCCCGCAGGTAGCTAGGCCCCGTGCCATGGAGCGTTTTAAAGATGGTTACCAACACCTTGAAGCGCACCCAGAAGGCCACCGGTAGCCAGTGCAGCTTGCGCAGGAGAGGTGTTACATGGGAAAACCGTGAGGCTCCCAAAATCCCCCACGGGGCCGCATTCTGTACCAACTGGAGCCTCCGAGTGCACCTCAAGGGGAGCCCCATGTAGAGAGCATTGCAGTAGTCTAGGCGGGACGTAACGAGTGCTTGAGTGACGGTGCGAAGGGCGTCCCCATCTAGAAAGTGGCGCAACTGGCGTACCAGGTGAACCTGGTAGAAGGCCCCCCTGGCCACGGCCGTCACATGGTCATCCAGGGATAGCCATGAGTCCAAGAGGACGCCCAAGTTGCGAGCCCTTTCCACGGGGGCTAATTACTCGCCCCCGATAGCCAGTGATGGAATCAACTGGCTATACCGGGACGTTGGAAACCACAGCCACTTGGCAAAAGAAAACCTCCTTTTGGACCATGCTGGACAATTGACTATCCTTTCCTTGTTAGTAAAATTTAAGTGATTAAGCTACTGTTGCCTGTGCACTAATTTAAATGCAAAATAGTTCACATGACAAACTCCCTTTGTGACCTTGCATTTGAATGGTATACATAATAAAAATGTTAATTTGCAAATATAATATTGTGGAATTAATCAATTTATAATGAATATTATTCTGAGGCCAAACATTAAATAATTTGACATACAATAAGAAAAACATATTTCACAAAAGGTTTGCCCTGCTTAATAAATATTGACTATTTTTCTCAACATGGTTATTCTCCTTCTTACAATTGAGTTCTGTTGTGAAAGACCAGAGAAGAGCATCACCTGTGCTCAATTACTATTGGAACATTCAAACTTCCTCACCCCCACTCCTCCACAATTCTCTTTTTTTATATAGGGCATAATTCCCATTGGATCAGATGCAAGTAACCATAAGTTTGTTTCCCAAAGAATCTGTGGTAGAACCAGAGGTGTGTTCCTACTGGTTTAAACCAGTTTGGCCGAGAAGGTAGTAACTCGGCCACCCACATACCTGAACCAGTTCTATTGTCCGTGGCGCTATCTTGATTTTTGCTTCTGCGCATGCGCAGAACAATCTCCATTGCAAAAATGTAATTTTTCCCCTTTTCTAATGTCCAATGCATACACAGACCTTTTTAGGTGTAAATGTGCGTGCACGTGGAGCATGCATTAGGCATGCTAGTAAGCAAAGAGAGCAAACATTTTTGCATGCCGAACTGGCAGTAATACTAGTAGCAATCAATCCCTGGGTAGAACCCCCAGGTAGAGTGAGGGGAGATGTAATAAGCCTAGCGAGCTTAGAGTTCTTGCTGGGAAGGAAGCAATGGAGGCTAAACCCTACTTCTGCTAACCCATCTACCCAGAATTCCTGAAGGCTTTATTTGGTCATTTCCAAGGGAATGGAGTCAGTCCAATGAGGTTCTTGTAAATATGCAGGCAGCAATAAATCAGCTCATGGTGTCATTCTGGTTACTTTACACCTGACAAAATCTCTAGAATTAAGATACTAGCTTACAGAATGGGGAGAAAATGGATTTCTCTTACAATTATTGGCATATTCACTGAAATTGACCAACACTGTCTTTATCGTTAGCAGCGAATGTTGAATACGTCAAATATATGGCTGAGGTTTAGGTGTGCCTAGGTTATACCTGCTTTATATTACTCAAAAATATTACCTAAAAAGCTTTGATTGTTCAGCATCATAATGGGTGGAGGATATCAATACCAAAGGGGGGAGGGGGTATTTTGTTACATAAAAGAATTTATAACGTATTGTCCTAAATCTTACAAAACTAGATATTTATATAATATCTATTTTATAATATGAGTGGAATGGCATAACAGAAAAAAAGTTATTGGGCCACTGAATATTATTGCAACATTTGCTAAAGATCCTGAGGATACCCATCATTTCAGAATTACCTGGATTGATAGCTGCCAATCTACCCCTAGATTTGGCAGAGCACTATGGGATTCTAGGAAGATGACTAGGAACTATAAAATAATTATAACAACAACAGTTGTTCTCCTAGCTATCTGCAGGATCGGATCCTGCCTCATACATCCTCACGGCCGATTCGCTCCCACAGAGAGGGGCTTCTCCGGGTGCCGTCCACTAGACTGTGTCAGCGGGCGACACCCAGGGGAAGGGCGCTCTCTGTGGCGGGCCCGGCCCTCTGGAACGACCTTCCCCCCGACATCAGGACAACTACGGACCTCCGCTCCTTCCATCTTAAATTAAAAACTTACTTTTTCCGTCTGGCCGGCCTGGGATAGCCTCCTTGCCTTGGGATTTTATAGAATAGGTTTTAGTTTAATTGGGATTTTAGCACAGGGTTTATTTAATTGGTTCTTAAATTTTGTTGGTATATTTATTGTTGTTTGTTATTTATTGCTTTTATGCTACCTGTGCACCGCCCCGAGTCCCCATGGGGAGAGGGGGCGGTCTAGAAATAATAAATTTCATTTCATTTCAATTTCATTTCATTTCAATGACACTTTGAATGCAGTTTCTGCTTTGAGAGAAAGAGGCTTTTCAATGCCCGTCTTCCAGCTTTATATTTGAAATGGAACAGAATGTGAGCTGTTTTAACTATTCCATTACCAGACCTCTTTCTCCTCTGCATTTGTAGCACTGACAGAGTACTGAAAGCCCGTCAGGCTGTGACCTACCCAGTCAAGATTGAGCAGAGATGACTTCCGGTTCCGGCTTCTGGCGGCGACGGACGAGTCCTGGGACTCCTCCGCCGTTTTGTTCTTTTTTCTGCCCCTAACGGGGCAGGGTGCCCCCTTTTTTGGGGGGGGACCCTCCGTAGGACTGACTTGCCTGGACTGGTTCAGCTGGCAGCGGCTGGGGAACGGTCCTTGTCTTCGGTCTAGGTGGAAGAAGACATGCTGCGGGGGGCTTGGTTCCCTTCGCCAACGGAGGACGGTAACGAACAATGAATTTGGAGAGAACGGAGCGCTCGGGTCGGATGGCTTTGCCGGGGCTTGAGCTGCGAGGTGAAGAGTAAGTGACTTTAAATCTTTTTCTGCTGGCAGCTTGGATTGAGAGAAACATGGAGGGGGGTGTTTGTTAAAAAACCCCTCGGATTTATAAAAGCGGCGTTCGGAAATGGCTCCTCATTGTGAGGAAGCGGATATTTCTCATCCGGACTTTTGTGGAGTAAGTGAAAGTGCTTTGTGGCTTGTTTCCATACAATGTATCTAAGTCCGGCTTTATTGAAACAATTTCCTTTGCCACTTTCTCCTGCTGGCTGCCAGACTGGGCGGTGGAAGATGGCTTCCCTTTGTTCCTGAATGACTATTTCTTATGGAAAATTACCAACATCTCTTTGTGACTGGGACTATCTCTCTCTACTAATGGAATTTTTTTTGGGGATTAATTGATTCCTTCCCTGGAGTGCCTTCTATGTTTTAACAACTGACTGTGAAAATTGCTTCTCTTCTGGGCTCTACAACTTGTTGCAATTTTGATTTGAACTTTCTTCTGACTTGCTCCAGCGGCCGCACCCAAAAAACGCCATTTTAGTGGCACTGACTTTAATAGCTCACCATGGCTTCAAAAAAACAACCAGAAAATCCAGGATTGGAACAAAGGATGACAGCTATGGAAGAAGTGTTACACTCCTTGGTGCTTGAAATTAAAGCCTTGAGGAAAGATCATTGCAGCTCTAAGCTTGAACTTTTGGAAACACAGAAAAAATTGATGGAGAATACACAGAAGACCGAGGAGTTGGAGGTGGGGTTGGCTGGGGCAAAGGGAGAACTGAAAAATGTTAACAGTGAAATTGGAGATTTGTCTGGTCATATGTCTAGGATGGATTTTGAAAGGATGTCATATTTTTTAAGATTTCAGAATATTTTGGAGGAAACTGTTAATGCCTTCCTGATCTCATGAGTACAATTTTAGCAGACTATTTACAAAAACCAAAGATGAGATCAGGGGGGACATTGACCTAGTTTACAGAATAAATTCAACATATGCCAGGATAAATGAAGTACCCAGAGAGATGCATATTAAATTTGTTAGAAGGTCGACTAGGGAGGGAATTCTGAAGGCACAGAGAGAGGGCCCGTTAATTTACCAACAAAAGGAAGTCGCTATCTTGAAGCAGATCCCAAAAAAGATTAGAGAGATGAGAAGGAAGTATTCCTTCTTATCCAAAAAATTGTTCAGCCACGGGATTTGGTTTAAGTGGGTGATGCCAGAAGGGATGTTGGTGTTCTGGGAAGGAGGAAGAGTAAGGATTAAAACAGTTGCTGAGGCGGAAGCCTTTCTTAAAAACATGCCTCTATCCTGGGGGAAGATTCAGGGGGGTGGAGGGGGCCACGGCCCCGCCCGCTGGGGGCCAGGAAGGAGAACAAGAAGACACAATTGCCAAGAGACTTAGATCTAAAAAATGACTTTGCCTTTTTTATTAAAACTGTAAAACCTTTTATCTGGATGTTTTGGATGATTGCCAGTAGAGAATTTAGAATTGATGATGTATGCATTTATTTTCACCCTGTAGTATTATTGAAAAATGTATTACCAATGTTTCATTATGAAGCCCTGGAGGGGCCACTGATCTCGACGTGAAAGTTCTCAAAATGTTTCTGTATCACCTTACCTTACCCTATTTGGAAAAATTTGTAAAAACCAATAAAACTTTTGCAATATAAAAAAAAAGATTGAGCAGAGATGTCACGGCTAATCAGTGATCAATTATTGCCAAATAACCATAATCACAATGCAACCCGGTCACTTCTGCAACAAGCCACCATTGGAATAGGAAGAAGCCACTGCCAACCCCCCTTGCTCTCTGCTCTCCACCCATCCATCTTTTTGGTTATCATATTGATGTAGCCTCTTTGTGTTTATTTATTTATATTTATTTATTTAGTTTGTTATTCATGTACAAGATAACAGGAATAACAGATAATTTTGTGTACTATACTTAGGTCAGACCTTAGGCGGCATAGTTCTAGGTTGTCCAAGCCCAAAATTTCGAGCCTGGTGGCATAAGGTATTCTGTTGTGAGCAGGGGAGTGGAGTACTCTTCTTATGAAATACCTCTGGACTCGCTCGATTGTGTTAATGTCCGATATACAGTGTGGATTCCAGACAGATTAGCTGTATTAAGAATTGGTCTAGCAAAGGTTTTGTATGCCCTAGTTTGTAGTACAATATTATCGGAGAAGAAGTTTTGCAAGATTAGATTAACAACTATTAATGCTCTTTTGTCATTGTTTATTTTATAGTTCTACTATTTTACTTCTGTTTATACACCCTTAGTTTTTCTTCCTTTTTGTTATTGTAGCCTTATAGTGAGATAGGCAGTAAATAAATTTAACAAACAAATAAACAAACAAACAGTAAGAAAGTAAGTAAGTTAAACTTGGTTAACTGAGTTGTGCTGGATCAGAATCAAAGCCCTCATCCAAAAGGGCTCAGTGACCCTACAAATGTAACTATTAACTTCGTTCAAAGTAAAACAACAACAACAACCCTGTTCAGAAAACTCTCTAATAATCTTAAAAATACACTCTGAAGATATATGGCCCCCTATGAAGCAAACATTTCATTACAGCCAGAGTCAGGCTGTTAACCATTCAGAGCCACATGCAGAATCTGGAAAAGGGCATAATAGCAATGCTATGAAGAAAAGCTGAATTGAGACACATTACTATTATTATAAATTACTTGAAATGGGAGAAGAAGGTTCCAAGACTATTAAATGTTTTCTCAATGCCAAATTTAGTCTGACTTTTCACCCATCATTAGCCATTCTCCATCTAAGATAAGTATGGTATTATTCTTAAAATGGAAAAAAAAATAGAGCAGGAAAAGGGAAGACATTTTCATAGTTAGAATTATTTCAGGAAAAAAAATCTTTCAAATTTTGTGACGTTCAATCATCATCATCATCATCATCATCATCATCATCATCATCATCATCATTATTATTATTATTATTATTAGGATTTATAGACTGCTCCCTTTCCCCACAGGAAGTTAAAAACATATAAACATAACAATTATAAATAATTAAAACCGAATTAAATAATTATCCCCTGTGCTAAAATTTTAAAATCATTAAAACTACTACCCCATTTAAAGCCCAATTAAAACAATTTGAACTTCAGACTATAGGCTAAGTGAAATGGATTAGGCCAGACCGGCCTGATGGAAAAAATAGGTCTTTAGTTTCTGGCGGAAGGAGCGGAGGTCCCTAGTTGTTCTAAGATCGGGGGGTAGGTCGTTCCAGTGGGTTGGACCCACCACAGAGAAGGCCCTTCCCCTGGGCGTCGCCCACTGGCATTGCCTAGTGAACGGCACCCGGAGAAGTCCCTCTCTGTGGGAGCGAATCGGCCGAAGGGATGTATGGGGTAGGATGCGATCCCGCAGATAACTAGGTCCCATGCCATGGAGCGCTTTAAAGGTGGTAATCAACACCTTGAAGCGCACCCGAAAGGTCACAGGTAGCCAGTGCAGCTCGCACAGGAGCGGTGTTACATGGGAGTACCTAGAGGCTCCCATAATTGCCCGCGCGGCCGCATTCTGGACTAGCTGTAGTCTTCGGGTGCACCCCAAGGGGAGCCCCATGTAGAAAGTATTGCAGTAGTCTAGCCGGGATGTCACAAGCGCATGAGTGACTGTGCGAAGGGCATCCCAGTCCAGTAGGGGATGCAACTGCCGCACCAGGCGAACCTGGTGGAACACCCCCCTGGCACATGGTCTTGCATAGACCGCTGGGTATCCAGGAGGACATCTAAGTTGGGTGCCTGATCCACGGGGGCTAGATGTTCACCCCCTATGGCCAGTGATGAAGTCAACTGCTTGTACCGGGACGCTGGAAACCACAGCCACTCGGTCTTGGATGGGTTGAGTCTGAGTCTGTTCCTTCCCATCCAGACCTGCACGGCTTCCAGACACCGGGACATCACTTCGATGGCATTGTTGGGGTGGTTTGGGGTAGAAATGTACAACTATGTATCATCAGTGTACAGATGATACTCTACCCCAAAACCACGGATGATCTCACCCAGCGGCTTCATATATGTGTTGAACAGGAGCAGTGAGAGGACCAACCCCTGAGTCACCCCACATGTGAGGGGTCTCGAGGTCGACCTCTACCCTCCTGCAAACACAAATTGTGATCAGCCGGAGAGGTAGGAGGAGAACCACCGTAAAACGGTGCCCCTCACCCCCAACCCCTCCAGTCGATGCAATAGGATACCATGGTCGATGGTATCAAAAGCCGCCGAGAGGTCTAATAGGACCAGGATGGAGGAGCAACCCCCATCTCTGACCCTCCAGAGATCATCCACCAACGCGACCAATGCCGTCTCAGTGCTGTGCCCGGGCCGGAAGCCAGACTGGCACGGGGCCAGATAATCAATTTCCTCCAGGTGACGGGGAAACTGTTGTGCCACCACACTCTCTACAACCTTTGCCAAAAAGTGAAGGTTGAAGACCGGACGATAATTTACTAACAATGGTCCAGGGAAGGCTTCTTGAGGAGAAGTCTCACCACCGTCTCTTTCAAGACGGTAGGCAAGATCCCCTCACTTAAAGAAGCCCTCACTACTTCCTGGAGCCAGCCTCCTGTAATCATTAGAAATTACACCGTTTCCCCCCCAAAAGGCTCAGATGTCACAATCTATATAAATAAAAATGTAAAATAGTTTGTACGAATCCACTAATCTCAAAAAGTACTGGACCAATTTGCCTCAAATTTTGACACAACGTAGCCAAGGACTTCCGATAATACAATAGCTAATCATTTTGTGCCTAGCACACTTGTATCATGTGTAAAGTAAACACAAAAAAAGTACTAACTGAAAAATGTGTTTACTCCCTGTAACTCCGTCCACCAACAGTCATTAACTACGGAGGCCTCTTATGGCCAAAAAGGCACTGGAGTCAAACTATTCTCCAAAGCATCTGAGGGCAGAACAAGAAGCAATGGGTGGAAACTAATCAAGGAGAGAAGCAACTTAGAACTGAGGAGAAATTTCCTGACAGTTAGGACAATTAATCAGTGGAACAGCTTGCCTCCAGAAGTTGTGAATGCCCCACCCTGGAAGTCTTTAAGAAGATGTTAGATAGCCATTTGTCTGAAATGGTATAGGGCAGGGGTCTGCAAAGTTGGCTCTTTTAAGACTGGTGGACTTCAACTCCCAGAATTCCCCAGCCAGCTATGCTGGCTGGGGAACTCTGGGAGTTGAAGTCCACCAGTCTTAAAAGAGCCAACTTTGCAGACCCCTGGTATAGGGCTTCCTGCCTAGGCAGGGAGTTGGACTAGATGACCTCCAAGGTCCCTTCCAACTCTGCTATTGTAATATTGTATTACAGTAGGTAGGTAGATAGGGGAATAGAGAGAGGGGGTTGCCACAAAGAAGAGGGAGTCAAATTATTCTCCAAAGCACCTGAGGGCAGAACAAGAAGCAATGGGTGGAAACTAATCAAGGAGAGAAGCAACTTAGAACTGAGGAGAAATTTCCTGATAGTTAGAACAATTAACCAGTGGAAAAGAAATTGCCTCCAGAAGTTGTGAATTCCCCAACATTGCAAGTCTTCAAGAAGATGTTGGATAGCCATTTGTCTGAAATGGTATAGGGCTTCCTGCCTAGGCAGGGAGTTGGACTAGATGACCTCCAAGGTCCCTTCCAACTCTGCTATTGTATTATTGTATTATAGTAGGTAGGTAGATAGGGGAATATATAGATAGGGAGAAATACAGTAGGTAGGTAGGTAGGTAGGTAGGTAGGTAGGTAGGTAGATAGAGGGATAGATAGGGAGAAATACGGTAGGTAGGTTGGTAGGTAGGGGGATAGATAGGGAACAGCGCAGTAGGTATGTATGTAGGTAGGTAGGTAGATAGGGGGATAGAGAGGAAGAAATACAGTCGGTTTGTAGGTAGGTAGGTAGGTGTATAGATAGGTAGCGAGAAATACAGTAGGTAGGTAGGTAGAGGAATAGAGAGAGAGGGAGAAATACAGTAGTTAGGTAGGTAGAGGGATAGAGAAGGGGAAATACAGTAGGTAGGTAGGTAGATAGAGGAAGAAAGGAAGAAATACAGTATGTAGGTAGGTAGAGGGATAGATAGAGAGGGAGAAATACAGTAGGTAGGTAGGTTGGGGGTTATATGGTGGTTGTGTGTATGTGTGCAGGTGTAGATCTACACACAGATTGGTTGGCCATTTAACCAGACTGGGCCACAGCAACGCGTGGCCGGGTATAGCTAGTTATAAATAAATAATAAGAAAGACAGCACCTTATTGTGAGTTTTCTTTCATGGAATGTGGTTGTTAAAAATGATTTATGGTAAAGGTACAGTAGTAAAGACCATCACTGATACATTTCAATACATTCAATCATTAGATGATACCAAGAAACAAGTGTTCCTAAATCTAGGGCACCAAATAGTTAGAGTGGCAGATTATAGAGGTTTCCATGGAAATTTGGATGAATATGGACATTTTGCTCTTTTTTATTGGCTAATACCAAATGAAACAGGAAAACTGACTCTTTGGCAGTAAAAATATCAAAGTAAATAAGTCACTCACAAATCTGACAATTGCCTGCATATGGCTACCCTTGCTCTTCTATGCAGGATGACGATGGTGATGATAATGATGATGGTGATTTATATATATTTTAGCCATTAGTAGGTTATAATCAAACCAAATTTGCAGAACTGACAAATGATGCATTTTAGAATCGACTTCCTAGGATTCCTTTTTCTCAAATGCTGCTTGGAAGAGAGGGCCCATACGGGCAAAAAATAATGCTAAGATTGTGATCTAAGCCATTTAACTGTACAACATTGCACAAACACACACACCTACATGGTTAGCAAGAGTACATTTCAGTTTATTTTGGGAGGGGAGGGATTTTAAAAAGGGATTTTCATTGGTGTTGTTTGGTCGATGTTGTTTACCTATTGCAATGACAAAAGCTGGCTCTGCAGAATGTTATTCTGTCCTTTGCACTTGAAATGCTTTTCATCTAGGGGTGTAAAAGATACCTGTATTTTGATTATTATTATTATTGTTCTCCCAAGGGAAGCCAATCCATTCGACTTGAAGCAGACAAGAGTATTAGAAAGTGCAGACCCGTAAGGGATGCAGAGGCATATTTTCACATCAGAAGTAAATGAGGCAAAGACGGGGCTTGACTACATATGTTTCTGCAAATGCATCCCTTCCATTATGCATGCTGAAAAGACGGCTGGCGGAATCCATTCAGATATTTTTGGGAACGAAAGCCGAAGACTGAAAATGAACACCGATGCCCTTTTCTCTCTCATTCCCTCCGTGCAGGCAGTTCGTTGGAAAGTTCTAAGGCCTCTCAAAATCTACAAGGTGCCTCAGAAGTGACAGAAGCCTCAGATAAATCCCTTTCTTGAGAGGTACAAAGGCTGACAGAAGAACAAAGTTATTGCCAAGACCAACAGTAAGTTCCTTTCTCCTCAGCAGCAGAAGAAATGAAAAATCTTGTCTAAAAGCCAAAGATGCCAGCTCTGATTCGAACCAGGGCACCCCACGGCTTAAGGCACTGCCTGAGCCCCCCTGGTGTAAATTGCTGTCAAACATCGGGCCATACAAGACCTGGCGAATGGGAGATAAGCCCCTTTTGTCGTTAGCATAGCAAGAACAACACTAGAAAATAACTTTGATAATTAATAAGTTGGTGACTACTGCACAGCTTTAAAATTTGTCCTGAATGAAAGGGCAAGGATATTTCAGCCAGCATCTAAAGCTGACAGGAAAATTAATTGTGACCAAAGTTTAGTTTGGTTCTTTTTTCTCCTATCTGTGAAGAGAAGCATAATTTACATTCTTTTTTCATCTGACATAATTCTCCTTGCTCTGGTTCACCCAGGCTATTATCTAGGTTTATAACACTGTGTGTCCTGAGGGTGTGTTTAGAAGAGGACTGGATCTAGTTTTCTTCATTACTTTGGATTTGTGCTCTCACAGCTTCCGATGAATATTTCCAGGCTGATTTTTGAAGGTCACATACTATTATTAGCCTTCCATTCATTAACCACAATTAGCCATCCTTGTTCATTTGCAAGATGGGAGATGATAGCATTAAATAACCCACTCACCCCATTTTATCACCCAAACAAGTAACGTCTTGCTCTGTCTGCTCAGTTCTTGAATCTTTGGATTCTTTCTTCTTTCTCCACCCATAACATCCTGATGTCTTCTTTATTTGTTTATTTACTGGTTAAACTTATTTGCCGCCTATCTCATTGTGGGGCTACTCTAGGTGGCTATTTATCCTTTTTTTTAATGCCTTGCTATTAATGCAAGGGTGAAATGCTATCAGTTCAAACTGGTAGTTAAAAAATTCTTTAAAAAAGTTTTTAAACAGTTCTGATGATCATGCGGCACAGCTGATTGTCAAAACTTTAAAAAAAACTTTTAAAAGCATTTTTAACTACTGGTTCACACGAAGCAGATTTCAGAGCAGTTCACCTCTGTACTAATGTCCACTTTCTCATTATTATTTTTTAAGGGAATCGACACAACAGTAGAGAAAATCCACATCTAATAAATGGGAATTCCTTTTTTTCCATCTCCTTTTATCCACTTTCAGAAATGTGAAGAAAGGTCATCCAGAATATTCCGTTGTCCATTGTTAGTTACAATCTATTTTTAAAGCATAGCCTGGTGTAATGGAATTACTAGACATGCATAGTTGAAAGAAATATAAATGGCCCCCTCAACAAGAAGTCTACAATTCTGTGGAAGTGTCAAGCCTGTTCGCATAATCAGGTCTTAAGGCCTTTCAGACTATCAAAAGGGGCAGTGCTAATCTAATTTTGGGAAGAAGAATATTCCATAAGGCTGGCACAACAGTAGAGAAGATATGTCTCCTGAGACCCACCAAATTTAGAATCCTAGCCCAAGACACCCATAGCATAATTTTCTTGAGATATTCAACGGGATAGGATGGCGTGAGCAGGGGATGATGGTTCCTGAAATAGCCTGGTCCAGTCCATGAAGAGCTTTAAAAGTTAAAACCAACACCAAGCAAACATTGCAGCTCTTAGAACATTGTCATAGGAGCACACATACCTGCCCACACCACTGCCCTCTGAACAAAGTGAAGCTTGCAGATACTTTTCAAGGGCAGCCCCACATAGAACACATTGCAATAGTCCGATCAGGGTGAGTGACTATAAGCAGGACCTGCCAATCCAAAAATAGGTACAACTGGCTGATAAGTTGAACCTGCGCAAAGGTCCTCCTAACCACCATTGCCACATACAATTTAATCAGAATTATGAATCTGGCAAGACTCCCCCAAAATAGTAATGACTGTTTTGAAGACTTTTACTGGGAATGACATAGGTGATTCAGTCAAAGTTCTCACAGAGCATAGATTTTGTAATCCTTGGGTCTCAGTTGTCAAACAATAGATCCAAGATGTATTCTTGGTCGATTGAAGAAGCTTTGAGCTATGAAATTGGAGTTTCAAAGGTGAAGTCCATGGTACTTTCTGACCTTGGTTGTTTACTTGCAGACATTTCATTACCCAATGCAGACACTGATGATATTACCTAGTTGGATTCCACAGTTCAGCAAGCTACCTACATTCTTTTCTATTAGACATTCAAAAGTAGAGAAGTGGTAGAGGAAAAACTGAATTGAATTCACTAAATTCATTGAAACACATTGGAGTTTCTCATTAGGGGAGTTCACACATTGATACTGGTCTATTGGTTAAGGCACCAGGCTAGAAAGTTGGAGATTGTGAGTTCAGGTCCTGCCTTAGCCATGGAAGCTGGCTGGGTGACTTTGGGCCAGTCATTCTCTCTCTCAGTCTAACACACTTCACAGGGTTATTGTTGTGGGGAAAATAGGAGGAGGAAGGTGTGCTGGTTATGATCACCAACCTTGGGTTGTTTGTAAAACTAATAAAGGTGGGATACAAATAAATAAATGAAATTGTATTTCTTTCCATGCATTACATACTCTGAACATTGTCCCATCAACCAAAGTAGGATGTCATATATTCTATTCCAGCTAGAGTATGAAAATTTGTGCATAGCTGTTTTGCCATTGTTTTTTTTTTTCCTGGATAAAACTTTTCCCTTGTTATATGATGTGGACTCTTCATTTCCAGACTCTTAATATTTTCACAGTTTCAATTCTTTTTAGCTAATTGAACTCAAGTGTGAGGACAGAGACCCTGAGCGTGCAATTCGCTTTGTACTTGACCTTCTTTTCTAATGAAAATGGTCAGAGGGAAAATAATTTCTGACCTTTTTCTAAACTACCATTTTAAAGAAAGGTCATAAAATGTGTGGTGGCATTTCATCCCCAGGAACTGTTTGAGGGAACTGTTTATTTGGATTCATTTCAATCAGGATTCAGGCCTTTATCTGGCACTAAAACAAATGTGGTCACCTTTGATGATGATCTACACTCAGGCGTTGACATGGGGAGGGCATTCCATTGATTCTGCTGAATTTTCAGTGGCTTTGGACATTAACAGGTGTTATTCTTCTGAATCATTTTGGAAGTCTTGACCTTAGAAACGCCTAGAGTGATGATAGCAGAAGACTAAATAGGATATCGCTCAGTTACTTGTGTAGATTTGACCCAACGATGTGTCAATAAACAGAGAGTCATGGTCTCATCACTCTACCTGGGGTTATGTTTGAAGATCACTTGGAAATCCCAGTGCAAAAGGCAATGGTTAAGTTGTGAGTTAAGTAAGAGGCATTATTCTTCTATTTCTGTTGCTTTATAGTTGCTGCATTGGCTACTAATACGTTTCATTGTCCAAGTAAAAGTTCAAGGTTAAAAACTTTTAAAACCCTCTGTGCCTTTTGATCTCCATACTCCTCTAATCAATCCTGCTGTTCAGTTCTTCCAATGGGAAGGTGCTTTGAATCCTATCCTCTAAGACAGGGATGGCAAACCTTTTTGGCACTAAGTGCCCAAGCCGGAATGTGGGTGCATGTGTGCACACTAGAGCACTGGAAACCCATAGACCAGCTGGCTGGTGCTCATGTGCGCACCAGCCACCTGGTCTTAGTGCATTCCTGAGCACCAGAAACCCAAAGACCAGCTGGCTGGCATGCACATGCCCATTATCTGGGCCATTTTCAGGCTGTTTTTCGGGCTGTTTTCAGGCTGGATGTTTTTTGGGATGTTTTCAGGACATTTTCTGATGCTTCAGAGCCTGAGAAGACCAGCTGGCGATGTGCGTGCCGGAAAGCAGAAGAGCAGGTGGCGATGGCGCGCGTGCCATAGTGAGGGCTCTGCATGCCACCTCTGGTGCATGTGCCATAAGTTCACCAACATGGCTCTAAGAAAAATTCCAATTCTGGTGACCCTCATGTTATGGCACACCTTGCTTCTAGGAGTTTCCTTGCCACTTGTTTTACCGGCCTTTGTTAAGGCTATCAAACTGCTTCAGGGGAGATGATTGGATTGACTACTCAGTAGTAATTTTTCCTCTGTCTCTTGGCTATACAACATTGTCTGTTGCTTCTTATTTCTGCATGTATTGCATTTTGATGGTATTTGATGTATATACTATTATGTACCTGATAGGGTGGATTTATTTTCTTTTGTGACTATTATAAACCACTCACAACCTTGGAATTTGAAAGACATACACACATGAGACACTTGTGCATACACACACACACACACACACACACACACACACACACAAGCCTAGAGGAATCTTTTGGGAGAGATCCTCGTGGAGTTGCATTTGTGATGTCCTTAGTATATAGATAGCAACACCCAGTTATATATCTTATTTTCTGCCTCATTTCTTGCAGCTGTGGAAGTCCTGAATTGATCTCTGGAATGGTAACATTCAGTTGAGATACTCCGGGGTCAAGTAAGACCGACTCAGCTATGTTTACATAATCAACTCTGAATGCAATGGCATTCGCTCTGCATATGGTGTGCATATAGGGAATATTTGAGGCTAAGATGATGCAAATATAGGTCTTTTTGAACTTCAGCTGCTGCATTGAGTGCAATGTCAAATTGCCAAAGTTTCTATTCTCCTGTTATTCTAATCATAATTCTACCCTCAGCTTCAGACCTCTATTATTGATCTAAAATGTGACAATTAGAGTTGTAGCCGGCTCTAAAAGATCACTGCAATGAAGAGACCTTTCCTCCAGTTCCATTGGTAGTCACTTGGATTCTGATTGAATGAAATTGAAGGTGATGATTATTCACTTAAAAAAAATTAAACAGCTTGGGATCAAATCATTTACCCACAACTTCCCATTTTAATATGAATCTAAACAGCCTGTAAGCTACTTCCACTTTCGTTTTGTTTGGGCTTTTTTACATAGAAGGTGAATATCTGGTTGATTTCCATGCAGTATTTTGTTTTGTTATAGCTTCGTTTAATGAATCTACTCATTCACATTAGTTCATATTTTAAATGTATGTTCTCAATTGTAATTTTTTTTTTAAAAAATACTGTGTGTGTGTTACATAGACTCCTATTCATAGTTTTCTTGCTAGTTTGTTTCGTGGTGGTTCAAATAGAAAAGCAAGATGAACATATATAAGGTAGGTATGTAGGGCAGATCCATTGAAATCATGACTCATTAATTACCACTGATTTAAATGAATGTATATAGATATGAATATAGAATTACGCCAATGTAATGATTTTAACATGTATTGGTTTATATGATTGTCATTTTGCTATCTATTGGTTCAGACCAAAAGGCACAGCATTTAGTTCCATATTAGTATTATCACCATGCTACAGTAAAATACAGAATTAAATATTTTTCTGTTATACCAATTTCCTTTTTGGATCAGAAGACAGTAAGTATATATACCACCCTAACAATTGTGTTTAGGGAGACTACCTGTGGTTACACAATGTATTTAACTTCTAATCAGACCACTAGCTAAAAATATTAGAAATCCATGTGAGATAAATTTCAGGATGAACATAGATATGTTGAAATATACCTCAAATCAGAAGTTATAGATGCATGCTGCAATGGATAATTTTTAAAAGTTTTTGCCATATTTCCCAGGTAATTTTCAAATAATTGTCCTCTAAATTAATACATGGAGCTTCATGTTTAATGTAACAATGGCCACCGAAAGTCTACCTTTATCATCACAGAGTTTTTGATTAGTTACCAGTTGTTGTCTTATCAATTCATCTTTGTCTTATCAATTCATTTTTCTGAAGAGTAACATTCCTGATTTATAGAGGGTACCCATGTTTTAGTTGCTAGTTTCACCTTGAGTAGTTAACAATCACCGAATGCAGTTATTTCAACACTGAACAAGTGACGTCTGCTTATACTACAGATCATCCTATAGAAAAATTATTCTGCAGCTAACTAATTACTGAACTGTTCCAAGATAATTCTTTACCAAACATTTGTCCATCCTATTCACAGAACAAAGACTGAATCAAAGAAAATGTGGTTCACTCAGCTACTGAGTCCCAACGGGAGAGAGGGTGGTATACAAATTAAATTAATAATAATAATAATAATAATAATAATAATAATAATAATAATAATAATAACAACAACAACAACAACAACAACAACAACATACCCACCCACCCACCCACAAGTTAAAAACAGGTTAATTTTTAAACTTTGTACATACTAGTAGTCCTGCTTTTGAAATTGATTACATTTAGCTCTATTTTGGATTTTGCTCCTTGTGTGGCTTTTCTTAAAGAGCACGTTCCTTCAGTAAATGATTTGGGTAATCAGCTTGTATTCCATTGTTCTCCAGGCATATGGATTTTTCCTCTTTCAAACACTGTATTTCTATTGTCTGTGGCAAATTTCAAAGCTCTCTAAGGAATTGAATACAGGTTTTGTAATTATAACCGTTTCTAGCTTAGTACCTGTACATCTGCTCTACTCTATGGGGAATAAAATTATAGCGAACAAAAAATAGTATCAATTCCATCTAGATAAAAAAAAATGAGACAGGATTTCCATTTCTATTTTTCCTGGCCACTTTGGTTTGATTATTTTTAGAATGACATAGATTGCTATTAAGCATTTGTGGGCTTCAACTGAAACGGAAAAAAAAACAGACAAAACACATGGTGCTTATTTGACTATAACCCAACAGCAATTGTGCTATGCTCAGTTTGTTTCTTTTTCCCGTGGACCTTAAAGCATGTATGATATGTGAAATTAGAGCACTCTATTCACGATTGTAGAGGGCCAAAGCATAAAGTTTATTGATAGTGCTGTACCAGGAGAAGCCAGAGTTGAAGGAAAAGAACTGGAAAAAATCATGAAATATCATGACCTGGCCATCAAAACTACATAGCTATGGATGAAATGTGTAACAGTGATACCCAGTGTCATCGGGGCACTTGGTGCCATGTCCAAGAATTTTACAAAACATATAAAGAAATGGCAGCTTCCTGCAATAACACCAGTGGTATCAATCAACTTGGTTGATACCTAAGACACTGGCAACAACCCGTATCAACCATTAGTACCAGTGACACATCTTTAAATATTCAATGGACTGAGTTTCATATTTAATGAATAAAAAATAATAATAACAATGATAACAATAATAACAATAATAGGTTGATACTTAGGATGCTGATTGGTTGATACCTAGGACACTGGCAGCAACTCGTATCAACCATTAGCACGCGTGAATGGTATTTGTGATACATTTTTGAATTTTCATTTGACTGAGTTTCATGTTTAATGAATAAAGTAAATAATAATAATAATAATAACAACAACAACAACAACTATTCAAACCACTACATTAGCTGAAACAAACCAGCTGATGTATGCAGCAGCCTTCATAACCACCAAAGAATTGGGTTTGAAAATACAAAAGAACCAAAGAGGCAAGAAGAGGAAGCCTAAGTGGAAAATTCAGTTGGAATTGAAGATCAAAAAATTTCGTGGAGACCTGAGCAACTTGAAGAACCTAAGGCAAGGTCAGCTAAAGAACAAGCAGGTCAAAAGCAGCCTGGAAGCAAGATACATTTTAGAGAATAAGGAGATTGCGGTAGTAATTGAAGAGCTGAAGCAGAGGGTTGTTGCCATTGCTGAAAAGATTAAAAGGTATGAAAACCGAGTAACTCAGTTCAAAGAAAACTCACAGTTCAGAGCAAATCAGCACCACTTTTATAAGAGCTTAGAAAGTGGAGGTGGAGTAATAACAAATGAAAAGCCTGATAAAGAGAAAGCTCTGAAATTCTGGAAGAATTTGTGGGAAAACAACAAGAAGCACAACAGAAATGCAAAGTGAATCAAACAGATTGACGATTCTATTAAAGTGCATAAAATGGAAGATGTGAAAATAACAAAAGAAATGGTGCAAAGGCAGTCAAGAAAAGTGAAGAACTGGAGTGCACTTGGACCAGATGAGTTACATGGCTTCTGGTTAAAGGCACTTACAAGTGTGCACAAAAGATTGGCAGCCCAAATGAACCAGATCTTAAAAAACCTGAAAATGATGAATGGATGACAACTGGAAGGACATTTTTGATCCAAAAAGATAAAGAAAAAGGAAAGGATCCTGGAAACTATAGGCCAATCACCTGTTTGTCAACAACATACAAGCTCCTTCCTGGTATCATTGCAAAACAAGTTTATGGATACTTGGAAAGAAATAACTTGCTTCCTGTGGAACAGAAAGGATGCTGCAAAAATTCAAGAGAAACAAAGGACCAACTGCTGATTGACAAGCTAATCCTAAAGAATTCAAAGAAAAGACGAACCAATCTGTTCATGGCTTGGATAGACTATAAGAAAGTGTTTGATTCAGTTCCCCATAGCTGGATCAAGAAATGCCCGGAAATCTTTGGCATCAGCAGCAACGTACAAAAATTCATGGAAACTTCAATGAATCTCTGGAAAACAAAACTCATGGCTAATGAAGAAGAACTGGAAAAGAAGAAATTAAACAAGGCATTTTCCAGGGTGATTCCCTTTCACCCCTTCTTTTTATACTCTCAATGCTACCGCTAACAATCATTTTGAAGAAGATGAACTGTGGATACGAACTTTCAAAGAAAAGACTGAAAATTTCGCACTTGATGTACATGGATGATTTGAAGCTGTTTGGTAAAACAAAAGCTGAACTGAATTTATTAATTGAAAGCACAAAAGAATTTAGCCAAGACATTGGTATGCAGTTTGGAATTGACAAATGTGCAACAATGGCAACCAAAGCAGGCAAGGTCATAGAAGATGATGGAATAGAACTTGAGAATGAAGAAATGATAAAGGCAGTAAAACCAGAACAAGGCTACAAATACTTGGGGATTTTAGAGGCCTCTGACTTAATGCATAATAAAGTCAAGGAATTAACTTCAACCAAGTACATTCGACGAATCCACAAGATATTAAAGTCCAAATTGAGTGGAGGAAACATCATAAAAGCCATAAATACCTGGGCTATACCTGTGATTCGATACTCTGCAGGAATAATTGACTGGACCCAGATGGAATTGGACAATTTGGACAGAAAAACGAGGAAGCTTATGACAATGAATCATGCTTTGCACCCTAAAAGTGATGTGGACCGATTATATCTACCAAGAGCAGAGGGTGGTTGAGGACTCCTGAAAGTAAAGCAGACTGTGGAAGAAGAAAGACACAGGTTGAATGATTACATCCAGAAAAGTGAAGAACCAATGATTAAGGAAGTAAATAAAGGAAGCCTTTTAAAGACAACTACTGTAAGTCAAAAGCTGAATATAAGAAAGAAGTAATTGAGAAGTGAGCTGAAAATTGGGAAAGCACAACTATGCATGGCCAATACTTGAAAAGTATTGAAGGCAAAGCTGACCATGAAGGCAAAAATTCAACATGTTACCACCAACAGCAAATGTCACCTCTGTAATGAGAAAGATGAGACAGTCAACCACTTGATCAGTGTGTGCAGCAAAATTTCACAAACTGACTACCTACAACGCCATGACCGCGTTGCTAAGATCATTCACTGGAAATTGTGCCAAAAGTTTGGATTTGAGTACAGCAAAAACCACTGGGAACACCAGGTTGAGAAGGTTTTAGAGAATGAAAAAGTCAAGATCTTGAGGGACTTTAGAATTCAGACTGACAGGCACTTGGCCTACAACAGACCTGACATAACAATAGTTGGGGGGAAAAGGTATGGTTCATTGATATTGTAATACCTGGTGATGTGCGAATTGAAGATAAACAGCAAGAAAAAATCATAAAGTACCGAGACTTGCAAATTGAAGTTGAGCAACTGTGGAAAAAGAAATTGTGTGTTGTCCCGATTGTAATTGGAGCCCTTGGAGCAATACCTAAAGGGCTACCTCGCTATTTGGACATTCTAAATCTACCTGACTTGAACACCCTGATTCTACAAAAAAACACCCTACTTGGAAAAGCTTATATCCTCTGACGTTACCTTAACAGTTCCTAGGTCCTTGGTTAGGACTCCAGCTGTTGAGCTACTAACCAGCTCCAAAGGCTGTGAATCGCACCAAAGATTAACCATATAATAATAATATAAAAAAACCAAAAACACTATGGCATAATTACTACAAGTAGTAATCAGCACAGTGGGAGGTGTCCCAAAAACTCATAGATGGCACTTAGAAGATCTGTGAAATGACATAATTTCCATCTGTCAATTACAAAAGACTACATTGTTTGGATCCACAAATATATTGTACCGATTCTGGGTTATGCGGAAAAACTTGATGTGTATGAAGGCCGATAGTAGCTAACGAACTGGCAGCTATGATTTCACATAGTGTGTATATAACAATAATATATTAAATGTATATACCACCTGATCCCAGTGCTGTTGGGGCAACTTGTGCTCAGTACAGCAATCCAAATCAAAGCATCCCCAACTGATGGTTTTTCAGCCTCAACTTAAAAACGGACTGTAAAAGAGTTGTTTTTATCTCACCATTATTATTTTCATTAATAACTCAAGGCAGTAAACTTATCTAATATATTTTCCTCCTCCTAATCCCCCCCCCCAACAACCATCCTGTGAGGTGAGTTGGCCTTAGAAAGAATGACTGGACCAAAGTCACCCAGCTGACTTTTATCACTGGGGTGATGTCTTGGTTTCTAGCTTGATGCCTTAACCGCTAGACTGAACTGGCTCTGTTAAGCATTTAAGGGAGTCTACTGCTCTCTGAGAAATTGGTTCCACTGTCAAACTGTTCCTTCCCCCTAATTTCCAGCTGCAGGATAATACCTCCTTCTGTAACTTGTCTTGCATTATCAATAAAGGTCCAGTTTTGACTTTCTTTATGATATCCTTTAAGCCAGGGGTCGGGAACCTTTTTGGCTGAGAGAGCCAGGAATGCCACATATTTTAAAATGTAATTCTGTGAGAGCCATACAATATGTTTAAAATTAAATACAAGTAAACGTTTGCATTTTATGTAAGACCAACACTTTTAAAGTACAATAAGTCTCTTAATTCTTTTTCTTTCTTTCTTTCTCTCTCTCTGTGTGTCTCTCTCTCCTCCCTTCCTCTCTGTCACTCTGTGTGTGTGTCTGTCTGTCTTTCTGTCTCTCACTCACTTAATCACTCACTCTGTGTGTGTGTGTATGTTTGTGTCTGTCTGTCTCTCACTCACTCACTCACTCACTTAATCACTCACTGTGTTTGTCTGTGTGTGTGTGTGTGTTTCTGTCAGTCTCTCTCTGATTCCCTCCCTCCCTCTCTCTGTGCCTGTCACATCTTCCAGCTGCAGCCCCACTCCATGGAAAACATAGCCCTGCGCTATGTTTCGGTTCCCAACCCCTGCTTTAAACATAGCCATGCACAATTACAGCCCGGAGCAGGACCACAGCCCCTCTCCCAACTGGTCCTTCCTTGCTCGGAGGGCTTCGGAGGGAAGCTTCTGCAGAAGCCCAGGCAAGTGAGAACAACTTCCCGCCATTACGAAGTCTCTGAGGTTGTAATTGTATGGGCTGTGCGCACACACCTATGTTTTCCACGGCGTGGAGCACTGCCCATGGAAAACATAGGCGTGTGCGCACAGCCCATACAATTATAGCCTCGGAGACTTCGTAACGGCGGGAAGTTGTTCTCACTTGCCTGGGCTTCTGCAGAAGCTTCCTTCCGAAGCCCTCCAAGCAAGGAAGGACCAGTTGGGAGAGGGGCTGTGGTCCTGCTCCAGGCTGTAATTGTGCAGCGCGCGTGCGGCTATGTTATTTATATAGATTTGTCTGCGAGCCAGATGCAGCCATCAAAAAAGGCATATCTGGCTCGCGAGCCATAGGTTCCCGACCCCTGCTTTAAGCTTTTGGGAGAGAGCTATCACAGTTCTTCTAACTCTTTTATTCTCAAGGCTAAATATTCCCATTTTCTTCAATCTCACTTCACGGGACTTTGTTTCTAGTTCCCTGATCATCCTTTTTTGTTCTTTGCTGCCATACATGTGTTCCAATTTGTTTGAAAAGTCTGGATATTCAGGAGTACAGAGAGGCAGATCAAACATCTTCGCAGAAATGAAGTTGATCTAGTTCTTAAATTGCCAATTTTGTGTGGTAATTTGTCTCATGTGCGCTGGCCAGGAGTATAGGTCTTTGCAAGAAAGTAATATTGCCTTGTGCAGAGGCAAATATTAGACATGTGGTGTCTGTAGTACAGGAGGGGGGGGAATAATTGTTATCTATAACTGGGAGCTAGTTTTTCTATGTCTGAAAAGCTCAGCCATTAGAAAGCTAAGCTTGAATTCTACTTTATGCTTCTTCGAATGGTGTTGTGACTTTGGTCTTTGGAGGAAAAAGAAGAATGCAGATTATAAAAACATTTTCCCCAAACATAGTTTAGTGCTCTCTGTGTGACAATATTCTTCTGCCTTTCCTCATAATCCATTTATCTTGCCTTTGTAAAAATCTCTGACTCGCACTAGCTTAATTTCCTTTAATGTTGACTTCCATGCAAATTAGCATTTGCCCTTTGTATTTTGCAAATTTGTTATTTTTCATGGTGGTATGCACATGTTGTGTTGTTGGCTCTGCACTCTTCCAGTTATTGTGTGTAAGCATGAATAATTTTAAAAGAAGCAAGAGCATCGAGTTCCTAAATCAGTGTTAGGTGGTGTTTTGGAAGTAGCAAAATGTTTGGAGGCAAATTCGAGATTATATACAATTTAACCTTTTCAAATGATTTCAAAGATAAATCCATGAATATAGCCTGTGACAATAAGCCCAGAGAGGTGATATTCCATAAATATAACACATAAAGAATGTGACAAATTGCCATAACGTTAGTGATGGAAGCATCTTTGCACCTTGAGTGAAATTAGCAATGCTTCAACTGAACACGCAAAATGTGTGATTTTATCAAGGTTTTAATTGCAAAGGGCACAGACAGATAGCAAACAGCAAAACGTTGCCTACATTGTATTAAATGTGTCAAGAAAAAAATTGAGATCTTTGTTTGTGTGTTTCTTTCAAAAAGGAATGTCAAACAAGGGTATCAAAGTGATATCTGCTTTAAGTTGGATTCTGAAAATCACAGATTTTTTTTAATTCATTATATGCAACCAGAGAATAACACAATTGTCCTTCATCTTTCTTTCCAAGAATGAGATAAATCACATATACCACTTCTAAATTTTTATTGATGGCCCTGAGTGCTGACAGTGATAGGTGTCAGCCATATTAGGAGACAATTGCTATTCAGTTATTAAAAAAATAAAATGGAGCTAATTCTTGGTATTGCCCAACTCTATAGAATCGGGGTTAAATGTTTATAAATAACAATATAGGGTACAACCTCAAAGTAAGTACCAGATTTCATGCTACCATGCCTCTTTTGAAGAACCATGCTACATCATCTGAAGTCTAGACCACAACAGCTAAGTGTTCATTCTAAGTGGTTTACATTTTGCTCTGTTTCTTGATGTCATAATCAAACAGGATCAAAAACCCATAAGACTTGCTTGTATTAATAGTGTTGGCAGTGTTCTGCTGTGATATTCTACTTGGTCTCTACAAGAACTAAGTGTATCTGCCATCTCAATTGTTATATCTGTAATATGGACCAAATCAATGTACTGCTTTGCAGATATCTTCTGTTCTTCAGAGAGGCAGTGAAATTCTTATTCTGAACCAAGGAGTCTCAGCAGGTCTTACTCTGCTAGTCATTGATGACTATAGATGTTGGTGCTCATCTCCTTTTCAAGGCCATTGAGCCAATGCTGTCTGAAGACATTTCTGCAGTCATGAGGCTAGCATAATGTCACAAAATGCTATTACTTTCCCACCAAAGTGGTACCTATTTATCTACTCACATTTGCATGCTTTCAAACTGCTAGGTTGGCAGAAGCTGGGACGAGGAGGGGAGATCACCCTGTCACATGGTGCTTGTGTCTCAAACTTGGGCTACCACCTTTCCAGCTGACAAGCCCAGCGTCTTAATCGTTGAGCCCCTGTGCTGCTCATTGTGAACAAAGCATAAGTCTTAAATTGGAGGAGAGAATGGTATTATGTTGTTATGTCATATTTATCAATAAAGAATCAAGAAGAATCACATATTTGACTTGTGCAAACTTTCCTGGCTAAATCTTAAAAGTCTTTATAAAACCTTGGTTTGCAAAACTTAATTACCAGATGGTCCTCATCTTTCTTATTCACACATTGTCCTGAGCTATTTTGTAATTTGCTGGATTATGGCCATGGTTTGTTTAACAATGATTGAAGCAGGGCATTAGGGCCTGTTCTAAGAACTGGGCTTAGATAAACCATACTTGAAACTGAAATTTGAACCCACACTGTATTTATTTTACTTTCCTGCCCTTTTTTTTTTAAAGTTAATTATGTTCCTACTTACAATAAATGTCTTGTAGGACTTCCATACTTTAATTTAGTTCTCCCAGCAAAAAGACACTTTTTCCACATCTGTAAAATACAGATACTGTTTGAGATTTTGTTGACTTCTACATTAGCAAACAAGAGAGCATGGGCTATTAGAAACTTAATTGTTTTTCAAAATATCTTGCCTCTGCTATCAGCAAAGGATCAAGAATTGTAACCTATTACTAGTTATTTGTAAGGTTCAAGTACCTCCTTTTACACAGACTGTGACCCTTCATCTTGCATGCTTTTTCATCATGACTTTGAAAGCTCTAAATGAATTAATATGTACATCATATTGTTTTATTTTTATTTTTTGAGGTTTAGGTAGAAGGTCTGTGCTCAGCATTTCTTATGCCCTACAACTCTTCCAACTTTTTTTCCATCTGCAGCATGGGTGGTTTGCTGAACTCTGCAAATATTTCTTCTTTGGTAATGAATACTTATTTTTCACTGAGTTCCTACAGCAAATATTCTCATGTGTTTGCTTGTTTTCCCTTCTGCTCAATGCATCCTTTTTCTCCATAACCAGCAGCTTGCATAGCGGCTAGCCTTTTGATCTATAGTGGAAATTTTCCCCACTGATGACTCTTTTGATTTACCTCAGCAATAGTGTGTCGAAGTTTTATCCACTGTAGTTTTAAGTTCTGCTGTTTTCTGTTTTTCAAAAGAACCATTCCATTTGGCTCTAGTTGATTTGGGATCCTTCAACCACCACCACTCATCTCTCTCATGTGAGCCCGTCTGTCAGATTTTATTCATTTGGAGGGATTCGTTCACTTTGATTTTAAAATTGCTTTGGAATTAAGCAGCTCCACTCTTACGAAAAAATGATTTGCATAGTCTGCTTCAAGAAGATATTCAAATGGTAATTCTAACTTTTTTTTTTGAAATGTTTCAAGTTTAAATTGCCTGACAATTTGAGATTCTTGTCCCTTTAATTCATTCAAATACCACTATCATCCATTTTATCATTCCTATCCTTCACTTGCATCAAAACTGAAGGATTATGCAAGAAACCCAGAAGACTTACAGGCAAACAATTTGTGTTACATGCGGGCACACTGAGAATAATTCATTTTTGTTAATATTCACAAAATCTATTTTCATATTCTTTCCCCTTTTTATTATATTGTTGTAAATCTTAATACACTATATGTTACAATGATATTTCTACAGCATTTATTGAAATTATTGGCATTCTATGGATTAGATAGTTTAGATCAGGAGTGTGAAACTCGCATCATCATGGCAGCTTGAGGTATTGAGACTCCCCCCCCCCTTCACTAAACTGGGCATGGGTGTGGCCAGCTGGTGACAAATGTGGCCCATGGGCTCTGAGTTTGACAGCCCTGGTTTAGAATATTAGAAATAAAGAAAGTATTATAATACTATTATAATACTAACTGTATTCATTGCAATTTAGGGTATCAAAATTGTTTTGAAATATATGGATAATTAGAATAAATAGCCTGTTGGAAATTATTCATTGCAAGAGGCCAAATAAGATTCATTAACTTAAAGAACTGCTCCAAAATAGTTTGAGAAGTATTTCATAGTGTCTCAAAGGGACCATTCTGGATAAGAACATTTGCAGCTCCAACTGTGGGATCCTTGGTGCTCTCTGAGCTTGGTTGTTTTCTTGCAGACATTTCAGTATTCTACTAGATAACACCATTATTGGTAGAACAAAGTGGGTTTTGCTGGGTGTTTATATACTAGTGACTTGCCCTATCAGTGTTTGTAGGAGTGGGCTTGCTGGTTCCTTGGTTTAGGCTGTTGTTTCCTGTTTGACTGTCTGAGTTGATAGTTCCTTGATTGTGGTAATGTTTACTGCTTGATTGTAATCTAATATTAACGTTGGTGTTTATCTTTGCTTACCTGAGTGTTGATTGCTTGCAAGGTGGTATTGTGGTCTTTTTGTCTCCTTTTCAACTTTTTAATTGTTTCTTTTGAATTGTAGGCAGATGTTGCTTGTCTCTATCTGCTTGTTTGATGGCTGATTTGTATGAGTACCAGACTTCCAGGAAGTCTCGGGCATTTTTGAATTGGTCTAGGATATTAGAATATTATCATTTATTCTTCCAGAATAGAGACATCTTCACACACTTGCCCACCTAACACCTTGCCTAATCAGAAGGCCTCTCTTCCCGGTGTTGACCATTTACATATTATGTGGTATAATAATTATATTACACATTAAAAATAGCTTTGTATAACTTGGAAATGTCTTTTTTTAGCCTCTAATTACGCTGATATCCTGGGAATTAGTGAAGACCAGAGAATATTGTTAATCAAAACATATATATTTTATATGTAGGGTAAAAATTAGTAGACCAAAGTCATAGAAAATAAAATACTGCCCAAAATAAACAAAACAAAACATTTCAATCGCTCAATCCTGGAAAAGAAAAAATATGCACTGATAATAGTCGAGCACAAGTACACAAACCTGCCGTTATGCATTTCTCCATCATCTGCAACCATTTTTGTATAACTATATACAGTGTTTATATGTATAAACCATATATATATATGATTTAAACCCACTTGGGGAACATATGCAAAGGAGCTGGAACAATCTGGTGTTAATGACTACAGATACCTTGCTAGAGAAATGCTACCTGCCCAGGTGCAAAACTGAAAAAAAAATCAAATCAAAATACTTTATATGAATAGCAAGCAAGTGTTGAGTATTTAAGGGGAAAGGGAGACAGGCATCTCACATGAAAATGAATGTTTGGAATATTATTAATCTCAAAGATAGTGTGAAAAGTGCCAAAGATATGAGAGAGAGAGAGAGAGACAGAGAGAGAGAGAGACAAAGACACAGAGAGACAGAGAGATCTACACATCTGCTTGTTGATTTGCTGTTTCCAAAGGACTTTAATCATGAACTAGTTCTGCAGATCCTATTTGGAAATGGAAGGTTTGATTATTGAACTTGATACACAGAAAGAGAGAGACAGAGTATTGCTTTCAGGCATGACACTGTTGTTCAATTTTGTTGCTTATGAGAAATAGTTCAATGTCAGTAACAACAAAATGAGGAAACATTCTACTTTCCGTGTGGGATAATAGCTACATGTGTCCCTTTAAATGTCAACCTTTGAAGCAAAAAGGCTCAGAATCTTCCAACAGCACCCCTCCTTGATTGCCTTCCAAAATATGGCTTTAGCTACAGCCTGTAAGGAACTCTAAAACATTAGACCATTATATTAGTATCTTTGATTGCTATTTCTTTTGTGGGGAAAAAAACATTGGCCCACATATCTATAAGGAAGACACAACAGAATTTCATTACAAGTTCAGAAAAGCATTGCCATTGTCAAGTAAAGACGATTGTCAGTATTTGAACTACAAGAGGAGTTCTTTGTACAGACCAAACTTGTATCTCTCCATTTTAGTGAGCGATAAAATAATGGAGCTGAACTGCAAGCCTAACCAAGTTAAAAACATCAGCAAAATACTACATGTTGTGTACTACTGGGTAAATTGCTGTTTATCTCTCCCATCAGCACAATGCTGCATCTTGTGTATCCTGAGTAAATTGCTATTTATCTCTCCCATCAGCACAATGCTACAACTTTTATTGAGCTGCCAAGAGGTACCCATGTTTTCTGAAAGCAACAAAAGGAATTGAGGGGGGAAAGAATACAGACAGCTATCTTGTGCCATATTTGATCATTATTCTGGTAGCCCTCCAGGACTACTGACAACATTGTATCTAGACCCTTCCATATGAAAGGCATACGCTTTTCCAGTTAATTGTGAATTATGGTTTTCTCCCTCTTAACCAAGTATACTGTATACTGTTAGTTTTCACCAGACCTTTAAAAATGCTGGAAAAAAATGGAGCCTTGGGTTTTCTTTATTTCCGTAACAACAGATACTTAAAGCTGAGAGTGACTAAGATAACCAATTTCATTGTAATTTTTACAATGACAATAAAGATTATTATTATTAAGATGACCCTTTCAAACATTGGAGCCAGTCTGAGTGGTTTGTGAACTAAGTTTCATAATGGTGTGATGCAGTGGTGGGTTCCAGGAGGTATGGCCTGGTATGGGCGTACCGGTGGCAGCTGGGAGCATCGACCACCGTACCGGAATGGTCGCTTGTTGGGCCCACCTGGCCACCTGCGTTCCTTACCACTTTTTGAGGGAAATGGGCCAATTGCACACGCATGCACAGCGTATGGTGCCTGTGTGACCTCTGCCGAGCAGCTGAGGTGTCTCAGGGCTGTGGCATGCACATGCATGCACAGTGTGCGTGCCCAAGGTGGTCACCCGGCCTCGTCACAGCGTACTGGTTGCAATAGGATCTGGAACCCACCACTGGTGTGATATTCTTTCACTATTTAACATGCTCCAAACAGCAAGTACATTTATAAAGAAACTAATCTGGTATTATGTGCATAAATGCTATATTCTAGTTAAAAACATTTACTTATTTGATAGTTTTTAGACGTTATCAGGAAGGGTTTATAACCTTATCACCTTTATAACCCTAACAGAAAAAATACTGTCAGTTGTTTTTCCTTCATTTATAATTTACTAGCTGATAACCCAGTGTGGCCCGGGTATTTATTTTTCCTAATCCATACATTTGTCCTCAAAAATAATCCCAGACCAAATGTAATTTCTAATGTTGGATCTACCAGAGAGAGCCCCCTTGTGGAATACTGTGAAGCAATTACTATGGCAACTCCACTGTGCTGTACAGTAGAAGCCATTTTAAGGCACAACAGGCTGTATCTTAACAGAACACACACCCCAAGGGGCTTTAGGAGTGTCTTACCCCCACTCTATTTGTTTCCAGAGAGTAAGTCATCTGTGTATCAAGTTTGGTTGAAGTTGCTCAAGGCATCCAGAGTTATGCTGGAATACACACAGAGAGAGAGAGAGAGGGGGGGGGGAGAGAGATTAATTGCTTCTCTGTCTCTGTTTAATCTGAAAAATCCTGCATTCCGCATGTCTTTAATGTAACCTCATTTAGGCACTGAGTGTATAGATCTTTTCCTGAGAGCAGTGAATAAACTTTTCCTTCTCCAAGGCACATTAAGAAACCTGGTTCCAATTTATATAGAATCTGTCATGTGAAGGTGCCACATGTCAAATATTCCTGCTTACCCACAGACACAAGCTCTTAGGAAATCTTTCCAGCCCAACTTAAGTAGGGCAGAAAAAAACTAAATGTTCCTCTTGTGAGGAGACCTACATGCAAAAGTATCACTAAGTAGTTTTTCTTTTTATTTCACCAATCACTTTTTTTGAGAATAAATGTTCTACAATATATTTGAAACTCCAGTTATAATACTTGGATTTAATTGGAGTACTTCATTGCAGAGTTATTAAATGCAGAAACATTAGAGATTTGACTACCCTTCTTTACAAAAGTGGACAAGATGATGCATCATCTGATGTCTTACTGAGGATTCCAACAATATCATCTCTTAAAAATATAGACTGTTGTGCCTCATGTTTAGACAGATTATCAACCCATCTAACTCAGTATCATCTTCACTGAGGGACAAGGACTCTACTGAAATTCATACCAGAATATTTTGAAGCTTCCACAAGACCAGAAATTGAAGTGGACCTTTAAGGTTCTGGTCTTCTGTTGTAACTTGAGTAAATAATTTGATGTGAAATAACCTAGTGTAGTGCATGTGTGTTGTAGACATTTTAGTTAGATTTAGATCCTGGTCAGAAAACAAAGTGCAAAGAAAGCTCAAAATTCCAGTATCTTTTTCAAGAAAGGCTTGTTTGTGTGAAGGAGCATTGCTAATTAATCCACATTTTCTATCATGGTTCATGAGGACAGCTGAAATGAAGAAGAGCTCTTGAGAAGAAGCGTTCCAGTTGTTGAAGCCAAAAAGACATGTGGGATCTTTATAAAACAAACTAAAATAAAGGATTTCAGGATGTATTTGAAGGTCATTTTTCAACCCCAGATTGATGGATTGATTTAATCAAATGGATATAGCTGCCGATTTTAACAGAAGTTACTCTGGAAGGCATACAACAATCAATATGGTAATAAATTAGCTCTAATGATATTTATTTCTTGTAATGTTAGAACAGACTACCAAAAGTGCTGACTATTTGGGTGGTTGGCCTATTTAGTATTATTAGTGTTTGGATCATTCTATATAAATAAAAATGTAACAAGAGTTTGTTCAAAACTGCTAATCTCCAAAAGTACTGCACCGATCGCTTCCAAATTTTCACACAACGTTCCTTTCAAGTACGGCACCAATGATATATATATAGATTGTGTAGATGTCACACCTGTGCCAGGTACATGCAACGGAATGTAAAAAATTGTAAAAAGGGTAGGTAGATGGATACAGAGAGAGCAGTGGGCCACAGGTTTATAATGTCCTTTGTGACATAAATACTCTGTCCATAAGATGCAAGGAGAAATATAGTAGGTAGGTAGGTAGGTAGGTAGGTAGGTAGGTAGGTAGATAGGTAGGTAGGTAGAGGGAGGGAGGGAGGGAGGGAGAAATACAGTAGGTAGGTAGGTTGTGAGTATACGGTGGTTGTGTGTACGTGTTAGTGTGTGCAGGTGTAGATCTACACACAGATTGGTTGGCCATTTAACCAGACTGGGCCACAGCAACGTGTGGCTGGGAACGGCTAGTATTGTATATAGTTACAATTGCAAGAGGAGGCCCTGTTTAAGCCAAATTGGTATTTTGTGGGACGGGGAGAATTCTTCCTTTCTAAACCCTAACTTCTCCAAGGATGTTGAGATATAAACTTCCACATTACTTTGTAACTACAATGGCTAAAAAGTGTGAGAGTTGTAGCTCTTCTTAAGGGTTAGAGAACTTTGCCTCACACTTTATTGTGAAGGTCCACCAATGAGATCATCACAAGGTCTTAAAGTGAGGAGAGGACTGCTCTGTGCTCCATTAGTTGAAATGTTATTTAGACCTTTGCCATAGGCTTCAACTGTGAAATGCAAGATTTCTTGCATATTCAGAACTGCCTATGACAACAGATGCTTTTGCTTTTGAAAGAAAAATAAGGTGTGTGTGTGTGTGTGAGAGAGAGAGAGAGAGAGAGAGAGACAAACAGACAGACAGACAGACTTTATTCATCTTTTTATGTTTATTTGACTTTTTAAAATCCCATTATTTTATTGAAGGCAGCTGCATGGAGATTACTATTTCAAATCAGTCCGTTCAGTCAAGTAGCATATATACACATACTTTGGAGTTGTTACTCTCTCAGAAGTGCTTTCCCATTTTCAAGTATCCTATAAGTTCTCCAGATTCCTCATGTTATCTAAAGCCATCACCATGGTGGCTACTTCGGTAAATTTGACACAGAGGCATAAGGGGAAAGAAAGGACCAGGAGCACCCAGGTATGCATGGATAAATCTCTCAAGTTTTGATTTAATCAATTTCTTATTTTCTCTTTCTTTGATTTCATCATATTTCCACGCAAATTTTCTTTCTTTAAAAAAATGGGGTGCATTTCCACTTGTATGCAGTTTGCCTCTAGGCTTCGGAAGAGTAAATTGGATATGCTCACATACCTTCACACATTTCTTTATATTAAAAGCATCGTGCGATGCAGAAATGATACAGAAGATGAACCGTACCTGCTTTTGGAAGTCGTCATCACTGCTGCCACCACTATTGTATACTCTTTTCAGTTGGGATTCAAGCATGGCTACAGCATTGATATAGCATTGATTGTGCTTTTCAAAGAACTTTGGCAGGTTTGAGATTGATACCGTCCATCGTGATATACTGGACTTCGGAATACATTCAAGAGAACAAGGGTATCCATGGAGAACAAGGGTATCCATGGCTATCGTTATGGATGCCTAAGGACACCCTCCGGGTTGGAGAGATAGGCAGGATATCTCTCAATGCCATTTACAGGGAATCATAAGCAGGTGAAACATCTGCTTGGGAAGACCCTGAAGCAAATGGGGAGCCACTGTGTGAGACAGAATGCTGGACCAGATGGGCTGTGCCCTGTTCCAGCAAGGCTATTCTTATGTTCTTATGAGATTAGAGGTTGAAAGCAAGTTATGATGGCGATTCTTTTTTTCCTCCTGGGGCTGGTTTCAGTTGTCATTGTTGGGTGGAGCAGAGACAAAGCTAAGATTTGTAGGATTCCTCTGAGCTGTATTTTTACCCCACTCCTATTTCTACATTAAAATGCTTGATGGAGTCAACCATAGATATGGGGTTCAGAATCAATAGTACACCAATAATGCCCAGCCATACAGCTCTGTCCCTGATTAACCCAGTGAGAATCTGAAGATCTTTCTTAGGGACTGTGAAGGCCTGGAAGAAGAAAGCAAGAGTTTCAGCTTAATCCTAGTGGCTGTGGAGTTTGAACCCCCTTCCTCTCAAACCCAGGACTTTCCATATTTAGCTTTCTCAGACACCATGAGGCACAATTTGATGATCCTCCTGCACCCATGATGGCGAACCTATGGCACGTGGGCCAGAAGTGGCATGCAGAGCCATCTCTCCAGGCACACAAGCCATTGCCTGTTGCTCTTCAGGGTGTGCTGGCCAGCTGGTCTTTACAAGCGCGGGAGCACCGGAAACCAGAAGAGCAGCCTCCCGTGCATGCGCTCCCCAGGAAGATGTTCTTCCAATTTCTGGCACCCATGCATGCGAGAAGACCAGACAGCCAGTGCCAATGTGTGCACCGGAAACCAGAAGATCATCACCCTGGAGTGCGCATGTGCACTGGGAAGCTGCTCTTCCGGTTTCTGGTGCATGCACGCACTCCTGTTTTGGACTCGGTGCCGAAAAGGTTCTCCAACACTGTCCTAGACTCACAGCTCCTTCTCAAACACAGTTCAAAACAGAAGAAACTTTGAATTTGCCTTGTGTGTGCCAGTTGCACCCATCCCTTGATTGGGAGGCCTTTCTCCTAGTAATTGATGCTTTAATCACCTCCTGTTTGTGTTCCTGACATGCATTGCACTCGGGGTTGCTGCAACTGGACCAGAAAGTAGCAGCAGCAGCAGCATGGACAGATTTGGGAGTCGTGTAACACTGCTGGTCTGAATTGGCTTCCAGTAAACTTTTGGGTGCAATTTAAATGCTGGTTACCACTTTCTCAAGGCACAAGGCAAAGCTATTTGCAGGACCACATATCTCCCCTTGTTTCTGTTTGCCCAGCAAAACAGGAAAGTTTGTGTTTCTCTTCTCTCAAGCAGTGTGATCTTTCTGGAAGCCAGATCTTCTCTGTTAGAGCGTTTTCCCTGTGGGACAGCATCCCTCTGGAGATCCAGATCAGCCTGGACTCTGCTAACGTTTCACCAGGAACTAAGATGTGGCTGTTTCTCAGGCATGTATCTAGACCCTTCCATATGATTGAAAAACAGATGGATGTTTAGACCTTGGACACTTACTATGTTGATTTTGATTGTTCTTTGAGGGGTTTTTTGTTGTTCTTATTTGGATTGTTCTTTGGTTTTAATCCTTGCATTCTTCTGAGAAACACTGCTTTGAGATGGGCAGCCATATAAATTGTTCAAACAAATGAGCTTTTGTTTTCTTAGCTGGTTTCTGAAACACAGCATCAATGTTGAAACCCCCATGTTTTTAGATGCTCCTGAAACCTGCATGATGCAAACTCCTGTCTATCAGGTAAACTGTTTCTGACCCCACGAAATCTTGAGAATGGTATTTAAGGATGTGGCTTAGATAAGTAGATGGTATAATTAAGCCCAATAGCATAATCTTCCTGTATCCAAAAAGGAACAGTCTTAGTTCACAGCCCTTCTGGTTTAGCACATCTTTTCTATGAATGATACAAAATTGTGAACAGCTTTTAAATAGATTCTGTATTATGCATCCTGCAGGGCGCTTGTTTGGCTCTTTTCATTTGAAATGCAGAGTAGCTGGGAGTTAGAATCAGGAAAGCTGAGAACTGAAAAGCTATTGAATAGCTGTGGCCTAGAATGACAATGAGCCAAGGACCAGCTGAGCTGGAAGCAGACCTTCCAACCTTGCAGCTCTGGGGGCAGAGAAAATCTCAGCCCCAGCTGTGCAGGAAATGGCAGAGCTTCCTTGGCAAACCGTAGGATCTTTGCTAGCCGAGCCATGTAAAGACACAGAAATCTGCTTCCCGGGGTTCTGCTATGGCATGAGAATGCCCCTTGCACCAGAGGTGGTATTCATCCAGTTCTCTCTGGTGCAGGCGAACCGGTAATGGAGACTGCAGGAGGCTCCGCCCACCCGTCCCAATGTAATGTGCAAGCACTGCGCCTGTGCAGAAGGCAGTGTGCATGCACAGACGTGGCACGCGTGCTCATATTTGTGAACCGGTAGGAAAGGTAAGTGAATAATCTGCTGCTGTGGCCTAGAGGTGGAGCTCTCACCTCCCAATCAGGAGGTTGTGAGTTCAATCCTAAGTAGAGGCATATGTAGGGTCTCCTGCTTGGGGAGGGGGTTGGACTAGATGACCTTCAAGGTCCCTTCCAACTGTGTGAATCAGTTAAATCCCAACCCCTGCCTTGCACATCTATAGCTTCGGTGTCTGTGCCCTTTAAATAAGGTGGGCTGGATCCTGCCCATTACTATTTAATTTTACAGTCTTTGCTATAAAAATACCTCTGCTTCCCTTAGGCTCTGGCTTTAGTTCAGCCATCCACTTGCACCATGAGTGAAGGGCATAAGGAATGGAAGCGACCTTTTTCTCCCCCAAGTGCCATTTTTGGCTTTAATCCTTTGGATCCCTTTCCTTAGCCAACAAATCTAAAGGACACTTCAGTTTTTAACGCTTGTTTTCCATCTGAATAATTTGCATGCAACTGCCTTACTAGTTACACTTTCAGATCAAGCCCATTCATCTTAAAAGAAGTATCTAGTCTTAAGCCAATTAATAAATTGGGTGAAATGCTAGTTTGATTTAAACTGGTCTGTGTATAAATACCTCAGTCGTGAGCTATATCCATTTTTTTTCCATTGGCTCTTTTATTCAAGATTTAATGGGTTCCAATTATCTAATTGATTTCTTTCTCCCCTCCCTTCCCCCCAGCTGTATGCCTCTCTCCAGGGCTGTCTTAATGCATGAGACTGATGAGCACTTGCCTGTGGGCCCCACTAGCATAGGGGCGCCACACTAATCTGTGCGTTTTAACCCTTCAATGCACCTTGTATCATATAAATGCAGCCACATATTTATTACATTTTACTGTGTTTCTTTTTAAACAGGCAAATGTATGTTTAATTTTATTGACCATTTACATTTTTATTCCCGTGAGTAGTTGTCGTAGGGGCCCCAGTATACTGCTTTGCCTAGGGCCCGTAATGCTGTTAAGGCAGCCCTGTCTCTCTCTTTCGATCTCTCCTTAGCTTAAATACTTGTCTTTCTTCCCTCAAAGAAACTTTCTCAGCTTCCATTCTTCCTTCACAGCACAGCACAAGAGATGCTTCCTTGACAACAAAGAGAGAAAAATAGCATCTTGGCCTCTTCTTTTATTGTTGAAGGGTGCACAAGTGGAACAGTCTTATTGCATCGTTTTAATTCAGGTCACAAATAAGCCCTGCGCTAATTCTGCATTTGTTGCTTCCCTTTTTGTGTTAGGAGGAACAGGAAAGCTATGCAACTGTCATTCAAAAATACAGAGATTCACACGAAAAATGGTTATCTTGCTTGACATAAACCGTAGCAACCAAATCCAGTACATCTGGACCCGGACTTCTGCAGATTTATGGCAAATGTCATTCACACATTGATGTCATAATGAGGAACACTTGAAGAACACCAGCTTAGTGGGCTCTGAAATGAGGTGACCTGATCCTCACACCCTTCTCAGATTGATGTGTTGATCGAGACACAATGACATAATGATCTGTGAGGTTTTGCAGATAGAGAGAGAGCAAAGGAAACTTTTGAGGAAAAAAGTATGGTACATATACTTTGAGAATTATGCTTTTTGGCAGAAACTAGACTTAAAATAGCATTTAAATGTATTTTTGAAGAAACAGATTCACAGATTAATGTGGGAACAGAAGCAGCAAAGATGAGTAGAAATGACACACATCAAATGAGGACTGAATCCTTTCCTGGTTCCAGTAACAGCACTTAGACTTATATGCTTTTACAGCCCTCTCTAAGTGGTTTACAGAGTCATTATATTGCCCCCAACAATCTGGGTCTTCATTTTACCGTCCTTCGGAGGATGGAAGGCTGAGTCATCCTTGAGCTGCTCAGAATTGAACTCCTCAGCAGCAAGTTAGCCCTGCAGTACTGCATTCTAACCACTGCGTCACCACAGCTCTTCAATCAGTAATGTGAGCTTTAGAATTTCATTTAAGGCAGGGGTCCCCAACCTTTTTTGCACCAGGGACCGGTTTCATTTTAAAGAAAGTTTTGCGGACTGGCTGAGTGGCTCAGCAGTCATGTGACTGGGTGGGTGTGGCCAACTTGGAAAATGTGAAACTCACTTAACAATGGTCTTGGTTAACAACCAAACTTTTGGGCTCAATTGTGGTCATAAGTTTTCTTTCTTTCTTTCTTTCTTTCTTTCTTTCTTTCTTTCTTTCTTTCTTTCTTTCTTTCTTTTTTCTCCTTCTTTCTTTCTCTGTCTCTTTCTCTTTCTTTCCCTCTTTCTCTCTCTCTCTTTCTTTCTTTCTCTTTCTTTCTCTCTTTCTTTCTCTTTCTCTCGCTTTCTCTCTCTCTTTCTTTCCCTCTTTCTCTTTATTTCTCTCTCTTTATTTCTTTCTCTCTTTCTTTCTTTCCCTCTTTCTATTTCTCTTTCTTTCCCTCTCTCTTTCTCTTTCTTTCTTTCTCTCTCTCTTTCTCTTTCTCTCTTTCTGTCTCTTTTTCTTTCTCTCTTTCTCTCTCTTTCTCTCTTTCTCTCTCTTTTTCTTTCTCTCTTTCTCTCTCTTTCTCTCTCTTTTTTCTCTCTCTTTCTTTCCTTTCTGTCTCTCTCTCTCTTTCTTTCTTTCTTTCTTTCTTTCTGTCTTTCTCTCTCTCTCTCTCTCTCTCTCCCACTTTCTTTTTCTTTCTTTCTCTTTTTCTTTCTCTCTCTCTATCTCTGTCTCTCTCTCCTTCGTCTGCCCATCTGTCACTCTATGTGTGTGTGTGTGTGTGTCTGTCTCACATTCACGCACTTAATCACTCATTCTGTGTCTCTCCCTCCCTCCCTCTCTCTGTCTCTCTGTGTGTGTCTGTCACTCTTTAATTCCTCCCTCCCTGTCTCTCTCTGTGTCTGTGCCTCTCTCTGTCTGTCTGTCGTCATCCCCGCCCCCCCCCGCGGATCCTCCTCAGCCAGGCCTGCCCCTCCCGGCCGGCCGCCACGCTTGGTCGCTCGTTCGCTCACTCAGGCTCCTTCCAGGAGCTGAGAAGGCTCCATGGGGGGGGGGGGGAATTGGCGGCCGGTAGGGAGGGCTGCTGCTGCGGCGCCCAGGAGTCCCACCGTCGATGAGGGTGGAGGAAGAGCCGCACTCCAACGGCTCTCCCGTGCGCTCTGCCCAGGGCGCTGCCCTCTCCTCCCTCCTCCTCCTCTCCGGCCCTGCGGCCCGCTTCCTACCAAGCCATGGACTGGCACCGGTCTGTGGCCCGGGGGTTGGGGACCCCTGATTTAAGGTCTGGCACAAAGTAGGCTTACCAACACAAATTGCAAAATAAGAACAGAACGTATGGTAAAGAAAAGATAGGGACAAAGGAAAATAAAATAGATAACAAAGGGGGGGGGGAATCCATAGATATCACATAAAAGACATGGTTAATCAATCTTTTTTTCTTTAAAAAACCTGCCTAATGCATATGGCAAAAGAAGAATAAATATAAGGCCATGAGGTGTTATATAAGAAAGGTTCTAAACTGTTAATCTCATCAATCTCTTCTTAACAGAAATAGCAATTGCATAAAACTTGGCTACCTTCCTGGATACTTTAGGAACCATAGCAGCCAAGAGAAATTAGGTTTTCTCTTATCAACCATCCATAATAATTTAATCATAAAAGAGCTATCAATCTGTAGGCATACCTCCCTAGAAAGAAAGAAAAAATGTAGCTATCAGACTCAGTAATTCCTATTTGATTGGGGCATATTCTGACCATATATTTTGTCCTTGATTAGTGTCAGAAGTTAAACCTTGGTAAGAAGGGAGCCCTTTGAAGTGACAGGCTCAGGATGTTCATTAGGTAGTTCACTGGAACAAATGATCTATGGGTGGAGAGTGCTCCAAAGGAGGAATACACTACCCCCATGATTGCGAACCTATGGCACGTATGCCGGAAGCGGCATGCAAAGCCATCTCTCCAGGCATGTAAGCCATCACCCATTGCTTTTCCTTCCTTGAGAAGCAGGTCCCAGGTTCCGAGGCACCAACCAGCTGGTCTTCACACACGCAGGAGTGGCGGAAACCAGAAGAGTAGCTGCCCATCTTGCATGTGTGTGCTGGGAAGATGATCTTGCTTCTGGCAGGCGCAGGCACACTGGTCTTTGAGCGGGCATGCAGGCCAGAAACTGGAAGACCAAGTGGCCAGTGTGCATGCATACAACATAAACCAGAAGATCATCATCCCAGGACACATATATGCACCAGGTGGCTGCTCTTTCAGTTTCCAGTGCATGCATGTGTACCGGCCAGTTGGTCTTCATGCACACATGTGCACCAGAAACCGGTACACCAGGTTGCTTGTACACAGTTGTGTGCTGGAAACCAGAAGAGCAGCTGCCCGGCGCATGCACATACACCTCGTGGCTGCTCTTCCAGTTTCCAGTATACCTGCAAGTTCCAGTTTTGGTACTCCATTCTGAAAAGGTTCGCCAACACTGTACTACCCCAATCCCTACAAAGGTCAGTGTCACAGATTTGCTGTTTCAGTTCTGTATCAGTTCCTTCCTTCCCTTTAGAGATTATATAATGTTCTAAAAAGCCCTGCTGTCACAGGTCTAGATCAATGCTCTTTCTTCAGGTTGAAGGGACACTAAAGGGTCTAAAGATTAAGGCATCAGGCTAGAAAAAAGGAGACTGGGAGTTTTAATCCTGCTTTAGGCATGAAAGCCAACTGGGTAACCTTGGGCCAGTCATCCCAAAGGTGACTTTTTGAGGCAACTGGACTTTCTGTTTTTTCTTTGAAGATGTTTCACTTCTCATCCAAGAAGCTTCTTGACCCAGATGACTAGAACCTCCATAGTCACTTGGACCAATCACTCTCTCTCAGCCCAACTCACCTCACAGGGATTTTGTTGTGGGGAAAATGGGAGGAAGAAGTTGTGTTGGATAAGTTTGTCACTTTGAGTTATTTGAAAAAATAATAGAGATACAAATAAATAAATATATAGATAACAACTATCAAAGAGTTTCAATGGAATCTATTCATAATGTTCAAGATAAGCAATAATGTACATGTCAGCCTTATCTGCAAATAAATGCATGTCCCTAGGCTGTATAGTATATGGATATGTTTTTCAGTGATGATAAGCAGGCCCCATTGGGGCATGAGCAAATTATGCCCCAATTTGATCTGGTGGTTAAGGGTCTGGCTGAGCATCCAGGAGACTAATCCCTGGTCCTAGGGCCTAGTTCTAGTCCTGCCTTAGGCATGAAAGCCAGCTGGGTAATCTTGGGCAAGTCCCCCTCTCTTTTAGCCCAACCCAACTCACATGATGGTTGTTGTAGGGAAAATAGAAGGAAGGAATACTAGGTATGTTCAACCACCTTGAATTATTTATAAAAATAATAAAGGCAGGGATTTAAAAAATAATCAAATCAAATCAAATCTACACTGGAAACTAACCTTTGGAATGGAAAGATCGGGATGACCACTATGTGACTCTAGACTTTTTTTTGTATATCTGGCTGCCCTCTAGTAGTTGATCAATTTTTTCCCATCCCATATACTGCTTTCCTAACATACTTGAAGGCATTTATCTGAACCGCCTTATGGTTTCTTTGAAAAAAAATTCCTTGCTAATGATTTATAGCACCTTCCAGTGTCACACAGCCATCATTGAGATGATATAAACCCTGTCTTCATTACCATTATGGTAGTACAACAATGATTGAATGATGCTAGAAGACGCTATAAATCCCTAGTGAGGAAATGGCATGAGAAAGGTAGCACACCTTCTTCTGTCTGGATTAGGGGTGGATTGCTGTCGGCATTACTGCTGGCTCGCTTCGCATGTGCGTGCATCGCGCATTGCTTGCACATGCGCATAACATTATAAAATGACTAAAAAACATGCCAGCAACAGCATGGGCAACTGGGGAACTGGTTCGGGGGGGTGGCCAGCCTGCCGTCCCTACTGGTTCAGTGACCCAGTCACAATTTCCACTACTGGTTCGCCCGAAATTGTGCGAACTGGTAACAACCCACCTCTAGTCTGGATGAACATTAGATAGCACCAAAGACTTGTATGTTCCACTTCTTTGCTTCCACCTGTATTTCTGCAATCCTGTTACAGGTAGTCCTTGCTTAATGACCAGTTGCTTAGTGACCATTCAAGGTTACAATGGTTGGTGAAGGAATGGCAGAACCTGGGGATGGAGTTAAAAAGGGGATCAGCTTAGAATCTTTACATAGCCACAAGCAAACTAAGTCCAACCCTCCTTGCATTCCATTGATCCCTATCTAACTTCTAACAAAGTTAACCATTTGTTGAGAACATTTCTGTGCATAGGTGTGAGTAGCAATAAATCAGCTTAATTGGACCTTCACGTGAGGCCTGATCTTTCATGCCCAACAGAACCCAGAAAAGGTACCTACAATCTGGATTCAAACTTTCCATTTCAACCCCTTTGCATGGTCAGATGTTTACATTTTGGATGCTTGGCAACTAGTCCACATTTATGGACTTTTGTAGCATCCTGAGGTCATACGGCTGTGATTTTTGTTTCCAACAAAAAAAAATGTCCATTGTGAACAATGAGTTCTCATCACTGTAGCATTTACTTAATGATCACAGCACTTGCTTAACCACCATGAAAAGTTGTAAAATCAGGTAAGTCACATTATGACTCACTTAACAACCAGTGACTGTAATTCCAGACTCTATTATGGTTGCAAGTCAAGGACTAACTGTATATATAGTAGACCTACTGATATCTTCTAATCTAGTGAATTACGTGTCTGGTATAAACCACCCATTTAAATCATCTCTTTCTCTCCCTACTGTAGGTTCATACTTTATAAACATATATGTCATGACTTAATGCAAACTCTCTTTTCTGCTTTCTCCCCCAGTGCAACTGTTTCAGGTGTTGTGGCTGTTTTTTCTTAAAGAAATCTACCTGGAAGATCCTCCCCTGTTCTTGTTTCAAAATTTGCATTCTATTCCACTAAACTCAAAACCAAACAAGATTCTTAAAATTATTTATCTTGCTAGATGACTAAATAAATCCCCCCTTACTGCTTCCTCTCCCAAACCCGTTATCTTAAAAATAGATGGTTCAGGAGGGAATAGCACTCAAACAAACTGCTATTACTTTTTATTTGTCTTGACAAGAGGCACATTGGGAAAGGGGCAGAATGTGAAGTGAGGCGGGGTGGAAAGAGAATGTACAAAACCTAACACACTATCCAAGTAACACAGAGCATTTCTTTTATTGCAAAAGCCTGGTGGTCTGATTGTTGCTAGGAAACCTTGAAAAGAATTAATAAGGGAGACATGAATGCCACAAAATCAGGCATTGCACAATGTGTTAACAGAGAGAGAGGAAGGAACATGGAGGAAGAAATGAAATTGACAAATAGTTGGGACACATGTATGTATTTAGTTTTAGTAAACACAAAAGAGTATATAATCTTGAATCCTCTGCTATAAAAGCTTTCCAAATCTACAATATGTTGAATATCACCCAAAACATCTAAGTTAAGGACAGGTATGTGGCAGAGTTCCTGTCCAAGCCCTGGGACAGAATAGGATGAATGTCAGGCCCAAGACCCAAGAGGTTAATGTGGAGTCAAGATCTCTATTCATTTACACCTAACAGACAGAATCTCACCAGACTAAAGCTATAACCTTTTAACCTAATATATACACTAAGAGATTCTAGGGTGTGACTACCTCCTCCTCGCTCCCCCAACTCTGAAGTTTAGGACTGTGCAGTTTCTTATTCTGGACTTCTGCCTGGAATGTACTTCTTTCTCCCTGGAAAACTTCAGTGGTCTTCCTGGGATTCCTCCATCCACATCAGCTGCATATTCCATCAAATAATCCTGTCTTAAAGTAACCAGAGTCTACCAAAGAAGTGGAAGAGCTCATGGGAAAAAACAAAGGTTGTTATTAGAAACAAAACTATAGGACAGAAGATTCTGGATTCCAGTTAGCTCTTCTTTCCACATCAGGTGGTACATACAGGTAGTGTTGATAGTTAGTGGCAATATGAGATTAGCGTTGTAAATATGCAAGGGGAATGTCTCTACTGCTTTTTTTTTAATAGTGAAGATCCTGGTTATGTTCAGGTTAGAAGATCATGAAACAGTAGAAGGGAGATTTTTATCTACCTGAATGTGATGAGTTGAGGATGAAAGAGGATGCCTGGATGGATTATGCATTTGGTTTATACTTCTTCTACCTATCTACTCTGGCAAATATTACAAAATCAAGTGAACAAAAGTAGAAGTAAAGAAGTAAATTAAAAGGAATGCTTAAAAACTGGCCCAAGGGAGGCTGTTTTTGCCCTCCTGGAGGCTTGAGGAAAGTCTAGGAAGTGCAAAAAAAATGGGCCTCCCAGAAGTCTGGAAATGGGCTTGTTTCCAGCCTCTGGAGCCCAGGGAAGGCCGTTTTTGCCATCCCGGAGGCTCGAGAAGCCTGGGAAGGGGAAAAACACCCCCCACCGTCCTGGTGCAGGAGACTGAGTAGGCCTCACCCACCATGGCCACAGCCACCCAGCAACAGGGCAGAGAACTGGTTGCTAAATTTTTTGAATCCCACCCCTGCCTGGAGATGAGAACTGCTTCCACTCTTTTGGCTGAGGGTATTAAAACTTGGTTCTGCTGATTGGTTTGGGGTCCTGAAGGGGATTCTCACACTGGAAGTGGTTGACAGGGTAAGAAGTCCTCCTCCCCATCCCATCTATCTCCCTGGCTCTGATTTTCTGCATATTTTTTTTAAAATCATGTTCACTGTTGTTTTTTTTAAATAACTGCTCTTCTATTTATCTTTTTATGTTCTGTAAGAGGCCCAGAGTTGCCCTATCAGGGAGATGGCTGGTATATAAATTTAATTAACAAATTAACAATTTTTTTAAAAAAAAATCCAAAGTTGTTCTTGGAAGTAACAATTCTAATTCTGGATACAGCTTGGCAACTCTACAGCATCTCCACTGAAGATGCCCTTCTTAAAATGGAGTCTGTTCTTCCACACTATGAAAAATATGAATTTGACCATTAAAATAATCAAATCCCTTCCCCCCCCCCTTTTTTTTTTGGAACCTCTCAAAATCTCTGCTTGTTTTGTTTTCACAGAGGAAATCCATTTTATCTCTTTACAATACCTGAGAATGCTCTTCCACTGATGGAAATAATCTTTTAACTACCCAAGTATTTCCTGTTATGACCTGGCCAAAGACATTGGGGAACAACTTTATAATATATAAAGCAGATAAAAATAGCTTTGAAATAAAACGGAGGCCAACAAGACTACTTAATCACACTATAAGGAACCATTAAAAAGGTTTCACTAGGCACCATAAAGAACCAAGGTACACACTAAACAAGCTTCAATGGGCTTGAAATGTCATAATAGTGTTCCATCGTCATTTGGTTTCTGGCCGTAATTCACAGGGCTGGCACTATCGTCAAAGTTCAACGCAGCTTTAAAGTTTGGTACTTGGGTCCTTTAAGGATCACTTTCTTCCATAGATTACTCCCATGCTTCAGCCACTACTGTTTCCCAGTGTCAACGAATGCAGCCTCACAAGAATGGCTCTCGCCTTGTCAAAGCTTTTGCCGATGCTTATTCCACATGTATGTATTGTAAAAACATGGCTTTTCAAAATCATCAGTTAAAGCGAACTGTAAAGAGGAAGAGACTTTTATCCATATCACCTGGCCCTCAAACCACATGGGAGCTTGAAATGTAAAACCAGCACTCTGAATTCAATATCTCCTTCATTCTCTCTGCCAACCCCCCTCCCTTAAATAAAGAACATAAGAAGGGAAAACCAGGGCAGATGATAAACATAATGTCCTGTTGCAGATAATGAACCTTGATTCTCTGCTGGATTACTGAATGTTACCTGTCAGAAACAAGGCTGGGCTTGGTATTAGATGGTGTGTGCAGACCATAGACCAGGGGTGTCAAACTCGTGACAACATGTCGTCATCTGACATATAGCAACTTTTTCCTTCTTTGCTAAACTGGGGGTGGGCCTGGCCAGTGCATGATGCTTCCGGCCCATGGGCCATGAGTTTGACACCCCTGCCATAGACCATGAGGCAGTCATGAATGAGATGTGACCAAATGCCTACAAGAGGAAGAGAGAGAGACTAAACCAGATCTTATTTTCATTCATTCAATCATATCCTATGCTTGGAGACTTCCCGGAGTGGTACCTGCAATTTTCTTTATGGGTTTTTTCACAAAGTGGTTTGCCCTTGCCTCCTTCCTAAGACTGAGAGTGACTTTAGTGTCCAATGCAGGGCTACAATGTTCTTGCTTGATGCCTAAGTCACTATACCAAACTGGTTCTATAAACAGATTATAAACTGTTATATAAACTGGATAATAAGCCCTCCCTGAAAATATTGCAACACAACTGCAGCCATGAGATGCTCACAATTGCTGCCTCCTACACCTCAAAAATAGTAAGACCTCCCTGAAAATAAAGCCAAGTGCTTATTTCAGAGGTCAAAAGAAAATAAGACTCTGAGTTATTTTTGGGAAATCATGGTAAACAATGATCAAAGACAGAAGAACAAGTGGGCTAATTTGGAAATTTCTATATTTCTAACTGTTCAATTGAATGTATTTCCTACTACTGAATATCCTCCAGGACCAAGGTCTTTGTTTTAAATATATCTGATGCACATCTTTGATGTACATCTTTGGAAGATATGACAAGGAGATCGTCATCCAAAGTGTTAACGAAATAGAGAGAGAAAAATCTATTTTCTTCTTTCAACAAATTTTATTTCTTTTATTTCCTATACCAGGGCATTGGAATTTTCCATCCTGATATAATTGCATTAGAACTCAATATGTAACCATTGGCAAAATTCATGGAGGCTGATAGGAGTTGGAGTTTAACATCATTTTAAAGGCCACAAGTGCCTTAATGTCAAACTATACCATCCTTATTAAATTAATTTTATACATATAGGAAATCTTTACCAGCATCATTTCCATAAAGCAAAAAGTGCAGCATCCAATAGAAAGCCTGTTTTAAGGCCATACTAACTACAGAAAGATTCTACTTTCCAAGAAATCCTGTTCCGTTAGATAATAAAGTGTACAGTTTGTGTTCCAGTCTTCTGGAGAAGAAATGGTAAAATGAAGATGGCTGTGCTAAAAGCAGAACCCATGACTGCAATGGAAAAAAGACAGGACTTGACCTCACCCCAAAGTGTTCCAGAAAGTTGCAGAACTTGGATAATTTAAAGCTGTAAGAGATGAGAGAGTAACCATCTTATTCAAACCATGGTCAACGCTTCAAAAAGGACACTGATTTCTATATTTCCTTTTCTAATCATTTTTTTGAAATTGCTTGTTAACTGCTTTTTACCTATTTAGGAGCCTTTAGATTAATGAGCCTGGAAACACTGGGTGAGTTTCTTTCAATTCTTAATACGTGTTTTTTTTTTTTTTTGTAAAGTAATTTTATTGGTTTTACAATTTTATAACAGGAAAAGGGTAAATAGGGTATTTTTAACAATATTTTAGAGCTTCCATATCGGTGCTGGTGACCGCCTCCGAGTCTTCTTACAATATCAATTCCATTAAAGAATAAAAAAATAAATAGGAAGAGGTACATACATTTGAAATCGCAAATTTCATAATCTGAAAATTCATACATTCAATTATTTTGTTTCTATAAACATCCTTAACAGGAATTACTATATATAAAAAAAAAGAAAGAGAAAATCATTTTTGTGATCTGAGTCTCTTTGCTATTGTTTCTTCTTCTTCCACCCCACCGGTAGGCAGAGCCGTGGCCCCTCCCGTTCCTGTATCATCATCATCTAGGATTGAGGAGTGCTTTTTAAGAAAGGCCTGGGCCTCACCTACTGTTTTCATTCTAACTCTTCCTCCCTCCCAGAACACCAACATTCCTTCAGGCATCAACCATTTAAACCAAACCCCCTTTTTGTGTACTTTTTTTAGATAAGAAGGAATATTTCCTTCTTATATCTCGGATTTTTTTCGGGATTTGCTTTAATATGGCTATCTCATTCTGTTGATATATCAAGGGCCCTCCTCTTTGCGCTCTCAGGATCTCATCTCTTGTTGACCTTCTTGTAAATTTAATATGTATCTCCCTTGGTACATTATTTATTCTGGCATATGCTGAATTGATTCTTGTTTCTTTCAATTCTTAATGAAAGAAGTTTTAAATGCAAATATAAAGACTTACTTTAAAAAATTGGGGAGGAAGAAGAACAGCAAAAGAGTGATTAGAATTTTGGTTTTGGAAAGTTACAAATTGACTAAGGGTCCAGATAGAATTGAAATAAGATTTTGGAATTATAAAGAATTATTACTATAGGAAAATCTTTTATTTAAAATTCATTTTAAAAAGCATGATGATGGAACATTGAAAATTGGACACTAGAGGAACTAGAAGGAACAAAAAATCACAATTAAATGGAAGATCACTTAAATGTGACATAATACAGAATAGAGAATAGAGCAATAAAGAATATTGAAGGATATTTTTGAACAATGAATCCAGAAGGTTATTTTTTTAATTTTAAGTCTGTCTTCCTATATAAACAGACTGTTCATAGAAATTGTTATGGAAGGTTTGCCTTGACAAAACTGAGACTGATCTAAAAGTAGATTTAATAACAACAATTTACCTAAATAATATGGAAAAAGATACTATACTGATATTACACACAAATATACTGTGCATGACTCATGTCATAGTAATTAAAAGGAACGTACAACTAACAAACCAAGAAAAATATTTGGATAATTTTCTAAATTGGATTTATAAGAGAAGCTGTTAAAACTTTGAAAAAAGTTGTGAAAAAGGACAAAAAAGAAAATTAAAAAAAAAATCAAATTCAAAGGCATTATTTGAAGATCAAGGTTGTTAAAAGTAAAAAGAAGGGATATAAAGTAGATTTATTTGATTGAGGCTAAAATAGATATGTTGTTATCTCTAGTAACACTTAATAGAGTTTTTCTAACCAGGACTGAAAAGATGATGGAGTATAGAAAGAAGAGATTATTTATTTTAAGAGAAAGTGGTGTTATTAAAATTGTTTATAATTGTGATGAAGAGGGAAGACGTTCTATATGTCTTTTCTATATTTTCATTTTTCTTTTCTGTGTCATTTTCTTTTTAGTTTGTATTGATTTATTGCTGCAATTTTGATTTTTGATAATATCACTATTTTTAAAAAAAATCATTTGTGGTTCAGTGTCTGGCATCACATCCAGGTTCATCAGACATTCACATGCTTAAGATTATAGCTAGGTGTCTCAGCTAGAAACTATCTATCTCTATATCTCTATATCAGTGGTTCTCAAACTTTTTCAGTCTACCGCCCCCTTGGTGCTACAAAATGATCCTCAGTGCCCCCCACCCAGAATTCAATTTTTTTACAACCGGTTTTGTGGGCGTGGCTTGGTGGGCATGGCTAGGGGGGTCATGTGACTGGGCGGTTTGCACGACGGAAGGCAGATAATAACAGTAAAATTCAAAACTTTAACAATTGCACATTTATTCAAAATCCAATTTAAAAACCTTTGTAGCTAATGTTAATTCTACAAAATTGTTGAATATGATCCAGTGATACCAGGTTTTCAAAGTCTGATAGTCATTTATCAAGAACCTTACTAACTAGTAACTTAGTAAACTCAATAAAATTTAGTTAACTACTTCACTGTTCAGTAAATTCTTAATGTGATGGATGGGCTTGATGAAGTGATACCAATTTCCCAATGTCTGGTTTTAAGTCACTTAGCAGGAGTCTTAAATCACCACGTTCAGTAACATGGAGTCTATTTCTTTGCTTGGAGAGAAGTTGAATGACCACACTGAAGCCACGTTCCACCAAATATGATGTTGGAAATGCAACAAGGAGCTTCTTAACCACTGTCCATAGTGCAGGATAGCGACCAGAAATTTCTTTCTGTAACCAAAACTCTTGGTATGATTTCTTGAACTTTGGCTTCAGCTCAATGTCATTTTTCAGCTCTATGAGTTGTTCCTCCACTATCCCATCTTCCTCAATATCTGAAAATGGATTTATCACCCAATCTGGAATTTCCATCAAAAGAAGATCCTGATATCGCTCAGACATATCTTTATGCAGCATGTCCAAATGGTCACAAAACACTTGAAGATCACCGTATCCCACCTTTCTCTTCTAGCTCAGACAAGCTCGGAAATTGGTACAGCTTGCGATGGCCTATATTGCGTTTGAAGAGAGTTAGCTTTGAAATAAATGTACAGATGACAGATTTGGTCTTAATAAGATTTACCTCATTTCCCTGCAACTGCAAATTCAATTCATTGAACTTAGAAAATAGTTCTGATAAATACGCAATGTCATGCCTGATCCCTTTGAGTTCACCACTGAGCACAGCATTCCTGTCTTCAAAGAACTCAACAACTGTGTCAAAAAGATTGTAAAAGCGTCTCACACAGTTGCCTTTTGATAGCCAATGAACTTCTGTATGAAGCAGCAAACGATCAAAATCTTCATCATTCTCAACACAGAGCTCTCTGAAAAGACGATCATTGAGAGCATGTACTTTAATTTTGTTAACTGCAGTAATGACAGTGTGTAATGACTTGTGCAAGCGATCACTGAGGTTTTTTGCAACCAGATGTTGGCGATGAATGACACAGTGAATGGTAAAGACATTTGGCACTGCTTTCTTCATGTAAGCAACGCACCCACGGTAGCGACCAGTCATTGATGGTGCTCCATCAGTTGCACAAGCTAGTATGTTGGTAAGTGGAATTTCCTTGTCTTTGAAAAACTGCTCAACAACATGAAATATTGACTCCCCTTTAGTATCTGTTTTTAGTTGCCTTTCAAATAACAACTCTTGAGTCAAACCTTCATCTTTAATAAAATGCACATAAGCAAGAAGCAAAGATTCATTGCCTGGCAAAGTTGATTCATCCAGCTGTAATGCAAATTCTGTTGTCCTTAGTATGCTGCACAGTACGTCTTCCACATTCAGAGCCATTTCATCTATGCGTCTTTGCACAGAATTGTTGCTGAGAGGAATTGTTTTAATTATGTCATGTGGTGACTTGTGTAAAACAGTACTCAGAACCTCACTAACAGCTGGTAGGATGAGTTCCTCACCAATTGTATGTGGCTTTCCAGACTTTGCAATCAGTAATGCAATGTTGTATGAAGCACGCAAACCATCAGTGGTTTGTTGGGAAGCATTGCAAAACATATGTGACAGCGTTGGACGCTTTTGGAATTTGTCACGAAGTGACCGAAAAAAAGTTAGGCTCCTGTCTGCTTTTTCAGGATGTACCTTCGTCAAATGTTCATTTAATCTGGAAGGCTTCATTGCCTCATTTGAAAATACTCTGTCACATAGTAGACACCGTGGTAGCTGCTGGTTTGCTGGTTCAGGGATAAATCCAAACCTCAGATATTCCAGACTATATTGTCTACATTTCTTCTTAGATTTTCCTGCTTCTGCCATTTCTGCTCTGAAAATCAACAATTCACAGATGTCACCTAAGACAACAACAAAATCAGTATTATTTGAAACTCAAAGTTATGTTTATTCAAGGTACCCACTTAATTAAAAGTGTTACATAATATCAGTATCACTTAACAACGCTCCTGCTTAGCAACCAAAATGTTGGCGCAGGAACTCTGGCATTTGAAGCACGCAAGTCTTAAAGCTGTCAAGTAACCCTTTGGGAATCGGTGGACAGTTTTGGGAGCACGTAATTCAAGAGGCAGCTAGAAATCCCGGCGTAAAGTCAAGACCTTTGAGCGTGGTATGAATGAGGATGCCAGACTTGAAGATGGTTTTGGTTTGGTTCTGGAGCTTTGTGGTCTGCATTTCAGACATCAGATTAACAGAGTTGGAAGGGACCTTTGTAGGTCATCTATTCTAGTCCAACCCCCCCCACACACACACAAGCAGACGCTGCCTACACCATTTTTGACAGATGGCAGTCCAGTCTCTTCTTGGAAGCTTCCAGTGATGAAGCTCCCACAATGTAGTACACGGTAGCCATACCTACGACCACAATTGAACCCCAAAATTCTGTTGCTAAGTGAGGCATTGGCTAAGTGAATTTTGTTGCAATCTCCTTCACTTTCAAGGGGCCCAAACAAGACACGCTGATTTCAAAACTGGATTGCATCCTGTTTATTTATTTATTTATTTATTCAATTTATACCCCGCCCTTCTCCAAACGGACCCAGGGCAGCGCACAGGAAAATTAAAATACATACAAAACATCATATAAAATTTAAAAAACTAATTCAATAGAACCTGTGCTAAAACCAGATTAAAAACCCCAAATTTAAAAACTATCTAAAAGTCAGTATAGGGGGCTATGCTAGGCCGGCTAGATGGAACAAATGTATCTTAAGACACTTGCGAAAAAGGCGGAGATCAGAGATGGTGCGAAGTTCAGGGGGTAAGTCGTTCCAAAGGGCTGGACCTGCCACAGAGAAAGCTCTCCCCCTGGGTGTCGCCAGTCGGCATTGTCCAGCCGACGGCACCCTGAGGAGGCTCTCTCTGTGGGAGTGTATTGGTCTGAGGGATGTATGGGGCAGGAGGCGGTCTCGCATATAACTAGGCCCCGAGCCATGGAGCGCTTTAAAGATGGTCGTCAAAACCTTGAAGTGCACCCGAAAGACCACAGGAAGCCAGTGCAGCTCGCGCAGGATAGGTGTTATGTGTGAGTGTCTAGGCACTCCCGTAATCACCCGCGCGGCTGCATTCTGGACTAACTGCAGCTTTCGAGTGCACCTCAAGGGAAGCCCCATGTAGAGAGCATTACAGTAGTCGAGTCGAGAGGTCACGAGGGCTTGAGTGACTGTGCGAAGGACAGCCCGGTCCAGTAATGTTAATGACATTATTTCTGCCCTGTTAAAAGTGCCACTTAATTCTCTCTGATTTCAGGGAAACCCACATTCAAAAAACAGGTGACTTTTTTTCTGGGCATGGGGGGGCAGGGGGAGGAGACGAAGTTACCTTTCTGCTCTCTTCCACAACTGAATTTTTTTCTGGGCATGGGGGGATTGGGGGGAGGAAACCAAGGTAGCTTTTTTTTTCCAGTTTGTTTTTTAAATAAATATTTAAAAAATCTGGGTACTTTTAAAAACAAAAATTCACCAAAATCTCACCTGTTAAGCTAGTGAGATGTGAGGTATATAAATTTAATAGACAAACACAGTTATGGACATGCAGAACAAATTGGAAATAATGATGGATTACATTTGGTGATTCTCACACAAGTCATTCCTCTTTACCCTTTCAAGAATATTTATTTTTAAAAAAACTGGAAAACAACCTACCTTTGTCTCCCCCACCCCCGCCCCCCAGGCACAGGAAAAAAACCTCCGTTTGAAAGGGCTTGATAGCAAGGTAACTTTTCCCCCCCTCTGCCCCCCAGGCACAGAAAAAAAACTCCGTTTGAAAGGGCTTGATAGCAAGGTAGCTTCTCCCCCCCTGCCCCCCAGGCACAGGAAAAAACCTCCGTTTGAAAGGGCTTGATAGCAAGGTAACTTCTTCCTCCCCCCTCCGCCCCCCAGGCACAGAAAAAAAACTCCGTTTGAAAGGGATTGATAGCAAGGTAGCTTCTCCCCCCCCCCCAGGCACAGGAAAAAAACTCCGTTTGAAAGGGCTTGATAGCAAGGTAACTTCTCCCCCCCCTCTGCCCCCCCAGGCACAGGAAAAAAACTCCATTTGAAAGGGCTTGATAGCAAGGTAACTTCTCCCCCCCCTCTGCCCCCCAGGCACAGGAAAAAAACTCCGTTTGAAAGGGCTTGATAGCAAGGTAACTTCTTCCCCCCCCCTCCGCCCCCCAGGCACAGGAGAAAAACTCCGTTTGAAAGGGCTTGATAGCAAGGTAACTTCTCTCCCTCCCGCCCCCCAGGCACAGGAAAAAAACTCCGTTTGAAAGGGCTTGATAGCAAGGTAACTTCTCTCCCTCCCGCCCCCCAGGCACAGGAAAAAAACTCCGTTTGAAAGGGCTTGATAGCAAGGTAACTTCTCCCCCCCCCCTCCGCCCCCCAGGCACAGAAAAAAAACTCCGTTTGAAAGGGATTGATAGCAAGGTAGCTTCTCCCCCCCCCCCAGGCACAGGAAAAAAACTCCGTTTGAAAGGGCTTGATAGCAAGGTAACTTCTCCCCCCCCCTCCGCCCCCCCAGGCACAGGAAAAAAACTCCGTTTGAAAGGGCTTGATAGCAAGGTAACTTCTTCCCCCCCCTCCGCCCCCCAGGCACAGGAAAAAAACTCCGTTTGAAAGGGCTTGATAGCAAGGTAACTTCTTCCCCCCCCTCCGCCCCCCAGGCACAGGAAAAAAACTCCGTTTGAAAGGGCTTGATAGCAAGGTAACTTCTTCCCCCCCCCTCCGCCCCCCAGGCACAGGAAAAAAACTCCGTTTGAAAGGGCTTGATAGCAAGGTAACTTCTTCCCCCCCCTCCGCCCCCCAGGCACAGGAAAAAAACTCCGTTTGAAAGGGCTTGATAGCAAGGTAACTTCTTCCCCCCCCCTCCGCCCCCCAGGCACAGGAAAAAAACTCCGTTTGAAAGGGCTTGATAGCAAGGTAACTTCTTCCCCCCCCTCCGCCCCCCAGGCACAGGAAAAAAACTCCGTTTGAAAGGGCTTGATAGCAAGGTAACTTCTCCCCCCCCCGCCCCCCCAGCCACAGGAAAAAAACTCAGTTTGAGAGGATTTGAGAGCAAGGTAACTTCTCCCTCCCTGCCCTCGCCCCCACCCCTCCCTTAGTAGCAGCTTATTTACCTAGTCGGCGTCAGCAGGCAGCAATATAATGAAATAAATCCAAGCATGAAAAGAGTTAAATAGGTTTACAGGCAGGCGGGGTGATTGGTGAACCAGCCAATCACTCAGTAGTGGGCAGGGCAAGCATGAGATGGGCGGGGGCAGGGAGTGAGCAATGGAAAGGCTTCGCGATGGCAGGGAAGAGCGAGTGAATTTTTTCTTATTTAAATGACTCTCCAGAATTTCTCTGCCGCCCACGCCTTGCCTCTCATCGCCCCCCTGCCAGCTCCTTGCCTCTCACCGCCCCCCTGAGCAATTCCACCGCCCCCTGGGGGGCGTTAACGCCCACTTTGGGAACCACTGCTCTATATCATCTCCATATCTGTATCTGCATTTATATTTATTTCTATCTGTTAAGGTCTCAGTCTACATCTATATTTATTATCTGCATCTACATCTATACAATCCATACCTATCTATCATCTGCATCTATATCTATATGTATCAGTGGTGGGTTCCTACCGGTTTGGACTGGTTCGGCTTAACCGGTAGTGGTATGCTCACCTGGGTTTCTGGAACCAGCAGCAACCCAGGCCTGCCACACCCCCGAACTGGTTCCCCGGACTCTTCTGTCATTGCCGGCATATTTCTGCAGATGCACAGAACAGTTTTCAGTCAACTGCGCATGTGCAGCAATGCTCGGAGAGTGGGCGTGCGAGCAAAGCGAGTAGTGCGTGAGCAAAACACCCTCTCAGTGAACCAGTAGTAAAATGATTAGGAACCCACCACTGATTTATATCTATATCATCTATATCTATTATGTAAATCTCTATGTATATGTGTATCTACATCTATGTCTATATCCATATATCTATATCTATATCTATATCTATATATCTATATATCTATATATCTATATCTATATCTATATCTATATCTATATCTATATCTATATCTATATCTATATCTATATCTATATCTATATCTATATCTATATCTATATCTATCTATTTATCTATCTATACCTATATTTGTATCTATCTATCTATCTATCTATCTATCTATCTATCTATCTATCTATCTATCATCTATCTATACATAGACACACACACACACACAAACACACAGTGCACATATAACTGAACACTTGCTTCAGATATCTGAGAGACTAATTCTTCCAGTGCTCAGCTCATATGCAACAATTACCTGAACATCCACAATAAAAAAAAATCTACAGGAAAGATGAGTTTACTTAACCTTCAGCCTATTCCAAGAGAGGATAAATATACTGCATTATTTATTGGAAAAAGAAACACTGTTTAAAGCTACAGGTTCTGTCACAGGAATTCATTTATTCAAGGCATTTTGCACCTGTGATTTTACCTAGAGTTTACATTGAAATTCCATTTCAAGCACATACGAATGAGTGAATATAGATTTCTCTATAAAGTAAGGAAACTCTTAAAATTTCAGTCTGGGGAAACTTTGTCCAGACCTAGCAGTAATTAGGTCACAGAAACCATTGAGTTTTATTCGGCACCAATGTGCACTTTTTAATTCCCCTTAATGCATTAGACCACATTGCCATTAACTATAAAAGCAGAGCTGATTATAAATTTAAATGTCCAAGAAAACACATTATTTCGATTTGTTTCAGAAGAAAAGTGCATGAGCAGGTAACATCCAGCTCATATTGCTAAAACACTTAGAAACTTGTATTGTAAATGTACTATCCTGTACTATCACATAGCAAGAAGAACTGATGGCAGGTGGACCAGGGCAACCCTAGAATGGATCCCACTTGATAGAAAGCATCCATGAAAGAGATCTAAAACAAGATGGATCAATGACATCAGCAAATATCTCAGGCCCAATTGGCAAAATAAAGCACAAGACCGTCTAGGTTGGAAACATGCGGAAGAGGCCTTCATCCTGCAGTGGATAGACAATAGCTAAGATGATGATGATCCTGGGGGCCATGTATGCATATAGTAATAAAGTTTAAAGCTACAACTTTAAAAGAAAACATTTTTATTGAGTTATAAAGTATTATAAAATACAAAATACAAAAGTAAATAGAAGAACAGTGAGTGGGGAGGAGAAAGAGGAAAGTGAAGTGGGGAACGATAGGAGGAAAAAAGAGAAAGAAGCATTGACTTCTGACTCTCTCTGTTACAGTAAAATAAGGCATTAACTTCAAATCACAGCTTTTTGCTTTTCCATAATAGAATAGACAAATCATTGCCATAAAGATCTATCAGTCTAATCTGTAAAACCCAAAGACAGAGTTTTATTATTTTCCACAAAGTTCAGAAGTGGTTTCCATGTGGAAACAAAAGTACTTCTGTTCTTTTCTTTAATCAAAGTGGTCATTTTTGCCATTTCAGCCAACTCTATCAACTTCTGCAATCATTCTTCCATGATAAGAATCAAAGTGTCCTTCCATTTTTGTGCATACAAGTCTTGCTGCTGTCAACATATATAGTAACAAAGTTCCAATTTTTTTTCGCCAGTTCTTTTTCTATTAGGCCCAAAGGAAAAGTTCTGGCTTCATTTTTATGTCCGTTTTCAGATTTTTCTGTATTAAAATATGAAGCATAATCCAATTTTTTTTTTAAAATTTTGCTTTATCACATGTATTTTAAAGCTACAACCAACCCTGCTATTCAGGATGAGTCTCTTTGATAGACTCTCAGCAATGTCTTGAGATTATGATCATTTCCTTTTCAATACCACTGCTTCAGTGGTGGGTAATTCAAAAAAAAAAAATCTGGTTCTGTGGGTGTGGCTTGGTGGGCGTGGCTTGGTGGGCATGGTAGGGGAAAGATACTATAAAATCTCTATTTCCTCCTGATCAGCTGGGACTCGGGAAAAGGTGGGGGCAGGGCCAGTCAGAGGTGATATTTACCGGTTCTCCGAACTACTCAAAATTTCTGCTACCAGTTCTCCAGAACTGATCAGAACTGCACTGCTTGGTTGAACATTTTGGGTTAAAATGGACTCTCTTTGGTAGAAACCAATGAACCAAGAAAACAAAATCCCCAAACTCTACACTCTAAGTTTTATAACTGACTTGTTTAACTGACTTGTTTTCATCATAAATTGCCTTTAGTCACAATTGTTGATTCCTGCTTAATGGCATGTCAAGAAGTTTGAACCCAGATCTTATTCAGGCTTCTTCTTGGCCCTGGAGGAGAATGAGGAGTGAAAGAATTGTGCACCTTCAGACCGTCCTTTGGCTGAGAGAGATTTAGCTTTAGATTACTGAGGCCTGGTTTAGCATTACATGAAACACAGCCTGACAGACTCTCCTGATCTAAAGGGCTGTGAAAAACTTAAAACAGAAGCAGGACGAGCCAATTCCATTACAAAATGGTGTCCCTCAAGACAAATTAGGAAAGTTATTTGAAACAGCAGCCTTATAGGTTCCTTTTACATCTCCTGAAGAAAACGTTCTGATAGATATTTTTTTTCAAAAGGATATAAAATGCATTAGCATATGGAATATATCAACTTTTAAAATAAACCTTCTGTTTTAAAACTTGGAACAAAGGCTGATCAAAAAGAACAAGATACTTAGGTCGAAAGCCCACATAATCCAAGCCTGAAAAGCAGAACAAAGAAGCTTCTCATTTCATGTATTTTTTTTTCCTCCTTAGCATAAAAAATAAGCAGCTGACAGAGAAGAATCTAGCCTGAAATTTTAATATCCCTGAAAAATTATTGACAACTTTTACTTTAGCATATTTTAAACAGTTTGGAACCAATTAACGTATCACCTAAACTTGAAAGAGGGCCAATCTTACTTCTGTAGTTTAGTGTAATCAAGATTGCACTGAATTTTAAAAATGAGCCAGCTAGATATATTTTGCCATCGTTAGAGGATTCAGACCTAGACAGATGTGTAGATTCTGCCACATGTTATTTCCTTGGAACGTTACTATATTTGTAGAACTCACATTCGAAACCTCCAACTGTGGATATCAGGATCAATTGTACACTAATGACAAGTGTATTCGATAATTTTCTATTGATTTAAAATAAAATAAAATAATTAGATGGTACCCTTGAAATATAATTCCACTAACATATGGATTTCTTAACTCATTGATCAAAAGCACTTGAATATAGGGATAGATATGGATTATGTATATGTTGATTCGTAAAGTTTGCTTGATAATAATATCATAATATAATTGGCAAGTGTTCTACACCTGATAAAGTTTTTCAGTGTTTTGATGTGATCTTTCAAACTGAATATGAAAAATTCAAATAAAAATTGATACAGAACAATCTGAAACAATTAGAAGTAGTCATGTCCAATGTTGCCCTCACAGTGGATAAATAATAAACTGTGTGTGTGTGTGTGTGTGTGTGTGTGTGGTTGTGACACAAATATATATATATATGTTTGTATGTATGTATGTGTGTGTGTATATATATATGAATGATACGTTTTTGTGCTGATAAATAAATAAATAAGGGAGACTAGTATAGATCTATTTCAAGCTATTTAGCTCTCATAAGCTAGCCACACCCTTACTGGGATTTGAACCAGGGCTGTATTACATGTTAGGCAGATGTTTTAGCCACTAAGTCAGTTCTGCTCCCTCCCTTAAATGGGGTTTACCAGGGTGTTGTGACACAAACATATGCAGTACTTATTCTTCTGGCTCAGCTGATCAGGAAGAGAACCTGGTGGCTTTATGGCTAAAACATCTGCCTAACATGTAATACAGCCCCGGTTCAAATCCCAGTAAGGGTATGGCTAGCTGATGAGAGCTAAATAGCTTGAAATAGATCTATACTAGTCTCCCTTATTTATTTAGTTATCAGCACAAAAACATATCACAAATATATCAAAGGCAACAAAAAATAGCTTTCTGTCTGGATGGTTTCCTGTGGTGAGCCGAAAGACAGAAAAGGGAAGCAGTTCTGCTACCTCCCTTAATTGGGGCTTACCAGGGTGTTGTGACACAAACATATATATGAGGGGTGCGTTCCAGCTGCTGCTACTGCTGGTTCGTTCAGGGACACACTGCAGGTGCATGCGCAGAAGCAAATAACAAAATGGTGGAAACTATGGCGCTGCTGATAGAACCAGTTTGTGGACATGGCCAGCTTAGTTACTACCTACTCGGCCAAACCGTGCCAAACTGGTAGGAACCCACCTTTGATACACACACACACACACACACACACACACACACACACAATTCTATCTATGCTTTCAAGAGGGTAATATTCAGCAAAGGGCTAAAAATGTGATATATCCAGGAAAATAGCAATGAAACAGCATTGCAACCATGTAAGATCTATCACTATCTTTGCTTTTGAAATAAGGATGTGTGTCATTCAACTCAACCCTGAGATGTAGTATGGTAGCACAGAACAGATTTTAATTTCCCCAGGGTAGAGTCTCTTTTCATTCTGTCTTCATGAAGTTCTGCCATTCCAAAGGTTCATAATTTATACAATGCTCCATAATGTTTATTTACTTTATTTAGAATGTTTATACACCACTTTATTCTGCTGCAACTTCTACTGGTTAATATAGTAATAAAAACAGCAATCTGTAACTACATTAATAAACAATTAAAACAGTTAAGTGCAAGCATCTCAGCTGGCACCCTGTATCTGTGATAGCAATCAAATGCTCTGTGAAACAATACTGTTTTAACAGCCTTTCTAAAGAAATGCAGGGAAAGCATCAAAGTTCTGGAAGATGTTATTCCAGAGGGAAAGAGTAACACTGGCTCATTTCCCCAGGTACCCAATTTCTTGGGGGGAATGAGGACATATTAAGCAGAGGAAGGTACACCATGAAGAAGTTTTGCTTGAAGGAGACATTCCTGGAGCCGTTTAAACAATGTAGAGCATAATCGGTTGAAATTCACATTCGAACTGTATTCAGAAGCCTATCAGAAACTAGCAAAATTCATATCAAATGCCTGTGAAAGCTCTCATCCATCATGTGGGGCACTACACCAACTTTTTTTTAACCAACTGCAGCTTTTGAGTAGTCTTCAAAGGTACCTCCCTGTGTGTAAAAATATTCCAAAAATCTAGATTTGCATGATAAGGTCACGTGTACCAAAACCTCCCTCTCTAGTTATGGTCACAACTGATACACTGGGCAACGATCTCAAAAGGCTTCCGTAGTCATAGTCTCCTGGGCCACTCTGGCAACTCTAGAAGGATCCCCAAGGTGCAGACCTTTTCCTTCATGGGGAGTGCCATCCCATCCAGACATAAAACAAGAGTTGTCAGAGGCCAAATAGCCCCTCCAACTCACCATGATACTATTTAAGCTTCTTCATCCATCAAGACCAGAGGTGGGTTGCTCCCGGTTCAGACATGATCGGGAGAATGAGTAGTAGTGGCAGCAGGAGGTTCTGCCCACCCGACTGAATGTGCAGAAGCTGCCCATGCATGCGCGCACAGGAGCACACCCCAGCCAGTAGTAAAAAAATTGGCAACCCAGCACTGATCAAAACCTATGTAGTGTAGCTTAAATATAACCGGATAAGAGAGAGATGAAATATTGTATTAATTTTTTGACCAGTAAATCATCAAATCAGTATACGGTTTGCAGTGAGTTTATCAGTAATCACCTCAATCATTTCAAGCTGGGCACAGGAAAATTGTGTAGATGAGGAAATTATTTTCATTCATTCCATAATGTCTCTTGATCTCATTGTCTCACCTGTTACTGTATGTTGTAGTCTTTTATACATAATCTACATAATAAATTCTACATAATAAACTACATAATCTAACAGAATAACAGTGTTGGAAGGGGCCTTGGAGGTCTTCTAATCCAACCCACTGCTCAAGTAGGAAACTCTGTACCATTTCAGACATGTGGTTGCCCAATCTCTTTTTAAAAACCTCCAGTGTTAAAAACCTCCAGAGCACCCATAATTTCTGGAGGCAAGTCATTCCACTGATTAAATTGTTCTAACCGTCAGGAAATTTATCCTGGTTCTCTCCTTGTTTAGTTTCCATCCATTGTTTCTTTTCTTGCTTTCTGGTACTTTGGAAAGTAAGTTGACCCCCTACCTCTTCTTTGTGGCAGCCCCTCAAATATTGAATCACTGCTATCATGTCACCTTTTAGTTAAACTAGACATACCCATTTCCTGCAACCGTTCTCCATATGTTTTTAGCCTTCAATCCCCTACTTCTAGTGCAGAGAAAGAGAACTGGCCTAGCTAATAATTATTTAATATCATGCATCTGATTCAAATGTTGAAAATTCACTCTACCGCATTGGAGGAGGACTATTATTAATTTTCCATAGTTCCTCTTCAATGTCCCCTTTTGAAAGCTTGGATGCATATATCTACCCTAATGGCATCTATCCCTGCAGTTGTCATCATACTGTGTTTGAAACAAGTTAACTTTTAAAAGGGCACACTTTTTATGTAACATAGCCTATTTGATTCCCTTGCCATGTTCTACTTTAAGTGTTGATTTAGAGTGACTAGTACTGTATTAGATCATTTCCATAATTCTTGATTGCCCAAGCTGGTAGCCTATACTCCTTCGCACACTTGGAAAGTTTCAGGCACTATCAAATGTGTAGGAGATATTTGTAAATCCCCAGAGTAAGCAAAACAAATGAAAAACATTCAATTCCATTTTATATCCATATACATAAATGTAGACATGCCTCCACCCATAACTTAGTCTCAAACATCAAGCGTCTGATATAATTTCCCCCTTATAATTCTGAGGTTTATTAACTGTAGCCACCTGCGACACAACAGTTCAAAGACCAGTGTCAATCACTTGGCACCTAGGGAGAGACAGAACCTCAGTCGGTAATCATCTCTTTGTCATAACTTCATTGGAATCAAGCACAAGCAATACCACAATAAAATGACATCAGTACAGCAATCCAGGTCTTCACCTGGTCTCCTAACTGGGATATTTTCCCAACTCAAATGACTCAGTCCCATGCACTTCATGTCTAATGTGACATGTTTCTTCATAATTCCTGCTCTGCAACATACACGTAGATTGCCTCCTCTGAATTATACTTCTAGGCAAACTTGTCTCTGAACTATAGTTTAAGTATTCTAATTTGTATCCAAAAGTTGTCATTGTGGAAATTACCCGATGCTCTCCCAGTAGATCTCAATTAACTGGCTGTCCAAATTATTTGTTTGACTAAATAATTAGGCCAAATTTTTTTACAAACAAATAAAATGACCTTACAAATTAAGCGGACAATTGGAGACTGAGAATACAGTTGCTTTCCATGTAATCAGTCGATATTTTTTCTTTATTCATTATGATTATACCCTACCTTTCCTTCAAGAGATCAAGGTATCAGCACACAGCTCTCTGTCCTCCCATATTTTAATTTATAACAGCATTATTATTTTTAATTTATAACAGCATTATTGCTGCAACATTATTATAATGCTATAGTTGTCAGGGTTCCAAGTAACACCCCCAATGAAAGAAGATCCCGAGGCTTGAAGTTCCACAAATGTCCATTTTATTAGATATGTCATATTGGCACATCTGGGAAACCCCGAATCTGAAAGGTCCCATTTTTCCCCCATCCAAATGAAAGTCCAAGTCCCTGCCCAGCACCCACATGTCCATCACATGGGCCAACCAGGCACTGTCCCAACTAGAGATACCTCCCCATCATACCCCTCCAGTGCAGGGCAAGATGTCCTTGACTCTCTGAGAAAGTAAATTAATTTTGACTATATATCTCCCATACTGCATATAATCGCCCCTCCCATTTTCCAACAGCATTGAATGTGGCAGGTTGGAAGGCCCAATGCAAAAGATGGCTTCCAGGTCTGACAATAGTAGCATTGTGATTATAGGCTATCCTGAGAGGGAATGACTGGCCCAAATTCCTCCAGAGGACTTGAATCAAAGTCCCTGTAATCCTAGTCAACCAGTCACTATCCTACCGTGGCTTTCTGCAAATTGTCTCAGAGAGAATGCCTATTTAATCAGCAAGAGTTAACTGGAACAACACTGAGACACGAGAATAACTGAATAAGAGTTAGAAGAAACCTTGGAGATCTTTTAGTCCAACCCCCTGTCCAAGCAGGGGACTCTATGGTATATTCTGGATAGATGGTTGTCCAGTTTCTTCTTAAAAACCACAAATGTTGGGAGTACTGACAACTTCTAGAGGTAAGTTGCTCCACTGATTAATTGCTCTCATTCTTAGGAAATTTCTTATTATTTCTAGATTGGATCTTTCCTTGATAAGTTTCCATCTGTTACTTCTTGTCCTGCCTTCAGGTGCTTTGGAGAATAGGCTGACTTCCTCTTCTTTGTAACAGCCCCTTAGATATTGCTATCATGACACTCCTAGTCCTTCTTTTTGCTAGATTAGACATACCTACGGTACTTCCTGCAACCGTTCTTCTTCATAGGTTTTAGCCTCCAATCCCCTAATATTTTTGCTGTTTTTCACTGCACTCTTTCTAGAATTTTAACAACTTTCTTTGTATTGTGATGACCAAAACTGAATGCAACAGTCCAAGTGTTGTCTTACCAAGGCATTATAAAGCAGTACTAACACTTAACATGATCTTGATTCTATCCCTCTGTTGATGTAGCTTTGGACTGTTGACTTTTTTAGCAGCTGCAGCACACCACTTTTAAGTGGTTGTGCTCTAGGAGTCCTAGATTTTGCTCAGTTACTGCTTTTGAGCCAAACATGGCCCATTTTATACCTGTGCATATGGTTTTTCTTCCCTAAGTGTAAAAACTTACTTTTCCACTTGTCCTACAGCTATTTCTCAACAAGGGTGGAAACTCTCTCCTCTTCATTAGCATTGTCACATAATCTCCCCGGCCATTGTGGGTTGTAACAATGTGGTTTTTTCTCAGAGTTTAGTTTGAATGAGAAATTTGGTTCCTCTGAAAGCATGTCTGACTGTGATCCAACGAGGTACAAAACCCTTGGGCTATGCCTCTCACCCCAGAATTGTTTGGAAAGTTCTACAATTTGGCACAGTTCCTCTTCTTTCAAAGAATCTGGGATGTCAGCAGCAGGTGTTGTCTAAAATCATTTCCCTCCCAGAAAATACGTAACAGTGAGCAGAGTCAGCCTGCACTGGCTTTGATGCATTGCTCATCAGTTGCCAAAAGAGTATGAGTGGAAGGAGGCGGTCATGCAGAGACATTCATTTGTATAAAAATAAAATATGGGTATTGCTCAATTTAAAATTTGAACTTGCTTTCAGAGGCATCTGGTTGGTGACTCAGGGAAGCAGGAGGATGAGCTACATAGGTCTTCAGGCTGATCCAGCAGGGCTCTTCTTATGGGGAGGGGGAAATACACTAGAACCTTCATGACACTAATCCAATGCCAATGTGACAATTGTTTCTAACTGATTGGTTACTTGGCACCTGGCAGTAACAATCAACATTTCACAGTTTCCAACAATCTGCCAGTTCAGCCATCCAGAAGGATGTTACTGGAGTCTGCCCCATTCTGTTCTCTCTCCCATCTGCTCTATATTTTCCTAGATGTGAAATGAAATACAGAGTCCCAGAAAAATCCACAAGTAGCACAACAGAGAAACAAACAAACACAGGAAATTGCTTTTTTCCTCCTAAAACAAATGTAAGGCAGATCCAAACCAACATTGGAGAAGCAGTAGTGGTACAGAGTTTTAGATAGAACTGGAAATGTTGGCCATTGGACGTGGGACCATCTGTATGCCAATGATGTGCTCCTCCATTATCCAATTTTCTTCTGCACATGGAAAGGAAGAATACAAACAATCAGCCAGGACTAGAGTAATGAATGAAGTATGGCCACAGGCACAGAAGAAGCAAACAAGGAAGCAAAAAGGCAATGTGAATTTGTCCATGCTTTCTCCTAACCAATGGGTAGATAGGGCACATCTCCTTAATGACCTTTAAAATTACATCAGTCGCAGGAAGGAAGCAATCAGAATTCTGGAGAGTGGATTATGTTTATAATAAATATGCAGTTCTAATAAATACATATTTTATGAGCTAAATGTTGAAGGCTAAGGTTTGAGAGCTCTTTCAAAGGTGAGAGTTTCAGGAGAAACTTCCAAATCTCCAAAAAGCCTAGAGGAGGAACACAAACCTCCTCCTACATGGGAAAGTCGAATAAATGAAATGAAATGAAAAAATGAAGTAATTTTGACATAAAAAAGGAAAGAAATTTGCATAAGGAAGATAGACTGGTATCTTTTCACACACATTACCACTGCAGCCAGAATACTATACGCACAATTTTGGAAAGGGAAGGAACTACCATCAGACCAACTAATTATCAACAAAATCTTCTGGTGTGCTGAATGCGATAGACTAACATATATTCTTAAAGACAGACAGGAAACAATATTTTATCAAAGTTGGGAAAAATGGTATGAATAGATAGAGGTAAAAAGATTTTGGGGTAAGCGATAGGAAAAATATATAGTGTAGATATGTAAGTAGTAAATAAAATAAATATATGGAGCAGTAACAGTTATAAAGAATTAATAAATGTAAGATATAGATAAACAGAAACAGCTAGAATAACTGGAAATGTAGTAAGATGATATATGATGTTACCTGGTAACTGTATACATATAGGGGGTGAGTCACTCCCAGTTATATCTATGTAGTTTTGTCTTGTCAATGTCCTATTTCTGATTTTTTTTCTGTTATTAGTTTACAATAAAATTTAAAAAAGTCAAAAAAAGAAGGAAAGAAATTTAAACATGACGTGGGTCTGTCCTCATAGTTCATCAATCAGGCTATCAGTAAAGATGGTAAGAAGGAAGACTATTGCCAATGCCACTCAGAATTGGAAAACTCTCTATTTCTCCCCCTCCCTCCCTCTCTCCCTCCCTATCTCTTTCTCCTCTCTCTGCATTCTTGATTGGGGGGGGGGGGGTGGCAACTAAAGCAAACTACTGCAGTACAACATTTCAATCTTAACAGTTATGCCTGCCAAGATCAAAGACCTCCTCACCCATCCTTGTTTTGAAAATGAGTTTTGAAAGGCTGTACTGGATGGATTCAGTAACTGAAATGATTTGTATAAAGAACTGGATCTTTGGTGTAGTTTAGGTATGTTCAAAGGCTTGTGTGACTTGTAGGACTTTGGAAGGCATGGAGATTGAACTGTCTCAGTCAAGATTTGCTCATGGACTATGAACTGAATTGGAGGCACTGAGTCAGTGTGAAAGAATTGACCTGTTCTACAGACTGAATTGTGTGGATTTTGGCCTAGCTGGCATGCTGTGTAATGATTCATATCAGGCTCTGTGGTCATTGTATGCCACAATGTCTATCTTGGTATTTTAAAAAAAAAATATGAGGGGAAATTAAAAACAGCACCTATCCAGGGACATATGAGAGTGATTATGATTAATTCCATGCACATAGAATTATTATTTCATATGACAAAAGATAACAGGGAAATCATGCAGCAAAGCTATGAATGTATTATATTTAAACCCTTTCCCCTGAAGTTTGGCAGGTCTCTGCTCTCCTAACCTTCTGAAAAGCACTTTAGACCTGGTATTTTTCCCCAAAGCACTGGGATGACATGAGGTGGACAAGAGGATTTAATGAGGGACTGCATAGGGAAGCTTAACTTTGTTGCCAGGTTTTAATATTTATGGTTATAATAGATTCCGTATAGGCAATGTGTTGTTTTATTATAGATGCCATTTAATTATTGATTGGGAGATGCTCAGAGTTTGATGTACATTGTGTGGCTACATAAATATAATAAACATATAAACAACTCTTTCAAATTAATTATTTCATTATGTCACACACCATGTGGAATTTGGATGATAGCGTGATAGTTTCTCCAGTGTGGTATGTAGCATTCAGTGTATTCAAATTAATTCAGAGTTGCCCAAGTTTGTGTCCTATTTCTGACCAGAACTTTCTGAGGAAGCTCTCATACATATTATCTCCCAACTCTATGATCTATACTTTCTAATGCATAAGAGAATTAAAAAGAGACCTTCTTTGGCTACCCCTTGATAGGTCTGTTTTGCCAAGCATCAGGGCAATGATAAGCTGCCCAAGCAATTGGCGCTTTTGGATCCAGAGGCAATAAGCACACCAGTGAATGAAGAAATGATAAACTGCATTATTAATTCAAGCAAATAGATGTAAAAAAAAACCCATAACATAAAAAGCATACATACCAAGTAAGATAATACCCAAATCTCTTTCAGTCTGTCAGGAACTCCTTAATACCAACAGCAGAGATATCCCAAGTTTGGCCAATTTCTACAGAACCCGGTGCTAGATTATTTTCCAGAAGCTCCCTATTTAAAGGCCAGTGTTGAGGCCCTCGACTTGCGACCAGTCCTCGACTTATGACCGGCCGCAAGCCTTGGACCTCAGCCAGCAACAGCCAGCAACAGCCGGTCGGGTCTGATTGGCTGAGACGCGACTGGCTAGATTTTGGTTACTGGACTGTCTGATTGGCTCCCTGCCTGACAGCTCTCTTATAAATAGCTGTCAGGTAGCGAGGACCCTGTCTACTGCTGTACTTGTGTTTGTATATAGTGTTGAGTGGTTTTGCCAATATAGTTTTGTTCTGCCTACCTCGTGTGGACTCACTCTTTGTCAGATCTAACAGTCAGAACTAGGGTTGTTCACAAAACCTGGCACCGTGATTTCATGGCTCTACTTCTATGGTCGTTAGACTGCAAGAACTTGACCAAGTGGCATGTGACTCGAAAGCCTGCAACTTTCACAGATAACAAAAACTTCTCAGCTTTTGAAGATGTGAAGATTCCTGCTATCCCCTTCTCCTTTATTCAGTAAACAAGAGTAAAAAAACAAACAAACCCAAGCACGTTAACTCAGAATGAGCTCTAAACTTTTAGGTTTTTCTTAAAATGAAGGAGAAATCAAAATAGGTCACTAAACTCCTCGAAATAACAATGGTCTTTTGTATTGTCACCCCAAGGATCAAATTTGCAGCAAGGAACAACTGATAGTTTGGTGTCATAGTAACAAAGCAGCAATGTTTTTAAAAGATTTTGTTTTAAAGATAAAGGAAGGAAGGTTTTCCAGTACTGTGGACAGAGGATAGAAAAGAAAAAGGAATCTGCTTCCTTCCCCTGAACTGGGCAGAAATCCAAAAAGGGCCTGCCAGAAGATATAAACCATGAATGGAGCATGAGCTTCTAGGCCTGAGAATGGCTCATTGACTTAAACAGCCATCATTGGATCAACCTCAAGGTTATATAAAAATAGCAAGTGTTAACTACCAGAGAAGATAAGCAACCTGGTGGTTTGGATGAAATGGATGCTTAGGGCAGTGACCAGCCGCTGGGAGGGAAGAGGCATGCCAGGCACTGCAGCCAATTGGGATCTGGCTAGAATGGAAAAAATGTCCTGGAGGCCATTCCTCTGATGGCCTTAAAATGGCACCAGCTGGAAAACAGACGTTCTGAAGCAAGGCCAGAAAATGCAGGCAGGGGTTGCGCTTGGAGTCGGCGGGGAGTGGGAACAAGATGTCATCCAGAAGGAGATGGGCCAAGTAGAAAGTGTCAATGGAAGCAGCAAATCTTATATCAGCTGCCCATGAACAGCACAAGGTTCTTTGCCTCTTATAAATGTCTCTTGGCAAAAGTGCTCTGACCTTTTTTTTTCCTGGCATATTTTTAAAGTATAAAAGTATATAGTGTTTACCCATATAAATAACTGGACAAGGAAGAGCTCAAAAGCTAACATTTCTGTACATTTTAAATTCATATAATAAATCTTAACTTTTAAATATTCACAAATGGATCACCACTTTGTCCCAGTTACATTGGTTTTCCTTTCCCATTCTCAGCCTCAAAAGTAGATTTGTTTTGCTTTCATCCAGATTTTCTGTGGAACACTGATTTAATATTAGTGTCTCTCGCACACGTACACATTCCTTACAGGATAATTTTTTTTTGCAAAAAGTGCTGTATTGACAAATTAAAGTTATGGCAGACTACTTTGCGGATTGAATTGGGACTTTAAAAGCAATTTCCTATTCATGTCTGCTCAAAAGTAGCTTCCATTTTATATAATTGTGTTTGCTTTTAGTAAGTGAGTATAGATTACATTTTCAGTCTGTTTTAGAGCCATAATACCCTACTACATATACAATAAATACTATTACATAGAATTAAGGATTCCAGTAAACTTACCACCAAGCATAATCACCATATGGTGAGTCAAATGAATATTGCTTGGTGAAAGCATGTGAGTTTTCCAAGCACCACAACAAATGGGTTTATTACCAAGTAATTACTCATACTATCAGATTATAAAGATGTGAACTGCATCTACACGGAAGTTAATTCAGTGAGAACAAGTATTTCAAAGCAAGTTGGCATTGGTAACTCAATGTAAGTTGCATGCAAGCTTATTCAAATCAATGGATTTAGTTCATAGCACTTTATTCTAACTTACCAAGAAGATCTTTGATCCTTAAATTCAGTTCATCTTCTAATTTTTGAACTTCTTTATACCTTAGGACACTTCCATGTGTTTGTTTTCATCTTTTAAAACTTGTCCAAATTTTATAGCTACAAGGTAGGAATTATTATTCATAAGGCCAGTTTATGGAAGCATTCACGGAGATAGACAAAATAAAGCAGAACTCCCAACCAGCTGCTCGTTCCAAGTAAGAGGGGAGATGATTGAAGGTCTTATCACTCTTTCCTTCCATTCCTTATGTCCAAAATTTCTCTTCCAGCATGAACTGCAAGAGCCAGCCCCATCTGGCTTGTTCTTTGCCACTATGGCTGGTTGAGAAAGTGGGAGATACTGGACTCTTTATTAGATTTGAGCCTAGAATTGCAGGCCTTATAGCTTGACTTCCAAAAACTCATGACCATTAGCCTGAGGTAAATTATGACTGTGTTTATGAAACATACCATATCACAAATTATCCAACCATATTTTATCCTGGTGTTTTGTGCAAACTCAGCCCATATGTCGTGCAACCTCCAAATTAGTTTGAACAAACTAGTGGTAATATTGGGTAAACATGTCACAGGAACAAAATCTATTAAGTCCAGTTCCAGAGTAGGTGACACAGATGCTCTAGATTTGGCAAAGTCATCCCCCATCTCCGTTTTCGCAACTTCACTGCATGGTTTTTCATTTATTCTGCAAGCTGAACACGATTTTCCAAGTCTCTTTTATTTTCCTGTGCCTCCTGCAATATTGTCTTTTTGATATTACACCTCCGCAGAGAGGTTGCCCTGAAGTAATTATCCCATTAGCTCAATCTAATTTGGCTTTTCTAACTGAAATTTCAACAGTGGTGACAAGACTGGTGAAGCTTTATTTCATGTTTCCTCCGGTTTCAATATCTTAGTCCAAAGACCCTGATCAAATAGTATTGCAAATGAATTGCTCATCACCACTGCTTCAAGTTAGTCCACAAATTAATGGTTTGTAATGTTTGTGTGTGAATCTGTAATAAGGACCCAGATATTACCAATTTCCTTCCAAAAGTGTTTCTTGGCAAATTTCTACCTGCTTCATTGATGTGAACATATATCTGAGACATAGAAATCCTGGGATTAATAGACTGGGAAAAATCATGCCATTTTTTAAATACAAGTTTCTTTGTACTGAAAATAGCATATCTATTTTAAATAAGCAGAAAATTTACACATAGCATATGCATTTGAACAAAATTAAAAACACTACCAGATATAATGTGCATACCTTATGCTGCATAATACTACATTATACACACACATGCATGAACACACACACACACACAATAACTTATATTTCTGCACACTGCCTTTGTTGGCAAGATTAAATCTTATCGAAAAAGAAAACAGGTCCTTGAATGGTTTATTTTTAATTTCCTATACAGTATATTTAGCAAATATTAAAAATCAATATATTGTTTGGAGGAAAATGTTGCTTCTGATCATAGAGTCATAGGGCTGGAAGGGATCTTGGAGGTCTTCTATAACCACTTGACCAAGACAGGAGTTCTTATACCATCCCGGATTATGGTTGTCCAATCTTTTCTTGAAAACATCCAGTGATGGCGCACAACAACTCCAGGAAGCAGGCTGTTCCATTGGTTTATCATTCTTAAAATAAATAAAATAAAGGAAAACTTAGAAGGGATGATGGAGGAAGAATAAAGAGTGAATTGATTATGAGGCAGTTAGATCAAAATGACCTAGAAAGAAATTCATTTTGTAATATATTCTAATAAATTCATTATATAGCATACACCAACATGCCAATATAACACATTTAAAATATAGGAAATTGTACTAAGCAGATGGCAACCATTAGTTGAGAAGATTCTTGCACATAAACTATAGCAAAAGATCAGTTTAATTGAATCTTCACATGTGGATCTGGTCCTGACAGTTGTGTTTACATGCAGACATTTCATTATTCAACTAGGTAAAGTCATCAGTGCCAGTTACTGTGGGGTTTGAACCTTCTCTTTAGAGCACAGGTGTCAAACTTGCGGCATCACATTGCCATCAAGTGATGTTTCATGATGTTTTTCCATTCACGGAGCTGAAGTAGGCCAGTTTGATACCCATGCTTTATAGGTTACCAGTGGACTAGGATAATCTCAATGACACAGCAACCAAGTTCCATATTTCCAAGATTATTGTACATTATTGATCATTGTTTGGATATATTAAATGACTAGTTTTGGGGAAAACGTACTGATGGTGACTATAGACTATGCACACTTACAGTATATACGTAAGCACTGCCTGGAATATTTTCTTAAGATCTGTTCAGCAGTTTTCAGATTTTTAACAACCTACTGCAAAGATAGGCCAAATAGAGCATCCAGAAACCAAATCCAAAAATCAGAAAAATGGTTCAGCCATGAAAACAGCCACTCCTGTGCAGTAGTCAGTAACATGAATTAGTAATGTCAGATTCAAGGACAAAGAAGAGTTACTCCTTAACTTTAACATTTCTGGCTTCCTCAGCATCCCATTTTTGAGGTGTCTTGTTTTGATGAGGAATTATATAAAACCCAAAAACTTGTGCATCCTTTTGAATCATTTTCATTGGACAGAAGGACTCAGTTGTAGCTGGTTTTTCCTTGCTATGGAAATGAAAGTTCATTATTTTTGCTTAATTTAATTACCGGTGCAAATAAAATGTGAGGAATAATTGTGGACATTCATTGTTAGCAGCATAAGTCATAATTGGCAATATATTGTATGAACTTGGTTGTGTGCCATTAGAGTCGCTTCTTTTATGAGATGAGAGCTTATATAAATTGGAGATATAAATAAATATACCTGAAATCAAAAGCTGTTTATAGGCGTGCTTTAAAAGTAAGTGATAATAATGTCTATTGGTGCATTCAATTTGAAAGTTGCAACCACTTCAATATCTAAAAAGAAAGATAGCAAGCTTAGGCTGGTGACCTATATCTCACTGAATAAGTCTGAACAATAGAGGTGAATGAATATGACATGCTTATCTTTAGGCACTCACTGTGATATTAGACTAACCTTCCATCATGGTTGATGAGTCAAATATGTCAATAAAATAATGCTATTTAAAGAAGACCTTTTTTTATGGATATCAAGGAAAATGTCATTGCTCCTAGCAGGCAATAAGTTTTCCTCTTTATATGTTTTCATTAAATACTTTAAATCGGTATCATTCAAGAGCAAGACAAATTACTTTCCAGCTATTAAACATTTTTGTCATAAAAGAGATACTGCAGATATATATTTTACTCTCTGGAGAAGCAACCTTGGATCTATTGTTATGAATTTTTCTTTCTTGATTAGCATTCCAGATTTATCACCAAGCCTGGCTCTGATAAATATAGGGGCTGATAAGAGATGTCAGAAAATGATAAAATGTTCCTTAAGGTGCAACCGTATGAGTGGTTTGACAGCATCCATGGGGCCATAAGGTCTCCCTTCTTTGGTTAAAAGAACATTATGCCTGCAGTTAAAGAACATATTATACGTTTCAACTACAGTCACCCTTAGCCCCTTAAAATCAACTCTTTTATTTGCATGCAAGAATTCTTGCATTAGATTGTCACTTTTTACCAATGTGCCTGCCAGTACCACTTCCTGACTAATCCTATAAGTTAGTACCACACAAAGATAACAGCTCCTGCTGTGCCTTCTGCTACCTTCTGAATAAGAAAATTGTCAGAAGAACAAGCCACTAATGTTATAGAAGACCATATTAGACATATGTTGTGTCCCAACAGGATCATTAAAGTCGTTGCCACTACTGCTTCCTGTCTCTTGAAATATCTGCATTTGTTTTTTAAAGGCATCATCCATATTTTCTTCTTGGTTGGACAGGAAATGCTAGTTACCAACAAATTATTTTTATTTATTCCTTTGTTTATTCAGCACAGATGGTGGCTACAGTATCACAAAATTATTTTACTTCATTTTTGAGGAGGTATAAATATTTTTTATATATATTGTAGCTCCTTCTCTGTTTCCATGATTTCTGATGCTTTTAAACAAACTGTATCTTTTATTTGTTGTTCTGCTGTTTTGCGCCAAGACATTGTGTATCGTATTTGACGATTTGGGTTCAACTTCATAGGTTTTAGTCCCTGTACTATGAACTTTAGTGACAAGACAATGAAGGTCATAAGGGGTTTTTTGAGTCAGTTTTCTGCTTTTCCTGTGATTAGTTTAATAGGTCCCAATTACAGTCACATTCTCACATCTTTCTACCATGTGCAAGTCTGTCTCTGAGATGCTTCTTCTTCTTCTTCTTCTTCTTCTTCTTCTTCTTCTTCTTCTTCTTCTTCTTCTTCTTCTTCTTCTTCTTCTTCTTCTTCTTCTTCTTCTTCTTCTCCTCCTCCTCCTCCTCCTTCTCCTCCTCCTCCTCCTCTTCCTTCCTTCCTTCCTTCCTTCCTTCCTTCCTTCTTCTTCCTTCTTCCTTCTTCTCCTCCTCCTTTTTCCTCTTTCTCATTTTGTTTTATTTTTAAATCTTCTTCCTTCAACTTTTACAGAATCATGTAAAACCACATGTCAAAAAACACATTTTTAAAAAATCAGTCTTTTATAAGGTATAGTCTACCTGAGCCTCTTGGAGTACTTGTTTACTGCAGACTGAAGATGACTCAGTACTATGAGATGACTACAAAAAAAATAGAAATATAGTTTTTGTATCATGGGAATTAAGCAGATTTATTATTTTGGGTTGAACAAATGCTACTTCACTGATTATAACTTTGGTACCACCCTTTAAAAAGGATTCAGATTTCAGAGAAAAGTTTAGAAAAGAATGTTTAAAGACTGAGTGATTGAAAAATAAATCCTAGAAACTGAAATGGAAAAAAATGGATATCTGTCCGTCCGTCCGTCCGTCCGTTATTATTATTATTATTATTATTATTATTATTATTATTATTATTATTATTATTATTATTATTATTATTATTATTATTATTATTATTATTATTATTATAAAATATTAAGATAATAAAATAATGACCTTTAATATTAAAGTTGACTTAAAATCATTGAAGGTGGGGAGGAAATGAGCAAGATGCACATGTTCAGCCTTGGAAAGACAAGACAAAGCAAGCATGATAGTTCAAGTATGTGGAGGAGTGTCACATAGAAGATAACCAAGATCTGCTCTTCATCATTCAGGTCTACAGGAGAAGAATTTAAATTCCACGAAAACACATTTGACTGCACAGTAGACAGAACCTCTTAGAATGAAGACCAATTCAGTTGGTCAGAGTGGTGGTTGCTTCTCCTTGATTGCATGTGTGGGTGCTTTTATCATGATTCCTGCACTGAGCAAGGAATTGTACTTAGTTATGTAAACAGCCCTTCCTGTGCTTGATTCTGTGATTTTATCTTCAAAGAAAAATGTAGTTTCTTGACAGATGGTCATGCAACCTCCCAGAAAATTTCTCCAGAACAGAACACCTCCCTGAGGCGGTCTGCTCTACTACTGAGAAGGTGTTAATGTTAAGATGCTTTTCCTAATATTTAATTCAGGAATGCACAATCTTTGGGCAGGCAAGGATCCAAGTGGTGTGCCAAATGGACGGGGTCAGGACAAATAAATGGGTGAGAGCAAAACAAATGCTAAATATAATGTAATGTACTACCACCATGCTACCTCCCCTTCATTTTATATGTGTCCCCTTCTGTCACATTAAGAATTATAATTCTATGGAACCTTTGGAGGCAACAGAGAAATGCAGATCTGTAGCTGTCTATATTTTCTTTATTGAGGGGAAGGAAAGGCACAGCTATTTCTTATCTTTTGTTGATATAACAAGCAAAGCAGAAACCTATGGACCTATTAGAACACTCAGAAAGCAATACACTAGCTAGCTGATGAGAGCTAAATAGTTTTAAATAGATCTATTCTAGTCACCCTGTATTTTATTTATCTATCAGCACAAATGCACACACACACACACACACACACACACACATGTTACGTTTTTGAGTTGATCAATAAATAAGTCAGGGAGACTAGTATAGATCAATTTTGAGCTTTTTAGCTCTCATCAGCTAGCCATACCCTTACTGGGATTTGAACTGGGGCTGTATTACATGCCAGGTAGGAGCCTTAGCCATTAGGCCACCAGGTTCTCTTCCAAATCAGCTGAGACAGGAGGATAAGTATATACTTGTGTCACAACACCCTGTTAAGCCCCAATTAAGGGAGGAAGCATACTGCTCTCCTTTTCTGCCTTTCGGCTCATCACCAGAGACCATCTAGACAGAAAGCTATGAGTTCCGTTGTGTAATTTTTTTATATGTGTGTTACGCTTTTGAGCTGATATATATATATGTATATGTATATGTATATGTGTATATGAAGACTAATTATCACAGCTCCTGTGATAATGAAAACTAATTATCACAGCTCCTCCTTTAAGGGGAGGAGACTCAACGTCATCCCTCTCTGCCCTTTGACTCAACCCAGAGTCATCCAGACAGAGAACCAAATTAGATTACTGCTGTGTGACATTTTTTAGATATGTGTTAGAATTTTTTAAGGGCTGAAAATAAAGATAAACTGGACAACTTCCTCACACACCTCAACAGCCTACACCCCAAAATACAGTTCACCATGGAAACAGAAGCCAATAACCAACTCCCCTTCCTGGATGTCTTAGTCTATAAGAAATCCAATGGATCCCTAGGACACACCATCTACCAGAAGAAAACACACACAAACCGCTATTTGCACGCACTCTCACACCACCACCAGCACATATCAACTCTGTAGCCAAGACACTCATCTCCAGAACAAAACGCTTAGCTGACGAACAACACCTAAAAGCCGAACTACACACTCTCACCAACGTACTAACATCCAACGGATTCCAAAGAAACAAGATCACTAACCTAATCCAAAAAGAAAACCCCACTAAAATCCAAGACAGTGAACAAGAAAACGGCAAAGCCCTCCTCCCATACATAAAAGGCACCACAGACAGAATCATCAAGATCCTCCACAAACACAACATCAAGACAGCATTCTACACAAACCGAAAAATATCCACCATCCTAAGAAACCCCAAAGACAAAATAGAGTTAGAAAATCAAGGAGTATATGAAATCCCATGCCCCACCTGCCCCACCACATACATCGGACAAACCAACAGAAGAATAAAGGCACGCATTGAAGCACACAAAAACTCAGTCAGAAAGGAGGAACCAACTTCTTCCCTGGTCCAACACCTCAAAGCCACAGGACATGATATAGACTTTTAAAAAGACCAGAACTATTGCCAAAATTGAACACTTTAACAACAGAATAATCAGAGAAGCTATTGAGATAGAAAAATGGCCACACAGCATGAATAAACGAGATGATACCTCCCGCCTACCAGCCATTTGGAAACCCGCCCTCACTGACAAACGAGTCCCTAACACAAAGAATGATACCAGACCCACACTCACGAAAACCACACAGGTTATCACACATCCATGCAAAAAGCAAGCCCAAACCCACACCGATGATGACCACAAACCAGAAGCCCGACCACAAACCAGAAGCCAGACCACAGCTGCATTATTATCCACTTTAAACCCCTCCAATCCATACATGAAGCAAACTGATGCCCACCACAGAGATGTGGCACGACCACAAACGCGAAGCCAAACAACAGTAACGCAGCTCACCAGGTCAAATACCTCTGCAACTTGGACTAACACAAGCACAACCAAGCCCCCACCCAAACAGAACACGCCCTCATCCAATCAGAGCACAGCCAAACTCCCATCCAATCAGAGCACAGCCAAACCCCCTACCAATCAGAACACACTTCTACCCAATCAGAATGCAGCCAAGCTCCCACCCACTCAGGTCACACCCCCACTGGCAGTTAAAAAGAGGAACCGGCTGAGATCTCACATTGCTTCTGGAAGCACCAAGCCGGAAGCACCAGCCTGAAGATGATGAATGAGACTTCATCGAAACATCGTGAAGATACTTCCAATTCTACGCGGGAGAAAACCCGAACAACCAAAGACCTACATACAAACACCCGCGAAAACCTCAGAAAACATATGTGTGTGTGTGTGTGTGTGTGTGTGTTAGGTTTTTGAGCTGATCAATAAATTGGGGCCTAACAGGGTGTTGTGGAACAATTATATATAAATAAATAAGGGAGACTAGGGTAGATCTATTTTGAGCTATTTTCATCAGCTAGCCATACCCTTACTGGGATTCGAACCGGGGCTGTATTACATGTTAGGCAGATATATATTTATATATATTTTATATAATGTATGTATGTATATATGTATGTATGTATGTATGTATGTATGTATGTATGTATGTATACACTGATTTTCTACTTAAATTAATATTTATCTTTGTGTATATAATGTGTTTTAGTGTTGGATGTCAGTGAATGCATGACCATTATAGATATCATAAATAGATAAATGAATAAATGAATAAAGAAATACATACATACATACATACATACATACATACATACAGAGAGAGAGAGAGAGAGAGATTCATGCATTTCTGTGGAAAGATAACATTTTTTCATCCTCTGGGTGAAGATGTTCTTATTATCATGCTTGGAATTTTTTTTTTTTTTCATTTTAAGTCTCATGGGAATGACCTCCCCTCACCACGTGCTGATTCAGTTAATATTCAGAATTTGTCCTTTATGATCCATAGCAACTGGAACACATTCAAAACATGTTCAAATCATATAAGAACAGGATGAAACTCGCAGAATCAACTTATCCCAAGTTCCCATATCTTACACAAGTAGCAAAGTTAGTATGGTAACTGGACTGAATCTGAGTGGATAATACTTTCAAATCTCTGTATACCTAGTGTTACCTCTGTCAGTAAATGCCTGCTTGTGATATAGATGGCCTCGCTGAGCTAAGGCTTCAAAAACCTTAGACACAGCTGCTTGACCAAGTTCATATTTAAAACAATAATTGCCCATATGCTGGGCACAGTTAGTACTCATATATTTAATATTTGGTTCCTATTAAAATCTTATATGTAAAACTGCAACTTTAACACTATATCTCATAGGTGGGAAAAAGTATTGGAGACAGCTGATTCAGGAGTTGCAATAGCCATATAAATGCAACATATGCAAATGAAATGTACTTAATTAGCATGTCTCTTTTGTGTTATAGCCATAGGTCTTTCATTTCCATAAATTGGAAGGTGTGAGCTTGTATTTTTAGCTGAAAATTCTAACACGATAACCAGCTGAGATCATAAAGAAAATAAGGGAAGAAAAACCAGAGAAGCTGTAGGCCATTCTGCATTTTTATATGGAAGAAACAGGTCAAGTCAAGTCTATATGGCCAACCTTAGAGGCATGTAAATGCTGATTCATTTTCTATCTTAAGGCAGTCTTCCCTAGCATGATGAGCATAGCACATACAAAGACTCTAACATCTTTCATCTCTAACCTTAACAAACAATTAGGTTTTTTTTTTTAAATGTGCAGTAAGGATATTAGGGCATATAATCCAACAGAACCTGAGAATGTTGATTGACAAAACAAACTTCTACATTTGGCTGTGCTGGCAGTGAAGGAGAGATTTTAAAGTTCAAGCTTTCGCAGAAATGCTTTCTAAGAGTCTTCCAGAACCAAGGTGTGTGGCATTGTGCCACATTATGTATTTGTTTGCACATTCCTATTAAATAATTGTGTAGTAAATAAACACATTGATATGAAGAAAAGAAAAGTTTTCAGAATCCTAAAGAGATTTAATTCTAATCAAGTCTGTAGTGGGGAAGCTTTTGTTATTGTTAGTTTTGGGATATGTAGCCCCTGATTTTTGGTTATATTATTTTTCTCAGGCAATAGGATTGTATGTCATTCTGTTTTCCTGGCTTTTAAAACAGTGATGAATGACAGAAAACTCACCATCAAATATAACAAAGGGAAATTCTAATGCCTGACATTTTCTTCATATCGGCTAAAATGTCACAGAAAGAATTGTTGCAGTCAGTCAGAATCCTGGCTTTTTTTCAAGGACCAAATATCAGACATTTTGTTCCTGCCTCCCTTGCTAACAATTATGAGAGCTAATCACACACACACACACACACGTGTGTGTGTGTGTGTGTGTGTGTGTGTGTGTGTGTGTGTGTGTAATTTAGTTGGCTAGTTAGTTAGTTTAATCCCCTTAAAAGCTTGGGCCTCTCAGGGAGATAAAATATCTGCATACAAGAAATGAATTCAATAAAGTAAAACGCAAATCCAGTAACTACATGCCACAAAATATAAATATTTGGGAATAATAAAGCACTCCTACCACGGCACTTCCTGTCAGTATTTTAAGGCCAAAGGAAGCATCTATAACAAAGGTTATTTAGTTGCCCCTCAAATGATGATGTGTGGCTTTGTTTAGAAGTAATGTTAAATTATAGGTTGTCGTTGTTGTTGTTGTTCAGTCACCAAGTTGTATCTGTAACCCCATGGATCATAACATACCAGGTTCCCTTGTCCTCCTCTGTCTCCCAGAGTTTGCCCAAATTCATGTTTGTTGTGTCGATGACACTATCTAACCATCTCATCTTCTCTCATCCCCTTCTCCTTTTGCCTTCATTATTTCCCAACATCAGGGTCTTTTCCAATGAGTTTTGTCTTTTCATTTGGTGACTAAAGTATTTGACCTTCAGCTTCAGTCTCTGTCCTTGCAAAGAACAGTCATTGTTGATTTCCTTTAGGATTGACTAATTTGATCTCCTTGCAGTCCAGGGGACTCTTAAGAGTCTTCTCTAATACCATGATTCCAATTCTTTGGTGCTCAGCCTTCCTTATGGCCCAACTCTCACATCCATACATTACTACTGGGAATGGTTTCTCTAGCTCTTCCTTATTTTACCCCAGCTCAACCATGAGGAGGTGGTCTTAATCTTTTGCTTTTTTCCCTTCAATAACTAGCTGATTTTTAATGACAATTGTGTCAAAATCTTACATGGTAGGAAAAATAAGGCAGACTGTTTTAAAGCTTGGGTTCAAGACTATGAGCCAAGGTAAGCAGGATGTTGTCAGAGCAGAAGTGTCAAGACTGAGTATTGATCTTCAGGGAAGCAACAGTCTGGAATAGGTCCCATCACATCAGAGGATTCTCAGCTTGTCTACTGCAGATAGGAATTCATGGAAGAAATGAAATAGTCATCATCACTAACAAGAGTGTCAACGTCAGTCTGGTATACAACCCTGTCAAAATATTAAAAGCCTGCTGAACTAGATACTGAAATTCTACCTTTTAAAAATAGATCCATTCTAGGTCAACACCTGACTGAGAGGTGGCTTATGATAGAGCAGTAAGCAACCATCAGGGTGCTACTTATGTCTCCCAAAAGGTGCATTGGAGAATATTTTACTCTGTAAAACCTAGGCAAATCTAGCCTATCATCAGGCTAAATCTTTCTTTTGCTAGCCTTTCCCATACCATGTTAGATCATGTTTAGATTAATAAAATTCTGCTGAGAAACGCTATGTTTACTGCAAATACCTTATTCTAACTATTTAAAAAACATTTACACTTGGCTCATGGACATCACTAGAAAGACAATCCTGCAATTAAAATGAGTGTGTTCAGTACATGCAAAATAGAGGAAGCTCGTCAGTCAATCAGCAGAATCTAATGATGTCACAGATATTATCATATCTTCTATTTAATTCAATGTTGTTAATAATAGGATATAGCTCTCTTGTTTTTCCACTGGTATTGGAGAACTGAGAACAAGAACTGAGCTGAAGCAGATTTGTTTGCATAAGCTCTCTCCACTGTCTTAATTATTTGATAAAGTGCATGAATCATGGCTATGATTCTATCATTATCTATATAAGATTATTTGCACTAGGAGCTAACTATGCTAGAGAACCAATAAAAGGACAGCAGGATTTGAAATAAACTTAATTATTGCAAGAAAGCAACTGAGGTCCAACATATCTGGGCTTCCTTGAATTCTGAAGTCCTCTTTACATCATAGCTGCAACATGGGATAGGTAATTTTACACTGTTCTCTTTGTAATAATCAGATGCACTGGTTGGGAGAAAAAGTGGATGTAGAACAAAGTGAAGCTACGTGTGGATAGGGCAAAATTGATAATCACTGGCTCTATAATTATAATAATTATATTAAATCCTATAAGTAGACTATGGGGTTTGGGAGATATGAATCATGCATACTTCCATTTCAGTAATGGATTCACACTTAGGATCTTCTTTTATTCAGCCTTTGTTCTGGATACCCACCATAGAGTTGAGGAAAAGATTTAAACATAACTTTCCTCAAGATTGTTAGAGTTTTTGTGCTGCTACGATTTGATGTTCTGCTAATTTAGATTTGATTCCATAGCAGGGTGGGCAACTATGGCCACTTGATATCCTATGGACTTCAACTCCCAGAATTCCTGAGCCAACCATGCTAGTTGTAAGGAGGTTATATTTGCTCACCTCTATTCTGTAGGCATGTTTGTAAGCAGCCTAGAACTAAAAAAGGGTGAGTGGGAAAAATATATATGTTTCAATTAATAAGATAACCATTATATTTTTGGGTTCCCAACCTGAAGTCAGGTTGATACCTGATATTGGGACTAAATGAGAGCTTCCTCACCTTCAGGACCTACCCTTGTGGCTTTGATCCTTTTAGATGTGCCTGTTCTTCCTCCATCAATCTTGGTCTTCAATTATTCTTCAATATTGCCAAAATGCTGGAAAGATATGATCTTATTACTGGCAAAAAAAACACAACTCCATTAATCTAGCAAAAAGTGCTAGATTCTGGTGGAAGCTGGGTCCCCAATATTATGCTTGGAGAATTAGAGCATGTAATAGAAGCTGACAGAGAATATGGTAAGCAGTGAAGTTATGGTCCTTCAGTGAGTTTTTAAAGGCAAAATCTATTTTCTAACTTTATATTAATAAAGTTCATCTGTTCCATTATCCAAATATTTATTACAGCTTTATTTCAGAAATTTGTAGCAGTTGGGAGAGAGAAAAAGCTGATAATTAGTCAAAGAATGTATTTTCCTTTCGTTGGCTTCTTGCTCTTTTCTGTTGGTGTCCCAGATGGCATAAAAATATTAAGTGTGCATGAAATATATGTATATATGTCACTGCTCTATGGCATTAAATATGTAAATTCTTTGTTCTTTTTCATATTTCTCAAAATATAGAGTTGCGCGATTGATTGATTGATTGATTGATTGATTGATTGATTCACACTGTATTAAATGCAGCTGCTACAGACAGAATTTTCACAGAGATGATCAGGATAATGAATTGAGATAAGATTATTACCTTCATTGGACCTTCTTTTTGTAAATCATAGTTTATTTGGGAAAATAAAGCATTCTATGGAGATTTTCAGTCATCCAGATCATGGTTGCCCCAAAGGTGCTTTTTCAAAAGGCAACGGGACTTTGTTTTTTCTGGAAGACATTTCACTTCTTACCCAAGAAGCTTCTTCAGTTTGGAACTTGAGTTCAGTTCTCATCCAGTTCCATTCAGTTCACAACTGAAGAAGCTTCTTGGATGAGAAATGAAACATCTTCAAGGAAAAACAAAGCTCAGTTGCCTTTTGAAAAAGCACCTTTGGGACAAAAGCATTCAAAGCAGTTTGAACACAGTGTGCCATTTTATAGCATTTGACAAAAATAATATTTGCGCTAGTTTATACACTCAGTGTTCTTTTAATGACAACCTTGGGTGGCTATTAGTGGAAACTATTTCAGTATCCCGTGGAGCTGTTACACTGATGCTTTTGATATGACTGATGTCAATGTGCACAGAGCACTTGGGCTCACATATGCTCAGCACTACAAGGGAGCTTGTATACATCCTCTCCCCCAGCAAGGTTATGGCCCATCTGTTCATATCTGTTGCCCTTCCCCAGCACTTTTTTCTAGAAGAACATGTGGGATTTTGCCGTATGTGAAGCATAATCACATTTAGAATTTCTGGGGAGAAATGCTCAGATATTATTATTTACCCCTGGGGGCTCTTTTAAGATGCATGCATATTGATCTGATCGGTAGGTAAACAATTATGTGTCAGGGTTCCAAACAGCATCCAAAAGTAAATCAGAGTCTAAGGCAAAGAATTGCTCAAAGTTCAAATTTATTACAAAAGCCATGTTGGCACATATGGGAAAACCCGAATCTGAAAGCTTTTCGGTTTTCCCCATCTAGTTGAAAGTTTACGATCTTGCCCCCAACCCCACAAGTCCATCACATGGTCCAATCTCCCACTGCCATGCTGCAGTTCCACCCATCCAATTCCGGTCAGGTGCAGTGGTGCAGAGCCAAAGGATGACCTTGGCTTTCTAGAAAGAATTTTGTTGTGGCTACGTGGTATGTGACTCCTTGCAATCCCCCCTCCCATTTTCCCACAATAGAAAATGCATAGCAAAATAATAGAAAGTGTGGCAGGCCAAAGACCCAAAAGAAAAGATGGCTGCAGACCTAACATTATGCCCATGTCCAAACTGTCTCAATTCCTCATGGACTGGAAACTTGGTAGCTAAAATTGGCAGCTCATTTTGTGTCAACCTCCTTGGCTTAAAAACTCCTTTTAGCCTCTTATTGTTCAATGGTAATATTACATTATTTTGTACTCTACCTTAGCGGAGACAATACAAACAAGCTATAAACATTTTAAATGCATGAACGTACATGAGAAAAAAGGCCCAGAGCATTAATTCATAGGTGAATTTGGAGTGGTAGGTGGTAATGAGTCAATTATTCAATTTTAATATTGCTGGAAAAATTAGAGCAACCTATTCACAGTTGTTTATCAGCTAAAGTAGCAGCTAGGAAAAAAAGAGGGAGGGATCCGTGTTCTGAAGTGGGCTTTATATCACTTCTGTACTCATTAAGTTATTTTTTTGCAAAGAAGAAAACCAGATAATACCACACTTTATTACGATAACCTCAGGAAGAACAGTTGCTTAGCATTGTCTTAGTTTTATGAAACCTAGAGGAAAGTTATAGGCTAATTTTAAAGAATGTGTGGCCCATGTGTTTTGATCTGATAGCATGCATGCTAATACAGTGGGGAAATTGCCTTGCAATTTTTCAGAAATTTACTTCCCCTAAAAAAAGGAAGATTCTGGTTTTCTCCTTTTGATTGAGGCAACAATGATTTTCTCTCATGTTTCTCTTGTTTTGAATGTACTGTATTCTTGGATACGGTGGGAAATGCGACTACTGTTGTTCTTCTACCATACAATTACAGGAGTAGGCAACTATTTAACTTTTTATTCTTCTGTGCACCACCCTGAGTCCCACTAGGGAGATAGGGCGGTATAAAAATGTGATAAATAAATAAATAAACAAACAAACAAACAAATAAACTATGGTCCTTTTACCATTTTGGATTTCAATTCCCATAATTTCTGGGAGCCATACTGGCTCAGGAATTCTGGGAGTTGAAGTCCACAGGTCGTAAAGGGACAAGTTACCCATCCCTGTACTATTACTTCCTTGGTTTTTCATTGAGCTCAAAAAGGGATGATTGGTTGATTATTCAATTGCCTTTCATTCATTTCTCCAAGATTAAAAAGGTAAAAGTAAAGATCCCCCTTGCACATATGTGCTAGTTGTTCCCGAATCTAGGGGATGGTGCTCATCTTCATTTCAAAGCCAAAGAACCAGCACTGTCCATAGACATCTCTGTATTCATGTGACCAGCACGACTAAATGCAGAAGGCGCACAGAACGCTGTTACCTTCTCACAAAGGTGGTTCCTATTTTTTCTACTTGCATTTCTACATGCTTTTGAACTGCTAGGTTGGCAGAAGCTGGGACAAGTAATGGGAGCTCACTTTGTTATCCGGCGCTAGGGATTCAAACTACTGAACTGCCAACCTTTCTGATCGACAAGCCCAGCAACTTAGCCACTGTGCCATCTTTCTCCAAGATTAGGGTCCATCATAACAATGAGAAGAACACAAACAGCAGATTGTGTACAATCCTGGAGAAATTATATCTATCAGGTCACAAAAACCTGGAAGTGATTTAACAACAAGAACTGTAGTATTACTTCCTTGGTTTTTCATTGAACTAAAAAATGGATGATTGTTTGATTAATCAATGAAAGAAAGGCCATGTATATATTCTCAAGACTTATCCATTAATCATCTCAGAACCCATTTTTTCTGTGACTTTATGTAGAAATGACAATAAAATACAAACCATCCAACAAAAAACTACTCTTCACACCACTTTTTGAAGACAATTTGTGGTCATAGTTGCTTAACAGAAAATGCACAATTACCAGAAAAATTATTTATGTGTAGCAGGGGGGAGGGAATAAATGGAGAGTTTGGGAGGAAGGGGAGGAGACAGGAGGAGTTAGGGGAGGGAAGGAGGAACTGGCCTGGGAGAGGAAGTAGGGAGAGAGGAGGTGAGAGGATGGTGGGCCAGGCCTGAAAGAGAAATAGTACAGCAGAGACTTCTATGGGTCAAGCCTGAGGGGAAAAAGGGAACCGTACAAGAGAGGCTTATGTGGGCCAAGCTGAGGGGAAAAGGGAATAGTATAAGAGAGGCTTATGTGGACCAAATCTGAGGGGGGAAAGGGAATAGTATAGCAGAGATTTCTATGGTCAAGCCTGAGGGGAAAAGGGAGTAGTATAGGAGAGGCTTCTATGGACCAAACCTGAGAGGAAAAAGGGAATAGTATAGGAGAGGCATCTGTGAACCAAATCTTCCAGCATTTTTTTAAAGTTCTTTCTTAGGGATATAAAGGAAGGCATGGGATTTTTTAATTGATATGAAAGATACACCAAACAGAGTTATTTTGTGGCTTGGTAAAACCCTGAATGAAGTCCGCTAGTTGGGTTTTGTCATGCCCAAGTTCAAAGGAAACACAGTGAAATCCAGTTGAGTACAATCCTGTATTTGCTTACCCCTAATAGACAGAATCTTGACAAAGTAAAGCTGTAACTTTCCCACCTATTAGAACTATCCTGAGAGATTTTAGGGTGTGGCTACCCTGAACTTATTCCCTTCTCCTCCATCCAGCTCAGGCCTGGACATTCTCTTAATCTTTCTGGGAAAGATCTAAAAACTCCTTGCCAAAACTCCTTTCTGCTAATTCTCCAGGTGCAGGTTTATTTTCAAACCAAACTAAACAAGCCACATTTTGATCCCCATGCTTATAAACTCTGTTTGTATGTTTCTGGTAGTAAAAGTAGCAATAGGACTTAGGGTTTCCAGGTATGGCTTGAGAGAAAATACCATCCAGAGATGCTTATACCCAAAGCAGCTCTTTAGTAATGGCCATTACGTATGTCAATTCTTGGGCCAACCACATGGAGTTTTGAAGAGTTCGCATAAACTGAGTTAAATATTGCAAGAAAATTGTAATTGGAAGCTCACATTTGAGATCAAGGCAATCAGGATACCCAGCTGGTTATGGGAAGCTATTCTTCCTTGACTGCCTTCTATCCCCATGCTTAATTAATGCTCAGTAAGGATCTAACCCCTCAGTCTGACTAATATACATACACCTCATCCTCCTACTGCTGCCAGAGAATGTAGAGAGAAGAGTGTAGCATGTCTACATTACAAGCCCCAAAGATTTTATAGTTACACAGAGCGCTTCTCCAACATTATGCAATTCAGCAAACAGTGGAATGTCCCAAAAAACAGAATCTGTTTTTAAATACCTCCAACTTTAAAAACATACTTTTGTACTATAAAGTGTAAACAAGCTCTACCATGTATGCTTTCATCTACTTTCTCAGTAGTGTCATCTATCTACCTCATCAAAGATAAGCACTTTGTTTCTATGGCTTCAATGTTAACTGAGTCATTTCAACTCCCTTCTGGCTTTTGAGTTATCTGCTCAGCTTAACAAGTGTTTGTTTGCTTAACAAGTGAATTGTTAAACTGACTTCTGTGTTTAACATGGATTGGAATTCTGGCAAGAAGAGCTGTTGGGAAGAAATGGCATCATAAACAAGAATGCTCGTGCATCCTGTTGTCTTTTGATAATTTTAAAGGACATTTCACTTCACGAAACGTAAAAGCTTAAGATCCAAAATGGAATCATTAAAACCATTTTAAGAAACTAAAAAACTCTGTAGATGACTGAATGAAAGACTGGGAATTGTATTATCCTTTATTCAAGCATATTTCAGAATGCATAGTTTGTGTTGCAAAAATAGCTAAAAATAATCCATTGCCCCGAAACATCCATTCATTTTGTTTTACATAAAGCAGAAGAGGTGGAATGGGAAGACAAAATGAAAAGATATATAAAGAACTCTTTAGGAGGGATGTGGAACAGGAAGTCTTATTGGTGAACTACAGGTTGTAGCATCCCTGGCCATGATGGTTAGAACTTCTGGAAGTCATAATTCAATATTATTTCCATGTTGATATGTTTCCACCTGAATCTAATGCATGCTCACCTGGCAACAAATAATACTAAATACAGATGATGATCTTGATGGTGATAATACCTTGCTTTATATATACTATATCAGGGGTGTCAAACTCACATTGTCACAGTGGGGTCATGCAACATATCATAATTATATCCCCTTTCTTAAACCAGGCGTGGGCATGGCCAGCTGGCCATGTGTTTGACAGCCCTTTACTATATGGTCAACTCAGTAGCAATACTTTTCTAAATAAACATAAACAAGGCTATATTTCATTGTTCCCTTTTACTACAACAGGATCATTTGTTTCATGGCAGCATAGGAGCAATCTTTGCTTGTCTTGATGCCTTTCACATCAAGATAAGCAAATTACATCTATCACATATATCTAAACCCATCACTATCACTGTATCTTCATAGTCCTTATAATTTTTTCACAAGTGGTACAAAATTATAAATTAATTGTTCCCTATGATTTCAGTATGGATCAAATGATTCATATATTATCATTTCACTGCTCATTTACGCAAAACTGGTAGATGTGGCAATATGAGTACATTTTAGAAATTAATCCAAGGTTCATACGATATCTTTATGCAGTTATAATTTTTTGCATGCTTGAGTTTACATTCTGAAAATGGTTTTCAAGAAGAAAAAATTCAGTATAGAAAATAATTATTGTCTTGTAAATAGATTTCATGATGTAAGAGGTTACTATTTCTGTAACCTAAGCAAATTTAATAAGATATAAATTTGGTATTCAATTCTTTTCTATAACATTAATCTGTTTGTAAATGTTTTGTTCCTTTTTCATTTTTCTCAAAATTTATAGTGCCATGAATGATTTATTGATTTATACTGTATTAAATGCAGTTTCCACAGACAGAATTTTCAGAGGGATGTTCAGGATAATGGACTGAGTACCTAAACTGGTCCTTTCTTTTGTAAAATATAGTTTATTTGAAAAAAATAAGCATTACAAGCAGTTTGAAATCAGTGTGGCATTTTGTAACATTTGATAAACATATGTGCAGTAATTCAGTTTTCTTCTAATACCATGTCTATTACAAGAAACTTTTTAAGTTTATGTGACTGATTATCCTAAGAAAATTTAATAAGATACAGTTATTCAGTGACTTAGACATCAGATTATTCATAGATCTGTAGATATTTTTAAGAGTGATGAAGCCTTTACAAATCTTTCTCCTGTCTTTATCCTTGTGCCATTTCCACAATATTGTTGGAAACATTTACTATAGACCATGTCTTTCCTAGACATGAATCATAAGCAGGGGTTGGCTGCTATGGGTTTGCCAGGGTTCGGGAGAACTCATAGCTAACAATATGGCCGGTTTGGAGAGCATCCAAAGCCCACCCTGTCTGACCCTGCCCAACCCGCCCCACCCCTCCCACCCTGCCCCTCCCCTCCCCTCCCCTCCCAAGAGTCTCCATGCAGTGCATTTTGGATGCAAGTTAAGTGCAGTGCCCACATGGAGGCTCGGGGAGGGGGAAAAGAAGCCTCTGGATTCTGGAGGAGGAGGTTTTCGCCCTCTCAGAGGCTCGAGGAAAGCCTCCAGAGCCTGGGGAAGGCAAAAACACCCCCCGTCCTCACCATGGTGCAGGAGGCCAACTAGGCCACACCAACCATGTCCAATCGGGGAGAGAAAACGGTGCTGAAATTTTTGAAGCTCACCCCTGATCATAAGTAATAACATAACAGAATCTCTGATTTAAAATTTGAAAATTCTGACAGAATTGGAGGTGTATGTGAAGCTGACATTACTATCTGAATATCTTCAGATAGACTGTAATTTTGTTTCAAAGAGTTGTGAGACATTCCAGATAAATCACAGAAAGAAAACCAATGTATTTCCTCACATGGTACATTCCTTACATTTGTACCAAATATGCCATTTCAGCAATCATATAAAATCTCCTCTTCAATAACTTTGTTACACAATAGTAGCTGTGATCTTCCAGTTATGATGTCCCTCATTAAAATACCTGGTCAAATATATAAATCTCATTTTTATAAGCCTTGATTACAAAATATACAAAATTCCATTGTTGCCAACAAATCTTCTTGGTGGCTAGATTTCCAGCAGGGTACAAAGATAAGACTCTATATGGCACGGAGAATAAGCTTAGTGGCATATTGTATGCAAAAATAAAAATATGGTTCTCTGATATCTTTATCGCAAGAGGGAATCAACCTTGTGTTCTTCTATAACTCCCTCTACTACTATAATGGTAAAAGAGGAGTAAAAGAAGATAGCCAAGACAGAAAGGATTTTTTTGAGAAACTCAGAAAGCCAGAAAACAATACAAGAGAAGGAAATGAAAAAAGATAGAATTCCTATTACTGAGGTTTAATTTTTTTTTTAAAGGGGGGGGATATACTGTGATTTTGCTTTTACATTTGGATATAAAGGAAAGTGAGATTTTTTTTAAAGAAAAATAGTTAACAGGATAAGTCAAATACCAATTTCCAAAATGGTTTATTGCTCTATTTTCTTTATTTCATTTTTTCTTTTCTTAGTTCCTTGAATTTCACATTATTTACTAAACAACAATTTTCCATGACAGACAAACAGTAACATTCTAATATCAATTACAATGCAACACTATGATATCATGGAAGAGTCACAAGTATTCCGTTTGGGGGAGGGGGGGGAATTATACAGTATATATTACATCTACATTTTTTAGATATTCTACGAAGTCTCCCAGAGGGATTGAAGCAAGACCAAAATGAAATAGGTAAAGTTTATCATCAGATAATGTGACTACTTTAAAAAGGTAAATTCACCGTATAGATATATTTCTTGCATTCCAGCATATTTACAAGAGGCATATTAGTGCTTCATTTGGAATCACACAGTTAGGTTTTCCAGTTGTAATACAGTACTTAATAAAAATTGTTCTTAATCAGAAGCAGTAACAAAATCCATTCATTTATTTATTGTGGTTTACCTTAAACTAAAATGTGACAGTGGTACTTCTGATATGAGAAAGGCAACATTTCTTAATTGCAGCTGTGAAGGTGCTACTTTGCCAATCTGTAATTTGATTTTAAACAGCTCTGACAATGAATACTCTCTGAAAGGTATTTGATATGTTCCTTGTCAATCAAGTTTGTTATTGATCCATGTTTACATGTGAATGTGAATTTTGCAGACAGCACAATGAATTAGTCATGCTGCCTGCAGCTCCTTTATTCTTTGAACTCCAGTGAGCCAGTTCATCTTTTACTGATACCAATACATACATACATACATACATGCATACATACATACATACATACATACATACATACATACATACATACATACATAGATACATACTGTTAATCCAGTATTCCCATTCTCAGTCTGTTGGTAGCGATCCTTTTATTATAAACTAGTTGATAAGCTGGTATTGCCCTGGTATTTAATTATAGGGGGGAAATGTCCAGGTCAAACATAATTCCTAATGTTGGATTTTCCCCCTTACCAGAGGGAGCCCACTTATGGAGTACTGTGAAGCTGTTATCATGGCAATTCCACTGCACTTTATAGTAAAAGCCACTTTACAGCAGTACAGTAGAAACCATTTTAAAGCACAACAGGCTATATGTTAACAGAACATACACACCAAGGGTTTTGGGGGGTGTCTTACCCCCAACAGTCTTTTTTTTTTCAGAGAGTAAGTCATCTGTACCAAGTTTGGATGAAATTGCTCAAGGCATTCCAGAGTTATGCTGGAACATACACACACACACACACACATACACACACACACACACACACAGCCATTATATATATTTTACTACCAAATCAGCATTGGTAGTAATCAGCAGATCCATTAAATCAACTGTTGGCACAGTAGGCAGTAATGGTGCAGCAAATCACTGGGTTTTTTAAAATCCTGGTTCCAAACTAGCAAACACACTGGCCATGAGCCTATTCTATCAAAGACATCTTGAGCAGTATTATTCTAATGGATGGAAGACACTCTCAATTCCTGCTGAATTATATTTCCTTTTTCCAGTAGCAGAAATTTAGCCAAAGTGGTCCACTTGCCTTTCCATATAACTTTGAAGTAAAAGCAGGGGTGAATTTCAGCCCACGTTACTTCCAGTTCGCTTGTGTGTGCACTGGATGTGCGCTGCTCACACATGCACAGTTCAGTGGAAATATTTCTGCGCATGCGCAGAATAAAAAAAAAGATGGTGGTTCTGGCGACTGGAGAACCGGTTCATGGGCATGGCGAACCTGGTTCGCTGCCAGTTCTGCGACCCAGGCTGGCATGCCACTACCAGTATAAAGACAAAATATTTAACTTTCTTTGCCTTGGAAAAGTCTGCCAATGTGCGTGCCCCTTTTCAAAAAAAAATTCTTAGCCATTAGCACTGGAATGCCTTCTTGGTCTCAGTGAGAAGACCAAGTGAGAAGACCAAGACTCAGTGTGCTTCTCTCTTTAAAAAGGAACATTCAGGCTTATTAATCTAATCTAGTAATGATTGGCTACTCATTTTCAAGCAATATACAGGAAGAGATTTTTTTTTAATGGTACAATAAAAAGCAGATATAATTTTAATAATGTTAACAATAGAACAGTGCAACTCAAACAAATAAAAAAGCCCCTACGTATTTTTTTTTTTGCCTTTCCGTTTTATACAATTATTGATAAACTATATAATTTAGCAAGTAAGAATATATGCCATCCATATACATTATATTTCACCCTTGGCAGTAATGGTACGTAGATGCATGCCGCCTAACCATTTCTAAGAGCTCATCCAGCACATTCCTGAGGAATAATCAACTATTTCCCAGAGAAAAGAAGACGCATCAACATTGTGTTGATGTAGTGTTATCTACATCTAGATCAGGGGTGTCAAAGTCAAGGCCTGTGGGCCAGATCCCACCTGCGGGGTGCTTAAATGTGGCTTGTGGGGCCGCCCTGGAAACAGCGAAGGACTGGCCCGCAGTCAGTCTACCAGTGAAAGTTCAGGAGGACTGTGCACAAACTCTATATTCATTGGCAGAGTGCTAACTACCAAAAGTGGCATTTGATCACATGAGTGACATTGAAATAGCCACTCCTGCCCACCCCACCCCTGAAGTCAAACACAGCCCTGATGCGTCTCTCAATGAAATCAAGTTTGACACCCCGATCTAGATAATACAACCAACTTGAGAAATACCAAAATAGGCACTTTTTATTTTTTCCTTTTTTTAAAGGCAAAGCTGTTCATGCTACTTTAAAACATACTGTATTAGCGTAGGGTATTTCATCTTATGACCAGTTTTAGCATCTTTTATTCCTGGTGAAATAATAGGTAGTTAGTTGTAAGTGTCTGTTAATTCATCCATCCATTCCTTTATGTTTCTTTCATTGGTTATTTTTACATGCCCTGAGCTAGACAAACATATTTCAGTGGGTTGGATGTAGGCTGAAGTTGGCTTGGAATAATCTCATTAAAATCAATAGAACCTACATGAATAATAATTAAAGTCAGTCACTTTCCCACTATTTTTACTGTAAGCCTAACTGAGTCCACAATCCAGCACACATATAACGTGAACAAAAAGAAAATCTCTCTTTCTTCAGAATGACCACGTTTAAATCTGCACAGAGTGAATTTTCCCCTAATATAAACATTATAATATATGTTGCTAGCTGCTTATTTTTCATTATTTAAAAAAATACATGTGGCAGGAAATGCATATATTCTGGACAGTAGCACAGGTGTGTACATAGGGTTAACAGAGCAGAAATTCATGTAGACGTTGGCCACTCTCTGTTCAGCACCCAAAACTCCAAGGAGTTCTATGCACTTTTCTTGTCCAGAGAAAAATTAACCTAACTGAGATTATTAACAGGGGGAGATTTTTTTTATCCCTCCCCCACCTTGCAGATGCTACTTAATGGCAGAGACCTCTGGAGAAGAAGACTTTATCCAATCTATGCCCATCTACCAATTCCTAAACCTCTCTGAATGAATGTACCAATATATTTTTGTGTTGTAGTCCATGTTCTTATCCCATTCATGTATGGACACAAAGAAAGATTCTATAGGAATAAAAATGGATTACCCATGGAACTGCATGCTCTCAGTAATCTATTATGCAAGTTTACACAATATTGGGCACCATGAATCATATTGAAATAAAAGCAGAATTTTCATTGGCAAATTTGCAAGATGTCCTATTAAAAATATAACTTACTTGCAAGCAAGAATTTGTGGGACCATAAAATAGAAAAAGCCATAGAAAGAAGAAAGAAATTAGATTTCTCTGGGATTTTAGATAGGCACCTACCCCATAGCACTCCAGACTTCACAATTGTTGATAAGAAAGACAAAAGAAGTTTGGACAGTGGACATGGCAGTACCTAGAGTCAGCAGAACAGAAGAGAAAGAACTGGAGAAGATAACAGACAGAAATAGAGTGACCGTGGCAAAACAAAGCAAGTACCGATATTCATAGGGGCCTTGAGTGCAATTCCAAAAAACAGGAGCCCCACTTCAACACCTTTGGCATTGACAAATTCACTATCAGCCAATTGCAAAAAGAAGTTTTACTCAGAACAGCTTACTGTACATCCTGAAGCAAGATCTGTAACAACATCAAACATTTACATCTGCCTATCTCGGGTCCTTGGAAAAGAACCGATAGATATACAAAAAGATCAAATCCAGTCTGAACATCTGGCTGGCTGTGCAACCAATCATAACCCCCCCCCCCCAATCTCTAATCAGATGTTATATTCATTTCGTTTTCTTGCTCAGGTGCTTAAGCAATCTAAAGCATATAATAAATAATGTACTTCTTTAAGGACTGTGGGAATTAACTACACCCTTTCCTCCTCCCTTTTGTTAGTAGAGTTAGACCCTTTATCAGAGATCAGAGCTGTCATATAGATCTGACAAGAAAATAACACACCTGGAATTGAAGGGCATGGCAACCTGTATTTTATTGTATTAGGAGTTCAGAAAACGTTCCTGTCCATTTCACTTTAATGGATGCAAGCTGTACCAGGCATCTTTTTTGTTGACTTTTATCCTTGCTTGCTGACTTGATCACATCCTTATTCTCCACCTAATGCCAGCAATTGTTGTTCATCATTCATACAATCCCTGATAAAATATGCACAAGGGCTCCATCTGTGAATGAAATAATAGCACACTTAATAGTGCTAGTCAAAGTCGTCATGAAACAGAAGTCCTGCAACAATAGAGGTAAAGTTGCACTTGACATGGAATACATTGATAGCTGATGCAGTAATCATCCCATCTGTTTATATGATAAAAGGCTACAAAGAGAAACATGTCATAAATGTCATGGGTTGGTTCATTTAACCAATATTTCAGCATAACAAAATACTCTGTATTAGGGTGTGTCCTTTAATGGGGTGAAAATTAATTTTTGCAAAAAAAAATTCAGTGAGTTTTTAAAAATATGTGTTTTTACACCAAGAATTCAAATCTGTTATTTTTCCAATTGCACAATGTTTAGCTTGGTATGGTCAATCCACGTCTGATCATATATACCACAAATACTGCTCTTTATCTTCTCAAAATTACACCTTGTGCTACAAAAATTAAATTTTAAATTTTAAAAATTAAATTTTTTCTGCATGAATTTTATCTAGCAAAGCCAAAAATAATCCATGCAATCATAAGCTAACATCAGAAATCAATTATCAGAGTTACAAAAATGTTTAAGCAAGTTTCATCCAGTCTTGTTTTGATACATTCTTTGACATCAGACAACAACTTGCTTCTTGGCCTTTGATATAACCCCTCACGTTTCTCATGTGTATAACTCTGCTTGCTGCCTCTGTGACCTGTTTCACACACCTCTCTATTGATTGGGCATGACAGGGCCACTGTAGTACTTGCATTAGTTCGTCAATGAACTTCTTTATTTCCGCTGTAGTCGGTTTGCACATCAAAGGTGGCTCCTATACACCTTCAGACCAGTCAATCAACTCCAGCAGAGTGGATGCTCTGGCTTGACCTCCACCCAGTGCATGGCACCACTTTCACAGCCAGTATTAACATTTGTAGAATCTGCTCCAATGGCATTCAAGCTTTCGTCAATGACTTTCTTCTTCATGAAATATACCAGATTATCTGCAATCTCTTGAGCAGGTTTTCCTGTTTTTGAGTCTTTCTCTGGAGTGAAAATAAAAATATCTGCCACCTGGCTCACTGAACACAGAATAATGTTCTTCTTTGATAGTACTGGGGAATTGTTGGTCTGAATTGTTTGCTGGGGAATTGCTGGTCTGAAAAGTTATGATATTTAAGTAGTAATTTACCAAACACATTTAAATTTTACTCAAGTAACCAAAATATCTTTACAATCCCCAAGGCATGTCACAACTTTTGTGCACCCCTAATGTTTGGAAATTTTTCAAGTTGAAAAATTTGACACACCCTGCTCTGTGTAATATACATCTAAAATATTAAATATATAAAGCCAACAAGGAAACAAAAATATCATCTTAACAAAAGAGTTAACAAATATTTGCTAAATGTATTATCAGGATATAACCCTGAATGCATTCCTATTAGGATTTTTATTTATTTATTTTTTTCAAGTAGGTAAAAACCTGATTAAAAGTGCTGGTGAATAAAGCAAACTTATGTCAATTAACCCCCAGGTGGGACAATCAATTAGTGTCAATCAGAAGGGCCTTATACTACATAAATTAACATAATGAAAAATAGTTCTCAGTCATCTGAAAGGCATGAAGCATTTACTATATTCTTTCCCAATATTACAGAAGAGTCTCTTGCTTACTGCAAGTGACTGCCAATTACCTCACTAATTCTAATCGGTTTATCTCAAGAAACCATCATTTTTAAAATAATATATTCATATGTGGAAGGGGGGCTTAAGTGTCTGCATTTAGCTTCTTTTCAGTCCATTTGAATTTTATACTCTTGGGAAATGTCTGTAGTATCTGTTTATTGAAATTATTTATGGGGAGGTTTAGGGAAGAGGAATTAGATGGAGAATATATTTCTATGTCAGGAAGAATCGCTCCCCTTTCTTATTCAGTCTGTATGTTGAAATGATCATGAGGAAGTTAGATCTTGAAGAAGGGGTCTCAAACTCAATTTACCTGGGGACCGCTGGAGGCAGAGTCTGGGTGAGGCTGGGCCGCATATTAATATTATATTATATATTATATTAATATTATAATATATAATATTATACTTTCATATCATGGTGGGGGCCACAAGATACCGTCCTGCGGGCTGCAATTGGCCCGTGGGCTGCGAGAATGAGACCTCTGTCTTGAAGTATCAAAAACTGGGGGAAGTTTGGGGGAAGAAACATCAACTATCTTTGATATTCTCATGATACAACTCTTCTCTCAGAAACCAAAGATGACCTGGAACATGATTAAGAAAATCAAAGAAGACGGTGAGAATGATAATCTATTTCTGAACATCAAAAAGTCTAGGCTCATGACCACTGCAAGGAATGGAAACACCAATATACTGTAGAAATCGATGGTGAAGAGATAGAATGTGTGAAAAAATTACGCTGTCTCAGGATCGCAGACCATTCAAAAAGGTGAATGCAGCCCAGAAATAAAATGTCAGATTGCACTAAGTGATACAATAATATGAATATGGAAAAGCAAGGACATAGCCTGGCAACCAAATGTAAGTTACTCTGCTCTATCATGTTCCCCATAGCTACCTGTGGTTGTGAAAGTTGGACATTAAAAAAGCAAGGTAGGAAGAAAATCTACTTGTTTGAGCTATGGTGCTGGAGAAGGCTTCTATGGGTTATTTGGATTGCAAAGGTAACCAACAAGGAAGTACTGAAGTGCATAACACCAAACCTATCACTGCAAGGCAAAATCAGAAAACTATATTTCACTTATTTTGGCCATGCCATATGGGGAAATTCACTGGAGAAAGCAATTATGTTTGGAAGAGTTAGGAAACCAGGCCCACCCAGGAATATGGTGGCTGGACACTATGAAAGCTGACACCAGTCAGAGCATAGAAAAACTCAAGTAGTGCAAGATTAGAAGATGTGGAGAGACCTGGCCTTATAGAAATTTCAAGAGTCAGACATGACTGATTAGATATCATCATCATTATCATCATCATCATCATGAATATGAGAGATGTGGGGCTACTTTTAGAAAAAGATGATAGGATAGTAATAGGAAAGTGGCAGATTTTTTCAATTTCAATTTCTCTTTTGCTTCAGTCTTCTCTCCAGAGGATAACAACTGTATTGTTTGATGCAAGAAACCGGGACCTAGGATAGGGTTCAAAAGTACTACAAGTTTATTTCATGGAACATACTGGTATACACAAGATCTAATGTACTAACTGCCAAGCCACATAAGAGTAATGGACTTCAAGAGGGGCTGGACTTAGATATCTTACAAAGGCATAGAGACTCAAAATTGATGATGCATTTGACGCCACCCTCAGGGTCAGCCTGGTAATCTCATACAAGTATATTCATCACTATGCTCAGTGGCCTTGATGCCAACTTCCAATTTTATGATTTAATCTAATTAGAAGCAGTCATGACTATTGAGTTTTTGTTCAATCTGTTGAACCTCCTCCTCCTCCTCCTCCTCCTCCTCCTCCTCCTCCTCCTCCTCTCTTATTTAGTGATTTCCCTGTGCCTTCACAAGAAAGAGTAAGTGCATATTAAAAGACAGAAGATTAAAGACTTTTTTTTTTCAAAATGAACAAAACAGCATCATGTCACCATGACACAAACTTTGCCCTGTCATACAAGTTTGTGCTATCACCATGTGTGGATGGAGCATGTGTCATGTCAGTACAGTGCTGCTGTCAACTTGTCATCATTTTCTCCATGATCCCTTGATTCCCCCCTGCTGTGGAGGATGCATGGAAATGAGCAAATAAAGTCAGGTGCAGGAAATGGTAGAAGAATATTCAGAAAAGTAGATCTTTGCCTCCTTGGATTCTTTTCTCTCTAGGAAGAGCAGAAGCTTGCTGAAGAGGAATAAAACCAAGTCATTATCTCCTCTCTAGCAAGGTTCCATGCTTGCTGGAGAGGAAAGTAGCTTTCCCCCCCACCACAGCAAGCTTTGATGTTTGCTGAAAAACAGAAGTGTCTATAAATTAGACGTTTCTGGGTGAAGATGGCAGCAGGTGACTGAGAGGCCCTAGCAACCTTATGGAATACCTTCTATGACTTTTGGTCTTCCTCTCGGTGCATTAAAAAGGAAAGTAAAAGGAAGTGTGAAGATTATGATTTCTGCTTGTAGTCAAAGCAGAAATCATTCAGACATATAGAGAAGGCCTGTAATCACCTAATGGAATTCTACTGATTACTGTCTTCCTTTTCTTTTGTAGGTGCAATAATACTTAAAAGTGGAGACATTGGATGCCAAATGGCCCAGCTATAAAATTAGATAAAAGAGAAATTGGGCAGTGTATTAAAAAGTGGGATTGTTATCCAGATTTTACATATTAAATAGTATTTAAAGCTGGATTATCTAAAAACAGATTTTGATATCATTACACATCCTTTCACTATCCATTTATTTTTAAAGATACTAGAAACCAACTTGATAGTCAACCTAGGCAATTACATGTGCAATTATATGTGCTTGTTTGAACTTAATATTTTGTGCATGGAGTGTGTGTGTAAATACATTGATATACAGAAATATCTATATAGATTGATAGACGTAATGGTTTGTTACTGCAGCCTTTGTGACTGTAAGCACTAGATATTAACTTAGTTTGAATAACTTCTAGATAGAGTCCCATTGGGTGAAAGATCAGAAGTGAATGAAAATGGAATAAACAATGTTTCAGGGTTTAATAGAAGAAATGAAAGTTCTTGGTTTGCAAACTCAGTACCTCTGTCATGAGGAACAGAAGTCTATACCATTTTGTCCATCTGGATCAAAAGCTATTTGCGTGTGAAAATGTTTACCTTCTGGCAGTTTCTAATGTTAACTGGAGCATGGATTGACTTTATAGATGAAAAGTCCACATCCATTTCAAATGTTTTCATCACATATAAACACAAACCAAAAATTGCTGGGGGAAAACAAAGTGAATTGGCTTTGTCGCAGGGATTAGTCATCAGAAAACAGGATGGCTGCCAGCATTGTATCAAATTGATTCTTACAGAGATAGCAGCTGATGAAAGCATTTTAAAGGTCTTGAAGACGCATATCATTTTTCCCTTCCCCAGGGGTTAATTATATAATAACATTTAAATTTATATTGGGGAATAATATGATTAAGAAACAGCTGTAACTCCCATCATGGGTGCTCCTTACTTCTTCCACAGACATAGATGCAAGAGAGCACAAACTGTTTTGGTTCCTAGGAAAACCCTTTGCCTTGCAAAATTTTGTGCTCACTCTGTAAAATAAAGTGAGCTTCTTCACACTGGGAAATCTGACTACATACCTCTAAAACTCTTGTTCTTTTAACTTTAACTGGGTAACACGGGAGAATAATTTTCGAACCAAGGTACCTCAAATGGTCTAACTGAAAGAATGCACCCAAAATCCAAGACCCATAACACTTAAAAGAATGAAATTTGGGGAAGTTGTGCCTTCTTCCGTGCTGACTGGTTGCTGCTGTTGCACTCATAGGATGCTCATTTGGAATGTCCCTGTGACAATTTCCCAGTCATTCTTACAATCTTTTGATCCCTCCCCTATCCACTAGCAGCCACTTATGTGCTTGCTGGTCGTGGAGGACAGGAAAAAGGGAAGGGAGAAAGAGAGGATCAGGGAAGAATTCCCTGTGCACCTTTCTTGAACAATGCTGTTGCCCCTCCCGATTACTCCCCAGCACATGCCAGTTCCCCCACATGCCTTCCCCAATCCATTCAGCCCCGATGTGTGCTGTTGTCCCATGCACCATCCCTGACTTGCATCTCCAAGACCCAGTGCATCTCCACACACTCCCTGATCCTGTCCTTCCAACATATTTTCTCAGACTTGCAAGGCATCTCTTGGGTATTATAATACAACCTTTCCAACTCATCCTGTTGCTTTTTCCCCATGTATCATCCTTGACTTTCATGGCATCTTTTAAACTTACAACTTCCTGCTGGTTTTCCCACTGACACTCCTCCTGCAAATGGGGAAGCTTGCAGGAAAAGAGGGAGGGAGGGAGGGAGGGAGGGAGGGAGGAAGGAAGGAAGGAAGGAAGGAAGGAAGGAAGGAAGGAAGGAAGGAAGGAAGGAAGATTTCTGATGCTCCCTGCCAGCTTCCCATAAGGAAACTCAAATAGGGAATCTGGTAGAAATTCAGAAGTTGTTCACACTGATGTTTTACTTGCCTGTGGTCATTCTGTTTGTTCAGGCAAGTAAATATCTCTGAAACAATGATCCAATGGGGCATAACTTGTCTACTCATCATTTTCATAATCATGATCATCATTGTTGTTATCAGTCATTGTAAATGCTTCTCCATCTCTTGAAATATTTAGACATATAACATAGAAAAAGGATGTCTTTTTTCTTCCTTTAAGAACACTTCTTCTAGTTCATACCTCTTCTAATTAACACCTGTAGAGCAAAGGGGGTTATTTATTTTATATATACAGGTAGTCCTCAACTTACAACCATTCGTTTAGTGACCATTTGAAGTTACAATGGCACTGAAAAAAGTGACTTATGTCCAGTTTTTTCACACTTACAGCCATTGCAGCTTCCCCATAGTCACATGATCAAAATTTAGGCGCTTGGCAACTGGCATGAATTTATGAAGTTTGCAGTGTTCCGGGATCATGTGATCAACTTTTGTGACCTTCTGATAAGCAGTCATATGAGGAAGCCAGATTAACTTTATAACCAAGTTACTAACTTAACAACTGCAGTGGTTCATTTAACAATCGTGGCAAGAAAGATTGTAAAATGGGGCAAATTCACTTAAAATTGTCTCACTTAGCAACAAAAATTTGGGGCTTAGTTGTGGTCATAAGTTGAGGACTACCTGTATTCAAAAAGAAGAAAAGACCATTGTGACTCTTTTTTGAAATTTTGACCCCAAATTCAGCATTGTTCTGCACAACTGGATAACACAGAAAATGGTGGAAAATTGCCTCTGCATTAAATCCTTTTTTTTAAAAAAGGATAGTATAATAGCAGTAGCACTTAGACTTATATGCCGCTTCACAGTGCTTTACAGCCCTCTCTGACCAGTTTACAGAGTCAACATATTGCCCTCAACAATCTGAGTCCTCATAAGATAGTACTAAAAAGCTAGTATTCACAGAGTTTATTTATCAAGCCACCTCAGTGTCCTAAAATGTTCTTTTAACATTCTTCGGCAGTGATATAAATAGCATTGCTATTGTCCCAATCCATTTTGATTTTCATTACACTTTTCTTTTAGAGGCTAGTGACAACCATGACCTTTCAGACTCGTGTCTTCCAGAGCTTCAATTAACACCCTTGCTTTAGGCTGCTGCTGAGGAGTTTTGAAAGGTGCCCAAAGTGTCCTGGGCTTCATGAACACGAGAGCATATCCCATAGAAGCTCTTTGTTTTCATTTGTGGCTTGTGTTTGAGGAAATAGCTTGTTTAGGTGGAACAAGTCCTTGAGAATGAGAGTTGTACTCTAGAGACAGTGCCCTGTGGCAATCAGTGTGGAGCATTATCTGAAAATGATTTCACACCTCTGGACATTGTGAAATAATTACTGGCCAATGCCTTTTTTCTCCCCCAAACATAAAGGAATTTTGTGAGGTAAAAAAAAATCCCCTTCATACCATAGATGTGGAGTTATTCTTCTTGTCTGTGGAGATTCTCAGTCATCTAGGCCATAGTTGTCTCAAAGGTGCTTTTTGAAAAGGCAATTGGGCTGTTTTTTACCCTCAGAAAAAAGTTTGAGTAGGGTGAGGAAAACATATGGAGAAGCCAACGGTTAATCAAGAAACAGTGATTTCATGGCATTGAATTCTAGATTGTGTGTAAACAAAATTATTAATAGAAAGCAGTTATACAATGTATTCCAATAAACAGAAAGGAATAAAAATATGGTAACGACAAGTATACTTGGCCAAATGTTTAATTTAATTCAGATACAGTAATCCCTCGTTTTCCGCGGCTTCATTTTCCGTGGCTTCAGTGCTTCGCGGGTTTTTCAATAGCAAAAAAAAGCATCGGTAGGAGGCAAGCGCCCCCTAGTGCTTGCTTTAAACGATGTCCACCAACTCAAGTTTCCGGTATAGATATACAGAATCCTACTTTGCGGTTTTTCAGTTTCCGTGGACGGGTGCGGTCCCGATTAGCCGCGAAAAACGAGGGATTACTGTAATTCAATAATAATAAATTACCTCAACTACTTTTGAGATATATTAGAATATGAAAGATTTGGGGATGGGTTATTTCTTCCTTTTTTCATTAGTGTTTGTAAATTGAGAACTACCTGCACTTGTTTCAAATGCTCATATTGTTTATGTGGTAATTATGTACACTGAGTCATGGCAATCCTTCGGGCTCCCAGAGTGGATTTAAGAATCTGGATTGTTGGCTTCCGGTTCCGGCTCCTGCGGTGACGGGCGAGCCTAGCGCTCGCTCGCCGCTTTGTTTCTCTTTCTGCCCCCCCACGGGGGCGAGACTCCTCTTGTTTGAGGGTCTCCCGTAAAGCCGGCTCGTCGGGGGGCGCCCCCCCCACGGCGGTGGAGGAAGTGGCCCCCGGCGCGGCTTAGGTGAGGGAGAACATGCTGCGGGGGGTTCTCCCTTCGCCTAAGGAAGACGGCGCCATTTACAACAATGAAGAGGGTTGATCGGCTCAGTCAGAAGGTCTCCCGAGGCTTCAGCTGCGAGGGGAGAGTGAGTTTTTAAAAAAACTTTTTTTTTTCTGCTGCCAGCCAGGCTGAACGGACTGGGGGGGGGTGTTTGTTTTCAAAAAAAAACCCTCGGACTTAAGCGGCACTTGGAAATGGCTTCTCTGGAAGAGAAAGCGGAAATCTTAAATCCGGACTGTCTCTAACAAGGGAAAGTGGTATGCGGCTACTTGCAACATTGTGTCTAGGTCTGGCTGGTTAAAAATTTTTATTTTTCTACTCTCTCCTCTGGGCTCTGAGATGGGCGGTGGAAAGTGGCTTTTCTTTGTCCCTGCCTGACTATTTTAACTATGGGAAATTCCCAGCGTCTCTTTACAATTGGGACTCTCTCTGGATATTAATGAAGAATTTTTTTCTTGTTGGATTTGTGGTTCCTTTCTGGATTACCTTCGCTATTATAACTATTGAGTTGGAAAATTGTCTCTCTCTTGGTTCCTGAATTTTACAACGTTTCAACCTTGATCTGAACTTTTGGCTCCCGGTTAGTCTCACCAGCCCCACCCTGAAAACGCCATTTTGGTGGCACTGACTCTAACAGTTAAGATGGCTCAAGAAACAGCACTGACAAGTTTAGAACAACGGATGGCTTCTCTTGAAACTGTTATACAAACTTTGGTTCAAGAAATTCAGGCCCAGAGGGCAGAAAACATCATTTTCAAGAAGGAGCTATTGGACATACGGAACCAAACGCTGGAAATCACACAGAAGACTGAAGAATTGGAAGGGGGGCTGGTGGGGGTTAAGGGAGAGATTAAAAATGTTACTAAAGAGGTTGAGGAAACAAGTGGGCATGTGTCTAGGATTGATATGGAAAGAATGACATATTTTTTGAGATTTCAGAATGTTTTTGAGCAACCTGGTGAATGCCTCCCTGATCTTATGAGCACAATTTTAGCAGACTATTTACAAAAACCTAAAGATGAGATCAGGGGGGACATTGATCTAGCTTATAGAATTAACTCAGCATATGCCAGGATAAATGAAGTGCCTAGAGAGATACATGTGAAATTTGTTAGAAGGTCAACCAGAGAGGAAATCTTGAAGGCGCAGAGAGGGAACCCCTTAATTTACCAACAAAAAACGGTCACTATCTTGAAGCAGATTCCTAGAAAGATTCGAGAAGCAAGGAGGAAATTTTCCTTCTTGTCTAAAATTTTATTTGATCATGGGATTTGGTTCAAGTGGGTGACACCCGAAGGGATGCTGGTGTTCTGGGAAGGAGGAAGAGTGAGGATTAAAACAGTTGCTGAGGCGGAAGCCTTTCTTAAAAAACATTCCTCTGCCCTGGGGGAAGATCCAGGGGGGACGGAGGGGGCCACGGCCCCACCCGCTGGGGGCCAGGGAGGAGAAAAAGAAGATACAATAGCCAAGAGACTTAGATCGAAAAAATAACTTTGCCTTGATTTTCCTGAACAATTTTGCATAATATTTTCTGGATTTAGTGTAAATGTCTGACAGCATGGAACTGAGAATTTAGGTATATGTACTTGCTTTTACCTTGTAGTGTTATGAAAAATGTTTTTTTTTGTTATTTTTTTTATTGTGTATTTTGAGGTCTCGGAAAGGCCGACGACTCTGACGTGAATGCTCTCAAAATTTCTTTGTATCCCTTACCCTACCCTATAGAAAAAATGTAAAACCAATAAAACTTTTTCAATATAAAAAAAAAAAAGAATCTGGATTGTTTGGAGAAGTTGGCAATTCCATCTGGAACTTTCTACATGCAAAGCAACAGCTCTTCCATTGTGCTATCACCCTTCCCCTCTTCCTAGGAAGCACCAAAACCGTATAGCCTGGGGCAAATATATTTTGCAACAAAGGTAGGAGAGAAATTGATAGGTTTGGCCAGTAATGGAGCTCATTTCAATTTTCTCAACTGATCAGTCCTTTTTGTCTTCAGTTGAACCCTAACACTGTCTATTTGCACCAAAACCCTGGATTTTGAATCCTTTTTGTAAAAAAGCACTTCATTTTTTTCATTCTGTTGTAATGGAGAAAATCATTTCCAAATATGAACACATTTTCTTTAAAAAAAATTTATTTTATTTTGGCAAGACAGACAGAAAGGACATGATTTAATGGGTTTTAGATTTAACAGTCCACATTTAATTTGAAGGTCTGTAGCCCAGTGTAGGTATTTTTATGTATTAGCCATTATATAACTGCTCCGTGTGAGGACAAATACTGTTCTCGTTATATACCGTACATGATGCTGAAATGCACAGTAGGCAAAGCAGGGAAACTGAATTCCTCTGATAACGACCTAGTGATCCCTTCATTTGTACATGCCAGTAAATGACAGTTTGGTACATCTACATCCAAACACTTCAATTCATTATTTAAGTGAGCATTTTCCACACAGCATCTGCATCCGTGAATAATTATTGTAGTAGTATTCAGTCATATCATGATTCCTGCATTCTCAAAAAGACTTAAATAACTACCAAATTTGTCTTTCCCCCTTCTTCTAGGATCCCTTGTTCATATTTCTTTTAGTCATAGAATTTTTTCCTCACAAAAAGATATTTTGGTTCTTCGCCAAGATGGCAACTAGCACAATGCATCCCTTCAGTTTTTCTTATTTGCAACAACTGACAGTCATTATTTAAAAGAATTCTTCCAGTTCCTGCCATGAGACTGGTGTGAATCTCGTGGCTAGTATCTTTTGCATCTTTTCACGAACGTTAGCAAAAGATAGCACTCCTTTGATGCAGCAAATCAGTCTGCAAATAACATAATATGCGGCAAAACTTGCATAAGGAAGTGTGTGTGTGTGTGTGTGTGTGTGTGTGTGTGTGTTCCTTTTGTCTTCTGTCTTTTTATCCTGAAGAGGTAGATTTTGTGGGACCACAGCAAAAGCTGGAGTATTGGCAGCCAACCCTTTTTTTGACAGTGTGTTCTACGAAAGTTATAATTATGAAGCATATTAATGATGCTGTCTCAGCAAAATTGCGTGCATAAAATGAAAAGAACATTTAAAAATAGCAAATAGGGTAATGAAAAGGATCTTGAATTCCTTTCATTCACACAAAAGGTTTTCCAGATGCTCTAATTTTAATATTAATTCCTTGATTCAGCCATCTGTGCCCCCACTCCCCCCATGATGTGCATTGATGGCAAGTGCATACACAAAACCCTCTAAAAACAGAAAGTATTGTCACATCTGTTGGGTCTATTGAGAAGCAATGACTCTAATTACGTGGCCATCTTTTCATCAATGAATGTTAGTAAACACTGAGCTGCAAGCCTTCATAAGGTTCAGCTTTCTGAATGCCACTGACTTCAAAGGAATTTAAGCAGTAGAACTGTGCTTCCCATTCCTACCTCACTCTTGTACCAGACTCAATAAGAGGTTCATATGTATGCTTTGCAGGAAACTTTACCTTGAAATCCTTCCATTTCTAGAGACTGAAGGAATGTAATGCTACAGATTAATGCTGTATGCTTCCCTAGTGGAAACTAAGCTGCTAGGTTACTTAATGGGAAAAAACCCTGTAGATACAAAATAAACTCTTTCAAGAACCTATGGGTAAAACAGGCTCACAATTTTGTATGCTGTTAGGGAACATAGGGACATTGTCTTTGAGGAAATTTAGTTTATCTGTGGGACAAATTCCAGTCAATCATCCTGTTTATAATTAATATCAATATCTAACTACCGGTATATCTATATCTAAAGCGCTCTCTCTCTCTCTCTCTCTCTCTCTCTCTCTCTCTCTCTCTCTCTCTCTCTCTCTCTCTCTCTCTCTCTCTCTCTCTCTCTCTCTCTCTTCTCTCTTCCTCCCCCACCCACCTCTACATCTCTACCAACCTACCTACCTACCTACCTACCTACCTACCTACCTACCTACCTACCATGTTTCCCCAAAAATAAGACAGGGTCTTATTTTCTTTTGACCCATAAAATAAGCACTTGGCCTTATTTTCAGGGAGGTCTTATTATTTTTGAGGTGCAGGAGGCGGTGAACAAGGTCACCTCATGGCTGCTGCTGTGTGTTGCAATATTTTCAGGGAGGGCTAATTTTCAGAGGAGGGCTTATTTTAGCACATACACTCAAAAGCCCGATTGGGCCTTTTATCTGGGGAGGTCTTATTTTTGGGAAAACGGGGTATCTTATCTATCCATCCAGTCATCCATCCAGTCATCCATCCAGTCATCCATCCATCCATCCATCCATCCATCCATCCATCCATCCATCCATCCATCCATCCATCCATCTATCTATCTATCTATCTATCTATCTATCTATCCCAGCTGAACAAATTTGTGCCAGACATGGCACTTTCTAAAGTTTCTCCTTCATTTTGATTCTTTCCCTTAAAATGTAAAGAAAATATTTAGGGGAATTAAAACGGCAAGAATCTCTGTGCTTGTGATACCCAAGGAAAGCTTTGCTTACTGCTTTTCTGCACTGCAGATACATCAAAATAAGTTAATGGTTGCTGAATTCAGTCTCCTGGGAAACTTTCTGCTTTGTGAAAGCGCACATTTCTTCCTGCTCCTTTTTGGCTGCTAAAAGCGATTTAATGCTTGGTAAAATTACAAAAACTAAAGAGTAGCGGCATTACTTTCTGCCTCTCAGCTGAAACAAGGAAAACATGGAAATAGCAAACAGTGAAAACTAGCGGAAAAACTTTAAAGTGTGAAAACTAAATCAAGAAAAGAAATGATACACAAAAGCAAAAAATAAATGGTGCTACTTAAGGTAGCAACAAGTGATGCATCACAGAAATTATATATTTCTTTCTGTGTGTGTATGTGTGTGTGTATACATACATATAAACTAATTATTTTTTCTTTGATTCATTCTAAATACAATTTATAGGAGAATGTTTCCTTTTAGGCGAACAGGTCCTGCTCAAACCTGTCCTCTAATGACTGTGGAAAAAACAGTTATCATTAATAATATTATTTTTTCCTTCATAAAGCCACTTTTAAAACAGTACATGCTTCATAATCCCACAATCTCATTATGGGATGTAAAACTCATACTATTAAATGTTAGAACTTGGATGCTGCTGTGATTTTCTGAACTATATGAATGAATGCTGGACTCCCGAGCTGTTTTAGTGGCTTTTAAAACTGCCTTCCTCAAGCAGGAACCAGAGCCCCCATTCATCTCACAAAGTTGCATCATTTCCCATTAGATAATACAACAATTAAGGACAACTGTCCAAGTGATCATGTATGAACAAGAGGAATGATCGAGAATTACCTGTGATGGTAGGATTAGAACAAGATGATGAACAAAACTATGTATGTTTAGCCTAATGAAGAGAAGGCTTAGAGGAAACCTTATTGTTAGGGGTAAAAAACACCCCCGTTGAAAAAATAAATAGGCGGAATAGTGCAATACACCGGACAGCAAGAGATACGTTGCTTAAACCACACAAAAACTCTAAAACACTGATAGTAGAAAAATAAATAGTCTTTACTCTTGATGTAACTAAAATACTTCTTCCAAACAGTGACACTAACTCCTCTAACAATAAACAGTCCTTCACCAAAACACAGTTATCTTACAGTCAGTCAAAACAATGATACTTCTTCCGTCTTCAGTTTTCAGCTCCTTTCTCAGTGGCAATCAGGAAGCAAAGGAAAGCAAAAAGGATGAACTGTGTTTCCAGCTGCCTTTTATGATTGAGCTGGGAAGCACAGCCAATCAGATTCCACATAGTCTTTAAAGTTACATATACTCAATAAGAATCTTGGCTTATATATATTGTCAACCCAACATCAAGATAATTATCCTAACACTTATGACAGTCTTCTAATACTTGGAGGGTTGTCACAGGGAAGGGGAGGTCAATTTATTCTTTATAGTACTTGAGGGTAGGACAAGCAATGGGTGGAAGCCAGAAGTGGCATTCAGCAGATTCTGACCAGTTTTCTAGTGAAAAAATTTAGTTTGGAGAACCAATGAATACCACCTCTGACTGGGCCATGTCCCATCTATTCTCTGCCTCCTGAGTCCCAGCTGATCAGGAGGAAATGCAGATTTTACAGTATCCTTCCCCTGCCATGCCCACCAAGCCATGCCCACCAAGCCACATCCACAGAACCGGTAGTAAACATTTTTGAATCCCACTACTGGTGGAAGCTCATTAGATTGAGATCCAACATAAAAACAAAGAGGAATATCCTGAGCAATTAATCAATGAAACAGTTTGCCTCCTTAAGTTGTGGGTGCTCCATCTTTGGAGGTTTTCAAGAAAAGATCAAATAATCATCTGGTATAGCATAAGAGAGTTGGAGTAGAAGACATCCAAGATCCCTTCCAGCCTCATGATTCTAAAATGGCTATTCCCTGTCCATTAGGGAGCATACAGCTTCAGAAACTACAGTAGCAACAGCCACAAGATTTGCAACCCAGCACAAACTTATTGTGAAGCCCAAGGGGTATCAGTAACTTTAACGCAACAGGACTACCACTTCTCAACAGTAGGATTTCCCATTCTCCTCCTGTCCTCTTTTTTTTATTGTTTTGTGAAAGAAAGAAAAAACACAGCTGCTCTGCTTGACACTAAGCCCATGTTCTAAAATTTATCCCGAAAGGATCTTCCAAATGATTGAAAAGGTAACACAAATTGCCCAGCATTGAATATTGGCTCCAGGTACCTTGGCTGTCCCTGCTCTATTCTCCTTGCAAGATACTTATGTTTTCTACTTCATCAACCAAAGCTCAGTTACAGAAGAAGCTATTTCTGTTTCAGAGGCTGTTACCACTCAATCCAGGGTTTCCTTTACTAAGCCCTGCTTTCTGTGCCCTGTAATAACATGAATGATTTCTTCAGTTCCCCACACAAACCCTTCATATGCTCACTTGCTTTCTCCCCTCCTTCAATCTGATTCCATCTCTGAAAGAGCTTGATCACATATGTTGCCATAATGGCATTAATTGACAAATGCAACATCCAGTTGCTATGAGTAACAAATGTATGTTTTCCCTTACAGATTGCTCTCTGCAAAAGCTATGAGACAAAAAGCTTTCTTTTTCTGTTTGTTTGCTTGTTTCACCCTAATGGAAATGGAGAAGAAAGGCATCTGCTACACAAAAGACACAAACGGCAAAGTTACAGCTTTTTTAACTGCCTTTGTCTTTTTCCCCCCACTTGCTTTTTTGTGTTTCGCTAGCTATTCTGACAAGGTTTAAATAAATAAATAAATAACCATTGAAAAGAAGAGCTTGTTCAGGAGAATGTGTTGGACAAAAACCAAATGACAACTCTTTCACATTCCAAAACGATTATTATTATTTGCTTAATATTGCACATACCGTTGAAAACGAACCCAAATCTCCTGCTGGATTCAGAGGGATTAAGGGTCAGCCTTAATGCTACAGTGATCATAAACTTGCTTTTAGAGCAGTGATCTTGTCTTCCCATCAAAGAGCATAAATTGGTCTTGTGCCCAGAAGAAAATACCTGAACTGGAAACAACTGAGAATTAAGAAAGAAATATTTCTTAATATTGGATATTGAAAAACAACTGAGATACCATGGAAACATCTTGAGCTTGAATCAAAGTTGTGCATAGTGGAATTCTGGGATCTTGAAGACCCTGTAGATGGAAATGGAGAAGTTGTCTTCTTCATGCCCCTTTCAACATTTAGAACTCTGGCAATGTGATGACTCTCCCTTCCTTAGATACCTCTCTAGATGTCATCTCAGAAGAGGATGAACTAGTTTCAGGCACATCTGGAGGGGAGTTGCTCCAAGCAACCATCTGAAAGTGATTTGGCTGAAACTCAGCTGCAGCAGGACAGCTCTGAGGCTTCAGGTGGGGAAAGCATGCAACTAGTCAGTGATGAGGAAAACGCCTTCTGCATTGATGCAAGAACATGTAAGGGCAGAAAAAAGGTAGGAGCATTGAAGGTCATCCAGATTACTTGTGAGGAGAATGCTTCACCTTTCCTGATGGGCAATAATAATAATAATAATAATAATAATAATAATAATAATAATAATAATAATAATAATAATAATAATAATAATAATAATAATAATAATAATAATTTAATATTTGTAAACCGCTCCCTCTCCCCATAGGGACTCGGGGCGGTGCACAGGAAGAGTAAAAAACAATAAATATATACAGACATTCTTAAAAAACAAATTAAACCTATACCTGTGCTAAAATTCCCCATTAAAACTAAGCTAAACTAAAATAGCATTCCCAATAATTAAATATAATAATAATAATACCCCAAAGGCAGAGAGACTATCCTAGGCCGGCCAGACAGAAAAGATGTGTTTTTAATTTTAGACGGAAGGAGCGGAGGTCCGTGGTCGTCCTAATGTCGGGGGGAAGGTCGTTCCAGAGGGCTGGGCCCGCCACAGAAAGAGCCCTTCCCCTGGGCGTCGCCCGCTGACAAAGTCTAATGGACGGCACCCGGAGAAGTCCCTCTCTGTGGGAGCGAATCGGCTGTGAGGATGTATGAGGCAGGATCCGATCCCGCAGATAGCTGCACTAGAAGTTGGCTGCACTAGAAGTTGGCTATTTAGTAAAACAGACAGATGGAGGTGATGCTGGGAACAAATAGTTTGTTTTCTTGCTGTGTGTTCCTGCCTTGAACTTCCAATCTTCAGCGCCTTGCCTTGCCTTGCCTTGCCTTGCCTTGCCTTGCCTTGCCTTGCCTTGCCTTGCCTTGCCTTGCCTTGCCTTGCCTTGCCTTGCCTTGCCTTGCCTTGCCTTGCCTTGCCTTGCCTTGCCTTGCCTTGCCTTGCCTTGCCTTGCCTTGCCTTGCCTTGCCGTTGGGGTTTGTCTTGGAATTTGACTTTGCCTTTTGCCTAGTGGCCTGAACTTGCCTTGCCTCAAAGACTAGTGTTGGCTTCATTTGAGTAGCCTGTGAAACATATTGGGGTTGAGATGGTATCGGTGCAGGTAATTGCTGGGGAATAGAATTCAGGCTCAGAAGCCTTAATAAAAACTCCTTACACCTGTGGTGTGTGTGTGTGTGTTCTGATGGGTTTTTCAAAATAAGCAAAATATAAGGAGAAAATTAGAAAAAAACATCTAGTCCTCCACAAACCCTCCTGTAGATTTTTTTCTGGTGCTTTTCTGAATTCGTGTTCTTTACTCCTTCTGTCTATTTGTAGAAGACCAATTTCCTACCATATAACTGTATAATAAATGTAACCCTTTAACTGGAAAATTTCTGGTCTTAATTTAAGTGTGATTTCTTAAAGTAATTATGGACCAGGAGTAAGAAGGCCCAGGGAGCCCCTGGAAAAAGAGCACTTGACTGTCTCCCCATTCCATGTATAGGATTAAGGAAGGAAGTAAAATATGTGCAGAGTGTTTTCCAAACATAAACAATTGGCTAGACATTAATAGCCATAATTATATTTGCAATATGCATATACCACAATATGCTTTCCTTTATTTTCCTTCCTAGATGTTGATCATAATGTATTAATTCTTGATCTTGCATTATTGCATATAGGCAATAGCAATAAAAACTCCTGGGAAACAGAACTTACGGCTTTTTAATTGATCATATTTCCTTCTCACAAAGGTACTAATTGTAGTTGAACAGTGTGTTTTAATGTTTGCTTGTTTAAAGAAATCTTATTTTCCCATTGTGATCATTTTAAAACAGTTTTGTTATTACAGCTATTCTTCTGGAACTTATTACCGTATTTTTGGGAGTATAAAAAGAGGCTGAAAATCTGGGTGCATCTTATACATCGAATACAGCATTTTTTGCCACCTGAACCCCTGCCCCTTCACCAAAATGGCTGTGCATATCCTTATGGAGGCTTTCAGATAGCTCCTGGAGGCTGGGGAGGACAGAAATGAGCAAAAAACAGGGTGCTTTTTGCCCGCCCCCTCCCTGGCCTCCAGCAGCACTCTATAAGCCTCCATAAGGGTATGCATGCAATTTTTTTGACCAAAAAATGGCCAGTTTTCACGAAAAATGGGCCATTTTTTGCTCGTTTTGGAGCCCTCTACCCCCCCCCAGGAGCCCTCTGCAAGCCCCCCCCCCGACAAGGCTATTCATGCCTTTTATTTGGAAAAAATGGGCCCATTTTCGCGAAAAACTTGCCATTTTGGGGAGGTTTGCAGAGTGCAAAGGCTTTGTTTTCCTTTCAGAAAGCTGTTTAGTTAGAGTGGCTGATGAGAATTACGTTGATCAAGTGCTGTCCCAGCAGAAACAAAATGCTACAGGTTGTCAGCACATCGGTAAATACACCTGGAAACATCACCCTACCTACCTACTTACTGTCTCTCTCTCTCCCCCCCCCTCTATCTACTGTATTTATCTCTCTCTATCCCTCTACCTACCAATCTACCTTCTCTTTCTCTCTGTCTCTCTACCTATCTACTGTATTTCTCTCTCTCTATTTCTCTCTATCCCTCTACCTACCTACCTATCTACACTCTCCCTCCCTCCCTACCTACTATCTCTATTTTTCTCTATATATATATATCTATATATTCCTTTATCTACCTACCTAACTACTCTCTCTCCCTACCTACTTACTGTATTTCTCTTTCTCTCCTTCTCTACTTTTTTTTAAAAATTGCCTCTTCAAAACCTGGGTGCGTCTTATACGCAGAAAAATATAGTAGTAGTTTTCTATACATAAGGAAAATCATATATATCCCTGAAATAGCCTTTCCATAGTTTATTTATTTATTTATTTAATTAGATTTCTAGACCGCCCCCTCTCCCCGAAGGGACTCGGGGCTGTGTACAGGTATAAATTAAAATTATCAAAACCATAACAATACATATAAGCTAAAATCAAATTAAATAGTCCTCTGTACAAATTTATAAAAATTAAAACTAAACCCATAAAACCGAATAAAATAATTTAAAATTACAGACTGGGGCGGGAAGCATGAAGTTAAGCCAGGCCGGCTAGATGAAACAGGTGGTACAATGTAAATTAAAAGGTGGTAGGGAAGCGGTGGCTCAGTGGCTGAACTTGTCGGTCAGAAAGGTGGCAGTTCGGTGGTTTGAATCCCTTGTGCCACATAACGGAGAGCGCTCCCATTACTTTTCTCAGCTTCTGCCAACCTAACAGTTCGAAAGCATGTAAAAATCAAGGCGAAAAATAGGAACCACCTTTGGTGGGAAGGTAACAGTGTTTTATGCACTTTCGACATTTAGTCATGCTGGCCACATGACCATGGAGATGTCTTCAGACAGCGCTGGCTCTTTGGCTTTGAAACAGAGATGAGCACCGCTCCCTAGAATCGGGAATGACTAGCACATATGTGCAAAGAGAACCTTTATCTTTACCTTAAATTAAAAGGTAACATTTCTTCTCAGAAATAGACATGGAACACTGTCAAATCAATTTGGTCATGAGAAAGTTATTCGGAAGGACTATCTAGAACTACTGTCAAGGGAGAAGTCTAAAGATGCATCAGAAAAAAAGGGAAAAACGCTTATCCAAAATAATCAAAAGATCAGCACAGTAGTCTAATGCAGTCAATATCATTTTGTACAAAGTGTCAGTCAAATATTTAACTACAAACAGTTTTAATATTGGTATTTCAATATCTCTGTACTCATCTGTCATTGTACAAGAAAGTGAGAGACATTCAATGCAATATGGCAGTGATGGTTATCCTTTTTGGCACCGAGTGCCAAAATTAGAGTGCGCATACGCCAGAGCACCAGAACCTAGAAGAGAGCAGCTGGCCAGTGTGCATGCATGTGGCATCCAGCTGTAGTTATGGGCTCCTTCGCATGCATGCACGCTGGCCAGCTGCTCTCTTCTGAGTTCTGGTGCACACATGTGCAAAAAGCAGTTAGCTGGGAAGACAGCAGCTGGCCGCCGTGCGCATGTACACTGGACTAGCTGGCCGGTGCACATGCACGCAATGGAACTTGGAAGAGCAGCTGGTGATGATGCATATGCCAACATGTGTCACCTCTGGCATGCGTTCCATAGGTTCGCCATCATGGCAATATGGCAAGCATTGGTTTTTATGTTTTATGTTTATTGTTTTTTATGTTGTATTTTCACAATTTTTTAAAAAAATATTTATTTATTTATTTATTTATTGAAAACTCATGGAATTGAAATTTAGAAGATTAGAAGATCTCCAAGTTTCCATACAACTCTGTTATTTTGCTATTCTTCATTTCCTGTTGTTCGTGAAGTCAAAATGATTCTTAGACCTGATTGCACTTGCAGGTGTGCGTGATATTTACAAGAGTGGCTTAGGACACTGTTACCCACCTTGTGTAGTCTTCTATTAGGAAGGGTGTGATATGCATGAAGGCATCTTTCAAAGTACATTTTTAAAAGTTTTACTTTCCCCCAAAATATTCCCTTGAAAATATCTCTCATCAGTCCATAACTGCATCCAGATATTTGAAAAGTACAAAAGCTTGCAGGTTAATGGAATTTTAATCTACATACACGTAATCCTCGATTTACAACCACAATTGAATCCAAAATTTCAGATGCTAAATGAAACTGTTGTTAAGTAAGTTTGGCCCCATTTTACATCCTTTGGCACAGTTATTAAGTGAATCATGGAAGTTAAGTTAGTAACATGGTTGTTAAGGGAATCTGGCTTCCCCATTGACTTTGCTGGTCAGAAGGTGATCGCATGACTCAGGGACACTGCAACAGTCATAATTTTGATGGTGAATTTTGATCACCATTGCCCTGATATATAACTTACAGATATATAATAGATAAGACGGTTCTGCTTGCTCAGAGATGAAAGAGGTTACTGCTGTTTGTTTTGGTTATTAACTAGTGTATCTATAATTTTAGTCTTTTAAAAAATGCATCTGTGTGTATGTGTGTACCACAAAGGAAGCTACAGTGGATTTGATGCAATGAAAAAGCATTTGGGGGAATTGAGTTCGTATCACATTTGATTCTGTTCCAAAATGTACATAATAAATGTTCAGATTTTTCCCTCTCCTTCTGGCCAGATCACGCTGAAAAATAAAACTGCTACAGCAAGAAAATAGCAACACATCTTAGATTTTCCTTCTTTCTTCTCTTTCTTTTATCTCGCCTTTTTAAAAAAAATAAAATGTGACATTAGATCAAAGTCTTGGTGGCTGCTTTCAACGTTAAATTTATTTTTTCCAGGAAATGGGCCTTTCTAGGACAGCTTTTAATTTAGCAGATCAATTAAGCGGATCCATTAACAAGTTCAATCTCTTATTCCAGCATTCCTGTTCCAAAACCAACATTGTCATATATTCTGGAAGCTTTCTGTCGATGTCTGCATTCCAGAACAGATCCCATGAGAAAAGAAGGCAAAACTTAATTTCTTTATTTACAGATTTTTGGCACTTAATTGGGATCAATAATTCTGGGACATGTTAAAAGAGCACCACTTCTCTTTTTTCATTAGTTATGAAGTCCTGAGAAAGAATCACCTGGATAAACGAGCGATTGAAGTGGTGGCTTATTCTCTAAAAAGGCAGTTTTTAATTTTTTTTATATGAGCCAGAACTGTCAACTAAATAAAAAAGCAATTAAATAGCTATTTTCTTATTCCATTACTTTGGAAATAGAGATTACAAGTCTGGGGGAAAAAAGGAGCTGCTTTACTGTTTTCCATCATTAAAATGATTTGGGAATTCCATTAGCTGCTCATACGTTGAGATGTTTGGCACCGATATAAAACCTAACCAAATGAGAGATTAAATTTCTCTACTATGTAACTACCAATTACAGGTTGAGAAAAAGAAGGGGGAAATAACTCCTACCCGTTTAGTTACTTCAGCAACCCCAACTGCCTGTTAAAGAGCTGAGTGGTTTCTCTTTCCCTGCTCCATCTTTTAAATCAGCCAAGTCCACATAATTCACTCATGTCGGTAAGCTTTATGTAATGTGAAGACTGTTTCTTGTTTACTTGGAAAGGAGCACAGAGCGATAAGGCAGAGTGAATATTAGGGGAAACTCACTGGGTACCTTTGGGTCTGTACATTTCCAACCTCATTACGAAGCACGAAATATGGATGTAGTGCACATTGTTGCCTTTTTAAGGCTGCTCGTGCACAGCCTGAGTAATGCAGCCCTTCCTGGCTACGTCTGGTGATGTGACTGTCTCGGTCTTTCCCATGTCCTTAAAACTGTTGCCGCTCCCATGCCCTTAAAACTGCTGCTGTCTGCTTTCCCAGCATTCTGGGGGTTTTCTGACCCTCGTCCAAGGGTATACAATGATATACCATTTCAGGGCACCGTTAAATAGTAACTTTCACATTTGTATTGGCAACCTAAATTGAGAGCAGCCTAATGATCCCAGGAGAATGCTCGCCTGGCATAGCAAATCTACAGGAAATTTAGAGTGGCAATCCACTTGGGGCTGCAAATGAAGCCGTGCCGAACAGCAACAAGCTGTGCAGCTGCTCAGATTGAAAGTAATTCTCTCTACTCAATATTACGATTAGTGAAGCCAGAGAAAGGTCTCTTTAGCATTCTCTTTTTCTTCCCTGTGAAATTCTTTACATTGGGCTGGTGGAGGAAGATATATTAGATCTCCCTTATGACAACCAAGTGGCTCACATACAAAGGTTCATTTACGATATCTTGGAATAACCCAAAACAACCCTTGATTGCAGTGATTCAATCCAACTCAACCTAACCCTTGATTGCATTGATGGTGATGGTGATGGTGATGGTGTTATCCATTCAATTGTATCCAACTCTTGATGATTCTATGGGCCAGGTCTCTCCACATCTTCCAATCTTGTACTACTTCTTTGAAAAGTTCTATGCTCTGGCTGATGTCAGTTTTGATGGTGTCCAGCTGCCAGGTTCTTTGGTGGCCTGGTTTCCTTTTACATAATTGCTTTCTCCAGTGTGAATTCCCCCACGTGACATGGTCAAAATAAGTGAGACACAGTTTGTGATTTTGGAATTGAGAATAAAATACATGATTTTTTTGTGGCTTTCCTTTTGGGGACATATTGGGTTTTAGGATTAAGTTTTTAATTTTTATAAATTTGTACAGGGGTCTATTTAATTCGATTTTAGTTTTATGTATTATCTATTGTAATGGTTTTAATTTTTACCTGTACACCGCCCTGAGTCCCTCCGGGGAGAGGGGGCGGTCTAGAAGTCCAATAAATTCAATTCAATTCAATTCAATTCTGGCACTGAGGCCTCCCATTCCAGGTGGTCTGACTTCTATCCAGGTAAAAAGGATGGGGTGATCAGGTTGTCTGGATCAGGGACACACAGTTTGCATACTTAGTGGGAAATCCCAGCATGATGCTATCCAGGAAGAGCAATGTGGAAGAGAAAGAAATGAGATGAGTCTGAGCTGATGTTGTCACAGGAGCTATTGTTGAAAGGTATTGTTGCCTACCAGGATTTCACACATTGTCAACAATTCGGTCAGGACTGTCTGTATCCAGTGGGATAGCAATTTCTACTAGCTTGAAACACAGGAATAAGATATATGGTATCACTAAACTGAGATTAAAATCAATTACTTTCATTGATATCACTTGATATTTTTGCTTTCCATTAATTCAGTCATTCTAAAACGTTGGATTTAACCCATGATATCAGCAGCTAGAAAGAATATAATTTTTGCTCAGCATTGCTTTGATTTCTGAAAAACCATTATATTTTTATTGTGGTTGGTCATACACTTAGTCAGATGTTTAGACTGGATTTGGCTGTTTTATCTACTTATCAAGCCCTTCCCAAGGCCTTAGAATAGACGGATGCTGTTATTTGGCAGTCTTAAAGGTATCCTTGCAGGATGTAAGCTGTTCCAAGTAAAGCTCCATTTGGCAATTGACTGATGGTGGAGTTGTCAATGCTGATGGTGTGCAAGTGCTACTCCAGATATTAGTACTCAAGGATGCTATTATTATTGATACTATATTTGTCTGGCTTTTTTGTCACAGTCATTTTACTTCTGTTTGCAGATCTCAGCATGTTGTGATTTCCTCTACGTGTTGTTGTTTTTTAATTCTGCTGTCTCCAGGTACTGCAAAGTCCTCTATTTAGATTGGGATTTTTTAAACCTTTCTTATTGACAGTTGCTAAGTCTGGGGTGTTATGTGGCAGGTGCTTGTCTTTTTGAATTCTAAAGTTCCAGAACATTTTAGTTTCTTCATTTTCTATTTACATTGCCTGTTTTGTGATTTCACCAGTTCTTGCTTGCAGGCAAATGATATTTCTTGCAGATATTACAGTGTGCTTTCATTGGTATTTTGTTACGCTATTGTTTATAGTCAATCTCTACAATTTTCTTGCAGGAGCTAACTGGATGATCTACTGTTACTCCAGTTTCTTTGCATAGCCAGCATTTGCTGTCTGTTGTTGTCTTCTCAATGCTGGCTTTATATGCATTCATTTTAAAAACTTGGTTTTCTGTAGCCAGAAGTAGCCTCTGTTATCTGTTTTTCCTGCAATTTTTATGTAAGGTCCATGAAATACTTTGCCTTGTCATGTCTCTTTTCTATTCTTCATTTGGTTTTTCTTGTAAGCCAGTTTTGTCTCTCCAGTTCTTAGCAAGTCTTCTTGGTATATTATTTTCAATGCATCTTCTTCACTGTCCTTCAGACATTCTTCCAATGTCCTTTTTTCTTCTTCGACTGCTTAGTGTACTTGCAACAAATACAAAATTATTGATGAATTTTAACGACATTACTTGTGGAGGTTTATCAGTATCCCATCCAACTACAACATAAGTAGCTATAGGCCAGTGATGGCGAACCTATGGCACGGGTGCCACAGGTGGCACACGAAACCATTTCTTAGGGCACACGAGGCATTGCCCTGTCAGCTCCAGCACACATTTAGGCCTGTCAGCTCCAGCTGATTTAGGCCTTCTTTTGAGGCCGTTTTTTGCCCTCTGGAGGCTTCAGAGAAACTCCTGAAGCCTCTGGAGGTGGGGAGGGGAAGCTGTTTTCACCCTTCCCAGGCTCCTAGAAAGCCTCTGGAGCCTGGGGAGGGCGAAAAAGCACGCCAAAAGCAGGGGGTCGCGCACATAGCATTCTGGGTGTGGCACACCCATGCACGACTCCCCTGCACTCCCCTCGCTTTTGGCACGCGAGGTTAGCCATCACTGCTAAAAAGCAAAAAAGGTTAGCCATCACTGCTATAGGCAAACATATGGAGTGGCTATTAACATCCTGCATGCAATAATCTGGTTTGTTAGAAGCTTATCATTAGCTTTGAGCTTTTAACTAGAGACAGAAGGGAAGATTGAAGGGACCTGATATAATGCATCATAGATAATTGATAAGGAAATAAGTCCTTATGCTATTGGAGATTTTGGAGAGGCAAAGCATGTCAAAAATGGAAAAGATTTGGTGGTTGAATGTTGTCTCATCTTGGAATAGGGAGCTTATGATTGCAGATGGATATAACATTTCTAAACCTATTCAGTGTTCTCTGAAAACTACTGGTACAGGTACAGTCATGTTGTACCTGACCTCATTGATACTATAATTAGGAGAGGACTACTCCCATTGAATGTGCCTGAATTAGATGAAATTTAATTGATCTCTTGCAGATTCTTTAAACATAATGTTCAGCATTCAACATCGAGGTCAATATGTACCTACATAATTGTATAGGCCTCTCTAGTGCTGACCATTTATGAGACATCAAAATCAGTTCTTTTCCCCCCCCATTTAGATGTTCTTAGCTGGTCTTTTTGCCCTCGTGCTTCAAGTAAGTTTTAAAAAGCATTATGGTATTGTACATGTTGTTCTTGAGGACTAAAGTAATTTTGCTCATGATGCTGGGTCAGAATGGAACACTTCCAGCCTTTGTCCGACATGCAATACAATTATTGGATTTGGCAATTTCACAAACCCTTCCAGAACACAGTCTGTACTAAACTCCAAATCTACATAAGGTCCTAATAACACCCACTAAAGGACATTATGTCTGCATCAATGGGGACTTCTCTTTGTTTTATACGTATTTCAGGAAGAACCTAACAAGAGATTTAGACATTACTTCATGCAATCCAACAAGCCTTCAGTAAAAATTATTTGACATATTCAGTAGGCACCTGTAAAACATTCAAAGGGACATTTCACAACAACGTTTGAATTAAGGAAGCACCCTTCACATCCCTCGAAAAGATCTCTGTAGCAAAATTGTAACAAACAAAGGCCATCCTCCATGACCTCCATGACCTCCATATAAGCAAGTCAACCATACATCCAGAATAAATGTCAATAACACATCCTAAAATCACTATTTCATATCCTACACTGTTTGGCATTAAAAGTGCACTCCTATCCCTCAATAGCACTCTCTTCTCAAGGCTAAACATAATCTGTTTATCTGATCATCCTTGTTGCACTTTTCTGTTTCTGATTTGTCAGAATCTTTCCTAAAATATGGCATCCAGGACCAGATACAGTATTTAAAGTTCCCTGCAATTATTTCCCTGAAGTTGTTTTTTTAATTATCTATGTTTGCTTGTTTGTATGTATGTTTGTATGTATTTATTTATACATACTATCATTGCTTAAGTTCATCACTCCATCTTGAGGAAAATACAGTATTCATTATAGATTTGGTATTCCAGCTGGCATTTGGTTTCGGGCATCTCATGTTAATTTTACTCAATTTACTGCCTTTATTTAATCAGTGAATTTACATTTACTACCTATTCCTTTTCTAAGTTATCTATTTTGTCAATCAGAATTATAAAATACCAGTAATGAAACTTATAATTTACTTCTTCCTAGTTCATATGCTTTATATTTTCTTCAGCACAAAGAGAATATCTGTACATCAGCTTCAAAATAAGCTATAGGAAAGAACTAAGTACTGAATCACTCTGGACCATTTAGGATGGACTCTGTTCAAATCTGTTCATTTCCAGATTCTGAAGTATGAAATCAATTACTGTCAGAAGTAATTCAGAGCAAACATTTACAAAATTTGACCTTGGAGTTTTAGTGATTGAGAATTATTTTGGCTTTTCTTTGGCAAAATCTGCTAGTTACAGAGTGTGGCCTATAACAGATTTAAATTAGGAAATGTGCAGCAATTTGCTATCTCTCATTTAAAAACAGTCTCTTACTTCATGTAATTGTTATACTATCATTTTAGTGTTACCTATTAGTTCATACCAAACCGGGCTGATGATTATTAATAAGAGAAATGGAAGTGGAAGAATGCAACTAAAATCAGTGATATTCTGGAGCTAGATCAACTTCTCTGAGTAGCTTTCTTAAATATGTAGTAAGCAATTATGCAAATACATTTGTTTCAACTTTTCAAGCACATTTGTTAAAACATTATGAGCATTAAAAAAATTTTTAGTTTTGTCAAAGGGTTTCTAATGCTTTTCTATTTAGGAGAATTAATAAGTAATGCAGCTATTAAAGCCATATAATGAAATAGAATATGTCACTAAGTTTTAGAGGTTTTCTAGATTGGACCAATATATTTCTGACTAGATAACCATGATCTGTTGGGTAATTGTTTCAAAGATAGTTGCTTACCAGATTGCTCAATGCCTTCAACAATGGCAGAGATTGGAATGTATTGCCTTCACTGGAAAAGTTCTTAAAAATTCAGGGAGGTATTCATGTCTTCCAAGGGAAGATGGCTGACTGAAGACAGTTCCTCAGTGTAGTGGAGCTGCTGATTTGCAGCCTTGGTTGAGGAAGCCCAAACAGATCAGCTCCCTTTTATCTCCTCTGGATTACAGAGACTGAGGAGACATCACTCAAGCCCTTTCTCCTTATGGTTGCTACTTTTTATTGCAAGACAGAAATATTGGATGGTGAATGGGGGAATCCACGCTTTTCGTCCAGCCAGGGGTGGGTTCTGGTTTCTGTTACTGCTGATTCGCTCAGGGACGTGCTTTGGTCATGGGCACGCTTCAGGCGTGTGCATGCTTGATGCGCGCTATGTGTGCATGCACAGTAGTAAAAAAAATAGCTTCCGCACATGCGCAGAAGCAAAAAACAAGATGGTGGTGCCTATGGTGCCATCGATAAAACCAGTTTAGGGGCATGGTCAGCCGAGTTACTACACACTTCCGGTAGGAACCTACCTCTGCCTCCAGCTTATAATGGAGTCCTTTGGAGATACTAAATGCATGTACTTCTCTTGCTCATTATTTTTGAACATTGCCTAGGGACGTTAGACACCTTTGGAATGATAAGATTGAAAACACCAGGTAAATAAATGTTCTTAATCCTCAATAAAAGAAAGGGAAGATTTACATTTATAACTTGTAACAATTTAAAACAGCAAAAGTAAGATAAAGCTTTAGCTGTAGGTTCTGAGGGTTCAAAAACATTTGGAGTTTTGGACTTTGAATCTTAAATTTTGTAAACTATTTTTCAATAAATAAATATAAGCTTGTGAAAAAGAAAATCTGAATTTTTCAGTTTGGAGTCATAAGACAAGCAATTTATAATAGTGTTTAGAGAATAAATTTGAAGAACTGAGTAGAAATCTGCATTAAGAAATGGAAGCTTAGTTGTGTCACCTAGAGAACAGTTGGTTACCAAAGAAATATATCATAGAATGAGATCTCTAGCAAAATTTAGTTGATGAGAATATGAATGCTTTGAATAAAAAAAACTGTTGCCAGAAACACTGAGTGAGGTTTTAAAAATCAAGAAGGAAATAGAAGTGAGAATCCCAGAGAATAATTGGAATAATTTTGTTCATTGGATTTAAAAAATACACTATTTATAAGGCTTTGTAATAAGGATTATTAACCATCTGAATGGATCATAGAGTAAGACTTTTATATAAAGGACAAAATATTATAAAGTTGGTTTATCCAATCAAGGATAAAATTGGATATGTTGTCATTCTGATTGGCTCTTTTTGGATTTATTCACATCTTATTAGATTTGCCTAAAATTAATATGATATAAAAGCTTTTTCCCATAGAGTTAATTTGTGCAATTCTAATTTTATAATTATCAAACTGGTTTTACATGTCACTATTTTTTTTTTAGTTAAGTAAGGAAGTTTGGAGATATGTATTATTATTATTTCATTTATTATTATCATTATCATTATTATCATTATTCTGTGGTTAATCTTTGGTGAGATTCATAGCCTTTGGGGCTGGTTGGTAGCTCAACAGCTCGAGCCCTAACCAGGAATCTAGGAACTGTTAAGGTAATGTTGGAGGATATAAGCTGTTCCAAGTAGGGTGGTTTATTATTGTTGTTGTTGTTATTTACTTTATTCATAAAACATGAAACTCAGCCAACTGAACATTTAAAAATGCATTGCAAATACTATTGACTGGTGCTAATGGTTGATACAGTTTGCAGCCAGCATCCTAGGTATCAACCAAATATCTTCGTAGAATGTAAGATGTTCCAAGTAGCACAGTTTTTTGCAGTTCCGCTGGTGCTATTGCAGGAAGCTGCAATTTGCTGATATATTTAGTAAAGTTTTTGGACATGATGCCAAGTGCCCCGATGACAATGGGTGTCACTGTGACATGCGTCATCCATAGCCGTGTAGTTTTGATGGCCAGGTCGCGATATTTCATGATTTTTTCTAGTTCTTTTTCTTTGACTCTGGCATCTCCAGGAACAGTGATATCTATAAACTGTACACTTTGGCCCTCTACAACTGTGATATCTGGTGTGTTGTGCTCCAAATGATGATCTGTTTGTATTCGAAAGTCCCACAACATCTTCACCCTCTCATTCTCGATAACCTTTTCCACTTTGTGTTCCCATGACTTTCTGGATACAGGTAAACCATATTTTTTACATAATGACCAGTGGATTAAATTTAGCAACTCGGTCGTATCTAGCTTTGTAATCAGTTTGTGCGATTTTGCTGCATTCTCATATTAAATGTGAAACAGTTTTGACTTTGTTATTGCAAAATCAGCAGTTTGGGTTGTCAGTGGATTTTTGAATCTTTGCTTTCATGGCATTAGTTTGTAGTGCTTGTTCTTGAGCGGCGAGTATTAAACCTTCCGTTTCTTTCTTGATAGTTCCCATCTTAAGCCATGTCCATGTCAAGTTGTCATCACATTTTCCTTCAATGTTTTTCAGGTGCTGTCCATGCAAAGTCTTGGTCTTCCATCTATTTAATCTGTCATTCTCCATTTTTACAGCCTGCAATTTTTCTGTACTTTGGTTCACATAATCATTTAAACTTCATTTTTCTTCTTCTACAGTTTGATGATTTTATTATTATTATTATTATTATTATTATTATTATTATTATTATTATTATTATTATTATTATTATTATAGTTTATTCATTAAAAATGAAACTCTGTCAACTGAACATTCAAAAATGCATCACAAATACCATTGACTGGTGCTAATGGTTGATAGGGGTTGCTGCCAGCATCCTAGGTACCTTCTTAAAAATATATGGTGTTCCGAGTAGCACATTTTTTTGCAGTTATGCTGGTGTTATAGCAGGAATCTGCAATTTGTTGATGTATCTTATAAAATTATTGGACATGGTACCAAGTGCTTCGATGAGAATGGGTATCACTGTGACATGTTTCATCCATAATCACTTAGTTTCGATGACCAGGTTGTGGTATTTTGTGATTTTTTCCAATTCTTTTTCTTCAACTCTGGCACCTTTTGGTACCGGGATGTCAATAAATTGTACGTTTTGGTTTTCAACAAACAACTGTGATATCTGGTGTGTTGTGTTCCAAATCTGTCAATCTGACAATCTGTCTGTATTCGAAAGTCCCACAAGATGACTTCACCTTTTCATTTTCGATAACTTTTTCCACTTTATGTTCCCATGACTTTCTGGATACAGGTAAATCATATTTTTTACATAATGACCAGCGTATTAATTTAGCAACTTGGTCATGTCTTGTAATAAGTTAAAAATAATAAGTTAAATATATTAATAAGTTAAAAAAAATAACAACTCCCAAAAGAAACCAGCATGGCTGCATAAAGAACTCTCTGACAAATTGAAAGACAAAAAGGATAAATATAAAAAGTGGAAAGAGGGGGACATAACTAAGGCAGAATATCAGCAAATAGCCCGAGCCTGTAAAGATGAAGTGAGGAAAGCTAAGGCTCACAATGAAGAAAGGCTTGCCACAAAAATAAAAAATAACAAAAAAAAGTTTCTTCTAACATGTTAAAAACAAGAAAAAAGTTAAGGAAACAATTGGTCCAGCAGCAGCCAAAAAAGCCAACACAGTTTTAGGCTGCATAAACAGAGGGATAGAATCAAGATCACGGAAAGTGTTAATACCACTTTATAATGCCTTGGTAAAGTCACACTTGGAATACTGCATTCAGTTTTGGTCGCCACGATGTAGAAAAGATGTGGAGACTCTAGAAAGAGTGCAGAGAAGAGCAACAAAGATGATTAAGGGACTGGAGGCTAAAACATATGAAGAAGGGTTGCAGGAACTGGGTATGTCTAGTTTAATGAAAAGAAGGACTAGGGGAGAAATGATAGCAGTATTCCAGTATCTCAGGGGTTGCCACAAAGAAGAGGGAGTCAAACTATTCTCCAAAGCACCTGAGGGCAGAACAAGAAGCAATGAGTGGAAACTAATCAAGGAGAGAAGCAACTTAGAACTGAGGAGAAATTTCCTGACAGTTAGAACAATTAATCAGTGGAACAGCTTGCCTCCAGAAGTTGTGAATGCCCCAACCCTGGAAGTCTTTAAAAAGATGTTAGATAGCCATTTGTCTGAAATAGTATTAGGTTCCTGCCCACGCAGGGGTTGGACTAGAAGACCTACAAGGTCCCTTCCAACTCTGCTATTGTATTGTATTGTATTGTAAGTACAGCCAACAGAATTCTCAAAGATCCATCATTTCTGTGCCAGATTGACCACCACAAATCACGTTCCTTGATGACAATCATGAGACTTCTTTTCTGAAGTCAAAACCCTGATTAATTTTGGAAAATGGTGTAAGGTGCTACACATAACTTGCTTGAATGCAGCATTCATTTATAAAAGAGAAAATTCCCTCCTTCTTTGACTAATATTGCTGCTAAACTTATTTAGAGACATTTTACAGTTTCAGCATTAGGCCTAAAATATGTATTCCTTGAATGTGTGTTTGGAATTTTGCAAAATGTCAGGGGGGGAAATCCAATTTTCCTTTCTTTTAACATGTCCCACTTCTCAATGTGGAATCTAAAGTTTGTTTTCATTCCAGAATTCTAGAATCTCTGGGACATAAGTCCTCCCTGCTAAAGCCTTGTTTTCACCCAATTTTTCATCGTATTTCAGTTACATAATTCATAGAGATAATTTGGAGTTCTTGGTGCACCCTGAGGTTTTTCCCCCCCTGCAGACATTCCATTACCAAACTAGGTGGTGTTATGGGGTTAACAAAATATCTGCAAGAAAACAACCAAGCTGAGAGGGCACCAAGGACCTCTTATTTCAATCCTGAACTACAAATATTATTTTCTATTAGCATAATATTGCACAAAAAGGGGAAGTAAAATTGCCTGGATGAATATTATTAAACACTGGATGTGTTTTATATTGGATGTTTTATATTGGATTATAAACACTGGATGTGTATGAATATTAAAAACACTGGAAAACCATTTGTCTGAAATGGTAAAGGGTTTCCTGCCTAGGCAGGGGGTTGGACTAGAAGACCTCCAAGGTCCCTTCCAACTCTCCTATTGTATTGTATTGCAAGTTTGTGTGATTTTGCTGCATTCACATACTAAATGTGAAACTGTTTCGACTTTGTTGTTGTAAAGTCGGCAGCTTGGATTGTCAGTGGATTTTTGTATCTTTGCTTTCATAGCATTAATCTGTAGTGCTTGTTCTTGAGCAGTGAGTATTAAACCTCCCATTTCTTTCTTGCTGGTTCCTATCTTAAGCCATGCCCATGTAAGTTTGTCATCACATTTTCCTTCAATGTTTTTCAAGTGTTGTCCATGCAAAGCTTTGGTTTTCCATCTATTTAAGCTGTCATCCAGCTGTTTTTCCTTATGTTCTCCTTTGTTTCTGTTGTTGTTATTGTTATTGTTGTTGTTGTTGTTCTTCTTCTTCTTCTTCTTATTCTTATTATTCTTATTATTATTATGATGATGATAATGATGATGATGATGAATATTTGTAGCTCAGGTTTGAAATGAAGGGTCTTTGGTGCTCTCTCAGCTTGGTTATTTTCCTGCAGATGTTTCACTAGGTATCATCAACAGTGTAGTATTCTCCTTTATAGAAATGATAGCTCGGAAACACCTGGGAAGACAATTTTCTCATTCCTACAGTCCAAAAGAGGTTCTCTAGAAAGTCCAAAGGAGCCTTTGTCAAACAAGTTTGTTTAGGATTAATCTGTTTACAATATATTGATATATTATATATCCTCAACCATCACCTGAAAAAAAGTCAGAGGAAGGAAATAAGATCCTAGATGTACAGAACTCTGAATACTGGCTATTGTTTAAGATTTTCCGCCCACTGTAAACTGTAATCTACCAGGGTTTTTTGAAACATTTTTTGTTGTCTACAAATTCTCATGTAGAAGGACATTGAAGCTATTCTTACATTTTTTCCTGCAGTGGGTATATTCACCCTTTCAAAGCATTTCTGCCAAATGCTAAATGTGTATGTCCAAAAGCACAAATATTCTCAACAGTCAGTCCATTCCTTGAATAAAAGAAATCTAAGTTGTATAAGTTGTAAGCCTTGTTGGTATAACACTTTCAGTTTCTCAAAGTTGAAGTGGATAATGAGCATAAACCCAGTTTCTTCCAACATGTTTATTTGTCTTGAAAGGAACCTTTGCACAGCACACATGATGGAGAAAAACGTTAGTCAATATACTAAAATAACACAATTGGGGTTTCAAAAGGATAAGTACTGCTGATTTCCATTACAACTGTATTCAAGTTTGGAGATTCTCCTCCGCATCCATAGTTATATAGGACAACTTCCTGTTCCTGGTCGGCTGGTTTATTTGGCTGAGCTCTAGACTTGAGCTTCTCTTTTATGGGTGGAACTCATTTCCAGTACAACCCATTATTGACTGCAGTCTACACTGGTCTTAGTTCTGTAGGAATTTAGCCACCATTCCTCTCTTAGGAAAATGAAATATTTTAGGAAATATTAAATATTTCCCCTAAAAGGGAGGCAAAAACTCACCATCACCACCCACCTTTGTCAATGGGTCATTAAGGACTGAGCCAGTCTATTCTACATAACAAAGATCTACCTCCTTCAGCTCCAGGGTGATGGGATTAAGACATGGCCCTCAGGACATGATAGGATTAGCTCTCTACCCATCTCACTACATGGCACCTGGGAAGATTGCATCAGCCAGAAATGTTCAAGCAAACCTGGGAGACAGACAGCCTACAATGTTAGCTAAGACCTCCGCTCCCTGGGAGTTTGACCACCAATTAGAATATATTTCTTACACTGGAACAGGAAGCACTAAGGTGGAGCCCAGAGACGGCATAAACCTAGGACACTCAGCCTCTCTTCCCTTTTCTTCTTCTTCACTGACCATCCTCAAACCATGTAGTCCAGTCCACCATTAAAAACCATCTTTCCAAACAGCCTCCATGTTTCCAGTGTCTTTCTCCTCATTTGGAACTGAACCCACAAGGATATTTCTTCCAACAGTTCTTAGTCCCAGAGGCATTCAGGAGTGGAGTTTTCTGGTACCTGCTTTGAGAAGAGCTAAATCTCTTCTTCCTGTATATAGTATTGTGTTCCTATTAAACATTCTTCTCACAGCTGTAAGTAAAACAACACACATAGCTCTGCATATTACATTACACTACACTTTGTATGCAGTTTGTTTTTCAGGTCACTTCTTTATCATAATGAAATTATGATACAGCCATAAAATTTGGAGTCACAAATCTATAAATGTTTCATTACTACAAGTATGTCATAGCTAGAAAGCAGAATTCTTTTCTGGTCTAGAAAGATGTATTTAAGAAGTTTGACGTAAATTAAAATAAATAAGAGCTGAGACTTTTATTTGAGATTCAGATTCCTTCTTTCCTCCTTCCCTCTCTCCCTCCCTTTCTTCCTCCCTCCCCCCTTCCCTCCCCTCAGCCAGCTTCCCTCCCTTCTTCCCTCCCTCCCACCCATCCACCTACCTACCAGTGGTGGGTTTCAAAAATTTTAGAACCTACTCTGTAGGTGTGGCCTATTTTGTGGGCGTGGCTTGGCAGTCATGTGACAGGGTGGGAGTGGCCACCTTTTAAAATGTGGTGAAACTCATTTAACAACGCTCTTGCTTAGCAACCAAAATTTTGGACTCAATTGTGATGATAAATTCTTTCTTTCTTTCTTTCTTTCTTTCTTTCTTTCTTTCTTTCTTTCTTTCTTTCTTTCTTTCCTTCCTTTCCTTTCCTTTCCTTTCCTTTCCTTCCCGTTGGGTCACTGGCAGCGGCGGGCCAGATTTACTTCCAGGTACGCCGGTGGAACCCCCTCTCACCGGTTCTCTAAATTTCACCAACCGGCTCTCGCGAGTAGGTGCGAGCCTGCAGAAACCCACCACTGCTACCTATCAACCAGTGGTGGGTTGCAGATGGTACTCCCCAGTATGGGCGTACTGGTGCCTGCCAGGAGCACAGGGTACTGTTCCGGTACAGTGCTCCAGAGGGCCTGCCAGCCTGCCCGCCCTCCCTACCTGTATTTGAGCTCTTCAGTGCTTCTGCGCACATGCACAGTGCATACAGCACCTGCGCGATGTAGCTGTAGTGTTGTGGAGGCATCGCAGAGCATTACAGGAGGTAAGGACACATGCGCACGCTGTGTGCATGTGCACACATGTTGCCCATGTTCATGTGGTGGACGCCAGGCCTTGTTGTACCAAACCAGTTGCACCGGGATCCGGAACACACCACTGCTATCTATCTACCTACCTACACTGATTCCCTTATCTAAATACCAACTTTAACTTTTCCATACACAACCTTTTTAAGAAAAGATGCATATTGATTTAGTCACTTATCTTTCTATTTTTATCCAGCTGAAGAAATGAGCAGTATCCTTTCAGGTAAATTAGGCCATTCCTTGTAACCTTCCATCCACCGGGAATGATATCTAAGGCAAAGGAATAAAAGATAGATGAATATTGTGCATGTTTGCATAGCAGTAAAGTCTTCTGTGTTCAGTGGAACTTACCTGCAGGTTAGTCTTTATAGATTGCCTTCATGCAGTGGTTCTCAGTCTGTGGTGTACAGACCCCTGATGGGCAGGAATGTCTTCACAGGAGCTTAATGAAGGCTTGAAGAAATGTTATGATTTAAATCATGAGTTAAGTCTTGGAAATCTGTGACCATGATCCATGGCTCTAAAAGGTATTCAAAGAGTATCTGTGGTGAAGAAAAACTTGACAACCCCTCTTCTTAATGTAAACATCTGAAGAAGCTTAGAATCTGAGAAACAAAAAGTTGGCGCCTAGTACAAAACTAAATATCATTAACTTGATATGAAGCCTGTAATACTATGCTTGGAAATAAATCTTTCTGAGTTGTTCCAAATAACTGGATTGGGTTCTTGCCTTTTGTGTCTTCACTTCCTTCCCATGATAATAAATGCTGATGAGGCAATGCTTGATAAATCTTTGTTCCATCATTTTCAGATAATTAAGTTCTTAAACACTTAATTTGCATTTTTTTACCGTTAATTTGCTTGCAGGTCCTCTTTTGTCCATGCCATTCCCTGATTTACTGAGTAGCAAGCAGTTACTTTCTATTCTGGGCCAATATTCACCACCTTTGCCATTCTGAAATCAATCAATCAGAATAGAGCTGGAAGGAACCTTGGAAGTCTTCTAATCCAACCAGGAGACACTATACCAGGGGTCTGCAAAGTTGGCTCTTTTAAGACTGGTGGACTTCAACTCCCAGAATTCCCCAGCCAGCCATGCTGGTTGGGGAATTCTGGGAGTTGAAGTCCACCAGTCTTAAAAGAGCCAACTTTGCAGACCCCTGCCCTATACCATTTCAGCCAGGTGTCTTTTCCAATGTTTTCTTTAAAACCTCCAGTGATGAAGCACCTACAACTTCTTGAAGGCAAACAGTTTCACTGGTTAATTGTCCTAACTCATAAGAAGTTTCTCCTTCATTCCAGGTTGTTTCTCTCCTTGATTAGTGTTCATCCATTGTTTCTTGCCTTGCCTTCTGGTACTTTGGAAAATAAATTGACCCCTTCTTCTTTGTGGCAACCTCTCAAATACTGGAATACTGCTATCATGCCACCTCTAGTCCTTTGCTCTAGACTGGTCACACCCAATTCCTCCAACCATTCTTTATATGTTTTTGTCTCCAGGCCCTTAATCTTTTTTGCACTTTTTCCAAAATCTCAACATCTTTTTTTGTACTGACCAAAACTGGATGCAGTATTCCAGGTCTGGTCTTACTAAGGATTTCTAAAGTGGTACTAATAATTCACATAATTTTGACTATATGCCTGTTTATACAACCATGGATTGTATTAGATTTTTTGGCTGCTGTTGCACACTTCTGATTCATGTTTAAATGATCAGCCACTAGGACTCCAAGGTCCCTCTCACAGTTTTTGAGCCAGGTTTCACCTAATCTGTACTTATACCTTTGGTTTTTCCTGCCTAGGTGTAAAACCTTGCTTTTCTTCATATTATACTTCATGTTGTTGGATAGGGTTAGGGTTAGGTGTACAGGGTTGGATAGGGTCCATTCTGTTGACTATTCCTGCCAGCTTAGTGTCAACTACAAATTTGATTATTCCCCTTCTATTCTCTCATCTAAGTCATTTATGAAGATATTGAAGAGTACTGGGCCCAAGACAGAAGCTTGTGGTATCCCACTGCTTACTTTCCTCCATGTACTTGTAGTACTGGTTACTGTTAAGGACTACATATTGAGTATGTTATGTCACCCAGTTACAAATCCACCTGGTAGTGATGCTGTCTATTCCACCTTTTCTTAGTTTACCAAAAAATAGGTTGTGGTCTACTTTGTCAAATGCCTTGCTGAGGTCTAAGAAGATAGCATTTCACTAGTCTACTAATTTAGTCATTTTGTCAAAGAATGAAATAAGATTGGTTTGGCATGATCTGTTTTTAAGAAATCCATGCTGGCTACTAGTTATAACTTCCTTAGTTTCTAGATGTTCACAGATCTGTGTTTTGATTATTTTTTCCAGTATCTTCCCAAATATTGATGTTAGGCTGATTGGTCTATAGTTTCCTGGATCTGTTTCCCCCCCCCCTTTTTTTTTGAAGATGGAAATCACGCCAGCCCTTTTCCCATCCTCTGGTAGTTCTTCAGTGCTCCATGGTTGTTGTTTTTTAAGATATGGTGCAATAGTTCTGAGACAACATCTGCCAGCTCCTTCATAACTCTGGGATATAATCTATTAGGTCCCTTTGATTTATATTCATCGAGATCAGACAGGTGTTCTCTTACCATTTTCTTGCTTATTTTAATTTTTATTCATAATCTGTCTTTTACAGTTATGGGTTTGGTAGGTTGGGCTAGAATTTACTATCGCTAAATATTACTATTACTAAATATTACTAGCTTTAGTTATTTTGTTTTTCTCTATTTATTTATTAAATATTTATGCCACCCCTCTCCCCTGTAAGATGACTTTGGGTGGCTTACAATTTATAAAACAAGTAGAAAAATAATTAAAATATTAAAACTTTAAAACTACGCAGGTTAAGTTTTTAAAACTACATTGAAACCAGAACTTAGCGACAGATGGAATGCGGATGAGGTTATTCCATTTTTATTGAAAATGCATAAGGTAAGGTAAAAGAAAACCTTGCGTGTTGTTTGTAATGCACTTTTACAGTTGAGATGTGATTTCTTCTGCATTCATTACATCATATTATAGTGATTGAATGCCAAGCAACGTATTATCAAAAATACATAATGTTCAGACCTTAAAATGCCTCCATTTTAATTCTGTCCTGATTGAACAGTAGTGATGTGCAACACTTTAGAAGTAAGTATTATTTAGAAGTAAGATCATGTATTTGATGTAGACTTTTTTTTTCTATTGTGTGACTTGAAAAATAAATTGTCTTTGTGTATAAGATGATATGCCCTAATTCTAACAACATATCACTGAATATTTAACTAGATAATAATTTGCTTTTTGTTTTCAAGCACTGTCACAGATACATATCACTAATGGTATTATCAGTGATTATAACACTACATACATTCAAAATTATTTATTAGAAAAGAGAAAACGTACTTTCTCTATCAAGGATGAGTAAAAGTACATTAGTAATTAATATCCATGAACTGATTCTCCTTAATGATATTGTTTTCTGCAGATAGTCTTTTCATTTTCCTATTTAAAGGCATCCCTCTCTTGTTCTCTTAGGAATAAAGTAAAGGAGAAAATATTTTTGGGGGTGCATCTGAGCATTTCTGAGAAAGGGATCTGACCTGAGCAATGATTAACAAAGCAGGCTGCATAACTATAATGGAAAAAAGGTTTATCTAAGAAGGTGCATGACAAGACCTTGCACCTAGCTAACTATATCCCTAATCATCAGGAACATATCTAGACATGTAAAAATGTTTTCCATCCAAGAGAATTATTGGTTCAGGTTGAAGTAAATGTCTAGAGAAGTTACAAAGGAGAACTTCCTGAGCAACTGAAAAAATATTAGAAAAGAAAGGCAATTATGAGAAATGGAGACATCTCATGGGCACCATCAATTACCATATTTTTGTTAAGATGCTCCCTTTTCCCGCAAAAAAGAGGCTGAAAATCTGGGTGCATCTTATACGCTGAATACAGCATTTTTTGCCTCCAGAAGCCCCGCCCCTTCACCTAAATGGCCATCCATAGCCTTTAGTCGGCTTCCAGAGTACTCCTGAGGGCTGGGGAGGGCAGAAATGTGTGAAAAACAGGGCATTTTTTGCTCAGTTTTGCACCCCCAACCCCCAGGAACACTCTATAATCCTCCTAAAGGCCATGCATGCCCTTTTTGTTTTGACAAAAAGGGCCCATTTTTGTGAAAAATGGCCCTTTTTGTGCTTGTTTTTGGCCCCACCCCCACCCCAGGAGCACTCTACAAGCCTCCTAAAGGCTATGCATGCCCTTTTTTTGACAAAAAATGGCCCCTTTTTTTGCAAACCGCAGGCCGTTTTTGGGAGGTCTGCAGAGTGCAAAACCTTTTTTTAGATTCAAAATCTTGGTGCATCTAATACTCTGGTGCATCTTATACTCCGAAAAATATGGTAAGCAACATCATCTGTTGGGATCCATAGAGGAAGGAAGTGAATCTTTTTCTAAGAATCTATGACAATTTGCTGTGGCAACTCACCACAGCCAATTTGCCACAGCCAACTTGCTGCAGCCAACACACTGCGGGACAACGTGTCACAGCCAGCTCACCACAGGACAAATTGCTGTGGGACAAGAGTAACACTAATATCAAAGAACTGGTGGAATAGAATCATTAAAGAAAGGATGTAAAAAGAGGGACAGAATGAAATGGGAATGGCAAAAATTAAAATATTTTTAAATTTATTCTAAATAATTAAATAGAATTGTTAAATTGTCCTGTGGAGAGTGGTCGCACAGAGAGTTGTCCATGGTAAGTTGTCCTGTGATTAGTTGGCCATGGTGAGTTGACCATAGCAAGTTGGCTGTGGAACATTGTCCCATTCTGTTTTTCTGTTTACTGGAGATTTACTGGAGATCAGATTGAGTGAAATCCTTAATGATGCCCTTTGTTCCTTGGCTTGCCAATTAGAGTCTATGAGATGATTATATTAATAGTGGTTTGACCTTTTTTTAACCTGACTACATGTATTTTATTTTAGTTGTTAATTTCCCACTCAGTGTGGGAATCACTGTGGTAAGCTGGGTGTGTGTATTGCATAAACTGAAATAAACAAAAGACAAACAAAACCAATAGAACCTAAAGCAACTCTGAACATTAGCTTCTCCTTGAGATTGAGATTGGTAAATACAGGACTGCAGCTGGCATTCATGAGTAGAGAGACAAGACTAAATATTGCCACAATAGTTGGAATCCTTTGTAGGAAGGTGAATTTGGATCCAAGAAGATGAGTTCACAAAAAGGAACTGTACAATTAGATCTGAGAGCCAAGGGTCACCCAAATAGGTAGATTTTATGGATGCAGAAGAAGGAGCATATCATAATTGTACAACTGAGGTTCTTGAATGAAGGTAGGGTAATCAGTTGAGGAAAAAAATAATTAAGTCTTGAAAAATGCTCCTATTCAATGAATTTTGAAGCAAAAATCTGACAAAACTAAATGGCTACATGAACTAAAACAAATAAATGTGCCAAAGCTAACATGTTTGAGGACAAACAAGAATTCCTTGTTCACTTGCTCATCTGATGAAGCCATACCCAGGACAATGTATGTGAGCAATATGTACCTTTAAAAGTGGCTCATTGAACTGAGACACTTCTGATTGAAAGACATTAAGGGCAACTTAATTCCTTAAGTCCTTGGCCAGTGACCAACACAAAACCTTTCAAGGTAATAGAATTATGGTATAAGGCTTGAAGGGACCTTACATGTCTTCTAGACCAGAGTTCCCCAACCTTTCCAGTTTTTGGACTGGTTGGGGGTGGAGAGAGAATGGTTCTGCATGAGTGACCAGAAATCGTACATGCTCAACTCAATTTGCATCAATGGTGGGCTCACCCACCCATCACTCATGCAAATAGAGTGCATTTAAAAATGAAAAAAATAAATAAATGTCCTTGCACTCACCTGCTGCTCACCCAAATGGGGATGCACATGTGAACATGCTCACCAACTGTTTCCTTGGCCTGGTTGCAAACAGCTCACAGCCGGCTAGTGGGCCATATCCCAATGTTTGGGGACCCCTGTTCGAGTCCAACCTAACTTTATGCCACTCCTGAAAAATGACTATCCAAGTTTCAGCTCAGAAATATAGTAGGTGCTTTAAGAGTAATAGAAAATGCCCTCAATGACCCCAAAGTTGAAACAAACAAGCAGCTTTCACTGTTGTTTCCTTTTCCTTGGTCCTTAAATCCTTCTTCCTGTATTTCTTTTAAGGCAATAACAACAGATATCAACTTTTTATTGCCTGCTGAATTTCAGAGGTCTGTTTCAGATATGAGAAGGTGCTCATATGGGTAACCCACCCTAGTTTTCAAGGCAACGTAACTAAAGATGGCTGAAGATTCTGGGTCCAGATGTCCATTGCATCTGGATAGCTGAGGAAGGCATGGAGATTGCACTTTTAGATATTTGTTTTATGGAGCTGTTTAAAAATGATCAAGCAAAATTGAATGGAACTTTATAATTTTTCAAAGCCTTATTTGTCTGAGAAATTGCATAGACATTTTAGAAGACATATCTGCCATTTTAGACACTGGTAGGTTTTCTTCAAAAAAGCTAACCAAACCAACCAAAAAAAAACCCAAGCCATCACAAATATCTTTCATCACAGTGATTATATGGCAATTTCACACATACTGTACATATTAATTAAAATTAAGACAAGATTTCAAAATGTACACATATTTTTTTGTGTATGAGAAAAGAACACTTTGGAATAGAGCAGGGCTGTCAAAGTCATGTCATCACGGTGGCATCATGTGACATATCAGGACTTTTTTCCCTTTTGTTAAATTGGGTGTGGGTGTAGCCAGTGCGTGAGGCATCCGGCCCACAGGCCAGGAGCTTGATAACCTTGGAATAGAGGATTAATCATGGCAGACTTCATTTAAAGCAATAATACTTCCTTCTGTACTTGCTGGGAGTGATGAAAATATAATATACTTTAGGAGGACATCAGGCTCGAGAACATAGCTGGAGGATGTAGCTGATTTTATACACATATCCAGATACACAAATAAAAAGGAGGATGAGGAGAGGGAAGGAAAGGAAAGAAAGTGAGGCAAATCTGCCCAATGCCCTTGATAACAAAGAAATAGTTTCCTTAGCAACTGTGGTAATTTAGATAATTTAAACAATTACATAGTGCTTGATTTAAAATCTTTTGCTGGAGATGGAAAAAAATGTAGCACAAGTAGAGACAAAATCGATCTTTGGCAGGTTCAAAAAGCTGGATGACAAAGATAAATAGCAGTAACTGAAATAATTCTCATGGAATTTAGGCTCATCATGTGGGTGTCCCAAAGATTTGGGGAAAGATGTATACAAAAGGAACAAAACCCATCAGAATTGATTAAATGAATGTTCACAGCTGTTGGGAAAGGAGACAAACTGTAGAAAAAGCTACACCACTTTCCAGTATTTAAAAGACCTGTCTCTTTAGAGGAGAATATTTGTAGGTCAAGGTTGATGCCCTCTGAGCTCAGCTCAGTCCTCTCTCCCCTTCTGTTCAACACCTATATGAAGCCGCTGGGTGAGATCATCCATGGCTTTGGGGTGGAATACCATCTGTACGCTGACGACACTCAGTTGTACATATTCACCCCAAACCACCCCAACGATGCCGTCGAGGTGCTGTCCCGGTGTTTGGAGGCCGTATGGATCTGGATGGGTAGTAACAAACTCAAGCTCAACTCATCCAAGACTGAGTGGCTGTGGTTTCTGGCTCCCCGGTTCAGCCAGATAAGTCCAACACTTGCCATTGGGGGCGAACAACTAGCCCCCGTGGAGAGGGCGCGCAACTTGGGCATCCTCCTGGATTCCCGGCTGTCCATGGAGGACCATGTGGCAGCCGTGGCCAGGAGGGCGTTCTATCAGGTTCGCCTGATACGCCAGTTGCGCCCCTTACTGGACCGGGGGGACCTTCGCACAGTCACTCAAGCGCTTGTGATTTCTCCGCTGGATTACTGTAACGCTCTCTACATGGGGCTCCCCTTGAGGTGCACTCGAAAGCTACAGCTAGTCCAGAACACAGCCGTGCGGGTGATTATGGGTGCCTCAAGGCATGCCCACATAACACCTCTCCTGCGCGAGCTGCACTGGCTGCCTGTGGCCTTTCGAGTGCGCTTCAAGGTGTTGACGACCATCTTCAAATCGCTCCATGGCTCGGGGCCTAGCTATATACGAGACCGCCTTCTGCCCCATACATCCCTTCGTCCGATCCGCTCCCACAGAGAGGGCCTTCTCAGGGTGCCGTCGGCCGGACAATGCCGACTGGCGACACCCAGGGGAAGAGCCTTCTCTCTGGCAGGCCTGGCCCTCTGGAACGACCTACCCCCCAACCTTCGTACCATCTCGGACCTCCGCCTCTTCCGCCAACGCTTGAAGACGTACTTATTCCAACAAGCCGGCCTAGTGTAGCCCCCCGTTTCTGACTATATTTATACATTTTAAATTTTTTAGGGTTTTAATAGGGTTTTAGCACGGGTTTTAGGTTAATTTAATATGCTTTTAAGAGTTTGTATTGTTTTTGTAATGGTTTTTTAATGATGCCTGTGCGCCGCCCTGGGTCCTAACAAGGAGAAGGGCGGGGTATAAATTTGATAAAATAAAATAATAAAAATAAGCTGTTTTCTTGTACAGGTTTCATTACCCAAGTAGGTAGCATCATCAGCGCTAGCTACCAAGTTCAACTGAGTAATAGCACCTCTTCAAGAAAACAACCAAATGCAGAGGGTACTAAGGATTCCAAAAGATTGAATGAATGATTGATTGAATGAATGATAGTTGTCATTGGCAAATCCTATTAAGAACAATATTATGTCATTTCCTGGGTCACATGTCCATGGGATTCCGGACATTCTAATTGCAAGCTATTGATCAAGTGCCTGAATCACAATCATGTGAGTATGGGGATGCGGCAATGGCAAAACTAGAAGGACCTGCCATAAGTACCCCTTGTCAGTGCCCCTGAATAAGTGAACATTAAACAAGATTTGCCTTTATAATGTAAACTGCAAAGAGTGGTGATGGTTACAAAAACCTTGCAACTATATCTTGCACTGGCTGAGGTTCTCTTGGGAACAATGTAGAAATGGTTTATTATTAAGGTGTTTTGGATTTTTTTTTAATTTCCTATTTTAGATCAAAGATCTGGTGGTATCCCATTTAAGCATTAATAAAATATTTGACTGAAATAAGCCTTAGAAGGTCAATCAAACAACCACCAAGTGGTATTACCCAGCTGGGCTAAAATTGTATGAATTAAGCTGGAAAAAAAAGCAAAACAAGTGTTTGTATAAGGCGTTTGGAGACTGATGGTGGAAGTAGAGGCACCTCTATATTTATACTTTTAATTTTAATGATTAAAAGCATTTTTATTATTGGTAGTTCCATACCCGTAAGTTGTATTATTGATAGTTCAATACCCATAACTTACCCGGAGCCTATCAAAATTGAGGCAGTGAATACATAGCCCAAACAAATAAATAAATGCATTGTTTCCTGAGCTCAGTCTTTGAAAGGCTTGTCACTGTTTTCTTCTGGAATGTTCTTTCCACTATGTAGTCTATCCTAGAATCCCAAAACTTTCTAGATCAGGGCTATCAAAGTCGCGGCCCACAGGCCAGATGCATCATGCACTGCCCACGCCCACCCCTGGTTTAGCAAAGTCACAATACGTCACATGACACTGCCACCTACCTCCAGTCTGTATATTTAAATTTTTAATTGGGTTTTTAGGGGGTTTAGTGTTTTAGGTCTTTAGGTTTTAGCGCAGGGTTATTGTAATTTTATTTGATTTTAGATATTTGTATTGTTGTATGTTTTTATGTTTTATATTCCCTGTGCACCGCCCCAAGTCCCTTCGGGGAGAGGGAGCAGTATACAAATAAACATTTGATTGATTAATTGATGATGATGCATGTTTGATACTCCTGTTCTAGATGGTGTTGTGTTGCAAGTCCAACTAAGCTTAACTTTCTAGATCACTCCATGTTTTGCAACTATTTTTGCATTCCAATTAAATAAGAAGGAAATCATATGGATACCTTGCTTTCGAGGAGGAGGAGGAGGAGGAGGAGGAGGAGGAGGAGGAGGAGGAGGAAGAGGAGGAAAAAGAGCTTGCATTTGCTGCCTTAAGTCTAAGCATATTTATAGAGAGCAGTAACTCTTTTAATATAAAATAATAAAAATAATAGGTGAACAAACACTTTTAAATAGAGTTTACTAGAACAAAATCTGCAAGCAAGCAAACATACAGCACATGTGAAAGCCAAGGTATCCTGGTCGGTGGAGTCCTTGGTGGTCTCTGAGCTTGGTTCTTTTCTTGAAGATCAGCTTAGAGAGCAATGAAATCTCCACCCTGGCTAGAAATATTCTCTTTGTCCTGGTTGGTCAGTTCTTTGAAAATGCAAAAAGGAAGAATACTGCAGTGATCAGCAACACATTTTGTGAGTTCTTCCAGCAGCATGTTTGGCATTCTTCCCCTGCTGTTCTGAGTCATCATTTGCCCTATTCCATGCTAAGCTATAGTGTCCTAGGCTTCAATCAAAAGGTCTAGCCCTAACTGCATCATTGCTTGCAATTTATTGTTACTATTCACACTGCTAGCCTCAGAGCAATTGGTATGTATCTCCTAGTACGAAGAATAAAAATGATGGTATAGTGTTCATCAATTTAAGTTGGCATTTGGTTAATTAATTAAAAGAGTTTATGGGAAAAGCTTTTATCTATGGCAATTGATCGGGGACACCATGCCCTCTTCAAGATAGATGAATGGACAAAAATTAGTGGCTTCTTTGAAAGGCCAGCTATTGCCTGCCTGCCTGCCTTTCAAGAGAAGTGGGGAATCATTGATGGCCACTTTGATGGCCACTTTGTGAACCTGATGTGATTTATCTTCTTGTCCATGATTGTCTCAGACATTTGAATGGAAAGAGCCCCGGGAAATAAAGCAGAGCAGTAGCCTCTGTGTGAGTTCTGGCTCAGGCACTGGCCTTTAACTTGCGATATTGCCTAATAAATCATTTCATCTATGAGATTACTACATTGATGTTCATTCAATTTGAAATGCACACCCAAACACACACACCTTCAAAAGCGTTGTATGCAGTAACTTCAAAACCAAAATGAGAAACTGTGAGGATGTGGAAAATGAGAAACAGGCAGAAGTAAAATGGCATACTAAAAAATGAAATGCATTTCCACTGAGATACGTACCTTAAAAAGCAAAGAAGGGTTCTACATTGCCCTGCCATGAAAATACATCAGTAAACGTTGGATTTGCTCTGGAATGCAGCAGTTTTGTTGGTAGTCAGTAGAATATATGAAATAAATCCCAACAATGCACGTGACATCTATGAAATGTTGATAAAGTATTTTATAGACAGGACATGACGCATAGGGAGAAAAACACTGTTATAAATGTAACTTTCATATTTTTTAAAAGCTAGTTCTCTCATATAAGAGGAAATGAAGACTTGCTTTATTTAGGAAACGTCACAATGATAGGAAAGACTAAATGACTCGTGTCTGTCTACAGCTAGGGTTCTTCTGTGTGTTTTCCTCCATTATGGAGCGGGAACAAATTGGGTCAGAGTCAGGAGAGAAAGACAGCTGAACTGAGACAGGAGGGAAAGGTTGAATGCCCTGCAATTATCATTCCAACAGGAGTCACAGTGGAAAGAGACATGCAGTGGAGGTTAGACTAGAAAATAGTGCGCAATTCTTCTGACAACTATCTCTACATCTGTTGCCCCTAGCAGTTAATAAATTGCTAGACGCCAAAAGTTAGTGCGTTTGAAGTTGAATTTCAGCATGAAATGTGCTTTCAAAATTTATCATAGGAAGGACTATAATTATTGTTCCATGTAATACAGACAAAAATACACAGTATTTGCAAAGTTCCATATAGGTAGCCATGTTTTAGTTAGCTCATTGTTGCATTTAAGAAGAGAAGGGAAAAAACTGGCTTGTATTAATTCAAGAATTATCTCTGGAGAATTAAATTGATCTGCTTGTATATTCTCAGATATGGTTGTGTGTTCTGACATGCTATAAACATTTGGGCTAATGAGAAGCTTAACTGTGTTTTAAAGTAAAATAAAACCAGGTTGGTGACATGCAGCAAAGGACAAGCTTTGACTTTCCTAAGCTACTATCCTATTAGACATCTCTGTCCTGACATTCAGCCAAAATGATCTTCAGTTTCACTTTAAACTGAAGACTTTTGAAGACAGAGAAGATATTCCAAGGGATTATTATTTCCTATGGTCATCTTTAATATGTTTGGCCTCTAGCCATTCGTGGTTTAATTGGTTTATAATGCAAATATAAATCATACGTGAAGTTTCCTTCATATGACAAATGCTTCTATTCCACTTTCTCCTCTGGATTAATAATGAGCAAATGGTCATAGAAATACTGTAAAACAGTCTTAAAAGTTATGGAGATCTTGGGTTGAGGATTGGGTGGAGGAATACTATAACTTTTATTACACTTGTTAAAGTCCAGCCAACAGAATTCTCAAAGATCCATCATTTCTGTGCCAGATTGACCACCACAAATCACGTTCCTTTGATGACAATCATGAGACTTCTTTTCTGAAGTCAAAACCCTGATTAATTTTGGAAAATGGTGTAAGTTGCTACATATAACTTGCTTGAATGCAGCATTCATTTATAAAAGAGAAAATTCCCTCCTTCTTTGACTAATATTGCTGCTAAACTTATTTAGAGACATTTTACAGTTTCAGCATTAGGCCTAAAATATGTATTCCTTGAATGTGTGTTTGGAATTTTGCAAAATGTCAGGGGGGAAAATCCAATTTTCCTTTCTTTTAACATGTCCCACTTCTCAATGTGGAATCTAAAGTTTGTTTTCATTCCAGAATTCTAGAATCTCTGGGAAATAAGTCCTCCCTGCTAAAGCCTTGTTTTCACCCAATTTTTCATCGTATTTCAGTTACATAATTCATAGAGATAATGTGGAGTCCTTGGTGCACCCTGAGGTTTTTTCCCCCCTGCAGACATTCAATTACCAAACTAGGTGGTGTTATGGGGTTAACAAAATATCTGCAAGAAAACAACCAAGCTCAGAGGGTACCAAGTGAACTGCGCATGCGCGAAGATGGCGGTCTGCCACCGAGCGCTATGAGGGCCGCGGGAGTTGTGGGCAGCTAGGGCATGTCGCCTGGCCCGTTTGCCAACTTATAGGGCCAGGCCCAGTGAGACGCTCACCCTGGCTGCCTTTTGAGGCCAGGACGAGCTTCCAGGGTGATCCGGCGGCTCTGCATGGGCCATCGGAGGGAAGCTGGCCGGAGGCTCCAGAACGCCGGGGAGGCTCCAAGACGCCGCGCTGCTCCGAGGCTTGAGTGGAGCGGCGCGTGGCGCGGAAGAGAGAAGGAGAGAAGGAGAGGAATGGAGGAATGGAGGAACAGAGCGGAGTGGAGCCGCGCGGCGTGGAGGAGAGGAGGAGAAGAGCGGTGCCGGTAGGAGCTGACGAGCGGAGCCGGGACGGCCAGGGGGTGGAGAAGTGACCAGCGCTGGAGTGGACATCGGAGGCCAGCGACTGTAAAGACCTGGGGAGGCCTGACAGAGCCGGACCTGGCTAGCTGGGGACCAACTGGACTGGCATGGGCCGGCAGGGTAACATCGAGGCCGCAAGGCCTGGCTGGGCCGGGCCGGGCCTAAGGAGATCTGGGCCTGGCAGGCCGAAAGATACCAGGAGCGTTGGAGGCGTTGGGGCCGAAGGAGATGCCACCGGGGACAAAGGTGGGCAGTGGAGGCTCCAGGCCGAGAAAAACTGGCCTCAGCTATTAGAACTCTTCAGCTGAGGCCCTTAAGACTCCTGGTATTGTGGGACTGGAGGAGTCCTTGAGGACTACAGGCCGGGACTAATTTACAACTGGAAGGCCAAAGCCACCCTCTACCCCCAGTCTGATACATCTATATGAACTAACTCTCCCACCTTCGATGACAAACTAACTATTTATGAACCATGATTAACTATCTTTGAACCATGCATGATTTTATGAATTTATGAACTACTTATGAACTTTTTAGAGCCGGTCTAGACGTCTCCTGAGTTTAATTTGTACTATACATATTTTAACATCTATTTTAATATTCAATAACATCTAGAATTTTAATGCCCTGTCTAACAACTCCTCTGACCTTATATTTTATATATATTTATACATATTTATATATATCATATTTATGACATTCACCATGAAGTACTCTAAGGCAGACCTTTTCTACTGCGGGAGTCCCCCACTCGCAGGTATGGCCCTCCGCGTCAACGAGGGCCCCACCTTGATGAGGGATTCTGTATCAAGAGAGGTGGGCGGGTCGCAGTTCTAGGGGTGTTTGAACAAAATTCTTAATTTGGCTTTTAGGGGGTTCCAGGGAGGAGGGAGGGATAGTTTACAATTTAAATGGGGGATTTAATCTGGTTTTAGCGCAGGCTTTGTCATTTAATAAGTTTTTAAATTATAATTGATACTATTTTGTATATTGTTTTAAATTCCTGTGCGCCGCCCTGGGTCCTCACGGAGAAGGGCGGGATATAAATTGAATAAATTGAATTGAATTGATAATTGATACCAAGGACCTCTTATTTCAATCCTGAACTACAAATATTATTTTCTATTAGCATAATATTGCACAAAAAGGGGAAGTAAAATTGCCTGGATGAATATTATTTTGTTGGTGTTATATATTGAACAAAATAAAATTCACATTCATGATTCATGATTGTTGCCATTTTTGGCTTCAGTCCAGTCTATTTTTTGCTTTTTCTATGCCTGTTGCTGCAATCTGGACCTTGAATGCTTTCATTTAAAATAATATGGATCTGGATAGGGAAAAATATCCTTTCCTTTGCTTTATATTTTATTAGGATGAAAAATATTGCTTCTCTGATATGCCATCTTTGGTATAATCAAGACTCAAGAGAAATATATTCTAACTCTCCAACTTTAAATGTTTGCAGGAAATAGATCCTTTGAAAAGTTATATATGTCATGTCCTCAATGTCTTCTTTGCATTCCATGCTCCTATTTTTATATACTGAAGTTGTTTTTGCCAAGTGTCAGGTTCATGATCAGGTGCCCAGGCAATTGGTGTTTTGGGATCCAGAGACAATAAGCACACCAGTAAATAAAGAAATGTTAAGCTTTTTTTTATTAACTCAAGCAAACAGATTGAAAGGCATAACATGAAAACCATACATATGAAGAAAGATGATAACCAAATCTCTTATAATCTGGCAGCAGCTCCTTCATAATAACAGGAGATACCTACTGGCATTCAGTTTCTACAGTATCTAATACTAGGTTCCATATAGAAGCTTCCCACAAGGAACAATAACTCCAAAATTGGGGTTTTTTTTCCCATCAAAACCTGGCACCATGACCCTGCTATGGTTAGCCGACTGAAGACCTGACTTTGACTGGCTGGCACATAATTCTGGGATGGGAATTAAAAGTCTGAAACAAGCTTTGAAGACATTTCATTACCCAAACTAAGTAACATCAGTACTAGTAAGGAGTGAGGTTTGCTCTCATTTTATAGTGTAGTGCAGGGATGGCTAATCTTTTGTTTTCGTGTGCCAAAAGCACGCAAGCACACACATAATGCAATGTGCGCATGACACCCCCCCATGTATGCCCGCCCCCATGCATGCATGTGAGACCCTTCCCTGTGCTCCACCTGTACCTGGGCATGTGCTCCCCATGTACATCTCCTACATGTGCCCTGCCTTCCATGCTTGCATGGCAGAGACCCAAAAAACCAGCTGGCCAGCAGGAGGCACTTGCGCCAGCAGAGTGGAGCTGAGCTGGGATGAAGGCTCATGTGCCTGCAGAAAGGGTCCTACTTGCCACCTGTAGCATATGTGCCCTAGGTTCACCATCACAGGTCTAGTGGCTTGCCCTGTCAGTGTTGATGGGAGTGGTCTTGATGGTTCTTTGGTTAAAATGCTTACCATCACCTTGTTTGGCAGTTCCTTGATTGGGAAACTTGATTCTTGATTGTTGGTCTGATGTTAAGCACTGATGTACACCGATGATGTTATCACATTTGAGTAATGAAATACCAGCATGAAAACAACCAAGCTCAGCAAGAATCAAGAACCCATCATTTCAACTCTGAGCTACAAATATTCTCCTTTATTAATAAATGTTATCCCCTCTGACAGGGGAAGGCAGTTCTTCACCTTTATGGGCTTAGAAAGGGCCATTATAAATGTGTTAATTTGTTCTTTGCCATTTGATCATAACATAGGGTGCTGGGGAGCACGTACTGGGAAACAACCTAATGCCCATAGGTCTGAAGGACTGACTACTTCATACTGTTGTCTAGTTCTTAAGGATGAGGGCCCTTCTTTTAACAATAGCAAGGCTAATAAGGAGTAGTTTGAGACTTCCTGTGTCTGTCTTTAGAATGGCAAGTAGTTGATTGATTTAAAATGAGTGTAAAGCTACTCTAATAGATCAAACCTGGTTTCTTATACCAAGGGTACACTGGTGCAGGTCTTATTTTTTGTTGACATTATAGATGTTTTGCCCACATGCCTACTTATGTCTGCCTTCAGGTAATGGTGAAGGGCAATTCTGTTTATTGAGGTAAGCATAATTCTTCAGTAGCTACAAGTAAAGGTGACTTTGAAGGAAACCAAACAGTGTTGCTTCACTGTAAAATATAACATTAAATAAAACATTTCCAAGAAATAGCCCTCAACTAGGTAAATTTCTAGTATAAATATATAGGGCATTAGAAGCATATATGCATGATTATTATGACTAAATATAATATCAAATGCTTTTTAATATCTCTATTTAAGCATATAGGTTCCAGAATATTAAGTAAGCAAGAAGAAGTTGTCTGTCTAATACTAGATAGGTAGTTGCTCTACTGCCTTTATGGAATTTTGATTCTTTGGGGTTCTAATATAAAAACCATTAGTATTTCACGAGGCTATGAGACGTAGATTATTAAACTTTGAAATCATCCAGAATTGCAAGGATAATGCTTTCCACAATGCAGCCCAATCAAAATGTTAAATGTTAATCACCAGGAAGAACTGGTCTAAATTTGCCTTTTTATTGAGATTTTATTATTCTGTTGGATTATGATAATTTCCCAGGGCAGTGACATTTTATCTATATGTGGTGCACTCCATTGCAACCTGACACAATCAAAGGAAAGAATAGATTGCCATCTTGTCTCAGAGTTCCTCAATATCATTCAAAGTAACTTGAAACAACAAACAAGGCTTTCATCCTTTGGAAAGCTGTTGTTTAGCCATAAATAAAGTACCGGAATGCCTTCTTTTTTTATTAAACGTTTGCTGCTTACTGTATATAAGTATGAAATCCTTCAAATGAATATGTGGAAACATATATTAAGGAATATGCCTCCCTGAATAAAGAACAGTGTATATCATCATTTCATTTACTTCTTGTTAGGTTGGTTATCTTCTTGGGAGGGTGTGTGTGAAAAACATGTATTTGACCCGAGGTGGTACAGTGATTAGAGTGCAGTACTGCAGGCTACTTCTGCTGACTGCCAGCAATTTAGCAGTTCGAGTCTCACCAGGCTCAAGGTTGACTCAGCCTTCCATCCTTCCGAGATTGCTAAAACAAGGACCTAGATTATTGGGGGCAATATGCTGACTCTAAAACAACTTAGAGAGAGCTATAAAGCACTGTGAAGTGGTATCTAAGTCTAAGTGCTATTACTATTGCTCTTTGTCCATCTCCTCCCCCCCAAACTGTGGTGTTCTTAAATGGCAAAATGTCAACCTCAGAATTTAAAATTCCCAGTTTTAGAATTTGATAGTATTTTTCTAGCCAAATATCCTTTGTTCCTAACCTACAGAGAACATATTTAAAATGTAGGGATATTGTTGTAAATTGCTATAGTGACTTTAAAGATTAGAATAGACTAACAGAGTTGGAAGGGACCTTGGAGGTCTTCTAGTCCAACCCCCTACACCACTTCAGACAAATGGTTATCCAACATCTTCTTAAAACTTCCAGTATTGGAGCATTCACAACCTCTGGAGGCAAGCTGTTCCACTGATTAATTGTTCTAACTGTCAGGAAATCTCTCCTCCATTCTAAGTTGCTTCTCTCCTTGATTAGTTTCCACCCATTGCTTCTTGTTCTACCCTCAGGTGCTTTGGAGAACAGAATTTGGAGACTTATTTATTTTATTTATAAAGAAAATGTACATGCCCACCCAACTCACTGATAGTGACCTCTGGCAGCTTACAGAAAAAATAGACATTATTATATTATAATAATTATTATTATATCATCATATTAAAAAGGTAAAGATTTTCATGTCAATTGTGTCCAACTCTAGGCATAGTGCTCATCTGTTTCTTGGCTGAGAGTGCCAGCAGTGTCCGAATACAATTTCCTTGGTCATGTGGCCAGCATGGTTATATGCCAAAGGCACACTGACAATTGTTAACTTCCCACCAAAATGGTACCTATTAATCTACTCACATTTGCAGCAGGGATGAGTTGTTTCCAGTTTTACTACTGGTTCGCAACCCGCACACAATGTGCACACTGTTCAATGCAAATTGTTCTGTGCATATGTGCAGAACAATTTACAGTGAACTGCGCATGTGCAGTCACTAAAATCCAACATGGTGCCAACATCAGCCATGGTGAAGGGACTGGTTTGGGGGCATGTCAGGCCTGGGTCGCTGCCGGTTCTGTCACCCAGGCCTGAATTCCACTACTGGTTCGCCGGACTAACAATATAAATTAACATTTCAACTAAATTAGTATATATTATATTATATGATCATTATCATTACACTGGACTATATGTTAGTAAATGCTGATGCAGCTATACATCAGCAAGTGATATCAGAATAAACTTTGGTCAAAGGTTTAACTGATAGCAAGGTCCAAATTTATAGCTTGAAGGAGGAATAGAATATTGCCAAATGATGTCTGCCAAAATGATGCCACACTATCATCAAAATGTGATCTCAGATTAGCAACTGAAATTGGTAAATCTAACAATGATGGGATTCTTCTTCTTCTCTGCATGAAATTGTACAGCCATCTGACATATGTGTTTGCTATGATGAGTGCAGTATTTCCCAATATAATTATGAAACTGCTTCCCAACTCTTCACCCTTTTGACAATTAGTAGCAATCACTTTCCACATCACAGCGCCTAGCTGCACAAAGGACTTTAGTAGGATATTTCTATATAAAGCACCTCCATGAGAAGACATCACATAGTGACAGCTATAGGATGGATGAGTATTTTGTTGGCTTTGTTTCCTTCTATCTTCTAGAAACATCATCAAATGGATCAATTTCTACAAAGCCAGGATAGCAAAAGTCTGGGATTTATTACATATAAACTTGGGACAGAACAAAACTGTCAGAGATTTGAATACTTAAATTAAAAAGTATCCAGGTTTCTTTAATGGTGTACATTTGGATTTTCCTGACTTTTTTACTATGTTTAACATCTTCCTAGTAGGGTGGTTAAGCATATCGACCTTTAGCCTAGAAATAATTGATTCAAGTGAGGGAGAAATTTTATTTAACTGCCTTGAAAATGCCATAATCATCAGGGGTGGAAAAAAAAGTAAGTATGTGAAAAGGCATACTGAGAGATTGTTTCTCAATCTTTTACTCTGTCTAGGTCTAGCTTTGGGAGATTCTATGTACGGTCCATGTTTTCAAAGTAAAGACAAACCAAACTTACAAAAGGACAATGTGATGAATGAAATTGCATTCTGAGATTATTAAAAAGGCAACAAAAGACGCCATGGCAAAGAATGAATTAATTGTAAAAAAAAAAAAAAAGACTGCTGCAGAGATCAAACACCAATCAATAAAAAGCATGAGGCGCTTTTGAATCCAGAGATGAGCACCGTGGAAATAGGTGGTGATCTTGGTAGCCTCAAAAGAGGGGATGAAGTTGAAAGCCGTTTTGGAGTCATGTAGATTTCATCCAATCTTTTTTTCCCCCTGTTTCATACAACAGTGGAGTCATTTCACCTTTCTAGGGTCAGCGATCACTAAAGAACAAACTTCAATCTTGAGGTGCCTATAATTGTAACAGAAGGATTTCTTCTAAGGGACTACTGTATTATAATGTACTTAAAGATTCCAGAGGGAGAGAAATCAAAAAGGCCTTTCATGGAAGTAGAAAATTTGATATGACAAATAGTTCATAAAAGGGAGGGGGGGAAATCATTTAACAGATGAATTGTGCGAGGTTGTAAGGATGCTTCTGTGCTTTGTGTTCTCTTCCCCCCCTGCTCTGAATGCTTTAAGTGAATGCACTGGAAATAAGGCTCTGGCAACAATTACTTGCACTCTGGAGATCCTGCAGAGTTTAGTTTTATTTTGGAGGGGGAAGGGGAAAGGAGGGCCCATTTCAGAACAAGCTGGAAAGTGCTCAAGTTTAAACTTTAATAACAACCATTATGCAACACACAGTGCACAAATAAAGTAGATAAAACAAAATAATCCGTGCTTGTCCTAAAAAAAAGGCTACATCTGTGTTCATACGATGCCGTAATTATGACCAATGAACCATATACAAAAATGTTCTGAACGTAAGTGGTAGGTATACAATTTCTTCCAGCTTCTTACATTTTCAGTTATATTTGGCCCCCGTAGAACAGAAGTGTGCAATGTTGCTGTGGCTTTGATGCTATAATTGGACTCTTCCAACTCCTTTTAACTTCCTACTTGTGTCAGCAAAGAGGGCCTACTTTAGTTTAAGAACTCTAATATTGGGATTCAGAAGAACAGCCTTCTCTAATATACTTTGGAACATCCTATCCTCTAGTGTAAGATCTGGCCCCGCTCTCCTATGCTTCTTCAAGAACCTGAAGACTTGGGACTTCCGCTTCCGCCTTCCAGCGGCGACGGACAGGTCCTGGACTCGTTCGCTGCTTTGTTCCTTTTTCTGCCCCCCCACGGGGGCGAGACACCCCTTTTTGGGGGTCTCCCATAGGGCTGGCTTGCCTGGGTCAGTTTACCCCTGCGGCAGTGGGGAAACGGCCCTTGTCTTCAGCCTAGGCGAAGAAGGGCATGCTGCGGGGGGTTTCCCCTTTGCCATTGGAGAACGGCAACTTATGGTGAATTTGGAGAGAGCTGGATGTTCGGGTCAGAAGGCTCTCCCGGGGCTTTGGCTGCGAGGTGAAGAGTGAGTGATTTTGACTTTATTTCTGCTGACAGCCTGGATTAAAGAGCTTGGAGGGGAGTGTTTGTTTGTTAAACCCCCCCTCGGATTTAAAGCGGCGCTTAGAAATGGCTCCTCGTTGCGAGGAAGCAGACGTTTTCTATGTGGATTGCCTGGAAACAAGTGAAAGCAAGTGAAAGTGGTTTTGCGGCTTGTTTTTTTTTTCACAATGTAGCGAAGTCCGGTTGGCTTGAAACTATTTCTTTTTTGTTATTTTCTCCTGCTGGCTCTCAGTCTGGGCGGTGGAAGATGGCTCCCTTTGTGCCTGAATGACTATTTTATTTATGGAAAATTACCAACATCTCTTTGTGATCTGGACTCCCTCTGGCTATTAATGAAGAAATTTCTGGATTAATTGATTCCTTCCCTGGAGTGCCTTCTCTACTATAATTATTGATTTGGAAAAGTGTTTCTCTTCTGGTTCCTGAACTTTTTACAACCCTGATTTGAACTTTTATCTCCTGATTTGCCTCAACGGCCCCACCCAAAAAAAAACGCCATTTTAGTGACACTGACTTTACCATGGCACAAAAATCAGAACTGGCAGGTTTGGAACAAAGAATGTCATCTTTGGAATCTGTGTTACAAACTTTGGTGCAAGAAATTAAGGCCTTGAAAGAAGATAACAGCAACTTTAAGAAGGAACTTCTGGAAACATGGAAGCAAGTGCTGGAGAACACACAGAAGACTGAAGAGTTGGAAGGGGGGCTGGCTGGGGCAAAGGGAGAGCTTAAAAATGTTAACAGTGAGGTTGGAGAACTAACTGGGCATATGGCTAGGATGGATTTTGAAAGGATGTCATATTTTTTAAGATTTCAGAACATTTCTGAGGAATCTGGTGAATGTCTCCCTGAACTCATGAGTACAATTTTAGCAGATTATTTACATAAACCTAAAGATGAGATCAGGGGGGACATTGACCTAGTTTACAGAATAAATTCTGCATATGCCAGGATAAATGAAGTACCCAGAGAGATACATATCAAATTTGTTAGAAGGTCAACCAGAGAGGGAATTTTGAAGGCGCAGAGAGGGGGACCGTTAATTTACCAACAAAAGGAAGTCGTCATCTTGAAGCAGATCCCAAAAAAGATTAGAGAGATGAGAAGGAAATTTTCCTTCTTATCCAAAAAATTATTTGACCACGGGATTTGGTTCAAGTGGGCGATGCCCGAAGGGATGCTGGTGTTCTGGGAAGGAGGAAGAGTAAGGATTAAAACAGTTGTTGAGGCGGAAGCCTTTCTTAAAAAACATTCCTCTGCCCTGGGGGAAGATCCAGGGGGGACAGGGGGGGCCACGGCCCCGCCCGCTGGGGGCCAGGGGGGAGAAAAAGAAGATACAATTGCCAAGAGACTTACCAAAAAATGACTTTGCTTGCTTTTTTTAAATTATTAACATGTTTTAATCCTTTTGTACCGGGATGTTTATACATGACTGTCAGCAGAGAATTGGGAATTTTATGATGTATGCACTTATCTTAGCCTTGTAGTATTTTTGATAAATGTTTTACCAATGTTTTATTATGAAGCCCGGGAAGGGCCAATGATCCCGACGTGAAAGTTCTCAAAATGTTTTCTGTAACCCTTACCCCACCCTTTGAAAAATTGTAAAAACCCAATAAAACTTTTTCAATATAAAAAAAAAAAGAACCTGAAGACTTGGCTGTGCCAATTGGCCTGGGGACACAATAGGAGAGTCCCCTATTGGAGGTGGCAGTTGGATTGACGGCTGACTCCACCTCCTACCTGTGCCCCTTGCTCTCTGCTCTCTGTCCATCTTTGTGGTTGTCCTATTGATGTATTTTTCTCATTGTGTTCCTTTCTCATTGTTTATTTTATGGCTCTATTATTTTACTTCTCTTCTTTTTACACTCTTTTCATGTCTTCCTTTTCATTGTTATAAGCCTGCTAGAGTAGACCCATGGCAAATAAATTTAACAAATAGCTAAATAAATTAATAATAATAATAATAATAATAATAATAATAATAATAATAATAATAATAATAATAATAATAATAATAATAATAATAATAATAATAATAATAATAATAATAATAATAATAATAATAATAATAATAGTTGAATTTATTAACCGCTCCCTCTCCCCACAGGGACTCAGGGCGGTGCACAGGGAGAATAAAAGCAATAAATATACAAAATACATACCAATTTAAAACAGATTAAACTAATTCCTGTGCTAAATAATATAGTCATTTGATTTCTGTTTTCCACCTGGTGATGGCCAGTGCTAGAGGTGTCATTTTGATAGGATGAAGACCATGTTAACTGTGGAGAAACCATTGGAGGAGCAGAAATCAATAAGCCATTCTTCTTCAGTTCAGTTTCCTAAGCCATACAATTCAATATATTTCTCTTTAATATTTCCATTAAACCTTAATGGACCTTTGGCATTCCAGTCTCCAACCACAAGGTTGCATGATTTGTCAATTTCCAACTGAATTTGATCATAAATCCCATCAGCTTCCTCTTCTAACAAACGTTACCAATATCAGGAAACCATAGGTGTTTATAGCAAGGGATCTAATTAATTATTAAATCTGGGGCAAGTGTTAAAAATTGGGTTGTGTCATCATGACACAAAACTCATAACTTACATGGTTGGGTCCAATGTTGGGATGTAAACATGAAAGAGCAAGGGTTTCATCATGGCAGCAAAACTCATGTTTTATCATATTTGATAACATTAGTAGCCAATGCCTATGAAATAATCCCTAACTGGAAGTTTGAATCAGTAGTGAAATTCAATTTTTTTTTACTACCGGTTCTGTGGGCATGGCTTGTTGGGCGTGGTGTGACTTGTTGGGCATGGCAGGGGAAGGATACTGCAAAATCTCCATTCCCACCCCACTCTGCGGCCAGCCAGAGGTGGCATTTTCCAGTTCTCGGAACTACTCAAAGTTTCTGCTGCTGGTTCTCCAGAACCTGTCAGAACCTGCTGGATTTCACCCCTGGTTTGAACCCAACCAAATAAGCAAGCATCTGCTTTCAGGAGAGGACTATATTGAAAGAGGAAAGAGATGATGTTCTAAACTTTTAAAGAAGATACATCAAAGAACGGTTGAAGGAAGTGGGGGCTTTGTCACAGTTCCCAGTCTAACCAGTTCCTACTCAGCCCCTTTAGGACTAAACTTTTCAGCACAAACATTTTATTGGAATAAAATGACAACAGATAGAATGGTTGTCTCAAAGTTAGGCAGCCACATTCACTATTTTTCCAGCAAAGCTTTAGCAGACATAAACAGATTTTCTAACAGCCTCATTTTTTTAGAATTGCAGCACTTATATCCATTTGCCATATGCTAAATAAATAAATAAATAAATAAATAAATAAATAAATAAATAAATAAATAAATAAATAAATAAATAAATAAATAAATAAATAAATAAATAAATAAATAAATACTGTGCTCATTCAGAAAGGTGTCCACTAAGCCATGTGTTTCTTGATTAACTACTTTGCTCTAGTAGTCTAGCTTCATCCAACCCACAGAAATTTAATAAATACAAATACGGTGACAAGGACGTGATCTGTCCTTCCTGCTCTATGGGCTAGAGCTCTGAACAATCCATTGACGGGAAATAAAAGAACAAAAGCAGAATCACAGGGCCCTGGTTGGTCAGGACCACTTGAAATGATGCTACTCAAAACTGCCACATTTTGTTCCAAGACTGAAATACCTGTGCTTTGCTTTGAGTTTGGAATAACCTGGACAACCTTTCAGGACACTTTGCACACCTGACTGACATCATCTGAGGTCAGGATTGAAGCAGAACCAGATCTTCCTAGTATTTGTTCAGAAGACTGAGAATAGTAGAGTTGTCTCCTCAACTGGGAAGTCAAAAAACATTCCAGAACAAGCGAGTGGCAACATATTTTTATCCTTTGACTAAAAAAACCTGTATTTTTTTCCATGATGTCACCAGGAATGGAGCTGGACTTAAAGAATACTTGACATTTTAAATGTTCATTATATTGGGCATATTTTTCCCTAATAAATATGAATTATTAAATACCCATTTATGATATCCCAGGCATTCTGTAAATCCAAAGAGAGTCAAATTTGGAGTCCAGTCTCCAAAGAAGGAATCATACTTCTTTTTTGGTTTTCTGATGGATACCAAGCCAATGGCAATACATCTCACTAAAGTTTAAATATGAGCAGCTATGTGCCATCCTATCAGTGTCACCTCTTACTGACTACACAAATAGGTTTTCTCCAAGATGCTCTGTCCCCAACCTTCAGCCTTTCAGGTCTTCCAATAATGTTCTCATCAACACCAAAATAAGCTTCACGCACCTTGCTGCTAGACATATTCATCTTCTCTTTCCTTCCATCTTTCCCAGCACTGTGGATTTCCCTAGGGAATTCAGTCTTTGCATAATGTATCAGTTCAGCCACTCGGTAAAATATTTATTGTATAATTATTCTTCCAGTGCGTAAATGGACGATCATTTCTCTTCTGACCATTCCCTGTTCTGGCTTGAAAATAAACAACACATATTTCACGTTAAAAACATGAAATGTTGTCCTCAAAATTGATGATGATGATGATGATGATGATGATGATGATGATGATGATGATGATGATGATGATGATGATGATGATGAACATAAAGCAAATAGCCCAGCTATGCCACTGAGTTCACTGTCATTTCTGTAAATCAGAAACATGGATGTTTTCCATTTAGGTACCCAAACAAGGTGCAAAGGTGGAAAATGATGAAGATAACCCAAGACAAAACTACTGTCAAGCTCTGGGGAAATAAAGAGATTCAGACAATTCAAATGAGTTTAAGGATTTATTGCAAGCTCAAGCTCTCTACAAGAATCTGGCCAACTAGTGGTCAAGGGAAATGAGCAGGAGATAAGAGAAGCATTCAAGGTGGCTGGACTTAGATCTCTCATGGGTGCTCAGGAACTTGTGACTTATGACATGTTTAACCCCTCCCTTGGGCTCAGCCTGGACATCTCCTACAAATACAAACATCATGAAGTAAATTAAGCAACTCCTTCACTTCTATCGGGTGCTGTTATGCAAGGGCTAATTTACAATTGTATCACCATTTGGATGTCAGCACAGCGTGTTATGGATGCACTTTTTCCTACAGCATTCATTTAAGAAGCAGCTGAAATTGGTTCCGAAATACTTTTTACCCTGTGCAAAGCAGATATGCTAATTAAAATTGTCAGTTGGTGATCAATCAGTTCTTATTGCCTAAGTCTTGTGGCATGCCAGCATCTGAGTTATCTTAAGGTTACTTCTAACGTGGCACTCAGCTCCTAGCTGCCAGCAGGATTTCACAGAGCAACTGTCCTCTAACTGCAGTCTGTTCCACAACCTTGTGAAGTCATTTTATGCCTCCGAAAAAAAAAAAAGTGGGGGGAGGGAGGTTGCTGTGGCAAAGAATATGATATTGCAAATGTAGGGCTGCAATTTAAATGAGTAAGGTAAATAACGTAGCTCCTCTCAGCCTACTCTTTATGCAAGTCCTGGCTTGCTCACCCTCTGAATAATGCATGATATGATTAGTATGAAAATATCTGATCAATGAACATTGACAAAACTTTAACCACAAGGTCCATCAGGATCTTCTTGATTAATGTCTAGCCAAGCTCACGTATGCTTCGGTTGCAGGAGTGAAGACTCACTGAGATACATGTGTGCTTTCTCACCACTATCTTCTGCTTTGTGATTCACTCGCCCTCATTCCGGGAGAAAAATCCCAAGCCTTGTCTTAATCAGAGTAGTAGGAACACCAAGCTAGGAGCGGTAAGAGCAATTAACCTCTGGTGCTCCTGTTCGCTCTCTGCACTGTATGTGAGCTCAGACCTAACTGCCAGCAGTCCACTAATGATGCTCAGCCTTGCTTCTCCTTTCCTGTTGAGCTCAAAACTCAACATCTTTAGTGCCTCTGTGTATCTTCTCCAGACTCTAAAAACTAGATTGGGGAGGAGAAGCCAAAACTGAATTTTAATAAGACAGAATTGTGACTGAAACCCGAGTTGGATTTCAGGTTTCAGCAAATATTCCTCTTTCAGATTGGGGTTGAATTCTTTCTTAAGGACTAATGAATTTTCCTGGATGCAGCAATAATGGACAGTCCCACGATAACTGTGGCAGATGGGGCCTCTTACTAGCTTTGGCTGATAATTCAGTTTTCAGTTGCAGCTGGAAGACAGAGACTTGGCTTCAGTGGCGATGTAATGATAACCTCACCATTGCTTAATGCTGTGTGGTCTTCAGGAGACAGCCCTTGAAGATGACCTAGAAATTGCCCCAACTGTTAGAGTGTGACTTTAACTTGTACTTCCCAGAGGTGGTACATCATCCCTATGTTAAAGCAGCTGGTTGTCAGGGTCCTTACCAACTCACATTAGGGTGTTCTCTCTGGTGTACAAAGTCTTACATGGCTTAAACTCAAGTTATTTACACGATTGTCTAATCCCAGACAGCCATTTCCTTGCTCTAAAAGCTTCACCCCACCTCCAGATATATTTTACATCACGGGGTCTGTAATGTGAAACAAATCACTATTGAGGTTGAAGCTAGTTACAGTCTGGTGTAAATTCACAAAGGTCTCTTTTTACCTAGCACGCTAACCTTTTTCTAACGCTGATTGCATTTTTTTTTAAAGTTTGTATTCATTTTTGATCAACCAGAACCATTCAAAAGTTGGCAAAATATACAGGTGTGATTTTTTTAAAGGCTTTTATCCCACCTTTTTCTTCATGTACAAGTCAAAGTGGTGAATATACCCGTATTTCTGTTTCCCCAACAGCAACAATTCTAAGAGATAAACTGGACGGAAAGAGAATGTCTGGCCCAAAGTCACCCAGCTGGGGGTTTTTTCATGCTTAATCTAGAACTAGGGCTCAGAATCTTCTGATTTCTAAGATAGCATTTTAACCACTAGCCCAAAACTGACTTTCAGGTTTTTCATTTTTTTTTGATAAAGCATATTCCAGTTCCTGAAATGATCTTTCCTTGCTGTAGGTTAGGATGAGTCAGAAGAACGGAATGGAACAAAATCAATCACTACTTTGTGAGATACAGGAATAGCCAAAACAAATGCTGTGAGTTTTTTTTTTAATGTGTGTATGTGTGTGTTTATTTGTGTGGGCACATATTTTTAGGTCAGTCTTGATCTTGACTTATGGAATCTGCCAGGGCAAGTCCCAGCAATTTTTTTTAATGATTCGCCCTTATAGGCAAACAATATGCCCTCCTTCCCATAGAAAAAGGGACATGGTGGCTCAGTGGCTAAGAGGCTGAGCTTGTCGATCAGAAAGTCAGAAGTTCAGTGGTTTGAATCCCTAGTGCCACATAATGGGGTGAGCTCCCCTTACATGTCCCAACTTCTGCCAACCTAGCAGTTCAAAAGCACATTAAAAATGTAAGTAGAAAAATAAGGACCACTTTGGTGGGAAGGTAACAGTGTTCCGTGTGCCTTCGGCATTTAGTCATGCTGGTCACATGACCACAGAGATGTCTTCGGACAGAACTGGCTCTTTGGCTTTGAAATTGAGAGGAGCACCGCCCCTACAGCTGGAAAACAACTAGCACAATGTACAGGGGAACCTTTACCTTTACCTTCCTATAACTGAGAGAGTGTGACTGGCCCAAGGTCTTCCAGTTGACTTTGTGCCTAAGATGGAATCAGAATTTTGTGCCTAAGGTGGGAAGTCAAAATCCAATCGACTTTGTGCCTAAGGTACAACCTAGTTTTGTAATTTCTAGTCTGGGTTTTCTGTGTCAATCTGGCTCCTAGAGAAAGAGACTCTTCACTTCCTTTCCAATTACAAAGAAAGAAAAGGGATGTTAAATATCTCCAAACACTTGAACAGCTTTTTCATATCAGAGTCATAAGTCTTTGTAGCACATATTAATCTACTGACTTACTAAAACCAGTAGTTTCTGACTCATGTTTGATGGATAAATGGTTCTTTGTCCATTTTGGACCACCAAAAGCTTTCCCCCCCCACAGTAAGTCCCCACCCCCAGTTTCCCATACTGCTCATTTGCATGTGCATATGTAACAAACTCATAATCACAAAGGTATTTTCAAATGCATTCTACATGGTGTATCTTTGCAATGTTCACATAACAGAGTTATTCATTTAATAAAAGCCTGGAGACAATCCCCCAAACAAATTTATCTGCAGTCAGTTGATGCAACAGGCATTAATAGATGTTTGAATGTTAGCAAATTGTTCAATTTGAGCCTTGCTGTATGCAGATGATATAGTAATTTTGTCTGTCTCCTGGGTGGGAGTGAGAAGGGCATTGAGGGCATTGGCTTCCTTTTGGCTAAAAGAACAACTTGTAAGTAAATGATCAAACAACAAAAGTGCTGGTCTTTGCACAACACAACAGTGGGATGCATAAATGGCAAATTAACAGGACCCTAAAACAGCAGGAATGTACTTATAAATATCTTGGGGTGCAATTGCAAGCTTCCTTATCTTGGAACACACATTTCTCTTATCAGGCAAGCGTTGCCCAATGTAGCTCCACAGCTGTCTTATGATTCTTCCACTCAAAGGGAGCACATTTTATTCCTGCAAGGATTTTATTGCTAAGGTTGTTTCTCCGCTGCTTTATCATGTTCCGATCTGCATTTTTATAAAGTTTAATGCCTGGAAGCTGCCCAGTCCACATTTTTGAGAGCAGTTCCAAGATGTACCAAGAATGCTGCTTTATGGTTAGAGACAGGTTTGATTTCTGTGGATGCCAGAGCCTGGTTCTAACGCCTTAATTTCTGGTTAAATTTTACTTTGTTCTCCTGTGATTCTGGCTCTGCTGGTTCTCAGAGGCCATTTAAAAGCAATCTGGCTAACGAGTTCACAGCAAACTCCAGTCCTTAAGTCAGTCTCTCTCCACCCACCCCTTTCTGGAAAATCTCTGTCCATTACAGTCAGAAAATGCCAGGAGCAGAGGTGGTATTCTACTGGTTCGAACTTGATAGCCCAAACCGGTAGAGGAAGTTGCGGGTGGCTCTGCCCACCTGCACTCAGCTCTACGTCATCTCATTGAGGCCCTTTTTTCACCAAAAGTGCATGTGAAGAAGGATCTGCACATGCGCAGAGCTGACACATTTGCAAAATGGCAGGAAGGTAGGTGTATACCACAGAGGTGGTATTCTGCAGGTTCTGACCAGTTCTGAAGAACCGGTAGCAGAAATTTTGAGTAGTTCGGAGAATTGGTAAATACCACCTCTGACTGGCCCCGCCCCCATCTATTCTCTGCCTCTCAAGTCCCAGCTGATCGGGAGGGGATATTGCAGTAACCTTCCTCTGGAGTGGGGAGGGAATAGGGATTTTATAATATTCTTCCCATGCCATGCCCACCAAGCCATGCCCACCAAGCCACGCCCATAGGTATTTGAATCCCACCACAGGTATACCATGAGTCCCTTGCCAGGAGTCATCTTAAGCAACATATTTCAAACAAATCTAAGCTTAATATCTCACCCCATTGTTCATGGATTTTTCTCAAATGAGCTTCTGCTATCCTTTTCTCTCTCTCCAGTTCTAAGTCTGAAATGCTGTTGGGTACAGTCTGCAGTCCTCTCCAGCCCCATACACTGCACAAGTAGTCCTCCACTTACAACCATTTGTTTAGTAGCTGTTCAAAGGTACAATGACACTGATAACAGCAGTGATAAAGTGGCACTTGATCAAAATTAGGATGCTTGACAACTGACTTATATTCATGACAGTTGCAGTGTCTTGGAATCATGTGATCACCTTTTGTAACCTTCTGACAATCAAAGTCAATTGGCAAGCCAGATTCACTTAACAAACCTGTTACTAACCTAAACAATTGCAGTTTGAGTTTGGGTTTGAGTGTATTGGTTTTTTATACCGCCCTACTCCCGAAGGACTCAGGGCGGTGTACAGCCAGAATAAAAACATATATATGAAAGTTAAAAACGTTTTTAAAAGACATATTAAACTTTGGCCTAAAAGTGAAAAAAAACCAATCAACCCTGATTAAAATTGATAAAAATTTGAATTTAAAAATCATGTTTTATGCCAGCCCGGCTTGTTGGAAGAAAAAGGTCTTGAGAGCAGGGCAGAAGGTGCGTAAGTCAGGGATAGTTCTTAATTCCGGGGGCTATTTGTTCCAGAGGACAGGTACTCCCACGGAGAAGGCTCTCCCAGTCCCCTGTCGACTGGGTGTCGCCAGTCGACATTGTCTAGCCGACGGCACCTTGAGGAGACCCTCTCTATGGGAGCATACTGGTCTCTTTGCAATAGTTTCTTATTCCTCCTTCTTTTCAATGGGTGGAGCCGTGGCTCCCTCTGCTCCCTCTTTTTCTTCTAGGAGTGGGGAGTGCTTTCTAAGAAAAGCCACCGCCTCTCCTATTGTTTTAATTCTAACCCTACCCCCTTCCCAGTATACCAGCAATCCCTCAGGCATCAACCATTTAAACCAGATTCCTTTTTTATATAATTTTTTTGGATAGGAAGGAATATTTCCTCCTAATCTCTCGAACTTTTTTTTGGAATCTGCTTCAATATGGCAATTTCCTTGTCTTGGAATTTTAATGCTTCTGCGTCTTATTGTTACTATATTGATTTATTTTACTGTAATTTTATTGCATTTTATGTCTAATTTCAATTTTTATTAATCATTTTAGGTTTATGCATTTTTATTGTGGTGTACCCCAGTCTACAGGCCATAATATATAAATAATTTCTTTTTTCTGTCCTTTTTTGCAGCAGGCAAAAACGTTTTGGAATTTTTATCATTAGTGGGAAGCAAAAAAAGGAACATGAGCCAAATAGAGAAACTCTTCTCTGCAATGATACCTTTTTTTCTAAAAATCTACTGAAATTTTTTAATGTTCTTGAACAGCTGTATTTTTGTAAAATTAGTGGAAAGTATAACTATTTTTTCTGTGATATCACATAAGGACAGCAAAAATTCAGACAACCAGTAAATGGCAGCTTATGATCTTTTTTTTTTTGCAACCTGATCTATCAGTCCTCATTTTTACTTCTAAAAATTTATGTGTGTGTGTGTACATGCGCACGCACACACACATGTATACGTGTTGCTTTTTCTTAATTTCTTTTTATCCGGTGATGTTTTTTTAGAGATTTTGTTTTCTTTTGAAATTGTGAGCTATCTAGATGATTGTAGAGTTCACCAGCCTCTAATTAATTCCTCAGAAAAAAATGTTTTTTTTTCAAGACCAGACAGTTGAAATCTGTCTGGTCTTGTGTTGTGAATTCTCTTGACCAAGTGGGCGGTTGACATTTTTTGTGATCGATGTTATACCTGAGGACAACTGAGGACAACTCAGTAATTTGGGGAGAACTGAGAACTGTAGAAAGTAGAAAAGATTTTGCCAAATGGATGAAGTCACATCACATATTTGACTTAGGCTGGCTTTCTTCTATTTCTGGGAGAATCTTTGTTGTTGTTTATTAGGTTATTTTGGAGTTGCATAGCAATTTTCTTGTCTTCCCCTGTCTCAAAATGTAAGAAAAACAAAATTCAGCACTGAGTCTGGGAGAAGTTTGTAGGCTTCAAAATAATAGTAGTAGTAGTAGTAGTAATGATGATGGGGTGCTTCAGGTTGCCCACAAGTACTCTGGAAATATTACAGATTGATGTAATGACATATTCAAACCAAAAGGTATGCCTAACAATTGTATCTAGCAAATAGTCAGCATCTCAAATAATGTTGATCATCTATTTGCCATAATCAGCTCTTTATAACAATTCTTCCATCCGTGAAAATTCTAAAACAATTAAAACAAAAACAGAAATACAATATCTCCCTCAAACTGTATGCTACAACTACACCATACAGCTCTTTGTAGTACAGTCCTAATTGGCTCCAGGAATGACAACTTTTTTGGGGGGGATCTTAACATCAGGATGGGGATTTGGGCTGGGAACCATAGAGTATAGCAGAGTAAGGGGATTATAATCAGGCAGATGTGTTTTGGGGTTCCTATTTCATTAATCTCTCCAGTCCCTAGCATGCCTTTTCAGCCACATTGGGTTGACAGACTCTACTTCAAACAGACCATTCCCAACATAAAGCTATGCTTTAAAGCAAATTACTTTGATTTAGCAATGGAAGCCAATGAGCAACCAATGCAGTTCCCATAACATTGGTGTTATTGTTCTATAGTAGTAGCTCTTGCATATTAAATGGACATTTTGTGCCAGTTGTAACATCTTCAAGGGTGATTCCACATAAGGAAGTTGCAGTAATCCAACTGTGATAAAGATGTGTGTTGTGAACCAAAGATATCTTCCAAGTTTCTACTAGTTCACCAGTTAAAGCTACACAATAATTTCCTGGCTGCAGCATCTACTGATTAATCTAACAGAAGTAATGTGTGCTAATTTTCATACCTTCTCCTTCAGGAGATGTTAGCCAGTTCAAAATTAAAGATGGTGTTCTCTTCTTGAAGCCCCAACATTTATGAACAAGACATCTGACTGGGATTCATCTTTAAGCCTTTTTCATCACATCTAGCTCCTTGCATATATGGTCCTTGACTTACAATCATTCATTTAGTGACCATTCAAAGTTATAATTGCACTGAAAAAGTGACTTATGCCCATTTTTTATACTTAGGACCATTGCAGCATCCCCACAGGAATGTGATAAAAATTCAGACTCTTAGAAACTGGCACATATTTATGACAGTTGTAATGTCCCAGTGTCATGTGATCACACTTTGCAATGTTTTCCAGACTGCTGGCAAACTCTACTCGCAGTCTGGAGTTCGATCCTGATGAGGTTCAAGGTTGACTCAGTCTTCCGTATTTCTGAAATCAGTAAAATGAGGACCCAGATTGTTGGCGGCAATTTGCTAAAATTATAAACTTCCAGAGAGTGCTATAAAACCCTCTGGGGCACTATATAAGTCAACAGCTGTTGCTGTTGCTATTCACTTAACATCTATGTTACTAGCTTAACACCAGCAGTGAGTTGCTTAACAGCAGTGGCAAAAAGGGTCATAAAATGGAGCAAAACTCAACAACTGTCTTGCTTAGCAGCAGAAATTTTGGTCTCAGTTATGGTTGTAAGTCAAGGATTACTTGTACATGCAATGGAGTTGCAAATCAATGATTAATAATACCATTAACAAATATGAGTAGAAGCTGGAAAATAACATAATTTAGTGCACCCAACAATCCTATTTTCTAATTTCTTATTTTCAAGAAGTGTATTGCAAATTATTATCCTTCAAAAATCTTGGAATGGATATATTTCCATGTACTGATTCTTTGTGATTTTTAATATAATATTTTTCTTTCTTTCTTTTTTTTAAAAAAAAGCATTTAACTTGAAATACGTTAATATTTCAAGCTCTGGAAAGGACAAAAAAAATCCTGATAGAACAGATGGCTTTTTAAAAATGATGTCCTAATGCACCATTTCTGTTTCTGTTCTGTCTAGTCACTTGAACAGGAAAAAGAAACGTTGTAGGGAATCTACCAGTTGGCTTGTCAAATGAACATCAAGCTCCAGTTACAGTGTCACATCAGAACATTATCTTGGACCTTCTTCAGAAAATCAGATTAAGATACGTGCTGGCAGGTGTTCATCTGTCAAGAAACCTTGACCAATCGAAATTAATTTCTATTAGATGTGCTTACTCCTTGAGGAATTATGCTATTTATGTTCTGTGTTCTTATGTTATGTGTACTGGGCTTCAGTAGGCAAGAACAGACCAGCATTGATAGAGTAGCATTTATTGACTCAAAACTGGAACTGTGGAAGAACAGGCAAATCCCTCTTTTGCCCTGAATTTATACTCTGGGCCACAGAGTCTTAACCAATCACAATACCTGAAAAAGCCCGCTCAAATATGAATGTTCCAAGTTTCCCTCCAAAACAGTTGCAGTTAATAGTTAGGGTCATCTGAAGGTTAGTTTCATTTTAGCAGGGCTTAACACAACTATATATATTCAATACATAAAACTACTATTTTAAATATATCATTTTAATAAGCAGGGGAGTCACAAACATTTTCCTTTGGGGATTTGTTGGGATAAATCTGGAATCCCGTTCAGCGAACTCACAAATGCCACCCCTGGATGGCCCCTCCCACCCTGCCCCGCTTCTTTTACCTCACTCCTCCCCTTCCACTCTGCCCCGCCCTTCCCAGGCAGCACGTTCATCATGCCAGGTAAGTGCAGGGCCCATGCAGAGGCTTGGAGGGAGTGGGGAGTGGGGGAGGAAACAGGCCTACCAAAGGTTCTGGAAGTCTGGAAATGGGCCTGTTTCCAGCTTCCGGAGGGTCTCTGGAGCCTGGGGGAAGCAGTTTTTGTCTTCACAGAAGCTTGAGGACAGCGCCCAGAACCTGGAGAGAGTGAAAAAGGGCCGCCCTGCTGTGGTGCAGGAAGCCAACTAGGCCTTGGCCACGCCCATTCAGCAAAAGGGCAGTGAACCCGTTGCTGCAATTTTTGAAGCCCACCTCTTCAAGGAGGCGCTTCTATCTTCATTATTCCTGGTTATAGGGAGTGTCCCAAGGGCCATCATCGGGGATTGTCAAGTCCCTGTAAGGACACTGCATCTGCTAACACAACTGGCAATGAACTTCACTGAAATGAAAGAGAACTACAGGTAGTCCTTGATTTAAAACAGTTTGTTTTAGTGACTGTTGGATTTCAATGGCATTAAAAAAGTGATTTATGATTGTTTTTCACACTTACGACCATCGCAGCATCCCTACAGTCATGTGGTCAAAATTCAGACTCTTGGCAACTGATTCATATTTATGATTATTGCGGTGTCCCGGGATCATGTGATCACCTTTTGTGACCTTCTGACAAGGAAAATCAGTGGGGAAGCCAGATTCCCTTAACAACCATGTTACTAACCTAACAGCTGCAGCAATTCGGTTAACAATGATGACAAGGAAGGTCATAAAATGGGGCAAAACTCATGTAACAATTATCTCACTTAACCACAGAAACTTTGGGCTCAGCTGTGGCGATAAGTCAAGGATACCAATATAGGTAAAGGAATATCAGAAATGTAAAATTTTCTTGAACGAAACTTAAACCTTGTGGTTAATCTGTGCCACAATTAGCTTCCATTTCATTTTCTACCCCCAACTTTAGCTGACACAGTGTTTTATTTGTCTACATCTCAAAGGACAACTACAAAACTAAAGATCTGGGAAGCCAGCCACTTTTTTCTATTAACACAATTAAGCTTAAGAATGAAAAAAGATATAGTCTTACTGACTCAGGACAATGTACCATTCATTCCAATATCTTGGAGGAGAGAACTCATGGCTATAAAACCGTGATTTAACACTTCAGGTTGAAATATTCTACAATAACTTACAAAATGAAAGAGTTTAAGCCTTTCTTTCTTTCTTTCTTTCTTTTTTCATCCCTTGAAATCTCCGTTCAGAAAAGCTTGATGTAATTTCACATGTATGCAAAATTTAAATTGGTTTTGGAGAAAGAAGCCAGGCATTTAAATTTTAAAAAAAGCCCCTATTCATTTCCACACAGAAATGTTGAATTAAATATTAGATTGTTAAACAAAATAGAAATACAGAACTAATAGTATAAGATAGGTCCAAAGGCAGCTTTAAACACAATAAAGGTTTCTACTTCTGTTTCGCTTTATTGACTGCCAGCATGTGTGAGATATTTTTGCCAACTGCAGCAGACACAACTGTGGGACAGGATGCTGTTCTTCACAAACCCAGCGTGGCTGTAGCAACTCACAACCAGTTGGAAGACTGTCCAGATCACAGTCATAATAATAACGCTGTGCATTATTAATTTTATTTCCCTTTTTGTTTCTTGGGATTTTATCAATTACTCGACTTATTAAGTAGTACATTGGATTTATAACTAGCATTTCAGTCCGCATGCAAGCATCTACTCACTGCAAGTAATTCTATGGTTTCATCTTCAGGTAAATAAAGATAAGATAAACTTTATTGTCATGTATTGCTGTGGGCATACATTAAAAATTAAATTCTATTGCCTCCTCTCAAAAGTGTACACATATGTAACACCCATATAAACATGCTATACACATACATATATATATATACCTACACTAACATACAAATACATGTAAATATTAATCACTGTCCACCTTGAATACATAGCAGAAAGAGGAAACTTGAGCATTCACAAGTCTGATACCACATGGAACAAAACTGTGACTAAATCTAGATGCTCTGCTTCAGAGACCACGAAGCCTCCTCCCAGAAGGTAACAAGGAAAACATGTCGTGAAGAGGATCTGTAGCATCCCAGACAATCCTGAGGATCCTGCTCAAGCAGCGCTTACATGCTATGTCCTGGATAGAAGGGGGTGAACTTCTATACAACAGTATTTTCTGCCATCCTCACCACTCTGTGCACCATCTTCCTGTCTGAAGCAGGATGCTTCCAATTCAGACTGTAATTCGATATGCTCTCAATTGTCCCTCTATAACTGTGATGGTGGCACACAGACCCCTTTCTGCTGGCATGCAAGCTGTCGCCCAGTTCAGCTCCACTGTGCATGCATGCATGCCTCCCGCCAGCCAACTGATTATCGAGGTTCTGTCCCGCATGTGGGAGATACATATGTATGTGCAGGGGAAGGGGTGTCTACAGGGCAGTGGTGGGTTTCTGCAGGCTCGCACCTACTCGCGAGAGCCGGTTGGTGAAATTTAGAGAACCGGTGAGAGGGGGTTCCACCGGCGTACCTGGAAGTAAATCTGGCCCACCACTGCCAGTGACCCAACGGGAAGGAAAGGAGAAAGGAAAGGAAAGGAAAGAAAGGAAGGAAGGAAGGAAGGAAGGAAAGAAAGAAAGAAAGAAAGAAAGAAAGAAAGAAAGAAAGAAAGAAAGAAAGAAAGAAAGAAAGAAAGAAAGAAAGAAAGAAAGAAAGAAAGAATTTATCATCAAAATTGAATCCAAAATTTGGTTGCTAAGCAAGAGCGTTGTTAAATGAGTTTCACCACATTTTAAAAGAGGCCACTCCCACCCTGTCACATGACTGCCAAACCACACCCACAAAATAGGCCACACCTACAGAGTAGGTTCTAAAAAATTTGAAACCCACCACTGCTACAGGGAGTGTGGTACCCTCCCCCAGCCCATTTTTGGCCAAGGAGGCTTCAGGGACGCTGGCTAGGCCCAAAATGGGGTGTGGAGGGGAAGGTCACACACAAGCATGGGGGAGCACAGTGGGCGGTTGCATGCATGTGGGAGGGCATGGGGGCATGTGCACATGAGCAAGGGTGGCGAGGTGCATTGCATTATGGGTGTGGGCACGTGATTTCGGCACATGAGGACAAAAAGGTTAGCTATCATTGCTCTATTGAAAGTGGTAAGGACAAGGGGAAGAAGATGTCCTTTTCTCATGCGACACAGAATATAAAGCCATGGTTACAAATAGAGCCAGCCTTAAAGAGGATGGATTCCAGAGCTGCAGAGCCTCTGCAAAAATATGTACAATAAAGACTCTTCTAAAAACCATGAGCCACATGGGACCTTCTCTGGTAATGGAAGCTAGCAGCTACTTTTCTCTACGGTGTCCAAAGAATTATTGTACTTTGCCAGAGGCAAGCCAGTGGTTGCAAACTACTTGTTGCTTGTTGGAGGCATAACCCAGTGGCTCTAACAGTATGTGGAAATGATCTTGGGAGATCATCAAAGGGATCCTATATAGCCATGATGGCAAACCTATGGCATGGGTGACATAGGTGGCACGCGGAACCATTTCTTAGGGCACGCGAGCGTTGCCCTGTCAGCTCCAGGGCGCATGTGTGTGCTGGCCAGCTGATTTAGGCCTTCTTTTTAGGCCGTTTTTTGCCCTCTGGAGGCTTCAGGGAAGCTCCTGAAGCTTCTGGAGGTGGGGAGGGGAGGCTGTTTTCACCCTCCCCAGGCTCCTAGAAAGCCTCTGGAGCCTGGGGAGGGCGAAAAAAGCACGCCAAAAGCAGGGGGTCACACACATAGCATTATGGGTGTGGCACGCCCACGCACGACTCCCCTGCGCTTCGCCCCCACTTTTGGCATGCAAGCCAAAAAAGGTTAGCCATCACTGCTATATAGGAATGGTCAGATAAGCGGAACCTAGTCCATAGCTGTATGCTGGGTAGAACAAGAGGCTTAGGGCTGGAAATGTAATGGCAGGAGAATTGTACTTTCAGACGTGTAAGATTCTGTGAATGTAGCTTTACAGTAACATAGAATTAGCTTATCTGGCTACGTCTCCTATCCAGATAACCCATACTTTGCACAGGAGAAACTCTGGGTTCAATTCCTGCCATTTACAGGTATATTACAGGTATATTAGAACAATTAACCAGTGGAACAGCTTGCCTCCAGAAGTTGTGAATGCCCCAACCCTGGAAGTCTTTAAGAAGATGTTGGCTAGCCATTTGTCTGAAATGGTATAAGCTTCCTGCCTATGCAGGGGGTTGGACTAGAAGACCTACAAGGTCCCTTCCAACTCTGCTATTGTATATCGTATATCTGGAACAACTGGACACTGATTGATAGTGGACAGCCGCTGTCTATCAGTCTATATAAAACTGAGGTGGGTATCCAGGAATAGTACTTGCTTCTTAGTTCAAATGGTTTGAATAACAGAAAAATAGAGCAGGAACATGGTTTTTAGGGCTCTGAGTCCAACCCCCTGCTAGGTTCAGAAATCCAAAGTACTCCATACTTCCCCTTGAATGGGTCCCACATTTTGGGGAGTTCCATTGTTGAGTTCTTTCTCCTACAGGTAATCCTCTATGTACGACCCCAATTGAGCCCAATCGTTCTGTTGTTAAGCGAGAATGTTGTTAAGTGAGTTTTGCCCCATTTTACAACATTTCTTGCTACAGTTGTTAAGTGAATCACTGCAGTTGTAACACAGATGTTAAGAAAATCTGGCTTCCCCATTGACTTTACTTGTCAAAAGATTGCAAAAAGTGATCACATGACAAGGGGACACTGCAGCTGTCATAAATATGAATCAGTTGCCGAGCATCTGAATTTTGATCATGTGACCAAGGGGATGCTGCAGTGCCATTTAGTGCCATTGTAACTTCAAACAGTCACTACATTAACTGTATTGGGATCTGTTGTTTAGGCTGCTGTAATCTGTGCTCCTTAATTTAAAACTGTCTGATTATTTTCTTCACTGACATCAAACCTGGTCCTACAATCTGTATGAATTCTAGTTTAACAACAGACCACATAATAAGTGATGTCAACAGTGTTCTCCCTCCAATTTCCTCCCCCCCCCCCAATTATTTGCTTAATAATAAGTCTTGCTTATTATTTCTTCGCATTCATTGGTTAGTGATCCTTTTTTTTTCATTTCTGATTGTGAATTCATTTTTCTTTGAAGAAAAGATTTCAATTAACATTATGCTCCTCCAAAGTTAATAGTGATCAAAAGCCCATTATAGATGTTGATCAGCACGGAGAATCATAACAACAGTATACTTTCTATGAAAGTTTGAATGCAAATAGGTACACAATTGTATGTATACAAGAAGCCTGTATACAGCAGAAGAAGAAAAAGGTAGGTATAAATTCATGCAGAAGTTTTGAAATAAATATTTTAGTTGAAATGGAAAAGTAAAAGACCACAATGTGGGAAAGAGACAGTCCACACCATAATAATATTCAATCCTCCTTTGTATGGGGAGGGATCCATTTTAATCACACCACATATGAATCCCATCCAGTGTAAAGACTTTCCCCTTTTCTCTGCAAATATACATATATGTAATCAGAGAGAGATACATGGCAATCTCTAAGGGAGAAAAGCACACAGTTCTAGTGAGAATAATTTGTGCTAGGCTTCACCTAGCAAGCCACTGCAACTCACTTCCTCGTAACAGACCTCACATTTTGATAACATTTTATTATCAGTTGCACCAAGGAATTAAGATCACTTTATTGGAAGGTATAAGGGACTGTTTACACCATTCAATATTACAGAGTAATAAATATGTATAATGTCAAAGTTTAACAATGCAAACCAGCGTTAATTAACCATCCCCATGTGGTTATTTGGAGTGGGGGGAAAACACAGAAAAAGAAAAGAAAAAGGAGAGAAAAAAGTTTATTCCAACAGATTTGTTATACAAGATTGCCATCTAGCATAGAATAAGGGCGCCTCCAAGTGGTACACTTTTAAATTCCGTCTGGGAAACCTGTTAGAATTCCAGACAAATCCAGATAACTAAGACATTTTATTTTTTTTAAGTAGATTCCTTTCAATCAATATGCATTTTAAATATTGCAGTACGAATGACGCAGCATTAAATTGTGTCGCATCTAAATTAGAAGGATAGGGTAAATCATCTTTGCAGTCAGGTTTACTCTCTGCAATGGTTCCTTTTTGGAGAGAAAAAAATTCTAGAGCGTGCAGCAATACTTTAAAGGTTGTAGGGGAAATGTTTTTTTTTTTAATTTGTGGGAAATAAGCTCTTACTTTCACAGCAGATTGTTCAGAGATGGGTTCCAAATCCAGCATTTTTTCTGTGGCTCTCGTTAGAAAATAATGAAAGCTTTGGTGACTCAAACCAGTGTTTCTTACATTAAAAAAAACCTTTCTGCCGGGCAGTTTATAAATCTAACCTTTTCCTATAAATAATAATAGTTTATGATTGTTGCTGTTATTACCACTACTGTTGTTGCTATGGGGAAACAATTTGCTTCCTTTCCCCAGTAGTAGAATATTATTCCACTGGTGCTTCCAGGATCTATAAAATAAATCACAATAGAGTTACAATATTCACCAAAATCAAATGTTGCAATGAAGCTCATAATGAAAAGGAAATAAAAGTATTTTTAAAAAACCCCAACACATTAGGATAAAATGTACGTGTGGATGCGTACACCATGTAGAAATGCATAATAAAACCTTTATATTCGGGAAATGCATTTTGCAAAATGTGTTTATGTCAGTAGAAGCAGACACCAAAATGTGTTAGAGGAACTTTTAAAAATGTGCATATTAGATGAAATGTTCATAAAAATATTTTTTGAAGTTTTATACATATTTTTAAAACTCTTTCTCTCTCTCTCTCTCTCTCTCTCACACACACACACACACACACACATACACACACACACACACACACACACAAATACCAATTGAATTGACGGATTCTACAACAATTGAAATAGAGTAGACAGGTTTTTTTACAGTGGTACTGTCAGGCTCAAAGAATCAGGAGCAAAATGTTAAGTTGAAAGTCAGAAGATTTATTGCTCAAGTCTATAGACAAGAATCTAGTCGAGTAAAGTTCAGAACTAAATTAGTGCCAGATAAGATTAACAGAATTCAAGGGGGACTGAACCTAAACCCTTTGTGGTAACATAACAAATCTAGGCTGATGACTCATTAAAAATCCACCCCCAGCTCTACTTGCTCTTCTATAGGTCCTATCTTCTGCTCGTTAGGGCAGGGGTCTCCAACCTTTGCAACTTTAAGTCTGAAGGACTTCAGCTCCCAGAATTCTCCAGCCAGCTTTGCTTTGCTGGCTGGAGAATTCTGGGAGCTGAAGTCCTTCAGACTTAAAGTTGCAAAGGTTGGAGACCCCTGAGTTAGGGTCTGTCTCTTCTACTAACCTTATCAATATGGCTATCGATTTACTAATTTAAAAAGTAAATATATAATGGTAGCAGTAACAGTAAATGTAGTAGTAATACAGGGTTAATAAAAACTCACGTCTGTTGCTATTACAATGTCGCTACTGCTATCACAAAAACTAAGCATCGAGAATAAGTCAGCGATTCCACAGAAACTTATGATACTTTCATGTGGAATGATTATGCCCAAGGAGATTTCTCTTAAGGACAACTGCACTAAAGAACTGGAAAGGAAGAATGATCAAATATCAAAGGATCCCTTGAAGGACAAGTAGCTACCTCCTAGAATATCTAAACAAGCAGTAGGTAGACAATTGCAAAACCTGCTATAATCATACTGGTAAAGATGGAGAAATTATTTTCAGATATTTTGGAATCTGAATACTTAATAAGACTAAGTCTACAGTCTAAAGGAATATCAAATGCTTTGGATTAGAATTATGGATTACTATTATCCATCTAGCCAAGATTCTGGAATAAGCATAATTTTATAGATTTTTAGGCAGAGTTGAAATTCATACCAGTGACTAAATAAAGAACAGGCTGATTAACATTGCTGTGAAGACAAAGTACTGAAATTTAAGAGAGCTTAGTTCCATTAATTGCACTGATCCATGAATTGTACTAATGATTTTTATTAGATCTAGAAATAGTTCTTTGTAGTAGTGCATTATTGCAATCCTATAGAGTCTTATGCAGGACTGCTTAACAAAACAGACACACAAATGGAATGAAAATGTGGAAGTTTATTCTTCAAAACAAAACAGAACAAATTGGACATGGCCATTTGATTAAATGTATTGCTGCAGACCTCAGCTCAGGAAATTCTCAACAATGATCTTATACTGGCTGGGAAATTCTGGGCCCTGAAGTTCACATATGGAAGATGCTCAGATATGGAAAGCAAGTTCTTTGTGTTTGAGCATAATATATGAAAACCGGTCTTGATCACGCACACAATATGTGACACACACATAGAGATCAGTAAATACTATTGATCATCAAGACAGAGTGATAAATAGAGCTTAAGCATGCCACAGCCCTGATCCCAAATGTGCTACCAGCATAATAATAGTATAACAATTTCATTCTTTTTTTCCCCCTGATTTTTTGGAGGAATGCTACTTTTAATACAATGATATAAAGATTTGTTTTTTTTAAAATGTTGCTCCTTCAAAGGTAATGAAAGCCACAGTAAAGAGTAGAACAGATTTTCCAAATCTTTATTGAAGGTGCCTTTGTGACTTTAAGCATGTTGCAAGCAACTCTGGGATGTACAACCTTCCTTTGCCTCTGTGTCAGAAGGGATGGTCAATGAAGCAGGCATCAACTACCATTTGGGTTTAGATTCAACAGCATGGCTCCCTGCCACTTCTTTTGCCTTCTAAATGACAGCTATCTTCTAAAAGTAGCTGACAAATTGCAGTTGGTGAGGACAAAGAAGGATGTTATAGGACTGCTCGTATTCTCTGATTATTACAGTAATAATCAGAGAATATGAGCAGTCCTATAATATTCTTCTTTGTCCTCACCAAATATGCTGAAAAGAAAATATATTTGCTGAAAAGAAGTCTCCCTGACTCTTTCTTTCCTTCCTCCTTTCTCCTTCCTTCTTTCCTGCCTGCCTGACTTCCTTCGTTCCTTCCTTCTTTCCTATTATAAAAAGAAAACCAATGCAAATGAGCAGTCTGAATTGATGTTAGAGTTTGGAAAAAATAACATTGCCTCTAAAAATAAAGTATTATTTTCTCTATTTCCAAGAATTTGTTTTAAAACATACCACAGGTTTTTAAAGTTATTTCTGACATAGCATCCCAATCACAATTCACTATCTCCATTCTCCATATAAATAAAGTTCTATCAGTTTTCTATTTTATGAATCCAAGGCACGTCCTCTTCAAGGCGTAGTAAATTTTAAGGTAAATAAATCGGGTACAGGGACTGTTTTCTGCTTTGCACAGCAACAGCTACAGCAAAGAGCAAAGTATTGTTTGTTTGCTTGTTAGCTTGCTTACAAAAAGCGTAGCAGAACAGACTCCCTAAACTCCCGTTGAAGTGCAAATGCTCCTTTTGATACCGTAGAGTTAAGTGTTCTTTAGGCACTTTGCAGGCATCTCTTGTTAATATATTGGCAGCACATCAATACTGCAAGTATATAAAAGAAAAGTGATAGTATGTGAGCAGGTACCTCAACAAGCACATCCCAGTCATGGGCAAAACAGATTTAATTTGTGGATCAGACTACCCACCAGGATCTGTAGGTGGGACATTATGGTTTGGCATTGTCTTTGACTCCAGGAGACCACATCCTGGAGCATATGAAAAGTCATTATTCTGAGAAAGAGGCTAATGCTATCATTCATTCATTCAATCACTTACTTACTTGGTGTTTTTTTTTAATCCTGCCACAATCTTATGACTCTCTGTATTTATCAACAGTAACATTAAAGCAACAGACAATCCAAAAGGAGGAGAGAGAGAAAAGAACAAGAGGTGAGATTCTTAAATGACTTTAGAAAAACCTACTTACTTTTTAATTACTTCCTAAAAACATTCTGACATTAAAGGTGGGTGGGAAGGGGAATCCCATTCTGCTAGGAGTCTGAATTGAACTGCTAGTTACTTCTAGTATATCTAGAACATGTCTAGTCTAGTGGGGGGGGGGGAAACTAGAGGTGACATGAGAGCAGCATTTCAATATTTGAGCGGCTGCCACAAAGAAGAAGAGATCAACCTATTTTCCAAAGCACCAGAAGGCAAGACAAATAATAATGGATGGAAACTGAACAATGAGAGAAGCAACCTAGAATGAAGGAAACATGAAATTTAATGTGGAAAAAAGCAAGATTTTACACATAGGCAGGAAAACCAATGGTACAATTACAGATTAGCTGATACCTGGCTCAAAAACTGTAACTGTGTCCCCATATTAAAAAAAAAAAGATGTTGAGACTTTGGAAAAAGTGAAAAGAAAAGCAACTAAGAAGATTAAAGGCCTGGAGACAAAAACATATGAAGAACATCTTCAGGAACTGGGTATGGACAGTCTAGAGAAAAGAAAGGCTAGAGGTGACATGGTAGTAATATTCTATTAGTTGAGGAGCTGCCACAAAGAAGAAGAGGCCAAACTATTTCCCAAAGCACCAGAAGGCAAGACAAGCAACAATGGATGGAAACTGAACAAAGAGAGAAACAAACCAGAACTAAGGAGAAATTTCCTGACAGTGAGAACAATCAACCAGTGGAACGGTTTGCTTTCAGAAGTTGTGGGTGCTCCAATATTGTAGGCTTTTAAGAAAGGACTGGACAACCATTTGTCTAAAATGGTATGGGGTCTTCTGCTTGATCAGAGAGGTGGTCTAGAAGTTCTCCAAGGTTCCATCCAAATCTGTTATTTGTTCTTCTTCATTTCCTATTATTCGTGAAGTCAAAATGATTCTTAGACCAAATGCAATGAATAGCAATAGCATTTAGACTTATTTACTGCTTCACAGTATTTTGCAACACTCTCTTAAGTGGCTTACAGTCAGCCTATTGCCCCCAACAATCTGGGTCCTCATTTTACTTGGAAGGATGGAACGCTGAGTCAACCTTGAGGTGCTCAGAATTGAACTCCTGGAGTGAGCAGTGAGTTAGCCCTGCAGTAGTGCATTCTAACTACTGTGCCACCAAGGCTCATCTGAAGGACAATTGGGTTATTTTTTTTCCCTGAATTATCCAGGAACAAATACTATTAATTCTATGAAAAATGTCACTGTTGTTATATTGGCATTTTGGAGAACGTGTACATCACAAAATTATGTGCATTAGGCCCACTTAAGTACCCCCCGGAGGCTTCAGTTAGTTCAGAATGCAGCCGCGCGAGCAATTATGGGAACCACTAGGTTTACCCACATTACACCGCTCTTGCGCGAGCTGCACTGGCTGCCTGTCGTCTTCCGGGTGCGCTTCAAGGTGTTAATTATCATCTTTAAAGCGCTCCATGGCTCGGGACCTAGCTATCTGCGGGATCGGATCCTGCCTCACACATCCTCACGGCCGATTCGCTCCCACAGAGAGGGACTTCTCCGGGTGCCGTCCACTAGACTTTGTCAGCGGGCGACGCCCAGGGGAAGGGCTCTCTCTGTGGCAGGCCCGGCCCTCTGGAACGACCTTCCCTCCGATATTAGAACGACCACGGACCTCCGCTCCTTCCGCTTGAAATTGAAGACTCATCTTTTCCGCCTGGCCGGCCTAGGGTAGTCTCTCTCTCTATGGTTTTTTTTAAATGTATATCTATATCTAGTGGGGATTTTTAGTTAATGGGATTTTAGCACAGGAATTAATTTAATCTGTTTTAAATTGGTATGTATTTTGTATATTTATTGTTTTTATTCTCCCTGTGCACCGCCCCGAGTCCCTGTGGGGAGAGGGAGCGGTCAATAAATTCAACTATTATTATTATTATTATTATTATTATTACTGACATCTTTACAGACACATTCTGCAAAAAATGAGACAGGTATAGGTATTCCTCTGATAATGGCAGTTCAGTGATTGAGCAAATCTCTTATAATAACTTCCTTGTTCCATTTAAAGGAGGAGAAACAGGCCAAGCCATTGAAGGGAAGAGAAAATCTGCAAATGAAGGCAGTCCAACGTTCTGCTAGAGGAAATACTGTGCCAAAGGATAGGCATTTGCTGGTTGATCATGTGCACAAAGACAGTTCAGAGAAGCTATTGAACTAAGTAGAGAGAGCTTCTCTGGCTGATAATAGTAACTTGCACCATTCAGGGACATCATCCACTTGGATGACTGTAGAATCTCTGATTGCATCCCCTTGAAGCTCTGAAAGGCATTGCCATACTGAGTTCTTGGCAGTTCCAAGTAACAAATTGCTTTACTGTTCTGTCAAAGACATCTTCACCCCTATATTGAATGGACTCCCTTACAGTGGGGGACTTCACTAGAGTTATCAGATCATTTACACAGGATAAGGACAATGAAGGAAAAAATTAGGTTCCTGTCCATATATTACGAGGATGATTTTCCAGACTTGCTGTATTTCTCTATTCTCTGGGAATGTCCACATTTCACCTTTATATTTAAGCTTAAGATACTGTTGCCGTAGTCCTACCTCCTTCCCAATTCCAAGTTGCACGTGTCACTTTCCTTTTGCTCCATTTTTTAAAAAAAATCTAATTATTAACAAATTGCCTTTCTCCTTATCTTTGTTAATTTGTTACATTTGAGAAAATTAGCACCTCACCATCCTGTTAGCCCAAGTAAAGCAGAAACAAAAATTGCCTTGAAATCCTTTTCAGTGTGATGCTCATCATTTGAGACTCTGGGAAAATTTAACTTTTTGTGTGACTGTTGCATCAAGAATGTAATTTTATGTCTTGTCTCCATTTCTTTGGTTTTAGTATTTATGGGATTGATGATTGATATGTAAGAAGTGAAATAAGGATCTGTTCTTAACAAGTGCAGTGCAATGTGCCAGACTAGGAGAAGACATGCCCCAAAGCCACACCCCCAAAGCCACGCCCACTGAACCAGTAGTAAAAAAATTTGAATCCCACCAGCGATCTTTAGCCTTTATTCTCCTCAACTTCTTGTTGGTGAGGACCTTGTAAGTTCCCTAAGACAGTGGTTCCATGCTCCTCTTCACTCTTCAACCTTCTAAGATGTAGTTCGTACTCCACTGATACTCCCTAGTATCCAGTCCCATCTGCTAAAGGAGATGCTGGGGAACTGTATCTTGTTATTCAGGTGACTTGCTTTTTACATAATCTGTTTCAGGCATTCTGGCTGTGAATTATTGGAGCTAAAGTCCAATATATCTGTTAGGCTCCCAACTTATGGAAGATTGATTTATACTTTCAGGTCTTTCTTCCTTTGATATAATTAGGATTTAATTAATAGCTAACTCTAGATAAAATGTGGATTTTAAAATCTGAATTTTGAGTGTGTGTATTTTTTCAAATACAGGCCATGCTTAGAATAATATGGTCCATATTATTTGTACTGTTAATTCACCCAAGACAGCTCATTGCTGTTCTTTATATTTCTTGAAAGGGTATTTTGGCTTACTTGAACAGATATCTTAAACTTGTACAACTATACTTAAGCTAAGTGTAATTCTCATTCTGTGAGGATGAATAGATTTGACTTTATAACTCCAACTGCAATCATGCCATTCAAGTAAAATTTAATGGCATTAAGTACTGGAAATGTCTGTTAAGATTTTCAAGGTCATTACTTTTTTCTTTTATTCCAAATGCATCAAATAATTACACTAATTAAAAATGCAAGCTTTGTTTCAGTTAACGGACGGGTAGTGCCCATCTGAAATGCAGGGTAAAAATAATAAATTACAAGCACTACGAGATAAAAGGCCACTTGGCAATATTTCTGGATTGAAATTTTGTTCGGAGTCATCTGCCATTATTTGTGGTCACCCGCAACCTGGCCCTTTCCCCAAACCATCTAAAATCAAAGACAGGATTAAGCCTAGAATGTGGGTGGCTGGGAGCAGGCCCATTAAGATGAAGCTTTCAGAAGATGGAAGTATCCATTCCCAAGTTCCAAAAGTGTGATGGGTGCAGGGGTGGTATTCACAAATGTGGATGTGTGCGTGTCCCGATTCACACATGTGCTTGCCCTTCCATACATGTTCTTTGATCGTGTGTATGATTTACTCATATGCACATCAGGGGTGGGTTCTGGCTTTTGTTACTGCTGGTTCACTCAGGGACATGTACTGCGCACATACACAGTAGTAAAAAAATTGCTTCTGCGCATGCTTAGAAGCAAAAAAATAAGATGGCGCCACCTACGGCACCACCAATAGAACCAGTTCAGGGCATGGCTAGCCAGGTTACTACCTACTTGGCTGAACTGGTCTGAACCGGTAGGAACCCATCTCTAATGCACGTGGCTTGAAAATGTGCCTAAATAGGACAGCATAGAGCCGGGGTGGGTGAGAATGGGCCCACCCACAATTTCCACCACTGGTTTGGGTGAACCAGTCTGAACCGGCTGAATACCACCTCTAGATGGGGTGCCTTTTTATGGCAATGAGGAGATTGGGGTTGAGGAGACATAACTGTTTACATGTAATAGAAATAGAAGATCCAGGAAAAATGTTGTTCTTGTAAAAAGCTGGAGGTTGATTCCGAAAAGAAGGTCGAATTTTGCTCTTTGCAACTAGCTAGTAATAATAATATTTTTTTAAAATACAGAAAAGGTCATTGACAAATGATGAGAATATGCATACTCAGCACAAATAAAAACATACGGGGGAATTGTACTGTACTGTTTGACACGGTCATAACTCTTGGCTGGAAAATGTGAAATAAACTGTAAATAGAAAAACAACAGAATATTAATCTGGGACAGACAGCACAATGTGAATATACAGATTACAGCCAATTATAATAGAATAATTAACCAAACAGTTATGAATACAGCATATATTTTATTAAACTCTAAATTGCATCCCCTAAAATTTCCACCAGTCACTGCTAATTAAATGTCCATTAATTTCCCATTTATAAATCATTTAAAAGGAGGGAGAGGGAATACATCTAAATATCCAAGTAGGCAAGTTTTCAGTTGAAAATGAAGGACCTAAGATCCAAATTATACGAGACACTAACTTCATTTCTTGAATTTTTCCATAGGCAGGAGGAATTATCCTATCATTTCCCTGAGGCAGATCTCCTCTTAATGGCAACCATAGCATCACTATTGAAAAGCTCCATGAGATGAGTTATCTAAAGCAGGGGTCTCCAACCTTTGCAACTTTAAGTCTGAAGGACTTCAGCTCCCAGACTTCTCCAGCCAGCACTCATTGGAATTTCTCCAAAAAAATGTTTTCTCTCTTTAAAGACTTTCTAAAACAGATTCTCTAAAATCAAATTGAATGAAAGTATGAGTAAAACTCACATTTGTAACAGAAGATTGAGCAGGGAATGAGTAACAAATGTGATTGTTACTAGGGAAAAAGAATTTGAAGCAGATGAAGGGAAGCAAATGGAATATTTGAAAGGTACCTTGGGGCCAATCAGAATGTAAATCCGATCAAGCATGGGCAACTATGTAGCCTCCAGAAATTGTGGGATTCAATTCTCATTTGGCCTTGGTCATCATATCCAGTGGCAAATAAGTTGTAATGATTTTTTTTTGAAAGATATCTAGGTCCCGACTCCTTTACTTCAAATCATCACAGCGGTTCTTGATTGGTTTTGCTTTTTCTAACCATAAAAGCTCAACGCATTTAAGAAGAGACCAATGAACCAGGTCAAATCACTCTTTAGGCCAACAGTCTGTCCCAAAATTTGGCAGTCCCAAATCTATATGCCTAAAAGCAGAACAGGAGTACTTGGAATTTTCCTGTTCTTGTTTTGTAATCCCCTTACTCCTAGAAAACAATACAGATTGCATTTCTACTATCCCATAATGTAGGCATCAGATCCTAGTTTTCAGGAAAGTGCATTAAAACTCAATTAGTACATATGCGTGGGTTTGCATAAGGATTCATTCTGAACATTAAGTTCAAAGATGATTCAGTCAAATCACTCCTTCTGAATTATCTGATTATCTAATCATATTGTGAAATCAGGGCTTTGGGGTGGCTTCAATGGTTTAGTGCAGGGGTTCCTAACCCCCGAGCTATGGTCTTTGTGAAACTGGAACACGGGAGAAATGGGCAAGTGCTTGAGCAATGGGACTTGCATCCTTCGTGCATTAGCAAAGGACACTGTGATGACTCCCCCGGATGCTTCCCGAAATATCTCTGGGGATGTCAACTGGGGAGAGGATGAACTAGTTCCTGGCACATCAGGAGCTGAGTTGATTGATGGCTCTGAGTCTGTGGCTGAAGCACAGCTGCAGCAAGATAGTCCTGAGGCTCCAGGTAGGGAAAACATGCAGCTGCAGCTGGTCAGTGATGAGGAAGAGGAATTGCCTTCTGCACCTGATCCAAGAACACATAGGGCAGAGAAAAGGCAGGAGCAGAGAAGGTCTTGCCCTTCTTGATGGGATGTACCAAAAGCTGGCTACTTAGCACAGCAGACAGATGGAGGCAATGCTGGGAACAACATGTTTGTTTCCTAGCTATGTGTTTCCTGGTCATTGTGATTTCTGCCTCGCTTTGGATTGACACCAGGGCTTAACTGGAATCGTGTCTTGGACACTCTGGACTTTTCTTGCCTCATGAACTCTCTTGTGTTGTGGATTTAAATTTGCCTGTTGGCTTTATTTTGCTTGAGAAAATTTCAAGTGCAGTGTGGACTCTTTGGCCATTGCTCTGTGGACTAGCATTGGTCTGCTTGTGGCTGGACTTTGTTGGGACAGTTCTGGGTTTTTGGTGAAGGGAATTGCTGGGGAATATTAATAAACTTACTAAAGCACTTGTTACATGTGTATGTGTGTGAGTAAGTGGGACAGCACAGGGGTGTGCGGTCATATACATGATTTTGTATGTATTTTTTAAATTCCTGTGCGCCGCCCTGGGTCCTTTTGGAGAAGGGCGGGGTATAAATCTAATAAAATAAAAATAAATAAAATAAAGCGCCACAAGTGCCCTCCCCTCAAGCATCCCCTGTTCATACAAATGGAACTTCATGCACAAGTGCAAGCACCTACCGTTCACACAAGTCAAGTTTTGTGCACAATTGCAAGCACCCTCTGCTCATGTGAAAAGCTCCATTTGCACCAGTAGGGGACGCATGTGCCCACAACTTGCACAAATGGAGCGGTGCACATGTGACTACACCTACCACTCACTCCTCCCTGTGCCAGGCTGGGCCACCAAGCTGGAAAGGTTGGGAACCATTGGTTTAGTACAGGGGTCTGCAAAGTCGGCTCTTTAAAGACTGGTGGACTTCAACTCCCAGAATTCCCCAGCCAGCTATGCTGGCTGGGGAAGCAGAGGCGTAGCGTGGGGGGTGCAGGGGGGGCCGGGCGCACCGGGCGCAACATCTGGGGGGGGGCACTCGGGCAGCCCCCTGCCCAATCCAAAAAGCCCCCTAGATGGCATCTCTTGGGCGGCATGAATAATACATTTAAACACTTCAAAACCCGCGTTTGATCCCCGGCGCGGCTCGACGGATGGCGCTGGGCTCGGAGCTGTCAGAGCTTCTTTTGCAACAGTTTTGGCTTTTGGGGGGGGGGAGGACAATGAAAAGCAAAAAGCAAAAAAATCCAAATTGTTGCAAGGAGTGCCTTTCCTTTCCTTCCCGACGCAGCGAGCACGCCAAAGCTATGGGAGAGTGGGGGGAAGGAGGGAGGGAAAAGAGGAGGAGGAGGAGGAGGAGGAGGAGGCGGCACGGGGAGAGGGGGGAAGAGGAGGTGGGCGCCCGTTGGCAAAGAGAGAGAGAGAGAGAAAGAGAAAGAAGAAGAAAGAGAGGAAAGAAGAGATAAATTGGGGAGGGGGAGGCAGAAGGAAGTTTCTCCGCTGTCTCAAAGCGCAAATCTTTCCCCCTCGATTTGGATGGGCTCCCTTCCCCAAGTGGGAGGGAATGAGGAGGGGCTGGGAAGGCAGACTTTCCTTCCAACTGGTGCTTTCTGGAAGAGGGGGGGGAGGAGGGGGGAAGAATGCGGAGAGGAAGTGCGGAGAGAAGAGGAAGGAGGGAGGGGAAGAGAGAGAGAGGAGGGGGGAGAAGAAGAGGGAGGAGGAGGAGGAAGAAGTGGAAGGAAAAGCGGAAAGAGGGAAGAATGTGGAGAGAATGCCAAGAGAGGAAGACGAAGGGAGGAGGAGAGGAAGAGGTGGAAGGGAAAAAACGGAGGAGGAAGGAATACAGACAGAGAGCGCCAAGAAGAAAGAAGAGGAGGGGTGGAGGCAGAGAATGAAGGAGGAGGAGTAAGAAGAAAGAAGGAAAAATGAAGAAAAGGAGAGCCACCAAGAGGAAGAGGAGGAAAAAGTAGGGACAAGGAAGAAGAGGATGATGATGAAGAAGAAAAGCAAGAGGAAGGAAGAGTGAAGAAAGAATGGAGAGAAAGACAAACCACTCAGGGGCTACAAGAACATCGATTTACCTATTTTTATTTTACGGATGTATTTGTGTTCCACTTTAATAACTCCAGGCACTAAAACAGACTTGCAAGCCCTTCCTCTTTTTCCCTCTAACAACCCTGTGAGGTGGGCTAGGAGAGAATTAAATCCCCATGTTCAACAACCGTTGGTCGCTAATGTTGAGCAGGGGACTCTGCAATCCTCATACATGCAGACAGTTGCCCAGCTCCCAAATTTTGATCGGATTCAAAGCGTAAAAGCAGTGAGATACCAAATAGGTGAATTTTATGATGCTTTTTTCGAAATATCAGAAATTTCCGAAGATCAACAAATTAAAAGCGAGGCAGAATCTCTTGGAAATGCAATGAAAGACTATAAATTTTTAGTATCACTGGTTTTTTGGTACGATTTACTGTTCCAAGTCAATTATGTAAGCAAGGAACTTCAAAGTAAATCTGTAGAAGTATCCATTGCACTTTCTTCATTTGAAAAACTTTTAAAATGGTTAAGCGACTACAGAAATACTGGATTCAAACAAGTTTTAGTTCAAGCAAAAATTCTTGCACAAGATTTGGAAATATCTACAGAATTTCGAAATAAAAGGCTTCGGAAAAGAAAGAAACATTTCAATTATGAAGGTGATGATGAACCTATTGTAGATCCGATAAACGCATACAAGATATCTTTTTTAAATTTTGTTTTAGATAAAGCTACAGAATCACTAAAAGATCGTTTTGAATAATTCAAAAATCATAATGACTTATTTCAAAATATGGAAAAAGAAGCACTTCAAAAACATGCAGCTAAATTAGAAATTTCTCTAACAGATTCTAGGTTCACAGAAAATGATGCACCAATAGTGAAGGAAACTGATATAGATGGAAAAATGTTAGTTGAAGAAATGGAAGCTTTAAAATCTATCCTTCCATCAGAATTTTTTGAAAATCCATTTAAAATGTTCAAATTTTTATCGGAAAATGACAGAGCAATGGCATTTCCAAACTTATTTATTGCTCTCCGAATATATTTAACAATTCCAGTGAGCGTTGCTTCTGGAGAGAGATCATTTTCCAGGCTAAAACTAATAAAAAACTATCTGAGATCGACAATGACTCAGATAGATTAAATAGTTTAGCAATTATGTCGATTGAAAGTGAAGAAGCAAGGAAATTGGATTTTCAAACTATTTTAGAAGAATTTACAGAACAAAAACTTAGAAATATGTAAATTCATATATTCATATTCAATGATGTAAATTTATATTCAATAAAATGTAATTGTTTTTGTATTTTGCATATTTTTATTTTTTAATGTATGTAGAAGTTTACCTATCTTATGATCCATGATATTTGATTTATATATATATTGAATTTGCATTTTATTTAAATATTTAATATATAGAGGGCCCCGCAAAAAAAATCCAATCGGGCCACGCACTTATTGGATCCGGGCCTGCACATACACACACAAACACACACGCACACGCAGAGTGAAAGATGGGTGGAGGGAGGAGAGAGAGACAGATACAGAGAGAGAGAGAGACAAAAAAAAGAGAGAAAGAAAAATAGAAAGAAAAACAAAGTGGGAGGGAGAGAAAGAAAGAACTTATGACCACAATTGAGCCCAAAATTTTGATTGCTAAGCAGCACCGTCATTAAATGAGTTTCACCACATTTTCCAAGTTGGTCACGCCCACCCAGTCACACGACCGCTTAGCCACTCCCATAGAACAGGCCACACCTTTTGGCTCTCAAAAGAAATTTCAGTCGTGGTACTGTTGATATTTGGCTCTCTTGACTAATAAGTTTGCCCACCACTGCTTTAACTAATCTAGTGGAAGAGACTCGAGTGCTAAAATCCACGGGTTAGGGGGCGCAAATTACTTGCCTTGCCCCGGGTGCTGACAACCCATGCTACGCCACTGTGGGGAAGTCTGGGAGTTGAAGTCCACCAGTCTTAAAAGAGCCGACTTTGCAGACCCCTGGTTTAGTACATCTTTATTTTAAAAAAATCAACAATATAAATCACTTTGGTTTCATGATTTGAATAAAATCAACTCATCAGCAAACAGATTCAAACAACCTCTATATTATTATTAATTATTAAGTTTAATTTGTAGACCGCTCCCTCTCCCCGAAGGGACTCAGGGCGGTGCACAGGATATTAAAAAGCGTACAAACATAAAAACATTATTACTATATAAAATCAAATTAAACAACTATATCCCTGCGCTAAAAACCTAAATTCCTTAAAAACTAAACCCCTGAAAAGCCCAATTAAAACAATTTGAATATTCAGACTAAAGGCTGGAAAGGTAGATTAGGCCAGGCCGGCCTGCTATAAAATTCATATTTTCCTGTTCAGCATAGTAAATAAATATAAAATGCCTAGGCAGGCAAACATATAACTATTAATCCCAGTACAAATGCAAACAACATTTCAAATTATTCTAGTTTTTCAACTATTCCTATGAGAAAGCGGAAAGTTTAAAGGGGAGATATTGGCTTAAAAAAAGCCAGAAGGTGTGGTGGGTGATTATGAATTAGAGCTTTAAATGCTGAGAGACACAGATTGAAAGTGGCAGGAAACACCAGAAATATCCCTTCCACCCTATATCCGTCCCTTCCTCCCTCTTGCTCCCTCCCTTTTATCCTCTACCTTTCCTCCTTCCTTCTTCTTTTTCACCCTCCTTTTCCTTTCTCCTTTTTTTCCTTTCCTTCCCTCCTTTCCCTCCCTTTCTTCCTCTCCCTTCCCTCCCTCCTTCCTTTCCAGAGGTGGGTTTCACATAAGTTTATCACCGGTTTTCTGCACACACACACACACACCCGCTCACTTCATGAGCACTTGTGCCTTCCGCGCATGCGCTTTACTCTTGCGCGGGGCTTACACGCATGCAAACGATTTAGAAAACATGGCTAAATAGGATGGCATAGAACCAGGGTGGATGGGAGGGAGTGGAGCAGGGCGGTGGCAGGCCCACCCACAGGTTGCCACTACCGGTTTTCCCGAACCGGTCCGAACTGCCTGAATACTACCTCTGCTCCTTTCCCTTTCTAGCAGTCAGGTAGAATGGATGGGGGAGGGAACTGCGAGACTGGCTGGGAAACTGGTCACTAAACATTGAAAATGAATATCACATGACTAGAGCAGCAGGCCAGAAATAGCCAGCAATAGTGAAGCAGCCACAAATCGTTGCCTTATGATGCATCATTTCACTGAATCAAAGGTCATGAAAATGGCCTTTAGTAGTATGTATTTAAATGATGATGATATATATATATATATTTATGTGTGTATGTGTGTGTGCATATGCATGTGCGTATGTATATGATGTATATGATGCGTGTGTATAGATTACTCATCATTTACATACATACTACTAAAGGCCATTTTCATGACTCAGTGAAATGGTGCATCATAGGGCAACAATTTGTGGCTGCTTCATTTAAATATTTATAGAGAGATGGCAGCTCCGATCACGCTTTGCTTGCACAAACATGAAGCTGAAAGTACCAGCCTGAAGATGGCAAGTGGGACCTCATCGAAACGTCGCCGAGATACTCTCCAACTTATACAGGAAAAAATCCGAATGCGCCAAGACCTGCATACATGAAAATCTACAAAATCTCCTTGCCCTTGAATATGTAATGGTTTTTTAAATCAATTTCTTTGTCTTATCTAACTTGTACTGCAGGTGTTAACAGAAACTGGCTTTATTATTGTATATCAGTGAAGTTGCTTATGAAATTGAAGGAGCTTTATGCTCATAACAATAACTCACTGATAACATTTGCATGCAAGCTGCTGCAGATCAAGTTACTGGAAGATCTCAGTTCAAGTACTGTTATCTCTAGGCAGATCATGTTCTCTCCACAGTTAAAATGAAAACAAAGTTTCTGTGACCATATTCAGTCGTGTTCAACAGAGGAAAAATTAAAATTTGCCCTTTATTTAAAGCAAACAAATTAGACAAGTCTTTCTGTCATTCTTTCGCAGTATAAAAGAAGTCATTTTTTTTCTTTCCAGGAGGTTGATTGTGAGAACGAAGAAATAAACGGGACTTGAGTTTTCATATCCACCAGAAGGTTATTAATAATAAAAACAGCAAAGTTTGATTCAGGACAATGGCTCTAGAAGAGAAACCTGAATCTTTTAGTTTAGTTTATTAGTTTAGTTTAGTTTATTAAGTTTTTTCAGTTTTTTTATACTGCCCTACTCCTGAAGGACTCAGAGCGGTGTACAGACAAAGTAAAATAGATATATAAAGTTAAAAACAGTTTAAAAAACATATTAGATAATTTGACCTCTCGTAAGATTAAAAAACCAAGAAACCCCGATTAAAATTAGTAAAAATTCATATTTAAAAATTTCATTTTTATGCCAGCCCAGCTGGTTGGAAAAGAAAGATTTTGAGAGCACGGCAGAAGGTGCGTAGGTCAGGGATAGTTCTTAATTCCAGGAGCAATTCGTTCCAGAGGACAGGTGCTCCCACGGAGAAGGCTCTCTCCCTGGGAGTCACCAATCGACATTGTTTAGCCAATGGCACCATGTGGAGACCCTCTCTATAGGAGCGTACTGGCTGGTGGGAGGCTCTCAGTGGCAGAAGGCAATCTTGTAGGTACCCAGGTCCTAAGCCATGGAGCGCTTTAAAGATAGTAACCAACACCTTGAATCACACCCGGAAAACAACTGGAAGCCAGTGTAGCTCGCACAGGAGGGGTGTTACATGGAAGCATTGCATCACCCCCATAATTACCCGTGCAGCTGCATTCTGGACCAGTTGCAGCCTCCGGGTGCTCTTCAAGGGGAGCCCCATGTAGAGATTATTACAGTAGTCCAGATGGGAAGAGACGAGGGCATGAGTGACCTTGCGCAGGGCATCCCGATCCAGGAAGGGACGCAACTGGTAGATCAGGCAAACCTGATAAAAAGCACCCCCTGGCGACAGCCATTGGATGATCTTCCAAGGACAGCCATCCATCCAGGAGGACACCCAAGTTGCGAACCCTTCCTGTGGGGGCTAAGATCTCAACACCCCCCTCCCATAGCCAGCGATGGAACCAGCTGACTGTAATGGGACGCTGGGAACCACAGCCATTCGGTCTTGGAGGGGTTGAGCCTGAGCCTGTTTCTCCCCATCCAGATCCGCATGGCCTCCAGGCACTGGGACTTCAATGGCAATATTGGGGTGGTCAGGGGACAAAACGTACAGCTGCGTATCATCACTATAGTGATTTCTGAAAAGACCTATATACTCTGTGGTGTTTGGTGATTCTCTCTCAGTCTGTATGTTTAATGTTTAAACATCAAATTTAAAACATGCAAACAAACAAACACTCTTCCTCAAATTCACATATGCAGCAAAAATCCAGAATACCAGCTCATCCTAAATAAGTTCACTTTTAACTCCTGGAGATGTCTCCTTGCTCCAAATTTTTCTATAAATTTGGTATATGGGTTCAGACATCAGGAAAGCTCTAAATAATCTTGCTTTAAATATCATGAAGCAAGACAAAACACACTTCTAGACACTGTGAAACAGACTTGAGAAGAATACCACCCTTCCAACTTTGTTATTTTGTGCTGTGCTATGCCGTGCTGTGTGGTGCTGTTCACTTATTTCTAACTAAAGATTAAAAATTAAATGCCCTGTTTCACTGAAAATAAGACCTCCTCAGATAATAAGCACAATCAGGCTTTTTAGCAAATGAGCTAAATCAAGTCCTCCCCTGAAAATAAGCCCCCCCAAAAAATATTACAACACAGCACCAGCCAAGAGGTGACCACTCTCGCCATCTCCTGCACCTCAAAAATAATAAGACCTCCCTGAAAATAAGGCCAAGTGGGGAAAACATGGTATTAGCAATCAAGGAAAGGCTTGCAAGAATCAAAATATGCATAATTTCATCTTAACACCACCAGAAGCAAAAAGTTCTTCTTGATGGTTCCACATGGGCCAGTGAGGGAGCAGCCTTCTCTATGCTGACTTCCTGAGCTGGCGTATCAGGTCCGCCTGATACGCCAGTTGCGTCCCTTTCTGGATCGTGACGCCTTATGCATGGTCACTCAAGCACTCGTCACCTCCCATCTGGACTATTGCAACGCTCTCTACATGGGGCTTCCCTTGAGGTGTACCCGGAGGCTCCAGTTGGTTCAGAATGCGGCCGCGCGGGGGATTCTGGGAGTCTCTAGATGATCCCATGTGACACCTCTCCTGTGTGAGCTGCACTGGCTGCCTGTGGCTTTCCAGGTGCGCTTCAAGGTACTCGTGACCATCTTTAAAGCGCTCCATGGCAAGGGACCTGGTTACCTGCAAGACCGCCTCCTGCTGCCAAATACCTCCCACCGACCAGTTTGCTCCCACAGAGAGGGCCTCCTCAGGATGCCGTCGGCCAAACAATGCTGGCTGGCGACCCCCAGGGGGAGAGCCTTCTCTGTGGCAGCTCTCGCCCCCTGGAATGACCTACCCCCTGGGCTAAGGACAATCTCGGACCTACATCTCTTCCATTGGGCCCTGAAGACGCATTTATTCTGCGCTGCTGGCCTGTCGTAGTTTTAAAGGGATTTTAAATAGCGATTTTAGTATGGGATTTTAGTATGGGATTTTAAAGATGTAGGTCATTTATTTAATACCTTTTAACACATTGTTTTAGATTTTGTATCACTTATTTTATTATGGCTGTACACCGCCCTGAGTCCCGAAAGGGAGAAGGGTGGTATAGAAATCAAATAAACTTCTAAACTTCTACTTCTAAACTTCATTAAAAGGTAAATAAGTGAATGTTGATGGGGGGCGTATGGAGGAGGTCTATAGGACTTTTGGGGAAACCAAGAGACAAGAGGCAGAGCACGGGATATGCTGCATTGTCATAGCCACGGCCAGGAACATCAATCAATCTATGGACGAGCGCTGATTGGTTCCGACGCGACTGCAGTCTGGCGGGAAAATTCCGGGCTTCCCATTGGTTAATTGTTTTGACAGCCCGACTATAAAAAGGGCTGTCAGATTACAAGTGGTTGCTCTCATTTAGTGTTAAATAAATAGTTGTTGCAGCAGAGCTGTCTCCTCTCTGGGCACCTCAGGGCACAGGCTATAGCAGGATATATTACAGGATGGGGAGGGCCTCTTGGGAGTGCCTGCACTAGGCCTCCCTCAGTTTATCCCACCCTTGAGTCACCCCATGTTCTACCTAATGAATGCATTTAAGGAATGCATTGGGGAAAACAGGGAAAGGGAAGTCATTAGTTAGGTGCGTCATTTAATATACTCCTCTACTTCCAACAAAAATGGGCAGGCTCCATTTCTGTTGTAAATCGAGGACTACCTTTATATCGTTAAACATTACATCTTGGTGACATTTAGAAGACAATTGAAATAGTACTTCAATTGAATAGAGGACCCGAGTTGTCCTACAGTCTAGGATATCCTGATCTGATATCTGTCACCTTAATATATGATCCTTCAAGAGAATTACCACTCAGATCATTCATAGAGCCATGAAAATTATTGAATACCAGAAAGCCCTTGATACATATGGCCACCATTGAGAAAGCATGGTTGTTTTTTCCCCAGCAAAAAACTAAGTGCTTCCAAGGACATTGTTAAAAACACGTTGTGCTTGATAAAAGCTATAAATAAATAAATCTAAATAGAACAACCAAAGCTGTGAACGTCCTGCTATGTTTGATACAGGCGCACAGCCAACCATGTTGAAGAGTAATTGTGGTAGCATTCTCCGAAAATCTCTAGGGAGATGTAGAGGGGTTTGAATAGTTTGATATATCATGCAGAGTCAGGAAAGCTACATAAGCAAAAAAAAAAATGCATGTCAAAAAATAAAGAATTGTTTTGAAAAAGCCTCTAGAGAAATTCATAAGGTGACATTTTCCCCAGCCTATTCTTTCTCCCAACACAGAATAGATATTGTAGATGAGAATAGTTCATACATCCATGGATTAAATTAACATTCAAGCCAATTGTTAGGAATTGGCAAAATCCAAGACACTTTGTTTTTTATGAACACTAATCATTTCAATTCAGCTCTCCCATGGGTCCAAAATTCCTCTAGAGAGGAGAAAATTTTCAAAATGATTTAGCTTTGAGCATAGAGCCAGGTATATATTTGAAACACATGCTAAAAAGAAAAGAAAAAAATCAGGAGTTGCCATTTAGTATACTGTATGTCCTCTTGAATTTTATGCAAATGATGGGATCATTAGTTTGCTAGAGAAAACATCGCTATCAAATAAAGTGTGTCATTATTACCATAGAGGTTGCATGGCATTCTCGTTGTCATTTATTTATTTGTATAAAACTTATAGCTCATCTTTCCTCCAGGAGCAGAAGGCAGCGTGTATATTCTTTCTTTCTTTCTTTCTTTCTTTCTTTCTTTCTTTCTTTCTTTCTTTCTTTCTTTCTTTCTTTCTTTCTTTCTTTCTTTCTTTCTCTTTCTTTCTTTTCCTTCCTTCCTTCCTGCCTTCCTTCCTTCCTTCTTTAATTTTTTTGTCGCCATAACAAAAGGCTGAAGGAAAGTGACTGTCCCAAAATCATCCAGTAACTTTTGATGGCTGAAAGTGTTTTTCAAGTTGGGTTATTCTGCTTCAACACCCCAAACACCTTAATCAGTATGATATAATGTGGTCCACTGAGGGGTCCTTGGGCTTGCTTACTTTCTTGCAGATGTTTCATTACCCTAACTAGGTAACATCATCAGTGTTAGTAAGGAGCAAACAACTGTCAGTTCATATTCTGTGTGGGTGGGGCAGAGGTCTAATACAGTGATGGAATTCAAAAAAAATTACTACCAGTTCTGTGGGTGTGGCTTGGTGGGCACGGCAGGGGAAGGATACTGTAAAATCTCCATTCCCTCCCAATCAGCTGGGACTCGGGAGGCAGAGAATAGATGGGGGTAGGGCCAGCCAGAGGTGGTATTTACCGGTTCTCCAAACTGCTCAAAATTTCCACTACCAGTTCTCCAGAACTGGTCAGAACCTGCTGAATACCACCTCTGGTCTAATACGAAGTAAAGAAGAAGTAAGGAATGGCTCAGAAGGAAATAATGTCGCTATCAAAACAGTTTCAATCTTTGTCTCTCAGAGCATGCCACATTGAAAAAATCTCAGAACATGCCCACTGAAAAAAAATGACAAAAAAAGAGTGACCTAGAATCTTTTTTTTTTAAAAAAAACCATTTCTATCAACTTTTCAGAAAGAAGAGATTGCACAAAGTGTTCAGACTATCATGACCACCATGAATAAAAGCCTTAATGGTCATTTCAGCTTCATTTTAATTGTTCGTGTGTTCTACCACATCAACATTTTTAGAAAACGATTCTGGCAAATTGGATGAATGATTATGAATTTATAGGTCATGAATATGCAGTGAAAGCATGTTGCCTCAGATTAATTTATAACCCGCACCTTTGTAAATATTTATTATAGCCTTATCCCTGTCACCAGTAGGTTATATAAAATTGAAGGCTTTTCAAGACTTTTCCCCTTGGTTTACCATTCCCTTTTATCATAAACTTTTCCCCATTTTATGGAAAGACTACAAACGCCATATTTTCTCCTTGAGTTCTTGAATTCAACATTACATTTAGAATTCGCTGTCGTTCTACATTTTTTTTTATCCTGCATTTCGTGCTGTTCGCTTACATCTATATTTTTCATCAGCTTTCATTTGTATAAATACATTTCTTTTTTCTGTTTCTCCTTTTTGCATTTCAAGTAAGCACTTCTGCATTGATTTAGAAATGACAAGGTTTTTTTTTAAACCACTCCAGGTGGGATTGTTCATATGATTGCATAAAAAATTTTCTTCTTCTTCTTATTATTATTATTATAGTGTTTTGCTTATTATCATGTGGATTAATGTATGTCAGACAGGTTACACAATTCTTCAGATTTTTAAAAGCCTGTTAAGCTGAGATGCTTTGTGCACTGTTTTATTGGTATCCAGAAATATAGTTACGCTTCACTAACATTCATATTAAAAAAATAATTTTTAATACAAATTAATTTTCTTTTCTTTTTCTTGGTGTAAATTCTAGATTGGTATATTATGTGTGGATAGGCAGGTGATTAGGCAACCGCCTCATTTGGTAACTGATCGAAATTATGATGGTGATGGAAAAAAACAACTTTAAGATCAATCTTTTTATCTATAATTTTCACAGGTCTGTCAGGCAAAGGAAAGCTGAAGAAAGAGCATAAGTATAGTCACAAGTTCAGTTAGTCATTACTTTGCTGAGTGATTGAGGCATTAGTTCAAATTGTGGCCCTTTTCCTCAGAACAATGAAAGCCATTTGTTTTCTAAAAGAGGAATTATTTTCCCAAAGTAACCAAAGTACATTGGGGAAAAAAAGTTATAATAGCTGCAGTTCAAAATACATACAAGACTTTTACCAGCATAACCAAACTATCTCCATGTGTTATATCCACACCTTTAAAACATGTTCCCATTTTCTTACCTGCTCCTGTTTTTTTATGTTAGATTTTAATTTTGTATTTTATTTGACATTTATACAGATTCCTTTTATCTGAACTTTTATTCTCAAATGCATAAATGCCCCTAATTTGTCTGTTTTATTTGTATTTTTTTTATGTCCCTCATCTTTATTCTAGTCATCTTAAAATTATAAATATTACTTTCAAGGACTCTGTTATTTATTATTATTCTTGTTGTAAAGAAACAAAAGCCAGCTAAAGTTGAACCCAAACTTTGATATATTTAAAGTACATCCACCGAACTCATTGAATTTTCTTAATCGTGACTAAAATCACATTTCACAGCTTTCAATGCCAAATTCAGCTTGAGGTTGGCCATGCTGAGAAACGCCTAACACCCAATGAAAATTTATCCAGGGTCTATGATTGTGGGCATGTGTGTGTGTGTATGATTGTGTCAGTGGTGGGATTCAAAAAATTTCACTACTGGTTCTGTGTAAGTGGCTTGGTGGGCATGGCATGGATTGGTGGGTGTGGCTTAGTGGGTGTGGCAGGGCAAGGATACTGCAAAATTTCCTCCCATTCAGTTGGGACTCAGGAGGCAGAGAATAGATGGGGGCAGAGGTAGTCAGAGGTGGTATTTACTGGTTCTCCGGATTACTCAAAATTTTCACTACCGGTTCTCCAGAACTGGTCAGAAACTGCAGAATACCACCTCTGGATTGTGTGCATGTGTTTGTTTGTTTTATGAAATGAAGGAGAGGTCTCCCACTGAACAAGAAGAGGCTTGCTAGCCCAAAGCTAGGATCAAGTCTTGATTTAATGTTGAATAAACTAAGATGAGTGAGACCAAAGGGTATATAATACACTTTAAAGCATATGAATGCTCAGTCATTGTTAATCAAGAGAAGATTACAGCCAAGACCAGAAATGGGAAAGTGCATGCTAAATCTACTAATAATCAACATCATTTCTCCCATATTTATTAACGCTCCTTGTAAAGAGGCCATGGGAAGATAATTTGCACTTTCCTTCATGCAAAGAGTGCAAATAGTTTTATTAATGGAGCAGTAATAATGAACATATAAAAAGATGCGCTAAAGCACACTGATGGACAGAAAAGATATTTCTAGAAAGTACATTCAAAGCAAATAAAAAATGAATATGCTGTTAAATATTACCATTTCTATTAGATAGCTCAACAATCCATATAGGTACTTAAGGGATTTACGTATAGGCATAAAATACAAATGTAGAGATATGGTCTTCACAGCCTTTTGTGGTAATTACTTGCCATAGGAAAAAGAGAACATGTTTGAATGCAACAAAACCATAGAAAGACAAAAGTGCAGATTAACTTTAATGGAGCTCAGCTCAGGAAGGTTACAGGGATAAACCATTAACTTGGTAGAATATTTGCCCCAACTGCCTTCTGAGATAACTTCTTGACTTACCGGTCAAGCCTTCCACCCTATGTGTCATAGTGATCTCCCATTCAAATATTCTGCAGAACTGAATCTACTTCAGGTTTTAAGATTGACCACAAACTAATTTCTGCACAACATGAGCATTTCAGACCAGATCCCGATACCACAATTCAAGGGAGTATTAACTCCTGGGTTAAACTCTTCATTCTTGCTCATTTAAGGTGGCTGATGGGAAAAGGAAACAGTCATTAGCCCCAAACCATTCTAGGAAATTTAATTAAGTTAACTAATCCCTGACTGTCTTAGGTTGTACTATGACACTAGGATAGGAGAGGATTAAGATTAGAATTAGAATTAGAATGAATTAGGATAGGATAGGATAGGATAGGATAGGATAGGATAGGACACGACACGACACGACACGACACATAACTTTATTGGCCACGTTGTTTGGACACATAAGGAATTTCTCTCTGGTGTTGAAGTTCTCAGTATACATGCAAAGCAACAAAATAATATAATCATAACATACCAATAGGAGAAGATAATAGAAAAAGATGAGAAAGATAATAGTACTACAGCCATACTACATGGGTAAATATCCTTAGACATAAGACAGTACTGTGGTAATTAGGTGTTCAGCAGAATGATAGTACGATGGGGAAAAACTATCTTTGTGTCTTGTTGTTTTGGCATGCAATGCCCTATAGTGGCATTAATAGTCCTACATTCCAGTTAAGCTTATCGCAAATACAACCAAAATGTAAGAGATTATTTCCTATTTAATTCTGAACCAAATGGTAACCTTCTGGTGACTGTAGGCAAATATTTCTTCCTCCCCATTATCTGCCAAATGAGGAAAATTAATTTAACACATTTATATCACACCCCAACTCATAGTGACTTCAGGCAGCTTACAACATTTAAAAAAAAGCCAAAGTATGAAACCCATACAATCCTACCTTCCCGCAATTAGATGATACATCTTAAATGTTGTCAGAGCCTAAGGATTATATTTCAAGCCTCTGAAATATTGAAAGTTATTATACAATGTATTTTTGTTCTTTTATTTCTAGTGCAAATCCCAAGACCGTTTCCATAAAAATCATAAAATACAACTAATCTGGAAATACAGCCACACTTTTAAAACCAGATGCTCCCCCTACAAGGCTATGCAACACATTGTTAATATAATATTCACAAAACTACAACTATTGTTATCACTTGTCACATCAATGTTCTTTATGATGATCAATGTACAGATTAATTACAGAAAAATGTTACCCTCGGGCCAACTACAACATGTGAAATAGAATGAGAGAAAAGGTTAATCAGAATTGTGGAGGGTTTATATATATATATATATATATATATATATATATACCTCTCACAAATATGCACTGGTCCAGGTTGAGCACACACATCCTGATTTAATAACACCTAATTTTTAATGCACAACTGACTGGCTGCCTTTTCCATCCTTCCTTCATGTGAATAATGAAGCAGTGCTCTATGGTTTTCCATGATCGGTAAGCAGGAATAATTGCTAATGGCTTCTAAACAAGGCAGCTGTGATGACCCAGGGCGTGGCAAGAAAGCAACACAGCTAGAGAACAGGTCAGACTCCCCTTTATTGCTCCAACTTTGCCCCCAAGCATCCCCACATTTACTACAAATCCTAGAGCAAAGCTCTCACACACACCTTCAACAGCCTCTGGCTGCGAGTAGTCCAGTAAGGAAGGTGAGCAAAGCACTAACCAAGGCCAGAAGTCCTGTAAGCAAAGTTTGCAAAGCAGTAACCAAAGCAAGAAGCCCAGTTAGCAAGATGAGCAGAATAATAAACCAGAGCAAGAAGTTCAGCGAAGCAAGCAAACCAGGCAAGCCCCACAAGACAGAGTACAGTAATCTCTAGGCATTGGCAAGTGCCCACAAGGCTCCCCAGTTGCCTTTTCCCAACAAATACCCTCCCACAGGCATCTCCTTACATCTCAGTCCCCAGGTCTGTCTTGTGATGGGGGGCAGGGCTCTCTCCTCCCTCATAGCTGGCTCAGTCTGCGTTGTTCTCACCTTCTCTCATCTCTTTGTGCTCTAGGATCTGGAGGGGGTGGTCCTTGCTCATCGTCTGAGCTCTGTCTCTCATGTTCATCTTGCCCCTGTTCCTCCCTGTCTACAGGCTGTTCTAATCCTGAAATGCCTTGGCCTGACTGGCCTTGACCTTCCCCATTTTTCTCCGCAGCCAACAAAGCTGCCCCCTCGATCTCTCTTGGCTCAGGTTCCAGCTCATCTTCCCCTGCAGATTCAGGCTCCAATGAGGGCATGACATCAGCATCTTTGAGCCTCAGTCATTCCACCGATATCCATCCGCCCTTGTCATATCTTGGGATGAGACAGGAAGAGGCACATTGTTAAAGCATGTAATTATTCCCAGATGGGTGAACTGTTTTAATGTCCTTTCCCATCACTCTCTATTCTATACTATTCTACGTATTGAGAGCACCAAGGGAAATGTACAATGTTCATTTAAACACACTGGACAATTATAGATATTAACCTGCCTGTCTCAGCTGATGCAATTGGGAGAGCCAGGCTGGCTGAATGGTTTAAAGGCTCCTGCCTGATATGCAATACAGCCCCAGTTCGAATCCCAGTAAGAGTATGACTAGCTGATGAGAGCTAAAAAGCTCGAAATAGATCTATCCTAGTCTCTCTGATTTATTTATTGATCAGCTCATCAAACTAACACACACACACACATATACACACACACATACATACATACATACATACATACATACATACATACATACATACATACATACATATATAATTGTTTCCACAACACCCTGTTAGGGCCCAATTAAGGGAAGAAGCATACTGCTTTTCCCTTTCTGCCTTTCGGCTCATCACCAGAGACCATCTAGACAGAAAGCCATGAATTCCGTTGTGTAATTTTTTTTATATGTGTGTTACGTTTTTGAGCTGATCAATAAATAAGTCAGGGAGACTAGGATAGATCTATTTCGAGCCGAAAGGCAGAAAAGGAAAAGCAGTATGCTTCCTCCCTTAATTGGGGACCTAACAGGGTGTTGTGGAAACAATTATATATAACTATTCTCCTGTCTCAGCTGACAAGAAGAGAACCTGGCTGGCTTAATCGCAAGGCTCTCGCCTGGCATGTAATACAGCCCTGGTTCAAATCCCAGTAACGGTATGGCTAGCTGATGAGAGCTAAAAAGCTCGAACTTATTGACTTATTTATTGATCAGCTCAAAAATGTAAAACACACACACACACATACACACACACACACACACACACACATATATACATATATATATATATACCTACAGTACATTATACAGGAACCAGCAAAAAATCCAGTTCCTATATATACTGTAGGTAAGATTAGAGAGAAACAGAGAGAATGGAAAGAAGAGAGGACTTCATTTATGCATAGGACAAAGTGCCTGTAACAGCTTTGCAATTATGGAAGTCATTGAAGAAGTTAAATATGCTGCCATTGATTGTTCCTGCTTTGCTCGTGGCATTCCTACTCACAAAAGCCATAATGTTAAATTGGTAATTTTTCCTCTGAGAGAGTGTTGTTATGTAGAGGGGGGAAACAGGCAAGACTGCAAAATCAACCTAATTGCAAATATATACCTAGTTGTACTAATGCCTCCTTTGCAAAGTATTCACAGCCGCTAGTAATTTAAGAACTTCCTTTCACCTCTCTGACTTGATAAGAAAAGTCTCTGCGAATTCAAAGCATTAAGTTGAGTACAGCTTTGCTGTTTCATGCCACAATTGCTCAGCTAGCTTGTTTACTTCTTCTGTATGTTCTACCCACCCTGAATTTAAAAAATGTATTAAGTCACTTTGTCATGGTAACACAGCCATTCTAGAATGAGTTTTTCCTTAAGCAGTCATGCTTCGTGTGATAATAGTGGAACAAAAAGGAGAAAAAAAACGTAGCTGAACTGGTCCAGATCATCTTATCTTCCACACTGGAAGCCTAGTTGCTTGATGGCACAGAATTATGAAGGAAGACAACCTATTCATGACATGGGGGCACTGTGGGATAGGGATCAGCATGGGACACAATCCCAAGAGTGAAGTCAGGAGCATGGAAATGAGACAAGCATCTACAGTGCCACATGGATGTATCAAAAGTTTGGAAATGAAAAAAAAAAAGAATGGAGCAATGGGCAATTCATTGCTAAACCACAGCTGCACAATGGAAATAAGATCAGGGAATTCTTAATTCCCAAATCTAAATGTAAATGTACATCAGGAATATTTTAGGAGGGACTTATATTTCAGGCTATTGGTGGTCAGTAGATGGGGGAGGGGGAGGGGGAGGGAGGAGGAGGAGGAGGAACAAGAAGAATTAGAGGAAGAGGCAGAGGAAGAAAAGGAAGAGGAGGAGGAGGAGGAGGAGGAAGAAGAAGAAGAAGAAGAAGAAGAAGAAGAAGAAGAAGAAGAAGAAGAAGAAGAAGAAGAAGAAGAAGAAGAAGAAGAAGAAGAAGAAGAAATAATAATATATGAAACTAAAATATCAAATCTAAGTAGGATGGGACGGATTAAAAAAAAAACCAAAGTGGATATGACATTACTGTAAAGTTGAGTTTCTGTCACTTTTTTATACATATCACGCATATGATGGATATAGAAAAAGGGATGTCACACATTCATAGCCACCATATTGACTTTTTGACACTCCCCCAGTGGCTGCCCCTGAAAGAGGCCAAAAGGCTTCAAAGAGTGCACTCTGCAGCTCACTGAGCCTTTTAAAGCTTATCTTTACAGGAGTTAAATACTTTAAATCCTGGAACTCAGTCAAATAAGTTTCTGAACACATTTTGGTGAGGGGTGAGGATGGCAGCAACTTGCGAAGCAACACACTACACTTACAGTCTGTTAATTGCTTAGTTCTTCTATCAGTGAGGGCCCCGCTTCAAAGCTCCTTGCTTTTCCCCATATATGGGTTAATTAGCTGCTTTTAAGGTTATCCTTTTCCATCTCTGGGTTACTTAGATGCTTTTAAACGCTGTCTTCCTTACCATGTGTTAATTACAACGGGGATTCAACACTCTGTTCCTTCAATTGTCAGCCAATTTATCAAACAACTTTCCTAATATAACTTCCACATACCCTTTTCCCTATTTCCTCTCTAAGCCTGGATGTCTGGCTAACTTGCTAACTTAGGTCAAGCCACTCATCCTTCTGTGGGCAAGAAAGGTTAATATACTGAAGGAGGAAGGGAGATGTAGAGCTATTGCATAAGTAAGGAAATAGATTTTTCTATCCATTTGCTTCGTTTCTCATTTGCAGCACTTGCTATATCCATCAGGAAAAAAAAGTATGCATTTTGTGTGATTCCCCGCCCCCGGTATGCAGGGTTGTTTTTTTTCTCCTTCATGTGCTACTTTTAAAGCCATTTTCCTCTTATGTAACCTGTTTTATGTACACTTCTACTTATATGTTAAAATGCTTTCTATTTTTCTGAGCTACGAACTCTTTAAAGTGTGTCTTTAAAGTGTGCTTTCTGCTTCTTCTAACAATTCAGGAGATGAAAATATAATGGAGGTATACTTTGAAAAACAGGAATGGAATGAATATCTCAATAATCCATATTGAGCATGTTGACTGATATTTGAAGAGTTATGAACAAAAGGAGCAAGCCACTTCAAAAGCAGAATCTGAAATGTGGTTTCTTATGACTCATTTACATGATGGGTTGGCAGTTCTGGAAGCTAATCGAACGTTATATGGTACTTTTTCTACTCCGATGCTTCTTTAATAAAGAAAGGGCATCTAATCCAGATAGTTGGATGTGTGAATCTGAAGCCTGTATATTGAAAGAAGCTGTGGAGTTGTAAATCTACAACCTTGAACTCTTGGAGTCTACTGTTGATGCCTCTTCTCCAACTGTAATCAGCTATAGGAGAAAATCTACACATCAAGATTCAGCATTATTTGAGACTAACTTCCACTTGCTGTATGTTCTGCATGTTACCCAAACACATTGGTCATTCTGCAATGGGTGTGGGGAGTAGAGGAACTAGGCAAATCTGTGGGGAGGTAGGTTTAGAACTCCACATGATCTGAATTCCATATAGAATATTTATACAAATGATTTACAACTAATAAGTAATTGCTAGAACTCTATTGTCTGAACCCTATTCCTACAGGATTTTTTTGCCTCAAGGCATTGCATCCTCTATTTGCTCAGGGACATTGCAGTTAATCCAGTGGTAAAATTCAATTTTTTTTTTACTATCAGTTCTGTGGGCGTGGCTTGGTGAGTGTGGCAGGGGAAGAATACTGCAAACTCCTCATTCCCTCTCCACTTCTGGGGGAAGGATATTGCAAAATCCCCATTCCCACCCCACTCCGGGGCCAGCCAGAGGTTGTGTTTGCTGGTTCTCCGAAATACTCAAAATTTCCGCTACCATTTCTCCAGAACCTGTCAGAACCTGCTGAATTTCATCCCTGATTTAATCTATACTTCTGTTCCTACATAAATGTGGGAACAGAAACATTAATTTTCTGTTCCCACATTTATTATGTAGCACATTGGAGATTGGCAACATATAATCCAGATTATCCAGATTATCATACATCCACCAAATTCAAAAGCATGTGGGATGTGATCTTCTGGGGAAGTAGGGTTTTTTGGAGGGATGGAGTTCCATATTCCATTCCAGACCTTAGCTTCAAAAATGGCTAGCACAAATGCTACATCATGGTAACCACTTTTTTACATCAGAATGGAATAATTTTGGGCTAAGAGATCTCCCCCTTTTTTGTGTTATATAATATAACAATGAGGTCAAGATGAGCATGCATTTTAAAAGTTAAATACTTTGAATCAATTATATGCATTAAAACACCCACTTCTTTTCTTCTAGTTTAAATTAATGAGGACGCCGATTCTTTTTCGATCACTTACATTTTAAAAAGGCACTCAGAGACATTCAGAGAAACTCTTGGCTTTGAGAAGCACGATTTAAAGGCAGGCAATTAAAAGTCTGTTGCACAATGATTAGAGTTCATAGGAATTTTGCTGTTCTGTAGGGCAATTTTACTGAGAAATGTATTTATTTTTTCCCTGAGAACTTTGCAGAAGCAGCTTTTGCAGAAGCTGATCTTTTCCCAAACAAACAAATTTTTAAAAGAAAATTAGCTGTCATGCTTGCATTTGGAACATCCCAATCCTGCCCTTGCTGCCTTAATGGAAGGGAAAGTGAAAATATTGATAGGCAGGTAAATATGGTGCTTATTTTTTCCCCTCCTCGGTGTGGTTCCCATCCATTTGCTTTCATTAGATTATGAGTCAATCAATTGGAGAAGAAATGTGATAGTCTAGATTGGCAAGAGGAGAAAGATTTGTCTCCTTTCATATTTATTTATTTTATTTATTCTTGCATTACTTTACAGGAATTTCTCCTTGATCGAATCTCAACTATTAGATTGTGGATTTCATCTTGCATTGTAGCTATAGAGTGGATCTGGGCACTTTATGGCTCCCAAGTCATATCCAGTGCTTTGGCTGTCCGTGTCCAGCCTATTTGAGGTCAATCAGAAATTAGAAATCAAATGTAAATAAGTGTGTTGCAGGGGGTGGAAGAAGAAGAAGCCAAATAATAATAATAATAATAATAATAATAATAATAATAATAATAATAATAATAATAATAATAATAATAATAATAATAATAATAATAACAACAACAATAACAATAACAATAACAATAACAATAACAATAACAATAACAATAACAACAACAACAACAACAACAACAATAATAATAATAATAATAATAATAATAATAATAATAATAATAATAATAATAATAATAATACTTTTAATACTTATAAACCGCTCCCTCTCCCCATAGGTCCACTCTGTACATTCACCATGCATTCCTTCAGTTGGATGGCATCCATGAGAGGGTGAGGATGGAAAGCACTTTTGTGCATCTGTGCAGTACTCACCCATCACCTTATAAAAATATAAATAAACTGAACTAAACCTGGATTGCCCAGAGAAGATGGCAATGAAAGTAATCACATAAGGGGACCCAGGCTTGGCCACCCACTGCCACCTCAGTTGAAGCCCAGCCTTGTGGGAAAGCAGGTGGAGCACAGCCAGAAGGTTTGGCCCTCCACAACAGTCCCAGTTTCTTATGTGGCTCCTTGGGAAAATTAATTGCCCACCCTTGGTATAATGGCAAGAGAGGAGATGCAGTCTATCATATGTTCCAATGGGGTGGGATCAATTGCCTGTCATCAATGACCCATCAAGTACTCCAGAAAGTACCCCAGTCATCCCTCCATGTTGGATGACAGAAAGCTACGTCTCATTCCAGCATTATTGAACTTCTATTTCATGGGCTCCATGAGACATAATCACTTCTGCAACTTTCTGCTAGCATAGTAACCTCATTTGTCCTAGGTGGAAAGCATTTACCCTTTGATGCATGTAATTTTCTTCTCCTTTTTGTAAGGGAACATATTTTATCTTCCAGTTCCTGGTTGTGAAATCATCATCAGATTGAAGAATGGCACACCATTCATAAATAATATACTGCACATGAATTAAATGTGGGTATCATGATGGAATGCAAATGAAGAGACACTGCCTCTGATAGATGCATTAGGTCCTGCAAAGGATTTGAAAGTAACAGTTTTTAAAGACATTTTATACCTCCCTGTACTTATTAAGACTTGCTTTATACTAAGGCTACCTATAACATGCAGCATAACCCTACCATACATCCATATCCATGCATCCATCTATCCATCCATCCATCCATCCATCCACCCACCAATCCATCCATCAACCCATCCATCCATCCATCCATCCATCCAATTTATATAGCATTTCAACCTGTGTTGTGAGAATGTGACTTAAGGTGGTGTATAATGAAAGCATGTCATAAAATGAAAAAAGCATCTCCACAAACACATCATAAAAACAGTTTTAAAAATATCCTACAATTAAAAACACCAATCAGCCTTCCTAATGACAAGGTAGCAATACAGCCATTCCACTGACTCACTACTTCCTTCCATTCCAAAGCCTGATTGCACAACCAGGCTTTAAGGAATACAGGTTTTATACTCCAAGAAATAAAAAAGGTAGCCAGTCCCACCTTAGGTAACTGATGTTCCAAGTGTGGGCCATGGCAGTAAAGTCCCTTCTCCTGGTCCCACCAAATATAACTCCTTGCACTGGCAGGACCCTTTAAGCTGAAGTCCAAAGTTACAGAAAGGTAACCTATTTGAATTCTACCAGCCTCACTCCAGAGAAACCCTCCCAGAGGTGGTATTCAGCAGGTTCTGACCAGTTCTGGAGAACCGGTAGTGGAAATTTTGAGTAGTTTGGAGACCCCTCATCTATTCTCTGCCTTCTGAGTCCCAGCTGATCGGGAGGGAATGGGGATTTTGCAGTAACCTTCCCCTGGAGTGGAGAGGGAATGGAGATTTTACAGTATCCTTCCCCTGTCACACCCACCAAGGCATGCTCTCCCAGCCATGCCACGCCCACCAAGCCACACCCACAGAACCGGTAGTAAAAACAATTGAATTCCACCAATGAACCTTCCTTAGACTTGCAAAGGCAGACAACACAAATAGCAGGCATTTTAGTTGGGGCAAAAGCCAAAACCCTAAAATGCAGATATAGGTAATTCAAAATCCAGGTATTATAAAGAGACTTTCCTTGCAACAGGATTATATGTATCCTTGTGAATTCAGGATGTTTCTTCATCACTGTTTCTAAATATGTTTTGAGAATTGGAACACACTATCATCTCTTGAAAAACAGAGGACTTCTCCTTGGTTTGTCCATCAATGATTCCATCGGAAGCTCCAGGCAAATATTAGCAGGCAAAAGAACTTTAATAAATAATAGATCCTGATGAAGTCAGTCCTTTTAAGTGAGTTAAATGTAATTTAACAAATTGTGGTTCAGAGAGAGGACTTTCAAGATGAAGACAAACATATAATGATGAATTGCTTCAGCTTTCATTTCTTCCAATAAACTGCAACTTCTATATTAAAATGGTTTCTGGAGATGTGTAGGAAAGCTGCTTTGCACATGCTGATATTTTTTTTAATGAGAATAGAAATTATTGTGTTGGTCTGTTCTTTCTTTCAGGAAAGGCCATTCTGGATCATTTTATTTTTTTTAAAAAGTCAGGAAGATTACTCTCCTGGTTTGCATGCCCAAAATGGATTACTTAGTCTTAAACCGTTCTGCAGCTGCTTCAAAACCAGAATAGACTTTTTTTGTATTCCAAAGTATACTTTTGGTTTCAAATTGAGCTTTGACCAGGTAAAGATAAATCTGGGGTAGGCAGGGCTATTCTATGTTGAACACGCAACACTGGCTTTGAATTGGAAATAGAGGAATTTGAGCCTCAAATGTTTCAAATTCAAAACATTCTCCATATGTTTACTTTTCACATTTTCCTGACAAAATACACCGCACTACTAAAGATACAACATTATTTATCTGAATGGTGTATTTAGTTTTAGAAAGTGGCTTCAGCAGATGCTTTGATAATAGCTTTGTTTTTTCTAGTACAATCATTGTTTCTAAGGAGCAAAATAATTTTGTGCTAAGATCTTAGCGTGATGGACTGAGAATATCGAACAATTTCTATTTTCTACAGTATATCATTTCATAATTTCATATTGTGGCACACAGCCTTTATCATTTTTAGACCAGAGATCATGAATCATGCAAGGCTTGCTACAAAGATGTTTACCTTCAGTGACTATGGTTTAATACCGATGTTGTCTAATAAATAGGTACCACTTTGGCAGGAAAGTTACTGCGTTCCATTAATTTCACACTGGCCACATGATGATGGAAGCATCTCTCAGACAGCGCAGGTTTCCTCAGCTAAGAATTGGAGATGAGCACTACCCCCTTGAGTTAGTCATGACTGGACAGGGGAAACCCTTAAACTCCAAAACCTGATCCCACAAGTTTTTGTCCTCTCCAAACTTGCAAACCTGAAGAGACTGAGCTCCATAATCAGAGTTCCCTAAGTGAATGTATAGCTTCAAACATGTAGAACAGCACATAGCATGACCCTTCTCGGACCACACCACTGAATCTAATATATTAAAATTACATTACGTTTGTAACATAAAGTGGTTTGACATGTCCAGGTATCAGTGGTGGATTTCAAAAATTTTTTAGAACTTCTTCTGTAGATGTGGCCTGCTTTGTGGGAGTGCCTTGCTGGCTATGTGACCGAGTGGGAGTGTCTTGCCGGCCATGAGACCGAGTGGGAATGGCTTGCAAGCCATGTGACTGGGTGGGCGTGGCCAACTTGAAAAATGCGGTGAAACTCATTTAACAATGCTCTTGCTTAGCAAGCAAAATGTTGGCTCAGAAACTCTGGCATTTGAAGCACTCAAATCTTAAAGCTAAGTTACAAGACCCTTGCACCCCTAACCCTTTAGAGAGAGAAAAACCCAGGGGTGTTCAAACCTGACAACTTTAAGACTTGTTTAAGACTAAATATTTACGTCAATACTAGCAGAAAGATTAAAGATTTTTCTAAATGAATACATCCACCAAGATCAAGATGGATTTTTGCCAAACAGATATCTAAGAGATAATATTAGAATTATTATGGATATAATGGAATACTATGAAACACAAAGAAATGGTCTTGATGTTTCTGGATGCGCAAAAAGCATTTGAACGAGTTAATTTGGATTTTATTCTGTGGCAAGTTAAGGAGATGGACTTTGGATCTAAGTTCTTACAAGCTATTCGAGCACTCTATAAGTCACAATATGCAAGAGTGCTAATTGAAGGTGAAACAACAAAAGAGATACAAATAGGCAGGGGGATGAGGCAAGGGTGTCTGATGTCCCCACTGCTGTTTATTCTAACATTGGAACCTCTATTAAATAAAATCAGACAAGATAAAGGAGTAAAAGGAACTAAAATTAGAAAAGAAGAATTCAAATTACAAGCGTTCGCAAACGCTCTTGTTTTTATATTAGAAGACCCAATGCTATCGGGGCAAAATTTGCTAACAAATATTGAGGAATTCGGTGCTGTAACACGTCTGCAAATCAACAAAGATAAAACTAAATTGCTCGCAAAAAATATTAAGGGGACACGAAAACTGAAGGTAGAGAATATATTGAGAATACAAATTATATAAAAAATAAAATACTTGGGTATATGGTTGACTTCAAAATGTTTTTCAATAAGGAGAAGCAACTATGACAAACTCCTCTTGCAAATGGAACAGGGCTTAGACCGGTGGAGGAATGTACAACTATCCCTGCTAGGAAGAGTGGCAGTGATAAAGGCACATGTGCTTCCAAAATGGATATACCTTTTCCAAATGGCTACTGCAAGATTAGAGAGAATTTTTTTTAATAAAATGGACCAGATACCTGGCAAGTTTATTTGGCAAGGGAAAAAAACCACATACAGTGGTACCTCGGTTCACGAACGCCTCTGTTCACGACCAATTCGGTTTACGAACAGAAATTTTCCTCAAAATGTGCTTCGGTTCACGAACTCTGCTTCGGTTCACAAACAGGAACCGCGGCCATTTTTAATGTATTCCTGGCTGTCACATGGTTGTGACTTCTTGTAGGAAGATCGTAGAGAGAAGAAACCACAGAAAAAAGCCCCAGCACGCACACTGTGAGTACTTTCAGTGACTTTTTTTATTTTTGTTATGCTTTTAGCATATGGAAAACTGTGCCTCGGTTCACGAACAATTCGGTTCGCGACCAGAGTCAGTTCACGAATTAAGTTCGTGAACCGAGGTACCACTGTATTAAAAGAAAAATGATGCAGGAGCATAAAACAAGGGGAGGTTTGGGGCTCCCAAATTGGGAGTGGTATTATCAAGCCTCTTGCCTGGTTTGGATAAAGGATTGGATAACACTGGAGAGGAAACACATATTAACAATTGAAGGATACAATTTACAGCAGGGATGGCACTACTTTCTTTGGCCAACCAAAGAAGGTCAGTATAAATACTTTATGAATCATTATGTAAGGGGATGTTTGAGCAAGATATGGGATAAGATTAAAGGATTGATGTACAGGAAGATTCCATACTGGATCGTGACTCTTGAAGCGATTATGTACCCAACTCTATACAATTTGGACAAACTTGTGACGTATAGGGAACTGCTGGATGGCGGAGGTAATCTTAGATCCAAAACAGATTTACAATCACGGGGAATTAATCTGGACTGGTGGGCATATACGCAAATACAATCAAGATACCAAAAAGACAAAGCTAAGTGGGGAATCTTTACCTCCACACAAGAGTTCAGCAAGGCCCTTTTGGAAACTAATTAAAAATGTATTACTAAAGTATATAACATCTTGCTAACTCGAAATATAGCTGATGAAATTGTCAAACACTTGATGGTAGCCTGGTGGAAAAACTTTGGGTATTCACTGGATCTTGAGAAGTGGCAAGAAATATGGAGTAAGACAGTAAAATTAATGATGGCAGTGATGCTCTATAGATGGCATATACCACTAGCAAGAATCATGAAGATGTTTCCTGGAACACCTGAAGAATATTGGAAATGCGAGTCAGTAAGGGGCACATTCTATCATCAATGGTGGACATGTCCACAAGCCCAAAGATATTGGTGTAAGATAAAGGATTGGCTTATGGAGATCATGGGAGTTACTTTTCAACTAAAACCAGAGGTTTATTTACTGGGGATAAACCCTGGTGACATAAGAAGGAAAGAATGGTATCTTTTTATACATATTATCACTGCAGCTAGAATAGTATACACGCAGTTTTGGAAAGGGAAGGAACTACCATCAGACCAACTAATTATCAACAAAATCTTCTGGTGTGCTGAATGTGATAGATTAACATATATTCTTTTTTTTTTTATATTGAAAAAGTTTTATTGGTTTTACAGTTTTTCAATAGGGTGGGGTAAGGGATACAGAAAATTTTTTGAGAGCATTCACGTCAAAGTCGTCGGCCCTTCTGGAACTTCAATATAAATCAATAACAAAACATTGTTCATAACACTACAAAGTGAAAACAAGTACATGTTTCTAAGTTCTCAATTCTATGCTGTCAGTCATTTACAAAAATCCAGATACACATGTTATACAATATTACTCAAAAATCAAAGCAAAGTTATTTTTTTGATCTAAGTCTCTTGGCTATTGGGTCTTCTATCTCACCCTCCGGGCCCCCAGCGGGCGGGGCCGTGGCTCCCTCCGTCCCCCCTGAATCTTCCCCCAGGGCAGAGGAGTGTTTTTTAAGAAAGGCTTCCGCCTCAGCAACTGTTTTAATCCTCACTCTTCCTCCTTCCCAGAACACCAGCATCCCTTCGGGCGTCACTCACTTAAACCAGATCCCGTGATCAAACAACTTTTTGGACAAGAAGGAAAATTTCCTTCTCGATTCTCTAATCTTTCTAGGGATCTGCTTCAAGATGGTAACCTCCTTTTGTTGGTAAATTAACGGACCCCCCCTTTGCCCTTTCAGGATTTCCTCTCTGGTTGACCTTCTAACAAATTTAACATGTATCTCTCTAGGTACTTCATTTATCCTGGCATATGCAGAATTTATTCTATAGGCTAGGTCAATGTCCCCCCTAATCTCATCCTTGGGTTTCTGTAAATAGTCTGCTAAAATTGTGCTCATGAGATCAGGGAGACATTCACCAGATTCCTCAGAAACATTCTGAAATCTCAAAAAATATGTCATCCTTTCCATATCCATCCTAGACACATGCCCATTTATTTCCACAACCTCATTTGTGACATTTTTAATCTCTCCCTTAGCCCCCTCCAGCCCCCCCTCCAATTCTTCATTCTTTTGTGTGTTCTCCAGCACTTGCTTCCGCGTATCCAATAACTCCTTTTTAAAGTTGATATTTTCTGCCCTCTGAGCCTTGATTTCTTGTACCAAAGTTTGTATAACCGATTCAAGAGAAGCCATCCTTAGTTCTAAGCTTGCCAGTGCTGATTCTTGTGCCATGATTAGCTGTAAAAGTTGGTGCCACTAAAATGGCGTTTTTAGGGTGGAGCTGTTAAGGCAGATCAGGAGCCAAAAGTTCAGTTCAAAGTTGTAAAGTTCAGGAACCAAGAGAGAAACAATTTTCCAAATCAATAAGTATAATAACGAAGGCACTCCAGAAAAGAAATCACAAATCCCCCAAAAAAATTTTTACTTTAGTAACCAGAGGAAGTCCAAGTCACAAAGAGACGCTGGAAATTTTCCATAAGTAAAATAGTCACTCAGGGACAAAGAGAAGCCATCTTCCGCCGTCCAAGCTCAAAGCCCAAAGGGGAGAGTGGTTAAAGAAATTGTTTCAGCCAGACCTAGAAACTCTGTTGCAAATCAAGCCGCAAATCACTTTCCCTTGTACAAACAGTCCGGATTGAAAATATCCGCTTCCTCGCAGCGAGGAGCCATTTTCAAGTGCCGCTTAAATCCGAGGGGGGGTTTTACAAGCAAACACCCCCCCTCCAAGTCCTTTCAGCCAGGCTGACAGCAGAAAAAAAAAGTTTTAAATCACTCACTCTCCCCTTCATAGTCAAAGCCCCAGGCAGCCTTCCGACCCAGGCGATCCTCTCTCTCCATGTTAACGAATGGTGCCGTCTGCCTTTGGCGAAGGGAAATCCCCCTGCAGCATGTCCTCCTTCACCTGAGCCGAAGACAAGGGTCGCTGCCCTACTGCCGTGGGGAGAGCAACCCAGGCAAGCTGGCCCTATGGGAGACCCCCGAAAAAACAGGGCGTCTCGCCCCCGTGGGGGGGCAGAAAAAGCAACAAAACGGCGAGCGAGCGCTAGGCTCGCCCGTCGCCGCTGGAGCCGGAACCGGAAGTCAACATATATTCTTAAAGATAGACAAGAAACAATATTTTACCAAAATTGGGGAAAATGGTACGAATGGATAGAGGTAAAAAGATTACGGGATAAGCGATAGGGAAAAATGTACAGTACAGATATGTAAATAGTAAATAAAATAAACATATGGAGCAGTAACAACTATAAGGAACTAAGGATTAATAAATGTAAGTTATAGATAGACAGAAATAACGGGAAATGTAGTAAGATGATATATGATGTTACTTTGTAACTGTATATATATAGGGGGTGAATCACTCCCAGTTGTATCTATGTAGTTTTGTCTTGTTAACGTCCTTTTTCTGTTTTCTTTTTTTCTATTCTTAGTTTATAATAATTTTTTAAAAAATGACTTGTGGATGGGTGGGGGGAAGGAGCTGGAACTGGTTCTAAAAGGCACTGTAGATTTGTGGAACCTCTTCTATAGAAGAGGTTAGAACTGGCAGGAACCCACCCCTGACAGCTATTCATGTGGCTATATTGCAATTATTACTACTTTTAATTAAGCCCTGATTGTTTATTCATCTTACCTCTTGGCTAGCAAAAGTTTGAAAGAAAACATGATGTCTCTTATCCTCTCTGTATAGCCACTTCCCCTCAGTGTCTTTTACTAACTTTCCTTGACTCTCTGAAGCGAGAAAGAAGCTTGATATAAGGTAAGCTTCAATGTTCTCCTTCAAATAGGAAACAAAGGAAGCATTGCAAAACGCATGGTAAAAATCAAAATCAGAAGTTGATCTTATATTGAAATAATAATAATCTGCATCCAATGGTGGGGGTTGTAGTGGTTGGCCAGACTAATTAGACCCCAAAGAAAAGTGTGTGGTAAAAAGGTGTTCTTGAGTTCAGCAGCATTGGTAGTCAAATTCCTTTAGATCAGTGGTTCTCAACCTGTGGGTGGGAACCCCTTTGGGGGTTTAATGACCCTTTCACAGGGGTCGCCTAAGACCATCAGAAAACACATATTTTCAATGGTCTTAGGAACCGAGACACCAATTTTATGGTTGGGGGTCACCACAACATGAGGAACTGTATTAAAGGGTCGCAGCTGGTTGAGAACCACTGATCTAGATATTCACTGTGCCATACATAAGCTGTTTATACCTTTGGGGGCTCTAGGTTACACTTCCTATCCAGGAGCTGATTGGTAGATGAATTGTATTAACTAACTAAGCACTACTATCCAAAACCATGCTTGCTGATTGGTCAGGTCTGTATTCCATCTAGATCCTTTTAGAATTTTTCTTCCCTTCTGCTTGACCGACATGGCCTAATAAGATCTGCAAGGAGAATCCAAATGCTACTCTTGGAAACTTTGCAGGTCTAGTTTCAGTTCTTCTTTGCTGTCCTATTTACAAGGTTCACTTGTACATGTTGTTTCAACAACCCTTATATAGATCATTTCTTCTGAGCCATTAAATTGCAAACCAAAACCAGACTTTCTTTTATGTGTGCTTAGTCATGTTTCCTTCAGCCCTAATCCATGTCCATTTTCCCCAGATACAAAGCCATGATGAATAGAAAAGTCTCATTATTATCCCGCAGAAATAGGTTACAAAAGGAGACCATTCTATGCATGACATTATTGGCTGCCTTAAAAAGAAGTTCAGAGTTTTAAAAGCTACCGAGTAAAAGAAGAAGTCTAGCTTTGCTCTTTCAGCCTTCTATGTGAAAACATTTATTTTTACATCAGGAAGCAATTTAACATATCCTCAGATGCTATCCAAATACATGCTGAATTTTTGGTTTTGCATATTGTCTTTCTGTACATTTCATCCATTGTTTATGATGCTTTGAATTACATTCACTACATAAATATAATTTAAAATAGATTGTGCTACCAATCAGCTATTGTTTAAACTTATTTCCCCCCAAAATCCAGTCTATAAGTATGTTTCAATGAAACCATTAAGTTATTATGTATTTGAGTTGCTCGATTAAAATAAACATTCAGATATTTTTCTTACATTTTCATTATGAAAAGGCATAATTTTAATCTAAGACACTTGCTGAACATATCAGCAGAAATATTGGAAACTGCTGCCCTCTATTACTTGGCAAGTTTTTAATTGAAAAGTAACGTGTGTAAAATGAAAAAAAAAGAGGTAAAGCCTTACTTCAATTGTTATTCAACAGATTGATCACACGTTACAAGGGGGGAAATTGCTAAGGAAAACATATTGAGCATCTGTCTCAAAAGTGTTTAAATCAATTGAAAAAAGCAAAGTTTATTTGACTTGTAGTTACAATCTAATTCTATTCAGACATTTTCTACAGGCTAAGTAATTACAATTAACCACTGATTAATGTTTTAATTGATAACAAATTAAGACATTCTTCAATTTTCTATGAGAGTGCAATACAGTATAATTAAACTAAGCAGAATTAGTCTCATCCTTATTTGACACTTATATAGAAAGTCATCATTTCAGGATGCATCTCAAGACATACAGACATCTACTAACAGTTAATGAATGATTGCCTTGACTTTTGTTTTACTTCTTCACGAGCCTTGTTTAAAGGATTTATTTTATATTCAGAGTTAGTTTCTTTGGCTAATAAATTGGAAACACTAGGAACAAAGTTTTGATTTCAGATTTTAAAAAAATTGCACCAGGTATCCCAGCCACCGTAATTTATAAAGACAATAATGTGTCTTCATAAGTTGGTCACTATGGTTAGAGTGTTAAGGTTAAGTCTCGGAAGACCCAAATTCAACTCAGCTAGTTAGCACAGAAGATACCTTTTGGTGAATCACTATTTTTCATTCCAACCTACGGTGTAAAGAAGCTGTAAGAATAAAATAAGAGATGCCTTACTTTGTCTACTGTCACTGCTTTTCAGAAGGTAGGTAGGTAGGTAGGTAGGTAGGTATAGATGGATGGATGGATGGATGGATGGATGGATGGATGGATAGATAGATAGATAGATAGATAGATAGATAGATAGATAGATAGATAGATAGATAGATAGATAGATAGATAGATAGATAATGCATATCCTAAATAAATACAAAATATTAGAAAATGTTAATGTAAAAACTAGTGGAATAAATGTAAGCAGTTCATTTTTAATTATATAAAATCTTGTTATGGAAAATCTAAATTCTGAATTTAGAATTTTCTCAGCCAACATAGAGATAAACAGCCACATTCACTGATTGGCATGAATGTGTCAAGTGAGGTTTTTTTCCCAAGGAGAAACTGTAATGAACACTATTTCAGTAGAGCTCATGACATTTCATAGGTAGATATGCCAAATTCATATACACTTCATTGCTTTGAGGCTCAATGCTCTTATGCTTCTTGTCTTATTAAACTGACTTTAACTCATCCTTTTCTCCAATTTGCACATCCTGATTCTAGTAAGTCTAAAAATGCAGTGACAAAGCATGCAAGGCAAGGAACATTTAGCAAGGTATATGCCTGTGTATAGTATGTAGTCTTAATTGCTCTAATGCACTTTTTAATGGAGTTCTCCTTGAGAGCTATTTAAGTGCAGCTACTCCAGGATTTAACTAATTTTTATTTGTTGGTGAATATTTTAAAACTAAGGGAGTTTAATAGATGAAATACTCAAATGCCTCCTCTACTCACAAAAGGGGCCAACAGTTTTGTCTCTGCTAGCATTGGAGGTGCCATAGGACAATTATTTCTGTTTCTGTTCTGTAATTGTGCTGTTAAAAACTCAAGCAAATCATATTTTCTAGTCTATCAACCACATAAAATAATTAAAAGCAAAATTATAGGGATACCATCAATTGATATATCTTGTTAAGAGGCAACATTCTTATTTGTCTATTTATCAGTCTGAATGCTGACTCAATCACAAGCTGATTTATTCTCTATTTTATCTGAAATGGCATAGGGCAGAGTTGTCAAACTTGCAGCCTGTGGGCTGGATGTGTCACATGCTGGCCACACCCACACCCAGTTTAGCGAAGGGGGGGAAGTCCCGATATGTCATGTGATGCCTCCATGACGATATGAGTTTGACACCTCTGAAATAGGGTTTCCTGCCTGAGCAGGGCATTGGACTAGAAGACCTCCAACTCTGTTATTTTGTTATTTTAAATAGAGCTTACCACATGGGATGCTTCTTGTCATTTTAGAAGTAATAATAATGAGGATGGTGCTTTTTTTTCTACTTCCTGGTTTGTTTGTATTATTTTTGGAAACCTGGATTTTCTTCTTAAATACCGTTTTTGTTACTCTTGTTATAATTTTATCCTAATTTGTACATGTTTATCGGCAGCTTTCCTTAATATAAACTTTGTAGCACACAATATAGACCCATGATGATGAATCTATAGCACGCAGAGCCTTCTCTGTGGGCACATGCACCATCGCCAGCTGCTCTTCTGGTTTCTGGTGCACACATGCACGGCTGGTTTTCACAGGCACTGGAGAACGTGAAAAGGGCTGGAAAAAGGGCCCCAAACATGCCAAAAAACAGACTGTTTTCCAGGGCAGTTTGACCAGTTTCTAGGTCAAAAACAACCTGAACAACGACCAGAAAATGGTCTGAAAAACGGTCTGAAAATGGTCCAACCCCCCCCCCCCCCCTGCCAAACAGGCATGCACATGCTGGCCAGCTGGTTTCAGGTTTCTGGCAGTGATGCACACACACATGCATACACATTCTGGTTTGGGCACTTGGTGCTGACAATTTGCCATCACTGATATAGATAGATAACTGCCATACAAAGTTCAGAGAAAGATGCCATTTAAAGGAAAATTTTCTTCTCATCCTTTAAGTAATCCAAGAAATGCAGACTGGGTAGTTTTTGTTAAAAAGCAGATCAATTGACCTTCTTTCCCACTTACTTGAGAAATAAAGTTGACTAAAATGCCTATGTGTATAAATTCGACCTAAATATACATGTCAGTCTCACTAACAAAAGACCATAAAATCAAACTTTGTCCTATTTTGACTGATTCAAGTGACAGAAATTCTTATCTGTTTAAATTCTTCCTTATTTGGCACAGAAAAAAGTGACCTATGATCATTTTTCACAGTTATGACCCATGCGACATCCCCATGATCATGTGATCAAAATTCAGATGCTTGGCAAATGGTTCAAGTTTATAACTGCTGCTGTGTTCCAAGGTCATTTGATCTCTTTTGTGACCTTCTAAAAAGCAAACTCTTCTTCCTCACAAAGGGAGAATTTTTCAGTGCAGGAGAATTAAAAATTCTACCTGGTGCAGTTCAGAATGCTTGCATTATAATTCTCTTTCTCCTTTGTCGTAAAACATGCTGGCTAATATCTTGCTTCTCTACATTTACTATGCCAATACTGGAAACTCTGCACTTAGTTTGTAATTTTTCATTCCAAGTTATCCAACACCTTGCAGCTTGGAAGCTAGTCTGGGGCCGGGCCCATGACTCTGGGAATATCTGATATCAGTAGGAGGCCTCATTGGAGAATATGATCCTGAAAATGAACAGAAAGAATACTAAATAATTAAACATCAAATATCCCTTTAAAAATCCATATCTTCAATAATATTATTGCATTGAATGCAGAATAGGGGCTTAGTCCATCTCTCAACAAATGCTAACAGACATTCATCCACTTATGACACTTGACAGATTAATTTTTCCATTGGGATTGCATTCATCCACAGTGTTAACAGAAAATTTCCCTGAAACTCTAGTAGATCCATCATCATCATTCAGCAGGCTAGGGACTAGTATTCAACTATTGCTAATCTATTGGTTCCTAAGTTGGGAACAACCTAGATGACTCCAACTCACATTTTCTGAATATATACTGTATAGTTATCCCTGTATGTTCACTTCCCTGCATGTATTCAACAACTCTACTCCATTAGGACTTTTTAAAAATTTCCTTCTTTTAGTTACACAAATTCCTTCCTTCCTCCCACCCTCCCTCCCATTTCAAGTCACTCACTTTGATATGCCATAATTGTCTCTAAATGTTCCAAAATATTGACCTCCATCACTCATCACAGTTTTGGTCAATCAAAATATTCAGAAATTTTTATTAACTAAATAGAGAAGCTATAAACTAGGCTACCAGCCTTAATCACATAGCAGAGCATCTTCTGCTAAAAGTAAGGACAGTATGTCAGTTTGGGCATATTTAATTTGCCAGCCCAGCCAAAGCTCTTCTTTTACAGCAAGAAGGTGTTCCTGCTAACCTGTGCAAGTTCAGAGTTCTTAGTTACAGATGTTATCATCCAAAATCTGAGATTGTAGTTCTAACATATCTGAAAGTACCAGAGGGTTAGTCAAACTAAGTAGTAAAGTCATATGACCTCAGTTGGCATATTTAGTCTAAAGTATCATCTTTTTTGTGCAGTCCATATATATTCATTCTGGCGAGGAAAATCTTCTGTAGAGGCCTTTACAAACGAGGGAAATGACATACAGGGATTTTTTTTCTTCATTAAACTTTTTATCATTCCACATCAAACTCTGTGATATCATCCTGCACCTTCAATGATAGTTAATATCCAGGATAGGTTACATCATTAGCTTCACATTGAAAGTTCTCCCTGTAGGTGAACTTGGATGATCTGTTCCTGATGCTCAGATTAATGTTTTTTAAAACTGATAGGAGTACGAGCTCAAATTGTAAAGTAATTATGCTACCTAACTAGAAGTGGGGGAGTACCTGGCAATGACATGAAATTCTGTTCAGGAGACTTCCTGCACCTGCAGGCTGATTAGATTTGTCTTATCCATTTGCTGTAAGAATGAATCAAGGAAACATGATTTGCTGAAATGAGAAGAAATAACTAATGAGACACAGTGAACCATAGAGTGCTCCACATTTCAGTGCAGATTTGGCAGAGACAAGGAGAGAAACTAGTATACAAGTAGTCCTTCACTTACAACAGTTTGCTCAGTGATCATTCAAAATTACAGCGGCACTGGAAAAAAGTGACTTATGACTGTTTTTCACACTTACAACCGCTGCAGCATCCCCATGGTCACATGATCAAAATTCAGATACTTGGGGACTAGTTCATATTTATGATGGTTGCAATGTCCCAGGGTCACGTGGTCATCTTTTGCAATCTTCTGACAAGCAAAATCAACGGGGAAGCCAGATTCACTCAACAGCCTTGTTACTAACTTAATAATTGCAGTGATTCACTTAACAATTGTGGCAAGTAAAGTTGTAAAATGAGGCAAAGCTTAACTAACAAATGTCTTACTTAACAGCATTAATTTTGGGCCCAATTGTAGTCATAAGTAGAGGTAGTCACCTGTATGCCTTCACTCTATGAAGACAATTAGAGGTTCATGAAAAAATGTGTGCTGTGTATAGGCTTATCCATATATAGAAAACGCACATGTTTTACTGATGGTTTGCATCCTTATATTATTCATGCAGTGATTTACTTTACTGGTCTGAAACACACTGCTACCTAGAGATTAGCATAGATTGGTGTAAACTAAATAAGTTTACACAGCATTATTCATTTATTTATTTATGCATATTTAGAGGCCATGTAACTCCTTAATGACTCAGGATGGCTTACAAATAAAAAGAATAACATATACAAATCAGAGCAGGTTCTGACCAGTTCTGGAGAATCAGTAGTGCAAATTTTGAATAGTTTGGAGAATCAGCAAATTCCACCTCTGACTGGCCCCGCCTCCATCTATTCTCTATCTCCCGAGTCCCAGCTGATTGGGAGGGAATAGGGATTTTGTGGTAACCTTCCCCTGCCACACTCACCAAGCCATGTCCATCAAACAATGCCATGTCCACCAAGCCACGCCCATAGAACAAGTATTAAAAAAAATTGAATCACTTTATTTGATCATGGGATTTGGTTCAAGTGGGTGACACCCGAAGGGATGCTGGTGTTCTGGGAAGGAGGAAGAGTGAGGATTAAAACAGTTGCTGAGGCGGAAGCCTTTCTTAAAAAACATTCCTCTATCCTGGGGGAAGATCCAGGGGGGACGGAGGGGGCCACGGCCCCGCCTACTGGGGGCCTGGAAGGAAAAAAAGAAGATTCAATTGCCAAGAGACTTAGATCAAAAAAATAACTTTGCCTTGACTTTTCTTTTTGAATAATTTTGCATAATATTTGTATTTGGATTTTTTGTAAAGGACTGACAGTATTGAATTGAGAATTTAGATATATGTACACGCTTTCACTTTGTAGTTTGATGAAAAATGTTTTTCTTTTTATTGTTATTAATGTATTTTGAGGTCCCGGAAGAGCCGACGACCTCGACGTGAATGCTTTCAAAATTTCTTTGTATCCCTTACCCTATCCTACAGAAAAAATGTAAAACCAATAAAACTTTTTCAATATAAAAAAAAAAAATTGAATCACACCACTGATACAGATAGAAATTTAAAAAGGACTTTGGCCCAGCAGAAAAACAACTCACCTAATCATCTGATCTACATAGCAAATGTAATGAAAGGACCCCAACTGAACCACTCTATCCCAAGCCTGGGAGAATAACCATGTTATTCTAAATGTCACAAGGATGAGAGCCAGCTGAATTTCTGGGGCGATATCACTTTAGTCACCAGGTGAAGCTGTGTTATCTCACACCTCCAAAATGGTATTGTCTAATTGACAGGATCTGGAACACTTTGCCATTTTGTCTTTTTGTTCTGCACAGATATAATGGATTCTGAGAATAACCTTGGGAGATAGGAGAAGCTGGAGTTGCAGCCCAGGTAAAGGTCTGACTGTCATTCCTTAGCCCACTCAACAGAGGTGGTATTCAGTAGGTTCTGACCGGTTCTGGAGAACCCGTAGCAGAAATTTTCGATAGTTCGGACAACCAGTAAATACCACCTCTGTCTGGCTCCACCTTTTCTCTGCCTCTGGAGTCTCAGCTGATCTCAAGGGAATGGAGATTTTACAGTATCCTTCCCCTGCCACAGCCATCAAGCCACCGCCCCCAGAACCGGTAGTAAAACTTTTTGAATCCCACTACTGTGAGCAGCTTTATCAATCCAGGAAGATGCTCTGGTTCCACTGTGTTTTATTATCCTGATTTAAATAACAACAAAAAAAAGAGGAGAGGACTGCTAATTTATCAGGGAAGAGAGAGAGATGCTTTTAGAAATGTGTGTTTTATCTTAAATTATTTGTTTTCTTTTTTCTTTTTAAGAGGAAAAAAATCCTATGTGCACATCTATAGAGTATAGTTTTTGGAATAATCTGATAAAAATTTCATAAAATCATTTATAAATCTGTCTTGTTTGTTCAGCATGTAAGTATTAAGATATACCTAGTCCAATCCTATAGTTTTTTTCCCCTCAGAAGTATTTGGGGGATTTGCTATGTAGGAAGCAAGGATAAGGGTTACAATTTTACTGTTGGTACATTGTAACTATTTTAGTGTTTTACTGTTGGTACATTATCACTATTGAACTTTGGTTTCCAAGAGTGAAAGGCCATTGTTTCTTTTGCTGTAGCTTGTTCAAAATCCTAATGACTAGACGAGCCTCATTAATCTTGAAGTTTTGAAAAATAAGAGCTTTTAAAAAAATATTTAATTATGTTGTGAAAAAGCAATTTTTTTTAATTTTAATTTTTAATACAGGCTCAGATGAGGATAATCGATAATAAAGACAAGGTTTTTCTGTAACATGTCCTCTGTGACATACTGCATAAGTCAAGTGGAACAAGCTGATTTTGCAACCAATCTTGTCACTTACAATTATAGTCAGTTATTCTGCTACTTCTCCCTTGCTGCTAGACAGAAAACATCTACAAGCTTAAACGGCCTTCATGTTCTAACAGACAGCTCATTCTTGAAGACATCAAGCAGAAACCAAGGGCCTGAGAAAGAAATAATCCAAGCAATGCTTCCAAGACTCTTTTTTAAAAACAATTATTTTTAGAGAACGATATCTGAAAGCAAGTCTGCACCTTAAGAAAGACCCTTGCCTTTGATTTTGTTTTCTTGTTTTGTATTTTTTAAAATCAGGGCAGCATGTTGTTTTGATTTAATATAAAGAACTCCTTACCTTTACCCTCACATACATGTGTACCTAAAATATTTTCTACTTCAGAAAATACAGTATCCAAGATGGTTTCCAGCATCTTTCTAAAAATGTATACACAATCAACAATAGTAGAATAGAATACAATGGAGTGGAGTGGAGTGGAATGGAATAAAATAGAATAGAATAGAATAGAATAGAATAGAATAGAATAGAATAGAATAGAATAGAATAGAATTCTTCATTGGCCAAGTGTGATTGGACACACAAGGAATTTGTCTTTGGCGCCCAGTGTACATAAGAAGAATAAAATACATTCATTAAGAATCATAAGGTACAATACTTAGTGATAATCAAGGTTACTAATAAGTTATCAAATCACACTAGGAAACAAATAAAATAATATAAATTGAAAAATACAAGTAACATGGTTATAGTCATAAGTGGGAAGGGATAGTTACTAAGAAGAAAGAGAAGAAGAATAGTAATATAGTCAGTAAATTATTTGACAATGTTGTGGGAATTAGTTGTTAAGCAGAATGATGACATTCGGGAAAAGACTGTCCTTGTGTCTAGCTGTTCTGGTGTGCAGTGCCCTATAGTGTCATTTTGAAGGCAGAAGTTGAAACAATTTATGTCCAGGATGTGAGGGGTCTGTAGATATTTTCACAGTCCTCTTTTTGACTCCTGCAGTATACAGGTCCTCAACAGAAGGCAGATTGGTAGCAATTGTTATAATAATAACAGTAACAACTACAGATAGTAACAGCAGTACTAGCAATGGCAATAGCAATATCAAGTCTTTAAACCAGTGTTCCCCAACTTTTCTGGCTCCACAGACTAGCAGCAGTGCTGGTGGGTGGCAGGGATGGTTTCATGTGCGCAACATAATCCCGCCCATGTGCAAATGGAGCTTTGTGCACTCGCCCATCACTTGTCTGTGAACCAATAGTCAATAGCCAATAGTCTGTGAACCGGGAGTTGGGGAACCCTTCTTTAACATCTTTATTTATTTTATTTTATTTATTGGATTTCTATACCGCCCTCTCTCCCAACATGGGACTCAGGGCGGTGCACAGGAACTATAAAATATAAAAAATACAGACAATCAAAATAGTTAAAACTAGAATTAAATAGAATTTGGCCCATGCTAAGAACATAATTAAAACCCAACTAACATGATAAAATAGCTATATCAGCTATGCCAGGCCGGCCACATGAAAGAAGTATGTTTTAAATGCCTGACGGAAGAGGCGAAGGTCTGTGATTGTACGGAGGTCATACAATCGTCAAAAGTGTCTAAAACATAAGGAAGGTAGTTTAATCAGATGGTTTTCAAGTCACTAAATTTATTTATTTATTTATTTATTTTCATATTTGTATCCCGCGCCCATCTCCCACCAAGGGACTTGGGGCGGCGCACAGGAGATTTAAAAACATAAAAATACAGATATACAAAATATACAAAATACAAAACCTATTAAAACTATATTAAACCCCATCCTGCGCTAAAACCTCATTAAAACCCCCAAAATTAAAACATTTATCACTAAAAGCCAGATCAGAGTCGGGTAGTTCATGCCAGGCCGGCTAGATGAAAAAAGTACGCTTTTAGGTGCTGGCGGAACAGGCGGAGGTCAGAGATGACTCGGAGTTCGGGGGGTAGGTTGTTCCAGAGGGCTGGGCCCGCCACAGAGAAGGCCCTTCCCCTGGGGGTCGCCAACCGGCATTGCCTGGCCGACAGCACCCGGAAAAGCCCCTCTCTGTGGGAGCGAATCGGGCGTAGGGACGTATGGGGTAGCAAACGGTCACGCAGGTAACTAGGCCCGGTGCCATGGAGCACCTTGAAGATGGTCATCAAAACCTTGTAACGCACCCGAAAGGTCACAGGCAGCCAGTGCAGCTCGCGCAGGAGATGTGTTATATGGGATCGCTGGGAGGCTCCCATGATTACCCGCGCGGCCGTGTTCTGGACTAACTGCAACCTTCGAGTGCATTTCAAGGGGAGCCCCATGTAGAGAGCATTACAGTAGTCCAGACGGGAAGTCACGAGTGCTTGAGTGACTCTGTGAAGGGCGTCCCGGTCAATCACTTTCCTGTTCTTCCTGAACCATATCACACCTGGAAGCGGAGGCTTGTACAATCAACCCCGAACACACTCAATCTGCTGAATGCATTCCGCAGGATTCTTAGATTCTCTGGATATGGTTGCTCTCTGGCAGACATTTCATTACCCAGCTAGGTAACCTCAACCATGCTGGAAGGGAGTAGCAGTTGCTCTCTGGCTATATACAAGTGGCTTGCCATGTCAGTGTTCATGACTCAGGAACTACTAACTCAGAAAAACAATTGAACAGTAAACAACACCCAGTGAAAGAACCACCAAGAAGACTCCCCCAACACTGAAGGGCAAGTCACTTGTGTCTAAATAGAGCATACCCTGCTCCCTTTGAGCACCGATTACCTTGTTGGGGAATGAAATGTCTGCAAGAAAACAACCAAGCTCAGGGAACCCCAAGAACCCCACCTTAAACCCTGAGCTACAAATATTCTCTTCTGTTAGAATGTATTTTATAGATTGCTCCCTTATTCTGAATGCAGTTAAATGAGGGGAGGCGGGTGGCATGTCACAAGGTGTAGGACTGTCTCAATGGTGGGTTCCGGATTCTGCTCCAACCAGTATGGTTGGAACGGGCCTGGCGCCACCCACATGGGCACGTGTGGTGCACGCGCACACCTGTGCGGTGCGTGCATGCATCATACTTACCTGCGACGCTTCCACGAGCCTCCACAGAATTCCAGCTTGCTTGGCAGAGCATCGCGCAGGCACTGGAATGGTATCCGGTGCACCGGGCATGCTCCGGTACGCCCATACCGGGGTGTACCGCCTGCAACCCACCACTGGACTGTCTTGAAACATTTGTGGCATCACTTTGAGCAAATCACATGAGACAATATGAAATCGCAGCTTTCTAAATGAAAAAGAAATTCGTGTTTGAAATTAAGGGCTTCAAACTTAAAACCTAAAAAGGCTTTTTTCAAAGATCTACACTGCTCAGTCCATTACTAACAGACTAAAATGACAGAAGATTTTAGAAACCCTTAAGAACCTCTATATTTGCTTCCCATGTTGTAGACTTTATCCACTCCTTCAACAAATGCATTTTTATCTTTTAAGCTTTCAGAGTGCTTTATGCATCTATGCATTTTAAAAATGGGTTTCATAGGAAAGTTTCCAGGTAAATCTCTTTCCCCACCCACCCCCCTCACAATGGACCCATCTCCTGCTTCTCCAAAGAAACCTGGCATGCAAATGATTAAAAAAGCAGCTTCAATCGCTAAAACACTTAAAATAAGTTGATGGATCTTACATTTCACTTTGAAATTATATGAACTGCATATTAGGCAATTATCTGTACAGTTTAAACCTGCTGAGAATAGAGATTAAAAAAATGTGTAAAAGCAACTCAGTAGTAATATTAAAAGACACTTCTTTCTAAGGTTGTCAACTGAGCTTTACAATGATGACACCCACAAGTAATCACATCAGCTGCCAGAAATATTTTCCCCCAAGTTTTATTCCAGAGAGTCCTGATTAAGTAAAATATTGTGCTTATTACTGTGACTTGATCTGGCTGGGAGGAGAATTACTTCCATCACTGCAATTTCAATCATCTGTACAGTAATATCAACCTAAACTGTAGAAAATCAAACGGTCTCCAGACCTTCTCCTCCTTGAAACCTCAATTTCAAGAAAGGGAATGGTGGGAAGAATTTCATGATATGGCACTAAGAGGAATTCTGGGTCTTGTGGTGGAAAAAAGTACAGGAAGTCCTAGAATTACAGCCATTTGTTTAGTGACCGTTCAAAGTTAAAACAGCACTGAAAAAGTGACTTAGGGCTTCACACTTACAACCATTGCAGCATCCCCATGGCGACATGATCAAAATTTGGACACTTCACAATTGGCATGTCTTTATGTGGGTACAGTGTCCTGAGGTCATGTGATCCCCTTTTGTGCCCTCGTAACAACAGTGGGGAAGCCAAATTCACTTAATGACTGTGTTACTAACTTAACAACTGTTAAGAATAGCTGTTTAGAATAACACTTGGAAAGGACCTTGAAGGTCTTCTAGTCCAACCCCCTGGTTAGGCAGGAAACCCTATACCACTTCAGACAAATGGACATCCAACATCTTCTTAAAAACATCTGTATTTAACAACTGTGGCAAGAAAAGTCATAAAATGGAGCAAAACTCACTTAACTACTGTCTTACTTAGCTTTATTGGCTTTATTGAGGTCATAAGAGAAGGACTACCTGTATAACATTATTGTAAATCTAGAGACAAAACATCCAGAATAGGACTAGAATAGAGTAGAATTCTTTATTGGCCAAGCGTGATCGGACATACAAGGAATTTGTCTCCAGTGCATAAATTATCAGTGTACAAATAAGCAACAAGTGATAAGTCAGGATCATAATCATAAAATATAATCAACTTGCCATTGATATTTTTTTCTTTATCAGAAAGCTGCCTCTTATAGGAATGCAAAACAATTTGGCCCAGCTTTTGTCTTCGGCTCCCACTGGATTCTGCAGCTGGGTGAATATTAACCACAAATACTAGAAAATCTACTGGAATCTCTCTCTTCTCAGTCAAATATTGTTGGAAGAAATACCGTCTCTGAAAACCAAAGTTCATTTTGCTTGTTTTCACAGTGCTTAAGTCTTCTGGCAACAGGTTTAAGTAGATACTAATAAGCAATATAAATTTTGAATTGAAGAATAGAGAAAGGTAAGCAGAAAGTGAAAAAGAAATGAAGGGAAAAAAAGTAATAAAGAAGTGCCTTCCAATATTCTTAACAGCAGTTATAAGTACATTTATATTTTGCCTCCTCTCTCTAAGGATACATCATCATTTTCTTCTCTCCATAATCTAGCTTTCTAATAATCAAATCCATAAATCACTAGTTCATTTTTTCCCTACTTTCTGCAAAAAGTCCATAAGCGGTTTCCTGTCACTAATAAATAAAATTGTTGATTTTTCTTTAAGCAATCAAGTTAATTTTGCCACCTCAATTCCTGTATTTGGGGTATTTCAAAGGCTTTCCATGTTTTATGCATAGGGTAGTCTTAGACTGGTGATTATATATAAAAATATCTTCCAGGGCTCTTTTCTAATTGTCTGTTAGTCACAGCAAACAAAAAGGTTTTGGTTTCAATTCAATATTAATCTTTAAAATTCTTTGTAGCATTGCATGTATTTAAATGCATATTTTTCTGGATTTTTTTTATAGGTCCACCAGGCATGACCCTGCAGGTTGTCCATATTTCCAACATAAATTTTAAGTACCTTTATAGATAAAGGTAAAAGTAAAAGTTCTCCTTGCACATATGTGCTAATCGTTCCTGACTCTAGGGAACGGTGCTCATTTCTGTTTCAAAGCCGAAGAGCCAGTGATGTCTGAAGACATCTCCATGGTCATGTGGCCAGCATGACTAAACATCGAAGGCACACAGAATGCTGTTACCTTCCCACCAAAGGTGGTTTCTATTTTTCTACTTGCATTTTTACATGCTTTCAAACTGCTAGGTTGGCAGAACCTAGGACAAGTAATGGGAGCTCACTCCGTTATGTGGCACTAGGGATTTGAACTGCCAAACTGCCGACATTTCTGATCAACAAGCTCAGTGTCTTAGCCACTGAGCCACCACATCCCTACCTTTATACGTTCTAGACTTTTTTTCTGAAATTATATGCCAAGGGTATGCCATTTTATTGAAAATTCTCTTTTCAATTATAACATGGTATGAATTTCATTCCTTTCAACCACATGCTTTTTCACTGTTCTAACAATGTGTTATGATCAAAGTTCTTAGCCCATTTTACCACACACTTTCATTTGTTCCTCTTTGACTTCAAATTTCAGCAAGAATTTACACATTTTAGCAATTACATGTTCATCATTTATGTATAGTTCAACTTCAGATTCTGTCATGTGCTGCTTAATGTCCAATTATCTATCTTAAACCTTTCTTTTAAATGTGCATACATACTGAAAACTAAAACCCTCTACAGCCAGTTACTCTCTTGGCTTCAAATGATATAGTCCTTGTTCTTGTTCTAAGAACTTTCAATAGTTTAACCATCTCTTTACCTGTTGTTTCTTTCTTCTAAAATGCTTCTTGTGTAGAGACCCCAAAAATGCATTTTCAGGCATAGTCTGGGTTAGGGGCGTGCATAATGGCACCACCAGCGTGCTTTAATGTCCCTGTCCTACTGTCCCCAATTATTTGTACCCATTTCTTGTGTTCTTATTCATGTTTATTCTTATTTCTGTTATCTTGTGTATTAGTGACAAACTAAATAAATAAAATGAATGAATGGATACATAAATAAATGAATAAATAAATAAATAAATATTCCATATTCTCAATATGGCACTTCTAATATAGTGATTTTTAAAATCTATGTTAACCTTAACTTTATTGTACCATAGAAAACATTGAATATTCTTTAAAATGTGTTGAAGCCATCTACATTTCAGGTTTACACACAATACCAAAGCAAATTAGCCAAGGTTCGATTCACACAACTTCAAAATAAAACCTGACAATGCTCAACAATTTGACCATGTGTTATGTATTTGTTTGTAATGATGGGATATATAACTGTTACATTATAATCCTGGCACACAATATAACTTCAGAACAATCTAACACAAAAATATATAAATAGTATAAAAGAAAAAAAAAGCAGGCATCTGGAAAAATAATACAACTTCTAATCAACCTGTTGAATGAAGCTCTTAGTTCTTTCTTTGTCATGCAAATTCAGGCTGGATGTTGTTTTTTGCACTAAGACTCAACAAAAAAAACCAAATCTGGTCCAATGGCCTTGAAGGATGTGGGAAGATCTGTTACCAAGGCAACAATCAGAAGCAAAACTTAATTCAAAAAAACACATTTGAGACAAGCTCCCCCTGATTCACATGAAGGTAAAGTGGAGAAGAGGGAAAGACTTTCAGGCTTTCAAAATTCTGTTCTTATAATTCTTACAGTCAGTGCAGTTTAATCTTCTCTACCAGTGGTGGGATTCAATTTTTTTTACTATCGGTTCTGTAGGCGTGGCTTTGTGGGCGTGGCAGGGGAAGGATATTGCAAAATCCCTATCCTTCTCCACCCCACTAACCTGCTTTCCAGCTCCGTTCTCCTGTTCAGGACAATAGAAGAAGATCAAGTGGAAGACTGGGAGGCAGAGGGGGTGGGGCCATCTTATTTGCCGGTTCTCCAAACTACTCAAAATTTCCACTACCGGTTCTCCAGAACCTATCAGAACTGGCTGAATACCCCCTCTGGTCTCTACCCTACAGGGCTGACACTGGCTGAGAAAGAAAAGATGAAGACAATCTTCAGGAAGTAGTCACTTGTTTGGCCGTTGCCTCCAACTTTCCTCAGGCATTTTGAGAAGATGTTTCCACATGAGGACCTTCTGAAGGACAAAGAGCTCCTTACGAAACATCAGCTCTGATACATTCAAGCTCTGAGTACAACAATACATGAGGGAAAAAATGTTATTTTCCTAAAACCTGACAGGAAAAACTCTGCCAAGCTAGTGATGTCTTCTGAGACAAAGGAATAGAAGTCCTTTCAACTTTCAACCATGTGATCTCTCACACTTTGGGCCACTCTGAGTTGCCATGAGGTACTTTTCTTTATTCAGGGTTGAGACATATAAAATGAACTCAGTTTAAGCCCAGCCAAATGAAGCAACTGTAATGAGGAGAATGCCTGAAGCATGATAGGGCTGCTGGCTTGCGAGATGACAGGCAACAGATAACACCTTGCTGCTGTTGCACATTTTGTCTATACAAATTAGTCATCTTGTCTCTTGGGATACGCAGGTGTGCTTGGCCTACTTTTGGGGCCCAGCGTAGAGCACCTCGGGCCAGGTTGTCAGAAGGTGCAAATCAACATGGCATGATGAAGCTCTGCCTCCCGAAAAAACAGCTGACAGCCTGGCCTTTTCTCTTTAAATGAGACCTTCCTTTGGAAACAGGCAAACGCAGGTGAACGCAGCTGGTCCCGCAGGCCAAACTGAAAGCAAAGCAGAGAGAGAGAAAAAGGGGGGGGGAGTCTATTAGCCAGAGAAAAGAGGCATGCAGCTTGTCTGCAGCTCATTTATAAGTGCCTTTGAAGCTGAGGGGGTTTATTTCCAATTGGGTGTAATAGAGAAAGAGAGAACATTTTTGGAAAGAAAAAAAAAAGCTCTAAAGCCTCTCCTTGCCATTTCCCATTCTATAACGATGATGAATCATATCTTACAAATCAGTTTGACATTACCTTTATCACTTGTAAATCCATGAACAGACTCTCATCATTATTTCTTTGCTCCCAGGGCACACACAAAAAAACCCCTACCTAAAAGAAATGCGGTACAACTACACAAGATGTACCAATGAACTAACTTGCTCAACTGCAGGACTACTGGGGTGTTATTTATTTATATATTTATTTTTAAAATCACGCCCTGACAGCTTAAAAACCTATCGGCTAGTGCTGAATTTGTGTCAGGTGCTCTGTGGAAGCCTAACCTATTGCAACCACCTTCTTTAAAGGAATCCAATTTTTTTCTGTTTCGTTTGACCTTTCCCCTTTCTCAGTTTATCTTTTCCACGTCATGGGCTGCAGGAGCATCTAATATTTTGTAGAGGGTCCTGATTTAAGTATGATTTGTCAACCTATCTCACCCAATCAAATCCACAAATGGGAGTGGGGCTTGTTTGGATGTAGCCGATCTAATCGGGTGGTTCTAACCAAGGATGGGTTCCAGCTGGCACTACTGCCGGTTCGCTTGAGTGCACACTTTGTGCGCATGTGCAATGCAATTAAAATTGTTCTGCGCATGCACAGAACTGAAAAAATAAGATGTCAGCACTGATGGCGCCAACCGGGGAACTGGTTCGGGGGTCTGGCAAACATGGGTCACTGCTGGTTCCAGCAACCCAGGCCGCCAAACCACTACTGGTTCGGCTGAACCAGTCCAAACCGGTAGGAACCCACCACTGGTTCTAATGCACTTCATAACCTTCTCAAGGCACTTTGCGGGATTGCAAAGCACTTTGCAATTTGATGGCTTTCCTGATACTTCTGGGATTGTTTGTTTATGTATGTATTTGTGGGAAGCCCTTCCTTCCCCAAAGAATGAAATATTTTGGGAAATATTAAAAAAGGCAGGATGAAATATTTCCTCTAAAGGAGAAATGAAAAAATCTTAAGGGAGGCAGAAACCAGCCCCAGTTTCCCTGCCCCAAACAGAAACTGAGGCGGCCAGGTTTTAGAAATGCAGATTGGTAATCCATTCAGAAAGACTGGGTCAAGACAGAAACTCAGATAAGCAGCAAACAAAAGGTTGACAAAATTAGCTCAAACACCTAGGATTTACATTTCTCTTTTTGCCTATAGAGCCAGCCATGACCCCTACATGACCTCATAGGAATCCAGAAGGTGTAAACGCCCACCCACTCTCAACTCCATTTTGTCAGCTGCCCCAGAACCACAAACCCTGGTGGTTCTCTTCACCAATAAATTGTCTTTGTTTCCAATCAGCCTCCAGCCTCCATTTTGTTTCCAGCACCTCTCTCCCAGATTGGACTTGGACCTGGATATTTCTTCCAACATATTTGTTTATTAAATTTATTTGCCCCATGACCTATCACAGGGCGACTCTTGCATTTTGTAATTATTGCCAGGAATGTACATCATTCTAGTTTGAGTTCCAGCATTGAGAATGCCTAGTGGTGCGATGGTCACCATGATGGACACTGTGACACTGATCCAAAGGATTAGCATAATAGCTAACATCCCAATAAACTCTCAGACTACCAGAGATCTTTTAGAATAATATAATTACTTTGCAACATCAATGTGGCCAGCCACAAAGCTGAACTCCACTTTTTGTAGAAGTAATGCAACCTCATATTTCCATACAAGCATATACTGCCATGATGGGGAACCTATGGCACACGTGCCAGAGGTGACACACAGAGCCCTCTCTGCACCATCACCAGCTGCTCTTCTGTGTTCTGTTGCACGCATATGCACTGGCCTGTTGCTCTCTTCCAGGTTCTGGCATATGGAGGCTGGTGCATATGTATGTGCCGGAACTTGGAAAAAGCTTCTGGCCAGCGCGCATGCGTGTGATGGAACCTGGAAGATCAGCTGGCCGCTGCGTGCATATGCACTGGCCAGCTGCTCTCTTCCAGGTTCCAGTGCTCCAGCGCACTCCAGTTTTGGCACTCAGTGCCGAAAAGGTTAACCATATACTGCATGGAACCAGCAAGTACTGGAGCAGATAACATTAGACATGTCACTGGAAGGCAACACCACAAAACTCTATCTCCCACTGCAGAGCCAATCAAAAGGATGCCATCTTCTTCTTTTTCATTAAACTAGAATTCTATTTCTGTTTCTATTTTATTAAAAAAATATTTTGCTTGCCAGCATGTAAAAATATTATATGATAGATTTGTTTGATTGCTCTTTTAAAACAAAAACTTATGATGTTATGTAACATCACCCTGAAAAGCATGCTTTGTGTCCTTATGCATGTTGGCTCTCTGTATATTTATTGCATTTACAAACTGATTATGTTGGAACTGTCACTCAGGGCTGTCATTGTTTTGATAGCTTCATTGGATTTATAGTCATTATTTTCAATCTGCTATATGTCTGACCTGGATTTGATTGTCGTCTGGTGACTCATTATTTAAATTAACTGGTAAAGCCCCATCAGGCATTGCAGACATTTTCCTTTGAATCAAGCAGCTTACAAATTCCTCCAGTCCAATTAACTCTCTACAATAAAATTCAGAGTTATTTATGTAGTTAACCATTGTAAATTATATTTAGTTTAGTGGGTTTTTTTTTAAACCAGATTTTAGTTCCTGTAAAATCATGGCTTAATTTATAGAGGTTTTAATACTGCAAACATTTTAGTATGTCTATTTTTGAAAAGGCTGTGCACAAGATGTTCCAAAAATGCATTTAGGAGTAAAAAAAAAGTCCACACAGAATACTATGAATATTATGAATACCCACCATGAACTTGGAATCCTCGATTTAAAATGTACTTTATCAGATCTTTGTAGTGATGGCATGCCTGTGCAGTTATCTAAGGGGGCACCCCACTCAATTTAATGAGATTTATTCAAGGGAAAGTGTAAAAATTATCTTCAGAAATATGGTCTTTTTGGTTTTGATATCATTTCTTTGGTGTGCAAATAGCTGGTGATGGAAGGCAGAAAAAGGCAATGGAGAAGACAAAAATCGTGGCAATTGAGGACAAGCCACTTGGTTAACTGTTGGGGGACATAATTGTCTGAGGGATTAAAGAACCATTTGTGGAGTTAAAAAGAAGTCTTTACACCAAAAAACTAAGAGATAATAGTGACCAATGAATACCAGACATTAGAAATTTTCATTCTCCAAGAAGGAGAGGGAAAATTAATGAAGTAAAGTTTGGTTGGCTGAAGTTAAAACCATGATTTGGGATGTGGGGGCTCTAGAATTTCTCCAGAGTTGGAATGGATGAAAACTGGTGTGATCTACTGGTTAAGGCATCAGGACAGAAATTGTGAGTCATTCACTCTTTTTCAGCCCAATCTACCTCACAGGATTGTTGTTGAGGGACAAAAAATATGAGAAAGGAGTATTTGGTATGTTAGCCACCTTAAATTATTTATAAAAATAATAAAAGCAGGATATACATAAATAAAATAAAAGGTTGTCTGTATAGCATGTATATTACAGAAATATATGTTGTTTTAAGTGGTGCACACTTTAAATTGTTATTGTCTCTTACTTATAAACAATGGTGTCCACAAATCTTATCATCAAACAGATTTCATCTATGCAATATACCTAGACACTGGCAACAAACTGTATCAACCATTAGCACTAGTCAATGGTATTTATAATGCATTTTTAAATGTTCAGTTGGCTGAACATGTTTAATGAATTTATTTATTTTATTTATTTATTTTAATTCGATTTATATCCTGCCCTACTCCACGAGGGACACAGGGCGGCGAATAAAGATGATGATGATGATGATGATGATGATGATGATGATGATGATGATGATGATGATGATGATGATGATTGATTGATTCTACAAAAAAACAACCAACCACCCTGCTTGGAATAGCTTTTATCCTCTGACATTCCTTAACAGTTCCTAGGTCCTTGGTTAGGAGTCAAGCTGTTGAGCTACCAATTAGCCCCAAAGGCTGTGAATCTCACCAAAGATTAACCACATCATAATAATAATAGTAATTGGAGCCCTTGGAGCAATTTGTAAAGGGCTATCTCGCTATTTGGAAATTCTTTTTTATTTTATTTTATTTTATTAAATTTATACCCCGCCCTTCTCCAAATGGACCCAGGGCGGCGCACAGGAATATTAAAATACATACAAAAACACATAAAAAATTTAAAAAACTTATTTGATAAAAAACCCTGCGCTAAAACCAGATTAAAATTCCCAAAATTTAAAACTATCTAATAGTCATTTTGGAGGTTACGCTAGGCCACCTAGATGAAACAAATGTGTCTTTAAGTACTTGCGGAAGAGGCGGGGTTCGGAGATGGTGCGAAGTTCAGGGGGTAAGTCGTTCCAAAGGGCTGGGCCCGCCACAGAGAAGGCTCTCCCCCTGGGTGTCGCCAGTCGGCATTGTCTGGCCGACGGCACCCTGAGAAGGCCCTCTCTGTGGGAGCGTATCAGTCTTAGGGATGTATGGGGCAGGAGACGGTCTCGCATGTAACTAGGTCCCGAGCCATGGAGCGCTTTGAAGATGATCGTCAGAACCGTGAAGCGCACCCGAAAGGCCACAGGAAGCCAGTGCAGCTCGCGCAGGATCGGTGTTATATGGGAGTGTCTAGGCACTCCCGTAATCACCCGCACGGCTGCATTCTGGACTAACTGCAGCTTTCGAGTGCACCTCAAGGGAAGCCCCATGTAGAGAGCATTACAATAGTCGAGTCGAGATGTCACGAGTGCTTGAGTGACTGTGCGCAGGGCATCCCAGTCCAGTAAGGGGCGCAATTGGCACATCAGGCATACCTGATGGAATGCCCCCCTGGCCACGGCCACCACATGGTCCTCCATGGACAGCCGGGAATCCAGGAGGACACCCAAATTGTGCGCCCTCTCCACGGGGGGCGGTGTTTCGCCCCCAATGGCCAGAGTTGGAGTAATCTGGCTGAACTGGGGTGCCAGAAACCACAGCCACTCAGTCTTGGACGGGTTGAGCCTGAGTTTGTTACTACCCATCCAGATCCGTACGGCCTCCAAACACCGGGACATCACCTCGGCGGCATCGTTGGGGTGGTCTGGGGTGGATATGTACAGCTGAGTATCATCAGCGTACAGATGATATCCCACCCCAAAACCACGGATGAGCTCGCCCAGCGGCTTCATATATGTGTTGAATAGTAGGGGCGAGAGGACCGACCCCTGAAGAACCCCACATACGAGGGGTCTTGAGGCCAACCTCTGCTCCCCTGCCAACACATATTGCGACCGACCAGAGAGGTAGGACGAGAACCACCGCAGAACGGTGCCTCCCAGCCCCAACCCCCCCAGTCGGCGCAATAGGATACCATGGTCGATGGTATCAAAAGCCACTGAGAGTTCTAATAGGACTAGGATAGAGGAATATCCTCTATCCCGCGCCCTCCAGAGATCATCAACCAACGCGACCAATGCTGTCTCGGTGCTGTGACCGGGTCGGAAGCCGGACTGGCGCGGGTCCAGATAATCAACTTCCTCCAAGTGTCGCGGAAACTGTTGGGCCACCACACTCTCTACAACCTTCACTAAAAAGTGAAGGTTGGAGACCGGACGATAGTTCTCTAATAATGCTGGATCCAGGGATGGCTTCTTGAGGAGGGGCCTTACTACCGCCTCTTTCAAGACAGCAGGCAAGGACCACTCGCTCACAGATGCGTTAACAATGCCCTGGAGCCAGCCTCGTGTCGTCTCCCAGGATGCCAGTACAAGCCAGGAGGGACCCGGGTCCAATAAACATGTGGTAGCCTTAAGTCTCTTTGACAACTTGTCCATATCCTCGGTAGTAACAAAGTCAAACTCCTCCCAAGATGGTGTCTCAAGAACTGCCTCGGACCGTCCGACTGGACCACTGTCGATGGGGGGTAACTCATTCCGAATCCGAGTGATTTTCTCCTGCAGATAAATCCCAAATTCCTCTGCTCGACCCTGTAGAGCGGCTTCCCGCGGCCTCAGTTGAAGGAGGGAGCGGGTCACCCCAAACAGGGCGGCAGGGCGGTTATTTGCGGATGCAATAAGGGTGGCACAATACTTGCATTTGGCCACCCTTATCGCCACTAAGTAAGTCCTAATATAGGTTCTAACTAGTGTTCGGTCGGCTTCGGAGCGAGAAGATCTCCATCTGCTCTCTAGGCGTCTCTTGTGGCGTTTCATCTCCCTATGCTCCTCGGTGAACCAAGGAGCCTGGGTGGTTCATCGCCGCAAGAGAGGCCGCAAGGGCGCGACTCGGTCCAAGGCCCCCGTGGATGCACTTAACCATGCGGCAACTGGGTCCTCAGTCGAGTCGCGGGGCAAGTCCGCAGGAATTGGCCCAAGATCCCTCTGGAACCTTACCGGGTCCATCAGGAGCCTGGGGCGGAACCATATAGGAATATCAGGCTCCGCCTCCCCGCGGTGAGGTGCGGCGATCAGAAAGTCCAGCCAAAGGAGAGCGTGATCTGTCCATGACAGGGGTGTGATGGCTAAATCCCCTATTCCCAGATCACTACTCCACTGTCCCGAGACGAAGATAAGGTCCAGGGTGTGTCCACCCTCGTGGGTAGGGCCTAAAACTACCTGGGTCAGGTCCATGGCTGTCATGGAAGCCATGAACTCCCGAGCTGCACCAGAGGTTTCGCCTACCGACGGCAGGTTGAAACCCCCCTGACCAGAAGTCTGGGGGTCTCAACCGCCGCCTCGGCTATCACCTCTAGGAGCTCAGGCAGGGCTGTTGTTGCATAGCGAGGAGCCAGGTATACAACTAACATGCCCAACTGCCTCCCTAGGCCCCACCTCACGAGGAGGGACTCACACCCGGTCGTCTGAGGGATCGTTGTCTCCTTCGGCTTGAGACCTTCCCTAATCATAATCGCCACCCCCCCACCCCTCCCTAGGGCCCTGGGCTGATGGAAGGCTCGGTAGCCTGGTGGACACATTTCCACGAGGGGTAATCCTCCCTCGTGGCCCAACCAGGTTTCCGTGATACCCACCAGGTCTGGGTCCCCCTCTGACACAAGGTCATGGATGAGGGGGGCTTTTTGTACCACGGACCTGGCGTTGCATAACATCAGCCTAGGGCCCCGGGTCTGTGGTTCTTGCCCACCTAGTCTGTGATGGGAGCATGGGGGGTTGGAGCACGTGACCGCCCGTAGCCAGCAGCCACAGTCCTCCAACCGGTAATGTCCATCCCGTCTCCCACCGCCCCTGCCCATCCCCAAGACCGAACTGATGGAAGATACCTCAGTGGAAATGACCCCCCCTTCCTCCTCCTCCGTTTCTCTACTTCCGCCGGCCGGCCCTGTAGTTTGTCGCCCCCCCACCTGACTGTCCCTCCCCTCCTCCCTGGAACCCCCTAAAAGCCGAATTAAAAAGTTAAAAAGGAACCCCCTGAGTTTGCGCTTCGCCCACCTCAATTCTAAATTTACCTGACTTGAACATTCTGATTCTATAAAAAACCACCCTACTTGGAATAGCTTATATCCTCTGATGTTACCTTAACAGTTCCTAGGTCCTTGGTTAGGACTCGAGGTGATGAGCTACCAACCAGCCCCAAAGGCTGTGAATCTCACCAAACATTAACCACAGGATGATGATGATGATGATGATGATGATGATGATGATGATGATGATGATGGAAGAAATGAGTTGCTTCCTGTAGAACAGAAAGGATGCTGCAAAAATTCAAGAGGAACAAAGGACCAATTGCTGTTGACAAGCTAATCCTAAAGAATTCAAAGAAAAGATGAACCAACTTATTCATGGCTTGGATAGACTATAAGAAAGTGTTTGATTCAGTTTCCCCACAGCTGAATCAAGAAATGCCTAAAAATCTTCGGCACCAGCATACAAAAATTCATGGAAACTTCAATGAATCTCTGGAAAACGAAGCTTATGGCTAATAGAGAAGAACTGGGTGAAGTTCAAATTAAACAAGGCATTTTCCAGGGCAATTCCCTTTCACACCTACTTTTTATACTCTCAATGCTACCACTGACAATCATTTTGAAGAAGGTGAACTGTGGATACAAACTTGCAGAGAAAGGACTAAAAATCTCGCACTTGGTATACATGGATGATTTGAAACTGTTTGGTGAAACAAAAGCTGAACTGAATTTATTAATTGAAAGCACAAAAGAATTCAGCCAAGACATTGGTATGCAATTTGGAATTGACAAATGTGCAACAATGGCAATCAAAGCAGGCAAGGTCATAGAAGATGATGGAATAGAACTTGAGAATGAAGAAATGATAAAGGCAGTAAGACTAGAACAAGGCTACAAGTACTTGGGGACTTTAGAGACCTCTGACTTAATGCATAATAAAGTCAAGGAATTAACTTCAACCAAGTACATTTGATGAATTCGCAAGATATTAAAGTCCAAATTGAGTGGAGGAAACATCATAAAAGCCATAAATACCTGGGCTATACCTGTGATTCGATACTCTGCAGGAATAATTGACTGGACCCAGATGGAGTTGGACAATTTGGACAGAAAAACAAGGTAGCTTATGACAATTAATCATGCTTTGCACCCTAAAAGTGATATTGACCGATTATATCTACCAAGAGCAGAGGGTGGTCGAGGACTTCTACAAGTAAAGCAGACTGTGGAAGTAGAAAGACACAGCTTGAATGATTACATCCAGAAAAGTGAAGACCCAATGATTTAGGAAGTAAATAAAGGACAACTTTTGAAGACAACTAAGTCAAAAGCTGAACATAAGAAAGAAGTAATTGAGAAGCAAGCTGAAAATTGGAAAAGCAAAGCTATGCATAGCCAATACCTGAAAAGTATTGAAGGCAAAGCTGACCAAAAACTAACTTGGAACTGGTTAAGATCGGGAGTACTGAAAAAAGAAACAGAACGCTTTATTTTGGCAGCTTAAGAACAAGCCTTAGCCACAAACTGCATGAAGGCAAAAATTCAACATGTTATCACCAACAGCAAATGTTGCCTCTGTAATTAGAAAGATGAGACAATTGACCACCTGATCAGTGGGTGCAGCAAAATTTCACAAACTGATTACCTACAACGCCATGACCGTGTTGCTAAGATCATTCACTGGAAATTGTGCCAGAAGTTTGGATTTGAGTACAGCAAAAATCACTGGGAACATTAGGTTGAGAAAGTTTTAGAGAATGAGAAAGTCAAGATCTTGTGGGACTTTAGAATTCAGACTGACAGGCACTTGTTCTACAACACGCCTGATATAACAATAATTGAAAAGAAAAAAGAATGGTTCGTTGACATTGCAATACCTGGTGATGCACGAATTGAAAATAAGCAGCAAGAAAAAATCACAAAATATCGGGACTTGCAAATTGAAGTTGAGCGACTGTGGAAGAGAAAGTCGTGTGTTATCCCAATTGTGATTGGAGCCCTTGGAGCAATACCTAGGGGACTGCCTCGCTATGTGGAGGTTCTAGGTTTGCCGGACTTGAACATTCTGACTCTACAAAGGGCCACCCTGCTTGGAACAGCTTACAGTATATCCTCCGACCTTACCTTGACAGTTCCTAGGTCCTTGGTTAGGACTCTAGCTGTTGAGCTACCAACCAGCCCCAAAGGCTGTGAATCTCACCAAAGATTAACCACAGAACAATAATAATAATAATAATAATAATAATAATAATAATAATAATAATAATAATAATAATAATAATAATAATAATAATAATAATAATATCTTATTTTCCTTCTGTTGAGTCAATATATTTCTTCTTAAGTGCACAGAAAGAGATGTTTCTGAACCATTAAAATCATTAGATGGGGGGGGGATATAAAAAGGCAAAGAATAGCACAAAAGAGAACATACATAAATATGTTTAAAATATTTTTATCCAATTTTTCTATTTAAAAAGCACTTAGTGCAGCTATGCTGGCATATCATATCATATGACTACAATCTAAAAAAGGGTGAGAAAATAGGTCTGGGTTTAATTGCATTTCAAATCTCTTTTACTTTTCAGAATCATGGCAAGTTCAACATAAACATTTCTTTATTCATAGTAAGAGCTCAATTAATATTGTGGCATAAGCTTGCAGCCTACACTAACAGGTCATCCTATTACATGCAATTATAGTTTACTCTCCAAACAAATCAGTATGATGAAGCCTGCACAATAACATCAATAGAAAGCGATATTGGGTAATTCAAACCCAAAAAACGCCATTGTATACTTCTTTATCTTTCATGAAACCTTTCTTTTTAGAATTTTTTATCCCATTTTTATTATTTTTATTTATTTTTATAAATAAAATAACACAAATAAACATACATAATACTCCTCCCTCCTTCTCTTTTCCCCATGACAACAACTCTGTCAGGTGAGTTGGGCTAAGAGAGAATGACTGGCCCAAAGTCACTCAGCTGGTTTGCATGCCTAGGACCAGACTAGTACTCATGGTCTTCTGGTTTCTGGGCCAGCATCTTAATCACTAGACCAAAATGCCTCTCCTATGCTTATTGCTACAGCCAGTGAACCAAGTTGTATTGTTCCTTCATAATTTGTCAAGAATGAACAACCAGACCCACAAGTATAGAGATCAAATGACCTACTTTCTTATTCACTGCCAATAATACAAGAATCTCCCGGACTTCCTTCCGGTTTGCCGGCAGCGACGGTCGAGTCCTGGGACTCGTCCGCCGTTTTGTCGCTTTTGCGGCCCCAAACGGGGCGGGGTGTTCCTTTTAAAGGAACCCCCCCGTAAGGTTGGCTTGCTGGGATTTTTCCTATCCCGCCGGCGGTTGGGGGGGTCCTTGTCTTCGACCTAGGAGCGAAAGGACATGCTGCGGGGGGCTTGGTTCTCTTCGCCAATGGACGACCGGAGCAAATAACCAATTTGGAGAGAGCTGGATCGGTCAAGTCGTGAGGCAACGCCGGGACTCTGGCTGTGGTGTGGATTGTAAGTGACTCTGTTTCTTTTCTGCTGGCAGCTTTGACTTTAAAAGACGATGGAGGGGGGAGTTTGCGAAAAAAAACCTCGGATTGAAGAAAAGCGGCGATCTGAATAGGCTCCTCAGGCTTGAGGAAGCGGAATATTTTACATCCGAACTTCTCTAAATGAGTGAGAGTCTTTGTGGATTGATTCTAGATACTTAGTATCGAAGTCTGGCAACAATGAAACAATTTCCTTTGCTGCTCGCTCCCGGTGGCTTCCAGGATGGGTGGGGGAAGATGGCGTTCCTTTGTTCTCAAGAGACTTATTCTTCATGGAAAATTGCCGACATTCCTTTGTGATCTGGACTACCTTTCTCTCTTAATGGATGATTGCATGTAATTGATTAATTGATTCCTTCCCCGGAGTGCCTTCTTTTTTATATCTGATTGTAAAATTTGGTTTTCTCTCTGGACTTTATAAGTTTGATCTTGTTTACTGGAACCTGCTCTTGGACTTTCCTCACTGACCGCACCCCAGCAGACGCCATCTTACTGACACTGACTTAAATTATTCACCATGGCTTCAAAAAAGCAGACAGAAAAACCTGACACGGATGCAAGATTAACAGCTATGGAAGAAGTATTACAGACCCTGGTGATGGGGATCAAAGAATTGAGGAAAGACCATGTCAGTTCCAAGTTAGAACTTTTGGAGACACAGAAGAAATTAATGCAGAATACACAAAAGACTGATGAGCTGGCGGTGGGATTGGCTGGGGCAAGGGGAGAGCTTAAAAGTGTTAATACTGAAATTGGAGATTTAACTGGTCATATGTCTAGGATGGATTTTGAAAGGATGTCATATTTTTTAAGATTTCAGAATATTCCTGAAGAATCTGGTGAAAACCTAACTGATCTTATGAGTACAATTTTAGCAGATTACTTACATAAACCCAAGGAGGAGATCAGGGGGGACATTGATTTGGTATATAGAATAAATTCAGCATATGCCAGGATAAATGAAGTACCCAGAGAGATACATATTAAATTTGTTAGAAGGTCGACAAGGGAAGGGATCCTGAGGGTGCAGAGAGACGGTCCTTTAATTTATCAACAAAAAGAAGTTGCTATCTTGAAGCAGATCCCAAAAAAGATTAGAGAGGTAAGACGGAAATTTTCCTTCTTATCTAAAAAATTATTTAAACAGGGGATCTGGTTTAAGTGGGTGATGCCAGAAGGAATGTTGGTGTTCTGGGAAGGAGGGAGAGTAAGGATTAAAACAGTTGCAGAGGCAGAAGCCTTTCTTAAAAAACATTCCTCAATCCTGGAGGACGAAAATGGAGGAGCAGAGGGGGCCGCGGCCCCGCCCACTGGGGGCCAGGGAGGAGAAGAAGATACAATTGCCAAGAGACTTAGATCTCAAAAATGACTTTATTCAGTATAGTATAACTTTTGTTTGGTTGTTTACACATGATTGCTAGCACAGATTTTACAATGATATGTATGCATTTCTTTCCACTTTGTAGTACAATTGAAAATTATGTATTATCTATGTTTTGTTATGAAGCCTCGGAAGGGGTCAACGACCTCAACGTGAAAGTTCTCAAAATATCTTTTTTACACCTTACCTTTACCCCATTTGTTAAAAATTTTAAAACTCAATAAAACTTTTTCAATATATAAAAAAAAAGAATCTCCCCACTGGCTGTTTTTGCCTGGGAAAGACTAGATAAGGCTCAAATGTATTGGGGGGGGGGGGGGCAGGAGGAATCAGACCTTGCCTTCTTGTGCTTACATAGTGAGTCTAAGCTAATTCCCCGCTTGAGTCCTTCTCCCAACAATTGGGACAGTTGCTCTCCAACAAAATAGGGCACATGTGTGGTGGCACAGAAGCAATGTAGCATGGGTGAGCAATGTGAGCAATGTCTCAGTCTCCTATTCACTGTCAAAGACAACATTCTAATGAAAGGAGTAAGCAAAGGAACGAGACAATGAAGAAGGAGGGGGAAGGTGTAGGACTGAGGTGGTATTCAGCTGGTTCTCTCCGGTTTGGGTGACCCAGTATCAGTGGCTGCAAGAAGCTCCGCTCACCCACCCCAACATAATGTGTAAGCACTGCACATGCGCAGAAGGTGGTGCCCATGTGCAGACATGGCACATGCGTTCACATTTGCAAACCAGTAGTGAATCCCACCGCTGGTGTAGGAGATGATCAGGCTGAGTCCAACGGAAGGGTCAAGCATATCATCAAAGTCTTGAACCACTTTGGACTCACAGGAGATCTGAGTCCAGCCAACCTTGAATTCCATTGACTTTTATTTACCATCAATTTGCTTTGACCACTAGTAGTTCAGATTCTTTTAAACAGCATATGCTTGCCATAAACGTTTATGTTCATTTGAACTGTCCAGATTTCCTGATGTTCCCATGCTTGACAGAAGGAGAGGGGGGAAAAAGAGGCTTATTATCTGGGAACTAAGCCAGTTCTGGGACCTTCTGCCAGACTACAAGCCAGGATGAATGGGGCAGTGGGAAAGAAAAAGCAAGCAGGACAGTTAAGGAATGAAAGCAGGAAGGAAGGCTATTCAGATAGGCCTACTTTAGAGACTTTTAAGAAGTGTTTTGATATGTACAATTATACTTCCAGTTGAATAAAACCTCTCATTTTTTTAAAATAATGTGGAAATCTTACAAATATGAAGTAAGTGGTGCATTTCTTTAGAAATCACTGTCTCCTGGCTCATAGTTGCCTGGGGCAACCCAACTGTTCATCCCAGGACATTATGACTAGTACATCTGCTTCCCTGGCTTAGAGACAAAGTGGTTTAATTGTTCAGTCATTTATCCAATCTTTCATATTTAACAGCACTACGTTTTTGAGTGGTCAGCACAAACTGAATGGGTGATAGGGTAGAAAAGATGTGCCTGGGCACAAATTGTTCCGCAAATGAAGATGGGGTACTCTCTTTCTATCCTTCTCTCCCTCTCTCTCCCTCCATCCTTCCTCCTCTTCCCTGCTCCCTCGTTCCCTCTCTCCATCCCTTCCTCTCTCTTTCCTCTCTCTCCTGTTTATGTATCCTAGTTATTGACTACTACCTTGCAATCTTCTAGAACTTTCTCAAATTCTGTGTAATGTCCATGCTGTATACACAGAAGCCCCACCTATTCCTGACTGACTCATTTTGCTTAAATATAAACTGGACTCCAGATTTTCAGTAACCTGGTTTTGTTTTGGTAGTCCTGAAACCTGATCACCCTACCTTATTATTTATTTATTTTTACTATGAAAACTCTGCCTGTCTCTCTCACAGCATTCTGAGATAGGGTTTTGTTGCCATCCAGTAATCTCTCTCCTAGCTTTCTCTTTCTCTTTCAGCTTTTATAAATGTCCTTGTGATTATTGTTGGTAACATTGATCACTAATTTAATGCATGACGCCCAAGAGTTCAAGATGCTTTAATAGGGAACCTCCTTTCACAATATTATCCCTGTGATGCAGATTGGTCTAACAGAGAACAATTAGCCCAAAGTCCCCAAATGAGATGCCAGAGTGGAAGTAGACTTGAACCTGGGTGTCTCTAATCCAACTCTCAACCCTTCATCATACTGGTTAATCTCTGGTTTATGCCTATATCTATAGACTGAGCCTTGTTCTTGAGAATTATCACAGTCTCACTTAATCTCTTTTTTTAAAAAAAACACCATTCATTCTCTGCTCACACATTAAAATATCTGTATTTAAGTCAATGCCCTTTACTGTAACTAGTGACAAGAAATATAAATCAGTACGAACTGTTAAAGAAATGATAAAAGTTGTTGAACCATTTCCCAAATTACTATATTCAGTAGAATTCTGTTATCTCCCTGGAAATAAAATAATGACCCAGTCCGAGGAAAGCAAAGCAAAGTATAATGAATATCTTTTGGCCCGAGGAACAGCTTTTAGAGTTTAATTTAAAGATTATTGTCAATCCAACATTTCTGGAGGGCATCGGTTAGAAAGATATACTGTGCCTTTCTGTGACACCGTGCTTCCAACAAATTTCTAATCATTATTAGGACATTTTGTAAGCTACATTGATTTACAAAGAAGTGGCATTTTCTGTTTTGTGAAATGTTTCAACTCCAAGAAAGCAGATTGTTAGTAAAAGGAAGCACAACTAGAATCCTGCAAAGCACAAAATGACAGTGTGGGTATATGCAGCTTTAAGCACATTTTCATCAAATGCTTCCTCCATTCCAATCAAATCAAATTAAGGACGAACCCCTTAAAAATAGTGGATCAGAACTGCCAAAATGTTTCACCAGCGTATCACCCTCTGTTGTAAGAAGACAGAAATTAGAGCAGTGAAAAACATAGCATATGATTTAAGGGTAATGAAAGTTGGTTTATTGAGAATAATTAATGGGGAGAAAGGGACTGGTTCATTTGCTGGTACTACCATTTAGATATTATTGAAATTATGAAGCAGGGAACAAGATCAAGTTAGACATAAAATAATTATATCCTAATTTGTGAAACAATTGCCCCAGAAACTAACACTGTTGGGTTAATTCAAACAGGAGTAGGAAGAAACAAACTTCTTGTTTAAGGGGGGGGGGGGGCACAAGCTACCTTGAAACTATTGGGCGCTATATACTCCTGTTTTGGTGGAATGAACATAAGAAATATTCTGCTGATATATTAAAGACATTTTTGAGCACAGCTGTGGATTTAACCCGATGATTTAATACAGTTGAAAATGATAATGGATTTTCTCTACTTAATTCTTCCAGCTCACTTTTTCTAGCCATAAATTCTTTCACCTACCAGTATAAACTATCAATAGATGTTCGTTTTATTTAAAATTGTCCCAAAAAAGAGAACATTACACAAGAGGATTGTTGGAGAAATTCTCCCTCCATTTTTTTCCTTTGAGATCTGACCTTCAGGGATAAAAGAAGACAATATCTATTTATTATTTTATTAAATAATTGTAGATAGCAAAGAAGCAAAGAAACAAAAACATAAACCAAAACTTCAAAATCTATTAAACCAACTTGGATCAAGGTTCCTGCAGATCTCATTACTAGTGTGTCAACACAGCCAGAGTTCCATCAATATGGTAGTCATGCCTCTGTATCTCAAACCCTACATGTTTTTCATTTGTTATCATGCTGGCACAAACAATGGATGGAATTAAAGGAGAGAAGAAACTTGAAATTAAGGAGAAGCTGTCTAATAGTAAGGACAATTAATCATTGGAACAGTTTACCTTCATAAGTTGTGGGTGCTTCATCATTGGGGATTTTTAAGAAGAGACTGGACAGCCAGTTGTCTGAAATTGTATAGGGTCTTCTGCTTGAACAGGGGCTTGGACTAGAAGACCTCCAAGATCCCTTTCCAGCTCTATTCTGATTGATTGATTGAGTTGTCATTTTGACATTTTTATGCCACTGCAGATACACTCTGCCTGACCCTACTAATGAAGAATTCTGCCTACTCAACAAAAACATTTAGTAAATCTTCTCTTTATATACATGACATCTGTACAAACACACAAAGGTAGCCACAATACTTTTAGACTGGAAACTAGACTAGAAGCTGTATGATTGTGAAGAATTGTGTTTTCACACATTTCTCCCATATCTATCTATCTATCTATCTATCTATCTATCTATCTATCTATCTATCTATCTATCATCTATCTATCTATCTATCTATCTATCTATCTATCTATCTATCTATCTATCTATCTATCTATCATCTATCTATCTATCTATCTATCTATCTATCTATCTATCTATCTATCTATTTTTATTCATTTATTCATCAATCTTGTATACTACTAGTCTCACCGAAGGCAACTCTATGCTTACAAACATTAAATTCAGTGTCCAGTGTTTTTTCCAAAAGGCGACTGGACTTTCTTGATAATTGGTCTGAAAATGGTTTCCTTCTCATCCAAGAAACTTCTTCAGTTCAAAACCCAGAGATTTAGGTTTCTGGTGGGGGTGTAATGACTGCAATCTGATGGTGTGTTTGACCCACCCTCAGACTCAGTCTGATGATCTCCTTCAAGTCTATCCAAAATTAAAATTAAACTTTAATTCTATGCAAAATTAAATTTTATACAAAATTAAACCTTAAGCCTATGCAAAATTAAACCTTGATTCTATATTCTTATGCTGAACACTGTGACTCTAGTCTAGACCATGTGTACATTAGGAGCATTGACAGTTGACAAATTTCTGTGGGACAAAATGTTTTAAAAATTAAGTACAATCATCAATTAAGCCACCTGGCTTAATATTTTAAAATAACAATAAAACAGATGATTTGTTGCTGTCTAGCATTTAATAAAAGACGGTTATAAGAATAATGACTTTACAAAACTACTCTCTTAAAGTAGACAACATATTTTTATGCCATTGATTATTTTATGCCATAAATAATGATTAATGACGTGTAAAATCATTGCCTGGTTTGAATAACATTAAATGCAACACTGCTACTTATAAGGAGCATAATTCTTGAATATAATTTAAAACTTTGAGCATCTTCAGAACCCTCTAATGAAGTAATAAACTTTCATGCATCTTTCTGAGAGCATTGCTACCCAAAACAATGACAAAACTGAGAGAAAAGACAGTGAGAAGAGATTCTATAAAAATAAAATAACCATGGAACAGAATTGGAATTTTACAGATGGGGGGGAAAAGTTGTTGGTTAACATTTTTAGTTTCTACTCAAGGGACAAAAAAATTTTTTTTTCCCTTAGCCAAGCATCAGCTTTTAATCTAAGTGAAGCTTTGTAACTCTGGGATTTCTCAATCATAAAATAAGATACTGATGAGTCAGTCTCACCTTTATGTGGCACATCTAGAAGAAATGACAGCTATGTTCCTTAAACATCAGCACTTCCCATGACAGCCCACAATAGCTTTTGTTCCTTCATTTATCCCCCCCCCCCAAAAAAGTTAAATGCATTCTCCAACTTAAAAGGTTTCTTACCCTCGACCTCTCAATTCCTGGCAAATACGTAGATGGGGAAGAAATGGAGATGGTGACAGATTTTATTTTCTTGGGCTCCAAGATCACTGAAGATTGGGACTGCAGCCAAGAAATTAAAAGACACTTGCTCCTGGGGAAGGAAGCTTTGACAAATCTAGACACCATACTAAAAAGCAGAGACATCACCATGCCAACAAAAGTTCATATACTCAAAGCAATGGTTTTCTCAGTTGCAATGTATGGCTGTGAAAGTTGGACCATAAGAAAGACTGAGCACCAAAGAATTGAAGCCTTTGAACTATGGTGCTGGAGAAGACTCCAGTCCCTTGGACTGCAAGGTGATCAAAATGGTCAGTCCTGGAGGAGATCAACCCTGACAACTCTTTAGAGGGCCAGATGCTGAAGATGAAACTTAAATACCCTGTTCTCCCAAAAATAAGACCTCCCCAGATAATAAGCCCAATTGGGCTTTTGAGTGCATGTGATAAAATAAGTCCTCCCCAAAAATATTGCAACACAACAGGAGCCATAAGGTGACCAAGCTCGCTGTCTCCTACACTTCAAAAATAATAAGACCTCCCCAAAAAGAAGTCCAAGTGCTTATTTTGGGGGTGAAAAGAAAATAAGTCCCTGTCTTATTTTTTGAGAAACACGGTACTTTGGCCACCTTATGAGAAGGAAGGACTCACTGGAGAAGAGCCAATGCTGGGAAAGACTGAGGGCAAAAGAAGAATGGGACAACAGAAAATGAGGTGGCTGGATGGAGTCACCGAAGCAGTAGGCGTGAGCTTAAATGGACTCCAGAAGATGGTAGAGGACAGGAAGGCCTGGAGGAACGTTGTCCATGGGGTCATGATGGGTCAGACACGACTTTGCAACTAACAACAACAACCCTAGCTTAATGGTGAAGCAATCATTTATTATTCCTTCAGTAAAATATGGCTTAGTATGATACTGAGCCCAGGCATTGTAACATTTTACAGGTAGTCCTCAAGTTACAACCACAATTGAGTCCACAATATCTGTTGTTCAGTGAGACATTTGTTAAATGAATTTTGCCCCATTTTACAACCTTTCTTGCCTCAGATGCTAAGTGAATCACTGCAGCTGATAAGTTAGTGACCTGTTTGTTAAGTGAATCTGGCTTCCCCGTAGACTTTGCTTGTAAGAAGGTCGCAATGGGGGATCACATGACCTTTGGATTCTGCAACTGTCATAAATGTGAGCCAGTTGCCGAGCAACTGTATTTTGATCACATGATCATGGGGGATGCTATAACTGAAACATGATCATAAGTCACTTTTTTCACTGCTCTTGTACCTTTGAATGGTCACTAAATGAAATGTTGTAAGTTGTGGGTTACCTGTATTCATGTAGCATCCCAGGGTTTTAAAACTCAATGTGACAACTTCTGAATTTTTCCAAGACCATGAGGTCCTTGGTGCTGTCTGAACTTGGTTGTTTTCTTGCAGAGGTTTTATTACCAAACTAGGTAATGTAATTGATGCACTGATGATGTTACCTAGATTGGTAATAAAATGTCTGCAAGAAAACAACTAAAGTCAGGCAATGGTTTTTGACTTATATGCTGTACAAAAGGCTTTCCACTAAAAGTATAGTTTGGAAACAAAATAATAATAATTTTGATTTCATTTGTTTCAAGGAATATGATTGCTCACAAGTAATGCAATTAGTTTCCTTTTCAGTATTAGAAGAAACAACCTGTGACCAATTTTTGGAAGGCTTTGGAGTTCACATCCTAGGCTTTGGGGAGGGACTTGCACCCTGAGGCCTCAGATTAATGTACGCCACTACTTTGGGGAGATCTGATATATTTCAAAGACTGACCTCAGGTTCCCTTTGCTTAAAAATAAAATCAGACTTCATCAGCTTCACAAAAAGTCACCTGATTGCTGGACATTCCAACGAAGCTGAATTGCATTTTCTCCTGGCTTAAATCTGGGTTTGAGAACCGAGGATCAGGTATTCAAGTTCTTTCTCCAAACCCTTTCTCAGTGATACATTCCCCCAGCGCAAAAATTACAAGCATCCTTTCCACCAGACCCCTGAGGATCAAAGCTGTAATCCTATTTCACATACAGATAGACGCCTGGCATTTTATGCTGAAAAACAAGCATGGGATGAAAAGGAGAGGTAAGACTGAATGTCACCTGCGTACTGAGGATCATGCATCTTTGGAATCATCCTATTAGAATCATGTGGATGTTAAATTACCTGAGGGAGAAAATTAAACTTGAGGAACACTGCAGCATAATTGCCAGTGCACTGAATGATAAGGCACCAGGGTTACCTTCAGAAAATAACAGCCAAAGAAGAATAGAGTTTCAACTTCAATTTAGCTGGCTCAGAAGGATAATTGTGGTCAATGGAACTGCGTGATGCTAAAATATTAATAGCAATTACTATTGCCTCGTGAAAAATATATATCTTGGAATAGCAGTTGATCGCAAATGGAGAATGAGCCAGCAGTGTGAGGTAGCCGTAGCACATAGAGAAGACAAATGTACATTTAGGGTCTGTCAAGAGAAATTTGATATACAAATCAGGGGATGTTAATTGCTCCACTTGATTACATTTTGGTCCATTCCAAGTACTGTGTCCAATTCTGAGTGCTGTATGTTATAGAACAGTGATGGCGAACCTTTTTAGCCTCGCGTGCCATAAGGGGGGAGCGCAGGGGGGTCGTATGCGGGCCTGCCGCACCCATAATGCAATGTGCGACCCCCCCTAGTGCATATGCACGCACTACAGATCCCCCCCATTTTTACATGCTCTTTTCGCCCTCCCCAGGCTCCAGAGGCTTTATAGGAGCCTGGGGAGGGTGAAAAGAGCCTCCCTCTCCCCTCCCCAGGCCCTCCAGAGGCTTTATGAACTTCCCTGAAGCCTCGGGAGCACTCAAAATGATGCTGCAAGCAATCGGAGGTCACTTCTGGTTTCGGTGGCGCATCATTTTGAGTGCTCCGGAAGCTTCAGGGAAACCCCCTGAAGGTCGCTTAAGCCTGCGGAGGGCCTCTGGAGGGACTGGGAAGCCTCCGAAGCACTCAAAATGATGTGCCGCTGAAACCGGAAGTGACCTCCGATTTGCTTGCAGCATCATTTTGAGTGGTTCAGAGGCTTAACGAACCTGGGAAGTAACGGACTCAAGCTCAACCCGACCAAGACCGAGTGGCTGTGGTTTCTGGCTGCCCGGTTCAACCAGCTGTCTCTATCGCTGGCCATAAGGGGCGAACATCTTGCCCCTGTGGATGAGGCGCGCAACTTGGGTGTCCTCCTGGATTCCCGGCTGTCCATGGAAGATCAAGTGACAGCCGTGGCCAGGAGGGCGTTTTACCAGGTTTGCCTGGTTCGCCAGTTGCGCCGCCTATTGGACCGGGATGCCCTTCGTACAGTCACTCATGCTCTCGTGACATCCCGACTGGACTATTGTAACTCTCTCTACATGGGGCTCCCCTTGAGATGCACCCGGAGGCTGCAGTTGGTCCAGAATGCAGCCGCGCGAGCAATAATGGGTACCACAAGGTACACCCATGTAACACCGCTCTTGCGCGAGCTGCACTGGCTACCTGTAGTTTTTCGGGTGCGCTTCAAGGTGTTAGTCATCATCTTTAAAGCGCTCCATGGCTCGGGACCTAGCTATCTGCGGGATCGGATTCTGCCCCATACTTCCTCACGGCCGATTCGCTCCCACAGGGAGGGACTTCTCCGGGTGCCGTCCACTAGACTTTGTCAGCGGGCGACGCCCAGGGGAAGGGCTCTCTCTGTGGCGGGCCCTGCCCTCTGGAACGACCTCCCCCCCGATATTAGAACTACCACGGACCTCCGTTCCTTCCGTCTGAAATTGAAGACGCACTTTTTCTGCTTGGCCGGCCTAGGGTAGCCTCTTATTACAGTATTATAGGGTTTAGGGTTTTAGTGATTGGTTTTGGGGAATTTTAGCGCAGGGTTTTATGTTTAATCTGTTTTTAACTGTTTTGTATATATTTATTGTCTTAATTTCCCTGTGCACCGCTCCGAGTCCCCTTGGGGAGAGGGAGCGGTCTAGAAATTAAATATATTATTATTATTATTATTATTATTATTATTATTATTATTATTATTATTATTATTATTATTATTATTATTATTATTATTATTATTATTATTATTATTATTATTATTATTATTATTAAGGGAAGCCTCCTGAAGGTTGCTGAAGCCTCCGGAGCACTCAAAATGACGCTTCAAGCAAATCGGAGGTCACTTCCGGTTTCCCAGGCCCTCCGGAGGCCCTCTGGAGGCTTCAGCAACCTTCAGGAGGCTTCCCTGGGAAGCCTCCGGAGCACTCAAAACGATGCACCGCCAAAACTGGAAGTGACCGCCGATTGCTTGCAGCGTCATTTTGAGCGCTCCGGAGACTTCAGGGAAGCCTCCTGAAGATTTGCTGAAGCCTCCGGAGGGCCTCCGGAGGGCCTGGAAAGCCTCCGGAGCACTCAAAATGATGCACCGCCAAAACCGGAAGTGACCTCCGATTGCTTGCAGCGTCATTTTGATCGCCCCAGAGACTTCAGGGAAGTTCATGAAGCCTCTGGAGGGCCTTTGGGGGGCGAGGGGGGTTTCTTTTTGCCCTCCCCACGCTCCAAAGGCTTCATAGGGTGAAAAAAGCATGAAAAAATTCAGCTGCATGCCCTGACAAATGCCATAGGTTCGCCATCACTGTTATAGAAGGATCCAAAGAGAAGAAGGGCAGAAGGGATTATTAGAGGATTAAAAGCAACACGTAGCAAGAAGAGAGATTGAAGGAGTCTGGAACATTGAGGAACCAAACCCAGGGATGTGGTGGGTTTCAGTGGTGGGTTTCAAATTTTTTTAGAATCTCTTCTGTAGGTGTGGCCTGCTTTGTGGGAGTAGCTTGCCAGCCATGTGACTGAGTGGGAGTAGCTTGGCAGTCATGTAACTGGGTGGGTGTGGCCAACTTGTAAAATGTGGTGAAACTCACTTAATAATGCTCTTGCTTAGCAACCAAAATGTCAGCTCAGAAACTCTGGCATTTGAAGCATGCAAGTCTTAAAGCTGTCAAGTTACAAGACCCTTGCACCCCTAACCCTTTAGGGGGAAAAAACCCAGGGGTGTTCAAACTTGAAAGCTTTAAGACTTGTGGACTTCAACTCCCAGAATTCCTCCTCTCGCTCTTCATCTGGATGATGTGCGGACGGGCGGGGGGAGGGAGCTGGAACCGGTTCTAAACGGTACTGTAGATTTGTGGAACCTCTTCTATGGAAGAGGTTAGAACTGGCAGGAACCCACCCCTGGTGAGTTTCCTATGTGTTGGATGTGTACAAGTGGAAGCAAGACAACCATCTGTCTGAAATACTTTAATCTGAATCCCTGAACAGGGTTCCAAATGAACAGGCGGCCCAAATGCTTCATGTGTGAGTTTAATTATTTAATTATTTTTATATCTAAGAAATAGATTACTTGAAGAATTAAAAAGGATGTAGCTCAGTGCTGTGACCCTGAAATGATGACGGAAAACAAACAATGCTCTATCCTGAGTCTGGATGGAATGGTGTGAAAGAGAACAAAAAACAGTCAAAGTCAAAGGAAAGGAAAAGAAAAAAATATTTACAGAAGTGACTTCCAACCTTCTTTGTAGCAATTACCAACATGGCTAACACTGTTTCTGCCCTTCCAAATTACACAGCATGATTCTCCACTTCTCATAAAGAACCCCCTTTTTATCAGTAAATCTCCCAAATATTTTTGTCCATTTTCAGGAAGGAGATCACAAAGGGTTTCCAATCCTTTATAGAAAGTAGTGATTACTTCTTCCCCATCTAACAGATCAATTTAGCCTTTTCAGAAAGCTCTACTGTCTTCACAATCCAATCTTCTATTGGGGTATTTCTATTCTTTTCCACTTTGGGTATATAATATCTTCACTGCAGTTACCATACATACTTTTATACCATACGTAAAACCAATTGTCCATGAAGGTCTTTTTAATGTTCTAGTTTTAAAAGGTTCTGGTTTCAATGGAATATTCTATTTTAAAATTCTAAAATGTAAATTTTAAAATTCTATAATTTTGAAATATATTGTGGGAAGCCACCACCACCCTCCCTTAGAAGAATGAAATATTTTGAGGAATATTTTTTAAAGGCAGGATACAATATTTCCCCTAAAAAAGAAATAAAAAATCTTAAGGGAGACAGAAACTCAGAGCCCAATCTCCCTGCCCCCAGCAGATATTTTGTGTCCCTTAAGAAAGACTGGGCCATCTTATCTACAAAACAAAAGACTTTGGCTCCAGGGTAAAGGAATTAAGACATGACTCTTCAGGACATAATCAGATTAACCCACTAAGATTCTAAATTTACTACATTGCACAATCTCCTAGAGACATTGCATCATCCTTAGAAACTTCAACCAAAGTTAGCTCAGACAAACTATAGAGCCAGCTAGGACTCTTACATAGTCTCATGGGAGTCTGACAACAGCGAATAGAATACATGTTCTTGCACAGGAACAGGAAGCTCAAGTGCAAAGCCCAAGAGAAGGTATAAAAATCCCTCTCTCTCAACTCCATGTGGTCATGTGGTTCTGCTTCATCAATAAACCTTCTTTCCTTTCAGCCTCCATGTTTCCAATGTCTTTCTCCCAGCTTGGAACTGAACCAGATGCATATTTCTTCCAACTATATTGTATATATTTGTCTCCAGTATCTTTTTGCTTTTTCACAAGTCCATCTTTTCTATTTCTGAAGTGTAGTAAACTATATTCTGTATATACCGGTATTTGGGGCTGTTTGATCTGGGGCTCTTCCCCCACCCCACCCCCCTGCAGTCCATTGGTGAGCAGCTCAGTGATCATTGTAGTGCATTCCAATAACAGTATAGCTTGTTGCATCAATCCCCAATTGCTTTGGTTTCTTATTCCCCTTATTTTTCTCCACATTTTTCAGCACTATTGGTGCTATTGTCCTTCGAAATTGTCCTGCTTGCTGGCTGTTTCCAAGAGGCAGGTACCAGCCTGTTTCTCAAGGAGGAATTAATACATTTTCAATGAGTCACAGCTCAGTTGCAGATCCATCTGAGAGACAGCAATTCTTCCTGCTACCCGCAAAGCCTTCCCTTTGGGGAAAGATGAGAAAGATTTCACTTCTTTCCTTTTCAAGAAATAAACACAGAGCCTGTTTCATGTAGAGCTTTGAGCAGATATTGGCAACCCGCAAAAGGTTGTGTACTGGGGGAATGAGAACTATCTAATACCACAATCAAACTCCAAGTGAGTTTAAAGCACAGGATAGAGGTGACTTTTTCTGACAATATCCATTCGATCTGCTCGCCTCACATTTACAGACAGGCTGTTAGAGTTGTGCATTGGAGTTGGCTTGTCACTTGATAGCAAAAGAAAATTATTTTCAGCACGACCCCATGCTGGCCTTTACGGGTCAACTTTCAGGCCTGCTTATTACAAGTTGAATGAAATTTTATATTAAATTGGAGTTGAACTTTTCAAGAATGTTGACATTTTGAATTTAAAAATTTTTCTGTGCTCCATCAAGCTGGGCCGCACGGCTGAAATACGACTTGTGGCAATTATGAGGGACTTACGTTAGGGACTCATGATGAGTTTTTGATCGCAAAAAATGCCCATTCAAAGAAGCACACTCAGTGGATTCTTTGTACATAACAACCGTGAGGCTTACTGTATTAAAGCATTTAATCAGCAGTATGAAACAGGACTTCAGATGTCACAGTGGCATTTTATTCTACACGTTCGTGTTAAAAATTGGCAGTATCAAAAAGTAACCTCTCCCAATTGTAGTGTTCATATACAACCTCTCACACCTGGGCATCACTTGCAGGATCCTAACACACATACAATGTATAATCCTAAATTAAAGAGTGGCTCCCAAAGGGGCCTTAAAAGAAGGTAAAATTGCAGATATAAAGTTACAGCAAACAACAGGACTCTCTAATCTGAATTTTGATGGCAACCAGAAACGTGGAGCCTTTCCTCTAACAGATAATACCTGCTCTGTTCATGGTTGGCCTTTAAAGATAAACAATGCTTGATACCAGAAGATAAATTCTCCTCGGGGTCACAAATCTAAGGTAGAAGTGTTGATGGAGCCGTGTTCCAGCCTGGGGCTACTCAAGCTGAGGACACTTCTGTGTTTTCAGTTGGCAGCACAAGTGATCTTAGACCTTTGTTTAGGTCATGGTGGATCCTAACACACATACAATGTATAATCCTAAAATAAAGAGTGGCTCACAAAGGGGCCTTAAAAGAAGGTACAATTGCAGATATAAAGTTACGGCAAAAAAACAGGACTCTGTCTAAAAAAAACCAAAATCCTTCCAAGGAGATTGTCTTGTTGTTGAATATAAAGCATTATTTGGCAGGAACTGGGAAAGGTCTGATAGACATGCCATCCAAACTACTCTTTTAAGCGCGGTCATGGCCACATCAATAACGTTAATAAGTAAGTTGTCTTTTATCTGCACTTAGCCAAAGTCCACTGCAGTAAGTGCGCGTGAAACTAAACAATAATTAAAAATTGAACAGCTGCTAGAACTTTAAAAATGGATTTGAAAAACCCAGCTGCAACATATTCTTGTAGCTTGGGCAGACTTGCCGAACCCGTAGAAGTTATGTATGGACAAATAACATTTAAAAGTTCCACCGTTAAAGCTCTCAATGATTTATCACGAGGCTGCCTTAAAATAACAAACCCAAAGTTCTCCCTTGGGTCTTTGTACAATAGGCAATGTAAGAGATATAAAGGACAGTGTGTTCTACACACTTGCAACTGAACACATGGAAGCATTCTTCGGGAGGAATATTAAAATGCCACCCTGTGCAGCTCTTTCATTCACACATGAGAAAAGCACACAGAAAAGGGCATCTTGTCCAAGGAAGCAGGAGTGCTAATGTTGCAAACAGCCTCCCATGGTTCTTTCCCTTATGTCTCCCTTACCATTGCTGACAATTGCTATTTTGTCTCCCCTGCGGCGTTCCAGCAAGTGCAATTGATGAAACCAAGGAAATAAATAACACATGTTGGAGAAATGGAGGGCAACATACCCTCATCTCCGCCCTGGGAAACACTAGACATCTTCCAATAGAAGAAAATACCTGTAGCTCAGGATTGAACGATGGACTGCTCTGAGCAGATTTGTTTGCTTCAGGTGTTTCATTCCTTGACTAGGTAATGATCATTGCAGGGATGATTATGTCTAGAGCACCAAGAATTCCACTGGGCAATTTGATGGAAGACAAAGAGGCGTTACATGAAGTGGTTCCCATGTTCAAAAAACATGGAAACATCATGGAACGCATGCCACCAACCTTAGCAACTCCTGCCTTCACCTCATTCTAGACACTGTACAGTCAAAAATGATCTATGTCAGGGGTCTGCAAAGTCGGCTCTTTTAAGACTGGTGGACTTCAACTCCCAGAGTTCCCCAGCCAGCTATGCTGGGAACTCTGGGAGTTGAAGTCCACCAGTCTTAAAAGAGCCGACTTTGCAGACCCCTGATCTATGTCATTACTAAATCCACCAGGGTGCTTACGTGTGTGTAAACATTCTTCCCCATACTCATGAGCAATCATCAAGAAGAATTAGCAGAATTTTTTTTAAAAAGCATTGTCACTTCCCCCCAAATGAAGAACAAACACTTCTCACTCAGTTGGCATGGGCCAATGTGTAGGATCACATCAACAAGCATATAATCAACTTTGGCAGGAGAATTTGTACTCTCCCTTCAGCAAAAGCCCCGCCCACATCCAGGAAGCCACATGTGCTTGTTTGTTATGCCTTGGTGATGCTCGTTTCTGAAACTAAGACGGGGGGGGGGGGCAAGATGAACGGCACTAGAAAGTGTTGCTATAGCTACCACTAGAGTAGTCACAAGGCAAGAAACAACAATGTTTCATGCCTAGTCCTTCCTTGCCTAGATCTCCTACTTGAGATCTACAGGCAAGGAAGAACAGAGTAAAAGATGAGAGGACAGTTAACAAGCTGGGTTACGCTGGGGGCCGATGGAACTGGCTTTCATCCCACTGTTCATTTAAGGCCGCATTGCTCTGAGATAGTGGTGGCCCTGCCATCTTTTTTTTTAATGTAGTACTGCTTGTAGTCATGTTTTCCTCCTCAGACCCATATTGTTGAAGAATTTCAGTACAGCATTGGCAATACAAGGACAAGGTAAAGGGGAAAGTATTTGTCTCACCAGAGCTGGCCTTTCTACTTCAGCCTACTAGGATATTTCCTCAAGAGAAGGTGCAGCATCCCCATGCAGAATTTCCCACCATCTACAATTTGAAGCAATCTCCTCCAGAGTGGAACAGGGTAAAACAGCACATAGGTTTGGTCCCTAAACCACACTAGGCTTGGCCTTTGAGACATTTTTGCATGCCATTCCCATCAGCCTTAGACAACAAGACCAATAGTTAGGAATAACCAAAAAACAACAACTTAAATGTGGAGCCATAAAACCAACATGCATGTACCATATGTATATATGTATGTATGTATTATGTATGTACAGAATGTATGTATGTAAACTGCTTAGAGAGGGCTGTAAAGCACTGTGAAGCAGTATATAAGTCTAAGTGCTATTGGTATGTATGTATGTATGTATGTATGTATGTATGTATGTATGTATGTATGTATGTATGTATTGGTATGTATGCATTTATTTATTTATTTATTTATTTATTTATTTATTTATTTATTTATTTATTTATTTATTTATTTATTTATTTATTTATTTATAAAACTAGCCATTCCCAGCCACATGTTGCTGTGGCCCAGTCTGGTTAAATGGCCAACCAATCTGTGTGAAGATCTACACCTGCACACACAAACACATACACACAACCACCGTATAACCCCCTACCTACCAACTCCCTTTCTCCCTCTCTCCCTCTACCTACCTACCTACTGCATGTCTCCCTCCCTCTCTCTATCCCTATAGCTGCCTGCCTACCTACCTACTGTATTTCTCCTTGAATCATATGGACAGAGTATTTTATGTCATAAAGGATGACATAATACCTGTGGACCACTGCTCTCTCTGGATCCATCTACCTACCTTTTTTACATTTCCATTGCATGTACCTGGCACAGGTGTGACATCTATACAATCTATATATATATATATCATTGGTGCCAAATTTGTAAGGAACATTGTGTGAAAATTTGGAAGTGATCGGTGCAGTACTTTCGGAGATTACCTGTTTTGAACAAACTCATACTTACATTTTTATTTATATAGATGTATTCGCTGCCCTTCTTATCATGGGGTAACTCTAGGCAGCTTACAGTCATATTAAAATATGTCTATACATACACAATTAAAATAAATAATTTAAATCAAACAAAATCTAAGGACACGTGGGGAGGGTGGGGGGAGGTGGGATCTGTTGCTACTCGATCAACCGCCTCCACTGTGCAGTTCCCTCACTGGGGCCCCAAGCCAACTGGCAGAGCCATGTTTTTAGGCCCTTAGAAAAGGATAGGAGGGTTGGGGTCAACCTCATTTAATCTATTTGATGAACATGGCACTCCTGAGAACACAACATTTTCCTTTCCTTGTTTAGATCTTGGCAAAGGTTATTGTTTCTTTTTCAGAGGCTGCTGTGAATAAGGGATGAGCTTTCCTTTGTACAATACATTTCCCTGTACATTTCAATCTCATTCTTAACTAAAAATAAATAAATAAAAATAAATAAATAAGAATAACTGGTTGCCTGTATTTTTTCAGCCAGCAATTACTTAGCTGTGATTAACCTGGGTAGATGCTGTGGATTTACACAACCTTTCTAGAAAAGCCACTGGGTTTTCCTTTTTCATGTTTCTTGAAAAGATGATGGAATTATCCACCTAAGACTAAGCAAAACCCATCAGTGATTTGGGGACAGATTTAAATAAAAATGTGATTGCTGTTGCCTTCACTGTGGTCGACTGCATTTGCTGTCTCTGGTTCCTGACGCTGTTGTATTCAACTGAGCCAATCTGCTCCTATCCACAGGTGGGCTGTAGCTGGGAGTCAGATGATTTATCTTTCGTGCTCTTCCCCTTGACTGTGTCCCTCCACATTAAGGATGTTTCTCAGGCTGCACAAATATGTGTGAAATCTCTTGATTGCATTTGTCCCCATGCGTATACATTGTCCTTGACTGGCTATTATTGTGCCTTCTTAGAGAAGCTGAAAACATTCTCTAAGTGAAACTTCATATTTTCTTATAAGCATACTTTACAAAAGGTGTGGTTAATCCTGGACACACTGTTCACCCCATGCAAAAGTCTTCTTTCATTCTCATGCAGAAATCCAAGTTTAATCAAATCTTGTACCTTCTTCAAACTTTCAAAGACATTTCATTTTTCTAACCTATCAAGAGGAGAACACCAATGCAGAAACACTTTACAATGGCCTTATCTTTTTTTAAAAAAGCCTAGCCCCCATTATTGTCATGGCCACAAATTGTATGATGTCCAACTCTCTGCACTGATTCCTTCTTCATCAACAGCAAGAATAGAACTCTGCAGGATGTTTTCAGTCAAAACTGCAGATTTCTGACAGGTTTTATGTCATAATAGCTATGAGTTTTCTCTAAGAAATTTGTGTGGGTGGATTAAAGACTCTTGTATAATCATTCCTTTTCTTGGTCCTGCTGAGGAACACTTACTCCCAAAAGCTCATTAGCATAAATAAAGCACAAGAATATTGTTTGTTGCTGCAAAGGTTAAGTTTTACACTGAAGGAAAGCTGGAAGGGAGATCTAGGTGTATACATAATTTATACAATTAATAGCTCATGGGAAATTGGGTTTAAAAATAAGTATTAAATCATTGCATCAAATTGAACGCAATGCATTGCATCAGTCATTGAGTAATTTTGGACTTTGTCCTTGCAGAGTCATTAATAGCAGAGTGATCCTTCGAGAGTAGTCTTCATTTCTAATGGAGATTTAGATTTAAACCTGAAAGAGGTTTAAAAGGGCATGGAAATGCTCTTCTGGTAGCCCTGCCAGCAAAACTCTGCCAGTGGAGTAGTAGTGCATCAGTGGTGGGTTTCAAATTTTTTAGAACCTACTCTGTAGGTGTGTCCTATTTTGTGGGCGTGGCTTAGCAGTCATGTGACAGGGTGGGAGTGGCCACCTTTAAAAATGTGGTGAAACTCATTTAACAACGCTCTTGCTTAGCAACCAAAATTTTGGACTCAATTGTGATGATAAATTCTTTCTATCTTTCTTTCCTTCCTTCCTTCCTTCCTTCCTTCCTTCCTTCCTTTCCTTTCCTTTCCTTTCCTTTCCTTCCCGTTGGGTCACTGGCAGCGGCGGGCCAGATTTACTTCCAGGTACGCCGGTGGAACCCCCTCTCACCGGTTCTCTAAATTTCACCAATCGGCTCTCGCGAGTAGGTGCGAACCTGCAGAAACCCAGCACTGTAGTGCATATATCTTGGAGGAAAGCGGTGTCCTAAATCTATCAACATCTGAAGAAAACATGGGCTATTCTATCAGAAGAATGGGAATTTTTGATCCACCCGAAGCAAAACTCCTTGTTTCCACCTCAAATCTAACCTGAAATGTATCAAATGAGCTAAGAGTAATTCCCCCTCACATTCAGTTTACTACTGGTAACAGAGTTATTTTTTAAAGTAGGGAATAATACAATGACCTAGACTTATACTTAAAATAATATTATTGTCACTTTGAATGTAGACTAATCAGCATAGATTAAAATGAAATTTCATTGCATTCAGCTCTGAAAGGCTCACCAGCTCCAATATACACTACATAAAACATATTCATCCCAATAACCCATCATGTCCAAAGTGAGCTGGGAAGACTTTAGAAATACCATAGAACCACATCCATGTTGAGATTGATGATTAGACTAGAAGCTGAGGCACACTTCTCCGAGAATAACTGCCAATGGAAGATTAAGTACAGATTCTTTCAAGTAACTGGGAGGGTGAAAATGCTTAGTAAATGAAATATAACAGCAGCAGCACCACTGTGCAAAACATGTTTTCTTTTATCATTTGAAATATTCAACTATAGGTGATCGTTCCTAACCACAATACGGTTAATATTCAATTCTTTTAAAAAATTGTGTAGTCATAGCCACATGACCATGGAAATGTCTTCTGACAATGCTGGTTCCTTTGGCTAAAAAATGGAGATGAGGAATGTGCCCTAGAGTTCGACATGATTGGACAGAGGAAATCGTTACCTTTTACATTATAGACGATAAAGTCTTATTTTTAAAATGTATAAGCCTAAAAGTTTGGCTCTGCCATTGGGCCAGGAGTCCTGCTGCAATCTCACCCTGAGGCTGCCCATCATTTTGGTTTTTAACTTTTAATCTTATAGTCGTAATTTTTATTCATTTTTTAAAAATCACTTTTAAGCTTTTTATTATATTTAAGCCACCCAGAGTCACTGTATTAGTGAGATGGGCAGCATAGAAATTTAATAAATAAAATAAATATGGAAATGATGAGATGTGTGCTGTGATGTTATGATGAAAGCTCCATCCTTCCGAATTTGTGTTACAACATCAGACACAAGTACATAAAAGATGCTGTTTGTGCTACATGCCAAGGATGGAGATAAATAATATATCTTAAAACAGATGAAAATAATTTCCCAGAAATGTTTCTGTGGCATATAAAAGACTGCAGCAAATTTTCATAACCAAACCTTTAGGATCTGAACGTTCACGGCAACATAAGATATATTTCAAAATTCCTTTGAAAGAAGAAATTGAATATAGTAAACATTAAAAAAAGAGGAGGAGAGGCTGGTGAAATATCATCACTAAATTCTCTAGCAACAATGGGGAAAATACTGCATTTTTCGGGAGGCTGGCTAAATGGCCTTAGGTTAAACAGGTAGGCCTCTGATTGCGGCCAGCGAAGAAAGTAAAACTTACCCTGCTGAAATCTGTACATTTCATAATATATTTTTCCAGTCCTTTTAGATGGCAAAGAACTTGTAGAACAGGGGTGTCAAACTCACCTCGCCACAACATCATCATGTGACATATCGGGACTTTTCCACCCTTCGCTAAACCAGGCATGGAAATGGCCAGCACATGACACATCCAGCCTGCAAGCTGGGAGTTTGACAGCCCTGCTGTAGAAGACGACGAGGCAGAACCTGGGTGTAGAGTCAAGAGAGGAATCAGTCTGGAGTCATTACATTGCGAAAAGCAATCCAAGTCCATCCTCCCTTGAATTCTATTAAGTCTTTATCTAGTGCCAAATTGGTACTGACTGTTAGTTGAGTAGGTTCTTGTCTATAGGTTTGGGCAATAAATCAATTTAAGTGGAATTTAATGCATGGTCTTATTTCTTTGTGCCTGACAGGATCAGATTGTTTCTTTTTTTTATGTTTTACTATGTAATTTTTCTTGGTTTCTTTAAGAATAATAGAATAATTTTAGAATAGAATAATTTAATTTATAGACCGCTCCTCTCCCCGTAGGGACTCGGAGCGGTGCACAGGGAAAACTAAAACCACAATACAATAAATATACAAATATAATTAAGAACAAATTAAATCTGGGCCTGTGCTAAAATCCCCTTAACATGCTAAAATACCCAATTAAAACAGCTAGACCCTGTAGAGAGAGGCTATCCAAGGCCGGCCAAACGGAAAAAATGAGTTTTTAATTTCAGACGGAAGGAGCGGAAGTCCGTGGTTGTTCTGATGTCGGGGGGAAGGTCGTTCCAGAGGGCTGGGCCCGCCACAGAGAGAGCCCTTCCCCTGGGCATCGCCCGCTGACAGAGTCTAGTGGACGGCACCCGGAGAAGTCCCTCTCTGTGGGAGCGAATCGGCCGTGAGGATGTATGAGGCAGGATCCGATCCCGCAGATAGCTAGGTCCCGAGCCATGGAGCGCTTTAAAAATGATGACTAATACCTTGAAGCGCACCCGGAAGACGACAGGCAGCCAGTGCAACTCGCGCAGAAGTGGAGTTATGTGGGCAAATCTGGAGGTACCCAAGATTGCCCGCGCGGCTGCATTCTGAACCATCTGAAGTCTCCGGGTGCACCTCAAGGGAAGCCCCATGTAGAGAGAGTTACAATAGTCCAGTCGCGATGTCACGAGAGCATGAGTGACTGTGCGAAGGGCGTCCCGATCCAATAGGGGGCGCAACTGGCGAACCAGGCGAACCTGGTAAAACGCCCTCCTGGCCACGGCTGTCACTTGATCTTCCATGGACAGCCGGGCATCCAGGAGGACACCCAAGTTGCGCGCCCCATCCACAGGGGCAAGATGTTCGCCTCCTATGGCCAGTGATGGAGTCAGCTGGTTGAATCGGGCAGCCGGAAACCACAGCCACTCGGTCTTGGTCGGGTTGAGTCTGAGTCCGTTACTTCCCATCCAGATCCGCACGGTTTCCAGGCACTGGCACATCACTGCTACGGCATCGTTGGGGTGGCTTGGGGTAGAAATGTACAGCTGTGTATCATCAGCGTACAGGTGGTACTCTACCCCAAAACCACGGATGATCTCACCCAGCGGCTTCATATATGTGTTGAACAGGAGAGGCGAGAGGACCGACCCCTGAGGCACCCCACATGTGAGGGGTCTCGAGGTCGACCTCTGCTCTCCTGTCAACACAAATTGCGATCGGCCAGAGAGGTAGGAGGAGAACCACCGTAAAACGGTGCCTCCCACCCCCAACCCCCCCAGCCGATGCAATAGGATACCATGGTCGATGGTATCAAAAGCCGCCGAGAGGTCTAATAGGACCAGGATGGAGGAACAACCCCCATCTCTGGCCCTCCAGAGATCATCAACCAACGCGACCAATGCCGTCTCAGTGCTATGCCCGGGCCGGAAGCCGGACTGGCGCGGGTCTAGATAATCAACTTCCTCCAGGTGATGGGGAAACTGTTGTGCCACAACACTCTCAACAACCTTCGCCAAAAAGGGAAGGTTGGAGACTGGACGATAGTTGTTTAATAAAGCTGGGTCCAAAGAGGGCTTCTTAAGGAGGGGCCTCACCATAGCCTCTTTTAGGGAAGCAGGCAAGGAACCCTCACTTAAGGATGCGTTGACAACCTCTTGGAGCCAGCCTCGTGTCACCTCCCAGGATGCCCGTACAAGCCAGGAGGGACACGGGTCCAATAAACATGTGGTGGCTCGCAGTCGCCCACGTAGCCTGTCCATATCCTCGGAAGTAACGGAGTCAAACTCCTCCCAAACAAGATCTGTCTCGTGGCATCCCACTGGGCCATCAATGGGGGCTAGCCCGTTCTGTATCTGAGCGATTTTCTCCTGCAGAAAAGTCACAAATTCCTCTGCTCTGCCCTGTAGCGGGGCTTCCCGCACCCTCTGTTGAAGGAGGGGGCGGGTCACCCTAAACAGGGCAGCAGGGCGGTTTTCTGCGGATGCTATGAGAGTGGCACAATGATGACGTTTGGCCACTCTCAGCGCCACAATGTAAGTCCGTAACTGGGCTCTTACTTGTGTCCGGTCAGATTCAGAACGGGTAGACCTCCATCTTCTCTCTAGGCATCTCTTGTGGCGTTTCATCCCCCTCAGCTCCTCGGTAAACCAAGGAGCCGGGGCGACTCGCCGCCGCAAGAGAGGCCGCAAGGGCGCGACCTGATCCAAGGCCCCCGTGGTCGCAGTGTTCCATGCGGCCACGAGGTCCTCCATCGGGGCGCGGGTCAGGGGTACAGGAAGTGGCCCAAGCGCCGTCTGGAACCCATCCGGGTCCATAAGGCGCCTGGGGCAAAACCAGATCAATGGCTCTGGTTCCGCCTCCCCGTGGAGGGGAGTAGCGGTCGGAAAATCGAGCAGGAGAAGTGAGTGGTCTGACCATGACAAGGGCGTGATGACTATATCCCCTATACCCAGATCACTCTTCCATTGGCCAGAGACAAAGATGAGATCCGGTGTATGTCCACCCTCGTGGGTGGGGCCTTGAATTAATTGGGTCAGGTCCATGGCCATCATGGAAGCCATGAACTCCCGAGCTGCCACGGATGATTCGCCCACCGATGGCAGATTAAAGTCCCCCATGACCAAAAGTCTGGGGGTCTCAACTGCCACCGTAGCGATCACCTCCAGGAGCTCGGGCAGGGCTGCTGCTACATAGCGGGGAGCCAGGTATACAACCAGCAAGCCCAGCTGCCTCCCTAGGCCCCATTTCACGCAGAGGGACTCACAACCGGTAGTCTGTGGCACAATGGTCTCTCTCGGCTCAAGATCTTCCTTTATTATGACCGCCACCCCACCACCCCTACCTAGGGCCCAGGGCTGATGAAAAGCGCAGTAGCCTGGTGGGCACATTTCAACGAGGGGGAGTCCACCCTCGTGGCCCAACCAGGTCTCCGCTATTCCAGCCAGGTCCGGCTCCCCCTCTGACACAAGGTCATGGATGAGGGGGGCTTTGTTGACAATGGACCTGGCGTTACAAAACATCAGCTTCAGGCCCTGGCTCTGTGACACCTAACCGTTTGCAACCAACGGCTACGTGTCCCCACATTAAACTCTACATAATGTGTAGAATCAGTAACATCACTTCCACGGGGGAGGGTGGCATACCAAAGTTTCACCTTACTTGCTGCGACATGACTTCGCTCTCAAAGTATGCACACAAGTGATTGATGCCTTACTCTGAAGTTGATTTTTTTAAGAAAAAACCACCCAGAAATATAAAGAATTAACTATTGCTTAGAGAAAATTACACAAGTCCCACCCCAACTTTCTATTTTGTTTTTCAGTGCCTTGTGTAGAAGCTCATGCACCCAGTAAAACAACATGACTCTTATTTTTTTTATCATTCCTCCTACGCAAGGAGGAAAAGGAGAGATGACCCTGCAAGAGTAGAATCCTTCGACTCCCTTAAGTCTAGTTCTTTCAGGCCCGATAGTTGGATCATAAAGTCGATCTTTGAGCGAAAGGAAAGTGATAAAGGATGGAAGGTTGTGATACTAACGTCACAGGAGGAGTTGAACAATGATTATTTTTTCTTTCTTTTTTCATATCAACACTTCTCACCTGGATAGCCATTCTTCTTTTGACATCAAAGTTTGAACTATGAACTCTACTTGATGCAGCAATCTGAGGGATAAAAGCATTAACATTTTTTTAAAAAAATTTAATTGAAAACTAGATGGCTTTTGCCCTGTTGGGTTGTTTCAAAGATATTTCTTTACCTACGCAGGTAAACATGATGACTAAGAGTGGCAAGCATAGTGAGAGTGACGTCTGACTTTCTGCCGGTTTCCCCATTGAGTTTCCTTCAAGGAAGCTAATAGGAAGCATCGTCCTTCCTTCCTTCCTTCCTTCCTTCCTTCCTTCCTTCCTTCTTTCCTTCCTCCCTCCCTCCCTCCCTCACTCACTCACTCAAACTTTTGATAGCTTCTCCACTTACTTTGCTTGTCAAAAGCTTGCAGTGAGTCACTGGGGAAGCCACTATAAAGTCGTAAGCCAAAGGTCCAGCAGACAATTAAGTAGCTGCTCCTGGATGGAAAGGCAGCAGGAGGAAAATTTGATGTACAGGTCAGGAATGGTATGTTGGTGTATGCAACAGGTACTGTGAGGGTTGAGAAGGGTATGTGAGTGCATACCAGAGGAGCTGCCTGGGGCAGAAAGGGCACAGAGGTGGGTAGCATAGGTTGGGAAGGGTACCTGGTGCTTGGAATTGTGTGAAAGGTGTTGTGAAGGCAATAGGCAGCATGGATCAGGAAAGGTGTGTGGAGGTGCCCAAGAGGTACCACATGGATTGGGGAAGGCATTCAGAAAGGATGTGGAGTGGAGAGGTTATGTGGAGATACACAAGAGGTGTCCTACGGGTCAGGGAATGTGTAGAGATATGGTGCAGGTTGGGAAGACTGGATGGGATACCAAGTGGTGTGAGTTGAGGAAGGTGCACAAGGGGGGGATATGTAAATGGTGTATGGAAGTGTAACTGTATGGAAATATGTGTAAGAAGGTAGCATAAGCTTTGGGGGGGGGTACAAAAGGAGGCAGCCAGGAAAGATGCATGGAAGTTAGTATCTTTTTGTCCTTTTTCCTAACACTGTTCAAAGGCAGCCTCAGGATATAGAAAATCGGTTAGACATTATCTCTACATTAGTTTGGAAGAAACCCAAATGATTGCAGGAACTTGAAATAGAGCCAGTTATGGCAGGAGAAATTTCATGCCTGCATTTCATGCTGATTCTAGGATGGGTGTAGAGCACTTCAACTCAGCAGTGGAGAAAGGTCCTTTGCCAATGTCAAAAAAGATGATAAACTGGAAATCCTGTTGATGATAGGTAGGTAGGTAGGTAGGTAGGTAGGTAGGTAGGTAGGTAGGTAGGTAGGTAGGTAGGTAGATAATAGATAGATAGATAGAGAGATAGATAGATAGATAGATAGATAGATAGATAGATAGATAGATAGATAGATAGATAGATAGATACACACACATATGTATGTACAATATATGCATATATGTATCTGTGTGTATACGTGTGTGTGTATGCACACATACACACACACACAGAGACATACAGACAGACACAGTAACTTATCCCATATTTTGTTTGCAAGTTTATTCTGTTCATTAATTAAAGTAAAAACAGGTTTTTATTTTTTATTTTGCAATTCACACCATTTTGACATTTTAGTTTTGTACTTTTTACTAATTTGATGGGTTGTCCTTTTCTTCAGAATTAGTTACGCTACTGTATTGTTATTTGTCGTGTGATATCCCAAGTATACTACATTAGGGACCAGATTTCTAACTTATGAGCTACTTCAGTGATGAGGCCACTCTGTTGATCCATAATGGGGTTGTGCTAGATACATGGCATGCAGAAATATAAAATCTTGCAGTAGGAGTCACTACATTATTGTTGAAAAGATGATTTTCCACCGTAGTATCTTGCAAATTTAATTTCACCAATTGAACACTTCTTCACCTTTCAAAAGTTGTTAAGTGGATAAAGTCTCTCATCTGACCTTTCCTATTGAACTTGGTCGATGTGTTCTTTATCATATTGTGCAGTGCAAATACCAGATGGTTGCTGTAGATTTCCGTTGTTTGTTTCTTAAGGACTGAGAAGCTGAGGAGAGAGATTTCATCCGCTGTTTTAACGGGCTGTCTAATGATCTGATGGAATAACCAGAGTTTAATGTAAAGTGCTTCCCAAGTGCATAGAACAAGTGGATGGGGATAATTGGTTTGCTACATTACAAGAAGTAACTGGATCGTGAGTGAATGGCTGTTTGCTCACAGTGTAAGTGCATCAATGGTTTGAATCAATAATTAAGTATTGTTTCAATAAACAGAATGCGCTCTTAAAACACAATGCTTTCTATACTTTATTGGTGATGGCTTCCTAGCTTTCTTTAAACAGAAAAACACCCATCAGAAAATCTTGGGTTCGTGTGAGTTTGTTTTAATTAGTTTCGATACTGATGCCACATGCCATATTAGGGCTTGGATTTTTAAGACTGCCAAAGCAAACTCATATGGCACAAATATCAGCAGCAATAGAGCCTAGTAACGTCTACCCTTATCTAATAAAAAATCTGTTCGCACAGGATTTGTTGGAAGAGATGCGTCCACAAAAGATTGTGCACTTCTGAAAGCTATATACACACACACAAAACTCCGGTTACTTATGAAAAGGGGGAAAAAATCCTAATATGTACTTTAACAATATCTTCTCTGGGAAAAGAAAAGCAACTAAAAGCTAGAGTGAAATATATACTCTAAAAAAAAAATCTCTAAATCTCTAAAAAAGATTTTTCAGGGAACTTAGAGGAAAACAGTATACTACAGAGAAAACTGGAAAGCAAAAAAAAAAAAACAACTCTAAAAATTCTTTTTAAAAAACCAATAGATCCTTGATATTGCTACTTTGCCACATAAAACAGAACTGTATCGATCCAAACATTCCTGGATTAGCTTAACCACACATACAACTGTTTATAAACAAATAGAAGGACCAAATGACAATTGTATATGATAACGTATCTTTGCAATTTACACAGGCAAGAATTTTATCTCTTAATTCTATAAGCCATAGATTCAAAAGAAACAGACAGCATCTTAGAAAATATCCTTTGATTGACAACGCCCTCCTTTTTGTTCAGTGGTGGAATTCAAATTTTTTTACTACCGGTTTTGTGGGCGTGGTTTTGTGCTCATGGCATGGCTTGGTGGGTGTGGCAGGGGAAGGATACTGTAAAATCTCCATTCCCTCCCAATCAGCTGGGACTCGGGAGGCAGAGAATAGATAGGGGTAGGGCCAGTCAGAGGTGGTATTTACAGGTACTCCGAACTACTCAAAATTTCTGCTACCATTTCTCCAGAACTGGTGAGAACCTGCTGAATACCACCTCTGTTCTTGTTGGTAAAGAACCAGAGTGTGGTGCTCATACAGACAGAAAATCTGATTCTAGAATGGCTTGCAATCTAGCACATGTGTGTTCTTTGTAAGCAACTGCTATTTTGTGACTGTGTGTATATATTTGTGCCAAAGATAATAGCGCACAGCAGCCAGAAGAACAAAGTACAAATTATAGTCCCTCAAGGCTATAGACAATGAAATTAAAGGATAAAATTAGATGGGGTTGGCACTGAGGGATGAAATTGCAAGTCTGTGCTGTGCTAATGTAGCATAGAATCAACATGGACCATTCACCAGTCTGAAAAGTCAGGCTTTACATTGCGGGTTGGAGTTTACAAAGGGCAGGATAAATTAACATTCAAGTAATAATGTCTGCCATCGTAAAAGCAAGACAACCAAAACTGTGACAAGGATGATCAAATATTATGAACGGATGATAGAACACACACACACACACACACACACACACCTGTTCCCCTCCTTCAAAAAAGAAAATTAAATGCCTCTGTAAGTTTTATTTTCCTGATATTGATTTGTTATTGCTGTTTCATTAATGTGTAATCCTAAATATACTCCATGGCTATTAGTAAAAGGATGCAAAGCTTGGTTGGGTTTCCGACCGTGAAATGGTCTGCTGAGTTTGCATAGATCCTGAGCGTTCTCTTTTACACAGTGTATGCCAGGCCTCTGACTCTATTTACTGGAAATTAATGATACTAAAAATGTCCAATTAGTTTAAAAGGTTGCCATTTAGTAAGTCAAATGAACAGTTTTCTTTTCTCATCCCACTTAAACACTCTAATTTTGCTTTAATTATTGTGTGCTATTAGGTCTTTGACTCTTTAAAACTTCAGTTCATTCCTATGCTTTTCCCTCTACTTCTCCAGCTCTGCTGTTCTGCTCTATTACCTTCATTACCCTCTTTTCACATGAGTAGCCTTGCCTTTTCACCCATGTTTGCTACCTTCCCTTTGGCCTACTTCTTAATTTCAATTTACCATTAAAATAAAACAAATATATTTTGAACAGGGTTAGAAAATTTAGGGAGCTATTCCAGGGGTGAAATGCTAATGATTCAGACCAGTTCACCTGAACTGGTAGTAAAACTGCTACCCTTTCACCCGAACAGGAAGTAAAAAAAAATGCTACCAGTTCAGGGCAGGGGTGGAATATCCTGCCAGTTCTAACCTCTTCTGTAGAAGAGGTTCCACAAATCTACAGTGCCGTTTAGAACCGGTTCCAGCTCCCTCCCTCTGCCCATCCGTCCATCATCAGGATGAAGAGCGAGAGGAGGAATTCTAGGAGTTGAAGTCCACAAGTCTTAAAGCTGTCAAGTTTGAACACCCCTGGGGTTTTTTTTTCTAAAGAGTTAGGGATGCAAGGGTCTTGTAACTTGACAGCTTTAAGAAGACTTGCGTGCTTCAAATGCCAGAGTTTCTGAGCCAACATTCTGGTTGCTAAGCAAGAGCGGTGTTAAGTGAGTTTCACCACAAGTTGGCCACACCCACCCAGTCACATGATTGCCAAGCCACTCCCACTTGGTCACATTGCCAGCAAGCCACTCCCACCCAGTCACATGGCCGGCAAGCCACTCCCACTCGGTCACATGGCTGGCAAGCCACTCCCACAATGGAGGCCACACCTATAGAAGAGGTTGAAACCCACCACTGGTTCAGCTGTGCCACACTATTTATATTAGCTAGAAAAGCAGGATTTTCTGATTTCTAGCTAATCTAAATCATGTGGCACAGTGGATTCCCCCCTCCCTATTCCCTTACCTTTGTAGGTGTGCTCTGCGCATGTGCGTTCACATTGCTACCGAAGTGGTAGCAAAGGTAAGTGGATTTCACCCCTGAGCTATTCCCACAGTTCTCATTGAGGAGAAGTAGAGATGTTTTGGGAGTTTCCATCCATATCTTGACATAATTCAGAATCCTATTCCAGCTGCTCTACCAATTTTATATACATGAAGCTAGATTCTGACATCTCTCCTGAAAAATTTGCTCATTCATTAGTGCATTTTCCCCTATATATATTAAGTTTGGAACGTTGAAACGCCACCCCCAGAACCCATCAGAGAAAATAAACAAGCAAAGGCAACAACGGAAAGAGGAGAGACGAGGAGGGAAAGGAAGAAAGGGTAAAGTAGAGAAAGGAAGGGTGGGGAATTAAGAGTAGGAAAGAGGATAAGAAAGAAGAGAGGAGAGAAAGAGAGAGGAAAGAGAGGGGAAAAATGAGAGGAGGAAACAAGAAGGGAGAGAAGGGAGCTTGAGAAAGTAGGAGTGAGGCTGTTGCAAAATAAGATGGAGACACGGGGTGGCAAGAAAGTGATCCAAACTGTATCATATAGTATATATGTAAGAATGTGTATAGAGATTAATGATGAATAGATAAATGTTAAATAGTATGTATAAGAATGTATATCAATGAATGTTTTTGAAATGGGAAAAATAATAATAATAATAAAAAATTTGAATTTGATTAGTGCATTTTCCCCCTGACAGCCACATTTCATAAACTGGGCCTGTTCAATATGGAAAACCTCACATAATAATAGAATTTGCTAAGAACCATCTTGCCTATCTTTGCCTAAGGGCAATCTCATGGATGGCATTATTAGATGAAAAAAGTCAGGTTGGGAACATTTGTCAGGTTTACATTTCCAAAGATGTAAGCATTGCTTTAAATAATAACCCAAACACAGCGTTGAAGGATGAACTCATCAAATCAGAACCACAGGAAGAAAACTTGATCCCTGAACTTGAATCCCAAACTTGATTTCTTTAATTCTCTGAACAATTTCTCCTGAGTCTGAAAATGCAAGAATTACCATCTGCCAAACCCAACTATACAATATAAGCATCAGGAACAGAGTGTGTGGGAGAGGCAGATAGAGAGAAAAAGACTAGATACACAGGCTGACTTTAATATAGTAATTTACAAACTAGATACCAGACTCATTTTGGGATTCCTGGTCTGTCCCTTTTGAGATTCAGCACTCCTTAAGCCAGGGGTCACCAACCTTTTGGACCTTAGGGACCACTAAATTCATAATTTTAAATCCCGCAGACCACTAATATGATCTGCCTAATGACAGTGGGTGGGTGTGGCAAGGTGGTCATGTGACTGGGTAGGAATGGCCAACTCGATGACACTCACATTGTGGAGCGCCTTGTCAATCTCTACTCACAACTCCTTGCCTGCCCGCCTGGGCTCCTTAGGGCCCCAACAGGAAGCAGTTGCTGGAGCTAAGCAGCCACCATAAGAAAGAGAAGGCAAAACAGCCGGCTCAGTTCAAATTGGATCTGATCGAGAAGGAAGCAGAAGCACCTCACTGAGGACTACGAGCATAGGCTTTCCAAGCCGAGAGAAGACCTGCAGGAATGTAAGACCAGGCGCCAGCGCCTGGAGGCTGAGTGGGCTGAGATGGTCAGCCAGTTCCATAGCATGATGCAGTCCCACTGCAGTGAAGCTCTTTGCCATCAGCGGCACTTCCCTCCAGCCTTCACCCAAAAGCCTTATTTATTTTATTTATTTTATTACATTTATATCCCACCCTTCTCCGCAGAGGACCCAGGGCGGCGCACAGGAGATTTAAAAAACATACAAAAATAGAACATAGATAAATAATTTAAAATATATATTAGATCCCAAACCTGTGCTAAAACCAATTATTAATTAAAACCCAATTTAAAACTTTTCTAAAAGTCCCCATGGGAGGGTAGGCTAGGCCGGCTTGATGAAAAAAGTATGTCTTTAGACATTGGCGGAAGAGGCGGAGGTCGGTGATGGTCCGGAGTTCAGGGGGTAGGTCATTCCAAAGGGCAGGGCCCGCCACAGAGAAGGCTCTTCCCCTGGGTGTCGCCAGTTGGCATTGTCCGGCCGACGGCACCCTGAGAAGGCCCTCTCTGTGGGAGCGTATCGGTCTAAGGGATGTATGGGGCACGAGACGGTCTCGCATATAACTAGGCCCCGAGCCATGGAGCGCTTTAAAGATGGTCGTCAAGACCTTGAAGCGCACCCGAAAGACCACAGGAAGCCAATGCAGCTCGTGCAGGATTGGTGTTATATGGGAGCTTCTGGTAGCTCCCGTAATTACCCGCGCGGCTGCGTTTTGGACTAGCTGTAGCTTTCGAGTGCACCTCAAGGGAAGCCCCATGTAGAGAGCATTACAGTAGTCGAGACGGGACGTCACAAGAGCTTGAGTGACTGTGCGAAGGGCAGCCCGGTCCACTAAGGGGCGCAATTGGCGCATCAGGCGTACCTGATGAAACGCCCCCCTGGCCACGGCTGTCACATGGTCCTCCAAGGACAGCCGGGAATCCAGGAGGACACCCAAATTGCGCGCCCTCTCCACGGGGGCCAATGTTTCGCCCCCAATGGCCAGAGTTGGAGTAATCTGGCTGAACCGGGGTGCCGGAAACCACAGCCACTCAGTCTTGGCAGGGTTGAGCTTGAGTTTGTTACCACCCATCCAGATCCGTACGGCCTCCAAACACCGGGAGCCTTCAGCCTGCACCACAAGGCTGAAGCAGATCCCAAGTCAGAATTTCTGCCCCCCTGTGGCCCATACAAAAACACTCTGAAGGGGGAGACTCTCTGGAGCAGCACAAATGTTCATTGCACGTAGCCAGCCCTGGGGCCATAGTTTGAGTACCCCTGATTTAGTGCAATATAAAAAATGCAAATAATTTTTCTGTGGACCACCAAAGTTTTCTTGTGGACCACCAGTAGTCCACGGGCCACCAGTTGGTGACTGCTGCCTTAAGCAACCAGTGAGAAAAGGAACCTATCCATATGGGATATGTTTTGCAGATACTAAACTTCCATTTCTAAATCGATCTCAAATACAGCAAGGAAAAAAGGGAGGACTGAATAAGACATGTAGCGCTAAGATACCTATACGAACATCTTTGCATGTTTATGTCAATTTCCTCTCTTTCGGTAAAGTATATACTTTATTGGGTATGTCTTATTCTTTAACACAACACATTTTTTAACTTAGTTATTGCCGCTTAGTGGTGTGGTGGCCTAGAATAGAAGCAGATATTTCTCTCTCTGGGCGTACTGAGAATATATCTGCTGGGGGGGGGGGAAACGACTCCACATTGGCGACAGGAAGGGCATCCGGCCAGTAAACACTCTGCTTCATTCAGTTGCCCAGACTCCACCGTGGAAGGGATTATGGGATTGTTAAAAGAGGATGGTGATGATGATTGTAGCTTACCATTCTGAGCATTACACTACAATTTTTGGAGCACAGTTAGACTCTCATCTTGCGTGAGCTGCACTGGCTGCCTGTCGTCTTCCGGGTGCGCTTCAAGGTGTTAGTTGTCATCTTCAAAGCGCTCCATGGCTTGGGACCTAGCTACCTGCGGGATTGGATCCTGCCCCATACATCCTCACGGCCGATTCGCTCCCACAGAGAGGGACTTCTCCGGGTGCCGTCCACTAGACTTTGTCAGCGGGCGACGCCCAGGGGAAGGGCCTTCTCTGTGGCGGGCCCAGCCCTCTGGAACGACCTTCCCCCCGATATTAGAACTACCACGGACCTCCGCTCCTTCCGTCTGAAATTAAAAACACATCTTTTTCGCTTGGCCGGCCTAGGATAGTTTCTTCTGATTGTTTAGGGATTTTTAGTAAATATTTGGGAATTTTAGCGCAGGGTTTTCTGTTTAATATGCCTTTTAGTTAGTATTTATGTACGTTTATTGTTTTAAATTTTGTATTCCTTTTTAAGTGTTTTTAATTCCCTGTGCCCCGCCTCGAGTCCCTTCGGGGGGAGAGAGCGGGTTATAAATAAAATTCGATTCAATTCGATTCGATGTACAAATTGAGAAGCATGTCTGAAAATGTCATGCTGAATTATTTCTTCATAAATCTTAACAAAATTTGGAAAGGAGTTAGGGGAAAATGGTATTACAAGTAGTCAAAACAAAGAGCACTTCCGGTGTTCTCCCACCACCACTCTGGGGTTGTAACAATCCCCTTTGTTCTCCAGGTCCTGGACTCTCATTTATAATTTGAATGCATGGGTGTGACTGATTGGACTAAAAGGCCTTCTACTTCATTGGTAATAGTTGGTTATTCTATCAGCTGCTCATCACATTTATTTATTTTTATTTTATTCACATTTGTATACCGCCCTTCTCCCTAGCGGGACTCAGGGCGGTGAACAGGCAGCAATAAAATCAACAATAAAAACAAGAAATACAATAAATACGCTAAAATATACTAAAAAATTAAGCCTGCTCTAAAATCCCAATACAAACTCCTGGTAAAAACAATTAAAAACTACGCCAGGCCAGCCGCATGAAATAGGTGGGTTTTCAGGGCCCGATGGAAGAGGCGCAGGTCCGTGATTGTGCATAGGTCAGGGGGTAGATCATTCCAGAGGGCAGGAGCTGCCACAGAGAAGGCTCTCCCCCTAGGGGTCGCCAGCCGGCATTGCCTGGCCGACGGCACCCTGAGGAGACCCTCTCTGTGGGAGCAGACTGGTCGGTGGGAGGTATTTGGCAGGAGGCGGTCTTGCAAGTAACCAGGTCCCTTGCCATGGAGCGCTTTAAAGGTGGTTACTAGTACCTTGAAGCGCATGCGGAAAGCCACAGGCAGCCAGTGCAGCTCGCGCAGGAGAGGTGTTACATGGGAGCATCTAGAGGCCCCTAAAATCCCCCGCACGGCTGCATTCTGAACTAGCTGGAGCCTCTGGGTGCACTTCAAGGGGAGCCCCATGTAGAGAGCGTTGCAGTAGTCCAGACAGGAGATGACGAGGGCTTGAGTGACCGTGCATAGGATGTCACGATCCAGAAAAGTGTGCAACTGGCGTATCAAGCAGACCTGATGAAAAGCCCCCCTGGCCACGGCTGTCATATGATCATCTAAAGACAGCCAAGAATCCAGGAGGACGCCCAAGTTGCGAGCCCTCTCTGTGGGGGCCAATGACTCGCCCCCGATAGCCAGAGATGGCACTACTGGCTATATCGCAACGCCGGAAGCCGCAGCCACTCGGTCTTGGACGGGTTGAGTCGAAACCTATTTCTCTCCATCCAGACTCGCACGGCCTCCAGACACCGGGACATAACTTCCACGGCATCGTTGGGGTGGTCTGGGGTAGAGATGTACAGTTGGGTGTCATCCACGTACTGGTGAAACTCTACCCCGAAACCACGGATGATCTCACCCAGGAGAGGCGAGAGGACCGACCCCTGAGGTAACCCACAAGTGAGGCACCTCGACGTCGACCTCTGCCCTACTGCCCACACAAATTGCGACCGGTTGGAGAGGTAGGAGGAGAACCACCATAAAATGGTGCCCCCCAACCCCAGCCCCTCCAGCCGGCGCAACATAATACCATGGTCGATGGTATCGAAAGCCGCTGAGCGATCTAACAGGACCAGGATAGAGGAACAGGCTCTATCCCGAGCCCTCCAGAGATCATCCACCAATGCGACCAATGCCGTTTCCGTGCTGTGCCCAGCATGTCTATTTCCCCAAACCAGGACATCGCCTTTATTAGATTTGGGAATTATAAAGTGTGAAGCAAAAGGGATGTTAGATATCTTCACTTTGAGCACATTTACTCTGCCATGGTTTTCTAGGCATGTGTGTGTGTGTGTGTGTGTGTAATGGATAGTATAATGGATGGTGATAAATAAGGATGAGATGTGTATACAGGGATAACAGTTGGTTTATTTATAGCTATTAACATTCCCGAAAAATACCCACTAGATGATATACATGATCAATTTACATGGTGATAATAGCTTAGCTTTTGTTCTTGCTGACAGAAAGAATGCAATTTCCCTTCCACACCATTAGAGCTTTCTTATAGTATCACATTCATCTCATAACTTGGAAACTATACATTTTTACCAATACTATAATAAGCACTCTAAGACAGGAATGTGTGTGTGTGTGCTCTTGTTGTATTTGGGTCTTTTCCCATGTAAGATTGAGATTGCCTTTGCAACAAAGCCAGTACTTTACACATGCACACCAAGATTTATAGAAAGACGGCAGCTCCAAAGCCATAGATGGCAGCCTGAAAATGGCAAGTGAGACCTCATCGAAATGTTGCAATGACAATCTCAATCTTACAGGGGAAAAGACCCGAATACTAGCATAGATAGATAGATAGATAGATAGATAGATAGATAGATAGATAGGTAGGTAGGTAGGTAGGTAGGTAGGTAGGTAGGTAGGTAGGTAGGTAGGTAGGTAGGTAGGTAGGTAGGTAGGTAGGTAGGTAGGTAGGTAGGTAGGTAGGTAGGTAGAGATAGAGAGAAAGAATGTCAAAAATGCAAAGGAAAGAAAGCAAAGGGAAGAAAGAAAGGAAAAGAAAAGAAATGAAAAGAAGAAAGAAAGAAGAAAGAAAGAAAGAAAGAAAGAAAGAAAGAAAGAAAGAAAGAAAGAAAGAAAGAAAGAAAGGCCAGATGAAAATATAGTAAACAAAGGAAAAATATATATAAAGAAATGGCTTCCAACCTTTAGTGCATATAAATTTCAGATCACCTTTAATAACTCCTCTTAGTTCACAGCCAATTATCCCTTTATTCACTGTCCCATCTCTAATCTATATAAAACAAATCATAAAGAAATGAGTTGTTATCAGCAAAATGCCATTAAAGGGTTCCAGAAATAATCCCATAATTATTTCAATCTTGATGAAATAAGATAACTTTATGTTCCTTCCTTTTACTCCTAACAATCTTAATCTTTATGGCCTTCAATTAATGTCATAGAACTTCCTCTTCTTTCATTTCTTTTTTGCCTGTTCTCACAAGGTTCATCCAAACTTTAACAAACCACTTTTGCCAATCTAATATATAAAAACATCAAAGTCCCTCTTTTGCTTTATTAATTATTTTGTTTTTTAAAGCATCAACTGATTTCTTTCATATGTTCAATGAGAATGCTTTTTCCATGTCATTCTTGGGCCCCATCTTTGGTAGATCTACTTTCAGGATCAATTGGGTCCCTGTCTTGTCACCTTGTTCTTCTGCCATTTCTTCCACAACATTTGGATACAATCCATCCATAGATGCAGATATTGCTATTCACATTGTTGATCTTAACTCCAGCTTAATGTTTTTTGAAAATGTACTTTCCAATGTGAATTTCCAATGATATAATTTTTAATGATATTCTGTAGCTGTTAATGAGTTTTAGGTATTCTCCTTTAAAATCTTCTCTTTCTTCTTGTATCCAGTTTTTAAAATTGCTTACCTGTATTTTATCTCTGAAAGAATCCATTCCCACCTTCCCACCAGGGAAGGATTATTTATAATTCATTCTTATTTCAAACTTACCTGGGTCCTTAATCCATTTATAACTTTGTCAACTCACTTAATTATCTTTTTGCTGTTTATTTCATACTTTAAAAAAAACTTAAACTTGTAGTTAAATGTTTCTTTTGTTAATGGTTGAACTTGAAGGCAGACTCACCCAGTGTTTTCAGACTTGTTGATCCAAAGGTCTCTAATAACAGAAAGGTTATCAAACATTTTCTGAATGTGATTACAAAAGGAAGTATGTGAACTTGGTCTCCTCCTAGAGGTGCTAATTGCAGTTTGGGCAAGATTACTATTCCTTTGTCTTCCAGTACTCAAAACTCACCAGAGACTTCTGTCTTGCACTTTCTTCATAAGGAGCAGTTGTTTTGGACGATCACATTCCTCTTCTTGTCCAAAGAGGAATGATTGGCGATCAGGTTTACTTCCTAGCTCTTTCTTCTTCACCGCAGTCTCTACTTTTCATCTTCTTCTGGAAACCCCAATTTCTTATTTTATTATTATTTACTTGCCACCTTTGTATTGTGCCAAATTTAAGAAACCCGAGGCATATATCTAATTTTATTGAAACAAGCTTACATGAAAGAGGAATTGCTCAAGAGTTCTTGCTTTTGATGTTCTGTGAGACTATAAAGTAAACTCTGATCTTCAAGGTTGCTATTCTAGACAGATTAGTTGGTTCCCCCATAGCCCAATTCCTGCATATCAACTTCCCCCAAATTTTTGCTTCAGAATTGGTCCTTTTTTTCCTGAGGTCCTGCTACCTTGGATTTTGAAACCAGCTTGACAGTGGAAACAGTCAAATAGTAGAACATAAGCTGCATGTTTAATGCCTAGCATGTTTATTAAAAACTAATAACTAAACCTACTGGTAGGAAGTATGGGGAATACTGTGAGAAGTGAATCATAGGATGGTTTGATGGGATGGCTTCTTATGCTTCAGATCGTAGCAATAGCTTTAGCACTTAAACTTCTATATTGCCCCATTGTACCTTACAGCACTCTCTGGGAAGTTTACAGAGTCAGCATACTGCTCCAAACAATCTGGGTCTTTATTTTACTGATCTCAGAAGTATGGAAGGATTGAGCAGGATTGAGCTCTAGGCAGTGGGCAGAATTAGCCTGCAATACTGCATTCTAACCACTGTGCCACCAGGGCTCCTTGTAGCATCTCTGATCCATCTTTGCAATTCTGGACTTGACAACTGTTTTACACCATATACTTCATTCCAGAGACGATGCATATGGTAACTTATGTGCGGAAAGAATAATAACAAAAGGCTTAACAAGAGAACATATCAAGAGTGTATTGTGCGGTTCTGTCTCCAGGTTTTGCTTTAATGTCTTAAAAACATCATCGTTTATTTATAGCATCTTTAAATCTCATTCTTCAGCCCCTGTGGCTTTCAGAGCATCTGCCACACAATTCATGGAGGGAAACATACCCAGTCCCTGACAATAGACTTATTATCTAAATGGAATGATGCAGAAGAAAAGGAGGAGAGTAGAAAAGGCAAGTTACTAATTTTTAAAATCAAATACCAGTACTTAAGCAATGATCAACTGGATGCAATTGAGAGGAAACAGGGATCTGACAGAGTTGACCTTTTCAACAGGGCTGATTTATTTATTTATGCGTTCATTTCTATCCCTGTTATTATTTGTATAAATAACTAAAGGCGGTGAACATGCACAGATACTTTCTCCTCCTATTTTCCCTACAATAACAACCCTATGAGGTAGCTGGGCTGAGAGTGATTGGCCCAAAGTCACCCAGCCTGTTTTCATGCCTACAGTGGGACTGGAACATACAGTCTTCTGCCTTCAAGCCTTAACTGCTAGACCAAATTGGCTCTAGGTGGTCTACCCATGAAAGATTCTAAAGGAAAGTTTTTCTTTCCCATCTTCTCTCCATCTGGGGTAGTCTGATGAAGTATATTCACACTGCTGAAAGCACACAGTCAATCGGAGTGCATTGACCACATTGAATTTTCCCAAACAGAAGGGCTAGGAGAAATAATGTGTTTTAGTGGTTCAGATCTGGACTACACCATTGTATCCTTAGAGCCTTTGGTGTTTGAGGCACGGCTGAAGGAGAGTCAGAGTGATGGAAAGAGCATCATGATGCAAGTTCTCCTCCTTTGGTGACGTGCACCACACCCAAAATGGATAGCACTAACGATAAAACACTACAAAGCTGTTTCAACATTCTGTCAAAACCCATAGTCTGAAGATAAGGAAGCATTTTACTATGGTAGTAAAGAATGTAATTTATATTTATTTATTTATTTTATTTTATTCGAATTTATAACCCGCACCTTCTTCTAAAAAAGGACCCTATGCTCCCTCCCTATCCTAAAGGAAATCATCCCAGACTGTCATTTAGAAGGGCAGATACTGAAGATGAAGCTCAAATACTTTGGCCACTTAATGAGAAGAGAGGAGAAAAGAGAAAAGAAGCAAAGAAGAAGAAGAGGAAAGACCCTAGAGAAGATGGAAGGCAAAAGGAGACGGGGACCTAAGAGGATGAGATAGTAAGATAGTGTCACTGATGCCCTGAACATGAATTTTATCAAACTCTAGGAGATAACCGAGGACAGGGGATGCTGGTGGGATGCTGTGGTCCATGGGGTTATGTTAAGAATCAGACACTAATTAGGGGCTGAACACCAACATGCTCCCTCCAGCACTCCAGCGGGGATTTTAAAATTCTGTGCCTCAATATAATTCAGGAGCATTTATTTTCTCTGTAATAGTTGTGCTAGTGTTTTGAATACTATTCACTAAGCTTGCCATAAAATTATCCAGCATGCCTTCTTATATAACTGAAAACCCAACAGTTCAGAAAGGAATTAAGTTCCCCAACTAATCTGTAGAATAGCTAAATCTTTTATTGCTTAATATATCCCACTCATTTAAAAAAAAAAACCAGTCCATTGTCTTTAGGTTTTTTTAAAAATAGTTTTCATTTTGTCTTATTTGATTTCCATTTTAAAAATAATAAAACTAATAAAAGTAAAATGGTCAACCAATGAACTATGATTCAATTATAGGATTTTCTGACCATCTGTTTATTGTTAAATTAATAGCTAAATAATTACATTTAATTGACACATTTGTTTCCAATTTCCAAAGATTAACAGGGTATTAGATGAAACAGGTCAATGACACCATTTAAAAGAGTGTAGAGTTTTGCTGTTAGACTTCAAAACAGCAGCTTTCATTAAACATCACTCGAGAATAATTTGTGTCATTAAATGTGGTAAATTTTACCCAATTACTGCAGCTGTTTTGGTTTTATTTGCTTGACTCATTCCTAAGACAAGGATTTGAGTAGGCAGGTTTTTGCTTGGGGGTTGTTGATAGGTTTTTTTTTTATTAAGATGAAATATAATTATATTATCATCTTTAACAATCTTGCACTTTTGTGTTTGTAAATGTAATCACACAAATAAGTTTCATAGGTAAATACAGATCTTGTCAGATACCTTAAAGGAAAGGTTTGGAGGAAATTGCACAATTTCACTGGGCTCTTCATTTTTTCTCTCCTTGAATGGGCACATTGGGAGAATGGCAGTATTGTTTTAAGCTAGCCTTAAACAATGCTTTATGGAACAGATAATACATCAAGGGACCCCATAGTGAAGTGAAGTCATATTCCCAAGTAGCAGCTAGTGATAACAAAGGCAATGCATAACTATGACAAGTAAGGTAAATAACACAACCAGGAAAGGTAGAACCTTTGGCTTGGGGGAAATTAACATATAAAAACAGTTGAAACAATCTCAGACCCACTTTTACCCCCTCTTAACATAGCTATGGAAGCTTCCATGCATATAATGGAAAAATGCAAAACGTTCTTTGCCTACAGATATTGATACTGGGGGGAAAAGAAGAGTATATAATTTGCATTATCTTGGAAAATAAAGCTGTCTGATACAGCTGTGACAACTTTGGTTGCATTGCAACTTTCTGTTTCTCTCAACTCAAGAAAGGTATTATAGAGAAATGGCTATCTAGATATGTGGTTGATTCATTTAAACAAAAAAAACAACCAGAGGTCTTTATAATGTGTTTTATAAAACTTCAAGCAGAGCACAAAAAGGCAAAATGAATAGAGCTATAGGCCTATAGATCAGTTCCCAATGCAAATCTCTAGAAAGAGGCGACATCACATTTCTAAATGCTACATCTCTTTCTTCCTCTACCTATTTGAAATGCAAAATTGCTATTTTTCTTATGCAATCTATTAAGTCCTCCTAGATCCTTTCCTGCAAATGAATAGTTCTCTCAGAATCCAGGCACAGCTATTATATAGTATTACATTCTTTTGTATTAAAGTCCTGATTGCTTTAGGCCAAACCATACTGATAAAGTTGCACATGGTAATGAAAGAGAAACAGCATTGTATGAATGTATGAATAATGTATGAATTATTATCTATTCATATTTAAAACACAAGTTGGCAGTCCATAGTTCATCAAAACCACATGTAGCTTTGGACCTTTTTTCTGCATTCACCTCAATTCTGGAAAAAAACATCATAGTAAAAAGGATAGCCACCCATCTTAACAGAGATGGAAGAGAACCTGAAGGTCTTCTAATCCAACCCCCTGCTCAAATAGGAAACCCTATACCATTCCAGTAGTTGTCTTCTTAAAAGCACCCAGTAATTGAGGACCCACAACTTCTGGAAGCAAGTCATTCCATTGATTAATTGTTCTCACTGTAAGGAAATGTATCCTTAGTTCTAGGTTACTTTTCCCCTTGATTAGCTTCTATCCATTGTTTCTTGTCTTGCTTTCAGATGCTTTGGAAAATAGATTGACCACATCTTCTTTGGAACACTACTCTCATGTCATCCCTAGCCCTTCTTTTCACTAGGCTAGATACACCCAATTCCTGCAACCATTCTTTACGTGTTTTAGTCTCCAGGCCCCTAATCATCTTAGGTACTCTTCTCTACATAAAACACAAGACAAATCATAGAACAGATTATATTGTCTTTTGGCCATATAATCAATATAATCTCTGCAAAATTTAAAGTCAACAGCATATCGATAGTCAGTGGTCCTGTTGCTTTCTAGAGTCTTGATTGAGGATTCTATGAATTCATGGATGTTTTCATTGCAAACAAAGATCTCTTTCACTTGTGAAATCAAAAAGTAAAGGTTCAGCAACAGTCATGGTGACATATTGCATACCAGAAAAGGTTGGCACAGTTCCAGGAGCACAGTAGTACTTCATCAATACAGGTAGTCCTTGACGCATGACCACAATTGAGCCCAAAATTCTCATTGCTAAATGAGACAGTAGTTAAGTGAGTTTAGCCACATTTTACGACTTTTCTTGCCACGATTGTTAAGTGAATCACTGCAGTTGTTAGTAACATTACTGTTAAGTGAATCTGGCTTCCTCATTAACTTTACTCATCAGAAGGTTGCAGAAGATGACCACGGGATTCTGGGATGTTGCCAGTCATAAATATGAGTCATTTGCCAAGTGGCTGAATTTTGATCACGTGACCATGGAGATGATGATGCAATGGTCGTAAGTGGCAAAGCAGTCATAAGTCACTTTTTCCCCAGTGCCATTGCAACTTTGGTCACTAAATGAACTTTTGTCTATGTGTACAGCTGAAGTAGGTTGTGAGAGACTGATAGTAAACCTGTAGATTGTTGGTGGGACATTGGACTTCTGCAAAACAGATTTTAAGTACCACTGCTTTAGAATACAACCCCAAGGCCCTGGTGGAATAGCATCATGTCTATGTTGCTGGCTCTGCTCCATCCCTGTGCACATTTCTGAATTAAATCTTTGAATATTCAGCTATGGATGTCTAAGGCAGGTGAAGGTAATAAAGGCTTGGTCCCATTTTTTTCTTAGCAAATATAATGTCCACAGTTGTGATTTCAGCAAATTACCTTGACATTCACCCAATCGTACTTCCCTGGACTGTCTGGATGTTTGCTCTGCAGCAAACAAGGGAAAGATGCCAACCTCACAAGCCCAATTCTTTACATTGCATATCTTTGGAAAACTTCAATAAGATACTTTTCCTCCCTGGGCTCTAGAATTTACCAATGCTGCCTTGAAGCTTTAGCTATTTCGTTCATGCCTTTTTATGCTGTTGTTTATCCACCTGGTTCAATTCCAAGCCGGAAGAAAGGCACTGGAGACAAAATGGAGGCTGGAGGCTGATTGGAAAGAGAGTCCATTTATTGATGAAGCAGAACCACTAAGCCACTTGTGATTCTGGGTAGCTGAGTACATGGAGTTGAGAGTGAAGGATTTTTATACCTTCTCTTGGGCTTTGAACTTGAACTTGCTGTTCCTGTGCAAGAACATATATTCCATTGGCTGTTTTCAGACTCCCATGAGGCCATACACAAATCCTAAGAGTTTGTCTGAGCTAAACTTGGTTGATGTTTGGCTGATACAATGAAGGGGCTTGTTGGGGCAATTCTTATTGTGGCCGAGAGCTAATCCTACCTTAATTCAGACCTTGCTGCGGAGAGTAATGGATTACCAAATCCGCATTTCTAAAAGCTGGCCTCAGTTTAATATCTGCTTGGAGGCCGTGAGCTGTCTCTTAGTTTCTGTCTTCCTTAAGATTTTTATTTCTCTTTTAGAGGAAATATTTTATCCTGCCTTTTTAAATATTTCTTAAAATATTCCATTCTTTTAGAAGAGGGGTGGGTGCTAACTTTCTACAATACTTTCCACTGCAACCCTCCTTAAAGGTTGCGTATTAGGTTTCTTTGATAAAACAGCCACACTTGGACAATTTAAGACTTGTAGACTTCAATTCCCAGAATTCCTCAGACAGCATGGCTGCACTTGTGGATTTCTTATGCCAGCATGGCAGCACTTGTGGACTTCAACTCCCAGAATTCCTCAGTCAGCTGTGGAATTCTGGGAATTGAAGTCCACAAGTCTTAAAGTGGCCAAGTTTATAGACCCTTAAAGGATGCAATGTCATAGCAAGCAGTAGTTTATGACCAGTCCAGTCCAAATATGATTACTCCCCCCCCCCACTCCATTTTACTGCCTGCCATGCAGTCCTTTTCCAGGTCAATTGTATAACTCACTTGGCCTTTTGTCTGTAAAATAAAAAAAGATAACCTTTGCTTATTTGTCCCTCCTTTCTTGTTTCAGATGGGTTGTTTTTACTGCATTGGCTGCTGCCCGCAAGTTCCATATTGCTGCAAATTAGTTACCGGACAAAAGATTTACCACAGCCTTTAGCAAAGGAGCAATTTCTTGACTCTTCACAAACCAGCTGCCTCTCCTGATCCCTATTGCAGATAGATTTAGTTATTCTGTTGTATAAAATAACAACAGAAGGGGTGGGGGAGCAGCTTCTAGGCCTAACCATTTGGGGCTGCAGGTGGGAAGGAGTGACATCAACTTTTCCTGTGACAAATGATGCCTGTGCAAGAAAACCAGAGTGTCAGGGAAAGGCTAATGCTGCCGCAGCTGTTATTTCTAAGAAATGAGCAATGGAGTCTATGCAATATTTATTAAGAAGGTATCCATACTGATTTAAATAAATCTGCTTGAGCTGGTGGCACATTCAGAATTTTTAAGAGCATTCTATGAGAAACCACATAAAATGGTTGCCTAACAAGCCTGCTATTCACAAAGAGAAAGGGTAGGTAGAGGGAGAAATACAGTAGGTAGGTAGGTAGGTTGGGGGTTATACGGTGGTTGTGTGTACGTGTTTGTGTGTGCAGGTGTAGATCTACACAGAGATTGGTTGGCCGTTTAATCAGACTGGGCCACAGCAACGCAGGTTGCCCTTCGCACAGTCACTCAAGCACTCGTGACATCCCGACTCGACTACTGTAATGCTCTCTACATGGGGCTTCCCTTGAGGTGCACTCGAAAGCTACAGCTAGTCCAGAATGCAGCCGCGCGGGTGATTACGGGAGCTCCTAGACACTCCCATATAACACCGATCCTGCGCGAGCTGCACTGGCTTCCTGTGGTCTTTTGGATGCGCTTCAAGATTTTGACGACCATCTTCAAAGCGCTCCATGGCTCGGGACCTAGTTATATGCGAGACCGTCTCTGCCCCATACATCCCTTTGACCGATCCGCTCCCACAGAGAGGGCCTTCTCAGGGTGCCGTTGGCTGGACAATGCCGACTGGCGACACCTAGGGGAAGGGCCTTCTCTGTGGCGGGCCCTGCCCTTTGGAACAACCTACCCCCTGAACTTCGCACCATCTCGGACCTCCGCCTCTTCCGCCAGTGTCTAAAGACACATTTCTTTCACCAAGCTGGCCTAGCGTAACCTCCGCTGTGACTATTTTAGATAGTTTTAATTTTGGGAATTTTAATTGGATTTTAGCGCAGGATGGGTATTTAATACGTTTTTTAAATTTTGTATTGTGACATTTTGTATGTGTTTTTAAATTCCTGTGCGCCGCCCTGGGTCCTCTTCGGAGAAGGGCGGGGTATAAATTTAATTAAAATAAAATAAAAAAATAAAAAAATACGGCTAGTAAATCAAATAAATAAGATTGCTGACTATTACTATTTTATGATATTTTCCTCCTTTTTTAAATGCCTCATATTTTAAATGCCTTGTGTTTTAATACGATTCACCATAAAGTCCCACAAACATGCATACTAACTGTGTCAAATCTGAGATTCAAAAGTAAGAAGATTATATTCAAATTTGAGATCAAAGGGAAGAAGATTATCTTCAGGATCTGATTCAGTAAAAAGTTCAAGATAGGCAAAGAATAAAAGTGCCTGCAGCTACCTCTTCTTTTGGCAAAATGGAATGGAAATAGCAGAGATGGTAGATCTATTAAGCAATATTAAGGTGACAAGGTTTAGCTGGATAGCTGCAAGGATTTCAGTATAATACATTTTTGAAATATACTCCCATAGTTTATTTTAGTGGAGGAATAAGGAAGTAAGACTATAGCTCTGCAAAGAATCTCAGGCTTAATCATGTTGAAAAGCCTCTTGTTCAAACTCAGCAATAAATATTTTCCCAACATTAAAAAAAAAAGAGAATAGATCAAAATATCCACCAGTGACTTTTTACTTTTGGGGCATGACAGATTTATTGGCATGCTTCATTAGAAATGCATCCTGTAATAAATAAAATAAAATAACACCTCAAAAGTATATTTCCATGTGGGTTATCACAATAGTTAATCCTTGCTAAACTGTGGCAATTGGGACAGAATTTCCATTAAGTGATGCTGTTGTGTTGTTTAGTGGTGGCGATTCTGGCAACCCCCTTGTTCAGCAAAGTTCGTGGTTAATTAATTAATACGGATTGCAAGCAGGCAGTTAGGTAAGGTTTGGTTGTGTTGGTAGAGGATGGGATCAGAAATGGGTGCTGGTGGGTGGGAAGCTTGAGCGACAGTTCACAACGCATGATAACAGCATGAGCAGGGTTTCTGCTGCTGGATGGGGGAGGGCATGAGGGATGTACTGAAGTGATGTGTGTAGGAGAACAGCATGTAAAGTCTGGGGATATAGTCAAGAGAGGAATCAGCCTGAAGTCATTACGTTCCCGTAAGTGACCCAAGTTCAGCCTCTCTTGAATTTTGCTGACTTGTAACTAGTGCCAATTTAATGCTGACAGTTGACTAGAATGCTTGTGTATAGGCCAAAGCAATAAATCATCTTAACTGGAACTTAATGTGTGGTCCCAACACACACTGACACATGCGACATTCCCTGATGGTTTCCCCATTGACTTTGCTTATTATGGGAAGGCAGCAGGGAAGGTGATAAATGGTGATCATGTGACCATGGGACTTGGCAACCATAAAATTGCAAGCCAGTTGCCAAGCATTCAGATCATGTGATTAGGGAGCTGCTGTGATGGCCAGAAGTAAGGACTGTCCATAAGTCTCTTTTTTGGCACTTACATAATTTCAATTGCCAGTGAATATATGGTTGGTAAGCAAAGTTTACTTGTATTTAAGATCAAATTTTAAAAATGGAAACATTCATTAACATTTATTGATTTAATATTTATTTCTCTTTCACTTCATCTATACATTTTATTTTGAAAATCCCATTATCAATTAAGGTAAGCTAAGAAACCACATTTTAAAAACCAAAACCATCATTGGCAGCAGCTCAGTGAGAAACCTGAAGATGATGTAGGTTTAACTTCTTGCATATAATTCAAGAGAAGGAATAATAATAGGGGAGGGGAGGCTAGTGTAATGTCCCACCATGGAGTGACTTCCAGTGCTATAGATGCTGATCGTCTTATAAATGTGGCAAGGCTGCAGTATAAAGAAAGGGAGGAGGAAGATATATCTATTCTGCTGGTAAATTCCATTTTATAAAGGACTAGCTGTTCCCGGCCACGCGTTGCTGTAGCCCAGCGTTTCTCAAATAGTGGGGCGGGCCCCCCTAGGGGGGCGCGAGGCTCCGTAAGGGGGGGCGCGGAGCCGCACACCCAGAAAGACCGATACCACCGTTGCATTCTCCGCATGGCCCGAGCGCCTGTTCCTTAGCAGCTCCCAGCACGCCGCCCGGCTTAGTAGCTCCCAGCGCGCCCGCGCCCGGCTCAGCAGCTCCCAGCGCGCCGCCCGACTTGCCCGCTCACGGCTCTTGCCCGCTGCCCGCCTGGACGCGGCCAGTCGAAAGCCGGGAGGGAGGCGACCCCCTTCCACGGCGTGGAAAAGCGGCCTCCCTCCCGGCTTTCGACTGGCTGCGTTGGGAGCGCTGGGAGCTGCTGAGACCATCGCAGTAAGGAACAGGCGCTCGGGCCATGCGGAGAAGGCAACGGCGGCACCAAGGAGAATAAATATCCTTGGCTCGGAAGGAGGCGAGGGAAAGAAGGGAGGGGGCAGCCCCGGGGCTGGGGGGGGCGCTTTCCGGGGCTGGGGGGGGCGCTTTCCGGGGCTGGGGGGGTGCGAAATGTTTTCTTCTTCCTAGGGGGGGCCTGACAGAAAATAACTGAGAACCACTGCTGTAGCCCAGTCTGGTTAAATGGCCAACCGATCTGTGTGTAGATCTACACCTGCACACACAAACAGGTACACACAACCACCGTACAACCCCCAACCTACCTACCTACTGTATTTCTCCCTCTCTCCCTCTACCTACCTACTGTATTTCTCCCTCTCCATCCCTCTACCTACCTACTTACCTACCTACCTACCTACCTACCTACTGCATTTCTCCCTCTCTCTCTATCCACCTACCTACCTACTTACCTACCTACCTACCTACCTACCTACCTACCTACCTACCTACCTATGGACAGATTATTTTATGTCATAAAGGATGACATAATACCTGTGGCCCACTGCTCTCTGTATATCTATCTACCTACATTTTTACATCTCCGTTGCATGTACCTGGCACAGGTGTGACATCTACACAACCTATATATATATATATCATTGGTGCCGTACTTGAAAGGAATGTTGTGTGAAAATTTGGAAGCGATCGGTGCAGTACTTTCACAGGTTTTGAACAAACTCTTGTTACATTTTTATTTATATAGATGGTTTATATTACACTCCACAGTTTAGGCTTCAATGTAATTTTCCGTGAGATATGCAACAAATTAATTTATTCACAGAATCTGAATTTTCATTTGATTGAACGATTGGGAACAGCCAAATCTGTTACCTCCCACTCTTGACTCATCTCTCATTGCACCATCAAACTGGAAAACCTCCTATATTATTCTTCATCTGTTGTTGTTGTTGTTTTGCTTGTTTTGCAACACAGCTTGGCTTACTTCCTTTTTCATTTCATGTTTCTAGTAGCTATCTAATGTCATATAAGTGGAAGTAGAAAAAATGAATATTTTTGATAATGCTGTACATTAATAAAAAACTTTTGCCCAAATTATTTGTCTAATAAAACTGTCTAATAAAATGAAATTCAATTGTGAAAAAAGTAAGGTCCTACATATAGGCAAGAAAAACCAAATGCACAAGTACAGTATAGGTGGTACCTTGCTCAATAGTAGCAATTGCGAGAGGGATCTCGGAATCCTAGTGGACAACCATTTAAATATGAGCCAGCAGTGTGCAGCAGCTGCCAAAAAAGCCAACACAGTTCTAGGCTGCATCAACAGAGGGATAGAATCTAGATCGCGTGAAGTGTTAATGCCACTGTATAGTGCCTTGGTAAGGCCACACTTGGAATACTGCATACAGTTTTGGTCGCCACGATGTAGAAAAGACGTGGAGACTCTGGAAAGAGTGCAAAGAAGAGCAACCAAGATGATTAGAGGACTGGAGACTAAGACATATGAAGAACGGCTGCAGGAACTGGGTATGTCTAGTTTGATGAAGAGAAGGACCAGGGGAGACATGATAGCAGTGTTCCGATATCTCAGAGGGTGCCACAAAGAAGAGGGAGTCAAACTTTTCTCCAAGACACCTGGGGGCAGGACAAGGAGCAATGGGTGGAAACTAACCAAGGAGAGAAGCAACTTAGAACTAAGGAGAAATTTCCTAACAGTAAGAACAATTAACCTCTGGAACAGCTTGCCTCCAGCAGTTGTGAATGCCCCAACCCTGGAAGTCTTTAAGAAGATGTTGGACAGCCATTTGTCTGAAATGGTGTAAGATTCCTGCCCATGCAGGGGGTTGGACTAGAAGACCTACAAGGTCCCTTCCAACTCTGCTATTGTATTGTATTGTATTGTATTTGCATTTTGGTAACCCAATTTACTTACTTTCGTACTGTTTCTTCCTGGTGTCCCTTTGGAGTGAATCACCTGCATCAGATTTCAAGGTAGAGGCTCCAGAAACCTGTCTGGAGCATAGCTGGGAAAGAGCAAAGATGGTTATATAGTCAATTGTCTACTAAATAGTTGAAACAGCACAGTTCTCTCTTACTTTAAAGTATGTTAATGTGGAGCTTATGTTATTTTCTCTCTTTCCCCCCATTAACACATAAGCTTATTTCCCATTCAACATATGATGAGCATGTTAATGATCAATCAGATCCATACACATATCAAATGCCTCCCTCTTTTTCAAAAATAAAAAAATGTTCATGTAAGTGTATTAGGTTTTATTACCTGTTTCATTTTAATTCTCCTTAGTTCTCACAGACAGGGACTACATGGAGAAAAGCAGTGTTTTCCTGCTAGGTTTATAGCAGAGGAGCACATTTTGCAGTAGCTATTGAAATTCTGTACAAATTTACCTTAATTTGATGTATTTAACTCTACCTTTCTTCTACTTTCCATCAAAGAACTTGCTTGGTTTACTGACTGGCTTCAAATACCCATCTAACTTATAATGGTGGTTTCCTTAGCGTTGGCCAGGTTATGTGAAAACTCAGCATTCGTGGTTGCATCCTTAATTAATGATGTATCAGAGTGAACCCAGTCAATTATAACCCAGTCAACAAATTTGTGTGAGCAGTGAGACAGCTGGTTTTAATGGTTGAGGTCCAGCTGTTCTCTTACTGTTCCTCAGAAGTTTTATATTGCACATTTAGTATGGCATACGCTTCTGAGGCGATTAGGCTCTGTTTCTGCAAATATCGTTATCATCATTATGGTTTATACATTTCATTTTCCCATGTGATCTTGTGCATTACACTGCTGAGAGGACTGAATCTAGACAAGAATACCGCAAAATCTCTCTTCATAAGAGCATTATATCTTAATGCCTACATAGTGTGTGCCACAAATCATATTGATGGGCTTCATAATAAATACTTGGCCTAAGAGATTCACTCTCTGCCAGAAGTAAGATGGATCTCTGACAAAGTATCTACATTTAAGCAAAAATTAATTTGCATCTTTCCATCCCTATATGTACCATGGAGAAATCCTGAATTGTGTAGTTCTAAGTGAGCCACCAAGAGTTGTTATATCTACAGCTGTATCACACTTTCCTTAAAGTACCTGATTTTATGGGTATTTTCACTGAAACCATAACCAAGGTGCTGCATATGACCTTTTGACTTGAAAGGTGATTTAAAAATATGAAATATAAGTATAAATAAATAAAATCATGGAATGGATTTTCTTAATCTTTTCTTCCATAGGTCAATTGCGGATATGATTAGTATCCTATTTTTTAAAAGAAAATTGCCATCAATTAATGACATGATTATACCTACAAAGAGAGATAACACCTACGTACATCAATATGGTCTGGCATGACTGGATGCTCTTGTTTCATTTTTGTATCTCCATTCTGCTATCTGTCATGGAGAATTTATAAAATTTATTTTAGAAGGGGTTTGCTGTTACTGAAATATTCTGGCTGTGTCAAACACTCACCTGGTACATTACCTTTCATGATGAACAAAGACTGATTAAGTCATGGACTGAAACAGGAATCTTATGATCCCATAATATATCATATTTCTTTTTCACATTGAGATTGAGTTAATGGTTATGTTAATGGTAATGAATAAATCAAAATACAAAATGGAATCTAGAGTCAATTAATTATTGTTCATTAACTTTCCTAGCCTAACTTTTCACTTGATTATTACAGCTGTACAGAATTTTGGAAACAATTTAGAAAAAAAGTATTTTGAACATGCAGCAGTGTGAATTTAGTACTTGCCTGCAATTCTAAAGCTGCAGTGTCTTTTCCAAGGATCATGAGGTAATTGTAGAGTGGAATAGGACAACTTGTCGCAGCCAACATGGGACAATTCAGCTATTTAAAATAATTTTAAAAATATTTTTTGTCATTCACATTTTATTTTGTCCCTCTTTTGGCATCCTTTTTAAAATGATTTTATTCCACTATTTCTTTGATATTGGTGTAACTCTTGTCCTGTGGTGAGTTGTTCCACAGAGAGTTGTTCATAGCGAGTTGTTCTGCAGCAGGTTGGTCACGGCAAGTTTGTCCCAAGAACTCAAGGTGGTGTTCTGCTTCTGTTCTACTTGAAAGTTTTCAAGAAAGATGCCAATATAGTCAAATCACTGCTTGTAAAATCTTCCACAATGTTATATGTTTATACTGTATATAATTACCTAGATACCCGTGCTTTGTGATGAAACTATGTGATCAGGCGGTGTAGGAGAAATCCAGTTCACTTAGGTTTAACCCTTTGGCTCAGTGGTACTTGGTGATTAAAACACATAAGGGAATACTGCTCCTGCCGCCTTGAGTCCAGAAGCAGTTACAAAGGTAGAAGGCGTAGACATTTTGGTAAGTTACCGACGTTTAGTACTCTAAGGAGCCCCAGACCGCTCCTGAGTGAAGGAGTGGAACGTCTGCCAGTTTAAACTGAGGTAACGGAATGTGAGGCAACTGGCAGTTGAAACAGAGTTATTTTCAGGTAGGGAAGGGGAGTAGAACTCCTTAGCATCAGAGCTTGTTAATTATTGTATAAGAAATACTAATGATTTGATGGTCATTTCGAGAAGATCGTTTCTTAGCTAGCACCTAGAAGCCAAGAGGAACATATGTGCCAAATTTCAAGTTTGTAGGCTTTATGGTTCTGGAGATTTTGTGATGATTGAGTGGTACTTGGCTTTTATATAGATAGATAAAAGTATTATAATGTATGTGGGAATAAGAAACAGAATAAAATGATAGTAAACTATAAACAGACTCCACAATTAACTTTTACAATTGAGTTTTCAAAAAGTATGTAAAAAAACCTCTGCCTAATACCTGCTTCATTTAAATTCAAGAGAGGTGGAGCACCAAGCTCTAGATATAAAAAGAGTATTAGCTGCTTTGATAGAATGAGATTTACCCACTAGCTTCCCCCAAGCCATCCTGTTCTCTTTTCAGGCCTTCTAATATTGAGATTTCCTAATATCGTAACTGTCCATCAAAGAGACTGGCAAGAAGGCTGGATTTTCTTCTTTGAAGTTAAGACCCTGACTCATCAACCCAAACAAAAACCTTCTTGCTAGATCAAGAAAGTCTTATTTATCCATCACACTCTACTGCAGCAGCACCAATAACCTTGGCTGATCTTAAAAAAAAAAAAAAAACTAAGTAGGGCAGATCCAATTAATACTTGGATGTACAGTACAATTACCAGGAGCTTCCAAGTTGAGGGTGAGATTTAAGAATTTTATAAAAAGGTCCACCATCTAGAAATGGGCAATGTTAAACCACTTTCTAATGTTGCCAAAATCAAAGTATAGATGCATTCACAAAGTCACTAATATCAGGCTGCTCTTAAAGACTTTAAAAAAAAATAAATCTCTACCATAAGTCACAGCCTTGTTAAAATATTTTGCTTTCTTCTTTATTAGTATGTAAAATTTAAGGGTTCTTTTTCCTTAATTATAATGTTTAGTTCCTTCTGTTTCCTTCTAGCACTGATCCTTGATTGTCTCATCTTATGATTTTTTTTAGAGAATTCAAAAGAAAAATATTTCCCCGTGGGACAGTTTCTTATAATTCCAAATTTTTTATTTCAAATCCTCTGGAGCCTTAGTCCATTTACTACATACCAAAATCAAAGTTCTAATCATCCTGTTGCTGTTTATTCCAAAATAATTTTGGTTTAGGTCCTTAAATGTAATTAAAACTGCTTTCACTAACAACTGAAGGAAACTCATCCTGTACTGCCACACTGGTGGATCCAAAGGTTTCTAATAGCTAAAAAGCAATTAGCAAGAAATATCCAAAGGTGGTTAGAAAAGGAACTCCCGAATGAAGGAGAATACACATGTCCCAGGATAACACTGCAGAATCCAATCTGGGTGAGTCACTGGGACCAGAGGTTTAGTTTACTGAGCTTTCGGACTCGTGCTGGAGCCCATTCTTCAGGGAACTTCTCTTTAGCAGAGTGTGTGCAGTTCTCTGTGTGGTATTTATACTGCCTGTTCTATGTGGCATTTAGATGTTGATTGGGGTGTGTTGAAAAGCCAGCCACCAACACACCCCAATCAACATCTAAAGCACCACATTCAAAAGGCACTATAAATACCACACAGAGAACAGACATGCTCTGCTAGAGAGAAGTTCCCTGAAGATGGGCTCTAGCACCAATCCAAAAGCTCGGAAAACAAAACCTCTGGTCCCCGGGGACCGACCCAGATTGGATCCTGCAGAAAAGGAACTATCTGAACCAGTGTCCTTTTGAAAGGCAACAACCATGCTTTGAGAGAAGATGGCTTTCCCTTGTCTTCCAGAGCTCTAAATTTGATGGAGATCACTGTCTTGCAATTTTTCATAAACAGCAACTGCATGGAGTACTTGTGGGTGACTCAAATCCTCTCCTTGTCCAGAGAGGAATTAGAAGGGGATGATCTACTCAACTGGCTCTTTCTTCCACCATAGTTGTTGGTTTCACTTTTAGCAGAACCTTCTTCAGTTGCCATTTCTTCCATGGAAGACTTTGTCACTGTTCCTGTTGCTTCTATAAAGATCTTACAAAGCTTATGTTGCTATCTATGTTGAGCATTCAGTACTTTCCAAACGATGCTGTCGGTGAAACATTTAAACAAGCCGCCACTCTCTTCTTCCTGCTGTGAATGAATTGAAAAGTTTAAGCAAACTATGGAAAAAATAAAAGGGGTTCTTTCCCCTCAAGCATAATGGAGAAAAATGGGCAGAGAGGTCTCAAAAATTGACCTTAACTACAATAAACTGCTCACAGCATGACTAGCAATCCATCAATTTGCTCCATTTTTGCCAAAATGCCACAGTGGAAAGCTGTAATAATTCTCAAACTGTTGTTAACCAGAACAAACTCATTACTGGTCTTCTGAGGTGACCCAAAAAGAGTGGCAAGGTAGGTTTAAACAACTTGCTTTTAGGTTGCAATCTTACTACAATTATTTGGTAATAGGTTCCACTGACTCAGTAGGACTTATTTCTGAATCAAATTGCACAGGCAGAGCCTTAGGGAACTTTTATACATGGATCTGGGAATTTACTTCATTCTTTTCTTTCTTCTGCATAATTACAGGTGTCCCAGTTTGGTATCAGGTGATTTGACTATCCACATTCCCTAAGTGCCATCAGTTATAAAGGAAGGGAAGGGGAAAACATCTGTTTTACTACATTAATTTATTTATTGGTCAAGCATTAGAGGTTCAGCAATTATTTAGAATTAGTCAGTTAAAAAAAATTGCAAGGACCTTTTATCAGTGGAATCCACCCAGCCTTTCCCCCTTCTATTTTGTTATTGTGCCTATAGCTAATCTTGTATGTATGTATGTATGTATGTACCTACCTACCTACCTACCTACCTACCTACCAGTGGTGGGTTTCTGCAGGCTCGCACCTACTTGCGAGAGGCGGTTGGTGAATTTTAGAGAACCGGTGAGAGGGGGTTCCACCAGTGTACCTGGAAGTAAATCTGGCCTGCTGCTGCCAGTGACCCAACGGGAAGGAAAGGAAAGGAAGAAAGGAAAGAAAGGAAAGAAAGGAAAGAAAGAAAGAAAGAAAGAAAGAAAGAAAGAAAGAAAGAAAGAAAGGATTTATCATCACAATTGAATCCAAAATTTTGGTTGCTAAGCAAGAGCGTTGTTAAATGGGTTTCATCACATTTTAAAAGGTGGCCACTCCCACCCTGTCACATGACTGCCAAGCCACGCCCACAAAATAGGCCACACCTACAGAGTAGGTTCTAAAAAATTTGAAACCCACCACTGCTACCTACCTACCTACCTACCTACCCACCCACATTCATCCATCCATCCATCTACACACACACACACACACCTAAATATATATCTATACCTACATACCTACATATACATATGGCATGGGGTCTAATGTTGAAGACACTCATCTCCTATCAGATTGAGAGTTCAATCTTAAGTAGAAGCAGATGTTTCTGTCCTAAGGCACAAAGAAAAAAAATCTTCTCTGAATTTTGTGTAGGCGTTAGGAAGGGCATCCATCCAATAACCGCTGAGCTCCATCCAGTCCCTCCAACTCTACCTCGAATTAACGGATTACAGGGCCATAAACAGGAATACATTTGTGTCTCTGAGTGTATGTATGTCTGGTGTAGATAAATAATTGTGTAGAACTAATCTAGAGAAGGGGTGTCACACTCACATCGTCACAGTGGCATTACATGATGTATCGGGACTTTTCCCCCCTTCACAAAACTGGCCGTGGGCAGCGCATCCAGCCCATGGCCCAGGAGTTTGACAGCCCTGATCTAGACTATATAACATATCTTTCTATTCCAGACAGCTAATTTTTTGCATTTAGAGAAGATTTTAATGTACTTAAAAATAGATTGTACCATAATGTATGTAAAATGAGGAGAGTAGGAAGAGTATGCTTAGTAATAGGTTGAGTGACATTTTAAAAATTATCTTGAGTATTTAGACTTGCCGGAGGGAAATACACTTTGTAAAGATCACAGGCACTCCCTGTGGAGACCTATAACCTTTCTTGAAGCTACTCACCAGCAACCAATAGTTTTGTTCTCTCTGCAAGAGAGACAATTGCAATTGGCTTAAATATATGCTAGCGCAGCCTCAGGGAATACTGATAAAGGGTCCTTTAAAAGATTATTCAAGTATAGTTCAAATAGGGAAGATATCAAAGCACTGTTAGCTGTATGTATAAAGTCAAATGCAGAAAATTGTTAATCTAAGTTAGTCCCATATGTTTCATTCTAACATTGTTTCTTTCTTCTACTCCCCTTTAGGAATACCAGTTAAAGCATATGCACATTTACCAACAATTTCATTTGCGCCACTGTTATGGGGGCGCGTAGGATTTTCCAGAGGAAAAAATATAGTATGTGAATACTAATACAGTATTTGATAAAATTATTTAGCATCAGAATGAGTGAGGCACTTGTGATATTTTTAAGTGTTTTCTGTGTTATAGAAAAGATCACAAAGGCAGAACTATCAACAAACCAGGAATTCTAATGCACTAATAATGTGGTTTGAAATGGGTTTAAAATTCAGAACTGGCCATCTGGATACTTCAGACAAGTGCCCAGTAATATGAAAGACAACAAATGCAGAGCAATTGATCCAGAGGTGGTATTCAGCCGGTTTTCTCCATTTTGGGCGAACCTGTAGCGGTGGCTGCGGGAGACTCTGCCCACCTACCCAGACATAATGGGCGAGCACTGATCATGTGCAGAAGGCGGTGTGCATGCGCAGACGCGGCACGTACGTTCACATTTGTGAACTGGTAGGGAAGGTAAGTGAATCCCACCACTGAATTGATCCACAATACAACTAGCTTCGGTCTAAATGATTTTCTTCCCTGTGTGTTGGACTAAAACTCTTCTGACATCTACTGATCAGATGGGCTGCCAGTTCTGAATGTTCTGATCCAATACTTTTCGTAAGCATTCAGAATGAGGGCAAAGTGTGGGTGAAATGCTTGCACATCTTATCAAGAACAATGCAGGAAGTCCTGGACTTACGAACTTTGGTTTAGTGACCGTTCAAAGTTACAATGGGACTGAAAAATGTGATCATGTCAGTTTTTAACACTTATGACTGTAGCAGCATCCCAATGGTCACATGATCAAAATTCAGATGCTTAACAATTGGCCTACATTTATGATGGTCAGTTTCCCAGGGTTAGGTGATTACCATTTGTGACCTTTTGACATCAATGGGGAAGCTAGATTCTCTTTAATGGATCGGGTCGCGCCCTTGCGGCCTCTCCTGTGGCGACGAGCCACCCAGGCTCCTTGGTTTACCGAGGTGCTGAGGGTGATGAAACGCCACAAGAGACGCCTAGAGAGGAGATGGAGATCCACACGGTCTGAATCTGACCGAACACAGGTGAGAGCCCATTACCTTGTGGCACTGAGAGTGGCCAAACGTCAGCATTGTGCCACTCTCATCGCATCTGCAGATAACCGCCCTGCCGCCCTCCTTCAACAGAGGACGCGGGAAGCCCTTTTGTAGGGTAGAGCAGAGGAATTTGGGGAATATCTGCAGGATAAAATCGCTCAGATTCGGAGCGAGTTGGCCTCCATCGAAAGTGGTCCAGTGGGATGCCCTGAGGCAGATCTTGAGACAGTTTTGTGGGAAGAGTTCGACTCTGTTACTTCCGAAGATATGGACAGGTTACGTGGGCAACTGTGAGCTACCACATGTTTATTGGACCCGTGTCCCTCCTGGCTTGTACTGGCATCCTGGGAGGTTACACGAGGCTGGCTCCAGGATGTAGTGAATGCTTCCTTGGGTGAGGGGTTCTTGCCTACCGTCTTGAAAGAGGCGGTGGTGAGACCCCTCCTCAAGAAGCCCTCTCTGGACCCAGCATTGTTGGTAAATTACTGTCCAGTCTCCAACCTTCACTTTTTGGCGAAGGTTGTAGAGAGTGTGGTGGCACAACAGTTCCCCCGTCATCTGGAGGAAATTGATTATCTGGACCCGCGCCAGTCCGGCTTCCGGCCCGGGCACAGCACCGAGACGGCATTGGTCGCGTTGGTGGATGATCTCTGGAGGGCCAAAGATAGGGGTTGTTCCTCCATCCTGGTCCTATTAGACCTCTCAGTGGCTTTTGATACCATCGACCATGGTATCCTATTGCATCGGCTGGAGAGGTTGAGGGTGAGGGGCACCGTGCTACGGTGGTTCTCCTCCTACCTCTCCAGTCGATCACAATTTGTGTTGGCAGGAGGGCAGAGGTCGACCTCGAGACCCCTCACTTGTGGGGTGCCTCAGGGGTCGGTCCTCTCGCCGCTCCTGTTCAACACATATATAAAGCCACTGGGCGAGATTATCCGTGGTATCACTTCTATGCTGACGACACGCAGCTGTATATATCTACCCCAAACCACCCCAACGATGCCGTAGAGGTGATGTGCCAGTGCCTGGAAGCCGTGCGGGCCTGGATGGGAAGGGACAGACTCAGACTCAACCTGTCCAAGACCGAGTGGCTGTGGTTTCCGGCAGCCCAGTACAACCAGTTGACTCCATCACTGGCCATAGGGGACGAACATCTAACCCCTGTGGATGGGGCACACAACTTGGCCATCTTCCTTGATGCACGGCTGTCCATGGAAGATCAAGTGATGGCCGTAGCCAGGTGGGCATTTTACCAGGTTCGCCTGGTCCGCCAGTTGCGTCCCCTATTGGACCAGGGTGCCCTTTGCACAGTCACTCACGCACTCGTGACATCCCGACTGGACTACTGTAACGCTCTCTACATGGGGCTCCCCTTGAGGTGCACCCGAAGACTGCAGCTTGTCCAGAATGCAGCCGCGCGGGCAGTTATGGGAACCTCCAGGTTCTCCTATGTAACACCACTCCTGCGCGAGCTGCATTGGCTGCCTGTCGTCTTTCGGGTGCGCTTCAAGGTGTTGGTTATCATCTTCAAAGCGCTCCATGGCACGGGACCTAGCTATCTGCGGGATCGCATCCTGCCCCATACATCCCTGCGGCCGATTCGCTCCCACAGAGAGGGACTTCTCCGGGTGCCGTCCACTAGGCTATGCCAGCGGGCGACGCCCAGGGGAAGGGCCTTCTCTGTGGCAGGCCCCACCTTCTGGAACGACCTTCCCCCCGAAATTAGAACAACCACAGACCTCCGCTCCTTCTGTCAAAAACTAAAAACACATTTCTTCTGCTTGGCCGGCCTGGGGTAATTGAACTGTTTTTTAGGGTTTTTAGGGGTTTAGTTTTAGTTTGGGATTTTAGCGCAGGGTTTTAGTTTAATTCATTTTAATATTGTATTATGTTTGTGGTTTTATACATGTATTTTTAAATTCCCTGTGCATCGCCTCGAGTCCCTTCGGGGAGAGAGAGCGGTTTATAAATTAAAATTATTATTATTATTATTATTATTATTATTATTATCATCATCATCATCATCATCATCATCATCATCATCATCATCATGATCATCATCATCATTATTATTATTTAATAACTGTTACTAATTTAACAACTGCAGCAATTCACAAAACAGTTGGTCATAAAATGGGGCAAAGCTCCTCTAACTGAGGGTAAAACAAGAAGCAATGGGTGGAAACTAATCAAGGAGAGAAGCAACTTAGAACTGAGGAGAAATTTCCTGACAGTTAGAACAATTAATCAATGGAACAGCTTGCCTCCAGAAGTTATGAATGCCCCAACACTGGAAGTCTTTAAGAAGATGCTGGATAGCCATTTGTCTGAAACGGTATAAGGTTCCTGCCTACGCAGGGGGTTGGACTAGAAGACCTCTAAGGTCCCTTCCAACTCTGCTATTGTATTGTATTGTATTGTATTGTATTGTATTGTATTGTATTGTATTGTATTTCTTAGATGATTTGGAAATTTTGGGCTCAGTTGTGGTCATAAGGTGAAGATTATCTCTACAGGTAGTCCTTAACTTACACAGTTTGTTTAGTGACTGTTCAAAGTTACATCAGCACTGAAAAATGTGACTTATGACGATTTTTCACAGTTACGACCTTTGCAGCATCCCCATGATCAGGTGATCAAAATTCAGATGTTTGGGAATTGGTTTATATCTATGATCGTTTCTCTGTCATGGGATCAACTTTTGTGATCTTCTGACAAGCAAAGTCAATGAGGAAGCTAAATTTTCTTCAATAACTTAACTGTGTTACTGATTTAACAACTGGTGTGATTCAGATAAGAATTGTGGCAAGAAAGGTCATAAAATAGGGCAAACCTCCCCTAACAATTGTGTTGCTCCGCAACAGAAATGTTGGCCTCAATTGTGGTCATAAAATGAGGACTATCTATACTGTTTCAAAATGAAGAAAATGAAAATGTACAGTTTAGTTTCACGTAGGATAGCTGTTCTTTGGATTTGATCGTGTAGGAAGTTAAATCCCACTGCTCTCCTAGAAAAAATGAAATATCCTGGGAAATATTGAAAAGGCAGAAGATTATATTTTACTGGATAAGAAATGGAGAAACATGTTTTTAGGCGGGAAACAGACTCATTCTTAATAGCCCCCACTTTCTCAATGGGCCATTAAAAAAGATTGAGCCAGTCTATTCTACATAACAAAGATCCTCCAGCCGTTCAGCTCCAGGGTGATGGGATTAAGGCATGATAGTATTAGCCCTTTATCCATCTCAGGGCACCTGGTAGGAAGCAATGCTCAACCAAACTTGGACTCAAAACATCTTAGAGAGTTGTCTCTGCAGGACCCCATGGGAGTCTGACAACCAATCAGAGTACACTTCTTACATAGGAACAGGAAACAGAGAGGTGGGGCCGAACAGAGAGTAGAAAAAACTCAGCAAGCCCCTTTTTTCTGCTCTGCACCCAACATCAGGAAGCATGTGATTCCCCCTTTTCTGTTCGGGAGCTCCAGCCATGTGATCCTGTCCACCATTAAACCAACTTTCAAAGCAGCCTCCATGTTTCCAGTGTCTTTTTCCCCACTTGGAACTGAACCCAGAAGGACATTTCTTCCAACAATTGAAAATTGTTTCAATCTGTGTTCTTCCTTCTCCTTTGTAAGACAAAGGTAAACTACCTGGGCACCCAAGTATAGGCCATGTATGAGGTTTCTGCAGTTACTATAACCCACAAAGTTCAAGAAATTTGTTTGTTCTGGCTACAGCCCATCTTGTCTTTCAGGGCACAAGTTGAATTAAATTGAACTTAAACTTTCAATTTAAGTTCACAAGGACCTGTGAGGCAATTTTAAGCAGAGGCGGAAATTGGGCCAATGGAATTTTAATGGGAACGGACTGAGTCTCCATGGTCTCTTTTCAGATTAGCAGAGTTGGAAGGGACCTTGCAGGTCATCTAGTCGAACCCCCTGCCCAAGCAGGAGACCCTACATATGCCTCTACCTAGGATCGAACTCACAACCTCCTGGTTGTAAGGCGAGAGCTCCATAATATTCCATTGGTTTCCAACTAATCAAAGCTAACAAAAGAGTAGTTTTCAAAACCCAACTTTAACTCAAAATGTTAAGAACTCGGGAGTTTAATCTGGCTTCTGTAACTGCAGCTCACACACGCGTTGTGTAGAGATGCAGCAGCCTTTACCTACTTTTGCTCTCTTGTTTACAGAGTTAAGCGCACATGATAGATCAGGCATCTATCCGGTAAGCAAAATGGACTGTTCCATTTCAGAAGGTAGGTAGATAAGGGTTCGCTTTCTCAATTGTTCCTCTAAATAACTTTTTTTAAATCTGCAAGTAGGAAAAGCAGCAGATCCGGGAGGGACAGAAGAGTTTGAATCCAAGCCCTTTACTTCTTCTCGTGCTGATTTCCCAAATGGATTTTTTTTCATATCGAGGTGAAGTAAATGAGATTACAATTTCTCCCTATTTTGAAGTGGTACAGCCCACTTTATGACTTTAGAACTTTTTTTTGTTACGTCACTGACGTTTAAACCTGGCATTTTTTTTGAACCAGGGACAACGAGGTTTTTTTTTCCAAGCTTGATTTTTCAAGGTTGGGTTTTTTTTCTTATTTATTCCTAAAAACCTATCCTCTTTTTCTAAGAAGGCATAGTTGCGGTATAGACGCAGGGTGTTGTTGAGAGTTTAGTTCACACGTTTTACATGCAACGCCTCCTTTCTCTGGCTTAATCCCCCCAGACTTCATTCCAAACTCCTCTAACTACAGTGAAAATAACTGTAAGTACCAGAAACTTTGATTCATATTTTAAAAAAATCATTTAGACCAGAAACTCAAAATAGTATACACTATTCTTCCACTTTTCATACTAAAATAGTATGAGATGTCCTACTTGGGAGTGTTTGAGTTGCTATTACATACTAAAGTATTCCATGTTTTGTAAATATAGCTTACATGCCCTTACATGTCATGCGGTGCCACTTAGTTTCCACATGGTGCAACGGAGCAAAATTATTTATTGCATAGTTCAGTTTGTGAAATGACCTAATGTAGGAAAGTGTGAATGTGTATTTGTGGGAATGAGGAATATTCTTAAATATGTCCAAGGGAAGTGTGTTTGGGTGTTTAAAAATGAGCGGGCACTTGAATGAGGGGAGTGGAATTAGCTCTATGTGTATAAAAAGATTAGCTATCTACTTGTGTGAGAGATTTGTTTGCGGGTGTGTGCATGCATTTAGTAGGCCAACTTCCAAAATCCAGATGTAGTAGCAGGTGCAGCCTTCTTCTGAAAAACTTGCTTATTCTGATTCTAGTCAGCAGATAGGGTCATGTTACTCTTTTTTTTTCCAGAAATGGAAATTAGAAACCTTTGCCACTCTACATCCATCCATATCTCAATCTGTTGGCATCTGCACAACCTTTGTTAAATTGGTATTCCCCTTTTGAAATCTTTGCTTAGATTACACCATTTACCAAAATTCAGAAAAAGTGAAAGAAGCCCGTTTAATATCAACAGGATTGTTTGAGTTGAATTTTATGGCTGGGGATGCTTCTAGGTCAGGGATGGTGAACCTTTTTGTAAAGGCGTGACAAAATTGTGTAATTGCGTGTGCCCACTCCCACAATTCAATGCTCCCCGCTCACCTGTGCATGCGTGCTCAACCCCCGCCCTGAACATTCACTCATGTGCCAGCAAATATGGCCATAGGGTGGCCATCATGGTTCTAGGTGGAGAATTATGAGATTGCTAACCATTGCTTTCATTTTTACTTTACAGTCACTTTACTTATTTATTTTTTGACCATGAAGCTTCTACCACACTATCATTTCCTATAATTTAGAATTATGTGAACAAAACTAAGTGGTTCTTCATACTCTGAATTTTCATGAATACTTTTATTTCCTCATGAGGATCTTCCTCATGTCCTGATTAATGGCCGTTATATGGCACAAAAGTATATTGACACAAATTGTACCCCAAAGCTTTCCTTCACCATGCCTTAGCATTGAGACCAGGCAGTTTTGCTCCCCCGTCCCCAATTTTTTAATCCTAGTTTTGTGACAGAAATTTGTGGAATCCCTGCTATTCTTTCCCATCCTACCTATTGTCCCCTCTTGGCAGGAAAACCAAACACCAATTGCATCCCTGACTATGTGATGGAGTCAGAGATTCAAGCTTTAATTTTTATTATTTATTTAGCCTTAATTTGTGCATGCTTCTACATGATAAGACTGTTGATCTTTCAGGAAAATTGGAAGATCATTAAGCCTACATCAAATAACTCACAGCTGCAAAGTCTGCCAGAGAGATCGAAGGACCTGATTTGAAATGCAAAGTAAAGAAAACTGAACCAGAATTTTTGTGCCTCTGGATCTTTCTTTCCTGGAGCTAGTTTCCTCTCCAAATTCAAACAAAAAGCTGCTTCTCTCTCCTATCACCAACATCGCATATGTGCGCATATATGTCACCTATGCAGTTTCCCTAATGTAGATCCCCCCCTACCATTCAAGCTGCTGTATATCTGTTGTAAATACAGGTAGTCCTCAACTTATAACTGCTTGTTTAATGATTGCTGATTACAACAGCAGTGAAAAAAGTGACTTTAGGGTGGTTTTCACACTTAGCATTACCATTGCAGCATCCCCTTGATCACGTGATCAAAATTCAGAAGCTTAGCAACTGGCCTGTATTGATGACGTGTCCCTGGGTCATGCGATCCCCTTTTGTAATTTTCTGACATAGAAAGTCAGTGGGGAAGCCAAATTCACTTAAGAACCATGTTACTACTTTAACAACTGCAGTGATTCACTTAACAACTGTGGCAAGGAAGTTCATAAAATGGTCATGAAAAGGTCAAATGTCCCGCTTAGCAGCAGAAAGTTTGGATGTAATTGTGGTCATAAATCAAGGATTACCTGTAGAAGGATTTTTGGCTAACAAACTTATTGTTCTCTTAGGAATTCAATATTCCAGACTTAAGAAGGTTTGATCTAAGGGTCTGATCTCTTATCATAGTCAAAGCCAAAATCAAAATCATGGTGAGATGGGTGGCAAACTAATTAATTAATTGAGAAAGTGTCATGGGCATTTGGTCCCCAATGATTGGATGTATTGCAGAATGTTATTTCTGACTTCACTGTCCCCAAGGTACTCTTTTAAGTTACCAGCTTGGAAAATTTTATATTGGGAGGAGGAGGAAAGCACCACTTCCAAAGTAAAACAGCTACAGGTAATTCTGTGCTTTTTCAGCAGCATACTGGGGTTTCACTTATTTTTATTTATTTACATATTTCCGTGTAGAAATGTGCTGTGTAATAATCTTATAAATAAGAATAAGGAAAAAGTAGCCCTCACATTGATCCCAGTTGGATGAAGCCAATCACTTGTCCTCAGTGAGTATTAATTGCAAACCTAATTGCAATGGAATATACTGATTTACTACAGTTATCTGACATCTGTAAATCTGCTACCCTCTGCCCTTGTATCTCTCCAATTGTTTGCTTAGAGCAGTGGTTCTCAATTATTTTCTGTCAGGCCCCCCCTAGGAAGGAGAAAACATTTCACGCCCCCCGCGCGACTGTAAATAGTATCATTTGTCTATAAAATTGTTAGTACACCTCTGCATAACACTGTATCCTTATTAACGTATAAGAGAATAAAAAAAAGAAAGAAATGTGGATCAATTTACAACAAAGAATAGCTTTATTAACTGTAGCAGAAAAGATTTAAAGTGCATTAAATTCTTAATTAAACTATAAACATTTTTTGATTGGACATGTCAAACCATGTGACCGGGTGGGAGTGGCCAATTTGGAAAATGTGAAACTCACTTAACAATGGTCTTGGTTAGCAACCAAACTTTTGGGCTTAATTGTGGTCATAAGTTCTCTCTTTCTTTTTCTTTCTTTCCTTCCCTCTTTCTTTCTCTCTCTCTCTCTCTCTTTATTTCTTTCTCTTTCTCTTTCTTTCTCTCTTTCTTTCTCTTTCTCTCTCTTTCTTTCTCTCATTTTTTCTTTCTTTCCCTCTTTCTCTCTCTCTTTATTTCTTTCTCTTTCTTTCTTTCCCTCTTTCTCTCTCCCCCCTCTCTCTTTCTGTCTCTTTCTTTCCCTCTCTCTCTTTCTTTTTTTCTCTTTCTTTCCTTTGTCTCTTTCTTTCTCTTTTTCTCTGTCTGTCTTTCTTTCTCTCTCTCCCACTTTCTTTTTCTTTCTTTCTCTTTCTCTCTCTCTCTCTCTCTTTCTTTCTCTTTCTTTTTCTTTCTCTTTCTTTCCCTCTTTCCCCCCCTCTCTTTCCCTATTTCTCTTTCTCTCTCTCTCTCTTTCTTTCTTTCCCTCTTTCTCTCTCCTTCTCTTTCTTTCTCTCTCTCTCTCTTTCTTTTTCTTTCTGTCTCTTTTCTTTCTCTCTTTTTTCTCTTTCTTTCCTTTCTGTCTCTCTTTCTTTTCTCTCTCTTTCTCTCTGTCTGTCTTTCTTTATCTTTCTTTCTTTCTCTCCCACCTTCTTTTTTTTCTTTCTCTCTCTGTCTCTCTCTCCTTTGTTTGCCCATCTGTTACTGTGTGTGTGTGTGTGTGTGTGTGTGTGTGTGTCTGTCTCGCATTCAGGCACTTAAATCACTCATTCTGTGTCTCTGTCTATCTTTCTCTCCCTCCCTCCCACTCTCTGTCTCTCTGTGTGTGTCTGTCACTCTCTGGTTCCCCCCTCCCTCCCTATCTCTCTGTGTGTCTGTGCCTCTCTCTGTCTGTCTGTCTCCCCCCCCCCCCCACAAACCTCCTCAGCTCCTGGAAGTAGCCTGACCGGCCCGCCAGCCCGCTGGCTGTATTTACTCGCTCGCTCTCTCACCCATCCACCGGACGAAGGAACCTGGCGTCCGATGGGTGAGCAAGCGAGCGAGCAACCGCGGCCAGCGGGCCAGCGGATTGTTGGGCGCTGCCGCAACTTTCCTTACCCGCCCGCCGGCCAGTCGGCCACAGTTACTCACTCGCTCGCTCACCCACCGGACGCCAGCTTCCTTCGTCCGGTGGGTAGGTGAGCGAGCGAGTAACCGCAGGCGGTGGGCAGGCAGGTTGTTGGGCGCTGCTGCAGCAAGCTTCCTTGGCCGCCCGCGCTTGCTTGTTCGCTCGTTCACCCACCCCCCGGACGAAGGAACCTGGCGTCCCCGTCCCCGCCCCCCATCCCCGCCCGCCGCGATCACTAGCCTTAGCCTGCCCCGGCCGCCTGGCTGCGTGCTCTGCAAGGGGGCTGGCCCCTCCTCCTTCGACCTCACCTTTCCACGCTGATTGGCCCGAAGCGCATCCCCTTCCTTATCCCCGCGTCCGCTTTCTGCCTCGTCCAGTTCTGACGCCTTTCTCAGTCGCCTTCGGGCTTTACCTACAGCCGCTGCCGCCGCCGCCGCCACCGCCGCGGAGTGGGCCTGGGATGCCAAGACGGCGGCGGCGGCAGTATCGGCCTTTCTGGGTGTGCGGCTCCTGACTATCAAACGCGCCCCTCTTTACGTAGCCTCGCGCCCCCCTGGGGGGGCGCGCCCCACTATTTGAGAAACGCTGGCTTAGAGGAACATAATTTAGTTTATCAAACAAATTGAAATGGGATAGTTGTGTGCACTGACTATGCCACTTTTAATTCTATATTTTAATAATAGGTCAGTTAGGAAGCAGAAATTATTCTCAGTAATATATCTGTTTCTCAATCCAGTGCGCCACAGCCTGTTGTTCCAGATGTAGGCACCATATTGCAAAAATTATTTACTTGCATAACTGACTGCTTGCTGATTAGCTAACTTTACCAGTATTTAAACAAATGAGGGATTTTATTCTGCACACTAAGTTACCTAATTTTAATGAAATACTGGGATCTTATAACATAAGCTTTTAAATTCAACTGTCCAGTATCTGAATCTCCTTATCCAACATAGCCCATCTGTGTTGGACTACAGCCCATAAATTGTTTCAACTTCTAACCTCAAAATGGATGTTATAGGGCAGTGATGGCTAATGTTTTTGTAAAGGTGTGCCAAAACTGTGTGTGTGCATTATCACGTATGCATGTGTGCCCACCCACCTGTGCATGCATGTGCAACCCAGTGGTGGGTTTCAAATTTTTTAGAACCTACTCTGTAGGTGTGGCCTATTTTGTGGGCGTGGCTTGGCAGTCATGTGACAGGGTGGGAATGGCCACCTTTTAAAATGTGGTGAAACTCATTTAACAACGCTCTTGCTTAGCAACCAAAATTTTGGACTCAATTGTGATGATAAATTCTTTCTTTCTTTCTTTCTTTCTTTCTTTCTTTCTTTCTTTCTTTCTTTCTTTCTTTCTTTCTTTCTTTCTTTCTTTCTTTCTTTCTTTCTTCTTTCCTTTCCTTTCCTTTCCTTTCCGTTGAGTCACTGGCAGCGGCGGGCCAGATTTACTTCCAGGTACGCCGGTGGAACCCCCTCTCACCGGTTCTCTAAATTTCACCAACTGGTTCTCACGAGTAGGTACGAGCCTGCAGAAACCCACCACTGGTGCAACCCTCCCCCATTGAGGGATAGGAGGGGAGTTTTCGCCCTCTGCAGGCTCTGGAGGCTTTCCTGAAGCCTGGGGAGGACAAAAATGGCCTCCCCCGGCCTCCTGGAAGGCTGAAAATAAGCTGGGCAATATGCACATGTCTACTGGAACTAAAGACTGCCGTGCCGGCACCTATGGCTTCGCGTGCCAACTGCGGTTTGCCATCACGATTATAGGGCGTTGCATAACAGAACTAGACACAAGGACAGTTTTTCCCTCATGCCTTCCCTGGTAAACAACTAATTCCCACACCACTGTTAAACTATTTACTAAAATTGCATTACTATTATTCTTCTCATCCTTCCTATTACCTATTTCCTTTTCTACATATGACTAACTTTGTTGCTTGTATCTTTACGATTTATATTGTTTTATTTAGTTTCCTAGTATGATTTATGTTGATTGCTTATTTAGTATCCTATGACTATCACTAAGTGTTGTATATTATGATTCATGATGCATGTATTTATGATGACTATGAACATGATTTATCACTTATATCTTTTATGTACAGTACACCGAGAACCTATGTACCAAAGACAAATTCCTTGTGGGACCAATCACACTTGGCCAACAAAGAATTGAAATTCTATTCTATTCTATTCTATTCCATTCCATTCCATTCCATTCTTTTATATTTTCACAAATGCTCCAGGAGTTTCTTCCTTGTCCTAGGACTAGAATCTTGATAGGTTCATTCAGTTCCATTCCATTCCATCTCTCTCTTCCCATCCATCCATCCATCCAATCTTGAAACCACCATCTCTCTCAAAGTGGGAGGTTAGCCAGGTGAGATCCTCTTCAGTAGCATGTCCTGCACACCTGAGATACCCAGCCATCCCATTCTGGCTCTTTTTATATTATTTTACAAGTGGATTCTACCATTTCCCTCTTTTCTGCCTGCCTGCTTGCTCTTGCTCTTATGCTGAGTCACTTGGCTTCCTTATATCCATGACCTTGGCAGAGACCCAAACACTTTCTTCCTGCCAGGCACTTCATTCTGTCAAAAAAGGTTATTTAAATGTATAGCTAGAAAATGTTAGTCCTCTTCAGATTAGCATCTTACTTCTGAGCAGCTATGCATGAGAAACACCCTTCCTTTCTTTTTTTAAATATTAGAAAGCACAGCTCTGTGTCTTTAGACAATGGCTTTCATGAATATGCAGTTCTCACCTGTCTGGGCTCTGGATATTTATTGTAGAACCCATCAAGCCTTTTTAGAAATATATATAGGGTCATTTTCAAGTGTGATGTAGGTCACCATTTATTAACCATATGACAAATGTCATATCATTCCCACTTAATTATTTCCAATTTCTAAAATAGCATTTCTATATGGAATGACTGATCCTTTGAGGGGATTTTTGTCCTTAAAGGCATCTTAGAGACACTTAAACCTAAACGCCTCCCCTTCTCTCACGCACATACTTATAGAATACATGAAATATTTTGTTTCTTGGCTTGTTTAATTTAGACTGCATGTGTTGTGTTAAAAATGGAGCAATGCTGTAAAAGTGTGGAATATGGAAAGCAGAAGATGACAAAAAATAGTATGACATTGAAAAACAGCGCATAGGGAAGGTACAGTTGAATGGGGTCGGTAAGTGGGTGAAGACATTAGCTTCTCCTCCCCAACCCCAAAAGTGAGAGAAAAAGCAATTGCTTTTTAAAGATAGACTTCTGTGGCACTTTGTAAATAAAAGATGACCAACAAATATTCTAGATTCCGGAACCTTTGGAAATGTAGAGGGTAGAGGGGCAGGCTTTGAGGAATAAAAGTAGGGGTTTCAAGCGTGCCCTCCTCTGAGTGACATCCAGCCTCCCTCTTGGCCTTCTCTGAAAGGACTCTGCCAACTGGCCTGGGGCCCAAAGGGGTGTATCATTTGGAGAGGATTAATAGACCAATACAGGGGCCTCCAAGCTTGACAACTTTAAGATTTATGGACTCCAACTCCCAGAATTCCCCAGCTAGCTGGCTGAGGAATTCTGGGAGTTGGAGTCCACAAGCCTTAAAGCTGCCAAGATTTGAGACCTCTAAAACTAAGACCCTACCTCCTCCCTGTGTGCATCTTGCTCCTTTCCTTCTCATCTTCGTTCATTTTTAAATCACTTGATGGATTGATTAAATATTGTAAAGTTCTCAACTCACAGCTTTTCATTTAATCACCATTTGAAGTAACGGCACTGAATAAAGGGACTTATGGCCATTTTTCATACTTACTGACTGTTGCAACATACCCATAGTCACATGATCAAAATTTGGACGCTTGGCAACTGGCATTTATTTCTAACCGTTGCAGTGACTCAGGTCCCCTTTAATAGCTATTAAATGTTTCATTTAATAGGTAAGCAAGAAAGGTCAAAAAATGGGCCCATTTAACAACTAACTTGCTTAGCAACAGAAATTTGATTTTTTGATTTTGATTTTATTGAATTTATACCCCGCCCTTCTCCAAACGGACCCAGGGCGGCGCACAGGCATATTAAAAAACATACAAACATATAAAACTTTTTTAAAAAAACTTATTCAACTAAAAAACCTGTGCTAAAACCGAATTAAAATCCCCATTTTAAAACTATCTATGAGTCAAAATTGGAGGCTACGCTAGGCCGGCTAGTTGGAATAGGTGTGTCTTCAGACACTTGCGGAAGAGGCGGAGGTCAGAGATGGTACGGAGTTCAGGGGGTAAGTCGTTCCAAAGGGCTGGTCCCGCCACAGAGAAGGCTCTTCCCCTGGGTGTCGTCAGTCGGCATTCACCGGCCGACGGCACCCTGAGGAGGGCCTCTCTGTGGGAGCGTATCGGTCTGAGGGATGTATGGGGCAGGAGGCGGTCTCGCATATAACTAGGCCCCGAGCCATGGAGCGCTTTAAAGATGGTCGTTAGAACCTTGAAGCGCACCCGAAAGACCACAGGAAGCCAGTGTAGCTCGCGCAGGATCGGTGTTATGTGGGAGTGTCTAGGCGCTCCCGTAATCACCCGCGCGGCTGCATTCTGGACTAGCTGTAGCTTTCGGGTGCACCTCAAGGGAAGCCCCATGTAGAGAGCATTACAGTAGTCGAGTCGAGACGTGACGAGTGCTTGAGTGACTGTGCGTAAGGCACACCGGTCCAGTAAGGGGCGCAATTGGCGCATTAGGCGTACCTAATGAAACGCCCCCCTGGCCACGGCTGCCACATGGTCATCCATAGACAGCCGGGAGTCCAGGAGGACACCCAAATTGCGCGCCCTCTCCACGGGGGCCGGTGTTTCGCCCCCAATGGCCAGAGTTGGAATAATCTGGCTGAATCGGGGCACCGGAAGCCACAGCCACTCAGTCTTGGACGGGTTGAGCTTGAGTTTGTTACTACCCATCCAGATCCGTACGGCCTCCAAACACCGGGACATAACCTCGACGGCATCATTGGGGTGGTCTGGGGTGGATATGTACAACTGAGTATCATCAGCGTACAGGTGATATCCCACCCCAAAACCACGGATGATCTCACCCAGCGGCTTCATATATGTGTTGAACAGTAGGGGCGAGAGGACCGACCCCTGCGGTACCCCACATATGAGGGGCCTCGAGGCCGACCTCTGCCCCCCTGCCAACACATATTGCGACCGACCAGAGAGGTAGGATGAGAACCACCGCAAAACGGTGCCTCCCAGCCCCAACCCCCCCAGTCGGCGCAATAGGATACCATGGTCGATGGTATCAAAAGCCGCTGAGAGGTCTAATAGGACTAGGATAGAGGAAAATCCTCTATCCCGTGCCCTTCAGAGATCATCAACCAATGCGACCAATGCCGTCTCGGTGCTGTGCCCGGGTCGGAAGCCGGACTGGCGCGGGTCTAGATAATCAACTTCCTCCAAGTGTCGCGGAAACTGTTGAGCCACCACACTCTCAACAACCTTCACTAAAAAGTGAAGGTTGGAGACGGGACGATAGTTCTCTAATAATGCTGGATCCAGGGACGGCTTCTTGAGGAGGGGCCTTACTACCGCCTCTTTCAAGACGGCGGGCAAGGACCCCTCACTCAAAGATGCGTTGACAATGCCCTGGAGCCAGCCTCGTGTCGTCTCCCAGGATGCCAGTACAAGCCAGGAGGGACACGGGTCCAATAAACATGTGGTGGCCCTAAGTCTCTTTGACAACTTGTCCATATCCTCGGTAGTAACAAAATCAAACTCCTCCCATGATGGTATCACAAGAACAGCCTCGGCACGCTCGACTGGGCCACTGTCGATGGAGGGTAACTCGCTCCGAATCCGAGTGATTTTCTCCTGCAGATAAGTCCCAAATTCCTCTGCTCGACCCTGTAAAGGGGCTTCCCGCGGCCTCTTTTGGAGGAGGGAGCGGGTCACCCCAAACAGGGCGGCAGGGCGGTTATCTGCGGATGCAATAAGAGTGGCACAATACTCACGTTTGGCCACTCTTATCACCACTAAGTAAGTCCTAATATGGTCTCTCACTAGTGTTCGGTCGGCTTCAGAGTGAGATGATCTCCATCTGCTCTCTAGGCGTCTCTTGTGGCGCTTCATCTCCCTGAGCCCCTCGGTAAACCAAGGAGCCCAGGTGGTTCGTCGCCGCAAGAGAGGCCGCAAGGGCGCGACTCGGTCCAAGGCCCCCGTGGCCGCACTTAACCATGCGGCCACTAGGTCCTCAGTCGAGTCGCGGGGCAAGTCCACAGGAATTGGCCCAAGCTCCCTTTGGAACCTTATCGGGTCCATCAGGAGCCTGGGGCGGAACCATATAGGAATGTCCGGTTCCGCCTCCCCGCAGTGAGGTGCAGCGATCGGAAAGTCGAGCCGAAGGAGAGCGTGATCTGTCCATGACAGGGGTGTGATGACTAAATCCCCTATTCCCAGATCACTACTCCACTGTCCCGAGACGACGATGAGATCCAGGGTGTGTCCGCCCTCGTGGGTAGGGCCTACAACTACCTGGGTCAGGTCCATGGCTGTCATGGAAGCCATGAACTCCCGAGCTGCACCAGAGGTTTCGCCTGCCGACGGCAGGTTAAAGTCCCCCATGACTAAAAGTCTTGGGGTCTCAACCGCCGCCTCGGCTATCACCTCTAGGAGCTCGGGCAGGGCTGTTGTTGCATAGCGAGGAGCCAGGTATACAACTAACAGGCCCAACTGCCTCCCTAGGCCCCACTTCACAAGGAGGGACTCGCACCCAGTCGTCTGAGGGATCGTGGTCTCCTTTGGCTCAAGACCTTCCCTAACCATAATCGCCACCCCCCCCCCCACCCCTCCCTAAGGCCCTAGGCTGATGGAAGGCTCGGTATCCTGGTGGGCACATTTCTACGAGGGGATGTCCTCCCTCGTGGCCCAACCAGGTTTCTGTAATGCCTACCAGGTCCGGGTCCCCCTCTGACACAAGGTCATGGATGAGGATTTGGGCCTCAATTGTGGTCATAGGTCGAGGACTACCTGCATGAAGTTTAATAAATAAAGTAAAATATCTGAACAAACCTTCCCTAAATCACATGAAAATGAAAGGAACGAGGTAGTGAGACTTGCAAAATTACAGTGCTAAAAGTAGTACTGGCTTACATGGCATTGATTTCCCAGTGCCAATTAGGCAAGCTAGTGAAAAACCAAGGCAGTAAAAAGTTGGGGGAGGAAGATCAGAGTACAAATGATGAAATAACAAACAGACGACGTCATAAAAGGGGAAGGATAAGCTGGACTTTAATAATAAGGGAGTGAAAGAATGAATTCAGAAACACCAATTCCTGCAAGTTAAGGTAAGAGAAAAAACCTTTTCTTAGAAATAAGGCTGCAGGGTGAGGAGAAGGAAAACCAACAGTTGGAAAGCAAAATTGATATAACATGCTTTGTCCTACATAACTCTTCAATAAGCAATGTCAATTTTCCTGAGCTGTGTTTATATAATTTAGTATACTGGCATCTTGGTTTCACAGGGAAATACGCACAATTGTTTTTAGTTAAATTAACAATAATTGATGAATCAATAAATAGGAAAAAATGCTTTAAATTTGACAAGAAATTTGAATCGTTATTACAGGAATTATTAATTGGGGAGGAACAGGAGAGACCTTAATGTTGGTCAATAAGATTTAAGATCATTCAATTATAAAAAAAAAAGCAGAATAAAAATGCACCAGGTTTACAATCACGTGTTCAGATGTAAAAAAATTCAGTGGAAATTGAAAAGATAAAGTAGTAAAAAGAAACTATTGCAATTATTACTTTTGTACCATTTGTTTGAAATGGTGTAGTGTTTCCTCCTGAGCAGGGGGTATGTACTAGAACAGGGGTCTCCAACCTTTGCAACTTTAAGTCTGAAGGACTTCAGCTCCCAGAATTCTCCAGCCAGCAAAGCAAAGCTTTGGGAGCTGAAGTCCTTCAGACTTAAAGTTGCAAAGGTTGGAGACCCCTGTACTAGAAGACCTCCAAGGTCCCTACCAATTTTATCATTCTGTTATTTTATTACTTGATAATCCTATACAGTGCAATATAGTGCAAGTTGCCTAAATCTTATTTATTACAATTATTTATCCATAAGACCTGTTTATTTGGCAATGTCACAAGCGGCTGAATAAAATTTAGAGACACAATTTGTAATGTTTGCATCTTGATCTGAGAATAGCAAAAAAGGTATAAAACTCATTGGACAAACTTGGTAATTCTTTAAAAGCTAATTTCCTGTAATATTTTGTTACTACCATTCTAGTAAAGCATTATAAAATACTGCTGAATGTAGTGAATTAAATATTTACTTTATTCAAATCAAAGTAAGACGTTAAAAGTTCTTCAATTCTCTATTTTTTTTCTTTTGAAAAAAAACCCTTTTAATAAGTGTATATTAAAATTGGATTGATCTTTACATTAGATATTTTATGCGGGTACATTTTATTCAGTAGTTTCCATTTCAGCCTTCATAATTGCAAGATTTGTGCTTTTAACACTGTATTTCAGAAATGAATATAACTACAAATTTAGATGGAATGAAATTCACTGTTCAGTTGTATAAAATGCAATACTGATAACAAATGAAATGAATCTGTGATTCTACATAATGACAGTTTGGGGGGGGGGAATCAGTACTCAATCATTTGGTCATTTAAATGTGATTTGCAACAAATTACTCCAGAGTTTTTACATATATATCCATCAGGATGTTCCATTCTAAGATTAGTAAGAGTTATGCAGAACACATAAAAAGAAACAGACAGCCCAAAAATTCAAAGGTATAAGATAAAGAAAAGGAAGCTTAGCTAAAACAACTTTATACCATTCAGTACTCCTCTCTCCACCTACAAGTAGTCCTCGACTTACAATTTTTCAAAGTCACAATGGCGCTGAAAAAAAGAGACTTATTTTTCACATGAATATTGCAGCATCCGCAGGTGCTGCATGATCATAATTCGGATGCTTGGCAACTGGCATATATTTAGGACAGTTGCAGCTTCCTGGAGTCATGTGATCACTTTGTACAACCTTCTGAGAAGCAAAATCAATGAGGAAGCCTGATTCATCTTATAGCCATGTTAACTAATTTAACAACTGCAGAGATTCACTTAATGGTTGCGGCAAGATAGATTGTAAAATGGGGCAAAACTCACTTAACTGTCTCAGTTAGCAACATAAATTTTGGGCTCAATTGTGGCCCTAGATTGAGGCCTACCTGTAATTTAATCTTCACAAACTATCCACAATCTCTTTATACTTTGTGTCAGAGTTCTGACCGGTGCCCTAATTAAATCATGAGCCTTGAGCCAAGCTTCAAAAGAAATCCAGTTATTTATTAGGAGCTTCATGTTGGCATGTTCCAAGTGAAGCCAACAGCAGAGCATCGGCTTGAGCTGGAGCAGGTTGCCAGATGGTGGCTGCCGGGCAGGAGAGGCCTGATTGGGGGAAGGCCTCTGGTGGAAGGCGGCGCCTCAGTTGATCCACATGGCGCTGCCCTTCGCTGACATCAGAGAACCCGACCCTATAAGAACAGGGTCCGGTTATTTCAGTGATGGTGGCAGGCACCCACTTTGCCCCCCCCCCCCCGAAAAGTTCCTTGCATAGACAGGATCCCCCACCCGGAAAAGTCGGGGAGGAGGGTTGCCAGGATGCTGCCCATTGTACAGGGGGTGCATCCTGTCTAGGCTGCAAATTTCGAAGACAAGCAATGCAGTGCATAGGCCAGGGAAACAGAACAAATAGAGGCATAGCACTCAAGATCGGTTTCATTGATCCTGGAGAAGAAATATAATAAACTGCTAGTTAGATTAACGTTCTCTTGTTTGATTTTATAACTTTTTAATTAAAATTTATGTTAACATAACATACAAACAGAAATAAAGATAATACGACAATGGGGAAAAGAAAGGAAATAAATGTGAGTTAAAAGGGAAAAAAGTAAAAAAACAGTGATTTTCAAGTTTTTTTTAATGTACTTGCAATCACAACTTTTTTACTTTAGTGTATTAGGTAAATCAGTAGTACTTAGTAAAAAGTAAAATTGAGGTTGCAGATACACTAAAGGTAAAGGTACAATCATAACAGCCCAAAATTTCTGTTGCTAAGTGAGACATTTGTTAAGTGAGTTTTGCCCCATTTTACATTTCTTGCCACAGTTTAGTGAATCACTGCAGTTGTTAAGTTACTAAAACGGTTGTTGAGTGAATCTGGCTGCCCCACTGACTTTGCTTGTCAGAAGGTTGCAGAACCTTACTTGTATGTGATCACATGACCTTGGGATACTGGAACTGTCATAAATATGAGTTAGTTGCCAAGCATTTGAATTTTTGATCACTTGACCATGGGGATGCTGCAATGGTCATAAGTGTGAAAAATGGTCATAAGACACCTTTTTTCAATGCTGTTGTATCTTTGAATAGGTGGTAAACGAACTAAGGACTGCCTGTACCAATTAATAAAAATACAAAGTAAAAAGTAACATTGAGACTGCAACTATCCCAGCCAATAATACTAGCTGTTTCTAAGCAACATTGTTTGTGATCATCAAAACCAAAAGTCAAAGTTAGAAGAGGTCTCCAAGTGGAAAACTATTTTCTCAGTTCGGGAAGGAGCATCGATGTTTCCGAAAGCTTGTGATGCTCCAGATCTCAAAAGTGAAGCTTCTCTTAAGAGTCATTTATGGAAGTCTAAGGGATGCGGTGGCTCAGTGGCTAAGACACTGAGCTTGTCGATCAGAAAGGTTGGCAGTTCAGTGGTTCGAATCCCTAACACCGCGTAACGGAGTGAGCTCCCGTTACTTGTCCGCGCGGGCAATTATGGGAGCTCCTAGATGCTCCCATGTAACACCGCTCTTGCGCGAGCTGCACTGGCTGCCTGTGGTCTTTCGGGTGCACTTCAAGGTGTTGACTATCATCTTTAAAGCGCTCCATGGCACGGGACCTAGTTATCTACGGGATCGCATCCTACCCCATACATCCCTTTGGCCGATTCGCTCCCACAGAGAGGGACTTCTCCGGGTGCCGTCCACCAGGCAATGCCAGCAGGTGACGCCCAGGGGAAGGGCCTTCTCTGTGGTGGGCCCAACCCTCTGGAACGACATACCCCCCAAACTTAGAACGACCACGGACCTCCGTTCCAGAACTCCGCCAGAAACTTAAAACTTATTTTTTTCAACAGGCCGGCCTGGCCTAGCTCACACCACCTAGCCTATAGTCTGCAGTTAAATTGTTTTAATTGGTTTTTAGGGATACAGTTTTAACTTATTTAAATTTTTTAGCACAGGGATACTAATTTATTCTGGTTTTTAAATTTTGTATATTGTTATGTTTATATATGTTTTTTAAATTTCCTGTGCACCGCCCCAAGTCCCTTCTGGGAAAGGGAGCGGTATATAAATTTAATAAAAGTCAAAGTTGTCCCAGCTTCTGCCAAACCAGCAGTTCGAAAGCATGTAAAAATGCAAGTAGAAAAAACAGGAACCACCTTTGGTGGGAAGGTATCAGTGTTCCGTGCGCTTTTGGTGTTTAGTCATGCCAGCCACATGATCATGCAGATGTCTTTGGACAGCGCTGGCTCTTCGGCTTTGAAACGGAGATGAGCACTGCCCCGTAGAGTCGGGAATGACTAACATATATGTGCGAGGAGAACCTTTACCTTGTCTGAGATTGCCCGTCTGTAGTTATTCCTTCCAATCTATATATTTCTATATTCTTAGTTTCTGTAAATGAAGATGCCAAGGAGCATAAAGGCGGCTTGAGCTTGAAAAACGTCAGTTTAAATGTGGTGATACACCTGCTATTTTCAGGAGCACAGATTGTGGAAGCAATCATGCTGCCGGCAGCTTTCCGAATTTGCAAGTGTGAACGACACTATAGAATTTGTTACTGCTGTTGAAGCAGTGGTAGAACAGAGAAATTGCTGATAAAGAGCTTTATGGGGGAAAGATTATATTTAAAACTAATAGCTTCGAGGCTACAGCAGTCGGCTGCCTTGAAAAATGCTGGAATTGAGAGTTTCTCACTTTTCTCTCACACTGCCAAGCTTTTCATTTTTAAAAGCTTGTAGTTGGCTGTTCATAACTATAATCTTCACATCAGACGCTAGCCCATATGCATGGCATAGTCTCTAAATGGAGATTTCTTTCTCTCTCCCTTTGTCTCTCCATCTTTAGAATGAGAAATGTGTTCCTTGAAAATGGATCTGCCTCCTCATGTCTCACCAGCAAACATTATAGAAACAATTGCTTTCGAACTAGCGTGCAGTCCGGTAGATAAGAAAGTCGCTCTGCACTTAGATGAAGAAGATGAGCTAAAACACCTTCGTGAATGTTTCCACATTCCCAAAGTGACGGATCTGCCTCCAAGTAAGAAGTGCAATTATACTAAGGTGGCTTTGAGGGTTTTTTGCATGCCTCTGTTGTAAATCCGCAGGAATCATCGCCGCTTCACAGAGCAAAGGAGCTCTGGCAACCACCTCTCTGAACCCGGCGTGTTCCTTGCGTTGCTAAATCAAGACCTCAAGTTGAATACTTTATGTTCTCACGCCTGTCTTGAACAAAACGAATGAATACACTGCAGGCTTTGTGTAGTGCTTATGCTGTCACCCAGTCTCCCTGAACAATATAGTACCTGATTGAAAATTGTAGGCAAGAGCATATCCTAATAGGTTTTTGCTGCTTGGGTTTAGTACTTATTGCACATAAAAAAAAATAAAACCCTCAAGCCTACAGGTTTTGCTTTCTTCTTGTTGTTAATTGTTAGAATCCATCAAGATCTTCCATATAAATGTCTGCAATGAGAGCAGTCTAAGAGGAATAATTACACTAGGATAGTTGGCCTTAATGGTTAATTAAATAATTGTACAGATTGATCAATTAAGACAATGTTCTTGATTAATTTTATAAGATCCGCATGGTACTTAGAAGTATATATTCATAGTACACTTACATTGTACAGCTCCTTTCTGTCATACAGCTGAAAATGCTTCTACTAATATGATGTAACTGTTTCATATCTATAATTTAGGAGTAATTGCAAAGAGAAAGAGAGAATATATTGATAGTAAAGTACTTGATTACAATCAATACAATCAATAAGAATAAAATTTCTTAAATCTGGTGACAGGCCTATTTGTTACTTTTAGGAATTAAATATTTGTAATGGCTTTTATTCCATTCATTTGAAAAATATCTGGTAAGGGATATTCAGGGAAGAAGATTCCCAAATAATTTCTCTAATTCAAAGTTTCTCAACCTTGACAAAGTTAAGATATGTGAACTTCAACTTTCAGAATCCCCCAGCTAGCAGCCTTTGGAGTTTAGGTCCACACATCTTAACATTGCCAAGGTTGAAAAACACTGCTCTAAACCAATCTGAAGCCGAGAAAATGAACCACCTCTCATCAATATTCAGTATTTAAAGAAATGCCATTCCATTATTTGAGAATGCAGGATACATCTGAATAGAGGCATGAAGATTACCATTAAGTGGCTTTATGTTACGTATTATATTTTAAACATAGTAATGTGTTTTTCATGTATTATTTCATTCCGTCACTTTGTGATTAACGTTTTTCTAAGAAAAGAAAAACGTTTGCAAAATTTACATTTACTACCATTCACATCTTTTTTATAATCTGCATAAAATTGTGCATAGTATTGTGAAGAAAACTTCCTAAGTTATACTTTAACAATATATAGTAATTTACTATGCACCTTATGCGGGCAGTGTATATGTAGACACACAGACTTGCAGATAGTTAACTTTCCCACTTTTGGGGTACATCTTTCCCAAATAGATAATATTTTATGGTGGTGGCAATTGTAGATTGATTATCTTTTTTTTAACCTATGTCTCTATGCAGGCTGTTTTGAGCAAGGGATATGCTTTTTCCCCAAGCTTTGTTTGTGTTGCAAGGATCAAATGAGGTAACTCCAATGCAGGGGTGAAATCAACTTACCTTTGCTACTGGGTCACAAATGTGAGCACACAGTCCACCTCCTCACATGTGCAGAGAGTCAAAAACAGGAGGTGATGACGTCCAGGTGGGTGGGCGCTACTGGTTCGGTAGCAGTGGCAGCGGGAATTCCACTTTGCAGTAGAATTCTTAGTTCTGAATGATTTCCTTACTTAGATAGAAACCATGGTGGCACAGTGCTTAGAATGCAGTATTGCAGGCAAACTAACTGCTCACACCAGGAGTTCAATTCTGAACAGCTCAAAGTTGACTCAGCCTTCCAAGGTTGGTAAAATGAAGACCCAGATTGTTGGGGTCTTCATGCTGATTCTGTAAACGGCTTAGAGAGGGGTATAAAGCCCTGCGAAGTGGCATATAAGTCTTAAGTGCTATTGCTATCTCTGAAGCTATCTAAGTCCTGGCAAATGTTATGGAGGAGAAAGATCTCATGTGATCTGAAACACATCAGTGAATGAGAGAGACACTCAGTTCACATATCCATCTTTATGTTTATACCTATACCTACTGTATCTGTATCTATATTTCTATATGTCTGTCTATATCTTTTGAGATGGAATCAGGCTTTCCGTCTTTTGGGGTAGGCTTTAACAAGTCTGTTAAACTAGGAGAGTCTGTATTGAAATGTGATGAATTTTACAATGGCAAATGCTTTAAAATATGTGTTCTTCAGGACAAAGCTCAGTTTAGTCCCTTTCTTGTTTTTATTCAGCTCAATTATAAATTTTTCTTAGCTGTAACTGGAAGTAAAGATTTTCATTTTGGCTGTGAAAAAAACTTTGAGTAATTCTGATTCATGATTTTGGCAATTTAGCTGGGAATGGATAAGTATTGCAGATGTAAAATGTAAAGTCACATAGTATTTCTCTGCTATCCTAATTCAAGGTTCATATTTGGTTTTGTCCTCCCTCCCTCCCTCCCTCCCTCCCCCCACCCACCCAGCCACCCACTTACCTAGAAAGCTGTTAAATACACATCTATACAGCATTCCTTATAATCACTTTACCATGGCAGTTTCGAAATTATCCTTGTCAGCAACTACCCTAGTATACTTTACAAAGAGATAATTACTTATTAACAGAATACAGATCATGATAGTAAATATTGAAGAAGAGAATGACAAGAGCAAGCATGCTTCTGGGTTGCATGTACGACCCTTCTCTGTGCTCAGCATACAGATAGTACTATTATGGTGAACGTTTCAGAGCAAAAGCAATTTTTTCCCTAAAATTCAGCATTGCTTTAAAGATGTATTATTTCAACCACCAAAGGAAAATTGCAGAAATTGCTCATATTTGCTTGCATGAGCACAGTGTATGTAACATGGACATAGAGCACTAACAATACTTGCATGGTAAGAAAAAAAGTCAGATCTATTTTTTTAATTAAAAAATTGTAAAGCTTCAGTATTGTAGCCCTCAAGTTAATGAGCCAGGCTTATGGCACCTGCAATTATATTTTTGAGTCTCCCAATGTAAGCTATCCCAGGACCACAGAAGAACTATGGTATGTTATAATCTAACATACCATAGTTCTTCTGTGGTCCTGGGATAGCTTACATTGGGAGACTCAAAAATATAATTGCAGGTGCCATAAGCCTGGCTCATTAATTTGAGGGCTACAATACTGAAGCTTTACAATTTGTTAATACAAAGGAGTCTAGTGAGTTTAAAAAAAAAGTGTGCCATAGAATGCCATTGCACATAATTGCAAATAACTGCCTAACACACCTGCATTATTTTCTTTTGGTCTCCTTCAGGGGTTCCCAACCCCTGGTCCTTGGCTGGCATCTGTTTGCAGCATGCCAGCAAACAGGCTGTGCAAACAAGTGAAGCCCTATTAAACAGGATGCAAAGCCACACTCCCTCCAGTGCGTGGAAAATCTTTTCTCCACAGAACCGGTCCCTGGTGCCCAAAAGGTTTGGAGCCACTGGTCTACTGTGCCAAAAGAAGATACTTTCTGCTTATTGATTGATATGGATGACTTCTTCCAGGCATGCCTGCTACTTTTGTCTGCTCTTTTTTTCTTTTTCTATGACATGTCCTTCTGCTCTCTTCTCTAAAGTGGAATTGAGAAATGAGGATTGTTATTGTTAAGACGAGTAGCGCCATAGCTGACAATAATAGGTAAGCACCAGTAAATCGAGAGAGTTGTAAGCTAGCTATTTGCGGGATCGGATCCTGCCTCATACATCCTCACGGCCGATTCGCTCCCACAGAGAGGGACTTCTCCGGGTGCCGTCCACTTTGTCAGCGGGCGACGCCCAGGGGAAGGGCGCTCTCTGTGGCGGGCCCAGCCCTCTGGAACGACCTTCCCCCCGATATTCGAACAACCACGGACCTCCGCTCCTTCCGCCTGAAATTAAAAATATATCTTTTCTGCTTGGCCAGCCTAGGGTAGTCTCTCTGCTATGGGGTTTTTATTTAATTATAGGGTATTTTAGTGTTTAATGGGATTTTTAGCACAGGTATTAGATTTAATTCGTTTTTATGCTATGTTTGTATATTTATTGTTTTTATTCTCCCTGTGCACCGCCCCGAATCCCTGTGGGGAGAGGGAGCGGTTTACAAATTTAATAAAATAATAAATAAAATAATAATAATAGACTGAATTAAAAAAAAAAATCTCCAAAGAAGGCAATACCAAGAAGCCATTTCTATATTATTCTTATATCTTTAAAGTGATAAAAATGAGACTAATTTAAAAGAAACCAATAGAATTGCAAGACAGTCGCTGTTAGTCCAAAAGAAATAACGCAATTTGACTGACTGGAAATCTCATACAGTATGGTTTTATGTTGGTTTACTTTTTGGCATTTAACTAAATCCCAATCTAAGGGTCTCAGTTATTTATTATTATCATGAAGCTAAGATTAATACAGGAAAGGACAATGTATATTAATTAAAAATAATAGATGCCTTATTCAGAAACATAATTAATAAGGCTTAGAAACTTAAAGGATTAGTAAACATATTTAAGATACAAAAGAAATGGTGAAGATTTCAGAGAGGAAATGAAGAGAGAAGTGAAAGATCTTATGATTCTCTTCCAAGATTCCATGCCATGAAAAATACTTTGGAATTTAGACTGAATCAACATACATATTGTTATTCATTCTACAAATGGTCTGGTGCAGAGGTGGCATTCAGCAGGTTGTGACCAGTTCTGAAGAACCGGTAGTAGAAATTTTGAGTAGTTCAGAGAACCGGTAAATACCACCTCTGACTGGCCCTGCTTCCATCTATTCTCTGCCTCCCGAGTCCCAGCTGAGGGAATGGGGATTTTGTAGTATCCTTCCCCTGCCATGCCCACCAATCCTTTAAGAAAAGGAAAAAAACATTCTTGGTATTTTATATTGTATATATTTTAATACTGAACTGGTATTTTATGTCATGAGATTGAGCAAATAAAAAAATCAGCCTTTAACTCACTACCTACTCTAATGCTTGACTGAGATTTACAAAGTTCTGATGAAATTTATTGTTCTGAATCTCAAATAAAATATTGGCTACTTATAATCTCTATAGACTTCATTATTATTCTCTAAAATAACAAGGGCGACACCCAGTTGTACATCTCTACCCCTAACCACCCCAATGATGCCCCGGTGTCTGGAGGCCGTGTGAGTCTGGATGGGGAGGAACGGGCTACGACTCAACCCGTCCAAGACCGAGTGGCTGTGGTTTCCGGCGCCACGACATAGCCAGTTGGTTCCATCTCTGGCTATCGGGGGCGAGTCATTAGCCCCCGCAGAAAGGGCTCGCAACTTGGGTGTCCTCCTGGACTCTCGGCTGTCCTTGGATGACCATGTGACAGCCGTAGCCAGGGGGTCTTTTATCAGTTGCGTCCCTTTCTGGATCGTGACGCCCTACGCACAGTCACGCAAACTCTTGTCATCTCCCGCTTAGACTACTGCAATGCTCTCTACATGGGGCTTCCCTTGAGGTGCACCAAGACACTCCCATATAACACCTCTCCTGCGCGAGCTGCACTGGCTGCCTGTGGCCTTCCGGATGCGCTTCAAGGTTTTGGTGACCATCTTTAAAGCGCTCCATGGCATGGGTCCTGGTTATTTGCAGAACCGCCTCCTGCCACATACCTCCATCCGACCTGTCCGCTCCCACAGGGAGGGCCTCCTCAGGGTGCCATCTGCTGGACAATGCCGGCTGGCGACTCCCAGGGGAAGGGCCTTCTCTGCCTTCCAGCCCTCTGGAATGACCTGCCCCCCCGACCTTCGTACTATCACGGACCTTCGCCTCTTCCGTCAAGCATTAAAGACCTACTTTTTTCATGCGGCCGGCCTGGCATAGTTTGTTTTACCACCGTTTTAATAGGGTTTTAAAGTATTTTTGCACGGATTAAATTTATTTAATTTAATTTTAAATTTATCCAATTGATTGTATTTATATGTATTTTATCTTTTTATTATCCCTGTGCACCGTCCTGAGTCCCAAACGGGAGAGAGGGCGGTATACAAATTAAATTAATAAATAATAAATAAGGGACTGTGAACATAACCAGTTTAGAAGTGTGAATAATATTTACCTCTCTATGATTTTTTTATTTTTATAAGGATGCTGATTTTTTTTTAAAAAAAACAGAAAAAGCTGATATAGATTAGATTGAAATGTTTGTGTGTTCTAAATTTTCTAAAATCCTTTAAAGCTTTAATTAAGAACTTAGAAGACTCTTATATGTGGCAGATGCATTAGCGGTTGAGTTAAAAGCAGTATCACAAAAACCTACTTTGAAATACATTGCAATTATTTAATCTGTTTTCCCACAGCCCTAAAATTAAATTGCTTTAGTATTCTGTTGTATTTATATAATAAGGTTTTTATGTAAATTTTAATAGACTTTTTTTCAAGCTGTCTACTTCTACACATTTGGGTACAAGCTATCAGTAGCGGATACATGCAAAAACATGAGCTTCCAATAAATGGAGCATTGTCCCTCATGACCCTGATACAGAAAATAGTAGAGTAGGGAATGAAATGAGATGAAACAGGCTAATCGCCTCTTCTCATGTTTAATTAAGGGACATGACGTTATAGCTTCAGGCGTTCCTTCCTGTCGCAGAATGGAGTCAGCTAGCAATTGCATTTCTCCTAACTCACAGCTTCTCAACTAATCTATTCCTGAGAAACCTTCTGGAATAGATTTGAAAAGTGCATGCAAAGAGAATGAGGGAGTAAAATCTTGTGTGAATGGAAATGCACTTATCTAACATAGGATTCCAGTACATATTTTATGCCCCCCACAGTTTTCCCCCTCCTATTGAGTGAAAATTCTTTACAGCCTATCACCTTACTGATGTAATATCATGGCAAGAAGGAAAAAGTAAACATATATATTTCATTTCAAAAAAATTTTTGTGAGCAGAGTTCTAATATCTTCTAGAAGTCATCAAAAGTTGTACAAACTGTATTTACATTTATGGAAGCCTGAATCTTACCTATTTTTTAAATGTATATCCCTCTTTTTTTGTTTTTATCCACAACCCAAGGTGGCAAATATATCTAATACTCCTTTGACTGCTCAAAGTTACCCAGAAGCCTTTCATGGCTAAAGTGGGACTAGAATACATGGTCTCTTCCCAGTTTCTACCTTGATGCCTTAACCACTAGACAAAACTGGGTCTCATTTTTTTAAATCTGCTTATATTTCTATTTATCATAACCAAAATACATGGCTGCTCATAGCTTCTTTCAGGAATAAAGACCAGAGCTGGCATTTTACTGTAGGTAGGATAGCTGACTAAGTTATCCTTATTTTGGGGAGCTTGTTTATGGGAAGACACCAGAGATGGTATTCAGCAGGTTCTGACAAGTTCCAAAGAATCGTTAGCAGAAATTTTGAGTAGTTCAGAGAACCAATAAATACCACCTGTCACTGGCCCTTCCCCCATCTATTCTCTGCCTCCTGAGTCTCATCTGATCGGGAAGAAATGGGGATTTTGCTGTAACCTTCCCCTGGAGTGGGGTGGAAATTGAGATTTTGTAGTATCCTTCACTTATATTTTCAAACAGTTACAATTTACAATTGGGGGAAGAAAATGAAACTTTAGTAAAGAAAACTAATTGTTTTAAAATTTCCTATCAATAAATATACTTTCAAAGCTAATTAGGAGGCTAAAAACTCATCTGATGAATAAAATATAGTCCGGTTCCGGCCCCGGCGGCGACGGGCGAACTTAGGGTTCGCTCGCCGCTTTGTCTCTTTTCCTGCCCCCCCGCGGGGGCGAGAAGCCCCTTGTTTGGGGTTTCTCCCGTAAAGCCGGCTCGACGGGGAAGCCCCCCCTCACGGCAGTGGGGGAAGCGACCCCGATCCTCGGCTTAGGCGGAAGAGGACATGCTGCGGGGGGCTTTCCCTTCGCCAAAGGTTGGCGGCACCATTTAATGCTATGGAGAGAGAAGATCGGAAGAGTCGGGAGGCTTTCCGGGACCTCAGCTGCGAGCGGAGAGTGAGCTATTAAAACCTTTTTTTTTTGTACTGTCAGCCGGGCTGAAAGGGACAGGAGGGGGGTGTTTGTTTCCCAAAACCCCCCCTTGGACTAAAAGCGGCACTTGGAAATGCCTCGTTGCGAGGAATCGGAAACTTTGAATCCGGATGGTCTCTAACAAGGGAAAGTACTTTGAGGCTTGTTTGCAATTGTGTCTCTAGGTCTGGCTGAAACAGTTTCTTTTTTGCTTTTTAACCACTTTCTCCCTCGGGCTCTGAGTTTGGGCGGAAAATGGCTTCTCTTTGTCCCCGACTGACTATGATATGGAAAATTACCAGTGTCTCTTTGTGATTTGGACTTCCTCTAATTATTGATGAAGAATTTTTTTCTTTTGGATTTGTGTTTTCCTTTCTGGATTGCCTTCGTTATTATACCTATGGAGTTGGAAAAGTGTTTCTCTACTGGCTTCTGAATTCAGCTCTACAACTTTGAGAACTTTGGACTCCTGATTTGCCTCACCAGCCCCACCCTAAAAACGCCATTTTACTGGCACGGATTTTAATAGCTAAACATGGCACAAGAAGCAACGCTGGCAAGCCTTGAACAAAGAATGACTGCCCTTGAATCTGTTATACAAAATTTGGTATTAGAAATTAAGGCCCAGAGGGCAGAAAATGTTAATTTTAAACAGGAACTACTGGACACTCGAAAACAAGTGCTTGAGAATACACAGAAGAATGAAGAATTGAAAGGGGGGCTGGAGGGGGCTAAGGGAGAGATTAAAAATGTTTCTAATGAGGTTGTGGAAATAAATGGGCATGTGACTAGGATAGATATGGAAAGGATGACATACTTTTTGAGATTTCAGAATGTTTCTGAGATGGAGGGTGAATGTCTCCCTGATCTTATGAGTACAATTATTGCAGACTATTTACATAAACCAAAAGATGAGATCAGAGGGGACATTGACCTAGTCTACAGAATAAATTCTGCATATGCCAGGATGAATGAAGTACCCAGAGAGATACATGTAAAATTTGTTAGAAGGTCAACCAGAGAGGAGATCTTGAAGGCGCAAAGAGGGAGTCCTATGATTTACCAACAAAAGGAGGTTACCATCTTGAAGCAGATTCCAAGAAAGATTAGAGAAGCCAGAAGGAAATTTTCCTTCTTGTCTAAAACATTGTTTGATCGTGGGATCTGGTTCAAGTGGGTGATACCCGAAGGGATGCTGGTGTTCTGGGAAGGAGGTAGAGTGAAGATTAAAACAGTTGCTGAGGCGGAAGCCTTTCTTAAAAAACATTCCTCTGTCCTGGGAGAAGATCCAGGGGGGGCAGGGGGAGCCATGGCCCCGCCCGCTGGGGGCCCGGGGGAGAAGGTGGAAGATACAATTGCCAAGAGACTTAGATCTAAAAAATAACTTTGCCCTGGTTTTTTTTTTATGAGTAATATTGTATGATATTTGTAATCTGGATTTTTGTAATTGACTGACAGTATATAACTGAAAAATTTAGGAATATGTACTTGCTCCCAGCTTGTAGTGTTATGTGAAATGTTTCTTTTCTTTTTTATAATGTAACTTGAGGTACCGGAGGAGCCGACGACTTTGACGTGACCACTCTCAAAATTTCTATGTATCCCTTACCCTACCCCACAAAAAATGTAAACTCAATAAAACTTTTTCAATATAAAAAAAAATAAAATATATAAAAAATGTGAACATAAATTCTGGGTTAATAAATATGTTATTACAGCTTGATAGCCACAATATCTACCCCGTTGTCCTTCAGGAAATCTCTTAAAACATGTATGATCCAGCAGTTTTAGGGATCCCATGGAAATAGGGAACTCATAAGATGGTTAAACTGTAGAGGGATGCTAGTCCATACTTCCACAGTATGTCTTATATTTATTTGTATGTTTGGTGGTTTTTAATAGTTGTTTTAGGCTTTTTAAAAATTGCTTTATTGTCCCTACCCAATTCCACATTTGTAAGATGAGTAGCTAAATACATTTGATAAATAAATAACATAAATGAAATATTTTTATGGATATTTGAGTCACATTCCACTTTATCTAACCTACTTCCCCTAAAAATCACTTAGAGAAACACCCTCATAGCTGAAATGCTATGAGAGTGCTTCATCCACGTAGCCTAAGAGATATCAAAATTTTGATCACATACCGTAGGTATTATTTTCTTCTACAGATAAAGAGACCAGGGCAGGAATAATTTCTCTGATCAGTAATATCCTCTGTTCATTGCAGAAGTCCCTCTAAAATTTATCAACCCTTGAGCAAGTTAGCCACATTAATGTAGGTGTTTAACATTCTCAGAAGAACAGTAGCATCTGGTGCATTTTAAGGATGCTTATGTAATGCCTATACATTAATTTAAATGTGGATTCCTTGAACTGAACTAGCATATTGCTTTTAACACAGAGTATCCCATAAGAATCTGAAGTACACATAAAGAAATCTAATTCCTAAACTGATTTTGAAGCTAATTTTCCAATTAGACATTTAATAATCAGCCATAGATATCTAGAGAGACAGTTTAGTCTAGTGGTTAAAGCAATTGGCTAAAAAGCAGGAGACCATGACTTCTAGCCTTAGCCAGGAAAACCACCTGAGAGACCCTGGGCCAATTGCTCTCAGCCCAATTCAACTCACAGGGTTGTTGTGGGGAAAATAGGAAGAAGATGGGTAAGATAATTTTGCTGCCTTGAGTTATTTGTAAAAATAATAAAAGCAGGAATTAAATAAATAAATAAATAAAATAATACAAAGTCAGACATGTGCAGTTCATGGGCACACCATATTATTAATTGCTTTATAGTATTTGTCGCTAACCATGAATGGGTTATGAGGCAGTTTGTAACAAAATTATATATCCTGTTGCCTATATTACAACACTTTTAATATCATATCTCAGATCCTAAAAAGTCTTCTATGTTTCTATTGTCCATAATATTTATATTTTATAGGTATTGAAAATTCATGCTGGCATGAAAGGGGAGTCAGGAAGAAAAGAGAGATGCTAGAATTATTTTCCAAGACTATTAGTTACTAGCTGTTCCCGGCCACGTGTTGCTGTGGCCCAGTCTGGTTAAATGCCCAACCAATCTGTGTGTAAATCTACACCTGCACACACAAACACATACACACAACCATGTATAACCCCCAACTTACCTACCTACTGTATTTCTCCCTCTCTCCCTCTACCTACCTACCTACCTACCTACCTACTGTATTTCTCCCTCTCCTTCTCCATCCCTCTACCTACCTACCTACTGCATTTCTCCCCCCTCTCTCTATCCCTCTACCTACCTACCTACCTACCTACCTACCTACCTACCTACCTACCTACTGCATTTCTCCCTCCCTCTCTCTATCCCTCTACCTACCTACCTACCTACCTACCTACCTACCTACCTACCTATCTACTTACTGTATTTCTCCCTCTCTCTATCCCTATATCTACCTACCTACCTACTGTATTTCTCCTTGAATCTTATGGACAGAGTATTTTATGTCATAAAGGATGACGTAATACTTGTGGCCCACTGCTCTATCTGTATCCATCTACCTGCCCTTTTTACAATTTTTTACATTTCCATTACGTGTACCTGGCACAGATGTGATTTCTACACAATCTATATATATCATTGGTGCCATATTTGAAAGGAAGGTTGTGTGAAAATGTGGAAGCGATCGGTGCAGTACTTTAGGAGATTAGCGGTTTTGAGCAAACTCTTATTACATTTTTATTTATAAATTATACATTATAAATATTATATTATATTACATTACATTATATTATGTTATTATATAAATTGAAATAACATGTCATTTATCCAAAACTCTTTAACATTTCCATATGGACCTCTAACGTATTTGTTTTCTCTATTATATAGCGTGTTTTGCATGGCTGTGTATTCAAATTTAGGGACCTTCAATGTTATTCACATTTTGAAAATTATTTGAAAGAAAAAGAGATACTGTTTTTATCATTCAGTTCATTATGGCAACAAAATTGTTCTTCAGGGCTGAAAAAACACAGACACACTTAAATGAATATTGGACAGAGTTGTTCTCCAATTTCTAAAGCATGTCTTATAAACAATTTTTAAAGCATGGACAATACTTTATGTCTAGAATGTTGTTGATGCAGATGAAAATTCTTGCATAATGATTAATAACAAAAGAATGTTTCACAAATGGAACTCTTTCATTGAATCATAGAATTGGAAAGGACATCAGAACTCATTCAGTTTAATATTGTACTCAATGTGGAACCTGCTAATAAAAGGGAAGATAACACTTTATGAGGCGATCTGCAGGAATTCTAATAGAGATCTTCAATCTAATTCCCCATAATATTAGCCCACTGATTCTGGTCCTATCTTGTTGGGCAACAGATTTGAAATAATTTTAGAAATTTGAAGACTGCTATCATTGCTCCTCAATCTTCTTGTCTGTCCAGCTAAACATATAGCAATAGCATTTAGACTTTATATACCACTTCGCAGTGCTTTATAGCCCTCTCTAAGTGGTTTACAGAGTCAGCCTATTGTCCACCACAGTCTGGGTCTTCATTTAAGCCACCTTGGAAGGATGGAAGGCTGAGTCAATGTTGAGCCTGGTGCAGTGGTGGGTTCCGGATTCCGTTCCAATTGGTACGGTTGGAACGGCCCCGGCGTCACCCAGATGCACGCATGCAACGTGCGCATGCGTCCTACCTGTCAGCAAGGCTTCTGCAAGCCTCCGTGACACTCCAGCTGCTCAGTGGAGCGTCACACAGGCACTGTACGCTCCATGTGTGTGTGCGGAAGTACAAAAAGCATAAAACACCGGTAAGGAGCTCGGGTGGGTCCTCTGGAGCACCGTACCGGAATGGTATCGGTGCTCTGGGCTGGCTCTGGTACACCCGTACCGGGGCGTACTGTCTGCAACCCACCACTGGCCTGGTGAGATTCGAACTACCAAATTGAAGGCAGCTGGCGGTCAACAGAAGTAGCCTGCAGTACTGCATTCTAACCACTGTGCCACTACGGCTCATTCCATTTCTTCAACTTTTCTTTATTAGGCTTGGTTTTTAGTCTCATGTTCTTGGTAGCCTCTGATCCTTGGTAGCCCTCTGTCAGTAGGTATCAGCCTTTTTGATCAAATGCTAGTACTCTTCTTCAAAAAACTTGGAACTATGGCTCTAGGATTCCTCAACAATCTTTTTTATGAAGTGTTACTGTACAAACATATCTAGAATGAGGCCAAGATTATAAACAACTTCCTTAATCATATATACAGCCTACCTTCTTTGTGCTGAAGGAGAAGTGGATTAACATGCTTTTGCTATACTTTGATACAAGTAGCATGATTTTAATATTTGTGCAGCATGAAACTATAGTATAATCAATATTAACACATATATCTTTGGTAAATGCATAACTTAGAACTGAAGGGTATCCTTCTGCCTTTTAATGAAGAGAATTTTGGCAATTTCACAAATGCTTTTCGTTCTGCGTACCAAAGGCCCCATAACAGGAGAATAATCTTTTGGTAAATATATGTTAATGTCTTCGGTTATAAACGAATCTGTCATTTTTCATATTTGTTTCAAATAGATAAGAACAGTGGCAGTCTTTTAATGGCTTTATTGGATTCTTTCCCCTTCAGCCAGTCCAACTCTAGTGGAGGAGGATGAAAACTGCATCTACTTTGCTGGACATTCTCTTGGTCTTCAACCAAAGAAAATTAAAACTTACTTGGATGAAGAACTTGACAAGTGGGCTAAAGTGTGAGTAGTTCTCTCAGGTACAATACACTGAATATGTATGTTTGAGAATAATGTCTCCTAGTTTCTAGTCTGGTGCCTTCACTACTATAATATAGGAAAATGAAACAATTATGGTAAGTTTTTTACATAGCTTCCATTTGGTTAGATTATTTCAAGAGTACAATCAAAATTCTAATGACTGCAGTTTAGATAATGAGGTCCTATATATTTTCGCTGTGTTCACTAGTAATTTACGCTGTGTTCAACTGAAATTATAGTTATGTGAGTGAGTATAGGACCTTAATCCGTTTTATTATAGAAGTTAGGAGAGCATTGTTGAAACTTTATCCTGGTTGTGTGATTCAGGTCCTTATGTTATATATTTTAGACTCCAGTCTTTATCACATGTTTTCTTAAAATGCTGTTTTCTCTTTTAAAGAGCAATGATGTTTGTTTCTGGACTGTGTATCTTCGCATTTGCTTTCTTAATCCTAGACCAACTTGAGTGGGACAAGATCTTTGCAGCTATAGGCTGTTGCCAAGGCATGTACAGTAACTTCTGATTCTGAAATTTTAAAATTCAAGTTTTAAAACATGAACCAGATTAGGCCTGGACTTTTGACTTATTCAGAATTTAGTAGTGTACTAACCCAGGAAAGTGTATATATTAATATTTGAAAAGTTCCTATGATTGGTAAGATCTTTTTTCTGTCCCGTATTGCCCAACTTAATTTGCTTATCCTATTTTTAAGAAACATCCTAAAAACAGCAGTAATTATTTTGCATTATCATCAAGTGCATTATATTGTTATAATTTCAGGGTTCTAAAAGTCAATTTTCTTGATTGTTTAAAATTGTAAGACTGTTTTCACATGACAGTAAAATTACCAGAACATTAAGATATCTTCAACATTAAAATAAAAATATGTTCAAGTGGAAGATATTTAAATTAAAAAACCCGCATATGTGTTGATCCTCAAGAAACCATTTATAAATGTGCTATATAGAAGTGTAGCAGTTCAAAATCAAACATGAAGAAAAAAGAGATGAGAATTATTTTTGCTTGGCTTGATTTTTTATTACCATTTTATGAAATCCACATACATGAAAACATTTTTCAGTCTTTACACATTTCTAAATTTGTGGATGGAGTTCTCTGTTTAAAAATGCATATAAAAATCTATACATTGTGAAAATTAAAAAAAATTAAGAAAAAGTTCTTGCAAAGTTAATATGTTCCGAAAAATGTCTAAACAAATAAGCACACATTTCTGTTCATGTCAAAAGTCATAATTTTCTTTCTATACTTAAGAAAAGGAACAAAAAATCATGTTCATACCAGATGGAGCCAAATTAGGACTGAAAAACATAAATGTTAGAGGAAAAAAAGATGAATGTTTCTACTGATATCAAAATGTTATTTTACATTGTTCTTGGTAAATATCACGCTAATGAAATAATCCATATCCATTTCTTCAATCGTAACAATTCCAGAGTTTTTATTTCTGCTTTTTATTTTGAATAGAGAAACTTTGTAAACTTAGTTTTTAATCCATTAATCAAGCTCTTAATTAGTAAATTATATAAATGCTACTATCTTGGACACATAGGAAAATAATTCTTATTGAATTCAGTGGAACTCAACTATTTTACTATAACTATTTTACTGGTCAATGACCCAAATAAAATGATTGACCGAGTAGTATAAGTCTGAAAAATAATGCTTATGCAGTTTTTCTTTAAAACAGAAAATCAAAGTCAATAAAAGTGTCATGGCTCCATTTAAAATCATTGTGTGGCAAGGAATGGGGCAAAGGAGAACATTTTAACTTTTAAGTCATATTCTTCTCTGTGTTCATCTAGCGTAACTCTGCACTTTGCGAGCCACTTAAAAAATGCTGTCTTATCTATTTTTCTATGATTATCATAGCAGATCAAAGCAATTGCTGACTTCATCGAACAGGTAAAAGTTAAATAGCTCTTTCCTCCATTCGTACGAGACCTGCAGAAGTAATATTTAATCTTCCATAACTTGCTATTTCATTCGTTGATTTTTCCATGCATGAGTTGTGACAACAAAAGGATTTGAGGATGAAGAAAAAACATATTTAACATTTGTTGAAGATAGCTATCTTAGAAAGCAGTTGTCCAAATGCGGTTCACAATAACACAGGCTATTTGTGTTGGAAGCTGTGAAGGATGTGGCAACCATCACCTGTGGCTCAAAACTATAGAATACTTTGTAGAATGTGGAGGGCTATTTTGTAACCATGCAATTCTGCCTGTGAGAAAGGTGTTAATCAAAAAATTACAAATCAAATAATCAAGGAGCCTTTGCCATTGGCATGATTCATATGGCAGGCCCAAGTACCTTTGTTGAACCCCTTATATTAGTTTCTTATTGGCAAATCTCAGATTTTGAACCCCTATGAAATTTTGTGAGGTTTTGAATAAGAATATCATAATCTGACAAGATACAGTATAAAAAAGAGTATATTTGGAAAACAGGAAATACAGGTGAAACTCGAAAAATTAGATTATCGTGCAAAAGTTCATTTATTTCAGTAATGCAACTTAAAAGGTGAAACTAATATATGAGATGGACTCATTACATGCAAAGCAAGATAGTTCAATCCGTGATTTGTCATAATTGTGATGATTATGGCTTATAGCTCATGAAAACCCCAAATCCACAATTTCGGAAAATTAGAATTTTGTGACAAGGTACAATATTCTAGGCTCAAAGTGTCCCACTCTAACCACTAATTAAGCCATAACACTTGCAAAGGGTTCCTGAGCCTTTAAATGGTCTCTCAGTCTGGTTCAGTAGGTATCACAATCATAGGAATGACTGCTGACCTGACAGTTGTGCAGAAAACCATCATTGACACCCTCCATAAGGAAGGAAAGCCTCAAAAGGTAATTGCAAAAGAAGTTGGATGTTCCCAAAGTGCTGTATCAAAGCACATTAATAGAAAGTTATGTGGAAGGGGAAAGTGTGGGAGAAAAAGGTGCACAAGCAGCAGGGATGACCGCAGCCTGGAGAGGATTGTCAGGAAAAGGCCATTCAAAAGTGTTGGGAACTTTCACAAGAAATGGACTGAGGCTGGAGTCAGTGCATCAAGAGCCACCACACACAGATCCTAAACATAGGCTTCAAATGTCGTATTCCTCTTGTCAAGCCGCTCCTGAACAACAAGCAACGTCAGAAGCATCTTACTTGGGGTAAAGAAAAACAGACCTGGTCTGTTGCTCAGTGGTCCAAAGTCCTCTTTTCTGATAAGAGCAACTTTTGCATCTCATTTGGAAACCAAGGACCCAGAGTATGGAGGAAGAATGGAGAGGCACACGCTTCATTAAGTCCAGGGTCAATGCAGCCATCTACCAGTAGATTTTGGAGCACTTCATGCTTCCTTCCGCAGATGAGCTTTAGGGGGATGCTGACTTCATGTTCCAGCAGGACTTGGCACCTGCCCACACTGCCAAAAGCACCAAAACCTGGTTCAATGACCATGGGATTACTGTGCTTGATTGGCAAGCAACCTCGCCTGACCTGAACCCCATAGAGAATCTGTGGGGCATTGCCAAGAGGAAGATAAGAGTCATGGGACCGAACAATGCAGAAGAGCTAAAGGCCACTATTGAAACATCCTGGTCTTCCATAACACTTCAGCAGTGCCACAGGCTGATAGCTTCCATGCCACACCGCATTGAGGCAGTAATTGCTGCAAAAGGGGCCCCAACCAAGTACTGAATACATATGCATGCTTATACTTTTCAGAGGTCCCATATTGTTCTATGTACAATCCTTGTTTTATTGATTGCATGTAATATTCTAATTTTCTGAGATTGTGGATTTGGGTTTTCATGAGTTGTACGCCATAATCATCACAATTATGACAAATCACAGCTTGAACTATCTTGCTTTGCATGTAATGAGTCTATCTCATATATTAGTTTCACCTTTTAAGTTACATTGCTGCAATATATGAACTTTTGCACGATATTCTAATTTTTTGAGTTTTACCTGTGGGAAGAAGAACAGATGGGAAGAACAGTATTATACACATGGAATTCCAAAGAAAAACACTCAAAGTAGTCTAAGATATCAAAAGTAAGGAGGATTAAGAATGAAAACAACTTCATGCATACTTAGGTATTGGAGATAAGTAAATACTTTTAATACTTCTCCAATAACTTGATATCTGCATTTCAAGTAGCAATGGATTAATAAGAAAATATAACCAGAACAAAAATAATAACTGGTTAATGCCTAAATGTATGGGCATTCTCAGGCATAGTACTCAGTTAAGTATAGCAGAACAGAATAACAAGAGTTGGAAGGGACCTTGGAGATCTTCTAGTCCAACCCCCTGCTCAGGCAGGAAATCTTATACCCGTGATGGCAAACCTATGGCACACATGCCGGAAGTGGCATGTAGAGCCGTTGCTCTTCTGGATTCTGGTGCACCAACCAGCTGGTTTTACATGCGCGGGAGTGACAGAAACTGAAAAAGCAGCTGCCCAATGTGTAATGTGTGCACTGGAAAGATGAGCTTCCAGCGCATGTACCCCGGCCAGCTGGTATTTTTGCATGCATGCGTGCCAGAAACCGGAAGACCAGGTGGTCTCTTCCCGGCGCACATGCAGCTGCTCTTCCGGTTTCTGGTACACACACAGGCGCACCGCATTTTGGCACTCAGTGCGGAAAAGGTTCACCAACACTGCCCTGTACCATTTCAGACAAATGGCTGTCCAATGTCGTCTTAAAAACTTCCAGTGTTAGAAGTCAGGATGATGAGCTTCATATCCATGTCTTCATTTATTAGGATTTCAGAAACTCTATTTCTGTCTGTCCAAGGAGATTCTTAGTCATCTACATGATGATTGTCCCAAAGGTAGGTGTTTTTTTTTAAAGCAACTGGACTTTGTTTTTCCTTGAAGACGTTTCGCTGAAGAAGCTTCTTAGATGATCAACAAAATGACTTTAGGGAAAAACAAAGTCCAGTTGCCTTTTGAAAAAACACCTTTGGGACTCTACATCTGTCTTTTATTTGCTTTGAATATAGCTGCACTGCTGTGTTGTTGCTGTTGTTGTTTGACCCTTTAGAATAGAGGAAGGATAATCATATTTCTTCAGAAATAGGAAGATAATTAAAACAAATACACAAAGAATGATGCCTCTACACTTTCAAAAAGGTTACTCTCTACATGACTAGTACAACATATAACCCAAGGACTGTTTGCAGTTTGCCAAACACCCTTGTGGGTCCCATCATTTTTTTAAAAGTAATTTTAGAGCCATTGCTGGTACCGCTGTTGCCCCAAAAGACACACTGCCAAGCATCTCAGCCCTTGCCACCCTTTCTAGTAGTTTCGCTGTTCTGCCAATCACAGAACAGTTGCTCTTCAGCAATCTAAGTAATTCCTTATAGCCCATAATAATTTTTAATTTCTCAATGTGGCCCTTTCCCTCTCTCAAGTTGTGCCAGCTTTTACATTTTTACCATTGTCTGGGAAAAATATATACATGGAAAGTTAAAAAAAAATTCAGCCAGATCTCCTGTCCTACCAGTTGTGTCTTACTCTTTTAGGAAAGCAAGGATATAAAAGTTATTTGCAATAGCCAGAATTATGGCAATTTATTTCTGTTTAAGAAAACATTGCGCATTTACCTAGCTATAGAAAGCAGCTATTTCTCTAAAAGGTGGTACTATCCACTGAAAAAAAATGGATCCAGCAGAAAAGCACTCATTTGTTGATTTCCAGTTATAGCCTGGAACAGGTAGAACACCCAGTTGTGCCTCCAAATTAGTTGGAGGTGATGGGCAGTTTTCTGAATGGTTGGATCAACTTCAAAAATCTGTACCCATCCCAAATTTGTACTTATAGATGCTATAGCACATAACCATTGAAGTCCTATAAGCACAATTCAGTTTCAAATATATCTTGCCAAACATATAAATTCAGAAGGAGAACGTTGTGTGAAAAGAGGAAGAACCTTGTGTGAAAATAACAGGAGTGTGCCAGATTATTATTTTAGAGAGCCTAAAGAAAAGAAAACGTCAAAATTGGGCCAAGCCAAAAGAGGACAGTTGGAGAAAAGTAAGTTATATTTAGGAATGTCACCACACAAATCTAGCACAATTACAAGAAGTGGAGGACTAAAGGCCTGAGAAAAATGTATTGGGAATATTTTGCTTCTGAGCTAACAAACAGTAACAAAAGTTTGAGATTGGTTGTTTTTTCATCTTCTTTTGAATGAATTGTGGCTTGTTGTTTTACATTTTGAAGCAGAAAAACTGCTGTTGTGAGGATAAGCCACAGAAGCAAATCAATGCTTATCACATTTTGGATCTCTTTATAAATTGGACCTGCCTTTAATGAATGTTGTTATATGACATTGTTTATTTCATTTATTTCATTTTTGTAATGCTGGGAAGAGAATTGGAATTCTGACAGAGAATTAAAATTTTATAAGAGATAGATTTGGAAGGGACCTTAGAAATCAGTTCAGGATCCACTAAATTGGTGGTGACATATGACCATCCAGCCTTTGTCTGAACACCTTTTAACAAAAGAGAAGTCACCACTTCATGGGATAGTGTGTTACACTTCTTGACAGCTTGTATAGTCAAAAAAGTCTTCCTGATATCCAACCTGAACTTGCTTTTTAACTCATTGGCACGATCATTCTGTCTTCTGTGTGATAACCCTTTACATAACAGTATTTAAAGATTCCTAGTGTATCTCCTGTTGTTCTTTTCCACAGGTTAAATCTAGTCAGATCTTTAATCTTTCCTCATAGAATTTGGCTTTTAGACCTTTCAACATCCCTGCAATTTTCTTGCCAAGGTTTTTCAGAAGTCGTTTGCCATTCCCTCCTTCCTATGCTGAGAGAAAATAACTGGCCCAAAATCACCCAGATAGCTTTGTGCTTAATGCAGGACTAGAATTCATGGTCTTCTGGTTTCTAGCCTAATGTCTTAATGACTACACCAGACTTGCTCTCTCAAAGATTACCAAGAGTGATTTTGTAATTATGCCCACTAATTCCTTCAGTGCCCTTGTTTATAAGACCCTGGAGCCTTGAATATATTTAAATTAGCTTAATTCTCTTTTAGTATTTCTTTATCAATCCTAAGCTACAAGTCTCATTCCCCCAGTAAGGAATGGTCTGCTATACCAGGGTTCCACTTTCTCTCTGGGAGAAGATAGTCTGAGCTATCATACTAGACATACACTTTCTTTTTCTTTTGGTAAACATTAAATCATTTTAATATTGGTAAATACATTGAAAAACTATTTTAAAAAATACAACCATATTAAATCACCTGTTGGCACAAGTAGGAGAAAACCATAACATATCCAACAGTGACAGAACCAGCAAAATACAACTAGCAGAACAAGTCCCTCTTTGTATTTTAATTTTTTTAAAAAAATACAAATAATGCAAACATAAAGATAAAGGTTCCTCTCGCACATATGTACTAGTCATTGCCAACTCTAGGAGGTAGTGCTCATCTCCGCTTCAAAGCCAAAGAGCCAGTGCTGTCCGAAGACGTCTCCATGGTCAGGTGGCTGGCATGACTAAATGCCGAAAGTGCACAGAACACTATTACCTTCCCACCTATTTTTCTACTTGCATTTTTATGTGCTTTCAAACTGCTAGGTTGGCAGAAGATGGGACAAGTAACGGGAGCTCACTCCTTTACACAGCGCTAGAGATTCGAACCACTGAATGCCGACCTTTCTGATCGACAAGCTCAGCGTCTTAGCCACTGTGCCCTAATACAAACATAGTAAATTCAAAAAAGGGGGGAAAAACAAATATTACAGTACACCCCACCCCCTGGAGACCCTTTCCCCCCTTATATTGCTTCATCTATAACACCCAAAAGATATACAATATATTCCAATTGTGCCCTTATCCCCTCCAAATCAACATTTATTTTTGAATAGGTTTATGCCCTTTGCCTTCCACCAACACTGATTTAATAAAATGCCCCCCCCCCAATATTTCATTATAATTATTTGCTAGACCTACACTTTCCTTTCATTTAAAATACTTTCCCCCAAATCTTTATTGTTGTTTTGACATCTCTTACAACTCAGCTTATTCTGAATATGGCATATCTTTCAGCTGTATTTGGTGAGCGTTGAGTATTTGGGGACTAACCCTAACCTATATATGTGATGGTGATGTAGGCTGAATTTAGATATGATTAATTGATTTGGTTAATCAGTGTAGCTGCTCATCTCAAGTAGATGACTCTGGGCAGCATACAAGAATAAAACAGTGCAAAAAAAAAAAAACCTCAAGAGAAGTTATTAAAAATCTCTGCTTGAGATTCAGGAACAAATGATGGTTTAGATTTTGACTTGGGCATAAAAATGGAGATACTTTCACTTTTCAACTGAATTTGAACTATGCCTGTGGTTCACACCCTTTCTTTTAACTTTTTTTGTTTTCTCTCTGTGACACCCCCCCCCCCCCCGAAATGTGGGGGGTACCTCAGAGGGATGGGAGAGGCTTTGAGAAGCCTGATGCAGTACGTCTCATGTGAGTTGGGGGCATGTGCTGCAGTAGGGTGCAAAGCTGCTATGATCTAGGAGGTATTGGCTTGGAAGACCCAGCCTAATTCCCACCAGTGTGTGCAAACCTTTTCTAACTCAGGAGGCCTGCATCTGCTACCTGGCCCATTGGGTCCAGAAAGCCTCGGGGACTGGGAGCAGTTACAACATTTCTGTGGAATAGGCGGACTGCTTTCCCCAATTTTCATCATTTGACTGGGGGACACGGCAGTGGCCTTATAATAATAATAATAATAATAATAATTTAATTTATATCCCGCTCTCTCTCCCCGAGGGGACTCGAGGCGGGGCACAGGCAATTAAAAATACAAATAAACACAGACAGGTACAAAATACAGAATTAAAAATAAATTAAATAAATCCTGCGCTAAAACCTATAAACTAAAAATTACCCCTAAAAAACCCTAACCTAAAAAGAGACTACCCAAGGCCGGCCAGACGAAAAAAGTGAGTCTTTAATTTTAAGCGGAAGGAGCGGAGGTCCGTAGTTGTCCTGATATCGGGGGGAAGGTCATTCCAGAGGGCTGGGCCCGCCACAGAGAAGGCCCTTCCCCTGGGCGTCGCCCGCTGACAAAGTCTAGTGGACGGCACCCGGAGAAGTCCCTCTCTGTGGGAGCGAATCGGCCGTGAGGATGTATGGGGCAGGATCCGATCCCGCAGGTAGCTAGGTCCCGAGCCATGGAGCGCTTTGAAGATGGTAATTAACACCTTGAAGCGCACCCGGAAGACGACAGGTAGCCAGTGCAGCTCGCGCAAGAGCGGTGTTACATGGGCAAACCTAGAGGTGCCCATAATTGCTCGCGCGGCTGCATTCTGGACCAACTGAAGCCTCCGGGTACACCTCAAGGGGAGCCCCATGTAGAGAGAGTTGCAATAATCCAGTCGGGATGTCACGAGAGCATGAGTGACTGTGCGAAGGGCGTCCCGATCCAATAGGGGGCGCAACTGGCGTACCAGGCGAACCTGGTAAAACGCCCTCCTGGCCACGGCTGTCACTTGATCTTCCATGGACAGCCGGGTATCCAGGAGGACACCCAAGTTGCGCGCCCCATCCACAGGGGCAAGATGTTCGCCCCCTATGGCCAGCGTTGGAGAGAGCTGGTTGAACCGGGCAGCCGGAAACCACAGCCACTCGGTCTTGGTCGGGTTGAGCCTAAGTCCGTTACTTCCCATCCATACTTTGCACACAGAGTGTACGTCTCTTCATTTGGCATCGTTGTAATTTTGAGAATTTGTATGCATTTTTGTCTGAATCTGACTGATTAATTATAGCCAGACCGGCCGAACCGGTAGCAGTTTGGCATTCTGGGTCGCTGGAACCAGCAACGACCCAGGCCTGCCACGCCCCCAAACCAGTTCCCAGGGTGATGCGGGCGGCACCTCCATCTTTTTTTTCAGTTCTGTGCATGCACAGAACAATTTTAATAGCATAGCGCATAAGCGCAAAGCGCACACACGAGAGAACCAGCAGTAGTGCCTGCCGGAACCCACCCCTGTCTATAGTCAAAGATCAGGAAAAAAACAAACGGAAAATGTGGTGTCTCCCATCCCCCCCAAAATAGTTGCCAGCGTTATTATTGAAGTGACCTTGGTGCCTTTTCCTGTTTCTTAGCTTGCTATACCCGGTGCTGTCACAGCATTCTGCGGAAACTTAGAAGAAAACTAACAGCCATGAAACCATTTATTTCAGGCAGAAGTGGCACAGTTTATTTCTATCACAAGGCTCTAACTGCATGACATATTGTTAGCTTTGCCCAGCCAGGAAAAGAAACAACTAAATTAGCAAACAAGAGGCAGGTAGGCAGAGATAATACTGATTCAGGTTATGCTTGTCTGAGAACTGCAGTGAAGGAACTCTTACAACTCTCTGCCACACGTTTTAATGGATTGTGACTTCAGCCAAGCAGGAGCCAAGCATCAAAAATGCTTTTTGGTGGATTGTGTTCCAGGGATGCTGAATATTAAGATGACTTTCGTTTTTCTTAGCAGGCTAAGCTATAATTGAAACATATCTTCCAAAAAAGTGGTCCTTGGTGCTGTTTGAGCTTGGTTGTTTTCTCGTAGACGTTTTATTACCCAAACTAGGTAACATCATCAGTAAGGACTGAAGGTTTGTTCTCAGTTTAAACTAAATATCTAACCATCTCATCTTTTGCCGCCCCTTTCTCTTTTGCCTTCTGTCTTTCCCAGCATCAGGGTCTTTTCCAATGAGTCCTCTCTTCACCAAGAGGTGGCCAAGATATTTGAGCTTCAGCTTCAATATCTGTCCTTCCAGAAAACAGTCATATTTAATATCCTTAGGTTGACTGATTTTATCTCTTTGCAATCTAAGAGATTCTCAAGAGTTTTCTCCAGCACCACAATTCAAAAACATCAATTCTTTGGTGCTCAGGTTCGTATGGTCCAATTCCCACAGCCATACTTTACTATTGTGAAAACCATAGCTTTGAGTATAATTATAGCCTAATCTATGTATGTATGTATGTACTGTATGTATGGTTCTGTGTGTGTCATCCTCCAGATGATGTTAAACATTTTCCAGCATCTTTAGCCAACATAGCCAATGGAGTGGAATGCTGGGAGTTGTAGTTCAATAGCAGCTGGAGGACTTGAACTTCTTTACCCCCATTCAAGCAATTGTATTAATTCTATTTAATGTACCTTGGTGCAACTAATACTAATTTAATGGTTCACTCTTATAATTAAATCAGAATAATTGTAGTAATTGCATCAGAAAATTATATATTATTTTCTGAAATACTAAGAGTGGAATGTCAAGAATAAAATTATCCTTAGAAATTATTACCATCAGTGCTTATTAGACTTAGGAGTAAGGTGACATAGTGTGTGCAGATATAAATTCTCTTTTGCACAAAACCATGTTTTTACAGTCGAAATGTAAAATACATTGCGCTATCAGCTAAAACCTTGGGCTAGTTTGTGATTTCAATAAAAGATTCCAAGATTATGTCTTAAATACCATATATTAGTATTCTCTTGCTCTTCCCTTCCTTCTCCCTCCCTCCCTCTCACACACATACACATGCACAAATGAAAACTGAAGGTTGAATCATTTAAATATATATAAAAGTAATTAATACTTTCTTGTCATTTTTTATTATGCTTTGAATATTCATATTTTGTTCTTTCAAAAATAGAAAATTATGTTGTCCTTGGCTCATACCACATTGTCATGATATCTTAGAAAAAAATAGTTTTGAAAATGGATTTCACCAGCTAAATTCAAAGCAAATGCAAAAAGGAGGGGAAAGTATGAATAATAGCCCTTAACTGCCATTTCATTCTATTATTTTTCCACTGTTTTAACTTATACATTCTCTTAGAATGTTTGAAGTATTTGGTATTGAGAAAATCCTTAAGTTTCTTTTCAGTTATCTGCATTTATTTGAGGCACAACTATACAAGCTAACAAGAAAACAAAGAATTTAACATAAAAAGTTATTCTGAAGAGCTAGTTCCCTCTGTCTTTTAAATTATTCTCAGTGTATTAATGTCATGCTGGATGTAGAGAAGGACTGGGGAACATTTCCAGCATACGGCTTCCTTCCTTATGATACTGAAAACACATAAAACTATTATTTCATATATCCATAAAACATTTATGTGGCTTTTATTTACCCAAAATATCCCTATCCCTGATGGAGATGCTTTCCTTGATCTTGTTGTGGCATAGCCAAAAAATCTGAAAATTCAGGTCTCTAATTTGCCACCATCAGATATAAAGAATTATACAATTAGGTCTGATCCCTGTGAATTTTTAGATGTTATTAGCAGTGATGTAAATTTGGAAGAAAATTGCGACAAAGCAATGATGGAGAAGGATCTCTTGCAGTGGACTGAAGAGTCTGTCCTTACAACCATTTATTTTATTCTTTTTAAAATCTCTAGAGCAGTGTTTCACAACCTTGGCAACTTTAAGAACTGTGGACTTCATCTCCCAGAATTTCCCAGGCAGCTATGCTGGGACTTCAGTTCTGGGAAGTTCACACTTTTTAAAATTGCCAAGGTTAAGAATCACTGCTTTGATTATAATTCCACTAAACTCAATAATATTGATTTTTGCAGGCCCAAATGCTGTTTGAATGTGGCCTCTGAAAAGATGCTTTTACATATTCTGGATAAAGGTAAATGTTTCCCTCTCACATATGTGCTAGCTGTTACCGACTCCAGGGGGCAGTGCTTATCTCCATTTCAAAGCCAAAGAGCCAGCGCTGTCTGAAGACGTCTCCGTGGTCATGTGGCTGGCATGACTACACACCAAAGATGCATGGAGCGCTGTTACCTTCCCACCCAAGGTGGTTCCTATTTTTCTACCTGCATTTTTACATGCTTTTGAACTACTAGGTTGGCAGAATAATAATAATAATAATAATAATAATAATAATAATAATAATAATAATAATAATAATAATAATAATAATAATCTTTATTGTCATTGTAATAAAATTAAAAATGACAATTAAAGAAGCTGGGACAAGTAACGAGAGCTCACTCCGTTACGAGGCACTAGGGATTTAAACCACCAAATGTCTGACCTTTCTGATCGACAAGCTCAGCGTTTTAGCCACTGAGCCACATGATCACGGAGATGTCTTCACACAGCACTGGCTCTTCGGCTTTGAAACAGAGATGAGCACCGCCCCCTAGAGTTGGTAATGGCTAGCACATATGTGTGAGGGGAACCTTTATCTTTATTTTCTGGTTCCAAATAAGTTAATAACTCAGATTTCCTTTCCTTTGATTTTTAGATTGGTTTCTATTACAGACTTTATAATTTGATACACGGTTTGCAAAAGTGCTGTAAAATAACCTCTTCCCTTCTCCTCCCCCATCCCCCTGGCCACTTCTGTGTAGGATGATCATTTGGGAAATGAATAGAATAGAATTCTTTATTGGCCAAGTGTGATTGGACACAAGGGATTTGTCTGGTGCATATACTCTCAGTGTACATAAAGACAAATGAAATAGAATACATTCATCAAGAATCATAAGATACAACACTTAGTGATAGTCATAGATTACTAATAATCAAATTATTCTAGGAAACAAAACAATATAAATGTTAGATACAAGCAACATGGTTATAGTCATAATTAGAAAGAGATAGATACTAGGAAGAAAGAGAAGAATAATAGTAATACAGTCTTAGTAGATAATTTGATAGTGTTTGGAGATTAGTTGTTTAGCGTTTGGGGAAAAACTGTCCTTGTGTCTAGCTGTTCTGGTGTGCAGTTCCCTATAGTGTCGTTTTAAGGGTAGAAGTTGAAACAATTTATGTCCAGGATGTGAGGGGTCTGTAGATATTTTCACAGCCCTCTTTTTGACTCCTGCAGTATACAGGTCCTCAATGGAAGGCAGTTTGGTAGCACTTGTTGTTTTCTGCAGTTCTAATTATCCGATGAAGCCTGTGTCTGTCTTGTTTGGTTGCAGAACCAAACCAGACAGTTATAGAGGTTTAGATGACAGACTCAATAATTCCTCTGTAGATTGAGAATCAGCAGCTCCTTGAGCAGTTTGAACTTTCTTAGTTGGCACAGAAAGAACATTCTTCGTTGTGCTTTTTGATGACATTTTTTATGTTAGGTGTCCACTTTATGTCTTGAGATATGAAAGAACCTAGAAACTTGAAGGTCTCTCCTATGGATACTGTGTTGTCTAGTATTGTAAGAGGAGGTAGTAGAGGAGGATTTCTTCTACCATCATTTTTACAGTTTTGAGTGTATTTACGGTAGTTCAGTATTGTTCTGGTTGCATCACAAGGCTAGTCGTTCAACCTCCCGTCTGTATGCAGATTCATTGTTGTCTCGAATGAGAACAATCACTGTTTATCATCTGCAAACTTCAGCATTTTAACAGAGAGATCTTTTGAGATGCAGTCATTGGTGTATAGAGAGAAGAAAAGTGGAGCGAGTACACAGCCTTGGGGGGCGAGGCTCCTGTGCTAATTGTACAGGTATCTGTATATTCTAGCTTTGTATAATATAGCTTTGCTAAATATACATTCAGTTTTCTTCCAGAATGCTGCTGGAAAGAGCATTGCAACTAAGCAGGGGGATTTTGTTGGGAAGACCACAAAATATCAGGCAACTTTAATAATGGATGTAGGCAGAAATTTTCTGTAGCAAAAAGGAGGACTAAAATTAGCTTTAAAAGCATTCACACCAATATTAAGTGTTAACTGCTGTCAGAGAATGATGCTTTTTTCTGTAAAGTTTTATTTCTGCACTTAAAGTCTGGATCAATTTAACTCCCTGCTCACGTCACCAACTTTTCCAGGCAAGCAAATTGAGAAAATCAGTCCAAACGCTCTTTTTAAGTATAAAAAAAATTCCTGTCTTCTTTTAGAGGAGTATTTTCCCATGGTTTTCTTTTCTCTTTTCTTGACTACCCTGACTGGATTGGCCTGTGGGTTCTTAAAAGATCTGACAGAAATTCATTGTAAGACACTGCTTCATATTTTTCCCTTATATTAAAAAGCATTAAAGTGAAAAGCTGGAGTGCTTCTTGAATACCAAGTGAATGAATTACATTCCACTCCACTGTGAATTCCACCACATGGCTATGCTTTGACACAGCAAAGTAATTCATTGGATGTAGCAGCACATATGATTAGTGAGGTCAGATGGTGGGGTGAATTATATGAGGCAATTGGGTAGAATTACAAAAACAATGTTTTATTAAGAGAACAAAGACAGTATTCGGTGAGTACTCTTTCTTTCTACAAAATTAAATGTATGTATTTATCTTACATTGGCCTTGCAAGTCTGTTCTTGCCTTCTAGTACCTTCTCCAAGATTTCTCAACTTTCCTTGAATTTCTAAATATTTTATGACCAAGGGATTACTGTTTCTTAAAACCCTGGAAAGGTAATTAGAAGGGGTATGTTTTGTTTGTCCTCAACACTGTCACATTTTGGACCATTTAGATTGCAAAGTGAGAGCATTTTTCTTGTATACTCAAGTGTATCAACTGTAGATACATAGATTTGCAGGGAATAATTTGGGCTTAATTTATGTGTGCATAGATTCATATCTAACTCTATTTACTTTCTAAATTTGAAATTGAAAAACTGAAGGATTTTCATTCTTTTTTCTCAGATGGGTTAGCAGATGACTTTCTCCTCTGACTAGTAAAACACCTGATCTTCTGTCTTCAGCATCACCCAGAACTTTACATGTTGGATAAACAAATCCTTAAAGTAACTTCTATTCTTCTGCTTTTAGCATATTTCTCTGGATCATGTCCAATTCCACTCTTCCGCAAACCTTATGGACCTCCAACCAATATCTCTTCAGCAGTACAAACATTTTCTAGTCTAATTCACCTTTGCCAATCAGTACTGTTATTATTAAAACCATAGATTTTTACCTATTTATTACAGTTTAGTTGCTAATTATTGCTTCTATTCCAAATCTCCTTCTATCTACTTCCAAGAGTCCAAGAGCAAACCCCATTTGCTGCCCCTCCTTTTTCTGCTATGGAAACTAAAGCATCTCTACTGTTTACTTTGCCAACTCTATTTTGTGTCTGTTTTTCCTACCAGCAAAAACTTACAGAAATTAGTATCAAACTTTAGTTTGAGTCTGTTCATTGATGGCTAAATGCATGTATGATGAGCCAACAAAAGCCATGAAAATTGCAGTTGTGTCACAACCACTATCCTAATAGCAATATTAAAATCAGGTAGCAACTACTATCTCTCTGTCTATCTTATCTGCCTGTCCACCCACCCACCCTCTCTTCTGCAACAACTTTGGGAATGACACTGAAAACTCAATTGTGGTCACTTTCTGGAGAAAATGCTACATCCAGCATTCATCAACCTTCTTGACAATAGTTTGGAATGAACCTATGCCTAGAATTTTGTAAAGGAGAAATAGGGACTACTAACAGATGGTTAGGATATATTTGTTTCAACTACTTGTCCACACTTGGGGAAAGAATTCTGATCCAATATTTTCCCAGACACAAATTTGTAAAATTATTTAGAACTGTGTTTATTTTTGTTAAATGTGTGAGAAAGCTGGGTACTTGCATATTTCTTTTTCTGGAAAATATTTTGCATATTAAAGAAAACAAAACAACCCATAAAAGAAAACTGCAGGACTCCCCTCTCCCCAAAAAATACATGCTTTTCTTCTTGTAACAATCATTTGTCCATGTGTAGATTTATGGAAAAGCTTAATATGACAATATTTTAGGGAAAAGATAATTTCTAACATTTCATTTCCACAGTATTAACCAATCCCAACTAAACACGTAGACATTCAGCTATGCACACATAGAGCTAAATGCATGCATTCATATCTCATACACAGTGTCTTTGAGTAAATGACACTTTCGTTAATAACCACTTTTGTTGTGTATGTGATGTACAATGACAATAAAGGCTATTCTACTTTGCAAAAAAAAAGTTTATTGCAGACATTTGAAAGGCAGTTGTAAGGGTGTCTGCACTAGCAGAAACCAGGTCTCATCATCTTATCTTTTGAGCTCTTTATACTAAACTGAAAAATATTTGTAACGAAATGTGTATATAGAACGATTGGGCACCATGTATGCCCATGTCTCCCAATGCTGTTTACTCCTTTGCATATACAGGCAAATGCTTATACAGTTTTCAATCTCCTGGTACATTAGCATTTTATTTTAAGGTTTTTCCCATTTATTTGCTGTAAGAGAACAGCCCATTGTGGCCATTTATTTAGAATTCTATCATTTTCATCTCACACACACACAGACAGAATTTCTAGGCTTTTTTGTTCTCCCAACTGCCCAAACTTTTTTTAATGCTAGTTTTTTCTTGAAGGTCTTTCTATACTTATCCATCTGACCAGATACATTTTCAACACCAACGGTATTTCGTTGTGTTCTGAAAGATTCTCTTCTAACTATTGATAATACTAATAGCTGTTTAATCCTATGCAGAGTTACACATGGGTGAACTTATTGATTTCTGTGGATTTAGACATCTTAACAGAGGGATTGGACTCTCTCTCTGAAGTATAGGTTGATTTAATTACGATGTTCTTCGTGTGAAATAGCTGTAGCTAATTCTATTGCGGAATATAGCTCAAAATTGCATATTGTACTGTGTGATTTGGCTGTCAATTTCCTCCACTGATACTTCAGAGAAAGTATGTCATCTATGCATGTTTCTGGCATTGAGACCATTAGTTTTATCAAGAAAAAAAATCAATGTAAAAGTTGGGGGAATATGACTGTCTGAAATTTCTATTAGTACTATCTGTTTTAAAGTCTGAATTCTTTAGGGCTCAAACGGACCTTAATAAAATATTATTGTATTCATCTTTTTGTGTGCTTGTTCTTCTATCATTCTTGCTAGTGATGCCCTAAGGGGAGGAAAAAAATCCCAATTCCTTTGTGTTTTATAAATAATATCTGGATTTTGCCAGTAGAGATTTAAGGCATTGGATTGCTTTGTACAAAATTAGTGTCCTGAATTCAAGGCCTGTAGCCCAATCTCCACAGATCTTCAAAAGAACAAAACTTTGAAATACTATATATAAAAGTGGAAGGCAATCATTATTTTTAATTAAATTAAATATAATGGAAATAAAATCATGCTCAGTTTTGTCATGATGCACTGCACTATCCTTTTTTGAATTCAGCTCAGTTTTTAGAAATCAGATACTATTCTTAGACCAGAAAAAGGGGTTCATGAATCTAGATTACATACTGTATGTAGCACCAAACCAACAATAAAAGGTTCATTAAGTTGACTTCTATTTTTACCTGAACAAACCTGGTCCTCTTTGTGGCATAAGTCTTCACTATATACATTTCAATTTATATGCCCAGGGTCCAGGGTCCAACATGCTAAGTATTAAGAATTCCATATTTTTTGAAACATTTACTATTTACTCCGATTCTGAGTATTTCTACAAAATCTCTGTTCAAAGATTTTTTTTTCTAACTGAGAAGCTTTTGATTTCTGAATCAAAATGGTCAAGAAAATATGATTTCTGGAATTTTTTCCAGTTGCCTTATTAGCTGTGGTTCTAAGAGACCTCTGTATTTTCCTCTGTTTCATGAAGAAATGTGTTGCATCTGTACCAATATACATGAATTTTGTCTGTGTGTTTAAATGTATATTGCAGTGGTGCGATTCAAAAGGTTTTACTACCTTCTGTGGCTTGGAGGGCATAGCATGGCTTGGTGGGCGTGGCAGGAGATGGATACTATAAAATCTCCATTCCCACCCCGCTCCAGGGGAAGGTTACTGCAAAATCCCCATTCCCTCCCGATTGGCTAGGACTCAGGAGGCAGAGAATAGATGGGGGCGGAGCCAGTCAGAGGTGGTATTTACGGGTTCTCCGAACTACTCAAAATTTCTGCTACTGGTTCTCCAGAATTGGTCAGAACCTGCTGAATACTACCTCTGGTATATTGGCGTGTGTTGTGTAGACACTTATATGTTGCTTCTGCATGTGTGAAGAAGAGTGTAACCAGATGGGTGAATATGTTACCATGCATGTGTGTTTCTGCTCCAATCACATGTTTCTGTGTGTAACTTGGTAAAGCTGGCTAGCCAGCAGGTGGTCTTCTTTGGGTCACATGATTGAAGGGGAGGGAGGGAAGATTTAGAATGGAGCAGTTGGCAGCATTCTGAGTGGCAGCCCAAGAGCTTTCTCATTGGCTCATTTTTTAATTTGGTGTTTGTTTGGCTTCCTTCTCCTTTTCTTGGGGAGAGCTACCCTACTGATAGACAGAGGCCCAAACCCCTTTAGATGTTTCATTTTGCCCATTGGTTGGAGAGAATAAATGATGCTAATTTTATTATACTTTCTTGGTACACCTTGTAGCAAGCTAACATGGGCTGATGATAATTATGTAGGCAAAACTTTGGGTTATTCCCTTTCATTCACGGCCTTATGTGAGATTGAAACAAAGAGAAACATAAAAATGCCAGGAAAATAAAAAGGCACCTTCCCTTCTCTCTCCTTCCTTTTTCTATGGCTTAATGGCTATATTTGCTCTTGTGTCTTCATTTCCGTGGCTACTTGGACTTCGTTTGTAACACTGAAAAGTGGCATTAAACAATCCACATACAATGCAGCAGAAAATAATATTAACAGATTAACAGAGTTGGAAGGGACCTTATAGGTCTGGGATGGCAAACCTATGGCACACATGCCACCGGTGGTATGCAGAGCCATTTGTCGGGGCATGCGAGGCGTTGTCCTGTCAGCTGGCCAGCGCGCATACATGTGCTAGCCAGCCGACTTCGTCCTTCTTTTGAGGCCATTCCATTTTTCACCCTCCGGAGCGCAAAAAACTGGCCTACGGGGAAACTGGAAGTTTGGGAACGTATTTCCAGTTTGCTCTTAGGGCTGGTTTTTCACACTCCGGAGACTTCAGGGTGGGAGAGGCTGATTTTTGCCCTCCCTAGGCTCCTATAAAGCCTCTGGAGCCTGGGGAGGGCGAAAAAAGCATGCTAAAAGCGGGCCATGTACGCATGCACACTGGGATCATGCGCATAGCATTATGGGTGTGGCACGCCTGCGCATGACCCCCCCTGCACTCCTCCCTCTTTTGGCATGCGAGCCAAAAAAGGTTCACCATCACTGTTATAGGTCATCTAGATAAGAGTTGATACATTATCTGTTGCATTTCAAACAACAATAGTAGGAGTAGGCGTAAGATATTTAGTTACTTATTTGCCACCCCTCTTACCAGAAGCAACTATATGGGCTATAATCAAGGTGAACAAAGATGGTAAGATGGAGAGCAAAATGCTCATGGACAGATGTAGAGTCTTATTTCACCCTCATAATTTATAAATTAAATTATTATTATTATTATTATTATTATTATTATTATTATTATTATTATTATTATTATTATTATTATTATTATTATTATTATTATTATTATTATTATTATTATCATCCACCTCCAGTGTAAAATGACTCTATCCGGGCCTCAGGCCAATTGACAGAGCCAAGTCTTCAAGCTCTTATGAGAGGTGAAAAGGGTGGATGTGGATTGCACCTAAAGGGGCATGATGTCCCATAGGGCAGGCCACAGCAGAAAAGGATCTTCTGGACCCCACCAGCTGGACTTCCTTGATCAACAGGGTCCACCGCATGCTCCTTCTGGTGGCACAGATGGGACGAGACAATTCCATTGGGATAAGACAGTTTCTTGGGTAATCTGGAGGATTACCTTTCCATATGTACAATGTGTGTTATATTCTCCTTGCTGAAAGACTGTGTGTATATTTCCATCTGTTTTTTTCTTTTTCTTTCAGAGGTGTCCATGGTCATTTCAATGGTAAGCGTCCTTGGGCCTTAGGAGATGAGTGCATTGTTGAGCTTATGGCTGAGATTGTGGGTAAGAAAAGACCACTTTAAATGCTTTTTCTCCAACTTTATATCATGGATTTTTTCTTTGTAGAAGTTTCTGGCCTTTTTTTCTGCTCTAATTGCTTCTCACTAAGCATGTGAAGTTAACACTGTATTTTAAAATGGTGAGGTGCAAAGATTTAATACAGACATCACTATATGAGCAAATGTATGTCACTACGCTAATTGAGTCTGGGTTCTGGAATCGCCATGAAGTACTTGCTCTAAAGGAAACTTGGCATCCCTACAAATGTATATTCATGTCACAGTGAATCGATTATCATTCCTTTTGTTTACAAAGCAATGGTTGCCTGTTACATGATAATGTCTTTCACTGCTTCAAGAGAACCAAATGCTTAACAGGGCAGAATATGATTCAAAGATCACTTACAGGCAAAGAGAAGATTTGGGCAGTGTAAATTGTTACTTGCAGAAGTCAGTCCCCAAAGGCCTCTTTTTCAAGAGACAACTGGACTTTCTGGTTTTTCTTTGAAGATATTTCGCTTCTCATCCAAGAAGCTCCTTCAGCTTTGACTGGATGGTGGGGAATGGAGGGATTTATACCACCTGGAGGTTTATCTGTGTGGCCAGGGGTCACCTGAGTGGTGCAAATGGGTGTGGAGCCTTCTTGGAGATGACCTTAATGACCCACTTAAATTATGCAAATGATCAGCTGAATGCAAGGAGTATAAATCCTTCCATTCTCCATCATTCAGTTACAGCTGAAGAAGCTTGTTGGATGAGAAGTAAAATGTCTTCAAGGAAAAACCAAAAAGTTCTGTTGCCTCTTGAAAAAAGCATCTTTGGGACAATCATAACCTGGATGTCTGAGAATCTCCACAGACATTTTGCAGAAGTCAGTATTTCTCTAGTCTAGGGCAGGGGTCTGCAAAGTTGGCTCTTTTAAGACTGGTGGACTTCAACTCCCAGAATTCCCCAGCCAGCCAGGTGGACTTCAACTGGTGGACTTCAACTCCCAGAATTCCCTAGCCAGCCTGGCTGGCTGGGGAATTCTGGGAGTTGAAGTCCACCAGTCTTAAAAGAGCCAACTTTGCAGACCCCTGGTCTAGGAGATATACAATCAGTTCCTAACACTAGTCACAAAAGCAATAGAGATCCTCTCCAGGTGAAGAAATGGCACTGAACAGTTCTAGCATAAATTATTGTACTGTGAGTGACATGAAAATGTATTACCTCTACAAATGTATATTGTTGTGAATGTGGATAATAATTATGCTGATTGTAAAGTATTTTTTGTGAATTAAATTTTGTATGAAAGTGTTAGTTGTCTTTTATAGGAAATTTCTCCTTTCAAGAGATGTGGGTATATTTCTTAAATCAGCCTTGCTCTCTATTAGTGAAATCTGTCTGTTCTACTGAGTTAAGCGTTGAACTTCCTAAGTCATTTTCCTTTTTGGGTTTACCTGGGAAAGCCCTGGTTATACATTGGATAAACTGAAGGGCGCATTTTCCAAAATAACAGCTGAATGTGTTTTCTATTCCTTTCCATAAGTATGCTTTTATACACATTGTAAAATGGACATGAAACCAATAGAAAAAGAATCTGGTTCCGTTTTGTTTCAAGATTGCCCAGTTAAACGGTAAGCAGTACCATCAGTGTGGTTTAGCTGTAATTTACATATTTGCTGTAAATTAGTAACACAGAGAATTATTTAAGAGTGTTGGAAAAAATGACTATAACAAAAGAAAGAGCACCATGTTCTTTTATTTATTTTACGATCCCCCCTCCCTCGCCCCCTTGGTAGTCGTTTGAAGTCACTAGCTGTCATATACCAATAATTTAGAGACTTAAGAAACAGAAGAAAATACCTAATTCCAAATGCATCATGGAAACATCCTTGATTAATTTTAGTTGCCTACCGCATTCCTTCAATCTGTATTTAATATACACAGATTAATAGACTTCCTAATGAGCCTTTCATTCATCAATAGATTCATATATATTATAATTGCTATAGAATTAATTCATTTCCTAAAGAGCATATGTGTGTGTGTGTGTGTGAGAGAGAGAGAGAGATACATTTTTGTGCTGATAAATAAATATACATACATACATACATACATACATACATACATACATACATACATACATATAGTATGTAGTGGATGGATGCATTTATTTTTGTATTCATGTATTACTGAAATTTACATTGGACTTTTGACTTGTTACACAGAGCAATACAAAAAAAGTAAAGCAACAAAAATTAAATATTAAAACAAGAACAAATGATAAATGAAAAAGGTGAAGATATCAGGCACTTTTCAATCCTTGAATGTCCTCTGAAACAAAGTTGTTTACTAATTTCTGCAAAACCATTAATCGGCATGCTAATTAGACCCCAAAAAAAGAGACTCTCCCAAAATATATAGGCTACAGCTGGAAAGCTTTGCTTGTAAGTCCTTGCTCTGTTGACCTCACATAATTAGGGAACTGCCAGAAAATGTTGGTAAATATTACATGCTATGTGAATCAGATTTGTCATTTTTTTAGTCCTATAACTAGCTAAATACCAAGCCATATTAAAACTAGCATTTTTAATTCCACCCAGAAATTTATTAGCATTGATGCAGATAACACAGAACAGGTGTTACATATTTGTGGCAGCCCTCATTCTCTATCACATGAAGTATTACATTTTGCAGTTCCTCTAGTTTTTTTGAAAGACTGTCCCGGGTAGAAGTGATCCAAACATATAATGGTCACCAGACAAGCAGTGTTGCTGGACCACTCTCTTCAAGTCCGTTAGATAGATTTGGGCAAAGATGCCCTTGGCCAAGGCCTTTACCTGCCTGTTTAGGAACAGCTGGACTAGAATATCCTTCCATGAAGAGTTATCACCAGAGCTGGCAGATAATCCTGCACATACAGCAACTTGGCCTTACTGGAATTCAGCTTCAGTCTATTTTGTCTCAGAGACCTCAACTGTTTTCAAGCATCGAGTCAGGACTTTAACAGCATCTTTGCCCCAGCCTATGTAGAAATTTGAAACAGATGAAACCACACTCTGAACCAATGAATAACCTCTCAGTACTTTCGTATAGATGTTAAAAAATCAAGTGAGCACCCAGCCAGCCTGATTTCTCTTCCCCTAATGGTACTAGATGGAACTGCCCATTCAGAAAGAAGTGCAACCATTGAAGCCAGATGTCCCAATTCCCATTGGTTGTAGGAAGTGCAAGAGGATACCATGATCAATGGTATCAAATATTAATGAGGTGCCTGTTGGGAACAGGAGGGATGTATTCCTCCATCCAGACCCCAATCCAAATAATCATCCTGAGCACTTAAAGTGTCTTAAAGCAATCCAACTAATTCATTTTGGGGACAATCTATAAATGGGGCTCCACCACCTTCTCAACATTTCTTAAAATAGCAATGGTTGACAAAGGCTTGTTGAGGACAGGCACAGTACCACTGTCTCCTTTAAACTGGGACACAGAATTCTTCTCTCATAGAAGTGTTGGCCGCCTTCTAGCTCCAGCCCATCACATTTCTCCTAGGATCTCCAAAGCACCAGGAGAGTTATGGATCAAGATAATAGAGTTCATACTATAGTTCCATGATGGTGAACCTATGGCACATTGAGCCATTTCTTAGGGCATGCAAGGTGTTGCCCTGTAAGCCAGCTGATTTCAGCCTTCATTTTTGGCCGCAACGTGCAAACCGGAAGTTCAGGAATGCACTTGCACATTAGGCCATTTTTCACCCTCCGGAAGAAGAAAAAATAGGCTTTACAAGCAACCTGGAAGACCATTCCTGAACTTCTGGGTTGCATGTTGGGCTGTTTTTCACCCTTCTGAAGCTTCAGAAGACTTCCCTGAAGCCTGCGGAGGGTAAAAAACAGCCCTATGGGCAACCTGGAAGTCAGAAAATGAGCTATTTCTGGCCATTGGAAGGCCTGTGGGGGGCAGGGAAGGCCATTTTTAGCCCCTCCCCCAGGCTCCCAGAAAGCCTCTGGAACCTGGGATTGGCAAAAAATGGGTCCACCAAAAGCGGATGCCAAAAGCTGGGGGAGGGGAGATCGCATACACATGACCTCCCCCTGCATTCCCACCCCTTTTAGCATGCAATGGCAAAAAGGTTAGCCATCACTGCTATAGTGTATCTTCTAAACTCTATTGGAGTCCGCAGCCTCAAAATAAGACATTGTTTCAGGGACTTTATCAGATTCTGTCAATGTAATAAGAAACAAATCATAGTGGTCAGGGAGAAGATCCTTTCATAATAGGGAATGGGAAACTTTAAACAAAGTGTTTGGATGACATTCCACCTGTGGACTAAGATTGAAGAAGCACAAATCTTAATATACTTTTTTGGAGTATAAGATGTTCTGAAGTATAAGACGCACCTAGCTTTTGGGGAGGAAAACAAAGTGGGGGGAATCTGCCTCTGCCTACCAGCAATTTGTCTCCTTACAGCAAACAGCACAGAAGATATTCACTGTTTGCGATGTTACATTTCTGACTATATTTGTACAGATCCTGTTAAAATTGATGTGGCTTTCTGGAAATATACATTATTCTCTGCTATTTAAAAGAAGATACAATAGAATTGGGCCTCTTCAGATCAAGCATTTATTTTAAAAAGTTTCTTTTTGTTAAGTTGTCTAGAACAATAATATTAAAAAAAATTAAGTTAATAATTTGAACATTCTATAGGCATTTATAGTTATTGACTTATCTTCTTGCAGCAAACATCAAACAGCCTGTTTCAGTTTAGCCTCATTAGAAGAAAAAAAATCTGCCTCTGCCTCCCAGCAATTTCCCTCCTTGCAGCAAACAGCAAGTTTCACTTTCAATTTAAGCATGGGTCTCCTGATGATCAGCTGTTTCAGGCTGCAGGGATTGCCATAGCCTATTGCCCCCTCTGCAAGCCCCATTTTCTCCATTTGCTGCAAGGAGGTAAATTGGAGGCAGAGGCCAAAGGGTGGGGCCAGTGGGTGGGCAGGGCTACATTTGGTGTATAAGATGCGCCCAAATTTTCATCCTCTTAGGAGGGGAAAAGGTGTGTCTTATACTCTGAAAAATACAGTACTTCATATATATTTTAATATACAGATAATCCTTGACTTACAACAGTTCATTTAGTGACTATTTAAAATATCGACAACACTGAAAAAAGTGACATGACCGTTTTCGCATTTATGACCATTGCAACATCCTAATGGCCTCTTGATAATAATTAAAATGCTTAGCAGCTGCTTCATATTTATAACAGTTGCAGTGTCTGGGTGTCATCCGATCACCTTTTGTGAACTTCTGACAAGCAAAATCAATGGAGAAGGCAGATTAACTTAACAACAATGTTACCAATTTAACAATTGCAATGATTCACTTAAGAAATGTGGCAAGAAAAGTCATAAAATGGGCCAAAACCCATGTAACAAATGCCTCACAGCAACATAAATTTTGGGCTCAATTGTGGTTGTAAGTTGAGGACTACCTACCGTATTTATTAGAGTATAACGCGCACACGTATATAACGCGCACCCCCTAATTTTCGATTTAAAATCGGTATAAAATTTTGTTTCACTTTTTCTCAGCTCAGACCAAGCATTGTAAGTGACAAACGTTGTTGAACACGTGCGGCCATGATAAAAATCGTTTATAACGCGCACCCTCATTTATAACGCGCACCCTCATTTATAACGCGCACCCAAACTTTGAGTTCTTTTTTTGGTAGAAAATTTTGCGCGTTATACTCGAATAAATACGGTATATATGATACGATATAGATCTGAACAGGAGTTTGTACTCTGTGCTTACTCAGATTTACTTTTTGTCTTTCTACACTCACATTCCACCATTTTGTGCTCCCACCATTTTGTCACCTGGAGATTCCAAGTTAACCAAGGATGTACCTGGTTCACAAAGAAAGGTTCCTATGAATGCTTGTTGCTCCCTGATCTATGAATCATGACTGAGCATTGGGCATTTAAGCCAAGGGGAAAGGTGCTGTGCACTTTGAAGACATGTTAGTTTTTATTTTGGAAGATCTGGTTTGGCTAAATTATGTAACTTAATCCTAGAAGAGATCAGACAGGTTTCTTATCTTTATTTTTGCCTTATTTTTATTTTACCTTGGTTTGGCTAGACTTTATATTGTATGTCATTTTGTTTTACTAAATTGTTCCCTGTATTTTAAGACTTACTATGGATGTTTTAAGGGACATGGTGACTCAGTGGCTAAAATGCTGAGCTTGTCGATCAAAAAGGTTGGTGGTTCGAATCCCTAGCTCCAGGTAACAGAGCTCCCGTTACTTGTCCCAGCTTCTGCCCACCTAGCAGTTTGAAAGCACATTAAAAATGCAAGTAGAAAAACAGGAACCACCTTTGGTGGGAAGGTAACAGCGTTCCATGCGCCTTTGATGTTTAGTCATGCCGGCCACATGACCACAGAGATGTCTTCGGACAGCACTGGCTCTTCGGCTTTGAAACGGAGATGAATACCGTCCCCTAGAGTTTGGAATGACTAGCACATATATGTGAGGGGAACCTTTACCTTATGGATGTTTTAATATTCCTATAGCATATCATGTAAGCCACTGACAGTCACTTAGATTGTGATGGGCTAGAAATGGAATACATAAGTAAAACTCTGAATAAATGATATGGTCACAGGGAAGGCAATCCTTACATCCAGTCCTATCATCGTCATCATACCCCCTTATACAATAATTGATACCCATGAGAATCCCCGGTCATTGTAGTACTGTCTCTTATATCACATCTGATTTAACCTAGCTTGTCCTACGTTTATGGCTGCTGTATCATGCAAAGCTGAGGGTCCCAACCTTTCTTGGGCTATAATAATAATAATAATAATAATAAAGTTAAATTTATTAACCGCTCCCTCTCCCCACAGGGACTCGGGGCGGTGCACAGGGAGAATAAAAACAATAAATATACAAAATACATACAATTTAAAACAGAATTAAACTAATTCCTGTGCTAAAATCCCATTAACTAAAAATCCCCACTAAATATAAATAAACAATTAAAAAACCCATAGAGAGAGAGACTACCCTAGGCCGGCCAGGCGGAAAAGATGTGTCTTTAGTTTCAGGCGGAAGGAGCGGAGGTCCGTGGTCGTTCTAATATCGGGGGGAAGGTCGTTCCAGAGGGCCGGGCCCGCCACAGAGAGAGCCCTTCCCCTGGGCGTCGCCCGCTGACAAAGTCTAGTGGACGGCACCCGGAGAAGTCCCTCTCTGTGGGAGCGAATCGGCCGTGAGGATGTGTGAGGCAGGATCCGATCCCGCAGGTAGCTAGGTCCCGACCCATGGAGCGCTTTAAAGATGATAACCAACACCTTGAAGCGCACCCGGAAGACGACAGGCAGCCAGTGCAGCTCGCGCAAGAGCGGTGTTACATGGGTAAACCTAGTGGTTCCCATAATTGCTCGCGCGGTTTTACCTGGAGAATCAGATCTGCTCCATCTCTATGGACTTATGTGCCTCACACTGTTCACTTTGCAGAGCAATCCATCCTGGTCTCAGTAAGGTCTTCAGAAAGGTTTTTGTTGCCATCGTCCATTTTGCAAATAAGGACAAATCGGAGCCCACAAAACAGCAGTGCTGCCTGGGAGGAAATCAAAGCACAGAGAGCAGCATAGCAACAAACAAAGCAATTACTGGCTGTGAATGTAACAGAAGAAAATGTAATGTAAAATCTGCCAGACAGCCAATAAATCTGTTTTTTTTACACATTGCTTGTTCCTTTGGTCAGGGGAAAAAAATAAATCTGTTTTTTTATCTGAGTTTTGCAATGAAACATGTCACTTCTCAAGCAAAAGGAGTAAAAAAATAAATTTAAATTTCCTCACGCAATACTAGATACAGCTTTCATATATTTTTCCAGTGCATGGAAAAATATGAGTGAACATGAGTGGACTTTTATAATTTTGAGTGGAATGTATTTTATTGTTGTAATAGTTTATTATTTCAGTGTTTGTGGCACAATCAGCTAGATGTTCACGCTGAATTTGTCATTTCTGTCTACCTTTCAAGTACTTCCCAGTGCTGCTGGTTTTCCATCAGATCTTTTGGGATTGAACCCGAAACCAGTACTATTGGTACTACTTTTGCTTTCTTTTGCCACTGTCATTCTATTTCTTTTTATTATCGTTATGGTTTTATTTTTATTTACTGTGTTTTCAAAAGAGCACTGGAGTCCATTTTCTGCCTCAGCACAGATTGTGAATTGAAGTGTCCTTTCAACCATTTGTAATTTCTTGGTTTGAGATATTTTAATTTGGGGCTTTATTTCTTAACCCTGATTTGTAGATACGATATCATTAAATTTGCTGATCTGTTAGTGCTACCATGTACCATCCCTCCATTTCCATTGGTTATTTTCAATCGCCCTGCCCCCAGTGGGGTTTTTTTTACATCTAAATTCCAAAGAGTGGTTTGGTATTCATCCCCCAACTTATTGTAGAGACTCTAGAAAGAGTGTAGAGAAGAACAACAAAGCTGATTAGGGGACTCGAGGCTAAAATACTGTATATAAAGAGCAGAACTGGGTATGTCTAGTTTAATGAAAAGAAGGACTAGGGGAGACATGATAGCAGTGTTCCAAAATCTCAGAGGGTGCCCCAAAGAAGAGGGAGTCAAACTATTATCCAAAGCACCCAAGGGTAGAACAAGAAGCCTTGTGTGGAAAGTAATCAAGGAGAGAAGCAGCTTAGAACTGAGGAGAAATTTTCTGACAGCTAAAATAATTAATCAATGGAACAACTTTCCTCCAGTGTCAATGCTCCAACACTGGAAGTCTTTAAGAAGATGTTGGATAGCCATTTGTCTGAAATAGTATAGGGTTTCCTGCCTAGGGAGGGGGTTGGACTAGAAGACCTCCAAGGTCCCTTCCAACTCTGTTAATCTACTCTATTCTAATTTCATTTTACTGATTTTACATCAGGTTAACAAACTATCTCTCATTTCTCCCCATTTTCACAATGGGAACAAATTATCTTTTCAAGAATTCCAAATTGTGATGCCATTATACCAACCATCTCAACTGGATAATTACCAGATATTTTGCCTTTAGGCAAAAATTAAAAAGAAAAAAAAAAGCAAGTACAGCATAAAACCTGATTAGAATATTCTCTGCTCACTGTGGTATTTTTCAATAAATGTTCATTTTCATTTAATAGGATGCAAGATATTTACCTGAAAGGGTTTGGTTTCTTTAATGCACTTGTCGTATAAAAATAAACTAATTTAAATAGTTTTGTTGTTGATGCTTAACATTTTACAGAGGAGAAGTAGGAGAAGGAACGGCTGGGGCTGGTTCCGCAAAACAGTGACTATTGTCTCTCATGGGATTTATTCAGGAACAGAATAAAGGCTGTAAATAGCGTTTCTTTTTGCCATTCAAAGGTTTATGGCTCTGTAATACCTGGCTTTTTAAATGAGCCCACATTTTCTTTTAAACGAAGGCTGCAATTGTTAAATGCATTGTGAAATACAAACTCAAGGTCGTTGAAGGCCTGGGCCCACTTAGTCCATTTTCCACCTCTAGTTAATATGCTAAGCAATGTAAGGAGGAAATAGCATTTTGTGGAACTCCCCCTCCACTCTTCCTTCTGCATTTTATTAATGTACTATAACCTTGCCAGTATTATCTTCTGATGGGATGAAATTATCCTATCTCTCATTTCCTACACTTGTATTCGGTGAATATAACGAATACTTTCCAAAGTTACAGTAGAAATAATGACCAAAGGCTGGTGGGTATCTGTGTGTCTGCATTTTCCTTCACAAAGAAGATTTATAAGGACATCTGGGTATTTAGGCTGCCCGTGAATTTATTTTTTTTGTGGTGGATGAATAATGAGACCAAGGGAACAAACTTTATTTTGTCTACTGGACACTTGTTATTGAATATTGTAATAGCTTAATTGGATCATAGAAACATTACTTCCAAAATGTGATGCAGGCTGTGAAGCATCACCATTTTCCTAGGGTATACATAAACTGTTTTGTTGTCATGGAAATCTGATAAAAAAAGCTTTTAATAAATATATCATTGTAAAGAGGCCCACATGAAAAATGTGATGTCATATTCAATATAGGATATTGGCGGACTTCTGAAGGTGAACTTCAGATTAACCATTTCTTTCTGTAAATGACAGAAAGTAATTCTATTTATTTTTTTCTATAGACTTTGAAAGAAAATCAGACTATAAAAGGACCAGGTTTTGTTCTACTACTTTATCTATACCAGGTTCATAAATTTGTAGCAAAATATCTCAAGATTTTTGACTTCCCATTTGTAGAATATACTAAACATGATCCTTGATGGAACAAGAACATACAACAAAAGAGGAAGATGACAGTTGTTACCAAACTGACAGGGGATGCTATTACTGCAAGGTCTTTTTTGCAGGTCTTATGGAGTGTTTGAATCAATAATTGCTACTAATTATTAATTTTATAAAATTAATAATAACTAATTTTATAAAATGCTCTGAAGACCCATTTATTTCCTCATGATTTCCTTGGACTAAGTTTCTTTGTATTTGGAAGCCAGATTAATTCTATAATTTTTAAAGTGCTTGAGGAAGATTGTGTAATTATTTTAACTTAGGTTTTTAAAATGTCTTGCTATGCTTTCCTGTACATCATTTTTATTTTGTAAGTCACCTGGAGGGAAATTGTGATAAGGATAAAGCAGATACCTTGAAACTAGTTCTGTGCATGCATTGAATTAGAATATATCCTTCTAGAACACAAATACTGAGGGACAATGTGTAAAGAGAATAGCAAATACATTGCCAGAGCAATTCTAGCCTGGAAACTAGCATTATTTACCAATAAAAGTTCAATCGCTAGGTAATAGAGTGCCAATGAAAAGTATTTAGGAAGGAACAAAAGGGAAATCAAAAGAGTTATACTTCCTCTAAGAGTTATTTCATTGAGAAAATATAATACAGATTGTAGTTCTGAAACTGTGCTAGGCTTCTTAAGTTCAATTTTGCTTAATAAGGGTGTTCTAGAGTCATGTAATTGTTATTTTTACTTTTGCAAATAGGAGAGAGAAATCATTGCCGTGGGGTCCAAAATTCACACATAAGATCCCAGAGCAACTGTAGGTTGCATAATATGAGTTATTCATTGTAATCGGACTGAAGTACAAGTTTAGAGGGTTGCTTCAGAACATAATATGTCTGGATCAGCCCTGTATAATGGTTTATTACATATCTCTATTGGTGTCATTCTTATTTCTTAACAAGGCTGTGAAGATACTCAATAGAAGACTTTATGTATCTCAGGATTGAACTTTCTGAGCTTGTTTTCTTGCAGATGTTTCGTTACCCAATTAGGTAATGGCATCAGTGCTAGAAGTGGGTGGGGTTTGCTTTCTGTTTATATACTACTGGCTTCTTGTGTCAATATTGGTGGACGTGGTCTTGATCATTCCTTGATTGGGCTGTTGGTTACTGATTGATTGTTGGTGGAGTATTAATCTTGGGGTTAATCTCTGCTTATCTCTATGTGGATTGCCAGCAAGGGGGTGTTGTGGTCTTTTAACTTTTTGAGACTCTTTTGAATGGTATGCAACTCTTTTGAATGGTATGCGGGTGTTGCATTTGAGGGAGCTATGTGGAAACTCCACTGCTGAACATCAGAGAAGCTATTGTATTGTTTAAATTTTCCACTTTTTTTCCCCCATTAAAATTGTCTGTGGTTTCTTTCTTCCCTTTCAACATCCCACCTTTATCATCAGCCCTCAGGTTTTCCTGCTGTTTTCTCTCTTGAGAGAGACACCTTAAAAATGTGCATAACAAATCAGATTGAAATGAGAATATTCTTAAAGGGGTTTTCTGATTAGCAAGTATATTTTCATCCAGATTGTGAGGGACAATTGCTCTTTCCTTTTTAATATGAATTCACTCCTCCTTTTCTCTTACCTGATCAACTGATAGAAATTGGAATGGATTTACTGTTCATAGTGTGTTGGGAAAATCCGTTAGTAGTGGCTGCAATGTCCGTTTAGCTGTGTTTTTAATAACATCAGACTCCGGGCTGAGAACCAGTTATAAATCAGTGTTATATATGCTATAATAAATGTTTGAGTAAGCTTTAAGCAAAGTCTTCATTTTTATTGCCATGTGTTTTGCAGTGATCACTTCAGTCAAAGATTATTGCCTCTAGCAATATTTGGAGTCCTCAACTTATGACATCTATTGGGGCCTGAATTTACATCACTAAATTGTGACTGCATCATTTAATAACAACTATTCCTGCAGTTTCAGGTCCTGTTTTTTAAGTAAATCCTATATTGATAGGAGAGGCAACTTTCTGCCAGCTTCCCACAATCAAAGTCAGTGAGGAAGCCAGCAGAAAGTTTTAGTCCCAGGCTGGCAGGCAAGTGGCTGCTGCCAGAATAGTGCAGGAGAGGATCAACAAGTATGTGCGAGGATTGTGTGGGAAGGGCGTGTGAAAAATGTGGGAGTTGGGAATGCGGCACAAGAGATGTGGATCAGAGAGGATGAAGCATGGCACAGGTTGGGGAGTATGCAAGGGGATGTGCAAAGTTGGGGAAGTTGCATTAGAAGGATAGATTTGGGGAGGGTATATAAGTTGTCAGTGTAATACAACTGCAAAAGGGTTGTGGGAAGGTGCATGGGTAGGGGAGGTTGACCCCAGTGAGTCACTACTTTCTCTGCCAGCTTCCCAATAGAATTTTTGGGGAAGCTGGCAGGAAAAGTTGTAAATGAGGATCACACAATCACAGTGTGTCGCAACTGGTCAAAAGTGTGAACTGATTGCCAAGGAACCAGATTCTGATTTTATGGCTGCAGGTTTCTTGGATGGCCAGAACTCTGAAGACGGATCATAACCGGCATTCACTCAGCATCATTGTAATTTTGAATGGTTGTAGGTTGAGGACTACCCATAATTATTTATATGGAAAATATATATATATATTTTTTATATTGAAAAAGTTTTATTGGTTTTACATTTTTTCTATAGGGTAGGGTAAGGGATACAAAGAAATTTTGAGAGCATTCACGTGAGAGTCGTCGGCCTTTCCGAGACCTCAAAATACACAATAAAAAAAAATAACAAAAAAAACATTTTTCATAACACTACAAGGTAAAAGCAAGTACATATACCTAAATTCTCAGTTCCATGCTGTCAGACATTTACACTAAATCCAGAAAATATTATGCAAAATTGTTCAGGAAAATCAAGGCAAAGTTATTTTTTCGATCTAAGTCTCTTGGCTATTGTATCTTCTTTTTCTCCTCCCTGGCCCCCAGCGGGCGGGGCCGTGGCCCCCTCCGTCCCCCCTGGATCTTCCCCCAGGGCAGAGGAATGTTTTTTAAGAAAGGCTTCCGCCTCAGCAACTGTTTTAATCCTCACTCTTCCTCCTTCCCAGAACACCAGCATCCCTTCGGGTGTCACCCACTTGAACCAAATCCCATGATCAAATAAAATTTTAGACAAGAAGGAAAATTTCCTCCTTGCTTCTCGAATCTTTCTAGGAATCTGCTTCAAGATAGTGACCGTTTTTTGTTGGTAAATTAAGGGGTTCCCTCTCTGCGCCTTCAAGATTTCCTCTCTGGTTGACCTTCTAACAAATTTCACATGTATCTCTCTAGGCACTTCATTTATCCTGGCATATGCTGAGTTAATTCTATAGGCTAGATCAATGTCCCCCCTGATCTCATCTTTAGATTTTTGTAAATAGTCTGCTAAAATTGTGCTCATAAGATCAGGGAGGCATTCACCAGGTTGCTCAAAAACATTCTGAAATCTCAAAAAATATGTCATTCTTTCCATATCAATCCTAGACACATGCCCACTTGTTTCCTCAACCTCTTTAGTAACATTTTTAATCTCTCCCTTAACCCCCACCAGCCCCCCTTCCAATTCTTCAGTCTTCTGTGTGATTTCCAGCGTTTGGTTCCGTGTGTCCAATAGCTCCTTCTTGAAAATGATGTTTTCTGCCCTCTGGGCCTGAATTTCTTGAACCAAAGTTTGTATAACAGTTTCAAGAGAAGCCATCCGTTGTTCTAAACTTGTCAGTGCTGTTTCTTGAGCCATCTTAACTGTTAGAGTCAGTGCCACCAAAATGGCGTTTTCAGGGTGGGGCTGGTGAGACTAACCGGGAGCCAAAAGTTCAGATCAAGGTTGAAACGTTGTAAAATTCAGGAACCAAGAGAGAGACAATTTTCCAACTCAATAGTTATAATAGCGAAGGTAATCCAGAAAGGAACCACAAATCCAACAAGAAAAAAATTCTTCATTAATATCCAGAGAGAGTCCCAATTGTAAAGAGACGCTGGGAATTTCCCATAGTTAAAATAGTCAGGCAGGGACAAAGAAAAGCCACTTTCCACCGCCCATCTCAGAGCCCAGAGGAGAGAGTAGAAAAATAAAAATTTTTAACCAGCCAGACCTAGACACAATGTTGCAAGTAGCCGCATACCACTTTCCCTTGTTAGAGACAGTCCGGATTTAAGATTTCCGCTTTCTCTTCCAGAGAAGCCATTTCCAAGTGCCGCTTAAGTCCGAGGGTTTTTTTTTGAAAACAAACACCCCCCTCCCAGTCCGTTCAGCCTGGCTGGCAGCAGAAAAAAAAGTTTTTTTAAAAACTCACTCTCCCCTCACAGCTGAAGCCTCGGGAGACCTTCCGACTGAGCCGATCAGCCCTCTTCATTGTTGTAAATGGCGCCGTCTTCCTTAGGCGAAGGGAGAACCCCCCGCAGCATGTTCTCCCTCACCTAAGCCGCGCCGGGGGCCACTTCCTCCACCGCCGTGGGGGGGGCGCCCCCCGACGAGCCGGCTTTACGGGAGATCCTCAAACAAGAGGAGTCTCGCCCCCGTGGGGGGGCAGAAAGAGAAACAAAGCGGCGAGCGAAATATATATTTTTATACCAAAGCATACTCCTGCTGAATTTGAACAAAGTATCCATGATGAAAGCTAATCAACAGATGGATTTTAAGGAAGGAAATGTTGCTGCCTCATTATCTACTTCATTTGCCACACTAGACTGGTAAAAAATAAATATTTTCCTGCTAAAGTAGCGTATTGAGCCGGTCAGGGAAACATTTTCATTTCATTGGTCCATTGTGACACATCAAAGACATATTTACCTTTCAGTCATTAGAGAGACTTTGACAGCAAGCTAATATCATGGGGGTTTGAACATCATTGGAACAGACCTTGCACAGGACAAAAGGAAAACATCTGTGTAATTGCTTTTCAGGGGCTCGTAATGAGGAGGTAGCGTTAATGAATGGTTTGACAGTTAATCTACATCTCCTAATGGTAAGTCATAATAACCTACCTAGTGTTTAGCTACATGAAACTATGCAATAGATAGTCCATAATTTGTTTGTGCATCTGTTGAGGCATCAATACAATGTGGTAACTCTAGCTGGATTCAGATTTGTCCCTTGGTATTTGGGTTTAAGAATTCTGAATAGTACTACAATAAATACCCTGGGTTTACAAACACGCCAAAAAAAGGGTTATGCATCGCTAAGGTGAGAATTGGTATGAGTGATAGTACAGTAGTGATGGAATGAAGTGACTCATTGCTTGCCTTCAAACCACAGGAATCATATTTTGGGGCTGTCTAATGACAGTGCTTTGACATGGAGCTAATCAAAATTTAGCTTTCAAATGTCGTGGAAACTGTCTTAAAACAAGACATGCAAGCGTGTACTTACAAAGAAGAAATAGAAGATAGCTGCCCAACTCCTACTTACATCCTCCTCCTAGGTGTATTTGGTATCACAGGACATGAAAATAGTGTCTGAGGGTTTGGTAGATATTATCAGATAATAGAGGAAACTAGTAGACTTCCTGCTCATATGTCTATAATAGGATAGGCTTGAACTTTGCAGAAAGAGCAAGTATACCTTAACTATCATGTTAAAAATCACCTGCTCAAAAATAGGCTACATGCATTCTTCGTTTTTGAAAATTTAGCCCAAACTCACTGAATCTTATTTCTCTGTGATTTATGGCCCTCAGAATCCACCCCCCCCCCCCCCCCCGGTTTTAATGTTTTCTGTTTGATATTTTGGCATGTCAGTTTCTAATATTATTTAGAGAAAAATGGGAAACTATTTTTTATAGAACCGTCTTTTGAGTCTGGTCCAAAGTGCAATGCCCAGCCTTGGATAAGATTGAAGTTAAATCTGGCTGTGTACCATGGCACCAGATCAGGCCAGATGGATATCTGTGGTTAGTGCATATGTTTATTTTTTAAAAATGTATACACTAGAAAATGTTGGTTTCTAAATAACATCAACAGATTCTTATCAGGTGCTTAAAAGCAGAATTTAAAAGTATGAACAATTCTTGCTTCCAATGTGTCTCTCTGAAGTGACATTTTTTTGATTGTTACCCCAACATTCTTCAGAAGCTATTACAATGCAGAGTAACCCACTAGCCAAGGAACTATAGGAGTTATTTCTTTCAATTTTACAGAAGTGAAAGGAGTACAAAACTTTAGGGATACAAAGAACATGCTTTCTGAGGAGCACTTATAGCACTTTCTGTATTGACGTTGAATAGAAATTGATCACAACAGAATAATATAGTGACATTTCTATCATATTTGCATAAAAGCTTTCTAAATTTTTTTTAATGTATGTATTTATATATAGCATATGATACCTTAGAATCGCTTGTTCTAATGTATTCTCTAAGTAATATTCTGAAATATACTAGATTTTATTCCATTTTGTAGGTTGTAAGAGGGTTATTTTTACTTTTTTTTTTATTAGACAGAAAAATCTGGTAATATATAAACAGATGTTATTATACTGTAATACTCATACACACACTCTCTCTCTTTTTTTGTTAATAATAATAATAATAATAATAATTTTAATATTTCTAAACCGCGCCCTCTCCCCACAGGGACTCGGGGCGGTGCACAGGCACAGTAAAACAATAAATACATATAAACATTTCATTAAAAATAAATTAAATCCAAACCTGCGCTAAAATTCCCATTAAAACTAAGCAATATTACAAAACCCCAATAAAACCCCAAAGACAGAGAGACTATCCTAGGCCGGCCAGACAGAAGAAATGAGTTTTTAATTTGAGACGGAAGGAGCGGAGGTCCGTGGTCGTCCTAATATCGGGGGGAAGGTCGTTCCAGAGGGCCGGGCCCGCCACAGAGAGAGCCCTTCCCCTGGGCGTCGCCCGCTGACAAAGTCTAGTGGACGGCACCCGGAGAAGTCCCTCTCTGTGGGAGCGAATCGGTCGTGAGGATGTATGAGGCAGGATCCGATCCCGCAGATAGCTAGGTCCTGAGCCATGGAGCGCTTTAAAGATGATAATCAACACCTTGAAGCGCACCCGGAAGACGACAGGCAGCCAGTGCAGCTCGCGCAAGAGCGGTGTTACATGGGTAAACCTAGTGGTTCCCATAATTGCTCGCGCGGCTGCATTCTGGACTAGCTGAAGTCTCCGGGTGCACCTCAAGGGGAGCCCCATGTAGAGAGAGTTGCAATAGTCCAGTCGGGATGTCACGAGCGCATGAGTGACTGTGCGAAGGGCGTCCCGATCCAATAGGGGGCGCAATTGGCGAACCAGGCGAACCTGGTAAAATGCCCTCCTGGCCACGGCTGTCACTTGATCTTCCATGGACAGCCGGGCATCCAGGAGGACACCCAAATTGCGCACCCCATCCACAGGGGCAAGATGTTCGCCCCCTATGGCCAGCGATGGAGTGAGCTGGTTGAATCGGGCAGCCGGAAACCACAGCCACTCGGTCTTGGTCGGGTTGAGCCTGAGTCCGTTACTTCCCATCCAGACCCGCACGGCTTCCAGGCACTGGCACATCACCGCATCGTTGGGGTGGTTTGGGGTAGAAATATACAGCTGGGTGTCGTCAGCGTATAGATGGTACTCTACCCCAAAACCACGGATGATCTCACCCAGCGGCTTCATGTATGTGTTAAACAGGAGAGGCGAGAGGACCGACCCCTGAGGCACCCCACATGTGAGGGGTCTCGAGGTCGACCTCTGCTCCCCTGCCAACACAAATTGCGATCGGCCAGAGAGGCAGGAGGAGAACCACCATAAAACGGTGCCTCCCACCCCCAACCCCCCCAGCCGATGCAATAGGATACCATGGTCGATGGTATCGAAAGCCGCCGAGAGGTCTAATAGGACCAGGATGGAGGAGCAACCCCCATCTCTGGCCCTCCAGAGATCATCGACCAACGCGACCAATGCCGTCTCAGTGCTATGCCCGGGCCGAAAGCCGGACTGGCGCGGGTCTAGATAATCAACTTCCTCCAGGTGACGGGGAAACTGTTGTGCCACCACACTCTCAACAACCTTCGCCAAAAAGGGAAGGTTGGAGACTGGACGATAGTTGGTTAATAAAGCTGGATCCAAAGAGGGCTTCTTAAGGAGGGGCCTCACCATAGCCTCTTTTAGGGAAGCAGGCAAGGAACCCTCACTTAAGGATGCGTTGACAACCTCTTGCATCCAGCCTCGTGTCACCTCCCAGGATGCCAGTACAAGCCAGGAGGGACACAGGTCCAATAAACATGTGGTGGCTCGCAGTCGCCCACGTAACCTGTCCATATCCTCGGAAGCAACGGAGTCAAACTCCTCCCAGACAAGATCTGCCTCGTGGCATCCCACTGGGCCATCAATGGGGGCTAACTCGTTCTGTATCTGAGCGATTTTCTCCTGCAGAAAAATCACAAATTCCTCTGCTCTACCCTGTAGCGGGGCTTCCCGCACCCTCTGTTGAAGGAGGGAGCGGGTCACCCTAAACAGGGCGGCAGGGCGGTTTTCTGCGGATGCTATGAGAGTGGCACAATGATGACGTTTGGCCACTCTCAGCGCCACAATGTAAGTCCGTAAATGGGCTCTTACCTGTGTCCGGTCAGATACAAATCGAGTAGACCTCCATCTTCTCTCTAGGCATCTCTTGTGGCGTTTCATCACCCTTAGCTCCTCGGTAAACCAAGGAGCCAGGGTAGCTCGCCGCCGCAAGAGAGGCCGCAAGGGCGCGACCCGATCCAAGGCTCCCGTGGTCGCAGTATTCCATGCGGCCACGAGGTCCTCCATCGGGGCGCGGGTCAGGGGTACAGGAAGTGGCCCAAGCGCCGCCTGGAACCCATCAGGGTCCATCAGGCGCCTGGGGCGGAACCAGATAGATGACTGCTGGTTAAAGTAGATGGAATTTGGTAACATTTGACTTGCCACCAAGTGCCTATACCTGTTTTAGAACAAAATTTACAAATTTGCAATAGATCAAGCAAATTGAGAAAAATGTTGTTTGGCATTTGAATTCCTATAGCATCTTCAAGTCATTTGATTTCCTATTACAAGAAAAAAAAATTTATGAAGAAATATGCCAATCGCCTTCACTGCCCATAAGAAAATATGTAGAACATCTGGATATCTGATTGTGTGATATAAAGAGAAACTTCTATTTGCTTTTGTAGATTTTCACGGGTGTGGGTATGCTGGTATTGTTGTCTTCGGGTGTTTTCCCGTGTAAGCATGAAATTATTATTGCAACGTTTCGGCAAGATCTCTCTTTCCATCTTCAGGCTTCGGTCTGCGGTTATGAAGGTGCTGCCCTTCCTTAAATCTTGGGGGGGGGGGGGAGTGCTGACTGTTGTTGTGAGTGGGTTGATTCAACGCCCCAAGCCGTTGAAATTCAAAATAAGGAGAAACATACAAATAAGACCAATCAGCATCAATCTACCAATCATGATACAGCTGCACAGCCAATCAACCCACTCACAACAACAGTCAGCACTCCACACACACACACACACACACACACACACACACTCATGCCAAGATTTAAGGAAGGGCGGCACCTTCATAACTGCAGACCGAAGCCTGAAGATGGCAAGTGAGATCTTGCCAAAACGTTGCAAAAACAATGTCATGCTTACACGGGAAAACACCAGAAGACAACAATACCAGAAACTTCTATGTATCAATTATTTTGTAAGAGCCATGGTGGGGCAGGGTTTAGAATACAATAGTTTGATTCTCACCGGCTCATCCTTCCATCCTTCCGATGTCAATAAAATGAGGACCAGACTGTTGGGGTCAATATGCTAACTCTGTAAACTGCTTAGAGAGGGCTGTAAAGCATATGAAGCGGTATATGTCTACGTGCTATTGCTATCTTTTCAGTGGGTTAATGAATATTTCATTTCAGATAATATAAATCTGTTTTATTGTTACAGTTGACGTTTTTTAAGCCTACGTTCTATCGCCATAAAATCCTTTTAGAAGCCAAAGCATTTCCTTCTGATCATGTAAGCAATTAATATTTCAACATATTTATGCTGTACAATTTTATAAATTGCCCCAAAAATGGTAATCTTACCTGATTATTTATTAGATGCTGTTTTTTTTAAAAAAATAAACCTTAAAAATCCCAGTTAAGCACAATACTTTTGAGATTGACATTTTTTTTTAACTGATCGACCTTTTTTGTTGTTGCTGTTCAAATAAAAATTGTATGGGAGTAAAAGATTGAATTGCCACACTGATTGATTGGTCTTTTAAAGATACTGACAAGCTATTGACCTAAATCAACAACAGGTTGTAAATGTTTTATTAATTCTCGTTGCTGTTTTACTTTATGAAACCAAATCAATACAAAGCTCACACCATTAACAGTTTTATATCCCCAGACAGATAGAGAAATTCTTGTCGAGGGTGCTTTAGATTACTAAGTCAAACATTTGTGTGCTACAAAGTAAGACAATAGCCAATGCATCACAGATTTAAGCACATTGATCTTCACATTTGTGAGTCACCATTGATAATTCAAACTTAACAAAATGCTTGAAAATTAATAATAAATTTGTTCAATTAAATATTATAACATCCCCTCCAATAGACTTATCATACAGAATAATACAGATCAATTGGATTTTTAAAAAAATCAAATACTTAATTGCCATTCATAAGTTGCATATAATACAGCTTCCATTTTTCAAGATAATATGTTTGAGGAAAATATTACATATACTCAGCATTCAAACAGTGACAGGGCCATTAAATTCAAAGGACTATATGGAATGCAATTGTACAAGTGAAAAAAAAAGTTGCTGATGATAACATGGGATACCAGCTCCAGACATCCAATCCTAATTCTTCCAAGTAACTCTGTCTGCAAAAGGAAATCATAATAGTGCTTTGTTCTTCCCAAAGTAGGAAAGAATTAGAAGGAAAAAGGAGACCTTCCCATTGAGCCTTTTCTGTGCTATGACCCAGCATTGCTAGTGGCTTTTTGGGAATGAAGCAGATAATAGGTAAGCAGATTACATCTGAAGTAATTGTCCTTCCTTAGCCCAATCATAATGAGAGAGAAATGAGTGACCCAGATGATTGACATGCTGTTCCTCATTAAAAGGACCTGCTATTTTTGACATCTCCTAAACTTTCCATATTGCCCAAGGGGATGACCAATAATTTTTTGTCTCCGAAACAAGTCCTAGGAAACCCAACCTTGCTCAATAGCAAAACCGCAGGCAAGGCTGAACATCCCAAAGGTGTTTTTTCAAAAGGCATCTGAACTTTATTTTCCCTTGAACTGAATCTTCTTTATGAACTGAAGTAGCTTCTTGGGTGAGAAGTGAAACATCTTCAAGGAAAAACAAAATCTAGTTGTCTTGAAAAGGCACCTTTGGGACAACCATGACTTGAATGACTGAGAATCTCCGGAGGCATGGTTGGACAAGTGCTGTCACCTGCTGGGACTATGTATCAAGTTTTCTGGATTCGCATATGGTGTGGCTCCCTAATCTGTGTTATAAAAATATAGATAATCCCAAGGTAGGCACACTCTTTATTATCATATAATGGTGTACTGAATATTTTATTCCAGGTTTAGTAGCTCCAAAATATGTCATTGTAAACAATGCTGGGTCCTAACACAATAATTTATCAGCACAATAACTTAGCACTATTCCTATCTTAGAATCTAAGGAACTAATTGTTACCATGTATGTTTCATTCAAGGATGTGGTGGCTCAGGGGCTAAGACGCTGAACTTGTCGATCAGAAAGGCTGACAGTTTGGTGGTTCAAATCCCTAGTGTCGTGTAACGGAGTGAGTTCTCGTTACTTGTCCCAGCTTCTGCCAACCTAGCAGTTTGAAAGCATGTAAAAATGCAAGTAGAAAATAGGAAGCACCTTTGGTGGGAAAGTAACAGTGTTCCATGTGCCTTCGGCGTTTAGTCATGCCAGCCATATGTCCATAGACTGTGTTCAGACAGTGCTGGCTCTTTGGCTTTGAAACAGAAATGAGCACCACCCCCAAAGTCAGGAACAACTAGCACATATGTGTAAGGAGAACCTTTACCTTTATTTGTGTCTCATTCAGTGTTATCTACTCTGATTCACAAAGACAAGCATTTCACCCTGCCTACTATTTCATCCTTTAAACCATGAATTCCAGTCATTTAATCTGCTGTAAAATTCTTTCAGGCAAACTTTTGAATATCCTGGGTTTAATGTATTAATTAATTGTTGCCGTTTATAACAAAATGATTTTTGTTTTGCTTTTACATCTGTTCACTTTTTTAAAGTTATATTTTTCCCCCCCACAGTATGCTGTTGAGTCTCAGCTCCAGTTTCATGGGCTTGATAGGGAGAAGAGTATGCTTATGATTCAACCACGAAAGGTTTGTGGAACATGGTTTGCATCATACTAGACAACTCATTGCCTTCAGCATGCATGAAGCCCTCAGCACACCATTTAAAGCATAAACAATGGTACCATTGTATTTTCGCAGCAAAGTGGCCAAATTTCACTGAGACTATTTTTCTTCAGCGACAAACCATCGCTGATCCTCCTGAAACTCCTACTCAAAAATGTCCCATGGTTACAGTTTTTTCATGCCAGTTGTGACCCTTTTTGATTTTTTTCAGCTTTTGGTCAGAAATTGGAATAGGAAGTCTTGGGGTATAATTGTTCCCATCCTTATCCTCATCCTTAAAACCCAGGAAAACAACTCCCAACTTTCTCCCCCGCCCCCCGCCCGGGTTCTACATAAATGTATTTTATATTAATAAACATCACATTAATTCCTTCCTTAATGTGGAGGTTAGAATGATTGTGATTCCCAGCAGCTTGTTAACTAGTAGCCTACATACTTTTATAGCAATGCTAGATAAAGTTACTGTTAATTTCTTTTTGAAAGAAAAAGTTAATGTTAGAGTAATATTCCTCTAGTTTTCTCTGCCTAAATTGCTTTTCTTAAGCAATAACCAGAAGGCAGAAACCGTATGTTCTGGGCATGAGACATTCATGCACTGCACACTGTTTCTCAACCTTGGCTACCTTAAGATGTGTGGACTTCAATGTCCACACATCTAAAAGTGGCCATGGTTGACAAATATTGCGGGGGGGGGGGGGGGAGACAGGGACATGCTTGACAAGGTTAAGGAAACACAAGCAGGAGATAAGCTTGATGGAAAGGATGAAACAGTTACTGGAATGTTGTGGAAAGAAATCTGAATTATTAGGTAGACAGATCAAGAAGCTGAACATTAGTCTACACAGTTACCAGAAAATGAAGCCTAGTTTGAGAACTGATATTTATTTAGCAAATATATAGAAGAATTTATATTTAGCAAATTTATATTTATATGTAAATAAGCTTTAGTAAGAGTTGCATATTCTGTAGGTTGAAATATTCCAGAGCACTAAACAATAAAATAGTGAATGAACGTATTTCCCTACTTTTGTATATCCATGTGTTACAGTTCTTAACAAAAACCTTTTATGACTGAAATATTGTCATCGTATTATTGCAGTAGTCATAGTAAAGTTTCTTTTTTTAGGGAAGAAGTGATTTCCAAATTTATATAAAAAAATTGCATTCCAGTTGTTTGACGTGAAGAAAAGTTTTCCGCGAAGAAACTCCTCTCAAGTTCTTGATAGATGTTGAAAGATAATTATGATAATAGAAATTACTTTCAAATTAGTAAATCTTATGCCAATTTTTTTGCAGTGATGTATTTAACTTAATTTGGAGTTTGCGCTACTTAATTGATCCCTTGGTGGTGATATGTTTTATATCATCCTTTGCAGTGAGGAAGTGAAGAAGGGATGGAATGATTTTGGCTTTAAAGCATCAAAAGTTCTGGGGGGGGGGGGTTTCCCCCCTTCATTGAATGTTTTTCTTTAGTTAATAACTTCAGAGTTTTTTTCATCTTTAGACTATTTGAATCTTATTGTTCTGAAATACAAATAACATTGAGTAAAACATTTAATAGCTTTCTGTGGGATATGGGCTTTTTCTGAAAGTATCAAGAGGAATGTATGAGTTAGCTTTAGTCTTGAGAGGACTGCCTTTAATAATATTTTAATCTTGCTGTTTGCTGAATTTGGCAAAATATTTTAAACTCCAAGGTTGACAAATAAGTCCTATGTGTGACTGAAAAAAACATACGATACATTCATTCATTCATTCCATTTACTCCTTGGTTCCTTTATTAATTACTTCACCATTTCTTCTCTTCAGTCCCCTAACAATAGTTGTTTTTCTGCAAAATTCTATTCGCCAATAATCACAATGATTTATCTTCATATACTGATAAAATTATATTTTGTATTTTTACAGCATTTTTTAATGTGCTCTGAATGTTTTACATGGATTCTTGGAAGTCCTTACAAAAAGTTTAAAGGTTAAGTTTTAGACTGACATGACTTTACTATTAGGTTAACTTCTGAGCATTATATTTTAACAATTCAGAGAAATTGGAAAAAAAATTAAGAAAAGTTTCAGAGGTGCAGAGAATAATCTTTATGAAGGAAGTCAAAGGAGCTGGACCTTGAGGACAGAAAACTCAAGAGGGGTAGGAGAGCACATTTCAATCACTGAAAGAATTTCACACAGAAGAAAGTCAAAAGCTGTTCCTTAACACTATAAAGGGCAGGGCATTGAGGAATGGATTTCAAATATGGGAATACTCCAAATGAATGTTATAAGAATCAAGGGGGCTGAACTTGACTTCCCCACAAGCTAACTTGAAAAATAATTAAACAAGCACAGAGAAATCCAAGTCCTGTGGAGTCACATTAGAGGAAAACAGAGCAGCATACAAAAATGATTCCAGCAAATGCAGTATATCAGAAGCAAACCTTAATATGTTGAAAGTTATGAATGTAATATATATTTCTTTGCTTTATACTTTTGAAGTTATACAGTGGACCACTCCATCCTTGTTGGGGCAGAGAACGTAGTCTCAGTCTCCCTCCCTCCCTCTCCCCTTCTCTTTCTCTCCAGTAAGCTCTCGTTAGAGACTTAAATGTATCTCTTCTGCAACTATTTCTCCATTGCAGAAATTTCTTGTACTTATCATGAATAATTCTCACTGACACAACCCTTCCATCAACAGGTCTAGGAGCTATAGACTTGTCCACCTCTTTGTATCTTTTTTTTAAAAGTCCAACGGATTAATTCCACCTTGGAAGTATTCAGTTAAGTAAAGTATATAAGGAAGCAAAGTGAACTATAATAAAAAAAAAAACACTCAAAAGTTTAAAGTAATGATCCCCTACTTATTTAAAAGCTTCTACGGGATTCCTAGTTTTGTATCTCACTGCAATTTTAAGAATTTGCCTTTGATGGCTTCCTGCAGTCAGCAAGTCATATCATAAGAAAAATACATTATGAAATAAAAATGACAATTCCATTACTTCCAGGGCTGATATAAATTATGTTCTAACTTTATTTCAGGGAGAAGAAACCTTGAGAACTGAAGATATCCTTGATATGATTGAGAAGGAAGGAGACTCAATTGCTGTAATTCTTTTCAGTGGGGTGCAGTACTACACCGGGCAGCTGTTTGACATACCAAGGATAACAAAAGCCGGTCAAGCCAAGGTATATTTAATTACATGTTCCTTAGATCAGTCTCCCCAAAACCTGACAATGTGTAGATGTGTCAAAAATGCCAGTCCCATAATTTGAGTCGGCCAAGCCTGAGAATTGAAATTACTAATACTTCTAGATTTCAATTTTCCCTACACTCTACTAGACTTCTTTTTGTGGAGTAGGAATTGAAGAAAAATGTCAGTCAGTACGGCGACAATGGAAACCAAATCATGTATTGCTAATGTTGATTGGTCAGTCCTGCTCAAATTTTGACATATATTGAAATTGATAAATAATACTGATATTTCTGGAAAGCATATTAAAATGTCATGAAAGTAAATTTAATTAAACAATATATATATATATTGACATTAAGCTAGAGAGTTAAACAATTACCACGACTATATTACACAATACGGTGTCAGAGTTATACCATTCTAACCTGTACATTTAAAAAAAAAAAAACTACTTACTTAACTGTGGATTAGATGTGCTTTCTACTGATTGGCTTATTTAATGCCTAGACAATTTGTGCATTATATGTTACATGATATTGGAATGCCTGTTTACATTTGTGATGAATTTAAAATGCATTTATTCTACCTAGAAGAGAGAGTATAATGTAAACGGTAAGATTAATATAGCTACAATATGTTCATGTGAATAACAGAAATTTTGCAAAGAATAAGAGAATCAGTATTCTTATACTGTACAAGTGTAGGAAATACGGTAGAATTGGAAAGAATCTGGTTTCTTTAATTCTGTTTCATTTCTTATCTGTGGTCCTTCAGCTACTACACCTAGAAGTGTTTAGTTACAAGCAGGTAAATTGAGAATATGTATCACTGTAACCACATTTAATTTTTTTATATACTCCATTATTTTGATGTACTGTCTAAATATTCAGTTTAAAAATTCTGGATAAATCTTTTCCCTATCCTCTGAAAAGAGTAAGTTACAAATAGAATAGAACAGAATTCTTTATTGGCCAAGTGTGATTGAGCACCTAAGGAATTTGTCTCCGGTACATAAGCTCACAGTGTACATACAAGCAGCAAGTGATAAATCATAATCATAAAATACAATCATGATAAATCATGAGCTAGAACACTCAGTGATAGTCATAGGATGCTAACATAAGCAAGCAACATAAATCATAATAGGATACTAATAAAAGCAATCAACATAAATCATAGAAACAATACAGTTATTATCATAAGAAGCTAAGGAAATAGATAACAGTAAAGATGAGAAGGGTAATAGTAATACAGCCCTACTAGGTGGTTTGACATCCCAGGGCATAAGACAGTGTTGTGGCAATTAGGTGCAGAGTGATAGGAAAGGGGGGTATTGTGGAAACTTCTCTTATGGCTAGTTGTTTTGGCAAGCTCCAACTTTGCAATAGGAATAGAAAAAAATGAAGGTAAAAAATGGAAATGTCATGGAGCCTAAGGCAATGATACAGCATAGAACCCTAATAAGGCAGTCATCACTGAATGGCTACTCACTTAACCATTTAAAGATATGACAGGCTTCAGAAAAGCTACATATGACCTGTCCACTGAAGTTACAGTGTATACACACACACACCCAACTCACAGTCATATGATTGCATTTCAGGTGCTTAGCAAAACAGTTTCCATTTACAACTGTAATTATGACTTTTTTGCTGATTTTCAGTACCAAAAAGGGAAAAAAATGCCCATTTGATATGCTGGATTCATTTAATGATCAGATGATTCACTTAACAATCATAGTGACTCGTTTTACAACCATCATAAAAACAGCCATAAAATTGAGTCAGGTCCTGCTTAACGATAGCAATGATTTAACAATCAAAATTCTGGCTCAATTGAAGTTAAGGACTACCTGTCTATTTTTAAATTTCAGTTGTGTAATTAATTTCTAAAAGTTACGTACTTGATAGAGGCCCAACTTTTGCACTCTGCAGAGGTTATTTTCCTAACTCTTAACATAAAATTTTGGACTATACTGGAAATACACCACATTGCTCTTAGGTACTGAACCAGGTCTAACTAGTTGTTTGTACTGATCCTTTCAAGAAATACATTCAGTAATCACATGTTCTAAATATACGTTTCTGTGTGTTTTCCTTCTGTGATTTCATATCATTGGCTAGTCTTAGGGATGTGCAAAACCCATTCTATAAGATTCTACTCAACCATCTTTTGCATCACTTCCTGAAGGTACTAGGGAATGAACTTAGAAACATAGGCATATACAAAGTGCACCAAAGGTACAATTCTCTTGGTCTTAAGAGAATGTATATTGGTTTGTGGCCCTTAACGCAAAAATATATCTAGTTTCACAGAAGGTGAAAGATTTATACGATCTGAAGAGAAACCAGAGTATAGTTTCACAGAAGGGAATCCAATAACAAATAACTTCTGCCACCCCTCTTAAACTTCAACCCACATTTCTACAAAAGAATAGGCTCTTTAGTCCTCTGATTTATACAGTTTAAATTTAATTTATTCCAAAGAAGTCCTTTTTAAAATTAATTTGTATGATTATTATTCTTCCTATACCAATTCCTTTCTGTAAATTCTTTGTTTTTAAGCTTTCCGTGAAATTATTAGAAACATACATTCCTTTTAGACTCATCTTCAATCATGGTGATTGAGTTTAGTAAATTTCAGCAGGGCATACAGATGCTAGCAGTAACTATTAATTTTGGGGAACCATATGTAAAAAATATGTTGCTATTCTAGAAAGAGTGCAGAGAAGAGTAACAAAGATGATTAGGGGACTGAAGGCTAAAACATATGAAGAACGGTTGCAGGAACTGGGTATGTCTAGTTTAATAAAAAGAAGGACTAGGGGAGACATGATAGTAGTATTCCAATATCTGAGGGGCTGCCTCAAAGAAGAGGGAGTCAAGCTATTCTCCAAACCACTTGAAGATAGGACAAGAAACAGTGGGTGGAAACTAATCAAGGAGAAAAGAAACTTAAAATTAAGGAAATTTTTTCTGAGAGTTACAGCAATTAATCAGTGGAATGACTTACCTCCAGAAGTTGTGAATGCTCCAACACTGGAAGTGTAAAGAAGATGTTGGATAACCATTTGTCTGAAGTGGTGTAGGGTTTCCTGCCTAAGCAGCGGATTGGACTAAAAGACCTCCAAGGTCCCTTTCAACTCTGTTATTCTATTCTATTTCATATGAAAACAGATCTGTTGCTTTTTAAAAATAATGATAATGTACATTCCAAAGCAGCCTGTCCCTGTAAGAAAAGAACCATGGTATGTTTCCTCAGCAAGTGATCCAATAGTTGTTTTTTCCTCAGCTTGGTCACATTTTGCTGCATTTTTATTCACCCAGACTGCTGTGTGAATTTCTAGTGATGCTGACACCATTCGTATTCAGCTCAGCAGTTGAACAGGAAGCAGGCAGATTACTGACTATACCTCCATGAGGTAACTCATTTTCAGTGACCCAGCCTTGGGGAATTTACTAAAAAGACAGGCTCTGTGGACACATTTCTGGGATTTGTTTTAACCTCAGGGATCAGAAAGAACAATAGTCAATTAAGTTTCCTTATCACGAGGTCAGCAGAATTTCAGAAGGTATTGTAAATACTTGTTTTATCTCTGTGCATACACTATAAAAAACCATGTGGAGAAAAGGAAGGACGCATTCTAAATACAATGACAAATCTATTGTTGCATTGATTAGGAAAATTTGCACATAGGTGGTTGGTCCCTTTCAATAAAAAGACACTTTAAAAATTACATCAAATTAGTCATTAAACCTTTGATTTTCTTAAGGCACTGTAAAGATGGATTAGTAACATGTCCCCTCCCTTCTAGAGATTTTGGTAGGTTCTTTGTGTGTTAAAGTCATTGATAGCAGACCAATGGGAGGATGAGTCCTCAGCTTTTCACATAGCATAGCTCTTCTTCCATATTTTTTCTCTCTTGACTCTATCATTGAGATTTTATCCACAAGATAGTGGCAGGTTTACATCTCTGGGAGATGAAACAATGGTTGGGGTCCTTCAAAAAGATATTCTATTCGCCTCCTTCATTTTGTAATTGCTTTCAGAAATTGCTTCTTAACTGCTTTTTAGCTTTTAAAACCTTTGGATCAACATGTTTTACAGCACTGGGTGAGTTTCCTTCAATCCTTTGTAAAATAAATTCTAACTAGAAGTTTAAAGACTTAAAATAATTTTGGAATAAACAGCAAAAGGTTGATTAAAACTTTGATTCTGGTAAGTTGTAAATGAACTAAGCGTCCAGGTGGATTTGAAATAAGATTTTAATTATAAGACTCCATCCCATGAGAAAATGTTTCTGTTTTGAATTCTCTTTTTAAAAAAATGTAGAATGACACTTTGAACGTTGGAGATGAGAAAGAACCAGAAAGAACGAAAGGTTGTAATTAAAGGAGAAGAACACTTAAATTTGACTTATTGAAACAGAATAGAGCAAAGTATTTTAATATTCAACATACTGAAGGATATTTTTGAACAATAGACACAGAAGTTAATTTTAAGAGTCTCTGCCTCTATATGTAGACTGTATCTAAGGAAAAGGAGCAAGTTGTATCTTGTAAGGAGACAGAGTTGAAAGTGGATTTCTATAAGAATAACATGGAAAAAAGATGCTGTATTACTGTATGCAAAAGAAAGTGGCTGATTAAAATGAAAAAAGGATTTGCATATAACAAACCAAAAAGGTGACCTGAGTAACTTTCCTAGACTGGCTTTACAAAAAGAGACTTGTTAAAGCTTTGAAGAATTTTGTGAGAAGGGACAAAGAAAAAAAAAGCAAATCAAATTCTAGGACATTATTTGAATGAACTGAAGATTTAGCTCGTTAAAAGTGAAAAGGAGGACAATGAAGCAAATCTAAAACAATACAACCAAGCAAGCCAGATAGGCCAATCAAAAACATTATCTACAACAATCTTGATCAAGACCCTTTGTATAAAGCTGCACTCCAACTACTCAGTGCACTGATAACATTACCTAATTAGAAAATAAAATGTAAGAAAAACAAGCAGAATGAACATAAGAATCTTCTCACTGTAATTGAGAATTACACAAAGCACTGTAATGCTTTGTGTACAATATCCTCTAATAGTTTAGAAATCTTTAACAATTTCACACTTTGCAACACAATATTAGCTAGTCTGTGGTTTCCAGCGTATTGGAAGGGCTGAGAGCCACATCTTAGCCTTCTGATTTTCTGCAGATTGCTTCTTTGGCCCCTGAGGTGGCAGTCCCATGGCATTCTGAATGATTTTCCCCAAGTTCTTTGGATATTTATTATTGTGGAACCATTGACATCAATATGATTTCATCCTTATTAAACTGCATAATTAGATTTTAGAATTATCTTGTTTTGTGTTTTGAGAGCTGTTCAGGGCTTAGAGCTAAACAGCTCTAAAATAAATAAATCCAATAAATAAATAACAAATTATATCATAGGAAGTTAAGGCTGAAGTGTTGGGATGGTTTTTCCCTTCCAAATGTTTAGGTGATTAAATAGTGGGAAAGGCTATGGTAGGTCTCTGAAAGACACATCACTTTTATATCTTTAGAATCCCTATCTAAAATGGGGGAAAAACAAAAGGAAGTCAAGGGCAGCTGTTGTGACATAAGCTCTGTCCTTTTTGTTTGTGTGCTGTGACAAGGCAAACAGTATTATGGATAGAATGGATGTTATGGTGCATTTTGATACAGTCTCAGGATCCTGCAGATAACTCTGCACAAATATACCACGTGCGCAATGCTGAAATGCCAAATTTCAAAAGAACATTTCTGATAGCTTTCTGGTGAATGAGACAAGATGGGAATGGAAACAGTTTATTTCTGACAGATCTTCTACTTCCATACCCACTTCTAATTTTGCCAAAAATGACGTTGAAAATTGGCCATTTTGTTGCTTTGTTGGCATTCAGTACAGTACATTGCAAAAGTATGTATGTACCGCATATGCATTAAAGATAGTGTGACTATCTGCTGCCAAATGCAAAAACTATGTTGCTTTGGTTTACTTACTGTGCTTTGCAGACAGATTGACATGTGAAAGAAGGGTGCCTTCTCAATGTGAATTTTCTTTAGAGTAGAATAAGAGAGTTGGAAGGGACTTTGGAGGTCTTCCAATCCAACTCCCTGCTTCAGCAGGTGACCCTGTATCATGTCAGATTAACGATTGTCCAATCTCTTTTTTAAAAAAAAGGTCTTGAGCCAGAAAAAAATATGTCTTTTTATGGATTATATTTTCATGAGCTGCATTGAAATAGGCTCTTTTTTGTCAATTCATTGTTGGGCTCAGTTCCGTGGACACTTTTAAAATATTTCACTGAAAAAAATGTATTTCATTATTATTTTAGTTTGGCTACCTTTCCAACAAAAGCCATGAAAGAAATTAGGTTGAAATTTGAATAACGGCAATAAGAAAGTATTTCTTCAGCAGGAAAATATATTAGAAGGTTACTTGCTGCTGCAGTGGAATGAATGGGAAATAGATACAAAGCAAGAGGATGTGGAAGCTGCTTGGAACAGATGAAAATCTCATGTTCCACTCTGCAATAGAAGCATGTGGATTTAATGCTAATAGGAAATAAGAAACAAATAAAAGATTCTTGGACAAAACGCCTATAAAATGCAAATCGGAGGGTAAGAGAGTTATTGCATAATGTGTAGAGCGGAAAAAAGTTAGTGGCAAAGAATAAGTTAAAGAGAGCAAGGAAAATTGTTAAGACTAAAAGAGGCATAGAAAACTGAAAGTGTATTTGGTGGAAACTAAAAAAAAATACTTTAAAAGAGGCCTGATCAAGGAGCCTCCAGTTGAGTGAACAGAACTGAAAGTAAATATGATGAAATAAATTGGACTGGATATCAGAATATCATACAGAGATTTGTATGAGAATAATGATATATTGAAGAGTGGAATTGAAATAAATGCTATTAATATTAGTGTAGTAGAAGAAAAAGGCCTATAATTAAAAGACGCTGGCTCCTTCAGAGGAAAGCTATAGTAAACCCAGACAATATTTTAAAAAGCAGAGACAACACGTTGCCACCAAAGGTCCATATAGTCAAAGCTATATGGTTTTCCCAGTACTAATGTATGGCTGTGAGAGCTGGACCATTAGGAAGGCTGAGTGCCAAAGAATTGATGCTTTTGAATTGTGGTTCTGGAGAAGATTCTTGAGAATCCCTTGGTCTGCAAGGAGATCAGATCAGTCAATTGTAAAAGAAATCAACCCTAGCTATTCTTTGGAAGGACAGATACTGAAGCTGAAGCTCAAATACTTGGCCACCTAATGAGAAGGGAGGACTCATTGGTATAGACCCTGATGTTAGAAAAGATTGAAGGCAAATGGGGAAGGGGATTGGATGAGATGGTTAGATAGTGTCATTGATGCAATGAACAAGAATTTAGGCAAACTCCATGAGACGGGGGAGGATGGGGAAGGGGCTGGTGTGCTCTAGTCCATGAGGTCACAAAGAGTCAGAGATGACCTAGCAACTGAACAACAAGAACAAAAGAAGAAGAAAAAATAATGAAAAGGATGTCATAAATGTAAAAACATTAAAAGGCTAAGTTGGAGATAGATAACTGGGGAATTATTAAATCATTTATTACAGCCAATGTCAGAATTGTTATTAAAATGTAGAAGTGGTCTGCTTTTTGAACGGTTATGTGACTTGTTTTAAGGTGTTTGAAAGAAGATCAAGTACCTTAACAGAAGAATATCGTTTTTCTGTGCAAAGGGAAGCGTAGCAAGAGTGAATGACAAGACTGCAGAGGAATTGGTTGTTAACTTTGTTAAAGAGAATTCCAGTGTTTTGATTTAGAGAAAATATGTAATAAATGAAGATTAAATCTCAAAAGAAATACATGAAGGAAAAATGAATGGGTGAAGAGTAGGGGAAACCCAAGAAAGTCTTGGTTTAATAACATCACCCAAAAAAAAGTGAGAACTTGTATGGACCTGGTGGAAGATAAGATGGTTTGCAAGGGTAATAACTCATAGAGAGGAATGGATAGTGATGATACAGACCAGATTCAGCCTGTTTGTTTTCTATTTATGTATTTCATGGTTGTACTCTCTTTGGTTTATTATTTCTTATTTGTTTTCTGTGCTTTGCATAATGCCAAGGGATAGAATGATAGGTGTGCTTGTATTTTCAGTCAGAACACAACTAACTTAAAATGTTTTTGCAGAATGTTCTGGCTAAGGCTAGCCTACCCCATGCTTGGAACACAGTGTTTTGTTTATTCCTCTTTTGCTTTATGCATGTCCCTGTGCATTATATATTCTAGAGGCATCTAGTATTATGAAAATCAAGCGGGCAGCCTTGAAGAAATAAATATCTCTTGTATATACCTCCAAATGAGAGCTGGAATATGCAGTTTGGGGGGAGGGGGGGTTGTATTAGCCTGGTTCTGAACCTGGGGGTGGGGGTGAGAGGAGGAGGAATCCATCTCTATGAGATACCACTAACCTGGAAAAAAACTGCCATTCCCTTCATGGCAAAGGATTCTGGCTTTAAAAAAAATCCATTAGTAGCACACAGCAGTGTTTAATTTTCCTACTTGTATTTTTTTTTAATCTATCATTTTCAGCTTTATTTTGAAACTTACACAGTCTGCAAGTTTGTCCTTTCACCCTGAAAGGACTTTCTGTGCTGGCAGCCTCATTAGTGGCTTCATTAGAATTAGCGTGTTGCACTTATAAATGCAATTATTTTCAGAGAGGGAGATACAACCAAGTAGAGTTAATATATTGAAATACAGCTTTAATAATTTAGATGGAGAAAAAGACAGAAGCCAAAGTTTCCTAAGTCTTTGTGTTCTTATTTGAGAAAAGATTTGAGAATTTATGCCCTTGCTGTTCATCCTCCCACCATACTTATAAAGGCTTTTAAAAATATGTAAAATATTCTTCAGTGTGCAGTCCATACAAAAAATGTACTATATTTTTCAACGTTTTATTTTTCGGCTGCTATTTTTTTTATTTAAACATACTGCCATCAAGTGGCAATTTGTATAAATAAACCATAGTTTGTGTCTTACATGGTCTTTCAGTTTCAGAAGTGAAATGTGTATAGAAGTCATGGGAAAAAACATACTAAACTGAATTTTTAACACTTTTTAAGACACTTCTCTTAATTTATTTCCAATTTGAGGTGAACATGTTTTCACAATATGGAAATGCTAGAAATATTTCAAAATAAATGAAAAACAGGTTCTTAGGATCTTAGACAGATGTAAAGATAGGTAACCTGTTTAGTTTTTGGTTTTTTTGGGGGGGGGTGTGACTTTTATCTTAAAACGTTTTTTTTTCTTTCAACATGGACTCCCAAGTCAATAAAATAACATGTATTAGGTTCAGAGAAGATAAATGCTGTTGCCATTTGGAAAAAAAACACTTTTGGGACATTACTTCATCTGTTTCTAAGTTCAGGTCATCAAGGCTAATATGTTTGTTTTTAAATATTTAAGTTCCTAACAATTGTGTAAAAGTAAAAAAAAAGTATATTTTTAAAAAGGTTCAGTAAAAATGTAAAGAAATGTGATGACATCTATTTGTCTAAAAGGGCTGCTTTGTTGGATTTGACCTGGCCCATGCTGTTGGCAATGTAGAACTACATCTACATGAATGGGGAGTTGACTTCGCTTGTTGGTGTTCTTACAAGGTGAGCATATATTTATCATTCGAAATAATTAGTAGTAATAAATTTCAGTTGCTCTTGAACAAACTCAGGACCAACATGGAACAGTTGGTTAAATGTCAGAGAGGATAACCCGGGGGTGAAATTCAGCAGGTTCTGGAGAACTGGTAGCAGAAATTTTGAGTAGTTTGGAGAACCGGCAAATACCACCTCTAGCTGACCCTGAAGTGGGGTGGGAATGGAGATTTTGCAATATCCTTCCCCCAGGAGTGGGGTGGGAATGTGGATTTTGCGGTATCCTTCCCCTGCTATGCCCACCAAGACATGCCCCCAGAACCGGTATTAAAATGTTTTGAATTTTACCACTGGGATAACCCATTATTTATTATACACAACTTTTGGTATATTGCATATGTTAAGTAGGATAATGAATAGTGGACTTAGATAAAACGATTTATCAGTAAAAATGGATAAAAAGTAGCAGTATGAGTCCAAAAATGAGAGTGAGAGAACTTTCCATAAATTAGTATGAAACAAAAATTCTACTGATGCACAGCAGAATTTGAAGGATACATTTTAAATGTTCTTTCTCAATCTAAAGAAAGGCGAGAAATTGAATAGATAGTCCCTTCATGGATCACTGCCTTGTCATGGCAAAGCCCAAAGAAACTATGAGCTATGCCATGCAGGATCTCCCAAGACCGACAGGTCATTATGGAGAGCTCTCTGATAAACATGGTCCACTAGAGAAGGAATTGGCAACGCTCTCCAGTATCCTTGTCAAGAAAAATGCATGGACGGTATCAAAAGACTAAAAGATATGACACCTCAGGTTGGAAAGTGTCCAATATGCTATTGGAAAAGAGTGAAGAACAATTATTAGTAGCTCCAGAGGATGAGATGATTAGATATAAGGTGGCTCAGTGGTTAGAGTGCAGTCCTGCAGGCTACTTCTGCTTATCACCAGCTGCCAGCAGTTTGGCAGATCAAATCTCACCAGACTCAAGGTTGACTCAGCCTTTCATCCTTCCGAGGTGGGTAAAATGAGGACCCAGAATGTTGAGGGCAATAGGCTAACTCTGTAAACTGCTTAGAGTGGGCTGTAAAGTGGCATATAAGTCTAAGTGCTATAGCTATAATGTCATCAGCACAGTCGGCATGGGCTTGAGAGGACCCAGGAGACAGTGGAGGACGCAGGAGTGGGAGCAGGGGGAGGGGGGGGCTGGTGTGCTGTGGTCCATGGGATGGCAAGGAGTCGGACACAACATGACAACTGAACAGCAACAACCTATTTTAAGGGTCCTCAGTTCATAGTTATTTGCATCACATTTACACCACAAAATGACAGTACCCTCCAAAACAGAAAAAAACAACCTTGTTTTGCTTTCTGTGAATGATGAAATCAAGAGGATGTTTAAATAAGGAATTCCATCTTACAGTACCTGAATTCTGGAGCTGGGGGTCTAGCCGGTGCTTACATTCATGAGAAACATTCCAAGACTATGAAACCAGCGTAAGTATCATTCTAGACAATATGTTGTAATATTAACCTTTGCTGAATTCATTGGTCTCTACTTATAAAAGTGTTGATAAATATGAACCACACATTTGCATGGGTTATGATGTGGTCCTATGAAGGGGGCATATTTTTCTGCCTTTTGGATGAAGAATGGAAGCATTTGTTTGAAAACTGCATTTTTTAGGTACAACGTTTTTATTGACATAAGATAAAATAAGATACAAAATATAAAAATAAATAGGAGGAAAAGGGGGAAGAGAACTGACGAAAGGTAGGGAAAAAAAGAAAAGGAAACATTGACTTCTGAATCTCTCTACTGCAGTAAATAAGGCATTAACATCAAATCACCACTTTTTGTTTTTTTCAAAAACTGCATTTTTGAAGTGGTGATAGAATTTGTCTGTCAGTCTCTCTCTCACACACACATACTTAGTATATCTTGCACATGATCGCAGTAGTAAAAGACTCTTTGCACAAGTTGAAAACAAGCATTTTCTGAAATAGTCAAGAGATCATGAAACATTACACAGTCATGATATTGTTCAAAGAAATTTGCACAGAGAAAAAAGATATGAATGGAGATCTAAGTTCCCTACCCTGCAAAATCACTGTAAGAGAGTATAGAACTTTCTGGAATGATCCTGTGATTGAATCACTGTAAGAGAGTATAGAACTTTCTGGAATGATCCTGTGATTGCACAATATTATGTGATGCTCAAGCATTCAGATAAATACAGTGGTACCTCGCTTCACGAACTTAATTCGTGAACTGACTCTGTTCGCGTTCCAAATTGGTTGTGAAGCGAGGCACAATTTCCCATAGGGTTCAATGTAAATCCGGTTAATCCGTTCTGACCTTGTTTTTTGGTCGTGATTCTTGAACTGAGGCACAGTTTCCCATAGGGTTCAATGTAAAGCAGCTGAGGGGCGATGGAGCAAACCGCGCGCGGCTGCCAGCATGACTTTCGCCCGTCTCTTTCTGGGCTCGGCGCTTCTGCTTCTCGGGACGCTTCCCGAAGCCAGCAGCCCCGCGGCCAGCCGCTCCGCTTCTCCGTCTTATTCGTCGGTCGCCTCTCGGGGGCCAGACCCGCCGCCGCCGCGCTCCCCGCCGTTCCACCCTCACCAGGCCGCCGCCGGCGGCGCGGCGGCGGCGGGTCCGGACCCCGAGAGGCGACCGACGAATAAGACGGAGAAGCGGAGCGGCTGGCCGCGGGGCTACTGGCTTCGGGAAGCGTCCTGAGAAGCAGAAGCGCCGAGCCCAGAAAGAGACGGGCGAAAGTCATGCTGGCAGCCGCGCGCGGTTTGCTCCATCGCCCCTCAGCTGCGGAGCCCGGCTGGGAAGGCAGCTCCTCCCCCCCCCGCCTTCGCTTCCACACACACCCCCGTCCCCCTCACAACATTCGTTCGTAGATAAAATGTCCGCGGCTCCGGTACGTGAAGCGAGGCGGGGTTCGTGCAGCGGAGCACATTTTTTGGAAAATTTCTGGTCGTACACCGAATTGGTCGTGAAGAGAGGCGTTCGTGAAGCGAGGTACCACTGTACATATCACTTTTCAGTTGCAGGAAGATCATATTCTTTTGAGCATTTTAATATGGAAAGTCAGAGAGACGTAACTCCATATGCTTAATATAAATTCAGCTCTTCTCTTCTGCACACCTTCAGGCTAGGATGGCAATTGGAATCACGGTGATTGTCGTTGCTCATGATATTGTAAAGCACAACATCACTTGACCGCATTGCTTAACAACAGCAGTCCAGGCAGTCAGATTGCCATTGTAACCCCAAGATGTATGTGGGTCATTAAGTGAAAAGCAGAGTCCCAAGTGAGGAGTGTGGCGTTGCCACACGAACATGGAGAAAGCCTGATGCAAGCAGCATGTGAGTTACTGCCATGCAGCTCAAGCACAGGAAAACCAAGGAGGCAAGAACATAGATGTGCACTAGTACAGGAAGGCCAAGGGAAGGAGAGATCAGTGCAAGTATGGAAGGCTGAAGAAAGGAGGGCATAGATCCATGTGAGTGTAGGGAAGTGTGCTCAGGAAGACCAGGGGGCTGGATGGGCAGGAGACTTAACCAAAGTGATTTATGACCTTCCCTGCCTGCTTCCCAGTTGACTTTTTCCTGGGAAGTGAGCAAGGAAAGTTGCAAATGAAGATCATGTACCTGCAGGACCCTGCAACCATTGTAAGTTCGATCTGGTTGCCAAGTTGCCAAGTGCCTGAATTGTGATCACATGGGTATGCTGCAACGGCTGGATCTCCAAGGACCAATCGTAAATTCCATTCGTTCCTAGCACTATCAACTTTGTACAGTCACTGAACAAGAGGTCATTAAGTGAGGACTGCCTGTGTACAGTACATTGCTAATCAGTGTGTTGTTTTCTTATTTACCAGGAAGAATAAAGCTCGTTATTAATCTGGCTTGATTAGACCACTTTCTCTGTTCTATATAGACAATGTGGAGGAGGGGGGGAAGGTTCACTAGTTAATATAGTCTTCCGTTTTTCAAATAACTCTTTGCTTAATGGGACCTCATTTGTGAAGATTACAGTTGTGATAATCAAACTGCAGTGTAACAAACATTTTAGCTTTCTCCCCACTAAGTTTGTGTTCCTGGAATTGAAGGTCAGAAGCAGAGGTCGGCTGCTCCAGGGTCAGACCGGATTGGCCAAACCAGTAGTAGCGGTGGCGGGAGGCTCCACCCACCCATCCAGATGCTTCTGCACTTATGTAGAAGCATTGCGCGCAAGCAAATCGGTAGTAAAATATTTGGAAACCCAACACTGTTCAGAAGCCCCACTTTCCCAATGTGTGGGGGCTATGGTGGCTCACAAGGTAAGGCCCTGAGCTTGTGCTCCGCTGAGGTCGGCAGCTCGGTGGTTGGATTCCCATGAGCGAATAAACCACGTAGGGACAGGAAAGGAGCCTCCCCTGATTGCCTATTCCCTGGCTAACATGTGCCATATACTAAATAAATAAATAAATAAATTCTCAAATGTGTTTGATGGAAGCATGGTATATGGTTCATGTTTTAAATTGTAGGGGTGAAATGAGTGTGGAAAGAAAAGACAATGGGCAAAAGCCACAGAGATTCTTTGTTTTGTAGAACACAAGGGAGAAAGACAGCCTGCTGCCTTGAGGTTGTTGTGATCTAGTAGGATGGAATTTAAAAAGTTGCACGCCTGACATGGTAAATTTGCACACAACCAGGAAATTATCACTATAGTAAAAGATGTGCTAGCATCTCCTGCTTCTCTAAAGCCTTGTTCCAGGATAACATATCCTATTATTTTCCTTCACTCCTGGTGTCTTGTGTGAATGTGAGTGAGTAAAAAGAGTAGCAAAGTTACTGGGAGTGAGGCAGAGATAAACATTAGAATGACAGAAAGGGTTAGAGCAGTGATGGCGAACCTATGGCATGGGAGCCACAGGTGGCACACAGAACCATTTCTTAGGGCATGGGAGGCGTTGCCCTGTCAGCACTAGCAAGCATGTGTGTGCTCTCCAGCTGATTTAGGCCTTCTTTTGAGGCTGTTTTTTGCCCTCTGGAGGCTTCAGGGAAACTCCTGAAGCCTCTGGAGGTGGGATGGGGAGGCTGTTTTCACCCTCCCCAGGCTCCTAGAAAGCCTCTGGAGCCTGGGGAGGGCGAAAAAAGCGTGCCAAAAGCAGGGGCTCACGCACATAACATTATGGGCGTGGCACGCCCATGCACGACCCCCCCTGTGCTCCCCCTGCTTTTGGCACGCGAGCCAAAAAATGTTAGCCATCACTGGATTAGAGTGTTCCAGTATTTGTCCTGCTCATACCTGAAATATTATCCCCTGATATCAAGGGAAAAAAACCCAGAGAATTTCTTTTGCTCCCCAACTTGTGATGTAGGGTGTAGTATATACATGGTAGTCTAAACATTCATGGCATGGATCATACTGAAACATAATTTATAGGATAACCTCTGAAATTTGCACATTCCCTCTCCCTGTGAAATCTATTATTTTGCATGATAAATTCTCCTTATAGCCTTAATGTGAGAGCAGCTATTCAGTCCTGCGGTTATGATACTTACAATACTCCGTGGAGAATAGGTTGTAAGAGGTACTAGTCTTTCTGATTGTATAATCCCAAGAGAATTTGGCAGAAGAAATAAAAGTTTGCCGCTATATATAGGAAACTAGCTTTCAGCAACAAGGTTTTTTCCCCTCCTCATGTTTTCTAAAACTACAGTAATGCCATTCACGGGATTGCAGTTATAGCATGTGCAATCTTTAACAAACAAAACTAGGTCATCCATACAGAAAACAAAACGTAAAGAAATCCAAAAGTCTGAATCCAGATTTAATGCTCTGTAAATGCTTAGGAAGATAGAGAAAAAGTGGGAAGGTTGTTGTTGTTTTTTTGTTGTTTTTTTGCAGATTCCAAGTTTCTTATGCTGCTTAATAGCAAATTGAAGGAATGCTTTAGAATCAGGAGAAAGATAATCCTGGGATCTACAGCATTAGCGTAAATGATCAATGCTCTGCTCTTTCAGTGTATAGACTTTTTTGTTTTGGTTGTAGGTTTACAAAGGGGAATAACCTTTCATCCATTCTTATGGCAAAATTCAGTCAATAAATACGATTGTTCACATACAGAACAATGTTATGGTGCCATCAATGTTATATAACCTGCATTAGGCAGTCTCAATATATCAGAGAATTACATCACAAAAGTCAACTGTAGGGGTGGAAGCAAATGAAGTTAAAATGCTTTATAGTTGCAGTCTTCCAAATTAGCCTGTTTAGTGTTTATTTATGGATAAAAGATCGGTCTTCCGATTTGGCATATTAGTTCCTAATGTTCAAAATCTTTTGTCATCTGTTTCTTTTTATTTTTCCACTGAATATCATCGGGTCACCCAGTAAGGCACTGAGACAAAAATGAATTTGTCTATGTCATAGTATTCCATTTTTGTAGCCGATTTAAATGCAGAACATTTTGCTCTATGCCGTACAATCAAATAGAATAGAATTTAACTGCTGGGGAAGCTGTTAGTGATACATAAGCTGTTTCTGGAAAGTCTTTAATCCTCATTTGAATCAAGGATGACACCCAGTGGCCACACAGGTTCATTCCAATGTATAAATGGGGAAGATGATTTCATTTCTTTTTTCTTTTAGAGATCTTTTCGAGAAATAATTAAATACCTCTTCCCCATGAACTCCCTATTGTCATTTAAATTGTTTAATCACTTTTTTTCACATTGTGGCTCACATGAGGCTAACATTTCCCATTGCCATAGAGATTTTTTTGAAAATCCCTCTTTCATATTATTGATATTTCAGAAAAGTAATTCATCTGAAATTTATTAAATTACAACAAGTGCAATCAGTGTAGCCATATGAATCCCTATTCTTCTCAGTAATAAAGGGCACTAAAACTTACTAAGTTTTATCAAGATAAATTAGGATGCATTCTCAATCCCTAATATCATTTGTCCTGCTTTTGAAAATTGTTACAGTAGTTTCACATTATTCCAAAGGTAAAACCATAAATAACAAAAGCACTTATATGCTTATGTGCATATTGCTTTACAGCCCTCTCTAACAGTTTACAATGTAAGCATATTGCCCTACAATAATCTGGGTCCTCATTTTATCGATCTCAGAAGGATAGAAGACTAAATGTCCTGAATATTAATATATTTTAAACTTTGAACTTGTTTTACAACTCTTTGAATCACTTTTGAGATAATGGTAGATAGTTGGTAGGTGTAAATAGCATGAGACAAAACAAAGGCTGGAAGACAGGAAATGTAAGGCAATACAGAAATCTGTGATCAATATTGCTTTCAACATTCTAATATAACATACCAGACACATTGCATCTAGAGTTCTAAAATCTGTAGACTGTTGAAATATTTGTGATTGTAAGCTTCGGCTCAGCAATGTTTTCAAGGATCTGATCCCCATCGTGCAATCTTAAACAAAGCCTGGATGGGAAAGCACATCCATCACACACACACACACAACACATACACAGAGAGAGGGAGGCATTCTTAAATATACTTGCTAAGTTCTAAGGGACACGGTAGCTCTGGCTAAGACGCTGAGCTTGTCATTCAGAAAGGTTGACACTTTGGCGGTTCAAATCCCTAGCGCTGCGTAACGGAGTGTGCTCCCGTTACTTGTTCCACCTTCTGCCAACCCAGCAGTTTGAAAGCATTTAAAAATTCAAGTAGAAAAATAGGGACTACCTTTGGTGGGAAGGTAACAGCGTTCTGTGCACCTCCGGCGTTTAGTCATGCCAGCCACATGACCACAGAGACGTCTTCAGCCAATGCTGGCTCTTCGGCTTTGAAACGGAGATGAGCACCATCCTTCCCCATATGTGCAAGGGGAACCTTTACCTTTACCTTAAGTAATTGGAGATTTCAACAATATATTAATTAATATATTCAAAGCCACCAAAACATTAACCAAACTTTTATGGTAGAATGTCTATGGAGATTCTCAATCATCCAAGTCATGGCTGTCCAAAAAGTGCTTTATCAGTTAGAACTGAAGAAGCTTCTTGGATGAGAAGCAAAATGTTTTCAAAGAAAAAAAAACCCAAGCAAGTCCAGTTGACTTTTGGAAAAGTACATTTGGGACTATTTTGGTAGAAGATCAAAACAAAATAACACTCATCCTAGAATTTAACATGAAATATCTTATTATAGAAACTTAGCTCTAGATTATCAAGAAGGGTCAGAGATGAGGCAACATTCATATAATGTTTGGAGGCCGTACGGATCTGGATGGGTAGTAACAAACTCAGGCTCAACCCGTCCAAGACTGAGTGGCTGTGGCTTCCAGCGCCCCGTTTCAGCCAGATTATTCCAATTCTGACCATTGGGGGCGAAACACCGGCACCCGTGGAAAGGGCGTGCAATTTGGGTGTCCTCCTAGACTCCCGGCTGTCTATGGAGGACCATGTGGCAGCCGTGGCCAAGGGAGCGTTCCATCAGGTACGCCTGATGCGCCAATTGCATCCCTTACTGGATCGGGGAGCCTTACGCACAATCACTCAAGCACTCGTCACGTCTCGACTTGACTATTGCAATGCTCTCTACATGGGGCTTCCTTTGAGATGCACCCGAAGACTACAGTTAGTCCAGAATGCGGCCGCGCGGATAATTACGGGAGCACCCAAACACTCCCATATAACACCTGTCCTGCGCAAGCTCCACTGGCTTCCTGTGGTCTTTCGGGTGCGCTTCAAGGTCCTAACAACCATCTTTAAAGCGCTCCATGGCTCGGGACCTAGTTACATGCGAGACCGTCTCCTGCCCCATACATCCCTTGGACCGGTACACTCCCACAGGGAGGGCCTCCTCAGGGTGCCGTCGGTCGGGCAATGCCGACTGGCGGCACCCAGGGGGAGAGCCTTCTCTGTGGCAGGCCCAGTCCTTTGGAATGACCTGCCCCCTGAGCTCCGTACCGTTTCTGACCTCCGCCTCTTCCGCAAATGTCTTAAGACTCACTTCTTCCAACTAGCCGGTCTTGCGTAACCCAACACCGCCAGTTTCAAATAGGGATTTTAATATGGTTTTAACACAGGCCCTTAATATATCTGTATGTATGTATAATTGATTTAATTCTCTGTTCGCCGCCCCGAGTCCCTTTGTGGTGAGATGGATGCGGGTTATAAATGTGAAAAATAAATAAATAAATAAATAATGTGTGAGGTGATTCTAGATATGAGGCTTCTGCAAATCAGTCCTGATTTGATTTGAGTTTGAAATTCAACACCAACCTGATTTAATTCAAGCTACTTTATTCAGTTTTTAAAAATATGTCCATAGGCTATAATGCGAAAGCATCCAAAAGCCTGCAGCTGCCTCATTTTTGGCAGAATGGGATGCAAACAGCAGAGATAGCTGTTTTAGAGGACATTAACCCTGCTAAGTTTCATTTGGTTAATTCTCACTGCAGTACGTTTTTCAAGCGGAGATGAGGAAAAAACAGCGTAGATGTGCTAAACCAGTTGCTGTATCCCAACCTCAAAATAAACATTTCTCAGAGTTTTAGGAGTCCTAAGTTATCTATTTGCCTTTTTGGGAAACAGACTTGGCCTGATATTGAAATATAGTCACTCAATCACTCTTGGGGACACACAGCTTTGTTGCCTTGATCAGGTGGGTATCGAGAGCACTGGCAAAGCTATTTGGCAAAGGTGATCCTTCCCAAGGAAGATCACCCCTGTCTCCCTTGACTAGGATGCCAGGCCAGGTAGAGCACATTGGCAAAGCGTAGCTCCTTCTGAAGAAGTACCCTTAACTTTCCCTTGAGGAATAGTGTAGTTATGCTGTAACTGAGTCACTTGTGTCACACTTGGAGGACTGGCAAACTTGAGCTTTCTCCTGGAAGCAGTAACACTTAGATCTATATACCATTTCACACTGCTTTACAGCCTTTTCTAAGCAGTTTACAGAGGCAGCATATTGCCCCCAACAGTTTGGGTCATCATTTTACCAAGCTTGGAAGGATGGAAAGCTGAGTCAACCGTGAGTGGGCAGGATCAAGCTCTTAGCTGTGGGCAGAATTAGCCAGTAATATTGCATTCGAATCATTGCAGCCCCATGTCTATTTGTAATCAACTTGGATAGAATGTCAATCTTGGGCAAGGCATATGCCAAGCTTATGTCTTATGGACGTGGATGTAGAGTGTTGGCTTGCTAATATTTGACTGTGTTAGGAGAAGCAGTGGGATTCAGTGTCACAAAGATAAGCTGATGGGAAAAGAGGGCAGCATAGAGAAAGTGGCATTTGAAACTTTGCCATTCAACTATTGTTAAGCCTAATGCATATTTGCCCATATATCAAGAGGCTTTTATTTGTCATAATTATGCAAAGATCAAAAGTAAGCTCTTATTCCAAAATGGATATTATCATATTGATCAGCCTTCTGTCCGTATTTGGAGTGCTGAGAGCTGAACTCCCATAAAGGTACTCCTTGGCTTATGACAATAATTGATCCCAAAATTTCTGTTGCTAAGCAACACAGTTGTTAAATGAGTTTTGCCCCATTTTACAACTTTTCTTGCCACAGTTTTTCTTGCAGTTGTGAAGTTCGTTGAATCTGCCTTTCCCATTGACATTTCTTGCCAGAACATCACAAAATGTGATTCCTTGACCTTGGAACACTGCAACTGTCATAAATATTAGTTAGTTACCGAGTGTCTGAGTTTTGATCACATGACCATGGGGATGCTACAAAAGCTGTAAGTGTGACAAATGGTCATAAGTCATGTTTTGCACTGCTGCCGTAATTTTGAACAGTCACTAACTGAATTGTCATAAGTCAAGGTCTACCTGTAATGTGAGAGAATGGAAGGAGCGTATTCCAAACTGACAAAAGACAGGGCAGTTGTTGTGGCCCACCAGTGGCCATCAGAGCTGGCAGCAGATATGGACATTGAAAAGGTTGGGGAGGAACAAGGGCCAGTCCTGGAGTCTGGGGAAGGCTCTGACGAGGGCTCTGCATCGGAGGCAGAGATGAGGCTAGAGCTGTATGCCACTTATTAGCTGCCTTCGGAATCAGACATCAGTGAGGCAGACGAACAGCTGGAGCCTGTTTCCAGTGTGCGCATGCGCAGAGTTGCCGGACAAAAGGACAGCTATGAAACAAGGGTCCACTTGGGAGTAAGGCCACAGGTGGATGGTGAATGGCCCCTCCCATAGGGAATCAAAGAGGAGCGAAAGGGGAGGGGTGTTTACAGGAGACAATTAGTTCATTCCTGCATTCTTGCCAAGTATTGTGGCGTCTGAAAAATATTGTCCTGGCCACTCTCCAAGCCTGATAAAGGTTGGTAATTGTGAACTCTCTTGAAGACTGTAGGCCGGGACTTTGCTGGAGAGGAATTCACTGTAAATTAAATAAAAGGGGTTTATCAGGATGAGGACTTGGCTTCGTGCGCTGGGGAAGCCTACGTCAGAACAGCAGTTTAGTATGGGAGTAGAAAGGGTGACAGTGTTTCTTTCCTAGTAGTTCCAAGACTGCGTTTTAGAGTGCCACTACTCTGTTTTAATTTGGCAGGATTTCCAACTATAGGCAAGGAACAATAAAGGAAACCGCTTAGAAGAATCCCAAGTTGTCTTTTTTGTTTTTGGGAGCTTGACACATTGCATGAAGAGAATCCATCCATGCCATTAGGATAAGAGAGAGAACAACCAGCCCTGAAGAAGTTAATGCAAGAAAGTGAATGAAGCCCAAAGCAGTGTTAGTCCTGACATCCCAGAAGAGCTTCTGTTAAGCAGGGAGTTTAAGGAGCTGATAAAAACTCCAGTAGTTTTACAAGTTGCTGATTACCTTTTGAGACCCTGATGTCTTCATTATTTAGGTGGGCTTCCTGCCTAATTTTAGATCACTTCTCATCAATTAAGCACACACAATGTAAAGTGTGTGTGTTGGGGGGGGGAAGAAGCATAAATACCTGCATTGCTTTGAATATTTGAAAATTGGATAGCACCTGATCATAGACAAAACAATAAGTATCATTATATAAAAGACTGGAAACCTCATGTGGACTCTGCTGAAAATAGAAAAAAATGACGGTGATTTATGGTTTTGCTGATGGAAAACGGTTCACTATGCGAAGAAGGGAACCCTGCAAAGTTATCTTAAAGAGGGATAATAAGTTTATAATTAGTATAAAGAAGATCAGAAATCACTTCTTTATATATCTTTCTCATCTTTTTTCCCCGCAATTCCTTTTTGTTTTCTATTAATTTTTCTTAATATATTTTCACCCAAAATTCCCAAGAAAAATTGTCCTTATAGGCTTCTTACTGAATTTTTTAAATAAAAGTTAAAGACTGATACAAACTTACATAAAGTAAAGAAAAAGAAGGAAAGCAAAGAAAAGCAAAATGCAAGAAAAAATATTGTAGAAAAATATGAAGAAAGAAAAATAGTAACTTCCAATTCTAAAATTATATTTTAACTTCCCTCTCTAGAGTTATCTCATAGTACTATTTGTCCCATAATCCATCCTGTCTAATCATCAAAACCATAAATTACAAGTTCATTTTTTCATGTTGTGCAAAAAGTCCATTAGAGGTTTCTAGTCACCAATGTGTAGAAAATTTATCTAATCAAAGAAATGAATTATCCATCTCAAGATCTGTCAATTCCACCAACCATTCCCTCATAGTGAGTAGTTTTAATCTTTCCATCCCTATGCACATAATAATCATGCTGCAGTAATAATATATTGAAATAATCTTCCATGGCTTTTATTTTATCACTTTATCCATTAGCCCTAATAAGACGAGAGCTGGCTTCATTTGAACATTAACCTCTAAAATTCTTATTATCAAAATATATATTTGAATCCGAAATGTTTTAGCTTTTTTTACATGTCCACCAAGAATGATAAAATATTCTTACATGTTGTTTGCATTTCCCACATACATTTGAAGTACCTTTATACCATCTATTGAATTTCTCAGAAATCGTATAATAACAAGATATCGTTTTATAAAAATTCTCTTTAAGATCAACACAATGTAAATTTCAACTAACCACCTGTTTTTCCATTGGTCAATCTGTATATTCTAACCAAAATTCTTACCCTACTACACATCATATGCTTTAACCTGTTCTTCCCCCATTTCAAATTTCAACAAATGTTTATACATTTTAACAATCATATCTTCACTATCAGTACACTGATATGGAGCAAATGAAATTATTTCTGTTAGCTTCATACATAAATCTTTTAATCTATTTTGAATCTTTCTGATAACTGTTATTGGGAAAACCATTACCAATTATATCCTTCTGCTATTAACTGCTCCTTTAATAAATTAGTAATAAATTGTTGCAAAAGGTGAAGTTCCTGGGACACTGCAAACATTACAAATGCATGCCAGTTGCCAAGCATACAAATTTTGATCAATGACCATAGGGATACAACAATAGTCATGTGTAAAACATCATAAGTCACTTTTTTCAGTTCCATTGTAACTTTGAACAGTCACTAAAGGAATGTTTGTAAGTTGAGGACTACCTGTAAATCAAATAAATCTATAGCAACCCTTTCACACAGAGGTAGGCAGGTCATGAAATAATATTTTTTTTGCCCTCTGTATTGATTTCATGGGAACTAAGCCTCTGAAGATTTCACCAACATATGAGGAGTAAAATTCCCAACTCAAAGTATTTGGAAAATGAAACAATGTTAATGAAGCATTTGCAAAGGCTGGTGAATCTCAATACACGCACACACCACACCCAAGTAACGTAAAAGCATAGTTTTATAATCATCCTACACCCATCAGTTTACACCACATTATTCCTTTCCAAGCCCAGTTGATAATCCCAGTCTGGTCACATGTTTACCGACTGCCTATAATCTAATATACCTAAATATTTAAAGTTAGTTAAGACCTTATTGTCACCCAAACTTGCTAAGCATTCACACACATCCCTCACGTCTCACTTATTTGATATTCCCCTATCACAGGGGTGTCAAACTCAAGACCCATGGGCCAGATTTGGCCCACAGGGTGCTTAAATCTGGCCCACGAGGCCACCCAGGCCCTCATCAATGAAGGGCCTGCCCCTGGTGACTGACAGCAAAAACGGAGCTAGGGAGGACCTCCCGAACTCCATTTTTGCCCACAGAGTGCTCGGGCCACCCCTGACATGACATCAAGCTGGTCACACCCATCCTGGCCATGCCCACCCAGCCCCCTAATGTTAAACACAATCCTGAGGCGGCCCTCAATGAAATAGAGTTTGACACCCTTGCCCTACCGATTCTTTTGTTTCACAAGAATTGCAACACAGCCATGGAAAAGTACATTGATCAAGTGAAAGAAACATTTGAGAGAGAGAAACGTCAAAGTAGGTTTGAGTTAGAGACATTCTCAGTCTTTCCCAAGATTGGCTTGACTATTTTCTTTGTTTGTGGAGGCTTGAGGACAGCTAAAAATGCTACAGTGTATTGAATGCTCTAGAGAGGCCTTTTCTTGAAAGTTAAGGCTTATGGGAAATTATCAGCAATACAATTGAAAAGCAAATTCAAACATGGCTGTACCTTGGATATGTTCATAAGCTATATGCTAGTCTAGATAATGGAAAATTACAGCTTATTATATTATTCCCTACAAACTCATTCATGAATTATGTACAGTATTTCCTCCCACATACTCATGACAAAACCATTCAAGTCCACCATTGTAGTGTGTTAAGGAAAATTGAAGGAGGATTTGATTCAGGATAGAATAGCTGACTTTTATATGGATTAGGAAACACATTCCTAACACCGTTTTTGATAAATACAACCATTTCTCTTTTTGCCGCCACTTAAAAGACAAGCCAGAGCTGAAACGCCTGGCTTCTTTTCAAAACAGTAACAAAGAATTTTGCATGTAGCATCCATAAAGTATACAAAAATGAGATGAAAAGTTTTATTTCAGAGTGTACAGCAATGTAACTTTTTTCAGATTTCTTCTTATCACTAGCAAACAGCAATTATTTTTTTAAAAAGGGGGCAGATATAAAACTAGCAGAGACAACCAAATTCTAACCGCATTTACAAACTCTGCTAACAGGAGGCAGAGCTTATTTCGGACTGCAGCTATGGTAAGATTTTGCATAAAGAAAGCAAATGTGCCTGCTGATCGGCTAACCATTTCTTATGCATTTGTGATAAAATAATGTTAAAATGTTCATCAGTTGTTGTTATTTCACATTTTACCCCAGCTTCTTAAAGCACCCTTGACTACATTCCAGAATAAGCTAGTTTTTGCTGCCAAATAAAGAAGGGAAAGCATTTTAAGTGCCTCTAGCTCATTTCAAAACCAAAAGTTAAAACTTCCCCTGAGAAGAGGCAGTTTAGGAATAAACCCTTTGGCTAATTAGGTTTAATGGGACATTGTCTTGGGAGATGTGATTTATTAAGCCAGTCTAGGCACACAATAGGCCTGCAGGGTTCAGTTTGTGCATTCTCTAACTGAATGGCAAATGTCCAAGCAGTTTTTTAGAATATATCATTAAGGTTCATTAAGAGAATGAAGGACAAACTACACGTTACAATCACAGGTCTGTAAACCTTTGGACTTGAGAAGCATACTTAGGAGGTTGAGATATTGAATGAAGACATGGGGAGAAAGGAACACCATACATCCTTTTTTACATTAAATCACAAATCCACTAGTTTTCACCATTACCATCAAGTTTCATCATTATATTCCTTTTCATATAACATAGACTTTCTTTATGAAAGCTGACCCTCTTCTTTTTTTTTTTTTTCAAATGTTTGGCTAAGATGTTTTCTTAAAAGTTCGTTACACTAATCAGGAGATTACTTGTAGTAGATAATAATATTTCATGTTTGCCGCATCAAATACTATTTAAAGATTTTTAAAAATGGCACATGGAATCTATACAACTTTGGGATTGTTTTCTGAGAGATTTGAACAGTTCTCTTACAGAAAAGAGGTATAACATACCACGCTTCCAAAGATTAGTATACCCTTATCGTCATGTGGAATGGAAATATCTTTGGACATTGATTCTTCATTGGTGTATTTTTCCTCAATGTCAGATGCTTTCTTTGGGGAAGGATAACAAGGGCAGAAATGCCTTAAAGTCGAGTGTTGATTGTTTACTTGTCAAAATAGACTCACTTCAAGGGCCCTTTCTTAAGTACCTATCTGCTTTCCTCTAAGGTTACACAGGATGTTTAGTCATGCAATGAGTCATCAAACACATCGTTTTTTTATGCTGAAAACAATTAGCCACTAATAGAAGCGAATAAACCTTTTATGTCCCCAACGTGTAGATTTTCCATCCGCTTCTGTTCAGTATCACCACTGAGCAACAGCTCCTCTTTTTATGAAATGCATAGACAATAACTCAGAGAGTGCATAACCCTTTTGTGAAGTTATTACAGACTATGTAAGAATGCATGACTGAGAAAGTGTTTAAAGGAAGCCGCAAATTATCTAGAGAATTGAATGGGTTAGTGTAACGCTCTAAAGCACACTAAAGCAGGAAGGCAAGATCGTTTTAAAACATCTATTTTTAAACTGGTGTGGTCTTTTTCAGGATAGTTTAAAAAGTATGGCTAGCTATGTGATTACATATCAAAGACAAAATGAGGGTAAATTTACATATTCAGACAATAGCTGTAAGAGTCAAATTGATAATAAGCAATTAGTGACTTACTGCTGCATCATTGTGCGCACATTTCTGAGATGTGCTGGCTGAGTTTTAGGCTTTCTTCTACAACCTTTGAGGCTTTTCCAGGTGCACCTAACATAGCTCTTCAGCCATATTTCTTCCCATTTCCAACACCATCAAAGGACAGTATGTAAAAAGCAGGTGACTAGTAGTGACTGGAAATAGAGGTAGGAAAGTATCATGTTGTTCACATTTGGTCATTTTATCTTGACTTAAATGGATGGAAATATAATTCAGCTGTGTGGAAAGGTTCTTAGAATTGTACATATTTGACTTGGAAATGGAGTGTTGGGGATAATTTCTTAAACTTGTAAGTTTCATGAACTTTGTGAAACCAGTTCAGTTAACCCCGAGATTGAGTGATGTGTATAGCACAAAGCATAATTGTCAAAGTAGTTTGTACTAAAGAAGTAAATTGCCCCATATATCATTCTTCATAAATCACTTGGGTTAGTTCCAACAGGCAACTGTACTTTCCTTAATGCATAAACACATTTTAAAGTTTCCATAAAAGTGGCCATTTTGTATTATACTGTACAGTGGCCATTTTGTGTTATAACAATACTTTACAATTGGGTCTGCATAAAATTCAGTTTTGCTAAGTTTCTGTTACGAAAGTGGATTTTACATTGGAAGTTTTGCATTTCAAGTGGAATGGCTTGTTTGTTTATTTAGGACCTCACCATACATATATAAGGAATTATAATGGTTTGCACCATAAATAATTACATTTAGAGTCAATTTCCTCACTGATAAATTGAGAGGAAACCTTCAAATAAGATTAGAAACAATTTTAATAGTGCTAGGATTTAAAGACAAAAATGATGCGTTGGGATTGGAGCATATTCCCGAGATCTTTTACTAAAGGAGGAAAAAAAACCAAGTACAGACACCCATTCTAATCTTATTTTGTAATTATCAGATAGGCAACTGTGGTTACTTTCTCTTCCTCGTCCAAAGGAAAATCTGCCACTATATAGAATTACGGAGGGCCAGAAAGGTTTGGTCTTGCAAATGGATATAACAGAATAACAGAGTTGGAAGGGACCATGGAGAACTTCTAGTCCAACCCCCTTTTCTATACAATTCTAAACAAATAGTTGTCCAATCTCTTCTTAAAAACATCCACTGATTGGACTATTTCCACCTAGCATATTTTTCAGCAATGGGAAATAATTTGAATGTTGAATATGATCTGGAACTCTTTTGGTTGCTTCCTGTTGCATATTTATGGATGTTTTTCCAAGAGTTCTTAGCTCTAAACCCAAAGATGATATTTGTAAGAAAGTAAACCAGTCTTGTTTTCTGAAATTTTAGCTGCTTACCTGGATAGAAAAATGTGTTGGTTTGTTTCTTCTGCAATTGAAAGTTATTTAACATTATTCCTTCACTGGGGGTTTGCCAAAAGATACACTCCTTCAAGGCTCATTCAACAAATGAAGGAAGATAAAGTAAGAAAGTGCTAAGATTTGCTTGAAAACAGAAACTGTATCTTAGAAAGGGCATTAAGAGCCTATGCATTGTCTTAAATCCATTTGAACACTTTTCAAAACATAATCATATTTTCATCCCACCCACTTGCAAGATATTGTGTTACTATTTTTCACCGTGATGGCCCTGTTCAAATATATTTAGAATAATGAGCATTAAGGATATTATCCAAACATGCATACATTGGCTCCCAGTTAAATTTCCCAAGGAAAACAGAAAGATTGAACTGTTATTTACTCTAAAGTATTTGTGGCTGTCTTCCTCTTTCCTTCCTTCTAATGGAAATGAATATCATAAATCCAGCTGATAGAAATAATATATGGGTCCTCTGCAATGATAGGCAATCGCAAGTTGATTTAACAGCCTTAATTCAACTTCATTAGCCTTGCGGGAGGAGCTTTGGTAAGAGCTCTTCTTCAGATTTAATTTAGACTTCAACTCTTTGTGGGCAGCTCGTGCTTTTCCTCCTCCAGTTCTCGGTGAATGAAATTACCACTATCTTCACAAATGCCAGAGGCTTCTAAGAATTCAACAAGCCCTGATTGGATTCTCAGCCTAATAGCCATTTCTCTTTCACATACTCCGAGCACAAAAAAACTTGTATCTTGTTATAAAAGTGAACTCAATCTCCTTTTGTTTTGACCTGGAGGGGTAATACAGAGGGACATGTTCAGAGATTGGTGAATTCCCAACTGAATGGAATATAAAAGACTAACAAGGGGGAAAAAATCAATCTTTAAGGGAGACGCGAGCTGAGGTCTTGTCTTCAGACTTCTACCAGTGCTAAATTACCTTGGATTTGGCCGGCAAAATGGCTTAAGTTTGTTTTCTTGCTTTTTGTTTCATAAATACAAAGTGAGTTACCAAAACTCTTTAATTAACTGAATGGGAACAACAATTAATATATAAAAAAAGATGAAATGAAAGGGATTTTTTGGGGGGCGGGGGGGAGATAACTACTTAAATTGTGATATTTTCATATAAGATAAGGTTGGTCTAATGGTTAAGGCACTAGTCTAGAGGGGAGTCCCACCTCAGACAAGAAAGCCAGCAGGGTGACTTTAAGCCAGTAACTCTCTCTCAGCCCAAACCATGTCACAAGTTTGTTGTGGTAGGGAAAATGGGAGGAGGAAGGAGTATTAGATATATTCACTGCCTTGAGTTATTTATAAAAATAATAAAGCTAGAATAAGAAAAAAAACCTCAAAATTGTGACATTTCCATACAACACAGACAAGGTAGCCTAGTTATGATTGTCATTGCATTATAATATAATGTAATATTTTAGGGTTACATTATATTAGTCTTAACTTCACCAACCTTGTTTAATAGCATTAAAAAAAAGGCTATAGCTAATATTTCTATTTGCATTTCCATTATTTTTAAGTTTTTCACAAAATCAGACAAATAATAAACTTTTCATAGGACTGTTGGATATGTGCTATGATTGGGTAGCAATTCTATCCGTAAATAGAATAGGATTGATAATTAGACAGCATTTGCACGTAGCTGAAAAGGGCAAGGGAAGAATATAGTGTGGATCTTGTACCTTAGCAATAAGAAATGAAATGAAACTTGACATTTAAATTCTTTCAGATACATAGTCCTTATAACCACATGACTAATCATTAGCCACAAGATGCCTAACAGCATCTAATTATTTTAATACTAAATACTCCATTCAAAGGGTATGTACAACACAGATATTTTCCCAGGATATTTTTCTCCTTATATTGTTGGAATAGTTGTGCAGTGTGGATTAAAATTAAGAAACAGATTGTGATAAAAGGGAGAAGAAGAAGAAAAACCTGAATATATACACTACAATTGAAATGGAAAGATGGTGAGAAATGGCCAGCCACTTAAAACCGTATGGTGGCACCTTTTACAGAAGATCTGTCTGACTTGGAAAACATCATGCAAATACCTATGTCTTTCACTTTTTTTTAAAGAGAGAGAGAGAGGATACTGAGTGTAGAAAGGATGTGCCTTCTTCCCTCTGTAGAACACAGATTTACCCCATGATTTTTCAGGTTATAAATTATAAATGTGCAGTGTCCTCATCTGTTATTCAGCAGCCTGGGCCAAAGGATGCAGGGGGCGGGGGTCTCTCTTCCTTTCTGTTCTTTAAACCGGATCTCCTTTGATGTCTATACCACTTATACCCAGCAATCATTACATCCTACGCTCCAGCATCATTAATGCAACTACAAACGAAACAAGTCAAGTTTTGAATACCCAATGTTTTATTCTAATCACACAGATGTGAAGGGAAAACTGAACTAAGTATAAAAATAAAAAATACTTCTGGATGGGATTGCTCCTTGGAGTAATTCTGCTTGAAAGCAAAGGGAGAGAGATATTGCCCTTGTGGGCATGAGCTTGAGAGTCTTCAAAATCTTCCGTTTTCTCATCTCTCGATTTGCAAAAGGGAGCATATTCGGAAGGTAAAAACCGGGCCTCTGAAATATGTTTCACAATTTCTGTGTTTGTGTCTCCTCTGCCTTGATGTCGGACAAGGAACTGTGTTAACTATCCTCAAGGGTTACCTATAATCATTGCATTTTTATGATTTATATCCTGCCTTTCTGGCAAAGTTATATAGGGCTTTCTTTTTTCCTTATATAATAATGGCCCTTAAGCCTCACTCTTTGCATTTTACTAGGGCAGCTCCTTAAAAGTTGAAATTACAATTAGCCAAATGAAAACAAACATTTAAATTACCAAGAAAAAAAGAATAATATAAAATTGGTATGTTGAAATAATAACAAACAAAAAGCCACACCAAACTAATTTTATAGAGGACTGAGGAAGAAATGCAGGATGCTAGATGCTTGATGTTTGATAATAAAATCTAATGTACTATGTACTGTACATCAAGTGCCTTGCTGATAGGTCATCTATCAGTCTTAAATTACCCAGTATCTAAAACTCTGCAAACGCTTAATGCCATAATTCAGAACCCCATTGAAATTATTTGTCAGAATTATATTTAAGCGCTCTCTCTCTCTCTCTGTCTGTTTGTCTGTCTGTCTCTCTCTTTCTCTCTTCATCAGTCAGCATCAATGGCTATTATAAATCTGACAAAATTTGCAATACACACCTGACTCAAAAGAAAGTTCAACTTTAAAACCTTGAGCAAAAAATGAATCTGGCTTTCCTTCAACTCATCACTTCAGTCCCTAAATTCCTTCATAACTTTGCATGAAATAATAGCAAACGTAGATACACAGAAAAGATGGAAAGTAACTTTCTTAGACTTTTTTGTATGTTGGTGGAGGTGTTTTTTTTTTTTTTAGACTTGCAAGTACTGAATGCATAATGCAGTTTGCTAACTATCGGGCCCCACATGCTATCTCTGGCATAAAAGGAAGTTATGAAAACGTAGCATTTCAGGAGTGGAAAATTATCTGGTATCTAGGAGCACACTTAATGTGAGCCACCTACCAATTGTGGCCTGCAGAACACAAGAGTGAGACTGTATCATTCATGGGCGGGACCATATTTCCAGGTTGGGGAAAGACTTTTTTTACCTTTTTAAAAAAATACACCTAATTTTCTTTAGAGCTTATACCCCTCTAGTTTTAGTTCTTCATTTATTTTATGTTAGAAAATCACATTGTTGAATTTTGTATCAGTGTAAATTCTGAGGGTTCTATAAGGGATGTGAAAGCTTCAGTGGTTTGTCCTTTCTGCAAAGCAACAAGTAGCTTGTTCATATCCTCCCATTTAAGCTGATGTTCAATTCTCACCACACCTGTTGCTCACAAATTTTACAGTAAACTTTCCTGTAGCATTGTCCCATATAATTTTAATGCTTCTTGTTTTATATATTTATAAAACCCTATTGCGAGTAGCCTTTAATACCTCGGCTATTTTGATTCTTAACAGGCTTGTCATTTGTGAGAAGCAGTATCGAGGCTAATTTTATGTTTCCCTTACCCCCATGCAAAACCAATACTCTTTTTAGATTACAGATTTTGCAGCCCCTTCCTAAGTCATCAGTATTTATACAGGCCATTAGGATGGAGGTAAATTAGACCCAAGTGAACCACTAAGGATAACTGGCTATAGCATCGGAAGTTATATCTCAGAAGTTCAAATGCAGCACTTTCCATATTTAGACCAAGTTAGGGACAGAATTACCATGAAGGGTTGCCATAAAATATAACTCCTGAAACTTTCTGTTTATAGTTTAGTTTTCAAGTTTCCCGAAGACTGCTACTGGATTGTTTTTGAGAAAACTGCCATAAGGACAAAGTATTTGTGTCTTATGCTCTTTATGGAAGAAAATGTGAAAAAACCATCTATTACCTGCTTTTTTCTTTCTTTCAACAAGGCTAGCAAGCTGGATACCTGCTTCAGTCCAATTATGTGCAAACGCAGACAGAACGTTTAGAGGAAAGTTCCAAATGTGTTTTTTCACAGGGCAACTGGACTTTCTGGTTTTTCTTTTGAAGACGTTTCGCTTCTCATCCAAGAAGTTTCTTCAGCTTCTTGGATGAGAAGTGAAATGTCTTCAAAAGAAAAACAAGGAAGTCCAGTTGCCCCGTGGGGGGGAAAAACATTTGGGACGACCATGACCTGGATGTCTGAGAATCTCCATAGACTTTTAGAGGGAAGAAGTCCCTTTTATCAATATCTTAAAATAGTAACTGTAAGCATAATCTCTGGCTTGATTCGGGTCAAGGCCAGGAATCTAATAAATAAGCAACAAACTGAAAGGAAAAGGCAAGTGACACACGAAGTGGAATCCAGCATTCCAAGCAGGGCACAGGAAGCTTAGATTGACAGTGCCAATGCTTGGAAAGCTCTTCTCAGAGGCCAAGATATCAGCCAGACTGAGCCTCCTCGTAGTTTGAGCCAGTTGAGTCTAATGGTTAATGTACCAGGCTAGGAACCAGGAGACTGTGACTTCTACTTATGCGTGAGGCAGGATTAGAACCCACAGTTTTCTGCTTCTTAGCCTGGTGCATTAACCTCTGTTTAATGTTCCAGTTTTGCCTTAGGCATGACTGCCAGGATAATTTTCAGCCAATCGCCAAGAGACGAGAGTTCTTGTCCCACCTTAGGTATGACTGCCAGTAGGATGACTTCGGGCTATCTCTCAGCCCAACCCACTTCACAGGGTTGTTGTTGCAGGGAAAACAAGAAAAGGAAGGAGTGTTAAATATGTTCACCGCCTTCCTTGAGTTGCTTAAGGGGAAGGGCTCTCTGTGTGGCGGGCCCAGCCCTCTGGAACGACCTTCCCCCCGACATTAGAACGACCACGGACCTCCGCTCCTTCCGTCTAAAATTAAAAACACATCTTTTCTGCTTGGCCGGCCTAGGGTAGTCTCTCTTCTATAGGGGTTTTAATATATTAATTTATGGGGAATCTTAGTATTTTAATGGGGAATTTTTAGCACAGGAATATCGTTTAATCTGTTTTTAAATATGTTTGTATATTTATTGTTTTTTATCCTCCCTGTGCACCGCTCCGAGTCCCTATGGGGAGAGGGAGCGGTCTACAAATTAATATTTATTATTATTATTATTATATTATAAAAAATAATGAAAGTGAATGGGAATCAGCATAAGAAAATCAGGAAAGTGAACTTTTTCTAAAGCGTTCTCTCTGCAAGATTAATGTTATCTTTGCCCTAGAATCAATACTGTCTTGTCTGCCCACAATATAAATGCTTTGAAATGTGTTTTTATTCCGAAACATAAAACACAGTTTGTTACTACAGCTAATCCTCAACTTAATCCTCAGCTGTAACTGAGCCCATAATTACAGTTGTTAGTCATGCCAGTAGTTTAGCAGGTCATCACATGACTGATTTTATAACCTTTTTGCAACAGTCATTAAGCAAATGTTGCAATCGTTATCCACAAGGGACTTTTTTTCCCCCTGGAAACCAGTGGTAAATGCCAGTATCGGGCAAAATATATATATATATATATATAAATTCTGTTCCCATTAACTGTAGGCTGTGGTAAATAGTCGTAAATGGAGGGTGGTTGCCGGGTGCCCAAAATGCATTTTTGTGATTCTGTGGCGGGGCATAGAAAGTTCAAACCTGGATCTTAAGTAGCCCTGGGGAGGTCTGTCACAATTTTGATCTGTTTGATCTGTAAGTTGAGGACTACCTGCCTGGTATCATGCCACAATAGCCATTTATAGCCTACAGCTATAGAGTAAAGCCTTTGAAAATAATGCAAGGGTCACAACCTTTACTTGATGTTTAATTGCAACATATAGCATACCTTAAAATTGGACGGAAGTTGTTAAACGTTTTGCACAGCATCAGAATCCAAATTTCAAGACATTTAATTTATTATTTTTGTATATTTAGTCTGACTATGGTAACCACATATAATTATTTTGTTAGTGTTTTCAGTAGAAATGTCAACAGCATCCATTATTTTATTGATTGATTTGATTGATTTGACCATTCAGCTCACATATATGGTTCCGCGCACCTTACAATAAAATAGTTAAACACAAATAAAATGCATAATGTGAAATAAAGACACATAGCAGCTGAGCGTCATAAAATCACCATCAAGAAAAACAAATGGGGGGGTGAGGTTGGATGGGGTGAGGGGGGGAGGTCAGACATAGGACGTTGTACACAGAACTTTACCTGAATGTGACAGTAATAACTAGCAAGTTTCACAACCAGCAATTTTGCTCCGTCTCTTATTCATGTGGTTTGCTTAGCAACTTTTTCACCAGAACCAACTGCAGTCACTAAACAAGTATTAGTTTTTCTGCTACAATTTATGAAGCCTGTATGTACACACAAACCTGCCTACACATACACTTTTTTGAAAGCTTTGCAAGGACAATTGCAGAAATCTCATTGAAATCTCTTTCTTCCCCAGCCTCTTTAGGTGCTGAAGGTTCTTGTGGGGTTCTTCTGTCCTTGATTGCATTTGCAGACAGAAGATCTATTTATATCCCTGTCCTGCCCTGTCCTGTCCTATCCTACCCTACCCTATCCTTTCCTTGGCTTGGAATGCTTCCTTTGGATTTAGTAAGCTGCCATTTGAGTATTTGGTGGGATGGCCCTCCTTCTTTAGAAAAGATCTACATCCCATGAGTTCAGGTAGCATTACAGGGAATTCTCAACATACAACTGTTTTGTTTAACAATGGTTAGAGGTTACTGTGGTCTTGGAAAAGGTTATTTATGACCTGTCTGTGAAATTATGACTATCACGCCACCTTTAAAGTCACATGATCACAATTCGGGGCTTGGCGATCAGCTCACATTTATGATATTGTAGCATCTTGTGGTCAATTGGATCGCAGTGTGTGACTTTCCCAGCCATCTTGACAAGCTAAGTCAATTGACAAGACATAGTTGCTTAATGACCATGGTGATTTGTTTAACAACCACAGTAAAAATGTTTCTAAAATAGGGGCTAGTCACATGATGACTTGGCTAATGACCAAATCATTAGCAACCAGAATTCCAGTTCCAATTGTGTTGCAAGTTAAGGACTTCCTAAATCCATTGATTATGATGGACATAGTACTAAGGCCTATGAATCTCTAAAGAATCTAAGAAAGCATTATCAGTTTATCCCAATCTATGCTTTATAGATTTGTGATTACTTTATGATATGTCTATATTCTATATTGTGAACATATTCTGAAAAATGATTTTATCTTGGACATCTACAGGAGTACTCAAAATCAAAAAGACTCCACTATGGATCTTTCATTCCATTCACTGATTCTTCATACATCTTGCTAGAAAATGTCTGTGAAAAAATATTTTAATTGCATCACTAATCCTTGTCATTTCTTTTTCCCTGGTACTTTACCATCACTCCCTCCCCAGTTTAATAGGATGGTGGGGTCATGACTACAAAACCAGGTTTCTCATGGAAAACAGTATGTATATTACTCCTTCTGTTTTAAATTGGGGGGGGGGGCATTGAAGGTATATAAACGTTATCAAAAGTAATAACATTCCTGCAAAATAATAGCAAAGATTCTTTCAGTACAGGGAAATGTTTCCATTCCAACCTGAAATTAAAGACTCAAAAGAGTCAGAAGACAAAATGTCCAACTTTATACAGATGATTTGTAAAGGCCTCATTTGGCATCATCTTTCTTATGTTGCTCTAACTCAATGGTAGTCAACCTGGTCCCTACCGCCCACTAGTGGGCGTTCCAGCTTTCATGGTGGGCGGTAGGGGTTTTGTCCGATACTGAAGCACTTAAATCACCATTACTGTGGAACCAGTGAGCGGTTAGAAAATGTTACTACTAACAGAGATACAAAAGTGGGCGGTAGGTATAAAAGGTTGACTACCCCTGCTGTAATGTCACAACAGATAGAAAAAGGGAGAGCAGGAGAGAGAAAGCATGTTAGGGGATCATTGCCTGGACATTTAAAAAGCAAACAAACATCAAAATGTCAAAGAACCACCCCCCCCCCCCCAGCATTTTTAATACAAAAATAAAATAAATTAGCGGCTTCTACCATTCTAGCCTTAGGACGAAGGAAACATTGGTTGCTGTGTGGAAATTCCAAATTTTGATATTATTTATTTGGCTTTATTAGGTCCCTGTCATTTAGCAACCTGCTTTTGTTTAATTTTGATTAGTGTTGTAACATTGACATTTTGTTTATGCTCTTTTTTTACACATTTAAAATGCACTTGGATTTGCTATATCACATAATAAGAGTTGGTTTGGGGCACTAAACTAACTAATACTAATGCCTCATTGTTTTTTATAAGTATTCCCGTTTAATTGTGCTGTCCTCAAAATAATTTGGAAAAAATTAGTTCTTTTAATTTTTTACTCCTTTATTATTTTTGAAAATAATCATTTCTTCAGGGATTAGTGTCCTTTTTTTTTAAAAAAATGCCTGTTTACTTCTTTCATAAAAGTGTGCATGCTTGTGCAACTTTAATAGTATTAAATCAAATTTAATAATGAGGATTATTTGGAATTATGTTGAAAAGATCTAAAAAAATTGATAGCTAATTTTCTTTTTGCATTAAAAATATTGAAAATGGTTGACATCCAGTCATTTGATTAGCATCAAACTGGATTTGGGGGGCCTGGAGGAAGCTCTCTACAAGAGAGGGCATTAATATAATATTGAATGAAGCCTAATACCTCTCCATATACCTCTCTATATATAACCAGATTCCTCACCCAACTTATTATTGTTACAGAATTGCAACTCAGCCCTGGAGTCAATGGATTTCGTTTATCCAATCCTTCCATCTTACTGGTCTGTGCTCTTCACGCAAGCTTAGAGGTGAGTAATTATTTTCTGCTAACAGAAGACAGTGAAACAAAGAAGAAAAAAAGTTTCGTCAGGCAATATTCCTTCTTGATGGCGGTAAAATGAAAAATCTGCCCAAAGATGAATGTTTGGGGAAATCTGTTACAATGGTATCTCAATACTCAGTGTTAATTGCTTGCAGGAGGTGCAAGGAGTACCAAAAACGATACGTACCAAACATCTTTTCCCCATAAGAATAGAATAAATCTTTATTACGGTCAAAGACCAGCAATACACGTTACATTTAACCATATATTAAAAAATACTAACTTTAAGATATAATTTTAAAAATGTCAGCATTATAAGTGGAAAGTAGCATACATGTTCTCATTTTGTTCAGGTCATTTGCTGGTTTACCTAGGTGCAAAAGCGTTAAGTATGTATGTAAAAACCATGAGGAATAATGTAGTGAGTTACAAGACAACATTGGCAAGTTCTAGCTTGTGTGTTGAGTACCAGGAAAACTTTTTTGCATAAAAATGTGTTGAGTACCAAATTTGATGAGTTTTAGAGCAGTACAGGTACCACTGTACTTTCTTTCTCTCTTGACATTGCACTTTTCTTTGTCCACTGCATTGGTTCCATTGCAGTCCCATGTTCCCCTTTCAGCAGGGACATGAACAGATCCATCGTTAAGTGCTTGAATCAGACAGAAGACAGGAAGGCTTTGAAGCTGGAAATGTGCAATACATTAATTAATTGAATTAATAAATTGTGTAACTAAAAGTTGAACATTGCTCCTCTAAATTTATATTTTGGTGGAAAATCAAAAGGTAGTAAGACTGAAAAGGCACCACCGTGTAACATCGAACTGAGCCAACCCATCCGAGTAACTAAGAAAAACTTCATAACAAAGGAGCTTTTTGCTGATCCACATTTATTTTTCCCTAGCATCAATTGATAAATTAAGAAAGAAATTAATATTTGCAAGCCTATATGGGAATGTATTTCCTTATTTAGTTCTTTTATTTAATCTAGAGCCCCGTGGCTCCTATTGACTCTTAAGAGGCTTTCACTTTAAAAGCAAGTAATTATAAAACCTACAAAAAAAATTGTTAGCAACTCTGGGTTCAGAACCAGTGTCACAACTCTGGTCCCATAACCAATGTTAGCTAATGAATGCGGAATAGTGTAATTCACCAGACAGTAAAGAGATACGTTGCTGTAAACCACAAACAAACTTTAAAACAGTGATAGTAAGAAAATAAATAGTCTTTACTTTGTAGCAACTAAAATGTTTCTTCCGACTAACTCTCAAACAAATATCAACAGTCCTTCACCAAACAAAGTTTATCTCACAGTGATGCAAAAAACCCTCCTTCTTCTTCAACGGCAATCAGGAAAAACACAGGATCACAAGGAATCAAACAGGGATCGAACAGGGAATTGACTGTGTTCCTGACTTGCTTATATGGTAATGCTGAGCAGCACAGCCAATCAAACACAATCAGAATTTAGTTCAGTTCTTAAAGCTACATAACTTCTTAAGAACATAGATTCATATATATTGTCAACCCAAATATAAGGCTGCATATCCTAACATAAATCATGGATGTAAGTCCAGATAAGAAAAAGCATACATACCAAAAGAAGAGCCAGATTTTACCACCATTATAAATGTAAAAATTGCTCTCTTTTTTTAAAAATCACATTTATATCCCGCCCTTCTCCACGAAGGACCCAGGGCGGCGCACAGGAATTTAAAAACATACAAAAACGATAAATACAAAATTTAAAAACATATTAAATTACAATCCTATGCTAAAACCAAATTAAAATCCCCCATTTAAAAACTATCTAAAATAGCCCGGACAGGAGGTTAGGCCAGGCCGGCTTGCTGAAACAGGTGTGTCTTTAGACACTGGCGGAAGAGGCGGAGGTCAGAGATGGTATGCAATTCAGGGGGTAGGTCGTTCCAAAGGGCAGGGCCTGCCACAGAGAAGGCTCTTCCCCTGGGTGTCGCCAGTCGGCATTGCCCGGCCGACGGCACCCTGAGAAGGCCCTCTCTGTGGGAGCGGATCGGCCGAAGGGATGTATGGGGCAGGAGACGGTCTCGCATGTAACTAGGCCCCGAGCCATGGAACGCTTTAAAGATGGTCGTCAGAACCTTGAAGCGCACCCGAAAGACCACAGGAAGCCAGTGCAGCTCGCGCAGGATCGGTGTTATATGGGAGCATCTAGAGGCTCCCGTAATCACCCGCGCGGCTGCATTCTGGACTAACTGTAGCTCTCGAGTGCACCTCAAGGGAAGCCCCATGTAGAGAGCATTACAGTAGTCGAGTCGGGATGTCACGAGAGCTTGAGTGACTGTGCGGAGGGCAGCCCGGTCCAGTAAGGGGCGCAATTGGCGCATCAGGCGTACCTGATGAAACGCCCCCCTGGCCACGGCTGCCACATGGTCCTCCATGGACAGCCGGGAATCCAGGAGGACACCCAAATTGCGCGCCCTCTCCACGGGGGCCAGTGTTTCGCCCCCAATGGCCAGAGTTGGAATAATCTGGCTGAACCGGGGTGCCGGAAACCACAGCCACTCAGTCTTGGATGGGTTGAGCTTGAGTTTGTTACTACTCTTATTGGTAATTCTATTTCTTAGAACAAAGCTACATCAAATATTATATTATATTTGTAATATTATAGGGACGGAATCTTTTCTTTGGAAAATATGGATAGGCGTTCTGGAGAAAGCATATGCTTGTTCAGTTGTATGCTTTTTCTCATCTGAACATCCATGATTTGTTTCTTGCTTCTTATTCTTATTTGTTTTAAACTGAACGTTTCCTGGAGTCAATAGGAGCCAAGGGATTCTAAATTCAAGAAGTAAATAAGTAAATACATTCCACTATAAGTTTTCAAATTTTAATTTCGTTCTTAATTTATCAGTTGAAGCTAGAGAAAACTAAATGTCTGTCAGCAGAGGGCTTCGTTGTTATGAAGTTTTTATCGGTCAGTACTGCGAATTGTTGCACAGAATGCTGAAGCCAGCATCACATAAAGGAACCAGAGTTTTAACCCCAAGTAAAATCTGCAAATTTCATAGAAATACTGAGAAGGAATATATCCTGGAATATTATTCACTGCCGATTTACAAATCCGTGATTTTTTCAAAGAAAAGAATAACATAGAATTTAATATATCAAGTCTCGTTTCTGTGAACAGAAGATCTAATGTACCTCGCATGTCTTCACTTAGTTGCTTTGCAGAAAACAATTAGAAATCTTTAGGGAAACCTAATATAATGGGCGTTGATTCATAATTTGCTACTTACATACTGATTTCTATCAGAAGCTAATGTAGTGTGTATATCTTTGAAAAATGCTATTTGACAGCCATCCATATCCTTTGATATTCACACATATTTTTATTCATCTCAGGCTGCCGAAGTCTCACTTGGGGACATTTTGGAAGTGAAAACCAAGCTATATTTTCCCCTCCTAAATTGCATTGCCAGTAAAACAAAACAAAACAAAATCAATCACAGAATTACTAATAACCTAGAGAGTTTTATTTGAAAACATTAAGATTTAAAATTCTGCATTACGAAATGCCAAGGGGATACGGCAGTGTATTGTATGCGAGAGGGTATGAGTGAGAGTGTGCGTTTATTTATTCATTTATTTATTCGTTCTGTTTAGCAATTAATTTGGTTTACCCTTAAAACATCTTTTGTATTTTGTAAACTTTATATGACCTTAGAGATGATACTCTGCTCTGACCCAGATGGTGCTTACAAATGAGAGGGGGGGGGGATCTGTCATTTAGCCCACTGCAGGGGGTCAAAGGCAGGAAGAGCACATCAGTTTCTACCAACTTCCCTTTTTGTGTTTGCATTACACTTTTGGCACAGTCAGGATTCCCTTGTGCTAATTGCTGTAGTACAGTGAAATAGATGGTCTCTGGCAAAAGATGACACTTACGAAATCTGGTCTGCCATCTTGCACAGGGGTACATTAAGCAGAAGGTACAGTTTATAAAGAAACAGCTGAACAAGGCAAGGGTTAACGCACAACAAAGGCAGTTTTCCTTTTACAGGGAAAGAGCATTTGCAATGGAAACATTTTTCTTCATCCGTATATTTCCTCTACAAAATCTTTATAAGTGTAACTCCAGCTGGGAAGGGTCTACAGCAAGTCATTTTCTTAAAGTTTCTGCGATATGAGATGACTTCTGTGGCCTTCCCCATGCTGGCAAGTAGCATTTTTTTTAATCCTTTCCCCAAATCCCTGTACATTAAAGTTGTGAATATTTGTTCCCAGTAGCATCATGCTAACAAAGGGGCTTCATGCTCCCAATCTACATATTTCCTACAAGACCTACTATCCCTGGGAAGCAGTTGTAGCTTTATGCTGCTCCTTTCTTGGGAATGTCTGATCACCCTTGAAGCACAACGTACAGAAGCGGAGAAGAACGGTACTTAGAAGATAGCGCGCATGTAATTAAGCTAGCAAGAGATAATTTTCAAGTGTATTTGCTACAATACAATGGTGTTTGCAGTGAATGGAAGGGATCTTAGGGAACTGATTGCTTAATATGTCTGAAATGTCATTACAATATGGGGACACTATAAAAGAAATGGATTAGCTATAACTTTGGGAAACTTTTGGGTTTTCCTACTAACATGATCTTGCTAGTGATCAAATAAATGTTGGCGATAAATCAAACTAGAGTATTGTGTCGTTGAAATGGTTCATTTTAGGCTGTCTTTGTAGAGAAAGGAATGTTCTTTCATGCAGCAATTATGCTTTTGTTTGCTTGTTTGTTTTAATTAGATATTTGCTCAAACTACAATGAAGCGCCTGAGAAGGAAATCCATGCTTCTTACTGGCTACTTGGAGTATTTGATAAGGCACTATTACAGCAAAGATAGAAATGAGCCTGAGAAGCTCCTTATAAAAATGATCACCCCATCCCACCCTGAAAAAAGAGGATGCCAGCTCACCTTACTTTTCTCTGTTCCAATCAAAGATGTGTTTAAAGAACTGGAAAAACGAGGAGTCACTGTAAGTAACCTAGGTTTATGTTGGAAACTTCAAAATGCTTTTATGGAAGTGCCATATTAATTTTAGAATAACATTGGCATGATAAATATGCAGGGTAGAAAAATCAAAACAAAATAAAGTTTAAAGTAGCTTTTCACAGTTCATAAATATTGAGTATTGACCTCATGGCTTCAGGGAACAGAAAGTAAAATAGGTGAGATGCAGTAGCATTTCTGTGTCATTGCAGTGGAAGGATCATTCGAGAGTTTTCATACCTAAGTCATATAATTATGGCCAAGGCTAAGCTACAGATGCCTATAATAAATATGCAACAATTTTTGGAAAATTGGAACTGGGTAGCATAAAGTTGGAGGTGGATATACATATAAATATTCTAAAGCAGGAGCCAGCAATGCTGGGAGTTGAAGTCCACACAGGTCTTCAAAGTTGCCAACATTGAACACTCCTGGTCTAAAGGTTAGTTGGTTGGTTTGCTGATTTTCTTTGTTCCTTCTTTAAAATACTTCCTTTTTTTAACCATATCAAGCAATTCCTTCAAATCACTGCCCAAAGAAAATGTCTCTGGAAAATTATGCTGCAGAATTTTATAATGCAGCTTTTGTGAATCTTGTATGAAAGGAAAATTGTGGTCTGGTGGATTTTGGTTCCTTCCACCAATGGAAAGACAAGTCTGGTTCTAATACCTTAGAATTTTGAGACTTATTAGAGTATTATGTTTCCAGTTTTGTGACTAAAGGAAAAGACGAGAGGTTCACTGGGATTATCATTTCACCCAAGAACAAAGGAGTGATTGGAAAGACACTCTAAAAAGAAGGGGTTTTGAAGACTTTGAAATATTAGCGCAAATCATGTAATTGTCTTGAAGACAATATGGAAATGATTTGTCATTGTGTTCTTCCACTTTACAGGGTGAAAGTATGGTGGCTGCTTACTATTCTAACAAAAGTACACAAATGTTACACATGCTATTTTTTTATTTTTTATTTTTTTTGTACTTTCACTTTGACAAACCAACACAAAAGAATTCAATTTGTGGAATATTTATCTTGGTGTTTTGCAGTGTGACATGCGGGAACCTGATGCTCTCCGGGTAGCCCCAGTTCCTCTCTACAATACTTTTCAGGATGTGCACAACTTCATCGAAATCCTAGGATCTGCAATTGCAGCTGCAAAGCAGACTGCAAATTCAAAGTCGCTTTCCTGATCTTATTGATGACATAAATCCATCTTTATCCTCTTTTCCTGACCAAATGCATCGGAGATTTTGAACGTGTTTGGAGGTATGGGTGGGATTTCTTCAGATTGGGCCATATTATACTATACTTCCAAATATTAATTCACTTTCATATTGGATTGTAATGTGTGTTTTTTTATTAAACTCATGCTTTCACCCACTGGGAGTTTTGTGTGACATCTTTATGCAGAACAGGATTTTTGATCATTCCTGTTTGGGGGATACTTTTCTGTTCTGCTCCCACCGACGGATACAAGATTGGCTGCTTGCCACTATCTCCTTGACTGCGAGTCTTAATTTTATGTAACCAGAATCTACAAGACGTTGTTTTCAATGTTGTTCCCTGCAAATGACTCCTCCTCACAGACTTCCTTATGAACACTCTTGGGAGGGGCCATTCATTAACCAGTTGAGTCCAATTCAGGGCCTCCGAGCTCGCTTCTTGCATAACTGTTGCCTCCTCTTCTCAGCCCTGTGCAATCTAGCATCAGGGACAAACTGGCCCTGATCCTCCCCACTACTCCCAAGACCCAGGCGCCTCCTGGTGGCCAACCAGGCTCCTTGCTTCCTCAATGTCTCCCTCCTCCTCCAGAGCAGACTCATAGGACTCCTCACTAGAAGAATCCATCAGCAGCTCATCTGGAGCCGGCTGGGCCACAACACTTTTCTGTCTAAACAGCAGTGCACATTAAGTGGCAAGCAGCCACCTTTTTCTGCATTGCCTGGAAGGGACCTTTAGCCTGCATATAAAGAGTAGAAACTTCTTGACACTTTGCTGTCACCATGAATGGTTTAGTTTTATTTGATTTATATCCCGCACCTATCTCCTACAAAAAGACCCAGGGTGGCGCACAGGAAATTAAAAATACCATATAAATATACAAATACATAAAATCCTAAAACCACAATTAAACTTAAGAACCCTGTGCTAAAACTATATTAAAATCCCTCTAATTTAAAAATTTGTAAACTAAAACTTAGTCATTAAACGGGTGGTCATGCTAGGCCGGCTTGATGAAACAGGTGTGTCTTCAGGCGCTGGCGGAAAAGGCGGAGGTCCGAGGTGGTGCGGAGTTCGGGAGGGAGGTCGTTCTAGAAGGTAGGGCCCGCCACAGAGAAGGCCCTTCCCCTGGGCGTCGCCAACCGGCATTGCCCGGCCGACGGCACCTGGAGAAGACCCTCCCTATGGGAACGGATCGGTCGATGCGATGTGTGGGGCAGGAGACGATCTTGCACATAACTAGGCCCCGGGCCATGGAGCGCTTTAAAGATGGTAATCAGCACCTTGAAGCGCACCCGAAAGGCCACAGGTAGCCAGTGTAGCTCGTGCAGGAGAGGTGTAATATGGGACTGCCTTGAGGCTCCCTTGATCACTCGCGCGGCCGCATTCTCAACTAACTGTAACCTTCGAGTGCACATCAAGGGGAGCCCCATGTATGTAGAGAGCGTTACAGTAGTCTAGATGAGATATCACAAGTGCTTGAGTGACTGCGAAGGGCGTCCCGGTCCAGTAAGGGGCGCAATTGGCGGACCAGGCGCACCTGGTAAAACGCCTCCCTGGCCATGGCTGTCACATGGTCCTCCATGGTTAGATGGGAATCCAGGAGGACACCTAAATTGTGCGCCCTCTCCACGGGGGCCAATAGTTCAGCCCCTATGGCCAGTGTTGGACTTACCTGGCTAAACCGGGACGCCGGAAACCACAGCCACTCGGTCTTGGACGGGTTGAGTTTGAGTTTGTTACTGCCCATCCAGACCCGTACGGCCTCCAAACACCGGGACATCACCTCGACGGCATCGTTGGGGTGGTTTGGGGTACATATGTACAGCTGAGTATCATCAGCGTACAGATGGTACTCTACCCCAAAACCACGGATGATCTTGCCCAACGGCTTCATATAGGTGTTGAACAGGAGTGGCGAGAGAAACCAACCCCTGAGGTACCCCACATATGAGGGGTCTCAAGGTCGACCTCTGCCCTCCTGCCAACATGAATTGCAACCGACTGGAGAGGTAGGAAGAGAACCACCGTAGCACGGTGCCTCCCACCCCCAACAATTCATTGACTTAGCAATTCATTGAGTTCATATTGTTGACTTAAATACAAAAGGAACCATAACTCTTTTTCAAGTACTGAAATCTGTTCTTTTTTAAAGGTGTTGTCCAAATAGTGCTAGATAACCTTTTAGGTATGATGTATTTTACATTTGATCTGTGACTTATATTAAAGAGAATATTAATTGTCAGAGTAAATTAATATCTTAAACATTTCTTATTCAGTATGTAAAAATTCACAAGGATTTGTAGATTCATAGAATGTATAAGTTGGAAGGGTCTTATGGTGAAATCACCAGCTAAAGGAAAAGGAGGAAGTCTGGATTCCTTCAGTGTAGGAATCCACCAATTGGTATCTAATCCCCAATTGCAAACCGCCAATGAGGAGAATCAACTATTGTTTTGGAGAGATTGTTTCACTACTTCATCAAAACATTTGTCAGGGTCCCAACACTCCCAATGAAAGAAGACTGCGGCTTGAGTGTCCTCAAAAGTTTCATTTTATTAGAGATGTCATATTGGCACATCTGGGAAAACACACATCTGAAAGCTTCCAGGTTTTCCCCACCCAAGTGGAAATTCAAGTCCCTGCATAGCACCCATCTGTCCATCACATGGTTCAATCAGGCATCGTCCCAACTGGAGATGCTTCCCAGTCACACTATCGTAGCTGCAGAGCAAGGTGTCCTTGACTCTCTGAGAAAGGAATGCTATTTAGATTATATATCTTCCATACTCCATAATCCCCCCTCCCATTTTCCCACAGCAGAAAAATGTGACAGGCCTGAAGGCCCAATGTAAAAGGTGGATTCCAGGCCTGACAATATTCTTCTTAATATTAAGTCTGGTTATCCTTTCTCTTAAGTTCAACTCACTGGTCCTTGTCTACACAAACTTTGCTTTGAATTGTTCTACATGTTTCTGATCATGCTTGAGCCATTACTAAAGAATAGAGCTTCTACAGCAGTTTTCTGGGCTTGGTGGGCACTGATATTTGAGAGACTAAATGCATACTTCAGCTGGGTTTCCTCATTTAACCTGGAAGCTGTTCTGTGCTTTATCTTGTGTTGGGACCTACTGCATTTTTCGGAGTATAAAATGCGCCAAGATTTTGAAGAGGCAAATTTTAAAAAAAGTTTTTGCGCTCTGCATACCTCCCCAAAACAGACCTTTTTCACGAAAACTGGTCTGGTTTTTTTTCAAAAAAGTTGTGAATAGCCTTTACATAGCTTGTAGAGTGCTCCTAGGCCCCCCAAAATGAGCAAAAATTGGCCCATTTTTCATGAAAACTGGCCTATTTTTGTCAAAGGCATAGCCTTTAGGAGGCTTATAGAGTGGTCCTGGGGGCTGGGGAGGGGGCAAAATTGAGCAAACAATGGCTCACTTTTCACTCATGTTTGCCCTCCCCAGCCCCTAGGAGCACTCTATAAGTCTCCTAAAGGCTATGCATGGCCATTTTGTTGAAGGAGTGGGTTTTTGGGAGATCAATGCCGGCTGGCGGCTCCCAGGAGAAGAGCCTTCTCTGTGGCGGGTCCGGCACTCTGGAACGACCTGCCCCCCGATAGCCGTACCATCACGGACCTATGACTCTTCCATCGGATGTTAAAACACATTTCTTTCATCTAGCCGGCCTGACATAGACTAAGGGAATAATTTTAAACTTTGATATTTATTGGTTTTAATTTTATTTATCCAAATTTTAGCACAGATTTAATAATTTAATTGTCTTTTATATTTTGTATGTATTGTTGGGTTTTTATCTTTCTGTGCACCGCCCTGAGTCCCTTTTAGGTGAAATAGGGCAGTATATAAATCAAATAAACAAATAAACAAACAAACAAACAAACAAAAAATGCTGTATTCTGTGTATAAGACGCACCAAGATTTTCACCCTCTTTTTTGAGGGAAAAAGTGCATCTTATACTCCGAAAAATACGGTGTATTAGAAACTGCATTCCCCAGTGTGACAAAGACTGAGAGGTGAATATCAGACTACATTAGGTTTTGTCTAATGTTATCTTCATGTCTCAACATGCTGCTTAATATTAGCAACTGAAACTAGTGTTTTATGTCTAGGTAGTGGTTCTCAGATTCTAAAATTAAAGCATTTTTCAGTAGTGGGGCATAAAGAAGGGTAACTGTTCTTGGGAATGCAAAACACCATTGAATGTTGATTAACACATACATGAAACATTCTTCTAATGTTATCATTTAGTGACTTGTTTAGCTATTGCTAGCTTTGAGAAGATGTTCTGACAAAATAATACCCTATTTCAATTAATTTCCTTGATATTGTAATATTATCAATGGACTATTCTGGGTATTTTTCTATCAGTTGTAGCATAATGATTTTATTATTAACTTTTTTACAGAATGCATCTTACGATAATACTCAAAGTTAACATTAGGTGTCAGCATTTTACATATTATTTCATGAGACCCAAACTACCGGAAAGCTGCAGCAAAACGATGAAAGTTTCAAACTTTCATTTCTACAGCTGTCAATTAACATCTCTGAAATAAAAATAAAACGCACCATGTTTCTCAAGTGCTTAGTTCTTTCCATATGAAACACAATGTAACATCAACATTTTAAATAAAGATCTGTATTGTACTTAATTTTGTAATCTTTTGGAAGGATCTTTTTTTGGCTAACACAACACATGAAGAGCAAAAAGGAGAAAAGCAATAGAAGGATATGTAAAGGAAGCCTGTTGTGCTTGCCAGAAATGGAGGGTGTGTGTGTGAGATGACTGATGACCAGTGGCATTGCTTGGTCTCATCCAGTCTATCCAAAAACCTTCCTTTGAGTGAGTCTCTGTTTTCATTCAAGGCTACATGACTAAATGCCAAAGGCGCACAGAACATTGTTGCCTTCCCACCAAAGATGGTTCCTATTTTTCTACTTGCATTTTTACATGTTTTACACTGCTAGCTTGGCAGAAGCTGGGACAAGTAACAGGAGCTCACTCTGTTATGTGGCACTAGGGATTTGAACCGCCAAACTGCTGACCTTTCTGATTGACAAGCTCAGCATCTTAGCAACTGAGCCACCACGTCCCTGTAACATAGAGCTTATAATCCATGTTTAATATTTCCTGTTATCCAAAACAGATCATTTACAACTTTGTTTTTGCCTACATTTAATTGTGTATAGTCTGCTGTGCTATATTGTAAAACACATAGACCATTAATTGATAAGTCTAATTGGATTAATACTTTCCTACGCTTATGCAATATGTTTATATCAAGTTTTACTATGTCCTGATCATTGACTGTAATAAAGGTTCTATTCTGTTCTGTTCAAAGTGGAATCTTGAAGTACAGTCTACTTAGTAAATAGCTCAACACCGATTTCTCTTCAGCCTTTGAAAAATTACTTAGAATATAAAATAACAGGGTTGGAAGAGACTAGAATTTCCTTACCTGTACTTTTTTTTTTTTTTTTTTGCCTAAGGGTAAGACCTTACTTTTCTCACTACTGAATTACATTTTGTTGGATGGGACTCAGTGTTCACATTTGTCAAGGTCTCTCTGAATCTTGAGCCTATCATCTAAAGCAGGGATGTCCAAACTTGGGAACTTTAAGACTTGTGGACTTCAAGTCCCAGAATTCTCCAGCCAGCTATGCTGGCTGGGGAATTCTGGGAGTTGAAGTCCACAAGTCTTAAAGTTCCCAAGTTTGGACATCCCTGATCTAAAGTCTTAGCTATTTTCCCCCATCTTGATACTTGCAAATCAGATGATTTCCCCAACTGTCCTTTCAAGATCATTTATGAAAATGAAGACAGAACCTAGAGAACTTACTGCTTGGTAAAGTTTAATATTCATTGGAATGTCTCGGAATGTCTCTGATTGAAGGCAAAAGGAGAAGGGGACAGCAGAAGATGAGATGGTTAAAGGTAAAGGTTCCCCTTGCACATATGTGCTAGTCATTCCCAACTCTAGAGGGCGGTGCTCATCTCCGTTTCAAAGCCGAAGAGCCAGCGCTGTCTGAAGACATCTCCATGGTCATGTGGCCGGCATGACTAAACACTGAAGGCACACGGAACGCTGTTACTTTCCCACCAAGGTGGTCCCTATTTTACTACTTGCATTTTTACATGCTTTCAAGTTGCTAGGTTGGCAGAAGCTGGGACAAATAACAGGAGCTCACTCCATTATGCAGCACTAGGGATTCAAACCGCCGAACTGCTGACCTTTTTGTTGTTTGGTTGCAAAGTTATGTTCACTGAGTCATTGACTCAGTGAACATGAATTTGGAGAAGCTTTGGGAGACAATGCAGAACTGAGGGGCCTGGCATGCTGTGGTCACTGGGGATCATGAAGGGTCAGACATAACTTTGCAACCAAACAACAAAAAGTGCAATATGTTTTGATATGATATGAAGTTGAAGTTTATTAAAATGTATGTTTGCTCTAAAAAGACAGCCATTTTAAGCAGAAATATACATGCCTTAAGATTTCCTACATAACAATAGAGGGGAAATATTTGTTTTAAACAAATACCCATAGGAATCTGCCACTCAGAACTTACAACTACTGTGTCATTTAGAGATGAGATTTCTAGAATAGCTGCATTTCACAGCAGTACTTTGAAGAAATGAACACAAATGAACAAAGTGAATGGGAATTGCTGTCTACAAGGCTAAACTTTTGAATATATTTCAAGAGTTGAGAAATAAATTTATATGCCTACGACACTTGTAATTTGAACATGATACGGATCAGTAATTCCAGTTTTGGTACCATTTTTATTACTTTAATGTACTCTTCTATGCATCATTTTATGTTGCCTGTTAAATATAAGTGAAAATTGATTGGGGCATTTCTCCATGGAATTTTATCTTTATTTCATCATAATTACTTCTTATTTGAATAATGACAGATGAACTGCTTCATTCAAATTGTATTTTTTTAAGTGCTGAAGTCACAATAAAAGCAAATAACTTAAATTCCGAAGCTATTAGTATGGCAGAGAAGACATTAGGAAAACAAAATCTTGCGATGCTGTAATTTCCCTGAAAGGAAAATGTTTTGATGGCTATTTATAATCCTTTCTGGTGGGATCTAGTAAATAGAACAACTAGTTTCTGCAACTTTCAGAGAGATTTGCAAAGATCTTAAGCCAAGACCTTATAAATAGAAGAGGAAGGTTCATATAGTCAGTAATTTTTAGTGGTGGTTTTAAAGCTGAAACCGAATGCTGCATGTACTTAAAAAGCATGTTTTAAATTCAATACAGCTGTGGAGCTCTATTTTGCCAATAAAGAGTTCATCAGATCTTTCTTCTCTCTGACATTTACATGTAATCAAAAATACATTTTAATACTCCAAGGTATGAATTTCAAAGTCCCCTTTATCACTGTATTCAGTTTTGAGTCATTAATCAAATATTATGAAAGCTTTTTATATGTACAACCCCCCCACCCCCCGAGTGGATCATGCATTCAAAATGTGCGTTCCAGAGGTTTTAACAAAGTAATATGATTGAGCAGTACAATACATGCATACAATCACTTAAATGAGGAAAAGGCTTTTTTTTACTTGTTACACCCATATAAAAGTGGCAAAAATCAGTGAGTTGGCAGACAAACCCATGCATATATCTCAACTAATCTTCTAAGATGTGATATCGAAGGGGAATAGCCATTAACATGACCACTATTTTGTCATTCTTGATCTAGGTATGTAGGGAAAAAATACATCTTTGTAAAAAAAATTACAGGCTTATAAAAATACATTAACCAACATTCCAGTAACTAACACGGATAAAGAACATTTAGCTATTTGATCCATTATGTAACTAGACTTTTTTTAAAAAAATGGGGTATTTTTAATTTTAAAAAAACCCAAATTCAAAATATTTACCCAGCACAAGGAGATTTTTAGTGAAATACAACTGAAGAGAACCTGTGGTATGAAAATCCATGCTGCCTTATACTTCCTTCATCTTTGGCGAGAAAGAGGAAATTATGGCCTGTTGGTATGAGAAAAAGTAGCCTAAATCAAAAGTTCACTTTGTTTTAAATACAGCAAGAACACACATTTCATGTAAATTGTAAATCACCTCTGGCAGGAACAGGATGGGAAAGGTGCATCCATTCTCTCTTTCCTTGAATTTTCAGCAGCTTCCAATAGTATCAATCATGAAATCTTTCTCTGACTGGCTTAGAAGGTGACCAGTTCATATTGTTCTGGTTCTCAGCCTTCCACACTTTATTATCAAGGTCAGGGCTCAGTAACCCATGGCTCTGGAGCTGCATGTGGCTTTTTCATCCCTCTGCTGTGACTCCCTGTCGCCGGTTGGTGCCACAATTTTGAGAGGAGTTTCTGGTTGGTGGGGGGGGGGAACACAGTGCACCAGGAGGAGACTCTGGGAAGGGTGGGTTTTCTGGTCAGGTCCACAATTGATAGGGCTTTTGGTTAGGACAGGTAGAGGAGAATGGACGCTGTTTTAGGAAGAGACTCTGTGGTGGGGGAACTGGACTTCTGGTTGGCTCCAGAATTGATTGGGGGGCTTCCGATTAGGACCTTTGTGGCTCTTTGAGTGCTTAAGGTTGCTGACCCCTGATCAAGGCCAACTGAGCACTGGTAACAGCCTATATTATGACTTACCTTGTAGCAATAAGGGCAGTGCAGTGCAATGCAATTACTCCTCTGTTATTGAATATGCAGGCAGCTGACCAGAAGCCTTGTTTTGAATAACCAGATCTCTTCTGAGTAAGGAGAAGCTGAAGGAGCCTTTGCTGCTCACTGTGAGGAACATTCTTGGCATCTGATAAAGTTGCCCATCTACTGTGGCTGTGTGGACCCTTCGGATGTGTCCGAAACTTGTCCGAGGCTTGTTATCTGGGAGGAATTTGAACCAGTTGCTCTTGAAGAAGAAGGCAGCAACTTTGGAGCTATGGGCAAGACCGCCTATGTTTTAGCTCCATGCCTGGCTGAAGTGGCATGTAGTTGGATCCAAGCAGTGATTAATGTCTCTTTGCAGGAGTGGGCAACTGCCCTGATGCAAATAATACTGCACTCCCTTCCCAAGAGGTCATTCTTGGGGCCTATAGTGTAGGACAACTTTTGTCCATTCGCAAATCTTCCCTTTTTACGGAACATAAGAACATAAGAATAGCCTTGCTGGAACAGGCCACAGCCCATCTGGTCCAGCATTCTGTCTCACACAGTGGCTCCCCATTTGCTTCAGGATCTTCCCAAGCAGATGTCTTCACCTGCTTATGATTCCCTGCAAATGGCATTGAGAGATATCCTGCGGTGGAGGTGGAGAAGGTGGTGCTGAGGTGATGCTGAGCTACAACGGATCCTGGATGAGATTACCCTAACCCTTTACAGTCTGGTTACAGGTCAGGGCATAACACTGAAAAAGCATTGGTCACACTTGTTGATGACCTTTGGAGAGCTTGAGGTAGAGGCAGAGCAACCATTCTGGCTTTCCTGGAGATCTCAACAGTTTTTATACCATCAACATCTCAACCAGCTTCATGGAAGAGCTCACTTACCAGTTTTCTTTTCCCATGTCTGGCTTCCTCTTTTTCTTTCTTTTTTCTTGTTATTTTTTAAACATTTATTTTTAAACAACCTCGGCACATGGTAGTAGCAATAAATGAAAGTAACACAACAACACTTCTGGTAGGCGGAGCAAATTAGAACCAATGGAAGGAAATTGCTGGGAAGCAGAAGTCAGTGAAACAGTAGCAAAAATGTTTCTTGTTCAGCACTGCAATAGGTGTTACATTCATTGTAACAATTGGAGCATAGTCTGGATAGCTTTGGTACAAAAATGCTCTGACTGCAGCTTTTGCATAGAGAGGGGACTAAGATAGATGATCTCCAGTTCTTGAACTCGGCCTATTTGTGACTTTCATTTTGCATTGCTGTCTATACTAAGAAGCCTTTGAAAGTGGCACTTCTCAAAGGTTTTACTGAACAAAGGAGAGCATGTGACTTTCTATAGGGGTGGAACTGATAGCCTATCATGTCCGTGGATTCCTTCATGTTATTTCATTCTATCCACCATGAAGTCCTCAAAAGACTATCTATGACAGAAGAAGGTCCTTGGCTGTTGTTTTTTTAATTGTCCACCCATTCTTAGAAGTCATAAGAATAAATGTTCAAAAGCACCATGGAAAAATATTCTGAAAAGAAATTGAAATTTCTGATCAAATTTTAAATTCACTTGAAATTCATCACTGGTAAATTGGAAGTAAGTAGAAGAACTCTCATTAACACGAATAACCTGTATAGCACACATATATGCACATTCAAAGAGTAACATACATTAAATGTAACCTTTATGTTCAGATATTCATCTTTATACATGTTTTACAATATATAAGACATGGTTTTTCAAAGATTTAAGAGCTAAATTATTCCTTTATTCTTAGTAAAACTAGTTTAATTTCTTACAAGCTCAAACACAACAGGGAACTAAGACATTGTTTTTAACAGAGCTGTTCATCCTTTGAACTTAGATGACATTGTCTCAGAGGATCAAGATGCTTGATGAGTTTTATACTTTAAAGTTTCTAGTAAGAAAAATTAGCCAAGCATTTTTTTTCTGTAGAATTGGTCTGTGTGTGTGTTTGTGTGTGTGTGTGTTGTGTTATGTGTCAAAGAGGGGGAGAAGTCATCATTCCTATTTCAAAAGCCCAGAGGAGGAAATGGCATCATTTTTTAAATTTACTTTCAGTGCCCTTCTTTTAAATTCACACATCGGAAGAATGATGAAGACTCACAATTTTGTGTTTTTATCCAGTTCGGAGAAATCTATACGCATCCTATTGACCTCTTGCAGAAAAGATCTTTTGTTTTGTTTGGTCCCACTTGTCACTTTGAAATACAAGAGCCCTCTGAAAAACAGTGAGGAAGACCAGCATTTGAAATACCCAGAAGGGGCTTTGGTGAATGTATGGCTCAGCAGGGCAAAAGGAACCAGTGAAGCAAAGCAAAACGAGAAGGCTGTGTTCCCACGTGAAAGAGCTTCGAAGATATGCTTCAGTCAAGCTGTCTTCAAAACAGTGAGGACTTATGCAACCTCAGTAGCTAGATTGCAACATAAAGCATGTTTGTTTAGAAGGAAATCAGTAGAATTCAGTGGAGTGTTAGTACTCAAGATGTATTTCTACTTTGGACTACCTCAAAGGGCTGATGAAAATCAGAGTGTGCCTAAAGTGACTTTTGCCCTGGTTTCAAAGCGAGCTGGTATTGCTTACTGAACAGTGTGGGAAATAATAAAGGGGAATATTTGTAGCTCAGGATTGACCTGAGGGGTGCTTGGTGCTCTCTGAGCGTGCTTGTTTTCTTGCAGACCAGGGATGAAATCCAGCAGGTTCTGACAGGTTCTGGAGAACCGATAGAGGAAATTTTGAGTAGATCGGAGAACCGGAAGTGGAAATTTTGAGTAGTTTGGAGAACTGGCAAACGCACCTCTGGCTGGCCCCAGAGTAGGGTGGGAATGGATTTTGCAGTATCCTTTCCCTGGAGCAGGGAGGGAATGGAGATTTTACAATATCCTTCCCCTGGAGTGGGGAGGGAATGGAGATTTTGCAGTATCCTTTCCCTGGAGTGGGGAGGGAATGGAGATTTTGCAGTATCCTTTCCCTGGAGTGGGGAGGAAATGGAGATTTTACAATATCCTTCCCCTGGAGTGGGGAGGGAATGGAGATTTTACAATATCCTTCCCCTGGAGTGGGGAGGGAATGGAGATTTTGCAGTATCCTTTCCCTGGAGTGGGGAGGGAATGGAGATTTTACAATATCCTTCCCCTGGAGCGGGGAGGGAATGGGGATTTTACAGTATCCTTTCCCTGGAGCGGGGAGGTAATGGAGATTTTGCAGTATCCTTTCTCTGGAGCGGGGAGGGAATGGGGATTTTACAGTATCCTTTCCCTGGAGTGGGGAGGGAATGGGAATTTTACAGTATCCTTTCCCTGGAGTGGGGAGGGAATGGAGATTTTACAATATCCTTCCCCTGGAGCGGGGAGGGAATGGAGATTTTGCAGTATCCTTCCCCTGCCACACCCAACAAGCCACACCAAGCCATGCCCACAAAACCGGTAGTAAAAAAAAATGAATTTCACCACTGTTGCAGACATTTCATTACCCAAACTAGGTAGCATCATCACTGCTAGAGGAGCACTGATGATGTTACCTAGTTTGGGTAATGAAACATCTGCAACAAAACAAGCAAGCTCAGAGAGCACCAAGGACCCCTTAGTGTGGGAAATGTCAACTAGCTCCTGGCTATCTGCGGATTCAGTCTGAGGTGACGAAGCATGTCCACACTCCAACCTTGTGCAGCTGAGCAAAAGCATGGAAGCTAGAATTGCATCAATTTCAGGAAGTCTCTTTAATGCTTATCTGGGAGCTTGGGAGCTTGGAAAATGTCAGAGGAATGCAGAAATTAGCCTAAAATGGGCCGTTTTTTGCCCCCTCCCCCAGCCCCCAGCAGCACTCCATAAGCCTCCATAGAGCTATGCATGCAATTTAGACACAAAAATGGCCTGTTTTTGCGATAAATGGGCCGGGTTTTTGCTCATTTTTTACCTCCTCGCCCCCCCCCCCAGAGCACTCTGCAAGCCCCCCCCCCAAGGCTATTCATTCTTTTTATTTGAAAAAAACAGCCCCATTTTCACAGAGAAACGGACAGTTTTGGGGAGGTTTGCAGAGCGCAAAGATTCCACCCCTTTTCGGAAGCCTTTTTAACTGTTTCTGTGCCAGCAGAAACAAAGTCTTAAGGTTTGTCAGCTATTTCCTTCTCCAGGACAGGATAAATACACCTGGAAACATCTACCTAGCTATCTATTCTCTCTCTCTCCCCCTCTCTCTACCTACCTAATGTATTTCTCTCTCTCTCTCTCTCTCTCTCTCTCTCTCTCTCTCTCTCTTCCTTTATCTACCTACCTACCCCCTCTCTCCCTACCTATATCATGTATTTCTCTCTCTCTCTATTCTCTTTCTATTCCTTTATCTACCTACCTACCTTCTCTCTCCCTATCTACTGTATTTTTCTCTCTCTCTATTCTCTCTCTCTATTCCTTTATCTACCTACCTACTTACCTCTCTATCCTTCTACCTACCTACTGTATTTCTCTCTCTCTATTTCTCTCTCTCTATTCCTTTATCTACCTACCGACCCTCTCTCTCCCTACCTATCTACAGTACTTCTCTCTCTCTATTCTCTCTCTATCCCTCTACCTACCTATCTACACACACAGATCTATTTCTCTCTCTCCCCCCCCCTTTACCTTCTTACCTACCTACTCACACACACTCTCTCCCTACGTACCTACTGTATTTCTCTGTCTCTTTCTTTTTCTCTCTCTATCCTTCTACCTACCTACCTACCTACACACACACACTCTCTCTCCCTACATACCTACTGTATTTTGCTCTCTCTCTATTTCTCTCTCTTTATTCCTTTATCTACCTACCTACTCTCTCCCTCCCTCCCTACCTACCTACTGCATTTCTCTTTCTTTCCCTCTCTATCCCTCTATCTACCTACCTACTTTTTTTTGTAATTTGCCTCTTCAAAACCTTGGTGCATCTTATACTCCGGTGCGCCTTATACTCTGAAAAATATGTTATTCCACCTTATCCACATGCAATCATAACAAATCAGCTGGTTTTCAACTGAGATTTGGCTGACTCTGATCATATCCCTTCCTTCTGTGCCCATATTAATGTCTAGATCAGTGGCGGGATTCAAAAAATTTTACTACCGGTTCTATGGGCATGGCTTGGTGTGCATGGCATGACTTGGTGGGTGCAGCTTGGTGGGCATGGCAGGGGAAGAATACTGTAAAGTCCCCATTTTCTCCCCACTCCAGGGGAAGGTTACTGCAAAATCCCCATTCCTTCCTGATCAGCTGGGACTCAGGAGGCAGAGAATAGATGGGGACAGGGCCAGTCATAGGTGGTATTTACCAGTTCTCTGAACTACTCAAAATTTCTGCTACTGGTTCTCCAGAACTGGTCAGAACCTCCTGAATACCACCTCTTATTTAGATGTGGGTATTATTTGCATCTGTCTGCGGTTGGGCATTACATGTGGGCTGATCAAACTCTAACAACATCTTAATGATGGTTGATACAGGCTTCAATTCAACAGATTCAGTACTCTGTTGAAAGCACTTCCTTCTGGCCAAATATTGTTTCATTAAATAAAATAAAATTCACCCTCGAACAAATGAAAAAAGAAAAAATATATATTTGAGAAGGAGAATTTATACCTAATTATTAGGTTCAACATATGGTTCCTGCTAAGTAGTATGAGGTTAGACTAAGTGATTTCTTAAGGTCAGTTCCAAGCCTTCTGTTTTATGATTCTGGAAAATAAGTAAAGACTGGAAAAGTCACCTATGATGGATTTTATTGAGCCCTCTGAATCAATCTTCAGCCATGTGCAGACATTAAGAATCTAGAGAGTTTGCCATGTCTAGACTGCAAGTTAGTCCTGCCAATATGAATATAATGACCTCAGTTTCCCTGCAGGCATTCACATGATGAAATTGGCTAGGATTTAACTACTCACTAGGTGAATGTTCTTTTCAGAGAACACCTGAATAAGATTCTGTCTTTTAGCCAACCCTAGCTCACATGGCTGTTACCTTGATTAAAAAAAAATGGGAATGTGACTTCTTTTGTCACTTTGAGCTCCTGGAAGAAGGTGGTGTCATAAAATAAATAAAATATATATTTTTAAAATTAACTGCAGTATTTGACTCATGTTTGTAAATTTTATCTTGTTGTTTGAAATCATACAGGATTAGAAACTACTAAGAGTTCAGATTTCACAATTATATCAAAAATGAGGAAATCATAAGAGGAAATCACTCACACACATGCATACAGTACATATGAGCATTCTAACACATGGATTTCAAGGTGTGATAGGATGGGGGAAGGAGTCATTTGAAATTTCTTAGTATTTCTTAGCCAATTTCTGTCAGTTCCTTTTCTACGATGATTAATTAAGTTAATTAGACACACTAAACAGATACATTAAACAATTTTCCCAAATGAAGACAAATTCACAAATTCAAATGAAAAGGAAATCAGATTATGGCAATTAAATTATAATTAATCAAAAGGCTAAATAATCAGAGAATACACTCAAACAGAAATAATTGCAAAGAATCAGACTGTCAAATGTTATTTGGTATTCGTGAATCAATTGAATAAATGTTGAATTTCAAATAATCTGAAAAAAGTGACTTCTGACCAATTTTGACACTTATGACTTGTAGATCTCCATGGTCACATGATCAAAATTTGGCTATTTGGTAACTAGCATGTATTTATGATGGTTGCAGTACCCTGGGGTCACGTGATTAACTTTCGCAACCTTCTGACAAGCAAAGTCAATGGGGACGCAAGATTCACTTAACAAGCATATTACTAACTTAACAATTGCTATCAAACTCACAGTGTCAAGTTGCTGTCAGGTGATGTTTCACAATATTTTCCCCCATTAGTGGGGCTTGGGTGGGCCTGGCCTACGTGTGACACATCTTGCCCATGGGCTGCCAATTTGACACTCTTATTTGCAGTGATTCACTTAACAGTCGTGGTAGGAAAGCTCGTAAAATGGGGCAAAACTCACTTAACAACTGCCTTGCTTAGCAGTGGAAATTTTGGACTCAATTTTGGTCATAAGTTGAGACTTACCTATATAAGAATCCTCTGTTGGATTACCCCAAAGAGTAGTCCACCTTCTTACGGAACGCCAACAACAGAATGCCAAAACTCAGAAACAAGTCCTGAAGATGTTTCTCATCTCTTACAGTTTCCCAATGAGAGGAGAATAAGTTATGACTTAGAAGTAACCACTAGCCATTATCTATTACACTAACGGTTCTAGGTAACTTCATTCATGAATTGTTACGATGATGATTCTGTTGCTTTGCATGTACACTGAGTGCTTCTGTACTGGAGATAAATTTCTTATGTGTCTAATCACACTTGCCTAAATACATTTTTCAAAAATATACTTGGGAATATAGAAAAAAATATACATAAATAAGGAGTATGCCTTGAAATAGCAATTTCCACAGGTTAGCTATATACCACATGAAATGTATCCCTTTTTGTTTCCAGAGTCTTCCATCATTCAGCATGATGAATGAACACACACTCACATACACACGCACACAAGTCATGTACATTCATGACAGCTCCAGCATCCAGAGCACCCTTTTTCCAATGATGTATGAAACAGTAACACACTTTTTTTACTGTCATTTAAAAATGCTTTGTGAATAAGACTGGCCAAACAAGAAATGTATGTAGCTTGTAGGCCTTGTTTGGCTTGGAAAGTTACCTCAAATAAAGGCTGTACTTAAAAGCAATGGCAGTCTTTCATGCTGTGAATCAGTGGTGGGTTTCAAATTTTTTTAGAACCTACTCTGTAGGTGTCAGTGGTGGGTTTCTGCAGGTTGGCACCTACTCGCGAGAGCCGGATGGTGAAATTTAGAGAGCCGGTGAGAGGAGGTTCCACCAGAGGACCCAGAAGTAAATCTGCCCCACCGCTGCCAGTGACCCAACAAGAAGGAAAGGAAAGGAACGAAGGAAGGAAGGAAGGAGGGAAAGAAAGGAAAGAAAGGAAAGAAAGAAAGAAAGAAAGAAAGAAAGAAAGAAAGAATTTATTATCACAATTGAGCCCAACATTTTGGTTGCTAAGCAAGAGCGTTGTTAAATGAGTTTCACCACATTTTACAAGTTGGCCACTCCCACCCAACATTTTGGTTGCTAAGCAAGAGCGTTGTTAAATGAGTTTCACCAAATTTTACAAGTTGGCCACTCCCACCCAGTCACATGACTGCCAAGCCATGCCCACAAAATAGGCCACGCCTACAGAGTAGGTTCTAAAAAATTTTGAAACTCACCATTGGTAGGTGTGGCCTATTTTGTGGGTGTGGCTTGGCAGTCATGTGACAGGGTGGGAATGGCCACCTTTTAAAATGTGGTGAAACTCATTTAACAATGCTCTTAGCAACCAAACTTTTGGACTCAATTGTGATGATAATTTCTTTCTTTCTTTCTTTCTTTCTTTCTTTCTTTCTTTCTTTCTTTTTTTCTTTCTTTCTTTCTTTCTTTCTTTCTTTCTTTCTTTCTTTCTTTCTTTCTTTCTTCCTTCCTTCCTTCCTTCCTTCCTTCCCTTCCCTTTCCTTCCCGTTGGGTCACTGGCAGCGGCGGGCCAGATTTACTTCCAGGTATGCCGGTGGAACCCCCTCTCACCGGTTCTCTAAATTTCACCAACCAGCTCTCGCGAGTAGGTGCGAGCCTGCAGAAACCCACCACTGCTGTGAATCCCATTAATGATCTCAAAGGTGTTTTTTTTTTCTTCAAACTTCATCAGTTCCGATGGTGAGGGGATGGAAGGATAGATCAATTCTTCATCAAAACTGATGAAGATAAGGATCAGTTCTTTATCTGAACTGATGAAGCTTCTTGAATGAAACATCTTCTTCCTCAAGGAAAAGCCATTTCAGTTGCCTTTTGAAGGGGAAAAAAACACATTTAAGACAACTATGATCTGGATGATTAAGAATTCCACAGATTTCCTATTAATTAATCATAAAAACTGGACACCGCAATACTTCACCACATATTTTGTCACCTCCAAGGTAAACTTTAGGTAGCTTCATGACAGTCAAATGACACATCTTTTTCTCCACCAGGTTAGCCGTACTTCCCTTTCTTCCAATCCTGTGCTTCTATTTGGATATCACACCCACATCCCAGTCCATGAATTATGGATAAACAACCCAGCATATTTTTCATAAGAAACTTATTGTTGAAATTGCTTCAACTTGTTTTTGTCACATCTCTGCAACTTTATCAGGGTGCCTTTAGCACCTAAAGGTCTACTGTTCTCACAAATGAGACTGCTCTACATTTTCAGCTGACATGTTCCTCAACCCTGTCAAAAGCACTCTTTAAATAATGCATCAGCATAGGTTGGTAGCCTTGGCTTTAGATATACATTTTAGCTATTTTAAGTGTAGTTTTACTGTCAGAGCTAACCGGCACAGCTTCCAGCTTCTCAGGGATCAGTTCTGTGACACGGTCTCTTACTGAAAGCAACTCCAAAATGAAAGCATGCCTCAGTAGCTCTCAGCTCACTTAAATTGAGGGGGGGGGGGAGAATAATTATTACTTATTCTTTGACTACCCCCATAGTGGTCTTTATAGAAGGGCTTTTCTAAGCCTTTATCCAATTCAGATGGAATACTTGGGTATGAAAGAATAGAAACGAAATGAAACAGAAACAGGAACTTGAAACTCAGCTGAACATTTAAAAATGTATCATCATCATCATCATCATCATCATCATCATCATCATCATCATCTACTTTATTCATTAAGATGAACGATGTTCTGAGTAGCACAGTTTTTTGCAGTTCTGCTGGTGCTATTGCAGGACGCTGCAATTTCTTGATGTGTTTTATAAAATTCTTGGACATGGTTCCAACTGCCCCGATGACAATGAGTATCACTGTTTTGATGATGATGATGATGATGATGATGATGATGATGATGATGATGATGTCTGTAGTTCAATCCCTTAATCTCATATCTCAAATCGGCCAGGTGAACTTAAATCTGTATAGTGAGCCTACCTCTATGTCTAATACCAATATTCCTCACACAATGTAGGCTTTTGAATTTATTGAATCTCTACAAAATTTAATGTATTGTTTTTATTCCATTTTAATCACATGCTTATGTTCTTTTCCATTTTTTTATATTCATAGTGCTTCAACTCTTTAACACGTTAGAATCTCTAAAAAACTATCTTGCCTGATTTGGATAAACATTGCAGTTTGTGCCTTCAGTGAAAGTCCTGTCTAACCTCATTTGTAGTTTAATATTATAATCCAGCCTTATCCTGACATTCTTGTGTGATCAGACTTTTTGCATGCTTTGGGTCTTAGGTTCAAATAATGTCATCTGCAGAAACAGGAATTTGGTCTTCTCCATCACAGCACGCTCCTCTGAATAACTTTCCCTTGGGATTCATATGGTCTCCATCTTAGTCACCTTCAAAGAAGCCCTAAAAATATGGACTCGGGTAGAGTGTTTGGTTGATTCTTTAGTTTGGGGCTGTTGTGGAGAATTTTGATTTTCCTAAGTATTTGATTAAGTGCTTAGAGCAGGGGTGGGCAAACTTTGCAGCTTTAAGTCTGAAGGACTTCAGCTCCCAGACTTCTCCAGCCAGCTTTGAACGGATGGGTCAGGCCATTGTATTGGGCTGAAGATGACTCTGTTGGTAATCTGGTCTCATTCCATGCAGACATCCTGCTCCAAAGATTCCAGTGCTTGACTAGAAACATCCAAAAAGCTTCTGTACATGTAGAGGTATACACACAAGCTTCTTCTATCTGCTGCAATGGTCCACTGAGACCTAGACTTGCCACGGATTGCGTCAATGCATTGCAAAATAGTTTATTTGAGTGAAATAGAGCTGCCTTACACATCCCTACTAAATACACAGGCAGTAATAATCTTAACTGCCTTAAGGTTCACCTTAAGGCAGGGATGTCCAAACTTGGGAACTTTAAGACTTGTGGACTTCAACTCCCAGAATTCCCCAGCCAGCTATGCTGGCTGGGGAATTCTGGGAGTTGAAGTCCACAAGTCTTAAAGTTCCCAAGTTTGGACATCCCTGCCTTAAGGTAATTAAATGCTTTTTTTTTTTTTTGCCATGGACTCAGCCAACAGCTCAAAATGCAACTCTGTTCAAAATCTCTCCCCCTAAAAAGAGATTATGCTCCCCGGTCCTTGAGGTGGCTTGATAAAGAAAACATCTCTGATTTGTGTATGGTATTTCTCTGAAGTTTCCACGCCTGTTGCTGAGTTTCTGTCAAGAGAAAGAGCTTTCAGCAAGGCTCGCTCACTACCTCAGCATCATAGAACTTCTGGCGAATGGAGAGGTTTACTTGGAAATTCCAAGTAAGTTCGGTCTGATCTCTAGGCTTGATCCCATTGAATTGTAATCCCAAGCTTGGCCCTCTTTGAGCAAAGCTACTCTTTTAATTTGATTTTAATGCAACTGAGGTACAAGCAAGCAGACTTATGGTCATCTCTTCTGTGGTCATTTTCAGACAGGAAATCAAGAAAGCAGTACTAGTCGCAGCTTGCCTAGTTAGTCTGTGCAAAACTGAAAACCAAAATCTGAATTTTTAACCGTTAAAGCTGTGTTGTTGTTTTTAAAAAAAAGAAGTTTAGAAAAAGGGGGAGGGATTGACCAAAAGAGGCATTTCCCATTAATGTGCTTGATTTCTCAAACACTTCTTTTTTTTTCTTTTTTTCTTTGCAGAAAGCAAAGGAACAGGAAGTTGAAATATTTTCAGCTCAGCTCATTCCTCTTTCTATTTCCTTTGAAACTTGTACAGCGTCTGAGATTGGGTAGTAAGTTGAACTCAAGGTTTGCATGCTGGAGCCTCGGCTCGTTCTTTAATTCCTATTTGGTGGCGTGCTGTTGCTGATGGGGTGCTGAACTCCTTTTGACAGGAAGTGGTTTCGCTGTATTTTTCTCCTTGCCTGCTTTGTGCTCGCCTTAGATGAAACAAGATGTGTAGCCTTCAGAAGGGGGCCATTTCACATTTCCCGCTTTCTTTTTAAAAAGCTGAAGCTGGAGGTTGTTGGGGGGAGATGAGAAAAAGAGCGCACAGCAGAACATCGGTAAGGAAACTTAATTTGCTTCTCAATTCTTATCTGCAACTTGTATGACACAGCCAGGAAGGGAGTAGAGAAACTTACTATGGCAGATTATTTTATTGTAATGCATAGGCAATGTTTTGGGGAAAAAATACCACTCTCCTTTCAGATACACACTCTGAATGAATACCTGAATATTTGGGTTGGCATTTATTGGGAAGGGGGTGGACTGTGAACATTGTCTGTCCCTCTGTCCTTCCATCTGTCTGCCTGCCTGCCCATCCATCCATCCATCCATCCATCCATCCATCCATCCATCCATCCATCCATCTAGCTTTCTCTCTCTCTCTTGCCTGCCTGCCTGTCTCTATCTATCTGTCAATCTATATATCTAGGGGTGAGTTCAAGCAGAGATTACTGCCGGTTCACTCAGAGGTGCGTGCATGTGTAGTACAACTAAAATTGCTGCGCAGAAGCAGAAAACAAGATGGCGGCACCTATGGCGCTGCCGGGAGAACCGATTTGGGGTGTGGCAGGCCTGGGTCACTGCTGGTTCCAGCGACCCAGTCTGCCAAGCTACTGCCAGTTCGGCTGAACCGGTCCGAACTGGTAAGAATTCACCACTGTATCTATCTCTATTTCTATCTCTATCATTTCTCTGTTTATTCATTCTATTAAATTCTTAAGCCACCCATCTCCCTTACAAGATGATTCTGGGAGGCATAAAGTTTATATTTCAAAAGGTGTAATTTTTCCCCCCATAAAAAGGATAAGCCGTTTGCTCAGGAAATATGAACAGCAAGTGGTTTTAGTGAGGGGCAGAGAGTGGATTGAAAGCCAAGAAAATCACAAAGCAATTGAAATGTGTTATGCTGGGATGTTAAAACTATAGTTAGTATATTGGGGGTTGGTTTTCCCAGTGTTGAGGCTTATTAGAAACGGTAATCAACAGAGGGAATATCAGCAGAAATATATCTGGAATGCTTGTCATGTCGAATGAGCAATGGGCTTAGCTACAGGAACATATAGTATTTGGCCTAACTTGGATGTAAATCAGCAATGCCTGGAAGGTGCAACCCTATTGTAAAAGAGAGCCCCAAACTGAAGCCAAGGAGGCACAATCCAGTTTTGGTCCATGGAATTCATGCAGAGGTATAATACAATACAATACAATAGCAGAGTTGGAAGGGACCTTGTAGGTCTTCTAGTCCAACCCCCTGCGTGGGCAGGAACCTTATACCATTTCAGACAAATGGCTATCTAACATCTTCTTAAAGACTTCCAAGGTTGGGGCATTCACAACTTCTGGAGGCAAGCTGTTCCAGAGGTTAATTGTTCTGTCAGGAAATTTCTCCTTAGTGCTAGGTTGCTTCTCTCCTTGATTAGTTTCCACCCATTGCTTCTTGTCCTGCCCCCAGGTGCCTTGGAGAATAGTTTGACTCCCTCTTCTTTGTGGCACCCTCTGAGATATCGGAACACTGCTATCATGTCTCCCCTGGTCCTTCTCTTCATCAAACTAGACATACCCAGTTCCTGCAACCGTTCTTCATATGTTTTAGCCTCCAGTCCCCTAATCATCTTGGTTGCTCTTCTCTGCACTCTTTCCAGAGTCTCCACGTCTTTTCTACATCGTGGCGAATATATTCTGGAATATATTGTGATTTAACCGTATTCAGATGGTACATGTTAAAAGAAAAGTATTTTCAGTTTTATCCAGTGATAATTGTCTAAGATATAGGACAAACAAGAGTTTTTCACATTATTGAATATATATAATCCCCTAAACCACAGAGTTTATTAAAAATGCTCTTGGAATTTAAGACTAGCATGTGTTCAACCCTATCCCCTGCCATATACAGGAAGTCCTCAATTTATGATCAAAATTGAGCCCAAAAACTATGTTGCTAAATAAGACAGTTGTTAAGTGAGTTTTGCTCCATTTTACAACCTTTCTTGCCATCATTGTTAAGTGAATCCTGCAGGTGTTAAGTTAGTAACACGGTTGTTAAGCAAATCTGATTCTTCCCTCATTGACTTTGCTTGCCAGAAGGTCACAAAAGGTGATTAAATGAGACCAGGACACTGCAACCGTCATCAATACAAGCCAATTCACAAGCACCCCAATTTTGATCATGTGACCATGGAGATGCTGCAATGGTTGTAAGTGTGAAAAGGGGTCATACGTCACTTTTTCAGTGCCATTGTAACTTTGAACAGTCACTAAAAATGGTTGTAAGTTGAGGACTACCTGTACATTATACACTGCATGGGCAGGAAGCTCATAGCCATTCAGAGATTTAAAAGGCAGGATTCTAACCCTGTAATGTCAATAAGGAGAAATCAACATGGACCGCCACAATTAGATCTCCATTTTAATGGTCGCTATCAACACGGTGCATGTTTTTGGAATATGTTAACAACATATTAACATACTTTTTACCAGGTCCTCCTGGTACGCCAGTTGCGCCCCTTTCTCGACCGGGATGCTCTCCACACTGTCACTCAAGCACTTGTTACATCCCGCCTAGACTACTGTAATGCTCTCTACATGGGGCTCCCCTTGAGGTGCACCCGGAGACTGCAGTTGGTACAGAATGCGGCCGTGCGAGGGATCTTGGGAGCCTCACAGCATTCCCATGTAACACCTCTCCTGCGCGAGTTGCAGAGGCTACCTGTAGCTTTCCGGGTGCACTTCAAGGTGCTGATAACCATCTTTAAAACGCTCCATGGCATGGGGCCTAGTTATTTGCAGGAGCACCTCCTACCACACACATCCCTTCGGCCAATCCGCTCCCACAGGGAGGGCCTTCTCCGGGTGCCGTCTGCCGGGCAGTGCCAGTTGGCGGCACCCAGGGGAAGGGCCTTCTCTGTGGCGGGCCCAGCCCTTTGGAATGACCAACCCCCCGAACTTCGGACCACCACGGACCTCCGCCTCTTCCGCCAACTTCTTAAGACCCATTTCTTTCACCTAGCCGGCCTAGCCTAGACCCCGAGATCATTCCTACAGACTGAGTTTTAAATGATTTTTAATCTTTGGTAACTTTATTATTTTAGTTGTATTTTTAGCACAGGCTATTTTCAATTTAATTATATTTTAATGTTTGTAGTTGTATTTATTCATATGTTTGTATGTCTGCATTTTAACTTTCCTGTGCACCGCCCTGGGTCCCTTCTGGGAGATAGGTGCAGTATAAAAATCAAATAAAATCTAAATCTAAATCTAAATATCTGAACCTTAACTTTTTCCTAAGAATTTATTTCACACAGACACAAGGACTGTGTGGTCTAAAGCAGGGGTCTCCAACCTTTGCAACTTTAAGTCTGAAGGACTCCAAAGCTGGCTGGAGAATTCTGGGAGCTGAAGTCCTTCAGACTTAAAGTTGCAAAGGTTGGAGACCCCTGGTCTAAAGCAAAGATTTTCAAACTTTCTTTCTGAGGAACTATTATTTAAAAAAAAAACCAACCTCAGAATCCATGATCAGGAAGCAAAACTATGTTGTTAGACAATTGGTTGTAGAAGTATCCCCCCCCCCCCCTTCGTCTCTCACACAACCTCATCAGGTTCTTGTGGAACAGTTTGAAAAAAAATCCCTATTTTAAAGTTCTTTCAAATGTTTTACAGTTCTAGTATAGAAAAGATGGCAGCCAACTTTTCCCAACATCTTTTGAGGAGACCAATTACCCTAAAAGTGTTTTTTGCTGTTCTGAATGACTCTTTCTTAACACATGAAGCCATTGATTTTACCGCATGGGATATTCCAACTCCATATGCTTTGTAGATCATCCATGTTTATTTTTATACTGTTTTAAACATTGGGTAATAATAAATTACTGGTTTGGTGTAAGGCAAGGGAAGGCAAATGATAGAAGCTGGATGCAGTGTAAGCGCACTGCTTTTGTATCTGCTTTGTGTTGTCACAGAGATACATAAAATGATTGGCACATGTGTCACAATGACTATGTTGTTGCTTTCTCATTGGATGACCCTGCAGTAATTAAACCTATATACATTATGAGGAATCATAGTATGTTCCTTAAAAGATGTAAAGTCCCTTTTTGTTTCAGATTCAGATGGAATGATCTTAATAATGTGGTCTTAATAAACATCATCTGCTCATCTCTTGTGTCATTGCCTCTTCATAAATAAACTACATAGTTCAGTCCACAACAGTGAAAAGTCCTTGTCATTTTCATTCTAGTAGATTGCAGAAGCTAAGAAATACTGGACCTCCAATGATACACTTTAAAATCATGAAAAATAAAACAAAACCTTTTTTTAAAAAAAAAACTATGGTTCTGAAAGAGAAATTCTCCATCTATGTAAATTTAATTATTAACTTCTCAGACTATTTAAAACATTCATGTGAACTAAATATTGAAATTGCTCTCAAAGGTTTATATAAATCTTGATACAAAATTTCAGATATACCTTTCCCCACAAATATAGGGGTATTTTCATCCATTTTTCATCTGGGCAAAGTCATACTGCCATGTTTTGTATACATAACAACACTTAGAGAATAGATTAGGAGTTTGAAATCTATACCAGATATTCCTTTGTTTATTTAACTACACATTGACATTTTATGTGGATCTTAGTTTAAGATCTTAGTGTTCTCAGGGCTGCACATTATTCTTACACTCATATTCATATACTTCTATCTGTCTTTCTTGGCTGGGGTAATATCACTGGGGGGACTTTGAAAAGTTAGATTTGGCCACGAATTAATATACACATGAGTCCATCTTTTCACAGAAGGTTTCGTGATATCAGAGATGGAAGTTCTATCATTAACTTCTTCAAACTTTCTGTTTTTTCCTGAGATGCAAGTAGGAAGTAATCCTCAATTTACAACCACAATTTATGCTGTCCCACTCACTCACACACACATCATCATCATCAGGGGTGGTTTGCTGCCAGTTTTACTACTGGTTCGCAACCCTCACTACACCTGTGCTGTTCAATGTAAATAGTTCTTCGCACATGCTCAGAACAATTTACAGTGAACTGTGCATGCGCACAGTCACTAAAAAACAACATGGCGGCGGCCTAGTGGTGGCGAGGGAACCGGTTTGGGGGCTTGACAGTCCTGGGTCACTGCCGGTTCTGCAACCCAGGTCTGAATTCCACTATCGGTTCGACTGAACCAGGCTGAACTAGGAGCAACCCACCTCTAATAATCATAGTTTAATGGTTTTATTAATATTCCCCAGCAACTCCTGTCACAAAAATCCCAGCACTGTCCCAATTAAATCCAGCCACAAGCAGACCAATGCTAATCCACAGAGCAATGGACCATGAGCCCACAAGGCACTGGAAAGTTTCCTCGTCAGAATAAACCCACCAGGCCAAATTAAATCCATAATATAATAGGGTTCATGAGGCAAGAAAAGTCCAGAGTTCACGATCCTAGTCAAGGCACATTGTCAATCCAAAGCAAGGCAGGAATCACAACGACCAGAAAACACACAGCTAGGAAATGAATGTGCTGTTCCCAGCATCGCCTCTATCTGTCTGCTGTGCTAAATAGCCAACTGCTGATGCAGCCCATCAAGAAGGGTGAGACTTTCTCCTGACAAGTAAGCTGGATGACCTTCTCAGCCCCTGCCTTTTCGCTACCCTATGTGTTCTTGGATCAGGTGCAGAAGGCAGTTCCTCAACACAGACTGGCTGCAGCTGCATGCTTTCCCTACCTGAAGCCTCGGGACTATCTTGTTGCAGTTGTACTTCAGCCAACTTCCTCACAGATGATCTTTTGGAGCCATTGACCAACTCCCCCCCTTGGCCTACCAGGAATTGGTTCATCCTCTCCTGAGCTGACATCTGGAGAGGTATCTGGGGAAGCGTCATCACATAATTGGATCCAACATTTCTAATGCTAAGCAGGACAATTGTTAAGTAAGTGTTGCCCCCTTTACCCTTCTTGTCACAGTGGTTAAGTGAATCACTGCACTTGTTAAGTTAGTAACATGGTTCTTAAATGAATCTGTCTTCCCCATTAACTTCGGTTGTCAGAAGATGCAAAAGGGGATCACATGACTCTGGAACACTACAACCATCATAAATGTGAACCAGTGTATCAACCAGCCAAATTTTAATCATGCAACCATGGGGATACTGCAATGGTCGTAAGTCTGGAAAACGGTCATAAGTCACTTGTTTCAGTACTGATGTAACTTCGAATGGTCACCAAACAAATGACCACAATCAATGTCACGTGATCAAAATTTGAGCACTAGGCAACCGTCTTCGTGACGGTTGCAGTGTCCCAGAGGCATGCAGATCTCTAACAAGCAAAGTCAATGGAGAAGCCATTAACAACCGTTGTACTAACTTTAACAACTGCAGTGATTGACTTAACAACTGTAGCAAGAAAGGTTGTAAAATGGTGAAAAATTCACTTAACAACTGTCTTGTTTAGCAATGGAAATGAGATCAATTTTGGTCATGAGGACTACCTGTACCGAAGACAGGGCAGAAGCATGTCTTTAAGGCCACGAAAAGGAGATCGTGTTAGGAAGAGGGTAGCTCCTCCTTGACTCAGTCAGTTATAAGAGGGTTTTTTTCTGACTAAAAAGGGTAGAAGACAGAGGAAAAGTATGGCAAAAACAGATTTGTAAGATTCTGTTACTCATCTACCACCAAGCCGTGGTGGTGCAGTGGTTAGAAGGCAGTATTGCAGGCTAATTCAGATCATTGCCAGGAGTTCAATTCTGAATGGCTCAAGGTTGACTCAGCCTTCCATCCTTCCAAGGTGGGTAAAATGAGGACCCAAATTGTTGGGGGAAATAGGCTGACTCTGTAAACCACTTAGAGAGGGCTGTAAAGCACTGTAAAGTGGTATATAAGTCTAAGTGCTATTGCTATAATATCTTAATGAAATTTAGTTCTATTTTTCCTATGGATTCCATTCTACTTCATAGGGACTGATAAAGCCTTTTTCCATTCACCATACACTGGAATAAAAAATATTATTTTATTGGAAATAAGAAAGGGCAAGGGGGAAAAAAGCCGTAATGCGATTCTTGCATCTTTTAAGGTCAAGTGGCACATCTTGAGTTACTGTCAACTTTTCCACAAAAAGCCCAAGAGAGGAGGCCTCGTCAGGAAGAGCCGAAAGAAAGAAAAAAAACCAGCTTGTTCAGCTTGAGAAGTGCTTGCATGGATTTGAAAAATGTTGCTCTGTATTTCATCCAGAAGATGGCATTCTTTGCATCCCAATGTCCATCTGTCCTGCAGCTCTTAGGCTTTACTGATAAATTTTCAACGTAAGCACAAATTGGTCTGACAACCTATAGTTATGAGATCTGACAGATTTAATAATAGCCCAAGGTCCCAAGTAAGAAAAATATCATGCTTGTGATATAAGTAAAATGGTAGAATCTGAGAAACACTTGATGTGTCAGAGAAAATAGAAGCAGGTTTAGCACTTTTAAACTGCTGAATAGCATCTGAAAATTGAATGAATGTATGTGTTACACACACCTGCTCTGGTAATATTTTACCAATTTAGTCCACTTCACTAAGCTCAGAGTAAAACACTGTCGTATTTCCTAGGTGGAGAAAGAAGTCTTTATTCATTTATGGTTGAGGTAGTAAACTTTACATACAGTGTAGCTTTTCTTATTGCTAATGAAAGATCTGTGTATCTAAAATTGTCTCCATATGAATAATCCTGAAAGATATTACATCAAAGATTCAGTTTCTGTTCCTACATGACAACTGTGAGTTTCTACTGTGTCCACCTCTGCACATTTTGCATTATTTAGAAAGTCCAATTATATATTTCTTGCTATTCCAGATGTTGTTTTGTATTGCCTACTTTTCTTTCCCTCCAATCTTTCTTCCAGCACAGGCCTTTTGCACAGAATTGTGCCTGAGTAAATAACTGAAATATCTCAATGATCTTTGCTTGAGTGGTTTTTATGGGGCTTCTTTTCTGCTGTATCATGTCTACAACTTCAGTATTTTATTTTTATGGTAATTTCAAGTGATTTTCACCTTAAGAGCCACATTCCAAAGTCTTTTGCATGCTCTCTGCCTCCTTGGACACCGTACCAGTTTGGCAAATATGCAAATATGAAGGATATAAGATTCCCATTTTTAGTTTGAAGTTTTCTTCCGCTGAGTTAGAAAAAAACTTTCATGGAAATGTTATTTGCCTTTTTATTTTTCCAACTCTTTTATCTTCTTCTATGATTAAGTATCCAAAATAAACAACATTTTTGACTAAATCAGGTTTTTTTTACTGATATGATAACACTGGAGTTTTTTGGGAATACAGGTTGCTCTTGCATGTACCTAAATATGAGGTCATAAAGTCACTGTTTATGATCCTGAACCCCTTCTAAAAGTGTGTAGATTAAAAAAAACCACAATACTGATCACCAGTTAGTTTGTAATCCATCTGTACTATAACTGAACTATTTAAGTTCAGTTATTAGATAAATTACTATTAGATAAAGTAGAAAATTGTGGGTTAGACAGCACCACCACCAAATGGATTCGCAACTGGCTGACCAACCGCACTCAACGTGTAGTCCTCAATGGAACTGCATCTACATGGAAGGAAGTATGCAGTGGAGTCCCCCAAGGCTCTGTTTTAGGCCCAGTACTCTTTAACATCTTCATCAAAGATTTGGATGAGGGGATAAATGGGGAACTCATCAAATTTGCAGACGACACCAAGCTGGCAGGAATAGCCAACACTCCAGAAGATAGGCTGAAGATACAGAAGGATCTAGACAAACTTGAACATTGGGCACTATCTAATAAAATGAAATTCAATTGTGAAAAAAGTAAGGTTCTACATATAGGCAAGAAAAACAAAATGCACAAGTACAGTATAGGTGGTACCTTGCTCAATAGTAGCAACTGTGAGAGGGATCTAGGAATCTTAGTGGACAACCATTTAAATATGAGCCAGCAGTGTGCAGCAGCTGCCAAAAAAGCCAACACAGTTCTAGGCTGCATAAACAGAGGGATAGAATCTAGATCACGTGAAGTGTTAATGCCACTGTATGGTGCCTTGGTAAGGCCACACTTGGAATACTGCATACAGTTTTGGTCGCCACGATGTAGAAAAGACGTGGAGACTCTGGAAAGAGTGCAGAGAAGAGCAACCAAGATGATTAGGGAACTGGAGACTAAAACATATGAAGAACGGTTGCAGGAGCTGGGTATGTCTAGTTTGATGAAGAAAAGGACCAGGGGAGACATGATAGCAGTGTTCTGATATCTCAGAGGGTGCCACAAAGAAGAGGGAGTCAAACTATTCTCCAAGGCACCTGGGGGCAGGACAAGAAGCAATGGGTGGAAACTAATCAAAGAGAGAAGCAACTTAGAACTAAGGAGAAATTTCCTGACAGTTAGAACAATTAACCTCTGGAACAGCTTGCCTCCAGAAGTTGTGAATGCCCCAACCCTGGAAGTCTTTAAGAAGATGTTAGATAGCCATTTGTCTGAAATGGTATAAGGTTCCTGCCCACGCAGGGGGTTGGACTAGAAGACCTACAAGGTCCCTTCCAACTCTGCTATTGTATTGTATTGTATTGTAAGTTGCTCAAGCCCATTTTGAATGAAATCATATCCCAATTGTTTTCCCAATTATTTTATTAAGAGTGCAGCAAGCGCTAGTTCTTCCTTCAAAATGCAAGGGATTTTTCAAAATATGCTTAGGTAGTGGCGATTATTGCTTTTGTGACTGACCAAGAGATGTCTCTGCCTCCTTGTCCTTTTCCCGCGGGGCTTTAAAAAATGATGCAATCTGACACAATAAACTTAAGAAAATATTGTTTGTTTTGTGTCCTAGGAACCTAACTGGTAACAAGTACTGAAAAACAGGGAAGAAATAATTAAACAGAAGGAGATTATCTTTGTTATTCACATGTTTAAGAGGAGGGTCAAATAAAATCTTGGTCCATCATCAGACCATTTCTGAATTATTCACTGTGGAGCTTCTTGGCTGAAGTTAACATTTCCTGTCTAATGCTGCTACTAGTATTAAGAGCCCTGTTCTAATGTACCACAGTATCAATGGGCTACATACATACATACATACATACATACATACATACATACATACATACATACATACAATTGGTTATCATGTGTTCCACCTTTATATCATCTTTCCAAATGTCAAAACAAATGTTCTACAAGGCTGCTAAAAAAAAAATCAGGATGACCCTTTATGAAGACCTGAATGTAACTTCCATCTTCTGGCAAAATTGGTGGAGGCCAAATAAGGCTTTTTCAGCCTTTGAGCAACTTGAGATGTCTATCTCAGATGTGAGCATGAGAAGACCAAAGGCAAACTCTACTGCCTGCCAGCTGGCTGTGGGAGAAAGGTTACTGAAAGATTGCAGGACAGAGGAATGGCTGTAGAGATAAGAACAATCTTTTATGCAAACTGCACTCTTCCTCTACATTTGGATGGCTTGGTGAATAAAAAAAGTGCTCTCTTGGTGCTGTTGTTAAGATATCCTATATTCAGAGCTATCAAATTGGCCTTTCGGTTTTCTCCTTGTTCACTGAAAGCGATTCTAGGCTGGCTTAATGCAAAGTGTTTAAAGCATATTTAACTATTATATTTTGCAGATTTGACATATTAATCATGCAGCAGTTAGCAGCTTCTGATTCCAGTGTAGGAAAGCTACATCCTTCCCAAGAAAGCACAGGAGCTGTTCCGATGAGGATCAAAAGTCCCAGCAACACCCATGACCGATCCAGCCAAAGCAAATCTATGGTATATTCTGAAAACCTGAAAATAGTTGAGTCTGTAAGTACTGATCCCAAATGGCCTTTTTGAATTTGTTCACCAGATATGTGGGCAAAGAAATCGATGTACATTTTTTTCTGTTTCTTTTTAAAATTCAGAGAAAACAATGTTCCCCAAGAATATTTCAAGAGCAGGTATATTCCTTGATCAATATTGGGAGCACTGCAATTGAAAAAAAACCCTTATAATGTCTGATCTTGTAATTACATGAAAGAGTCAAGAGCCAAAGAGACTGCAGACACTAGAAGGAGGTTGGTTGAGTGAAAAAGGGGGCATTTGCCCATGTGGGTGTGGCTCCTGCTTCCTGCTACTAAATAAATGCAAGAATCCCACATTTTGCTCTGAAAGATCTTAGAAAAATCCTTTCAAAGTGTTCCTAAAGCATATTCTTCTTATTAAATGAAATGAAAACTGGTAGAAATAATTACCAAACCCAATATCCGTTTTCCACAAATGGTTGCTTCCTGTCTTTCATCTATTTTACAGCAATGGGCCTAAAGATATTGGGAAAAGATTTCCAACTTACTCTCTGGGAACACTAGAGCAGCATTTTGCAGCCCTCTGGATTAGGCCACCAGGGGTGTTTTCAATAAAATGAAACCACGGTAGTAATGTTTCTCCTTGTTCTGTATTAACAGGGTGACTTAAAAAATATATGTTGGTTGACAGTTCTGAGTTGTTAAGTTCTGGGCGAAGAATGGAGGCAAGGCCACAGGTCTTTATTCAATACTGCTTGTGAAGCAACTGAATTCCCTGGCTGTCACAACTCCTTTTATAGGGAACTGATCAGTCAAACAACCAATTAGGAGACAGTATTTTCCCGCTCCAACAGGCGACCAGAATGAGGACTTCAACTGACAACTATACACTATATACAATACATAACATGAATACAGCAGGCATGTCCTGGAGAACTAAAAGTGCTGTAGCTTCCCCATCCTTTCCTTGGCTTAAATCATTCACCAAAACAGCCAAGGTTGCTTTTGTCCTTTAGATCAGGGGTCTCCAACCTTTGCAACTTTAAGTCTGAAGGACTTCAGCTCCCAGACTTCTCCAGCCAGCAAAGCTAAGTCTGAAGGACTTCTGGGAGCTGAAGTCCTTCAGACTTAAAGTTGCAAAGGTTGGAGACCCCTGCTTTAGATTGGAATGGGTGAAGTCTCTCACCAAAGTCTGTCTAGAATGGAGGGTTTTCTAATATATTTGTCAGAACTAGTTAGAGGTTCTATTAACATTCATATTCCCTCATCTTCCTGTTCTTGCTTGTAGTTAGAAGTTGATTGTGTGGTATGATACAATTTCAAAAGTTTATCTGTCAAAAGGAAGGCCTTTGCCTGACCCCCTTTGCTGTGAATATAAGAAAGGTGATCTATATAAATAAAAATGTAACTATGAGTTTGTTCAAAACAGGTAATCTCCAAAAGTACTGCACTGATCGCTTCCAAATTTTTACACAACATTCCTTTCAAATATGGCACCAATTATATACATACATACATACATACATACATACATACATATATATATATATATATATATATATATATATGTTTTCGTAGAAGCCTGCCTGATGATGACAAGTGAGATCTTGTCAAAACGTTGCAATAACACTTCTATGCCTTATACACGGGAAAATCCCCGAAGCCAGCTATGCCAGCATATATATATATATGATTTTCATGGGTGTAGGTATGCTGGCATTGCTTGCTTCGGGTATTTTTCCGTGTATAAGGCATGGAAATGTTATTGCAACATTTCGACAAAATCTCACTTGTCATCGTCACAGACCAAAGCCTGACAATGACAAGTGAGATTTTGTCGAAACGTTGCAATAACATTTCCATGCCTTATACACGGGAAAATACCCGAAGCAAGCAATGCCAGCATAGATAGATAGATAGATAGATAGATAGATAGATAGATAGATAGATAGATAGATAGATAGATAGATAGATAGTGTATATGTCATACCTGTGCCAGGTACACACAACAGAAATGTAAAAAATTGTAAAAAAGGTATGTAGATGGATACAGAGAGAGCAGTGGGCCACAGGTATTATGTTATCCTTTATGACATAAAATACTCTGTCCATAAGATTCAAGGAGAAATACAGTAGTTAGTTAGGTAGGCAGCTATAGGGATAGAGAGAGGGAGAGGGAGAAATACAGTAGGTAGGTAGGTAGGTTGGGGGTTATACGGTGGTTGTATGTACGTGTTTGTGTGTGCAGGTGTAGATCTACACACAGATCTACACACAGATTTGTTGGCCATTTAACCATACTGGGCCACAGCAACGTGTGGCCGGGAACGGCTAGTAAGAAATATAAAGTGAATATAAGAAAGGATATCTGATAGGAATAGGGATGTTTCACTTTTAGAAGCTGTAATGGGGAGAAATTTCATTTCACTTGTGGATTTCTTTGCTTTGAAACAAGAAGTCTTGCAAAAATCAAGATTACAAAACAAGTGTTTGTCACTTTGCAAATATTGGAACTTCCTTCTCAGATGTTGCATAAAATTCCACAAACAGGGGAAAAGAAACCTCTTTCTAGAAAAAATGAAGATCCTTCACAAAAATTTTGTAGTTGGAGAAGTTACAAAGAGTTAAAATCTGGAATCTGAACTGCCCCTAATTTTTAAGCAGCAGAAAGAGCCAAATGGTTCTGGATTTATTTATTTATTACCTCTTCTGAAAAGATTTACATGCTAATACTTCAGAGGTGAACTCGGCTGCCAGTCATATCCCTTCCCCTTTCCCCATCCTGTGCTACTAAACGAACTGATTGGTATGAGCCTCCCTTGGTTAATTTTCCTCTGTAATGGCTGCAACTTGCAGCTGAGGCCATATGATGTTGCAAAATTATTTATGCAATGTTAGTCACTTGTTTTGGATTCTAGCTCTTTTTTCAGCTCACGGCAAACAAGCCAGAGCTCCCAAACTATATGAGGAGCTCACCAAAAAGACAACACAGAAAGACAAGCGTGTAGTCTTGCCTTCGCGCATCAGAGGCATGCAAAGCATTGATTAGCTATTCTCCTGATATGATGAATCCTTATGAATAGTAGAGGAAGTAAGAGACTGCAGAGCGAGTGTGTTGCTGTTGCTGTCATTATCTCCATGTTCAATGCAAAATTAACCACAGCATAGTTCAGAAATATGTGATTTTAATTATTCTTTTCATAGTTAGCTGAAGAGGAATGCGTAGTTCAGAAGAGCTGGCATGACACTTGGAGAATAGCAGGAAAAGTCCTTCCAGCACAGCCCTGTAACTGATGAAACATTCATTTCCTTAACGTTCTAATTTAAAACTATCACTTGCTGGTGACACATTTGCATTGTAGTTAGAACAACAACAGCAACACACACGCATGCACATCACCAGCCCATATCCCATAATTGAGATCTAACATAATTCTTCAGCTACCGAATGAAAAGCGTATTTATAGCGATATATTTGAAAATAGTATAATATATTAACAGTTAGAGCTGTACCTTTCAAAAAGTTTAAAAGTTAAGTATATTTAATGATGCCTAACATATTTTATTGGCTGTGTTTAACAAAAGGCACTAGGCTGCAGTTGTTTTTGACAAGCATGAAAACATCACAGCATGAAACTGCAAAAGGAATTATGTAGAGAAATTACAAGTGATCCATCTCTCAGTGAATTATCCACCTCAATAGCCTGCAGAACTCAGCTACCAATTAACACCTACTTTATTACATGTTGGGATGTACTTAATAACTTTCATGTGTTTATGCACTATTACCTTGACTGATGCCTCTTGTACAATTAGGCATAATTGGCATATCAATATGCAAAAGTTAAAAGGATTAACCCTCTTAAAACTAATGAGCATTTCTGTATCCAGCTGCTAAATGAGACAAAATTAGCATTTTTCACTTTTGGGCAGGATTTTATCATGCAGTTTCTCACTGTTGGTACTACCTTGTTACATAACTTTTTGGTTTGGATAGAGAAGTTGGATGGGGCAGGTGGTGAAAAATAAGGGTGGGTGGGTGGAAGGGCACCAAAAATGCTCCTTAAAAGTTGTATCGTCCAAAACATTTTGCATAAGCAACTACAACTGAGTGTCTTTTGGAAAAGTTGTGTTTTCTTAGCAGCTAATTATAGAGACGCAGAGTATGTCATTTCTCCATGCAAACTTGGCTCTGATGAAATGGACTGAAAGCTTGCCATGCTAATTTCTCCATTCTTCTAGTTTTTTTTTTAATCTCTCTTTCTCTCTTGTGCACACTCTTTTTCCTGTGCAAAGTTTTCTGACTAGATATTGACAGAATGAAAAACATGCTGGCATATTTGGTTGAGTGAGTTTGTTAAGTGGCTGGTAAAAGACAAAAAAGGGAAAGACAAAATCTGAAGCAAAAAAAAATATCCCAATATTTCAATCATGGTGCTGAGGAAATTACAAGGATGTAGATGGAAACCCATTTACATTGAAGTCATGATGGATTGTAATGGAGCCAAAGAGAAAAGTGTGATTCAAAACCAATCTCATTAGGGACTTCTGGGGAAGAAATAGTCAATTGAAGACAGCTCTGCTAAAAGCTGAGTCAATGAATGCAGGAAAATGAAGAGCTGGTGAGTAGACTGGCTCTCTGTAATTCCTCTTCAGATAAGGAGAGGACTTAAGATCGCCCACAAGCACTCCGTACAGTTGCTTCTCATGAGATCATTGCAAGAGAGTGGTCTCCAGTTCTGGTTGATCATTTCTGGTTGGTGTGGGAATAGATACCTTTGCTCAAACTGTGGTCAGCCCATTTATAGTCACAGGATTCACATACTTTCCTTTCTAATCACATTTAGAAAATTGCTGCTGGTTAAGTCATTTCCAGTGATTGGTACGTTTTAGAGTACTAGGGGGTTTCTTTCAATCCTTACTGGAAGAAGTTTTAAATGCAAGTCTCTTTTTTGAATAAACAGAAAAAAGATGGTTAGAACATTGATTTTGGAAAGGTACAACTAGGGGTCCAAATAGAGTTGAAGTAAGATCTAAGAAAACTTCCTGTGGGAAAATGTGGTTGCTTTGAATTCTTTTTTTTTTTTTTAAAGCATAATAGGATGGAAATTTGAAGATTGGACATGAGAGGAAAACAAACGTAACTAAATGTAACAGTTAGTTAAATTTAAGTGCCCTCTTTCTTTAACACAGAATGAAGTAAAATTGTTTACCTTTGGACATATTGAAGGATATTTGTGAAAAATGGAACGAGAAATTAATTATAAGGATGCCTACCTTTATAGATATAGCGTGTTTAAAAGATGTCATAGAAGAAGAACAAATTTAACAGAAAAGACATGATGATATTTCTCCAAGGCACCTGGGGGCAGGACAAGAAGCAATGAGTGGAAACTAACCAAGGAGAGAAGCAACTTAGAATTAAGGAGAAATTTCCTGACAGTTAGAACAATTAACCTCTGGAACAGCTTGCCTCCAGCAGTTGTGAATGCCCCAACCCTGGAAGTCTTTAAAAAGATGTTAGACAGCCATTTGTCTGAAATGGTATAAGGTTCCTGCCCATGCAGGGGGTTGGACTAGAAGACCTACAAGGTCCCTTCCAACTCTGCTATTGTATTGTATTGTATTGTATTGATATGAAAGTGAATTTAAAAATGAGAAGCTAAAAGAATGGTATGGAAAAAGATGCTATACTGAGTATACAAATGAAACTTGCTAATCTGTTAATAATTAAAATAAATAACAAAACAAAAGGGCAACCTGAATAATTTTCTTATATGGGATTTACAAAAAAAAAAGACTTGTTAAAGTTTTGGAGAATTTTGTGAGAAAAATAATGAAAATAAATCAAGTTCTACCAGTAGCACATTATATAAAGGGATAGAAATTTAAGATTGTTAAATGTAAAATAAGGGAATATAAAGTTGGCTTATTTAATCAAGATGAAAATAGATATATTGTTAATGGATTTTTACTGACAATGAGTGAATGAGGTTTTAAGGATTTGTTTACAGATAAAAAGGTTAAATATGGAAAGAAGACATCATTGTTGTATTTTAAGAGAAAATGATAAGTTACTAAAATTATTCATAATTAGTGTGATGAAGAGCAAAACTGTTTTTTATATATTTCTTTTTCTATTTCTTTCTTTTCAATTTTTCTTTCTTTTTTCTTTCTATATTTTTTTAGTTTGCAGTCATTTTTACCTTTTAAATTGTAATGTTTAATAAAATCATTATGGAGAATAAGGAATCTCATTAAATTTTTGCCTTTAAAAATATAATCTAGATTTTCCCCCCTCTTCCCCACATTTTTAAAGTAAATTCCATTCAATGTATTTAAGAGGTTCACATCATGAAGTATAGTTGGGAGATCCCCTGAGTATATATATTTGGCAAAAATGGAAATATAATTCATAAGCAGCATAATCTAACAGGAAATAAAATAAAAGGAGATGAAATTTGCTCTAACTTGTTCATAATAAAATATAGGGAGCTTTGTTTTAGATTTATTTTTTAGTATTTTCTAGTGAATTCAATAGGACTTCTGAATAAGCATTCTGGAACTAAGTTCTCTATAAATTTGCATGATAGTGGAATTCCACTTGGAGAAAAGTATGCAACAGTCTCAGTTTCAGGAGAGGTATATTGATATTAATTATTTATATATGCATTCTTCAGGATTTTATTTTATAATCATAACACTGCTGTTACTCTAGATGGAGGGCAGAGAGAAGATTTGATGAGGGCCAGTTCTACAGCAAAAGCTCGAAATCTATTACATTATTTTCTAATTTATTCAAATTTATTGAACGGTGCAAAGTACTTTAATTATAGCATTGACATATTCAATTAATAATATTGAAATGTAGTATCATTTCTTAGAATATTTGCATCAGTGAAGAATTTTATGAGTGTGATGAGGTAGCCATTTTTTCTTTAATGCGATTTTTAAAAAGTATTAATCCTTACAAAACCACAAGGCTATACATCATAGAACAATTAGTCAGTGGAACAGCTTGCCTCCAGAAATTGTGAATGCCCCAACACTGGAAGTCTTTAAGAAGATGTTGGATAGCCATTTGTCTGAAACGGTATAAGGTTCCTGCCTAGGCAGAGTGTTGGACTAGAAGACCTCCAAGTTCCAACTCTGCTATTGTATTGTATAGAAGAGATTTTCTTTTAATAATAATAATAATAATAATAATTTTTATTTCTAACCCGCTCTCTCTCCCCGAAGGGACTCGAGGCGGGGCACAGGGAATTAAAAACAACTAAAATCAACAAAGTACAAAATTAAAAATACAAATGACTAAACTAAATGACTAAACTAAATAAAAATAGATTAAACAAATAACCCTGCGCTAAAATCCCTTATAATATTAATCCCCTAACCTTAAAAGAGACTACCCTAGGCCGGCCAAGCGAAAAAGATGTGTTTTTAGTTTTAGGCGGAAGGAGCGGAGGTCCGTGGTTGTTCTAATGTCGGGGGGAAGGTCGTTCCAGAGGGCAGGGCCCGCCACAGAGAGAGCCCTTCCCCTGGGCGTCGCCCGCTGACAAAGTCTAGTGGACGGCACCCGGAGAAGTCCCTCTCTGTGGGAGCGAATCGGCCGTGAGGATTATCTAACGCAAAGAGAAATATTGCTTGTAACACAATTGTTTCTGTAATTGCTGCATATACATTAAACTGAGAACGTATTTTCTTTAGTTATAGTTGAGAATGTATATGAGAAAATAATGTGTAAAATGGAACTCAAATAAATGTAAATAATCCAGGTGAAAATAATAAATTAATCAATACAACAGTGTAATCAATCAACCAGAAGTTCTTTCAGTGAAAACTCTGGTTATTTTCCATTGTAGTCATATTTGGAATGGTTTATATTAAGCTCACAGCCTAAGGCGTTCTGACTCTGGGCCAGTTGTTCTTTGCCAGGTCACTGAATTTGTCTAATGCTTTAAAAGCTGCTACTCACCGTATCTAAATAAAAGAGGTGGAAATGCAAACCATTGAAATAGTAAAATTATGATGAAATTCTTTCAAAAGCAACCATTATCTACTGAAATTCATCTGATGTAGTAGAATATAAGGTTTGGTTATATCTGTGTACCTGCTCATGGCTTCTCTCTTTTGAGTGATCAGATTTTTTTTTAATGCTCTGCTATTTTTGAATTCTGCATGACAAGGAAGATGGAGGTTACACTTTGGAGAGATTTGAATTACCTCTTGTTGAACTGGAGTTTCTAGCTGGCAACAGGGAGCAGAAAGATGCTAAAAACCTCTTTGTGGCGTGATTTCACTTCCAGTACATTAGAAAATGCCTATATCACTGTAACAACTTTAGGACAGATGAAATGATATGAATGTGTCCACAGCCCAGATTTTAAGACTGACCATGAACACCATTAAGCAAGATCTCTTTCTCTGATCTCCTGGGATTCCTTGGTATCTATGAATATTCAGTTTTCAACTCTTCAGCCTCAAAGAGACACATTCGGATTCATTCAATGCAAATTCAGAGCATGAACTGTTTTATTTCCTAGGCGCATAGATTAAAAATTGCAGTCTGTTTAGTCATTCCAAAATGTAAATAGATTAGAGTTCTTTTCAATTAGATGAAATAGATTTGATAGTCTTATTTATAGTCCTAGTGCTCTATTAAGGAAAGGGAAGGGAAAGGAAGAGGAAAGGAAGAGGAAAGGAAGAGGAAAGGAAGAGGAAAGGAAGAGGAAAGGAAAGGTCATTTCCTTTGTTCCTTCCTTCTCTCTCTCTCAACTTGATTATTTGCCAAAATTAAGAATAACCCAAAAGATTCTAATTTCTAGCTTTTCTGTCAAACCAAACTCTATTGGCCACGTAAAACAGTTGTGTTTACTTCACATCAAACTTATAATTAAGACAAGCTTTATTTATGGAGATTCTCCTAAAGTAGATGCGGATATTTAATTAGGATGACATTAAATCATGATGGATTGATAGGGTTGGCATCACGGGGCAAAGTAATTGCCCATATTGGTTTTGTACAAGAAAACAAAGCATTTGGGAAACGTACCGTGGACACAGGCTGCTCACTCCACTTACACATCCATATGTGAAAACCATAGATTAGGCAAGAATAGGTGACAGCAACTTGTTTCTTCTGTTTCTGTTATGCTAAATGTACAGATTAAGTGATCTGTTTGTTGTCAAATGACTCTGCAGTCCTTTAAAAAAATATTTCTAGTTTTATAATCTCATCCATCCCCACCAAAAAAAACAAAACCCCAACACCTTTATAGTTACAGGTAGCTTTAGTTAAATGTGGGTTATTGCCTTTTTTGGAAAGCTCAATTTCACACTTAAAAAAAAAAGTGTATTTGAAAGAAGCAAGTGCTTCTGAACAATTTTCTTTGTTCATCTCTTGAGGGAAAAATATAGTCTGTAACAAAAGCATTTTTACGGAGGCAAGATGCCCCCAAGATTCTGTTTTCTAATGAAAATGTTCTAGTTCAAGTCACTGAAAATCTTACTTCCTTTTATTTCTTCTGCTGCCTGCCAATTTCTGTCTTATGGCTCTTTTTCTTGCGATACAAATCAGTTTTCTCAGACTATGTTTCACACATTGGATATTGTCCTGAACCTTGCTCTAAGATGATCTTGGGTTTGTATGTCATGTGTCTTGTTACAAATTAGCTGCATCCACAAGAGGAAAAATAAAAACCAAATCCATCACAACAATGTGAAATTGTATTTATGATTGTTTACTGTTAAATTGGAAATACTATATGGTTCTCAGCAGCTTTAGTTCTTCAGAAGTAAATTTGTTGATGGATTGATGCACCCAAACCAGTATACTGGTAGTCCTTGATTTAGAACCATTGGTTTAGTGAGCATTCAAAGTTAAATTGGCAGTGGAAAAGATGGTTTATGACCATTTTTCACAGTTGGAGCATCCCTGTGTTCAGGTGATCAAAATTCGGACACTTGGCAACTGGCTCATATTTATGATGGTGTAGTGTCCCTGGGCCATGTAACTTGAGGACTACCTGTATATCAAATGAGGTGTTTAAATATAATAAGGTTTTATTTTTTCTCAGGATGAGAATTCTCTGAGTATTTTACCTGCATTTGCAGTGGATCAGAAAGGGCAATAATAATGGTGCAGAATGCAGTATTGCAGGCTAGCTCATTTCTCACTGCCAGGAGTTCGATTCTCACTGGCTCAAGGTTGACTCAGCCTTGCACCCTTCCAAAGTTGGTAAAATGAGGATCCAGATTGTTGGGGCCAATATGCTGACTCTGTAAATTGCTTAGAGAAGACTATAAAGCATTGTGAAATGGTATATAAGTCTAAGTGCTATTGATATATTTTCTCCCTTATTTCACTGGCTTACCAAATGGGCATATGTATATGGTTTGATTAAGATTCACCTTGGTTGAGAAGTTATTTCAACCCATTTATTGAGTTTTAAGGTTTATCCAGCCTTTGGTTCAAGAGAGCTCCAGAGTGCATATATAGAGAAGTAGGTTGGACTGAATGAGTGGCTGGCCCAGTCATCCAGTTAACTTCCTTGGCTGAAAGTGGGTTACAATCTGGGCCTTCCTATCCCTAGTCCAATATCTTAATTACCACGCTATGTTCTCCTCACACCTATACTGTAAGTAGCATTGTATAATTACAGCAATTATATAAATATTTCAGGAAGGAAAAGTATGCGCTTATTGTTCTCTGTATCTTCCATATTCATTTTCATGATGGGCCCTGACCTGTAGGAAAGAGCTTCATGGATGTCTTCTATGGTAAGTCTTAGGCACAGCTGTAATTGTTAATCTAATGATTAGCGTATTAAATATATGGGAAGTAATTACTGTGACAGTATTTAATGAATGTATTGAACTCTGAATTGAGCTAAAACAAATCAAGCATTGTTTTTATTGGGGCCTGACCCACTTTATGAATGCAACCCCCAGGCACAGATTGTCCAGCACTGACCTCTAACAAGGTTGTTCATCTCTTCAAACTCAACATACCATTGTTTCTCACCCTAATCCCAAGCAGACAAATCATGCTTTACTCTTCATAGAACCACAGAGTTTATTCGTTGGAAAGGGGATTAAAGGTCTTCTAGACCTATGCTGGCTGGGGAATTCTGGAAGTTGAAGTCCACAAGTCTCAGAATTGTCAAGTTCAGAGACCCCTGTCTAGTCTAAACTCCTGCAATGTGCAAGAAGTAATAACATGATTCCTAAAAGATTGATCACCGAGCCCGTTGTTTGAAAACCTCAAGCATGGAACAGTCTGCTAGTCCAGGGGTCTCCAACCTTTGCAACATTAAGTCTGAAGGACTTCAGCTACCAGACTTCTCCAGCCAGGCAAAGCAAAGCTGGCTGGAGAAGTCTAGGAGCTGAAGTCCTTCAGACTTAAAGTTGCAAAGGTTGGAGACCCCTGTGCTAGTCTACTTGTGCTCTTCATTTGTTCCACTGTTCAGGAAATTCCTCCTAATTTTCAGCCTAAATTCTTTTTTATTTTTGCTTTAATCTTGCTCCATGCTTAGTTCCAAGAGAGAACAAGTCCAGCCCATTTACAGATATCTAGATCGCCCCTTAATCTTTTCTCTTTGTCAAGCTAAATTCATTATTCCTCCCAGGGCTTGGATTTTAGAGCTTTTATCACTATGGTCGCTTTTCTCAGAGCCTGCTTCAACTTCTCCAATTCTCTTTTAAAGTACAGTTTAATTAAATTTACAGATGTGGGCTCAGTTTTCAATTTGCCATTAAAAAGACAGCCTAAGAGATCTGAATCAGTTAGTCGACATTTGTGTAAGGCACTGCTGAGGACCACCTACATGGTTTTGAAAATGCCTTGCAAAATCAGAATCCTCACCCTCAACGTGTGGATTATTAATTTTTTTTGCTTTTTCAAGAGGTATGCAAGCCTTTAGCTGATACTTGCAATGCTCTGTTGATATGATGTTATGGGGAGATTTTGTCATCGTTTTCCATTTTCCTATTCTCATGAAGTTTTTTGTTTGCACTGTTTATTGCATGTTTTTCTGATCTCAGAAATCTATCGAAAAGAACAACATGGAAAAGTTTCATCTTCATCATCATCATAATAATAATAATAATTATTATTATTGCTACTATTACTATATTTTTATTACTGTTCTGCTTTTCATTCTGGAACTCAAAGAGGTGTGCACATCTCTCTGTCCTTCTATTTTCCCCATAACAAAAAAACTTATAAGGTAGGTTAAGACTAAGAAAAATATTGTTTGATTGATACCATTAAGAGTCTTCTATCTAAAAACATCCAAGTTAAATAAGGAGTGCATTCCAAAGACTTGTGATACCTATTAGCAAATTCTGAATTTGTACTTACCTTATCATTCCTTTATCAATTAATTTATTCATTGCTTTGACAACCCATCTTTCTTAAAAGTGTTGAGATATACACTCCTGCACACAATTTAACCTTACAACAATCATGTAAGCCATAAAAGTATTGGTCTAAAACAGTAATGGCTAACCATTTCGGTGCTGACTGCTGTATATGGGCACCCATAATGCACATGCATCCCTCCATGTGCCCTGCCCCATGCATGTGCATGCAACCCCTACATGTGCCCTACCCCCCCTGCATGTACACACCTCTCATGTGCACGACATGCACTCCCTGTGCCCCCCCATGCATGTGCACACAACCCCCTTGCATGCAACCCACCTCCACGCATACATGGCAGAGACCCAAAAATCAGCTGGCTGCCGGGAGGCGCGCATGCATACACAGCAGCACTGAGCTGGGGTGATAGCGCTTGTGCTCGCAGAGAGGGCTTTGTGTGCCACCTGTGGCATGTGTGCCATAGTTTCACCTTCACGGGTCTAGAATCTCCCATGGATTTTCATGGCAGAATAGGCATTTGAATTTGGAATATTCCCAGTCCTAGTTTAATATCCTAATATATGCTTACCATTTAGTTTTTATTACTGTGTAGTTGTGTTTTGACCCATATGAATAGATTATATTTTATTACAGTTCATATTATGGCAGAGCAATATTTGAAAAGAAAAAAAGTTACTATTTAGTTACTGCGTGTTGTATTTCAAATTCTGTAGTATGTCCTCCCTGCTTCAGAAAATGATGTACCATCTACTATAATGATGTACCATATTCAGAGTGTGATTGCGACTATTCACTTATCAAGTGCCAATTCCGGAGCCATTTAGACTTCCAACTGATTATTTTAGAATAGTCCCACTGAAGTCAATAAGGATGTTTTGAGGATTACGGACTTAAACGCAGATGTGACTCCAGCTGCAGTTCTTACATTCTGGAGGGCAACTTAATGCATCATACTTTTTTTTTTCTGATACAAATTTTTATTATACCTTGAATATCAGTGTTGGAAAGTTTCTTTTGCCAGCACTGGCAAAATAAACACTGGTGTAGAATTTCATACAATTTCCCCCTTGTAAAACTGGGGGCATTTTGATTAGATGCCTTAATTATAAATGCTAGTGTGATATAATGGTTAAGTTATTGGATCTGTATTGAAGAAATATAGGTTCAAATTCACTCTCAAGAACTGAAAATCATTGAGTGATTTGGGATTATTCATTATCTCTCACCTCAGCCTTAAAAAGTGGGAGGTCTTGTAGGAAAAAAAATTGGAAGGCAGTGCTATGCAGTGTGTGACCTTTTTAAGGAGAAAATGCAAGATAGGACTTAACTTATTTAAGTTCTGTTGATTTAATATGTAATATTTTAATATTCAGACCTCTGTTTTTATGTTTGTAAGACACCCAGATTCTTGATAGTGAGATGAGCAGTGGATAAATTTAATAAATAAATATATGTAAATTCCAAGTTTTCAATAAATACATTAAATGTTACAAGAGTATTGGCTTGCAAAAAGATATTCCTAAAGATGTCTATTTTTCCCTCCCAGAAAAATGTTTTAGTCAGGGACTAGGGTGAGGATAATTGGTTCCACAGAAACTTCTGTGATTATAGCTGTGATAGCTGAGAGAAAGAAATGTAATCCTAGAAGAAGAAAAAACACTAGATCTATGAGTCATAAGTCAAACTAGAAATAAAAAAGAATAATTTTTCACAAGTAATTTGAATATTATTTATTCTTTTATATATACATGGCAGTGTACCATAAAAAACCCTAAATATTATGTAACAACCACAATGCTAATCCTTTGTGGGAAACATCAGTTGTTAATAGTCATGTGAATTGTTTGCAACAGGATTGATTTTTAACCAATATTAGTTCTTGATATTTAACTATCATGGCACTTCCTTGGAATTGGCCAGGTTGACCTGGGATGAGAGGGTAGTAGATGGTGGAAGGTCATAGGTTCTAGATTTATAAGTTCTAGTTGAATGGGAATCCATAATCACCTGTCACAGAATTGAGAGGTGGTTTTGATGATTGGCCATATGTGGATGGCCTCATCACACAATCTACTTGCTGTTAGATTGCTATTTGCTGATGGTTATTAATTTAGTGAAATCACTGAGAAAAATTCAAGAGTGGTTGAATATGTTCTAAAATTGGAAAATGGCATCCCTTGATTTTGTGTGGATTGGGCTAGCCATATCAACTGAATAAAGTAAAAGAATTCACTTCAATAACTAATGGAAGCTATAAGTAGCTTCATTTGGAAAATAAGTTTTTGTTTTGGACAATTGAGATTAAAGTGAGGGGAAGATATTATGAAATCCTTACAATCTGAGTTTTAGAATAAATTTGATTAGCAGGAAGAATCATAATACAATAAGGTTATTTCTGTGGCCAATAAGGTCTTCCTTTTCAAGTTTTATGGTGGTGTTATTGTTGTTGTTGTTGATGATGATGATAATATTTAAAATTAGTACTCTGATCCTATGCACACAGGCATCCTCAAATCATGCTTAATTCTGCTCCAACAGGAAATAATTGTTGCAGAAATATTTTTATTCGGAGTCCTGGTTATAGTAGTATAATCGGCTTGAAGGCAAAAGTTAACATCTACTGACTCCTTATTTTGTTGATGTATTTCTGTTTACAACCAACCTTCGCTTTCTGACCTTGAATTTTATTGACACTTGTCTGTTAGGGCAAGTTCACATTGGTCCAGGATTCTAGATTCAAGGATAATAATGGTTTTGAAGTACAATTATCCAGCTTTATAAAACTCCCCTCATCTCTGTTGGACAACACGCTAATGACATTTGATAGCAAAGCAATCTTCAAAACAATTTTTAAAAACTAGATTTAATTTGCTCCAGATGCCTTGATAGTGTAAGCAATCAGTGTAGCTTTCTTATTAAACTGAGGCAAAGCATTATGCTGCTGAGATTGCGATTAGTGCTGTGGCTGATGCTATTGTCATTTGTTATTGCTATTTACCTTCCTTACAGCTATGGAAAAGATTTTCCAAACCACCTTGGGTTTTTCTCTCTCTCTGTGCAGTGTCATGATTCCTTTCTCCTCTGCCAACCTTTTGTGTAATTTACCAAGTACAAATAATCTTACCAAAGGTTTGCAAAGTTTACTTCTTCGTCTTAGATCCCTGTACTTCAAAGAAAAATGCATTGGTGTAAATTAAAGACAATGCTCTACTGTTGTGATGTTAAACCTGAAGTTTTAGCAACATTTGTTTGAAATTGAATGACGCCACCAATATATGAGGGGCCACTTTTTTGTGTAGGGGTGGGGGGAGGGAGAAGAAGGAAGTAAAGTTAATCCTCTGATTACTAATTTGAATCAAAAGCTCTAACCTTGTTAGCATCTGGACTTATTTCCATAATAACAACCCCTTCAGAACCTACAAAGTAATGAATAATTGACAACAAATGAAATGTTTTGATAGTTGTCGGCACAAAGCATGTTTAATGTTTTGTGTTGCTTCCTAGCTAATTATGTAGATGACACATTTGTCAGACCTTGACTGCCATTAGAAACGTGTTTCCAGAGGGGAGAAAAACAGGCTATTCATAGAGTAATTAACTAGAATGCTCAATGACCTGTGAGAGATTCAAATGGCTGCCAGTTCAGACATTGTTTTGTTACAGAAGCAGAGGGGTAATTAAAATTCCAAATTACAGTGCTATGATGAAGCATTTGTTTGTTGACAGTGTACTCTTACTCTAGTTTGTTAATTCTCCCTTTTCTGGGGAAAAAAACCGGTATCAAATCCATTTTATAGCTTTAGGAGTTCTGTCTTTGGATTTCCTGACAACTAATATGGCAAATTAGTCTTTGGAGAAGTCCTGCAGGCTTTGGCAGTTTCACAGGAGCACAAGGTGGGTGGGATGGTAAACCCGCTCTTTCCCCTAAACTGACATACCATGTGCTGTTGCCCAAACACCGTTAAATGACAGCCTATCTTCCGAGATGATATGTTCATAATTCAGCACAGAGGAAGATGTCTACTTGCAGGAGCAAACAACTCCAAAACCAGAATCGTAATCAAACAAATTGAGAAAGGTGTCTTAAAACATTACGGCAAAGCCTTAATAGAATCAGGGCTGGGATGAACATCACTTAGACAAATGTTCTGGGAAACAGATGTACTTGGAGGGAAAGAGGAGGTGGGGAGAAGCAGGGATCATAAACAGAAAGCACCTCGCCCACCCCCTTCCACCCATGGCATTATTTGCCTTTCCTTGGTATGCTTCTGACAAACCTTCCAAACAAAGAATTGACCTAATGAGAGAGCTTTAGGTTTTTTCCTTTCCCCGGGAAATAGAGTAGGGAATAGATTAAAAAAAGCAGGGAAAGGAGTGAAGTTCTCTAACCGTGAATTTAATATAAGCTCTGGCAAAATATTTATTTGCTTGGTGAAAAGTGAGGCTCCAGTTCGGTTAAAAAGATCTGACAGAAGTAACATGGTGTTTGATGCGGGGAAGCTGACAGCGGCATCGAGTGAGCGCTGATTATCCTGAAGACATTGTCAGCTAGGATTGATTTCTACTTTCTCCCTTTATGTAACGGTTCCTGTATTACAGCTGACCCCAAATCACGTTCCCTTGTCATTTCTCTGAATGGATCAAGGAGAGATGAGCTGAAAATAGCTAGGCACTGACCTTGAACTTGCCAGAACAGTGAGAAGTGACAACAGTGGCTTTGTACGTGTGTGTGTTTGTGTATGTGTGTGCGTGTGTACGTGGGAGAGTGGGAGGAATGGCTTGTGTACAAAGGCTTGCTTTCCATTAAGTTCACCGCAGCAGCACAAGGGGGCAGAACAGCACTAGAGATTACAGGTAGGGCTGCGATTCAGGAGACTTTCTGTTATAAAAGTGTCTGCTCGGTGCCCATCAGTTTTGAAGCTTCCACTTCATTGAAGTCTTCCAGGGAGGGGAAAAAGGAGAGGAAAAAACAAAAACAGAAGAAAAAAGTTGTGCTTTGTAATGCAAATAGAACTTTGCCTGTGATCATCTCTTCTGCCTTGGATTTCAAGTGTCCTGGTGCCCATTGAATGATAGGCTGGACTGATTTTTGTAGAAAAGAAAGTGTCAAGTGATGTCACCCAATAGCAAGTGTTTGACATGGCTTTCAGAGTCCCCTGTCTATTTGGACAACAAAAGGAACTCTCCCTCCCAGAGTCAGATGGGCCGCTTCTAAATTTAATAAATACATAAACTTAGGGACCCATACTAAAACACGGCAGTATTAGAGTTGCAAATATGCTGTGGTTCAGTGAGATGGCAACCATTCTAAAATTTAATTTAAAAAAATGATGGTGGCCTTGTAATGTGCAGATTGTAGTTCACAGGTTGTGACTTATTTATTATCTGCATTATTACATCTACATACAGAAAAGGCTCACCAGTACAGGTTGTTTTGACTCATCCACCAATCTGCCTGTTGCTTAGAAATAATTATTCATCTATTTTTCTCCTCCCCTCCTCCCAATCTTTAGAAAATCCTAGGTTCATCATGGATTTATGCAGGGGTAAAAATGTTGCCTTTTACATCTTTACTACCATATTTCTCAAGCAAGATGTCTAGCTACATTTCTTTTCCTTAAGAATCTGGCTGCTGATAACATGAGGGCATCCATCTCTCTCTCTCTCTCTCTCTCTCTCTCTCTCTCTCTCTCTCTCTCTCTCTCTCTCTCTCTCTCTCTCTCTCTCTCTCTCTCTCTCTCTCTCTCTCTCTCTCTCTCTCTCTCTCTCTCTCTCTCTTACAAAATGTTAGCTGCAACTTACATATTCTGGACCAGACATATTTAGTTTGAGGCTCCAATTTCCTCCAGTCTTTCTCCTTCAGCCTAGCACAGTAGGAATTGGATTTATTTTGACTCTTTTTTGAAACATGTGCGATTCTCTAGAGATATTGTCTCTTAAGTACCACCTGATTCAAAGGTGTAGGCCAAAGGAAAATGTCCCTTTAGAGATTTGTTGTTGCTTCCTTAAGCTAAGCTTTTAATAAGGGACCTTATTCCCTGATGCTTTGGAAGTGAGTTTATTGCTACCATCTGTTTAATTGCCCACTAGATTTTCATTAAGGAACTGTGGAAGAATTTTACCCTGCCTTTGAATCTCTTGGTTCTTTTAAAAGACCAGGTAAAATACATATCCATTTCCAAAGAGTATATTAAAAACTGATAAACAGCAGCATCTTTGGACAGTAAAACTGAAGGAAAGCAATTTTTCAGATAAATGTTTGTTTGTTACTGGCAAATACAATCCTAGCTATATGAGTAAATAAGCAAGTTTGTCTTGCTTTTGTCTCTGTGTGTTTTAGTTTCCCTCCCTTACATTTCTGAATCTTCAGCGTTTCAGCTCACTCTGTAAAAAAAATGTGATTTAACTTTAATTCTAACGATGTTCACCAGGAGTATATTTGTATATATACTTGGATTTCCCTCCCTGTTCTTTTAGATTTTATACTTTAAGTTTTATGATTGGCTTCTTTAATCTTTGTCATGTATTGATTATTTTATTTTTGTTTGGGGAAAAAATCACTAGATGTCTCTTTAAAATAAATAAATAAATATTTTAATTTATAACCCGCTCTCTCTCCCCGAAGGGACTTGAGGCGGGGCACAGGGAAATTAAAAAATACATATAAAACCACAAACAATACAGTATTAAAAGGAATTAAACTAAACCCTGCGCTAAAATCCCATGTTAAAACTAAGACAAGCCCCTAAAAAACCCCTAAAAACATTTAAGTTATCCCAAGCCAGCCAAGCAAAAGAAATGTGTTTTTAATTTTTGACGGAAGGAGCGGAGGTCCGTATTTGTTCTAATATCGGGGGGAAGGTCGTTCCAGAGAGTTGGGCCCGCCTAGTGGACGGCACCCGGAGAAGTTCCTCTCTTTAGACATCCTATACTTTTCTTTAATCAATTATCAAATATAAGAGATGCCTCTTTTTTTTTAAAAAAAGTATCTTAATCCAGAAAGTTGTCCCAGAAAAAGCCTACAATTATTCCTTGAAAGATCTATATCTTTTAAATCTATATGACATGGCTATGTCTACTGCCACTATATAAATAAACAGAAACCCAGACTCTACAAATATTGTTGAAGTCAGTTCAGGCTGAATATCAGGAAGCCATTATTGGCTATATGAACTGGAGCAGGCTATCCTAGGACAGGGGTCTTCAAAGTTGGCTCTTTAAAGACTGGTGGACTTCAATTCTCAGAATTCCCCAGCCAGCTCTGCTGGCTGGGGAATTCTGGGAGTTGAAGTCCACCAGTCTTCAAAGAGCCAACTTTGCAGACCCCTGTCCTAGGACATGGTGAGTTCTCCTTTGCTGAGGTTTTCAAACAGAGGACACATGATCATCTGACACACATTCATTGGTGAAACTTAACCTAAGTAGGGAATTGGCCTAGAAGACCTGCAATATACTTTCCAACACTACGATTATAAGAATTCATGCAATAGGCTGCTTACAAGAAAAAACCAAATATGACCATCAGTGTACCAAAAATATGAGCTTTGTATTGCTGCAAAGTACATTCTTAAATGTACAAAGTTAGTCTCTATCTCTGCATTTCTGATCCTTTCGTCTATCTCCATATGCATAACATCAGTGCCTTCTTTATTTGTGTCAGATGCACCTTCAAATTATAGACATAATATTCAACACTAAGCAAATAAAATAGGTCATAGAAATAAAGAACATGTAAAAAGTATATAACATAAATAAGATTAAAACTAAATGATTTTCAGTCAGTGCATTTATGTTCTTACCCAATTTTCAAACACCTCAAATGCCATTTCTAAGTAAAAGGAAAATAACATTATTTCATAATTCATTTTAACACCTGGAGTTATGTGTGAGGTTTTTTTGGCAATACGGTAGGAATTAATTGTAAAAACATACTTTCTTGTGGGAACCAAACTAATTTTTGCTATGTTAGGTTGTTATAAGTTATAAAAAGATAAGTGACGTTATGATTTTAGAAAATGGACACCAGAGGAAACTAAAAATTCTAAGTAGAAAGGGAAAAATGCAAGTCTGCTTTTGGTTTTGGTTAGTACTGAGACTTACAAAATGACCAACAAAACAATAACATTGGAAATGTTAAAGGATATTTTTGAAGAATGGAGCCAGAAATTAAGCAGCAATAATATCAACAGTGTCAGTAATAATGCCTAACTATATTGTCCAAAACTTGCTAATGAGGGAATAAAAGATGTGAAGAAATTTTTATCCAACAAGAAAGAGAAAGTACCAAAACTACAAATGACAGACAAAGGGAATGATTTGGAAATAGATACTTTATTGGATATAGAAAAGAAATTGGCTGAAGTTTTAAAAATTAAAGGGGATATACAAATGACAAATCCAGTAAATGACCCAGAAAATAGTTTCTTATTGGATCTAGCAAAGAGGGTTGTTAAACCTTTGAAGAAGTCTGTATGATGGAATATAGAAGCATTGAAGATAAATCAAATCTATAACAATATTTGAATGAACTAAAGATTAAGATTATTAGGAAGGAATATAAAATTGGTTTAATTGATCCAGGTTAAAATAAGACTTCTTTTTTTTTTTTGCAAAGTTCTGGAAGCTCGTTATGGACTTTTTATTGACAACTGGCTTGAAAAGGTGATGCTTTATAGATTGGTTTATAGATAAAAGATGGAATATGGGCTGAAGATATATTTTCTGGTAACTTTATAGGGGATGAAGTGTTACTAAATTTGCTTATAGTGATGAAGGTTGGGAATACTTTTTTTAATATATTTCCAATCTTGCTATTTATAATATTATTTCTTTTTCTTCTTCCTTTTTCTTTTTTTCTTGCACTTTTTATGTTTCTCTTTTCTTTCTTTAAATTTACGTATTAGTATTTATTATTATAATCAAAATCCTTAATAAAAATTTATAGTCAGAATTTATATATGGATGATGCCATAGTTCTTTTCAGCTGTGTAAAGCAATGTGAAATAGAATGCACATGGTAGATTATCCTGCTCTTTTAGTTAGCTTTCAGGAGAATATACTCCTCTATGGACTATCTGACTTTTTCTGATATGATTGGACAGACCCACAATGAGTATTTCGATCCTAATCTCACAGGAAGAAGACAAGTAGAAAGTGTGAGTCCCACACCTCCCACTAGTCATGTCTAGTAACTGGTCCAAAGAGGTGAATTGCTTCTGGTGCTAGAGGTTCTATAGTGTATCTTTCTATCATCTTGATTTGTGTAAATAATCTTAGCCTCAGTGAATTTGCATAGACTTACTTAGAGCTATCCATATTGGTGCCATGTTTGTAGCTTGAAGCAGTTTATCTCCTCCTTGAAGACATACTACTACTTGTCCCATTTTTTCATACATCTGCATGCAAATTAGATAACCAAATCAAACCACTCCGTGTCACTTGATTGATTTTCCCATGCAGCTGGAAACACGAATGGTCTTTAATGCAAAGTATAATAGTTGAGATAATTGGAAGTGAAATTAGTTACAGTAGGTGGCAGCATTTAACTGACCTTCACTTGGCTAATCTCAAAAAACCTGAGCAGGTTTGGAGTTGATGAATACCTGGAAAAGAGATCTTCAAGAACATTCAGGGCTGTAGATAGACTAGGAAGTTGAGAAAATATCAATGCAAATCAATTCTATGTTATTGTCAAGAAAAACACACACGCATGCACACACACACGCACACATGCGCGCGTGCACACACACGTAGCAGGGGGGAGGGAATAAATAGAGAGTTTGGGAGGAAGGGGAGGAGTCAGGAGGAGTGCAAGGGGAGGAAGGAGGGAGTTGCCTGGGAGGGAGGCAGAGAGAGTGAAAGTGAGAGATTGATGGGCCAAACCTGAGGGGAGAAAAAGGGAATTGTATAGCAGAGACTTCTGTGGGCCAAGCCTGAGGGGAAAAAAGGAATACTATAGCAGAGACTTCTGTGGGCCAAACCTGAGGGGGGAAAGGGAGTAGTATTGCAGAGGCTTCTGTGGGCCAAGCCTGAGGGAGAGAAGGGTATAGGATAGCAGAGGGTTCTGTGAGGCAAACCTGAAGGAAAGCAGAGGAACCAGCGAGAAAGCAGAGACTGTGGAAGAAGAGCCCGGCAGACAGTCCAATAGAGAGTAAAGATAGAGAAAGAGGAAGAAGCTCCAACTAGTCACCTGAATACCACCCCATCTGTGACTTGCCTGCTGAGAGGACGCTGACCACCACCCCATCAGGTGACCCTGGAAAGTAGAGGTGGACTGGCATCCACACGAAAGGGCCAGAAGAACTCAAACTCCAGCAGCCTTTTTGAGGATAAGCACTACATACACACATACACACACACACATACAGTGGTACCTCGCTTCACGAATGCCTCTCTTCACGACCAATTCGGTGTAAGACCAGAAATTTTCCCAAAAATGTGCTCCGCTGCACGAACTCCGCCTCGCTGCACAAACGAAAAAGTTCGTAAAAATACGCTCTGCTGCACGAAATCTGTCTCGCTGCATGAACTCCGCCTCGCTGCACGAACTCCGCCTCGCTGCACGAACTCCGCCCTCACATCACGAACAGAAAAGTTCGTAAAAATGCTCGTATTCACGAACCCTGCACGACCCGGAGCCGCGGACATTTTAAAAACAAGGTCGGAACGGATTAACCGGATTTACATTGAACCCTATGGGAAACTGTGCCTCTCTTCACGACCAATTCGCAACGCGAACAGAGTCCGTTCAAGATTCACGACCAAAAAACAAGGTCGGAACGGATTAACCGGATTTACATTGAACCCTATGGGAAATTGTGCCTCGCTGCACGACCAATTCGCAACGCGAACAGAGTCAGTTCACGAATTAAGTTCGTGAAGCGAGGTACCACTGTATATACATACCTACATATATAATCAATGTTTCATATATATCTTTTTTCACATTGCAGAAATCTCCTTGGCATTTTACATATTTTTCCCTTTTGATTTTTTTCCTCATGCAACTTGGATTTATGTATATGTCATTTTTGTTTTATTTCATAAAATTGATCAACTGGTAAACATGAGCACCAGGAATTGAGTGCAGGTTGAAGAAAGGTTGATCCTGAATGATGTTTTAAAGCTTAATGAGTGTGGTCTATATTCAATTCTAAGTGAGGACCTCTGTAAACTCCTAGACATCTTCTCTGAGGGAAATAGGCAGTTAAAAAGTGTGATAGATGGGTGGGTGGGTAGGCCGGTCAATTGATCGATTGATCGATTGATCAATCGATAGGCAGGCAGGCAGGCAGGCAGGCAAGCAGCTCCCTGATGTAGTCTGAACTTGTTTTGAAGGTTAGGAAGACCTCAGATTTTCAGGATCAGACATGGGGAAATTAGCACTGCATTTTGCTCTTGATCTTTTGAATTGTTTATAGAATGCTGGCATCTTCAGGGAGTGGGAATACAATATATGAACATCAGCTACATAAACATACATTGAGATTTCGGCTCTGATTTGAAACTTCCTAAACTTTATTTTTGGTTACTGCGAATCTTTGCACAATACTGCTTCAATTGATAGTTCCTGAAAAGACTAATTTATGTATGAAATATGTATCATACATACTGTAGACCCCCCTCTCCCTCAGGAATATCTGTGAATCTTTGATAAGGTTTATACCTGCTAGATTTTAAATTGCAAAGCTTGGCTCTCTATTGTTGCCATTATTAAAGTTTGCAACCGAAATGGTATCTCTCTTATTGATCTTCGGTCAGAAGCTTATCTTTTATCCAGGAGCTTTTTGTTTCAACATTAAAATCACTAACAATTGTCTCCATAAAGGGAACAGCTTGACAGTCAGAAAATGTCAAAAGGGGCAGCAGGGTAGTATAAAGGAACTGATAATCACCTTTGATAACTGTTCCTTCTAACATTACATGTGGCCATGAAGTAGACGCCAAGCATGAGTGTATCTTTGTAATGAAACACCTCAAAGCCAATCAAAGCCCAGTTTTATACAGTTTTGATTAGCTGGTGTTCTTCTAATCAAATGTGGGTTGGTTTGGTTTCTCTCTGAAAAAAATACCGTATTTTTCGGAATATAAGACACACCGGAGTATAAGACACACCAAGGTTTTGAAGAGGCAAATTAAAAAAAAAGTTTTTGCACACTGCAAACCTCCCAAAAATGGCCCATTTTTTGCGAAAATGGGCCCTCCCCCCCAAAAAAAAGGCATGGATAGCCTTTAGGAGGCTTATAGAGTGCTCGTGGGGGCTGGGGGGAACTAAGTTGAGCAAAAAAAATGGACCATATTTTTGCTCATTTCTGCCCTCTCCAGCCCCCAGGAGCTCTCTGAAAGCCTCCTAAAACCTATGCATGGCAATTTTGGTGAAGGGGTGGGGTTTCGGGAGGCAAAAAAATGGTGTATTCAAGTGTATAAGATGCACTCAGATTTTCACCCTCTTTTTTGAGGGAAAAAAGGTGCGTCTTATACTCCAAAAAATAGGCACTTCCGTTGCCTTCATGTGTAGAAAAGATGATTTCAATTTTTTTCCCTTCCAAATGCAGATTCTACTTTTGCGGACGGAAGTGTAGAAATAAGAGCACTTGGTGTGCAGTTTGAGCTATGCAACATGAGAGTGCCCATTTCATTTTTTGGGGAACCTGTTCAGAGGTGCAACAGGGTGGCACATTGAAATCCGCACTTTGCCAAACACAGAAGCATATTTTACCGCTGAAAATAGGTACAGACTAAATGGGTTGCTTAGGAAAAGGTGCAGGGGGAAAAAAAGAGTGCTAGCAAAAGTCTGCTGCTAAAGGAAATAACGTACAAGAATGACTGTACTTCAAAAACTTAACAAGAAAAGTGTGAGAATGTTCCTATGAGTGTTTTCTTTTACATAAATATCTACCTATCATACTATTCCTTTTCAGAGCTAAGCAACTTTATGCATCGTGTAGAAAGTAACTAAGAGCAATCCAAATAAATTAGGGGATGAGATAAAGGGGAAAAACGCCACTTAGTAACCACAGGTGAAATTTGGCAGGTTCTGATAGGTTCTGGAGAACCAGTAGCGGAAATTTTGAGTACTTCAGAGAACCGGTAAATACCACCTCTGGCTGGCCCCAGAGTGAAGAGGGAATGGGGATTTTGCAATATCCTTCCCCCAGGAATGAGGAGGGAATGGGGATTTTGCAGTATCCTTCCCCCAGGAGTGGAGAGGGAATGGGGATTTTGCAGTATCCTTCCCCCAGGAGTGGAGAGGGAATGGGGATTTTGCAGTATCCTTCCCCCAGGAGTGGAGAGGGAATGGGGATTTTGCAGTATCCTTCCCCCAGGAGTGGGGAGGGAATGGGGATTTTGCAGTATCCTTCCCCCAGGAGTGGAGAGGGAATGGGGATTTTGCAGTATCCTTCCCCCAGGAGTGGGGAGGGAATGGGGATTTTGCAGTATCCTTCCCCCAGGAGTGGGGAGGGAATGGGGATTTTACAGGATCATTCCCCTGCCACGTCCACCAAACCATGCCCACAGAACTGGTAGTAAAAAAAATTGAATTTCACCACTGCTAGTAACTCCTAAAACTATTTATTATACCCTCCATTTTATCCTAGCTTTTATACTGACGCATAGTCAGACCGATTCATGATTAAGACTGATGCACAATCTCCTTCCCTCCCTCTCTTCCTTCCTATACTTCTTAGTTTCAAAGACACACTGCATGCTTTCACCCCCCCCCCCATTTCATTATGGAGTTTGCAGAAATCAACTGCCTTTTATTTAGAATTTATATATTGTGTCATATTAGTTTTTAAGATCTATTTGGGGTTTCCCCTGTCCTGTAATCCCTTTCAGGACACTTAAAAGTTTACTTTTCCCTACACGTTTGTGCTGGGGCATTAGCGAGCTCTGTTAGTTGATTTAATGGTTGATGTAGTACTGTTTGATAAATAGGGTATGTTTCTCTTGACCATGGAACTTGACTCTTTGAATCACTGGTGATTGTATTATATTTGGTTTTCAGCTTTTGTACACTGCCAGAGTCACTGATGAGATTGTTATACATAATCACACTAATAAATTATCTAAGTCATAATATCCAGTTATTTGAAAAGTCATCATAAATACATTAAAATCCACTGGAAAAAATGCATTGTATCAATTGATGTATAGGAAGTTATTATTAACTAAACCTTGTTAGAAGTGTATCTAGCAGCCATACAATTAGTATTTCATCCTATGAAATAGCACTGATTTTTGAACACCTGTAAATTGTTTCAAACTTGAGAATAGCTTTACCAGAGTTTAGGGATGAAACCATGGATGAAATTAGCTGACCTTGCTATTAATTGTATTAGCAATACAGTAATCAGTAGCTTATTGATTTAAATAAATTCATGAAAAGATCCCAAAGTAATTTGGAGAAGAAAGGGCCTAAATTTTTTTAAAAGAAAAAGATATGCAAGATGGAGCTTCACAATTTAGTCATTGATCCAATTTGTAGCATCTACACTGAATAAATAATGTGTGTGTGGTGTTTTGGGGTGTGTGTGTGTGTGTGTGTGTGCAGAAAGAGGGGGGAGGGAGGGGGAGAGAGAAAGAGAGAGGGAGGGTGGGGGAGGGAGAAAGAAAGGGAGAGAAAGAGGGAAGGAGGGAGGGGAAGGAGGGAGGGGGAGGGAGGAGAGAGAAAGGGAGAGAAAGGGAGGGAGAGAAAGGGAGAGGGAGGGAGGGAGGGAGAGGAAGGGAGGGAGGGAGAGGGAGGGAGGAGGGAGAGAGAAAGGGAGAGAGGGAGGGAGAGGGAGGGAGGGAGAGGGAGGGAGGGAGGGAGAGGGAGGGAGGGAGGGAGAGGGAGGGAGGAGGGAGAGAGAAAGGGAGAGAGGGAGGGAGAGGGAGAGATGGAAGGGAAGGGAGAAAGAAAGGGAGAGAAGGAGGGGGAGGGAAAGAGAGAGGGGGAGGGAGGGAGAGAGAAAGGGAGAGAGGGAGCATGATTAAGACTGATGCACAGTCTCCCTCCTTCTCTCCCTTTCTCCCTCCCTCCCCCTCCCCCCCCAACTTTGTTGTTTTAGCAAAGTTTTATTGACCATCCATAATTACTTTTTGGTCTTGAAGACCACATCTTGAATATCCAGTTTGTTTCTTGATTTCCCGTTCAGAGTGGCCTTGCTGATGCAAAAGTATAACTTTACGTCTGTCAAATTCTGTGATCTTTGACCTTTTGACTAGAATGATGTGATTGAAAGATAGTCTTATTAGCAAGCTTCCAATGATTTGCACTCCGACAAAACATGTCTGTACTGTAGGTAAAAAATCAGCACAAACTGGTTGTAACAGATTTTTCTGCAGAGCAGTCATTTTGGTATGCAATAGCAGGACACATTCAGAGGTTAGCAGTGACAGGACTTATGGGTAGTCTGAGTCTTCCTCAATCTCGGGTCCTGGGAGTTTGAGGGTTCTGTGCAGGATCTTAGCTGTTCCTAACAGTGAATCTATTGACCTATTGAGCAGAAAGATCTGAAGTTGTTCCCAGAATCTGTTGGGGCCACTCTGCTAGTTTAGGAGTCATGGCCCTACTATGACTGGGACCTTTGGCCTTGACTTAATATTGTATGTGTATGTATGTATGTATGTATGTATGTATGTATGTATGTATGTATGTATGTATGTATGTATTTCATATATTCAAATGAACATTTTTCTTTTGTTGGTTAGTTAAGCACTTTCCTGTAGGAAAAAAAACCCACTATGGATCTTCTCTCCACCCACCCATCAGTGTATTTTTTTCACCATTCATTATTTATTACAGTTTTAGTTTCAGGTTTGAAAACAATTAAGGAGAGCATTTAGTATGAAAATTACCGTAATTGCTTGTTAATTGAGGTTATCTGCTTCACATTATTCAAAAAGCAAATTGTGTTGACACTTGTACCCAGAAATGATTACTTAATAAACAAAGTCAGAATGCATCACAAATAAAACACGGCTGTCTGCTGATGGCTACATTCATCTGGTCTGAACTGTTCCCAGGAAAGATGTTAGGGAAGATGTCTTTCCATTGTTTAAACTCATAATTACAACTGAAAGACTATCTGGATTCCGGGACATGGTACATCTTGTACAGTAGATAGATGAGGGAATTGATCTGCAAAGATACTTTTATTCTCAATTGGCTACAAATGCCCCTTCTTTTTTTTTTTAAAAAAATGAAATGCTTCATATCTTTCACATTTTCATTAGCATTTTTTCTTTCCCATCCAGAATACAAAACAGGAGCAGAGTTAGAAGGGAACTTGGAGGTCCTCTAGTCCAACTCCCTGCCTAGGCAGTAAACCCTATACCGTTTCAGACAAATGGCTATCCAACATCTTGTTGAAGACTTCCAATGTTGGGGCATTCACAACTTCTGGAGGCAAGCTGTTCCATTGACTAATTGTTCTAACTCTCAGGAAATTTCTCCTCAGTTCTAAGTTGCTTCTCTCCTTGATTAGTTTCCACCCATTGCTTCTTGTTCTGCCCTCAGGTGCTTTGGAGAATAGTTTGACTCCCTCTTCTTTGTGGCAATCCCTGAGATATTGGAAGACTGCTATCATGTCTCCCCTAGTCCTTCTTTTCATTAAACTAGACATACCCAATTCCTGCAATTGTTCCTCGTATGTTTTAGCCTCCAGTCCCCTAATCATCTTTGTTGCTCTTCTCTGTACTCTTTCTAGAGTCTCCACATCTTTTTTACACCGTGGCGACTAAAACTGAATGCCGTATACCAGATCTCATTATAAAGGCTGTATCAAGTCTTAAAATACATACAATGGAATTGAAGAAAGCAGATCTCCCCATCTTCTCTGAATGCTGATCTGTGTAGCCCATGACCTTCTCTCCTCTCTTACCTCAAATTTGACTCAAACTTATACCTCTTTATCATCTCAAACTGCATTGACTCTTTTTACCTTAGTTACCTGTTAGTTGACCGGATTGTGATACTCTTGTATAAGCAGAGAGCAAGTTTGGCCTAGTAAGGGGGTCGGCAACTTTAAACTCTCAAAGAGCCATTTGGACCCGTTTCCCACAGAAAAGGAAACACTGGGAGCCACAAAACCCTTCCCGTGCCTGACTATTTCCTGAGCAGCCACAAAAATAGCATAAGTATTTGAATTAAATGTTCTGTTTTCTTTGGAAACTTTTCTTTTCTTGAATTTATCCATGGTTGGCCAACAGGGGTCAAAAAGCTCAATAAATCACACATTGGCAGTCGTGATGCATATTTTGAGTGACAGGGAGCCACAGCAGAGGAATGAAAGAGCCACATGCGGCTCCAGAGCTGCAGGTTGCTGACCCCTGGCCTAGTAGTTAAGATATCAGGCTAGAAACCAGGAGACTGTATGTTCTACTACTGCCTTCGATATGAAAATAGCTGGAAAACCTTGGGTCAGTTATTCTCTCTCAGCCTGGAAAAATCATAGTTTTCTGATCATTAAATGTTTCACGAATGAATGTGAATATATATGTCCCAGAATAATGTTGCAGGATCTGATCTGGGCCAGTCTCTGGGACCAGAGGTTTTGTCTTCCGAGCTTTCAGACTCATGCTGCAGGCCATCTTCAGGAAAAGCTCAGAAGACAAAACTTCTTGTCTGGCTGATTGACCCAAATCGGATCCTGCACTAAATGTTCCAATTCTTAATTTAGAGATTCTTTTCCATGTCAGAGCAAAGTTGGAACATTCAGTGATTGCTTATATATATGAAGACATCACTCAACCACTGATCCATTCACTTGAAACTCAATGATGCGAAATTAAGATAAAATGAGAGAGGAACAGGCTATCAACATTTTTGTATGGCTGAGTAGGAAAGAGAATTTCATAAAGTACAATTTTTATCCTCTATCTCTGAAAAGCTGTACCCTACTGGTGATAATAATTGACCGCAATACACATTGGCCCAACCCTGAGTTAATGGTGAAGAGAATCGAAATCAGGCTGTGATAAAGTAATAGTATAGGTTGATGGAAGACATGGCAAAGTATCTTAAAGGATATAGGCACGGGCTGTAAGAATCAAAGATAGCAGTGGGTGCACATTGTGGAAAAGTGAGTTTTCAAAGCTATGTTTAGGCAACAATTGCTTTTTCTTTTCTGCTCTTTTTCCTCCTGTGCCTGATTCTTGGTGATCATGAGATTTAGCTTTGTTTTGGACTGGTAGCCCATGGCAGCAGAATGAGGAGATGGGCTATTAGCTGAGATATTGAATATGCATGGGGATAAAAATAAAGCATAGAAATTGAAGAGACATAGCTATTGAAGTATTATGCTCAAATTTGAATTAGTTCTACTTTGTTCTAGTGGTTAACCAGGCTAAAAACTGGGAAACTGTGAATTCTAGTTCTACCTTAGGTCTAAAAGTCAACTGGGTGACTTTGATCCAGTCGCTCTTTTTCAACTCCACTCATCTCACAGGGTTGTTAGTGTGGGGGAAAGAGGAAGAGAAAAGGTGTGTTGAATATGTTAGTCACCTTGCATTATTTATTTATCAGAATAATTGTGGGATGTAATCAAATAAAAATGGGTTGGATGCTTGAGGAGAAGATGAGGAATACTATATATTGTGGAATAAGTGAATTTTATTCAATGAGAAGATGGTCCTAAGTTATATAAGCACTTTATTTGCTAGAGAGATAAACTATAAGGACTTTGGCTAGCCTACAATCTGATTGCATTCTTGTAATGTGTCATCTATTTGCAATTCTGCTAGTGTGCACATGTGTTATATATTTTTTGATTATTTGGACCCGCGCCAGTCCGGCTGCCGACCTGGGCACAGCACCAAGACGGCATTGGTCACATTGGTGGATGATCTCTGGAGGGCTCGGGATAGGGGTTGTTCCTCTATCCTGGTCCTATTAGGCCTTTCAGTGGCTTTTTGATACCATCGACCATGGTACCCTATTGCACCGTCTGGAGGGGTTGGGGTTGGGAGGCACCGTTTTACGGTGGTTCTCCTCCTACCTCTCCGGTTGGTTGCAATTTGTGTTGGCAGGGGGGCAGAGGTCGACCTCGAGGCCCCTCATATGTGGGGTACCTCAGGAGTCGATCCTCTCGCCACTCCTGTTCAACACCTATATGAAGCTGCTGGGTGAGATCATCCGTGGTTTTGGGGTAGAATACCATCAGTACGCTGATGACATCTTTACCCCAAACCACCCCAATGATGCCATTGAGGTGATGTCCCGGTGTTTGAAGGCCATACGGGTCTGGATGGGGAGTAACAAACTCAGACTCAACCCATCAAAGACCGAGTGGCTGTGGTTTCCGACGTCCCGGTATAGTCAGTTTATACCAGCCAACACTGTCCATTGGGGGCGAGTCACTGGCCCCGTGGAAAGGGCTCGCAATCTAGGCATCCTCCTGGACTCTCGGCTGTCCATGGATGACCATGTGACGGCCATGGCCAGGGAGGCTTTTTTCCAGGTTCGCCTGGTCCACCAGTTCCGTCCCTTACTAGACTGGGATGCCCTTTGCATAGTCACTCATGCACTCGTGACATCCCGTCTGGACTATGGAAATGCTCTCTACATGGGGCTCCCCTTGAGGTGCACCCGAAGACTACAGCTAGTGCAGAATGCAGCCGCACAGGGGATCTTGGGAGCCTCACGGCATTCCCATATAACACCTCTCCTGCGCGAGCTGCACTGGCAGCCTGTGGTTTTTCGGGTGTGCTTTAAGGTGTTGATTATCATCTTTAAAGCGCTCCATGGCACGGGTCCTAGTTATTTGCGAGACCGCCTCCTATCCCACACATCCCTTTGACTGATCCACTCCCACAGAGAGGGCCTTCTCCAGGTGCCTACGGGCGGCAATACCGGCTCACGATGCCCAGGGGAAGAGCCTTCTCTGTGGCAGGCCCTGCCCTCTGGAACAAGCTACCCCCTGATCTTAGAAACATCACGGACCTGCGCCTCTTCTGCCAACACCTAAAGACTCACTTCTTTCACCTAGCTGAAACTATATCATCGACTGATTTTAAATTAAATTAAGTGAATAAGGGGTTTTAAATTGATTTTAGCACAGGTATTATCTACTTTAATAGGATTTTATTGATTTTATGATGTATTTATTCTTTGTATTGTCTTTTTCGTGTTTTAATTTCCTGTGCACCGCCCCGAGTCCCTTCTGGGAGAGTGGCGTGGTATATAAATCCAATAAAATCAAATCAAATCAATTTTTTATTTTTTTATATTTTATATTTTTCTGCAATAATTATAAGACCATACTTGTCTTACACCTAAGATGAGTAAGTGTTGTTCATTAAAATATTTCTTCTTCTTCTTCTTCTTCTTCTTCTTCTTCTTCTTCTTCTTCTTCTTCTTCTTCTTCTTCTTCTTCTTCTTCTTCTTCTTCTTCTTCTTCTTCTTCTTCTTTTTCTTCTTCTTCTTCTTCTTCTTCTTCTTCTTCTTCTTCTTCTTCTTCTTCTTCTCTCCTTCTCCTTCTCCTCTTCCTCCTCTTCTTCCTCTTCCTCTTCTTCTCCTCCTCCTTCCTCCTCCTCCCTCCTTCTCCTCGTCCTCCTCCTCAGACTTACACATTTTTTCATTTTGCAAATTTAATCAATAGCTTTGCCAAGTTCAGTTCTTCTCCTTCAAATTTACCCATAAACTAGAAGATTCTGCAGCTGTCTATTATATTTTTGCAAAAAAAATCTATGTTTGTATCACATAAATCATTGAGAGATTTAAGTAGTTGGCCAAAACCTAATAAATCATCATCATCATCATCATCATCTCTACTACTAGAGAAATCTCAGAGGTTGCAAAAATAAGCACTTACACATGAACATATTTTCTGGTTAATAGGTCTCTTGATGATCATCAATAAAATGGCAATCTGAAATCTTTCCCGGTGATCATATTTTCACAAATGACTATCTCATAATCTAGTGCCAGGGGTGTCAAACTGACTGCCTGCAGGCCGGATGCATCACCCATAGGCCACACCCACCCTGGATCTGCAAAGTCAAAAAAACATGATACATCACATGACATCACATGACAAGATCGAGTTTGACACCTGTGATCTAGTCTAAGACTCAATGCTTCCTTTTATCCCACCCCAACTCAGCTGACCAAAATCATTTTGTGAAATCTCCTCAGAAGGAAGAGTTCCAATTAAAAGCAACTTCTTGAGCAGATTTCATTATATTAAAAGCTCCACTCCAAGTTTGCTTATTTACAACCACAGGCTCTGTAGGGCCTACTAGTTAATAGTTACTCCTATTCTCAATGTTATGAGAAGTTTCTAGGCAAAAAGGTTTTTTTTTTTTGATGAAGTACTGTGTTCATTTTCTCTTCATAAAACCAGAAGAAGAAGAAGAATCAGAAATGTTGTCTTGGACATAAAACTGATTCTTTGACACATTCTGGAGTAACAATTACAAACATAACTTAGCATCCAAACTTTTTATAATACTTTTATACAGGGGACAAATAAACAGAGGTGCTTGTCAGACAGTTTTGAGGAATACTGCAATGAAAACTGCAATGGGTAAAAAGTTGTCTTAGTCAGACATAACTATTAGATATGCTGTTTGTAGGCTACACAATTCTGGATGGCCACTAGATGGCAGCAGTGTGATTCAGAAAGCAAACTGCTGCAATCTACTGTGCTTACTGCTCAGATGCTTGCAGCCCATATATGATAAGAATGTTACTAATAGAAAAAAATTAAACAAATTTAATATTTGCATAATCACTATATCCAAACAAGCTAGCAGAGCCATCAAGATTCTCAGCTGTATGAACACAGTTGAAGTAAAAAGACTACTACTTAACATGATTTCTAGCTTTAAACATTGATGGGATACACTTGATATTTCCTTCCCTACATTCTGTCCTATATTTTAAAAGAAATGAGAGAATTAACTATATTCCGTATAGAAATGTTGTTTTGCTTTGTTGGTTGTTTTCATTGTGACTTATTTTATCTCTGTTTCATTTGTGGTATAGCCCTCAGATGTGCCTTGAGAAATGGTAGGAAAGATTATAATATAAAGACATGCCTTACATATAAAAATGTAGCTGTCAATGATCTCTCAGCAATACTAAGAAAATTATGCTTTGGTTTTCTGAAAGGTTCCTGAATCTCAACAAACGTTTATAGTAAGATATTTTGTTCAATCTGAAATGACAACACACAGACACACACTTTTTTTTTAACCTCTACAACTACCTTTTTGTTATCTACTGAAGACTATTTCAGGACAAGACTTCATGCTGCTATTCTTTAATAAATCACTGCTTACCGGTACAGGATAAGGACTATATTTAAAATGTGTGCTTTGCTTTTTTTGCTCGTCACTTTGTTTACTGATGCCATAACTTTGACTTATGAGTGTTTTTGTGCTGCATCGCAACAAGCTGCAGCTGTACCTGCGTGATGATAATTTAATTTATTGTCTGATTTCCATATTAGCACTTTTCTTTGTTCCTTTTTGCCAATTCCATGCTCCAATCACCATAGTGTCATCTTTGTGATCACAAAATATTCTCCTTTCATTTTCCATATCATCATAATGGATTTAATGTCTGCTTTTTCTGAACAGCATGTCACCTTCAAGAACTTTTTTGTTTTTACTACCGCAATCAACAAAAGAAAGATTTTAAGTAACAAATCACAATTTTGGTTGGGTATATTAAGCCGGCATGGGTTTGATTAATCCCAGCCTAGCCACACAATGTTAGCAGAAGAGAAGGACTTCCTGCAGGAAAAAAAAAAGAGAAGTGATCACTTACAATATTTTGCAGGCTGCCCATCTAAACCCATCATTGCCTGGCACCTACCCACTCAGGGCAAGGTTCCAGCGAACTTGTGAGTGGGCAGTCTGCCATCTGAACAGATGGGCATGGAAGTAGGCAGCCAATAGACCATGTATGTGCATCAACTGTGGGTGTTGAGGGCAAGATTCCCAATGGAAAGTGTCCAAACAGCTGTCTGGCCTGAGCCAACATGCCGACGATCAAGGAAAAGTGCCATCTCTAAATCCTGCTGAGTTGGATTAACCTTCAAAAAATAAAAATTGCTTCTGCAGTAGCATAAGGTGAGCTTTTGGCTTGCTAAAATCTGGGAGAATGAATTAGGCAGGCAAGAGAAAAAGAAGCACTAATGAAGCATCCGCTAGAAGGGAATAAATATAGAGCAAAGAATATTAAAAAAAAATCCTCTTACACAAGGGCATCTCGGAGTAGATATTAGCTGGCAGTTTCCACCATCCTTATTAACTCTTCGGCTCCCGTAATAGCTCAAAAGGAATCACACACACAAACGAGCAAACAGAACCAGTGTTGGTAACAGTAACATTGTTTTTGGCTATGAAGTGTCTTCTTTTTGAGTACATTGTTATGCATTGGATAAACCAGTTTGTTTTATGGAGAGGATTGGATTTGGACCTATAAGCTAACTCATTTTATGTCAACAAGAAGATATTCAAATGTGAATCATATACCCATTGCTTGCTTATTATGGGATTCTCCATCCAGGAAGTTACGTAAACCTAATTTGCAGAAGTATCATAATCCATCTTGGCTAGGACTCTGGATTAGCATCTACATGGCTGGTTCAAGTAGGAGTACCAAGGGGTGACCAATGCCTTTCTTCTTTTACAAATATGGAGCAAAGGTTTAACTGGTAGGGGTCTAGACAAGCAAAATACCCTTCAGCTATCTGATAGGCTGATAAGAAATTCTTGGCTATTGCCTGTGAAAGGTAGTCTTCAGAATGTGCTTTTCCAAATACATTGTTGAAAGCAGCCAAATGTTTAAAAGTTTTTGCATGTGAATGTTACAGCATGAAAATAATAATAATAATAATAGTGCCACAGTTAAAGATTGGTATGATGATATCCACCAATGGCAAGTTATTCATAGAAAATGATTTGGTTCCCCCCCCCCCCCCACCCCAAACTATAACTTCTCCCATCTGAAACAGAATCTATTTGACCAGACCTCTGGAATCGATCTTGAGCACGGGCACCTGTTCCTAAGCACAGAAGTGATGAAATGATGGGAAAATATTGGAATGTCATGTTGCAGGTTCAGCCTTACCGTGTTGTTTATATGCAGCAACACAGTGGTGGGTTCCAGATCCCGTTGTAACCGGTACACTGCAACGAGGCCAGGCATTCACCATGTGCATGCCTGATGTCATTGCAGTGTACCAGTTACAATGGGATGCATACCTACTGCCTGTGATGCTCCAGCTGCTCGGCGGAGTGTCGCGCAGGCACCGTATATTCGGTGCATGTGCGCAAATAGCCTGGTTGGGTCAAATACAGGTAAGGCGAGTGGGTGGGTGGGTGGTAGGGTGGGCACTCTGGAGCACTGTACCGGAATGGTACCTGTGCTCTCAGCAGGCACCAGTACCCATACTGGGGCGTACTGTTCATAACTCACCACTGTTGCAACAGGTGATAACTGAGGCTTTCTTTTGTGATGTTATTAAGAAGGACTTCGATTTTGAAAAAGTGGAAAGGGCTTACTGCCTCCTTTCATCACTTGTTCCCATAGATCCTAAGGTCTTGAGGCTACAGGAAAGGGATATGAGCATAGGTGAAATCCTCCCGGTTCGGCCCGCTTCAGCTGAAATGGTAGGGACCAGCAAAGCGGTAGTAAAAAAACCTCTGAGGATCACGCAGCTCAGCTGTGAGCCGCACAATCATCAGAAGCTTCCCTCTGCTTTTGTTTCATGGCTCGAACCAGCACGAAAAAAATGCTTTAAAAATGGGGTGGGGGAAAGCTGACAGCTGATCCACGTGATTGTCGGAAGCTTCCCCCCGTTTTTATAGCATTTTTTTCCTGCCAGTTCGAGTGAACCGGCAGGGGAAAAATGCTTTAAAAAGAGAAAAAAAATTGGCCATACCCACCCAGTCACATGACTCCCCCACCAAGCCACACCCACAGAACCCGTGGCAAAAAAATTAGATTTCACCACTGGATATGAGCGATATCAGCCATTTCAGTTCCATTCTTCTGCTTCCTGCGGCCTCCGTCAGTTTTTCTGTTCAACAACGTAATCTTGTAGCCCTGATTGCATTGTTTCTTAAAATCCATTTAAGACTGATAGCTGTAATATCTTATAAAAGAGTATTTTATCAGCTAATTTTGCCTCATATCTATATATTGCATTTATATCCTCCCTATCTTTTTAAAAGAAATCCAAGAAACTTGCATTACATTTCTAAAGACTTTTCATCTGGACAATTTGCTTGGCCTACTTTAGTAATTGCCTACATTTATTCCAGAAATTAAATACTATAAATAATACACTTTATGCTCCTGCCTTATGGTTAGAACTTAAATAGCACCTGAGCTGTGCAAAATAAGCACTGACCTGATTCAACATTTGCAGTATAACACACCAAAAACAATGCATACTTGGAAGGGATTTTCAGAACAATCGTTGTGAACATCAAGACTCTGATGGGAAATATCTTTAGATCTTGCTAAGCAAGCTACCCCTTCCAATTTTGATTTTTAAAGAATCCTTTGATATAAAAACAATTAATGTTCCAAAAAGGTATAATTTCTCAATAATTTTATTTACAAGCAGGCAAATTGACTGTTTAATGGGCTACAAAAGTATTGGTAGAAAATAAAATAAAAATGTGGCTGAATGGAACAAAGTTGGAAATGTACTTATCTGCCAAACATAGAGAAAGAGAGAGGAATCTGGGAATATCTTAGAAAATATTTTGGCTAGACCCATGATGGCGAACCTATGGCACATGTGCCACAGGTGGCACACAGAGCCCTCTCTTGCTTGTATGTGAGTCATTGCTCGAGCTCAGCTCCACTGCGCATGTGCGCCCGCTGATTTTCAGGTCACTTCCGTGCATGCATGCGGTGGGGGGCATGCATGGGGGACATGGGGACAGTGCCCCCGGCAGCCCATTTTTGGTCCCAGGAGGCTGCAGGGAGGCCTATTAGGCCCAAAACAAGGCAGAGGGGATCATGCGTGCATGTGGGAGTAGCACGGGGGTCATGTGTGCATACACGGGGGGCGTCACACATGCTCTGAGAAAGCTACAGTGGCACAGTGGTTAGAGTTCAGTACTGCAGGCTACTTCTGTCAACTGCCAGTTGCCTACAATTTGGCAGTTCAAATCTCACCAGGTTCAAGGTTGACTCAGCCTTCCATCCTTCCAAGGTGGGTAAAATGAGGACCCAAAGTGTTGGGGGCAATATACTAACTCTGTAAACCACTGTAGTATGTAAGTCTAAGTGCTATTGCTATTGCTACAGAGGAGAGTTAAAGAAGAAAGGATAGATTCAGTTATGAATCCAATTCTGATCCAAATAAAATGTGTTATTAAAAACTAAAAAGGTTGTCTTACTATAGGAATCAGTGGGAGGAGCTTGGATCTCAGGTTAATTAAAAAATATAAATACAAAATATATAAAACATAATATAAAAATGTAAGAATATTTTGGGAATCGGTGGCTGGTAATACTTATTGTCCAAGCTACAACAATTTCCATACGCAGCCAACTGTCCCACACAATATTGGACCCAATATTTTTCTTTTATTTATAGCTGCCCATATACCTGGCCAATAACAGTCTATATTGAGTGATCATTCCTCCACTCTAACAGCATGTCTAGCTGTCTCAAAATTTGAGTTTTGAGCTGATTTGAACTTTGGCCCTTTGAAAAGCCCCTGGAGAAGATAGGATTCCTGTTATTTTATAGTGTTTTGTGGCACACTCTAAGTTATGGCCTGCAGTAACAAGAATACACTTACTTACATTCCTTATGATTCAATTTATGCTATTGATGTATTGGGTCCCTCTGAGTGTCAACAATCATCTTTTTCGACTCCAAAGCAGTACCTGCACAGGCTTAAGCAAGAAGGAAGACTTAAAATGCCTATAAAGTTTTGATTTATAACTGAATCAAGGGTCAAGGCAAGTGAAGCCATTATCGTTACTCTTAGACACTCTAGGGAACTGAACTGTGTCCAGAGGGCAGCATAGTTAAAAGGAGATATAAGGAGGAAGAATGTTCCAAATATTTGTTTTCATCATCTGACATTCTTTGACGGATTTTCACAAAGGAATGTGTGGTACCCTTGCTTCAAGACAGTAATAGAATTCTTCGTATTAAGCAATGTACAGTATTGTTGAAAGAGTAAATTAGAAGCAGGAGTGACATTACTGGAGGCAGCCATCAATCTATGGAAGTGCTTCAAAGGAATTCTCCCTTCACTTCCCTTCTTTTCCTTCCCTTCCCTTCCGTTCTTTCCCTTTCCTCCCCTTCTCTTCTTTTCCCTTCCCTTCTTTCCCTCCCCTTCTTTTCCCTCCCTCCGTCCCGTTCCCTTCTTTTCCTCCCCTCCCCTCCCCTCCTTTTCTCTTCCCTTCTTTCCCTTCCCTTCTTTCCCTTCTCTGCCCTTCCCTTCTTTCTCTTCTCTCCCCCTTCCTTCTTTTCCTTTCTCTTCCCTCCCCTTTCCTTCTTTCCCTCCACCCCTTTCCCTTCTCTCCCCTTTCCCTCCCCTCTCCTTCTTTACCTCCCCTTCTTTCCCTTCCCTTCCCTCCCCTTCTTTCCCTCCCCTCCCCTCCCCTCTCCTCTCCTCCCCTCCCTTTTCCTGATATAACTTTCAGGCACAGAATTTTCTAATGCATTTTCACTCTTTTGTCACTGGTAGCTACAAGCGTGCATGTGCTGAAATCTAATGTCCATGCTAGGCCTTATTCATGCGGTTTGGACATTCCTTATGGTCATGCTCGATGGCCTGACAATCCCAAAAGGCATGTGTTGTTTTATTATACTTATCGCAAACTTGCACATGGTGAAGTTACACTGTCAGCCTTTGATTTACAACAAGCTAACAGGCATATTTTTTTGCTGAAGCTCTGATTTTGTAGAAACTGACAATGAGTTCTTTCTTAGATATTGGGAGGCTCTTGTGGAACAAAGATACCCTTTAGCTAACTTCAGGCAAGGGAAGGAAGGAAGGAAGGAAGGAAGGAAGGAAGGAAGGAAGGAAGGAAGGAAGGAAGGAAGGAAGGAAGGAAGGAAGGAAAAGTTGCTGAGCAAAATCAAACAGAACTGCACTTGCCCATAAATTTGGTGAATGGATTTTTAGAAGCTCTGGGTAAAATGGTTGCTAACTGAAGAATACTCTTGAAATCTGGGAAGTACTGATCAAACTAGTTCCCCCCACCCCCCAAAAAAGCAATAATCCAATGGATCCTCAAGCTGTCTCAATACAAAGAAAGGAAATTAACTACAAACAAAAACACAAATCAAATCAAACCAAGACCTTTCGTGGGATGCGGGGAGGCAGTAAACATAGGTGATATCTTAAATCAAGACATGAGTTATGTGGGGCATTTGAATATGTCCCTATTCTAATTGTTGTGCATTTGATATGCATTAAATGCCCAGGGGAGGGAGGTATATATTGCATGAATTCAGCTGATGGTAATCCTTCTTGCAATCACTTGTATGCTGGAATAGTAAGTCTTCAGAGTTAATTCTGTTATTGATGAACTCTTAAGAAAAAATATTCCTCCTTCCCTCCCTCCCACCCTTTAGCATCTACATAGAATAGTTTAAATTGGATTGTCTTTTATTTCAAGAGATGACGGAATGAGAATCAAATGGCATATTACTTTGAAAACATAGCTAGCAGCCACATGTTTTTCTTCTCTTTTTCCTCTCTGTGAAAGAATATATTCCAGTTGCTCAAGGCTGTTAATCTAGAAGCATAATTGTGTCCACCAGAATGTGATTACACCTCCTCACAGACTTTGCCCATCAACATGACAAGGTCAAAGGTGGACAACCCACAGGACATTCGCCATTGCCTGACACATTCTTTGAGCAGGCTTTGGTGCCACTAATAAAGATAGCCCCTGGATCTGAGATACATTTTGGTGGACAGTTGCTTTTTAAAATAGTATGAGAGTACTGTACACAACTGTCTATTTCCTGTATATTCTCTAAGTCTTGTTTCTTTTCATTATTTGAAAATATCAGAATACCCTTTTAAGAACAAAACTTTGCATATAGAAAAAATATGGGAAATATTTAGCATGGGACTTCACCAGTTTTCAATATAAGAATCATAGCAATCCCAAAAAAGCTACAATAAAGGAATATATATATATATACTATATATATATTCTTGCTGAGGACATTTGCTTTGCCTGTTATTGGGATAAAAATGGCCCTTCAGTATAATTGTGGGCTTCCATTATCATTTCTTATACCATGTAGAAGGGGAATAACTGTACCTACACACTGCATAGTTAATGGTGTTTTTATGGTTTAAGTCAATCATATGAAAATAGTCAAGCAAAACTATCAATTTTTAATTTCTATGCGTTTCCAGCCTTACATTCATACTGTTTCCCCCCAAAAATAATGACCCCTGAAATATGCACTTGGCCTTATTTTTGGGGAGATCTTTTTATTTTTGAGGTGGAGGAGGTAGCGGGCGCCATGGACACTTCATGGCTGCTGCTGTGTTGCAATATTTTTGCGGAGGGCTTATTTCAGCGCATGCGCTCAAAAGTCTGATTGAGCTTATTATCTGTGGAGGGCTTATTTTTGGGGAAACAGGGTAGTCCTGTATTAGCTTGAAATATCTCTCTGTCTCTCATCTATCTAGGAAAAAAATGTGAATTTTGTGATACACATTCCTGATACCATGCATTTTGTGTAATAAATCATATTTTTTTCATAAATATAAATTACATTGTATGCTAATTTCACTTATCTAGGCCTCACTGTGTTTGTGTGTAGAACTGCAAGAGCAAACAGCTTGAGCAGATTTTCCTATCTCTGTCATACAGAAGTCATCACTCGAAGTTGTGCATTTTGTATCTCCAGCACAGTTGGCTGCAGTTTCATTTTATCAAGCATTTTTCAAACCATAAAGCCTACGACTGCAGAGTCTTGGGCTCTACTTTAGAGACTTTCTACTGATGTCACTAATGCAACTTGTAGAAGAAAAAAGTTCACTACTGTTTACATGTTCTATGTATATAAGTATTGATTGAACAGGGCTTTTATATTAATTTATTGGTAAAATTCACGTAAAGCTGTCAGTAACTTTTTACTGAAGAATGTTACAAAATTTAGAAAGTGTGAACTTCAAAATAGAATTTAATTTTAGTTCATATCTGAGAAATTAAATAATTAGTCAAAATGCAAATTATTTGGCTGACATTTGGTTGACAAAGTAATGACATTTTCCCTGGTCTTTACTTTGTACCCAGTTTTTGACATGTTATAATAGAACTAATGCACACTTGCCACAAATACAATTAAATTAAATTTCAGCATACTTGAATTTCATGCTTAACTCTTTCCTGCTGAACTCAGAGGAGTCCGGGAACTGAACGAAGCCCCATGCCTTCAGCTTCAAATTTAAATATAATTTAAAGTTTAATTAATTTACTTATTTTTTAAAAAGCAAAGTCTTTATTTATTTATTTTTTTGGCTTCATCATCCCCAGTGCCTCCTCCTGCTCATATCATAGGTAAAACAATATTGATTAACTACTAAAAATGATAGAATTGGGATTTTCTTAATTATGGAGAGATGAAATAAAATTGTGCAGAATTTTGCTGTGATCTATGTAAGAATATAATTAAAGTGGAATTATTTAAGTGCATATTTTCACTTAAACAATTCCACTTTAATTATATTCTTGCATAGAATATCCTATTTATCCCCCCCCTCTCTCTCCCTTGTCTGTCTTTCTTTTATCTATCTATCCTTTCAATGTAAACAGGTGCATCCACCTTCACTCAATATCAACCCAAAATTAAAGGAAAGATCTGAAACCTTACACATTTTCACAACCACATCAGCAAATCACTCTTATTTACTCTCCACGCTAATAAAAGAGAAGCATGACACTTCTGAAAACAAAATTGCAAAATACAGAAAATTTGGTTTGACATTTTTTGTTCCCCAGAGGACGGACTGCTGCTAACAAAAGTATTTCTTACAAAAGCTTGATTGCTTAAGACACAAAATATTAAGACAGAAAACACTTTAGGACACAGCCATGTCACCAGCTGTTACTCATTCCTAATGAAATTGTTAAGTAATATGTTTATAAGTAGGTCAGTGAAACTTTTGAATCTCAGAAAGTGTTTCATTTGTGGTTTCTTTCCTCCTTGGTAATGTAGAGTTAAATTAAAACAAGGCAATTAAATAAGTGTCAAAAATCAATATCTATGTCTGTCTGTCTGTCTGTCTGTCTGTCTGTCTGTCTGTCTGTCTGTCTGTCTGTCTGTCTGTCTGTCTGTCTGTCTGTCTATCTATCTATCTATCTATCTATCTATCTATCTATCTATCTATCTATCTATCTATCTACAGTATCTCTCTTTGTAGGTCTCTCTCCACTATCTATCTACAATCTCACTCTCTTTCCCCATCTACCCATCTCTAATTTAGAGAGCCATCATGCTCCATCTACTGTAAGCAGAGTACCATGTCTTAAAGCATATTTCCATTGGTTTCTTCTTCTCTTCAGTGCTGTCAAAACTATTTAAATATTAAATACTGATATTAAAATTAGTTAATTGTTATATTATGTAGACAAAACTAATTGAAAATTAATGAAAATTTAAAAAGAAAAAATGTGAAGAAAATTATTAAATAAGAAGGAAACAAAATAAGTAATTTCCCCCTTTGTCCAGCAAGTACAAACAACTTTAATAACATATCACCTCTCTTAAAATACAACCATCTCTTCATCCCATATCTCACTTCATTCTGTATAAACATTTTTTTTAAAAAAATCTCAGCTTCCATCCTAATTAGGCAAAGTCCATTAGGGTTACCAGAAAGAACACTATCAAAAACTAAGAAACCTACTTGAATTGCTTCCTTTTATATTTGCATCTCTTTTTCCTATCATTAAACAAATTATCCAAACCTCATCATTCAAGTATAGTCAGTAAAAAGTCAAATAAAAGTTACCAGATATTACAACAAAACAATTTTAATTTTAATCAGATACATTTTAAATACAGCAAATTAACTCATTCCCATATAATTGTTGTCTGTAAACAAAATCTTTAAACATCATCATCCACTCCTGGTCAGTAAAAATCCATTAATTTTTTTTCAGTAATCATAACCTATTTTAACCTTGCTCAAATAAACCAACTGTATATTCCTTCTCCTTTTTTTTTTTTTACAACAATCTTATTTGTTAGCCCAATATCTCAGAGACTACAACAAAGAGGAAGGAGTCAAGCTATTCTACAAAGCATCTAAGGGGGAGGACAAGAAGCAGTGGGTGAAAACCAATCAAGGAGAGAAGCAACCTAGAACTAAGGAGAAATTTCCTGACAGTTAGAACAATTAATCAGTGGGACAACTTGCCTCCAGAAGTTGTAAATGCTCTAACACTGGAAGTTTTAAAGAAGAGATTGGATAACCGTTTGTCTGAAATGTTATAGGGTTTCCTGCCTAAGTAGAGGGTTGGATTAGAAGACCTCCAAGGTCCCTTCCAACTCTGTTATTGTTATTGTCATTGTCATTGTCACTGTTGTTCTGTTCCATTCTATTCTATTCTATTCTATTCTATTCTATTCTATTCTATTCTATTCTATTCTATTCTATTCTATTCTATTCTATTCTATTCTAATTGGTTGATGAATTCAGTACTTAGACAGCTACCAGTCACACCACTGGGGGAGAAATCACATCTAAAAGAACCTGGAATTGGATTCTAAGCTTTCCATAACAACACAATAGTCTAAGTAACCATAGCCAGGTCATAGAACCACTCTTCTTAACACTGTTATTTCACACACAAGACTAAATTCACACACGTCTAAATTGAATTGATCTGGTAATGGTATGCTCTTCTAAACCTTTTTTAAAAAATACTTTGAAGACACAAGACTTTTAAATAAATTGTGTAAGGGTAAAATGTTGCAATGAGAGCATATTAATTTTATTTACCTGAAAACCGCCACTAGTACAGTTCAAAGAGAAGGTGCTAAATTGAGTTATTTTCAGTTCATCCTTGCATGCTAAATGTTGTTTGATTTGAGCATATTCTGACTTCTAAATAAATATATTTCCAGCTATCTCGTCATAGACGGAATTATTCCCAACATAATATACCACATCTTGACTGCCTTGTCCCATTGGAAAAACAGGTAAGCAGTTGTATTATAGCAATTACAATGTATTGTGCATTTTATACTTTAGCTTTTATTAACCAAAACAGAATGCATGTTTTAAAGATGAATACATGTGGATGAAGATTCTTTATTATTTAACAGGATAAAAGGAAACTAAAGACCTGAGCAAGGTTGGCCGATGATACAGAGTTTAAATTATCCATTCATTTAACACAACTAAAAATGATATTTCAGCATTCTTAGTAAATATTTATTTAAGTAATACTGCTTTCCAAAAAACAGTAAAATAGTGCACAATAGCGGCATGAATTTATCTTCGTGTTATTCTTGCTATTTGCTACAGGTGTATAGATAAATCTGATATACATAAGAGCATGATAATTTTTTTCAAAAAAAAAATTGAAACCAATTTTGGAAGGTGGCATTTATTGGCAAAATTTGGAGGCTAAAAAAAGGGGGAATTGAATTCTCTTTGCTGGTGTCCTACATGCACTTTATGACCATGGGGCCACAATTAAATGGAACTCTATGCTATTCTTTATGATTATTGCCACCAAAAATTAGTTACTATTAGCAGTATAGTTACTGTTAGCAACTAATAATATTATTAGTATTACTACATTTTGAACTAAGATTCTCCCCCCCCCCCCGACAGATCTTATATTTCTGGGGTAATATAGTTGTAACTAGAAAAAGTCAAAAACAGTTTTATTATCTAAGTACAAGGAAAATGATCGATTGGAAGAATGGTCAGTGTATAGCAAGTATAAAGCAGACCAAGTAAGCAAGTTGCAACTGCTTAAGTTAATAATAAGACATGCTCAGTTTTAGTCCAATAGCCACACAATACATACATTTATCTCTGACAATAACCTACTCAGATATTCTTGCAAGTACACTATGTTTGCAGCTAGCAAATACCATACAAGGATATTTTTTTAAAAAAAATATTAATCTCATATGCTACCAAACTCCCAATTTATGCATGTTTATACTGCTTTTTCATTATTATGAAAAAGATTGAAAATTGGAGTCTAAAATAGTTTTTAGTTATGCTTTTTATTGCCATGTTTGTATACTTAAAAGTATAAAACTGGTCATGATCTTCCAGTATGTTGTATGTTGCATGCAAATCCTTCCCATCTGAATGTTGCCTGATCCCACTGCATAGAATGGAGTGAAGAAAAAGGAAAGTCATAGAATCATAACATTCAAAGGGATTTTGGAGGTCTACCACAGCAGGAATCTTCATACCATCTAAATTTTACTCCCCTTATGAAACATCACAATTAGAGACTGTTCCATTGTTATATTGTTCCAACCATCAGGAAATGTGTCCTTAGTTTGATTTCTGGGAGGAAAAGTGCAGAATTGAAGAGAGCTCTGCTGAGAGTTGAGACACCAATTGCACTAAAACAATGGGCTGATGAGTGGACTGGCTTCTTGCAATCTCTCTCCAGACAAGGAGAGGATGTGGGATCACCCACAGGTGCTCCAGTCAGTTGCTTCTCCTATAGGGGTGCCAATACAGTATTCTCTATTGGGTTTAGAGAGTCATATTGCTTAAACTGTGGGAAACACTTGTGAAAGGACACTGTGTTCTTTTCTAATAACTTTTGGAAATTGCTTGTTAACTGCTTTTCAACTATTAGGAACTGTTGGAATTTGATAGCACCAATAGAACTTCCTTCAAATCTTAGCAAAAGTTTTACATTCAAGTTTAAGGACTTTAAAAAAACCAAAAGGGTGATTAGAATGTCAATTCTTATAGTGAGAAAATGCTATAATTTTGAAGTCTATTAAAAATGATAGGATGACTGCACACTAGAGAGAACCAGAAAGATTATAATTAAAGGAGAAGAAGACTTAAATTTGACTTACTAAATAGAATGGGTAGTTGTGATGATTCAGCGATTAAACACGCTAAGCTTGTCAGCTGGAATAGCTAATAGCCCAGGTTTGAGACCTGAGTGCCGAGTGACAGAGTGAGTTCCCATTATTTGCTGCAGCTCTTGGTCACCCAGCACTTCAAAAGCATGAAGTAGATAAATAGGTATCACCTTGGTGGGAAGGTAATAGTGTTCTATGCAGCTCAGGGTATAGTCATGCTGGCCACATGACCACAGAAGTCTTTTCAGATAATGCTGCCTCCCTAAGCTAAGAAACAGAGATGAACACTGTCCCTTAGAGTTGGACACAATTGAACAAGGGAAAATTTTACTTTTATCTTTAAACAGAATGGAATAAAAGACGTTAACATTGGACATATGAAGCTATTTGTGAACAGTGAATAATTATAAGAGTGTCTGACATTATACATATATAGACAGGGTACAAAGATATGAAAAGGAAATAGTTTTACTAGACAAAACTGAACCTGATCTGAAAGTAGTCTTAAAAAGGACAGGCTGCAAGAATGATATGGAAAAAATATATGCTACATTGGGTATATTAATGAAACTGATCGATGTTAATAATGAAAAGGGATATACTGTACAAATAACAATCCAAAATAATGACCAGAATAACTTTTCTATCTTGGATTTACAAAAGAAATTTATTAAAGTTTTGAAGAATCTTGTGAAAAGGGATTTGAAGGGACGAAAGCTCAAGATTATTAAAAGTATAAGAAAAGAATCTAAAGTTAGTTTATTTAATCAAGATTAACACACACACACACACACACATGTATGTATGTATGTATGTATGTATATATGTATGTATGTTTTTAGGTTTTATAATCCATAATAGACTTATGCTGATCAGGACTGAACAAGGGTATAGAATTTTGTTTATAGATAAGAGATGAGATTTGAGAAGAAGCAATTATTCCTTATATTTTAAGAGAAAATAACTTACTAAAATTGTTTAAACTTGTGATGAAGGGGGAAGTAATTTTTTATATATTTAATATTATCTTTTGTCTCTTTTTTTCTTATGTCTTTTCTGCACTTTTTTTCTTTCATTTTTAATGTGAATTTGTTTTTAAACTTTTAATTGTAATGTTCAGCAATGTTGTTATTATTTTTTAAGTCCTTATTTCAAGTTTGTATTTCAGTCCATAAATTGTCCATCCACTGATTCTTTTTTCTGGTGGGCTATGGCAAATTAAACCACATATGTACATCATTCCTTTGCATTGAATCTGCAATTATTTTTAGATGAATGAGGTTACAGTCTCCATGGAATTAGTAACCCTATATAATTAGAGTGTCCATCACCCAGAGAATTATAACCATACTCAACTGAAAAAGGTCTTACCCTCACTGCTAACTTCCCCCATTAATATAAGGAAGTCAGGATAAAAAGATGGAGTACAACATAAATTCCCATCTCCCTTCTATATGTTCCATTACCTGTAAAGTGAAATGAGATCCCGGCTAAATATCTATCATTATTGCATTCATGTATTAATTTGTGAAGGAAATCTTTGTCAATGGGAGTGTTTCTTTACCCCAGGAAGAAATAATTACCCCCCCCCCCAACTTAATTAACTATGAGTTCTAGATCACATTTCTGAAATAAATCAACATATCTCTATTATTTCTAAAGTCATTTTCATGTGCATTTCATAATTTCTCTTGCCATTATTAAAACATATGCATAGTAGATTCAAATAAATATACACAGTACCTCTAAATAAATGATTATATACTAGCCTCTCTCTCTCTCTCTCTCTCTCTCTCTCTCTCTCTCTCTCTCTCTCTCTCTCTCTCTCTCTCTCTCTCTCTCTCTCTCTCTCTCTCTCTCTCTCTCTCTATCTATCTATCTATCTATCTATCTATCTAGAAACTAAATTGGGTCCTTGAACTTTCTGTCTTCTTTCTCTATTAATTTCTTTCCATCTCTCCTTCAACTTTTTCTTCACTGGAAAGGTACAGAAAGGGCAGCACTGAAAAAACACACACAAACAAATGATGGATATTTATTGAGGCAGAAGAGATAGCAAGTGCTGTAAGGCCATTTCATGTTCAGTAATCTCATGTCATCCATCTGTGAAATGGCTGAAAAGATAACTTGAATTATCTTGGAGGGACGGTGAGGAAACTATTTTAACAGATGGTTCCCAGCACAGCAGACATACGTCTAATGTGGTCAGGTTCAGATGTACTAATCTTAATTTCTGAACTCTGCTCATATGCCCTAAGACCAAGGGGAGAGATATAATGAAGGCAAGAAGCAATCCTAATGTCTACTGTTTGCCACTTTTAAATTTGCATCAATACTGTATTGCAATTTCTGGTTATTTCTAGCTTCTGTTGGATAAACTGACCTCCCCAATTTTGTGCCTTCGAAGATTCTCATGTTGTATTTTCCATCTTGGCCAAGGCCTGTCCTTACTAAGTCCGATGGCACCATTAGTCCAATATGTGGAGCTAACTAGGTTTGAAAATTTAGACTAAATTACAGAGGCTAGGAATAACAAAGAAATCTCAGCTAGGATGAATAGAAGCTTTCTCCAACTCAAATGATAGCTTGGGGAAAAAAAGTTCCTTGTCAATATCCTGAAATGTATAGTGTAACTATACAAGATAATAAAGGAGAAGATGAATAAACCACATGTTTATTGCAAAAATGATGCTATGGGGTGGAGAGAAGATTAGAATATTCTTTATATTAAATATATTACTTAATATGAACTAATTTATGGGAACTTAATTGAAAGTCATGTCATCTCAGAATGGAACAATATAGATATAGAAACAAGGGTGATACAATGTTTTTTTTTTTAAAAAAAAACAATGACCCCGAGAAGTTTGAATGGCATAAACATTAGTACCTTGAACAAAGGTTTTAAAATTCTTAAGGGCTCATGAAGAATATGCATTACGTAGCATATGTGTTGCCCAACATGTTTCAAAGTATCAGCTGTTCATATGCTTTTGTGTTTACATTTAAAAACTTGCTAATAAAAACAAACAATATTATAAATGAATCTTTTATAGCCCATTGCATGAATATTTGAATTTTAAAGTGTCTATTATGCCAAGAGACATATTTTATTCTGAAAGACAGTCTATGAGGGTATGCAACAATGTACCATTCAGCCAACCCACTTTGATGTTATGATGTTATGATAACATATGTATGTCACATATACACATAACATGCATTGATAGTTGAGCTCAATCATTATTAAGATGTGAATCAAGCTCTGACCATAATGAAGTAAAAATTCTACAATTTTACTTTAGACAATTTTTAGACATTAATCTGCTGTGATCAGATTCCTTCTTAGCTACTATTTCCAGTCCTGGCTTCCACATTTTAAGAAAGATTCAGAGAAATTAAAACAGGATTAGAGAAGGGAAAGGAAAGTTTTATGAAGACAAATAAATGGAAGAAGATGAGCAGTGTGATTTCCCTTTTTAAGTATCTGAGAAGATATTACATAAGGAAGAAGGTCGTCAACTGTACTTTCTTGTTCTAGAACCAGAACAAGAATAGATTTAAGTTAGAGGAAAATCTGTTTTGACACTTAGGAAAAAAGATTGTTAACAATAAGAGCAGTTTGACAATGGAACCAATTGTCCAGACAGATGGTAGGGTTCCTATTCATTGAATGCATTCAAGTGGAAGCTAAACAGGAATTATGCCATCAGAAATAACAGTATATAATGGAATGAATAAACATTGTGCATCAAATTCCTTATTACAGATTATCAAAGAAGGCTATCTTCTAAAGGCTAAAATTGCAGATGAAGGCAAGAAGCTAAGGTAGGTGACATTAAATAATTCTAATATAGATAGAAGTGCAAAGCAATGTTATTTGACTTCGGATTCAGAGAACAGGCAATCATCAAGCTTGATCTGTAGTCCAGTTCATTTTTCCCAATAATTTTCTTCAAAAGTTCAAAGAGCTGTAAATTATGCCTCCACTTCCCTCAAAACTCTTCAAACACCAGATCTTCCATAATCTCATTATCAAGTTGTCATTTTTAATGTAAAGAAGAAACAGGAACTTCTTCTGATTCTATGGATGATGCAACTTTGTTCCTTAAGTTGAGTCTTGCGCTACAGTCTTGAATTTTAATTTTATCCATCATTATTCCATAGGATGAAAAGTCTAATTGAAGTGTAAGCCTAGAATAATGTCCCTAGAAAGCAGAAATGGAGAACATACTGAAGCTCTCTATAATTTGTGGTGTTAGGGGGAAAAAACTTTATGAGGAAGAAAGAAGTTGTCTGTGTGCCATTCCTGTTTCCACCTCAGCCTGAGAACGTAAAACTTTCTGTGATGTACAGGATTATTCCTCCGCCTAAATCCTAATTTTAGGGGAGGAGAAATGGTTGTTTCCCCAACCAGAGTGGGAAATATCATCTCCAAGTGGTGATATTTGAATATGGAAAATGCATCAGGAGATTTTGGGGCTAGAATAATAGATATTAGAGCAACTCTTTTATGTTTGACTTCTCATATCTTTATTTCCTGATAGCAATTTTGACATCCATAGTCACAGGGGTGGGACTCAAATTTTTTTACTACCAGTTCTGTGGGTGTGGCATGACTTGTGGGCGTGGCAGGGGAAGGATCCTGTAAAATCTCCATTTCCATCCCACTCCAGGGGAAGGATCCTGTAAAATCCCCATTCCCTCCCCACCCTACTAACCTGCTTTCCAGCTTCGTTTTTCTGTGCAGGGCAACAGAAGAAAACCCAGCCGATCACTTGGGACATAGGAGGCAGCGAATAGATGGGGGCAGAGCCAGTCAGAGATGGTATTTGCCAGTTCTCTGAACTTTTCAAAATTTCCGCTACCGGTTCACCAGAACCGGTCAGAACCAGCTGAATACCACCTCTGCACAGTCAATTCAGATGGCCATTGACTGAGATAATATATAGTCTCATGGATGTATCAACTAAGTTTTAACCAGAGGGTGAAATCTTGCTCTTTTTTCAAAGGGTTATATTCTGATGTGGAACATTAGGTGAAAAGTCTTTTAAGTGAACGGTGGAGTAAGTTAAATAGTCTTGTAAAAAGACTATACCCTTATAGTAGTGATAAATACAATCACCAAACAGATGGGCCTGCCCCCAAATCTCTGTTGCTTTTACTTAGCGCTGGCCTAATATGGATTGTCCAATTATGAAGGACTCTGGTCTTTTTGCATTTTTTCAAGTGGCTGTTATCATATTTATCTTTTATTTATATAGATTGTACTTTTATACCATTCTTCAGCCAAAGGAAACCTAGGATGGAGCTTGTGACCAACACTTTATTTTCTGTGTGCAATATGCTCCGAGAAGCAGAGAAAAAGACCACACTATATATCATAGTTGAGCAAAGATTTAAACACCAGTTACCAATTCAACCCCACTAAGGATCCAAATGTACCAAAATACAATCAAAAGACATTTATGTTATGTTTTTTAAATGTACATCTGATTAAGTTTAATATACACATCCATACCCATGAAGGCAAAAATAAGAAGTCTAAAACGTAGGTTGGGGGGGACTGTTCCCCCCCTTCAAATATCACTTTCTGTTATTAAGGTAAAATTCAGGAAAGTTGGAAGTGCCAACATTCTTCTGCTAAACTTGGAATTGTCGGTGAAACTCCAAAAATCTGTAACTTTAAGGAAATAGAGCAATATAAACCACATTGATCTTATAATGTGCTGCCATCAGGTGTCCATTTCCTAGAATGCAAATATAATGACCAAAGGAAGATTGCTCTGGAAAGTCATTGTTTTCAATTTTAAAAAGTAGCTCAAACTTCGAACCTGTGGCTCAGGCAGCTCTGAGGTCAATGTTTTATCACCGTACCTGTATGTAACAATTTTATGGTTCAGATGGGTTAAATCTCACTGCTGAAGGATTATTATTATTATTATTATTATTATTATTATTATTATTATTATTATTATTATTATTATTATTATTATTATTATTAGTAGTAGTAGTAGTATTAGTATTAGTAGTATTAGTAGTATTAGTATTCATGAAACATGAAATTCAACCAACTGAAACATTTAAAAAATGCATTGCAAGTAGCATTGTCTGGTGATAATGGTTGATATGGTTTGCTTCCAGCATCCTAGATATCAACCAAGTATCTTCTTAGAATGTAAGATGTTCCAAGTAGCACAGTTTTTGCAGTTCTGCTGGTGTTATTGCAGGAATCTGCAATTTGTTGATGTATTTAGTAAAATTCTTGGGCATGGTGCCAAGTGCCCCGATGACAATGGGTGGCACTGTGACATGCTTCATCCATAGCCGTGTAGTTTCGATGGCCAGGTCACGATATTTCATTATTTTTTCTAGTTCTTTTTCTTCGACTCTGGATTATTATTATTATTATTATTATTATTATTATTATTATTATTATTATTATTATTATTACTATTACTATTACTATTATTACTATTACTATTACTATTACTATTACTATTATTATTATTTTGCATAATTTTTCTGTTGATTTCTGAATAGTGTCTCCTAATGTTCTTTGTTCTGATACTTAGGTTTCTAACCAAATTCTAACACTGATCTCTCTCTCTCTCTCTCTCTCTCTCTCATATTGTTTGCTGCCAGTTGAATGGCTGCTGCCATTCACCCATCTGCATCTTGTAAAACTTCAGCTGAACTGTTTTCTCTGGATGGAGAAAATTATAATTATGTTTATTTATATTTTTATATTATATTTATATTTTTGTGCGTCTTTCAGAGTGCTCTAGGCCTGTAGTTAATTTTAACATACGATATTGACAATGGAGTCACTTTATCTCTGACCGGTTGGCCTAAGGCAGAGCATGCAAGAGAAAGCAAAGAAAACTGAACATAAGTTACATACCGTATTTTTCAGAGTATAAGACGCACCTTTTTTCCTCTAAAAAGAGGCTGAAGATCTGGGTGCGCCTTATATGTATATATCGAATACAGCATTTTTTGCCTCCTGAAACCAAAATGGCCACGTGCATACCCTTATGGAGGCTGCCAGAGAACTCCTGGGGGCTGGGGAGGGCAGAAACGAGCAAAAAACAGGGCGCTTTTGCCCCCCAGCCCCCAACACCACTCTATAAGCCTCCATAGGGCTATGCATGCTATTTTTTTTACCAAAAACGGGCCATTTTTCCTCGTTTTGGCCCCTCACGTAGCACTCTGCAAGCCCCTCGCAAGGCTATTCATGCCTTTTATTTGAAAAAAAAAAACAGGCCCATTTTCGCGAAAAATGGGCCGTTTGGGGGAGGTTTGCACAGTGCAAAAAGCGTGTTTTTTTTCCCTTTCGGAAATTGATTAGAGTGATTGATGAGAATTACGTTGGTCAAGTACTGTGCCTGCAGAAACAAAGATTTGTTCCAAAGGTGGTCAGTGATTTCCTTCTCCAGCACATGGGTAAATACACCTGGAAACATCTACCTACCTACCTACCCTCTCTCTCTCTCTCTACCTACCTATCTACTGTATTTCTCTCTCTATATTTCTCTCTCTATTTTTCTCTCTATCCCTCTACCTACCTATCTACACTCTCTCTCTCCCTACCTACCTACTGGATTTCTCTCTCTCCCCCCTCTATCTACCTATCTACCTACTCTCTCTCTCCCTCTACCTATCTATTGTATTTCTCTCTATATATATATTTCTCTCTCTCTATTCCTCTCCCTACTTATCTATCTACACACTCTCTCCCTACTTACCTACCTACTTTATTTCTCTCTCTCTCTCCCTATCCCTTTATCTACCTACCTACCTAACTACACATTCTGTCTCCCTCCCTCCCTCCCTACTGTATTTCTCTCTTTCTCTCTCCCCCTCTACCTACCTACCTACCTACCTACCTACCTACCTACCTACTTTCTCTCCCTACCTACCTACTGTATTTCTCTCTCTTTCTCTCCTTCTCTATCCCTCTATCTACCTACCTACGTTTTTTAAAAATTTGCCTCTTCAAAACCTGAGTGTGTCTTATACTCCAGTGCGTCTTATACTCCGAAAAATACGGTAAAAACTAAAATGTTTAATAAAAGACACAGTAATTATATGCATAATTGGAAAATAAATAATATTTGGAAATCATCATCCAATCTTCCCTTTGTAGGAAGTTATCACCCAGCCTTCTCCCAGAAAAATGAAATATCCTAGGAAATATTGAAAAGACAGAATATTACATTTCCCCTGGATGTGAAAAAGGGGGGGAACATGTTTTAAAGACAAAATAGCTCCCTGCGGTTTCCTTCCCCCACCCAACCCATTTGTCAATGGGCCATTAAAAAGCCCAAGCCAGTCCCTTTTCATAATAAGGAGTTCTCCCCTTCAGCTCCAGAGTAATGGGATTAAGATATGACTAGCCAACACCACTCACCACATGGCATCTGAGAACTCAACCAAACCTGGGTTCAAAACACAGCCTAGAGAGTTGCCCCTGCATGGCCCCATGGGAGTCTGACAACCAATCAAAATGCATTTCTTACACAGGAACAGGAAACAGATAGGTGGGGCTGAACAGTTTATAAAAAACCCTGCAAGCCCCTTCCTCGGCCCCCTTCTCTTTATCTCCCTCAACACTGAAGAATGTGATCACCTTTTCTGTTCAGGACTCAAGTCCTGTCCACTATTAAACCATCTTTCCAAGCAGCCGCCATGTCTCCAGTGTCTTTTTCCCCACTTGGAGCCGAACCCAGAAGGACATTTCTTCCAACACCTTTTTTTGGAAAAAACAAAGAAAAATTGTCATAATTTGACCCTTAAGGCTATCTAATGGAATACTTTATTTTCCTGTGTGCCTAGACAATTATTTAATTTCTACCATTATAAAGTTTTGTAAGTATCAGCAAAGTATTGAGTCTTTTGCTGAATGGCACGTCAGTCTCTGCATAACAGATGTAAGACCCATACAATAAACTTGGACTAAATATACAAGTGGATAAATATGCAACTGGACACCCACTTCTTTGGGCTGGCCTAAGCAGAGGGTTGGACTAGAACACTTCAAAGGTCCCTTCTACTTCTATTATTCTGTTAAGTGCCATTCTTCTGAATCCTTTGAGTTATATGTCAAATGTTCTGCTTCCTTTATAGAGGCATGTTTGAAAATTTGGCACATTGGCTAAAATTAAATTGCATGGGAGGCTCACCTGTCCCCCACCCCACTTCTTGTCATCCTCAAATGTATTTCTTCCTTAAAAAAAAAAGCATAGGAAATACTTAAGTAATTGTTGCTTTTCAGACTCAATTCAATATGAGAAAGTATCTTTGGAGTTCAAGCAGTGTGTGTGATTTACGAAAACACTGCACTGTAACTCCCCACTACGGTAAGGACAATATATGAAGAAAATATTTTCTCCTAGTCAGTTCTTTCAAATATTGTTCTATACCCAAGGGCATTTCATTTGCTAGGCTTAACACCACGCCATGTATGGTTCACTGTCCCTTTATAACTAACTGTCCCCTCTGGAGGAATCAGATAAATTAGCTAACAGAATAACAGAGTTGGAAGAGACCTTTGAGGTCTTCTAGTCCAACCCTTTGCTCAAGCAGGAAACCCTATGCCAGTGATGGCTAAACTTTTCCGGACTGAGTGCCCAAACCATGCACATGTGTGTGCAAATGCGCAAATGCCTGAACCCCCAAAATGTAATGTGTGCATGCTCCCCTGCATGAGTACCACCCCCACTAATGCATGCTGCCCCGCACATGCGTGCACACTCCCTGCACGTCCCACCCTCCCATGCATTCATGGCAGAGAGTCGAAGACCAGCTGGCCAGTGGGAGGGATGCACGGATGATCAATGGAGCTGAACTGGGGAGATGGCTCATGTGCCATTAGAGAGGGCACTGCATGCCACCTCTGGCACTCATGCCATAGGTTCGCCATCACGGCCCTATATCATTCTAGACAAAAAGTTATCCAGCAGCCCCTTAAATATTGGAACACTGGTATCATGTCATTCTAGTCCTTCTTCTCATTAAATCAGACATATCCAATTCCAATTCATGTTCTTTGTAATTTTGCTTCCAGTCCTTTAATCATCTTTGCTGCTCTTCTCTGCACTCTTCCTAGAGTCCCAACATAATTTTTATATCACGGAGACCAAAATTAGAGGCAATATTCCTCATATTTTCTTGCATTGACTTATGCATCAATCTTGATACCCTTCCCCCTGACTTCCTTCTCCACGTTCTCCTTCTCTTTTTCTTCCTTCTCCTAATCAGCTTCTCCCACGTATATTTTTGCCCTCAATTTATTTAATAACATATATTTGTCTGCTACTTCTCTGAGTCATAAAGACTATGGAATGGTAATCTACAAAAGCAGTTGTGATCCTCACAACAAAATCATAAGATTAATTGATGCATTTATATATATATATCATTTAAGGAAAAACTGGGCTTCCTCTCGGATTGTTCTCACTGGACGGAAAATGGAATTCTTTAAGGAATCCAAACAGCCAGCTGTGCCCAATCTGGTAAGCAGTTATCTTTCTCCTGTCCCATCTTTTCAGAAGTGCTATTGATATAAAGTTTGGCGTGATGGGAAAAAAAATGCAGAGTTGCTAAGCCTCAAGACTTCTGAGAGCAGATGTAAGAAAATGGCTCAATAAACTTTTAATCAGATGAGAGAGGAAGGGAAATAGAACTCAGCGTATCTTTTATTAAGAGGTGCTTTTTGAGAATAATTGCAAAGTGAGACGGATGGTGAGTGGCTCCCTTGTAATGCGGAGGTAACGCTTTAAATTAAGGTGCCAGTTATAAATGCTTTATTCTTATTTATGAAATGATCTCTAAATGCAACTACTTCCTCAAATAATGTATTATAAAGTGTGTTATAAAATGCATTAGTAATAAATGCTTAACAGATGATGCGATGAGAATCTGTTGCAAAGAATATTATAAGATGTAAATTGTATTAAACCCTGTGTTTGCATCTTTAATACATGAATTTAAGTTGCTATTGAGCTTGCTATAAAGTGGCTTGCATATCATAAATAATAATAAAGTAGTTATAAATTGCACCTTAATACAGGGTGTTACCAAAGAGCAAAACAGTGTAACTTAGCAAAGTGATTTTTATCTTCATATAAATGTGACATTTTCTGTTTCTGCCTAACATTTTCTGAATGTGCCTTATGATTCTATCTAATAGACTTAATGCATCTCTAAGCAGAATTCACTGGGTTGCTTTCTGCCTTTGCAGAAACATTGTGAAAATAACTGTGGCCTGTTTCCTTTCCAAGCTAGAATGAATGTCTTTTTCTCTGGATTCCAAAAAGAAGAACAATCCAGAAAAATTCCCCCCAAAATGTATAATGAGCTATTAGCAGCTAAAAATGGAAGGCAGAAAAACGAGAGGGGAGAAAGAAGAGAAAAGAAGTAAAATATGGGAGGAAAGAAAGAGAAGGGAGCTACTAGAATGTTTTACAAAGGTTTTTCCCCCCCCACCTTTTTCGCCTTTTTAATCTTTGTATAGCCATCATAAGGTTTAATTTCACTTCTAATGTAATGTTTATTTTAAAAAATAAGTAGGTATTCACTTTATTTTTGTTTTCTTTAACTTTTCTGTTGTTTATTTAATTTATAAAAATGTGAATAACAGCAGCAATCTAGAAACGTATTTGACTATAGCTAGAACAGGGAAATAGAGGTTAAATGGTTATAATTTTAAACAAAATCAGTAACAAAATCTGGATTAATTGCCAATGGTTTTGAATGTGATGCTCAAGGATCCACAAATTATTTTTGGGCTTCCTTCCTTCTCTTTCTTTCTTTCTTTCTTTCTTTCTTTCTTTCTTTCTTTCTTTCTTTCTTTCTTTCTTTCTCGCTTGCCTTTCTTTCTTTCTTTCTTTCTTTTTCGCTTGCTTTTCTTTCTTTCTTTCTTTCTTTCTTTCTTTCTTTCTTTCTTTCTTTCTTGCTTGCTTGCTTGCTTGCTTGCTTGCTTGCTTGCTTGCTTGCTTGCTTGCTTTTTTCTTTTGATATAACATTGAAGAAGTGAGGCAGGGTTGAATCATCAATTTTATTTGTGGAATTTTCAAAAGCATTCAGGAAATAAGGAGCAAAAAGGATGCATTTATTTGGCCTTTACTTTGACAAAATCAAAACAAACAAACAAACAATACCTTTACCAGGAAAAAATAGCAATTTTGCTCCTGAATTTCTCTAGTGCCACTTTAGAATATTCTCAGGACCACAAGGACTGTGGTCTTGTTACATAAGTAATATGATAGATTTGTTCCATTCGTCCCACCTCCATATTCTCTGATGAACCACTGCAAATTAGATTTCATTATGTGATATCATAAAGACAATTGAGGGATAAGATCCAGGTAGTCCTTGATTTACGATCAAGTGGGGGGGGGGGGGATCAAGTGCCATATGCACTGGAAAAGCCATAATGAAATATTTTATTAAAATGACTTATTTTTCAAACATACTATATACTGTATCTTGCAAAAACAAAAGGATCGGAGAATAGATCATTTAGCTGAAAATGATTAACCAGATACATTTACAAACCATGTACTATATTTTATATAATTTGCCTTTCATGAAACCATAATATATGTTAACTTCTTGTCTTATATTATATTTATATTTATTATATTTATACCCCGCCCTTCTCCAAACGGACCCACTCTACTTATGTTATCCAGCTAAGCTATCACATTCAGATATTGATGGAGAAGGAGTACACCAATATTGCAATCCCAATGTTGTTTCCAGGGAAGTGTGAATTAATTGTTATTTCCTAGATTTATCGTATGCAGACAACCGACAATCAAAATTTCCATTGTTCTGCAAGACTGTTGTTAAGTGAATTTTGCTCCGTGTTATGACATTTCTTGCCATAGTTGTTAAATGAATCACTGCAGTCATTAACATTGTTGTTAAATGAATCTGGATCCCTCATGGACTTTGCTTGACCCTGGGACATTATAACCATCATAAATACATGCCAATTGGCCAGGGTCCAAGTTTTAATCATGTGAAAAATGGTTATAAGCCACTTTTTCCATTCCATTGTAATTTCAAGTGGTCACTAAATAAATGGTTGTAAGTGGAGGACTACCTGTACAGGTGAATGCAATATTGAAACAATACACTTCATCATAGTAGGAACTATCAATAAAAACTGTCCCATATTCAATATGTCAGAATCGGAATTTCAATATATGGTATAGCTTTATATTGATATATATATAGCTAATATTGCTTCCAGCTACATCAAGCAGAATTTGGAAGAGTGATTTATGTGGTTGTAGGATAAAAAAAATAACTATTAGATTGGGGAAGTAAAGGGACATACAGAAAAGCACCCAAGATCTTATTTCATTATTGTAGTTTCCTTAGCAGAACAAAATAAATGTACATCGTATTCAGTCGACAGTAAATAAAACAATGACCAAACATTTCTGCACTATAGAGGTTAGCCTAGCTGTTTCATTACATTGTTTTATTAATGGGTGAATTCTCCCATTGTCGAAGTATGCCTGTTAATAATGTAATAAGAATTTTTTTTTAACTGTTACAGGCCTAGCAGGAAAAAACGTTTCCTAGCAAAGGAACTCTGGAGACAAACTTATTTGCTTTTGATGCAGATTAATGTAATTTTCTTTCTTTTTATTTAAAAAAAAATCATCCTGCCATAATTTTTTGATAGCACAAAGGAAATAAACGTAAACTTCTGATTAAAAAATTGTTTACCAATTTTACTTTTAAGAATGGTTTATTTTGGAGAATGAAAGAATCCAAGCATTAATTCAATAATGTAATGAAGTCAATGTTCATTCGTGGCAGTATGAATTTAATAAGGTAACAATTTTTACCAAGAAAATAATGTGATTTTTCCATAAAGATGGATATACTCTGCTTACAATTAAATTAATTCATTAATTCCTGATTAAAATTACAATTGATTATAAATGTAAAATATGAAGCAAAACTGCATCCATGCAGAGTTCCATTTTTCAGACTGCATTTTTATTTATTTATTTATTTTTATTTTATTTTATTAAATTTATACCCCGCCCTTCTCCAAACGGACTTAGGGCGGCAAGTAACATTCCAGTAACTCTTGCTTGCTTGAGAATAGATGTTTTGTCAGGTGGAATGTTTAACACTTGTGGGTACAGGAATACAGTGCCGGTTTTAGTTAACAGGACAGAATTGTTCTGACCTAGGCTTCCCAAGAACATGAAGCAAACTCCCTGTCCCGACAAAAAACCCTTTTATTAATTTACTGTGAATTCTTCTCATTCACATCCAGCAAAGTCTCTCAAGGGAGGATTTACAGTCACAGACCTTATCTGGCTTAGAGAGCTGCCAGTGCGATATCTTCAAAACTTGGCAAGGAGTCTCGGAGAGTCACGAACCAATTAAGCGAGCTGATTGCTTCCTGCAAACTCCACTCCCCTTTCGCTCTTCTTTTACTTCCTCTGGGAGGGGCCATTCATCATCCACCTGTGGCCTTACTCCCAAGGCGACCCCTGTTCTTTAGCTGTTCCCTTCGTCTGGCAACTCTGTGCATGTGCACACTGGGAACAGGCTTCAATTGTTCATATGCCTCACTGATGCCTGTCTCTGAAAGCAGCAGATAGCTGGCATACAGCTCTGGTCACCACTCTGCCTCTGACCCAGAGCCCTCATCAGAGTCTTTCCCAGATCCCAGGACTGGCCCATGTTCCTCCCCAACCTCCTCATTGTCTGAATCTGCTGCCAGCTCTGCTCACCACTGATGGGCCACAACAAGATTTTTTTTTTCGTGGACTGTTATAAATTGATTGAATTATTTAAATAATGGCCACCCACCCCTCACCATGTGGCTGGGTGGTTAACAAACAACCAAAAACATCAGCAAAATAACAGAAGTATCAATTAACAGATATGTCTCCGTCTCATGCATTCCTAATGAATAAAACCATTTTAAAATGAGCTCATCCTACTCCTGGCTCAGGCTTTGGGAGAAGACTGACGGGACAAGCGCAAGCACAGAGGAGGCATGCCTCCTAGCTCCTATTGAATAACACTGTTTAATCAAAAGTACATGGAGCACACTAACTCTTGGGAAATGGACAATAATAATTGGAGAAACTGGGTGCCTTTCAGTGCCTAAGATGTAGGTAAGTAGGTAGGTAGATAACAGGAACATTGTATTTTACAGATAATTGCAACAGTTCATTTAGAGCAGGGGTGTCAAACTCAATTTCATTGAGGGCTGCATCAGGGTTGTGTTTGATCTCACGGAAGGCGGGGTGGGTGTGGCCAGGATGGGCATGGCCAGCTTACCGTCACTCCTGTTGGGGACTCCTGCGATGGCCTGAGTCCTCTGCTAGTTAAAGCGGCCCTCCTGAGCTCTCTTTTCACTGGCAAGGTCGTGTGATCACCTTTTGCAACTTTCTCTTAAGCAAAGTCAAATAGAGAATTGGATCCACTTAACAACCATGTTACTAATTTAACAACTGCAGTGATTCACTTCACAACTGTGGCAAGACAGATCGTAAAATGGGGCAAAACTCACTTAACAACTACCTCACTTAGCCACAGAAATGTTGAGTTCAATTATGGTCATAAGCCGAGGACTATGTCTACGGACATACTGATTTGAAAGAAACATTTTCAACTGAGCATTTTTAACTTTATCACAGACTGACCTTTCTCTGTTATAAAATATTAGGTTGCTACGCATCCTTTACATTTAGTTGTTAGCAATGTTCTCTGAAGACCGTATCTTTTTAAGCAAATTTCCATTTTGACATGAAATGCTAGCCCACTATGCGTTTTTAGCCTCCAGAAACTTCAGCAGATAGTAGCATAGCTCAGGCTATTAGTCCTTGTGCAAACTAATTTGCTGGACAAAAATGCTTTCTACATCTATATTCACAAGAACAGGACTTAAATGTAATGGACACTTTCAGCAGTTTACAAGAACTGTTTCTTCCAAGGGTTTTGATAGAACATAATTGGCCTGACTGGAAAATACAAAGTAAGGGCATTTATTTACTTATTTAAAAGATTTATATGGACACTTATCTTGTAAAACAGAACTCTGGGAAGGTCACATCAATACCCCACCCCAAACCCATTCCTCCAAGACAACACAGCTATTCCATCATCTCTGGGCATTCATCTACGCAATCCTCTTGCTATCCCAATGACTGTGAGAAAGGACAGTTGTTGCCCTAACTGGGGGAGCTAGTTTCATATGGTGGTTAAGGCACAAGACTAGAAACTAGGAGATTGTGAGTTTGAATCCTGCCTTGAGCAGAAAACCAGCCAGGTGAAACTCTTGGAATAATGGCTGCTACAAATGAATAAGAGCTAAAAATGAATAAGAGCCAGCACACACACTCTCTCTCTCTCTCTCTGATCTCTGAGAGAGAGATCACGGCCCTATACCATTCCAGACAAACAAATGTCCCGTCTTTTTAAAAAAACTTCCAGTGATGCCACAACTCCAGGAGGGAAGCTGTTCCACTGGTTAATTGTTCTCTCTCTCTCTCTCTCTCTCTCTCTCTCTCTCTCTCTCTCTCTCTCTCTCTCTCTCTCTCTCTCTCTCTCTCTCTCTCTCTCTCTCTCTCTCTCTCTCTCCCTCCCTCCCTCCCTCCCTCCCTCCCTCCCTCCCTCCCACAGAGAGATGGCATGCACAGCCCTCTCTGTGGGAATTCACGCCATTGCCAGCTGGTCTTCTGGGTTCCAGTGCTCTGGCGTGCCGGAGGATTAATTAAATGCCCCTGGGAAGGTATTTGACAAAATGAAAAAGGTAGAAGAGTTGACTGGTTAAAATATTAGAAATGCATTGTGCTTTTATGCCATACAGTGGGGTTTGGAGATGAGAATACAGACCAGGGTTTTTTCTTTTCTTTATCAGGGCATTGATAGATATAGTAATGTGAGAAAGGTATGTTTCTTAATTGAAAGAAAAGTATAAGGTAAAATGAACAGGTTTGGATTATGGAACAATGTGTATAAATATGGAGTTGAAAATTGCTGCTGAATATGATTAAAGCAATACATGATGCATGAAAACCACTGGAATGCCTAGTGAATAGCTCAACATTTACCAAGGACAAAGGCTGGTATCCCCACAAGTGCTTTAGGTAAATGAAATAAATAGATAAGTGTCTAAGGAATGCTTGTTGGGTAGTTGGAAGTTGGGGATGTGTGTAGGATCAAATGTCAATGGGTCAGATGCATATGACAAAGTTTATTTATTTATTTATTTGTTGGATTTATATAACCGCACCCTCTCCCCAAAGGGACCCGGGGCGGTGCACAGGAAATTAAAACACACAATATCACAAATATAAATAGTTAATACCAAATTAAATAAATTATCCCTGTGCTAAAATTTAAAAATGTTAAAACATGACCCCATCTAAAACCCAATTAAAACAATTTATGGTACAGACTGTAGGCTAGGTAAATAGCTTAGGCCAAGCCGGCCTGATGGAACAAGAGTGCCTTTAATTTCTGGCGGAAGGTGCGGAGGTCCGTGGTTGTTCTAAGGTCGGGGGGGTAGGTCGTTCCAGAGGGTCGGGCCCATCACAGAGAAGGCCCTTCCCCTGGGTGTCGCCCACTGGCATTGCCTGGTGGACGGCACCCGGAGAAGTCCCTCTCTGTGGGAGCGGATCGACCGAAGGGATGTATGGGGTAGGATGCGGTCTCGCAGGTAGCTAGGTCCCGTGCCATGGAGCGCTTTAAAGATGGTGATCAACACCTTGAAGCGCATCCGAAAGACCACAGGTAACCAGTGCAGCTCACGCAGGAGCGGTGTTACATGGGAATACCTGGACATTCCCAAGATCGCCTGCGCGGCTGCATTCTGGACCAGCTGTAGTCCTTGGTGCACCCCAAGGGGAGCCCCATGTAGAGAGCAACTATAGGAAGAGTGAATAGAATGTAAGAGGAAGAGTTAGGAAATTATGGTTGAATAGGCTTCTTAAAATCTTCAAGAAGAGAAGGATGAGAAGTGTAAGACAAACTAGAAGTGGAAGACAAATGTTTTTCTTTCTTTCTTTTTAAACCACCATGGAGAATTATACTGAAGAGTATTGGGGCTAAGTAGATTTAACTGTATTTCCTTTCCCTTTTCTCTTATTTCCTGCCTTTAATTTCTTTGGCTTACTATTTCTTACTTTTGCTTTGTGCTGTTCCTAATACTGCTTACACTAAAAGTGAATAGCCCTGATTGGTAAGTATGTAGGACTTGGAAATGTTATTACTTACATCTGGCTCAATTAATTCCAGCAGGGTGAGAAACACAGAGTTAAGAGCTATGGGAAGGTGCCTTTGGGAGGAAGCCTGTAGTTAAGATGACTGCTTGTACTCAGAGGCTTTAGGCTTTGGCTGAGTTACAACAAGCTTAACACATGATCATGACATGGTAGATACTTTTTCCCTCCACAAGCAAGACTTTCAGTTGTACAAACATTGACAGAGAAAGAGGCATTTAGAACAGAAAAAGGCTTAGCCAAACAACACTTGCAAAGATTAACCCAAACTGCCTTTGCTTGAGTTTTTATAAAATGAAGTTAAGTTTATGTTTTTTCCTAAGATAAAGCTACATTATTTAAGGGAGGTTTGGTCATAATAAAGCTAGTGTAGATGTTGCCGTTTCCTAGGCGCTACTAGCTAATATTTTGGAAGACTTTGTATAAGCCACCTATGTGTTGGGCAACATACATTAAGAATGGTTTCATAAGAATTTCCGTGAAAATTTGAAGAGGGACATCCAATATGGAGAACAGGTGGCCCAGGTGAATTTGATCAATTAATTCACCAAGCTCTTTGGAAGTCAATAGTCAATTCATTCTCAACATTCTTTATCGGCAGAAAGGGCCCAAACCCGAATGGCTGGACTTGTGTGGAGCTCAGATTGAGTGGACCAAGGAAAAATCTAGCAAAAAGAATGTCTTCCAGGTAGGACATGATTTATTTTCATTCCCTTGTTCTTTGTCAGTCAACGGTCTCCTGTTTTATTTTGTTGTTGTTCACAATCAGGATTCCTTCCCAGGGGCAGCTGTTTAATGACAATAGTACACCGAGGCAATGTTTGCATTTTCCCTGTTAAAGCAATTGGAAAGCATAATATTTTATTCAGTATTTTTTCCCCTCTCCCTTGGCTAAAGTGTCTTGATGATTGAATTAACTCAAAACCCTTGAGAACCTGTTGATTTGCTGATTAATGTGCTACACGCAATTTGTTTATAAAAGTTGGGAGGTAATTTGTTTTGGGTTTAGAAACTGGGATCCTTGACCTAATGAACTTCTGTAAACAGAACTTTCACATGCTGCTTACACAAGTTGTACTCCCAACTGAATGGAATTTGACTGTTTATTTTTGTGATTTCTCAGGGCTTTAATGACAGGCTAGGGGGCAACGTGATGGGGAAGGGGAAAAAAGCTACATTTTTCAAAGCTAATTCAAAGAGCATTGCCTTTTCTTCAAAGTCAAACAATTCCAATGATTATAAAGAATTTAACCAAGTTGCTTTCTGATAATATTTAACAGGTTAATTATGGTGGGAGCAACTTCCAAGTAACAATTATGTGTATTACAGCCTTATATTACAATCCGTGATAACTCAGAAATCTCATTGGAATAGGGTTACAAACTCAGATTTCTGTGCTGGCTCCATGATATAGGAGGAAATCAATAGAATGTGGTGTCATGGAACACTTCTAAGGAGAATAGATTCCATAAAGTTCATGTGGATAACTTGGGTTACAGTAGTGACTAAAATTGTGGAAACGTTTTGGGAAAACTTTTGAGGTTTGATGGCTAATAACACCACTTTCTTTTGGAGCAGTACCATAAAATTATATAACAATGGAAAGATAATTTAATCAAGAATGTAATGCAACAAACTTTGTTCAATTATCTGTATTCTATGAAACATTATAACCAAATAACCAGAAAAAGGAAGCATAACTTGTTTAGGTTGATATCAGGTAGTTTTCCTTCATCTGATTGTAGCCAATGAGCATGAGTGTTTAGAGAGCCAATCAGGTGTCATCTTGTTTTGGTAATGAACCAATCAGCTCACAGTAGGATCCAGTTATTGATGTCATGTATTCAAGTGGAGAGGAGGACATTTGTCAGTGTGTTATGTGATCGCTATCAAGTTGGTTGGGGCTTTTTTGTGTTCTTTCATTTGGTGAGCTTGTAAAATGTAATAAAATGGTGCAAAGAGTTGACTGGTTGCCCAAAAAGTGATGTAAAATAGTATTACCCTGTTTTCCCCAAAATAAGGTCTCCCTGGATAATAAGTCCAATTGGGCTTTTGAGCATATGCGCTAAATAAGCCCTCCCCAAAAAATAAGCCCTCCCCCAAATATTGCAACACAGCAGAGGCCATGAGGTAACCACACTCGCTGCCTCCTGCACCTCAAAAGTAGTAAGCTCTCCCCGAAATTAAGGCCAAGTGCTTATTTTGGGGGGGGGGTCAAAAGAAAACAAGACCCTGTCTTATTTTCAGGAAAACACGCTATTAAATGAACAAGGCTACAGTTATAATGAAATTAGAAAAAAAATTGGTGGAAACTTAACCAAAGGGAGCATTTCTAAGTTTTTGAAGAGATATAAGGAGACTCAGTCACTACAAAGCCACACTAGTAAAGGCAGGAAGAGGTGCACAACAACAAGTGATGATAGAAGAATTAAGAGGCTGTGCCTATGTGACAGAAGAAAATCATGTGGGTGTATACAAGATGAAATGGCGCAATGCAATGTGAAGTTGAGTGCAAGGACTGTTCGGTGCAGACTTCAGGAATATGGCCTGAAATCTAGAATTCCATGAAAAAAAGCCACTTTTATCTCTCAAACAAAGGTTGAAAAGACTAAAGTGGGCTTTAAATTATCTTTCCATTGATATATAATTTTATGGTACTACTGCAAAAAAAAAAAGTGGTGTTATTAGCGATCAAACCTCAACAATACACTTTTCCCAAAAAGTTTCCACAATTTTGGCCATTACTGTATTTCATTAGGAGATAGGTGGCAAATAAATTCAATGAATAAATAAAATAACTTGAATGGCACAGATCAAGCTTGTAGACTTCTGAAAGTTTTCCACAAAACCTTAGAAGTAAATTCTTGTGTGCTGTGGGAGACAAATGGTTATCTCCACAAAAATTCCATGACCATCTGTGAATGTTGCTATGTTTTTGTAGCAACATGCATCTCCTCTCAATGGCCATGAATAAAAGTCATATCATACCAAGTGGTCCACTCACAATTGATATGGCAGTTATTTCCCTCTCTATTATCTTCCAACTCCAATCTCTGAATCATATCTTGTTATTTTCCCCAATTGTTTTCCATCAATTCAGTTGTCTTCAGATATTGCCAAAACAATAAACCATTTCATCTTCTTTTCTATAATGGTAATGACTGGTGTATTTTATACCCTAAGTACCTATCAGTTTGAGTTTTGAAATCCTACAAAAGTTTGATCTTGTTTTTGCAACTTTTTCAGACACTTGGTCCTATTGTTGTTGTTATATGGCTGTTATGCTTTTATTCATCAAGAAACTACACAATAGAAAGAACAAAGAAAAATATATCACATATTACCAGTGTTTAGAAATTCTAGTAATGTCCTAGGCTGTAATGTTCCCAACAAAATGGCTCATCTTGCATTATATTCACATGTTTCTAAATCCACAGTTGATATTCATATTTCTGGCTGAAGTACTAATGACTACAAAGATGATTTTGCAAGATCTTTTCTATAATCTCTCCATTTGGATTGTTCAGTCTTTATGTATTGTAACATTTTTCAATTCTTTGTCCTTTGATTCTGCTGTCTCTGGATATGGCCACACATAAAAGAATTAATCTGAGTGAGATTGGCAGTTATGAAATTGTATGTATGTATGTACTGTATATATTCAAAAAATTATAATTTTTGCACAAACGCCAATTACTCATGGTGGTTGCACTGTCATGTTGTTTATAGTCAATCACACAATTTTTTCCCTTTTTTTAAATACATATTATTTTGTTTTATCAACAAAAATAAAAGACAAGAGACAAAATAATAACGCCTCTTATTGAACTGCAAAAAAACAACCTTCTGGATGGGGTCAGCCTGTAACAACTGTCAATTCCTGGTCTTGGCATCATTATTTTCAGTTTCTTTTATATATTTTCCATAAATGGTTTTGTCTCCAATTTTCTAAATAATTTCCAATAATTCATTCTTATGCTTATTGTTTTGCTTCTACTGTTAGGGGTTTCTTGGGTGGGTGGGGAACTACGATCAGCATTTTCTCTTTCCTTACATTGTTGTACAAGTAGTGTTTGACTTAGGATCATAACTGGGACCTGCTAAGCTAGGTGTTTGATAAGTGAGTCATGTCCAATTTTATGACCATTTTTGCAGCAATTGTTTATTGAATCACTACAGTTGTTAAGTAAAACACATGGTTGTTAAGAAAACCCAGCATTCCCATTGACTTTGCTTGTCAGAAGCTGGTTGGGTAGGTTGCACGACCCTGGCACCTTGCAACCATGCCAGTTGCCAAATTGCCTGAATTTTGAGCACAGGACTGTAGGGAATGTTGCAGAAACATTTAGTGTGAGGACTAGTTTAAAGTCGCTTTTTCCAGTGCCACTGTAACTTTGAAAGGTGGTAAGTTGAGGACTATCTGTAATCATTTAGTCCCGTGATAGCATGCGTGCCAGAGGTGGCATGAAGAGCCCTTTCTGAGGGCACCAGCTGGTCTTCACGGGTGTCACAGCACTGGAAAATGGCTTGAAAAATGGCCTGAAAAACAGTCAAAACCCAACCTATTTTGGGGGCATTTTCTGGGATGTTTTCAGACCATTTTGTGGGGCAAAAATGGCCTGAAAATGGCCAAAAAACAGGCCAGTGTGCGCCAGCCAGCTGGTCTTCAGGTTTCTGGCACTCTGGTGTGTACACATGCATGCACATGCACACACATTCTAGTTTGGGCACTCAGTGCTGAAAAGATTCACCATCACAGATTTAGTCCATTTTACCTTCTGCACAGCTTCCTTTTTTTTAAAATGCTAAATATGTCAGCATCACATGAACGTATTTGCAGTAGGAGGGGTATCAATGAGTTGGTAAAAGACAGTGGAGTCAATCAATCTCCTTGAAAAATCCTTCTCCTGACGTTTATATTCCCAATTTCTTTGTCATTGAACGTTAAAAATGGTTTTCCATTTTCTCAAACCTTCTTTTTATAAAATTCTGGATGACTGTGCCAGCCACGTCTGAATCAAACTATGTGGAAAAGAAACAAATGCCTTTTGAATTATCATTCCAAGTCATAAGTTGTAGTAGGCTGATTTTGTCTTCATTGGATGAATTTTTAGTATCATCCTGTCAATCAGCGGCCAATCTTTAGTTTCTTGTGAATGTTTATTTTTCATTTGTAATTTTAATTCTTAATGTAATAGTTAGCCACTGAAACATTTTTTCTTCTGTCTTTTACTATTAAAATGTTCTGTGTTTTGTAGCATTTTTGAACTTTGCCTTGTGGCTGCTTATTTTTGTGGACTAAAGAGAACCTGGAAATAGTTTCACAGGACGCGAGTGAAGTGTGTGGTGCAGTTTTGCAACTAGATAGCAGTTTGGCTCCCACAGCATGCAATCCAACATCTTGTATTTAGGTCTCCATCAGAGGAGTAGTGAATAAAAGGAGATTTATGTTCAAATCATATGCTTTAAACATTTCTGCTAAGTGCTAGTTTGCTCTTTGGTGTTGAGCCTGCAATTTAAGGCACAGGGGATTAAAAGGATTACAACATAATCTTAAATAATCCTAAGTGTCATTTACAGAGAGATGGTTGTATAATAACTAAATAAAACCACGTGAAAGGGTGGGATGTTGTCACTGAAACCATGTCTCTGTTGCCCTTTCATTCCTCTCCTTCCTCAACTCCCAAGAATGTTGGAAAGGCGGTCTTGATAGAAATTGCTGCAGAAGATGATCATCGAGTCGCAAGATGGGGCGCTTTGCAGTCCAGGCTAATATGGTTACCAAAGCATTAATAACTTGATTAGTTTTTTAAAAATCATTCCAAGGCTCAATGTTTCATGTCCATAGCACAACTATTTCCGAAAGACCTGATTTATTTCCCTGATATTTTTTTTAACCTTGCTCTTTGTTTATCTTAACATGAAACTTAATCACCATTTGTTGAATTTAGCATTGCAACAATAATTGGGGGGGGGGATGGGGATGGGGATGGACGACTGCTCGATGTGTTTCATTTTAGCATCATGAAGAATATCCAATTCTACTGAGGGCGTTATAGGTGCAAATTATGTTATACTAAGCATTTATTCAGAGTCGACAGTGTGCTTGGCATTGGCAAAACAAGCAGGAAAATGATTATTCTTTTAAATCCATAGAACCACTTATCTGACTTTTTCTATATTCCTTTATCTGAAGATCAAAGGTATGTAGTAGCAGTGGTGAAATTCAAATTTTTTACTACCAGTTCTGTGGGTGTGATTTGTTGAGTGTGGTGTGGCTTGGTGGGCATGGCTTGGTGGACTTGGCAAGGGAAGGATACCACAAAATCTCTATTTATTAGAGCTGAGCTTTATTAGAGCTGGGTTTTAAATTAATTGTTTTCTCTTTTTAGCACGGGTTAAACTGTTTAATTGTTTTAAATTTTGTATTTTTTTATTTTTATTTTTTATTTTATTTAAATTTATATCCCGCCCTTCTCCACATAGGACCCAGGGCGGCGTACAGGAAATTTAAAAACACACAAATACAAAGATAAATATATAATTTAAAATAAATATTAAACATTCCCATCCTGTACTAAAACCAAATTTAAAATACCCAATTTAAAAACTTCCTAAAAGTCCCCACGGGAGGTTAGGCTAGGCTGGCTTGTTGGAACAAATATGTCTTTAGACATTGGCGGAAGAGGCGGAGGTCGGTGATGGTACGTAATTCAGGGGGTAGGTCATTCCAAAGGGCTGGGCCCGCCACAGAGAAGGCTCTTCCCCTGGGTGTCGCCAGTCGGATTGTAGATTTTAGATTTTTATTGTTTGTATTTTTGGATTTTAAGTTCCTGTGCCCCGCCCTGAGTCCCTTTGTGGGAGATAGGGCAGGATAGAAATTTAATAAAAGTTAAAAGTTAACGTTAAAGTTATTCCCACCCCACTCTGGGCCCAACCAGAGGTGGCATTTGCCAGTTCTCCAAACTACTCAAAATTTCTGCTACTGGTTTTTTGAGTTACTCAAATTTTCCACTACTGGTTCTCCAGAACCTTTCAGAACCTGCTGGATTTTACCCCTGGTGTGTAGATACCATTTATACATAGCATGAGCTGGATCCAAGGGGTGGCCAACTATTTATGAGTCTCAATGAAACTCAATTTCATTGAGGGCCGCATCAGTATTATGGTCGTCCTCAAAGGGCCAGTTGCAGTTAAGAATATGAGGTGGCATGGCTGGGTGGGCATGGCCAGCTTTCGAGCTCCTGGGGCACTGGGACTCTGCAGTCCAGCCCAGCCCTACTTCCCCGAGGGGGTACCTGGCCACACTTACCTCCTTCAGGTTGCTTCTGCTGCTGTCAGTGCTGCTGTGGGGCGAGGTGAAGCAAGGCTGGGCGAGGAGAGGAGAGGTGGGGCCAAGGGGCCAATCCTCTTGCCATTTCTAGGGCAGCCTCATGCGCCAGATGTAGCCACATCATGGGCCGGACTTGGCCACGGGCTTGAGTTTGACACCGCCAGTCTAATGCAATGCATATATACCATATTTTTAGGAGTATAAGACACATCCTTTTTCCTCAAAAAAGAGACTGAAAATCTGGGTGCATCTTATACACAGCACTTTTTGCCTCCCAAAACCCCGCCCCCTTCACCAAAATGGCTATGCATAGCATTTAGGAGGCTTTCAGAGAGTTCCTGGGGGCTGGAGAGGGCACAAATAAGCAAGAAACACCCTGTTTTTTCCTCACTTTTGCTCCCCCCCCAGCACCCAGGAGCACTCTATAAGCTTCCCAAAGGCTATCCATGCCCTTTTTTTGGCAAAAAGTGGGCCTGTTTTCACAAAAAATGGGCCGTTTTGGGGAGTTTTGCAGTGTGAAAAAACTTTTTTTTAATTTGCCTCTTCAAAACCTTGGTGTGTCTTATACTCCAAAAAATACGGTATATGTGTTAGGATTTCTGTTAACAAAGAAAAATATGGTTGTAACAATTTTCTTGTAATGACATTTAGTAGTAGCCTCCGGTGCAAGTTTCTTCAGTTCAGTTCTTTTTGTTTTGCTTGAGAGGTACCTGAATTTCATATTGATGTTGCTAAATATATAAACTTATCTTTCAATTAATACTGCAGAAAAAGATGATGCTCTTTAAGTCCACCAGATTTTCATAAAAATGTTTAAATATGAAAATAATGGGAGTATTTGCTTAAAATATCTTGACCACTGGAAAAGCTATTTTTGAAAGAAAATATTTGAAAATCTATTTTTTAAAAGAAAACCGTAATTTTACACTGTAGATTTCTATGCCAATAAAAGACATTTGTTGAAACTAGATATTTTATATTTGTGTATGCTAATTGTCACAGAATGCCAAATATTAACATATTCCAAATTCTATAGTTCATTAAGAAATAAAAATGCCATGTAGTTCATTACAGATTTATACTGTATTGTTAAATAACTCGGTGAACAAACTACAGCTTTAGAATATTGGGAATTTAGCTCAATTTAGTTAAAACAATAAGGGTTCCTTTACGTTAAGCTCAGTCTTATGGTTTCAAGCACATGCCCCTCTATTTTCCTTGGCAAGTAGTTCACTATGTCTTCTCCTGTGGTTGGTTTTGGGTTGGTTTTAGGTTGGTTTTAGGTTTGGCTTGGTGTGTTCTACTTTCTAGTCTAGCTTAGCTCTTGCACAGTTTAAAATGCACTACACATTTTAATACAGGACACAGCATGCTGTTTCAGTTGGCAGAGTTTTGAAGGGAATCCTTTTTTTGCTGTGGCCCATGTTCTTTGGAATATCTTGCTACCTGAGGTCAGGTCTGCCTCAGTGGTGGGTTGCAGGCGGTACGCCCCAGTATGGGTGTACCAGAGCCTGCCCGGAGCACTGGGTACCGCTCCGGTATGGTGCTCCGGAGGGCCCACCTGCCCGCCTGTGCTCCTTACTGGTCTTTAAAGTCTTTGGGGCTTACGTGCATGCACACGGCGCGTACAGCACCTGCGCGATGCTACGCTGAGCAGCTGGAGTGTCGCGGAGGCTAGCGGAGGCATCGCTGGATGGTAAGATGCATGCGTATGCTGCGTTACACCCATGTGGATACCGTAGAATTCTTCCCGTATAATTCTTAGGCAGCTAATTCTATAGTGCCAAGATAGGATAGTATCTCCACCCACTTCAATGCTTTTAGTTACTTTTCTTAAGGAGAAGAGGGCAGCAAGGGAACAGCCAAAGATATCTTGCATTGCCAGTCAACATTGCCATGTTTATTTGCTTTGTACCCATAACAAGGGTACAAGGAGCCTAAGACCAATTAGCTGAGGCAACTGTCCCTGCCATACGTCTCTGGTGAACAAGGCATGGACTAGGGCCAGGGAGCCCCAGGTTCAAGCCACCTTCAACTAGGGAAGCTCCATGGATGATTTTGGCCCAGTCACTCTCTCTCAGCCCAACCTCCCTCTCCAGAAAAAATGAGAAGAGGGACTGATGTGTACACATCCTTGAACTCCTAGAGCAGGGGTCTCCAACCTTTGCAACTTTAAGTCTGAAGGACTTCAGCTCCCAGAATTCTCCAGCCAGCAAAGCTTCTGGGAGCTGAAGTCCTTCAGACTTAAAGTTGCAAAGGTTGGAGACCCCTGTCCTAGAGGACAGACACGATATACATCTAATAAATAAGCACAGTAAAAACTATAAATGAAGGAGAACGGGTGGTAATCAAATGACTGACTCAATCCATCCTTTTAAGAAATATGAAAGACACAGGAAAGTGAAGAAACCGGTCTTCCTTTTCTGACATCCCCAGAGAAAACAGATCCAGGAAATGCTTTGGGGTATACACTTATATTTAAGAAATGTGTTCATAATCTCAGAAATTCACATTTAGGAAATTACAGCTTTTACAATGCGGTCTCAAATTGAATTTCATCTCATCTCATTTCTCTCAAATACTAGATCCACTGAGTTCAGAGCAGGTGTTTATGAGTATCTGTGTATCTGCAGACTTATTCTTCTTTCTCTGTTGTTAGCTCCTTCCAGCTTTCATAGCTGCGGTGCAGATGTTATTTGTCCATCAGAAAGAAAAATATTTATTTTGAGCTAGAGGCACTTCTAGGCTGCTAAAATGAAGCATAGCAATAATTTCTGCTTACTATTCGCATACAATCAAAATTGTATCTACAGCAAAAGTACAGGAGAACATTAAGACCTATGGCACTAGAGACTAATAGAAGGTAAAAAACGATACTGGTCCTCTCTAAGAGTACGAAAAAAAGATGCCAGACATCTAGCAGTGTCAGTCTAAGTATTTTTTAAAAGCAGGTTGATTATGTTTCGAAAAGTCGTCATTAATTTGTAATTTTAATATGATATTGAATGGCACTGTCTTACTGCATTATTCATAAAAAAACATTGCTGCCCTCTTGTGGTCAATTGCTATGTTGGCTCTGATTTTCATCTGACAATTTTGTTTGGTTTGCAGCTTTGAGGTTGTGATCTTCAACAAACGAACTTTGGAAGAAAAAAGGATCATTGGAAACATAGCAGGTTTTTTGATTTCTTGTTTAGCATCTAAGTAACTGTGATTAGCCAAGATGCTAAACTAGATGTCGTTTTCCAGGATGAGATTTTCTATTGATGTTTCAGGGTAACAATTAATACATTTCTGCATATAGCATGCATTCACAGCTTACAGCATATCCACAGCTCAAATATTGTGTGTGTATAATAGCCTTCCAGTTGCTTAACACTTGGCCGGTAATCCTGTGCACACTCCTCATATTTGGCCTGCAAAATTTAGGTGAACATCTAACAGGTGTAAAAAGCCTTTATTGTCATTTAATAAGGTCTAGAATTTTGTAAGACTGTGCCTTACGCACAGTCACTCAAGCACTCGTCACCTCTCGACTTGACTACTGTAATGCTCTCTACATGGGGCTCCCCTTGAGGTGCACCCGAAAGCTGCAGCTAGTCCAGAACGCAGCCGCGCGGGTGATTACGGGAGCGCCTAGACACTCCCACATAACACCTATCCTGCGCGAGCTGCACTGGCTCCCTGTGGTCTTTCGGGTGCGCTTCAAGGTTTTAACGACCATCTTTAAAGCGCTCCATGGCTCGGGGCCTAGTTATATGCGAGACCGCCTCCTGCCCCATACATCCCTCAGACCGATACGCTCCCACAGAGAGGGCCTCCTCAGGGTGCCGTCGGCTGGACAATGCCGACTGGCGACACCCAGGGGAAGAGCCTTCTCTGTGGCGGGCCCTGCCCTTTGGAACGACCTACCCCCTGAACTCCGCACCATCTCTGACCTCCGCCTCTTCCGCAAGTGTCTGAAGACACACCTATTCCATCTAGCCGGCCTAGCATAACCCCCATTACTGACTCTTAGATAGTTTTAAATTTGGGTTTTTTAAATTCGGTTTTTAGCGCAGGGTCTATTAGAATAAGTTTTTTAAAATGTTATATGTTTTATATGTGTTTTAATCATCCCTGTGCGCCGCCCTGGGTCCGTTTGGAGAAGGGCGGGGTATAAATTTAATAAAATAAAAAATAAATAAAAAAGTAACCCAGATCTGGCAGTTTTACCTATATGGCGATTGCCTATTGGTACACTCATGTGGATGGATGATACATTATGCAAGACACGCTGAGGCATCCTTTATTAAAGGCTCAGAAATAACTCTCATTCTTTCTCCCACCCATAGGCATAAATACATAGAATGCTGTATTTTAGAAAATATTATTTTGTACACTCCTTTATTACCTTCGTTAGCCAAAACTGGTTACATTCCTTATTGATAGGTTGGAACTATATTTGTATTATGAAAACAATCTCTTACAGGCATTAACAACTGTTAGTCATTTGCAGCTGGAATTTGGAAAAGACTTTTTAAAATATATAGGGGAATAAACATGTGCCAGCTCGCTTTGTTGAAATAGTAACATTAACACTTTTTTAAAGCTTCTTGTTTAATGAGGTAAAGCATGATTTAATAAAGTTACTTTTCCTGGGGTTTTGTGTGTGTTGAAGTCCTTTTTTATATTATAAAATAACTTATAGCTATGGGAAATGCTAAGGAGTTTCCCTTTAAGTGGCTCCAAATATAATTAGTAAATAGTTTACTGGCATTTGAGAACACCTTATATTTAGATGTAACACTGTAAAGGTAAATGTAAAGGTTCCCCCGCACTTGTGTGCTAGTCATTGCTGACTCTAGGGGATGGTGCTCATCTCCGTTTCCAAGCCGAAGAGCCAGTCCTGTCCAAAGACATCTCTGTGGTCACGTGGCTGGGATGACTAAATGCTGACGGTGCCCAGAGTACTGTAACCCACCAAAGTGGTTCCTATTTTTCTTATGTTTTTTTCTGCCAACCTAGCAGTTCGAGAGCACGTAAAAGTGCAAGTAGAAAAATAGGAACCACCTTTGGTGGGAAGATAATAGCATTCTGTGCGCTTTCGGCGTTTAGTCATACCGGCCACCTGACCACAGAGATATCTTTGGACAGCGCTGACTCTTCGGCTTTGAAACGGAGATGAGCACCACCCCCTAGAGTTGGGAACAACTAACATATATGTGCGAGGGGAACCTTTACCTTACCTTGACCTATATTGCCACTTGAAGAAGCATTTTTAAATAAAATAGACAATACTAAATGTGATAAGAGTGATGCAACTCAATATGCAATAAGACTGCCTTGAATGTTTTAAGATAAGATTTTAATTCTAAACCGTTTTATTTAAAAGTAACCTTTGAACTTAGCAGGATTTACCTTCAAGTTTACTTATGCAGGATTTCACTGTAAATTAATGTAGATTTCCAATTTTTAAAAAGTCAACATTTCTGTGTTGGTATTGGAAATGTGAAAAGCGAAGGTTTTTGTCGTCAGCTTCCTTGTTCAGATGTTCACTGCAATTAGAAGGAATTACTCCTGAGAGAATTTGAGGAAGACAGATGCAGGGAGATGTACATTAGCTGCTGCCTCTTATCATTCAGAATGAAGGCAATCCAAAGAGTCAGACATGCAAATACACATTTGAGTGTTCCTTTAAAAATCGTCTGTATTCCTGAAATAAATAAACCAACAAATAAACAAATAAACAAGTAAATGTAGACCAGAGGCCTTGAAATAATCATAGCTAAGGGAGCCGCATTCCTGGTTGAGTTGCCATTACGATTTTAAGGAGAAGCAAGAAGAATCCGTAAATAACAACATGTTGTCGAGATAGGGCCCTGGTACGGATTATTAACAACCTTACAGCACAGAGGGCCTTCAGGAAAAATGGTGTCATTTCATAACTGCATGCTGCTTCCACTGAGCTGACAGAATCATATACATATTTGTACCTTCACAGACCCAAACATGGCACGTTTCCTTAATTTACCAGTCATGCAAATCAAAGAAGGAAACAAAATGAATCTTACAGGAACTCACTCATCGATAATCAAATCTGACTTGTTTACATGTTTAGTACTGGCATTTTGTTGCTCACCCACTACATTTCTTAGGAGAGAGGGAGGGAGGGGGGAAACTTGGCTTAAAAAACTTTGCTCCATTTTTCTGTTTCTTTTTAGAAAGGGAGGCAGATATTTTGGTGCTGGCTGCTCAAAGAGAGTGTTGGCTCTCCTCTTTTAGAAAAACAGCACTTCAGGCTTGTACAGAAATGCTTGCCAAAGGATGGGAACCAGATTTTTTTTTTTAAACGTTTTTCACGGTGACTGGGGTCTTTTTGCACAGGAAAAAATCCTGCTGTGGAAAAGCAGTCCTGTGAAAGGCATGTGGCTTAAAGCTTCAGAGAATGCTGTGACTTTAACGTGCTTCGAACAAGCGACATGCTACAGATGCTACAGAAAATCTGTGTGTTTGAAAGCCACCGATTCCTAGATAACTGGGGCTGTTCTATTTGTGCTTTTGGTTGCTGTCATGCTAATGCTATCACTAGGAAAAGTTGTTAAAGCTACAAAAGAAAGGCATCTGTGAGGGAGACAAATCCATGGCGGCCTTTAACTCCAGGGGGTCTTGGCCTAACATTACTCTTGGGATTTAATCTCATGAAAAGTTTTATGTTCTGTCATGAGTGAGAGAGGCAGAATTCTAGAACTTCCAGTAGCTCTTCATAAACATTTTTTCAGTGAGCTTAATAACAGCACAGTATATGTTCCATATATGTTGTTACTTAAGGGCTTGTGAACCAGAGGTGGGTTCCTAACAGTTTGGCCCGGTTCGGTCGAGTAGGTAGTAACTCGGTCACCCATGGCCTTGAACCGGTACTATTGGTGGCACCATCTTGTTTTTTCACTACTGCGCATGCTTGCATAGTGCACATCAAGTGTGCGAGTGCCCAAAGTGCGTCCCTGAGCAAACCGGCAGTAAAAGAATATGGAAACCACCCCTGTTGTGAACCATTTTATGTTAAGCTTCTGATTTGTAACTCAAGCTGATAATGCACAAAAGGAAGTTGAGAAGACTGAGGAGAGAAGGAGGGGGAGTTGCCCATTTTTCCTGTCAGAATCAATTATTCAATGATACAGTGGAAAGAGGTAAGAGTTGCTGCTAAATTTTCCTCTTTGGGAATGAAGACCCTGGATGAGTGGGAGGAAATCTGAAGGAGGAATGTCATTTGGCACTAAGTTTGATTAGCCCCTCATGGTCTATTTCTCTTCTTAATCTTCTAGGACACTTTCACATGGGAACATTATATTAGCTTGGAATCAGATCTGGACCTGTGCGTTCTCATGGTCATTGGTGTCTGAGAGTTAAATCCATTTATTACTGGCTTTGGTGTGGTGTATGTGAAACCATAACCAATCTAGACTTTAGAGGGGGCCATCTGAGCAGGATATTCATTGACTGGTAGGAATTTTTTCTTCACCATGTGCTAATTCTCCTTTCACAGGAACAATGCTTTGAATCAAGGAATCTTTCAATGGCATCTTTGTATTTTTAAATGGTAAAAACAACATGTATACAACTGCAAATCCATCCCTGGCTTTAAGTTGGACAGTGGAAATTTATTTATTTGTTATCCTGCCTTTATTATTTTTACAAATAGTTCAAAGCAGTGAATGTCTCTAACACCTTTCTCCTCATATTTTTCTCCACAACAACTGCCTTGTGAAATGAATTAAGCTGAGAGAGAGAGAGAGATTGGCCCAAAGTCATCCAGCTGGCTTTCATGGCTAAGGTGGCATTTGAACTCACAGTCTCCTGCCTTTTTAGTTTCTTGGCCTTAATCACTAGACCAAACTGGGTTTCATGGTTACTACCTAACATTTTCCCTCTTTTGTTTGTTAAAACAATCATTCAGTGCTATGCTTAGTCTCAGTCTCTTGTCTACTACCTAACAGATGGTGTTAGTTACCATCTTTAAAGCGCTCCATGGCACGGGACCTAGCTATCTGCGGGATCGCATTCTGCCTCATACATCCCTGCGACCGATTCGCTCCCACAGAGAGGGACTTCTCCGGGTGCCGTCCACTAGGCTGTGCCAGCGGGCGACGTCCAGGGGAAGGGCCTTCTCTGTGGCGGGCCCGACCCTCTGGAACGACCTTCCCCCCGAAATCAGAACAACCACAGACCTTCGCTCCTTCCGACAGCTTTTAAAAACTCATTTCTTCCGTTTGGCTGGCCTAGGGTAATTTTAATTAAGTTATAGTGTTAAGGGGTTTTAGGGACAGTTTTTAGTTTTTATAGATGTTTTTAGCGCAGGATATGTTTAATTGTGATTTTAAATTTTGTACTCTGTTTGTGTCTATTGTTTTTAATTTTCCTGTGCCCCGCCTCGAGTCCCTTTGGGGAGAGAGAGCGGGTTATAAATAAAATTTATTATTATTATTATTATTATTATTAACAGTAATTCTAAAGAACTATCTGGTTTTGATTGCTTTTGTTAAATCTTTTGTTTCAAGTGAGCATTTCTAACTCCAACTCAATCTTTGTCTGATCAGTGCTTGAAGATTTTAGTTTGATCCGTATTTCTACTCTTTGCTTCTTTCCCTTGTATGGAAAACCAGCAGAAGTTCCTCCCTAGAAGAATGAAGTGGAATAATATTTTTCTTTATTGCTTCCCTCTCTTGTATGAGCATCATTTTCAATTCTAAACTGAAAGGTCCCTCAATGCATTTATAAATTGATATAGAGAAAAATGGTAACAACAAAAACAGCAACAGCAGCAGCAGCCATGAAGTGACACTGACAGGTTCTACCTGCCAAGAAGAATAGGGGGCAGAGAGCTATTGCAAATCCATCAAACTGTAGAAGAAGAAAAACAAAGTTTGAATGATTATGTGAACCAAAGTACAGAAAAATTGCTGCAGGCTGTGAAAATGGAGAACATTATAAAAACAACAGAAACAATGGCAGAATATAAGGAAAAACAGCTGGATGACAGATTAAATAGATGAAAAACCAAAGCTTTGCATGGACAACACTTGAAAACATTGAAGTGAAATGTGATAACAACTTGACATGGGCATGGCTTAAGATGGGAACCATCAAGAAAGAAATGGAAGGTTTAATACTTGCTGCTCAAGAACAAGCATTACAAATAATGCCATGAAAGCAAAGATACAAAATCCACTGACCATCCAAACTGCCGACTTTGCAATGACAAAATTGAAACTGTTTCACACAACATGTGACTGGAGCAAAACTGTGCAAACTGATTACAAAGCTAGATATGATTGAGTTGATAAATTAATCACCTGGTCACTATGTAAAAATCCACACCCTACCTGTATCCGAAAAGCCATGAGAACATAAAGTGGAAAAAACTACCAAAAATGAAACTCTGAAAATCCTGTGGGACTTTCAAATACAGACGGGTTGTCATTTGGAACAAAACACACCAGATATGACAGTTGTAGATGGCTGAAGTGTACAGTTTATTGATATTGCTGTAGTCGTAATGCCAGAGTCAAAGATAAAGAACTGGAAAAAAATTGCAAAATATCACGACCTGGCTATCAAAATCACACGGTTATTGATAAAACATGTAACAGTGGTACCCAATGTCACCAGGGCCCTTGGTACCATGTCCAAGAATTTTACAAAATACATCAATAAATTACAGCTTCCTGAAATAACACCAGCTGAACTGCAAAAAACTGCACTACTCAGAATATATTTTAAAAAGATACTTGATTGATACCTGGGACGCTGGCAGCAACTCGTATCAACCATCAATACTAGTGCATTTTTTAATGTGCTGTTATCTTCAGGCAGTCTCCAAGAATCAGACATGATTTAACAGAAGAAAAAATAAAGAGAGGCTAGGAAAGATAGTGCCAATAAAGTGAAGAGGAGAATTGGAGAAACAGCTGCCATTGCTTCATCCATAGTAGATGCCATAGTAGATGCCATAGTAGATGACACTGTGGATAATGATAGGACAAATCGGAGGTGGTATTCAGCTGGTTCAGATCGGTTCACTCAAACCGGTAGCGGAAATTGAGGGTGGGCCCATCCACCCACCCCTACTCTATGCCATCCTATTTACACACATTATTGAGGCTGGACACATGCACAGAAGGCACGCAAATGAGCAAAGAGCCTGCACAGAAGGCCAGATGTGAAGCAAGTGATGATGCGTGGGGTGAGCCGGTGGTAACAAAATGTGAAACCGAACCACTGGGACAAATCACCCCATATTTTTCAAAATACACATACATATATTGTATCCCACAATTTACATGTGAATATAGATGTTGATATATTTTCTGAGCTCAGAATAGATTTGAAAAATTTAGAAAAGCGAAGTATTGCCATTAAAGCCACCTATTATTTTGAAGTATAAAGTGTGCAGATCAGGATGCTTTGCATTTAGATGCAGACCACACAAAATCCTTGAGTTTAGCCTATGAATGTGGGCAGTTGCAGGGAAGAAGCAATAGCCAAGATGTCAGCAGCAACTGTTCCATTAAATCTCCACCTTTTTATTAGCATTTTATGTTAGGTATGTGGCATTGCTGCACATATAATAGCGCAGAACCTTAATCTATGGTCATCTTTGTCACTTTCTTCCATCTCCCCACTTTCTCCTGACAGCGCCCCAAGATATGAACTGTCATATCCAAGACTAAGAATGACACATGATGATTTTTCCAAGCTGAGTTTTTTTTAATTGTTTTCACACCTATAGACAGAGTCTTGCCAGATTAAAAATTCTACCATCTGCATCTACAGTATACTCTGTGAACTATTAGAAAGGAGCCGTCTTCATCCTCTTTCTCACACACCTAACATCTGGATTGAGTTGCCTCTTATTTCTCTGGAGTAACTCCCCTCCCTCTTGGAATCTACTTCCTTACTAGATGCCATCACATGAAATTTCTTACTTTCCAAAAAATAATAATAATAATAATAATAATAATAATAATAATAATAATAATAATAATAATAATAATAAAGTGGGTATTGTCATATTTTCTTCCTTGGAAACTTTGTAAACTATGTGTACTATTTCTGTACATTCAATAAAATATGTGGTATCTTCAGCTTTACTTTGTCAGTTTCTAGATAGTGCTTCAAATCCTAAAGTCCGTGAAGAATAGGCAACCATCCACCATATGAATAGATAAATTGCTATAAAATATTTTTACGGGCTACTTAAAAAAAAAAAAGCAAGGGGGTTCCTGACTCTATTACTTTTCTGCAGCAGTTATATGGCGGTGAGCACTGAGGATAGGGGGAAAAATGCTTTCCCTCCCCCACTAGCATTTTATAAAGGAGAAATATCCTTAAATTTTTGTTTCATAATCCAAAGATAGCTTTTTAGTTGCTGAGCTCTGGACTCCAATTTCAAATTAAACAAACATAACTCTTGTACATCTGCTGCTCCTAACGTAGCAAAGGCTATGATTAACTTTCACAAATGAATCTGATATTTTCTGGGGAACCATATTGTATCTTTTCTTTTTTCTCCATTTTTTTCTTTTTTCTCTGTTGGGCATGGAAGTTTATGAATAAATGCAACCTTATGGTTGCTGGACCAAGAAGGATTATTATTGCTGGGCATCATTGACTGATTCAAGTAACTAAATTTATACCTATTGACACTGCAGTTAAATGTGCTTAAATTATGCAGTGAGAAAGTATGTTCACATGCATAATTTTCTTTTTTTTAATTGTTGCCAGCCTCTCACTGGCAACAATACACAAAGGAAGTTGTCCCAGGTAGGGTATCTGCTGCTTCTGCACCAACACAAGATTTACTCTGAAATTATATGGTGCCCTGCGTTGAAGCAAAAACCAACAAGTTAAACAGAACCGAAGACCCCACAACATTAGAAGCTGATGTGTTGTATGCTTCATAATTATCATTATTTTCCAAGGTTGTATTTCTTCCACTTTTAGTTAAGGCATATAATTGAGATCTTGGGGTGAAGAAGGTGGCTGATCTTTTTTGTATTCCAAAGTTAAGCAGAGTTGGATTTATTAGTTCTTGGAAGGGAGCTCCTGAGCGAATCCCAAGGCAGTAGACTAAATTTCCAGAAGAGGGAGATGCTTGATACTCCTATAAAATTGGCAAATTAAGCTCAGGTTAAAGATATCTTTAGCTTACTATCAACAATCCAATCCCCAAATAAGACTTTATATATAAAATATTAGTACTATTCTTTTGGTAATCTACTATTTTACAATAGGCTACTGCTGTATATCAATACAATACAAAACAATAGCAGAGTTTGAAGGGACCTTGGAGGTCATCTAGTCCAACTCCCTGCCTAGGCAGGAAACCCTATACCATTTCAGACAAATGGCTATCCAACATCTTTTTGAGGACTTGCAGTGTTGGGGCATTCACAACTTCTGGAGGCAAGCTGTTCCACTGATTAATTGTCCTAACTGTCAGAAAATTTCTCCTCAGTTCTAAGTTGCTTCTCTCCTTGATTAGTTTTCACCCATTGCTTCTTGTTCTGCCCTCAGGTGCTTTGGAGAACAATTTGACTCCCTCTTCTTCGTGGCAACCCCTGAGATATTGGAACACTGCTATCATGTCTCCCCTAATCTTTCTTTTTATTAAACTAGACATAATAATAATAATAATAATAATAATAATAATAATAATAATAATAATAATAATAATAATAATAATAATTTTTAATTTATAGACCGCTCCCTCTCCCCGGGGGGACTCGGAGCGGTGCACAGGGAAGTTAAAAATACAATAAATATACATAAATACTTAAAAAGACAAATTAAACAATTATCCCTGCGCTAAAATTCCCAATTTAAATTTACTAAAATCCCATGATAAAAGAGACTACCCTAGGCCGGCCAAGCAGAAAAGGTGTGTTTTTAATTTTAGACGGAAGGAGCGGAGGTCCGTGGTTGTTCTAATGTCGGGGGGAAGGTCGTTCCAGAGGGCTGGGCCCGCCACAGAGAAAGCCCTTCCCCTGGGCGTCGCCCGCTGAGAGAGTCTAGTGGACGGCACCCGGAGAAGTCCCTCTCTGTGGGAGCGAATCGGCCATGAGGATGTATGGGGCAGGATCCGATCCCGCAGATAGCTAGGTCCCGAGCCATGGAGCGCTTTGAAGATGACAACTAGCACCTTGAAGCGCACCCGGAAGACGACAGGCAGCCAGTGCAGCTCGCGCAAGAGCGGTGTTACGTGGGTAAACCTTGAGGTTCCCATTATTGCTTGCGCGGCTGCATTCTGGACCAGCTGAAGTCTCCGGGTGCACCTCAAGGGGAGCCGCATGTAGAGAGAGTTACAATAGTCCAGTCAGGATGTCACGAGAGCATGAGTGACTGTGCGAAGGGCATCCCGATCCAATAGGAGGCGTAACTGGCGTACAAGGCAAACCTGATAAAACGCCCTCCTGGCCACGGCTGTCACCTGATCTTCCATGGACAGCCGGGTATCCAGGAGGACACCCAGGTTGCACGCCCCATCCACAGGGGCAAGATGTTCGCCCCCTATGGCCAGCGATGGAATCAGCTGGTGGAATCGGGCAGCCGGAAACCACAGCCACTCGGTCTTGGTCGGGTTGAGCCTGAGTCCGTTACTTCCCATCCAGATCCGCACGGCTTCCAGGCACTGGCACATCATCGCTACGGCATCGTTGGGGTGGTTTGGGGTAGATATATACAGCTGTGTATCATCAGCGTAGAGGTGATACTCTACCCCAAAACCACGGATGATCTCACCTAGTGGCTTCATATATGTGTTGAACAGGAGAGGCGAGAGGACCGACCCCTGAGGCACCCCACATGTGAGGGGTCTCGAGGTCGACCTCTGCTCTCCTGTCAACACAAATTGCGATCGGCCAGAGAGGTAGGAGGAGAACCACCGTAAAACGGTGCCTCCCACCCCCAACCCCCCCAGCCGATGCAATAGGATACCATGGTCGATGGTATCAAAAGCCGCCGAGAGGTCTAATAGGACCAGGATGGAGGAACAACCCCCATCTCTGGCCCTCCAGAGATCATCAACCAACGCGACCAATGCCGTCTCGGTGCTATGCCCGGGCCGAAAGCTGGACTGGCGCGGGTCTAGATAAACAACTTCCTCCAGGTGACGGGGAAACTGTTGTGCCACCACACTCTCAACAACCTTCGCCAAAAAGGGAAGGTTGGAGACGGGACGATAGTTGGTTAATAAAGCTGGATCCAAAGAGGGCTTCTTCAGGAGGGGCCTCACCATGGCCTCTTTAAGGGAGGCAGGCAAGGAACCCTCACTTAAGGAAGCGTTGACAACCTCTTGGAGCCAGCCTCGTGTCACCTCCCAGGATGCCAGTACAAGCCAGGAGGGACACGGGTCCAATAAACATGTGGTGGCTCGCAGTCGCCCACGTAACCTGTCCATATCCTCGGACGTAACAGAGTCAAACTCCTCCCAAACAAGATCTGCCTCGTGCAATCCCACTGGGCCATCAATGGGGGCTAACTCGCTCTGTATCTGAGTGATTTTCTCCTGCAGATAAATCACAAATTCCTCTGCTCTACCCTGTAGTGGGGCATCCCGCACCCTCTGTTGAAGGAGGGAGCGGGTCACCCTAAACAGGGCGGCAGGGCGGTTATCTGCGGATGCTATGAGAGTGGCACAATGATGACGTTTGGCCACTCTCAGCGCCACAATGTAAGTCCGTAAATGGGCTCTTACCTGTGTCCGGTCAGATTCAGATCGGGTAGACCTCCATCTTCTCTCTAGGCATCTCTTGTGGCGTTTCATCCCCCTCAGCTCCTCGGTAAACCAAGGAGCCAGGGTGGCTCGCCGCCGCAAGAGAGGCCGCAAGGGCGCGACCCGATCCAAGGCTCCCGTGGTCGCAGTGTTCCATGCGGCCACGAGGTCCTCCATCGGGGCGCGGGTCAGGGGTACAGGAAGTGGCCCATCAGGGTCCATCAGGCACCTGGGGTGGAACCAAATTGATGACTCAGGTTCCGCCTCCCTGCGGAGGGGAGTAGCGGTTGGAAAGTCGAGCCGGAGAAGTGAGTGGTCTGACAATGACAAGGGCGTGATGACTATATCCCCTATACCCAGATCACTCTTCCATTGGCCAGAGACAAAGATGAGATCCGCCCTCGTGGGTGGGGCCTTGAATTAATTGGGTCAGATCCATGGCCGTCATGGAAGCCATGAAGTCGAGCCGGAGAAGTGAGTGGTCTGACAATGACAAGGGCGTGATGACTATATCCCCTATACCCAGATCACTCTTCCATTGGCCAGAGATAAAGATGAGATCCACCCTCGTGGGTGGGGCCTTGAATTAATTGGGTCAGGTCCATGGCCGTCATGGAAGCCATGAACTCCCGAGCTGCCTCGGATGATTCGCCCAACGATGGCAGGTTAAAGTTCCCCATGACTAAAAGTCTGGGGGTCTCAACTGCCACCGTAGCGATCACCTCCAGGAGCTCGGGCAGGGCTGCTGCTACATAGCGGGGAGCCAGGTATACAACCAGCACGCCCAACTGCCTCCCTAGGCCCCACTTCCCGCAGAGGGACTCACAACCGGTGGTCTGTGGCACAGTAGTCTCTCTCTGCTCAAGACCTTCCTTAATAATGACCGCTACCCCACCACCCCTGCCTAGGGCCGGTGGCTGATGAAAAGCGCGGTAACCTGGTGGGCACATTTCAACGAGGGGGAGTCCACCCTCGTGGCCCAACCAGGTCTCCGCAATTCCTGCCAGGTCCGGCTCCCCCTCTGACACAAGGTCATGGATGAGGGGGGCTTTGTTGACAACGGACCTGGCATTGCAAAACATCAGCCTCAGGCCCTGGCTCTGTATTCCCTGACCACCTAGCCTGCGGGGGTTGTGACACCTGACACCTGACATACTCAGTTCCTGCAACCGTTCTTCATATGTTTTAGTCTCCAGTCCCCTAATCATCTTTGTTGCTCTTCTCTGCACTCTTTCTAGAGTCTCCACATCTTTTCTACATCATGGTGATCAAAACTGGGTGCTGTATTCCAAGTGTGGCCTTACCAAGGCATTATAAAGTGGTATTAATGTTTCTCGTGATCCTGATTCTATCCCTCTGTTTATGCAGCCTAGAACTGTGTTGGCTTTTTTGGCAGCTGCTGCACACTGCTGGCTCATATTTAAATGGTTGTCCAATAGGATTCCAAGATCCCTTTTACAGTTGCTACTATTGATCAAGGCACCACCTATACTGTACCTGTGCATTTCATATCAAACATTGTTAATCTACAAAACAGTTGGCAAGCCTTTTTTCAAGCTCCAGACTGATAGCAGTATTAGTCTCCTATGAGGAGGGGGTCCAAAAAGTCAAGATGACCGGTATAAACATAGAATCAAACCCTGCCCGCTTTTTATATCCGTATAACCCTTTTTGCTACAGCAGCAAGAGGAGTTATATGAGAGCAACAGCAGTTATATGATCCTGCGTGTGAGGTAAGTTGTTTGTTTGTATCCCACTTTTATTATTTTTTAAAATAACTCAGTGAAGGCAGTGAACATATCCAACACATCTTCCTCCTACTATTTTCTCTTCAACAACAGCCCTGTGAGGTGAATTTGGCTGAGAGAGAGGGACTGGTTCAAGATCACCCAGCTGGCTTTGTGCCTAAGGCAGGAGTAGATTACTCCAGTTTACCATAGTTGCTGGTGCCTTAGCAACTAGACAAAAGTGGCTCCTAATTTAACTTTAATTTCAGTGGATCCTATCTAGCTATAACCAAGGTTGAATCAAACCCCTTCTGTTTGTTTATGCTTCAACTCAGTCATCCTCACAATAGACTTATAAAGAAAGTTATTTATTTTTGTGACCATTGAAGCACTGCAGCTGAGACACAATGGTTGTTTAAAACTGGTGAAAAAAAGTTGAAAGGATTTTCCTATGAAATAAATACAAATTTTTCTGCTGCTCTCTCTCTCTCTCTCTCTCTCTCTCTCTCTCTCTCTCTCTCTCTCTCTCTCTCTCTCTCTCTTTTGGCAAATTTATATCTCTCCTCCTCCTCCTCCTCCTCCATTCACATTAAAAAATACTGAACAGTTTTCAAAAGTTTGCATTCCCTACATTAACAATAAATGAATTAATAAATGGCTACTATATCAGGAGCATTGTTTAACATCCCTATTCCAGCTTATAGTGTAATGAGAAATTTGTATAAATAAAATATATGTTTATTTAGTATCGAAAGGTTCCTGGTATGTTTCCATTTAGGATCATTTGAAGAAATAGCCTCTTAAAACAAAAAGCAACACATAACAAGCCAAACTACAATTAACTACTGCTCATGGGAAATCACATAATGTTGGGATACAGACTCTTGGAATATCTATGCTTTCTAAAAAATGAAAAGACTGAAAAATTCTGCCAAGCAATTAATCTAATGGATATTCCCAAGATTAGAAAAATAAGTCATGTGTGCCAGAAAGAAAGACTGAATCTTTGTGAAAACTACAAATAGGAGTATCCCTTTGACCCCTTTTTTAATCTTCTTCCATTAATGATTTGGGGGGAAATCGAAGTAGATACCAACAATGTGAGGTTCAGCAATAAGTTATAAAGTTTGGCAATTTCTCTTGCTGATATGTAAACTAAGACAAAAATCTTCATTGCAAAAAAGGAAGTTGGTTGGGGAGGATGTCAAGGTTCCATGTAACACCCCCAATGAAAGAAGTCTCTGAGGCCTGAGTTTCCTCAAAGTTCTATTTTATTAGAGATGTCATACTGGCACATCTAGGAAAACCCAAATCTGAAAGTTTCCAGGTTTTCCCCACCCAAAAGAAAGTTCAAACCCCTGCCCAGCACCCACATGTCCATCACATGCTCCAAACCATCCAAACCTGAAGATGCCTCCCAATCACTTCATCACAGCTGCAGGGCAAGATGGACTTGACTTTCTGAGAAACAATGTTATTTTGACTAGATATCACCAACACTCTGTTTAATTCCCTCTCCCATTTTCCCACAGTAGAAAATGTGACAGGCCTGAAGTCCCAAATGTAAAAGATGGCTTCCAGGTCTGACATCTTAAAATGACTTCTCTTCCCCAGACAGTCTGCCAATACCACTCTATTCTTGCTGCTTTTAACTAGCCCAATTTCATGGGTTCACACAACTTGCAAAATAATAAACCTAGATGAAAGCAAACAAACTCACTATATTGGCTAGATTTTTAACAGACCTGGTTGAGAAAGTCAAGCAAGGAATATGCTCTTTGAGGGCATGCTGAGCAAGTGATTCATGCATGTCAGAGATTCATGGATTTCATGTGATAAAGAAAAACATCTTTGAGGTTATTCCCACATCAGTTATTCCATCTCATGCCTACTTGAGACCTACGTAAGACACGTAGGGCCAAAGTGGGATAAAGGTCAATACTAAGTGCTTCCTGCTACTCCTTTTCTTGATGTCTTTTCCAGAGAAGATGACCTAGAAGAGAAGTTTGATCAATTTCTTAATAGGTACTACTACTATTTTTAATATTGTGATACAATATTACAATAATTGGTGTGCTGCCCCATTCTCACACACATGTAACTGTGGTTTAGTGAGTTTTTTAAATATTTCCAAGCAATTCCCTTCACCCAAACCCAGGACTGTCCCAATTAAGTCCAGATACTAGCAGGGCAAGATTATTCTACAGAGCAATGGCCTAATTAAATCCACACACAATCCAGAGTGAAGCAGGAATCACCATGATCAAACAAACAGCTAGAAAACCAGCAATGCCTCCATCTGTCTGCTGTGATAAATAGCCAGTTTTCCATCAAAACAGGTGGGGTCTTCTCCTCTCGTGGCTGACCTCCACTGCTCCTGGCTGACCTCCACCGCTCCTGCCTTTTCTCTGCCCTACGTGCTCTCAGATCAAATGAAGAAGTCAGTTCCTCCTCCTCTTCACTGGCCATCTGCCTTGCAAACTTTCCCCAACTGAAGCCTCTTTCAAATCTCTTCCAGACAGCCATTCAGAAGAGCCATCAATCAACTCAGTTCCTGATGTGCAGGAATGGGTTCAACCCCCTCTGACATCTGATGAGGAATCTAGGGAGTAGCCCAAGGGAATCATCACGATTGGTGTAATTCTCACTTTAAGGATTGTGAGTGGTGTGTTTGAATCGAAAGACCCCTGCAATGATTATCTTTCAAAATTAGGATGGGAACATACATTGTCATGTTCTCATCCCCAGAAGCCAACTACTGTAATCCATCAGTGGACAATTTTGCTTCCTATGACAGTCAAGGAGAGATTCCCAGTAATCAGGTTCCTATGGGGTTTCTGTAGTACTAGGGAACAGGTTCTTTGACACAGTTTGCTGTCTAAAAGTAAAAAAAATATGCATACATACACACTTTAATATAACCTCATCAAGAACTTGTTTATCATTTATGGGCAGTCTTCAATTTACAACAATTCATTTAGCAATCATTCAAAGTTACCCCAGCACTGTAAGAAACTATTTGGAACTGTCCCTCCTACTTAGAATCATCACATCATCCCCATGGTCATGTGACTTAAATTCAGGTACTTGCAACTGGCATGTATTTACAACAGTGATCACATGGCATCATGTGATCATCATTTGTGACCTTCCCAGCTGGCTTCCAACAAACAAAATCAACGGGCGAAGTTGGATTCACTTAATATCACGTGATTCACTTAATAACTGTACTCGTTTGCTTAACAACCAAGGCAAAAAAGTCACACAATTGGAGGTGACTCACTTAACAGCCACCTTGTTTAGTGACATAAATTCTGGTTCTAGTTGTGGTCATAATTGAAAACCTACCTGTATTTGATTGCACGAGCCCCCTGAAAGGGTCTTGGAAGCCCCTAGTGGTCTCTAGACCATACTTTGAGAATCACCGACATAGAGTGCATTTATCATTGCTCTGGCTTTGAGAAAGTTGAAAAGCTCCATTTCAACAGGAAGGCAAGAACCAGATGAATGTGGCTTTAGCCTATATAAAGATAGAGAGGTACAAAAACAGGTGCCCGAGTGGTAGGTGATATCTCTGTTGGGAGACAAGCAGAGAGTGTGCAGCAGAGTATGCAGCCAGAGGAAAGTTGCTAATGTACACACAATAAGTATATCAGACACTGTTTAAGTAAAATAGAATAGCTTTTACTTAGGTTGTAAAAAACTACTAAACTAAGCTACTGCTCAATAAGCAGTGATGTCAAATTGAGTCAAACAACAAAGTTTCAATAATATTAAATATCCTACACAATCTTCAGTCTTCTTCAGTAATCGCAGTTCACACAAACAGTTATCAAACACAGCAAATCCAGCAGAGAGAGAGATATTCGCTCTCCTTGCCTTCTCTTATAGTTAGAGATAATTGCACTTACTAATTGCACTCTAACAATACATCAGCCTTAAAGCTACAATGACTATATATTGCCTACCCAACTATAGGAGTGTACTCCTAACACCGACTTTGTCAGATGAAAAAAGGTGGGAAGGTAAAGTACATTCAGACTTACAAGAATCTGTTACTATAGCTAATTTAATAAAATTACTTTTTTTTAATCATGTCTTCCTTGTAGGGCTGACACCTACCCTGATACTCATATATAGCAAAACTCCTATCTCAGATTCCAGCTTTTCCTCCACACTTACCCATCTTCACTTCATTTATCTAGCTCCACTTGTCCAGTTTCTGTCAGGCATGGGGAAACCAAGAACAACGTGATGAATTGCTCAAAGTAGTTTCTTTATTGCTATAGACAAGGAGGGGTCTTGCCAGACTAAAGCACATTCTGTATAGCTCTGAGATAAATGTTGTGAAATTTAGAGAGGATCTTTTCCGGGCTTCTTCCTGAATACTGATCACCCAGCGCTCTTTGTTGACATCTGGTCATTATGCTGATAGGTCAATGCTTCTTTGGACAAAATAATAAGGGGAAACTGTGATTGGGTAGAACATTCACATCTGGTACCAGCACACATTCTTCCCAAGGATCAAAGACAATTTCTCCTGTGCTTGATGATATTTGAATTTCATGCAAATGAAACCACCAACTCCTGGTATTTTTGCAACATTGTGGAATGTATAGACCCCTCATTGTTCCACTTTGGATTAACAATAAGGGTGCATTGAGAAGCAGCAACATTTTTGAACATTCTAGAACAACATTCTGAAACAAGGCGGATACAACTGAGGACATTAGCCTTTAGACAATACATCCTGCAATTAAATTTTCATATGTAATTGAAGATTCAGTTCAAGATTCCTCTCAGACAGACAGCCCATAAGCAGCTGAGGTGATTGATTGATTGATTGATTATGTGCCATCAAGTTGTTGTTGATTCTTAGCAACTACATAGATAGATTTCTCCCCCATGAAAGTAACTCAGTAGTTGAGTTAGACGGTCTTTATTTTATTTGGAATTCTGCTTGCATGATAGCTGCATTCCTTTGTGGTTGTCCCCCCCCCCCCCCCTGGCTTGTTATATATGCACAGTTGGCTGAATTGTTTTTAGAAAGGATAGCTTTCTCAAAACTTTTTTCTTCGGATTTTCATAAAAATGTTAAAGACGTTGTGTACATGCAGAGCACATAGCCATTCAAACAAAATCAATTTCCAGTAAGAGGTTTTTCATTCTCCTCTTCTTCCTCTTTCTTGTTTCTCCTCTTTCTCTCCCAGCAAATATCTCTACTAGCTGGGCTTTGAGTAAGACAAAGCACCTATCATTTTACATTATCAGAGAATGGGATGGAAAAAGGTGAGGGCTCATTGGAATATAGCCTTATCCTCTCATCCAGTAGAGAATATCAATCTTCCTCTGCTCTAATTGATTACAATCATCAAGTACATGGGGTGGGGGAGGGGGTCTTTCAACAAAGATGATTTTGGTGCTTTGGCATGAAATCCATGGAATGTTGTTTACATTTTATAATGCAAGGAACAGAGTGATATGTATATATCCAATTCCAGTCAAATTCCACTTCGGGGATCACAGAGAGAGATATCCTGTGTTCAGTGTACAGTGGGAAAAAACTAACTTTGGTAAAAAAAATCAAGGGATTCTTCAATTGGATGATAAACAACACACATTAAATGAAGCTGAGTTCAGTTTTAGGTCTTTCTTATGAACAGGTTTTTTTTTCTAAATGTACTTTCAATTTTTAAAACAGTAACAGCATCGGGCTATAGCAATGTGGAGCTGACATACAAGCTATTGTTTATATTTGTTATAAGGCTCTTTCCTTCTCTTGTATCAACTGGCAGAAAGAGCCATAGAGATGTAATTCTATATTTTATGTTGTATAGAATATAGGAAGGAGAATAATTTTTCTGTACAATGTTCTTATGGGATGCTTATCTGGCCAAGGATAACAATGAAATAATAATAATGTAACAACACTATTCATTAAGTTCAGTGTTCAATCATCTTTTTTTATGACCTACAAGTCTCCTTGGTTTTTTCACACTTTAGTTAAATCCCAAAAGACACAGTAATAAGAGAAATACCTCCTTGATTTGTTTTTTTATAAAAGGAAAAATAAAAAAAGAAGCAGCCAGTAAAGATGAAAAGAAGTATCATAGGAAATAATGCCCACATTATCTGCCATTTTGCAACAAATGAAATATGTTTAACCTACCACATAAGGACTTTCTCAAGCATCCTGAGAAGAAGTAGAAAAATAGAAGCCTGGAGATAAAAGAGGGAAATTGGAGGCAAATTTTTCACACATTTTTCTGTTAAGAGAACACATTTCTTCTCTGCTACAGGTAATCCTCAATTTATAACTACAATTGAGCCAAAATTCCCATTGCTAAGCAAGACAATTGTTAAATGAGTTTTGTCCCATTTTACAACCTTTCTTGCCAGAATTATTAAGTAACACAATGTATTATAATTTATCAACAGTTAGTTAAATTAGCAATTGTTAAGTTAGTCACACATTGTTAGATGAATCTGGCTTCCCTGTTGACTTTTCTTGCAGTGTGCTGCAGCTACCAAAAAAGTCAACACACTCATAGGCTGCATAAACAGAGGGATAGAATCAAGATCGTGTGAAGTGTTAGTACCACTTTATAATGCCTTGGAAAGATCACACTTGGAATTTTGCATCCAGTTTTGTATATATTTTTTTATAGTATTTTAATTTTTCCCTGTGCACCGCTCCGAGTCCCCTTGGGGAGAGGATGCGGTTATATAAATAAAAATTTGATTGATTGATTGATTGCCCACGATATAAAAAAGAATTCACGACTCTAGGAAGAGAAGAGCAACAGTGATGATTAGGAGATTGGAGGTTAAAACATATGAAGAGTGGTTGCAGGAATTGGATATGTCTGGTTTAATGAAAAGAAGGACTACCGGTAGTTGTCACATGATAGTAGTGTGCTAAGGGGCAGCCACAGAGAAGAGTGGGGTCAACCTATTCTTCAAAGCACTTAGGACAGGACAAGAAACAATACATGGATACAAATCAAGGAGAGAACCTGTCTAGAACTAAGGAGGAATTTCCTGATAATTAGAACAATTAATTTATGGAATGGGTTGCCTCTAGAAGTTGTGGGTGCTCCAACACGGGAAATATTTAAGAAGGGACTGGACAACCATTTGTGTAAAATGGTATAGGTTTCCTGCTGGAGCAGGGGTCTAAGGTTCCTTCCATCTCTCTTATTCTGTCAAAAGGTTGCAAAAATGATCACATGACCACAGAACATTGCAACCATCATAAATAGATGGCAGTTACCAAGCATTGAATTTTGATCGCATGACCTCAGGGATACTGCAATGTGAAAAAGGCTCTTAACTCATTTTTTTCAGCATTGCAACTTTGAATGGTCATTAAGTGAATGGTTGTAAGTCGAGGACTCACCCTGTGTGAAAAAGTATCCTGCTCAAACAAAATGCGGTGTCAAAGAGATCTGTTGCCCATTTTGAATCCTGTTCAAAGAGGATTGAATAAGGCCATGCTAATGAGTAGATAAACAGATGAAAAGCAGTATTATCTAAATGAAAGCCAAATGTTCCCTGATAATTTTCTATTAAATATTTTCCCCTAAAAATAATAAATATTCCTGAGGTACCTGAAGAATTAAATTTGCTTGAGTTGACTAGCTTGTCCTGGTGAAATATCGTCTCAACATTTCTTTTTTAAGTGATGCCTTTGCTGACTTTGAACTCTTCAAATGAATGAATGCCACTTTTGCTTTGTGAAAACAACAGAACAAGAACAGGAATTCTGTATAGAAATGTGGCACAAGAAGGTTCTGCAAGACTTGTTCAGTTTGTCTAGCAAACTAAACATTTCCTTCAGTTTGTGACTCCTTCTTAGCTAGCTGTGACTAAATAAGTTATTTCAGTCCTCCAAGACTCCCAAGTGTTAAAAGTGCAAAGCTGTCTTCAATAAAGGTTGGTTTGCTCAGCCAAGCAAGTCCTACATTAATTTTCATTGTTGCAAAGGACTAGCTGCTTCACGGCACTCCTCATCTGTATTTCATTAAGTCACATTCAAGGGTGTAACATGGCAAGTTTGGAAATGCAGAGAAACAGCGCAAGGAATTGATTCTATTTGTTGTTTCAGTTCAATAGACCTTTGATCGAAAATGTTCAAAAGTGCCAGGCTGTTACACTTGAGCCACTTTTAACCATTGTTAGCATAATAATAACCTTGTTATCAAGTTGTTTGAATTAATTCTATCAGATTGGTGATAGGAAGTTACAATTTCACGATGCCAGGAAACAGAGTAGTCATTGCCTGGGGTAATACTCCAGAAGATTCACTAATTGCAATATATTCAAAATACTTAAGTCTGCTATTTTGTATTTTTGACTCTTCTTTTTTGAAAAACAGTATAATAAAATTATGTGTTCCTGAAGGACTCTAGCATGACAGTTTGGTAGCATTTCAACTTTTTTTGTTTAATGATTTATCAGAGACTGATTGCAAAACCTTTTTAAATTACATGAGCAATATTTCACAAAATCTTATCAGAAACCTTCCTATTTCATAGTAATATTACTACTACTATAGGTATTCTTGACTATATATATCCAATCTGGGTCAGTCACTGGGATCAGAGGTTAAGTCTTCTGAGCTTTCAGACTTGTACCGGAGCCCATCCTCCGGAACATTTCTCTACCAGAATGTGTGCTATGGAACTATTTTATGCATAGCATTTATGTGGTACCTGGTTGTGGGTGGCTTTTTATTTGTTGATTGGAGTGCTGATGGTTATTAAGTCATTGACTGTTGTTTGTCTTAGCATACAAACATCACAGTAAGAAGTTTTAGAATAGTGATGTCTGTGTATGTGGGTATGTTTGTGGGTATATGATTGTATGTGTTTGTAAATTGCCCTCTCACTTTAATGGAGGGTTTGTGTCAGTGGTGGAATTCAATTTTTTTTACTACCAGTTCTGTGGGTGTGGCAGGGGAAAGATACTGTAAAATCTCAATTTCCATCCCACTCCAAGGGAAGGATACTGTAAAATCTCCATTCCCACCCCACTCCAGAGGAAGGATACTGTAAAATCTCCATTCCCACCCCACTCCAGGAGAAGGATACTGCAAAATCTCCATTCCTTCCTGATCAGCTGAGACTTGGGAGGCAGAGAATAGTTGGGGTTGGGGCCAGTCAGAAGTGGTATTTACCGGTTCTCCAAACTACTCAAAATTTTTACTACCAGTTCTCCAGATCTGATCAGAACCTGCTGAATACCACCTCTGGTCTGTGTCTTTCTCAATCTTGGCTGCTCAACCAGCTTGGGAGTTTGAGGGTTCTATGCAGTATCTTAACTGTTGTCCATGTAGGGTTTGTTCCAGTAGCTCATTTATCATTATATTATCCTGGTTTCTCAACGTCTGATATAATTTCATTCATAATAGGTTATATTTTAACTGCCTTTCTCATTTCTAGATCGCTATTCTATGCACATTAAAAGCCTTCATTTAATGGTGGATAGCAACAGACCATATTCTTGTCGGCTCATCCCTTTGATAATCGCCCACATTTAATGCTTCTACAGTGAGGTGGAGGATGGGGAGACACCCCCCCACCCCACTGTGCACAATGGGTGTGGCGTTTTTGTATAATGATCAAAGGCAAAGTATCCCACCCAAAGAATCATTGCCATATTAATGAATATTAATTATAAGGATTATCAAATTACATTATACCTTTCTTCACTATCAACAGAGTATATTTAAGATGGCACCTTCTCTATATTGAACTTCCAGAAATCTATCCTTAAGTTGCTCCTCCTTCAGTGGTTGTGACTCACTGGAGTTATCTTTCTTTTTTCATTCCTCTGTGTTCTCACATACTGTAGATTTCTTGAATAATGTGGTTCACTGATTAGTGTGAGGCAGAATGCCTCAGATCAGGCCACTCTATTTCATAACAGGTTCCAAATGTCCAAGAACTCGCTATGGAGGGCATAGGAAGGAAAAAGAGATGTAAGGTTTGAACCAGGAGACAAAGACTCTAGAGAAAGGAAGGAGATAGGTTATAGTTAATAGTTGCTGATTTTTTTTCTCTGATCAGAGGTTTTCCTAATATTTGAGCTAAAATATTTCATTACAGAGCTGCCTTCTTGAATCCCTTCTTATTAGCCTTCAAAGTCAAAGAATGGTTTGGGTAATGCCAATGCAAAGTTCAAATGAGATGCCAACATCTGTATCCATACTGCCTGTGGAAATCCTGCCAACCAAAATTTGCTCTACTTTTGTCATTTTCCAGCTTGTTGTACACTGTTCATGTTTTCAGTTTTCAGTTTGATTCAGTTTGATTAGGAATGTCCCTGCCTATTGTTGAATGGATAAATTTGATGACATATGATCAAAATCATTATATCTAATCACCATTAAGGCTTACTTTCTCACACTGGAAAACTTCACCCAGTTTTGGGACTTGAGTGAAAAAAAGATCACGTGTTAGGTCCAATTTATGTAGAAATATTGAAAATTCAGAAGGATTCACAAATGTGTAAACCCCACCGTAATATGTATTCTAAGGAACTGAAAGATGGATAGGGATCTTCCCAATGGTTGGTACCAAAAGAACTCCTATCACTAAAAACTCTACATATACAGAGTTCTGAATGGTTGTACACAATCCTAAAATCCATATGCATCGTCACAGATGATCATTGAAGAACTTCATTTAGAGGTAATAACTGCTCCTGTTACTTTTTTTTTGTCTTTTTTATCATCTTCATCATCTTCCATCATATTATTAATTCACTCCCTTCCTTTTAGAAGAATCCAGAGTGGTATTCTTTGTATTCTTTGATTATTAATTGATGTAGACGAAGGCTGCATTACATCAAATCCCTTGGAAGCTTATTAAAATTAGATATATGCCAGATTATTCTGTAGCAGGTTGAAAAGTAAGTGAACCATTGGATCCTGTTGTTCAAAAATAGCAAAGGAAATATATGAATCTGTTTGCTTGTTTTCAAGGTCCAGTGGCAGATGACATTGAAGGAACATTTTTTAAAAAGATATTCAAACCATTTCCTTAATGACTACCGTCTGATATGGTTTTTTAGTTACATGGATCAACGTGCTTTTAGAAACTATTAAAATATGGAAATAATTTTACTGGGTGCATTTCAAGCAGTTTCGTTTATCATCACATATTGTTTATTTCTGTTATTTATTTACAACATGGAGTTTTAGTTTAAACAACTAATAACTAAATAACTAATTCCCACAACACTGTCAAACTATCTACTAAGATAGTATTACTGTTATTCTTCTCATCTTTCCTATTACCTATCTCCTTATCTTCTTATGACTATAACTTTGTTGCTTGTATCTTATGGTTTGTATTGTTTTATTTAGTATCCTAGAATGATTTATGTTGATTGCTTATTTAGTATCCTATGACTATCACTAAATGTTGTATCTTATGATGAATGTATTTTTATGGTGACTATGATAATGATTTATCACTTGTTGCTTGTATGTACACTGAGACAAATTCCTTGTGTGTCCAGTCACACTTGGCCAATAAAGAATTCAATTTTGTTCTGTTCTATTCTATTTTATTCTACTCTATTCTACCCTACCCTACTCTATTTTGTTTTTAACTTCATTACAACTGATGTTAGAAGCATAATAGAATTCTAGCTTTCTGGTCATATACTAAATGAAAGGCAGCTGTCACAATGTAAGACTGTCCCCGTGTCCCTTCCCCATACCACTTTTACCATATTCCAATTTGCATAGATCTATGAGGGTTCAGCAAGCAATATTTACTGGCCTTGCAGGTTTTGTAGCAAGACTGTAAGAAATTAATTTGAATGCGGTCCAGAAATTGCAGCTTGGGCGGTGAGCGTATTGCCTTCTTGAGATCTCACTTTACATTGAAACAGCTGCACTAGTAGCCGGTTGCCTTCCAAGCCCAATTTAGAATTCTCGTAATGCGGTATAAAGTCTGATTTGACTTAAAAGCTAAGCTACTTAGAAAACCACCTACTCCTGTGCAATCTGTTCTGCGCCCTTAATTCGGCTGCTTTCATGGATCTTGCCCTCTTGGAGCATTGTCATTAGAAGAAAAACAAAACCCTCTCCATAATTTTTCTTTTAATGGGAGGGGAGAAGGGCTTAAAACATATTAATTCAGCCGGGTCTTTAATTAATTTTAGTTTTGAATTTTATATTTTTTAATGCTCTTAATGTTGGTTTTATGGATGTTTTTACTCTAAGCTGCCCAGAGCCATTAAAGAAGTAGGCAGCACATAAATCTTCTGGATAAATAAAAAATAATGCACATACAATTCTCTAAACAATCTGAAGTGCTGCATAAACAGAAAAATATTATTGGGCTCTTTGCAATATTCCTCCTTCTTTGTGATCAGTATCTGGCTAGCAAAGGCACATTAAAGGACTAAAACTTTAACTTTCTTTTCCATGAAAGACTTGCTAAACTCAAAGTTAGGCATCCTTCAGTTATTCTGAAACAAGGAAAAGGAGACTGATGAATGGCTTCAAATTCTTCTAATCAGAAAGGAAGGCTGTTGATAAAATAAAGAAATGAAATAATAATGATAAATAATTTTAAAAATTAAAGCTGGAATGAAACCACAAACAGGAAAGCAGTAATTTATCTTGAGATTGGCTTATGGAAGAAAATCTGTGGGATGTGTGTCGAATGTGGAAATGTGACCCTTGACTGAATTCATGTGCTGTGTGAGAATCTTGAGAAGATTCACAATGCAAAGCTTGAAAATTCCCTACAGCTTTGTTTGTCTGTGCCCCTGACCAGAATAGAAATGCTGGATTTGGAGATGTTCTTGGAAAAAAAAGAAAAAAAGAAGTGTCAGCATTAAGCAGTATGTCTGATGTCCTTTATCCAAATATAAACATAGAGACTGTGCAGCTCTCACTTAGGAGGGTTCTGTGAGCTAGGGACCATGTGTTGAGGGAGGGTAGTTGCCTTTGGGGAGAATGTCAAATGATGAAGAATTGACTAAATACAAATCAACAAGCGATGCCTTAACTTCTTTAGGTTCATCTGATAAATTTAAATTTCCCCCACATAACACTTTTGTTTGTTTAAGGGATGACATCTGATGCCCTCATCTTCTCTTGCAAATCAAGGTTCGGGCAGAGTGCTCCAGATGTACACTAGAAGATTGCTATCCTGAAGCACATCTTTCTCTCTAAGCCCATCTGTAACAATATTTAATGTCAACATGTCACTATCCATTATGGCAAAGATCTTTCTTTCATTCCTTTTCCTTCTTCCTTTCCCTCTTTCCCCTTCTCTCCTCCCCTCCCCTCCCCACCTCTCCCTGTCCCTCCCTGCTCCTGGAACTGGAACAATCAGGGATCCTGGGAAGATAAGATCATGTAAATCTCATATAACGTGCAATGCCATGCATCACTTTTTTCAGTGCTGTTGTAACTTCAAACAGTCATTAAATAAGAGGTTATAAGTCTAGGACTACCTGCATTGCATATGTCCAATTGGAATATGTCCAATTCCTTTTATTGCTATCTAAATTCATAATGCTTACTACCTCTGATAGAGGTGAATTTTACCAGTCCTGAATCAATAGAAGACATTGAATTCTGGCAGTGTGAGAGAAGGAAAAACATTTCTTTTTGTCCATGTTTTCTAAAACATGCTTGATTTACTTACCTGAAGCTTAAAAGCCTCTCCTAGGTAGGCGATTCCACTTCTGTAATCATTTTGACAGAAACAACATAACATCATGAAATAATTGAAAGTAAAAGTTTGGTGAAGGGCTTTTTGAAAGACTATATATACAATATATGTTTAAAACTTGTAATATCTCTCAAAGAAGCCCATAGGTGTAATACAAAGCCCTTACTTTTACAGGAGTTATCTATATTTATTTTCACCAATATTGGTTCTTGCATGCATTGGATTATTTGCTCTTTAATCATACTTGCACTTTGTTTGCCTCAAGTAAATTAACATCTCTATAGTTCTTCCATTCTTATAAAAATGGGAGCTATATAGACTTTTCAGTACCTCAACTACAGATGCCAATCTTAGAAAGAAGTTGCATATTTTTCCTGGAAGACCCACATTTTGCATTTCAGTTCTTTAAGAATTCTCAAGGGAATACCATCTGTACCCAGGAATGTATTCATTTTTAGTCGGGCAGGCATATAACTTTATTTATTATTACTTCTATTTGTCTCTGTTCATCTCATTCTCTCCAGAAAAAGCCAGCTGAAACATGGGCATCTGTTTTCTGCCCTCAGCAGTTATGATCAAAGCAAAAAAAAAAAGCCCCTCCTGTCTTCCTTTAGCACATATTCAATTGCCTAATAGACCTCTATGATCAGTTTGCCTATATTTAAAGGTGGTTTTTTTTACTGTCATTCATATTAATATTGCCATATCAGTGGTGGATTCCTACTGGTTCGGACTGGTTCTGCTGAACCAGTAGTGGTTTGCTGGCCTGGGTTGCGAGAACCAGCAGCGACCTAGGCGTGCCACACCTACCCAGACTGGTTCCCCGATCGGCACAGCATGGGTTTTGTTTTCATTTTTTAATGTTCTGTGCATGCACAGACCTATTTATGCAAAGCGTGTGACTGGCTTGTGTGTGAGCGAAGCAAGCCCTCATGTGCAAAATTGTGCATGCACTGAACCAACAGTAATGCCAGCAACAACCCACTCCTGTACCATATGCTCTTCCAAATATTCCTCCTCCTCCTCCTCTGTCTCCCTCCCCCTCCCATCTTTAATGGAATACCTGCATTACTTTTGCCTAAATGTATGTTCATATCATGCTTATCTAGCCAAAACTTGGATTTTATTTTATTTTATTTACTTTTAGTAACTTTTCTTGCTTTTTTCATTAATTTTTCTGGCATCCATTTGGACTCTGGCACAACTTTCCTAGTCTGGGATAGATATTTCCAGTAGTCTTTTGGTTCTAATCTAGCTCTGCACAATAGACATATGACTTGTCATGATGGTTACAAACTATAAGCAACATATTGTGATCTGGTTTGCTGTTATTGTTAACTTCCTGCAAGCTCCTGCATTATGCAGTATCAAGGAAAGAGCAAAAATATATCTATAGAAATAATGATGGACTGAAATAGCTTGATAGGTTAGAGGATGGCAATTTGGTTGCATTAATATTTATTGAGGGTGCAAAATCTTCACTTTATTGCTGAATAATTATGTCTAGAATTAAAACAAGCCGATTAAGTTTTTTTCTGTTTTTTCTGCTTATATAGTACTGCGTGCCCTTGTCTAAAAATAAATTCTGTAACATAGCATAAATGTCAAAGCAATTGTCATTTGTTGAAAAAAACCCTCAGAGTTTTCATTCACTGCAAATGTGAGTTCTTTCATGGAATATAATTTTGGGCATAATGGTATCTATGATGAATATGTAAGAATGGACACGTTCATATAGTCATTACATGAATATACTTTTCACAGACAATGACATGGCTTATGCTTGCCTTCTAAACTGCTGATTAAAAGGGAAATGATACTGTGACCCTTCCTGAGCAGATGTGGCCAAAATTGATATCTTTATCAAGAAGGAAACATGGGTTGTGGTGAAAAAGAGCATGCACAAAGGGTTAACTTTTCTTTAGAAAAGCTACTCAATCTAATAATTCTCAACATGTATCAATGGAAACTGAAATGCTACGTTCAACTACCTCCACCTTGTCAACTTTTTAGTCTTGTGATTTTTTTTTAACTTTTTACCTGTAAATTTTAATCATTTTCTTTAAAAAAAAAATGTTTTCAAGTGTGCTTTTAGTCATTTTTAAACTATTTTATTCTCTTGTTTGCAAGCCACACACTCACCCACATAAGAAGTATAGAAATTTGATAAGTAATAATAAAACTTAGCGGTACAAATTCAAGGTTAAAGAAATCAGATTTATTAGCTACATATTTATCAAATTTGCATAGCTGCCTAACTCATGAAAAGTCACTCTGGGCGGCGTATAACAATGCCTGTTGAGTTAAGCAAATCCTTGATTTTCTACCTAAACTGGGATTTGATTAAAAAAAAAGAAGATGAGTTGCGTTGTGTAATTTTTTTTATATGTGTGTTACGTTTTTGAGCTGATCAATAAATAAGTCAGGGAGACTAGTATAGATCTATTTCGAGCTATATATGTAACACACATATAAAAAAATAACACAACGGAACTCATGGCTTTCTGTCTAGATGGTCTCTGGTGATGAGCCGAAAGGCAGAAAAGGAGAGCAGTATGCTTCCTCCCTTAATTGGGGCTTAACAGGGTGTTGTGACACAAATATCTATCTATCTATCTATCTATCTATCTATCTATCTATCTATCTATCTATCTATCTATCTATCTATCTATCTATCTATCTATCTATCTATCTATCTATCTATCTATCTATCTATCTATCTATCTATCTATCAATCACTAAAACATAGTGGTCCATCAACCATTGTAGCACCTTTCCCGATATTTATTTCAGCATAACATTTTTGATCGGGATACCAAGAAATTCAGCTGCATAAGCTTAATTATATTATTTGAGAAAACTTCAGGTTCAGATTTGCTGATTTTCTCCCAATTAGTTCAGTCTGTTCACCATTTAGCCAGTGTCCTTCTCTCATTTCTTCTTTAATCTTCTCCATATCCATACCCCCTCTTCAACCAGGAGCTGCACCATAACTTAATAGGTAATAACCATCACTTGGCTTACACTCAGAAGCCCACTGGCAACCAATCTAACCTGCAGAGCAGACGTGTTAGGCAGGTGTACTGAGAGGCACCCATAACTTCCCATATTGATGTATTCTAGACCTGACTGTAGCTTCTGGATTTCTTCAAGGCTTATCCATTGTAGAAGACATTACAGCAATTCATTCATGTTGTGTGTTGCATAATTTATTTCTGTAATATTTTGGGAACAATAGTAATAAACTTACTATGCACTTTAACTTTACATCCCTTCTGCTACTTTTTCAACTATATCTTTTTACCGTCTGCAACCCTGATATATGTCCAAAATCCTTGATTATTTTGGTACAGTAGACATACCCAGATGCACATTTGAATACATGTGTGTGTGTGGGGGGGGGGAGGGAAAGTGATAGAAAGATTATATGGACAAGTTACTATTCCTTTATACATAGAAAGGAAAGTAAGTTTCATGTAATGGGTGAGGTATGAAGCTAGAAACTGTGAGTCCTAGTATTACCTTAGACACAAAGCCAGCTGGATTATCTTGGGCCAATCTCTCTTCCTCAGCTCTAGAAAGGAAGCAATGGCAAACCACTTCTGAAAAACCTTGCTAAGGAAACTGTAGGGTATTGTCAGACAGTTGCCAGAAGTCAAGATTCATTCTCTCTCTCTCTCTCTCTCTCTCTCCCTCCCTTCCCTCCCTCCCTCCCTCCCTCCCTCCCTCCCTCCCTCCCTCCCTCTCTCTCCCTCTCTCTCTCTCTCTCTCTCTCACACACACACACACAAGGGGCACACATATTCTTTATTTGGAACAAGTGAAGATTGTTAGTTTTCAAGTTACAGAACTGAATTGACCTTCACTACCAAGGCTGGTTACAATATGAGAAGCTCCAGCATTAAAAGTCTGGATTCTCTTAGTTTTAAATCCCAGGTTGCCACCTGCTGAAACCAAAATAGAATAACAGAGATGGAAGGAACCTTAGAGGTCTTCTAGTCCAACCTCTATAAATAAATTGACATTGAGTCTTATCAAAGTGCAAAGTTCCAGAAACAAATTATTACTAAAATTTGATAAAAGCAATTTAAAATGAAATTTGATACAATACAATTTAAAATGAAATTACAATAAAATACAGTCAAATATGAAATTGGAATAGAAATAAATGATAAATGGCTGTGTTAATCAAACCCCTAAAGGTTCTTAAAGGAGTAATCTAAGTGAAGTATAGTTTTCAGGTAATATCTAAAGTTAAAAGAATATCTATCAGGATTTTCAAGGCCAAGGAAAACAACATTTGTGGTATCCATTACAAGGATAATATGAAGACCTCAATTTCCTTACTTTGGGGTTCACTCTAGCATACAAAATGTTGGGGAAAATAATTTTACATCACTTTTACTATAATTTTATGTCTTCTAATATAGTTCTCCCTTGTTTTTGTTCAAACCAGCAGCATCATTTATTGTGTGACACAGCAAGAGAGTTTGTACTTTTGTTCACATATAAAATTACATAATTTGTCTTGGTGTTAAAAAGAAATAGGTGAGAACTGTAGTTCTTCTGTGATCTAATGGCTTCTAGTCGTGACAGTCAGATTTACTGTTATAAACTTTCTCATACAGCGGAAGCAACCTTAGTTGGAGGATTCACTAAATTACATCTTAGATTATGAAAAGTGCTTGTATAGCTCTTGTTACTCACCTTTAATATACCATAAATTATCAGTAACTGATACAGAAGGGGAGAGATAATAGGAAAGCTAAAATAAAAGAAGAAAAGACTGCCTCCATCCCCCCACCCCCAAGACAGGAAAATAATCCTAAAATTCTTTAAACTAGTCATGATTCTTTTACAGCTCTAATCACACTGTTCCTGTAATGATCAAAGGAAATAGCAGTGATAATTATCTATCCCAGGAGACTCTGAGTTCTAATCCTGCCCTAGGTATGAAAACCAACAGGGTTACTTTGAGCCAGTCACACTCTCACAGCCCAACCCACCTCACAGGATTGTTGTTGGGAAAATTGGAAGAAAAATTATATACAGTATGTTCACTGCCTTGAATTATTTATAAAATAATAACAGCAGGCTAAAGAAAATAATGTAATGTAATGTAATAATTTGTTTTAATAAATATAAAATATAACATGACATGACATAACATAACATAGCAATATGTTACATTAAACTATGCTAATTATGGTATATTATTATATTAGTTCTTATATTCTAGATCATTTTGCTGTTCATGGTTGAAACAGTTGAGAAAAATGCATCATTCATTCATACTTTATTTCAGGATATGTTTTGGGAGGAAAATGGTTAATGTTAACATAGATGAATGCTTAGCAAATATTTCAATTTTAATCTTAAATCTGCCATGTATGAAATGTTCTGAACACTGCTGTGTTTACCACCAATACTCAGATAAATAACTTAACTTAACTTTGACTTAAGAGATGTAAACGGCTGCAGTTCCTATCCTGCCATTTCTTTTATAATCAGTCTTATTTGTCATCTTCATTCTGACATTCTTTCCTACTTTATAAGACTTCATCCCATCATTAATTAGAAAATATTAGCTCCTGAAAATCATCCTTATCTCCTTGATATATATAAAAGGTAAAGGTTCCCTCTCACATATGTGCTAGTTGTACCCAACTCTAGGGAGTGGTGCTCATCTCCGTTTCTAAGCCAAAAAGTCAGAGTTGTCCGAAGGCATCTCTGTGGTCATGTGGCCGGCATGATTAAATGCCAAAGGGGCATGGAATGCTGTTACCTTCCCACCAAAGGTGGTTCCTATTTTTCTATTTGCATTTTTACATGCTTTCAAACTGCAAGGTTGGCAGAAGCTGGGACAAGTAACGGGAGCTCACTCCGATATGCGGCACTAGGGATTTGAACCACTGAACCACCAACCTTTCTGATCGACAAGCTCAGCATCTTAGCCACTGAGCCATCACGTTCCCAATTGATATATATATGGCTTCTCTGATTATTCTATAAAAAATCATCTTAATTCCTCATCTCTTTATCAACATTTCAAAACTATAGGACATGATATTGACTTTCAATGAACTAAATTGATCTCCAAGGCTGAACAGCTGAACAGGAGAATAATCAGAGAAGCCATCAAAATAGAGAAACAACCTAACAATATGAACAAACATGATGACACCTCCCGCCTACCAGACATCTGGAAACCAGCACTGACCAACCGACGAGCCCCACCCTCCATCCAAGCCGTTGAAATTCAAAATAAGGAGAAACATACAAATAAGACCAATCAGCATCAATCTACCAATCATGATACAGCTGCACAGCCAATCAACCCACTCACAACAACAGTCAGCACTCCACCCCCCACCCAAAATTTAAGGAAGGGCGACGCCTTTGTAACCGCAGACCGAAGCCTGAAGATGGCAAGTGAGATCTAGCCGAAACATTGCAAAAACAATTTCATACTTACACGGGAAAACACCCGAAGACAACAATACCAACATACATACATACATACATACATACATACATACATACATACATACGTTAGTTTTATGAGCTGATCAATAAATAAATCATATATATGTATATACACTATGTACCAAATTACTGCATATCTCCAGTGATGGGATTTAAATAATTTAGCAACCAGTTCACTTAGAGTCAGGCTGGCTGTCGTGGGAGGTGTGGCCCATCCCCTTCCTCCAGCTCTGGTGCACATGCGGGATGAACCTCCCACAACAGCAAACCTAACCCTTGGTGAACTGGTTGTTAAACCCCCCCCCCCCTGCTATCAAAGTGGATTCTGGGCGCTGTGCTGTGCTGCAATGGAGAAATGGGCGGCAGAGCAGCTCGTATGAGGGAATGAGAAGGTGTAGGGAGAAGAAAGAGAGAAAGTAGCCTTCTCCTTACCTCGCGCCAGCTGCTCTGTTGCCCATTTCTCCATTGCAGCGCAACGCAGCACCCAGGATCCACTTTGATAGTATGTGTGTGTGTGGGGGGGGGGGATGTAATTTAACAACTGGTTCACCTGAACCAGTATAAACTGGCTGAATCTCACCATTGCATATATCCCATTGGTAATTATTAATTCATTTTATGTTGGAATGTGAATCAGTCTGGACTTCTGCTGACTGCTTGCACTAGTCCTTGAAAATTTTTAGGGTTTTTTTTGGAAGAGGTTTGCCATTGCTTCCTTTCTAGAGCTGGGAAAAAGCACTGGCTCAAGGTCATCCAACTGGTTTCATGACTAGGGTGGGATTACAATTTACCATTTCCTGGTTTCTGGTCTGATTCCTTAACCACTTACACCAAACTGACTGTAATTTTAATTTTGGGACAAGTAAATTGGTTCTAACATCTGTGACTATGGAAGTATTACTGTGGCATTTTTGTAAGGGAAATTTGTGATTAATGGCAAGAAGTGCTCTTTAGTTCTATGTGAATATAGTTCAGTCCAAATGCTTTGAATTCTTATTAGGGTCAATGAATCTTGCATTGCAGGGGGAAAAAAATATTTCTAGGAATTGGTACAAAAGATTTATTTATTAATATAGCTGAATGTAATTTTTCTTAATAATAATATTCTTACAGGAAAGAAAAAGGATCTGTTAAACATCACAAATAATGTATCTACTTTAAATATCATTTTTTCCTGTTTTCTTTCTTAAGAATTTTGCATTGGAGATGATTAAAACTTATCTCTTCCAGGGCTTTCTGCATAGGTTAAGGGCCAAATTAAAAAAAAACAAGAAAGAAAGAAAGGACTTCAGCCTTCATGCTTGAAACCTTGGAGACATTTGTCTGTGTTATATATTTTCAGCTCCTTAGGGAATTTCACTTCCATTTCTTTCTCCCTCTGCAGATATGATAGGACATTTTTCTATGTATATCTGAGTGATACTGCTCAGAACTGCATCCATTCTGTCCACCTTCAACTTCACCTGAAGGGCAAAAATTCCTCTAAGACCTTGACACAATTCTGATAAATATATGAAATTATTGAAATTGCCATCTTGGAGGAAGACGATAGCAACCGCCTTTGTATTTGAGTCCATATTTCACCTAGTAGCAAGGAACATCGTAACTGCTGCTGTAACAGCAACAATAACAATAAAAACTCTCCAAAATGTATATAAACTAACCTTTGAACATCAGCCCTTGTAGCTGTGCTGTGTACCTTCCAAATGTAAGTCGAGGAAGCCTTTTTTCCCCCTATCCCATTCTCTTTCTACCTTGTACAGAACAGTGTTAAGCTTGTCATTGCTGACAGTAAGGTTCAGTGATCTGTCAACATTTACCCCTGATAAAGACAGCGAGAGAAATCCATGGCTCTAGAGAGTTCAGCAGAGACCAAACAGAATGTTTGCAAAAGAGCATTTTTATATGTTTTCTGTTGTGACAGCAACAGAAAATAGTTGGAGTGTGCCAGGAAAAAAAAAAAAGACAGTATAGTAAGTTAGGCTAGCATGACATGATGGATCTGGAGTATGACAAACAGAATTGGAAAAAAACATCCCTGGAGACCAACTATACCAGGTTTGCTGAATTGTATTTTGTGATTTCTTACTGTGCAACAGTGCTTTTTAATGTTAGACTGACTGAGCTTCAGAATATTTTTTAAATTGTACAAATCAAGATCCATGTAGCTTAACAATGAAAGATGTAAAAGGTTTAAGAGTTTGATGTATTGAAAGGCGTTCTGTACTCCCTCATGTAAGTATTAAATGTACACTTTGTCCAATGAATTTTAAATCCTTCTAGAAAGCAACATGCACTGTGGTGGTTTGGGTACTTGCTAGAAAAAGACTGCAGAGGCCCTAAGGACACTGATGCAAAAAATGCATTTGCTCCTAAGATTTCAAGCCTTGCAAGGCCTGGATTTAATCAGTATATTAAGACAACTATAAAGCACAGCTCAGGACCAATTTGTACACAATGGAATTGTATAAGTATCTATGTGGTAAAAACTATTTCTACCCTGTCCATTGTCCTGAATTAATCTGATATTTTTGCAGCTCATAAATTCCATTGGTTTTTCTGATTAAAATATAAAATTGCAGTGTATTTCTCATCCAAGCCAGTGGAAAAATGATACATTGCCTGAGGCAAAAGCTAGGGGAATATTGGTGATGTAGAGTACTAGATTGAAGTCAATAGGAATTTCATTTGATTGACACAATCATAAAGCTGATTATTTGTCAGCACAAGGAATCAACAGCCAATGACTTAATAGCCAGCCATCAACAGCCCAATCTACAACTTAAAAGCTACACACAACAGTCACCATATAAACATCACACACAAAACAGTCCAAAACACACAGAAAAGTTCCCTGAGGATAGGCTCCAGCATGACTTTGAAAGTCCAGAAAACAAAATTTCTGTTTCCTGTGATCCTACAACATTATCCTGGGACATGTATACTCCTTTCATCCCTAAGTCAACTCACAATCATTCTCAATTTGTTTTGAGCATGTATTAAATCCTGTTGCCTCAAAATCCTAGCTTGTAGCACTTGTGGGGGTTATGAATCTAATATTTTATCCAAGGGAAAAATATTGCTGTGAAATATCTATTTCAGATCATTCCTTTAAATTGATATGGAGTTGATGTATTCTCTTCTCTATGTCAAATTTCAGCTGATTTTAAATTGATAATTTGGGTAGAGGTTTGGACTTGTAGATTCAAATAATTGATCAATGAATTATCTGTACAGGTTTCCTGGAACATGCTTTCCTGGGGGCTTTCTGCCTGAAACATTTGGATTCCTTACACAATATATAGTTGGCTGCAGAGCTCAGTCAGAGACTTATTAGAAGCTTAACATTGCTCTCTCTTCCACGACCATCACAGTTGAAATCTAAAAAGGTCACCCAAGACATTGTAAGTAATTCTGCAGGAGGAGGGATATCCTAGTGTTGCTGCCAATTGATTTGACTCATACTATCGGTCATGGTGTTGACAATCATAAAGCTGATTATTTGTCAGGCCTGTAATGCTTCCAGGCACTGCTTTGTGACATTGATAAGGGGTGTGTAACTAACTAAGGGCCTCGAAGGTGTGCACGCTTTATGTAGTGAAACAAATACTTTGGCTTAAATATTACCCAAAAAAGGATCGCATTCCTATATTCCACTATTTGATTGGTCTGCATTGCTATTAGATTGTTCTATATATGTACACACTTGGTTCTGCTTGTAATCTGGTTCTCCAGAACTTTGCAGCAATAAAAAATGGTAGCACCACAGTGAAACACAATGAACATACAACACTTACAGCAAAGCTGGCTGGAGAATTCTAGGAGCTGAAGTCCTTCAGACTTAAAGTTGCAAAGGTTGGGGACCCCTGACTTACATAATATGCCATTGTGGTGAGAAAAGAAAAGGGAGAATATTGCATAGAGTGACAGCGTATCTTTCGTCAATTTATCACTAGCTCATCCAATAACAGCGTTCTGAGAGAGAGAAAGATTGATGGAGGGATTCTTAACCTGAATTTTTGTGCCATGTCATACATAGCACCTTCTTTCCATCATTCCCCCACCGTGAACTGGTTTGTTAAGAGCTAACTAATTTGTGCAAGAAACTTTTTTTTAAATAGAAAAATCCTATAACTCCTTTATTCTTCAGAACCAAATCTTGGCAATTAACCTAACAATTCTGTAAAGGAAATTATTATTTTTTAGGGGGGAAACTCCTTGTTCTTTCCCTTAAAACTAGCAAGTCTTTCTGAAATATCCCAATTTGGACAGAATTTGCTTAAATGGGTTTAAAACCTAGTGAAGATCAGCATCTTTTTTTTTATATTGAAAAAGTTTTATTGGTTTTACATTTTTCTAAAGGGTAGAGTAAGGGATACAAAGAAATTTTGAGAGCATACACGTCAGAGTCGTCGGCCCTTCCGAGACCTCAAAATACACAATAAAAAGATAACAAAAAAAAACATTTTTCATAACACTACAAGGTAAAAGCAAGTACATATACCTAAATTCTCAGTTCCATGCTGTCAGACATTTACAAAAAATCCAGATACAAATGTTATGCAAGATTGTTCAAAAAAATCAAGGCAAAGTTATATTTTCGATCTAAGTCTCATGGCTATTGTATCTTCTTTTTCTCCTCCCTGGCCCCCAGCGGGCAGGGCCGTGGCCCCCTCCGTCCCCCCTGGATCTTCCCCCAGGGCAGAGGAATGTTTTTTAAGAAAGGCTTCCGCCTCAGCAACTGTTTTAATCCTCACTCTTCCTCCTTCCCAGAACACCAGCATCCCTTCGGGTGTCACCCACTTGAACCAAATCCCATGATCAAACAATGTTTTAGACAAGAAGGAAAATTTCCTCCTTGCTTCTCGAATCTTTCTAGGAATCTGCTTCAAGATAGTGACCGTTTTGTGTTGGTAAATTAAAGGGTTCTCTCTCTGCGCCCTCAGGATTTCCTCTCTGGTTGACCTTCTAACAAATTTCACATGTATCTCTCTAGGCACTTCATTTATCCTGGCATATGCTGAGTTAATTCTATAGGCTAGGTCAATGTCCCCCCTGATCTCATCTTTAGGTTTTTGTAAATAGTCTGCTAAAATTGTGCTCATAAGATCAGGGAGGCATTCACCAGATTCCTCAAGAACGTTCTGAAATCTCAAAAAATATGTCATTCTTTCCATATCAATCCTAGACACATGCCCATCTATTTCCCCAACCTCTTTAGTAACATTTTTAATCTCTCCCTTAACCCCCACCAACCCCCCTTCCAATTCTTCAGTCTTCTGTGTGTTTTCCAGCACCTGCTTCCTTGTGTCCAATAGCTCCTTCTTGAAATTGATGTTTTCAGCCCTCTGGGCCTGAATTTCGTTTACCAAAGTTTGTATAACAGTTTCAAGAGAAGCCATTCGTTGTTCTAAACTTGCCAGTGCTATTTCTTGAGCCATGATTAACTGTTAAAGTCAGTGCCAGCCAAAATGGCGTTTTCAGGGTGGGGTTGGTAAGACTAACCGGGAGCCAAAAGTTCAGATCAAGGTTGAGACGTTGTAAAATTCAGGAACCAAGAGAGAGACAATTTTCCAGCTCAATAGTTATAATAACGAAGGTAATCCAGAAAGGAATCACAAATCCAACAAGAAAAAAATTCTTCATTAATATCCAGAGAGAGTCCCACTTGTAAAGAGACGCTGGGAATTTTCCATAGTTAAAATAGTCAGGCAGGGACAAAGAAAAGCCACTTTCCACCGCCCATCTCAGAGCCCAGAGGAGAGAGTAGAAAAATAATATTTTTTTTTTAACCAGCCAGACCTAGAAACAATGTTGCAAGTAGCCGCATACCACTTTCCCTTGTTAGAGACAGTCCGGATTTAAGATTTCCGCTTTCTCTTCCAGAGAAGCCATTTTAAAGTGCTGCTTAAGTCCGAGGGGGGTTTTTTGGAAACAAACACCCCCCTCCCAGTCCGTTCAGCCTGGCTGGCAGCAAGGAAAAAAAGTCTTTTTAAAACTCACTCTCCCTCGCAGCTGGAGCCTCGGCGAGCCTTCCGATCTCTTCCGCTCAGCCCTCTACATTGAAGTGAATGGCGCCGACAGCCGTTGGCGAAGGGAGAACCCCCTGCAGCATGTTCTCCTTCACCTAAGCCGCGGCAAAAGGGTCGCCTCCCCCACCGCCGTGAGGGGGGGCGTCCCTGCCGAGCCGGCCCTACGGGAGACCCCCCAAAAAGGGGCGTCTCGCCCCCGTGGGGGGGCAGAAAAAGCAACAAAACGGCGAGCGAGCGCTAGGCTCGCTCGTCACCGCAGGAGCCGGAACCGGAAGATCGTGAAGATCAGCATCTTAAGCATGTAATATGGAAGTACCTCCAAAAAGAAAGAAAGAATACAACTCTGTTTCTCTGATTTTCATTTCCAGTTTTCCCACTAAATTTGATCGGACTGTACTAAAACTTAGCCGGCTATCTGAAACCAGCCCTCAAAAATGTAGAAACAAGCATGAAAACCAGCTGGGTGATGTTGGGCCATTCAGTCTCTCTCAGCCCAACCCACTTCACAGAGTTGATGATAGAAAAACAGGAGGAGGAAATGTTCGGTATGCTGCATTGAATTTTTTTGAAAATAAAGAAGGCATATTCATCTAACAATACTAAAACACCATTTTATTGTACAGAAGGATAATATATTTTGAAAGTAAAAATAATGCAATGAAGATTTGCATGTTCATATTCATCCATTAACTCTGATTTTACAAAAAGGCTTCATTCAAAAAATGGTACTGATTATTTTGGATGCAGTTGTAATTGGTATTAGTAGCATCAGGCCCACGCCAGTCCAAGTGCTGAAGTCATGCCTCTTTGTTGCTGCTGCCATCGATGGCAGTTCTTTTGGGGAAAAGAAAACTTTGGAGAGTTGGGCCCTGGTGGCTACGTAGAAGATGTACAGTTCAAGAATGACAACCTGCAGTAATTTCCACCATTTGTAGGCCCAGCCTAACGTTCTGCTTTTAAAACATAAAGCTAAATAGCTTGAGACCACAGTACCTGAAGAAATATTACCTCCATATTTATGAATTTCTTCATCTTCTGAAGCCTTTGACTGTGTATCTGCAGGTGTAAAATGCTACCGGGCAAATAGGTAGTAAAAAAAATGCTTTAAAAAGTTTTTTAAAAGGTTCCTACAATCAGCTGTGCCACACGATCGTTGGAACCTTTTTTTAAAAATCATTTTTTACTACCCATTCGCCCGAACTGGTATTAAAAGTGCTAAAAATTGATCTGTAGCACAGCGGATTGTCACAGCTGATCATGTGTGAGATTGTGTGTGAGTCAGTTGTGTAGGTTTTGTGTAAAGTGTGATAGTTTGTTTTTGAGCTCTCTGACTCTGTGAGGTTCCTGCTTGTTGCACCAAGCCACTCCCATCCGGTCACATGACCATGAAGCCATGCCCACCCAGTCACACGCCCACCCAGCCATGGCCACAGAACTGGTAGGGAAAAATTTATGAATGTCACCACTAGGTATCTGTGATGGAATATGCAGGTGAAATGGGAGGAGGAGTTAAGCGTCTGGCTAGCCTGAAATCATTGAAGGGGAAGAAGCAACAGAAAGTGGATCCTCCCCACCCAGCCCCAACCTTGGATGGCTTATCTGGTTGCTTCGTAGAGAGTGGAGTTAACTTGGTGAGATTCTTGTAAAAGCTGAGTAGCAATAAACACACTGTTCTGATCAACTCTCCGCATCATTCTGGTTCCTTGCACCTGACAGTATCTGATGAAACATAATGTAATAAGTGGCTTGAGGTTAGGGTGTCTTTTCAATGATGTCACCTTGATTATTTTGGGGTCTACAAAAATCCAAACAAACATTGGATAACAGCAACTGTAGAGTTTTCTAATTTGTTTTGCTATCTAACCTGTCACAATCAGATATTTTTCAGTCCGGTTCTGGTAGCTTTAGCTTCTTTACTTTTCACCTGTCTTGTACCTTTTGTGTCATCAAGGGACTATTTTCCCAGACACTTTACTTTCTTAAGCTGTGATACTATATATGCTTGTTTGGGGATCTTATTGAATTTAGTGACACTAATTTATGAGCAAAAGGTTGGCGCTATTAGGTTTTAATGCTAGTGACAGCTACAAATTTTATATCTCTATTAAAAAAATAGTTATAGTATAGATATAAACTTTATTTTCACTTGATGCATGCATCATGCTTTTAATTCAATCATGTATGTATGTATGTATGTATGTATGTATGTATGTATGTATGTATGTATGTATGTATGTATGTATGTATGTATGTTAGGTTTTTGAGCTGATCAATAAATACATCAGGGAGACTAGTATAGATCTATTTCGAGCTTTTTAGCTCTCATCAGCTAGCCATACCCTTACTGGGATTTGATCCGGGGCTGTATTACATAAGTATATACACAAGTATATACTTATCCTCCTGTCTCAGCTGATCAAGAAGAGAACCTGGTGGCATAATGGCTAAGGTTTCTGCCTAATATGTAATACAGCCCTGGTTCAAATCCCAGTAAGGGTATGGCTAGCTGATGAGAGCTACAAAGCTTGAAATAGATCTATCCTAGTCTCCCTGATTTATTTATTGATCAGCTCAAAAACCTAACACACATATTAAAAAAGTACACAACAGAACTCATAGCTTTTTGTCCAGATGGTCTCTGGTGATGAGCCGAAAGGCAGAAAAGGAAAGCAGTATGCTTCCTCCCTTAATTGGGGCTTAACAGGGTGTTGTGACACAAGTATATACTTATCCTCCTGTCTCAGCTGATCAGGAAGAGAACCTGGTGGCATAATGGCTAAGGTTTCTGCCTAATATGTAATACAGCCCCGGTTCAAATCCCAGTAAGGGTATGGCTAGCTGATGAGAGCTAAAAAGCTCAAAATAGATCTATACTAGTCTCCCTGTATTATATTTATCTATCAGCACAAATGCACACAAAATGGTTTCCTGCCTGGAAGGCTCCTAGGTTGGAGCTGAAAGGCAAAATGGGTAGCAGTATGCTCCCTTCCTCCCATATTTGGGCATACCAGGTGCTCTGACATAAACACTGACTTATTTCCCTGGCTCAGCTGATAAGGGAGTAGAGCTCATGGCTTAATGGTTAAGGCAATTGCCTGACATATAAATAGCCTGAGTTCGAATCCCAGTAAGGGTATGGCTAGCTAATGAGAGCTAAATAGCTCAAAATAGATCTATCCTAGTCTCCCTGTATTTTATTTATCTATCAGCACAAATGCATATATATATGCATACACACACACACAGTTTGTATACTGATTTACTGTAAAGTGCCTCCCATCACTTAAGGTTGGAATTCAACTTTTGTTTATGCACACATGGGTGTTATAAGCTATCTAGAGAAGAGAATCCCTGGATTTGCAGTAACATTTGTTGCTCCTATTTTTGTTTTCTGTTCCTAAAATTACTCTATTGTCTCCAACAGTATGCGTTCTGGAAACCAAATGATCAGTGAGAAATTTGCAGACAAAATAATGTTGGATCAGCCAAAATTTAGGATCAGTTCAAGTCACTTTCATTCTTCCATAGCAATTTTTACTTTTACTTACTACTAACATCAATGTAACCTACGCTATTCAAAAAAAATTATAGTCATGTTGCTTTTGACTTACAGTTAAGTGTTAACTGTAGTTAGGAGGATATTCTATCCTGACAATTTACTTGATGAAGGACTTACCTTTGCATAAGTTACTAAAAATGATGTATCTCAAAAATCCCAGTTTTTTTAAAATTTAAATTTATCATTAAAAAATAAATCTTGAAGATTATGATTATGCCATCATGATGCAGTACACACAGGGAGGGAGGGAGAGAGAAAGAGGAGAGGGAGAGGGAGGGAGGGAGGGAGAGAGAGAGAGAGAGAGAGAGAGAGAGAGATTAGCTTGCCCAAATATGTTGTAATTAAATACCCGATTTTTAGAGATACCTAAACTGTATTCTCTCCAGCAGCTATATCAGAACCTACAAGCTATTTTATTCAGACTTTGTTTTCTTTCCTTATTTTAAATCCTAAATGTATTTGTCTATCCTACATGAACAGATAAATTTGGATTGCTTTAGGTTTGGTTTTTTTTGAGGATATAGTTTCTTATGCTCTTGAATAGTGATCAAAGAAATATAACAGTATCATCCATATAGGACATGTGGTTGATTTTATCATAATCTTGAGATTACTGTTGATTTGAAATTTTGACACACTTTTGTGTCTTCTCATGCTTTGCTCTTGTGAATTCTTTTCTTCAGTTGGAAAATCAAAAAATGAATGCCCAGCCAGGGATACCTAATTATATATACTCTGGGGCCCAATATATGGTTATGTACCATTGCATATTTACTGGTAATATAGATCAAGATTTATCTATCAGATATATGTCTATTATTAATTGAACTAAGAATTCATATTATTTTTAATCAACTCATATACGAAGTTCTCACAACATGCTTAATTAGATAATTTAAATGTGTGATCCTATAAACCTGGTCATTTCTGAGTCAGGATTGCACTTCAAATAAACCCACTGAATCTTGGTTAGGTCCTGTCATGCTAAATAGATATAGAGATAAGTGGCATAGATGATATAGATAGCAACAATGGGTGGGATATAAATTTAATAAATAAAATGTGGATGAAAATACTTCTTTACCCTTTTAGTCTCAAGACATAGAGATTGGAAACTGGAATAGCCAATTGGAAAAACTGATACACTCTTTTTACTTGCATTAAAGAAATATTCCTGCAGCCCCATAATTGTGCAGAGAGTCAGAAGATAGAAAGGCAGTAGAAGGAATTATATGATGGTTGTGTGTATGTGTGCAGGTGTAGATCTACACACAGATTGGTTGGCCATTTAACCAGACTGGGCCACAGCAACGCGTGGCCGGGTATAGCTAGTTTTAAATAATTGTACTATGCCATAAGATTATTATAAGATTAGCAATCATTATCTATGAAATCTTGTTCTTGATTCCTCAGCAGTGCTCCAATTGAAGGGAATTTGAATGAGGTGGATCTCATTACGAACATAAAATAGATATGGCTTGAATAATTATTATATTTATTTCCCATATATAACCATTTTATTTCTTATGCTGTCTATCCAAATCTTATAAAATAAATTGTTCTAATCCATTCTTTGAAAAAAAAAAAGCAGCAATGAATTTGTTTTTTTCTGAAGCAAAGTAGCTGTATATATTCATAAAAAATTGTTAACTGAGTTATTTATACAAAGAAGTGATGCTCCCTTACCTTAGATTTCATTTACATACTTCATTTGCTTTCTGACAAGTTCTTCTCTTTCCTCGTTTATTTATGGGCCAAAAACACGTCTTTTCAGATAAGTCACCAAACCTTTAATGTATTGTATATTTTAAAAGTACATAAAATGCTTTCGCTGGATTTTCCCCTGCCACACAAGCATTTGTTAAAGGTGATGCTCCATCAAGATTAGATGTATTTTACTGCTGATCATGGCATAATGGCATTGTATTTCTTAAATATTATGAACAAATATATATGTTCTATTTTAAAGTCTAAATCTGACATTTACACTGAATTATCAAGCATTAAAAAAGAAACTTTATCACCAGAAAGTTAAAAATGTTGGCAGGCTGTCTTTTATAAATATAGACAGTGGGGCCCACTCCCTGAGAAGGAATGTGACCAATTTATTTTAAATGTGCAAAAGATGTCAACAGCCTAACTATGCTTCTGTCCAAACGTGGAGAACAATCAAAGTTTCCAATAGGTAGTTCTTAGGCCTGTGATTTATGTCATTTGTCATTGAAGGAAAAAGAATCCGGATGTTGATATAATAGGGTCAAGCAGTGGAAATACCAGCTTAACTCTTGCTTTCCTTTAGCAGGTCCTAGCAGGCATGAATATGAATTTAATTTGCATAACCCATCATTAAACCAGGGAATGTGAGATAAACAGGACATACAATCTACTTTATTTCCTCAAATTGTTCATTATTATGAAAAATTACTTTAGCTATTATTCTGGTCCATATGTAAAAGCTAAGAAGAATTTATGTTTAAGTATATGAAGTAAAAGATAATATTTTCACGGATAGACATGTCTTGCTTGACTTGGAAATGCTACAGTTTCTAGTATTTGTGTGCAGCATTCGCAGACTGAGAATGAATGTAGTCTAGGATCAAGAGGGATACAGATTCTGAACTTATTCAAATTGGTCCTATCAGTTTTAAATTAGGGAGTTATCAGACCCAATAACATCTAAATGGCAACCAATCTATGATTAGGTAGGATAGATGTAGCCTTTTAATAGCAATCTGGCAAACTATTATATCTATTTGAACTCAGTCTTACATTTTTGCCTATAAAATCAAAACAAAATTTATACTGCCCTTCAAATTATTTCAGAAGGATGCATTAAATATTATAAACAAATCCCAATTTTTGACCAAGGCAAATATATGAATAAGGATTGATTGATTGAAGGTTGACTTGGCCACCTATCCTTTCAAGGTCGGTAAAATGACCCAGATTGTTGGGGGTGGTATGCTCACATTTGTAAACTGCTCAAAGAGAGTTATAAAGCACTATATAAGTCTTAGTGCTATTGTTATTGCAATTATTTGGTTCATATAAAGACCAATGTTTGAAACAATACTTCCCCTCTCAAGATTATGATATTAGAAATAGGGGCCAGTGTAAATAGATAACAAATCCTCTTTTGATGGTATCTAAGATTCAAAGCAGTGAAGATTTTATTTATTCAAACTCCAGTTGCCGCAACCAAAATTCTGGTCTCTGTTGTGGTCATAACTCAAGAACTACCCATAATATTAATGATTTCTTGGATAGTCCCATCAACCCTTGAGAATCAATATAAAACACTTTGGAGAACTCTAGTTTAAGGACAGAAGTTCTGATGAAATAGATTTTTAAAAAAGAACATTCGAATTTACTTTTTCTCATGCCTGCATTAGGAATTGGAACAATCTAAGCTACACTTTAACAAAACGTTTTGCAAGTTTAAATTCCATTTCTAATAATATAACTGCTGTAGGGTTCTTCATTTCAAAATACAACAGTAGTGGAATAGATTTCCTTTAAAAAGTAAATGCACTTGACAGAAGGGAAGAAATAGGTGATGAAAATTAAGATAGAACAGATGGATCCGATAGGTAGAACTAGAGAGAACAGATGGATCCAGTTTTTATAGTCCATTTTACCTTCCTTTCTCTTTGCTAGATGTGGCTATCAAAGGTATTCATTTTGCTGCCTTGTGGCTGCGGCACAATAGGTGCTTATTCGTAATGCTATCAGCTTAAAGTTTTCAGAATATGCTTTCCTATCGAAAGGTTGTGGGTAATTATAAATGTTCTGTACCTGAGAAGTTAACATTTGTCAATATTTAAAATATTCCTGTATCGTTTAAAAACAACTTTCTAGACTGAACTGAAGCTCAGCGCTCCCCTGAGGGTGCTATCTTCGTATTTATTCAACATCACTGCAATGATAGTTCTGTGCGGTTACAGTGCTTAACGCTTTTCCTTAAAAAAGGAATCACCAATTCTGGTTAGTAGCAAACTTTGTCTTCCCTACTAATATATAGATTTTCAATGGTACAGGTAGTTCTCTATTTTCAACCTTTTGTTTAGTGACTGTTGAATTTACAATAGCATTTAAAAAAGTGACTTGGAATCAGTCCTCGCACTTGAAATTGTTGTAGCAGCCCACGGACCCATAACTAAACTTTGGCCACTTGTAGCAACCAACTTGTATTCACTTGCAGCATTGCAAATAAGTGTTGTTGTTTTTTACTAGGGCAACCTGGTCTACCCAACTATGGGACGGAGCATACTGCTTCCACATCTACCTAATACGCAAGTAGCCCGAGTTCAAATCCCAGAAGGGTATGGCTCGTTGGTGAGAGTTAAAAAGCTTGAAATAGATCTATACTAGTCTCCCTTTATTTCTTTGTCGGTAAAAGATAAATTTAGCAACTTTAGCAACTAAATTTTGCAACTTTTTTTAATTGGCTTCCAACAAGCAAAATCAATAGGTAGCTGGATTTGCTTAATGACCATGCAATTCACTTAACAACAACAGCAATTTGCTTAACAACCATGCTTAAAATTGAGCATGACTCACTTATCAACCATTTTGCTGAGCAACATAAATTCTGGTCTCAGTTTTGGTCATAAGTTGAGGTCTGCCTGGATGTAAGTTGATGCTGGGTAGAGAAATGCTATCAATTTCTTTTCCTACCAGTTTTACTCCATTTGTTTTGTAAAATATTTCACAAGAGGAGAGAAATTAGAAGACATTTTGTAGAAGTTCTTATGGATTACTTGGTGTTCTTGTACTTAATTTCTTAGAAGGGAGTAAAGGGGCATGGATATGAATGTCCTGTATTTGATGTTTCACTGAATTTCCTTGTGGGAAAATTTCTCCTTCTCCTCGTATAAATTTTAAGAAGCCCACCCTATTGGGCTAGAGTTATGAAAGGACATTTATTTCCAAATCATCAAAGAATCTCAATATTATATATATATATGAGGGGGCATTTTGGAACTCATCTTGTTTAAATCATAAGCTATACTAGTAGGCAAACTGCAAATGTGCACTTTACATGAATAGATAACACGCAAAGCATATGAACACGTAACATGTAGAGATAAAATAGATTTTCATGCCATGTTTTATTATACTCTTTCATTCTAATTAAGCTGTACTGGATATGAGAAATTCAAACTGTTGCTAACTTAGGTATTTACTTTTACTTTGTAAACTACAACCTTACTGCAAAAATAACTTCTACATTTTGAAAAGGAATGTATTTATTTTTACCTTGTGAGAAAATACAACAGATCTTTTAAGAACATTTTAAAACAATCCCTTTGTAATAAAATCAAGCTGCAACAATTCTAAGTACTTCTAGAACCCATAAACTCTTGTTATGGCTATGATTACTTTCCATAATTTAATGCTAACCTCTGATATACTGCCTTTGTATGCAAAAGTGTTCCTTGGCTCTAATAAATATCCTTTTATAATGCATATTCTTTGAGATTCTATTTCTCTCTTAGCTTTGGGAATTATTCTTTTACTTTAATTTTTATTATGAACGCTCTTCTTTTCAGTGCTGAAATTCTAAAATAAAGTCTCAGACTGGTCCATGATACTTTAGCTGTATTTAATGTATGGTGAACTATACACTGAAGTTTCCAAAGACACAAAAGAAAAGAAAAATACATCCCTTTTCAAAATGTAGAAGTTATTTTTGCAGTAACGTATGTCATGATTTTTAAACATTCAGGCCTTTAAACTTTTTTTATAGTGTATGTTCTTGCCAATCTCAGCACACAGTACTACAAAGTAAAATATTTGGCAGTGGATTCATATTAACAGATGGAACAAGAAATTAACACGTTTTTGCTTCGCTAATTCACAGTTCTTTTAATACGCTAATTCTAAATCACCTGTTCTGACTTTGACAGGCTACAGACACCTGTTTTGGGGTAATATTCCACTGCTAATTATTACATGAGAAATTCAGTTTCCAACAAAAGGCTTTCTGTGTGAAATTGCCACAGCTAACAAACCGGTATTACTAACTTTATGTAAAAATAGCTCACCATGTAATCTTAAATGTGCTTAACCTTACTTAAAGAACCATGAGGAGAGAATTTACACAGTGTGGGCAGCTCTCTGGTTAGAGGGCTATTGAACAGAATGTCCTTGTTGGCGGGTCTTTAAATAATGAACAAGAAATCCAGTTGGATTCACCAGCTGAGTCAGTATTTTCTTTGTGGTCTCAAGCATCCTAATAATGCAGTACTGCACTTTGAAATTTGGGGCAAAGAATTAACCCTCCTCTGGTTTGTTTGTTTTTTTAATCATTCCGCTGAGATCGATTGAGATATTGTGTATGTGTGTGTGAGAGAGCAAGAGAGCGCTGGTGTTCCTTGCAGAAAATAAATAAATAAATAGCACAAAAGGAGCAACATATTCCCTAAATAATGACCACTCTGCAGCATAAAAGAGTTAGTTGTCACCTTGATCTTACTTACATGGTGCCGCGCCACTTTCAAGGGAGCTGAACTGCAAATTGTGGTGTTAAAGGACTGTCACGGCAACTGACAGGAAAATAATTCTATCATCTATCATTGTGAGAGTGTTGGCTTCATGCTTACTGTCTCTCGCCTCAGGAAAATACTTATTTTGCTACCCCCTACACACACATACACAGTCATTTCTGTAAATAATATTTACTTCATTTTTGGTTATTTTAAGGAGGACAGTACATCTCAAAGTTCAAAATCAACTTTTTGGGCTTTGTCCACTATAGACAAGTTTGGTCTAATTGAGAAGAAGCCGAAAGAGTTGAAGTTGAGAAAGCCCAGAATTCATATGAGGATTTCATGCAGAAGGAAAATATTTTTTTTAATTGAATGAATGTCAACCCAAAGAAAGACTTCCTAAAAAACTAACAATTTAAACTGGGTCCAGCAAAGGACTGGCAGCCAATTCATAGGTCTGAGTACAGCTCTACGGTGTTTAAGATATTCAGCTTTCGTTAATAATAGTGTAGCCAATTTTTCATTACAACACCATATGCAAAAGCAGCCCCATTAAAAATGCATCAAAGTAGACTAGGCTAGATGCTATTGAGGTTGGATACTTCTGGAAGAATGGTGTCCTCTAAGGAAAAGGTAACAGCTGGTTTGTTAGCCAAATTTAATAAAAATACAATTGGAACTACAGAAATCACTTGACAATGTAATGTTATAACGTAGATTTTCAATTCAAAAGGTGATTTGTTGTGGGATTAAAATTATAAAAGATCTCAGGGATATCATCTTGAGCGCCCTCCCCCCAAAAGGTGGATATAAATATATCATTGTTGTTATTTATCAGCATGTAATCTTGCATTAAAATCTGCTCCTTTAGAGTAGCATGTTCTGATTTAGACCAGGTTAAAAGCTAAAAACTAAGGGACGTGGTGGCTCAGTGGCTAAGATGCTGAGCTAGTTGATTAGAAAGGTTGGCAGATCGGCAGTTCGAATACCTAGCACCATGTAACTGAGTGAGTTCCCATTACTTGCCCCAGCTTTTGCCAACCTAGCAGTTCGAAAGCATGTAAAAAATGCAAATAGAAAAATCGGAACCACCTTTGATGGGAAGATAACAGCCTTTCATGCACCTTCAGCATTTAGTCATGCCGGTCACATAACCACAGAAATGTCTTCAGACAGCGCTGGCTCTTTGGCTTTGAAATGGAAATGAGGACTGTCGCCTAGAGTCGTGAATGTGCGAGGGGAACCTTTACCTTTACCTTAAAAGCTATTTGTCAAGAAACTACAGACCAAAAGTACCTTTACTTCTCCAGGCTGTGTCTGCTTGTTTCCTCTCACCTCGTTTGTTGCTACAATTGAACATACAGGTAGTCCTCTGTTCATGACCACAGGTGGGATTGGAACTTCTTTCACCAAAAGATGCAGTCATTAAGGGAGGTGTCGCATGTTGGTGCCCAATTAAATGAATCTGGCTTTGCTTAGCAGAAGCTGGCTGGGAAGGTTGCAACTCTCATAGACACATGGTAGTTGCCCAATGCCTGAATTGCCATCTCCTAACTGCAGGGAAATTACAATGTTCTAACTATGAGGACTGATCATAAGCCACTTTTTTTCAGTACCATTGTAACTTTGAACAGTTGCTAAATGAATGGCCGTAATCTGAGAACTATCTATTTACTCAGAGTAAACCTTTCAATAAGTAACATTTCCCAGAATTTCCATACATAATATTCACATAAATTTTTTTAAAAACCGGAATCCTTTAACATCTCAAAGAAACAGTGTCAAGAGTTCAAAGTATTCCATCAGACTCAGCTTGGAAAGAAAAAGCTATCAGCAAGTGTTGCTTAGAAATAATGGCATTAAAAAGCATTAGGAGATCGAAGAGCATCAATAAGGTCACAGTTCTGCTACCCTTCTAGAAGAACTGAATGTGACCAATGTTGAAATCTAGTTGCAAACAATCTATTCTTCAATGCAAAATGTACAAGAGGGAGACTTATCAAAGAGAGATCCAACCAGTAATGGTATCCTATTATCTTCACTACCAGTTCGGTAATGGGAATGTGCACGTCTGGGTGCAGACCATTGATGATGTTTGGGTGGGTGGGAGGAGCCTTGCACTGTTTGCCTGAACCGGCGTGAACTGGCAGCATACTACCTCTGGAACCAACCTACAATTAAGGATAAATTTCCTGACTGTGAGAACAATTAACCAGTGGGAATTGCTTGCCTTCAGAATCTGGGGGAGTTCCATCACTGGAGATTTTTAAGAAGAGATTAGATAGCCATTTGTCTCGTATGGTATAGCTCTCCAGTTTGGGCAGGAGGTTGAAGACTTCCAACTCTGTTATTCTGTAGTCAGATTGAGAATTATTAGCTCCATTTGACCATCCTTCCCAGAAAGTCAGTGAGCTAGGAAGAATCCAGTTTATACTGGTTAATGTTAATGTAAGTCTAGACTTCTTTTGTCTATGGACATCCTTCCATTACCCACCCATTTGGTCAGAGCTGAAGAAGTTTCTTGGATGAGAAGCAAAATGTCTTCAAAGAAAAAGATGAAAGTCCAGTTGGGGTTAGACTTCTTTTCTTGTAATTGATCAATACTGCCTTAAAGAACACAAAACTATGCATATTTTGTGTAACACAACCTACATCAAGAGTTTAATTTCTCTCTCTCTAAGATTCCAATTTACTTTAAGTTATATTTTGTTGATTTGTAGTCTTGTAGACAACTAACTGACAGCTGTGAAGTTTATTTGCAATGTCCATATTCTGATTGAGTCCTGTTATATTAGTTCTCAGTTTAAGATAAGTGCATTTAGCAGATTTAAAATAGGAATTACAGCAAGTCTTTTTTTGCTTGTTATCCAACTCTCTGATGCAACTTTTTAGTTAGAGTTATAATAACATATTTTACTGTATTTCTATAGTGTTTCACTTTAACCAATTTAATGTCTCTTTTTAGCACGGGTTAAAATGTTTAATAATAGTTTTAAATTTTGTAGAATTTGTACTATTTGTATTGTGGGTTTTTATGTCCCTGTGCGCCGCCCTGAGTCCCTCTTTTGGGAGATAAGGCGGGATAAAAATTTAATTTAATAATAATAAATAAATAAAATAATAAAAAACCTGATCATACAAGTTTTTTTTTTTGCTTTCTAAACACCTCATTTCATGTTGGGAATGATAATCTCTTTTTTAAAATAATTTTTATTGAAACATTTTTACCATTAAAAACAGAAAGAAAAACACAACAAAACAAAAACAAAAAATAAAACATACATAACAATATAGAGTAAATGTACAGACTTCTATATTGGCATTCATTTTTAGCCTTTATAATTCTCCAGTCTCCATTGCCTTCCTATTGATTTTACTTTCTCTAATAATATAGTAACAGTAGTACTAACACTTGTAATATGATATCACCATTATATTTACATTATAGAAAATACTTTAAGTTTGATAGTGATTTGCAACTTTGGTTAATTTTAATTCAATACTGGTTTAAGAAAAAACCCACAAAGACTTCTATTTCCTGTTTTGGCTTCTGTTTCCTAGCCACTTATAAATTCTATTCCATATTTTATAAAAATCAGATTCTTCTCTTCCTTTTAGTTCCAAGGTCAATTTGTCCATCTCTGCACATTCGAGTACTTTTCTAATTATTGTTTCATCTGCGGGTGTATTGATTTGTTTCCAGTTATGTTTTAAAGCAATCCTAGTTGTAGTGAGTATGTGTAGTATTTTGTATTAAAATTGTTTGTCCATTTTTGGGTCTAGTATTTTTAATAAGAACGCTTCTGGTTTCAATTCTGTTTTTTGCTCTGTAATTTCTTCCAACCATTTCTGAATTTTGCACCAGTATTTCCTTGTGATGGGGCACATCCACCACATATGGTAGAATGTTCCAGACTTGTGGCTACATCTCCAACTTTTGGGGGATAAATTTGGATACATTTTGGCCAATCTCGCTAGGGGTAAATTTTATAGAGGTTTTCTTTGTAGGCTACTGCGAGAATGATAATCTCATTTGATGGAAGCCTGCATATTTTATTTTATAGTATTAATTTAACCTCCTATATCTGTATCTTTTATTTTATTTTTTCATAAAAATACATACATAAATAAATGGTGAAAATGTGCAGATATTAGAATAATTAACAACTATCTGCAAATATTACCTGCTGATGAAAGTTGATGTGCATGCAATTTCATTGTCAATAAGATTTTTTTTTAGAGAAACCAGATCAATAATGGGGAAAAGTTTGACTGAAGCCTTGAAGATATCCATTCAATTGATATAAAAACAAAAAGATGGCAGGTAAATTTGCGGTAAGAAATCCAATTCATGGAAAATATCTTCCAGCTACACATTACATGACTAAAGAGAATTATGCTACTGAATAATAAAAACTATTATTTTGAAATCTGGAAAATTGATTGTATTTTGTTTTCTTTTTAATAATGAAGCAAACCTGAAATAACATACCCTTGGAAAGAAGATTCATGCTGCTCTTTATTACATTAGTTTTTTCTTTCTTCTGTTCAGTTGTCTCTGATTACAGTTGTCTCTGATTCTTGGAAACTACCTGGACAAAGACTTGCAGTTTTCTTAGCAAGGTTTTTCAGCAAGTGGTTTGCTCTTGCCTGCTTCCTAGAGCTAGGATAGAGTGAGTAGCCCCAGGTCCCCCAGCTGGCTTTGTGCCTAAGGTGGAACTAGAACTAGTTTCTTGGTTTGTAGCCTGATGCTCTCAAATCTTATTATTAGAACGACCACGGACCTCCGCTCCTTCCGCCAGAAACTCAAAACTCACCTGTTTCATCTAGCCGGCCTGGCCTAATTCCATGCTTCCCGCCTCAGTTTGTAATTTTAAATTATGTTATTAGGTTTTAAGGTTAAGTTTTTAATTTTTATAAATTTGTACAGGGGATTATTTAATTCGATTTTAGTTTATATGTATTGTTTATTGTCATAATTTTAATTTTTACCTGTACACCGCCCCGAGTCCCTTCGGGGAGAGGGGGCGGTCTAGAAATCCAATAAATAATAATAATAATAATAATAATAATAATAATAATAATAATAATAATAATAATTTTCCATCATCTGTCTATAATATCATAATAAGCATTATCCAAGAAAACATGGGCAAGAAAAAACAAATGTGCAGATATAAAATAGGTGATATCTGGTAGTAACTGAGAGTGGGATCTTAGAGTCATAATGGTCAATCACTTAAATACCATATGAGACAGCAGTATACTGCAACTGTCAAAAAAGCCAGCACAGTTCTAGGCTGCATAAACAGAGGGATAGAATCAAGATCACGTCAAGTGTTAATACCACTTTATAATGCCTTGGTAAGGCCACACTTGGAATATTGCATCCAGTTTTGGTTGCCAGATGTAAAAATGATGTTGAGACTAGAGAGAGTGCAGAGAAGAGCAAAGATGATTAGGGGACTAGAGGCTAAAACATATAAAGAACAGTTGCTGGAATTGGGTATTTCTAGTTTAATGAAAAGAAGGACTAGGGGTGACATGATAGCAGTGTCCCAATATCTCAGGGGCTGTCACAAAGAAGAGAGGGTCTGCCTATCCTCCAAAGCAAGAAGCAATGGATGGAAACTAATTAAGCAGAGAACCAACCTAGAGCTAAGGATACCTTTCCTGGCAATTAGGTCAACTAATCACTGGAACTATTTGCCACCCAGTTGTGGCTGCTCCAATACTGGAAGTTTGTAAGGAGAGATTGGAAAACTATTTGTCTGAATGATATAGGGTTTCCTGCCTGAGCAGGAGGTTGGACTAGAAGACCTCCAAGATCCCTTCCAACTATTATTCTGTTGTACAAATAGATATAGGGTGAAGCTTAAGATAAATATCTGATAAATGAAATATCAACACTAGATAGTACATTCTGGCACTACACTAAAGGATTCCTCTGCTAGTTTGCATCAGGAGCAAACCGATGGAGTTTGTAGGTAGAATTGATGTATCCACTTCCATACAATAAAATCCTTAGAATTACCTTAATATGCCTTTTATCAATGCCTCTGCGATTAATCTCAGCAATTGGTATCATTGATGATTGTACAATTGTCTGCAGTGAGGAGTTTTGTAGGTTGGTAATATAGTGGGAGGGAGTCAAACTATTCTCCAAGGCACCCGGGGGCAGGGCAAGAAGCAATGGGTGGAAACTAATCAAGGAGAGAAGCAACTTAGAACTGAGGAGAAATTTCCTGACAGTTAGAACAATTAATCAGTGGAAGAGCGTGCCTCCAGAAGTTGTGAATGCCCCAACCCTGGAAGTCTTTAAAAAGATGTTAGATAGCCATTTGTCTGAAATGGTATAAGGTTCCTGCCCACGCAGGGGGTTGGACTAGAAGAGCAACAAGGTCCCTTCGAACTCTGCTATTGTATTGTATTGCCTATGGTCATCAGTGAGCCTGTAGATATCTCTATTAATGATAAGATGATGATACTTCTGATTTAAATGGAAAATGGCACGTTGTAGAGCAAAGCATTGGATTAATGGGTGAGCAAAATTGTCTGGCTATTTGGTTCATGCAGAAGCAGACTTAATAATAATAATAAATAATAATAAATTTTATTTATATCCCGCTCTCTTTCCCCGAAGGGACTCGAGGTGGGGCGCAGGGAAATTAAAAACAAATTACAACAAACAAAGTACAAAATTAAAATCAAATTAAACAACCTGCGCTAAAAACTTCTATAAAAATAAAAACTATCCCTAAAAAACCCCTTAATATTTTAAAATTAATTAACATTACCCTAGGCCAGCCAACCGAAAGAAATGAGTTTTTAATAATAATAATAATAATAATAATAATAATAATAATAATAATAATAATAATAATAATAATAATAATAATAATAATAATAATAATAATAATAATAATAATTTTAATTTTATATCCCGCTCTCTCTAGCCAAAGGGACTCGAGGCGGGGCACAGGCAATTAAAAATACAGATAAAACCACAGACAGAATACAAAATTAAAAATGAATTAAATTAGTCCTGCGCTAAAAACCCATAAACTAAACTAAAACTACCCCTAAAACCCCTAACCTTAGAAGAGACTACCCAAGAACGGCCAGGCGAAAAAGATGTGTCTTTAATTTTAAACGGAAGGATCGGAGGTCCGTAGTTGTCCTAATATCGGGGGGAAGGTCGTTCCAGAGGGCTGGGCCCGCCACAGAGAAGGCCCTTCCCCTGGGCGTCGCCCGCTGACAAAGTCTAGTGGACGGCACCCGGAGAAGTCCCTCTCTGTGGGAGCGAATCGGCCGTGAGGATGTATGGGGCAGGATCCGATCCCGCAGATAGCTAGGTCCCGAGCCATGGAGCGTTTTGAAGATGATGACTAACACCTTGAAGCGCACCCGAAAGACGACAGGTAGCCAGTGCAGCTCGCGCAAGAGCGGTGTTACGTGGGTAAACCTAGAGGTTCCCATTATTGCTCGCGCGGCTGCGTTCTGGACCAACTGAAGCCTCCGGGTGCACCTCAAGGGGAGCCCCATGTAGAGAGAGTTACAATAGTCCAGTCGGGATGTCACGAGAGCATGAGTGACTGTGCAAAGGGCGTCCCGATCCAATAGGGGGCGCAACTGGCGTACCAGGCGAACCTGGTAAAACACCCTCCTGGCCACGGCTGTCACTTGATCTTCCATGGACAGCCGGGTATCCAGGAGGACACCCAAGTTGTGCGCCCCATCCACAGGGGCAAGATGTTCGCCCCCTATGGCCAGAGATGGCATCAACTGGTTGAATCGGGCAGCCGGAAACCACAGCCACTCGGTCTTGGTCGGGTTGAGCCTGAGTCCATTACTTCCCATCCAGATCCGCACGGCTTCCAGGCACTGGCATATCACCGCTATGGCATCGTTGGGGTGGTTTGGGGTAGATATATACAGCTGAGTATCATCAGCGTAGAGATGATACTCTACCCCAAAACCACGGATGATCTCGCCCAGCGGCTTCATATATGTGTTGAACAGGAGAGGCGAGAGGACCGACCCCTGAGGCACCCCATATGTGAGGGGTCTTGAGGTCGACCTCTGCTCTCCCATCAACACAAATTGCGATCGGCCAGAGAGGTAGGAGGAGAACCACCGTAAAACGGTGCCTCCCACCCCCAACCCCCCCAGCCGATGCAATAAGATACCATGGTCGATGGTATCGAAAGCCGCCGAGACGTCTAATAGAACCAGGATGGAGGAACAGCCCCCATCTCTGGCCCTCCAGATATCATCCACCAACGCGACCAATGCCGTCTCAGTGCTATGCCCGGGCCGAAAGCCGGACTGGCGCGGGTCTAGATAATCAACTTCCTCCAGGTGACGGGGAAACTGTTGTGCCACCACACTCTCAACAACCTTCGCCAAAAAGGGAAGGTTGGAGACAGGACGATAGTTAGATAATAAAGCTGGATCCAAAGAGGGCTTCTTGAGGAGGGGTCTCACCATGGCCTCTTTTAGGGAAGCAGGCAAGGAACCCTCACTCAAGGATGCGTTGACAACCTCTTGGAGCCAGCCTCGTGTCACCTCCCAGGATGCCAGTACAAGCCAGGAGGGACACGGGTCCAGTAAACATGTGGTGGCTCGCAGTCGCCCACGAAGCCTGTCCATATCATCGGAAGTAACGGAGTCAAACTCCTCCCAAACAAGATCCGCCTCGTGGCATTCCACTGGGCCATTAATGGGGGCTAGCTCGTTCTGTATCTGAGCGATTTTCTCCTGCAGATAAGACACAAATTCCTCTGCTCTGCCCTGTAAGGGGGCTTCCCGCACCCTTTGTTGAAGGAGGGAGCGGGTCACCCTAAACAGGGCGGCAGGGCGGTTATCTGCGGATGCTATGAGAGTGGCACAATGGTGGCGTTTGGCCACTCTCAGCGCCACAATGTAAGTCCGTAAATGGGCTCTTACCTGTGTCCCGTCAGATTCAGATCGGCTAGACCTCCATCTTCTCTCTAGGCGTCTCTTGTGGCATTTCATCACCCTCAGCTCCTCGGTAAACCAAGGAGCCAGGGTGGCTCGGCGCCGCAAGAGAGGCCGCAAGGGCGCGACCCGATCCAAGGCTCCCGTGGTCGCAATATTCCATGCGACCACGAGGTCCTCCATCGGGGCGCGGGTCAGGGTCACAGGAAGTGGCCCAAGCGCCGCCTGGAACCCATCAGGGTCCATCAAGCGCCTGGGGTGGAACCAGATTGGTGATTCAGGTTCCGCCTCCCCGCAGAGGGGAGTAGCGGTCGGAAAGTCGAGTCGGAGAAGTGAGTGGTCTGACCATGACAAGGGCGTGATGGCTATATCCCCTATACCCAGATCACTCTTCCATTGGCCAGAGACAAAGATGAGATCCGGTGTATGTCCACCCTCGTAGGTGGGGCCTTGAATTAATTGGGTCAGGTCCATGGCCGTCATGGAAACCATGAACTCCCGAGCTACCACGGATGATTTGCCCACCGATGGCAGATTAAAGTCCCCCATGACTAAAAGTCTGGGGGTCTCAACTGCCACCGTAGCGATCACCTCCAGGAGCTCGGGCAGGGCTGCTGCTACATAGCTGGGAGCCAGGTATACGAGCTGTCGGAAGTAGCAAAGGTCCGTAGTTGTTCTGATTTCGGGGGGAAGGTCGTTCCAGAGGGTTGGGCCCGCCACAGAGAAGGCCCTTCCCCTGGGCGTCGCCTGCTGGCACAGCCTAGTGGACGGCACCCGGAGAAGTCCCTCTCTGTGTGAGCAAATCGGCCGCAGGGATATATGAGGCAGGAGGCGATCCCGCAGATAGCTAGGTCCCGTGCCCTGGAGCGCTTTAAAGATGGTAACTAACACCTTGAAGCGCACCCGAAAGACGACAGGCAGCCAGTGCAGCTTGCGCAGGAGCGGTGTTACATGGGAGAACCTAGAGGCTCCCATAACTACCCGCGCGGCTGCATTCTGGACTAGCTGAGGCCTTTGGGTGCACCTCAAGAGGAGCTCCATGTAGAGAGCATTGCAGTAGTCCAGTCGGGATGTCACGAGGGCATGAGTGACTGTGCAAAGGGCGTCCCGATCCAATAGAGGGCGCAACTGGCGTACCAGGCGAACCTGGTAAAACACCCTCCTGGCCATGGCTGTCACTTGATCTTCCATGGACAGCCAGGCATCGAGGAGGACGCCTAAGTTGCATGCCCCATCCACAGGGGTAAGGTGGTCGTCCCCTATGGCCAGTGATGGAATCAACTGGTTGTACCGGGATGCCGGGAACCATAGCCACTCGGTCTTGGACGGGTTGAGTCTGAGTCTGTTACTTCCCATCCAGGCCTGCACGGCTTCCAGGCACTGGCACATCACCGCTACGGCATCGTTGGGGTGGTTTGGGGGAGATATATACAGCTGTGTATCATCAGCTTAGAGATGGTACTCTACCTCAAAACCACGGATGATCTCACCCAGCGGCTTCATATATGTGTTGAACAGGAGTAGCGAGAGGACCGACCCCTGAGGCACCCCACAAGTGAGGGGCCTAGAGGTCGACCTCTGCCCTCCTGTCAACACAAATTGCGATCGACCGGAGAGGTAGGAGGAGAACCACCGCAACACGGTGCCTCTCTCCCCCAACCCCTCCAGCCGATGCAATAGGATACCATGGTCGATGGTATCAAAAGCCGCTGAGAGGTCTAATAGGACCAGGATGGAGGAACAACCCCCATCTCTGGCCCTCCAGAGATCATCTACCAACGCGACCAATGCCGTCTCGGTGCTGTGCCCGGGCCGGAAGCCAGACTGGCGCGGGTCTAGATAATCAACTTCCTCCAGATGACGGGGAACCTGTTGTGCCACCACACTCTCTACAACCTTCGCCAAGAAGCGAAGATTGGAGACCGGGACGGTAGTTCACCAATAATGCCGGGTCCAGAGAGGGCTTCTTGAGGAGGGGTCTCACCATCGCCTCTTTAAGGGAGGCCGGCAAGAACCCCTCACTCAGGGAAGCGTTGACCACCTCCTGGAGCCAGCCTCGTGTAACCTCCCAGGATGCCAGTACAAGCCAGGAGGGACACGGGTCCAATAAACATGTGGTAGCTCGCAGTCGCCCACGTAACCTGTCCATATCCTCAGAAGTAACAGAGTCAAACTCTTCCCACAAAACTGTCTCAAGATCTGCCTCGGGGCATCCCACTGGGCCACTTTCGGTGGAAACCATCTCGCTCTGAATCTGAGTGAAAGCTCAGATTTAAGCTATATTCTGTTTAGGATATTATACATATTATGTGAAACATATATGATTTTTGAATTATCTGAAATATATTATTTCGTAAGGAATACCAGACGGTTTGCTTGTAAATTTCCTTTTTTAAAATAAAAAGCAAAAAGCATTGTTAGATATTGTAAAACCAATCTTACTTTATTCACAGGTTTGTTAGAAAGCTCTACAACACTGAGGGATCCATTTGATTGCTTTATCTTTATGTATTTTTTTTGTAATATAGTTAACTTGTACAGCATAGATTTTCAGTCTACATCAGTGGTGGGTTTCAAATTTTTTTAGAACCTACTCTCTAGGTGTCGCCTATTTTGTGGGCATGGCTTGGTAGTCATGTGAAAGGGTGGGAGTGGCCAACTTGTAAAATGTGGTGAAACTCATTTAACAACGCTCTTGCTTAGCAACCAAAATTTTGGGCTCAATTGTGATGATAAATTCTTTCTTTCTTTCTTTCTTTCTTTCTTTCTTTCTTTCTTTCTTTCTTTCTTTCTTTCTTTCTTTCTTTCTTTCTTTCTTTCTTTCTTTCTGCCTTCCTTTCTTTTCCTTCCCAGTGGGTTACTGGCAGCGGCAGGCCAGACTTACTTCTGGGTCCACCAGTGGAACCCCCTCTCACCGGTTCTCTAAATTTCACCATCCGGCTCTTGCGAGTAGGTGCGAGCCTGCAGAAACCCACCACTGGTCTACATGGAAGAGCTATTGAGTCTCTTCTCAGTTAGTATGGCTGAAATATTAGAAGCATCACTTTTGTTTTACGTGAACTGCTTCCTTTTGGATGCATCCAATTCATAACCTTCAATGATTCAATGAACCATGCAGCTTTTTGTACCTAAGTTTAAAGTTAGCTTAGGCCAACAAACCATAACTAAGTTTAATCGCATATTGTTCTAATAAAGAGCTGTGAGTAATAAAGAGTAAAGGCAAATATTTGTTTTTGTAAGATCATATCATATCAGAGGGTTTTTCTTCTTTGGAGCAAAACTTTCAACCAATTTAACCTGATCATGCAGAAGAGAAGGGAGGGTTAAATGTGCCTGAGATATGATACAGCTTATTCCCATAATGGCAACCTATCATTTATCATTACATCTACTGCATACCATAAAATGCAATATTATCATTATTATGAGGACTCCTGTGTGTTAACTTTCATAATGAATGTCTGTTCACTTCACTGTTGGGTAACATGCAGAGATTTATTGGCCATTGTCTCAGCTGGATAACAAACAGCAGGGTGAAGTTGTTTTCAAAATGTATAACTTCAATTGGTGGTGAGTGACCCTATTGTTGCATGTTGGTAAAAGTGCTATGCAACTGTCTCTGAACTTCGCTAGAAAGATTTTTTAAAAAATACTATTCAGAGGCATGCAAATTAAAATTCAGGGATAGCTGCCATTCTGTTTTGTGTGCTCAACAAAATGGAATATCTATTTTGAATACAAAGTTTAAATGAAGAAGGAGATACTTTTAAAGCTTTGGTGCATACTGCTTGACTAGATTTCTATTACAAAGAAAAAGTATGAATCCAAAGCAGCCGTGTGATACTCTGAAGTCCGCTGCCAGTTCTGTGAGTCTGCTACTGAGCGCATGCTTTGTGTGCACATGCGCACCTGAGGCGCACCTGCACAGGGCTAAAAAGCAAACATTTTTAAACCTTCAGAATCTGCCTAGGTAATTAGAATAGCGAAAGTGGGGGGGCGGGGGGAGAATCCGCTGTGCCACACAATTTAGATTAATTAGAAAGCAGGAAATTTGACGTTTCTAGCTAATATAAATTGCATGTCATAGCTGATTGTCACCAGCTGATCGTCAGAAATACCGGTTCACCCAAACCGGTAGCATTTTTTACTAGCGGTTGAGGTGAAACAGTCTGAACCGGTAACATTTCACCCCTGATCCAAAGAAACCTAAGGGAGCTGTATTTAATATTGTGAACTGTTCTTCCTTCCTCACTGTGGAGCCCAAACTCAAAGGGAGATAGGAACTTTCTGGAAAGACATGGATAAGTTATGATAGAGGTATGGAAGGATCTTCAGACAACTGGAGACAAAAATATCTTCTATTTACACAAGAGATGGTTTAAATTCAAGCATAGATCTAGTCCTTTGAGGACCTGGCATTCTGGATTTCAAGTTTGAAGCAATTGTAAGTTGTTCTCCTCTGAATTCTATAGCCCAGTTATTGCTTCTTTGAAAAACAAAGGTTTCAATTGTATAATTCTGTACGATATTTTATGGCGAGCACAATTTTTCAAAGTTAGAACCATTGCTTTATAAACATGAAATTGAAAGAAAAATTATTAATTATTTGCAGATGAAGAAGCATGGGGTGTCCGAAGTCATTTATGCAAACCTGAGTAGGACAGATCAAAACTGTGCTATAGGACCCTTCAACAATGGCTCCAGGCTCCAGATGGTAGATGCAGTTTATTGGCTAAACTTGCTCTAGCTGTCTGGTCATGAGTTGTCAGAAACAACATTATGCCAATTATATCACCTCAGAAATGTATTTTAAAAAAGCTATTAATCACAAATATTTTAAAATGTGCATAAAGTCATAATTTCAAAACAAGGCAGTATCTTCGTCAATAGTATTATACATACATAAATATCTTCCAATCCAGAATGAGAAGAGGAGAATTTTTAATGGCCTGCTGATTATGTGAATGGAAACAGTAAGAGACAGTTGGTGCAGAAAATTAATGAAGTAGAGTTTCATGGCTCCAACCTACCTTATGTTACTACTAAAATGAATTTGGGCATCTCATAGTCAGTCCTTAGGAGTTTTTATGCATTTCACCAAATGTACAACTGAGCACATGTTAGTTAACATACTGGTTCTTTTCCCACATTTATAATATCGAGTTTCGTTACAAGTGGCATTGCTTTAAAAACAAATACTAAGTAATATTGCAAGTTCCTATATTTCAGAATATTCATCTGTAAATGCTATTTGTGTGTGTGTGTGCAATTGAATCACTGTTGACTTCTGTCAACTCCTGACTAGGTAACTGAAGTTACCTTGGCAAGATTTCAGACATGCATAGCCATTGCCTCCTTTCTGGGGCTGGGAAAGAAGGACTAGCGCAACTGGCATTCAGCTGGCTTTGTGTCTAAGTGGGACTGGAACTCAACTTTCCTGGTTTCTAGCCAGGTATCTTAACCAAACTGTCTCTCCGTCTGTAAATACCAGTCATTATGTGCTGTATATATTAGGACTAATACTCATAAGAGATTGATGTAGAGAATAACAACAGGAATTTGTGCACATTCACTGGGCCTGATGGAGAAGTTGTACATTTCTAAACCAACTGAAGCTTTTATATACTGTATAATGCAATTACAAATAGTGGAGCAGAGACAAAAACCAACATCAAAATCTCTTCCCGATAGTCCAATGTTCCCTTTAGTCACAAATAAATGAATACCACATTTAAAATGAAGTGCTACTTGCCCTGATGAAGACAGGAAATGTTTGCACAAGCAAAATAAAAATCTGTCTCAAGGGGTGTTCCCATTCCCACCAAGGAAGCAAGAAAAGTCCCCTTCTTTTGGGTTAGGTCAGAAGAAAGAAAATAAGTTGAGAAACTAAGAAATTTTTGCTCTGCTAGGTCAGGAAGACAGAAAAATCTAAAGGTTTTGGAGTTGGGAAAAATTGTTACAGAGCAAATGTAGCACCTTGGTCTATGATCTTATACTTCAAGCAAACAAAGGAGGCAAAATAAAGTACTCTACAGTTCTTTCAAAGTATTGAAAACAGTCCATGATCCCAAATTTATTTTAATTTTAATCCAGATGTGCAACTTAATTTATAGTCCTTTCCAGGTCTTCTTGGACTTTTTTTTCCTGAGCTGGGTTATACTGGGTTCTGGCACTTGACTTATACACCCATTCCTGGCAACCCAAATGATGTTTCTCTTCCTGCAGTAGGAGGATATCTTGTAATGCTTTGATGTTTGAGGGTCAATTTTCCTAGGGCACAAAATAGTTTTCAGTCCCCCTATGAAAGTGAGGGATGTTATGCTTAGTAGCAGGGTCACAGGGAGAATGGGAACAGATTGATGAATTATGCTAGAAACTGTCACTATCTGATTTTCATAGCACCTAAGAAGATAACTGAAATTATTCTTTGTTGGATTTTGTGGTGCATAAATCTCCACCCAAACACACTTTGCATTTACAAATTGCACTTACTTCTAATTTTAATATATGGTACTTAACATAATTTTATGAGAAATGCAGCCATTAACTTTCTATGTTTATAAAATATCAAATATACTTTAGATTGGCAAAGGGTTCTAAAAATATAATTCATCCCATAATTTCTGCCCATCTCTGAAGAACTCAAGCAAGTAAACAACCAAAACACAGAAAATGCAAGTTTTTCTCTTGACTTCAACATTTTTGGAAATCTGTATGGATGTCATATAATTCTCCATAAATATTAATGCCATATAGCTAATATGCTAATTTCTGGGATATCCTAAATGCTGATATCACTTATCTAAATGTATGATTTCTTTATACTCATACACTGTATAGGTGCAGTTACCAAGCAAAGCCTATTACTTAATAGTACATAGTTTTAATAATCTATAATTGGGTTGTGAGAGATAGTATATTTTTTAAATATATTTTAGTATATCTTTAATATTTTTTAATACTGGCAATCCTTGACTTATAACCAGTCACTTAGCAACTGTTCAAAGTCACAACAGTTCTGTCATGCCCCCATTGGAGCCTGAATCTGTGGAGGAAGATGAGTCAGAACTAGAGCCAATGGAGATTGAAGGGACAACTTTGTTGGCTTGGGAGGAAAATGGAGAGGAGCAGGCTTTTCAAGATTGGGATGGCTCATACACAGGAAGTGAGGGGGCAGGATGTTCAAGAGAGGCTAAACAGTGAAGATGAGAGACAAGAGTTCAGGTGATGAGCAAGGACCACCCCCTCCTGATCCTGGAGCACAGAGAATGGAGAGAAGGTGAGAACAGTGCAGACTGAGCCAACTACTCAAGAGGAGAGCTCTTCTCTCTTCACAAAGCACACCTCAGGACTGAGACTTAAGGAGACACTGTGGGGAGGGGCATTTGTTAGGAACAAATGCTGAATTCCTGGATTGTTGAGTGATGACATTTGAACTTTCCCAGATTCCTTGCATTCTTTCTGGATTTCTGGATTACTTGCCATGCTCCCTTGCTTCCTGACTCTTCAACTTGCCCTGCTGGATTTCTTGCTGTGCAGCCAAGGTGTTCACAGCATTGAGCTGGATTATTTGCAGCCAGAGGCTGCTTGAGGTGTGTGTGTGTGTGTCATCACTTTGTTCTGGGACTTTCCAGAAACGTGGGAGCGTTTGGGGAAATTTGGAGTAAAAAGGAGTTGTTTGAACTGCTAGCCACCTATGTTGTCTCTGTGTCATGGTCATCACAGGCCCTCTGAAAGGTATTTATGACTGAAAGTTGTGACAGCCAGTCTTCCCTTAGCCAGGTGATTGCATTTTAGGTGCTCAGTAACTGGCCAGCATTTACAGCTATTTACAGTAGCCCAGTGTCAACATTTTACGTAGCCATGACTTATGATGTTATTGCCAGAAACCAGCATTTACTTCTGGTTTCCAAGAACAAACATCAATAGCGAACAATGGCCTTCCTTCATAAGTGAAGCATTTGCTTCACAACCAAAGCAATCATATAGTGATGTCATAACAAAGGTCGTAACATTGGGTATAGTCATGTGATGTGCTTTTATTTTGGACTCAGTTGTAGATGTAAACTGAGGGCTACCTGTAGTTTATTTTATCCATTACAAGAATGTTATTTTCTGTGCAGCAATTGTGTGTTTTTTGAACACCAGCCTTTTTCTGCCTCTTAAATGCCTAGAATCCTCAAGTACTAGTGAATGGCCTTGACAACTATTCTGCTCCGTACACTATTGCTCCTTCATTGTTCTTGCTGACCTCTCTTGATCTTTAGCATTATTGAGCTCATCTCTTCTGCACTACACCATAGAAATGAGCCTCATTGCTGAAATCATCATACTGACAAGATGGGTCAAGAGAAAGCAAAAGTTCTTATTGAGGAACTGGTTAGGTTTTGGTTTTGTTATGTGTTTTCACAATCTAGGACGCTGATCTCCAGCAGGGAACAAAGTAAAGCACCATTTGGACCCCATTGTGAAAAATTTGTGAGTTTGAAGGTGAAGGATCTGCTGGGTCAGCTCAGTGGAAGTAATTCTGCATGGGAGTAGGAGCCAAGTCAATGCTTAGCGCCATTCTCCATTGCACAGACCAGCAGTACTCCTATATCACCTGAAATATATGTCTAATGTCAATGGGCAATTCCTTGAAGATATACGAGAAGTTGGCAAGGCAACAGAGTGATGCTGAGCACTAATTTTGTTTCTGCTTTGATTTAGAACTGCTGCTGCCACTTGTAGGATCAGTTTGACAGGGATTGCTGGGTGAGCAGAGGCCTTTGAGCCAGAGAGCTATTAGCAATTGCCTCAATGTGCCAACCAAAGATGCTGGTTTTGAAAAGAATCTTGCTGTTTGCTCCTGTGGGTTGTTATTTTTCCAACCATATTATAGTTCAGTCTGCAACTTAATTAAGCAGAGCAGCTTAACTAAGTTTGAGTGTAAATCCAAATGCTTAGTTAGGTGTTGATTAGAAATCCTGAAATCTAGATGATCTTGGTCAAATTGCTTGTGTCATTTAAATATGCAGAACCTTAATATAGTTCAAAATAGCAAACTCTTCTGGCACTATGACTATTATTAATTGATGAACAGTCTCCTGCTGTTTAGGTGTCTTCTCAATATTTCACTAAAACTACAGCATTTTATTTTATGTCACAAGAGAAAAAATGATTTTTCTATTCTATTCTATTCTGTCCCGTCCCATCCCGTTCCATCCTATTTCATTTCGTGGTGGCAGTGGTTAGAGTGCAGTACTGCAGGCTACTTCTGCTGACTGCAATTTTGTCAGCTCAAATCTCACCAAGCTCAAGGTTGACTCAGCCTTCCATCCTTCCGAGGTTGGTAAAATGAGGACCCGGATTGTTGGGGGCAATGTGCTGAGTGTGTAAACCGTTCATGAAGGGCTGTAAAACACTGTGAAGTGCTATATAAGTCCAAGTGCTATTCTTTTGTATCTACATCTTGGTTGTTCCTTCTAATTGTTTTACCTGATTATGATTATTATAACAGGAAATGAAGTGCACAGTAAGAACAAGAAAGGTAGAAGGGGAATATAAATGTTTCACATATGATGGTCATTTTTGAATTATTGGTCCTAGTAACTCTGAATCATAGCTGGCAGCAGGGTTTTTTTTCAACATGTGAAAATAAAGCAATCAACATCTGTTCCAGTTTTCTTCCATTTTTGTTTGTTTTAAGTAAATCATAAAACTGTTTCACATGGTAAGATTTACTTTAGGTGAAAAGAATCATTAAGACATAACAGTATGTTTGGTATCAATAATTTATCTTTAAAGAAGCCCACTATATATGAACTTAAAACAGACAATTGCTAGATGGCAGCAAAGAATTAGAGATTTCTGGACCTCTTTAGGGCCACCTAATGGTTTGTGAAGCATGTGTGGATGCGGATGTGTATCTGTGTTTGTGTGTCGGTGTGTCTGCTATGTGGTTAGGGCTGAATCCATATAACAATATTTTTTTAAAAAAAATACTTTGCCTTTGGGTTACCATCATAAATATAAGAGGTTATGTTTAAGATGTTGAGTGTTTTTAGTTACTGTCTTCAGTCAGTTACAGAAATGATTCAACTTTATAACTTCATAATTTAGTCTATAATAATAGGTGTCTAAAAGAGAGAATAAATATCTATGTTCTCTCTGTGTGTGCTTGCCTGCTTGCATGATTATCCATTAGTGAGATGTTACTCGATTCTCCATTGATATCTGCCAATACATAGTGTAGACATGAATTGTCAAACCATTTGATGTTTACCAAAGTATCAGGGCATTAGGTTTTTATCCATCCATCTATCTAAAAACAATTAGAAATACCACTTGTCTTAAATAGTATTTGACAGATTTTCTTCATTTGATAGTTAGTAAATAGTCATTTCTCAACATTTTAATGTCTCTCTCATCAGTCCATAGCAAACTGAAGTGACTAGTTTTGCGCTCCTGAATAGCACTGTTTCTCAAAAACAATGTTTTTTTTAATAAAAATGTAACATAATAAATATTCAAAAACTATAAGCCATTACTTAGATAAGGTTATATTTATGGGACAATCAAGAACAATATAATTTTTTGTGATTTCATACCTTCTATGAAAACCAAAGAAAGGAAATTTGTCACCTTATCTACATCATATTTGATGTGTTGTGAGCCTAGATAGGTAGTTCCAATGCTATACAGTTCAATCTTTTATCAGTATCTTCCAATGAGCACTGGTTGATCTTTATATCTCTGATTTATCAAAATCACTTCCAAACTAGATATGGGTATACGTATAGAATAGAATAGAATAGAATAGAATACAATAGAATACAATAGAATAGAATAGAATTCTTTATTGGCCAAGTGTGATTGGACACACAAGGAATTTGTCTTTGGTGCATATGCTCTCAGTGTACATAAAAGAAAATATACATTCCTCATGAATCATAAGGTACAATCCTTAATGATAGTCATAGGGTACAAATAAGCAATCAAATCATACTAGGAAACAATCAATATAAATTGTAAGAATACAAACAACAAAGTTACAGTCATACAGTCATAAGTGGGAGAAGATGGGTGATAGGAATGATGAGAAGATTAATAGTAATGCAGCCTTAGTGAATAGTTTGAAAGTGTTGAGGGAATTATTTGTTTAGCAGAGTGATGGCGTTCAGGGGGGAAAAACTGTTTTTTGTGTTTAATAGTAAATAAGGCCATTGCTTAAAACCAATTTTTTTTAAAGATGATTCTTTTTTCTCATTTTATCTTGATTACAGAAATCTACCTATTTTAGTTCATGTTTAGAGTTATCCAGCTAGCAGTTTGGGGACGTCTGTTTAAACATAAGACCAAGAAATGAGGTATTCAGATATAGTATGCCATGAAAACTCCTTATTTTCCTGGAGGAAATGGAAAAAGAAGTTAATGTGTACCTGAAATCTCATAAATATTGTTAATGAATCATTTGAATACACAATTTTACTAGAATATACAATATAAAATAAATTATAAATTATAAAATTAACTTAATATCTATAAACATACATTTTATGTATTTGCATAGATAACACGGAACTATCAAACTTTAACCACAGAATCAGAATCTGACTCCATAATTACTAGATAATTACTTTAAATGGAGATTCTAATATTAACTTAATGTAGAATACAGATGTATACTTCATTGCCTCTCCCTCATCTTTATTTCCCACTTGTCCAAAATAATGTCATAGATCAACATGCTGAGAATGACAAAATCTCTACAACATTTTAAAATATTGTTATTCTAATGTTCAAATGCAAAGTTTCTAGATTGAAATGCTGGTGGTGTTTCATAAATCTGTTAATAGTGTATTTAAAATGTTTTCAAAAATATATACTGAATTACACTATTATCAAATGATAATGCTACTTCAAGTATTCTATCTGAATATTATTGAATATAGATTGGCCCCTGTCTAAAGATCTGATGATATTGATAGTTCAGCTCCTGAAATTAATATTAATTGGATAATTTAAGGAACTTAAATTAATCTAATTGTAATTTAAATTATTAACAAAATACCAAGTTATTGAGGCCTATATTTAAGTGAATATCCAAAGACCATAAAGCGCCCAACCTATTTTATACCCTACTTCATTTTAATCCTGAGGCTCCTTAGTGCTTTCTGGTGATGTTATCAAGTTTGGGTAATGATATATCTGCAAGAAAACAACCAAGCTCAGAGAATACCAAAGACCACTAATCTCAGCCCTGTGCTACAGATATTCTCCTTTATTGATCATTTCATTTCTATTTTTATAACACTTTGTTTTACAAACCTCCTACCATTTTGTATTATATTAAGGTATAACCCAAATGACTAACATCATTAGCTTAGTTAACATTGAATAACATTTTCCTTTCTGCTATGTTGTTCAGCTGGCAATATCTGGACTTTTTCCAGATGTTCTCACATTCAGTCAGTCCTGAAAACCCGGAACAGACATTTCAGCTGAAGAAAAAGTGAGAACATGCACACACACCTATGCAACCTATTTTGCCAGCTGATGCATAAGCATCGAAATCAACGCATACTTGCGGTCTTCAAAATGTAACATCTTGGGTATTCCTCTGTGGGAAAAAAAATATTAGTTACACACAGAGAGAAAAGTCCATGAGTGATTAGCAGCTGAGTTTTATGAGAAATTTCCTGCACCACTAATTTGATCCCCCTTTCTGTATCTATAATGAGCAGAATATGACTTGTTGCTTTAGCTTAATTTCTAGTGTCATTCCCATATGTATATTCAGTGGTTCGGTATGTTCCGAAAAAAGCATGTAAAAATGTGATTGTATTATAGGAGCTTTTGTTTGTTTTGTTTTGTCTCTCGGTATCTTCGGGCTGTCTCATGTAAACATCCCATCTAGGTAGCCTCACCAACAAGAGGCAACACTATCATATTTTCAGTAGCTTTATTTTGAGCGAGCTCAAAATATTAGTATATCAAACAGAATAAAAAACAAGGTAGTTTAACTTGTTGGTTTGTTTGCTAAGTAAATATACTGTAGCTAAAAGTATTCCATTTTTATCTGCCTCCTGCAGTAATGGCTCTGTAACTTCAGGGCATAGACTTCAATAATTGATCAGGATTTGTACAGCTCTGGCTAGAAGCAAAAATAAGAGGGTTACTTTGAACAAACTGCTACACTGTTTTAGCATTAGGCACCAAAACAAGATTCTGGAAATATAGATATATCTTTTAAAAAAAAAAGTAAAGGAAAAGATGGATAAGGTGGAGTGGTAAATATTGCTCCAGGCTAGAAAGTAATGAGAATTTTTCCATAGAGAGTTTTGACCTGCTATTCAAAATTGTTTCTTGTCTTAATAAATCCTAAATGTGTAATTTACTTGCAAAGAAGAAAGAACAAAGGAACCAAAATTCTTTTGATAACAACACTTGTTAAGGTTGATAACTTGAGTTTCAAATGTGTGAAGAAAAACGTGTGACAGTTTGTTTAAAGATGACAACCTATGTGTTCAGATACGTTTCATCTTATGGTGTTTTACAAAGCTTTGCTGTGCAAATGGTACACATGCACACTAGAAAGCAAGAGAATATAAAGTATTGCTTCCGATCATGTTTCACCAATCCCTTTAGATCCATTTGCAATGGTACAAAACTGTTAATTGTTGTTGAAAGACTGAAGAGAATATAGAATATTTTCCAATCTTCTAGCTCCTCCAAAGCGCGACATATGGGGAAATTTATATAGGCATCTGATGGATAGTATTTAAAATGTACATGTATTAATACTTTTTGTTCTGCTGTCAGGCGAGGCATAGGTTTTAAGGCGTTCTCCTTTTATAACCCCACCAAAACATTTACAGGAAATTATTATCTTTGCAGATATGTGACCATTTTAACAACAACAAAAAAAAAGGAACAGAAATATTTTTTTTGAATTACCATCAGTTTAGAAAAAATATGATAAATGCTCAATAAAAACAGAAATGTCATCATTATCATTCCCCGTTGTACTTAGTGTAGGTGTTCCAAGAGTCTCAAAACAGTGGGAGATTTTACATAACATATGTGCTGTCATACCTAGTCAAAAAGAATATAGAAATTTTATATTTAAGTCTAATTACTTAGAAAGTATGTGAGTGGTTTTTTTTTCAAAAACAAACTTAGTTTTCAGCGGTGGCAAAATACGATCAGGAAGGAATTTATTTCCCCAAGATGTCAGAATTTATTGTCCTCTTGAAATGTACAGGGCACATCTGATTAAGAACATAATTAGCCTCCAGGGAGAGCATGCAACTAATACCCTCATCCTGTATTCTTTGGCCTCAAACTGATATTCAGTGGCATTCAGTCTCTGAAATTGGCTTCTCCTTAGTTATTACAACTAATAATCTTTAATAAGCAACAGACTTCCTCCCTCCCTCCTTTGCCTCAACCTCCCTCCCTTTCTCCCTCCCTCCCTCCCTTTCTCCCTCCCTCCCTCCCTTCATTTCTTCCTTCTTCCCTCTGAAACAGTTGTATCCTGAGATGTATGTTGTGCTGAGATCTAACTTATCATGGCTTGATTGTATTATTATTTAAATTCTGTATTATTCAGATTATTTACCTCTAGCTCTATTTTTATGATAGGCCTCAGTGCTACATTACTTTACAACAAGTAATAAATTTGAATCATCTCTGTTAAAAATGTATTCTTTAATTTATATGTGATGTTTTTAATCCATGCTTTGGACATGCACTTTCCTAAAGAGTTAACATAAGTTAAAATAGCATTAAGCCAATCATAATAATATATAATGTTGCTTCCAATTAGTATTAGAAAGTTGATAGAGGTTAGGTTAAGGCATATTAATAAACATGTATGCCTCTAAGTGAAGTAAAACACACTTTTTTCATCTAGCCGGCTTGACATGAACTACCCGACACCGAACTGGCTTTTAGTTGAGCAAAGTTTTAATTTGGGGGTTTTATATTATGTTTTAGCACAGGGTTGGGTTTAATATAGTTTTAATGAGTCTTTGTATTTTGTATATTTGTATTTTTGTATTTTTAATCTTCCTGTGCGCCGCCCCTGGTCCCTTTGTGGAAGATGGGCGCGGGATATAAATTTGAAAAGTTAAAGTTAAATTAAAGTTAAAATCTCTTCTGAACCAAACTTGGCTCCTAGTGACTCATGGGTATGTCCGTGTAGTTAGGCAATAATAATATTAAATAATAAAGGAATGGGGTTTACCATTAAATTATTTACAAATTTTTGACTTAGGCCAAAAAAGGGGGAAATTACAATAGAAATAGATTTTTGTAATAAATTAGCATAAGGTTTTAAAATGAGGAGGAAAAGTTATATCACATAAGTAAATCAACTAGTAAATTCCTAACTTACTGTTCTGAGATTTCTCCAATTTATTTCTTTGTATCATGAGGTAAAGACTTGAATCAATATTTTTTTCTCCTTACTGATAACAAAAAACAAGACATTCCTCATTTAGAGAGTGAGAGAAAGAAAGAGTGAGATGCAACAACAGATTGATATTCTCTACTCTATGCACTCCGACATTCCTAATAATATGGATAAGGATAAATGTAAGCTATAAATCTAATTAAATATCCGGCAAGTTCCAAGAAGACGGGGAATGAGATCTAATGGGTCAGATGTTTGAAGGTCAAGTGATACAACTAGGACATAGGATTGAATCAGTCAAGTAAATCACAGGTTTAAAAGGGACAATGGAACTGAAATCAAATACCACATGAGACAAAGGGAAGTGATAGGGTCTGTTGCTGGTAATGTTTTATACACTTTATGCAGGTGAGAACTTCCATCTGGAACAAGTTATTATCAGTGTTTCCCAACCTTAATAAATAACCATAAATAAACCATAAATAACACTGTAGCTTCTCTGTATTGATGTAATAAAAATATCATCCTTATTTGCAAATTTACTATACACACACACACACACACAAAATGGGAGAGCCTGGCTTGGCTGAATGGCTAAAAGGCTCCTGCCTGATGTGCAATACAGCCCTGGTTCGAATCCCAGTAAGGGTATGGCTAGCTGATGAGAACTAAAAAGCTCGAAATAGATCTATACTAGTCTCTCTGATTTATTTATTGATCAGCTCATAAAACTAACACACACACACACACACACACACACACATATATTTGTTTTCGTAGATTTTCACGGGTGTAGGTATGCTGGTATTGCCATCCTCGGGACATACACTATATACACGGGAAAACACCCAAGGATGGCAATACCAGCATATATATATTCAAATCCCAGTAAAGGGTATGGCCAACTGATGAGAGCTAATAAGCTCGAAATAGATCTATCTTGGTCTCTCAAATTTAAATTTATTGATCAGCTCATAAAAACTAACACACACACACACACACACACACATACACACACAAAAACACATATATATGCTTGTGATAGATCCTAGTCTCCCTGTTTATTTATTTATCAGCTCAAAAAACCTAACACACACAGACACACATGCATATATATGTAGGTTTTGGTTTATTCGGGTCTTTTCCCGTGTAAATTAAAAGTGTTTTGGCAACGTTTCAGTGAAATCACACTCGTCACCATCAGGCTGGTGCCTTTGGTTTCTTGCTTGTGTGAGTAAACTGTGATCGGAGTGACAGTTTTTCTATAAATATAGGTGGGGGGGTGGAATGTTGGCTCTGTTGTTTTAAATGGATTGGTTGGCTGTTTTGTCACATCCTGATTGGTAGATGGAGTTGATGTTTGTTGAGGGGGATTGGTGATGGTGTCCTGTGTTGTTCTGGGTCTGCTGTCAGTTTTTGTGGCTGGGACTCGTTTAATGGCCAGAGCTAGTTTCCAGATGTCTGGCAGGTGGGAGGCATCATCACGTTTATTCATGTTGTGGGGGTGTTTCTCTAGTTCTATAGCTTCCATAATTATTCTCTTGTTGAAGTGTTCAGTTTTGGAGAATAATTTGGTTCTTTCAAAATCAATTTCATGTCCTGTTGCTTTAAGGTGTTGGAAAAGGGAGGAAGTTTTTTCTTGTTTTTTGACAGTGTTCTTGTGTTCTGCAATGCGTGCATTTATTCTCCTATTAGTTTGTCCAATGTATGTGGCTGGGCAGATTTTGCATGGTATTTCATAGACTCCTTGGTTTTCTAGCTGGATCTTGTCTTTGGGGTTTCTTAAGATGTTGGCTATTTTTTGGTTAGTGTCGAAGGATGTCTTGATATTGTGTTTGTGGAGAATTTTGCTGATTTTATCTCTGGTGCCTTTGATGTAAGGGAGGAGGGCGATGCCATTGTCTTGTTCTGTGTGTGTATGTATATGTGTGTGTGTGTGTGTGTTAGTTTTATGAGCTGATCAATAAATAAATCAGAGAGACTAGTATAGATCTCTATAGATCTATAGATCTCTCTGATTTATTGATCAGCTCATAAAACTAACACACATATTTAAAAAATCACACAACGGAACTCATGGCTTTCTGTCTAGATGGTCTCTGGTGATGAGCCGTAAGGCAGAAAAGGAAACAGTATGTCTCCTCCCTTAATTGGGGCCCTAACAGGGTGTTGTGGAACAAATCTATATCTATATCTATCTATCTATCTATCTATCTATCTATCTATCTATCTATCTATCTATCTATCTATACACACTTGTGTCACTGATCAGGAAGAGAACCTGGTGGCATAATGGCTAAGGTTTCTGCCTAACATCTAATACAGCCCCGGTTCAAATCCCAGTAAGGGTATGTCTAGCTGATGAGAGCTAAAAAGCTCAAAATAGGTCTATGCTAGTCTCCCTGATTTATTTATTGATCAGCTCAAAAACCTAACGCACACACACACATACATACATATATACATACATACATATATGTTTTCATTTCTGTATGTGCATATGATGTGACCAAGTAAAGCAAGAAAATGAAGCATGCTGAAATATAAATTATTCTTGGATTTGTCTAAACGATACTTGTGTCAACATCACAGAAATTAACGCAAGCAGTTGTGACCAAATCCAAAAGGGTAGCTTTGGTGAGACCGTCTAACAAAACCTAATTAAGACCAAATCTCTTCAAGAAGCAAGATAAAAATCCTCATTGTTTATCATTTTTTTCCTCAAGTATTAGTATTGTTCCAGGCTCATTATTACTTCATTTGCAGTGCAAAATATTCTGAAACATAACGGAGCTGAGAAGTGTGATTAAAAGTGCTCTTCCCTCAAGGATTCAAATCATCCTTAATTCAGAAAATATGAATTGGCTTCCAAACAACATGTACCAAGTTGAGTGGCATATGGGAATTTGTTGTTTTCGAATACTTTTCAAAGAACTTGAAATAACAGGCGAGCATGTGCTCCTGAGGAAAAAAAAGTTTGTCCTGGCCTAAGAAGTACAGTACTCATTCATGGGTTCAACAGCCAAATATTGAACTTTTCCCATCGAAAGGATGTCTGATGCTGGAGTCAGAATATTGACATTTACCAAAAAAGAAGAAAAAAAAAGAAAGAAAGTGGGGGAGATAAAGCCCTTCCAAAACAAAATAAAAACCTTCTCAAGTGTTGTTTTGAAGTGAAGCCACTTCAGTGGCATTTAGCAAAAAACCTGCTCAGATGGCAGGGAAGTTGCTCCAGCGGAATGTGGAGAAACGCCAACTGTACGGTATTAAACCCACATTCCTATTGAGAATTTGTATTGACAATATACAGTTTTATTAATATCTGCGGAGTGCAAGAAACAAGAGACTCGAAAATGTTAACATTTTGAAGGAACAACGGCTTACTTGAGCTCCGGTTCTTGAATATTTGCAAGGATTGGGCTTTCGTCCTTGGTCTTATAATTCATATAATCACCACTGATTTCCAAGGCTGCTCTTTCTAACCAATAGAGGTAGTGCTTAACATACAACCACAACAGAGCCCCAAAATACTGTTGTTAAGGAAGACAATTGAGTTTTGCCCATTTTACGACCTTGTTTGCCACCGTTGTTAAATGAATTGATGCAGTTGTTAAGTTAGTAACAGGTTTGTTAAGGGAATCCGGCTTTCCGTCACTGACTTTGCTTGTCAGAACATCGCAAAAAGTGATCACGTGACCCCCCCCCCCCCCGGGACATTGCAACCGTCATAAATACATGCCAGTTTTCAAGGGTATGAATTTTGATCATGTGACCATGAGGAATGCTGCGACAGACAAGTATGAAAAACAGTCATAAGTCATTTTTTGTGTGTGCCATTGTAACTTCGTGCAGTCACTAAACAAATGGTTGTAACTCAAGGATTACGTCTCCTATAGCAGGGGTCTCCAACCTTTGCAACTTTAAGTCTGAAGGACTTCAGCTCCCAGACTTCTCCAGCCAGCAAAGCTGGCTGGAGAATTCTGGGAGCTGAAGTCCTTCAGACTTAAAGTTGCAAAGGTTGGAGACCCCTGTCCTATAGTGTTCCCGCTCTCCAAATACTGATGCCTGTTCTTCAATTCAAGAAGTTCGGCCACATAACTTTATCATTAAAACAAAATTAGTTGTGGATACTCTAAGTCAGAATTTTCCTATCTGTTTTCCAATCTTCCTAACTATTTTCTTCTGCATCCCTTTCCTCAATTTCATTTTGTATACACTTAAAAATACCGCTGCTATTTAAAAAATGAAATTGTTTATGATTCCAATAGTACATTTGTCAATCATTTATTTTCTGGACTTTTGCCAACTGGATCAGCAGCCATTAAAATAAAGGCTGGGTTCTATTCATCCTTGATCTTTTTTATTCATTATCCTAGTAGCACATCTATATGATTCTAATGAAGGAAGCATGCAGGATTTAATTGTTTGTGGCTTATAAAAGTTGGAATGAGCACTGAGACTGGGTAATCCTTCATCAAGTCTTTCTTTTCTTTTTCTTCCTATCATGCTCCAACTTCATTGCCTCAGTTCTGGTTCTTATTGATCTACTGTTCCCCTTTAAACTGGAAAATCAAGCTTTCTAGGAAGCATACCAGATTCGCCTCTTTTTGGAAGCTTTCCAATCAATCCTTTATCTGTGCACTGCCAAGATGATTGACAGGGAAGGTCTTGAATTTATAATTTTGGAGGCATGGCTACTCTAATTGGTAGCAACAAAAACAACCAAGTTTTGTTGCACCTGAATAATTTAACACCTTTTTCATGGCATAAGCTTATGTGAACCAAGTTGTTATTGTCAAACTCCAGGCCTCTGATGAAGATGACTGCGGACCATAGTACAGCATTATAAAACTGCTATACGACAATGTTGTTTGGACTGTTATATTTTGATAGTTGAATGACATCATCTCAATTTAAAAAAAACCGTAGTTTATGAATCTGTTTAATAGTTTCAATTAACCCACGTAAAAAGAATCGTAGTAACCTCCCCCTTTTTTTCTTCTAAATTTAGTATAATCCACACAATCAGAGCGTGATAGGACTGGTGATATTTTGTATAATGCAAACCTCAATGCTTTACATAGAGCTCTACTTTTTGTGAGGTGGGGTCTTTTAAATAATTTTAAATAGTTCAATAGGTTTTTCTACATCTGTTTGGTAAAATAATAATAACAACAACAACAACAAATAAATAAATAACAATAACAATAACAATAACAACAACAATAACAACAACAATAACAACAACAACAATAATAATAATAATAATAATAATAATAATAATAATAATAATAATAATAATAATAATAATAATAATATAAGGCTTTAGGAAAAGAGTGACACATCAGCCACCCTTTCTATTCGAATTTGGACATCCTGAAGCATTTTTTTAAATATTTGTCCATCAAAATACATAGCTACCTCTTTCAAAAAGAGATTTATATACCTGCAGCTGACATAACATAACAAGTGGGACACAGCCAGACAAATAAGACTTGTTTGCCTTTTGAGGAAACTCATCATCTTTTTTTTTTAAGACAATATTTTCAAATGTTGAAGCCTTGATGTGTTTCTCTGTTTTACTCTGAAATAGAACCTGCTTTCTCCATGCAACAAGATGGGGTTGAAATGATCCAAATTTGAATAGGAAGGATAGATGGCACTGCACTCTTTTCTACATCCGCAATTACCCACTTCCAATTTCTTTCCAGGGATTGACACATGAATGGGATTCTCTTCCTAAAGTATGAAGAGAATCCTAATCTAGGTTTAAGGGTTAACCATTTTATTTTAATTTTAATCCCTCTATGTATAACAATTGTATAAACCAAATGCACCCTGAAAATGGGGTAGGGTGGGGGTGATAATATACCAGACAGCTGGGTAAGAACTTTCCTTCCTAGTATGCTAGTTTCCTGCAGGGTGTTTTTATGTACAGAACAATATAACACTCATAATCACCATCCTGCACTTTGAAGTCATACAGTTTAGCCCAGGGGTGTCCAGCCTGGCAACTTTAAGACTTGTGGACTTTAACTCCTAGAATTCCCCAGCCAGCTATTATGGAAGCTGAAGTCCACAAGTCTTAAAGCTGCCAAGATTTGGACAACTGGTTTAGCTCCTCCTGGGCCCTCTCTGAATGACTGAAGTTATTTGACTGACACAGATGTGTCACCCAGTTTTTGATGATTGGTTTTTTTGCTAGCTTGGCAAAAACCTCTACCTATGCATCATTTTAAAGCAACATGAGATAATCACAAGAAGATTCACAGACACAAATGATCACAATAGTTTTAAAAACAAAGAGAAAGCATGGATAAAACAAAAGCTCTAGACTACTGGAATCAGCAAACTGACAGCTGATTCATAAACATTTTACGCTCTTTTACAAAACTCTGCTGTTAAAATAGAGGACTTTTAAAGGGAGAAATATGTTCCCCAGTGTAAGCATTTTACTTCTGGTTCCACCTACTGCTCTGCTGATACCTTTTTCTACCCAAGAGCAAAGCATTAGGAGCAGGTGGTAAATGTTGCAAATGGCAAATGATGTTTTTAAATGGATGCTCTTAGAACAACACATTGTCAGCTATCAATTGAAAAGGTAAATTGAACAAATGATGCTACTCTAAATAGCTATCATAGCTAAATTAGTTGGGTGAGGAAGGAAGAGCTGTATTTCAACAGACGGGCCAGCAATTCTGCCTACTGTACACAGAATAGAGCAAATGATGTGATTAGTGTGGTTATTTCTTTTTGCTGCAACAACACAACAACGCATGGACTGTTGTAAAAAATGAGGGGGGGAGGGAAACAAATGGGAACATGCTGTCCACTGAATCTAATGAAATACAAAATCTTAGGCAGTGCAATTTAATGTTCATTTCCTCCTTAAATCAGCTAAATTGTAGTTTTAGGAGGTTTACTTCCAGCTGTCTTATTTGGATATTACATTAACTCCTTTGATGTAGAAACTATTGGGACTTGTCCATTTCTGGGATCATGATCACCAAATCTTGAATTTCAGGGAACTTTATCAGATGATAATTCTGCCTGTTTAATAGTTGGAAGAAAAGACTGAGGAATAACTCTGCAGCACTTCTTAAATCTTCAAGTGGAATGCTGATTAAGTTCTAATTGTGAAATGAATGTGTTTTATTGAAGATTGAAAATTGGGTTTCATTTTTATTGCTTTGGGGGTTTTTGTTTTTTGTTTTGCTGTAGATGTATGCTAGCTATGTAACTCTGTCTTGATCAGAATTTTATAGGTAAGGGCACATTTTGGGAGAATCAGCCAAGAGCTTTCAAAGTTTGAAGGAACAAAACAATTTTCTGGAATTAATCCAGCAGTGTTAAGTGCTGCATGGAATTAAAGAATTGAAATGGTTGCAAATGAGACACTTAATAATTTCTTTCAGAGAATGAATGAGAAAATTATTGCCCACAACTTTATTGGTTATAAATAACATGAGGTTTTAAATGTAGCACAGGGCCAGAAGTTGTTTTCTTTTGGTTTTTGTAATTTATAATTTCAACTTTTACAACTGTCAAATCATAGAAGACTCTGTGAAGCTAAAGTAGATTAAAACAGTAAACCATTAAATCAACTGATTAACTGGATTCTCTGTTGATTTTATGACTTTTTCCATAGAGCTGGTTGCAAGGGGCCAGACGTGCTGTTCTATAAGCAGGTCCCATACTGAGGCCCCTGGGATAGGTGAAGCCTGACTCAAAAGCTGTTATTAGAGCCAGGAGGACCATTCTTACTCCCAACCTCTCAGCTGCCTACAAAATTACCCTATTAACATATTTCTTCCTTTCCCGCACAGCTTTCAGGATTTGCCCTACATGGTGTTTGGATATCCCCTAATTCCTTTAGGGGAGACATGACAGGGAGGAGGGGAGGCCATGAAGAGAAGTGTTAATGTTGTAAATAATCTAATAAAGTATTCTTAATTTTTATCCCATTATACGGATCAGAATATAATATTAAGAATAAGTTTCATAGTAAATAAGGCCACTTGACCATAAATGAAGGGAATGTTCTACTTTTGCATTTGTAAGTCAAAGGTGTGGGGCATCTTTTTAAATTTAAAATAGTCTTGAACCAATGTATGGTTGATAAATGGCATTATTGAAAATATGCATTGAAAACATGCTATTTAGTAAAAAATGCTTTAAAAAATAACACAAAAAAGACCCACTAATAGGGAGCCAAAGAAATACCACTAATCCAGTAGTTTTTTTTTTTTAAGTAGAATGTACTGTATTCGATTGATCATTGCTAGAGAGAAATATCTGGATAATAAGGAAGTTTCTTTGAGGTTACATGAAGAGTGTTATTTTCTTCTACTGTTACTACCAGACACTGAGTATTGATAGAGTATCCATGGAGTTTGTAGATTTATCTTTTCTAATATTTTTCTAGTGCTTGTTGAATGTGTTCTTCACACAGGTATCTTAATACCTTGTAGGATGCATCACTATTATTTTTATTGTTATCACATTAGAAGTAGAATCTGGGTATATTGCTTAGGATTCATATATCTATTGGATTTCAAACACATAATGTGGTGGACAGAACTTTATAATTTATAGGACTAGATTGGATAAGAAGTAAGCTTATATCTCATGTTTTTCAACTTTCTTTATTGTGTGAGTTGAGAAAGGGATTTCCCATTTCAATTTAGTTTAATATTTTAGAATGAATTCATTGTTTCACTATGGCTACTCTCTCTTTTCAATGAAGCTAATGGATGAGCTCCAGTTGATATGCACCTTCTATTGCTTATTTGCTGTTAATGCAATAACTGGTGGCGTTAGTACATTTTATGTGATGTATAATTATATATGAGGTCTTTGGTGTTTTCTGAGCTTGGATGTTTCCTTACAAATGCTTCATTGCTCAGCTAGGTTACCCCACAGTTCAACCCCGAGCTACAAATATTCTCTTCTATTGATATAGTAATACTTATACTGCAGTATTCCTTTTTTGCTGAAAATGTATAAATATGAATCCAACACAATCTGTGAGCAGAGTAGTGATAAAAGAAAGAGATAAATTATATTCCAGCATTTCTTACATCAGTAAGTCTATCCATGATGTTTCTCATACACAAAGGCTCATATATACCCAATGCTTTTGAACTTCTACAGGTAACTTTCTGATTTGTATATGCACGGTAAGTAGTTTTCTATTTGAAAGTTTATCCATAAATACATTGCTGTGCTTCTAGTTTGGAAAAAAAATGTTGTATTCTGCTTTGCCTCTGTCTTTCCAGGATGGTGGCAGAGATTTTTCTTAATTTAGGCAATAAAGAGTTGAAATTGAAAGGCACTGAACGAGATAGCCATGATCCTTTCTGTGAAAGCGGTCAAAGATTGCAAGCTTCTCTCCAAAGGAGACTTAACATTAATTGCAACTATGCATGTACTATTCCTTCCCTTTAAAACACCAAATAAGTGCCAATGAGAATTGTATCTCAATTAGGACAGAAACGTGAAGGGATCAATTTTTATCAGTGTTGCAGCAGAGGATGAAAGTTAAATTATTCGTCTATATTTACTATACATCTTTCCCTGTGGCTACTTACATTTTTATTACATGTCTAGTATTAACTGGTATTTGTAAATAGACCTCCGAGGAAATATGAAGGTAAATATGGAACAACCTACTAACATAAATATATGAGGAATTAAATTAATTTTTAAAATTAATACATTACTATTGTAACATAAACAACATTGATCAGAAACACATGCAGAGATCTATCCAGTTACTGATAAGTTTGCAGTTGTATGTCTTAATCAACAGCCTGTTTAACTCAGGCACATTGTTTGATGCAGCAGGGAGGAAGCTGATAGGTATGTAAACACATGCAGTAGTTGTTTGAATCCAACATAACGGATACAGTTTGCCATGAATGTAGAAGAAAGCTAATCTGTTACCTACCAATTTTACAATTTGAAGCAATTTGTAAAATTTTGAGATTTTATTCATTAGTTACCAAAGTGCTGTTGAAATGAAACACAAAATCTATAGACTTCACATTGGGCAAAAATATTGAATTAAATTTAAAAAAGAGTCTGTAGAAATACTGCCAAAGGAGAAAAAAAAAACAGAGTAGCAAGATTGTATTCATATATGGAAATACAAGAGAAAGATAATTCTCCCATTTCCTTGTTCCATCTCCCTAAAGATCTGTTCTAGAAGGTCTCACGAAGCATCTCAGTAGGTTTTAAAGCATTAGTGGAGCTGCGAAGAAGATGAGTAAAAGAGTTCACTTACCCACTGGATTTCATCCTAAGATATATATATTTTTGCTGCATTTTAACCTTGGTGTACTTAGTGTTGTCTTAAATATTTGAATTGCCATCATTATCAGGTTGTTCATAGTGACCTTCTATTTTCCACAAGCTTCACATGAGTGATTTTGTTGTTCGTAGTCTACAGAAATGGGGCAACATACAAGTTGGAGTTAAAGATTTATGTTGAGCTTAAGAGAAATACATCCATTTCAACTATGGACACTTAGATAACTTGTCTTAAGAAAGTCAACCTATTTCATCCCCAGATTTATTTATTTTTCACATTTCTTCAGTTTTGCTTATCTTAGTCAAAGATAGTGATATTGTAATGGAGAAGAAATCCAAAGGAGAATATAATAATTTTTAGTCTGACTCTCTTGTTTGTAAAACTCAAATTTGTGTATCTTTCCTTTTAAGGAGAGTCTTAATTGCAATATACATATATTTGTGAACACCTAGATATAAACATAAATTGTGTAAGTTAAGAAAACTGATGAGAAAGAAAAAGAAAAAAAATATCAGAACTGTTTTCAAATCAAAGAGCAACTGACAGATATATAAAAATGATGTATGTTTCTTACACAGTCTACAGGGAGAATTCGGCGGGCTTGCTATGATCTCTACAATTTGCCTGCAGGCAAGCGAGACTTTGGGACATTCGATTATCCCTTTGCTCTGTTTATCATGGCAAGTGATGCACAAGCTGAGAATTTTGTGGCCCCTTCCTTTCCATGTCGGAGAATGGCTGAGCTCCCAAGCTCACCTCCTGGTGCAGTGCTTTGGCGAAGGTTCAGTGACCAATAATCAATTATTATTGAGAAGCAATCAATTGCTAATTTCCATAATTATGCACATCTAAACACTATGAACAAGAAAGAGAAACAAAGCTGCACTCCAAGCATTGCCTTGTTAGCAGTATTTTGTTAACACAGGGCTCTAAAAAAAGCCGCTGCAGCTGGTAGCACAAATGTGTTTCCAGTATTCAGGCCATCAACGTGATCCGTTGCTAAATGTATAGAATCAGCTTCTTGCTAAAAACTACAATTACAGGTGATATACAGATTGAAATCACAGGGCTGGTTTGTCGAAGAAAATTGTCCTAATGATGGGTTTTCGGATGGGGAATGCAGCTCTTTTCTTCCTCTGTGATGGGTACTGAAGGCAGCTGCACCTGCCTCTGTGCTGTATTCTGCCGCACTTAATGATATCTGATGATATCATTAGGCAAAGTGTTCATAAACAGATGTTGAGCCTGTGCCTAAATGCTGTCAGATGAGCGGTTGCTGGCCTGAAACAGTATTATTTATATAGAACATTTACGTTTGTTATGTTAATAACCCCACTATTAGCTCTCTGGATGTTGCGATAGGAATGTAAATGTAGTTAATATGAATAACAACCTCTTTACTCTTCGTGCTGCAGTTGGGTATAACTTTTAGGCTTTTAGAAAGAAACAAAGATTTTCCCCACCAAGTCCTTATGACACCCTTCCTTCCTTCCTTCCTTCCTTCCTTCCTTCCTTCCTTCCTTCCTTCCTTCCTTCCTTCTTTCCTTTCTTAAAGGGCAAAAGTGTTCAGAAGAAATGTTTCAAGCTTAAGATGTATTTCTTTTATACTTACGGTAAATCTTTTCAAAATGCACTAGCTTCCTATTTTGTATGGTAAGTCATTCTTTGCTCTTCAGGGCCACCACATCACAGATTGTACATATTGCCAATCCAACATACATCATATTTCAAACTATATTGTACAATACTATACCCGCTATATAAAATAATAATTTAACATGTATAATGTGGCATAAATTTCAAATAAAGACAGTGGGGGATTCACTGATGCTTTAAGACATATTTCTTCTGTTCTCTCCTTTCTGTATAAGAATTCCAAATGTTAACTAATTTGCCCTGCATCATATTCATGTATTTTGCTGCTGTTGCTGGCTTTTCTGATGTCATATTATTTTAGTACTGCCTGAAATCCTGCATTACAATTGCTGTGGTTTTATTCAGCCAAAGTTGCATTTTATACCTCATAGTTAATTCATGTAGAGTAAGTTATGTAAATTTTGACAGTCATCAAAATGTGCAATGTTTTTGCTGAAATACAGCTGAATAGCAGGAGCTCTGTTATAAATATACCATTAGGCTTTCATAATTTTATTTGCGCTTTTAACTCTTTCTGAATCTTCTTTGGAGTGGAGGTAGATATTGACCATAGGATATTTTTCCTCTGCTGATTTTGAACAAAGGATGAAACTGACTTAAAAAACAAAACAAAAAAACAGGCCATGATATTGCAACTGCTATCTGCTGGTGGATATGTTTAATAGTTTATTTCAAGAATACATTTGTTCTGGAATGGAATATTCAGTGATATGAAATAATTCATTTCCTGGGGAAAAAAAAAATAGGTAGAGGGAGATTCTCTCCCTCTCCCTCTCTCTCCCTCCCTCTCTCTCTCTCTCTCCCTCTCTCTCTCTCTCTCACGCACACACACACACACACACATTCACATTCTGGGTGACATACAATAAAATCATTAAAATGATTACAAAAATGCCCTTAAATTAAAACATAAATATGATATAATATATTTATGTTATAAATATAAATATAATTATAAAAAACTAAAAAGTATGAGAAATGCATAGATGTTACACACATCTACCTCATTAAATATGTTGACAAGTAACACAGCTACAACCTTTTATGACAGTTCTTACCAAATTGAATTAATACATAAGTAGCATAAGATAATAAATATTGTTTTTCCATATACAACAAAACAGGGAAATATTCTTTATAAGAATAATGCCATTATATACAAGTCATGAATAGTGTATCATAAGTTTACAATGTGTTTGTTTTATTTGGAATGAAATGGTATTACTCAATTTTTACTTTCTTAACAAATAAAGATATAAAATACACATTAATTCTATTTTTACAAAACTTATATAGGAAAAAATAAATGAGGGCTTCCCCCCCAAAAAAGTTATAACATAAGAGTATACTGATTTTTATAAGCCCAGCTTTTGATTTTTTCCCTATTTGCCAGATTAACTTTTCCAATTGCCTTCTAAAAATAGTTGCTAGAGACCATGATTTAAAAATGGATATAAAAATTTAACCACAAAATATATGGGCCAGAATTATGAATTATATAGAAGAATGAGCATCAGATCAGTGCCTTTGACTCCATGTAACTGATTTATTATGGATTTGTGACCAATATATCCTAAAGTTCCTAGTAAGAATTCTATTTGCAAAAATGGAAGTAAAACAAATCCTTAAGAGATAGAAGTCAATTAAATCCAGCCGTTGCCTACTCCATATCATATCATGAACAAAATATTTTTATATAAACCAGTTGTACAAAATTTTATGCCTTTTGTGTATTAGTTGGGGGGAGGAATCTTGCCAGGAAAACTACAAGCAGAAGCAATAGCTATGATTTATCATAATATATGGGGTACAAAAAAAGAATGCAATGAAATTCCTTTCAAAGATTTTTAATTGATTGTGATAGCATTAATAATTCACTGAAGCGCAGCTTATTCTTATGTATTTCAGTTGATTGGCCACAGAAGGTGTTCTATATATAGTAAACATTTTACAGGGGCAATGGGAGAGAGCTAACATATAAAATATATATAAATTTCTGTCATGTAACATATGTAGCAAAATTTTTTTTTTAAAAAAACTTCAAATTAAGCATTTATTCCATTTTGCACTGCAAATATATTTTGACATATTTATGCTGGGATCTCAGTTTCTAGCACATAAAAAATGAATGGAAAAATCACTTTACTTGGGAATATTTTTCAAAAAACAGCAAGAATTTTTTATTTCACACAGCCCTCTAGGATCATCTATGTTGATTACAATCTTAAAAAATTGGAGATATATGATAACAGAAAATATAAAATCCTTTTTAGGATGTTTTTGCACATGCATAGGTTCACAAAATTTATATTTGTGACATTTTTATAAACCATTCTGATTTGTGCCAAAAGTATAATTACTATGTTTACTGGATCCCATTCTAGTCATACTGCATTTTCTATCCTTGCATTTAAAACAAAAGAAGTGGAATTTTTCCCTGATGTCATGGAATTCCTCTATCCTATAGAACGGGATAGCTGGTTACAGTATTCATCAGAAAGATACCACTGTTTTATGCTTCTTTTAAGCAGCATCTATGAAGGTAAAATTGTTCAATTCAGAATTTCAGTCGGCCACCAGCAATTTCTATTTACAGAATAGTATTTATTTATTCGCTATCCCACAGTCTCCTAGCACAGTCATTTACCATTCAGTGCCTAATGAAAATATTTAATTTTTAAGGGGATTATTTTAGGAGCTTTTTCTCCACTTAAGATTTTTTTTTCATTTCTTTTTCTTTTTTTAAAACAAACAAACAAATCTAACTGTAATTTCTAAATCTAATATTTTCATGCATTTGGAATGGCATTATTTGACTGCTCAAAGAATTCATATATAGCTCATTGGGTTGGCACCTTCCATGAAATCTTATTGGCTGAGATCTAGAGTACTGTGGGATTCTAGTTAGCATACAGAGCTACACCTTATTCATCTTCAATGCCATGCAAGGGTTTCATGCATCTTGAGGATAAAAAAATATGGCAGACAAAAGACTGATTTATGGAGGCAAACATCTTTTGGATAACTTGATAAGTATTTGAGGTACAAAAACATAGAAACATAGAGGCATATAAAACTGATGGCAGAAAAAGACCTACTGGTCCACCATTTTTAGGTTATTACTTTTTAATTCTTTTTATATTTTATTTTTAATTTTGGTCAGATACAATGTGTTTATCCCAAGCATGTTTAAACTGATGATTGACCCACTACCTCCACTGGAAGTTGGTTCCAAGCTTCCACTAGTCTGTGAGGTAATACTTTGTAACATTACTTTTGAACTTCCCTCATGTCAGCTTGAGGTGATGCCCCTGAGTTATTGATTGTTGCTTAATAAATACTCTTAATAATAAACAAGCACAGAGTATTTTTCTCTCTCTATTCAGTCATGTCCAAAGGTGGTATTCAGCCGGTTCAGACCAGTTCAGACAAACCGGTAGTGGGCGACTTACAGGCCTACCTGCCCTGGCTCCATGACATCTTATATAGCCTCATTTTCAATGCTGTGCATGAGCAAAGCACATGTGCGGAAGGATGCACACATGCACGGAAGGATGCGCATGCAAGGGTGCACATGCGCGTGTTCACATTTGCTAACCAGTGGTAAATGTCTGTGAATCCCACCTCTTGTCATGTCTGATTACTGCCTGGACTAGTCCCTGCAATTTTCTTGGTAAGTTGTTTTTTTTCAGAAGTGGTTTGTCCTTGTCTCCTTTCTAGGACTAAGAGAGAGTGACTGGCCCCAGGTCGCCCAGCTGGCTTTGTGCCTAAGTTGGCACTAGAATTCACAGTCTCCTTATGTGTAATCAGAATCTACAGTGTTTAAATTCAGATTGCAGCTTATATCATTTTATTATATAGCATGTTATTCCCCAGTTTTGATCACACATTCAAAACTAAGGAGTGCTGTACTTACCACATGAGTGATGTTGATAAATGGTGGTGCTGAAGGCATTGAAATGACTTCAGCACCCTTACAACATGCAGGGCAAAAGAGTGCATTGTTCTTCATAGCGTAGGTCATTGCTTGTGTTAAAACCAATGTAATATAAGATGTGAAAAGGCTTTTTCCTGCAGACATCTGTGCTGTATGTGTGCAAATCCCCTATGAATCTGTCATCATTGGAGCAATTTATTAGCTTTTTCCCTTGTTCAGGTGACATGTATTATGTTGCAGTGTAGCTGAGTGACATCTTACATCCCACAACCACAAATTGAGGCAACTGATTTAAAACACAGAATAGTCTGATGCAAAGTGATGAAGGTAAATTGAAAATTAAAAGCATCTTTGAGGCTTTCATATACGTACAATAATCATTAGCGTTTATTTAAAAAGAGACAAAGTACTGTTGATAATAGTAAATACTTCTACTGCAGATTGTGGAAGATATTTATCAAGACAACAGTGAGTTTCTGAAAGAAAATAGGGGTTGATGTAGTTGAAATCAAACTAAGAATCTAATTCCTAGTGTCCATCTGCTTTCCATGGATCAAAACCCCAAATGGCCAAGCTCTGATAACAATAGTAACTAATAACAGTAATTAACAACAATGGTGCAAGCAAGGACTGGTGAAACATAAAATAAAGTGATAGAGAATAAAAAAGATGAAGTAATATAGGATTCAAACAGACAAGCACCTGCCCTATAATACTGTTGATAAGAAGGACCCAAAAAAAAAGAGTCTGGATGGTGGGTGTTTTAGTACCTAGAGACAGCAAGTTAGAAGAATTGGAGAAGATAACAAAGTATAAAGAGCTGAAAATATAAACAGAACAACTGTGGCAATAGAAAAGAAAGATATTACCACTAGTAATAGGCAGCAATCCCAAAACGTGGGGTATCACCTGAACACCATTGGCATTGACAAAATCAGCATCAGTCAGTTTGCAAAAGGCAACCTTATGGGGAACAGTTTATATCCTCCAACAATACCTTTAACATTATGAAAATACAACCTCTTCTTATTCCAAGGTCCTTAGGAAGAATCATTTAGTTAATGAATGATCCTTCCCAAGAACCTTGGAATAAGGAAAATGTTGTAGTTGAATCATGATAAAGATATTGTTGCAGGATATATACGCTGTTTCAAATCCAGTAGAAACATCAGGGTCACTGTGCAACGAACCATAATTCTATGTATTGAAATCTAAGGTGCATCTTGGAGTAAAGTGCTTTGCACAAACGGCTCTGAAACATTCCTTCCTAAGATGATCCGTTGTGTGTATAAACCCAGATCTAGGGTCTAGCTGATCAGCTGGTACAAGCTTTCAATTCTGAAAGTGATTCAATGTAGACATTTATGATTACTGGAGCTTTCCGCTTATTTGGACATTTAATGTCAAATTCATGAAGGACTTCCCAATTATTAATTCATTGGCATCCTATACTTCATTCCTGGGGATTAAAAGGGGAAGGCTTATAACTCCAGGGAAAAGTTCGTCAACATTTTTTCAACATGAACCATTTACACTTTTCATACCTGTGTCTAATTTGAAGGTCTGGGTCCTTAAGTGAAAATTACATGCTAAAATAACTGCCACCTTGCCTTAAAATAATGCTATAAACCAGGGGTGTGCAATTATAGCCACTTTATAAACCTGTGGACTTCAACTCCCAGAATTCCTGACCTAGCTGCTGTAAATATATTTGGCAGTTGGGAATATGAATTATAGTTAGACTTGTCATATTGCTGCTTACGTATTTGCTCCCTTTCATTGTTAGAAATGTTTTCAGTGTGATGTAGTGGTGAGGAAGATGACTAACATTAGGAAGAGCCAAATTAGAGTTATGCCTCAGCCACAACAGTCCATTGAAAGACCTGGGACTGTCTCTCAATCCCACCTACCATGCTGGGTTTTTGCCATGGTGGAAAATGGGAGAGTGCTGCTCGTTGGCTTGAGCTCCTCAAAGAAAAGTGAAATATCAATGTAATTGTTAAATATAAATATATTATCATCTTATATAATAATATGTATTAGGGAACATCTCCCTAATGTATCCTCCATAATGTCTCCAAGGCACCTGGGGGCAGGACAAGAAGCAATGGGTGGAAACTAATCAAGGAGAGAAGCAACTTAGAACTAAGGAGAAATTTCCTGACAGTTAGAACAATTAACCTCTGGAACAGCTTGCCTCCAGAAGTTGTGAATGCCCCAACCCTGGAAGTCTTTAAAAAGTTGTTAGATAGCCATTTGTCTGAAATGGTATAAGGTTCCTGCCCACGCAGGGGGTTGGACTAGAAGACCTACAAGGTCCCTTCCAACTCTGCTATTGTATTGTATTGTATTGTATCCTAAGTTTCTCAAATTGCTTTAATCTTTTTCTGAAAAGTTCTACACATCAATCAGGCTATATATTTTCTGCTTACCATCTATGAGTCTCTTGTTTAATCTTTTGAGGATCAGTGGACCCTTTTTGAAGTCAGAGTGCATGTCATTGGCATTCTCATAATATTGTTGCCATAATGAGCATCACTACTCACCAAATACAAATTTTCCAGAAGACATACTATGAAGAAAAAAAAAACATTTTCCCTGTGAACTTGACTACCATTGTGAGGTGAATTCTGACCACCCCAAACACAAAATATAAATGCACTTTTGAGTACATGCTATAATACTTATTTGGCAGAAGTAAATTGGAGAGATCCACAGTTCTGTAAAAAGCACAACAATGAAACCTACTGTACATCACGGAAGGCAATCAGGCAAGAATCAGAACAAAAGCAAGCAAACCTAAACTCCAAACAACACCAAAACACACATCATTTTGCCCAGTTTCATCAATTTTAGACTTCTAGACTGCTTGCCAACACTAGCCCTTACCTCGTCTCCTAGTCACACTTTCAAATGAAATACTGAATTATAGCCTTTTTCTCTCTTTTCCTCTCTCTCTTTTTTTTAATGGGTCACTTTAAAGTATATTATTTCCAGGGTGTTCTGAACAACTGCTTGGCACTCTGGTCTACTTGACATTTAGTTTTTCAACAGTGTCATCACTGTGTTGACAACTTTCTGAAAAGTTGAGTGCAGCTGCTCCAGTTTTGCTGCTATTTTTTTCCAACTTAGAAAAACTTACCAGGAGCCATGAAGAAGGGGATAACTGGCCAGGAGTCTCTCAAACCTTTAAGAAATCTTATTACACCTATGTCCTTTCTAGAACTTTCAATTCAATCATGTATTTTATGAATTATTACTTGCCCATTTCTGAACCAACTTTGGGTGGTTATTTAATCATTGGACATCATTTGGGTTCTTGCATGTATGAGGAGGCCTTCGAAAAATATTTGGAGCATGTATGGCCTGAAGAATTTCAGCCGTTGTAAGAAATCCTATTTTGCTTTATTGAAAAACTGCATAATTGTAAATGTAAAATCCTCAACTAAATTGGTGCCTTGTTAATCTTGTTAACCTTCAAATATTTTATTCTGTATGTTAAAAATCCAATTTTCTCCCATAGATTTTTGACGTCTGGATTGTTCTTGCTTTTATTGAATTGTTTCTATGAAAATTGTGGCATTCCTTCAAATAATCCTACATTGTCACATGAGCATGAGACAAACAGCAACATTTTGCATTTTGATGGCATTGACATGCTTTATACAAAGAGCATATTGGGACTTGAACATCCTGAGATACAATCTCGTTCTGCTGTTTTTTTCTGGTAAAAACTTATGAGTACTTCTGAAACTTCTAAACCTAGAGAATAATTGAATTCCATACTATTCAATACAAAATGTTTCAGATTCCCGTTGATTTATTCCATTGGTTTAGGCTATAGTTTTTATACAATAAATACATAATTTCTTCACAGTGACAACTCAAGTGCATCTTCTCAAAATTACCTGCTTATTAACATCACCTAAAACCACTGAGACTCCTGGAACAGTCATTGTTGACTTAATGCAGTTTCCCCTGTCCATACTGCAACATATTCTGTTTACTTGTTTTGTCAAATGAGCCTAAACACGAGTCTATCTTTATATATGCAAAAACAACAACAGCAATAGCAACAACCTGTGTGGCAAAAACAGATACGAAAACAAAGTTCTTAAAAAGACATTGAAGTAATTTGGGGAGTAGAAATTAATTTGTACAGAAAATCTAGCTGTTTAAATGAAAACCACCATTGGATGCAAAATAAAAGAGTATAGCAGAAGAGAGTGTAGACACAATTTATATGAAGATCTCTGCTTGATAATATTAGTAAGAAAAGTAAAAATAGACCCATTCATGCTGTTCAGGGCAAACTATAGGAGGGCCTAATTTTACCTTTACTCTAATATAGAACATTATTGCATTTCAGAATCTCCTACCTGTTAGCTAATATGCAATATCCAGAAGCATCCGTGGTATCATCAAGAAAAAGTTGTTCAGGGATGACAAAGAAGGCCTGATTCATTCAATGCAAAGAAACCTTCACCAGCAAATTGGCCGTAGATGGAGATTCAGTTTCAATTTCAATATAGGACCTTAATATGACTGAGATCTAGGATTTGAGCAGATTATGAAATTTTTTGAACAATGATTTTCAACCATACTTTAACTTAAATGACTTGCAAAAATGATGGAATAGCTGGACTTAATTAAAAAAAAAAATACAGGAAAAAGTAGGTAGCTTGGGCGGGGGGGGGGGGAGAAATAGCACTTAAAAATGTCTTTGGATTTCAAACCAGTAACTTCACAAGCAAGTGTGTTATTGGTAGCTTTAATGATTCTAGAAGACATTGGAGATCATAGTAATCAGTGACTCAGTTAAAGTTTAGTCTGAAATGATATAAAACACACCCGCCCAAACAGAGAGGCAAAAACTCAAGATGATATATGAGGAAAGAATACTTTAAAACCACAGAAGGAAAAAAAGCTCAGAGATTGGCTTTCTTTTTTTAAGGTGAGGGACTATAGGGGTGGGGAGGTTACTGGTTTATTATGCTTGCATTGCCCTTTTACCTTTATAAGATACCTAGAGCCACTGAGAGTGAGTTGGGTAGCCCTATGCATTCTCTTAAATAAATATATGTTGTCTGTGCCTATCATCAGAAAATGGCTTCCAGTATGTTCTAGCAAGGAAGCAGCAGGCAATGTGGATATTAGGGCACTTCCCAATTTTGGCAAGAGTTGTAGTTGCTAGCCAGTAATTTATCTGGTTATGAAAAAAGTGAGAAGAGAAAAGAGAAAACAATAATACTTATAATGTTGACATTGGTCAATCACCATTTTATTTTTGAAGGGTAAATTTGTGACTTCTTATGAGCATGAGTTTCATATCTGCCATCTGCTATGTCAAAGAAACATCACACCATCTTACAAAAAGTTTCAATAATTCTGAAAAGTTACACACGAAAAATGAATCAGAATTCTTCTACATTGTCAATGTTTTAAAAATGGATCTCTTATTTAACTATGTGAATTCTTCATGATATTTGGATGCATTTATACTAACTTTTGATAAGTCATGGAAGTTCAAAAATAATGCACTATTTTGTTAACTGTGGGATTTTATTATCATTGCTAAGCATTTGACAGAAATATTGATTTGTGTACTGTTGAAAACATATTACTGATTGATAAAATGCTAGACTAAGATAGGTTCAGATGTTAGACTAGGATGGGACAAGTACAAGTTCAATCTTATCCTCACCTATAACATCATATTACATCATGGATAATCTAGCAACAATCTTTGACACTGGTTACCAAGGCCCAGTGGAGAAGTACAATCAGACAGAATGCTAGAAGATGCAGAATGATAGAATGCAACTCTCCCTACTGAAACCATAACTCAAGCCAAAGAACTGTTATACATTACAGCCACTGTAATACTTGGCTACATGGTCAAGAACAGCAGTACATACTCCCACCTGAAAAATGAGAGTAGAGGCTAAGATTGAGGAAATTCAGAAAGAGAATAGTCAACTCATGGAATAAAAGAAGGGTGTGAAGCTCAAGAATAACACTCTGTTACTTAAAAGATACAAGGACTGAAATCCAAGGTGTACTGTCTATTGTAGTACAACAATACAGTAATAGGAGGGCCCTTATATCAGAAACTGAATAGTATTGGAAGAACATATGGGGAAAAAGAGGAGACACATAAAAGCAGTGAAAAGTGACTTCAGGATCTGAGAGTATATCACAGCAATCTCCCAGAGTAGAAACCAGACACTATCACAGCAGCATCTGGCATCCATCAGCGAGTCAAAAGCATGAAAAGCTGGACAGCACCTTGTCTTGATATGAGCCATACCTAATGGCTACAGAAACTAACAATGGTCCACAAAACCTAGATAAACCAGCTGCCAGTAGCAGTCTCCCACTCAGACTGGCTAACACAAGGAAGGAGAGTGTTAATCATGAAATACTGCAGAATCAGAATAGAGCTGGAAGGGACCTTGGAGGTCTTCTAGTCCAAACCCCTTCTTAAGCAGGAAATTCTATATTATTTCAGACAAGTGACTGTCCAGTCTCTTCTTAAAAACCTTCCTCCAGCGATGAAGCACCCACAATATCTGAAGGCAAGTTGTTGAAGGCATTGGTTAATTGTCTTCACTGTTAGGAAGTTTCTCCTTAATTCCAGGTTGCCTCTCTCCTTGATAAGTTTCCATCCATTGTTTCTTGCCCTGCCTGGTACTTTGGAAAATAAATTGATCTCCTCCTCTTTGTGGCAACCTCTCAAATACTGGAATACTGCGATCATGTTCCCCCCTAATTCTCCACAAGGAAAAGTACCATTCAACTGCTGGTCAATAGCCTGCCTGTTTAAAACATGAAAAATCCTATTAGGCATCACAGAGCCAAACTGCAGGACCATATAGGCTACTACATCAGCATATCTCAGAAGGGCATTGGGAATAACCCCAGAGTCTTAAAACACCAGTTGCTCATAGTTAGAGCAGTTGCACAAGAGTCAAGGCAGAGAAAGACCAAACTGAACACAAGCTATATTGATTATAGGAAAGCCTATGACTCAACGCTTAGGACCTGGGTACTTACGAGATCACCTTCTGCCACCGAGAGCCTCCCACCGGCCAGTACGCTCCCATAGAGAGGGTCTCTTCATGGTGCCGTCAGCTAAACAATGTCGACTGGCGACACCCAGGGGGAGAGCCTTCTCCGTGGGAGCACCTGCCCTTTGGAACGAATTGCCCCCGGAATTAAGAACTATCCCTGACTTACGCACCTTCCGCCATGCTCTCAAAACCTTTTTTTCCCAACAAGCCGGGCTGGCATAAAAATTTATTTATTTTATTAAATTTATACCCCGCCCTTCTCAATCAATCAATCAATCAAATTTTTATTTATATAACTGCATCCTCTCCCCAAGGGGACTCGGAGCGGTGCACAGGGAAAAAATTAAAATACTATAAAAAATACATACATAAAACAAATACGATGGATAAAAACGAATTAAATTAAGATTATCCCTGCGCTAAAATCCCCAGGTTATAAGGCTAAAATTCCCTAGCACCCTAAAGGTAAAGACTAACCTAGGCCGGCCAAGCAGAAAAAGTGTGTTTTGAGTTTTTGACGGAAGGAGCGGAGGTCCGTAGTTGTTCTAATGTCGGGGGGAAGGTCGTTCCAGAGGGCTGGGCCCGCCACAGAGAAGGCCCTTCCCCTGGGCGTCGCCCGCTGACAAAGTCTAGTGGACGGCACCCGGAGAAGTCCCTCTCTGTGGGAGCGAATCGGCCGGGAGGATGTGTGGGGCAGGATCCGATCCCGCAGATAGCTAGGTCCCGTGCCATGGAGCGCTTTAAAGATGACAACTAGCACCTTCTCCTAAAAAAGGACCCAGGGTGGCACACAGGCATCATTAAAACATACAAAAAACAAAAATCCAAAATTGTTAAAACTAAATTAAATATTCCCTGTGCTAAAGTTGATAAAACTCTAAAATTTAACAATTATCCCTATAAAATTATCCCTATAAAATTATCCCTATAAGAGTCAGAATGGGGGATTATGCTAGGCCGGCTTGATGAAATAAATGAGTTTTAAGACGTTGGCAGAAAAGGCGGAGGTCCACGATGGTGCGTAAATCGGGGGGTAGGTCATTCCAGAGGGCAGGGCCCGCCACAGAGAAGGCTCTTCCCCTGGGCATCGCCAACCAGCATTGCCTGGCCAACGGTACCCTGAGAAGGCCCTCTCTGTGGGAGCGGATCGGTCGAAGGGATGTATGGGGCAAGAGGCGTTCGCGAATATAGCTAGGCCCCAAGCCATGGAGTGATTTGAAGATGGTCGTCAACACCTTGAAGCGCACCCGAAAGGCCACAGGTAGCCAGTGCAGCTCGCACAGGAGAAGTGTTATGTGGGATTGCCTTGAGGCACCCATAATTACCCGCGCGGCCGCATTCTGGACCAACTACAACCTTCAAGTGCACCTCAAGGGGAGCCCCATGTAGAGAGTGTTGCAGTAGTCCAGCCGGAATGTCACCAATGCCTGAGTGACTGTGCGAAGGGCTCCCCAGTCCAGTAAGGGGCGCAACTGGCGTATCAGGCGTACTTGATAGAATGCCCCCCTGGCCATGGCCGACACATGGTCCTCCATGGTCAGCCGGAATCCAGGAGGACACCCAAGTTGCGCGCCCTCTCCATGGGGGCTAGTTGTACGCCCTCTATGGCCAGTGTTGGACTTACCTGGCTGTACCGGGGTGCCGGAAACCACAGCCACTCGGTCTTGGACGGGTTGAGCCTGAGTTTGTTGCTACCCATCCAGCCCCGTACGGCCTCCAGACACCGGGACAGCACCTCGACGGCATTGTTGGGGTGGTTTGGGGTGGTTATGTACAGCTGAGTATCATCAGCATACAGATGGTATTCCACCCCAAAACCACAGATGATCTCGCCCAGCGGCTTCATATAGGTGTTAAACAGAAGTGGCAAGGGGACCGACCCTTGTGGAACCCCACATGTGAGGGCCCTCGGGGCCGACCTCTGCCCTCCTGCCAACACCCATTGCGACCGACCAGAGAGGTAGGATGAGAACCACCGCAAAACGGTGCCTCCCACTCCCAACCCCCCCCCCCCCAGTCAGTGCAATAAGATACCATGGTCGATGGTATCAAAAGCCGCTGAGAGGTCTAATAGGACTAGGATAGAGGAGCAACCTCTATCCCGAGCCCTCCAGAGATCATCCACCAACGCGACCCATGCCGTCTCAGTGCTGTGACCGGGCCGGAAGCTGGACTGGCGCGGGTCCAGATAATCAACTTCCTCCAGGTGTCGAGGAAACTGTTGGGCCACCACAATCTCGACAACCTTCGCTAAAAAGTGAAGGTTGGAGACTGGACGATAGTTCTCTAATAATGCTGGGTCCAGGGATGGCTTCTTGGGATGGCTTGAATGAATTTTAAATTACAAATTTTTATTAATTTTAATTGGGGTTGCTTGCTTTTTTAATTTTCAGGCCAAATTGTTTAATATGTTTTATAAAAACTTTTTAAACTTTTATATATCTGTTTTACTTTGGCTGTATACCACCCTGAGTCCTTCGGGAGTAAGGCGGTATAAAAAACTAATAAAACTTAAAACCTAATGCCATGCACACTAAGAAGCTTCCTCAGTGGGGCTGTGTAACACAATACTGGAAATTAACTCAAGGCAGCACACAGAAGAGGCCATCAAATGCAGCATATGCCATGATGATACATTGTCCTCACCGGTGTTCTGCATAGAGTTTGACCTAGCCAGATAATCACAAGGCCTTGATATGGATACAATTTCAGAGTGGAATTACCATCAGCCCTTTCCTCTATGTGGATGACATCAAGCTATATGCTAAAAGTGCACAAGAAATTGACTCACTCATCCATCTGATACAGACAATGGGAAATTTCTACAATGGCTGGAGAGAGCTGGACTAAAAGATAGCACTGATGCTGATCATACCAGAATAAAAATAGGCACCAGAATAAGTACCAGATGCATAGAAGCAATGGAGACAGTCCAATGTAAAATGGCAAGGGGTAAGATGCAGGCAGGAACACATATACTGAATGGCACAATTACATAATTGACATTGGAATATTGGCACAGTGTATGAGTTAGAGTAGGCCCTTCCACATTCAGATGAGAGATTGTAGAGAATAGATCTGGTGTGACTTCCAGATCCAAACTGACAAGCAGGTACAGTCCAATCAATCAGAGATAGCTGACAAGGAGCAACAGACAGCAGTGATGATAGCTGGAGCAGTGACATCATGAAAGAGCATGAAAAGCTGGAAAAGTGCCAGGGCCTAAAGGAAGAATTAGAAACAATGTGGAAAGTAAAGGCCAATATAGTAGGGTTATGACCCTTAATCTAATAACAAATCCCAGGAACAACATCAGAGCTCTCTGTCCACAAGAGTTCAGTGCTAGGAACGGCTAAGGTTATGCATAGAAGCCTCAAACTCCCAGACCACTAGTAGAGGACATAAGATTGAAATAGACACAGACCACTCATAAGGGTGAAGACAACTCTTCAGGAAGAGAGGGAGGGAGGGAGGGAGGGAGGGAGGAAGGAAGGAAGGAACGTAGGTCATGCTTTCCTAGTATGATCAGCATTGTCATATATTCACTTATCTAGTAAGTATACAACAACAGGAAGGGAAAGAGCAGCAAAGAACAATAGGTTTTAGTATCTTTGTGAAAGATTACTTTGATACCAACGTACTATAGTTAAGAAACTATAGTCAAGAAACCCCAGTCCTACTTATGGTAGATATGAATATGTCTTTGAAGGGGACATAATTAAGAGTCTCTGGAAGAAAGGAGGCTGACCAATTTCCCGATTTAGTCATTTCATCCTGCCAAGAATGCAGAAAGGAACACATTTCTCATTCCTGAACGCCCCATGGCATAAGAACACTTATTCGCAGCCTAATCATGTACAGTTAGTTACTACATTTCTTTTTCTTGAAGATTAATTGCACAGTTTGTATTTGGTATATTGGATTTTACTAAAGCTGAAATAGATTTTACTATTGCTCAAATATGTTTTGGAAGCAGAGGGGCAATGTAATCCGTATCAAATGCTGAATTATTATGAATTAGTGTCTAATTCTTATAGCCAGTTGAAAGATAGGCCCAGTGGAGAGGAAATAAATGTGATAATGGAAAAGATGCTGCTCATATAATGGTAAACTTACAGTATGTCAACATGTCATAACATTTAAAACAAGAAAAAATGTTAGACTAAATCTATCAAAATAAAGCAGGTATCAATAAGTGATTTTATGTATCTATAATTTTATGTGAGAGTCCTCTGTCTACAGTTTATAACTTGTCAGCATCCTCATAGAAACTGAATTTAGAGAAGGCAGAGTGGTAGAATGGTACCAACATTATTAGAATAGCACTTATTTCATCTTCCACACTTTCCTCACACTTCTTTCTAGCCTATATTTCTTGAACTGCTATATGCCTGTTCTTAAACAGTATTTGATTTCAAATTTCTCCTAAAACTGAATTGCATAGTGGTTATGCTTGGGGCTAAGTACATTAATTTTAAGAAGTATAGGAGTTCAGTAATTCTGGCGAACAATGAAAAGTGCGTGGAAAGAAGGTCGCATCTTTTACAATGTCAGACATTTCTTACTGCTATCTCTTGCTGTCCCTGAGGAGAAGTCATTATACCCATGAACATTTTCTCCCATGCAAAATGTGGGTAATCGATGACCAAACTACCTTGAATCCCTCACTGGATTGATACAGGAAAATTTCTCTGCAGCAGTAAGTTAGCTTTGTTTCCTCTGCGTATCTGAGTTTGAATCACTATCTGATTACTCAACATGTGATGCTTGACTGGGATCACCAATGGATGAAACTAGACCGAAAAGCATCCATTAATTGAAGGGGGGAAAACCAATGTTGTAGAGGCAGCAATGATGGGAAATTGTGGCATCAGAGGTAGCAATCTTGACAGAGGGAGAATGTTGCAGGCTGTTATAATAAAATATTTCAGTGCCTCCCTCAAATTAAAAATAATAATAAAAGGAACTGAAAAGGTGGTATAGAAATCTATACAAATGTGTACATTGTTAAATCTTAAGCAATTCATTTGCTTCACTGCAACTATTGTCTGAGGTATTACTGGCTGACTTATGAATAGATACTCTGAAATCATAATGACAAAATACAGTTGCACTTTAAAATAAAAGGGCCTTTTCTTTTTGGTTTACAAAGAAGCAGAGTTGCATCCAGGATCATCATTAAGATAATGTAAGCATAACAGTGAGGTCAGGCAGATGAGACCTCAGTATGCAAAAGACAGCTCAAGTGGTTTACTGATTCAAGAATTTGAAGTCGCCATTTAATGAAATCTCTTCATTTTGAAAAATGAATGTAAAAAGGGAGTTTTTTAAAAGAACCACCAAGAGCATTCAATAACAAATATTAAATGATAAACACCCATTGCTTAAAATCAGAAGGGCCATTTTAAGCAAAGCATTTTAGCTCATCATGATATGTAGCACCTTATTTAAATGAGGAGGTGTTAATTCTTAGCTTGAATAATATATTAATATAATATGTAAAGTGAATGGCATTGTTAATCACAGTCGCGCCTGGAACGACTTTGCTTCTGTGCACGGAATGTTAATTTTGCAAAACATTAATTTCAAAGATTTTGCAGCCGTGCTTTTGTAATTAAATATTAATGTCACATGTTATTGCAGTAGCATGTTTATGAAAGCCGGCAACACTTCAAGTCAACTCATTTGTTTTTATATTTATTCTTGTACATCTGCAATCCCTTCCATTTCACCATTTCAAAGTGAAGGCCATTTTGAATAGTCAATATGTAAAGCATTTTTCATTGTAAGCGTTTTTTAACATCCAACAGGGTAAATATTTAATGTGCTGTTTTTAGCTGGCATAATTTTTCCAGAAAATTGGCTATAACTTTTAACAACTTGTAGGTTCTCTAAGCTGTTGCCATTTTTTGGCTTAAGTCATCTGAAAATAAAAGAACCATAAATGTGATTGAAATTGTACAAAATTATGCAGAAATTATGAGATTCTTTATGAAATTCTGGAATTCCAAAACAACATTGATTTTATTACTTTCCATTGTTTGACTTTATATCCATTGTGTGCAATGGATTTGAAGAGCAGGTACTGATTTATCTTTTTGATTAACTTTTCAGAATGATATAATAGTTTCTAGTCAATTCTGTCTAACACTTACTATGAAACTCTTCAAATTATACTCTTTTTTTTTTGTGAAGTCTCTGAATATTTCATGAATAAGTTTAATGACAGCAACTATTAACAGAAGCTTTTTCAGAATATATACCACTGTGTTCATTTGTCTGGGACTGTTTTGACCAGATTATAATATTTGACGATCTTGCCTTCAAACCTGTGAATTACATTAGTTTACAAAGTCATTTCTATTTTAGCATGTTACTGACAAGAAATCCTACATTAAGCCATTCCCCCCCCCCCCTCTGTTTGCAAAGACCTTCATTATACACACACACAAAAATACAGCTTGGCAGAGTATATTTCAAAATGTACATTTAAAAAGGCTTTATTTATTGTGCTACAAAAAGTCGAAAGAATCAAGATGCATTGTTCTTTGGTTGCAGCCACATTTAATAGTTTAAAATTATATTGGTACCTGATGTTGCATGTTAGTAGCTAATACCATTTGACAGTGATGAATTTAAAGGATGAAGAAGAGATACAAACTACATTTTACAAGCATGATGGGTCTCCAACAATGCCATTTAAATATTATTTGTCACTATTTAAAATGAACCTTTCCCCTTTAAGCTATGCCATTATGCTCATTTGTCCTGTCACCGCTGACAGGCTCTATGACTCACACACAGAAATGGTCATTAGGTACTGCATCTTCATCTTATTTAAAAAACAGGGGAGTGGGGGGGGGGTGGAGAGTGAAAGGGAGAAAGAGAGAGAGAGAGAGGGAAAGAGAAAGGCAAAGCATTCTGATGTCTCTAAAAGCCTGTAATTATTTTCATAGTGTTGCTTGGAAGGTAATTTAATAACCTTTTGCACGTACCTGGGGAATGCCTCCCAAAGGAACCAAGGTGCCGACATGCCATTCAGTCATCAAAACATGACCTTTAATGGTGGTTGGAGAGAAGTTAGGATGGAATGTTGTTCACAGTGTGCAATGCTAATTTTGCTTTCTAATGTATGCAAAATTTAGTTCTGAAGCCATGGTCTTCATCAGATGAATTAATGTAGGTAACTCTTCTTGACAACACAAGAGAGATCAGTGCCTAACACAGGGGTCTTATGACCTCATTTGGAAAGAAGGTACAGTAGACGGGCTTTTGCAAAGACAGCTCTCTCTCTCTCTCTCTCTCTCTCTCTCTCTCTCTCTCTCTCTCTCTCACACACACACACACACACACACACACACACACACACACGATTTTGGATTTTTCTCCCTCTAGTTAGTTTGCAAAAATGCTACAGGGCTTCGAAGTGTAACTGAGATCACCCATCAGCTTTTAGGTGGTCAGGAACATTGATTAACCAATATTTCTCCCACATTACAATAATAAGAAAAGAAAGTACAATTCTCCATTTTAAAAAAAAAAGAAAAGAAAAAATTCTTTCACATTGCTAAATTGGGGGGGGGGGGAGTTGTTTGGTGCAGTTAGAGAGTTAACCTATAAGCACGTTTATGAAAATTAAAAGATATAGGACATGTTCAGTGAGGCAGAAACTGTGCCCTGCAACATCAGGGCCAAGAAACTCCTTATTTTGGTTCAGTTCTATTAAATCCTACTCTAGTTAGATATGCTGGGATTTCTATTCACATCCCTGACACACCATCCGTCAATTTATTAGCACTCTGGTGCAGTAAGCCGCTGAACAGGCTATATCAATTCGTTTAAGGCTTCCCCTCCCCTCCATCCTTTAAAATGCCTGTAATCCTTATCCTTGCTCTCTCAACTGCTCAGCATTAAAGATTTATGCTGCACTTTTTTTTTCATTGCCACACCTGAATATGGATTACTTAAATGGGCTGTAAATAATTGATACCTGGGAAGAAGTTTCCATTACTGACCGATGCTGTAATTTAATATACTGTACTATAGGTTATGCAGTTTTGGATTGTTTGGGGTGTGCGTTTCACAGCTGAGCAGACAATAGTTGAAGTTAAAGAGTACAGTAATACTGTTTCTTCAGTTTTATTTCCATGTTCAGTGCTAGGCTGTGTGTAGGAGGCAATAAAGTAATTGAGGATAATTTCAGCAACTTCCTTAAAAAACCCAACCCAAATAAAATGAAAACCTTGATCTAAACTGACGTAAAGCAAATTGAACAAATAAGGAAAAATAATATTAATCTACTTTATTGCCTAAAAGGTTTCAAGGTACAATGCATCATTTTAATAAAATGTCTTTAAAAAACCCCACTAGAGTTGGCAAGGGGAGGGGAGGGATTTCTGGTGACTTATGCATATGGTGCTTGATTATTTTTTCATCAGTAAGTCCAATAGAAAAGAACATATTTGGAAATCATTTTTCAACAAGGTCATTAGTTACAAATAGAAGTGCAGAAAATTTCTAATAACCATCTTTGTGCAAGGATTTATACTTAAACAACATTTAACCAGCATCAGTTGCATGTTGCAAAAATATTTTAATAATAGATTAATGCATGACAATCTATAAAGATACACCAGATAATGATTTTTAAAAGGAATAATTTAAAGAGATGAATTAAAAAATAGAATTAAAAAAAAAGAAGGCCAACATAAACTAGGGAAAAACATGCTGTGAATAAAGTCTGTTGGATCTTGAAATAGAAGAACTGCTAAATAATGCATAGTTTTATTTTTCTGTCATTTGCATAAACCTTAAGAGAGTATTTATTTGTGTAAAACTTGATATATTGAGCAAGGGAAGTGGGGTGGATGGTGGGGGAGGGAAATGGCATTCGTTTTGTTTTCATTTTGGTATTTAGGAAAAATATTCTATTACATATGGACTACTTAGACCTAATCATCTGACTGAATGTGATGTGTTTCTTCAGCCAGGTTGGAAAGGACTGGATTGAAAAAGTGTGCCCTGGTCTTGCTGCAGGCTACGCAGGTTGGCCCAGGCATTGCTGGGGAGCAGATGGTGAGCCAATGCTTGCAGTCACACTTACCTTCCTTGCTAAATCCATAATCCCTCACTGGACACGCAGCCAAGGCAGGCTTTGGAGACAGAAAGGAGGTTACAATCTGGACTTGGGTATTGACTGCCAGAACGGAGAAAACAGCTCAGAAATGTTCAAATGCTTAACAAGTTATCTCTCTTGTCCCTAAGCCAGTGCAGCATTTTAAAAAAGTAATTAAGACATGATTGTAAATGTGTGCACCATCAAGAAAGAAAGAAAGAAAAGAAAGAAAGAAAGAAAGAAAGAAAGAAAGAAAGAAAGAAAGAAAGAAAGAAAGAAAGAAAGAAAGAATTTTCAGAATAACTAATAATTAAAGCCATCTTAAATGTTGTAAATCTGAGGAAGGGGGAAGCAGACCTTATACAAAACATTATTGTGTATGTGTATATGTAGTAAGAAAAAAATAGCTTTTAAAATGCAGTAATAGGATAATAGAGGATTCTGCAGAATTTTTCTTCATGGTATATTTTGATTAAGTAAACTTATTTAATTTCACATTGAACATTAGTCGGATTAGCTATATATATTGGAATATAGTCTAAAAGATTATACATGCTGTATAATAATCACAGTACAGTATGACCTTTCCTTTTTCCTACATATCTTCTATTAGTAATCTAGTTATTATATCACACATAGGTGCGTGTGCACGCACACACACACATATGTATGTGTATATATATATTCTCTCTCTCTCTCTCTCACACACACACACACACACTCATACTGCTGGGGAAGCCAAATCTTAATCAGCTACAATAAAGGGGGAAAAGATAAGACCATCTGTTTAAAGCAAGTGAGTTTTCTATAAAAGGATGGCATACAAAAAAAGTTACAGAAATATTGTGATTGTGTATTAACCAAAATGTGATGTGTATGTTTGTTTGTATGCATATGCATATATTTATATGGATTATATTTATACATTTAGAGAATATACATATGCATGTTTGTATTTATCCTAAGTATGTAGATAATGTGATTGAATGTTTCATATATAGATACATGAACATATAAACACACACAAAACCACATATGTACACTCACAGAGATACTAACATAATAATAATAAATAATAATAGTTAAATTTATTGACCGCTCCCTCTCCCCACAGGGACCCGGGGCGGTGCACAGGGAGAATAAAAACAATAAATATACAAAATACATAACAAATTAAAACAGATTAAATTAATTCCTGTGCTAAAATCCCATTAACTAAAAATCCCCACTAAATATTAATATACCTTTAAAAACCCATAGAGAGAGAGACTACCCTAGGCCGGCCAGGCGGAAAAGATGAGTCTTCAATTTCAAGCGGAAGGAGCGGAGGTCTGTGGTCGTTCTAATATCGGGGGGAAGGTCGTTCCAGAGGGCTGGGCCCGCCACAGAGAGAGCCCTTCCCCTGGGCGTCGCCCGCTGACAAAGTCTAGTGGACGGCACCCGGAGAAGTCCCTCTCTGTGGGAGCGAATCGGCCGTGAGGATGTGTGAGGCAGGATCCGATCCCGCAGGTAGCTAGGTCCCGAGCCATGGAGCGCTTTAAAGATGATAATTAACACCTTGAAGCGCACCCGGAAGACGACAGGCAGCCAGTGCAGCTCGCGCAAGAGCGGTGTAATGTGGGTAAACCTAGTGGTTCCCATGATTGCTCGCGCGGCTGCATTCTGAACTAACTGAAGCCTCCGGGTGCACCTCAAGGGGAGCCCCATGTAGAGAGAGTTACAATAGTCCAGTCGGGATGTCACGAGGGCATGAGTGACTGTGCGAAGGGCGTCCCGATCCAATAGGGGGCGCAATTGGCGGGCCAGGCGAACCTGGTAAAACGCCCTCCTGGCCACGGCTGTCACTTGCTCTTCCATAGACAGCCGGGTATCCAGGAGGACGCCCAAATTGCGCGCCCCATCCACAGGGGCAAGATGTTCGCCCCCTATGGCCAGCGTTGGAGAGAGCTGGTTGAATCGGGCAGCCGGAAATCACAGCCACTCGGTCTTGGTCGGGTTGAGCCTGAGTCCGTTGCTTCCCATCCAACATGCATACATACACACACACACACTCACATACATATTGTGTGTGTGTGTGTGTGTGTGTGTGTGTGTATGTTTCATTATATATTTTAATCTTTACTAGACATTCCTATGATGCATAGGGAGGCAGAGTTCAGATGCTTTTGTGAGTTGCCTAAAGTCTAAAAGCCCATCTTACCTCAAGGGTAAAGTCAGATGCAGCTATTTCTGGCCTTGGGGGTTATATGGTGGCTTCTTATTTTCACCTTTCAGCCTACTCTTTTAGACAGGACAAGGCAAAAGAGCCAGAGTTCCTTCCGAACTGTTTTCTATGGTTTTCAAAAGTCTAAAGAGTTTTGGCGGGTAATAAAGCCAGTACAGATACAATAATTTATTTTGGGCATATTTATAATGTTCTAGGAAATTTGAACAGTGTTTTAATTAATGATTGATTGTTTCTATAGCATTTTCAATCTTCACAGGGCTGTTATAAGCATGTGAAGGGAGCCAAAAAGAAGGATGGATGTTTCCATGTTGTTGGCAGGTCATGACTGACTCAAAGGCATCCCCTCTTTGCCCCCAAAAAACCAAACAAAATTCAAAACATAGAATCTCCATCCTTAAAATTATTTGTATATATACATACATACATACATTTTTATTAGATTCTAAGACATTTTAAAATATGCATATTTTAAAAAAATCAATCATGAATTCATATATTTTACACATTAAGCAGCTTCCTTGCATGAGGTAGGCAGGTTTCAAATTCTACTTCATGAGGATAGAATTAATAAATAGAAACATTACACATTTTGTGGTCTTCTATTCTTATTGTGAACTTAAATTTATCATTCAAAGACATACCTGATCCAAACCTCAGTTACCACAATCTAAATGCAAGCACAAAATTAAAGGAGATGAACATTCAAAAGCATTAGTATATTTTCTGCTATTCTTATAGACTATTTTTTTTCCATTAGGAAGATTATTGGCATATGAAGATAATAATTATATTTTACAGCTATTCTTATGAATACCAACCTACCTGAAATAGATAATGTTAGCCAGTTTTAGGCAAATTCACTTAGATTCTGTTTGATGTGAAAATAGTATTCCATTCATGCAACAAAATATTAGGATGTGCACAAAAGAACACCTATTCCATTAATCTAAACACCTATTATAAGATGTATCATCTTGCAGCCAATCTCTTCAGTTACGTAAAGTGACTGAAAAAGAACTTAATTAAGCCAATAAACAAAAAAAAAATTCTTACCCTCTCTTCTGCATCACTGTGACAGCCTCTCTAACAGCATGCTAGAGTATGGGAGACTACGATATCTTTTTTTTTTTTTGCACCCAATTTCTTATCATTACATCATGACCACCACCATCATTGTCCCCATATATATGTCTATGGAGATTCTCAGTCATCCAGGTCATGGTTGTCCTAAAGGTGCTTTTTCAAGAGGGAACTTAACTTTTCGTTTTTTCTTTGAAGACGTTTTGCTTCTCATCCAAGAAGCTTCTTCAGCTCTGACTGGATGGTAGGGAATGGAAGGATTTATACTCCTTGCAGACAGCTGGTCATTTCTTTAGTGAGTCATTAAGGTCCCCTGGAGGTTTACCTGTGTCATCAGGGTCTGCTTGGCCGGCCTAGGTTAGTCATCTATTTATTGTTTTAATTGGGTTCTTAAGGGGTTTAGTTTTTAGTATTTTGGGTTTTTAGCGCAGGGATGAATTGTTTAATTTGATTTTATATATTTATGATGTATTTATGTTTGTATGTTTTTAATTCCCCTGTGCACTGCTCCGAGTCCCTTCGGGGAGAGGGAGCGGTCTACACATTAAATTTATTATTATTATTATTATTATTATTATTATTATTAGGGTCACCTGCGTGGTACAAATGGATTTGGAATCTTTTGGGGACTGTTGAAAGGACTGTGTTGTAGACTGGAGATTGGTGATGTCATATCCCTCCCCCTCTGTTGAGAGAGGAATGTTCAATTTTGGTATAGATGGCCTCTTTGACCCCTCTTTCAAACCAGTAGTCTTGTCTGTTCAAAATGTGGACTTCGCTGTCTTCAAAAAACTGGATTTTGTCTTTTAAATGCAGAGGAACTGCTAAATCTAGTCTTGATGGATTTGTTCTCCTATGTTGTACCATGCATTTATGAAGTGGTTGTTTTGTTTCCCCAATGTGGGAAACAATGCAGGACATGACTCACTGCATTGTACTGCATATACCATGTTGCTCAGTTTGTGTCTGGTGTTTTATCCTTGGGGTGGACAAGCTTCTGCCTTAGTGTATTCTTGGATTTGAAGTGTGCACATATGTGCCTTCTGAGCTTCTCCAATATTCCTGCAGCGTATGGAATGAAAACATTGCTTTGTTTATGGTTCTATTTGTTGTCTATTATGGAGGAGCTCCTGTGGGGTCCTTTTTGAGTTATGATGTAAGGCCCACTTTGGGATAGCCACATGTTCTGAGGGCTTCCTTGATGTGTTTTCGTTCCTTTTCTTTGCCATCTTTGCTGATAGGCAGGCCTTCAGCTTGGTGGTGTATGGTTCTGATGACTCCCATTTTGTGCTCCAATGGGTGGTGGGAATCAAAATGTAAATATTGATCTGTGTGAGTGGGTTTTCAGTAAACCTCAGCGTTAAGGCTTGTGTCTTCCTTAATGTGTACTGCACAGTCCAGGAAGGCTAGACTATTTTCCTTAACATCTTCCTGTGTGAATTTGATGTATCTGTCCACAGACTTGATACGTTTGGTACTTCCAATTCCTATGATTTGATATTGACCCAAGTATCATCCACATACCTATACCAGTGAGTGGGTGGAATTCCTGTGAAGGAGTCTAGGGCTTTGATTTCTATCTCTTCCATGTAAAGATTGGCCACACAACCTTCATTGTATTTAAAATAGGTAGTGGAGAAGCAGGGGTCCAGCATGGCACACATGTGCCTAAGATTCTTTTCCTAAATACAGTTTACTGATAGTAAAAAGAGATTTTTTTTAAATAGGTGAAATAGCATTGCCTATGAACGTGATGGTGAACCTATGGCATCTGTGGCACGCGGAGCCGTATCTGAGGGCATGCGAGGCATTGCTCTATGTCAGCTCCAGCTGCATGTGTGTGCTGGCCAGTGAATTTTCGGCCTTCCAAAATGGACCTGCCAGGCCCACTGGAAGTCGAGACGTGTTGTTTCCTGCCTCTGGAGGGCCTGGGTGGGTGGGTGAGGCCATTTTCGCCCTCCACAGGCTCCAAGAAAGCCATGCATGCATGTGCTAGGGACAGTGGGGGAGGGGGTCATGCATGCATGCACAGATGGGCAAAACACGGGGGAGGGCATTTACTTACTAGTATCAGGCGTGCCTCCTTCAGTAACCAAGAAAAAAAATTCCCAACTCCATTGTTTGTGGAATTAAAAAGTACTTTTACTGGTTATGAAAAGATAGCAGCAAAGTGAAGCAAGATCTGAGCCAGAAAGGCACGAACCCATACATTTCAAATGATTACCCAGCCCTCTCCCTCAAACGACCTCACCCCCATTGTCCAAACTGCAACTCCCTTAGGTGTCATGTGGGTTGCATCTCCAGAAAGCATCATCAGGTTGGTATGCAGGACGGTTGGCCTTGACCAGGTCCAAATATCGGCCATCAGCATGCGCAGAAGATGGTGAGAAGAAAACTCCCTTTTCCATATCACCTCCTGTACCATTTATTCCCATCCCAAATACCCTGCCCCCACCTTCCCCATTTCTATGGCAGTCGAAAGCAAGTAAGTGAAGCAGAGACTGACAACTGGTGTGGACATGCGCACACATGATAGAGGGTGCACGCTTTTGGCAGCCAAGGGAAAAAAGGTTCACCATCACTGGTCTATGAGCAGAAACTCCAGCAAGGTACAAATTAGATGCAATCTATGGAATGTATTGCTGCATATCATAAAAATATTACTCAGAATAGTAGTTGTATATTTCATAAATGCACTATGAAAAAATGTATTGCTAGAAAAGCTACAGTATGTACAAAAAGGTGTGCATTTGGGAAAATTAATACAATTAGCCAATGATGAAATTGACAACTGGAAAAACAGTGGATCTTGGCAGCACAAAGCTTTCTCAGGGAGGAGGCAGTATATTCCATTAGAGAGAAGTCCAATTTAAGAGAAGGCACAGGCCGGAACTGAAAGGGGGAGGTTCAAGGTGCAGTGAGATAAGTTGGCATGGTTGACTCGCTGTGGACGATTTTTCCTGGCCATATCGCCACAGCAAACTCACCCCAGGACAACTCACCACAGAAAAATTCAATATGGAATAACTCAAGAGAAGGAAATGTAGAATTGCAGCCTCGAAGACTTCTAACTTGAGAAAGTTCAAATTTAATTGCACGACGTGCTGCAATTCACTTGTCCCTCTCTTTAGTTATTCCATGTTGAATTGCCCCATGCCAAGTTGTTCCTTGCCATATTGGCCACAGCGTGACAGCTGGAGAGAGTTGACCAGGGAAAGTCAGCCATGGCAAGCTATCCTAGACCTGGTACAGGGTGGCCACAGCCTAGAAAGTCTCAGGATAAGAACTTTTAGGGAAGAAAGTTATAGCTTTAATCCGACAAAATCCTGCCTATTAGGTGAAAGCAAACAAAGAGCTGGACTCAATTGGATTCTGTCTTTGGGCTTGATACATATGTTAGAAATGCTGTGTAGCAATATATAAATATTAGGAAAGATAAATATAAAATACAGGTTATGCCTGTGATAAAAAAATACTTGATTTCATCTATGCACAAGTGTGTTAATTATTTACAGAAGGTTTAACTGAATTGACTACTATTTTAATGCATATCACCTAGACCTCAGTTTAGACTGATCCCTATAGGCAGGTTTGATAGAGTGTTTGTGTTTAACAGAAGGTTCCATTTATATATGTTTCTATTGTTTTCACACAGCTAAATATGTTGCTGTTTTTGTCACAATGATTCTTGCTTACTGCTTAAATTACCAATCTTTGATTCTCAGTCATCTTTGAAGTTGGAATTCTAACTGATTGGAATACATGAGTTGGGAGCAAGAAAAGAAAACTAGCACATATTTTTAAATTTGATTGACAAAATGAACTCCAACGGATATGGAAACAAACTAGGACATGTATTACTAACAAAGAAAAATTGTTTTATCTATTATTTATCTATCTCCAAGGCTTCTGTACCTCTCTCAATTGGCACACATCTCATATATATAATTTAATGTTTTATTGTTCAATATGCATACAAGGGGAGCAAATATAATAAATACATTTTTCTGTACTTATATGAGGACATAAGATAGAGAGATATTCCACAAATAAACTTGAAACAACAGTGGAAAACTTGTTTTTATAAATAACTACATTTCACCTAAGTAACCAATCATCTAAGGCCCCATACTAACATTATCATGCAATTACCTTCTCTTATAGCTTTCTGCCATTATTTTCATCTGATAGAATCAAACTTTTACTGAGGGGCAAAATAATCTAGATCAGACTTCTGCAACTTAAAGTACAACAGACATTGCTCAGAATTCCAAGGCGAAATGGCTGATCGAGATAATTTATTTGTGCTGGAGAAGCATCAGACCTGAATAGAGATGGCAAGGCCTGGAGAAAACCAGAAAATTGGGGAAAAAACACTTTTTCTCGGCGGTTTTGGGGGGGGGGGGGTGTTCTTCATTTTTTTCAAAAGCTGTTGGGAAAAAAACAGGAAAAAATGGGAAAAATACCCCCGTTTTCCCCTCAATTTTTCCATATTTTTTCCAGGCCATCCCATCTCTAGTCCTGAAGCATTTGATTGAACAAGGTACATGATACCCTGTTTTCCCCAAAATAACACCTCTCTGGATAACAAGCCCAATCAGGCTTTTGTGTACCTGTACTAAAATAAGCCCTCCCCCACAAAAAATAAGCTCTCCCTGAAAATATGGCAACACAGCAACAGCCACAAGGTGACCATGCTCACCACCTCCTGCACCACAAAAATAATAAGTCCTCCCAGAAAATAAGTCCAAGTGCTTATTTTGGAGGTCAAAAGAAAATAAGACCCTGTCTTATTTTTGGGAAAACATGGTATGAGGCACTGTGGGAAATGTTAAGATATTTAAATTTAGTAGCTGGAGCAATGGGGTTGTGCAGTGAAGCCAGAACACTCATTGCCAGAACACAGATCTAGTTGATTGGTTGGAAAGTGCTGGCTTCTACATGAGGCAATCTGCGCTGTGATTGGTTGTTGTGGATATGGAGGGGAGTTTCCCTTTTTTCCTGCCTTTTTCTTCTGCGTGCTCTCTATGCTCTGTGATGTACCTCATGATGCTCCTGTTTGCCTGACTATCTTGTTTGCTGTTAATATAGATGTAAAATATATTTATTTATATAAAAGTACAAGTTCGTGTCATTTGGACATGAACTGACGTCATTTGGACACCTGCTAAGTAATTTCCTGACAAGGAAATTGTATGAGGATGACACCTATAATATGGAAGCCATACAAGGTGCTCCTCTGCCTGTTCTGCAGATCGGGCAAATATTTCAAATGCATTTGTGACATTTCTTTCTTAGCTTGTCAAACGCAGTGCTTTTCAGACCACATTCAGTTTTTCCAGTTAAGAATTATGTTGTAAGAAGACTGCAATTTGTTTATTACTTCAGACATTCTATATTGTGAGGAGAATCTCTAATGTGAGCAATGTTCTCTTTAAAATTCAAGTGTCTTTGGTTCTTTTGCCCAGTCCCACATTTTTAATTGCTTGTTTATTTATGCATATTCTTCTTGTCAGCAGTTCACAACCATTTTTTTTTTCCTTTAGGGTCTTCATAAGGCTGCCCACTGCCTTTTCTTTCAGGTGATTTTAACCACCATAACTTGTATTCTTCAAGCTTTTCTGTCTTTTTAGGTGCTTATTAGATGACTTGATTCTTACTTGAATACTAGTTTTTAATCTATTTCTCTTTTAGTTTGTTTTCATGCTTAATATTACAATATTATTATATCAGTCTAAGTAACAATGTTGAGGAAATATTACTGTATGCCTTGGCACAATTTCCTATTTAACCTTTTCAAGTTATTGATTCCCTTTATCTTCTTCAATTAACTGCTATGACCTGGTTTTTCATCACTTAGCTTCCCTGTACCATCAAATCATTTATCACTTAAATAGGTATCGTAGCCAACCCAAAGTTTTACTTCTTTCACAGAAAAGAAACTTTATTTTTTTTAGTAGTCATATGTTTATATTCACATTTAGATTTCTAATTATGAATAGAAATCTATATTCAACAATGCATTACAATCACAATGCAACCAACAGTTTTAGAAAGAAGTGGGGAAAATAAGTCTATTGCCCATATATAAAAAAAATTTTTCCAGTCCTCTAGCTTCATTGCTTTTAATATCTGTCTATACCACAATTCTGAAAACAGGATTCTATATCATAACAAAGGTAATGATAATTACAACTAGTTATTCTCATCTATATTTATAGTTATAGATGGCAATAGAAATGGATTTTGTATTTTGAATATATGCATGCATTGTATATATAATTTAAATGTTCCACATCTCATAATTCATATGACAGACAGCTGAGCATATACTAAAGCAGAAACTTATTTTAAAGAAGAAACAGGTGAAAATGTTATAAGATAAAATTTGTTGAAATTCTTCATTCTGCGTAATTCTATAAACCAATCCCAGACTTGTGAAATCTTTCATTTTCTGGCACCAATAATCTGCAATAATATCTGCACAATTTAATGTTCAGCAAATCAATATTAGCCTCTCAGTTTGCTTTTTCCCAGCACTGTTATGCTGTATAGTTAGTGGCATGGATCAAGAACTCAGTATCAGTATTTAAGTAAACAAAACTGGCAAAAAAGAAGAGTCAATAAAAACAGGTTTTTCCTGATGTAAAACTCTGTTGTGCTGCTCTTGCAATAGCTTCCATAGGCATGTGCCAAGCAATGGATCCTCATTTGTGATTTTTAATTCATTACCTATTCAATATCTGTTTCCTCTGAGGTCATACTTAGTAGTAGTACAAAGCCAGCCTTAGTGATCTTAAAATTTTAAGCAGACTAGTTAGTAGTTTGGCAGAAGACCACCAGGAAGCTATATCATACCATATATTATATTGGGAATTTTTTTTTAAAGAGTAAACTCCCCCCCCCCCCCACCCACCCAATCCCAGCCCCATTATTGTTAATGGATAACTATTTAATTTTCTAGTTTCGGAGACTCTTCTCACAGTTCACCATTCCTGATTTCTTGCTTGGACTATTGAAATGCGCTGTGTATAGGGCTTCCTTTGAAGATATTCAGAAGCACCATGTTTTACCTCAATTGTCCTAAGAGTTCCTCTAACTGAATTTCATCTGATGTCCCATTCACTAGTAGCATTCAGCTCCTTAGTAAACAGAGACTGATTTAGTTCTTTCTCTTTGTGTGAGAGAAAGATATTTAACAAATGGGTTGTCTTGGTATTTAGTAGTCAGCTAAGATTTCAGAAGTAATTATGACAGGAATTATGAAATAGGAATCTTTTGACTGTTTGAAGTGGACACAGAGTGTCCTGTCAGGTAACTAAGTCTTCTTAACTAGTCTTCTATCCTTGCTGAAGTTTGTAGTGGCTCCAATCTCAAACTGACCACGGAGGAATCTATCCCTGACTGTAGATTCTCTACTTCTCCACTTTCAAAGTACCTAGCTCTATCTGAATAGAAAATCAGATCTAGTATTCAGTTGCATTTATGGTGACATATATAGCCATGAAAAGTCTATGGTCATCCATGGATGACGTAATAGCCTGAGATATTAGTTTATATGTAATGTTGATGTCACTTTTTAATTTTTTACCTGTACACCGCCCCGAGTCCCTTCGGGGAGAGGGGGCGGTCTAGAAATCAAATCAAATCAAATCAAATCAAATCAATGAACAACTTTAGTGCGGACATTGAAATATGCAGGTGGAGAAGCCTAAAGAATCCAGTGTTACAATTGTTGAGTACCCCAGCTAGCTGAGGGATAGAGACTGTAACGTAGAGGAATGGACAATACATAACATTATTCCGGCCATCAAAGGATACACTATGGTACTGCTGTGGTAAAATTCAGTATTGCAGGTTACCTGTGCTGACTGCCATCTGCCAGGAATTTGGCAATTTGAATCTCACCGGCTCAAGGTTGACTTAGCCTTCCATCCTTTTGGGGTCAGTAAAATGAGGACCCAAATGGTTGAGGGCAATATGCTGACTCTGTAAACCATATAGAGAAGGCTTTAAAGCAGTATGAAGTGGTATTTAAGTCTAAGTGCTATTGCTATTGTACAGTGATGTAGATTCAAGGTGGAAGTGGTGATTTGGAGCACTTATGAGCAAACATAAAGCACATGTCAACAATTCTTTGAAACACATTTTCTAGACTCAGGCATTTAAGGATTTGCGAATTGATATTATGTGTCTGTCTTGCATATTCTGACTGACATTTCACACTGAATCCAGATCCCAAATTAGCAGCATCCATTCAAAATTGAAAAGTGAAATATCCAGACAGAGAGATCGATTTCCTATAGACTAGGGCTACTCTGCTTTCCTATTCTCTAATCCCAGTCTACTTTCCCACATAAAGGGGGAAGAGGGGGAAGTCCATTGCTTCCCCCTCTGAGGGATGGATTTCCAACTCTTCTCTCAGCCAGATCTCTATAAAACTTTGCAATCAGATACTAGATAATAAGTATTTTACAAACAATTCATGGGGCATTGGACTTCTATTCACCTTCAGCTTGCATCTTTTTTAATAAGGGGACACTGAATCTTCCTACCATATTTTCTCTTGCAGACATCATTTCTGAGATTACTCTCAAGCAGTTTTTAAAATATTTTTTTTTGTTTATTGTTATTTTCTCTGTTACACATTTCTCCATCCCTCTGAAGCTACTCTGGTTGCTCACATTCCCAATCTGAACAAACCCAACATAAGGAATATGATATCTTCATTTGCAAATATAATGTAGAAAGCCAAGGAGGGTGTAAGCCACTGCAAAGCTTACGATATGATGAAATGATGTAGAGCAGTGGTGGGCAAACGTATTAGTCAAGAGAGCCAAATATCAACAGTACTACGACTGAAATTTCTTTTGAGAGCCAAAAGGTGTGGCCTGTTCTATGGGAGTGGCTCAGCGGTCATGTGACCGGGTGGGCCTGGCCAACTTGGAAAATGTGGTGAAACTCATTTAATGACGGTCCTGCTTAGCAACCAAACTTTTGGGCTCAATTGTGGTCATAAGTTCTTTCTTTCTCTCTCTCTCTTTCTCTGTCTCCCACTTTCTTTTTCTTTCTATTTTTCTTTCTTTCTCTCTTTCTTTTTGTCTCTCTCTCTCTCTCTCTCTCTCTCTCTCTCTCTCTCTCTCTCTCTCTCTGTATCTGTCTCTCTCTCCTCCCTCCACCCATCTGTCACTCTGCGTGTGCGTGTGTGTTTGTGTGTGTGTGTGTGTCTGTCTCTCTCTGATTCCCTCTCTCCCTCACTCCCCTTCTGTCTCTCTGTGTGTATAGCAGTCTCTCCCTCCCTCTTTCCCCCCCCTCCCCGGGAAGCAGCGGAAAGCCCGGCATGTCAGCGAGTGAGCGGGTGTGCATGCAAGCATGCGGGTGGGAGGAGGACCCAAGACTGCAGCTATCTAAACGCTGCGGAGGCCGTCTGGGCGCCGCACGCCCACCTCCCTCCCAGTCTGTGCGGCGGGCAGCCCTGGAAAAAGCCCCTCGATGGCTTCTGCAGGCGGCTGTTGCTGCTGCTGCTGCTCCCGAGCCCTGCGACATGCAGTTCTCGCTGTCCAAGCAGCCTGGCTGTCCTGCCCGATGCGCCTGCCGGGCGACCTCGGATGGCGAGAACTGCATGTCGCAGGGCTCGGGAGCAGCAGCAGCAGCAACAGAAGCCATCAAGGGGCATTTTCCAGGGCTGCCTCCCGCACGGACTGGGAGGGAGGTCGGCATGCGGCACCCGGACAGCCTCCGTGGCGTTTAGATAGCCGCAGCCTTGGGTCCTCCCCCCGCACGCCTGCACGGCTGCTCATTGCGGGAGGAGGGAGGTGGGCGTGTGGCTCCCGGAGTCTGCCCGTGGCTAGTTGAAGGTGCCAAGGTGCCAAAGAGCCACTCCTGGCTCGCGAGCCGCAGTTTGCCGACCACTGATGTAGAGGATACTGCCACTCACCATTTGGTCACCTAGGACTTAAGAATTGTTCTGAACTTCAATAGGGAAATTTCACTGAAATTCTCTTCCCTGCTCAAATAAATGCAAAAGCAGCAAACTGATTTAAAACTTAGACTTAGAATTAGTGCTATTTTTAACAGAATATTTAAATAAATTGACAAAAAATAAGCCATGATTTCGAGTAGAACAATTAGCAGTAGTATTGCCTAAGAAGGGGAAAGAAGGAAAGTACTGTAGTCCATCAGACATATTTTGCTTGCCAAATTGACTCAGCTGAGAAAAGCAGTGTTGAAACATTTGTCATGATGCATAAAGAAAGTGGTATGACCCAGGAAATAGGTATCATAGAGCTATGACACTTAAGTGTTGCTTGAGCAGTAAGATAAACCAGCCGGGTATCCATATGTACAATGCATTGGGCCAAGTGCTTTCATGTAATTCAAGTTATTTTAAGTATTATAACATTAATACATTATGTATTGAAAGGTACAAACCTATATAATACACCTAATTTTTAAAATTACAGTACTTACTTCAACTACATCTGTAGTATATACTTTATATATCGTAAAAATTAATTTTTATTGATGTGGCATAGAGTCAGTTGCACCCTTCCCTTCAGGAAATCACCAAAAAAGGTTACAAATTATAAATAAGTAATCCCATGAAATGTTACTTAGGTGATAAGGATTATTCGATAAAATTGTAATAATTCTAATTCTACCTGCAAATTGTGCCATTGAAGCTCTTCTATTTAAAATTACTTTCTATCCACATTTCGGGATATGTGTGAGAGAATATTCCACCCTGCCACATACTTGCATCTTAAATTAGTATAGCTTAGGTAAAACTTTGATATCATGTTAATATACTAGTATTTTAGCATTAAAAATGATCAGATCTTGTAAACTCAATATTCTATTTTTCAGCTGGCCAACAGAAATTACCATCATATTGTACTGTATGTGGGGTTCAAAATCCGGTGCTAAAGGTTCACTCGTACTTGTGTGTGTGACACTTCTGCACATGTGCAGAAGCATCTGGGCAGGTGGGTGGAGCCTCCTGCCACCGCCACTACTGGTTTGGCTGAGCAACTCACCTCTGGTATAGAAACACCTAGTATGTAATAGGTATAGATATACCTGATTTAGAAAGACAGATCATATTTTCTCATATAAATAACATCTCAACAGGGTGGTAATTTGCAATTTTTCTTCCTCTTTCTGTATTTCATTCATTCTTTTCTCGCAATTTGTCCTTCTGGTAGTAATCCCTATTCCATTTATTTTAATTGTTGTGGGTAAAGGCAAAGAAATGTCCAGTTTATGAATTCCAGTGGCAAATAAGTTTGTAAAAATAAATAAATTAAAACATCTCAACTGCCATTTATTGTGGGAAGAATAAATCTAATTTATGGTCAATGTGGATTTACTTTGGAAATTTAATGGAATTAATAGCTGCCTGCAGAATCCTATACTTTCTGAATGTTTCCACTGCTACATCTGGTTCTACTTGAGTAATTTTTTGCTTTGTTACTAAGTTGCATGCTACTTATTGATTTATAGCTTTGGGCACTTCACTTCTCTTATACTCATTCTTTGAAACTCACTCTCGGGCATTATTTCAATGTGTGAACAAGCTCAAAGTATACTCAGACACATTCAAGAAATAGAAGAGGAAAACTGCCTCTTACAACAGGGGCACCTCAAAGTAGATTGGTGGGACAGATAAAAGGATCAAAGACAAAGGCATCACTCATGTCAGATTAAACCTGACAATACAAGTACTCTTTGTTTAATGACTTCCTCACACAGTAAATGTTCACAATCATTACTGTAATTAAAAAGTAACCTTGCAATCAATCCTCACGTTTGTAACCTTCAAAAATACCTAAAAACAAAGGAAAGCTAACTAAGATTATGCATTCAGTTGTGGTTTCACTTAGTAATTGTTTTGCTTAACAACCAAATTGCCAGTCTCAGATGTAGTTGCTAAACAAGAATGTTAGATTTCGGGAACAGAGGGAGTTCAGACACAGGCTAGCAAAAGAACAAGCCGTTTATTGACAATTCAACAAGAGACGCGAAAGAACTATGTACAGGCAAAAGAAGTGCGGTAGACAGGGGCTCCCCCGTTTGACAGCTACTTATACGCGAGCTGTCAAACGGGGAACCAATCAGGACGCTCCAGGACCTAGTTTCCCGCCAGCCGTGTCTGAGCCAATCAGACGTGACTGGCAGTTACAGACTTGCTACTGTCTGTTGCTATGGTCCTTCAGGGAAGAGTAGAAGACTTGTGGCCGGTCGTATGTCGAGGACCGGTCGCAAGTCGAGGACTCAACACAGAACTCTTTCCATGTTCTAATATGTTTGTTTACTCTAAATAGATGTCTTAAGACAAAGATAAGCATTTGGCAGTTTTAGGACAGCATGGAAGCCATTTTTCTGACTCTTAAAACCTTTTCTAACTACGATCACTGAAAATTAATAACACAAATTCCTGCTCTATGGATCAAAATATAAGGTGTCTATTTGATTGAATATCCATTGTCAGTGTAACCACAGAAAACTTATATCCCACTTTACAATTGTACGGAATAGTCATAGGGTCCTAACAAGGAGAAGGGCGGGGTATAAATTTAATAAAATAAAATAAAATAAATAAATAGGTGCTTTTCTAATTTCTAGTGAGAAAAATGCTTATTTATCAAGGTAGCAATTTTCTTTTCTTGGCTTTTACATATTTGTTATTTACTGCAGATGTGACCTTTTTATAGGAATAGCCAACAGGCGCTAGATTAACAACACACAATAACATATTTATTTGGCATAACACTACAGACAATGCTGGCAACTTTTAGCTATTTTGAATGTCCCATGGGAAGACAGGAGGCATTGGTGTGTGTCTTCTTCATTTCTATTCACAGTTTTACTGCATTGTCAAACTGCTTCATAACATAGAGTGGAAAAGCAGAAATATTTATTATCTGCACAAAACTACAAAAAGTAACAATTTCCTGCAAAAGAATAAACTATTTTTTATCTGGTGCTTAAGAATTATAGCAGCAGCAAGAACAACCACAAATAAATTAAAATAAATGAAACAAAGGAAGTATTCACTTGTCTTTAAAAGGAATACCATATTGTTTGGAGTATAAGATGCTCCAGAGTATAAGACACACCTTAACTTTTGGGGATGAAAATAAGAAAACAAAATGCCTCTGCCTACCTACCAGCATCCATTGGTATTCATCTGGCTAGCAAACAGTCTGGTCAGCTTCAGCACATTAGTTCACTGGTTGTGAGAGCGTTTAAGCCATGGGGGGGGCAATGGTCTGTGGCAATCCCTGCCGCCTGGAATGGGTCTAAAATGTGACATGCGGAGGCCGAAGGGTGGGGCCTGAAGGGTGTGCAAAGCTACATTCAGTGTATCAGACACACCCAATTTTTCACCCTCTTTTTTTTGGGGGGGGGAGTGCTTATACTGTGAAAAATATAGTATATCCTCTAATCACTAGAAACCAGAGGTTAGCAACTATAGCCAGAATGTGCAACAGGAGTTGATAGCTACAATTGAGGTAGTTAACATTATCTACACACAGAAACATGGAAAAAAACCATGTCTCTGTTTCTCAGCTCCTGCTTTCCACTAACTTTGAATAAAACTTAATTTCACAACACCAGATTCCTCTTTTATCTCCATGGTAAACTCTTGATATTTACAGATCTTAATGATGTTTCTCTTATTCTGTCCTTCAATCAGGGCTCACATTGTATTTGATATTATCTCATGTTTTCTTCACCTGTTTACACATGAAGCCCATTTTAAAATATTTTGCTGAATTATATGGACACTAGACTTTACACAGATTGAACAGTTCTACATTTAGTGATAGGAAATGAAAAGAAAGAATGGGGCATGTCATATTCAAAGCCAAATCTAGGTCTGCATTCAAGCAGGCACAGGAAGGTAAGAAGATAAGGAAGGGATGCTTTTCTGAATATAAATAAGGATATACTGGTATTATATTTATAGTTATTTCAACAGAGCTGCTCTTTCACATTAAATCATAGAGAAAATTCTAATAAATAGGGAAAATGTATAATTATTTCAGTATTCTGGTTAGTTCTTCTATGCAACCATCTGGGATAGAATTATCTCCATTTTTGAATCCTCCAAAATATGATAGCAAGGCAAACACTGCAATAAAGAAATTAATTTGTTTGTAAGGAGATCACAATCAAACATGCTTGCTTCTTTTGGCCAACAGATGCCAAGCAAATAGTGCCTGCAGAAGAATGCCTAGATTAAAAACCATCAAATTTTGCTGACATCCAAACTGCCAATTTTAAGTGATGGAGCTACAGTTTTCATTTTTCTTGCTCTGCAATTTGAAGACTGGGTTTTGCTATTTACACTTCTGCTGTAAGTCGACCTTTGTTGCAAAAATGAGTTCTAAGAACTTTATAGAAGTGGGAGTGAGGGAGAAGACATGCAGATGGTCAAAGCTGGAAATGTATGCCCCATCTGCTTCTTTTCATGATGTCCTGATCTCCAGTTCATTTGATATATTCAGTAGTGTCAGACAAGCAAACTACTTAAAAAAAATAAAAATAAAAGCAGCCTCCTTTTTTCTCTTTTAAACTATTTGAAGTCATAAAATATGGGCTGTGTTTTATGAACCAGCTCCACAGTTTAGGTGCTGTTGAAATCCATCCTGTATTGTATGTATATTCTGTGGTAGTGACTGCCGAAGCATATTTTCCAGACAAAAGGAACGGGGACATGGACATTTGGTAATGAAATAGAAAAGTTGTTTTAAGGTTGAAATTAATGTTACCTTTGTTTGTAGATCTAATGTTGCATATACAACTTTTGGCGCAAAAATTTATCCATGTTTTTTGTTCTATAAATCTCCAAAAGAATATAAATGCCATATTTTGTGGGGGTGGAAAAAAAATTTCATCAGAAAATGCAAAATTTACATTCAGCAAACTTTGTGATAGAAATTGTAATTCACTAATATTTCCCTGGGCTTCTGTGCACTGTATCGATTATACAATCATAGAGTCATAAGGTTGGAAGCAGTGGTGAAATTATTATTTTTTTTACCACCAATTCTGTGAGTATGGCTTGGTGGGCATGGCAGGAGAAGGATACTGCACAAATCCCCATTCCCACCCCATTCCTGGGGGAAGGATATTGTAAAATCTAAATTCCCACCCCACTCTGGGGCCATCCAGAGGTGGTATTTGCCAGTTCTCCAAACTAGTCAAAATTTCTGCTACTGGTTCTCCAGAATCTACTGAATTTCACCCCTAGTTGGAAGGGATCTTGGAGTTGTTCTAGTCCAAACCCCTTCCCATGGCACCTTATATCATTCTGGACAAATGGTTGTCCAATCTTTTCTTGAATACTTCTAGCAATTGTACACCCACAGGTTCAGGAGGCAAATTGTTCCATTGATTAATTGTTCTCTTGGTCAGCAAGTTTCTCCTTAGTTTCAGGCTGGATCTCTCCTTAACAAGCTTCCATCCATTATTTCTTGTCTTACCCTCAAGAGTCCCAAAGGTGCTTTTTCAAGAGGCAACTGGACTTTTTGGTTTTTCTTTGAAGACGTTTTGATTCCCATCCAAGAATCTTCTTGAGCTTGCGAAAGATTTATACGATCTGAAGAGAAACCAGAGTATATTGTATTGAGCTTGTAAAACATCTTCCAAAAAATCAGAAAGTCAAATTGCCTCTTCAAAAAGTACGTGACCTGGATGACTGAGAATCTCCACAGACATCCACCTTCAAGAGCTTTGGAATATTGCAAGTTTCTAGGGTTTGGGCAAAACATTTAAATAAAAGTGGTTTTAAACAAAATTGTGCCAATATTTGTTTTTTAACATTTGATATAGAAGTGGCCATAGGGTCTTGCCATTTTTGACGAAATGATGACAGGAACTTCATGACATGAACATTGTTTCTTTTGGGTATGCATATATTGTCGCAATACTAATAGAAAATTGATAGAATTTGTATCATGATTCTTCAGTGTTGGCTGGATCAGCTTGATCTCTCCCACAGGTGTTGCTGGTTTGAACTCCATTCTTTAATAAAGTCTTAGGCATTTTAATTACTGCTAGAACACTAAATTATCTATTTTCAGATGCTTTTCACATTTTGTTTTGAATCCTGTAGTTAAAGTGGCAAATAAACTATAATTTATCTTGATCGTATAAAGGTACAATCTTCAACTTACAACCACAGACCAAATTTTCCATTGCTAAGCAAGATGGTTGTTAAGTAAGTCATGCCCAATTTTATGACCTTTTTGCTATGTATTGTGTGATTAAGTGAATGATTGCAGTTATTAGGGGAATCACGCAGTTATTAAGCAAATTCAGGTTCCCGCATTGTCCCAGAGGTGCTTTTTCAGGAGACAGCTGGACTTACTTGTTTTTTCTTTTGAAGATGTTTCGCTTCTCATCCAAGAAGCTTTTTCAGCTCTGACAGGATAGTGGGGAATGGAAGTGCTCAAGAAGCTCCTTGGATGAGAAGTGAAATGTCTTCAAAAGAAAAAACAAGAAAGTCCAGTTGCCTCCTGAAAAAGCACCTTTGGGACAACCATGGCCTGGGATGACTGATAATCTCTACAGATTTCCCCCATTGTCTTTGCTTGTTGGGAGGGTCTCAGATAGTGATCACATGACTCTGCAACTGTCATAAATACATGCTGGTTGCCAAATGACCAAAAAGATGACTCTGGGCAATGCGCAACAATAGATCAAACAAAAATATATGAAAACACCAAATATTGAGAGCTGCATCAGCCAACTGCATCAGCTTGATCCAGTCTCTTTCTCTCAGCTCTAGGAAGGAGGCAATGACAAACCACTTCTGAAAATCCTTGCCAAGGCAACTTCAGGAATTTGTCTATGCAGTCTCCAAAAATCAGACATAATTGAACAGAAGAAAGGGGGGGAAACATTACAATCTAAGCTATGATAAACATTACTAAATGGCAACTCTTTTATCCTCTCTTCTGAAATGCACTTTTGTTCAAATACATTGTATTACACTTGTTTAAGTAATTCACTGTTACTCATTTCTAGGAAAGAATTTATTAAGTAACAAAAGACATAGTAATGTCAAGTAATAGGCAAGTAGTTATGAAAAAGAACTATTTCTCTCCAAGCCATCGGCTATCTCCACAGAAGAATAATATAATATTTCCTAGTATCTAGTTATGACTTTTCTACTAGACAAAATTACAAGCAGTCACTAAAGTCCTTGATGATTGTTGGCTTCCATTAGTTCCACTGAAAATCTCTTACAGTTCAAGCTATATATCTTGATAGAAGATTTTCCATTTTTATTTTGCATATAATTATCTGATAAAACTGTAATCATAATGCCTAGAATAGGAATTAGCAACTTTACTGGCAACCTGCTTTGATTCTGAGTAGATACCCATAGGCAACCTCTTAAAGTTCTTTTAGATAATACTTTTGTAAGGTTTTCCAGAGTTTTCTGTATCAGTGTATATTAATTCTGCTTAACTGCACAGTTCATCTCTATAATTTATTCATATATTTTTTTCTTTTTGGAAACATACACACATAGATTCCCTAGATTACTGAATACATTACTTGCAAGCTCTGGGTTTACATCAGGTGGACAGGTGAAAATGTGATTATGAGAGGATATAGTACATTGACTTCTTATACATCTGCTCTCGGAAATGTCGATCCTTTTGCTAATACCTCTAGAGATTTTATGGCAGATGATTACTACACTGAAATAACCATATCCTCCATAAACAGACCACAGTCTTTATAGCATTCTCATGGTAACAGCAAAAACAAAAAACACATATGAAGTTTTTCCTTTTTGGTGTGACCAGGTATCTGATTCAGGCTTGTTTATTTCTTTAAATTCCTCCCAATATCCATTAGTGCCTAAATGATGAAGGTTTGTGAGTCTGATTTTTTAAATCCCTTACCCCAAATGCAAATGAGGTTATTAAACTACCCACAGAGTCTTGATTGATTGTTTGTTAAATGAATCATCTTCAATTATCAAATACAGTATTTGAATTTTTTTCATTATTTGGGTTTTGAGCACCATCCAGTCCTATAAATCCAAGAGTTCCTATATAACTTTTACTACTTTCAATTTGCTGTCCCTGCTTAAGCAAGCATCCTGCAATTGTGACAGACAGATTCCTTCTTGAAAATGGGGCCAAGTACACTTAAGGTATCCCTGGCTTACTTTTGAATTACTTTTAAGTAGCTTGTTGCAGACTGAACATTTCCAGGTTTCACTCGAGCTTTTAAATATAAAAGAGACACGAGACTCTATCTGACACCATCAGGCACATTATATTAAAATTTATGAACAACTTCATCAAAAACCACTTTCCGTCTCCTGCATAGAGACAGATTTGTTCTGACATAAACGTTACATGGCTGGTTGCAGCCTCAGATTAATGCGAAGACCCTGGCGATTCCTTTTAGACTTTTTTTTTTAATGAAATAATACCTGTCAGCTGCTGCCTGATCCCAGAAAAGGGGGCAGGTTTTCCAGGTCATCCTGCCATCTGTCAGCAAAAGCTCATCTGTCCCTCCGTATTACCACCTGATCTGTGCTAACAGGCCTCACAGGGAGGCCTGTTTCATTGGCCCAGTGGGAATCAGGGAGCCGCACGATATGAAGACATCACCTGTGGTTGTGAGATGCAATTACGATTGCCAAAGTGACAAAGATGACTGAAATGCTTTGTTGGAAATGCATAGCTTTAGATGGCTTTGAAAACATTGTTTTTCCCCCCAATCCTGACATGCCTTTCCTATTTCTCTGCTGTATGACAAGGAGGAGAAGGGGAGAGCACAAAACAAGACCCCGGGCCTTGTGCAGAGCTTAATAATCAAGCTAAATCTGTATATGGGTCTCTGTCTGTGATATACACACTGTTGGAGAGAGAAAAGATCTCTATGTGGTCCTTTGCAGGCAGGATGATTTTCTCCCAAGGCCCTTCTTTTATCAACTTCTAAAGCCATATTGATTGATTTTTTTTACTAGCTGAGGAGGCAAAAAAAGGAGGGTAATATCAACTTGTTGCCTTCCAGTGTACTTGGGGCCTGCAGGGATACTATTGTGGAATTTTCTGGGCCTCTCAAATGTGAGTTGATGTGAAGGTTGTGTTTGTAGAGCATAGGGGTACCGGGGGCATGGAAGTCCATCAGAAACTCATCTAGCCCCAGGCACCCTCACTCTGGGAATCAATACTGTGTATAAAACTTATTACACGTCTAGGTCTTTTTACTTCAAACCTACTTAGGCAGTCCATGGCCTGAATTCTCTCCTGAACAAAAATGTAATTGATCCTCAGTAGGCTTAGGGGAAAAGAAAATTACCCTAAAACTTTTTTTCTCCTCAGCTTTATTTATTTATTTCATTTATTTATTCAATGTATACATCTCAACCAAGTGACTCTGGCAGCTTACAATTCTAAAACTATGAAACAGGTAAAATAAGTAAAAACAATAAAACAGTAAAGAATAAAACCTAGATTATTATTTTTTTGAGAGTGGTCAGGATAATTATGTAGAGTGTAACACTATTCAGGCCCATCTTTGTATTTTGGTCACCCTTACAGAATGTGTTAATTCTGTTAAGATAATAAAGTAAAATATTTCCTATAAAGAAAACTCATTTATCTGATTAGTTGTCTCCTAGGAAATAATAGTAATGGTAGTTTTGGGGTTTTGAGCAAAATGTAAAAAGTAAAGCTTTCAATTGGAGAGAGGAGTATAGGAATGTGATTTAGCAGAATCTGTCATGATAATGCCACATCAGAAGTGAAATTTCATGCTAAAATGCAGCATTTTCTGGATATTTAATTATCCATGTGAACATTGCTTCATTCAGATGCATGCAATATTATTCACTACTTGTCCTCCATTTTTTATTAACTGTCATTGCAAATGCTATGTTTATATGAAGTTGCTATCTTTGCATTTTGTGAGAAAGCGAAACATCAAAGGAAATGCATACAATCTTAGAAATATCTGGGTCCAGGGCCTTGCTATTATAATGTTTTGTTTTGTTTTTATTTGTAAAACTCCCAGTTTTATTATGCAACCAAAGGAACAAAGAAAACATATTTAATATAGATTTTTTTATTTCTCCCATTTCTCAGCAGATTTTTCTGTGTAAGCAAATTAGGTTTGACACTCACTATGGTTATATGTATTATCACAACACAAATAGGAAACCTGTGATCCTTTAGCTGTTATGAAAAGTACTTCCTATTGTTATGCCAACTTAAGAGCCAGAGGTTCTCCATTCCTGCTCTAGAAGATCTTAACTGAGAAATAATAATAATAATAATAATAATTATTATTATTATTATTATTATTATTATTATTATTATTATTATTATTATTAATAATAATAATAATAATAATAATAATAATAATAATAATAATAATAATAATAATAATAATAATAATAATAATAATAATAATAATAATAATAATAATAATAATAATAATAATAATAATAATAATAATAATAATAATAATAATAATAATAATTTATAACCTGCTCTCTCTCCCCGAAGGGACTCGAGCATATATTTGCAGTATAGGAAGTTACACATTATGCAGAGAGATCATACTATAGAAGCAAGTAAGAGAACTATAGTGAATTCCTATCTTTGCCTTAATAACTATTTAGATTCACTGCCTATTGATTGATTGACTATGTGCCATCAAGTCATTTTTTACTCCTAGCAGCCATATAAATTAGATCTTCTCTGTGACAATTGATTCTGTTCTTTCAAATCTCCAATGGTGTATACATTGCCACTGGAACTGGGTCAGTAGTGGGTTGCAGGTGGTATGCCTTGATACCGGCATTCCAGTGCCTGCCAGGAGGGACCTTACATGTATTCGAGCTCTTTGGCACTTCCGCGCACGTGCACGGAGCATACAGCACCTGCGCGACACTCCGCCAAGCAGCTGGAGCATTGTGGAGGCATTGTGGAGTGTCGCAGGAGGTAAGGACGCAAGCGCCCACTGCACGTGTGTGCATGTGTGTTGCATGCATTCATGTTGTGGACGCCGGGCCCCGTTGCACTGTATCAGTAGCAACGGGATCCAGAACCCACAACTGAACTGGGTCCATCCATCTTGCTGCTGAGCACTCTGTTTTTCTTTTCCTTCCATTTTTCTTAACATTACACCCTTTTCTAGAGAGCTAGATATGCATAATATGCCTGAAATAGGATGATAAGAAGTAGAAAACCATCAGATGTTTCTCAGTAAAAAAGGTAAATCCTGCTGCTTACCTTGACTCTCTCCATCTCTTGTATTTCCCTACAAAGTAACACACTGCAGACATAGTACTTGAAATATGGTATATTTTACAGGATAACATCCCTTTGGGGTTTTATTATTGCCTTTTGTGCTTGGGAAAATGCTGATTCCGGGCAGTCTCCCTCCTTGCTCAAATTCTCAGGAAGTTGCAATTATGTCATAGTTGGAGTACTTCACCTGAAGCCATTCAACTAAGCCCTATGGTGAACAAGGTTACTATAGTATAGTAAGCAATATGAGTAAACCTAGATGCCATACAATTATTTGAACTTGTATAATTATCACTGCATCAGCCACAAAGCTTTCTGAACAATCACTCTAAATATAATTTCATTCCAAGTAATCTTATTTCAGCTAGTAGAAGAAACAATTTTTCAAAGAAAAGCACAATTAGAATTTTCTGAGATAATCTTTTTGATAATGGAATATTATGAACTCTTAACTTGAGAATAATTATTGTATTTTATTATATTAATCAATGGAACTTAACTTTTTTGATGGATAGGATTGGACTTGCTTATTTAAATTATTTCCCTGAATAAATTGCATAAATGAAGTGAATTGCATACTATTACAGTGTTAAAAGTGAGAATAGTTACATTATGACATCTTACAATTTTAGGAAACTTTTTACCCAGGAGACTGCCTCCTGTTCAGTGGCTGATGGATGGTTTAGATTTTCATAAAGCTGCCATTTTGATCTAATCCTAAAGTAAAGTTCACATACCAACACAGAAAACTCACTGCCCGGAACTCCAGATGTCCCTTTCTCAAATGAGCTTCTTTCCCTACAGAAAACAAGCTGCATTTATTTTTTTAATTTACTATGATCATTTTTTTCCGGTTATATTCTATCTAATTGATTCTTGAGTTTTTTGAGATTTATTATTATGGAGTTAATGTTTTCCTAAAACAAACATTCTTCAAATATAAAAAGAAAAAGGGGGATGATAACAATTAAATTCTAGTAATAAATAATATAGGAAACATAAAGTCTATTATTGCAGTGTAGAGGGGACACTTAATTTCAAATTGACTTCAAAACTATGAATATGCATCAAAGAAGAGCTACAATTTCAAAACATCTATCTATAGGTAGATTTCCCCAAGGACTACTTAAAAATGGCATTCCATAAATAATAATGTACAATTAAGAAGCCTTTCCCTCTCCCACTTTTAGCCCTTCTGTTTACCTGGTTTGAACATGTACACAATGGGGGAGGGGGGAAATCTACATTTCAATTTTTGATTGTTTATATTAGCAACACTTTGATTGTTTTCAAAGAAGCAATATTTTCAGAATATAAATAGAACATACTGTATCTTTGTATACTTAAACGTACATGCCAAGCCTGACCCTACGTTTATAATACTAGAAATTTAAGTAGCTGGGTAGTAGTATTGAAGCATTTGATTTTGTAAATGATGTAAAAATGAGTTTTTAAACAGCTATAGTGTTTTCTTTTCTACATCCTATCTAATTATCATAATTGGATGATTGCCATGTCAGCTTTAGCACTGAAAAATCCAAGTATGTTTTGTTTTTGTTTTTATAACTGCATCAAGCTTTCTAACATACTTTAGGTTGCATACAAGTTCTATTTTGGTACCTTATTTTAATGGACTCTTCAAGTCCATATTCTTAAGCTGTTGATAAATATGTAAGTTTAACTGAACAGCTACCACATTGTAATGCTACTGTATTCGATTTCCAAAGATTCTCTGAAATATAGCATCTTTCAACTGACCAATTTGCTGTATCGTCCACTTGGCTTGGAAATGTTTTCTTTACTGAGGATGTAAGATTCACCTAAGACATCTCAACATCTGCCAGTCATTTCTTTTTTTGGAATAAACAAAATATTACTTACCAGGAACAAGTCAACTGACATCGATGAATGTTGATGTTTTTTTGCTTTTTAAAAGTTAGCATCAATTGTCAATTATTTTTATTATTAAAATATTTGATATGTTGTAGATATGAGTGAAAATTGAATAATTCACTTCAATATTTTTTTAAGAGAAATTGATCTCTCTGTGTGTATTCTGCCCTCTTTTAAAACTCCCGTTTCTCTGAGATATTACCTGGGATTAGAAAGAAACCAGAATGTTTTCTTTTTTCTTTTTTTGTCAATTTAGTTTTTATCTGCTAGTGGTCATAACAGCAGGACAGGGATGAAAATGGATTACAGAAGCCTGAGAACTATGCCCCATATGTTAGAGTGAAGTAACATCTGAGCAGCTGTGCTTTTATTACTTCAATAATGTTTTCTTGGAGATATTTCTAGAGGTTTTAGACGACAGCGTCCATAATCAATCTCTGTTGGTTAGGCTACAGAGCTAAGGTGCTTTCCAAAACTTCAATGATGCTGTGTAACACTAAACAAAAATGCAAATGGTGTGTGTGTGTGTGTGTATGGTGTGTGTGTGTTTAATTTTGAAAATCACGTGTATATCTCCCTTTTTTCTGCCAACTGAGAACTAATATTTTCCCAAACAGAACTGTACCAAGACCACAATATAAGCAAATACAATGTATTTATTTATTTTAAATATTTTAATTTGTTTGTGGTGCCATGCTGATTTGTGTTAAACCAAATGCCACTTCAGATTGAGTGAGCTGATAGTGTTCTGTTTAAGAATGGAACCTTGTCTGCCATTGTTTTAAATTCACCCTTGTACGCTCACGTTTTTACTGAATATCCAAAGTAACATAATCAGTGTATTTTATTATTGATATAATGTTATGTATTAAGGTTCATTTAATGCATAATCTTGCATGCTTTTGTTGTGCTGTATGCTTCTGTAGTCAGAAATTTATGAACGACCAGCTGTTTTTCTAGGAATGCCAGTTTTTATTTTGCCACTAGTTGTTGCTATAGAGCTCGTAGCTATGAAGTCAAAACTAACAACTCAGGATCTTGGGGAAATATTGGTGGTTTTTTTTCAAATTTAAATAGAAACTGACCGGATCCTAAATAAATATGTGTATGAGGTGAGAATTTGCATTTCTCCAAATATTGCAATATGTTTCTCACAGATACACACATATGGATATATTTGCTTTGATGGTATGGCTTTCTATTTAATGTATGTATGTATGTATGTATTTATGTATATAAGTTTATCTATGTAATTAAATAGATATATAAAACTATATTTACAGACAGACAGACAGACAGATGACAGCCATACTTTAAAAGCAAATACGTTTAGAAATGCATTGCCCGGGAAAATGCCTTCCAAATGTATATTTATTTTTTTTTTATTTGCATTAACAACATCAAATGTAAATGACTACTTAAGAAGTGGGTTTTATTAGATTATTTTTAATTGCATGTTTATTACTTAAACATAGAATTCCTTCTTACATGAATTCAAAACATGTCATTTCATTTGGTCATTCCATATATCAATACCTGGTGATGACAAAAACGTCAAATGTTATAGCCACTTTAGAACACAAAAAGAAAAGAAAAAAAGATTTCCTATGTATCCACAAAGCAGATACAGATATAGCTAGATTTGCATTAAAAAACACATGCAGTTAACCAAAGAATGTCATCTGTTGCTGTGAATATTATATTCAAGTAATCCTTGCTTACTGACCACTCATTCAGAGAGCATTCAAATTTATGACGGTGCTAAAAATAGAACTTGCAAGCAGTCCTTTAAGTTGTGGTCATCACAGCACACCAATAGTCATATGATTGCAATTTGGGTACTTGGCAATCAGCATGTACATACAAGGTTTGCCCCATCCAGTGGTTATGTGATTGCCATTTGCAACCTTTACGGCTGCCTCCTGACAAGCAAAGTCAGTGGGGAAGCCAGCAGGAAGTCGCAAGCCTCAATTAAGTGATGTCATGTTTAACAACTTGCAGAGGTTCATTAACCAATTGCTACTAGTATTGATGGAACTGATGTTGTCAGTCAATGCAATCAGTGCAATCACATGACATTTCAATTAACAACTCCCTCGACAGCATTGGAATTGCAGTTGGTAAGTAAAGACTACCTTTATATTCCAAACTTAAATGGATGCAGTCATACAAATCAATCTTCAAATACGGTATTAAAGTATATAGTGAAAATTTACTATCTTTTATAAAGTATATATTTATGAAATAGGTGTGAAAGAAGGCCCCATATATGACCAGACCTCTTTTGGCACAGCTTGTGTGCCCTTTGTGAGGTGAAAATATTTCTGCTTGTTTTTTCAGTGGATGCTTTATTTAGGTTCTCAGATTATTTTGGCCACTAAAAAGACTTTTTCACCAAGAGACCTCTTTGAAACATGAAAGGGACAGAATTTTGGAATCTTCCTGTTGCTTATAGCAAGTCAGAACAAGCTTATGAACTGTGTTTTGAATAGTTTAATCCTACACTTGATGCATATGTGGTTATATATAATTACTTTTTTCTTTGTGAATTCCCATTTATAATAAATTAACTCTCTAATGCAAGGGTGTCCAAACTTGGGAACTTTAAGACTTGCGGACTTCAACTCCCAGAATTCCCTAGTCAGCCATGCGGGCTGGGGAATTCTGGGAGTTGAAGTCCACAAGTCTTAAAGTTCCCAAGTTTGGACACCCCTGCTCTAATGAATGGTTAAAGACTGTTATCCTAATAACTGACTGCCCTGCAATTATAATTTGTGTTTGTTTGTTTGATACCTATGAAAGGCTTTTGCTCACAAGCAACTAAATTTTATTATAACTTACCTCTCTGCATTATTCCCCTAGAGGTCAGTAAAGACAGAGAGGCAAGGCTAGGCTAGGCTAGGCTAGGCTAGGCTAGGCTAGGCTAGGCTAGGCTAGGCTAGGCTAGAACAGAACAGAACAGAACAGAACAGAACAGAACAGAACATAATTCTTTATTGGCCAAGTGTAATTGGACACACAAGGAACTTGTCTCTGGTGCATAAGCTCTCAGTGTACATATAAGCAACAAGTGATATGTCATGTTGATAATCATCATAAAAAATAAATTCATCATAAAGGATAAGATTTAAACTTTTGTGATTCTGACAATCCAAAGGTTGGCTTCCAGGCATCTACCATGCACAGGTTTTTTTTAATTAAATAAACTCACTTTCTTGCTTTATTTTCTTATTCTTTCCAATGTTGATTCTTTTTCACCTGGGCTATCAGAAGGAGGAAAGTTTTCCATTTGCCTGCTCAGGGGAAGTTAGCAACCATCAGTGAGAAGGAACATTCAGCTTCCAGAGTGGGTCAAACTATGGCATCTGGAAATGAGACCTCTGAAATATGGACCTAAATTGAATAAATTGATTGATTGATGATGGATTGATTGAATGAATGAATATAGATAGACTATAACAAAGGTTCCCTTAAAAACCTTTGCTTTGGGGTGGTGGTGGCTAATATTCAACAATAGAGAGATGTAACAAGAAAACTTTCAGCAGAATTTTAGCCCATAATTATGCTGAAAACTGTATGACACACACAGATATTACAAATGTTGCAAAAATATTTTACCTTTGCAAAGGACATCATGAATTTTGGGTCTCACATGATATGGTATTAAAATTTCCTTATGCACAAAATATAGAATTAATTTCAAAAATATTCTTCAAAACAAATTGAAATCAAATATACTTCTGCTCATGTGATGCTTTCTTTTTGTTTGAAGGCGAGGTGGGTCTAGATGGGAAAGAATAGGCTTTGACTTAACTCTAGCAAAACTGAGTGTGGTTGTGGCTTTTGCTTCCCAGTGATCTTCCCACTCAGAACTGGTGCAAAATTTGGGGTTCTCCTGGACTTAAAACTCTGGCTTGATAAGCAGAAGATAACCACATCTATTTCTTGTTCCTGTTTCTCATTGGGAGAATCCATTCATTGTCTTTTGTTCCTTAGTTGGATTTCTGCAACACTCTATATGTGGGGCTGTCTTTGAAGACCATGCAGAAACCGCATCTGTTCCCAAGTACAGCAGTATGATTACCAGCATACTATTTCTATGTAAAACCACTACTTCACAAGTTGTGATATTTCTCAACGGGCTTCCAATGCAGTGCAATGTGTTGGTTATTACCTGTAAAGTCCTATATGACACAGGGTTGGGTTATTTTCAGAACCGCCCATCTCTAGTAAGGTATCCTAGTAAGATAGATAACTAGTAGCTGGGTTATCCATGTTCCATTTCCTCTTTCTCTGAGTTAGTGTAATTTAATTAGACCTATAAGACTTGCTTTCCCTATTGCTGCACTTGCCCTTTGAAATACATTCCCCCCCTGGGGTTCAGATGGTATTGACCTTGTTAGTCTTTCATAGAGCTTTGAAAACATAGATTTTCTCCTGTACACCGGGTCAAGTGGTTACTGAGCTTATTCTGCTATGGCAGTGGTGGGCAAACTCATTAGTCAACAGAGCCAAATATCAACAATACCACGATTGAAATTTCTTTTGAGAGCCGGAAGGTGTGGCCTGTTTTGTGGGAGTGGCTCAGCGGTCATGTGACTGGGTGTTCGTGGCCAACTTGGAAAATGTGAAACTCACTTAACAATGGTCTTGGTTAGCAACCAAATTTTTAGGCTCAATTGTGGTCATAAGTTCTTTCTCTTACTCTCTCTCTCTTACTCTCTCTCCTCTCTTTCTTTCTCTCTTTCTTTCTTTCCCTCTTTCTTTCCCTCTTTCTTTCTCTCTTTCTTTCTCTTTCTCTTTCTTTCTCTTTTCTCTCTCTCTCTCTGTCTCTCAGCCGCGCGGGTGATTATGGGAGCCACTAGATGCTCCCACATAACACCGATCCTGCGCGAGCTGCATTGGCTTCCTGTGGTCTTTCGGGTGCGCTTCAAGGTCTTGACGACCATCTTTAAAGCGCTCCATGGCTCGGGGCCTAGTTATCTGCGAAACCGCCTCTTGCCCCATACATCCCTTAGACCGATACGCTCCCACAGAGAGGGCCTTCTCAGGGTGCCGTCGGCCGGGCAATGCCAACTGGCGACACCCAGGGGAAGAGCCTTCTCTGTGGCGGGGCCAGCCCTTTGGAACGACCTACCCCCCCGAATTACGCACCATCACCGACCTCCGCCTCTTCCGCCAATGTCTAAAGACATACCTATTCCAACAAGCCGGCCTAGCCTAACCTCCCATGGGGACTTTTAGATAGTTTTATTGGGTATTTTAAAATTGGGTTTTTAGCATAGGATAAGACGGTTTAATTTATATTTTAAATTGTGTATTTATTTTTGTACTCTGTATGTTTTTTTAAATTTCCTGTGCGCCGCCCTGGGTCCTTTGCGGAGAAGGGCGGGATATAAATGTAAATAAACTAAACTAAACTAAACTACAGTAGGTAGGTAGATAGGTTGGTATGTAGAGGGATAAAGAGAGAGAGAGGGAAAATACAGTATGTAGGTAGGTAGGTAGAGGGATAAAGAGAGAGATGGAAAAATACAGTAGGTAGGTAGATAGAGGGATAAAGACAGAGAGAGGGAAAATACAGTAGGTAGGTAGGTAAAGGGATAGAGAGAGATAGGGAAAATAGAGTAGGTAGGTAGGTAGGTAGAGGGATAGAGAGAGAGGGAGAAATACAGTAGGTAGGTAGGTAGGTAGGTAGGTAGGTAGGTAGGTAGGTAGGTAGGTAGGTAGGTAGAGGGATAGAGAAATACAGTAGGTAGGTAGGTAGGTAGGTTTGGTTAGTGGATAGAGAGAGAGGGAAAAATACAGGAGGTAGGTAGGTAGGTAGAGGGATAGAGAGAGAAAAATACAGTAGGTAGGTAGGTTGGGGGTTATACGGTGGTTGTGTGTACGTGTTTGTGTGTGCAGGTGTACATCTACACACAGATTGGTTGGCCATTTAAGCAGACTGGGCCACAGCAACGTGTGGCCGGGTACAGCTAGTAAAGAATAAAAATACTTATTCTTCACTATATATACAAGCTACTTAATTATCTTATGGTCGCTTCGTTCAAAACAAATTTGACTATATCCGCAGAAATTTTCAACATGGCATTTTTTTGTTATTTGTCCTAACCTAACTCCATTTTACTAAGTGTACTAAAAAGGTACAAGTTTTGTTTCCACAAATCTGGACTACATCAAACTACATTTTAAATCCAACAAATAATAAATAAAATTTTACTTAGCACATTGAGTGAAATCAGTCAGTATAATTAGTTTATCTTTCAGTATTTTAGCAAGTGCATAAAACTGTGCTAAAACAATCACGGTTATATTAACTATCAGTATGTTCCACAAATTTGTGGAACTCCTTTAACCAATTTTATATTCATAATACCTCAAACAAATAGGCTTCAAGGTGTTGATTACCATCTTTAAAGCGCTCCATGGCACAGGACCTAGTTATTTGCGGGATCGTATCCTGCCCCATACATCCCTTCAGCCGATTCGCTCCCACAGAGAGGGACTTCTCCGGGTGCCGTCCACTAGGCAATGCCAGCGAGCGACGCCCGGGGAAGGGCCTTCTCTGTGGTGGGCCCAACCCTTTGAAACGACCTACCCCCCAAAATTAGAACTACTACGGACCTCCGCTCCTTCCGCCAAAAATTAAAGACCCACTTTTTCCATCAGGCCGGCCTGGCCTAATTCATGCTCCTTGCCCCAATCTGAAGCTCAAATTGTTTTAATCGGGTTTTAATGGGAACAGTTTTAAACATTTTTCACAAAATTTTAGTACAGGGTTAACTATTTAATTTGGTTTTAAATATTTATGTATTGTTATGTTTTAGATGTTCTTAATTCCTGTAACCGGCCCGAGTCCCTTCAGGGAGAAAGGGCGGTTTAGAAATTCAGTAAATTGAATTGAAATTGAATTGCTATACTCAGAGAATGTTTGGCCTGAGATTATCCATTGAACTCTATGGTTGATCAGTGAAGTATATCTCAGTTTGGAGAATTATTGGCCCAGATCTATCCACTGAACTCCAGGGCTAATCAATGAGATATATATTTACTTATGTCCAACAATTGTGATATGAAGGTTTTGGAGTGTATTAGTGGCATGATTATAACTGTAATAAATTCTGGTTTTTCAACATCCATTACAGTATTATACCATTTTCAGCCACCATTCTTCCTAAAAAAAATGTTACCTTGCATTAATTTTAACCCATCGTTATGCTGAAAACACAACAGATTGACAGCTTTCACCTTTGCAAAAGGCATCATGAAATCTAATTTAATACCGATGTGCTCCATTATTAAAACATTCTTATGTACAAAAATGTAAAATTAATTTCAAAACTATTCTTCAACGCACTTTGAAGTAAAACATATTCCTGCTAGGAGCACTTGGTATTATGGGAGGCATCTAAATGACAGTGAGGATATTTGAGATGTGTGCAGCCTTCTCAGTTTTTATTCTATGACAGAGATATAAAATCTGGGTTGTTGAATTTGCTGTTCATAAAAATGCAAACTAGCATGTCTAATAACTTGAAGTTTTTTTTTAATGTGTCATTTGGCTATGAAACAATTTTTAAAAAAATATGTAATAAAAAGTGACATAATTCTCCTCGTTATTCTATTTTGCATTTAAGCCATTCTGCCTTTCATATTCAATTATATACCCCACAAAAGACTTTTTCTTTAAAAAAAAAAAAAGGCCCTAATAATTTTAAAATGATTTTTTGGCATTTAATTACATACATTTTTTTTGACCTGGCTAGGCAGATAACGTTAACACAGCTTTATTGCTAAACAGGACTGAACATGTGTGTACTTGACTTTTTATTATTATTATTAAACTCCTACTGAAGAAACAGATTAATTGGAGGCTGATTCACTGGAGAACAGGCGTTAAAGACAGAAGGACCTCCTCACATTTTGTTCTGTTATCAGGCTTATGCCATTCCCAGGTTGGCAAGGAGAGCCCAACTGTACTGTTTTGAAATGTAGCTGAAAGAAATAGTAGAATAGCAGGTGCGATGGAGGCCGGGGTGAGGGAGGGGGAGGAGAGAGATTAAAGCCATTATCAAAATCATGTTCTGCTTCCCTTTCTTCGCTGTTGCCTAATGACCAACTGACACTCCAGTTAACACAGGTACTGCCTAGATCCCCCCCCCACCTCCGATCAGATTGTTAATGTGTAAATGGGATCGCCAAAGTCAGCATCTGTTGTAATGATTTCCTGCCTGGTTATTACTCCTTCCTTCCTGCCCGCACACCCGTGTAGCTTTTTTTCTTCTTTGAAGAAGAAGAAGATGTGTACAAACTGTGATTAAACCTTTTCAGATGCAGCATGAAGTACATTGGATGGGAAGGGGAGGAAGGAGGAAACGAACCCCTTCCTCCTTCAGACCTTTCATTTTGTAGTGTTTTATTCTGTAAAGGAGAACTTTCACTGACAGGAATTCTTTGATGACTGCCCAGAAAAGTAACAACTGAAGGAATTAAAAGACATAAATCTTGGTCTGAATGCTTTTCTCATGTTCGTTTCCATGTCCCCTGTACCAGTTTTATTTTTTACATATTTTACTGAATAAAATAATACTGACACTTTTCTAACCTCCACTGGATATTTCGTGTCAGATTCAAATCGGGGACCATCTGAATTTCTTGTATATTGTCCTTGAAACTTTGAAGTCCTTCTCCGGTGACAGAAAAAGGTTTATTACAGACTCACTAACCTGCAAATGATTTGAGAAAATATTAAAAGAAGTTCAGGTGAACTCAGAAATGCTATATTTCATTTCAATTTGGGTTTTTTTTAAAATAGGGATGGGCAGAATGTTGGAAAAATGTAGTCTAGAATGTAAGAAGTGAAATGAAATAAAGCAGTCTCAGCAAATAAATAAAATTGAATCAGTTTACCTAAATATTGCCAATTCGAACTATTTAAAAAAAAATCTTGTCTGTCCTTAGATATTTCCACAGTCAATCCACCCTCCTTGCTCTGGCATAGCAGGGATAATTTCTGCATGCTTTTTAGATTTTATTCTTTAGCCATTGACTTTATGACTGAATGCCACCTGAAAAGTAGTCATTATTATGCATTTTGATTGTGGCTGTGAAGTAGTTCTGGGGTTGGGGGAATTGTTTGTTTTTTGTTGATAAATTTCACTGTGGCTTTAGGAGCATGTTTGAAAATCATCAGAAAATATTGGAATGTGTTATTACAGCTTGGATGAGGATTAGAAGTAAAACTATTCATTTCCCAAATCAGGTATTAGTTTAGCACATTCAGCCTTCTTCAAGTCCGCCACAGATGCAGTTGACCTTCCTGAAAAGACAGAATAACACAGCAGTTAAAATAAACACATTATCCTCTGCTTGTGCCACACCTTTTTTTTTTATCTTACTAAATTTTAATTTGTGTATCGAGGTTTTGCAGCTGAGCTGGATTACAAAAATACCACAAAAGTGCACTCAGCTGTTAACTGGATGGCTTGATAGCTGAGAAGCTTATGCTGTAAGCATTATGTATGGTTTTTTTTGGTGTGAGTATGTGTTGATTGGCTAATGCAGTTCAAAAGAACAAGTGCTGTAATAAGGTGAAATAGATGACATTTCAAGCCACTAAGTTATATACATAACAGAGTTCCTTTAGTATTTTTTTAAAGAGACACATTTAAAATCTATATGGACACATCAAAGTTTAGTTATGCATTATTTGTTTAATATTCAAATTTATAAAACTGCCGTCTCATAGTCATGACTCAAATAATGTTGTGTTCTATTTGACACCCCCCCCCCTCTCTCTATATATATCCTTGAAAATAAATCCATTGAGTTAAACGGGAGTTCTCTGATACATAGGATTATTGACATATTAAAAATGCATATTCTGTAATGGATATTTATGCTTCCTTGGTCCGTTTTCCATTCTTTTATGGATTGTAACAAATCTGCTTTAAACCAGATTTATTATAAAACTACATAGAACTGCAGTTAGCAAATAGAGGTTGCATTGTGTGTTCTCACATCATGGGAATGATCTTTCAGCATACTTGTAACATGTACGTACAAGTGCATATTTGCTTCATATATCGCTTTGAATGAATCTGAATTGAAAATCTTCCATTAATTGCTTGAATATGTAAATAATATGAGCATACATAACAAATATTATATATGTGCCCATTAGCGATTAGACTTTTAGATTTAATATTTCTGTATGTATTTTATTTATTTCTGTATCAAAAAAGACTCACAGTTTTAGCCCATCCATTCTCTCCACAATCCTGTTTTAAAACGATGTCTTTAGGTATTTCGACTGACACAATTTCAGTTTGGGAATAGGACATACGGCTACTTATCCAGGCTTCATAGAGAACTTATGTGTGGTACCAAACATTGTTTATATATTGACAAATATTTCTAGGAAATGGTTTCGTATTTTTGCTGTTAATTGTTTCATTACTGACCTCTACCTCTGTAGACATATGCAGTTTTCATATTTTTGGGTGAGACTTTCAAAATATTTTTTTTTTAAGTGTCCAATGCTCGACGTGAGCAATGACATTTTTGCAGGCTTCTATTTCAGTCATTTGTGCCTTATTTTCTTTCTATTTATTTCAAACAAACCACTATGAAAAATGCTGCAAATTTAAGTGACAGTCATGTACAAATATGCATAATATGAGCTGGTCCCTACCCATCATGTGTATTGCTAAAGACTCCATTGCAATATTTACAGTTAAACTAAACTTTTCCCCCCCAAGATGTAGCAAAATTGCATTTGTTTTGCAGATTTTCTCATCATTAAATGTGAAACATTTCACATTTGTCTTTTTGAGTAATTGGCTTTTAAAAATGATAAGGTGCTCTGAACACTTGTTATGGGGATAGGTCTGACGTTATATCCCAGAAATCCATATGCCATACAGACAGAACAGAAGAAAGATATTCACAAGCATGTCACAGATTGGGCTGAAGCAAGCCAAAAACCAAAGTGCCATGGCATTAACAATAGCACCAGATTTACTGTCACGATTGCAATCTGTGCTGTATCACAGACAGAAGGAGAACTTTTGATAGGTAACACCTCAGTGTTTTTTAAATCTTTTTGGCAAATTATCATTTTCATTATATTTTTGCCTGCCATGTAGTATTATTATAATATTAAAAAAAATAGGCTTGCACAAACATACACACACAAAGTTTATTCGGCCCAGAACCAAAAGGTTGCTACTTTACAAGTGTCATGGAATAATTGACAATTGTGTATATGAGTGTGTGCTTATGAGAGACATTTATCAATAATACATTTATGCATTTATGTCTTCTGCTTCATGGTAAACATCCAGGGCACTCTTCAAATACCCAACATACTGGTAAGCTCTTCACACGAGTCAAGAGCTATGTTGCACATCCTCAACAGCACATATCTGATGTAACTACATTCAGATGTAATTGTGCACACAGTTTAAACTTTCTTCTGAACAATTCTCCTGCTTAAACATCTCCTTGCAATCTGGCATTCTGATAGTTGTGATGCTATGGAGCCTCCAGCTTTCATTCAGCACTTACTCCTAAATTAAATAATCAAAGATTATTAAAAATAATCTGTATATTTGGATCTCCAAGCAGCACATTAAAACCAAAAAGGATACATTTGTATTATTTATTTACATCGCTGTAAAAAATATACAAAGCACTATAGCTCATGACCTGATCTTTCAGATTCAAGAGAGACTTTTCTATGATGTTGCATTTTTGACAAGACTATTTGCCTTGTTTTCCAAAAGTTGGAACATTATTTTTGAGCTTGATCCTGCAATTCCTCCTCTTCTTCAAATGATGGATTATCCAAGGAGGCAGGATGTCAAATATTTTCCCAAGTGGATGGCTGTCAATCACAGAATGGGTAGGTGGGAATTCAGCACTCCATTTGGGACACTAGTTATCAATGGAACAACTGCCATTTACCACAGATACTTGAGACCAACTAACCAAGATCAAGACCACAAATACATCTGTGTGTTCCATTCTTTAATATTCAATGCAATAGGCAAGACATCCCTTAAAAATGAAAATAGAGACTTTTTTTTCCGTGAAAAAGCTTACTGAAGGAAGTTAATTATATTGGTAATTCTAAGGATCTAGCTACCAAGCTTAAAACATTGATAAAATGCTGGGTATGCCATTAAAGGGATTAATAATTATTTACAATTATTTTACAATCAAGTGTATTTCAAGAAATAATTTATATAGGAATAATGTTAAAAAGTATATTGTTTATATAGGAATTCTGTATTTTTTCTGGTGAAACTCTTTTACTCCTTGCAAAGAAAAAATTACAGCCATTTAAATACATTTGACAATTTGTTTACTCTGTGTTGTGTGCATCCTTCTGTCATACTCTTGAAATCCACCCCCAAATCTCCTACCATATTTCTAAAATCTGTATGAAGTATGAAATGGGAAAGTTCCTTTCTCATATTCCACTAATGGAAGGTATTGTGGTAATGAAAAGGAGTATTTTTAACTCTCCTTCACAAAGCTATTATTACCAACAGAAATAAACAAATGGTATTGCAATATAAATGAGAAGAAATTAGAAATCAATAAATAATGTACAAAACCTGACTTGGCATATGTAGAAAAAAACAGATGTTGGTTTAATTAGATGTACTAAATGGAAACAGATTATTCAAAAGGAAAAGTAGTTTATTTTTGCACAAAATGGAGGACAATCCATCATAGTAAATAAGCCTTGGAAATAGGTTTTCAGAACATTATTTTTCAATGCATTTATATTTTAAATACTTTTTTTAGAATTTCAAAATTAATTCAATGTTATATTTATTGAATATAAATCCTGTCTTTCTTTCAAGAACTCCAGAGACTGTATTTAGCATTTCCTCATCCATTTTTTCCCTTGGTAATTACCCTGGAATATAGTTTTGCTTTGTTTATGGTTTTTTAAAAAATAAAATAAGATATTTAAAATGAAATAGAACCTGGTAAGACAGTTTTTTATTCAATAAATAATGTAGTTGATCTTACACACCAGCTCAAAATCACAGTGAGTTTTCATAGGATGGCCTTGAATCTGGATTTCTCTGATCCAAATTCAACCCTTTAACATCTAACCCACAAATTATGATTCATTTAAAGTATTTAATAATTTATACTTGTGTTTAAAATAAAGTTTTCATCATCTTACAAACATAAATATTAAGCAGGAAACAGAGAGTCTAAATGTAATAAGTAAATAAGCCTAAAAAAAACATTGGAAACTATATTATATAGACATAATTAAGGCTATAGTTTTGTAGTTCCTGAAAACCAGAGGCTATAGGATTTATTTATTTACTTATTTATTTGCTGGCTCCCCTGAGGAAAGAAATAATTCTGACCTCAGAAGTCAGAAGACTTCTTTTAGAAGACTATGAAGCTAATTATTTCTGATTAAGAAGATTCTAGATCCTTCAAACTAAAACGGTTAAAACTTGCAGTAACTGATTCAAACTGTTTGCTAATCTTAATTTCATTTGGAAGATATTTTGCTGTCCTTTAACCCAGATGGAGAAAGACAAAGAAGCAGTACCAATTCCGCCACTTAGATTGGCTTTCTAGTGATAGCCTCACCATCTGAAATACTCCCCCATAGAATATAAAAATCCTATCCTTTTTGTGTTTAAAAAATAAGTAAAATCAATATTGTTCCTGGATCCTGGGAGGGGGGGATTAGTTGTTTCTAGTTGACTAAGTATTACCATAGTTTTAAGTTAGACATTTAAAATATTGAAAATAAATATCCTGGAGTTTCTGCTTAACAATAGTTCTTTCTACCATGTCTTATTTTCTTTTGAATACCCCCCCCCCCAATAAGCACGTGGCCTTATTTTCAGGGAGGTCTTATTATTTTTGAGGTGCAGGAGGCAGTGAGTGTGATCACCTCATGGCTGCTGCTGTGTTGCAATATTTTCAGGGAGGGCTCACTTTAGCACCTGTGCTCAAAAGCCTGATTGGGCTTATTATTTAAGGAGGTCTTATTTTGGGGAAACAAGGAACTAGTGCTATTAATTGCTCTGTCTACTTATTTAAAGACCTGGGGAAATGAAGAGAATGTTGCCTTTTGTTTGGGACAGAGAAAAGATTTGTTATATTTTTATATTTATTTCCCAAGTTAAAGTAAAATAAAGAAAAAAAATGTAAAACAAGAATACAAAACAAAGACAGAGACAAAGAAAAACAAGGGATATAGAACAAAATATTTTTAAAAAACAAATAAAAGTCCCCCCCGATTAAATATTGATAAATATATTTCAAAAATAATAATTATTCCCCCCTTTACAAAAGAGATCTGCAATTTATACATTTCTACAGCTATATTTGCAAAAGACTTGACTCAACTCTCTGATTGATTAAATAATATTGAAAATGTGACACTACTGCTAAGAATAGATATTTGGGACCCAGTTCCAAAACAGAATACTGTTTAAAATAATAAAGCCACTATCCTGCTTAAGAAATAACTCAGAATGAATAGTTGAATAGTTTAAATAATTGAATAGTTTAAAAGTAGCAAAACATTGTCCATATTACTGGTCCTTGTGATAAATGAATTAAAAAACAAGGTTCATTTAAGTAACCCATTTTTAAAAAAAAATACTGCCCTTTCTAGGACACATTTCATGATTTCATCTATAAATTCTCAAAATAGCAATCCTAATATGCCTGAACAATGAGAATTGCAATAATGCTTCCACCAGCTTTATGTAGTAGAAGATATTTAATGAAAATTTGAAAGCATGGTCATGATGTTATAGAAGTTCTAGAATAGGATGTTAAAGAATTTCATTTCTACTCATGAATGCATGGAAGACCTCAACATTTCAACCTGTTACTTATGGTTATTACGATCAGTATGAAAATGATTTGAGAATATTATCTGAATATTTGGCATGCCTTATTTCACTCTGCAGATTTTCTTCCATTCTACTTCTCACTTCCAACTACTCCAGCTGAGTATCTCTGTTTTCTTTCTAGTAATCGCAGGGACTATGAATGACTTGAACTGTTCTGGCAGTCAGTTTTAGGATGGATGATGACAAATTCATGACGCCTAATCAGAAATCAAATAAACCATATAGCATAATTCTCTATATATCTATCTATCTTATCTCTTATCTATCTTATCTATCTTTATCTCTTCTGTGCACCGCCCTGAGTCCCACCCAGGAGAATAGGGTGGTATATAAATTTGAAAAAAATAAAAATAAATAAATATCTGCCTGCCTGCCTGCCTGCCTGCCTGCCTGCCTGCCTGCCTGCCTGCCTGCCTGCCTGCCTGCCTGCCTGCCTGCCTGCCTGCCTGCCTGCCTGCCTGCCTATCTATCTATCTATCTATCTATCTATCTATCTATCTATCTATCTATCTATCTATCTATCTATCTATCTATCTATCTATCTATCTATCTATCTCATCATCTTTCTCTCTCACACGTGTTCTCTTTCAACATGCATGACCATACAAATGCATCCTACTAATTGTAGGTAGTTCTTAACCTATAACCACTATAGAGTCAGGAACTTTTGTTGATAAACAATGCCATCATTTAGTAGTCATGCTCAACTTTCCAACCATTTTGCCACTGTCATTAAGTGACTTATGTGTTGATTAGTGAATCTGGCTTTCCGCATCGATTTTGCCATGAGGCGTTATTAGGAGACCATGCGATGCAGGATATTGCAACTGTCATAAATACATGCTGGTTGCCAAATGCTCAAATTGTGATCATGTGACCATAGAGGCGCTGCAACAGTTATAAGCGCAAGGATCAGTTATCAGTCACTTCTTTCAGCAACATCATAAGTTTGAACGGTGGTGAAACAAATGATCATAAATTGAGGATTGCCTGTAATTCAACGGGAAACTTCTGGCTAAAGTAATAATATAATTGCTTAATTTCCTGTGACTGATGGAAGAATCTGTCAATTATTTGGCAAGTGGAAAAAAGGACAATCACTGACGTTGTATGGTTTAGACCTGCGCCTTAGAAGTGTTTATGAATGGAATAAACCATAAGATAATAAACCATCTCAGAGGGTGCCACAAAGAAGAGGGAGTCAAACTATTCTCCAAGGCACCTGGGGGCAGGACAAGAAGCAATGGGTGGAAACTAATCAAGGAGAGAAGCAACTTAGAACTAAGGAGAAATTTCCTGGCAGTTAGAACAATTAACCTCTGGAACAGCTTGCCTCCAGAAGTTGTGAATGCCCCAACCCTGGAAGTCTTTAAGAAGATGTTAGATAGCCAGTTGTCTGAAATGGTATAAGGTTCCTGCCCACGCAGGGGGTTGGATTAGAAGACCTACAAGGTCCCTTCCAATTCTGCTATTGTATTTGTATTATTGTAGAACTACAGGTTTCAGCTAGCACACATATTTCCATTGTCTGAAGAAGTATTAAATTCCTCTAGATTTTCCAATGAATTAAATTGATACAACTGGAATACACATACACATGTGTATGTGTATTTGCATACACATACATACCCTACACACACAGACACATTATATGAAATGTTCAAGAGTAAGTCTGGATAGTAGGGCTGTTAATAAACTGATTTTTTAAAAAAACCTTCATTTTTTCCCCAACTAGTGTTTTACCTAGGTGTCCTAAGCATTAGATGGCATTCAACATGCTTTTCAAGAATAATCTACTTTTGGATGCATAGCCCTCTTAAATGCATATATATGTAACATATATTCCCTTCTCAAAGTTCAAAGTGCACTAGCAAATAAAATTTATGCAAGCTAACATAGGCTTCTCATTCAAATTATATTTCCATGATACTTGGCTACCATCTCATCCTCCTATTAACAATAGGCCAGAGTTGTACTAACACATAATTACCAGTTCTTTGATAAATTTACAAACTCTGGCGGACATTTTAAGATTGCTGAGCTTAAAGCTGCCTATCTTCTGGTTTCATCAGCACTTTATTTAGGAAATCATGGTTGACAAACATGTCAAGTACATATGATTCCCCTTAGTTACAAGTTTTCTTTCATGTTATGTTTGACATTTACACTGTTTCAGTCCTGTGTTAGCTCTATTTCCAGACAGAGTGGGAAAAAAAATATGCTATATAATTTCAGTGTGGGCTTGTGTCAAAGTCATGCTGTTTTATTGTGAATCTCATGTAAATGTTAATTTCTCCAGGTTATGTTTGCAGTGGAAAATCATTTACACTTCCCTAGTCAAAAGCAGGATTGATAAGCAGAGAATATTCCCCCTCAAAGCAAATAGCCTATGTCAACAGGAATATTTTATTTCTTATTTTTAAAATACTCAAACACAATTATTTTAGAGGCAAGGAACATATGTAGGTGCAAATGTAATGCCATAGTTTACAATATCTAAGTAACAGATCAATCTAACAATTGCAGGTTTGTAGTAAATGTGCTTGAACAATTTGACTTTTACAATTTTCAATAGAAAGTGACCTGTTCAGAGCACAACTTTTGAAATAATGGATATATTCATTTCTGTGAACTTTGCACTACACTACTTAGCTAAAAATTCTTTCACATCTCTGTTTTTAGGATCCAATTGAGGCAAACTATATTAAAATGCATATTTGTAATATATCTAGACTAGTTGGACTAGAAGACCTCTAATGTCCCCTCCAACTTTGTTACTCTACTCTACTCTACTCTACTCTACTCTACTCTACTCTACTCTACTCTACTCTACTCTACTCTACTCTTAATAGATATCTTTTTTGCCTAATTAACATGTGCACAACAATGAAACAAACTGGGATTAAATTAGGGTTCTGAATGTAGCCATAATCCCACAGTTCAGAGTACTAAATTGTACTGTCAAAGTTGGAACACAATGTACAGTCCCTGTTTCTTGGTCAACCAGATGATTATTTGGCCATGCAAAGGAAACCAAAGTGGTAACAAAGCTATGATTTAAAATGCCTTCCAAAGTAGGATACCTGAAATGTGCCTAATTGGTTTCTGAAATGTATAATTTGTATGAAAAAGGGTACCCTTCACATCTGCAAAAGTGGAGGGGGATTGTGTCACATAGATCACCATCTTTTCTTCCTCTTCTGCTCAGCCAAAAACATCAAACCAAACCAATCTAACCTGTTCACTTCTACCGAAGAGAAAGCAAAGAATATAACATCTGGGTTTATGTTTATGCTTTTAATCTTGAGGTAGTCTAGCACAATCCATGGGGTAATCAAAAGTGTTCATCAGAATCTGGAGTTTTTGTTAAAATGATGAAAGGTGCATTGTGGTGTCAGAGAACAAACCGCCATTTAATTATGCAGCGTTATTATGCATAGCCCCAAAGGGTGGTCTTGTGTCATGACTTCACAATGTGCATTTCTTCATTTGCTCCCACCCAGTTACTCTTTTCCAGATGCACATGGATGCAAACAATTCTCTTTACTGCCACTCTTAATAAACATGGGGGGGGGGGGTTGTCTGCTTTTTTACAAACATTTTCTGTCCTAGGAAATTCATCCCAGTTCCATGTCTGTTCGAAAGTCAAATTGCCAAAAGTTGAAGAATAAGCATTTTATGTGCCTTTTTCACATATGAATGATTTTGTGCACAACACAAACTTGCAACAACTTTTACACATATCCTTTCTTAACCATTTTTTTTGTTTAGAAAAATGGTGGTTTCTGACCCAGAAATAGATTTGCATTGCTAATCTACCCTGTATTGTTCTAGGATTGTTTATGAAGAAACAAGCATAATGGAAATAAATACATTCTCAGTCAGTTCAAACCAGCGCTGGAGTTCAGAGATCCTACACAATATCTTCACTATATGGTGAAATCATAAGAATTTGGACCTGCTTTCAAACCAACAATTTCCCATCCTTGTGTTGAAGTTTCCCAGTTTGAATATATTACATTTTCGCTCAAGTTCTATCAGTGCAGATAACCTCTACATCAAATCATACTTATTGCCCTCCCCATCACAGTTTATGTGTGATAGGTTGCAGATGAAATAATGTAGTGATTTCAAATGCTTGCTCATTTTCATTTCATCATCTTTGTGTTGGCCTGAATTGCTTTTCAACTGAAAATAGTGTAGCAGATTCTAAAATGTTTGTGAGACCTCACAATAAAAAGACATTTTTGCTTCATATGGTTGCTAGCCATTTGCCAACAGTTGTACTGTTTCTATTTCATTTTGCCAAAAAGCCATTGTTAATGCCAGTTATTTTTTTTTATAGGACAGTATTGTTTGCTGGATACAAGTTTTATAGGCTTTTTCTTTTGGTACCACCTTGAAAACCTATTCTGGATTTCATTTCATTGCCTTTCCCAGATTATTTCTCTCAAGCTTCAGTTCCCAATCCTAACATTTTAATGTCAACTTTTGGCAGCTCTATTTATTTGTTAGCTGTATTAGAACTACAAGTCAGGCTAAACAGATGTCCTGTTTTTCATTCTTACCTGGATTAACATTTAGCAAGTTTAGCTGAAGGGTATTCAAGCTGCTGTCCTTATTTTAGCCATATGACTCTTCATAAACATCTGATTTTGAGAAAATAATATATACATATTCAGTGTCAAACACAGAATCAGGTTCATTGACAGGGTGCAGCGTAGAAGATATATTCAAGCCAGTACACAGAATCCGATCAACTAAAGTTCAACACTATTTGGCCCCAGATGAGGGTCAATGGAATTCATGAGCAGTTGGTCTTGGAGTGCTTATGCAATTCAATGCCTCCAAACTGATGATGTGCTTAACTCCACCCCCCACCCCCAGCTCCTCCTGCTCTTCTACGTCACACACAATTGCATGCACATGTTAGATTTATCATTTGTTTTTAATCTGTGTGACTCACACCAAATCAATATGTAAACATCTGATAAACTTTTATGATTTTGGCTGAAAAGAAAAACTACAAGTTTCCCTTCTTGGTTGATGGAATATTAACTAATGAGTTAAAACAGTTTTATATGTACTTTTATTATTTGGCTTTACAAATTATTTCAAGAAATAGTAGCTAAACAAGATAGGACTGATTCATTTCACAGAATTGTGAAAGTACGCTGTCTTATTGCCCAATCAGAGAGTGGTCTACTTCATCCAACATTGACAGATATGTCTTCTGTTCACTAATAAACATCTCTGCTCTGGTGTTTAGAAATGAGGTGACTTTTTAAATTGGGTTCAACGTCTTTATTCCACTTGAACCTAACTTAACAGTAGAACTTAGATGCTTCTGGGATTTTTTTCCTCCAAAATGCAGATTTCATATCCAGGTTTATATGTTGATTAGTAAATTGATTGTATCATGAAGTCTTGGGTAAAATGTAGTACAGAGGTTCCCAAACTTGGCAACTTTAAGACTTGTGGACTTCAACTCCCAGAATTCTCCAGCCAGCAGAGCTGGCTGGAGATTTCTGGGAGTTGAAGTACACAGGTCTTAAAGTTGCCAAGTTTGGGAACCTCTGATGTAGTAGAAAATTATATTGAACAAATTATATGGTTTTTTAAAAAAAATAAAACAAGAGGGGAGAATGAGAAAGAAAGGGGGAAGGCAGTGTATAAATACAATATTTGTTGTTAATGTAATAAAATCTGATTCATTAGGCATTATCAAAATAAAATAAAATCCCCCATGTTGATCATGTTTCTTGAGGATAGCCTTTCAAAATTTTTGTTCTTTTTTGCCCCTTCCCTTTGCATATATAGTTTGTTTTTTCTATCATCTGCATGGGCTTTGTTTGTTTGCTTGTTTGTTTGTTTAGCAGAAATGGTCTGTTGACCACTCAGATGACTCCGGGCAGTTAATAACAACAAAATGTCATAAAATACATATTAAATTTATAAGAAGGTCAACGAGGGATGAGATACTGAGAGCGCAAAGAGGGGGGCCTCTGATATATCAGCAAAACAAGGTGGCCATACTGAAGCAGATGCCCCAAAAAAATACGAGATATAAGAAGGAATTATTCCTTCTTAACAAAAAAATTATATTAAAAGAGGGTGTGGTTCAAGTGATTGATGCCTGAAGGGATGCTGGTATTCTGGGAGGGAGGAAGAGTTAGAATTAAAACTGTAGAAGAGGCGGAGAATTTTCTTAAAAAACATTCCTCAATCCTGGATGATGATGATATGGGAACGGGAGGGGCCACGGGTCCGCCCACTAGTGGGATGGAGGAGGAAGAGACTATAGCAAAGAGGCTCAGATCGCAAAAATAATTTTTTACTTTTTTTATGATGGTAATTCCTGTACGGATGTTAATGAAACAAACTAATTGAATGTATAAAATATTATGAAATTTATGATTTAAAATGTATGTACCCCTTCCTTTTATTATTTCCTAATGGAATATGTATGAAGACTCGGAAGCGGTCATCAAACCCGAAGTGGAAGCTCTTAAATATTGTCTAATACCTTACCTACCCCTTTCCTTTTATAAAGTGTCAAAACTAATAAAACTTTTTCAAATTAAAAAAAATGTCATAAAATAAAAATTAACTATAAACTATTTCTAAGGTGCTTTTCAAAGAGCAACTCGAAAACATTTCATTTCTCGTCCAAGAAGCTTCTTCAGTTCAGGTTACTTTAATGAGGAATCCATTAAAAAAAATGATGATGATAATGAAATAACCCATAAAATAATCAGCGTTAGTTCAATCATATTTTTTCCTCTTAGTGACAAAATACTTACTGTATTTTTAAGAGTATAAGACACACCTTCCCCCCCCCAAAAGACGGAGAAAATCTGGGTGCATCTTATACACCGAATACAGCATTTTTGGCCTCCCAAAACCCCGCCCCCTTTGCAAAAATGGACATGCAGAGGATCTGTGAGGTCTATAAAGTGCTCCTGGGGCTGGGGAGGGCAAAAATGAGCAAAAACGGGCCATTTTTTGCTCATTATTACCCCCTCCAGCCCCAGGGAGCACTCTACAAGTCTCCCAAAGCCTATGCAAAAAATGAGGTATAAAGAGGGTTTGGGGGGACCTTCAGAGTGCAAAAACTTTTTTTTTAATTATCTCTTCAAAATCTTGGTGGGCTTATACTCCGGTGCGCTTTATAGTCCAAAAAATACGGTACTTTAAATCTCTATGTATTAAGTATTTCAACAGGTTTCAAAATCAAAATCTCAATGTAATGATTCTGTAATTTTCCTGCTTTGCTGAATGTAACTACTCAAGATTTATTTTTTTAATGCTAATTCAGTATTAAGAGACAATTGGAAATAATATATACTTTTGACCACACCATGATTTTTAATAATATGATTTAATGCAAAAATGTATCAAACATTTTGACCAACAACAGTTTTAACCAGAAAAAAATAGGAAATTTACTGTTATATTGAGGACTTTTCATTTGTAAATGGGTTAAGTTGGAAAGAAAATTTTCACAGCCGTTTATACTTTGGAGTGAGCCTTAATTTCAGGTCATAAACCACTTACTGCATTTATAATAGATAGATTTTCATTCTGCTGGTGTCTATCACAGTGTAGTTAACATAAAATACATTTCTTATTCTGGGATGACTGCCCAGGTAATGTCCATGCATGTCTATTTAGGATTTCACCTTACACAATGTAACAATGTCTCTTTTATTTTCCACATAAGGAAGTAAGAATATTTTGGATATACACAGGGAATATTTAAGCATGCTGATTTTCATATGAAGCCAAATTCTACTACCTAATTGTATTATGATCTTATTATATGAACATGTATACTGAATATGTATACTTTCTATTGAGGAAACATTTTTTTTGAGTTTGACCTAGAGTCATTGTTTATCAAATCCCTGTGAAATCAACCTGTAATACCCCTTTTTCCTAAAGTAATATGCTTGCTTCTCTAAAACCAGTGTTTTCAAAGGCAGGTTACTTTTGAATGATGGTTCCACTAAATACATGGCAGTGGTAGAAAGTGTATTTAATACATTGCTGGTTATATAAATGTCCTTTTAAAAAAAGTAAACAAATGTTTCAAAATTGCTGGCAATATTTGTGGCTTTAGTGTTTTATTCAACAGGCTTTAGGATGCTTTTTTTTTAAAAAAAGTGAAGAAACAACAACAAAAGAGTTGTAAGAAGCAGGTTAATTACAACGTAAGGTTCAACATCTTTATATATATACAACATTGTCTGTTCTTTAAAACAATCATTCCCCCTGAAAATATAAAACCAGTTTTTCTGACTTGCAAAGTTTTTGCAGTCTATCATTTAAATTACTTAAATAAAGGGAGCCTTAGTACTCCCAAAAGCTGAGAATATAACACCCTCCATGCATATTAGCTTGATCTTCTTGACAGACCAGAAAAGTGTTTGTGTGTGCCAATTAAAACAAAGATGGATCCCTAGTGGCTTGTTCTTCACACAACTTCTGAAGACTGTTATCATTGTTTGCTGGGGTAACTCAGGATAGGGCTGCTATCCAAAGTAAACAAACTTTTCAAAACTTTCTTGACAGATGGGGGTTACAAATGCATTTTAATAAGAAAGTTGCCAAAGCAACATTTTTTTTCTTTTGACAATGAGCATATATTTACTTAACATCTAGTAACTTTGGGGGATACAAGGCAGATACATTCTCACAAAATGTTTTAACTATCAGCATCCCCCCACACCCCTGCTTTGAAAACTCAAGGATGTTTTTCCTCACGCTGATATTTTAGCTGTGGTTTTTTTAAAGATGTCAGCTAGGTTGGACTTGTCAGAAAGAATTATTGGAGGTTACCAAAGCAAGGTTGTCGTAAGAGACATTCTCCTTAAACATGTAATAGGTATGGTTGTCATAAACACCTTTAATTTTGCATAATTCATTGGATAAACTGGATCAGATAATGAAATTGGTTGGAGACATTGGAGTTGAAAAGGATTTATATGATTCACTTTAATTATGCATCCAGAAAATGAAAACTAACTTCATTATTGTGCTTGTATGTGGGTGGGTGTTGTATATCTTTCTCCCTTCCCTCTGTATATTTATTTAATGTAAACATGATCAAGACATGGATTTATTGAGGTTGAATAGAATGCATACTGCTCCCAACAATACATACACTTTTGACATGTTTCCAAAAAATGCCAAATCCCTGTCTGTCTTTTAATTTAATTGAAATGTAGTTCAAACCAAATTAATTAAGGAATAAGAAGTCTTGAAACCAACTTGATTGACTATGCATATTGAAACTATTTTAATCTGAACCCATTTTTATTCTCCAAATTTTGTTGGAATTATTTTTGCATGAATTCATTTTTCAACTATAATTTGGGGAAAAGCAGACTTTCTTTTCTAATCCATTTTAAGAAGAAAATGTGAGAGCTATATTGTGAAAAGCAAGTTGTGGTTGCCTTGACTAGTTAAGATATGTATTATTATTACACAAATTCTCAGGGTACATATCTGCCAATTCAGCATCCAGAGAATTTTTTTTTTTTAACTGATTCTTTTTCACATCTTGAAACTAATTTTAAAACAAGAATAATTAAACTACCAACTTGGAATGCACAAATTCTGATTATTACTAGATGACAACAATACAATTAAAATAATTTGTGCCATTATCTAATAGTCATCTGAATTTTTGCAACCCAGCCACAGCAGCAACAGTAGAAGAATATGTCACAATATAATATGCAAATAAATAAATAAAACTTTTCCTTGAGTTAAACTTCATAGGTTCTCAGTTTGACAAGGAAGAAATTCACCCAGTAAATATTAGAAATAATGATTCTCTGCAGCATGTGGAGAAAAAATATAACAGCATTTTTTCCAATGAGATTTTTATCATAGATTCTGGGGCAGAATAATAGTTATACTGTCTCATATTTCACCACCAAATAATTTCTAAAAGGAAAAGTGCTCCTCATATGTAATACTGGATACACCTATTGTTTTTCATATCCTACTTGTGAATTTTTCAACAGACGTGTTTAGTATGGAAAAAAACAATACAATGATATTGTAAGTAGATACATTTCTATGGTCAAAAAAATGAATTAAAATTTATCCTGTGATGAGCTTTTTTTTTTAACTCTCTTTTCCTGACATGAAACAGAGAAGAAAGGAAGGAAGAAGAGAACTAGTACCTGAGTATCTAACATTGCAACCATAGAAACCACAATTTCTTTCTTCTCCCCTGACTCTATGCTTCACTTAATTTTATTGGGATTAGTTTTATTTATTTATTTAGAAAAAATGCAAGAAAAGCCAGTGTGCAATTGATCAAAACACTTGTCTCAGACATAAGAATCTAATGGATATTCTTTTTAAAAATATTAAATGACATGAGAACTGTAGTCCAATAGTCTATTTAGAAGTGCTTCCAGCTGCCTAGAAAAATGACAGAGGTATGCGGAAGGGATAAGGGTAAACATATTTTTAATCTCCACTGAAGAAGCAAAAGAAATGTTGGAACAATCAAGAAAGTCCACTGAAAAATATCACAGATTACTTTCAAAATGTTACATGCGAGAGTGCATGCTTTTCTCCTGTGCCTCTTTCCTTTCTCTCTTTTTTGGCATATTTAAAATAAAAAGAGACAGGATATAATAAAAAGATACCACTGAGAAAACCACTAATCCAAACTGAGGCAGTGTTATGAATCAAGTTTGCCAATATGTATCCACTATTTCATATCAGTTTGTGAATAGATGACACAACTTCGTGTAACTGATTCACAAATAAGAAAGATATCCATGCTCTTCTTGCCAAGATTTCAAGAGCTTTTCAGGAGAAAAAAAAAGCGGGGGGGAGAAATATAGGATCTGGTAAAATTTATTTATTTGGACCTCAAATTGGCATAGAGAATCAGTAACGGAGGGTAAAGGAATCTTCACTCAAAATCCCCCGTTTGAATGGATGCTGAAAGAAGACTGTGTATTATCCTTTATCCCTTATATAAAGTCTGCTGCTGAAATCTCTTAATTCATTATGCCTTTATATTAGAATGTATGCTTGGAAATGATGGAATGCAGGAACATGGAGGTATTTTTAAAGCTATTAAATCAAAGAGTGTAAACAATTTTTTTTAAATCTGCTTTTCTGGGACACATTTACAAATTTCTATTCGTATATCTCTAGTCCCTAAGTTTTCTTATTGGTGTTTGACAAGAAAGATGTTCAAACTTGCCTTAATATGAAGAGGTTGTTGTTTTAAAAAACTACATTATTTAGGGCTGTGACTATAGATTGTTCGGGCAAAATCTGACATAATTTATCCCTGAACTCTTTCCAAAAGTCTTAAAATGATATTGTTAGTAATGTAAATATGATTTAAACTATTATTTCAGCTATTTTTTTCCATCAGTGCATCTAAATAGGAAATATATAGAAGGGCCTATAAAAACTGCACTTTAACTGAATCAAAGTCAAATTTTTGGTAGCGCTTGTCTCTGAATGTCAGAGATGGGGAAAAAGAAAGTCAGTTTCTGAGAGAGTAATTAAGAAGTGGATGCATTTAAACTGTAGAGAGCAGTAGCAGTCTTCTTGAAACCGTCTAGTAACTCTGAAGATTATGAGAAAAGGACTTGTTTGAGATACAGGCAGTATTTTAAATGAATTAACTTTTCCCTATTCTGTGATCTACTTTTGCTGATATAGTCATACATCACCAATTATATACAATGATTACAAACAACACATTAAAACAAACACTTTCAAAATGAATGTTGCTTTGCTTGTTAGTACTGAAGTAGCTTTTTACATATCATAAGGATACATATTTTTATGCAATACTGAAATACTTGTATTTTAATAAAGCTTGAATTTAGTCAATGGAAGAGTGAACTAAGTTACATCTCTCTTAAGCCTTCAAAATAAACTCACTAATTATGTTTTGTTTTTACTTTCAAAACTCCACAATTTATATTAATAATTTAAGTGATATTTGCATTGGAAGATACAAATTAAACTGGACTGACCATTGCATTTAGTCTAATTCACGTATCCTCCTCTCTCTCTACCTCCCTCACCCCCTCTCTCCATGATTATACTAACAGTGTTGCATTAAATATTTGAAAGTCACCCAAAATGGAAATGTGTAAACTTGAAGTGTGAGAGATATGAATCATCAGCTAGTTACCTTTGCATTATTGGTAAGCCCAGAAAACTCATGGAAATTGTTCTATCCCCTTAAAAATATATTTTATCCTACAGAATCACAGTCCCAAACAAGAATTAAATGCTTATTATTTGTGCATTTCTCAAGTTCATTAAATATAGTGGCATTTAAAAATGGTGTGACTAACACCCACTTTTCTCTAGTTTAAAATACACAATGTAGATGAACACCTGTCTTAATCAACAGCCGCTTTTAAGATTTATGTAGTTATTTTGGAAGTTGGCATAATTGAGTAGAATAGGGCAATATTTTCTGCCTAGGAATATTAGGTATGTGTACTGTATATCTATGTTAATTGTCAAAAATTACCTGAAAAGTCACAAGTCCACAGAAACATGTTAAGAGCCTAAGTTATGGATGGATGATATTAGGGAGGAATCAAAAGTTATGGTACCAAATAGTTCATTTTTATTTGATGTGGAAGCATGTTAAGATTGATACATGAGTTTTTAATGTGATATTAATACATATTTTACTTATAATACCACTTGAGGGGGAAAACGCACCAACTGAAAGATCAAATGAGGGAACATATGTATTTACACCATAAGACAGTTTCGTTGAATTTATATTTTGTTAGCTTTTCCTATGTATTTGAATAAACAAGTTGTCATTCAAATAACACTGATGATATTCAACTCAACTAGGTAGAAAATAGGATTGATTATTAATATTTATTTTAATTATATGTTGCTAACAGAACTCAATATATGTTTGACAAATCTATATTCCTAACATATATTTTATATTTGTGTGTTGTTATATATGAAATAAATAGAATATATTTCTTATTAAAAATAGAGATGCTCCTGCCAAATTGTCAAGCAGAAATAAATATGCGCAAAATATTTGTGTGAGGATTTTACATCTTGTATAGTCATCCACATGCTGAGGCAACCATGTTCTGACATCAGTCCCAAGTTTTCGTATTCCTTAAGGAACAATGAGATTCTTTATTGTATCTGCTACAAAAGATTAACCTGGATAATTCTCTATATATATACAAACAAAACCCACTATCTCATAATAATGTGTGGATAAACTTGGTCAGATTAATTCTGTCAGTTTTATCCAAATCTTTTTTGTTTCTTTAAAGTCACTAACTGTTCCCCACAATAAATTTGCCTCCAAAATTTGCTATATACAATATTCACTGGCACTGCATTTTGGTCATTTTGATGTTCTGCTAGTATTTGAATGTTCTTCTGTGATGACAAGTATTCCACTATTTTCTGCTCTTTCTTTATGTAAGAGTTGGATTTGAGATCATTTCTAGTTAAGAGCATAATCTGATTTTGCGCAAATATTTTGTGCAACAGAACTTTTCTCTCCACTGTGTCACTCTGAACTGCAAACTCTGTTGTAGAAGATCTCTTGAGAAGTCATAAAAAGAAGGCCTGTCAAAATTTTACACATTCTACTAATTAAAATATTTTTGGCAATGCAAAAAGTTGGTGGGATACTACCAGTATTTAAACATGTGTCTCCTAAGTGATGGGTAGGAATATGCTTGATATAAGTCATATTCCTACTTATATTTTAGTACTAAATATTGTAAATGCTTTTAATAGTACTTCATTATGTATTTCGTAAATGTACTTCATTATTCGTCATATGAAACTTCACTACAATGAAGGAATTAGGGAAACAAATATAAACATTCAGTATAAGAAATTCAGACCATCATCCACATTCATTTTAAGCTTTGTTTTAAATTTCTAGGACAAGCTTAAGATAGAATATTCCATTTTTCCTAGAAATGTTGTTTTAGATGAAAAGCAGTGCCACACCAATCTCAAAGGCAGCTTGTTCTGAAATGTTATTTGAGCAAATAGTATCAAGCAGACCAGCTGCCCAGATCAGTATGGACTGACATAATCTGCCAATCATGCAAGCTGTCCTGGAGCAAACACTTAAAAAAAATTGAATTTGCCTTATATTGATTTTTTTTTATTCATGCATACATTTGCTGAATTTTAAGTAAAGAAATGTCACAGTAGCTTTTGTTGTGAAATACTTAATAGTTTGAAATAACAAAGCCAGCTTTTTTGCTGATTTTAATTTTTATTTACAGAAGAGTTTCTGAGATAAATTGCACTGAAATAAAATGATGTAGCAAACGGTTTGCTGATATGTCATTTTCTCATTGTAAGGTCACAACAGCTTCAGGAAATGAGGTCCTTCTTCAATCAGATATTGACTTCATCATATTGGACTGGTTCCGTGCTATCAAAAACACAATTGACAGATTGGTATGCATTTGTTTTAGATTTTGCTTTTATTAATCATGCAGTAATTTAAGGGGTTCAGATGATTTTGCAGCAAGTCAAGTTAAAAATGCATCTTCCTCGTTCCCTTCAAATCAAGAAAAATACCTACATCTATCTGCTATTTTAAAATGTTCATGAACTAAATTATAAGTTGAATAGTTTTTGAAAAAGATGGGTGTATCTTTTTTGAAATTATGATGATTAAACATGTTGTAAGGTAAACAATTATTAACAAATGCCATTTAACTTTCTCTTATTGGGTCATTTATAATATATAATGTTTGAGAGGACTGTTAGTATGGTTGAATTCTTTGTCTATTATTTTCCTGTTAATTTGATCGAATAGTAAACATTTGACTACTGTCCCTTCCTTCCTTCTCTCTTTCTCTGACAGGCCTGTTTTTTTGACAATTGCTTCCCCCACCCAATTTCAAATTAGATTGTTTTTTCCTTAGGTGGTTTTCACCATCCCTATTATAAATTTCATATTTCACCCCTCCTAATTATGCTAAACTTTTGGGGAGGATGTGTATTATTTTGGCTTGTGAGAAGAAACACCCTTCTTGCATGTTTAATTAGATCTTGTCCAGACTGGCTTGGTGGTTATACATTTCAGTGTATAATGTAGGCTTTAAAAAATAACTAATAAACAATTGAATAGGATATAAATGGTAAAGCTCTATAATATGAAAGTGCTATAGCATGCTGTAAGATGATAATTTTTCAACTTTAAATGATGTCTACTGGAAGCTGGCAGAACAATCTGACATTTAACAAGTTCAGTTGCTTGAATATTCCACTGACACAACATACTAAATTTGCAATTCTATATATCTTTACCTGGGGATGAGGCTTTGTGAACCAAGAGTTTATTAGTCTATCAGCTTAAGCTACCAATACATCCACTAAAATGATCTTCCAAAAGGAGATATAATATATTTGCGTTTCTTTAACGAATATATGAAACTTTCCTATAACAATAAAAGAAGCAAATGAGATGCTTATTGCACGTAATAGTGTGTCTCTGTTTCTCTAATACTGATTAGAATAACATAAATGTGTAAAAGAGACTATTATGGCTTCATGGATGCATGGATCCAAAATTAAAAATAATTTTTTTCATCTTATATTCTTATTTTAAATTCCTTCGCAGGATTGCTGTGATGAAATAACAGTCTATCTAAGGACTGTAAATATGAATCTTCTTACTTTCAATTAATTCTACAGTACATACGACCACATAGACATCCAATGCAAAATAATGAAATGTGATTTGTGACATCATAACGTATGAGCTTCCTTTTCATCTTTACATTGCAGTGTCTAAAAGGAAGAGCTTCAATCACAATATACATTTCATTTCTTGTTCTTCTTTACCCCCACTTCCTAACAGAGACAGAATCAATTGCAATGTAATAATCTTAAAACACATTTAATCAATTCATTAAATTCATTTATAGCCTTCTCCTAAGCCTAGTGTTAGAAGTACACTAGGTTTCATATATTTATATGCACATAAATATAAAAGAAGTTGTAACTGTAAGACCCAGAATAAATTCAGGTATCAGTTAACATAAATAAAATATGAAAATAATTTCTTACCTAGTTAAAAGCATAACTAAAAATTCAGTTGAAGTTAAGGTCCTTTTCAATGAGTTCAAAGGATGGAATCAGAGAAAGGTGATTAAGCATGCAGTCAATATGTTCATGGAAATGGATTTTTCAAATACGTAACATTACTGAATTGTGCTCCATTTATGCCATGCACTTAAACCTAATTTTTTTAAAATTTGATCTGTGTTTTCAAACAAAAGTATGCAATATAACAGTACCCGACATATTTTCATGTCTGACTTTTATCTTTAGAAATAAAAAGTGATTTTAAGTTACATGTTTATAATTGTGCTACGTGAAATACTTCGTACAGTGGTGCCTTTAGATGAAATTTTCTTTTACCATGTACCAAAAGTTGCTTTGTTTGCTTTTCTTTTCTTTTCTAAATTTCTGTTACTTTCATTAATTTACACAAAATGTTTCTCAGGATATTTTATATCATTTTTATCTTTCTAGCCTAAAGAGAAGAGTTACATATCAAAGAACAATGAGCTCAAAATTCAGAGATCTTCTAGTTCTGAGTTACTGGGTGTTCACGCTGACAGTAAGGAACCAAAAGCAGAAAATAGAAAATCTTTAAGTAAGTAAAATTATTTTGGGTAATGAAAAGTTATAGAGAACCTTCTGTTAGTAAGAGACAGTGTTCTATCTTGACTTTTAGACTCTCCAATGCTCCCCTCCCCCCAAATTCTTTACTTGTGACGGCTCTTGAAGAAAGGAAATGGGACCAAAAATTTATGGAGGGTGGAGTGATTAAAAATTCATGGCTTGCATTCAATGTGTGTTGGGTGCCAATTATGTTGGGTGCAGCATTAATGCATCATTAGGGAGCATGCATCAATTTGTGAATTCCTGATGCATCAGCACTGAATCCAAAATAAACATGGCACCAATCTTGTTTAGTCTAACAGTGATAACATTGTTATACATACAAAATTAGCAATATTTTGGAGGACTATAGTTCATCGCTCAGGTTCAGATGCAACATGTCATTAAATAGCAGGGGAGCACTCTTGCCTTCCTATCTTTTTCCTGGGTTTTCTGGAGAGATTTAGTTATCAGTTGAGGAAAACAGGATGCTGGATGCATGGCCTGATCCAGCAAAGCCTTCGTTATATTCTTAGAGATATAGAGCTTTACCTATAAATGAAGTTATGGCAGAAACAGTTTGAAAGTATTTGAAAACATTGCTGATTGTTTACAAGCTAATGAACTCTCTATCAATATGTAAAAAAAAATTCCAGCTGATTTATTTCACAAACATTGAATGCCATCTTAAGCATAGATTCTGGGGAGTTCACAAGAAGGAATAAAAAACAAAGAATAAAAACATACGTACCATAAAATCAACAAAAGCCATAAAATAAATGTAAGCTCAACATTAATTTAAACACCTCCTGAGCAAGTCGTGTTGCATCATCCTACTCAATGATCTAAGCTCAATAAAGCTGATGGTAAATATAATCTAGCACTGATGATGTTACCTAGTTTGGGTAATGAAATGTCTCCAAGAAAACAGTGAAGCTCAGAGAGCACTAAGGACCCTTCATTTCAATCCTGAGCCACAAATATTCTCCTTTGTTGAAGATACTCTTGATTTCCTTCTGAAAGAGAATCAGGTAGGGAAGGAAGGAGCATTTCACTGGTGTCGCGACAACCTCACAAAAACCCAATTCTTTGACTACAGTCCATTGAATATTAAATGCAAGAGAATCACAACCATATTCTCTTGGGTAAAATTCATAAGATCAGCAGACTCCAGTTAGAGAAGATAAAGAGGATCTGGTCCATAAAGGGTTTTATAGGAAATGCAGCATTTTGAATTCCACATTGTACCAAATATATAGGTCCCATAGGAACTTTATTGGTGAGCAGATCGTGAGAATGTAAGGATGTCACCTGAATTAAGAAAATGGGAAATGGCCAATGCATCGATCCTCCTCCAGGGTTACATACCCCAGAAGACCACCAGATCTTCTGCATATATATTCTCTCCTAGAGAACTTACTGAGATGCAAAAAGCCAGCATTCCTCACACATTTTAAGAGGGGTCAAGTATATGAGCTCCTATGCGGAGTCATGTCAAGCAGACAAAGGGAAGGAAATGGGAGTAGAGAAACTACAATGAATCACTAGATCCTTGTAGCTCAGGATCATCTTGACTCTGGCAGCAGTTCTGATGCATTTTGTTCAGCATGTTATTCCTAGCAAGGTGCCATTGTAAGAGGGCAGATGAACATAAAGATGAAGAAGGTAACATCTGCTTTCCTTAGCCACTTAGTGTCAACTTTCAGATGCATGATATTTCTGCAAGATGGCTAACTCAGCCAGCTAGACCTATACTGCAATTAGTTGAGAAGCTAAACGAGATAAATTCAACAGCTGATGAAGGCTATATCAAATGCCCTAGCATTTTAAGGGTAAATAATATTGAATGTATTTATTGTTCTAGCAATCAACATTTTATCTAGCGCGTTCACATTAGGATGTAAATCTGACTCCTTTTCAGCCTTGCTAAAGATACATTTGTCTCTCCTTTGTTCAACCCTACTTAAAAGTGGCTCATGGAGAACAGCTCCAATCCATGGGCCCCTACCTCTTTGCCATTTTTTCTGGCAGGAAGCCATTAAACTGTCTCACCATTTGTTGTTGTCTTTTATGCTTCTTGGCATCATAATTCTAACATCTCTTCAGTAATGATTTAGAAGACAGATCAAGTTCCCACCAATGAGATAAAGTTAGCAGACAACCCAGCACTTGAACCACAAAAAAAGTTGTGAGGAGCCCCTGCCGTGCTGAAACTTTCTTTTTTAAAAGGAAGAACAATCCACTGTGAACTCGCACGAATTTCAGCTTTGTGTGTATGTTTATACAGCGTAGCTTGAGTTGCCTTAAAAATATGTATTTCGAATTTTCTTTTGGCCCCTCGAGAGGGAGTAATTATGTGGAATTAGAAAAATGTTAGCATTTGCTTACTTATTAGTAGTCAAAGCACAAATTGTGTTGTCAGTTTTTTGCCTTTGGCTTTCCATGCCCTTAATGTTCACACCAGTATCATTGCCAGAATTATCAGCAGCCAGAGCCAAAATTGCTTTAAAAAAGGCCTGAGAAGTGGTAATGACACATTGTTAGCAGTTAACAGGTGGTCGTTCCATTGTCCAGTTTGACTGCAAAGCTCAAGACAATCCATCCAGGATTTGTGAGAGGGCATTTTAAAAGAGTTTTTAAAAAGTGGAATAGTTGTGTTTCTTGGCTAGTCTTTGGAAACTAAGGACCGAAGAACAAGATCATACTTAAAGTAAAATGAATCAGAAATCAGCTTCTGGTTTAAGATTAGAAATGGCATTTATATGTTTCATATTCTTTTTTCTCTCCCTCCTGATATTAAAGGCTGGGCTTCAGCTCCTAAGGTATTCATCCTTCCCTTTTCTGTAACTGAAAAGTGTTTAGACTTAAAAGAACACTTGAATGTTATTACCTGGTGTATGTGTATGTGATGCAGTGGCTCAGTGGCTAAGATGCTGCGCTTGTGGATCAGAAAGGTTGATAGTTCGAATCCCTAGTGTCACAGAGTGAGCGCCCATTACTTGTCCCAGCTTCTGCCAACCTAGCAGTTCAAAAGCATGTAAAAATGCAAGTAGAAAAATAGGGACCACCTTTGGTGGGAAGATAATAGCGTTCCGTGCGCCTTCAGCATTTAGTTATGCCAGCCACCTGACCACATAGACGTCTTTGGACAACTCTGGCTCTTCGGCTTTAAAACAGAGATAAGCACCACCCTCTAGAGTCAGGAACAACAAGCACATATATGCGAGGGGAACCTTTACCTTTAACTTTTATGTGTTTGCATCTCATCCTCCTAGTTAACATCCTCCTAAATTACATCTCATCCTCCTCCTAAACTGTATCTCATCCTCCTTCTGAAGTTAACAGGGTGAATTATGGTTGCATGTAAAAATTGCTGGATTACTGTAACTGTTTAAAGAATCCTTATTGGGGCGGTAGCATATATTCTGTGCAAGAGTATGTTCTTAGCCAGTTTGGTGTAGTGGTTAAGACATTAAGCTGGAAACTGGGACACTGTGAGCTGTCATCTCACCATAGACGAAAAGCCAGCTGGGTGACCTTTGGGCCAGTCAGTCTCTCTTCATCTTAGGAAGCAGGCAAGGGCAAACCATTTCTCTAAACTTTATTCAAGAAAACTCCAGTGACTTTTAAATATGAGCCAGCAGTGTGCAGCAGCTGCCAAAAAAGCCAACACAGTTCTAGGCTGCATAAACAGAGGGATAGAATCTAGACCACGTGAAGTGTTAATGCCACTGTATAGTGCCTTGGTAAGGCCACACTTGGAATACTGCATACAGTTTTGGTCGCCACGATGTAGAAAAGACGTGGAGACTCTGGAAAGAGTGCAGAGAAGAGCAACCAAGATGATTAGGGGACTGGAGACTAAAACATATGAAGAACGGTTGCAGGAACTGGGTATGTCTAGTTTGATGAAGAGAAGGACCAGGGGAGACATGATAGCAGTGTTCCGATATCTCAGAGGGTGCCACAAAGAAGAGGGAGTCAAACTATTTTCCAAGGCACCTGGGGGCAGGACAAGAAGCAATGGGTGGAAACTAATCAAGGAGAGAAGCAACTTAGAACTAAGGATAAATTTCCTGACAGTTAGAACAATTAACCTCTGGAACAGCTTGCCTCCAGAAGTTGTGAATGCCCCAACCCTGGAAGTCTTTAAAAAGATGTTAGATAGCCATTTGTCTGAAATGGTATAAGGTTCCTGCCCACGCAGGGGGTTGGACTAGAAGACCTACAAGGTCCCTTCCAACTCTGCTATTGTATTGTATTGTATTGACTTCTCCAGGTAGTTGAAGGAGTCAACACTAACTTAAAGGCACACATAAAATATGTCTCCCAGTGTGCATATGTTTAATAATTGAAAAATGGTTGGATGCTAGCATGGAGAAATAATTGCAAATAAAGGAACTGGATACTTGACTATATCTTTTCTGTTTTTCTAAGGCTTTGGCCTGGTCCAGTATTTTGCTAAGTCTTTTCGTCCTTAGGTAGGGGAAGGAGAGGCCCAAGCAGGGATCAAATTAATAAGATAAATGGTTGAAGCATTTTCCTATCCCCAACTATTATTCTGCTCATAAAGACTGCTCTAAAAAGGCTACAAACTGATAGAAAAAATAAATAAGATTCATGTATTAATGTGCATCTTATCCTAAATGACTGAACATATTTTTTTTAAAGAAAACCTAAGTATGTTTCTTGAATATATGGGTAGACCCATAGTTTATTATTAATTGAAGCTATCCAACTATAAATGGACTTCCAACCCCTAAAGCTGATAAACATATTTTATATCATTTGAACATGCATATTTGTGTATATATGTTTATTTGCACAAGGCTATTTCTTGATTCAAGAACACTTAAGCATTTATCATACAATGACTGGAAGTGAAGGTCAGTTTAGCAAAAGTTTATGATTTTCTTCACACTTTCATCATTCTGATTTTCTTCTCAGTTTTTTTTATACTACATTATTTCTTTACAGGTAAATGCAATTTACTACTATTTAGAGATATTCAGTGGCCATTTAGTGGCTATTATACCTTCAACAAGATATATTGTAGTTCCTATTCAGAAGCATAGTAAATTAATTATTTATCAGACATTATTCCTTTGTACAGAACCTAATTAGACAGAAATCCTGGAGCACAGTCAGAGCTAAACAGGAAAGAATTTGGATTCCAGAGCTGACCATTAATTTACCACCTTAATGCTATAATTTTACTTAGAAGTAAATTGTCTTTGGATGGAACTCTGAAAAAAAGCATTTCTTAAGCTCTTCCTTTTCTGCAACTGCTGCAGCTCAAGCTAGAAATCATTAAGTTTGTAGGTGTTTCTTACTTAGGAAAAACTACCTTGCACATTGTAATATTTTCATAGGAATTACAGTGTCCTTGGATTTTAAAGCATTTGGATATATCCAGCTTTAGCTCATTCTGGGTGGAAGGAGTATAAGAAAGCTTTCATTCGAAATAAAATTGACCTAATAATAAACTGTTCTGGTTCTCTGATTTGTTCCAATATCCTTTGTTTGGGTTCTGATTTTGGATTGCTCCTCAATCCTGCCTAGATTAACACAAATTTTGGACCAGCTGGATGGATTGTAGATGCCCTATAACAGTGTTGGTGAAGCTTTCCGGCACCAAATGCCAAAATGGGAGCGGGCGTGTGCACACAGGAGAGCACCAGAAACCAGAAGAGCAGTTCCCCAGTGCGCATGCGCATGCTGGAAAGCTGAGCATCCGGTTTCAAGCATGCGCACTGGTCATCTGGTCTTCTGGTTTCTGGCGGGCGTGCAAACATGAAGACCAGCTGGCTGCATGTGCACGCTGGAACGCAGAAGAGCAATGGGCAATGGCTGGAGTGCCCAGAGAGATGGCTCTGTGTGTCACTTCTGGCACACGTGCCATAGGTTTGCCATCACGACCCTATGATGACTTATTCAGAGCTTTTTAAAAAATACATCTACCCTCCTTCATCTTCTCTTTCCTAAACTTCAGTGACAATGAATGAAGTTTCTACAGTCCATTCTTTGTGAATCCATATATCAGGTTCCAGATCCATGCCCTGCATGTATTTTACAAAAGCCAGTAATATCAGGAACTATAGTAGCTATATTTCTTAAAAGATCTGAGTGCTGCTGAGAATGTTTGCAGTCCCTAGGACTTGAAACATGAGGTTTCTACAATAATAGAAATGCAACTGGAATCCACCCAATTTAAAGTTGGATTTATTTCAAACATCCCCTGGATGGATTCCAAATTCTTTTGATTTTATTGGGATCAGTTTTGAACTGCAGTAGGGGATTCTCCCATCATTTCTTTCCAAAGAATAACCCTCTCATTTACTTTAGTTAGAAGCTAATTTTACATTTTTGGTTGGAACTCTAAAGTGATACAGATCTGCTTTACACTGAGTCAGACGCCTAACACAATTAGGTTGACTGTGGCTGGCTGCAAGTCACCATAGTTTTCAGAAGGTGTTATTCCAGACCTACCTGGATTGCTGCAGAAGAAATGTGGTCATTTTGCCTGGGAAACAAGGGTTTTGGTAACACTTTTCAGATCTGGGTGGATATATAATGGCCAGGCATGTATTGCTTGGATCCTTCATTCTTCCTCCCATTGTTCTGATAAAAGAACTACTATAAATGTTCTGGATCAAGACCAAGCTATGAATGATCACCTCTCTTCCCTTCAGTACATGCATGTTTATCTCCACCCACCCACCCAATGAAAGCAAAGGGCTTTCCTAGGAAGAAGAGTGCCCTTTAGCTAGTGATTTATTTATTAGTAATCTGGGATACAAGAAGCAGTCTCAGGCTTGATAATAAAACGCAGTCCAAGAGCAATATACTTCCAGCCTGTTCCTACCATTTGAATCTGGGTTTGTATTTCTTATTTAAGTTCTTTCAAGTGCTTCATGAACATTTCTGGAAGTCTTATTGTTATCCCAAAAGGAACAGAAATATGTTTGAAGAAACAAACCTATTTCCTAGGGTGGTGGCACAGTTGCCTGCATCACATTTTGCATTTACACCAGAAGAGCGTAGCGCACAAGGTGGGATCTCTTCCTTATTCTCTTGCTCCATTCCCAACGCATCTTGCTAATGTGCTATAGGAAGTCTCCCAATTTCCCAGAGCAGATGTGAAGGAGGGAGAGTGTAGGGGTAGCAACAGTGAGGAGATTATATTATTTTCATCAAGCGTTTCTGTCTTGCTAGCAAATGTTCAGAATGCAATACCTGTAGTCCACAACTTACATCCAGTCACCATTGAAAGCTACAACAGATTCTCCAAAAGCTATTTGTGACCCAGTTTTGAAGTTCAGACATCATTCCCCCGTGCAGTCACATAATGACATTTTGGGTGCTCACAATCATCCCACATTCATGGTCATTTGCAGCACCCTGAGGTCATACGCCTATGATTTACAATAGTTCTGCTAGAAACTGGCATTTGCTTTCAGTATCCAGCAAAAAATAAAAATAAACCAGCAACCCTAGGCCACAGCTAACAATGAGTTTGCCTAATGACCACAGGGTTTACTTAGTGACTGTGGTGTTTGTTTGTTTAACTCAAACTCAACCCGTCCAAGACCGAGTGGCTGTGGTTTCCGGCACCCCGGTTTAGCCAGATAAATCCAACACTGGCCATTGGGGGCGAACATCTTGCCCCCGTGGAGAGGGCGCGCAACTTGGGCGTCCTTCTGGATTCCCGGCTGTCCATGGAGGACCATGTGGCGGCCGTGGCCAGGGGGGCGTTCTATCAGGTTCGCCTGATACGCCAGTTGCGCCCCTTACTAGACCGGGGGGCCCAGCGCACAGTCACTCAAGCGCTCGTGACATCTCGGCTGGATTACTGTAACGCTCTCTACATGGGGCTCCCCTTGAGGTGCACTCGAAAGCTGCAGTTAGTGCAGAATGCGGCCGCGCGGGTGGTTATGGGTGCCTCTAGGCAAGCCCACGTAACACCTCTCCTGCGCGAGCTGCACTGGCTGCCTGTGGCCTTTCGAATGCGCTTCAAGGTGTTGACCACCATCTTTAAATCGCTCCATGGCTCGGGGCCTAGCTATATACGAGACCGCCTCCTGCCCCATACATCCCTTCGTCCGGTCCGCTCCCACAGAGCGGGCCTACTCCGGGTGCCATCGGCCGGGCAATGCCGGCTGGCGACACCCAGGGGAAGAGCCTTCTCTGTGGCGGGCCCGGCCCTCTGGAACGACCTACCCCCCGACCTTCGCACTACCTCGGACCTCCGCCTCTTCCGCCAACGTCTTAAGACGTACTTATTCCAACAAGCCGGCCTAGGATAGCCCCCCGTGTCTGACTTTTAAATATAAATTATAATTTGGTTATGGTCTTAATAATGGGTTTTAGCACGGGTGAATTAATTTAATATATTTTTAATCGATGTATATTGTATTTATGGTTTTATATAATGCCTGTGCGCCGCCCTGGGTCCTAACAAGGAGAAGGGCGGGGTATAAATTTAATAAAATAAATAAATAATGACTGCAGTGTCTGATTCATGACCACCTCCTTTGCTTAATGACCACCTTGAAAAAGTTCACAAAATCGAGTCATGTGGTGACCCACTTTAAAACCTTCATGACTTATGACTGTAATTGTCAGACTCAATTATTATCATAACTCCAAGACTACCTATATAGCTCTCTATTATTATTATTATTATTATTATTATTATTATTATTATTATTATTATTATTATTATTATTATTATTATTATTATTATTATTATTTGTCTTTGTCTTTGGGGGCTTTTTGTATACTAAGGACAAATTCATATATTGCTGTTGTGTTATGAATGTGGCTTCTTCAAGGATAAAGGAGACGTCCTTGAGGATTTTATTCCTCTAATCATAGCTGACTCTAGGGGTAATGCTTATCTCTATTTCAAGGCCATTGAGCCAGGGCTGTCTGAAGACATTTCCATGGTCATGTGGCCAGTATGACATCACAGAGCACTATTACCTTCCCACCAAAGTGGTACCTATTTATCTACTTGCATGCTTTTGAAGTGCTAGGTTGGCAGGAGCTGGGATGAGGACAGGAGTTCACCCCATCATGTGGGGCTCAGGTCACAAATCTAGGCTGCTGGCTTTCCACTCAACAGACCCAATGTCTAAACTACTGAGCCACCACACCAGTAGTGCAATTCAGCCAGTTCTATCCAGTTTGGACGAACTGTTAGCAGTGGCAGCAAGAAGCTCTGTCCACCTGGCTGGACATCATCATGTCCCATTTTTGAAGCTCTGCGCATGCACTCATATTTTTGAACTGGTCGTGAAGGTAAGTTGATTTCACCCTTGCACCACACCACCCCTCTTTTTCAAGGATGGAGCTAGTATATTAAGCAAAAGAAATATCAGATCAGTTGTTCCCATATTTATCTTGCCTTACAAACAAAAAGGGTTCTAGGGCAACTAGCTGGTACAGTATAACCATCAAAAGAAAGGCAGTCCTTGTTTGTAGGCCTATAGTCTAAAAGACATAAGAGAAAGAAATATAAGGAAATTAGGAAAAAAAATCTTTGTAATAAAAGCTGAAACAGAAAGTGATTAAAGCAGGGGTCTCCAAACTTTGCAACTTTAAGTCTGAAGGACTTCAGCTCCCAGACTTCTCCAGCCAGCAAAGCTGAGAGAAGTCTGGGAGCTGAAGTCCTTCAGACTTAAAGTTGCAAAGGTTGGAGACCCCTGGATTAAAGGAAACAATGCTTGCACGCGCTCACTGTTTCTATCACTTGGTCTCTCTCAGAACTATCGTGAAACCAATCCATGGTCATTTCTTTGCCCTAATCAACCATCTTCCATATATCTTTAGTTCATATTGTCTGCATTATATCCCACCCTTGAACACTCCCACAGTTACTCTTTTTGAAGAAAAGTAGCAATGTCACAAGAAAATCAGATGGGTCAAACAGAAGTTAGTGTCTCAATAGTATAGCAATTTTATGAATGTTCCTTGTAGCTATGGGGAGTGCAGGGAATTCTATATGTTCTTTATCGTAAGCAGCCTAATCAATCGATGATGCGTATGTTGAGGTTCTATCGTTTAGTCCCACATATCTTGACAAGAAGTGCTGGACTGCTTTCTGTGATGGCATGATTATTTCTTTGGGGGCCATTGTTATGGAGTTATCAACGATCTTCACCAATGTCCATGTTGTGCTTTTTAATAAGTGTTACTTGAGCCGAGTAGAATGGTACTCTATCACAAGAGACATTTCTATTGATAGAATCAAGAAAATATTGGCGGAGTAGCTCTTTGGTACAAATACAAATAGCATTTTCAGGGACATTGTATTATGATGCCACATGTATTTCCTTAACCTGAGAAATTATGGAAATGTAAAGTTTCAAGCTATTTTTACTAGTTTTACTGTGATTCTGATTGATTATTTCTCTGCCGTCCATTCTTTTATAGAATCATAAATAATAATTACATGGTAATATCAATTTTTCCTTCACTCTATAGTGTTTTTTAAAGGGCATCAATTTATTTTGAGCCAAAATGTAATTATATAGCATTCATATAAACGTTTTGTGGAAAAAGCTATATTTACTGAAATATTCAAATTTTGGTCCTACAGAAGGTGGATGTCAATCTTTTGTTTTAACAGTATTGTTAAACAATGACCTACTTTTGTTAAAAGCAGAGCCATTAGACAACTATTATCATTGGTACAATTATATAAGAACAATATTTTTCATAGTACTTAACACAAGGTCTTCATTACTTGGTTAATATGAGTGGGTTACTACATTACAATATGGTAATGTAATAGTAATATGACTTCTGATTGTTATGTCAAGTACATTAATACATAGGCTATAATATTTAATCATGCTGCATCCAGAATATACTTCATAGGTTCACATATACTCCCAGTTTTCTTTTCCTCCCACCATTACATCAGGCAACCAGGGAACAAAAGACCAAAACTTAGAAAAAGATGGAATTATGGAAAGTTTCTCTTTCTGGCAGCTGTTGTGGTGGCCAGTGGAGCTGGCAGCAGATTTGGACAGGAAGGAGATTGGGGAGGAACATGGACCAGTCTTGTAGTCTGGAGAAAGTTCTGATGAGGGCTCTGTGTCGGAGGCAGAGAGGGGGCCAGAGCCATATGCCATTTATCAGCTGCCTTCAGAGTCAGACATCAGTGAGGCAGACGAACAGCTGGAGCCTGTTCCCAGTGTGAAGGGAACAGCTAAAGAACAGGAGTTGACTTGGGAGTAAGGCCACAGGTGGATGATGCATGACCCCTTCCAGAGGAAGTAAGAGGAGTGAACAGGGAGTGGAGTTTGCAGAAGACAATTAGTTCGCTTAATTGGTTTGTCACTCTCCAAGACTCCTTGCAAATATCAGCCTGGCAGCTCTCCAAGCCACATAAGGTCTGTGACTGTAAATCCTCCCTTGAAAGACTTTGTTGGATGTGAATAAGGAAAATTCACAGTAAATTAATAAAAGGGTTTTTTGTCAGGACAAGATGTTTGTTTCATACTTTTGGGAAGCCTAGGTCAGAACAGGCGCCTCAAAATAAGACTGCCTGCCTTTGAATCTGATACACTTCTTATAAACTCTCAGATTTTAGAAAATGATAATGTATTTTTGATGAAGGAAGAAAACTTGAGAATTTGAATGCAAATAGTTGGAGGGAAAAAACTGCAGTCATAGCACTTACCCAACTTACAATTGCCTGAAGTGGCCTCGTATTGCAAACGTTATTGCCACATTCTAATTAAAAGTAAGCAGTTGTTGCTTTATGAGTATAGTGCTGCGGCAATAATTTGTTTGCTCAAGTTCTTTTGTTCGTTGTGAGTACATAAGAGTATACATTAATTTGACTAAATTTTTCATCATTTCACTACTGTTGCTTTTATATAACAGAAGAATGAAAAACGTGTCTAATTTTGAATTAGATGTTATGTTGGAATTTAAGTGGCAGTAGTAAGCAATGTAAGAGAGGATTAATCAAAGAATACCTTGGCCATAGATTGCTATCATTGGTTTATTCCTCCTTCACCAGTAACAACCTCTCATCGCTGACTTTGAAACCCGAACAGTTTTAAACTGGGTTCTTGTTTCAGTGGCTTAATCCCCTTTCATAAATCATGTTCAAGTGCTGGAATAATTTGCACATCATTTAAGAATATTTACTTTGAAACATTCACCTCAAGCCTTTTTTGTATATCCTTTCTCTCTAAAGATTTGTAGTATTGGTTTTGTTCTCTGAGGTATAAAAGACCTGGGCAAACTTTATTCCTGTTGTTTCAAGATTAGTGAAATAAAATGCATATTTATTCAACAGGGAGCCAAAGAGGCTTTTCATAAGGATGATCATACACAGAACCCTAGGGAATGGTATAATACACAATGCCTGCCTTAAAAATCTCTCTAGACTTGTTCAAAACGGTATTGAATGACTTAAGTTCAAAAACATAAAGGATCTACAAATACATTCTTTCTAAATATATTTTATCTTTGTTGTGAAGGAGAGAGCTGTATATTCTTAATAAAAAAAATGAACTCAATATTGGTGAAATCTGTATAGCAAACTGTAGAAAGGAATATTTCAAACAGTTCCTCTAAAGTGAAGGATTATTAAGTACAGTTGCCCTGCCTTGTCCAGTATTGTAAATATCTATTATAATTGTTGAGTTACACCTATAATCTTGTAAAAGGATATTTAAAATGGTTTCATGTTTCGTTAAACTGTATTTATACTACTCAGATTTATACTATTTTCTATTTGAGCCTGTAGGATAGAAAATTCCTATTGCTACTGAAAGAGCTTCTTTAAGCAATCATTTATATCCATGTAGTGCAATTTGCAGGGTAAGTAATGGTAGAGGATTCCAAGATTAATCATTTGCATTTATTTTCTCTCTCTCTGTGTTAAAATGTCTCAGTACTGGAGTTGAGAATATAAACGTCTAGCTCCATGTTTGGTTCTTGCATATAATGCCAGTGTGTCTAATGGTCGCAGTGTGGATAAGACCAGAGAGACTCCAGATCAAATGCCAATTCATCCATCAAAGTGATTGTGTAATCTTGAGCTGGTCACTTTTTCCCCCTTGAGACTACAAATACAAGGGAACAATGTTTGCCCTCTTCAGTTCCATGGAAGCAAGATTGGATCTAAATATTATAAACTGATGTATAAAAACAAAACAAAAAATATCATGCAATTTGATGATGACAGCTGGTAGATAATCCAGCTTGAATAGCCTTCAGATTCAGAAATCTAAAATGTAGGCGGGCAAAGAGTATACAATATGAAAGATCTGATTTCAGCTCCCTAGTGACCTCCAAACTCATTGTGAAGATTACAAGATGATGCTGAAGTTATGCTAGCGAAATTAGTGGCAAACCATTTCGGTCTAGTAGGTTGCCTAAATTAGGGGCTGCCAGATGTGGACTACAAAACTTTGGATGACCACTAGATGGCAGCAAAGAGTTAAACTTGTATGAATCTCTTGGCTGCTATATCCTAATTATTTGAATTTATGCAGCCCTACCTTAGTTCTTCCTAACATCATAACAATGAAATATAATTATTTAATTTAAAGTTTTGTCCTTTGAAATGTTGTTTTATGTTTTTAAATATGGTTTGTCTCACTAGTTTGAGACTTGACAAATAAATACATCTCTGATAAACCGATTTTGTTACTCAGAATAAAATCAACTATGAATTACATTCCTTTATCAAGACTAATCCCTAACTTTTACAGTGTGTGAATCAAGCAGACATTATAAGATACAAAGTTACTGCAAGCCATGCATCCAGTTGACCCTAGTTTTGCATTTCCTTTCAAGATAAAAGAGAAATATATTATTTTTTATGACCTGTACTGAAAATATTCAATTAATAAACCTACTGATGTTAGTTTAACAACTCTTATTTACATCTTCCACGTTGCTGAACGATGACAAGATTGTATCCAGTTGAACAAGAAACTTGTGAGGTGGCATGCCTGTAACTTGATCCTGTGTGCCCTTGTATGTGGTTCTTATACAATTGTGTTTCAAATCCAGTGATGGCATTCTTTGCTAACATTATTGTTTGCTTTACTTCTGATTAATCCTATTAATTATTTATTAGTCTTTGTTATAATTGGTCCTAATTAGTACTTCTTAGTAATAGTTTTGTAGAGAACAAAACTGATTCTCAGTTGTATTACATATAGAAAAAAAATTTTTCTTCCCATCCTCCATGTAACTATTTATAACTTAACTAGATGTTAGCTTCTTAGTGATTTTGAAATAATTCCTGTGAAAGAAAGAAAGAAAGAAAGAAAGAAAGAAAGAAAGGAAGGAAGGAAGGAAGGAAGGAAGGAAGGAAAGAAGGAAGAAAGAAAGAAAAGGTGATGCGGATAAGAGGATATAAATATATATTTGTATTAAAGCAGGCAACTTCTGCTTTAGGATTTTGGTTAAGGCAAGGAATAATTGATGATCTTGGTAGCATGTTGTTTGTGGTGGAGACATCATTTAAATGTTTACAACTTTTTTTTTCAAGTTGATGGTCAAATTCATATATATTATATCTCCCCAATCCAGACTTTAATGGATGGAAGCACATTCCTGTTAATTGATCGATTCCTTAAAAACAAATGTGTTCCCCAGTTTCACCATTCCAACTAAAATTCCAGTTAGGCAATTTAAGGGAAAACAGGTTAAAGAAGGTTATTCACTGAATGTAATTTTGAGCAAAATAATAAATAAATCCTCTTCTATTGGAGTAAAGCTTTCTTCTGATTTCAAAGTTCTCTCTCTCTTTTGTCTTTATACATGAATTTATATCTAAATCAATGGAAAGGCTGACATTTGGAGAGAAAAATAATGCTAATTTTCTGCAATTAAAATATAATAATAATCAGAATGGAGCGGGAAGACCCTTGGAGGTCTTCTAGTCCAACTCCCTGCTCAAGCAGGAGACCTCATACCATTTCAGATGTCCAATCTTTTCTTAAAAACCTCCAGTGATGAAGCACTCACAATGTCTGAAGGCAAAGCTATTCTACTGGTTAATGGTCCTCACTGCTGGGAAGTTTCTCCTTAATTCCAGGTTGCTTCCTTTCTTGATTAGCATCCATTCATTGTTTCTTGCCTTGCCTTCTGGTGCTTTAGAAAATAAGATGACCATTCCCCCTCTTCTTTCTATTCCAGTATTCAAATACTGGAATACTGCTATGATCTCACCCTTAGTCCTTCTTTTCTCTAGACTAGCCAAACCCAATTCCTGCAACCATTTTTCATTTTTTTTTGTCTCCAGGCCTTTAATCATCTTAGTTGATCTTCTTTGCACTCCCCCCCCCCCAAAGTCTCAATATCTTTTTTGTGGTGACAAAAACTGGATGCAGTATTCCAGGTGTAGCTTTACTAAGGGTTTGTAAAGTGGTACTAATGCAATTTAGAAATCTGAGTTTGGGGTGATGATTAATTTGGCAGGGAGCAAATTAAAGTATAAGAACATCTGTGAAATATATACAGGCGGTTGAAATGACACAGCAAGTTCTTTGGTTGGAGAATGATCTGTATAGGTTGGAAAGAAACTGAAAGCAGCATCTTTGCATAAGTTTTGGAGCAATGAGACCAGAACCAAGGAAAATGGCAGCTTAATGTATGGGAAAGTGTTGTTTTTGGGATGCTGAAAATTTTGTTATGGCTTTATGACTTTTTGATATATTAACTGCTGTTTTCTGAGTCATCCATATAAGTCTTTAAAATAAATAATTAAACTTAGCTAAGGGACAAATCTAGCTTATTATCTATGTAGCTGTATGTTATAAATTGGTATAGTATCACTCTACCCAATGTTGCTAGGACCTGACTCAACTACCGGTATTCTATCTAATTGTGACTGTGCCCCCATAGAGACAATCTACTTGTAATCACATTGTTGTTGGAATAAAGGAACTGATTTTCATAGAGAATCACAGGAAGGTGTCCGGTAGATAGATTTGTGAATATAAATGTTTGGTCATAAATAAATGCCACTAAATTGGAATTGTCCATCTGTAAATTCCAGTAGCTGTTACATTGCATAATTCCTTCCTCCCTCTCCCTCAAATGTTGTTCATTTGCTTCAGAGTTGTCGTTTCCTTATGAAACAATATATATTCACTTTTCAGATGATCTTTTTTCCTGCTCAGCTAGATTTAGCTCTGTGGCTCTGCTTTGAGTTCTGTTAGCTTGAAGCTTTCCATCTTCGTTGGACACCTTGATTCTCTTCTGTGATCAGAAGTATCAGTTCTTTGTCCTCTGTGTGGTAAAGTTATGTAATTTAGTATTCTTTTGTAGTGACATGTGTCTCTTTTCTGTGTCCATTGATTTGGATTTAAGGATCCATAACAGCTTTGTTTTCCCATATACCATATTTTTTGGAGTATAAGAGTCACTTTCCCCCCTCAAAACAGAGGCTGAAAATCTGGGTGTCTCTTATACACTGAATACAGCATTTGTTGCCTCTTGAAACACTGCCTCTTCACCAAAATGGCCATGCATAGCTTTTAGAAGGCTTTAAGAGAGCTCCTGGGGGCTGGGGAGGGCAGAAATGAGCAAACAACGGCCTGTTTTTTGCCTTCCCAGCCCCCAGCCCCCAGCAGCACTCTTTAAGCTTCCTAAAGCCTATGCATGCCTTTTTTTGACAAAAAAACGGGCCCATTTTCATGAAAAAATGGGCTGTTTTTTGCTCGTTTTTGGCTCTCCCACCCCCCAGGAGCACTCTACAAGCCTCCTAAGGGCTATTCATGCCCATTTTGCGAAAATGGGTGCATTTCTGCAAAAAAGAGCCATTTTTGGGAGGTTTGCAGAGTGCAAAACTTTTTTTTTATTTTCCTCTTCAAAACCTTGCTGCATCTTATACTCCAGTGCATCTTATACTCTGAAAAATACAATACTTGTGGTTGGCAACCCAGATGCCTACTGAACATGTACACAACAATTTCTATATGGAAATTTATAATTTACACATATCAAAATTGCACTTAGGAGCCATATTATTTTTAAGTTCTTTTTGAGGCTCCACGAGTATATTAAGCTGGAGCTTCTGATTCTATTTGGATTTTATTACACATATATGTGCTAGATTATATCTTATCATCTAATATAAATTTTTTTTTTTAAATCCACACTTCTTTTCTTCCAAATTCATCTTTTATATTCACTTTACTCTCTTTTGTTATGTTTGCGTGTGAGGGTTTCCTCTCGAAATATGGCAGTTCCCTGGTAAAAAGTAAAGTACTCAGTAACTTCTCTAGGTCAAACATCAGAGGTGGGTTCCTACTGGTTCAGATCGGTTTGGCTGAGTAGGTAGCAACTCTGCCTGCCACGCACCCCAAACTGGTTCCCTTGTCTCTTGCTGCCATCTTGTTTTTTGCTTCTGCGCATGCACAGAAGGATTTTTTAGTACTGCACAAGCACTGTCAAACATGTCTGTTCGTCAAAAAGAAATATTAATTCTTTTTTGTTTCTACAGATTAATTTTAACCATTATCTGAATCTGATCATAAACACTAGCATATCATGCTTACATGTAATAGTAGGGTAGAAAATATTCCCTTATCAGTACATACTTTATGGATATTTTAAAGTGGAGGGAACTATGTCAGAAGGTAAGGATATGATGATGGTGGTGATGAGGTATAAAACACAATAAATAAATAAACAAATATGAAAAAATCCACAATAATTACAAATCAGTTTGATAAAATTAGTTTAGATCAGCATGTATTTGTATATACTCAGACTTACTTCTAAACTAATTTTATTTGATAAAATTGATACGATATCATCAAGAGAGTAGAAGAATTGAAATGGAAATGGGCTGTGACATAGCAATAAGAGCTGATGATAGGTGGACCAAAGCAGTCATAGAATGGATCCCACTTGATTAAAAAGTGCCCATGAAAGAGACCTAAAACAAGATGGATCGACAACATCAGCAAATATTATAGGCCCATTTGGCAAAAGAAAGCTCAGGATCATATTGGTTGGAAATATGCTGAAGAGGCCTTCATCCTGCAGTGGAAGAGACAATAGCTAAAGTGATGATGATGATGATGATGATATATCATACAAAGTGATGATAATGATGATGAAGACCTACTACTTTAATCTTACTCTTATTATGGAGATGTCCATAATAATTTAAAAGAGGTGCTAACCTAGACCTGTCAAATAAATTAGATTCAAATAACCAGTTACTGTATTATCCATTAATAAAGTGCTTTCCTTCTTTTCTTCTTTTTGCTTCCTATTTTAAAAAAACAAAAACAAAAACTATTACATTTTTATCTATTTGCTAAAAAGCTTTACATATAAATGTACACCTACTGAAGCAGAAAACATGATTTTTCCCCCAAGAGAACATAAATTTGGGATAAATATCTGAGGTTATCAGTGCTTACCAAGCTAAGACCTAAAGTAATACTGTCAGCAGTGAATCCTGGGCCCAAATTAGTCTTTTTCAGGTTTGAGAATGGGTTTAATTTAAGAACGTTGGCAAAAAAATAATACGGTACATTCTATTTTTTTAATTTGAACTAACTTCATCCCTTTCTTTGCCATCTGCATGTTTAGATTGAAATATGTCTTATTTGCTGCATTATTGGAAAATGGGATTTTTTTTTTTGTACTGCAACTTTAAATGTGAAGATTCTGATCCATAAACCATTTGGAAATAAAGTTAGTTTAAAAAAATCCAATGGCAATATCTTTTATAGTATTCATGGTGATGACTGGTTCACATTGCATTTACCACTGCCTCTGATTGCTGGTTCACCTTTCTTCTTTAACCCTTCTGATCACCACAAAGCACCAATTTTATCATTTTCCCTAGCTTTTGGAACAGAAGGGCAGAACTGAATTTCATTTGGTTGTTGAATTGAATTGAATTTTTTTTCAAAGCTGATAGGTGAAGTTCTCCAATCTTCTAGAACTTCTGTTGTTCAACAATGTTTTAATAACTTAATTGACAGAGATTACGTGATAAAGTAGACAATCGAATGCAATAATAACTGTACTGAAAACCAAGATAAGGCCTTTGATGACACATTCCTCAATTACTTTAAAATTATTTCTTTAGGAAAAGGTAATAAACTCTGAGAGACAAGATAATGGCCAGTATGCAAGGTATCATGAAATTGTTTCCAAATGATATGTGCTATTGTTGAAGAACCCTATGATAATGGCAAAACATATTGCTTAGTACTACCCAAACCAAAAACAGAAATAAAACATAAAATTACAAAAAGACATTAATAAGTGAGAACAGACCAAAACAATAACTGTATCTTAAATAGTTCTCCAAAAAGTCAACATTTCTTAATTGATCAGTGTTGCTGTACTAATGTATGACTTTAACTTTTAAAAATTAAAGGGGAAATACTGTATGTCTCTTCCCAAATCTGGAAACCACTGTAATAAAAGCATTGGCCTGAGTAGAAAGCCATAATAAGAGACTGATCACAAACTCTCAGGATGTCTGTATGTTCTCCCCTACAAAAAGAGCTACCAGTAGAATCCCTAGGTAGCGGTATCATAAGCCGCACAGAAAATGTTGTGTCTCACCTTTATATTGTCTAACTCACAGCCTGTTTCATGCAGTACAGGTAGTCCTTGACTTACAACCATTCATTTAGTGACCATTTGAAGTTACAACAGTAACCGTCCCTCCCCTCCCAATGACCATTTTTCACACTTATGACTGTTGCAGCATCCTGATGGTCATGTGATCAAAATTCAGACCCTTGGCAACTGGCATATATTTATGTCAGTTAAGTAAGCTACCTAAAGAGAGATACATGATGGTGAAGAACAATTAAAGCAAGGAATCTTAGCCGTCAGAGGATAGCAAGTAGTTGCATAGCCTCTTAATCTGGGAGTGATTTCGTATGTTATTAAAGAGATGGGAAGCAGACGTGTGAATAACTGCTAGTATTCAAAGTGATAAGAGGCACGAACATGAAAATCCCAAGTGAGAGACACAAATCTTTTTCAAGCCTTTTAAGAAAAATACATCCTGTTAGCTATTTAACCTTTAAGTACGGAAGATGCTAAATTTGGACTTTTTAGTGTTTATTTGTACCAGATCTATAGTAAGGTCTTTCTCCCCCTATCTCTAGTACTTAAGAAGCACTAAAGTAAAATGAAGATCAGTTTTGAGATTTCTTATATTTGATTAATTGATTATGTCCCATGATATAGTTGTCAATTCTTAGTGACCACATAGATATATTTTCTTTGTGATGATCTGCCCCTAACTTCATCTTTCAGGTCTTCCTATGGGGCACTCATCCCTACTGTAACTGAGTCCATCTAACTTGCTGCTGGTTGTTGTCTTCTCCTTTTTCTTTCCACCTTACAGCAGTAGCGTCTTCTTCAGAGAGTTAGGTCTTGACATAATACATGTCCAGAGTAGGATAGTTTGAACCTGGTCATTTGTCCTGACTATAAACCCTATGTTATTTGTTTGATGATCCATTGTGTTGTTTTCTTGGGTGTGCACTGTACATGGTGTTCTTGGGAGCCTTCTCCTATAGCAAAGTTCAAAAGGGTCAATAGTCTTTCTAACCATTTTTTTTCAAAGTCCAATATTTGCTTGTGTAGAACCAAAAGTGTAGAAAGTTGTTTGTAGTTATAAACACATCATGGTATTCGATTAACTTTCTCAAGTCTTTGAAAATATACGCTCTACCAAGTTCCAGGTTGCAGTGTAGTATTTTTTGACTGCTTGTCCCTTTACTGTTGATGGTTGATTCTAAAAGAGAGAAGCTTTCCACCACTTTGATATCTCCATTGTCAGTTCTAAGTCTGGTTGTTGTACCTGTGGTCATGAGTTTGGCCTTCTTTATATTTAATATTAGTCCACTTCCTTATCATTCATCCTGACTTTTATTATCAGAGCCTTAAGGTCCTATGATCCGCCCTGGGTCCTAACAAGGAGAAGGGCGGGGTATAAATTTAATAAAATAAATAATAATAAAATAATTTCTACTTAGTCTCACAAAGAAATAAGTATCAGATTTGATGTGGCTGTTTTCTCACTCTTTGGAGCATTAAGTGTACCTGTATGGAAGTCTATTCTACTGGATATGCTTTGCTGTGGCAAACTTCCCCTTTAGGGGATTGTACAATCTTGTTCGCCACTAGTTATCTATCCCTTTTCTATTGAAAAAAAACAAACCCAAAGTACCTAAAAACTGCCCATTTCACAGAAAGGCAATATAGATACACCTATGGAATAGTAACTTTGTTGTAACTTACTATTTGTATCAGTAAACAAAGTTTACTGAATTGTAACTATTCAGTAAACAGCAATCACTCATCCTAATTTCTTTTCAGAACAAGTACAATTTTTTTCCTTTTTAATACAACAATATTTTTATGACATATATTTTGCTTGCTTGAGTATTGGTACAAAATTACATGGATCCAAGTATACTGTTTTTGCCTTTCTTTCTTCCACATTCGTACTAAGTCTGCCATAAGCAATTCTACAGTTTGGTTATAAAACATCTTTCATAAAAAAAAACCTGTGATTTCAGTATGTTTCGAATAGTTTAAGCTAAACTCCACTACAACTTTTTATTCCTTCATAATATAGATGTGAGAGGATTGAGTCTTAGTTTTCACTGTTTCTCTCAGCAAATCATACACATTTTTGTCTCCTTGCTTTCCTGTTTTCCTTGCTGCTGGTATATTTTTCCTATGATAAGTGTCACCCTGTCACTCTTCTCACATATTTCAGAGCTAATTAAGATAAACGGTGATTATATGTCAGCACTGATTTGCAGGAACAACTACAATTTGGCATCTTTTCCAGTTCAGAGAAGGCTCTTGGTGAGGAAATGATACGAGTTCTTATGTTACATGCATGCAGATCCAGTGGGTAGAACTCTATTTACAGTAAGTGGAAAGTCAAGGAGAAGTCAAGAGACAAGTGACAACCAATAAAGTGACTTCTGGTTAATTGTTTTTTCTGCCATTAACATCAGAGGAATCCAGTTGGCATTCCAACAGTCCCTGTCATAAAGGCCCCAAGAAGTAGAGTGTGGGTGAGAGAGACGTGAATTTATGTGTGTGTATGTGTGTTTGTGTGTTTATTAAGAAAATTTATATAGCCACCCAACTCATTTTTGATGACTCTCATTTTCATTTTTCATTTTATTAAATTTATACCCCGCCCTTCTCCTTGTTAGGACCCAGGGTGGCGCACAGGGATGTTAACATACATACAAAATATATAAAATATATGAAATTTAAAATACTTATTCTAATAAATAAACCCTGCGCTAAAAACCGAATTAAAATCCCAAGTTTAAAAACTATCTAATAGTCAGTATGGAGGTTACGCTAGGCCGGCTAGATGAAATAGGTGTGTCTTCAGACACTTGCGGAAGAGGCGGAGGTCGGAGATGGTGCGGAGTTCAGGGGATAAGTCGTTCCAGAGGGCTGGGCCCGCCACAGAGAAGGCTCTCCCCCTGGGTGTCGCCAGTCGGCATTGTCCAGCCGACGGCACCCTGAGGAGGCCCACTCTGTGGGAGCGTATCGGTCTGAGGGATGTATGGGGCAGGAGGCGGTCTCGCATATAACTAGGCCCCGAGCCATGGAGCGCTTTAAAGATGGTCGTTAAAACCTTGAAGCGCACCCGAAAGACTCTGAGCAGCTCACAAAAATAAAATTCCAATTCAAAACCCAATTCAAAACTTCTGGCAACAACAATCAAACCAACCACTTGCTGGGCTCCCTATTACTTTGGGGTCCCCGGCCCATTGGCCAAACCATATCTTCAGGGCCTTTTGAAAGAGTGTCAAAGTGGAGGCTGATCTGATTAATGTGGGGATGATGTTCCACAGGGAGAGAATCGCTACAGAGGAAGCCCTTCTTCTTGGTCCCACCAGACACACCTCCTTAAGAGAGGGAACCCATAACTGCCTCCCTGCTTTGGTAGGTTGGGTAGATACAACTGGGAAAAGACAGTCCTTCAATTAACGTAGCCCAGGCCATCCAGGGCTTTAAACATGACAACCAGCATTGAATTTGGAAGTAAATTGGTAGCCAGTGTAGCTTCAATATACACATATACATGGGCATACAGTAGAAAGACATAAGCAATTTTGTTATTTTTCTGCTATTTTTATTTCTGCAAAATTTCTCAGTTGAGTTCAATTTCCCTTTAATCTCAAAGTTCACAAATTCAGCAGAAGACTTTGAAGAAATTTCCATTTACTTTTTGTATGCATGTGTTGTCCATCCTTTTTCCTCATTACAGTATGTATTTGTTTATTAAACAACTTTCGCAAGTCATAGGAAAAGCTTATCTCCCAGTGGACATATACATTTTGGCAGGGGTGAAATTCAGCAGGTTCTGACAGATTCTGGAGAACCAGTAGCGGAAATTTTGCATAGTTCGGAAAACCGGCAAATGCCATATCTGGCTGGTCCCAGAGTAGGGAGGGAATGGGGATTTTGCAGTATCCTTCCCCTGCCATGCCTACCAAGCCACACCCACAGAACCGGTAGTAAAGACTTTTGAATTTCACCACTGCATTTTGAACTTTCTTAAAAATTGGACAAGTCCAAAATCATTGTGTTAGGGTACCTCCTACTGTATGACTTCAAAGTTCCTCTGTTTGCAAACTAATGACAACATAATTAAAATTTCAGAATTGTGTGGACAAAGTATTTTAAAAAAGTTATCTACATGATTCATGGCAATTGCAAGACAGACAAACTTTCTTTGATCAATTGGTATATAATATTTATGGTACACTAGGAATACTACAGCAAGATGAACTTTAAGAGCATCTGTTTTTCCTGCAAAAAAGTTATCAACCACAACTTTAATCATTTCTAATGAGCAAAGCAAATGACCACATTTATGGCCCCAAGAATCACCGGTGTTACGATCTAACACATCTGGTGGACATCAGGTTGCAGAAAAGTATTTTAAATTAAGCTCTTACTGGGTATACGAAAGTGCTTTTAGATAAGTGATGTATATAATTAAATTCAACATCTATATTTCTTACGTAGAGATGCAAATATTTGGTGGAGCATGTAGCACATGCTATTCTAGGTGTCCTAATCAACGGTTAGTTTGCTGCTGTAATGAATTTCAGTTAGAAAAGTGGCACTTTAAAGAAATTGGTTTTGCTATACACATGATGTGAAGCAATCAATAATGCTTTAGTCTGACAAGCTCTGTCAATATCCATTGTCACAGTTCACAAAGTCATTAATGGATGGTTCTTCAAAACCAGGGCTCCCCCAACACATGTCCAGAACAATGAGATAACACTAGATTAGGTTGGAATTAATCAGAGATGGTAAACCCTTGGGTGTAGGATAAATCTTTTCCAAATTGTGAAATGAGAGTTCTTTGGGAAATAAACATATAACCATGCTACACTGTCATATTTTCTCTACTGTTGAAATACTGTACTGTGACCCAATTGCTCTGACCATTACTCCAGACTGAATTCTGCCACAAAATCTTTTTAAAAAGTGACAGGCCAGTGTCATTTGTATTTTATATTTGGATCAGTGGTGGGATTCAAAACTTTTTACTACCGGTTCTGTGGGCATGGCATGGCTTGGTGGATGTGGCTTGGTCGGTGCGGCAGGGGAAGGGTACTGCAAAATCCCCATTCCCTCCTGATCAACTGGGACTCGCGTGGCAGAGAATAGATGGGGGTGGGGCCAGCCAGAAGTGGTATTTTCCAGTTTTCTGAACTACTCAAAAGTTCCTCTACTGGTTCTCCAGAACTGGTCAGAACCTGCTGAACACCACCTCTGGGTTGCATCCAATACCAATTCTCTTCGTACTGACTTGTCAAAGTGAAGCGAAATATTATTGTACCATTAATTGACCAATATGGTCAGTACATTTTTATGCAGATATTTACATTATTCACTTGTTATAATCACCCATCCAAACCCATTCCAAATGAAAGCTGTCTTGAAACACTCAAGGGTTCCCCAGTAGTTTTGGATTTCATGCTAATATCACAGTTCATTAACAAGATTAAATTGTTCATTTGCTTCATCCTATCAAGCTTGCTTTTTTAGAAAGTTTTATGTTATGGAATTACAGCCAAGACAACTTGTGCAATATTACTCTGTAACACATTGCTGTGATCTAGGTCATAAAGAAAAACAGAGGTATGCAAAACATTTTGAGGAGAACTGTGGCTCTCTATCCCATTCTCTACCTGCCTTGCTGGGTAACTAGTTTAATAAGATTCTTAAAATGGGGGTGTCAAACTCGATTTCATTCAGGACCGCATCAGGGTTGTATCTGACCTTGGTGGGCATGGCCATGATGGGTGTGGCCAGCCCATTGTCACCGGCCCTGTGTTTGCCAGCAGAGGGCTGCAGGAAGCCGTCACGGCCGAAAACAGAGCCTGGGCAGGCCGCACACGACCTCCCTGTGCTCCATTTTCTCTGGAACGACCTACCCCCCGAACTTCGTACTATCACAGACCTTCCCCTCTTTCGCCGCTCACTCAAGACATACTTTTTCCAGCAAGCTGGTCTGGCTTAGCTTAGAGTTTAGACCTCAGGTGCGACACAGCTCCAGCCAATTAGTAAATGGATGTTGGGTTTTTATTAATGGAATTTTAGCACAGGCTCTTAATTTAATTCTCTTTTAATTATTGTTATTGTATCTGTTGTTATTTATTGTGGTTTTTAATTCCCTGTGCACCGCCCTGAGTCCATCTCGATGGAGATAGGCACGGTATACAAATTGAAATAAATTGAAATTGAAATTGACAGAGGCATTGCAGGCCGGTCCTTTACTGTTTTCAGGGCAGCCACACAGGCCAGATCTAAGCACCCCATGGGTCAGAACTGGCCCAAGGACCTTGAGTTTGACATTTGTGCCTTAGAAAAAATGAATATATCCTTGTGGGCCAGTTGTGGTAGAAACATCTAGCTATGCTTTGTTGTACTACAAGTTCTATAGAAGCATCTAGAAAAAGTTAATTTTAGGGCTTTTCTGAGATGGTGGTAATGCTGTTCAAAAATTGAATATATACATCATGATAAGCTTTCTTAGAATTGTCTAGGGCCAAATTCACTAATTTTGTAAGATATATTTAAAAGCCCACTTTTGCATTTATATCTCTGCAGATTGCCATACAGAATTTTGCTAGGTTTTGCTGAGTGCTGGAATGCATAGCATGAAATCCATATCATGCATCGTAATACTCTAACCCAGGGGTCTGCAAAGTCGGCTCTTTTAAGACTGGTGGACTTCAACTCCCAGAATTCCCCAGCCAGCATAGCTGGCTGGGGAATTCTGGGAGTTGAAGTCCACCAGTCTTAAAAGAGCCGACTTTGCAGACCCCTGCTCTAACCCGATTAGCATCCTCTCCTAGTGTTTTCAAAAATGCTCCAGTATCCATTCTGATATTACTGTGAGTGTTCTAATGTAAATATGGGAATTTGATGTTTCAGGATTGAATTCAAAACTAATTATACATTTGCATAAAATCTAAAACAGGCCATAACTGAAATTATACTATGGTCAATCCTTGACTTATGACCACAAGTGAGCCCAACATTTCCATTGCTAAGTAAGACCATTGTTAAGTGAATTTTATGACTTTACTTGTCACACAGGGGTTAAGTGAATCAGTGCAGTTGATAAGTTAGTAATACGGATGTTAAGTAAATCTGGCTTCCCCATTGACTTTGCTTTTCAGAAGGTTGCAAAAGGTGTTTTCCCCCCCAACATTGCAGGATATTGCAACCAGTATAAATACACACCAGTTCTAAGCTTCCAAATGTTAATCCTGTGACTACAGGGATGCTGCAACAGCCGTAAGTCACTTTTTTCAGTGTGGCTAGAACTCCAAATGGTCACTAAACAAATGGTTGTAAGATGAGGACTATCTGTGTGGCATATTCAGTAAAACAGATACAATCTTTATTTCAGTACTTCCCACTCCAATATGAATAGGATATTTCTTCTTTTTAAAAAGTGTAAGTTCTGTCCAAATTAATAATCTTCCTCCCTCACTGAGGAGAATTACTGTAGATATTTATGGAACTTGGCATTAGATGCAAACCAGGGGTGGGTTCCAGCGGGCACAACTCTCGGTTCGCTTATGTGCGCAACCCAAGTGCTTTGTGCGCCCTTGTGCACTTGATGCGTGCTGTGCACGCATGTGCAATGCAATAAAAATGTTTTGTGCAGAAGCAAAAAAGAAGATAGTGGTGCCTTTGGCGCTGCCTGAAGAACTGGTTCGGCGGCGTGGGAGGCCTGGGTTACTGCCGGTTCCAGCGTCCCAGGCCCCCAAACCAGTAGGAACTCACCCTTGATGCAAACCTAATATTCAACTTAAGGTACAGATGATCTTCATGTCACACCCATGAGTGGCAAGGATGTAGATCTGTTAAACTCACGGCCCGTGGGCCTGATGCATCACCTGCTGGCCACGCCCATGCCTAGTTTAGCAAAGGGGGGGGGAGATGTGATATGTCACATGATGACACCATGACGACATGAATTTGATACCCCTGATGTAGATAGAGAAACTCCATAGTGAAATACTTGGTGAATCTTTATATTGTGATCATCCTATTATATGGAATCTTGTTAAACTAGAACTAATCACTAGTTGGGAAACAGTACATCTGGCTGTTCAGGAAAATTATGAGGTAGGCTCTGCCCAACCAAAGTTAAAAGCTTTGAAATTCATCTTAATGCGCTTCATTTAGATCTGCATATGTGCAAATGGATAAGTAGGTACAAAGAGAACATAGCCATTAAACACTGAAGAAATAATTCTATGATTTACCCTTGTTCCATCAAGTTTGTAGCCAGGTCAAGAAATGTTGATGTGTTTCACTTTATGCCGTACAGCTGAGTTCCTTGGAATTTTTGCATATTACTGCCAAGAGTTGTTCCCATTTGAACCCAGAGATTTTAAAATAGAATTCATGAACAAAAGAGCCAGCCATTCACGGGACACTAACCTCTGTATGATATATCATCCTAAGAATGCTATCATTAAAAATGGGGCTTTATATTTATTTTTTCCTATGTAATGGATTATTGTCCCATGCTGTGAGTGTTCCAGTAAAAAGTGTCCTTTTATATGTCCTTTGTGATTACTAACATGCAGAAATATGTGTGGGGTCAGTCCAATGCTGTGGGAAAATGGACTAGCCCTCTGTTCAAATCAGCAGTGAAATCAGAAGCAAAATATGCTGTGATTATCATAGGCATGTAGTTAAATGTTGTTTCCCTTAATTGGCTATACTGTATTTATTTAAAACAAAAAAATGTGGCACATTTTTATCCCTAGAGATAAAACCCCTAGCAAAGTGAAAAACGTGTGTGTGTGTGTGTGTGTGTTATTTTGGTTCTTTCTTTCAAAGTTATAACATAAGCAGGGTACCTTTGATTTTTCATGTTTCTAAACAGACCTCTTGAATTTGCCCCATTTATTAGAATGGGCATATTTGAATATCCTGTTCCATGTTTCTTCTCTCTCTCTCTCAAAAAAAATACACTTTCTTTTCTTTTTAAATAAGATGTGTAATATAGTCAAGTTTTGTTTCTAAATTTATTACATCTTATGTTATTTTTACTCGCATCATCACTACCCAAAGCATAAAGGAAACAGTTTTTACAGATTGCAATCAAGAGTGGTTAACAAAAGTTGATGGAAAACTTGAGAGGGCTCTGAATAAGATTATGCTTTTTGGATTCATAAAATTTGGATTATTTAGATATGCCTTTTCTCCCTTTTCGCTTTTTAGTATAATTATCTAGTGTAGAAAAGAGCTTTTACATTTCTTTTTTTGCTAATTTAAAGCTATGATTTCTCTTAAGCATCTTGGATATGGTAGCTTCATGATGTTCCTTTCCTACTTTTACTCTTTTTGTCAAATAACTAAATATTATACGTTTAAATGTTTATTAATATGTGCATGAAGGAAGAATCTCTCCAGAATAATAGAATAACAGAGTTGGGAGAGACATTGGAGATCTTCTAATCCAACCAGTGATATCAGTGATGGCGAACCTATGGCACGGGTGCCACAGGTGGCACGCAGAACCATTTCTTAGGGCACACGAGGCATTGCCCTGTCAGCTCCAGTGCGCTTGTGTGCACTGGCCAGCTGATTTAGGTCTTCTTTTGAGGCCGTTTTCGCCCTCTGGAGGCTTTAGGGAAGTTCCTGAAGCCTTTGGAGGTGGGGGTGAGGCTGTTTTCACCATCCCCAGGCTCCTAGGAAGCCTCTGGAGCCTGGGGAGGGTGAAAAAAGGCATCAAAAGCAGGGGGTCACGCACATAGCATTATGGGTGTGGCACACCCATGCACGACCCCCCCTGCGCTCCCCCCGCTTTTGGCACGCGAGCCAAAAAAGGTTAGCCATCACTGCCCTATATCATTTCAGAAAATTCACTCTTTTCTTAAAAACCTCCAGTTTGGAGCACCCACAACTTCTGGAGGCAAGACGTTCCATTGATTGATTTTTTTCATCTGTCAGAAAATCCCTTCTTAATTCTAGATTGGTTCTCTCCTAGATTAGTTTCCATCCATTCCATTCATTTCCATTGCTTCTTGTTTTTCTTTCAGGTATTTGGAGAATAGGATGAAATACACACACACACACATTTCTTTGTGGCAGCTCCTTAGATATTGCAACACTGCTATCATGTCAACCTATGTCCACAGCACTTTGCTAGTCTGGCAAAGAATAAAATAAGATTGGTTTGGCATGATCTCTGGAGGGCTCGGGATAGAGGTCATTCCTCTATCCTGGTCCTATTAGATCTCTCGGCGGCTTTCAATACCATGGTATCCTTTTGCACCAGCTGGAGGGGCTGGGGGTGGGAGGCACCGTTCTGCGGTGGCTCTCCTCCTACCTCTCCGACGGTTGCAATTTGTGTTGGCGGCAGAAGGGCAGAGGTCGACGTCTAGGCCCCTCACATGTGGGGTGCCTCAGGGGTCGGTCCTCTCACCCCTCCTGTTCAACATCTACATGAAGCCGCTGGGTGAGATCATCCTTGGTTTTGGGGTAGAATTCCATCAGTACGCTGATGACACCCAGCTGTACATCTCTACCCCTGACCACCCCAATGATGCCGCTGAAGTAATGTCCCGGTGCCTGGAGGCCGTGCGAGCCTGGATGGGGAGAAACAGGCTTCAACTCAACCCGTCCAAGACCGAGTGGCTGTGGTTTCCGGCATCACAATATAGCCAGTTGGTACCATCTCTGGGTGTCCTCTTGGATTCCCGACTGTCATTGGATGACCATCTGACGGCCGTGGCCAGGGGGGCCTTTTATCAGGTTTACCTGATATGCCAGTTGCGCCCCTTTCTAGATCGTGATGCCCTACGTACGGTCACTCAAGCCCTCGTCACCTCCCGCCTAGACTACTGTAATGCTCTCTACATGGGGCTCCCCTTGAGGTGCACCCGGAGGCTCCAGCTAGTCCAGAACGCAGCCGTGCGGGGGATTTTGGGAGTGTCAAGATACTCCCATGTAACACCTCTCCTGCGCGAGCTGCACTGGCTGCCTGTGGCCTTCCGGGTGCGCTTCAAGGTGTTGGTAACCACCTTCAAAGCGCTCCATGGCATGGGACCTGGTTATCTGCGGGACCGCCTTCTACCACATACCTCCCTTCGACCTGTCCGCTCTCACAGGGTGGGCCTCATCAGGGTGCCGTCTGCCGGACAATGCCGGCTGGCAGCCCCCAGAGTGAGAGCCTTCTCTGTGGCAGCCCCTGCCCTCTGGAATGGCCTACCACCTGACCTTCGCACAATCGCGGACCTGTGCCTCTTCTGCCGGGCTCTAAAAACATACCTCTTTCACGAGGCCGGCCTGGCATAGCTCTAAATTTTAATCTTATTTTAGAAATGGGTTTTGATTGATAATTTTAGCACAGGTTCAACTTAATTTAATTTATTTTTAATATTTCTGTATTTATTGTTTTTTACATCTTATTCCTTTCCTGTGCACCGCCCTGAGTCCCATCGGGAGATAGGTGCGGTATATAAATTTGATAAATAAATAAAATGATCTGTTTTTAACACGCCTGTCCTGGCTACTAGTTGTAACTTCATTTGTTTCTAGATTTTCACAAACCTGTTTTGTGATTATTTTTTTCCTGTGTCTTCCCAGGTATTGATGCTAGGCTGGTTGGTCTGTATTTTCCTGTATTTTCAGCTCTTTTCCAAACCTCTGGTAGTTCCCCAGTATTTTTTAAAGATATGGTACAATGGTTCTGAGATAACATTTGCCAGTCCTTCAGAACTCTTAATGATTTATAATCATCGAGATCAGACAACTGTTCTCTTACTTATTTTTCTTGCTCATTTTAATTTTACAGTTATGTGTTTCGTAGGTTGGGGTAGTTTGTTTTTGCATGAAGATTGATGCAAAGAAAGAGTTAAGCGGCTCTGCTTTCTCTCTGTTGCCTTTTACTTCCTTGCCATCTTCTCTCTTCAGTGGACCGACTGTTTCCTTGACTTTTTTCTTGTTATTTATAATAATAATAATAATAATAATAATTTTTAATTTGTTGACCGCTCCTCTCCCCACAGGGACTCGGAGCGGTGCACAGGGAAAACTAAAACAATAAATATACAAACACATTAAAAACAAATTAAACATATACCTGTGCTAAAATACCCCATTGAAATACTAAAATTCCCAGTTAAAACAACTAAAACCCCATAGAGAGAGACTACCCTAGGCCGGCCAAGCAGAAAAGATGTGTTTTTAGTTTTAGACGGAAGGAGCGGATTTATATGTTGAAAGAACCTTTTTTTATTATTATCTTTGACTTTTGTTGCATTTCTTTGTTCATTCTCAGCCCTTGCTTTCCTGACTTCTTCTTTATTATTATTATTTATTTATACCCCACCCTTCTCCAAGCGGACCCAAGCGGAACCTTTGCAGGTTCGGGCTATCTGCTGATATTCTGCCTTAGTTATGTGCCCCTTATTCTTGGAAAATAACCTCAGGTCTCTCCCAAAACTGCAACACTGTCAGCCCACTGTTTCAGTTGTCTAGGAAATCATGAACAGCACATTTTAATTTTAAATGGAAGACTGAACGTGCCAGAGTTATGAACTTTGATGATGAATTCAAAATTTACACATATATTGGTGGCTGTCCAATAATATGAACCATTGCTGATAGAATTCTCAGCTCACAATGTTTATTTATAATCATATTAATTAGATCTTACCACACAGAGTATTGAATGAAGATATAGGCAAATGTTGCACAGATTTCTAGCAAAACTTTCTGTGTTAAAAAAACAATAACATCATTTACAATGTTTATTTGGTATTTCTTCAGTTTTCAGGCTGAACTACAGCAAGTCCGATACAAATGACACAAGCCAAGTTAAGAGCAGATTAAAGAAGTTTATCACTCGAAGACCTTCTCTGAAAACTTTGCAAGAAAAGGGAATCATTAAAGGTGGGTTGCTCTCTTAAATGATTTTACTTCTGATGGAATAATCGGTTGATGTTTCTCCTTTTTTTAAACTATTCATCTTCCTTACATCGTTTTGTTTATGCTGAATAGCAAAGAAGTATTTTAGGTTTTTTTTACAGAAATCATCTAATGATCTATTCCCAAATGCGTAAGGAGATACTGTCAAAGATAAATCAGGGTAAGATCATCAAAAACCCTGCCCCACAAATTCTCAGACCTCGTGGAAATTGAGAAAAATGCACAAAGCTATCAGTTGTGGACTTTACTGCATGTGCATTGTGTGTGTGTTCTATGGACTTCAAAGTTCCTCTAGAAATTAAAAAAAGAGGATTTTGAAGTGAGGGACGTGCTCAGGAAGCAATTCCATTAATATCAGAGGTGACCCTAGTATGCAAATTATTAGCACTCATATTAGTGATAATGATTTTGCAAGAAATTTCAGAGTTTCAGGCCCTTTAATTTCCACTTATCAGGAGTATTTTCACCCCAATGTGAACAGAGTAGGCATAGGATATGATCTTGTTTTTTCAGAGCTATATTGTCCAGCTAAATGGGTTGAACAAATCTAGTTGTGGGTTAAATTTTAATGCAGTTGGAGAAAAAAACATTAGTATGCAAGTTGGCTTGGCTTCCCAACTCAACATGATGGGTGTTGATATGTGTATATATAGTATTAGTACATGTGTGTGCAACAAAGCTTTTACATTAGCTTCCTTGAGCAGGGCAGCTGGTAGCTATTGAAGGAAAAAATCTTCAGAAATGGATTTCTTCCAGCTAGTTTATAGGAGGGTACATGTGGTTTATGTACACATATTGAGCGTGATCCAAAGCTTAATGTGCTTAATGGTACACAAAGGACATCCAATAAACAGAGTCTTTTTATCCTTTTTATGGGCTTGACAATGGTAGGAAAAATCTTTATATGTGTATAACATACTGCTTCATGGAAATACATACATGGTTTCTATGCTCCCTGAGTTTATATGAACTTTCTCTTCCATGTGATGGAATGCTCAAATTGGGGGAAAAAAAAATAAGTTTACGCCTGAAATGATGGCTCAGTAGAAAATATTTCTTATTGTTTCTTATTTATGGACATAAATAAGAGAGATTTGTGGAAATCTTTGACTATGAGAGCAAGGTTGATTTTTATCTCATTTTATAAAATCTTGTGCATAACATTTGCCCAGTCACCAGTGAGTATATGTTTAAACCACAACTGATCATGTAAATTAGGTAGTTAAAGGCTCTTTGGTGCCAGCTGTGCACAGTCACAGTATACTGGATGTTCTGGTTGTGTTCCAGCAATTTTGAACTAATGGAAGGGTTTCATCCACTGCAAATGAGGGCAGTTCCACAGAGGGAAGAAAATAGAAAGATCCAAGAAACAGTAAAGGTGGATACTCATTTCCTGACTTCCTCTAAGAGGTTATGAATGGTGGCCATTTTACACTGATGTCATCCCATTATAGTCACAGAACGTATGATATTTAAAGACGGAAACTCTTGGTGCAATTTATTTCTTATTCCTTCTGATTACAGCAGTCAAGGCCCTAGAGACAAACTTCTCTTAGTAGAATAAAAACCATTTTTCAGGCACCTTTCAAAAAAAGAATCACAAATCCAAATTAGATCTAGATATGACTACTGTTTAATTCATTGAATGTCTAGTAATACCTATTCCAAAAGCTCAGTTTTGGCGAAAAGAATGTAATAACCTCGATTTGATAGTTATCACAGGTAAGAAATGACAGAAATTCCAAATTCACCTTACTATTTTGTGTCACTAGCAGTTACTGTCAGAATATGAAACATATCCTTATTAGTGCTGGTTTGCCACAGCAAAGGATGTACGGCAATATGAATTACTACGGTGGAAATTGCTCTTGTCTACTTATTCCACGTTAAAATCCTGTAAAATGAAAAGGTGATAGGGTTTTTGGGCTTGCGAATAGAAATCTTTCTGCACCAAAAATTGCCTAAATTCTATCTTTGGGTAACTTGGAGAGAGTCAGTTTAATACAGGGATGTCCAAACTTGGGAACTTTAAGACTTGTGGACTTCAACTCCCAGAAGTCCCCAGCCAGCTATGCTGGCTGGGGAATTCTGGGAGTTGAAGTCCACAAGTCTTAAAGTTCCCAAGTTTGGACATCCCTGGTTTAATATCAGTGGTGAAAAGCACTGATCTAGAAACCAGGCTATTCTGATCTCATTGAGAAGCTAAATGGGTGAGTTCAGCACCCTGGTGGCAAAGTGGTTAAATGCAGTACTGCAGCAAACTCTGCCCACAGCCTGGAGTTTGATCCTGAAAGGCTCAAGATTGACTCAAACTTCCATCCTTCCTAGGTCGGTAAAATGAGGACCCAGATTATTGGGCACAATAGGCTGTCTCTGTAAACCACTCAGAGAGTGCTGAGTAAAAGCAGCAATAGTAATAGTATAAACCTAACTACTATTGCTATTCAGGCCAAAGATTGGGCTATGGGAAGCCATTCCCGAAATTGTTTCCAAGAAAACCGCAAACTTGTCCAGGCATTTGGCAGGAGTCAACATTAACTTGAAAGCACACAGACACACAAACAAACATTCACCGAACTGCGGAGAACTCAATTCTTATGCATTCTCTTTTATGACCTTGGAACACTCTCTAATTTTTAAATTGGGTCCACTTTGGCAAAAAAAAAAAAAAAAAGTTAAAACAAATGCATTTTTCTCTTTTGTTGCCCTTGTAGATTAAATTAGATGTCAATTATATTCCCATAGGACAGTTTTATAGGCATAACGCTAATTAAAGGGAGAAAATGATCTTAAACATTTTTTTTGAAGATGAAAAGAGATATTGTCTTATCTATTGTTTTAAGATGATGAACTCAAAAAGACATGGTTGGGACCTCTGCTTGGATTTATCAGGTGCAAAGAATTAGGACCATTTCTTAGATTGCTCCATGGCAGATTTATTCAAGTCTAAACACAAGAATCTAGTCAACTAATAGTCAGCACTAAATTGGCACTAGATAATGCCAACGCAAGGACTCTAAACTGATGGTGCACTGATAACCCCACCCTCCAGCTCTGCCTACTCTTCTCCTACAACATGTCAGGAAATTTCAGCATAGTGGAATGGGCTGCCTCCCTCAAGTCCATGAGAGTTTTCCAGTAGATCAAGGCTAGCTACACTAGTGAAACGTGCCCAAGGATTGAAATAGAAAAAGGAATATTCTTTTACCATATTATGTCCAAGGCACAAAACTGCAAGGAATCTTGTAAATTATTGCTCATAATAAATCCTCTTTAATAAGCTTGTTATACGTCAAACGACACACACATACACCCGAAACTGGTAACTATGGTAATCCCTTTAGTATTGGGGAATGTATATTGAAGTGAAGTATAAACCATTTTAATTATTTATTTAGATCTTATTAATCAATATAAAATTAATATGTGAAGTCACATGATTTTCTTGTCAAAGCTCAGTCCATGTAATCGCTTAAACAGCTTTCTGCTTCAGATAACTGGTTGCCCAGTTATCTAATAATCTAAATATGTGGCATCCAACTCTTCATAGTTATTTGTCAGATATTTTATATTCACCCTGAAAACTACATCAAGCACAATCTCACCAACTATGCATGGTGGACTTTTAGAAAGTGTCATCTTTTACTGTTTGCCTATAAATCCCAAACTGGTAGAATAGCAAGATACAAAATATTAGAAAATTGGGTTGCATTTGTTGAGGCTTGTCTCAAGTTGTGTAGTCTGATGGTTTATGTGTTGGCTTTGAAATTAGTTGAGGCTTTAATTTATTGACTTACATTTTTGTATTGCTTTGCTTTTTTTTCAGTTTAATAAATTGTAGCTGATGAATCTCCATTGGTGTTTCTTAGGGATCAGATGTGATCCTTCCTAACAAATGCAGATTCATTAGCATAACTCAATTCCATTCTCTAATGTGTCTCTGAAGAAAAAGCAGATGCAAGTATTTTCAAGCAGACTTGCTTTACAATGTTGATTTACCAGCATATAGTCTGTTTTTTATCTAAACAGGAATATGCCGTGCTTGTATGATCCATGCATTTCCATGAAGTGTCAGGCTTTGCCATAGAGGCCCAGTCTTTTCTAGCAAGGAAATATTTTTCAAGAGCAAAAGCATTCTACTTTTCTACCATAAAGTTTCATGAGGATTAGGTTGCAGCCATGCAAATGAATTAAGATTTGTTAGCAGAGCTTAATTGCAATCTCCAATATGTCTATGTGAAATGCTCATTTTATAAGGTGCTTTCATTGTCTTCAGTACACTTTATCCCTTAATCTGTTCAAATGTTATGAAAATGCAGTTGCAATGCTTTCCCTGACAGCAAACACTTTTAAATGTTAATTTTTAAAGCTTGAATTAAAACATGTTAAGTAGAAACACAGATTAAAAATAAAACAGCTGGCCAAATTTCATATACTTGAAAGAATGATTTAATTTTTTTTATAGGTGAATTAAGAGGATTGAGAAATTGTTTATTTCTACTGTTCTTCCTCCCTTCCCCCCTCCCTCTTTATCAATAATAGCAGAAATGGTTTGGGCAGAGATTTTCATACCTTTTTATTACAAGAACTAGTTTTCAAGAACAATTATATACCTATTATTTGTGGCAGAAAGATCTCCAAGCGAAAATTAAATCTAATTGTTGCTTTATCTAGTTGTTGCTTGTCTACAAAAAAAATCCAAATTGGATTAAAAATATAGATAATAACAATAAGGGCAATTTTAAAAAGTTATAACAAAGCAAATTTAAAACTAATTGTAATTTAAGATAGACGCTAAAACAGCAAAAATTTAAGACACATCTTACACTATTGTCAATCAGTCTTCACTATAACCTTATCATAATTTGCCATAAGTGCCAGGTCTCTGTAAGATTGGGATCCTAGGAATTATATGTGTGCTTCAGATAAGGCGTCATATTTCATATGATGGAAGACTATCACACTAGCTTTATATCATCTTTTTGTTTTAAATGCCTGAAAAACACATTTCATCAACGTCTCATATGCAGATTACAATTCCAGGATGCCTTAGATAGTTGTATTTGTATTTAATAGTTTGTCCAACATGTATACACGTAGCAGGTATAAATATAAACATGGATATAAATGAAAGAAATGAATACAAATAAATGGGGACAGTAGGACGGGGACATTAGGCACGCTGGTGCCCTTATGCACGCCCCCTTTACGGACCTCTTAGGAGTGGGGTGAGATCCACTGTAGACAGTTTAAGGTTGAAGCTGTGAGGGTTAGAGGATGTAACAACGGAGTCAGGTAGACCCCAGATATTGACCTGGAATGATGATATTGTATACAATAGACAAAGATGAAACCAGGTTCAGACATTCAACTGAATATATGCAGCATATGGTTGTAAGTCCTGTGTTGGAATGTAGTGAGGAGATGTACGCAGTGGTGGGATTCAGCCAGTTTGCACCAGTTTAAAAGAACCATTTGCTAACTTTTTGTGGAGTTTTCCAAACTGGCTGAATAGTCAAGGCTGCCTGCCTGCCGATTTCAGTGGCTCACACATACCACAGATGTTCCTGCTAGTTTGTAATTAACCAAATGAAAGAAAAATGAAAGAAAAATAATAATCACATGGCCATTTCCTCAGCAGAAAAATTCTAACCCTTTAAAACTGGGGGGGGGGGGATAAAGTGAAAAAGAGGGTTTTTTTTCCTTCTCTCTCCCTTCATTTAATAGCACTGGGAAGAAAGCCATGAACCATTGAACAGGCAAATACTTAGTTGCGATAACAAAACAATAGGAATGCAGTCAGCACAGAAACAGTAGAAATCTACAGACCATACAGATTGATAGAGTTGGAAGGGACCTTGTAAGTCATCCTACAAGCTGCACCATTTCTGACAAATGGCAGTCCAGTCTCTTCTTGAAAGCCTCCAGTGATGAAACTCCCACAACTTCTGAAGGCAAGCTGTTCCATTGGTTGATTGTTCTCACTGTCAGAAAATTTCTCCTTATTTCCAGGTTGAATCACTCCTTGTTCTTGACAGGATTAGGCCAGGGAAGGAGTTTTAAAATTGTTAATACAGAGGAGGAGTTCCCTGTCAGAATTCTTTTGTCTTTTTAAAAACAAATTTGATTTTATTAATTTGGAATAGGGTTGCAATGCTGTTTCTATGTTTATGTGTTTTGATCCTGCATTTTCAGCATTTTAGAGTTATCTTACAGTATTAGACTGTAAAGATTTCAAATTATCTTGTGACTGTGCTGCTTGTGTGTGATGGAGCACCCACAATTTCTGAAGGCAAGCTATTCCATTGGTTGATTGGTTTCACCCTTAGAAAATTTCTTCTTAGTCCTAGGTTGCTTCTCTGTTTAATTTTGATCCATTGTTTCTTGTCCTGCCTTTTGGTGCTTTGGAAAATAGATTGACCCCCTCATTTTTATAGGAGTCCCTCAAATTTCCTGACAGAACAATTAATCAAGAACAACTTGTTTCCAGATGTTATAAATGCTCCAATACTGGAAGTTTTAAAGAAGTGATTGGATAACCATTTGTCTGAAGTGTTGTAAGGTTTCCTGCCTAAGCAGAGAGTTGGACTAGAAGACCTCCAAAGTCTATTCTATTCTATTCTATTCTATTCTATTCTATTCTATTCTATTCTATTCTATTCTATTCTATTCTATTCTAAATATTGGAACACTGCTGTTTTATTGTGCTATTTTATTGTGAGATGGACTAAAGAGAAATTTCCTAAAGGTGAAACCAATCAAGTTAGCCATGCCCACCTAGTCACATGACCACCATCCAACCAGTCATTATGGCAGAGAACCAGTTGTTAAATTATTTGAATCCCACCACTGGGTGTATGTCCTGGAGGGAGGGGATGCATTCCAGAGAAGTAAGAGGAAATTCAACTCAGATATTATATATGGGAAAAGAGGATGAAGACAGTTGCTCCTGAATAGTCCATAGAATATATTGTAGATGCAGAAGGCAGAGTCCACAGTCTAGCAGGATTTTGTCTATACTGTAGATGTGAAACAAGAAAGAACTCAGTTCAGAAGAATGACCACATGTTGTTCTTGGTTTGGGGCCTGACAGTCCTTTCTCACCAGCAAATTGCTCTTCCTTAAAGCATTTTGGTGTATGCTCTGGTTTTGCACCCATAGATGCTTTTAATTTTTCATCCTCAGAAAGTCCTTTACCTGGGTAAATCTGCTGCCTGGCTTTTAGGTAATGAACAATTCATAGATTGAATAGAATAGAATTCTTTATTGGCCAAGTGTGATTGGACACACAAGGCATTAGTCTTTGGTGCATATGCTCTCAGTGTACATAAAAAGACAAGATACATTCATCAGGAATCATAAGGTACAACACTTAATGATAGTCATAGGGATACAAATAAGCAATCAGGAAACAATCAATATCAATATAAACCGTAAGGATACAAGCACAAAGTTACAATCATGCAGTCATAAGTGGTCTGTCTTATCTTCAAACTCTGGCTTAAAAAAAAAAGTAGGATGGTCAGATCATAGGAGCTATAATCATCGTATTTCATGCCTCAGAACTGCAGAATAACTCTCCTATCCTTTCCTCTTGTCTCTTTTTATATTCCTGTTCAAAGCTGTCATGTCCACTACTGCTCCTAATGGATGGTTTTTATGTGCATATATCTGAAACCCATAATACGAACCATGCTGCTGAACACGTTGTGAATAGACTGCTCTTCTTTAAAAAGGTGGTTGTTGTTTTTTTCCCTCCCATCCTACAGTATTGACTAACTGTCGGTGTTTGATGTATGGGTTACCAGTCTGATGTAGACTTATGGTTAGAGCTTAAGTTGTTAGTTCTGCTTTTGCAGCCAATTCAGAATAACTACAGATGCCTCAAGATATTAAAATTGACTGCTCAAATGGACTCAGTGTGGGAGTTTCATTGGTTTTAAATTGATAACAGCTGAAAGGGAATGATTAAAGCTGTATAAGGGCATAGAATGCTACTCCGTTTTTCCCTTCTCCCTTTTCACAACTTCTCGCAAACAACTCTTTCTATGGGAATTTTCCTCTCGATGGTAATAATACAAGTATTTCATTCCTTTAAATTTCCAAATGATGAATAAGGTCATTTCTTCTGAAGAAGGAGCAATTCCTGAGAACCTGGGAAAAAACTAGGGGAGGACAAAAGAAGTTTCTATTCTAAAGGGAACATTTTCAGTTAAATAGCATTCCATAAGGTGGACATTGTGTCTATTTCCCAGACATTGGAGCTAAATAAGTTGGATGGGAGACATAAACTGTCATAACAGAAGATTAGGAGTGTTATGTACATCTTTGCTTATCTTCACTACTCCCTACCCCATTATTTAAAAAAATGGGGGGAGAGGAGGAAGAAAGTATGAGTTTTAAAGAACATTTTCAGAAACAAATCGCACAAAGACCTTTTTGCTTTCTTTATTCCCTTGAGAGCAGTTATTGTTTTATTGGAAAAGATATTATGTATGTTTCTTTATCCCAGCAAGACTTAAACTTCTTAGATATGGCAAAAGAGGATTTTTTTTAAAAGAACAACATAGATACTTCCAATACACACATCCATGCATGCATGATATACATGCTTTTAATCAAAATTTCAAGAGTCTTTAATATGCCAGATTCTAGAAGCTGGATCCAGCCCCCAAAGGTAAAAGTGGCACAGATTAAGTAGTTATTACTCAACTAACCCAGTTTTGGCTTAGTGGCTAAGATGCTGAGCATGTTGATCAGAAAGTCAGCAGTTTAGTGGTTCAAATCCCTAGTGCCGTGCCACAGAGTGAGCTCCCGTTACTTGTCCCAGCTTCTGCCAACCTAGCAGTTGAAAAACATAGAAAAATGCAAGTAGAAAAATAGGGACCACTTTGGTGGGAAGGTAACAGCATTCCGTGCGCCTTCAGCATTTAGTCATACCGGCCACATGACCACAGAGAACGTCTTCGATACAGTGCTGGCTCTTCGGCTTTGAAACAGAGATGAGCACCGTCCACTAGAGTCAGGAATGACTAGCACATATGTGCAAGGGGAACCTTTACCTAAACCAAAATTGTATTTTTGTATTCCTCAAAGCTGCAACAGAAGGGCCAATAAACGCACCCACTTGGATTGCTACTGAACAATGACACCATAACAATAAAGGATTCCATCCAGGGGCACAGACTGAGAGTGAAATATGCATAACTCCAAGTCTGAGGAAATTATAATTCTGTTTAGAGATTGGAATTCGTTTTGGATTGAATTATCAGTCCTCTCTTTTGTGGAAGTGAGAAGCTAAGTGGAAACTCATTACCATTAAACTAGTCAGGGAGATTTCTTTGCCACTGGAAATATTTGAAGGGGGGAAAATACTGGAAAAATAAAACATGAAGTTCTGCAGCTTCCATTTTGTAAATCAATCTTTGCACACTCAATGAAAACTAATCAAAATGGAAAATCTCTCAAAAGGGTTTTCTTTTAAGGCTGGCCCAGCAAATGTAGAGTGGGCATTTTCATCCCAGCTCAATAATGAACTACATTTTCTGAGAATCTGACCCACAAAATGGAAAACTTTCACCAAAATGTTAATTTCATCAAGGATGGTATCAAGTATTTGATTGCAAGTGTGATGATGAAAAACTTGGGCAAACCATTGTTCTACTTCCAGCGATTTTTGAGCACATGGGGCCTGGAAAAAAAAGCTTTCTATGTTTAGTAGAAATATCTGGTGGAAACTTCAGACAAATTTTATCCACAGTTGTAAGCGCTAATAAATTTTGTGATCATTTTTTCAATTCTTTGTTGAAAACTTTTAAAGTTTTTTTTCCCTAGCAACCAGGTACTTAAATAATGAATGTTAATGTGCGCACAGCTAAATGCCTGTGCTGGGCTGTCCTCTTCATGTTGTCGTGGTAAATTAAGAAAATATGTTTGTTTATCCAGGAAAATTTCTGTTTAGGGCTGTAAAGATCTCAATAGAAGTCATAATGTGATTAAATCTTAAAATGATTGCGCTTTGAACTAATTCTTTGAACTAATTCATACAATTTCTTTGCAAAGAAAATTGCACAAAATATGAAGAAGAATGAAATGTGAGGTCTTTGAAACAAAAAGAGGGAGGTGTTTATTTTTTTACTTGAACACCCTAGAAGAGGCAGAAATCTAAGGATATCATAGTGTTTAATATAGTGCAGGTTACTATTAGTTATGCATGCTCTCCTAGGATTATTTTAGGCTTTGCTAAGAAACATTGATTATAGAGTGCTGTCAAAGGCCTCTACACTAATTTTCCAAGTGTCATGCTCTGCTGGAAAGGTATGCAGAGACTATCTCTGGGCTTAAATGATGATCTTATAGCCACATTGTTTAAACATTTTAAACTGCTTCTATTGAATGGTTTCTCTCACAGGTTTGATTCATTTTGATTCTGCTGACAAAGTTCCCATTAAGGAGCACTCTCTTCATAATTTGTCAAAAATATGTAGCAGAGATGAAGGAAGATGAAGCTAATTTGTAATCTCAGAGCACTAACCTAGTTATCCTGACATACTTCATGATGTACACTCTCAGCCAGCCAGAGGTTTTAAAGTTATGAAGCACAATAATAATAATAATAAAAATCATTTTGTAAACTGTACAATTTACAAGCATTGTCAAGGGTCAGGGCGACTTATTCTTAGCAAAATAATGGATCTCCTTAAAATAATAATTAAACAGATGCCAAGGGGAAAATGTCAACTTTATGCAAAAGGTTGGAGTTAATGCAATAACAACTTTTTTTTTGCTATTGGCTGACTGTATTGTAATGATGATGTAATAGAGAGGCATAACATAATACTGTTATTAAATTATTTACCTGAAAGGACTTTAGTACCATTAACAATTACCGTATTTTTCGGAGTATGACACACCTTTTTTCCTCTAAAAAGAGGCTGAAAATCTGGGTGCGTCTTATACATCGAATACAGCATTTTCTTTTGCCTCCTGAAACCCCACCCCTTCACCAAAATGGCCACCCTTATGGAGGCTTCTAGAGAGCTCCTGGGGGCTGGGGAGGGCAGAAATGAGCGAAAAACAGGGTGTTTTGCCCCCCCCAGCCCCCAGCAGCACTCTATAAGCCTCCATAAGGCTATGCATGCTATTTTCTGACCAAAAAATGGCCCGTTTTCACAAAGAAACGGGCCATTTTTCCTCGTTTTGCCCCCCCCCCCTCCAGGAGCACTCTGCAAGCCTCCCCAAGGCTGTTCATGCCTTTTATTTGAAAAAAAACCGGGCCCATTTTCGTAAAAAAATGGCCGTTTGGGGAAGGCTTGCAAAGTGTAAAAAGGGCTTTTTTTCCCTTTTGAAGAGCTGTTTAGTTAGAGTGATTGATGAGTATTACGTTGGTCAAGTACTGTGCCTGCAGAAACAAAGATTTGTTCCAAAGATGGTCAGCGATTTCCTTCTCCAGCACATGGGTAAATACACCTGGAAACATCTACCTACATACCTACCTACCTACTCTCTCTCTCTCCCTACCTTCCTACTGTATTTCTCTTTCTCTCTTTCTCTATTTTTCTCTCTCTATCCCTCTACCTATCTACCTATCTACACTCTCTCTCTCCCTACCTACCTACTGTATTTCTCTCTCTCTCCCCTCTATCTACCTATCTAGCTACTCTCTCTCCCCCCCTACCTATCTACTGTATTTTTCTCTCTCTCTCTATTTCTCTCTCTATCCCTCTACCTACTTATCTATCTACACACACTCTCTCTCCCTACCTCCCTATCTACCTACTGTATTTCTCTTTCTCTCTCTCCCTCTACCTACCTACCTACCTACCTACCTACCTACACTCTCTCTCTCCCTACTTACCTACCTACTGTATTTCTTTCTCTTTCTCTCCCTCTCTATACCTCTATCTACCTACCTACCTTTTTAAAAAAATTGCCTCTTCAAAACCTGGGTGCGTCTTATACTCCGGTGCACCTTATACTCCGAAAAATACGGTACTGTATGATAAGAATGCTACCTTATATCTTAGAACTTTCTGGACCTTTTCTTTCTATTCATGGCTTATAGTCCATCCAGTCATCTACTGCTACTGTGTACAGCATATGTACACAGTATGTCTTGATATGAAATATAAATGCAATACAAAGTGTTATTTTTTAAAACAATGGGTCATTTTATTTATTTATATCTCACCTGCATTATTTTTATAAATAACTCAAGGAGGTGAGCATACCTATTAGTCTTCCTATTTTCCACACAATAACCACTCTGTGAGCTGGGAGAGAGTGACTAGCCCACTTGGTTTTCATGCCTTAGGTGAGACTAGAACTCACCGTCTGCTGGTTTCTAACCTGGTGCCTAAGCCGCTAAACTAAACTGGATTGTCCTATCTGAAGAGAGACTACTGACATGCCTTCCACCCCTACCTTCATACTGTAGATTATATTGTTTAATGTCACTGAGCACTCTGTGAAAACTATTCAGAACAGCTTCAGACCTCCAGCAAATTTCTCTGTTCTTAATTAAACAAGCCTGTTATTTTTCAGGCTTCTGAACAAGCTCAGAAAAAGGATGTTATTCTTTTAAGCAGTCAAATTATTGAGACTTTTGAAACAGTCACATCTTGTTATCAGCCTTGTGTTAAAGTCTGAAAAAGACAGGTTGCTGTAATGAATATATGAGGTTAGTTGTGCTTATTCTTCAAGTTTATTCTTGTTTGAAGTCCAAACCCTGTCCTATTAAACATTTAAGTCCACATGGGCCAGTTGGTTTTAATTTTAAAATACATGTACTGTCCTTCAAAACCTAGTTTTCAAGCACTTAAAAAAACACCATTTGAATTTTGAATTTGAAATACAGCTGCAAATGTCAAGTCTAAACAATCTTCTAGACTGATGATACAATCAAATAGGGTCTTTCACTTATGGGACAGTTAACATTTTTCTAAACTCAGATTCCCCATCAAACGGGCTGTTTCCACACAAGGATGATATTCTCTGGATTGTATTACAATACTCTGAGTTACTTTGAAGTCAGTGCAACTTTCCAGGCCATCTTTTCTGAACAAACCATTGGCCCTCTAAGATCACAAGAAAACTTTAGGCAGCAAGTAATGATCTCAGGATATGCAGCTGTGACCCTCAGCTATTCTTAAAACATTTTTGGGGAAGACGGATCCAGGCTAAGCCTTTCCTATTGATTTTCTATAGGAATAACATTCAACTACCCAGTCTATTTTACTCCTACATGTTGAATGAGAGTGGAGGAAGTAGTATTTTCACCTTGCATAACAACCTGACATGCAGATGATTATAGTTGGGGCTTGCACAGAAAAGAGTATCTCTGCTTATCTGTTCTATAATACAGCTGACAGAACTAGCTGTGGATATCCTTAACTCAGTGTGCCAAATAAAATAAATCAGAAGTCATAGCTCATGGCCTCAGCCCCAAGGAAAGAAATGGGTTGCAAATTGGTCATACATCAGATTTATCTCACTGTTTTTCAGGGATATAGTCACACAATTTGAGTAGGGATCATTGTTATTGATGCCGTATATCTAGTAAAAACTAAACACACACAATATTCATAAACATAAGGCAAAACCTGGAATGGAATCCTCTGAGTTTCTTTGATATTATATTTGACAAGAGAACTTTGCTTACAAAACTAGGTAAGTGGATGACAAAACCTTTATAATGTACTATTCGCTTTGTATGACATTTCAGGGGGCTTTTCTAAAGTGTGGTTTCGTCTAATCAACCACTCTCTTGTTTTGTGTTTTCTAGATCAGATTTTTGGTGCTTACCTACACAATGTGTGTCAACATGATGGCTCTACTGTCCCTCGCTTTGTTAAAATGTGCATAAAAGCTGTTGAGGAACGAGGTGCGTATTTTGTGATCTACATACATTCCTAAGTGTGACTGGTATGTTTATAAGTGAGATTTTAAATGATGTCTTTCATTTCCTTACTGATGGACAGCTGGGTGTTAAAACTACAATGGTATCACCTCTTCCAACTTTTCTTAAACTTCCCAATATTCTTTCAAATCAATATGTGCCATCCCTTCCTTTTTTTCTTCTGGAGAATCACTGATATTGCTCAAAATAAATAGCAACAGTGGGTCCCTTGCCCTTACAATTATTTATTGCAATTTTGTACTTGATTACCATCACTGTTTAAAACTATAATGCTTACCTGCTGTAAAGATATCTCTTTGTAATGGTTACATTCCATTTTCTGCTTTCGAGTAATTTTCAACTAAAATAAAGTTAACAATCAAGTAAAAGATATTTCTAATGCACACAACCAACTTTCATGAAGTTCGTGATAAAGGAAATCTACTTTTACACAGCAGTTGCATTGTATTGCATTGTGCCAAAAAGGTATCCAGCAACACCCTTCCTTCTAAGCCTCCAATACCCCTTTGCAATCTATTCTGGAGGGATCGTAAATCCTTCAAAGAAGCAAAGGGGAGTTAAGGGAAGTGCTAGCATGAGAGGACAGAGGATAAGGGGAAAGCCTAAAACATTCATTGAAATATGCTCATGTAATATTATATGTATGTAGGGTTAATGGTGTATAATTCCTGGAAATTCCATTTTACTCATATAAATGAATTAGGATAATTATATTCCCAGGATATCAAGTAGCTATGAAATACGGAAATATTAGAGCCAGAAGTATGTAGTGGAGATTTTGGAATGTGGGAGTCTCTTTTAGGATTGCTATCTTTTGAACTGGCCGCTGCAGCTGTCTTTTTATAAGCTTTTTGATCTACACCAATTAGGGATAACATTTAGATGCATTTCATTAGCAGCTTCACCTACTGATTCTACAGGCCAATCCCTTGGAAAAGTAATAAGACCCCAGTTTGTTTCATTTTTACAGTTTTAGGTTTAGTCAATCAACCAAACCTGTAAGAAGAAGAAAAATATAAATGATCTAAAATGTAGATGAATATTGTGGATTAAAAGGCATTACACGTTTGATAGCATGTGTTGTACAATTTTTTAAAAAGCCACTCCTGCTGAATTTGGAACTTTTACCATTGTGATGTTAAGTTTCCCCTGGCTTCTCCTTGTTCATTGCATGAGAATTAAACAGGCTTTAGTGAAAGAATGCAGTGATTCACTGCCTACCTCCATAAAAGTGCTCATGGGCTGCTGGGATAGTTCCTTAGTCCTAGATACCTCCCATAAGGTGGCATTAAACAACTCAAATCCCAAGTACTACAAAATAACTGATTTGTGGATCAGATTAATTCATTGAAAAATGCAATCCTGTTTGAAAAATGTTCAATAGTAAATGCCTTTGCTAATACAATGTTCTTATTTATTCTATTGATTGGCTGATTGAATTTCTACACTGCCCATCTTACTGCATAATAAGTGATTTTGAGTGGCTTACAAGTAAAATGAAATTTGAAATATTAAAATACGTATTAAAGTGAATAGAGATGTTAAAGAGAAGAGAGATATTTTAAGATAATAAAGATATTAAAAGAAAGACTGTCCTCATCCTTGCAACATGCCTTCTACCCAAGAAGAAAACTAACCCATGTGGCACAGTTCTATCAACTTATAATTGAGACTTTCTTTTTTCCCTGTGAATTTAAGATATTTCTCACCTTTAGCAAAGCCCATGCTAAAAATACAGGCAAAAGAATACTATTAATATTACAATATGCTTTTTAACAGACATTGCAAATACCAGGAAAGATTTTTTTTTCTATTCTTGGAAAGATTCATCAGGCTTTTTACCTTGGTCTTTCCAATTTTACCTTGGCCTTTGCAATGCTATTGGAAACTTTAATTTTGAAATGTTCTCCAACTCTGCTGATTTGAAACTTTTCAGGCAATAAGAATTATAGTGCAGTTTTAACATCGTTGGGTTTTTTGCTGATATCTATAGATAGACAGAAACTTTATTTCGGTCATTGATCAATAAAAGCATAATCAATAAAATGTATCACAGAAAACTATTTCCTAACAAGAAGAACTGGTAGCAGCCATTTAAGGGTGACATTTACGCATAATTTAGCAAAATGTTGCTACTTTTAGAGAAATACCTATATCTTTGTTATTTATAGATACTGCAAAATATTATCAGAGTGCCCCAAAATTACTCTGCATGCCTTCTAACAGACTAATACACTAATACATCTAATACACTTCCTTGGAAAATACATATTTGCATATATACATGCAGTATATACATGCATGCATGCATACATACATATTTGCAAGGAAGCATATTAGATGTCTGTAGTCTGTGAGAAGAAATGCAGAATAATTTTAATTCTGTAGAATAGTTTTTATAAGTGCTGTAGTGCATGATTTTGCTTTGATTTGTATGCTTCCTTCCTTTCACTTACTATAACTTAAAGCTAGCATATGGCATTAGCTAAGTAGAGATATAAATAATAACTAATCTCAGTGGCATGTGATACAATTTGCATTTTATCACTATTTATGACTTTGTCCTTGGTATACATTTTTTTTTCTTTTCCTGGACTAGGATTATAATTCCTGTGCCTTTAACTTCTGTTTACTCAGTGTGTTGTTTTCACTAAATTCTGGCACAAACTATTGCAGGACAGCAGTAATTTATGTGAAGCTAAATCCAATGTTTATGAAAGCTTCTGATGACATTTTAGACAGGGGTTGGTATTAGGAAGCCATATGTGGAGGTGCCAAGTCTCCCAGCATGGCTGGGACTCAGCAGATTTAAAGCCCTCCTCCTAATGGCCAGATATGCCTCCAGCCAAGTTATTCAACTACAGAGTCATGGGAAATACTTATGTACCAATTATGGGAAAGGCATAGTTAATGAAAACTGTATGTTTACTTACATAGTCTTAGTAAGATGGCCTAAACATTCATTGCAGCTGGCATCTTGGCTGAAATAGAGCCCTCTCTCTCTCTCTCTCTCTCTCTCTCTCTCTCTCTCTCTCTCTGTCTCTCCCATCTTCATACTCTAACCGTACAGTTTGTTTCCGTTAAGTTGAAAGTTTCTTTTCTTTTTCTGAAGAACCTACATTGCAGAACTAGATTGTACTACTCTGAAGTATTGCTCCCCGTGAAAATAAGTACTGGCAGGGAAAAGCCTCAGGTATAAAATTCCATATCTTAAAATCAGGTTAAATTCACCTGAATTCATTTGTGAGTTTCACATTGCACATTTACTGGCAATTTGCAAAAATCTTGTCTCATTTGATTAACACTGCCTGTTAGATGTAGCCATTGGCTACACAAAATCATTTTAAATTAAAAACTAACAATAATATATTATTTTCATGTGCCATACAGGAGAAGATACACTTTAAAATAAATGGGAATTTTGAAAATAATAATATTGAATAAAAGGAAGGAAACTCAGAATGTATCAGCTGGTAATTTCAAACTAAATTGGTCAAAAATAATTTGTTGATGCTAAAGGCTTCATTGAAAATGTTATATAGCCACTAACATTGGATTGCATTATTATTTTAATAATTTGGCTTACTACTATTAATGTTGCCAGTCCTGTGTCTTAAATCCTTATATAAGATTTATTCGTCATCATTATTTTGATTATGAATAGGTGAAAAAAGTTATTTTAATCTATTTCCTCCTCTCACACTTTTTAGACCTTAATGTTCTGCTTTGTTCCTTTGTTAGCTGTCAATTTACCATTAATATCAGAGTTGGGTTTCTACTGGTTCGAACTGGTTCAAACTGGCTGGCTGGCCATGTCTTTGAACCGGTTCCCCAGTTGCCCATGCCATTGCCAGCATGTTTTTTACTCCTTTTGTAATGGTGCTGTTCATGCGCATAACATTTTTTTGGCAACTGTGCACACGTGCATGAGCAAAGTGAGCACGCATGCACAAAATGGCATGCACAGCGAACTGGCAGTAATGTCGGCAGAAACCCAGCCCTGATTAATATGTTAATGTTAACCTATTGCTGAGCCATGGTGGCATAGTGGCTAAAATGAAGTATTGCAGGCTAATTCTGCTGACTGGCAGCAGTTCAATTCTCACTCATTCAAGGTTGACTCAGCCTTCCATCCTTCCAAGGTGGGTAAAATGAGGACCCAGATTGTTGGGGGCAATAGGCTGACTCTGTAAACTGCTTAGAGAGGGCTTTAAAGCTCTAAGAAGCGGTATATAAGTGCTATTGCTATAATATGTCATTATTAAAGCCCACCTTTATTATTGGTTAGACTAGAAATCCTGTGTAAGGAAAAGATAAATTATTTCATGAAACATTTTTGTTCTAGGATTATTTCCACATCTATTTTCTAGCTAATTATGCAAGACTATTGAATTTTGCTTTCTGGCTCACCAACAATTAAAATAATGTATTTAAAAATATCTATTTAAAATGCATATGTTTGTAAACGAATAGACAAAGATATTAGAGAAACTGGAAATATATGTGTGAGGTGCAGACTCAGCCATAAACTATGTTCTCAGCTCCACACTATAGTCCCCCCTCATTACCCACATGGAAATAATATGATTCTTTAGAGATAGGTGCTCTGAATGAGAGAGGCTGTTGGATCACACTAGTTTGCCATTATTATTTAAAACAAACCTAACAATAATTTGGTTCATCTTTCAGATCTGTTTTGATTTTTAATTAGGGTGTGATTGTGATCCATACAAAGCCAATAACAAATGCAATAAAGTTAGTAAGCAAGAAGGAGGAGTTTGTGCATTAATGTGAATGCTGAGTCCAAAGGCCACCATTGGAAACAGCAATACCAACATCTAATTCTCTCATCTTTCTCTTTCTATTGTGGAATAATGGAAATAATTCAGCGCCATCCTGCTTTTGAGATGAAAAAGAGGCCAAGGATGCCATATGGTACCCTTTAAACTTAATGAGAAAAGACATGTGTCCATATGGAGAACAAAGGGACAAGTGACAAAATGTATGCTATGACATCACAACACAAATGCTGTTATTTACATACTCATGTCCAAAGTTGGGATTATAAGTATGATAGTGCAGTCTATCTCTCCCTCCCTCCCTTTCTCCCCCTTTTTCTCTGTGTCTCTGTCTTTCTCTCTCTGTCTCTCTGTCTCTCATCTCTATCTATCTCTATCATCATGTTACTATTTTTTCAACAGTTACTTCCTGAGAAGTTGCTAAACTCACTTGTCCACATCTACAACATAGAAAATATTCTTTTGATTCAAGCCAGAGGGACATATCATCCTGCAGTCACAGTCATAGATTTCTAGAAACCCAGAAGCAAGGATGTGCGGTTACTACCAGATATGGTCAGGGAGAAAACCTAAAGGCTAGAAACGTGTTCCTATTATATCTCATACTTTAATATCAAAGTATTACCTTCAGGGAAAATGGTTATGCTGAAAGTTGCTAATAACATGTGACTCGGGTTCTGTAATTTGTCACTTAAATGCTTTTGGATTTCTTTCCGAATATTCTTAATGGGCTCCATTCTTTTCTTTTTAATTGATCTGGTTTGAAATGTTGTAAAGAATCGTGCCCATATAATTTCAATCATGAGAACCAGTGACCCTCCAAGACAACTTGTATATTCAAATTCTTAATGTCAGTGTTTGCAACAACACTGCTGATTTTTTTTCTCTGTGTTGCAAGAATTATATACAAAAATCACATAGTTGACTCTCAGCCAAAAAGTCCTCCTGAGATCCCTAGCCCTGAATAAAGATTTAAGAAAGACCTTTAGTCCACTTCGGAGAAGGTCCCTAGCTTTAAAAACTTTTATCTCTTAACTTTACTTGTTAGCAGCTGTTCTATTTTTTTGCTGTCATTTGTTTGACAGCATCCAGTTATAGGTTCCGATGTCTGTTTAAAGAAACAGGGAGGTTGTTGGCTTTAAAATCCCCTTACTGCTTGTGTGTTCAATATTTTCCCAGGCTTTTCTGCATAGTTTGCCAAGCAAAGGGACTGACCTTTTGTAGCAAACACTTTTTCATTTCAAAATGCTCACTTTGATTTTTGTCCCATTTTATGCTCATTCCAAACTGTTTACAGCCCACTAAAAATGACTGTGAATTATATGTTTGTGTAATAGATTCCTTTTGTGGTTGAAGAGGAATGTTTACTTTGTGCAATTAGTTATCTTTGGGTAGATTACAGTGACCTGGAAAAAAAGGGGGCCTAAAATGATTATAGTACCTTAAGTATTTCCTTTTGTTATCTCCTGTGGCAGTAATCTAAAAAAAAAAATTTTTTTTCCTCCCTGAGCCTCTGTTTGTGAACTCATCATTTCATATGGAGCAAATGATCTTACACCAGTCTTTTTTTCAAATAGTTTGTTTTGCGTTTTAATGTGGGAAAGGATGTTAAATTTTAGATTCCCTTTCAGATACCCAATGTAATCTCTGATATCTTTTAGACAGAAAAGGGACCCTCCCCCACCCTCCAAGATATATGTACTTTGACAGGCATATGGGATTTTCCAGTATGCATACTAGCTCTTGAAAATACGTTTTACACTTCTTTAAAGTCAGTATAAGTATGGTGGGATGAAGTGTATGATTAAGATGTACACTTAATTGAGAAACTGGGGTTTCGGTAACCACTTAATCATGGGTGCTTTGGGGGTGACTTGGTCCTGTCAGTTTCTCTCAGCCCAACCTACCTCAGAGATTTTTGTTACTGTAGTAAAATTGTAGTTATAAAGTTATAAATGCTGTAAATAGGTAAGATTAAACCCATGTTATTAACAACAGCAATAATGGCATGCACAAAAAATGCATATTAACTTTCCCAAAATTGCTTCAATTCACTTTGTAATCCGTACAGAGCAAAACTATATTCTATGAAAGACTGATTTAGTTGAACCTATATTTCATTCTCAAACATTGCATGATTATCATATGAAAGAATAGACCTTAACTCATGTGATTAACAGAGTGTTTCAATAAAATTTGCTGATATCAAGGATCATCTTCAAGAAATCATCATTCCTTTTTGGTTGCATTTCAATTTTTTCTCTTCTCTTTTTTCAGTCAAATTTAAAGTCTACGATGGTTAGAGTTATGTTTCTTTTTTAATTATAAAATGTAGAAATGTACAAAGTGTAAATATAGTGTTTCATAAGAAATCATCTAATCAGAAATACTGAACAAACATTCTAATAAAATATTCCAAATTTAAAAGGAAATATCCATCAAAAATTTGTAAAATACATAAAACAAGCAAACAGGTAAACTATAAGAACAATATTCACATGTCCTCTCAAGGGCAGTTCTTCCAAAGCTAGATTATTTATGGCAGAAGTGACTATATAAATCAGGCATTCTACTATAAATCTCACCTGATTTTTTTTCATGGAGTTTCCTATATAATGCCCTGCAATGGATGATGAGTTTCATAGGCTAATCAAGGGCTGTAGTCAATATGGAGCTATGACCCCTATTATTTTATAACTGATTGTTTTAATGTTTTTTAATGTTTTATGTTGTAAACTGCCCAGAGCCATTGGATATGAGATGGGAGGCAAATAATTTTTATAATAAACCAAACAAAACAAATTGTTCCCAATTTCATAGTTGTAGAAAGAAAGGGGAAAAAAGGAAAGACGCTTGTCCTCTGGCATAATTTCAATATTTGAAATGATGTGACTTCGATCCAAACTGTATAAATGAAGAGAATACAAAGAATAAAAGGCTCAAAAAAAGAACATTTTTTCTCTCTAGCACAATGAAAATAAATAAATAAGTCAGTCGTTAAATGATATTATTCAGTCTCTTTTGTAAATTTAGTGCTGTGCTGGCACAAGAAATGCTTTCTTGCTCTGAATCATGAACGGCTTTTCAGACTTTCTGTTCTGTCTATCCCCAACTGTCCAGGTCAGATTTTAAGGGCCGGTGGGTGGGTGACTGCTGGTGGGAGAGAGGTCACTTCCATGCCATTGTTTGGAAGGTGATCTAAATGTAGTCCTATGTGTCTGGACGTATGTGTTTCACTACCCTCTCTTCTTCTTCTTCTCTGCATTGTTCTATTTACATTGCTAACATGATTTCCGGACCTATCATTACTGAAATTCTGTAAACTGTTCTGTATGTCCTTTTGGCTGAAGAGCAGAGTAGAAAATGCATTAAATAGCTGCCATGTCACTAAGAGTTATTGAGCCTTGATGCACAACATAAGAGCCACTCCAAGCTTATTTCAGAACCTCATCATCTCCTTTGAGAAAATTTGTTTGTTATAAACATCTACCCAGAAATCCGTAATATCTACAGATTTGTTTTATTTTTCTAAGTTTATTTACAAATTGCTTATCCCTGATGGTTGCCTTTTAGCAAACAGTTCCTAACATCTCTCCCTCCCAAAACACATGCGTCCCGCTTTATATAAGTTTCCAGTTACCTTTGAGAGCCGTACCCTGAAAGTGTAGGGATCATATTGCTCTGCTAGTTGATCTGAGCTCTTAGTTCTGCTAATTTTGTAGCATACATTCTTTCCCAGTTTGGGAAAATCTATTATACTTGGAACCAAGCATGCACTAAAAGCTAATACTTCCATGAAAAATGTGCAATTTGTACTGTTTAACATTTGACAAGATCCTTGAAGAGTTTTTTTATGGTTTGTCTCCTTCCAAGATTTCAGCCCCTTGTTTTTATATGCACGTAAAGGGGGGGGGGGAAAGCAAAACAAAATGATAGCAAATGCAAGCTATTTTTAGGAATGGGGGGGGACCATTCAGTTTTTCAATAGATAAAATAATTTTGTATAACAGAACTTAAAAAAATTGAGTTCAGGTCAATAAAATACATACCTTATCAACCATTGATTTTATGACTTTGTGGAATATAAACAAATATTAGCCAAACCACATTCCAAGCAATTTTACCTTGGAGGTTTATGATATAAAAATATGTTTTTAAGTTATGAGCAGAAATTAGCAGCAAATGAATGCACACGTCTTGGGAATAATTGCTCTACAAATTCTGCCCTCTGACTCATTTTATCCAGCTACAGCCACCTTCTTCAGAGCAAAAGCTAGTTCACAATTTTGTACAAAGTCCAAGTTACAATTGGCTCGGAAGGGTATTTTCTCTCTGGGGCCTCAGTGTCTGTAAAAAAAGCCACACTCTGGATCTTTTTGTTTTTTAAGGAAAAAAAGGGGGGAAAGGCATTAAGAGACATTAAGAGTACATTTTAGAAAATCTACAATGTGACAAATTAGAAGGGAAGCAGAAAAGGAAGAAGGAAAACAATGTATTGTAGAGGTATGATCTGGAAAGTATGAAGAACAGAACCTAAGCTGCATTTTTCCTATAAAGTAAAAAAAAAACACACAACCAGAATTACAAATAATGGTACAGTACCCCTTTAAGCCAGTTGCCATCTTCCTTAAAGTCACCTGATACCTGCCTCGTTGACTAATTCATTCCAGAGAAATGTATCCCATGCTAATAAAAGAAAGCATTTGAATGGTAAGAGTTGCCAGAACAAATAAGTGGTTACTGACTGTTTACCACAGAAACATTTGCTGTGACAGGACTAAATTCATACCTGGGAGCACTCCAGTGGTTTTCCTGGCACACCAGCCTGAGAGGCATTTATGCTTGCCTTCTTTTTTTGCTATAAAGATCGGTCTTTTGGTAAACTTTTGGTTTTGAGTAAAGGCAATATGCAGAAATAAATCCCAATAATCAGTGCATTCACCATACAAGATAGAACCTTCTCCACTTTATTAATTTATTTAATTTGGAAAAAAGGCACTTTTTCTCAAACCCTAAGCTGAATTTCACAGCTTGTTCTAGCACTCATGGAAATGGAGAAACTCAAGCAGTAGGCAATACCCTAATCAAAGAACTACCAACTGAGACCAATAAGCTAACAATAAAGAACAGCCTAATCAAGGTCCAACAAGGACACTGTTGACAGGGCAAGCCATTAGTATATAAAAACAGAGCAAACCCACTCCTTTCTAGCACTGATGATGTTACCTAGTGGTTGAATGAAAGTCTTCAAGAAAACATCAGGCTCACAGAGCATCAAGGATCCCACTCAACAACATGCTACAAATCCTTGACAAACTAGGAATAAAATATTTCCTGATTAATTAATGGCTTAACTTTTGCTAACACTTGTATTATATCTCTTTTTCAAGGAGCTCAAAGAAACATATATTCCTTTTCCTTCCTCTCTCCAGGTTTTCCAACCCCCCCCCCCTTTTTTTAAATCCATACATCAACCATATACAAAGTCAGAACAAGAAATACTGACTGATCAGGAGAGCCGAAAAAAATCCATGGCTGAATTGAAGGCTGAATCTCCTAAATTCTAGATAGCAGCTCCTTACTGACTGGTGAATTGCCAACTAATAGTTGATGGAAAAAAGAGGTTTATCTTTTCTGTCACTGACAAATAACAACTTACTGTATCTTTATAGATATTTTAAAATATTCCACAGTAAAAGAATAATACTTTAAAACATTATCTGAACCTGAAAACCTACTCAATCCATGATCTCTGATTATTCATAGTGATTCACCATAGTGATTCAATTACTGCAATGGGCTAAAACAGATGATATTTACACCGTGTATCAGTTTTTAGTTTACAGATTTTATTTACAAAAATTGCTCAGGAATCCTACCTGTCGAACAACCACTATATGCAGAATGTTATAAACTTAATCTGCCCCCCAGACCCCAATTATCCAATTTTTTTCCTGAAACTTAACTGGAATAAATGAAATTTGGCATAGATCTCTTAATCCAGATTACTTCCCCAGCAGGCACTTTTGGTGTTCCCTGGGACTGGACCTCTAAAAACCATGTGGGATTCTAAGAACTAGTTGTGTTGTTTTGTTTTGGCAATAGGTGTCACATGTAGATCCCAACAGGACTGAATTGTGATATAAAAATAGATTGTAAGTGAATTGCACCATGAATTCCTCTCCTCTTCTTAGAGGGAAACATCTGTGGGTACCCAAGACAGCCTCCCTCCCATAGCTTAGGGCAGGGGTTAGGGCAGGGGTCTCCAACCTTTGCAACTTTAAGTCTGAAGGACTTCAGCTCCCAGAATTCTCCAGCCTGAAGTCTGAAGCTTTGCTGGCTGGAGAATTCTGGGAGCTGAAGTCCTTCAGACTTAAAGTTGCAAAGGTTGGAGACCCCTGTTTTAGGGGGATTTGCAGCTACCTTATGGAATAATAACTAATCTCCTTATCTGTCACAAGACTCAACTCCCTGCTCTATGGCTGCTTGTGTTAGAAAGAAAAATAGATATGTTCAACTACTTCAAGTTGATATTAATGGTCATTCATGACTAACCACTTCAATAGGATTTAATTAAGCTTATTTAGGCTTCAGTCTTTCTTATGCTTAGGAGTCTTATTTAATTCAGTGGGGTTTAGTTTTTAATGAAATAATAAAAATTCACATATCAATAGTAACATGTCATCACTGCAGTAACTATATGTAAAGGCAAATGTTCCCCTCGCACATATGTGCTAGTCATTCCAGACTCTAGGGGGCGGTGCTCATCTCCATTTCAAAGCCAAAGAGCCAGCACTGTCCAAAGACGTCTCCGTGGTCATGTGGCCGGCATGACTAAATGCCGAAGGCACACAAAACACTGTTATCTTCTCACCAAAGATGGTTCCTATTTTTCTATTTGCATTTTTTACATGTTTTAGGACTGCTAGGTTGGCAGAAGCTGTGACAAGTAATGGGAGCTCACTCCGTTACGCGACACTAGGGATTTGAACCACCGAACTGCCGACCTTTCTGATCGACAAGCTCAGCATCTTAGCCACTGAGCCACTGCATCCCTGCAGTAACTATACCTCCACATATCAGCTGTGAAATTGTGACCATCCATAGACATCCAGCTGATACTGTCCTTCACCAATCCGCATGTAGACCTAATCTTGAGCTCTGCTCTGATATTTCAAAATGCTAAAACTTAAATATTTGATTTCACTCTCAACAATATGCAGGCTTGCAGTAACACTAGCAGAGAAATTACTGCCTGCCTATGAACCTTTGTACTCTCACATACAAGTGATATACAATATTGTTCAAAAAATGTCTTTAAATGTTAGAAGACTTCTATCAGAAAGTTCTTCTTCCTGTTCTTTAAAAGAAACATTTCTTTCTGATTGTTTCCTGAGTGAAATAGATGCATAACTAAACAGATGTGAAAAATGTCAAAAATATTGAATATATGTACATATTCTCTTTAAATATATAATTGTGGCTATTATTAGTTCCCCTTTAGAGATATTACTAGCAATGAGCTTGCTCCTCTCTCTGTTGGGATCTTTCAAGAAGCTGAGCATTGTTTGCATAGTATGGTAAGAAGCATATGGCATAACATTTTAATTAATCTGATAAGCAAGGAAGCAGTTTAAAAAAAACATTAAAAAAACCAGCCACTAAACTTACTGGTGATATTGGAAAGTAAGGATCTAAGTTTCTGCTTCAGAGTTACCACACAACTTTTATATATTTAAGATAATAAGAAATTCGTAACCATATGCCTTAGTAAATGTTAGTTTTTTCCTAGCAGTCCTGATCTCATTGACTTCAGTGAAAAATGCCCTTGTTTTAAACTAATTTGTAATAGTAACAAATGTATTTCCTATAGGTGCTGCCGAGATAAGCTGCTAGAACAAAATTTTCCCCACCATAAATTATTTCAAGGTTCTCTCATGTTAGTTATTGAATTTCTTATGCTTTGGAACATGATGTGAAAGCTGACATGTGCTTCCACATTTTTGTTACATATGTCTATATTTCATAATTGGTATGATCTATTTTTCACTTGAGCACCAAATTGTCAAATCTCTGATACACCAGTGGGTAACTTCACAGTTATCTGTATCTAGAAATATATTTGCAATATTGTCTCCCTATCTATTATTCTTTCTTTACACCCTTTTGTCCTAACACAATTCAGATCACTCCAAAAATGCATTGTACAGATGCCCTTGTCATTTTGAAATGCATGTATTGTTTAAATCCTTTGCCTTGGTCTTCAGAGAGCCTAGGAAAGTAAGGAACAGAAGTTAAAATATATAAAAACATTTTGGCAACAGAAAATCAACTATAAAACACTAAAGAATGAGGTCAAAAATAATAATAGTCCAAGTATTTCAAACCAGTATTTTTAAAAAGGACAGTGATAATTTTTGGCCACTGACCATTTTTTTCCCCAAATAGAGGATTATTTAGACCAGAATGCTGGAAATTGAAGTCTACACCTCTTAAAGTTGCTGAAATTCAGAAACTCTAGTTTAGGACTATCCAATGAAAAAGAAGAAACGTTAAAGACATTCAAAAGGGAGCTGTTTCTGGTTCTTTAGGGTATTCAGAATATGTAATAATTGCATGTATAGAATACAATAACAGAGTTGGAAGGGACCTTGGAGGTCTTCTAGTCCAACCCCTGCTTAGGCAGAAAACCCTGTACCATTTCAGACAAATAGTTGTCCAATCTCTTCTTTAAAACTTCCAGTGTTGTAGCATTCACAATTCAATTCACAACTTCTGGAGGCAACTTGTTCCATTGATTAATTGTTCTGTCAGGAAATTTCTCCTTAGTTCTCAGTTGCTTTTCTCCTTCATCCTGTATCAATTGTCCTGTGTCATTCTGTATCAATTGTATTCATCCTGTATCAATTGTCCAATATTTGCTACCTCAAATTGGACAGCCATCATATAAAAGGCATCTCAGTTCAGAGAAGGAGAAAGGGCATGGGACACATTTCAGAAGGACCCTTCCTAGTTTTTGGGGGGAATAAAAGGAAAGGAGGAAAGAAATGCTTCCAGTTTTGTGAGATTTTATTAATGTAACCTTAATAAGAAGAAAAAGAACTATTGTTCCTGATTGTATTTCTTGTTAACATTGTGTTAGCCACTCTTGGGCCAAAACTGCATTTGTTTTTCTGGAAAAAAAACCTTGTTTTTTTGCAGGTGAATCCTCAGTTGTTCTTTGCTTCAATTTTTCAATGCACCCACAGTAAAATGAAGGAATCTTCCATTTGTTTTGATCACTGCAATGATGGTAAATTAAATGAGGGCACAGAGAGATTTGCATTAGAGGATATAACACCAGAAGGGATGTGAAGGCATCTGTGTGACAACATTTCTGAGAAAACAAAGGAAAATAAAGGGGACTAGTGAGGAAGAAATGATCCATAAAAGGAAAAGGAAAACCCTATTAGATAAATGCACAGAGGACCAGTCAATGGAAAGGGCAAGAAGTAAGGGAATGATCAACCAGGTCAATGGTGGCTATGGTCCACCCATTGCCAATCTGCTTCACTGAAAACTGGCATTTTTAAAGATTGGCTTCAGAACAGCCAGGAGGAGCATGGAACACAAGCAGATTAGCTTGTGATATGCCTTCAGGACAAGGTTGTTTTTATTATTTAGACCTTTTTGCATCAGCAGTGAAACTTAGCATTTAGAAAATACATATTTAGGGAATACTTGCTTCTTTAATGTAGTGGTGGGACAGTGCAAATATGCCATCAACCAAGAAAAGAAAACTGTAGTTGTCCTGTTCTCAGCCAGTATGCAGACCAATATACAGTTATATTATTAATAGTCATGATGATGGCCATTCAATTTATTGTGAGAGGCCACAATATCCCTTATTATAAGTTGCACTGTCAAGAGCAAGCATCAGGAAGCAAGGCAGTTCAGATGACTGCAGGTTTATTGCAAACTAATGCTCCCTACAAGAATCTGAACAACTAATCGTGAAAGCAAATTGGCTGTATTAAAAGTCAATGGAATTCAAGGTAGGCTGGACTTAGATCTCTGCTGGACACGAAGGGACTTAGGGTTGATGATGCCCTTGACACCTCCTTTGGGCTCAGCCTAGTCCTCTCCTATACGTACCAAGCCAATTTGCTAATGGTTGTGTGATTCTGCTCACTATCAGCAAGAAAAATGGACTGATTATCCAATGCATTTCACAGCCTCAATGTGCTTAATTATAGTTCTTTAATATGTTTGGGTATAAGGTAAAGGTAAAGGTTTCCCTTTATGTGTGCTAATTGTTCCCGACTTTAGGGGGCGGTGCTCATCTCTGTTTCAAAACCAAAGAGCCAGCACTGTCCGAAGACATCTCTGTGTTGATGTGGCTGGCATGATTAAATGTTGAAGGCACACAGAATGCTGTTACCTTCCCACCAAAGGTGGTCCCTATTTTTCTACTTGCATTTTTACATGCTTTCAAACTGCTAGGTTGACAGAAACTGGGACAAGTAATGGGAGCTCACTCCATTATGCGGCACTAGGGATTCAAACCACCAAACTGCCGACCTTTTTGATTGACAAGCGCAGCGTCTTAGCCACTGAGCCAGTGTGTGTCCCTGTTTGGGTCTTACTTCTCTGTAAAACCAAGATGGAAAAAATTGAGGTTCATTTTCATTCATCTTCTTCTATTCCCCGAAAATCCAAGTTTTTTTAAGTATATCTCCAAAACGGCAAAGTTGAATAAAAATCAGAAGTTTTAGAAACATTTTTTGCCTTTTTTTATATATGCTACTGTCTGGAAGTGGCAGTTCTTTAGCCAGATGAATAAGAACATGTTACAGCTGGCTTATACTCTCCTCCAGTTGTGTAGCCAGTAGGGACTTGTCAAGCTACATATGTTTTCAAACCTCTCTCAGCTAAATCACAGATCCAAATACAAAATGCAATACACAAGGGTATCATATGGACTCCAGGGACTCTCTGGTGGGCTTGAAGGATCTATAAGGAGGTAAATGGATTACACAGAAGCATACACGAAGAATATTCCTTCATGACAGATATAATCTAGCATTATTTTTTTTAAACTTCCTTAACTCTTTCATGCCATTAATCTGTAACAGAAGAAATAAGAGGAGAGATTTTTTTAGGGCAATAAATAAAAATTGTGCTACCCGGCTGCTGAACTGTGTGTGGCTGCAGAGGAAGAAAATGCCCAACAGAATAAAGTCAGATTTAATGTGTTCTGTTTGTTTGACTGATATATTTAACTCCTCCCAGTTGGCATATAGCAAATCCCCAGCTGAGGGTTATATCTCACTGCTGCCTGGGATTTGCCCAGTTTCCATCTGTGTGTGGTCAGAAGTTTACTATTATTATACTTTCTCTTCTTGGTTACTTAGTGATTCTAACTATTTTTATCTATCAGATTGGAACTTCTGCATTAGATTCCTGTAATACACTCTATTTAATGGCTGTTTTCGAAATTCCTCTTATTGAGGTTGTGATGGTTAACCATTTCTCCTACCAATATTTTACAGTCACTCGTGACTGGTTTTTGAAAATGTTAAGCCAGATTTTTATACATTGTGCTGTATAACTTCAAAATGATATCTTTCTTTGTCACTGGAATTGTTGCTGTCAAAGCTTATTTCTACAATTGGTTCACTGATTGCTTTCCTTTTGGTAATTTATTCACTTGTTGCCTTTGTTAGGCTACAATGGCTTGCAAAGAGATAGAAAAGATGGGTCACATGTCAAGTCAAGAAGTCAATTTTTTTCTAGTTGCCCTAAATAGCAATGGTGGTGACCTGAAGAAAAATGCCCTTCTATATTTACTGTACTGCTGCTTTGTATGTTTGGAATATTATCATTTTCCTTATGAAAACAAGCAGGAGAGACAAAAGTGGATGGTCTTAGGCATATGAAGTAGATATTTTTGGATCAACCATACATTCCTGCTCTGAGCATATTTTCTTACATCCAAAGACTCCATTTCCTCTGTGCAATGGGTATTAATTAAGTGATGTGGAAAGGAAGTTCTATTGGCTGCATCTTCTATGACCATAACTTTGCTAGAGTCATATATAGATAAAGAAGAGAAAAGAACACAGGGAATCTCATGGGACAAGTCACATACTGACCATGGGTGTGTTCCTATGCTTCAGGTCACAAGAACATCAAGAGTGGAAGCTCCAGAAAACTTAAGTGTATGCATTTTTTACAGGCTACCTTCAGGCTTGGTGTAATTGATTTTCCTTTCCTTTCCTTTCCTTTCCTTTCCTTTCCTTTCCTTTCCTTCCCTTCCCTTCCCTTTCCCTTTCCCTTTTCCTTCCCTTTCTGTTTTCGTTTCCGTTTCCATTTCCCTCTCTCCCTTTCCTTTTCCCATTCCCTTTCCCTTTCCCTTTCCCTTCCCTTCCCTTCCCTTCTCTTCTCTTGGTTTCATCTCTACTGCACTAGCCCCATCAATAAACAAATAACAACTCTACAGCTTATGACTAGATAAAGCATCTTTGCCTTGCACAAGGATATAGTAGACAGTAATGTTCCTAATGTTGTCTCCCCATCTCTGACTCTCTCTCTCTCTCTCTCTCTCTCTCTCTCTCTCTCTCTCTCTCTCTCTCTCTCTCTCTCTCTCTCTCTCTCTCTGTCTCTCTCTCTCTCTGTCTCTCTCTCTCTCTCTCTGTCTCTGTCTCTGTCTCTCTGTATGTATGTGCGTGTGTCTTTTTGTCTCTGTCTCTCTCTAATCTTTATATAGCTGCCTACCTTGCAACCAACTTGGAATGGAAGATACTCAATGTCACTGAGGTGCGGAAAGGGGTAAGGACCTTTGACAGCTTTGTATGGACCACATTAGACCCCCTTGGTTTGCAAGGCAGGTAGCTTTCTCTGTCTAGTCCTATTTCAGTATGAACCTTCACCAGGAATGATAGAAAGGGCAGTCCATGACCTAGTGAGTTGATGGAATAATAATGGTGTCAAATGAATTTATTATTTATTATTTATTTATTTGATTTATAGACCGCACCCTCTCCCCAGAGGGACTCGGGGCAGTGATTTAAAATATGTTCCAGTTTTCTTGGGTGAAGGAATGGAAGAGTTGTTGTGATTGGCTGCTTTGACAGTAGCGATACTTGCTATTGTTTCCCCCCCCCAGAAAGATGTGCATTTTTAATTTTTTGCAAAGAAAATTAATATTAATGTTTTTTGAGAAATTGGAATCATTTCATCCATTAATATAAAGTTGCAAAACTTGCATTTCATCTTACTACATCCCCAAACTAATATGTAATAATAGTATTAGGGTTTTTTATTTATTTATTCAAGTATATAAGGATATTGCCGTAGGCTATACATTAGTCCTAAAGCAAATTTGTCATCATCTCATGGAAACAATTTTAGCGTGAAAGCCATATTTTGTATTATTATTATTATTATTATTATTATTATTATTATTATTATTATAATTATTATTACTTATGTTACTATGCTCAACAAACTAATTTGGACAATGAGAGTAGCTGCATACAAAATTAATTTAAAAAGTGATAAAATGTCAATCCCTATTAAATGACACATTTGACATCTCTGTGGGTTTTTTTTTTTTAGGTTAAGTATAGTGTTGTCAGAAGCTTCTTTATTTCAGAAGTAAACAGTTAAGAGTGATGTTTAAATAATATTGCTCATTGTTTGTGATGGAAAAAGTATTACATGTGTAGTTGCCAAAGTGTACGTTGCAGCATTCTGGGGCAACAAATTCACAAATTCACAAGAGCACCACAGGATATTTTAAATTTTTGTAACGTCCATTTGCAATGTCACATCTGTGCAAAGATGGGCTTTCAAAGGTCTTTTGGTCTAGAAATACTGTGAAAAAAATTCAGAGGCACTAAGGGTTTCTGTGAACCAAAAAAGTTTGGTTTTAAGCATCTGTTTTAAGCATATGATTTTCCTCTCCCGTAGCAAAACTTGTCTTCAGCAGCATGCTGATTAGAATCATCTAATTTTTATGCCCTGCCTCCTAGCAGTTTCAAGCCAAGCAGATGAAAAATAACTGGAATTTCTGATACATAGATGACAAGATTTACAAACAGTGGACCCTTAAAAAAAAAACAAGCACAGCTCTTTTCAAAGCATTTTCCCTCTCCACAATTCATTTCAAAACAAAATTTTCTCATTCCTTTGTTGTTGTTGTTGTTTAAAAAAAAAAAGACAAGGAGGATGAGGAGGGCGTGAAGAAGAAGAATTTTGTTGAAAGGGTAGAATTCCTTTGTTTCTTATCCCATAATGAGTGAAAAAAAATGTTTAGAAAATATCACTTTACACTGAGATCCATACTGAAATGTGAGGATGTGATTCAAGCCAAGCCAAAAACTGCAGCTCAGAATTAGAAGGGATAGACATGGCTTGGGAATCCATTTCATCAATTTCCCACATTCCTCGGCCTCAGTCATCCCAGCTAATGTTTAAAAGAAAATGCAGTTTGGAAACAATGAAGTCATTTTGTTTAGCTGAAAAAAAAGAAAAGAAGGAAAAAAAACACCCTTGAAAACCCCCTTCAAGTGTTTTCTTTCCTTTCCCCCCCCCCCTTTCTTTTCTTTTTCTTTTTAAATAAGGAGGTATATTTACTGGAACCACTTCTAAAATTATTTGGGGGGTGGTACTAGTAATGGCACAGGTTTCCTACCACATATATGACACAAGACACATACAGAGCATATGCCCTGTCAGTTGTCATAACCAGCTCTTCATGGAAACTTTCTGACATTGCTGTTATCAACAGTGCTTTTTATTGAAATGAAAACTTCTTGCTTGACAAAAGCAGGGCAACGTAGAAAAGCAAATGTAAGACCCAAGCAAAGCTGATTTGTAAATCTTACTATAAGTGCACAGGTAAATGCAGAGTCAGTGTTTGTTCAATTCCACCGTTTCTATGATTGCCCTTTTTCTTGGCTCACATATAGTGAATAAAGCATTCTATCGTTATGCAATGGAAAGGAGACTGAAAAAAAGAAAAAATTACCTGTAGCTGAAGATTGACAAAAAGTGTACTTTCTGGTGTGGAAGAGAAAAATCGTTGTTGGTTGAAAATGCTTAATGAAGTTTTAGGAGACCAGGAGATGCAAAATAGGCAGATCAGTTGCATAGAAAAACACTGTATTATTTTCGCTCCTGTTTCATAGCTTAGCTCAACTTTGTATGGTCCGTCTTCTTCTGAAAACTTAGCCATGTAGCCAAATAACTATTTTCCTCTGAATCTTAATTCTGAAGAAGGTTCAGGGATTACAATTCCAACTGCTACCCACCTCTGTACTTTTAAAGTTGGAAGGATAGACAGCTCTATATTAATACACACTGTGCATTAAATGTGATGAGCTAAATTGTAAACGCCTATACAAGTGTCCTAGAAGATATTTTAAAGTGGAAGAATTAACTAAACATAGAAATGAATTGAAAATGAGTGTCATGGTTTGCAAATCATAAATTATATAAAATAGGAGTATATATGGCTCATTGGAAAGAAAAATAATATTTAATCGCTATCCTAGATATAAAGTGGAAAGCTTCTAAGATTTATGGTGGGAATAAGTTGCAACAGCTGCATTTTTCCTTGACTGAAATCTTGAATACAATTTGGATTATGGTCCCTGGTTTTGGAATGGGGGTTGTTCACATTATCTAAAGCTCCTTCAAATAAAAAAGGAGGGTGAAACAGCGATGTGCTTGAAGGGAAGGCTAGAAATATGTCTTAGTGATAAACACCTTTGTGAAACATCAAATAGCATATATTAAACTAGAAATTGGATTTTATGGTAGTGAGTGGGTGTCATAATAGAATAGTGTTTACCACCAACATTAATGCCATCTGTAAATTTACAAATGTTGAAACTACGCTTGTTTTATCTTTTATTCCCTTAATTATTTTAAGCTTTATCGTGACTGTTAGATAGTTTTCATTCTAGATAAATGTCTGCTTTGAAGTTGAAGTATTTTCTCTGAAAATGTTCTGAAGTTTAATGTCTAAGATCAGCCATTTAAAAAAAAAAAATACTCTCCCGCTTTCTCCTTCAAACATATGCAAACAATAGGCCCAAAACTTTTTCCAAAATAAGTAATTTCTAATCCAGCTAGAATTATGCAGCCATAAAAAGGATATCCATATTTACCCATTTATATTGGATAGTTTGGTTTTCACTGTTGACATATTTAAACCAGAAAATACATGGTATATATTCATTCTAGCAGATGCATTGTTTCAATTTTTATCTTCATGCTGCTTTATTGAATTAACATCCCAAAGAATTACTAACTGGAACTATTTTACAAAATATTTAAAGAACATTCTTAAAAATATAATATCTTCTACAGGTAGTCCTTAACGTATGACCAAAATTGAAACCAAAATTTATATTGCTATGTAAGACATCTGTTAAGTGAATTATGCTCCCCTTTATGACCTGTCTTACCACAGTTTTTAACTGAATCATGGCCATTGTTAAGTTTTTGTTAACTGAATGTGGTTTCCCCGTTGAGTTTGCTTGTCAGGGCACAACAGGGGACCACATGACCCAGGACACTGCAACCATTCGCAAATGTGAGTCAGTTACCAACTGTCTGAATTTTGATCACATGACCATGGGGATACTGCAATGGTTCTAGTGTGAAAAATGGTCATAAGTCACTTTTTTAGTGATGTTGTAACTTTGAGCAGTCACTAAATGAACTGTTGTAAGCCAAGGACTACCTGTGTATATTGCTAAAGTCATACTTAGCAACATTGCAAAAAGTTTATACAAAAATGCTAATATAACCTGGCTGGACAAATATATTTGAAATCTGTCAGATACCTTCACCTAGATTTAGAATAGTTCAAGAAAGATGATCAAACTCTGATTCACTAAACTGTGCCAGAAACAGGATTTTAGGTATTACATATTTGGTGATGACATTCACTGATATTTCTTTCCAAACCAATTTTTTTTTGTATCGTAACTGCATGTCATTGACCTAAACAATGATTTACAAGTTCTTTTAAAAACTAGATTAGAAAAGCAGATGAAAACTGGCTAAATCTAAATGTATTTCATATCTATTTAAATAATAAATTGATTCAGAAGAAATTAAGTTAAAATTAATCATTGTTAATATCACCACGAATATTCCTTAATGATAATTACATTGTGAATAGGGATATGTAATAGGAAAAGGCTGAAGAAAGTATCAATGTGCTATTTATGTTCTGTTAATGCAACTGAAAGATCAGATTTTATATTTCTGCTTAGTGTCCGCAGAAGGCTATCCAAATTAGAATATATTGGGAATCATATCATATCATGTAGTACACAGAGATCCAAAGGTACTGGGTTTATATGAAGAGGCCAAATTCCACATGTAATTGTTTGACATTTGATGTTTCTTTTTTTCTTTGCTTCAAAAAAATACAGTCACTATATATAGTCCTTCAGGTGTTGTTGAACCTAGTTTCCATCAGTCCTAGGGTGAACAGCTAGTGCGAAAGTGTAATTGGAACTGTAGCATGTAATCCAGGACATCCAAAAGGCCAGAGGAAGAAAAGTATTACAGAATATCGGGTGAATTATTATCAAGGAGTTCACAGAAGTATATATTTCTCTTTATTTGTCACAGCAGTTATAGTTTCTTGACAGACAGCATAATACTCACCGAACCAATATAAAGTATGTCTTCATTTTCCAGGTCTGGATGTTGATGGAATATACAGAGTCAGCGGCAATCTGGCAACGATACAGAAGTTACGATTTGTTGTCAATCAAGGTAAGTGATTCCTTTGCCCCACGATGTTTTGTTTAGTACTTATCAGTCTGAAATGACAATACAATGGATTTTAGAAGCTCTGGTGCATTAATGGCGCAGAATGATGAGTGGCATTTTTTTTAAAAAGAGAGGAGAAGAAGTGAACAGATACAGCCCATATCTAAGAACAGTTTGGAAAAGAGGAGAGAGATACAATCATCAAATTTTATAGAAAAAGAAAGATTTTTTTAAAAAAAGGCAAACAGAGATCTGGGCTTTTTGGATATAAAATACTGATAAAGATAAAGAGCCATAATAGTGCAGTGGTTAGAATGCACTATTGCAGGCTAACTATGTCCATTGCCAGGAGTTCGATCCTCACTGATTCAAGGTTGATTCAGCCTTCCATCCTTCCGAGATCTGCAATAGGTTGACACTGTAAACCTCTTAGAGAGGGCTGTAAAGCACTGTGAAGTGGTGTATAAGTCTAAGTGCTATTGCTATATTGCAGACTCAACTGCAAAGTGTAAAACGGTCTAGATTGTGGGAGAAGAACTAAAACAAGGGCACTTAGAAATAGCGTAATAGGGAAAAATTACAAAAAATAGTCAAGATAAATTTAAGCTTTTGGTGACTTCACTAAAAATAAATCTGCTATTCTTACACATATATGCAAACTCAGCAATACTAAAAAACAGATGTACTTGAACTTCCACGTATGTACAAACCAATCGTAGATAATAAGAAAGCAGATTTTTAAGGATTTAATTAATGGTCCTGCAGAATCACACAGATCCCAACTAGAGATTATGTAAAAGGTTCTGCTAGATCTGAAATGATCATTTGACCTGAAAGAAAAGCATCTTGGACGGGAATACAGTAGCATACTGAATTAATTAATGAAAAAATGTATTGAAGTCCAGATGTTTAAAGAGAGTGACTGGCAAATGTTATTGGGCAACCTTCCTAATTAAAAGGCAAAGGACTTTAGTATTGGAATATACTAATACCACTGGTGTTACCATTTGTATGGGATAAAATAGAAGCAATAGAGTACAATTATTAAGAGATGGAAGGTTTAAATAATAATTCTTAAGTATTTTTTGTTATTAAATCCTTAGGTATAATTCAACTTAAAAGCAAAAGACCAATCAAATATTAGGAGAAGGAGCAACATGTATCCCTGACACTCATGTTTAAAGAAAATGTACAGTTGTTAGGGCTCTAAATTTGAAACTGAAGAAAACTTAGATGATTAGGGTGTTTCAAAACTGTGGCACATTTTCCCCATATATAGTCTTTCTTTTATTATAGGTCTTTGCCTTTTAGCTAAGAACAGGTGTAAAATTATATTTATTACAATCTCATAGAGTCTCTGCTATGTTGTTTCATTTCATTCAGATCCTTCACCTTAAATAAATAAATTTCTCCAATATGCTACACTTCAGGTATCTGAGATTAGACCTCCCATCATATTTAACCATTGTGGTCATTGAGAGCACCGAGCCAGTGTAGGTTGGCATAAAACATATTTCCCAAAATAAATATTTCTTTCATTGCTTTATATTCAGAATAAAATAATACTTGTCATTCTAATTCATTCAGTGGAGACAAGGACCAGAATATCCCAAGTTCCCTAAGTCAAAAATCAATTGTCGTTTGTCTATGGAGATTCTCAGTCATATTTGCGAGACCGCCTCCTGCCACACACCTCCCTTTGACCTGTCCGCTCCCACAGAGTGGGTCTCCTCAGGGTGCCGTCAGCCGGTCAATGCCGGCTGGCGACTCCCAGGGGAAGGGCCTTCTCTGTGGCGGGCCCAGCCCTCTGGAATAACCTGCCCCCCGATATCCGTACCATCACAAACCTACACCTCTTCCATCGGATGTTAAAAGCACATTTCTTCCATCTGGCCGGCCAGACATAGACTAAGGGTATAATTTTAAATTTTTGGGATATTTAATTGTTTTAACTTTTAAAACATTTTAGCACAGATCTAATAATTTAATGCTATTTTATATTTTGTATGTGTTGTGGGTTTTTATCTTTCTGTGCACTGCCCTGAGTCCCACCAGGGAAAATAGGGCGGTATATAAGTCGAATAAATAAATAAATAAATAAAATCCAGTCATGGTTGTCCCAAAGGTGCTTTTTCAAAAAGCAACTGGACTTTCTGATTTTTCTTTGAAGCTTCTTCAGCTGTGACTAGATGGTGGGAAATGGAAGGATCTATACTCCTTGCAGACAGCTGGTCATTTGCATTCTTTTAGCAAGTTGTTTAGGCCACCTGGAGGTTTATCTATATCATCAGGGTCACCTGAATAGTGCAAATGGGTGTGGAACCTTCTTGAAACTGTTGAAAGTACTGTGTTGTAGACTGGAGATAGATAATGTCATATACCTCCCCCTCTGTTGAGAGGGGGATATTCAGTTTTGACATAGATGGTCTCTTTGACCCCTCTTTCAAATTAGTGGTCCTCTCTGTCCAAAATGTGTAGTTTGCTGACTTCAAAAGAGTAGTCTTTGTCTTTTAAATGCATGTGGACTGAATCTAATTCTGATGGGTTTGTTCTCCTATTTTGTGCCATGCATTTATGAAGTGGTTGTTTTGTTTCCCCAATGTACAGATCTGTACATGGCTCACTGCATTGTACTGTACATACAACGTTGGTCAGTTTGTGGCTGGGTGTTTTATCCTTGGAGTGGTCAAGCTTCTGCCTTAGTTTATTCTTGGGTTTGAAGTGCGCATGTATGTTGCGTTGGCTGAAGATCCTCCTGATCTCTTCTGATATTTCTGCAACGTATGGAATGCCAAAGTTGTTTTGTTTATTGTTCTCTTCATTGTCTCTTATGGAGGAGTTCCTGTAAGACACTACATATTTATTATTCCTTCCTACAATATGCATACATATACATATACTGTACATATATATACACACACACACATTCTTTAAAATATATTTCAAGTACATATGGAAAACACAATGCAATAACTTCTATTTATTTGATCTTTTCTTATGATGATTGCTATGACTGTTCCATATTTGACAACAGTGGCTACAAGGCAGTCAATACATTAGTTTCCTGTATATATAGAAAGTCACTGAAGCTATTCTTTAAAAAAAATCTCAATGGCAACATCATGTTTCCTATATTTTCACTGTTCAAAATAAAAATATCTATATTACAATATATCAATATTACAATATATTTTAATGCATTTTAATATTGTGTGCCATTCTTTCTTATATAGCTAGATCAAATTGATCCAGCTATATAAGATGCCTAAAAAAAATTTAGTCACAATATTTTAAGTGTATTTTTTTAAAGTAAAATGTCAATAATAGTGACTTAGAATAGGAATTTCCGTATATACATACATACATACACACACACACACACACACACAGAGAGAGAGACTGAGGAAAGCAAGCATAAAATGCATAGACTATTGAAAAATATGAATATTTTGGAAAATATTCACACAATGGTAGCCATTGAGAACAAAAGTGAAATGGGAAAAATTAGAGGAACTGGAATTGAAATTATTATTCATTTATGCTGTTTCAACAGCAATGATATTTAGCCTATTTACAAACTGTGTGATTGACCATTGGGGAAAAATAGGATTCACATCAGCTCATGGTTATGCTGTACAATATTATATTGAAAAATCAAGAACAATTGGGAAGGAAGGCTAAGAGATGCAATTTCACCAAGTGAATGAGTTTGTTTTTAAAAATTGAGGACAACAAATGTATTCTACGGCTCGTATTGGATTGGGAATATACTGATTGCTACCATTTATTTGGTAAGCTAGTTATTAGATTTTTTAATACCCAACCCTCCTACCCCAAAATTGCCTTCAAGGAGCCAATAAAAAAGAATAAAACACAAAACAATTTAATTAAAATGCAATTAAAATATAATTCAATAATTACAAACTACAAACTTAAAATAACTATTTTATAATGTTAAAACATGGTTTAAAACTTTTACAGCCCTAAATTAAAAAGATAGCGCTTGGCATTCTTTTTTGAGGGCATAAATTTTAGACTACTCAGAACTCCAAAACAAGTTAGTTTTATTTCTTCATTTATCGTTTTTAGAGATTGCTTATGTCCCTCGTAGAATGATCCTAGGGGTGTACACATAGACATAAAAATATAAAACCTATATCTAAATATATAATAAAAACAGAAACAAGAGTAAAAGAATTAAAATGCAAGATTAAAATGCAGGGAAGGGGCTTGGAAATGATTTAGGAGTGAACATTCTCCCATGTAGATGGCAATGTGTAGTCCTCAATGGGGCTGCATCTACATGGAGGGAGGTATGCAGTGGAGTACCCCAAGGCTCTGTTTTAGGTCCAGTACTCTTCAACATCTTCATCAATGATTTGGATGAGGGAATAAATGGGGAACTCATCAAATTTGCAGATGACACCAAGCTGGCAGGAATAGCCAACACTCCAGAAGATAGGCTTAAGATACAGAAGGATCTTGACAAACGTGAACATTGGGCACTGTCTAATAAAATGAAATTCAATGGTGAAAAGAGTAAGGTTCTACATTTAGGCAACAAAAAAGGAATGCACAGGTACAGTATAGGTGGTACCTTGCTCAATAGTAGCAACTGTGAGAGGGATCTTGGAATCCTAGTGGACCACCATTTAAATATGAGCAGCAGTGTGCAGCAGCTGCCAAAAAAGCCAACACAGTTCTAGGCTGCATAAACAGAGGGATAGAATCAAGATCACGTGAAGTGTTAATGCCACTGTATAGTGCCTTGGTAAGGCCACACTTGGAATATGGCATCCAGGTTTGGTCGCCACGATGTAGAAAAGATGTGGAGACTCTAGAAAGAATGCAGAGAAGAACAACAAAAATGATTAAGGGACTAGAGACTAGATATGTTTGCTACCTTGAGATATTTGTAAAAATAATAAAGGCAGGATACAAATATAAATAAATAAGTAAACAAACAAACAAGTAAGTAAGTAAGTAGGTAAATAAGTAAATGAACCACAAGGAGCTGTAATAGGATAACTTTTATAGCCACCGAATCAGCATTAACTACCCCACTGAATTCTCAGATTCTGCTTGTGCCAGATCTTCTTAAAATGGTTTATCCCATAAGTTCATGAAATTTGCCATTTTCATCTAAAATATTTTCTTGATAGCTGTCCATTTTTTTTTTTGCAATCTAGTAGTAAGAATATTTATTTAATTTCTTTATTTATTTCATCAAGCATGAATTAGATAACAGATAAAACATAAACATGATTATGAATATATGAAACGAATGTGAATACAAGGGAATATTAGGACAGAGATGGTGGGCACGCTAGTGTGCTTATGCACACCCCTTAAAGACCTCTTAGGAACTGGATGAAGTCGACAGTAGAAGGTTAAATAGGTTCATATCCTTCTTAGAATTGGATTTATTTTCAATAGAGAACTAAACTTCAGGCCAGTCTGTGCTAGATGGATACAATGGCTAAAAGAGACAATAAATCTGAGGCCCTGATGGTGTAGGAGAGTCCATTTCTTCGTTATGTTAACTAGGAGGTTTATTAGGATCATTAGTTTCTCAGCTTCTATGTATGCTATTTATAATTTTGCTTACCGATTTTACAGTCTTTAATTGATAGCCACCCAAAGACACATATTGAGAGGGTGGCCATATTAAATAAATAAATACATTATCTTGTCAGTGTACCTAATGCAATATTAATGAAGGAGACAGGTCTGCCTAAAGTAGAAGAAAGCACATGGATTTGTATTCTGTCCCACTGCTCAAAGTGTGTTTGTGGGTTTCCTTCCCAGAAGGCTTAGATTCTTTGCATGGTGAACAATGAGAAATCAAGATAGTTTTAACTGGATATCCTTGTGAAACAACAAAGCAAAACCCACAACACTAAAGAAAAAACATACTGATAATAGGCTATGAATCCTTTTTCTGTATTTCAGCAATATTCTAGAGATTGGATCAATCTGTCCTAAGTAGTCAAGATGCTTAAACTAAATAATTACTCCTAAATTCCCGAGAGCACTCACATTAGCACATTTCCGTATCCTTTCTACAGCTCTTCTTCAAGAAAAATAAATTTAAAAAAATAAACAAATCCCTTATGAACTAAGGGGTTTATGCACTTGTGAGAAGAATCCATTGAATCTGTAACTCTTTTCCTGTCATACTGCCTCCTGGGCAAACTATCCAGAAAATTCTGATGTATTTTATGTACAGTTATGTTTGTCACACCTGTAAGATTTTCTTTCTTTCAATTTTGCTATGTTCTGTTATCCTGTCTATAAAACTCAACATGCCCCAATCACTTTAATAACGTAATTATAATTTTATGTTGCATTTATTTAGATTTGAAATAGGAACTGTTTGAATATTTTAATGATTTTGTTATCCCACAGATAACAAAATGTGGGTCACCATCACCACTTGGAAATTCAAGGACAAGGCAGATTCCAAAAGGGTTCCCAGATTGCAAACTTAGTTTGCTTGTTTTAATTTACTCTATATCTGAAACCTTTGTCTCCAAAACGTCTCTGGGATAGTGCTTACAAATGAAGGTAGAGATACCTAGAAAGATTTCTATACTATATAGGTTTCCAATAGAATCTGTTTTCTAATAAACAAATGAGTACTTTACAGTGATGGGATTCAATTTTTTTTTACTACAGGTTCTGTGGGCATGACTTGGTGAGTGTGGTGTGGCTATGTAGGCATGGCTTTGTGGGCATGGCAGGGGAAGGATACTGCAAAATCCTCATTCCCTCCCCACTCCATTAGCCTACCTTCCAGCTCTGGTCTCCTGTTCAGAGCAACAAAAGATCAGCTGAGAGGCTGGGAGGCAGCAGGGGTAGCCAGCATATTGGCTGGTTTGCCAAACTACTCAAAATTTCCGCTACGAGTTCTCCAAAACCTGTCAGAACTGACTGAGTACCACCTCTGCTTTATAAGTCCATTAGTTAAATGATTAGTTGATACCGGTAATAGTGTAATCTATTGAAACCTAAGTAACTGTCTTTAGTGTTAAATTTTCCAAGATGGAGCATGGTACCTTGGGGGCTGAGGGAGTTGATAGGCAGGAGGCGCCCAAGAAATAGAAAGTATTTGAAATCTGAGTTCATATGTGTTATGTTTTCACAAATCTTAGAATTACTTAAAAACAGTGTTTATTGTTAAGTGCTGGTTAACGTGTAAAATTAATGAAATATTAATTGCCTGCATATCAAATTCTTTGTTACAAAATATTTAGCATGACTAAAAAAACCTGACCTTTGAATGTTCTCCCTTGCCTTAAAACTGTAAAATATATATGTTGTTGTAGATCAATTGTCATATTTGCGGTATTTATATATATTCATCAGGGAAAAACCTTTGGGATTATTTTTTTAAAAAGACGGTTTATTATCTACAAAGAACATGATGCCTTCCTTAAAAACAAAAATATTATTGTTAGAACTGGGAGATTTTAAAAAAGAATGGCAGATCTTTATAAAGCAATAGGCCACCTGGTATTAATAGTAGCTGATTTTATTTTCCACAGTAATTAGTGATAAAATAAAATTATTCCAGGAGGGTCCAGCATCTAATATAACACTCAAATACAAACTGTAGCCATAACAAAATAAAGCAATACGAGAATTACAAATACTTTGGTGAACTGAGAATATTTATTAACAAAACAATTTAATAGTAAAGAAATAACTGCTTAATAAATTGTTACAAAGTAAAAATTACAATAAAACTGTCTTGATCCATGCTTTGCAGGAGTACCATTACTGTCTGTGCAGTTGTTTAATAAGGATTTAATTGGAAAGATAAGTGAATGCACATTTAAAAGTATTGTTAATTTGCTTTATAATCACCCAATCCTTCACAGTATTGACAGCCCCAGACACAAACCCTTCTCTCTTTTATAAGTACTATTTCCATATGTACATAATAAATTCTGAATCTGTAATTGATTTTTTTAAATCTGTAATGGAAATGCTGACATACCTTGAGCTTTGGATATATCCTTTTCTAAAGGTAGCATGTAAATATTGTGCCCAGTTAGAGACACCTAAAGGGAATTGTTTGCCTGTAAATTGAAGCATGCATCCATAGTTGTTCATGATACAGCCATGCACCTGTCCACCCCTAGCTTTGGATTTTTTATATGAAAATATGTTGGTATAAACAAGTAATAAATAACAGAAAAAAAAGTTTGCGCATGCGCAAAATGGAGGTCTGGTTTTGAATACGGAATGGGGCCCGGGGGTCGTTTTTGCCCCAGGAGGATGTCGCCAGCCCCCACTGACTATCCCCGAGGGCTGGCCTAGCAAGATTACATGCCAGCCGTCACACCAGGCCATTTTGGATGCGGAGGGTGAGCCGAGTGTGTGACGGCGGGGCGAAGAGCGAGGAGCATGGCTTGAATCAGCCTGTTTCGGCCTAGCGCGTCCCCAGTGCGGCAGGAAGCAACAGGAAACAGAGGAGGTAGGCCTGCAAAGCCGGGACACTGGAGGCAGTCGAATGTCTGGGCCGGACCGGGAGGATTTTCCATCGGGCCGCACAAGTTGATTGCGGATCGTGCGGTCTACATCTGACTCCCAACCCAAGTGTTCCCCTACCTGATCCGGGGCTGGAGCGGCGGGAGCGGCTGAGAATGAACGGCTGAGGATGTTGGAGGAGTAAGGAGCAATGGAGAAGCTGGGAAGGAGAGAGGATGTGAGAGGAGAGACTGGAAGAGAGGTAACGTGAGGAGAGAGGACGGGAAGGTGAAAGAAGGAGAAAGAAGGAAAGAAGGAGAAAGGAGAAGGAGAAGGAAGAAGGAGAAGGAGAAAGAAGGAATGGAATGGAAATAGCAATAGAAGGAAGGAGTGAATGAATGGAAAGAAGGAGCGAATGGAAGGAAGAGGGAGGCCAAGCAGCCGGGTCGTGGAGAGGTGGAACTTTGGCCGAGGAGGACCCAGGAAGATCTTGGAGTGAGTGCACTGGACTGGAGGAGGTAAGCCGAGCCAGCACCTGGCAAGCATTTATCATCAGGCCATGCAGTGGACCAACTAGCCGCATGGCACTAAATGCAGACTAAGGCCTGGGTGGCTGAAGAGGACAGACGGGTGGGGCCCTTTAAAGGAGCTAAATTATGATCTTCCCCCATCTGCCGGATTTTTAGACTGACTGACTTTATTCCTCCTGCCCTTATGGATTTATCATCTCCTATTATATCTATCTGCACTTTACATCGTCACTTTACATCGTCACTTTATCTGGACTCTGTTTTGACTTGCAACCACATTCTCCTTGGACTATGCGACCTTCGTGTTTCCCAGTAATGTATTCAAGGCGCGACCTCCTTTGCCTGCGAGAGTCTCCTCTCTCGCAGGCCTGGTCCCCTGGTCTAACACGGGCCCACCTCGAGGATGGACTGATTGCTCCTGAGAGGTGGGCGAAGCGCAAACTTAGGGGGTTCCTATTTAAAATTTTAATTTGGCTTTTAGGGGGTTCCAGGGAGGAGGGGGGACAGTCAGGCGAGGGGGTGACAAACTACAGGGCCAGCCAGCGGAAGTAGGGAAACGGAGGAAGGGGAAGGGGGGGTCATTTCCACTGAGGTATTCTCCATCAGTTCGGTTCTGGGGAGTGGCAGGGGCGGTGGGAGACGGCATGGGCATTACCTGTTGGAGGACCATGGCCGCTGGTTACGGGCGGTCACGCGCTCCAACCCCCCATGCTCCCATCGCAAACTAGGAGGGCAAGGACCACAGAACCGGGGCCCTAGGCTGATGTTATGCAATGCCAGGTCTGTGGTACAAAAAGCCCCCCTCATCCATGACCTTGTGTCAGAGGGGGACCCGGACCTGGTGGGTATAACGGAAACCTGGTTGGGCCACGAGGGAGGATTACCCCTCGTAGAAATGTGCCCACCAGGCTACCGAGCCTTTCATCAGCCTAGGGCCCTAGGGAGGGGTGGGGGTGGCGATTATGGTTAGGGAAAGTCTTGAGCTGAGGGAGACCACGATCCCTCAGACGACCGGGTGTGAGTCCCTCCTCGTGAAATGGGGCCTAGGAAGGCAGTTGGGCGTGTTAGTTGTATACCTGGCTCCCCGCTATGTAACAACAGCCCTGCCCGAGCTCCTGGAGGTGATAGCCGAGGCGGCAGTTGAGACCCCCAGACTGTTGGTCATGGGGGATTTTAACCTGCCGTCATGGACCTGACCCAAGTAGTTTTAGGCCCTACTCACGAGGGAGGACACACCCTGGACTTAATCTTCGTCTCGGGACAGTGGAGTAGTGATCTGGGAATAGGGGATTTAGCCATCTCACCCTTGACATGGACAGATCACACTCTCCTCCGGCTGTACTTTCCAATCACTACACCCCACCGCGGGGAGGCGGAACCTGAGATTCCTAGATGGTTCCACCCCAGGCTCCTGATGGACCCGGAAAGGTTCCAGAGGGAGCTTGGGCCAATACCCGTAGCCTTGCCTCGTGACTCGACTGAGGACCTAGTGGCCGCATGGATGAGTGCGGCCATGGGGGCCTTGGACCGAGTCGCGCCCTTGCGGCCTCTCTTGCGGCGACGAGTCACCCTGACTCCTTGGTTCACCGAGGAGCTGAGGGAGATGAAGCGCCACAAGAGACGCCTAGAGAGCAGATGGAGATCCTCTCGCTCCGAAGCCGACCGAACACTAGTGAGAGCCCATATTAGGACTTACTTAGTGGCGATAAGGGTGGCCAAACGTGAGTATTGTGCCACCCTTATTGCATCCGCAGATAACCGCCCTGCCGCCCTGTTTGAGGTGACCCGCTCCCTCCTTCACCAGAGGCCGCGGGAAGCCCCTTTGCAGGGACGAGCAGAGGAATTTGGGATATATCTTCAGGACAAAATCACTCGGATTCGGAATGAGTTGCCCTCCATCGAGAGTGGTCCGGTCGGATTGTCCGAGGCGGTTCTTGAGACACCATCTTGGGAGGAGTTTGACTTTGTTACTACCGAGGATATGGACAGGTTGTCAAGGAGATTTAAGGCTACCACATGTTTATTGGACCCATGTCCCTCCTGGCTTGTACTGGCATCCTGGGAGACCACACGAGGCTGGTTCCAGGATATTGTGAATGCTTCTTTGAGTGAGGGGTCCTTGCCTGCCATCTTGAAAGAGGCGGTAGTGAGGCCCCTCCTCAAGAAGCCTTCCCTGGACCCAGCATTATTGGAGAATTACCATCCGGTCTCCAACCTTCACTTTTTAGCGAATGTTGTAGAGAGTGTGGTGGCCCAACAATTTCTGTGACACCTGGAGGAAATTGATTATCACGCCAGTCCGGCTTCCGACCCGGTCACAGCACCGAGACGGCATTGGTCGCGTTGGCAGATGATCTCAGGAGGGCGCGGGATAGGGGATGTTCCTCTATCCTAGTTCTATTAGACCTCTCAGCAGCTTTTGATACCATCGACCATGGTATCCTATTGCACCGACTGGGGGGGGTTGAGGCTGGGTGGCACCGTTTTACGGTGGTTCTCGTCCTACCTCTCTGGTCGGTCGCAATATGTGTTGGCAGGGGGGCAGAGGTCGGCCTCGAGACCCCTCCTATGTGGGGTTCCTCAGGGGTCGGTCCTCTCGCCCCTCCTGTTCAACACCTATATGAAGCCGCTGGGTGAGATCATCCGTGGTTTTGGGGTGGGATATCATCTGTATGCTGATGATACTCAGCTGTACATATCCACCCCAGACCACCCCAACAATGCCGCCAAGGTGTTGTCCCGGTGTTTGAAGGCTGTATGGATCTGGATGGGTAGTAACAAACTCAAGCTCAATCCCTCCAAGACTGAGTGGCTGTGGTTTCTGGCACCCCGGTTCAACCAGGTAACTCCAACTCTGGCCATTGGGGGAGAAACACTGGCCTCCGTGGAGAGGGCGCGCAATTTGGGTGTCCTCCTGGATTCCCGGCTGTCCATGGAGGACCAAGTGGCGGCCATGGCCAGGGGGGCGTTCCATTAGGTACGCCTGATGCACCAATTGGTGCCCTTTACTGGACAGGGCTACCCTTCGCACAGTCACTCAAGCACTCATGACATCCCGACTTGACTACTGTAACGCTCTCTACATGGGCTTCCCTTGAGGTGCACTCGAAAGCTACAGCTAGTCCAGATCACGGGAGCCTCCAGATACTCCCACATAACACCTCTCCTGCGCGAGCTGCACTGGCTACCTGTGGCCTTTTAGGTGCGCTTCAAGGTTTTGACGACCATCTTCAAAGCGCTCCATGGCTCGGGACCTAGTTATATGCGAGACTGTCTCCTGCCCCATACATCCCTTCGTCCGATCCGCTCCCACAGAGAGGGCCTTCTCAGGGTGCCGTCAGCTGGGCAATGCCGGTTGGCAACACCCAGGGGAAGGGCCTACCCTTTGGAACGACTTACCCCCTGAACTACATACCATCTCAGACCTCCGCCTCTTCTGCCAGTGTCTTAAGACACACCTTTTCCATCAAGCCAGCCTAGCGTAACCTCCCGTTGTGACCGCTCTTAGATAGTTTTAATTTGGGGGATTTTATACGATTTTAGCACAGGGTAGGGATTTAATAGTTTTTTAAATTTTGTATTTTGTTATATTTGTTATGTTTTTAAATTTCCTGTGGGCCGCCCTGGGTCCTTTTTGGAGAAGGTGCGGGGTATAAATTTGAATAAAATAAATAAATAAATAAGATCCGCCTGATTAGCTGACTGCTTTTGTGTACCCGCCCCCCTGCACCCCATCCCTCAGGCCACTGAAAATAAATAAAGCTTTGTATCAGTTGTAGGTCTGGCAATATCAAGCTGCAGAACCTCACAAGCATTTGCAAGAAACTAATGGTCCATTTTTCTAGATTTTGGAAAGAATGTTCTTATAGATTCTCACAGAAAACTGAGTGTAGCCAAATATAATTGGTATCTATTGTTAAGGAGAAAAGCTTAAATCGTGGGTGTTAACTCTCAGGAAAGACCACACGTTTTCCTTTGAAATCAGGTCAGTGAAAATGAGCTGAATATTTATTTTATAAAAGAGAGGAGGAGCAGGAGTAAGAGGAGATCCTGCAGTTTTGACTGCCCAACCTCTCAATATGACAGATACACAGTTCTTTTGACAATTAACAAAAGCTGTGGAGTTGAGAGGTTTGGGGTCATAATGCCCAGACAGAAGCTCTCTGAAGTCTTAATGGCCAAATGGTTGCAGCAGCCAAAAAAGCCTAAGCAATCCTACGTTGCAGTAACAGAGAGCTAGAATTAAGATCACATGATGTATTTTTACTGCTTTATAAAGTCTTAATAAGACCACCCTTAGAATACATCCAGTTTTGGTCACCATTTTATGTCTAACCTGGTGGGGGGGAAACTAGGTCTAACATGATATCAGTGTTGAAATATTTGAGGGGCTGCCATAAAGAAGAGAGGGGTCAACCTATTCTTCAAACCAACAGAAGGCAAGACAAGAAACAATGGATGAAAACTAATTAAGGAGAGAACCAACCTAGAACTAAGTAGAAATGTCCTGATAATGAGAACAATTAACCAGTGGAACAGCTTGCCTTCAGAAGTTGTGTGCCCCATCACTGGAGGCTTTTAAGAAGAGATTGGACAGTCATTTATCTGGAATGGTATAGGGTCTGCTGCTTGAGCAGAGGGTTGGACTAGAAGACCTCCAAGGTCCCTCCCAACTCCATTATTCTGTTAAGTCTGCACTGCTTTTAGTGTGTAGTATGATAACTAGAATGTAATATATCTAAAGAAGCTAGGGGAATCCTCTGATAGTTGACATTTATTTCTTCTTTCTCTCTGCAAACCCCTCCCTTTCTTTTGGGAACCTATATGGATATTAGTGTAGCCAATTAAGATGTATATTATTGTGAGATGTTGAACAGATTTCCCCTGTTCAACACCAGACTGCTTCATGAATATTTTACTAGAGCTTTTTATGAAAGCATTGATTATGGCATGTAGACTTTTGGTGTGTTCTTTTCTGCTTTTATTTCTTTTCCTAAAAAAGAAAGAAAGAAAAATCTCATTGGACTAGATCACTTTGTATAGGACATTCTGATGGAAAGCAGCTAATTTATACATTTGGTGCTGTCGTACTGTTTGCGGGACAGGAGACTAGCACAGGCACCGAGACTACAGGAGAAGAATCCTTGCAGAAAATGCTTGCCATGTTGGGAACAGTATCAATAGCTGAAGAGCTTGCTTCATCATAAAGCTAGATCACGAGAATAAATTTGTTTCTCTAGCTAGTCACTGCCCTTGTCACTTGAGTTGTTGCCACAGGCAAATCCCAGTCCAAGGGCGCCATAAAGAGGTCAATTACATGTTCTCTAGATATAGGAGTACCACTGGTGGATCTGATTGAAATATAGCAGCTGCTATGCCTCATGCAGAAAAAAAAATAACCTTGTGCTTTAAACTGGTTCTTAATTGTTGTATAGGGCAAAGTTGGGTGCTCCGCCATCAGGCCAGCCCATCGCTTTCTGCAGGTTGAAGGTAAAAAAATATATTGGTAGAGGATGCTTCTGTATCTCACCAGAATCAGTGAATAGACTCCTAATGACAAATGGTGAGAACTGTATGATGATGTACAATTTGTTCAAAAGACTTAGCAAAGCATCACAAAATGTTGTAATATCTTACAGGCACAAAGTCTTTCTGACACCAGCAGTTAGTGGGGATTGCTGAAATATATGTCAGGATTCAATTCTGTTTCATGTATCTTAAGTCATGTATATTTACAGATCTGCTTCATGTACTGTGGCAAAATGATCATGGGATCAAAATGACACACAGGAAGGCAAGTTGGTTTTATTGTGAAGTTATACACAATCAAATATCTATGGAGATTTTACCAATTGTAGGAGAAAAGCAGGATGCTGAAGAGGATTTTTTTTTTTATATTGAAAAAGTTTTATTGGTTTTACAATTTTTCATTGGGGTAGGGTAAGAGATACAAAGAAATTTTGAGAGTTTTCGCATCAAAGTCGTCGGCCCTTCCGGAGCTTCATAATAAATCATTAACAAAAAAAGATTTTTCATAATACTACAAAGTGAAAACAAGTACATATTTCTAAGTTCTCAATTCAATGCTGTCAGTCATTTGCAAAAATCCAGATACACATGTTCTACAATATTACTCAAAAAATCAAGGCAAAGTTATTTTTTAGATCTAAGTCTCTTGGCAATTGGGTCTTCTGTCCCTCCTTCCAGGCCCCCAGCGGGCGGGGCCGCGGCCCCCCCTGTCCCCCCTGGATCTTCCCCCAGGACAGAGGAATGTTTTTTAAGAAAGGCTTCCGCCTCAGCAACTGTTTTAATCCTCACTCTTCCTCCTTCCCAGAACACCAGCATCCCTTCGGGCATCACCCACTTGAACCAGATCCCGTGATCAAACAATTTTCTAGACAAGAAGGAAAATTTCCTTCTCGCTTCTCTAATCTTTCTTGGAATCTGCTTCAAGATGGCAACCTCCTTTTGTTGGTAAATTAACGGTCCTCCTCTTTGCACCTTCAAGATTTCCTCTCTGGTTGACCTTCTAACAAATTTCACATGTATCTCTCTGGGTACTTCATCTGAAGAGGATATTGATACATCCTTTTATTCGCCTGTTCTTTAACTGTTTGATCTGTCAATGGGGTTCCTCTGAAACTTCCATGGGAATTTGTTTGTGAGAACCTTTGTCAAGGATAACAAGGATTTTTGGGTTGGGAGGGGTGGGGAGGATGAATTCAAATAATACTTAATAGGGAAATGGAACTATTGGAAAGATCAGCAGGTGAAAATTTTCAGTGTTTCCAATATGGTGAATAAAAGTGTCATCGTAAAACCATTTGCTGAACAGTTATTTAAAAAAAAACACCAAAGAGAATAATTCTTTGTTCTATATTCTTTCCATGCTGTACAGGAAACAGTGATACAATCACATAATACCTTAGATGTATATACTTATCTATTTGCCTAGCTTTCTATCTGATCTGACTTGCCACCTTTCTGTTCAAAATGCCAAATATCCCAAAGGATAATTTGGGATGCATGTGTTTGCATGTGTGTGTGTGTTTATCACATCATTAATGTGTCACATATATAGGATATTTCAAACATATTTCAAGTCAGTTGACTGCTACTTGTGTAATTAATTATTGGATTAATTACATTTGTATTCATTTATTTGCCTAACAGTATATAGAATAATAATCCATTTCCTAAAAGTCTTTCAAGTTGTTTCGCAAAACAACAGTTTGAGAGAAATATTAAATCAGATATTTTTGGCTTCCAAAGGAAACTAAAGTGTATTAATTCAGAGTTTCAACATGGGGGAGATTGCTGTTTTTCTTCAATGTTCCGTTCCAGTAAGACATTTCATTTACCAATACCTGTTTCCTGCAAGGTTTTCTTAAAAGGCCTTCCTGCTAAAAGCTTACTTTTGATTATTTTTAAGTAGATTTCTCTTTAACAAACACATACTTATAGAACCATGGCCCCTATGCTAAGTTTGCAAAAATCCAGATATAGGAAACACCCTTTGCTGTCATCCAGTTGGATCTCTGAAGTTTTATAGCCTAAATCTGTAGCCTTACACTTTGCAACTCAATGACATTGCACTTCACTTTGGAAATGGATGATTTGTGAGATCCATTTGGAATAGTTTGCTTTCTGCAACAGATTTCCATAGTTTTATTGGAGTAAAGAAAACAAAATGGCAAGGGGTCAGCCATACACCATTTATAATTTGTGCACATAAGCAGTACAAAAGAAAACAGGACTCACCGTTCAGCCTTGAAATCTGGCAAGCATGAAACGGACCCAGTTAAGAAACAAGTAGTTTATTGCTGTGGTTCAGCTAATAAGTAACAGTTAAAGGGAGCCTTGGATTCAAGTCTTCTGTGCATGAAGGCATTTTATATACAGATTTCACACTTCAGTGAATGCTGAGTTTTATTCTAATCTCCTCCACAAAGCATGAGAAAAGTGAACTCTTCAGAGAGCAAAAAGTCAAGTGTTTCCATCTCAAACTCTCACTTCCTCTTCTATCTCACACTCATCCACACACATCTCATTACCCTTGAAAACCAGACATACTGTCCAATTTCAAGTATTGACCTGATACTGTGCAAATATGGCTCAAATCTGTGATCATCATTTTTGGCACTTAGGATCACATTGGAAGGTGACCAACTGCTCAAGATTGGCAGCTAATTTGCATATCTGTTAATGCCAATAAAATTTGCATTAATTTACAATATGTTTACTTTTTTAATATTTTCATAACTTTGCTGAGTGCCCATTTCAAAACTGCAAACATACAGCTTGAACAAATGCTCAGTCTCTTTGTTGCTAAAGTTGTCAAGTGGCACTAATAGACACATACATGTACACATACAAATATATAGATACAGTATATACACACATACACACAAATATACATGGGCACACATGCATGCACATACAAGATCTTATCATTTGAAAGCTGTTTTGTATTCTAATACATTGAAATCGGTGGAAACTGCAAGCACATTAGTTGAGCAGAAGAATGGTTTTTTACTACAATGTAACAATAATTGTAGGTATTTTGCCTATCTAAATGAGACTGCCTTTCTAATGGTTCCTTTATTTTCATACAAAGGTGTCCCCCCATGCAAAGGTATCCTTTCTAATAAAGTTACTAGATTTTAAATATGTTATTCTCCATTTTGCAACTGAGTTACATTTTCCAGCGATTTCTGGGGAGCTTCAGAAGATCTAACTACTCAAAATACAGCCATATTTATCTGTAAGGCCTAAGAGAAACATTCACAGGTACAGGTAATCCTCAATTTATGACCACAATTAAGCCCAAAATTTTGTTAAGTGAATTCTGCCCCAATTTACGATCTTTCTTGCCACGTTTGTTAAGTTAATAACTGCAGTTGTTAAGTAACACAAGGTCACAAAAAGTGATTGTATGTCCCTGAGACACTGCATCCATCATAAATATGAGTCAATTGCCAAGCATCTGAATTTTGATCATATGGGGATGCAACAATAGTCGTTAAGTGTGAAAAACGGTTTCAAGTCACTTTTTCTTGTTGTAACTTTCACCGGTGACTGAATGACTGCTGTAAGTCGAGGACTACCCGTACTAGTAAACCAGATCTTGATATAGAAGAGATTTTTCTCATGCTATGAAGAATGAAAATTGTAAATGAGATTCATAGAACAATATAGATGTCAATGAAGTTCCAATAAATAGGAGGATTGTGGCTATTTTCATGTTTATTTTTAAATGACAATAGTATTAGTTAAATTCCAAGTGGATAACTAGGATATTTTAATCCTAAATAGTCCAAAAAGTTTTAAGTGCCATTATGCTAACAAACAAAGTCATTTGTTGAGAATCATGCACTACTGATGATATCCGTTGCAGAAAAGAATTGGTAAAAATATATCTGGGACATTACAGAACTAGCACTTTAGTTCTAGAGGTGGGTTGCTCCTGGTTATGCCCGGATCGGGCGAATCGGTAGTAGCTCCGCCGACCCACCTGAACACTTCTGTGCATGCACACATGGGAGCATGCCCGAACCGATAGTAAAAAACTTAGCAACCCATCACTGATGTCAATTATTTGCTTCTGGTGAAGCAGGACACAGAAGATGCCAATTTAGTTCAGGAATGCTTCTTTTTGTATGACTGTTTAAGGCGGATTCTGCTTTCGATTCTCTGCAAGCCTTTTCCTGACATTGCTCATCCTGTCTTCGCTTTCTTATACACTTTAGGTGTCTTGATCTGATCCAGATTTGGCCTCTGTTTAGTAGCAATCTGGTTGACAATGATTCTTTAAGTCAGGAGACATTTTTCACACACACACACACACACACACACACACACACGAATTGCATTGATGCTGGCAATCTGAACTGAAACGTTGAGGGTCTTCCAAATCTGTTGCCTTTGATTAGCACAGTGTTGAAAAGCAAATGTATTTCAGATGACTGCAAATTGAAGGCCTATGGAACCTCACAAAGACTACCTAGATTTTCCAGGATATAATAATAAAGTGGAACCATGTGTGAGAGAGTGGTGACCAATGAGACAATGAAGGAATTAAATGAGAGGATTTTATCAGGGGAAAAAGCTGGGCAGGAAGAATAAGCAAGAATCTTTGTAGGAGCAGCAGAAAAGTGAATAGCAATAACAATAGCAATAGCGCTTAGACTTATATACCACTCGCTAATGCTTTACAGCCCTCTCTAAGTGGTTTACAGCAGGGGTCCCCAACCTTTTTTTCACCAGGGACCGGTTTCATTTTAAAGAAAATTCTGCGGACCGGCTGAGGGGCTCAGCAGTCATGTGACTGGGTGGGCGTGGCCAACTTTGAAAATGTGAAACTCACTTAACAATGATCTTGGTTAGCAACCAAACTTTTGGCCTCAACTGTGGTCATAAGTTCTTTCTTTCTTTCTTTCTCTCTCTCTCTTTCTTTCTCTTACTTTGTCTCTGTCTCTCTTTTTCTCTCTCGCTATTTCTTTCTTTCTCTTTCCCTTTCTCTCTATTTCTTTCTCTTTCTTTTTCTCTTTCCCTCTTTCTGTATCTTTTCCTGTCTCTTTCTTTCCTTTCTGTCTCTTTATCTCTGTCTGTCTTTCTCTCTCCCACTTTTTTCTCTTTCTCTCTTTGTGTCTCTCCTTCATCCGCCCATTTCTGTCACTCTGTGTGTGTGTGTGTGTGTGTGTGTCTGTCTGTCTTGCATTCATTCAATCACTCCTTCTGTGTCTCTGTCTATCTTTCTCTCCCTCCCTCCCTCTGTCTCTCTATGTGTGTCTGTCGTCGTCATCGTCGTCCCGTCCCCCCGCCCCCAGCCTCCTCATCCCGCCTGCCTGTCGCTCGTTCGCTCGTTCAGGCTCCGTGGCTGGATAGGAGCCAGGCTGGAGAGGAGGAGGAGGGAGGGGGGGCAGCCCATTGGGCAGAGCGCACGGGAGAACGCAGGAGGATGGTGGGGGCTCTTCCTCCACCCTCGTCGACGGAGGGACTCCTGTGCGCCGCCGGAGCAACCCGCCAGTTCCCTCCCCAGCCCGCAGAGCCTCCGCAGTCCCTGGAAGAAAATGAGTGGCCAGCATGCCAGCAGGGGAGGGAATCGGTGGCCGGTCCGGCGGCGTCCAGGAATCCTTCCGTCGACGAGGGTGGAGGAAAAGGCACACTCCAACGGCACGAACAGCCGCGCCTGCGTTCTCCCGCGCGCTGTGCTCAGGGGGCTGCCTCCTCCTCCCTCCTCCTCCTCTCTAGCCCTGCGGCCCGGCTCCCATCCAGCCACGGACCGGCACCGGTACGCGGCCCGGGGGTTGGGGACCCCTGGTTTACAGTGTCCGCATATTGCCCCCAACAATCTGGGTCCTCATTTTACAGACTTTGGAAGGATGGAAGGCTGAGTCAACCCCATGAGGATCAAACTTGTGGCAGTGGTCAAAGTCAGCCTGCAATACTGCATTCTAACCACTGAGCACCATGGCTCTTGGTGGAAAGCATGCAGCCATATCTACAGAACTCCTGGCTCCTTTCTGTACCTGAATACCTCTATAGGATATACGTGGCATTCTTTATGTGTTCCTAATTTATCCCCTTTCCCCCTAGAATTTAAGATTGAAATTTCCTACACACTGATTGGAAGAAATGTTATTCAATCTCATACACAGATATTGCTCTGTATTGCTTGACTAATGACTACCATTGGGACCAAAATTTCCATTGCCAATGAAAGTAGTTGTTCAGTGAATTTGACCCAATTTTATGACCATTTTTGCCAAGGTTGTTAAAAGAACCACTGCAGTTGTTAAGCGAATCCAGCGTCCTCCATTGACTTGACCTATCAAAAGCCAACTGGGAAGGATGCAAATTATAATCCCATGATCCCAGGATGCTGCAATACATACTAGTTGCAAAGCACCCAAATTTTGATCATGTGACTGGGGATGCTGTGATGTTGTAAGTGTGAGGAGCAGTCATCAGTCACTTTTTTCAGCGCCGGTATAACTTCAAATGGTCGCTAAATGAATGGTTGTAAATCAAGGATTACCTGCGCATATAAAAAACAGTCTGGCCTGCCTTTCTATTTACTTCACAACTACATGCACACTGAAAGCAGTACAAACGAAAGTGATCTGTACTCTTATTACATAAAAATGCATCATAAATTAGCCTTTTTATTTTATTTTAGGACTACCAAATTTGGGGCTATAATTTTTAATTTAATTTAATTTATTTAGACTTTTATATCGCCCCCCTCTCCGGGCAGGACTCGGGGCAGTGCACAGCAGGTAAAATACAAATAGTACATACATCTCAATAAATACATTCAACCACTAAAACCCAAATTAAATTAATAACTGTGCTAAAAAGTTTAAAACACTAAAACCCTCTAAAAAATAGTAAAGTCAAAGTCTGAAGTCTAAACCAGGCCGGCCAGGTGGAAAAAATGTGTCTTGAGCTCCCGGCGGAAGAGGTGCAGGTCGGTGATAGTACGAATATTGTACGAATAATGAATGAATTTGATACTGCAATGCCTAAACGTTTGTGAAATCTTTTGAATTTTCAACATTTCTGCATAAAGAGGGTGATCTTCACACAAATCCTACACTAAATAAAGAGAGACAATTAAATGAGTCAAAAACATCATGCTTGTTATAAAAAAGAATTTTTTAAGATAAAAGGAAGAATTAGAAATACCAATAGAGTCAAGGCTACCTATTAGGAAGTGTAGAAAATTGCTGTTAAAATACTACGTGGAGTGCAAACAACTACAAGATTGTATGATAAAGTGGATAAAACATTTTTAAAAACTGATTACAAAAACGGGAGGACTTATAGGGGGGAAAATCAGTAAAATTTACTGAATTTTAAAAGCAAAGCTCAAATGGAAATCTATTTTTCCCCACTAAGAAGTTTTTCAGAATAACGAAATAAAAAAGATTATGATTTGCTGAATGATCACAAGGGGAAATTTGGCCCAACATTGGGGGTGGAAATACTTTGCCAGCAATATTAGATGGGGAAACTGGTGCAGCAATAGCAAAGGTAACAGCATACATTCAAAACAGAAATTGAATCAAATTTTAAAAAGAATGATATCCCTGTATACTATTTGGAACAAGGCAAACTCAGGTATTTAGAGTACAGTTATAAAGGGAGGAATGTTTGATTTTAGGATGGTAACCAGACCTGTTTTAATGTTTATAACTATTTTGATACAATCACCAGATGGGTCCAAGGAGATGGAATCTAACAATATTGTTTTTACGATTACAACTAGTTCTCATTTAACAACCACAATTGGCACTAGCAACTTGATTTTAAAACAAAACAATCATTAAGCAAACTGCAACTGTATTTATGATCCTACTTAACCTTTCCTTTCCTTTATAGACCTGCAAAGTTGTAACTATAGACAGTCACTAAACAAGGTCATTGCTAAATGAGAACTATCTTGTACTACTGGGTTTTTTCCCGTTTGTTTGAAACAATATTATGTGCATTTCTCTTAGGAATATGAAATGGTAGTAACATCAATATAAATATTAATTTTAAAGAAAACAATTGATACCATTGGAACAATTGGATTTTGGCTAACATTTTTGTACTTGAAGAAATATACAATGCAGTGGCGAAATTCAATTTTTTTTACTACTGGTTCTAAGGGCATGACTTGGTGGACATGGCAGGGCAAGGATATTGCAAAGTCTCCATTCCCATCCCACTGGGGCCAGCCAGAAGGGGTATTTGCCAGTTCTCCAAACTACTCAAAATTTCCGCTACCGGTTCTCCAGAACCTGTCAGAACCTGCTGAATTTCGCCCCTGATACAATGGTCATTTAAATTTGTATATTTTATTTAAACTGCGCTGTAGATCAGAGCTAAAATAATTCATGTGCACTAACATGTTACAAGATAACTCTTGGATTTAATTTTTGTTTAATTTCTGTGATATTTTGTCCTTTACGTGTACTGATAGCTAACAAATGGAAATATTATTTGAGACTAACAGTATGTAATATTCTGTGTGGTATTGGGCACAAATGTGAGCTTTCTATGTCATTTGTAACTTTTTATATATTTCAAAAAGAAATAGATGATATGGTACCACCGGTGGGTCTATTCGCTCTCCCTTTCCCTCCTTCTTTCAAAATGTATGGAGTATTGATAATGTTTATTAAAATTGTCATTTTAATCTAAGTTAAGACCAATGGCACTCTAAAGCAATGTTCGAGTTAAGATACAATGCTAAACCAAGCTTCTCTTGAGTTTGGGAATAGCAAGTAGAACTCTGCTGGACCATACGACTTCAGAAAGCTTCCATCTGTAGGTTGTTTAGTATTATGATTATAAGCCAAAAATAAAATAAACCCCACTTTATAATTCCGGTCTATTAAGGGGGAAAAAAGAATGAAATGGAATTGCAATTGACAGGAAATGAGGGAATGAAATCCTGATCAAGTTTTCATAAAAGAGAAGAGATATGATGACTTGATGGAAGCACAGTGTATGGCTGCTGATCAATGATCTCATGGCTGGTTCAGATAGAAATAGAAATAAATGGCAAAAAAAAAATGCAGGGGAACAGGGAACTCTGCTAGCTGGTAGAGTGATATAAAGAACCATTTGATACTACATACAGATGATTCTCTCACTTTTGAGAAAGATAGTCCTTTTCAGGGCTTTGCTTTATGCAAAGAAGATGTATGTTTTTATTTTCTGAAATCTGAGAACACATGACGAAGCACTCAAACATAATGGATATAATTGCAAGCTGATGTAGCTCGAACTGAAAAAGGAGAATAAATAATTTAGTTTCACACATGGATAATCCTAACTAAAAACTGCAAAGCCAGACCTCTCTGAATATATTTTACATTAATAGATGCACTGATATGAAAGGCATCTAATTGTATAATGTATTATTAGCCATTTTCTTGGGCATGCTATTAACATTAAATAATGGTAACAGTTTATAGCATCCATGGCAGAAGTTCCTTTTTTGCTTGGAGAAGAAGTAACCACATGTTCATAACTACTTCCTCAGAGTGACCTAGTTGAGCCATCCCACTGAAAGTTTTGGAAGTTTCTCTTCACTACAGCAGATAATAACATCTAATGACCTGGGTTGAGCGCAAACAAACTAGGGTCAGAACTAATTAGTACTTAGAGAGAAGACTCTCAGGAAAAAAACAGACCTGAAGTCTAGGCTGAGGGTGCAAACTCTGTCTATTCTCATGCCAAGAAAACTAGATAGACAAAGTAATTACCAAGAGTTTTTAACTTTGCAGAAACTTTGTTCTGATTATTTTTACTACTCTGAGTGGTACTCAATACCATTATAGTATCAAGACAAATCAGATATAGTGATATATCTGCAGTGTTGTTGCAGTGTTCCAATATCTCAGGGGTTGTCACAAAGAAGAGGGAGCCAAACTATTCTTCAAGGCACCTGAGGGTAGAACAAGAAGCAATGGGTGGAAACTAATCAAGGAGAGAAGCAACTTAAAACTGAGGAGAAATTTCCTGACAGTTAGAACAATTAATCAGTGGAACAGCTTGTCTCCAGAAGTTGTGAGTGCCCCAACATTGCAAGTCTTTAAGAAGATGTTGGATAGCCATTTGTCTGAAATGGTATAGGGCTTCCTGCCTAGGCAGGGAGTTGGACTAGATGACCTCCAAGGTCCCTTCCAACTCTGCTATTGTATTGTATATAATTAATTCAGTTCAATTGCATTATTATTTGCAAATCATTTTTTTTTAAAAAACCAAAAAAATTAAACAGTATAATAAAAATATTACAAGAAAGAGGCACATAACTTGCATGCAAAATAAAATTAAAAAATTTCTGGGGGGAACTTTTCAAAAATTATTTCTATTGGGTTTTATGGACTTTGAACTAGAAAATAAATATGAGAAATTATTGTATAGGATAACCATGGAAATACTATTGTACACTCAAAAAATGGAAGAATAATGAAACATCCAATTTCACTTCAAAGACTTTAATATTAAACTGGAATTTGGAAGTGGCCTGAAGAACAGCCCTTCCATAGCACTAGGCTAAGATATTGTGTGACCTGACAGGATATATTAAGACATATGAGGTGAATTTGATTCCAGGAATAATTTTCTTCTTTTCAGATCTCTAAATTATTTGTATATTTTGTTATTGCTTTTAACATTGTCAGCCACACAAGTGTGCTTTGCAAGTGAACGGCCATATACTGTAAATTGTAATAATAACAGTAATAGCAATATTTCCACTTTATTCATTGCATCATACAATTAACTTAACACTCACTAGAAATCATTCCAGTTCTCAGCCAGAAACATGGTATCATCTGCATAGAAAAGTATGCAGATGTCCTAACCAACACAATTCTACATATGCTGCACATTTCATTTACTTTTTTGCATAGTGGTGTATTCCCATCATACATCATTACTATTGCATTTAGCAGTCAACCATCACTCCATATTTGTATAAACTTTCCATCATTCCAGAGTTTACCATATGTTCTCTTTAGTTCAACAATCGTGAGATAAATTTGCTTCCTAGATACTCATATATTTCTCAATGAAATTTGATCCACATATTCCTAGCATAAAATTCAACACACTTCTAAAAATTTCTAAATTCTCACCTCCTATGCCTTATTGATCAGCATTCTTCCAAATCTTTTCCTAGGCATGCTGAACAAAATGTTTTAAAATTATACTTTTTGCATTTTCTTTTGTCAACTCCCCTTTGCATAAGGGAACAATACAACATTTTTTCCTATTTATTTATTTATTCATTTATTTATTTACTTATTTATGTATTTGACTTGTTTGTCATCCATCTCACCTAGAGATGATTCTGCGAAGCTTATAAAATCATCAAATTCTTTTGAAGTGTAAGAAGCAAACTATATAATCACTGCATAAGAAATGTAATCATCATATACAATTCTCCAGTTATTCCACATACAAGTGCAACCTTATTATTTTAACAACATTTATAACTTCCTTTTCATAATTTTTCTTAGAAAAAAGCATTTATTGCATTATTCTATTGTTTACCATGGCACTAACATTCCAAAATAGATCTCTAACATTTTCCTGCAACCATTTTCTCATTATTTTTAATTCCAAATTACTTCTTTTTACTGCAGTCAAAATGACTCTTCATTTTGTCTCACCATTTTAGTCCTAATTGTTTATTTCTTTCCTAGAGCATAGTTTGCAACTTTTTTGTGTAGCTAATATACGGCTCCTTTTCATTTTTTGTAGCAATCATTCTCATAAGCACGGAAGCACAGCATTAAAACTTAGATGTTGTAATAGTGACAACTTCTTTGCATACAGGTCGTCTTGACTTACAACCATTTGTTTATTGAGTGATCATTGAAGCTATAACAGCATTGAAAAAAGTGACATAACTAACTGATCCTCACCCTCAACAATTATCACAATGTTCCCATGGTCACATGAGCACAATTCAGCTGCTTGGCAACCTGTATGCGTTTATGATGCTTGGAGTGTTCCAGGATCATGTGATGTGATTTGCAATCTTCCCAGACTGTTTCTGATAAGCAAGTTCAGTGGGAGAAGTTGAATTTATTTAATGATCCTTTGCTTCACTGTAGGATTGTGGCAAAAAAGATTGTAAAACCGGGCATGGTCATATGATGACTTAATGACTATGTTGCTTAACAATAGAAGTTCCAATCCCAACTATGGTCATAAGTCTACATACATACATACATACATACATACATACATACATACATACATACATACATACATATCAATCCCTAAAGGAGTGAAACAGAGTTGTATTCTGGCCTACTCTGAACTATCTAGACCAAGGCAAAGTTACATTCTTCAAAACGTATTAGAAAATTACCTGTACTCCTGCATATTAATTATGTGGCCATATTTCTCTAACTCAATTTGTCTAAGAAGTCTATGGACCCAGCAAAATATTGCAAGGAAGAAGACAAAGGAACGAAAATGCTGCAAATACCAATTGGAGATAAATGATACTATAGACTATGTTTCATCCTTTAAATTCCTTGGCATAGTATTCCGGTACTCAGAAATCTGGTGTGAACATATCAAATCTAATTCCATAAGGCTAATAAAACAGGATTAAAACTGCAAAACATTTTCTAAATCAAAGAAGGAAAAAAGGCTCTTTAAAAGCTAAATCTATTTTCTCGGATGTTAAATGGCTGTTAGGTATGTGCATAAAATCACTAAGAGCCTTAGATCATATCTAGTCCAGATTCCTAAAGACATTATTCAGAATATTGGGCTACATTTCCAGCACTTTGTTTAGATATTCCTGGAATTCATGGCATTAATTTGCCAATCTTAATTTTGGTTTAAGCTCACTTTTCTAGCAATTCTACATCTGCCATGATGTGATTTGATAATTGTTCCTCTTTCTGGAGAGCTAGAAGTCAAAGTGACTTATGCCACTAAGGCTTTTCAAGTAAAGCTACTGCTTAAGGAGTTAACTAGAACTACAGCTGCAATTGGACAGCTGGCATAATTTTCCAGAAAGACCGGAACAAACTAGTTCATTGATATTGACAATATAGAAATAGGAAATCTTTCTGAAAATTATCTGTGTAATATTATTTGCCCAATACACTGCAGGTATTTTTTTTCTTTCTGTAGCTTAAGATACTATGCAGTCTAATTTTGCAGGGAAGATATAACAACCCATTTTTTCAAAATTAACCAGCCCCTGCAATCTGGAAGAACTTGCAACTTTAGTCCTCATATACTTAATTCCATTCTGTACCATTTTATATCCTACCTTCATAACTCTGCTTGCTAATGTAGAAACTTCACTGCTTCTGCTATGACTTCATTTGCTTTCTGATGTTGATTCTAGAATCCTAACATCTCTAAACAAGTTACAAAATTTCTTTCAGTTGCCATTTCTCTATACAGAAAATTATTTATTTAATCCCTAGGATCCCACCAATATATAATTCAATGTATACCATACCATTAACCAGAGTCACTTGATTGAGATGTGCTATGAGAATCAAATAAATCCATTGATCCCAATTATTATGTGCACATGCTTACTCACTTAGCAGCTTAGTATGTAGTAAGGAAGAATTTTAGCATTTCATTCCTAAAGTAGTTTTATAATCCTGCTATTTGCTTTCATATTAATTCTTACTACTATGTTTTTATTCATAATCTATTATTTCCATTTATAGCATTGTAGTGAACTGTTTCCTTTATTGGTTTTAGAAATCTTTATGGTTCTTAATTTGAATCTTGGTATTCTTTATGGTGATTATAGAAAATGTTAGTCAGTGACTATAACAATAAGGATTATCTGAATCTTCCTTTTAAGTACCTATTCTTAAAGACAAGTACTCTTTCATTCGAACTATAAGCAGATCTCCTTGTTAACTGAGGCTATCTAATTCATCTTGATCATTGGCCATCATCAGGTTGAACATAATTGGTGTTCCCTGGTTCTTAGTGAATTACAGTATTTCATTTCCCAATGTACTCATAGTTTTCCCACCCTAAATTTTCCCAGACTGCCTTCCAGATGTGCTCAATATGAATCCCAGAATTCAGTGATGAGATGTCCTTTGTCAAAATTCTGAATTAATCCATCAATTTTTATTACGCTCACAGACCAGAAAAGTCAAATTTCTGAATTCCGTGGACCTTTCTCTTCTCCTGAAGGAACAGGTGGCAGTAAAGCAAGTTAGTAACAGTCCAGTGCTATTTCGTTTGACCTCTTGTTTCAATCTGGATACAATCAATATACAAGTGGAAAAGATATAGCAATATTTATGGCAGCATCTTCCCTGCTACAAACCTTGACCCTTAATAACAGTCGCAGAAGAGGTGACGATGAATAATTAAGCTTTTGAGTGGTAGAAACATACGGAAGATTATATTGCCAAATTGCTTGTTTTTGTTTTTGTTTTAAGAGTATAAAATTTTGGTACTTCTGTGAGTGTTAAAATCTAAAAGGGATGATTTATGAAACAACGATGGGATAATTTCTCTCTGAAACTCACTCTTGGAAAATAGACTAAAATATAAACATCTTGGATTACTTTTTTTTAAAAAAAATTGCTATCCTTACTTTTAAAAAAATAAAACAATAACGATGGTAGGGAGTAGAGTCCTTCATTTATTCAAGCTTCTTTTCAGTCCTTTTATCCAGGGTTTTCCCCCCTTATGTCTATCTTCAATTTAACCATGGAGATAGCTCTAGAAAGATATGAGTGAAGATATGTTGCTTTTTTGGGTGCTGTTTTTGAAAAAGAAAAGAATTATCTACAGCATGCATGTCATTATCCTTCTACATTTCAAAGTCTCCATGAATACTCAATTTGTGTCTGACTGCCCTTGCCGCATCTTCTGGCAGCCAGTAAGAGGCATGATTGCATTAAATTGAAAGCAGCAAGCTTTTGTACTTGGGTGTGTATTTTTCTCTCTGTTTGTGTGTGTGTGTGTGTGTTTCTGAGAATGAAAGTAGAATGGTGGGGTAGCTCTCCACCCAGGCTGCTTTAAACTCTTCCGTTAACATCGCTTGCATTTAGTTCCAGTGATAATAAAATAACTGACTGTATAGATTTCCCTCTCATTAGTTCCTGCTTTTGAGTGTATCATGCTCATCTGATAAGATTTTATAACTTATTCCCAACTAACAGAGGAGCCATTGAAATCCACATTATTAAAATTACCAAATGTCCACTTGGGAGATAGAGAAATAGGACAGAAACCATTATCCATCCAAGTATCCTTGTTATTGTTTTCCATTATCTTTCCACATTGCTAAATTTCAGTGAATGCCTACTTTTCTTGGGGACAGTCGCTAATTCAAAATACAAATCATACCCAGCAAATCTGGATGTACGGAATACGCAAATGTCCAATGTTTTTGCTGCTTTCAATCATTCTTTTCACTGAGCAGCAACAGAAAATACTGGAAAAGTGACCCTGTGCTTATTATGTTCAAATCTATTTAATTTTAGTCTCAGCTGAACAGGAAGTTGTGGAGATCAGTGTTTCTATCTCCTCAGTATAAATCGTTTGCAAAAAAAAAAAAAATACTGTTGTGTGCAAAGGGGACAAAAGCAGTTTTGCAAAAGCTACCAGAAGGGTCTTTTCTTTTGGCAAATTAAATCTCTTACAATAAAATTCTGTGTAAAAATAAACAATGCCTACTAGTATCCCTTGGAGGGAGATGCAAATTAAATACTGTGTGATTGTAACTCTTTCCACAAAAACTTAAGACAACTGAAAGTGCTTTGTCAAATATTTTTAGTATTAATTTTTGCGACTGCATGAAACCTTTGGAGCTTTAATATTAGGACTGCTATAGAAAGCAAATGTCCTTGCATTGGTTCTTAATGTACTTGAAAGTGTATCCATGTAAGCAATTTCATTTTGCTGTGAAGTTGCATGCAGCATTTTCAGCTTCTAGTAAAAAAAATAACCACAATAAAATTTATAGTGCAATAATAAATAGCATGGTATTCAAAATTGTTGTTCCGTAGGAAAAATACCAACAACTATTTAAGTGGTCAGTTATATAAATATTTGTTACAATCCTAGGAGAATTTATCATATAAATATAATTGTCCTCTTAAAGAAGAGTAATAAAAGCTGAACCCATGTGTTATAGATTCATGTAAAATGGGTTTTGCTGAAGGTATTAATTTCAGCAAAGAAACTATTTTACCGCTTTTCAAATACTCGAGCATTTTTATAATACGGTTATTTAATGTGCTTATTTCCAGTGAACAGTAGACAGTATTGGCTGGACAAATTCTCATGAACTGTTACTTTTGCAGATAAGTACAATGCAACCAGGAAAGGCATTTTGCTTTAAAGAAAATATATATATACCAGCGGTAATTAAATTGTGTCCTTAACAACTTAAGTATATAAGATATGTGTATATATTGGTAAATGTTTTGAAAAATTAGCAAAAGTTAAATCTTTTTTATACTAAACATGTTTAATATTTCTCCTTGCTACGAAAAAGGTTTTTTTAAAATAATAATTTATGGATCTAGGTTTGTGGTATACCGCATATATTTTTTCAGGTGGGAAGTGAAGGTTATATTATACTTGAATTAATAGAATCTATTTTTATAGGCACTGTATTCTTTGGTGGTGGTGTTTTTTTTATCACCGACCATTTCCATCAGACAAGAGGATATTTTAATATTCAAATGTAATTGTAGAACTGAAAATACAGGCAACAAAATACTATAACTAGCCGAATGTTCTAGCAGTAACAATAATTTTCATGATATAACTATACTATAATTGACTTCATGATGGAATGTTCTACTAAGAATGCCTGAAATTCTAGACTATTTTTAACACAGTTAAACCTGGCACTCAAATCTCAATTCTGGAACAAACCGTAATTGAGGGGTCAAGGTTGCTAAATATTGAGGTTCTACAGAAATGTTTGATGAAGTAGTCTTCTCTTCTAAAAGAAATCAGATATCTTTTCCCCTCAGTCTCAGACCCATATTTTTAAAGAACACATTTTAAAATAATTATTTCTTTGTTACTTATGGCAAAATAAATATTTCATTTATTCCCTTTTGAAAACTGCTATTGATAAAATAATGAATAAATTCAGCATAAATTATTGGGAGGTAGAGATGGGGTGTTGTATGTTATTTTTCTTTGGTGAACCAAATGGCCAGGAAAGGCATCATCCAATGCCTGGAACAACCATTTATCAACAGAATTGTTAGCCTTTGCACTTTCTACCACCCTATACCTCCCCATACTTGTTCAGAAGGAAAATGACAGGAAAGCTGATTATGTGCCTAAATGGGGCCTCATGTCTAAAAGAAAGTGGCAATTGGATGACTGACTAATATAGGATTTTATCAAATTTCTATACTGCCCATCTCACCTGAGTGAGTCTGGCTGTTTGCAAACCAAACATAACATGTTAACACATTATCTGTCTTTATGCACTATCCTTCCATAGTTAAAGGTTCCAATGGGAAACTGATCATAGCCTTATTTTTTTCACTAGTGACATAAATGGGATTTATATGCTCTTAGTTCTGGCTGCATCATGGCATATGTAACCAAGTTTGCATAATATGAAAACAGTAAAAAATATGTGGTGGCAATAATATATATATATATATTCAATTGACTAGTTTCAACCAAATTCTTGCTTCTTATCATTAATATTTTGGATAGGAGATTGGAAAATGTAGATTGAATAATAATCCTATAATAATTTAAATTTGATCACTTTAGAATCCACAGTTTCTTACATCTGCAATCTATCTGCTGTTATTTTGTAAATGAATATTTTTAGTTTAATACTTTTTCAGTTATACTTATAGATACTGTATAGGATTTTTTAGAGATAGTATTATTAGAAACTGGCTCTGTTGGTGGGGCTGTCCTGCTTCCTTTGGCATGCATTTATCTGCCTAGAACTCCATTCCTTTCCAAGCGCCTATCAATTCGATTCTTGGCATCGGCTGATACCAACAGGAATTAGTAATGGCCATTGATATTATAATTTCCCAATTTTCTATTCCCAGAAGGCCAGTACATATCCACAGCTGTGACTATTACACATTGAACAAGCTACTCCATTTTGTTTTAATTTGCCATTGTATCAGTTTTCCACAAATATTGTTGTTACCATAAATCACATCAATATTCAGACGATATAGTTCCTTTTATTCAAAATGGGAACTTTGAGAGAGAAAGCTACATGATATATGAGTTTATTTTGACTTATTGTTATTATTATTTCATCTTGCTAAAGTGTATTATTTAACTTGAGAAGCGGTATTTCAGAACAAGACATATTTCAATATCTGAGCAAATAAACAGAGAAAAAATTATGTACCATGTGTTAGTCGTAGTCAATAAAACACATAAATTGTTACTGTTGCAAATATTAGTTGCATAAACATAACATTGCTTTAGAAGTAGCTAGCTAACACTATGCAAAACCTAGAATTCCAAATATGACTATTTTCTGCCTTCGAATAGTCTATAACCCAACAATGTTGACGTGAAAGTAAATGGAAATATGGTTAAGACCCATATCTCCTTTTTGTTTTTGAAACTATGCACCAGATTCTGTTTTAAAAAATAAAACATTATGCATTGGGCATTGTTGTCTCAATATGATGGTATTTATAAGCCATCATATCCTGAGGGCACAAGGTTAGGTGTTGCTGTTATACCAAATACCAAGAAGGAGGGTGACATATAGTGAAAATAATCCTGCATTCAAGTGGAGAAGAAAAGCTGATTGACAAGTACAATCTACAACATAACTGTTCTGGACTCTCTGCTCCGTGCTATTTAAACTCCATTAATCTATTACATGTCTTTACCAGACTTGCCCCTTAAATGCTACTAGAGAAAACATCACCGTTTCTTGCAGATGGTAGCTACAGTAAAATCCTTCCTTTCTTTGTCGCTACTCTTCCAGAAGGAATGCAGGAATTCTTAAAGAGATCTCAAGCCGGATCGCAAAAATATTGTCCAGTGCTCATGTTATGGAGCATGCATTGTGATAGTAATATGAGAATAGCTGCCTACAGTGTAGCAGCCTCATGCACTGCTAAGTGGCTGTGCCAAAAAGCTTAGGCATTCATACCAGAATTAATACCACAATCCAAAAGCACAGCTAGCTCATTTTCAGTGGTCCGAATATAAAACCTCAGCTATAATCACTGAAAAATTAGAAAGTTATTCCTAGCAGACAGGAATGCTTTCTCTAACTATTGTGTCACAGAAACCTGGACAATTAAATCAATATGGACAATAACAGCCTTTTCTTTTCTCTCTCTTCCCCCTCCCCTTCACCCCCTTCTCATGCTCTCAATATGTCATTGTAACAAACTGAAAGCAATATTTCTCAAAGTTTGGGCTAATATTATTTGTATTACATCCAAGGGTGCTACAAGGCATTGTTTCCTAAAGGATATTGGGCAGGTCACTAAGCTGTTCAATACAATACAATACAATACAATACAATAGCAGAGTTGGAAGGGACCTTGTAGGTCTTCTAGTCCAACCCCCTGCATGGGCAGGAACCTTATACCATTTCAGACAAATGGCTGTCTAACATCTTTTTAAAGACTTCCAGGGTTGGGGCATTCACAACTGCTGGAGGCAAGCTGTTCCAGAGGTTAATTGTTCTTACTGTTAGGAAATTTCTCCTTAGTTCTAAGTTGCTTCTCACTGCTTCCAGATTTCCCCGTTCTTTCCCAAAAGAATATTTTCCATACATGTATTGATTTCCAGAAAGTAGTAAGTTTTTTGTCTTTCATATATTTACATATTTAACAATGTAATCAGAGCAAAGCTAGTACAGGTCAACCTTAGAAGATATCCAGACATTAATTCTATATAACAGCATGGAGAACAGATAATTGGGTGATATAACAATTATATCTGTATCTAATTATCTGATCTGGTATCACTGGCTTACTTCCTTTAACACATGCTTTTAGGATTTTTTTCTTCTTTTCTATTCCTCTGTTTCACGCACATAGAATACCCAAAAAACTTAATAAAGCTCTTAGAGTACTATTCAGCAAAAAGTTTTACTTAGTTATTTGCTAAGCATTTGAATATTAATTATTCTTAATTCCCACTTGTGGTCCACCATTTATTGATGCATTTGAATATTGCTAAAGTGGCCATTTGCTAGGAATATACAGATATCAATTCTATTTATTTTCTGAATTAGTTCAGTGTGGTATAATGGTTAAGGCATGGGGCTAGAAATCAGGAGACTGTGAGTTCTAGTCCCACCTTAGGTACAAGCCCAGCTGGGGTACCCAGCCCAGTCCCTCTCCATCAGCCCTCGGATGCAGGCAAGGGCAAACCACTTCTGAAAAGTCTTGCCAAGAAAACTGCAAACGTTTTTTAAAAAAATCCAGATGTTAAAAAGAAACAAATAATAAATAGCCAATGAATGCTGTATTAACTATCCAAAAGCAACTACAAATCGTCTGTAACCAAAATATACAATTATTTTTAAAAATATTATTAATAGACAAAAGCGGGAGATGGTGTGATATTACTTATTTGAGCTAAATGTTTAAGCTTTAGCTGCTCATGAATATTGGACTTCTTATGCCACTGAATTAAATAAATGTAGTTTACAATTGTACACCTCAACAGATCTATTGAAATGCACTATTCAACAGGGCCAACTTGGATCAACCAATGCCATTTTAGAGCAACAGCTGAAGGGAGACCCTGGGAAAAAGCAGCACAAACCAAAAGGCTATTAAAAACAATGAAAACTTTTTCCCTGGTATTCAAGACATCTTTAATTTTTCCATCATTTGTAATGACACTGTAATATGTTTACAGAAGTAGGAGCGACTCCTCCTAGGTATTCATTTGTCTTCCCCTTGGGACTACAGTAAACACAGCAAATGCACCGTGTCAGTTTTATAATAGTGAGTTTGTGCCAGAAATATTGAGCTACAACCACTAAATATTTGCTTTAAAATAATTTTAACCATCTGGACTTTTTGTTTCCCTTTCTCTTCAGGGAAAGAGCCAGAGTGAAGCAAAAGCCACTCTGCACAAATGGATTTGTGTAGGCAAATTGAAGTTACCAGATCAATAAGAAAGCAACAGGCTAAGAAGGAGTGGAAAGGTCTATGAAAGATAGGCAAACTGTATTCTTAAAGAAATGGGAACTTGGGCAGCTAATATTTCTCATGACTGTAATAAGAGAAAGTGTGTTAGGTTTGTAGCTGAAATTTTGTTTGTTGAATTTATCCTGTGTGGTTGGTTTTAGAAAATGAGTTGTAGTCAGCTATGTAGAAAAGTTTTTGTTTTTCCATACTAGTAGAAATAATAGCACTATAAATATAGGTGATTCCAGGCAGTATGCTTCCACTGAGGATTTCAAAGGATTCATAAGATTAACGTAGCTTCATATCCTTCTGTGTGGAAACCATTTATATGGTGGTATACCATATTTCTAGTTCAGCACTGCCATACAAAAGCAAAATACATTTTGTGTTTTGCTCCTTTTTTCTATTAAAAAAAACTCTCTTCAAAGAAGATGGCATATTAGATAGCCCTCTGATCTCTCTCAGCTTTGTAAAGTAATGAAAAGCAGAATAAACTATAGTATCTTTCCATGTCTAAAAAAGTGGGACAGCATGATTAGAAATACTGAACTTCCTACTGTGAGACAAGCTCTCAGTGAGCTGCAATACTAAATAGACTGAGTAAACACTTGGATGTATGCCATAGATTTGAATCTGTTGCAACCTTTTTGGTTTATAGGCTTTCAACTTCATTTCAGTTATCACAAATTGTCCTGTGTATTTAGTTGTCCTACCAAAGGTTTTGATTGCATTTAACTTGGGCTGAGGCCAATTAGTTATATATCTCGAAGACAACCTCCCAATTTATGTGCTAACTGAACTCCTAGGCAAAATTGTTCCTCTTTAATTGTCCAGTAATCTGAATCAAATGAGAAAGGACAACATTGGCAGCCTTTTTGATGATTTCTTAGTTTCGTCAGCTTTATTACTAGACAATATAAGTGTCAGTCTTGAGTAAATATAAAGATTATGTGATGACCATGGAAAGAAAACATAGTACCTTCCAAATGTTCCAGAATAAACTGTGTTGTTAAAAAAAAAAGCAACCCAGTTCTGTGGAGCACAAGAAAAATCGAGGCACAGTTTCTTGCTTGTTCAATATCCTATCTGATGATCAAGTGATGATCAAGTGAATGAGTATTGTGATATCTAGGAAAACTTTATTTGGAAAATTGTCTAATGCTCATCAACTGGCCAAGAAGCTCAGAGCCCAAATTCTGGCAATAATAGCAAATAGATGTAGGGAAAAACCACAAACCAAAATATGTATGTTGTCTTATACTCTACCTGTAACAATAGGTATGAGACAGGTAGCCTGCATGTTCTCACAGGCAATAATCCTGGGGATATAACTCTGTATTTATATTTATTTGTGGTTTCCCCCCTGAAAATGTTAAAGCAAAAATTAGTTTCTTTCAGAATCATTGGGGGGGGGGGGTGTTGATATTTGGGGGGGGGGAGGAACTAAGGTATTAACTACTTCTAAAGATATAAAGTCACCTTTGAAGATACTGACATGCCTATATTATGCATAATTTGATTTACTTATAAGGAAATGTTTGGTAGATACATTTGAAAGGTATAACCTTATTCAATTATAATTTTGTAGTAACTTTATTTAAAATGTTTCAATGCTGTTGATCTCTAAGAACTAACATACATACATACATACATACATACATACATACATACATACATACATACATACATACAGTATCTCAGATAGCAATAAATGGCTGGAAAAAACTGAGGGAAGGGAGCGAGAAGAGAACCAAGGATCAGAATTCACATTTTGTTACATGAAATGTTGCTTAATTATTCTCATTTTCTGAATCTCAGGAATATCACTATCAACATGCTACACACCATCAAATCTATTCCTTTTCAATTCCCGTTTTTGTAGACTTCTGAAAACTTTTTTTTTTTCACACATTGACACTAGATTTTACTTTTTCACAGGTAACTTTATTTAAATTCAATACATTTAAATGTATTTCCCCCCCAATTTTCCGGAGAAATAAAACACTTTAAGGAAAGACATTGAGAAAGTCATATATTTTTTTCTATACCTTCAAATGTTTTCTTGTCAGCTCCTTATCAGCATCATCTCAGCAGATAAGAAATTTCAATTCTATTTATTTGAGGAAACCCTTGCCCTGAAGACTAAAAGACAGTATAGTTTTCCCAATAATAATAGCTACTTCACAGTCCTATTGCTTTTACTGAACATGGCAACAATTGAAAACAAAAAGAGAATACTGATAAAACAAAATTTATAAGAGTATCCTACTGAGATTATTTAGAGAGAGGTGGATTTTCTAACTGCCTCCTAATATGTTAATTAATATATTCCTACTCCCAACCCTCATAATGAATTTTGAGAATGAAGCTTAAAAAAAAAAGAATTTTAAAAAATTCTTACTTCCTAGGCTTCTGGATTTATCATTATGGTATGTGTATGTGTAAATAATAATTTATAATTGCTTCTAATGTGAATTCAATTTCTTTACAGGGAAACAACCTCATTTTCAATATCATTTTCAAGTGAATGTACTGGTCATAAATATTTTGCATGTATCTTCCTTAAAGAAGCATATATGTGTTATATTGCTTTTCTTCTGAAGGATTCCTTTTTTTACCAGCTTTTGTGTATTTATTATCAATTTGCATGGATGCCAGTTTAGCATTGATGCATACAAATTAGATACCACATAGATAGGAAGGGAAATCATTTATTAACAAAATAGATCAACTGAATAGAGCATCTCCCTCACAGCTCTAAAAGAGAGTTTTCTTATTGCTTTATATACTGTAGCATTAGCTGCATCCAATTTATTGTACATTAAGAACAATTTACTTTCATTCCATTTAAAATATTCAGGGTTTACCTCAAGATTTAAAATATGTAGCCACAAGGTAAAATGTGTGAATCTCTTTCTCCCTCCCTCCCTCTCTCCCTCTCTCCCTCCCTCTCTCTCTCTCTCTCTCTCTCTCTCTCACACACACAAATACACACACACACACACACACACACACACACAAACACACACAGAGATGAATTCCTTAGCCTTTCTTTTTTAGAAAAAGAGCTCTAAAGTTTCCATTATCCATTCTGTCAGGTAGCAAATATCTTCTCAGTGTAACTCCAGACATTAAATCTGTCAAGAGGAATGCAGTAAAATAAATGTCTGGGATACCTTCATAAACAAAAATCTTATTTCCATAATTCATACAGCTGGCTGGCATTTATTGGCACGTCAGGTGCAATGGGGACATTTCAGGAACATTAACATGTACAGCATCATTTGTCAACAAAGCAACAATGTAAGCAAATCGTTCAGAACTCATACAGATTTACAGCTTTCTCTGCCAGCTGCTAATTACGGTGTGTTCTGCCTATTTGGTAGGGGCTTTTTTTATTGGAAAATGACAAAGGGGTTATAGTATCCCAGTTTGGAATATAGATGTGGCGTTTTAGTAATAATGTAAGTGGTAATATGACCACGCAGCTTTGGAGTTTGGATCTAGTTTCACTAGTCTTTAATTGATCCATTTTGATTGATGAAGAAGATGTAGAAATTTGCAGTGGCATTTGGTTGCTGATGTATGTAACCTCTGCAGACAAAGAAATCATATCAAAAAGAAGTTAGGGGGAGTTGTCTGTGTGTATGCGTGTGTGTTGTGTTAGGTATGTGTTTGTATATTTGCCTACATATTTTTACACATCTAATACGTAGTCTAATATGTAGTCTCTTCTCTGAGTAACTATGTGTTCATTGCACCCCTGTTTATGATAAGTTATAAATTACCAATTGACAAATGGATTGGAACATGCTGCATCCATTTAAATAAATTATGAATATAAAATCTGCCACAGTTGAAAATGATACAGAGGGATCACATATAAGGAAAATGAGGATACTGGATCTGAAGGAAAATGAGGGAATTAGATTTTTTCCCCCAGCCACCTGCCATTGTTATGGTTTAATATTCTCCATCAATAAAGAAAATATATTGTAAAAGAAATGCATGAAATAAAGAGATGTTTCCCAAAGTTGCCAAAATCCATATTGACTACTGCTTTGTTAGGATTACCAGCACTTGCAAATATAATACATGCGTTTTAAAAAAAATCTGTCAACGCTAAATAAAAATATTTTACCAATATTTTATTTTAGATAATAGAATGCTGTCATCTAAATAAATATTCAGATACAAAATAAAATCTTAGGTAATTTTATCTATCATTTAAATATCTGAATGTAAGTATTCAAAGTAAACATTTTGACCACATAATTTAATAGGCAGCTTGATGGATTAATTACTTGCCAATTTACATATATTTTTAAACATTGTAAATTTAGATACAGGAATATGCGGTTTAATGTAAGGAAACATTGTCTGGTGCCAATCTTATTAAAATCTTTGAAGGCCATGTTTTCTAAGGGTTTTCAAAATGTTAACTGAAAATGGGGGTACATATCCACCTGTTCATTTCAGCAGATTAATTTGAAATATAACAAAAAAGGAAAGGGTATCTAAAATGTAATAAATAACTCTTTATATAAAACAGTCACACACATACATTGGACTTTGAATTGTGTTGTATAGTGCAAAGTATAATAGTAATAGCAATATAGCATAATGTAATCCTAACCCAATGCAAAATACTCTGTGTTTAAACTTGAGTGACTCTAGTGAAAGTTAAATTTTGAGGAAATTTGTGTGAATGATATAAGGTATAAAATAAAGCATAAAAATAATTTAGCAGCGTTTATGAACAATATAGTAGTAAATAGGGAATTTAGAGAAGTTGTTTTGAAATTTTAAAAAGTAACTAAAAGAGAAGGCAGCCAATAAATATGTAGGTGTACAATAAACTTTATGCCATGTCTCTCTATGTCTGTCTCTCATATTTCATCTTTGATTCCTGAATCATTAATAAACCATGCCCTACTATTTTCAAATATTTGATTTGAAGAAACTGGCGAGAGTATATTCTTTCTGTTTCTTTCAGTTTCAGATTGCTATATTTAAACTTTTATTACAGTTTTCATAGAAAATTTTTCCTTTGCTCCCCTCTTTTGCAAACTGTACATCCTGGCATCTGTTTGAGACTGTTCTGCAGCAGACGCTATTGTTAGTTTAAGGATACACTGAATTTATCCAGGATGATTTAAAACTACCCTGGAAGGAGGGAGACAAGTACTGGCCCTCTACATTTGGACATCTGTCCCCCCTATGATTATTCCTGCCAATCTGGGATTTGTGGGGGAGGCCCTCAGAGAAGAGGAGGAGGGTGCGATTTTAATGTATGATTTTTGGTATTGCATATTAGTCATTTGTGACCTGAAGAGACTCTTTCTAAAAACTATAAATAAGTAACAAATATAATGGAATCCATTAAATTATAATATATCTTGCATAGACCTTAGTATTCTGTACTTATCAGGTGTTTCACGATAAAAAAAAATAGGTTTAAGATTACAGAATGTGCATAGCAATGAATTATGCTGCATAGCAATGTAGAGGAAATGAAAAAATATACAAAACTGTCAATAAAATTTACAATAGAATTTTCAGTAATATCTTACATACTGGAGCTAACGTAGCATATTGGAGAAAGTAAGAGCAATAAATTATGATGTTATGCACACTTTTAAACTTAAAAAACTTTACTTAATTTCTGTAGGCTTAACTATTTTATTTGCACATTGTTCTTCAGATTGCCTTCCAGATTCCATTTATATTCCCTTGTCTAATAATAACGGTTATTATCTGATATCCATATTTAATTTTATTATGTCACCATCCCTGTTAAAAAAGGATGTTCTTTTCAAACATTTAATGCATTTATTATTTCACTGATCATCAGTTAAAGCCAATTTTCTCTTTTATTGGATCTCAATTATAAATCAACTAGTCATTGTATGGGATACTGTATATGAACATACAGTATATCATTATGATGTATCCTATAATAATGTATTTTGGGTTTGAAGACTGTAGATAGTGGTTTAAATTGCTGAGACAGAGAAAAATGGAGAACATCTGTTAATCACAGATAGAGAAGAGTTTTAGTGAAGTTTGTCATGTGTATTTGATAGAATGAACTCACTGCACAATTTTCTGTTCTCTTTTACTTGTGCAACATGCCTTTTATGTTTTTTTAAAGAAATCTGACCATTTATTAAGAAATGGGACTAGAAGAGTCTCAGGTTAGCACCACCTTCTCTTAAGATAACAAGAGACAATAATGGCAGAGACAGGGAAGTGAAAAAATAGTGCTTAATGACACAGTCTAAGGCTAAGCCATTAACCCATCCTTGTAAGGGACAGAAATTGGGAAAAAAAATTGAATATATAAACTGAGGAATGCTTGAAATTCCTGACACTAATTCATTGTATATGTATTATGAGGTGACCTACAGTTATATATTCTGGGTTAGAAGGCCTAAGTTAGTTTAGGATGTGTGAAGAACAGAAAACAAAGTATGGCAAAGTTATTGAAAACATCAGGCTAAAAACTGGGAGACTGTGAATTCTAGTCCCAATTTAGGCACAAAGTCAACTGAGTGACTTTGAGCCACTCAATCTCTCATAGCCATAAGAAGAAGACAAATCACTTCTGAAAATTCTTGCCAAGAAAACATGCGGGAATCAAGACTAATTCAAAGGCACCCAAAAAACCACCACCACCACCACTAGCAATGTAGAGGGTATGTATCTACCACCTCTTCACAGCATTTACTTAATATAGTCAAACCAAATAAGAAAAACTCAACATTCTCTCTCTCACTCGCTCTATGTACTCATTTAGTGTATTTGCTACCCAGCTCACTATTGCGTGACTTTTTACCATCTTCATGAGTGCTCATCCATCTTTTCCTAGGTCCTTTAACCCAGGACCTTCTATAAGTGTCATTATCAGATGGATTAGTCAGGATACAAAAGAAAGAAAATAACCTAGCAGTGGCATTCTACCTGGAGAAAGACCCATTCTTGGTGGAATCCTGTTCTAATTTTAATTTTATGACAGGGCAAATATCTTACTTATGTATTTTCATTACACAGCTAAACCAAAGAAATTTCTAGTCATTTTTGCATTATAATTTTCACAATCTCTTGCCGCTGACAATGCTGGAGAAGCTACTGAAAATCCAAGCCCCCAAACTTCTGAAATTGTAAATTGTACATGAACATGTACTTTTACATGCATTTTTAGAAGTACGTGAAGTTGTCTGCAAAGTATGCTTTATGTTGTCACTATTGAATTACAGCATCCATTTTATTTTTTAAAATTCAACATCAACTTTTCCTCTGCCTTCAAAAAAACAAAAATATTCATTGTGTCATGTTTTCTAAAAACACTGCTATTCCACAAATTGTCAAAGGACCCCATGAGAGTAGTTCACATATTGCTCCATTCCACTATTTTTTTTAATCAAATCCATTGCTTAATCTCATAATTTATTTTAGCATCAAAGCTACATTGAAATGATGGGATCCAATCTGATTTTTCCCTTCCTTTGTAGCTCTTTAATCTATCATCTGCAAAATCCAGATTCAGTGTAGTGGGAATAAGGGATCCATGGGAAGAAACAATGTTGAGGAGAACTTCAAGTTTAGCACCGGTATGTGGAAAATCAGACTTTTTCCAAATAATTCATATTGGGATTCTAATTTATTTTCTAATATATAGCACGTTCTAAAACAAATATTGCACATGCTCTCAGGCTGTATATCTTTTTTGCCTTTGCTTCATGGTTCTTTTCATAAATTTTACATGTCTTCTTTTGCAATATTCCATTATCTATATTTTCAAAGATCCCCTTATAAATCATCGCTATTTCCCTGTTTTAACAATATTTGTAAATATTAAAAAATGGAAATCTCCAGCAATCTTTTGAAGCTACTGACCTAGTGATTGAAGTTCAGCCACAGAGCAGTTATGGAAATTCTGCATTCAGAATATGATAATTACCCTCAATTCTATGGGCAGGCGAAGAAAAGCTGTACAAAAATCCTGATAATTCCTGCCAACAGGGCTAGAGAAGGAGTTGCCCTTCCCAGATAACAACATATACTTGGAAGTTTCTCTTTAAATTGCAAATACTGATTCCACTTTTTTGCTGTTGGCAAACCATAAACTAAAGCATGTATAGAAATAACCCTGTTTCTTCCATTCTCTGTCAAGTGGTACTTCATGGAAACAGATACTCCTTTCTGTTCTTTACTTTACTTTTTTAAAACCTGGTTTATTTTTCTTCTAGTACTTTCTTAATTAGTCCCAATGCATAATCGGGGCATCTTAGAAGACTGCCTTAAATTCTAGGCTTCATCCTGAAATAGTCAAACTAAAGCACATGGGAACGCATACAGCCTACTTTTTCGGCAGCACTGAAAACTAATAGGAACTGGCTACTTTTGAATATGAACTCAAGCAGAAATTCAGCCAATATTTTTCTTTTCTTTCTGACAAGGCAAAACTACCATAACTTCCTGACCTCATACCCGTCATTGACCGAAACATCTAACAACCAACTGGCATCTTACTTTTCTTACTTTTACTGCTGTTTCCCCTTATATCTCCACTTTAGTTGAGCTTACAGAGAAGTAGACAGAGTTAGCCCATAGTAGCAGCATTTGATTTTCAGGAAACGCTTTGACAACAGGCGTTGGAGAAGAAAGTTAAGAGGGGAGGTGGGGGAAATCATCAAATGCACTTAAAAGAATACATTTTATCTCCATTTCTTATGTACGATACAATTTTAATTTTGGTGTCACCATAATTCTCGGGATGTCAAAAATACAGAGCAATATAAACCAATGTGACAGGCAATTTATTTGTCATCCATCTTCTCGGTTTCTGCTCTAGCTGCCATCAACACGCATAGTATAAGAGGGGGGGGGGAAAACGAGGACAGGGACAGAGAAATTTTGAAATGTTTGGAAGGTGTGGCTTTTTAGATGCAGTCTCTGAAATATGTGACAGATCCAGCTAAAACTGGACAGTTGGAGGATAAGATTATCTGTTTTCTGTGCTTCTGATTTAATAACATGTTTTCTCTTTGCCATAGTTCTAATGCTCAAAATAAATGCTCAAAGTGCTAACCATTAAAAGATTTATGTAAATAGACTTAGGATGAAATACATTTCATGCAGCGGAGATTGCCTGGCACAATTATTTCTTTGTAAAGTGAGTGCTACACCTATCATCTGTCATTGGCAGAAAAGTAGCACTTTTACCTTAGCACTGCCTAAACACTAAGGCAGAGTAGTCTTCTGGATGCCACCCAAAAAACAATCTTACAATGGATCTGTCAGCAGGAGGTGGCTGTATCTGTGGAGGAAATAGAGCCGCAAAGTGCTACTTTATGCAGGATAGTCCTTATTTTAATAGGATGCAGAAAATGCATCAGATCGAATCGGCTGAGAAAATTATAACAAAAAGGGGAAAGGGTGGCTTTTAGACATTTGGGGAGCAGACTGCTTCCAATTTTACCTGTATGCATCCCTTGCCTTGTCAGAAAGTTAATTGTTGGATGCTTTAGAATCTTGTGACCCCTTGGAGGCTGGCAGAGCTGTGGAGTGGATTCTACAATGCAGCTCTACAGAATCCAATGCCTATGGATGTGAAGGCTTATTTGATAAGCAAGCCAAATATCGCTTATTGATACGGTGCAGTTTGCTGAGGTAGTCAATTGTGTACCAGTGGCTAGAAAAAGAATGAATCCGCTCCAGGCAGGCAATAGGCCTCAGTGAGTCATGTCATGTGAAGGAGATTTCTGATATTCTTTATCTCCATGCACAGCCTGCAAAACAAGAGTGCTACTGTCTTCTGCTGGCACAGGGAGTTACCTCGGGCTATGCTGGAAAATGCTTCCCCTGCCCCTATTTTTAGACCTGACTCATTCTGAGCCACTAAATGAAATGTATTATTGAGAATACAAGCACCACTTTGTTGTCATCCTCATGAGAAGACAACACTATAACCTGTTTGGATACAGCTGCAGACCACCTGTAGGGAAAGTCAAATTAGGGAGAGACCCTACTGTTCTCTGCATTAATGCTTTTTGTATTGTTGTTTGACTTTTCTTCCCCTTCTCCGTATCTTTCTCAACTAAGGACACGGGGAGCATATTTTAAGACCTTCTGTCCCTTTAAGGCATCTTCTGATTGAAAGAACTCCTGAATTTGAAAGGCTATAATAACTCCCCAGATGCAAAGAGAAAAAGAGAGGAGGAGGGGGAAGACCTGTTAGTGAATTCTCGTTTTGATTTTCTTTTGGACTTCTCTTCTTTGGATAAACTCTTAGAAGGCACACATAGCTCTTGAAAGGCAATTGAAAAGGTTTATGCAGAGGGTCAGGGAAAACGCTACCTTTCAAGAATAACAGCAAATCTTATTATAACTGTTTTATCAGTCTCATATAGAAAACCTCCAGGGGTGGAACAGTGAGTTGTGCAGTGCCACATAACTTGCATATAAAAGACAAGTAGGAATGTAACCAGTATTCTTATATATTGACATGATAGATGGTTATTCATGCTTGGGGAGAGGGGCATTTGAAAGCACTGCTTTTTCATAGCACTTTTAATAAGCCATGCATTTGATAAGCATGATTCATTCCCATTTGTAATGGATCTTTATTGTATCAATTTTGCAGTTTAGAGAAGTTTTTAAAATGTGTCTTGCCCAAAGCCACAGTGAGAGCACAGTATAATTTAAACTGGGGTCATGCTTCCATATGTATTGTATACCACTAGAATTGGAGAAGTTGATCTCTATTGCTGGAGTATTCCCAGGATAGCATAATCTGGGGAGTATAGTATGCAACTTTCAAAAAATTGTGCCAAATAATCTTAAGTAAAGTTAACCTGTGCTAATGATAATGTTCCATTAATGCTAATTCAACCCAGTGCAAATATGTTCTGATTAAATTAAGGGCTTTTTCATATCAACAGTCTTCAGTATCACAGTGCAACTATCTTATCAAACTTTCCCTTTCCCTTACATTTCTTTAAAGATAAGCCACTTAGGGGAAGATGAGCAACGATAACCATAGAACTCAGAACATCATCGGTTTAGGAATGAAAGAGAGATTGGTGAAAATCCCAATGAAAAATTCAGTGGCGTAGCGTGGGTTGTCAGCACCCGGGGCAAGGCAAGTAATTTGCGCCCCCTAACCCCTGGATTTTAGCACTCGAGTCTCTTCCACTCCATCGCCCGCCGCAGGGCCCCCGCCCGCCGCCGCCCCCTCCTCGGCAGCGGCTGTGGCACCCGGCGGCGAGGCAACCCCTTCGCTCATCCTTCTCGGTGCCTTTCTAGCCCTCCCCCGGGGGAAGCAGCGGCATCGAGGACGGGGAGGGCGCAGCATGCGGAGCGGCGGGGAAGCGAGAAACGGGAAGGGGGGAGAGGAGGGGTGCAGGAAGATCCGACGGCAGCGGGGTAGGGGAGGCAGCCGCAGCCGGCAGGTACCCGAAAGAGCTGGCCTCCCTTCGATCCGGAGAGCGGGACGCCTCTCCCGCCCTGTCAGCTACATCTCAGCGCATTCACAAGACCGCTGCTGAATCAGCTGGAACGCGCGAGCTCTCCCCACCTTCCGCCCGCCGAGCTCTCTTCCTTTTCCCTGCGATTTCCCGCCCCCTCCCGGTTTCCTGGATTCCGGATCCCCCCTCCCCCGCCCGAGAAATAATACTAATAAAAATATGAAAAATCCCCTAAGATCCTTTCCCCAAGGAAGAAGACGGGGCAACGGGGAGAAAACGCCTCCTCTTGCAGCCGCTCTTGCTTCGGGCGACGCTTCTCCGGTCCCTGCGGCGGTGGCCACATTCCCCGGCTGCCGCTGTTCCTGCCTTACTCGATCCCCTTTCCCGAAGCGACGGGGAGCTGCGAGTGCGAGCGCGCCCCCCCAGATGTTGCGCCCGGTGCGGCCCGCACCCCCTGCACCCCCCACGCTACGCCACTGGAAAAATTCACTGTCTATATCTGTGATGGTGAACCTATGGCACGGGTGCCACCGGTGGCATGCGGAACCATTTCTTAGGGTACACAAGGTGTTGCCCTGTCAGCTCCAGTGCACTTGTGTGTCCTGGCCAGCTGATTTAGGTCCTTTTTTTTAGGGCGTTTTTCGCCCTCTGGAGGCTTCAGGGAAGCTCCTGAAGCCTCTGGAGGTGGGGGGAAGCTGTTTTCACCCTCCCCAGGCTCCTAGAAAGCCTCTGGAGCCTGGGTAGGGCGAAAAAAGTGAGCCAAAAGCAGGGGGTCACGCACATAGCATTATGGGTGTGGCACACCAACGCACGACCCCTCCCCCTGTGCTCCCCCCTGCTTTTGGCATGTGAGCCAAAAAGGGTTAACCATCACTGGTCTATATTAAATACAGTAATTTATATTGTGTAAGATAAATTTACCAAAAAAATTCCAGTTAGATTTAAGTATTAATTACTGCTTAAGTAGAAGATAGTATGACTCTACTCTTCAAAATTTCTCTTGAATTGACTAATTAGATGGATTGGTTAGATACACCTTTACTAGCTGGAAAAGTTTAAAAGTTCCGTTGCATGAAATATATGTAGATGAAAAATCTATAATTGTTCCCCATATTTACACTCGATCACAGTTTTTACAAAGCATATTTTCTAAGATACCTGCAGTGGCATCAGTCATCCATTCCAGTGATGGGATTAAAAAAAAATATTACTGGTTCTGTGGACGTGGCTTGGTGGGTGTGGCATGGCTTGGTGAGCATGGCAGGGGAAGGATACTTTAAAATCTCCATTCCCTCCCCACTTCAGGGGAAGGTTACTGCGAAATCCGCATTTCCTCCCAATCAGCTGGGACTCGGGAGGCAGAGAATAGATAGGGGTGGGGCCAGTCAGAGATGGTATTTACTGGTTCTCCGAACTACTCAAAATTTCCGCTACTGGTTTTCCAGAATTGGTCAGAACCTGCTGAACACTACCTCTGTTCCTTCCATTACTGTTTTTTTTTAACTGTCATTCTGCTTTTACTGATATTTGCTTTGCTATTTATAAAGACTATGTCACAAAACGTTACTGGTGGTGGTGAAGAGGAAGAGTAAAATCATCAAATTGATCAATTTGATTCGATACTTCTTTGTTAACAAACAAAAATGACAAACAAATCAAGCTATAATATCATCTTGCTGTTTTTATATGCCTTTGAAGAATTTCCTGAGCTAACTTTGAGGTGAAAATAACAGCAAGAGAGCATTTCAAGGGTCAAAGCTTGCATTGTTCCTTTGACAGAATCCTCATTGAATTAACAAAGGGATTTTTAGTGTAGTGACAGACAGGATCCAGAAAATGCACACTTTGCTCAAATGCTCAACAAGACATAGTGAAATTTTCACTTTGGGATAGTTAGCAGTAGATTAAATAGATGAAGGAAAGGTTTTAAGAGCATGTGCTAGTAAAATGCTATGTTGTACAGTTCTAACCATAGAAATTAAGAAAGAACCCCATTGATTTTAATATGATATACTTCTTAGGTTACATCATAGTCATCATGATTTTGCAAGTGATCCAGTTCAATTCTATTAAAAGTGCTTTACCTACATGGAGCCATGCAGAGGCTCTCAGATCTAATGTTCTGTCAATAATCTTATAAGCCATTCTGATAAACAGGCTCAGATTGTTCTTTGTAAAATTAATGAGTTATTTTCTGTCTGTCAAGATACAATTAACTTACAATATGCTTTAAAGCACTTAATGAATTATACAATAATGATGAATTAACGCAAATCAATGAAACACAATTCAGATAGACAGATTCATATATCGTTCGTGTGTTGTACTAGTCCGTCAACGTAAAAGCCTCTTGTGGGAGGGAGAATTTAGCTCTAAACCCTAAACCCACTAAATCAGACAGCATGCTCTTTTAATAAATCCAGTATAAAAATGTGCATAATTCCAAAGAGATCACATTTCACATAATTAAAAGCAAGTGTTATATAAAGTCTATGCTGCCTTACACTACGAATATCAAAAAGACTGCAAAGCATTAGCGCGAGCCATTTCGTGCAGATTTCTCTTTTTCAGGCTGATGATTACAGATCTATTTGACTTCTGCACATTGCCCATTTTTGTCTTAATGCTTGATAGAAAGCAAGCATTCCAGCAAAGCATGAGAGAGGAAGAGAACATTTTGGGGGGGACGGGGACCCGTGTGGCCAAACAGCCCTTAGAAGTCCCAATTTAGCTAGTGTGTTCTATGATCCAGTCTTGGAATGTGGTCTTGCTGTCTCAAAGGCTATCTGCCATAGCTTCCCAGAATCTATTATGCCTGGAGGATACCATGAAAACAAGGGCAGCCTTGTTAACAAGTAGAAAAGTCTCAAAAACCCCAAACAGGATCCTGATATAAATTATCATTTAGATGCACAGAGCCATGTTCATAGCCACACTAATGTAATTCATTTACATCCAGCCATTACTTATCTTCACCAGCGCTACGAAGTTCAGGAATGCAGCTGCCTTATGCCTTGTGACTCCTGAGGTTAGGGAAGAATGACATCACTGAATTTAAGCACATTACCATGCTGACATTGTGGCACCTTGTTTTCTTGCTGCCAGATAGTGCTGGGATTGTTTTCTACCCCCTGTCCTTCTTAAGAATACCTTTTTCTATCCTTTCATGCAGCTGCTGTGAGAAGGGTTGCAAATGTCACTTCAACTAATGATGAATGATGCTTGACCCTGAGACCGGTTATCCTGAATTTAATGCAACACTAGATTAATATGAAAGATCTTGCCTAGAAAGGCTTCAGCTATTATGAACACCACGGAAATGATAACACATTAAGCAGTAGGAACTAATCCTCCCACTTTTTCGTGCTTTTCACATTCGGATGACATTGTTTTCTCAAAATTTTAGTCCGTTTTAAGGACTAAAACATTCTTGCCAGGCAAATTGTTAGTTAGCACTAATGGAATACTGGAATTGCCACTTTCCTGCAAATCGTCTTGATTTTGTATACATATAATTAATAGCATAAATCAATACATGGAGGGAAGGTACTAGAAGGGGGCTGCAGAAATGTTCAACCAATGAACTTCTAGCATTTTTATTTTGAAAACAATGTTCAGAGTCATACGTTTTAATCTTATCATGTTAGCGTAGTCATAGATCGTACTTTTTTAAAAAAATGAATGAAGTGCTCCATAGACAGCTAATACATAAATAATCCGGCTGGTGATTTCACAACCATCAGAATCAACACCTGTTTTGATTAGCATTCAGATTTGTTCTTTTATAAAGGATGATAATCCTGTTGCAGTTACATTACAGTTTTAATGCTTTGAATTTCCATCTGTACCCTATATTATGATGTTCCAGGATTGTTATGAGTTAATTATGTTAACTTTGGAAACATTGCTTGCATTTAGAATGAAAAACTTCAGCTTGAATAGACAGAAAAGCAGATGCTATCTTTCTTTCAACTGCTTTGTTGTCTGCTTGCCTCAAAACTTAGAATTCTGTATCCCAAAGAAAACATAAATCCCCAGTTCGGATTTAATATTACCAAATGCAATTACACATTCAGTCTCTTCAAATGCTGATCAATCAGTATTGAGATCTATACATGTCCCTGTTAAAATCCATCAGTAGGTGGGAGAATTGCCCACTAAACTTGAGAAAAGCAGCTTCTTTGTCTTATAATATAAAAGTCAGATATGCATAATCTATTGAAAAGCTAATGCTTCCTTGTGCCAGTTTTTATATATCTCTTACATTTTTCATACTGGAAATAATGTTACAATTTCAATTCTATTGCTTTATAAACGATCATAGTAACACTGTCTACATTTGGCTTTAAATTTTCATATTTGTATGTGTGGATAGATAGATAGATAGATAGATAGATAGATAGATAGATAGATAGATAGATAGATAGATAGATAGATAGATAGATAGATAGATAGATAGATAGATAGATAGATAATATGTCAATTTCCTTTTCATATAAGAAATAAGAAAAATAATGTGGTGCCAGAGATAAATTTAATAAGTCCAAATTTGTGATAAGAGTACAACTTTAGAAAATATGTATAAGATCATTGCATTAAAAAAAATCCATCCAAAGTATGTACAAAAAGGAAAAAAATGTTTTTGAAATAAATGTCCATAAAACTTTTAGTGTAAAGGGGTTATGCATTTTTTTTAATTCATAACCTCAAATTAATGTCAAACCTGCCTTAATATATGAATGAGAAATTTGAGTGGAACCAAAATTGACGGATTCACCATCCCATGTAAGTTATGAAATAAAGCATCTGTTAGATGCTCTCTTGCTACAATAACAATAAGCAAACATGGGTTTGCACAATCATTTTTATTGAGGGAAAAACCTAAGAAAATGGTATTTTGATTTTAGTCTTATAAATACCATAGTAAAATAGTGAAAATAGACAGATCCACAGGCAACATTAGTCTTCTGAAAGTAATTCCATATACTATGCAAATACTAAGTATTTATCTTGGAAGGCAATGACTTTAAAAAAATTAAAAAACTGATCAATAGAAGTAACATTGATTTATGAAGATTAATGGTCAAGAGATAAGTAGGACTCAACAGTGAACAGTAAGGCCTGAATGAATTTCTTCAGATTTTTTAAAAATCAGGCTACTATCAGCATATTTATAGGAAGACTCTTAGCAGTTTCTTACTTGGTCCTGAATTAGGGGGCAGTAATTAATTAAAAAATAATATATTTTAGTCCAATATCTGTTCCATTTCAGTACTGGTAATATTGGCTTCCCTCAGTTTCATATTCAGTTTGTGAAATTAGAGCTATTTTATGTTTTTAACTACTGTTTACCCCCAAAATCAGTGAAAATGAGTAGCTTATAAAATGAAACAATTGAATGGTTTGAGAGCATAAGATGCACTAAAGGCATATACTGTAGTCTGTTTTCCTTTATTTTACAACAATCCCTGATCAAAAATGTGTTTGTGTGTGTGTGTATTTATATGCATGTGTGTATACATATTATATACATACATACATACATACATACATACATACATACATATATATATGCATGTACTTTTTTACTTTTTAGAGTTAATTCAGAAATTTTCAAAACTCTTTTATGCGATAGTGGCTAATTATTATTGTATCACCTTAATTTATTGAGCAGGAATGGATTAATTAATTATTATGTGAAACTTCTCTTATGAATTGCAACTGAAGTATAGTACAAACCTCTGACCTTCTGTTATCAGTTTCTAGTTAAAATGAAATATTTAAGAGGTTGTATATGTCCAACCAGTTAGTTAAAAGCCACATTGATAGACCTTCAAGGAAATTAACAATGCAGACCCTTCCCACAGCACCTTTATGGAAGAATTGAGCAGCACCAATACACAAAGGCAAGTACAATTTGTCATAATGCTTATCATGTCCAAACATAAATTGTTGCACAAAGTACATGAGGGACAGTTTGTGTGGTGACATACACTGTGCTCTTGCCTTCCTCTCTAATATGGATGCCCATGTTGGTGATGGCTCATCTTCACAGACTTTATGGTAGAAATTTTCATAACAATGCATCAGGAAATGCCCTTAAAAGTTACAGAAAGAGCTTTTTCACAGATGATTGGCGACAAATCTTGGTGAAACCTATGCTTCTACATATTTAAGCATATAAGTAACATAGTAAGGAATTTCTGTGTTTGAATTCTTCAAATGTACTTGGTTTGATGAATCCAAACCAGAAAAGCTGCAAAAACTTTGTTCAATCTCAAAAACCATTTTTGATACAATGATTACTTCCTTTAAAAAGTACACCTGATAGGGTTTTGTTTGATACTAAGGCCTTAGAAATGGCAATATGGGAATTAGCAGTTCAACCATAAAAGCCTAATGGTAGGAGATTGTGATTAATCCTCATGGGTTTATACCTCAATATTTTCCCCCTAATTCTCATAGTGGCTCTGTACAATGAAATTTATTGAACAAAAATGTTCCATAATATTAAGAGCAGAGGTAGCTACATCCCTTTCATAACACTAAGAAATGAAACTGTTTTATGCATAATCTTTCTGTGTGCATCATTTAGATCAGAGCTGTCAAACTCCTGGCCCATGGGCCGGATGTGTCATGTGCTGGCCACACACCCCACCTGGTTTAGTGAAGGGGGAAAAAGTCCCGATCATCACATGACACCGCCATGATGATGTAAGTTTGACACCCCTGATTTAGATGGACAACATTGAGTATTTTTCTTAGTTTTCTGAATTTTTGAGAAGCCACACCTAGGATTTGCATGATTTCACCCTAACTGAAAGGTCTCTCATGCAGGGGCGTTGCATGCCAAGGCTATTTGAAGGTATAGGTGCCAGTTACAAATGCCAATTAATCCCACTTTCCCAAATAATGAAAAGAGACCTTGGATTTGGGGAAGAATTATACGCAGCTAGAAAAGACCCCACAAAAAGGTATGGATTGTATTTCTGTCTGGCTGACGTGCGGCTTCAAAAGATTATTGTGGCCCATTTAATTAATTTCCTCTCTAACTTCTGAGTCCCGTAGCTTCACACACATCTCTGTACAATCTAGTAGCGTTCTTCAGATTCTGCTCCAGATAGGCAGAAATTCACTGGAAGTGCTTTCCCAAATGTGAGCAGACAAATTGCAGATTTCCACCCCCTAATCTCTTCTCATTTACACCTTTCAGAATGTGGACTATGTGCACCAAATTGCTTATCTTCAAATACTATAAAATACTCATTATGTAATTAATGTTTAGATTTCTATCTCCATCTTTCTCCAGGAGCTTAAAACAGCTTACATGGGGATTTCTTTCATTTTATCCCTTTAACAACAAACGTGTAAAATAGGTTGAGTTTCAGTTCTGAGTGACTCAGAATGTTTCCTTGTATAAATTAAAAGATAGTCTTCTCTGTTTTGGATCACCACTGTAGCCACTATATCTTATTGGTTTGCTATTCAGCTTCCAGAGCAATCAATTAATGTTGCTTTAGATTTCCTTTTTTTTCCTTTTTAAAGAGTAAGTTGTAGACTTCCAAAAAGGAAAATATAGGCAGGCATTGTTCTGCCCATTTTGTAACAAAAACCTATCATTGTGTTTCATTGTTTTCAACCAATGAATGAACAATGCCAGCAGCGGCTGACATGCATACTGTCTGAAGGAAGACTTTTTTTTTTCAAATAATAATAATAATCTTCCTTATTTTTATTTGTATTTTAAATCCAGAAATATAAGAGCTTTGATATAACTGTGGAAATTTGAATTCATTCAAAGTTGGCATTGTTCAAGATGGAATTCTGCTCTTTCAACTAGCACTTCACAATTACCAGTGGAATGCATATCCTCTTCACAGAAAAGACCAAGCCAAAAACAGAGTTGTGCAGTTCTGCCTTTTTAAATCTCGTACTCTAACTGCTCTTTTTACAGAACAGCTGGTATACTTTTCTTTTATATTTCTTCTATTTTGAAAACATCTGAAGGAGCTCCTTGTGTTGTTCTCTGCATTCTCTGCTTAAATCACTTTAAAAAAAGGTGTGGGGGGGGGTGTTCTCTGCAAAAGTGTATCCTGGATACACTTTTCCTTACTGACTTGTTCGGCCTGCTCTATGCACCTTCTATTGTCAGGTTTTCACTATTGTGTGGGTGTGGGTGTGTGAAATTAAACTGTTGTAGTTAGATAGATGTTTGCCTACGCTCAGCTTTAGTTTCCCTCCAACCTTACATTGTCACTTTTGTAGAAGATTCCCTCTACTTTAACTTTTTCTACTGAATGTTCCCTGTCAGCTAAGGGTATCTAATTCCCTCATGCCGCCTTCTTACTTCTGAAGGACAGCAAAACAGTCAAGAATTTTCTGGAAGGGTCTTGTTAAGCAGACTTTGTTTCTAGGAGATGTTAGCAGAGTTAAAATCTATCAAGTTCTTGGGAGGGGGGGTGGGACAGGACATCCGCATCTTAGTTTGCTGGTCAGTAGTGGATATGAACAATGATGTTGTTCCCCCACTCCTTATTTTAATCCAAATACTCTTGATAATCAAATCTATTCCTTTATTCCTTGAATTCTTGAGCGGGTGTGATTGACTTTTTTATACTGAAATGCCACTTCCATGTTTTCTACATTCTGGCATTAATGTTTAAAAAACCTGGGATTTTACACAAAGTCATAATAGCTCTCTTGGTTGTTATTTTTTTAATCTCCCTATGGAAACCTGTGCTGTCACCAGAACTATTTTTTTCTTGGCTGTGTCACAAGCATTACTTATCTGTGTTCTGACTTTTCTCCTTACTTCCTAGCACTCAAGTCAGTTTGGCTAAGCAGGGGAAATTAAAATTCTAATTTTCAGTTTTGGGTGGAAGTCAATTCGAATAAGATGTATACCTGGAAGAAAGTCATGATAAATTCTGTGGGGCTTCCTTTCAGTAAACATGCAAAAGTTACCCAAACACCCCTTCCTCCAATGTAGGCAAGATTGCAAGCACATTTCACCTGGAATTCAAATTAAAATGTATCTTTAATTTGTTTGCTCTTTGATTTTTTATTAATCTTTAATTCAGAGTAAATGAATCATCTCTCTCTCTCTCTCTCTCTCTCTCTCTCTCTCTCTCTCTCTCTCTCTCTCTCTCTCCCTCCCTCCCTCCCTCCCTCCCCTTCTCCCTCTTCCTCTCCCTCCCTCCCCTCCCCCTCTTCCTGAAATACTTCTGTATCAAGCCAGCCAATATACAGATAACCAGGGAAGGAAAGATATTAACCCCTTCCCCGCATATAATGGTCATCTTTCCAACCTAGATCTGGTAGCTCAAACTATTGGTAGAAACTATTTTTACTTTATTTTAATTTCCATACCTATTTTCTCCTTCCAAGAAATATTTTCAGTTTTGGGTCCAATATTCTAGGGAAAATGTTTTTAAGAGAATTACAAGGACAACTATCCTAGTCAGAAGTTCACCCACATTAAATGAGCAGTTTTTGTTGTTGTAGCTTTAAAAGCCATTTTACTTTTATTGTTAGTAAAAAAAAAGCCCCTTTTCTAAAGTGCCATTGATCAAAATCAAAGCTAAACTTAAAAGTTTGTTTTCTCTAAAAATATTAGTTGTTAACCGAGAGAAATACTTTCAGTTTTCAAATTGTTACATCTTGGCCACATCTCAACTATTCTGTTCCTGATATGGCCTCTTGGTAGTAGATACCCTCAACTGCATGGTTTCCTAAATTCATGAACATAAAATATCTTCAATTTTTATGGGCAATAGCATTTTCAGAAATAAATGGCTGAAATACTAAAAACTCCTTCAAACTTGTAATTTAGACGTGCTGCTATATATCTGTAATGACCAACAGTTGACTCATAATGCTAAATATAAATCATTATATCTCTCTTTGATTGACATGTTGGATCTTGATGTGCCTCTTTTAGCATCAATTGTTTAAACTGGACTGCCAAAGATTTCTACATATTCTGCTTCATTTCAGAACAAGGGATTTGGAAAACATAGATTTAGTTTTGAACAACTGGCCTAAACTATGTATTTTCCACTATGTGAGACCCTTATCTAGACTTGTTTTCCTATGTTCTCATGTCTTTAGTGATTACCTGAAGAAAATGAGAATTATGGGAATGCCTGGCGATCTATCCCCATGACAGAACCTCAAATCCTCATAATCTTAAACCAACAATTAGAGTTTTCAGAAGACCAAGCAAGATCAACAAGCCTGGGCAAACGCGGCATCATCTCAGGAGTATAACCACGCTGAGGACATTGTCAAAGGAAGATCTTTAGTACTATTTCTCTCCTATCATCTCCTACCACGTCCCCCTACCAAATTGACATAGCACTTAAGGAGCCTATTTCAGCAGTTGTTTCAGATTTGTAAAGAAGAAAGATTCCAGAAGTTGAAATGCAGCACAAGTCAACCCAAAACAGTTAAAGTAGAGTGATATTCAGTGAGCTCTTCCAAACTAAAGGACAGCAAAGTTAAGAAATTAAGCTTTAGTGGCAGGCTAAAGTTCAGATCTTTTGGTTGTGATGAGGTATGGCCTGTCTCCAATGGTGACAGTCTGGGATTTTATGATAATCCAATTATTTTGTGACACTGGTAAAGTGGAACCGATATTGCAATATTATTGAAGTCTTATCTCAAGGTAGACAATCCAGGTGAAGCAATTATTCTGAAAGCTCAAACCAAGTGTATTTTCATTCAGTAATCATCCAGTCACATACTTCAGGCAAAGATATTTCTGTCCTTGATATTTACATTCAGCATTTGGGTATCCAAAAGCTATTGAACTCCATGGGGTTTACCGCTAAGTAGGCCTGGATAGGATGCCGGCATCATTTGCCTGTTTGTTATATGCTAATGCAGCTTTCTTCAATTTGAAGCATAGTTCTAAACATCTGGAGAACACCAGATGGGGAGCAGATTGTGGCTGGAAAAGGCTAGTTAATGTTTGTTAGAATATTTTAAGAAATCTATTTAAGTTTGCAAAATATTATAAAAGAAACCCACCTTGTATTTAATGACAGATTTAGGGAAGATACATTTATGATAATTAAGTAGGCATAAACTAAAGTCTTTACTCTGAGAATGAAGTACTGTGTGTAAAAAGCCCATGCATACTCATTCAGTGACATGCTGGGTGTTGAAAAAAATGGGCAGAACCAGGGCAACTCTCAGGTGTAATTTAGATTATTTTATTAAATACAATTAACATGGATCAGTTTGTCTACTCTCTGGATATTTTTGCTAATGTTTTCCATCAGATTAAAAAATAGAATTTGGCAGCAACTCTGAGAGACAACAATGGCTAAATGTGCAAAATATTTATAGAGCACAAGTCACAAGATATATTTCATGATCTGAATTAAGTTATACCTTCTCCAGTATATACACTATTAGTTTCTCTGCCCGGTTGCTGGGTGGGCATGGCCATGGCCTAGTTGGCCTCCAGTACCATGGTGGGGGGGAGGGCGGTTTTGCCCTCCCCAGGTGCCAGAGGCTTTTCCTCGAGCCTCTGGGTGGGTGAAAACAGCCTCGCCAGGCTCTGGAGGCCCTCTGGAGGCCAGAAACAGACCCATTTCCGGCCTTCCCAAACTTCTGGTAGGTCTGTTTTTTGCCCTCTCCAAACCTCTGCGTGTGCCCTGCCCTTACCTGCATCCAAAACGGGCTGTGTGGGAACTCCTGGGAGGGGAGGGGAGGGGAGGGGAGAGCGGGGCCAGCCAGCAGTGGGATTTGGAGGTTTTCCGAACTGCACAGAATCTTAGCTAGAGGTTCTCCTGAACCCCTGCAAACCCCTAGCAGCCCACTCCGGTTTCATCCCTTCAAGATAGATCGGTCTAGGAAAAAGTTATGCATGCTAATGCTATATTTATTAAAGGTTATAGTAACAGAATATGGGAGGTATGAATGTGCTTCCATTAATGAGAACTAGAGAGGAGGATCTTGTCTGAGACATTTACTAAAGTTACAGTTCTTTATCTAATTGTTGTCTTGAATTGTTGTCCTTCCCCTTCCTCCTCTTCCTCAGGCTTATTCCTTTTGTCAGATGCCTTACACAATTTATTTTCTGTTCACAATAGAAAAATGTTGCATCTTCCCAATAGAGGTTATTCCATAAATGGATATAACATTAGACTGAAATGCAGTTGGGCAGTGGAATCCAATGAACATAGATTTAACAAGAATCAATTTTGTGATATCCAGAAGTGTGACAACTAAATCAAAGTTAACTATTGTTAAATACCCAGTTGGATAGTATTGCTTATAGGCCCCCTTATTAATTGTGCACATACTTGGATCCTGTGAAATTGGTGTTCCACATGATAAGTATTTTAAATCATCTTGCAAATACATCTAATAAAATAATAGGGAGAACAATAATGGAAAGGGAGAATAATCAGGGGCTTTAAGTTTTACTTTGGTTTTCAAACATAAATCAAATATAATTATTCAATAAATAAAATGAGAAGGCAAGAGATATATGTGAAAGATGGATGGATGGATGGATGGATAAATAGATAGATAAAGAGAGAGAATCACCGTAACTGAATTCAGGGGGGTGGGGTGGAACCAAAATGTAGTTTGGAAAAAACAGCTTTCTGATGCAACAAGGAAATGACTGCAGGGTGGAAAAATATGTAGTTCCATTCTCTAGTAGAATTCACTAAAATTTTGGGTTGTTTGCGTCAACCATTGAAGCTACTGTCCATTTTAATATTCATAATTTCAATGTGATGTAGCAAGCTGTCTGATAGCATATTTTTTTCCCTAATGACTGCAAGAAATTATATACAGGGCTCATTATCAAGTTTTATTCTGGTTGTCTCCACTGTTCATTTTATCCCTGTAATCCCCTTGTACAATTGGTTTATTTTATTTTATTGCCTTACACCTATTTTTGTCCATCAAAGTGGTTAAGTTACAAAGCAACATTTGAATAGGAAAATGTTAAAAAAAAAAAAACCTCTTGCCATTGAGTTTAAATCTTACAAATGTGAATAGATTACTTATTTTTTGTTCTTTCTCTTTTTTGCTGTTGAATCTCAATTACAATAATTTGTTTTATCCCTGGAGGAACTTTTTGCCTGGAGTAATTCCTGACCCCTAGATCTCATGCAGACACTGACTGGGATTTTGGATAAGTCTGTTAAATATTATGAAACCTGCTGTAGAATGAAAGTACTATTGACAACAGGGAAACAGAAGCTGTGTTAAAAACCCTGAAAAGAATAGGAACTGTATGTATGTCAGGATACCAAGATTGCGCTACTTTCATGCAAAGCCTATTTTAAAATTGACAAGAAGCACGGAGATATTTTTAAGTCATGGGCATCAGAATAGTTAAAGAGACTCTGTTCTGTCTCAACTCCTCAATTCCTTTCTTTCAAACTATCATTCAAATATTTAAACAAAAAAAAAAGAGTTTGGGACCCAAATCTTTCAGTTGCCTCAGGTTTGAGATTTTCATTTTTATCTGCATTACCTTAATTAATTTTGATAATATTTATCCATCAATAAGAAATATATAAAATACCCAATCAGTAAGTGCTGACCTTTGTATGGCATCTATAAAAAATACTATCCTTCAGACAGGGACTTTCAGGGTTATTTTTAGCACATATAATCATGTGAATTATTAAGCTTGTGTGCCGTGCAATTCTCAACTACTGCTCCCCTCTTCATGTCCTGTAATTTTTTTTCTTTCAAATAATATGGCTTCTTTTAGTGATTAGAAGCAATGCATTCAACAAGTGGGAAACAATTATGGAATTATAATTTCATAACATGGGGTGGTACCAGATTAGCACATACCCGTGCTTTAGCTGCTAATTTGTAGCAATTCTAAGTGTGGCTTGTTTCTTGTACATCAAATAAGCAGCATAAATACAAGTAATAAACCTGCTCATCCTACAATCCTGTTGGGATTATTTATTGATTTCTTGGTATTTGTAAGATACTTCAGACCAGTCACTCAAAACTCTGAACAATGACGCAAGAATAACAGCAACTGTATTAGCTGTGGACCTTGTAATCCATTGTCCTGGATATATTATGTAACAACATTGCTAACATTGATGTTGACTTTCTTGGGTCTCTAAGGAACTGTGGCTATCATTATGCTCCTTATGTTGAAAACTGGAATTTTTCCCCAGATTGCTGATAGTTCAGAATTTCTGGACAACTTTTCCTCTTGAATGGAGTTATACTTTCTCTCTCTTTCTTTTTCTCTTTTATACATAAAATGACCAATAAGAGATCCTATATATTCAATGTTTCTGGTGCAAGTATTTTGAGAGGATTCCTCAGCTGAGTTGAGCAATGCAAAGGCATGACAGCTCCTAACTCCCTCCAGCAGACAATCAACTAGTAGTCTATGAAATTTGGTTTAGCTCCAGATATTGTATTTGTTCTTGCTCGGGCAGTTCCACGGTCACATTTTCGTGCAGCTCTGACCTAATATGAAAAGACTGCAAACTGCAAACCAGCATAGTAAACTGAATGTGCCCAACTGGTTTATGCTCAATTTTTGTGGTCACATCAGTGCAAGCTACTGTATCTAACATTGCAGCTGTTTATAAAAATCAGTATATCAAAATCACTGAAGATGAGAACTATTTATAGACATGCTACATTCGTCAAATGGTGTGCAAAGGAGGTGAAGAGTAGATAACCCCATGATAGTTTGATAATAATTACCTGTGTCATTTATTCATACTTCCATATTGCCGTATATCTGTCTGTATTTAGATAATGGTGCAGTGACAATGTCTCAAGTCTAATTTGGATTGTCAGTTAAGCATGTTTGAAGAAATCTTTTGAACAAGTTTGTGTATGTATGTATGTATGTGTATGTGTGTGTGTTCTGAATTGCTTGTGGTTTTGCTGGATAGAGTAAACTTGCTTATGCAGAGACAATGGCAGAGTTAATCTCCGATCGGGGTGATTCAATGCTATCAGTGGAATCCCTCCAAGACTAAGCACACCTCAATGTAATCTTATTTCCCTCTAACTCCAATTAAGATTTAAATTAGCAATACTGGGTTTTTCCAGCTTGCCCTCAGGTCCATGAACTGAAGTTTCAGAGAACTGCAATAAACAAAAGCTCTCCAACAGGCACTGAGCATGTGCTTTTTAGTTACAGTTATTCACTAATGTAGCCGGAAGCACCTTGGAAATGGGTATTCTAGTAATGCGTGAATGCCTACATAGGCAACGTTCTTGCTCTTGGATCTGCATTAACATCTATTTATGTCAAAATGTTGTTAAGTAGCTGCATCAATTTTCCATTCAGTAGTCACCCATTTGAAGTGATAGATGCCAGCACTCCAGAGAAATTAAATACAGTGTTTGCATTATTGGTAAGAAGCGTCCTAGCTCGTATTCCAAAACAACCTGAACCTTGTTTTACTTTTATTGGTGACCTGGGGTGATCTGTTCTGATGGTACTATTGTAGTAGGTAGATTAACCTTTTAGAAACGGATCCTATGGCCAAAGGGCGGAAGAGAACGTCATCAACTGTTAGCTACCATAGATAATCCAAACCCCCATCTTCAGAAGCAGTATTTGTCAAAGTATCAGATGGAAGATAAAATATTTACCCCCATCTCCATAATACTCTTTTGAGTCCAGAAGCAAATTAATTGGCTATTGTTACAAATCAGATATCAGACTAGCCTGATATCAGTGTATCCGACGTGCTTGTGATCTGTCACTTGTAGCCATATGGCTGTTTCATTGGAAAGGGAAAAGAGATGAAGTCGTTAAAAATTAATCATTCATCAGTACGGCTTTCTTGGTTGTCCTGCGAAGACTCTGCAAACTATTCTTATGTGTTTGGAATTGACAAGTTATGCTACATTATCAGCTGCTGGTATTAAAAATCCAGTGCACATACAAGACATTTTCTGTTGGCATATACACTCTCTAATTGCCAAACATCCTTATTTGGATTTCATCTGATTATATGGATTGACGCTGGCAAAACGTATATTAAGAATTCTGAGAGGGGTATAAGGAAAAAACCCAACAACAATCCTCCAATCTAGTTTCTCCTGGAAGATAATTTGGGTGGTCCTAACCCACCAAGACTTAGAGGCAACAGTATGAAACCCATTATTAACAGTTTTTCCAAAATCAGACATCCATGAATCCACAGCAACACACATCTGACAAAAAGGTATGCTATTGAAACTCGCATGCAAATAGTGGTAACCACATTTTAAAAAAGGAGCTTACTTTGAAGGAATTTGCATTTGGAAAGCCTGAACAGAGGAATGTACTTACTGTACATACACATACATATATAGTATATACATACCAAAGAATAAAAACAGTGTGATTTGCATTTTTTTTAAAAAGGTTCCCAATAATTTACACAAGCATTTATGTAAATTACAGGAAGATGCATAGAAAGCTGCCGTATGTTACAAGATGTTGCAAATGTAAACAGTTACGAAAGTATCTAGAAATAGATTTTGATATATCTATTTTTAAAAAAGCCAGATGGGAATATTGCCCTTCTAAAGCAGACAGAAGAATTAACGCATGTCCAGTGGGTTACTGATAAGCAAAATCAGCTAAGCATCACCTTTTGGGGTGTGCTTATGAAAACCTATGCATTTAGTCAAACATAAGAGATGTAATTAAGGTCTCTTCTTCCAGAAGGAACATTTGAAAAATGATCCCTTAGGAATCAGATTAGCTAGGTGAGACAATATATAAGAATATCTCCTGACTCCTAGGAAACAGTCTGTGATGTTTTATCTGTGGTTGCAGTTTCCAGAACCAAAATAGAGAGAAAGCCCTTTCAGAATCCCATACTCTAAATCTAATACAGAGAGGGAGAGGGAGAGGGAGAGGGAGAGGGAGAGGGAGAGGGAGAGGGAGAGAGAGAGAGAGAGAGAGAGAGAGAGAGAGAGAGAGAGAGAGAGAGAGAGAGAGAGAGAGAGGGAAGGAGGGAGGGAGGGAGGGAGGGAGGGAGGGAAGGAGAGAGGAAGAGAAGCAGGGAGGTCTCTAAAACACTATAACAGGAGTAGTCAACCTTTTTATACCTACCACCCACTTTTGTATCTCTGTTAGTAGTAAGATTTTCTAACCGCCCACCGGTTCCACAGTAAGGGTGATTTATAAAGTAGGGAAGTCAATTACATTAAAAAAAAAAAAAAGGAAAGTGCTTCAGTATCGGACAAAATCCCTACCACCCACCCTGAAAGCTGGAATGCCCACTAGTGGGCAGTAGGGACTAGGTTGACTACCACTGCACTATAACATGAGAGGAGGTGGACTTTTCAATTGACGGAGGGTTGTTTCTAAAAATATTCAGAAAACAAACCACTCTTGTTTAGTGTTGTGGTACTTTTGCTTTAGTGGGGAGACGTTTCAGAGGCAACACTTCCTCCTTTTGAAAGGGAAAAGCACCCTTTCTATTAATACAACTTAAGATCAGCTGGATAAGAGAAAATAGTATTGCTGCAAATCAGTCGATCCATTTTCCAGATCTCCCCATACCTGAACTCAAATTCCCATGCCCAAATCCTGTTATCCCTACTTGGCTTCAGTCTATGTTTATGTATTTTTATCCTTTGCACCTTCCCTTCTGAATTATGGGTGGGAGTGATAAGTTATTCTCTCTGTGTGTATGTGTTTGTTTGTGTGTGTGCGTGTCTCCCTCTCTCTCTTTTTTTTTTCTTTTTTACTACAGAGTATATACAATACTCCTTTTTTCAGCTTTGACTAAAATTCATATTCACCACATTCACATTCTGTCTCATTCATGCTCAGAAAGTCTAATAAAGCACTTCCTTTGCTCAAGAAGGGACCTTACATATTCCAACAATTTGTCTGTTCATCTTCCACTAATAGTAGGAGACATGAACTGACCAACTTATGACCTCGAGCACTCTTCAACTCAGACACAAAACAATGATCCAGCATTGCTCCAAGTCAGATGTACAGTGATAGCCCTCTTTCATGGGTCCACACTGCAAATCCTGTTATTGTTTATTATCATCATCATCCCTAATTGCACAGTGTCCTAGTAGAGACAGAAATGGAGACGGTTTTGTGCTCCTGGAAAATAAGAGGGATGTATCAGCATGCTTGGGGAACTTTATGATTTAGACAAGTACATCATTCTTTTAGAAATGTAAAAGGTGGCTTTCAAAACTGCCTGATAAAGATTGACTGGGTGTCAGAAACTAAGGACAGTTGTATATCATGTGAGCAAACCAAAAGAAAACATATGAGGCTTAGCTGAGTTCCTAACAGACTAGAAAGCTGCATGAAGGAGCAGGCTTCTTAAATGAGATGATGATTTATTGAAACATTTTCTGGCAGGTGTTGTTGCAAAGGAAAAAAAAATCCACCTAAATATATTTGCTGCGTTAATGCTATCTGCAGGTTCACACATTTTGTCATGTGCGTGCGCTCCATGGCACGGGTCCTGGCTATTTGCGAGACTGCCTCCTGCCACATACCTCCCTTCGACCTGTCCGCTCCCACAGAGAGGGCCTCCTCAGGTTGCCGTCTGCCGGTCAATGCCGGCTGGCGACCCCCAGGGGGAGGGCCTTCTCTGTGGTGGGTCTGGCTCTCTGGAACGACCTGCCCCCCAACCTTTGCACCATCACGGACCTGCGCCTCTTCCGCCGGCTGCTTAAAATGCACTTTTTCCATCTGGCTGGCCTGGCATAGATCAATGGTTTAATTTTAAATTTGACATTTTAATTGTTTTAATTATTTTTAGCACAGACAATTATTTAATTCTATTTTATCGTGTCTATTTGTTGTGGGTTTTTATTCCTTCTGTGCACTGCCCTGAGTCCCACTAGGGAGAATAAGGCGCTATATAAATTTGAAAAATAAAATAATAAATAAAAATAAATACAGTCTCCATAGCATACATGTGCCTGTATGTCCCTTAGTGGTGGTTAAGGGACATGGTGGCTCAGTGGCTAAGACGCTGAGCTTGTTGATCAGAAAGGTCAGCAGTTCAATGGTTCAAATCACTAGTGTCACATAACAGAGTGAGCTCCCATTACTTGTCCCAGCTTCTGCCAACCTAGCAGTTCGAAAGCATGTAAAAAATGCAAGTAGAAAAATAGGGACCACTCTGATGAGAAGGTAACAGCATTCCGTGCACCTTCGGCATTTAGTCATGTCGGCCACATGACCACAGAGACGTCTTCGGATAGTGCTGGCTCTTCGGCTTTGAAACAGAGATGAGCACCGCCCCCTAGAATTGGGAACGACTAGCATATATGTGTGAGGGGAACCTTTATTTTTATCTTTATGCAAGCATAAATTATACACCCCCTGCAACTGGTTCAAGATTGACCATTCTCGCCTAAGAAGGCCACCCTTGAAGAAGTCCTATTATAGTTTATATTCAGCTTTATTCCAATGTGGCTAATGGCTAACATTTAAGGGCTATCTTGGGTGAGGAAGAAGGAGAGTTTCAATTCCTTTTAATTTGGCAGGCTTCCTTTCCTCAAACTTTTTTTTTAATCTTTTTTTTCCCCTTGAGGGTAAAATTGACACCCTTTGCTTTCAAGATG